>OY728165.1:380635643-385435643 GCA_963277665.1 Viscum album
TTCCAGGTCATTTGGAACTCTCAATATAGTAAGAGTGTGTGATTTTATGGTATCATTTGATGGTCTGGAGTTGGTAAAGTGGAAGGAGGCTGTGATTTGATCATCTAATGTTTGGATGTATTATAATGATATAAAGACAACATTATTATGGTGGTTCACTCTTGAGGTGGTTAAGTAATGGAATGTTATAGAGATCATGGGTATTAAATAAGGTCATCCGATGGTGGTGTCCGGTGTTTTAAAATTCTAAGAGCTAGTTCATGTTTTTCCAAAGATTGAATCATCAGATTATTGTAAAGGACATATATATCTAGGATCCTTTTCCCGATATAATATTGATTGTTTTCTCAACTAGTGAAGTCCTATTTCATTATTTTGTGAGTGATGCGTTTTTATATGAGTAAGTTCTTTCAGTTCATTTAGGGGTAGATGGTGCTCATAAGGGTTCCCCATTTGGAGGGGTGTGTTATCTACAGGAACATATTCCTAAAGAGTATCCACTTTTAATAAAGACTTCTCATAAATCATACCATTGGACTATGTGCTTCCATTGTGGTTGGCTTAGAAATTCGATGATGTATTGAGTAATCCTCCAATGGGTTGCTGATGGAACATCCCCTTGGGAAAATTTAAAACTTTTTTAACAATTTTTCGCTGGAATTGGACTTTTGGGAAAGAGAGTTATAGCTCTTGACTATGTGGAAACATATGCTTCAATACCTCTTATATCCATCTATATCCCACATAGTGAGTAATTTCACAATGTAGGTACTACTGGGTGTAGGGAAACATGGCTCACCATTGTGTTCGGTTTTCCACCAAGAATTGCTTATGTGTCCATATTTTAGATTTCATTCCTATGATGTCTCCCTCAATTAATTTGAAAAGTCATATTAAGTTCATATACATATACGTATTTTATTCTATCTAGTTCTGAGAATCTAATTTTTTTAGCTTTAGTGAATCAGTTCTGGTTTTACGTTCTTGTCGCGCTCAATTAGGATTTGTGTGAATCGTTTGGATATGATGAATTATATTAGGAATCAAGTCTTAGTTTTGTGTTTCTCTCATAGTAAAACACCTTTTGATGTGAACATATATCATGTGGCAGTTTTATGGTTTCATGTATACTATGATAAGATAGTTTCTTGTGGATGGGAAATGTCATTCCTTGAATATAATTATTTTTTATACCATAGAGAATATCATGTTTGTCATTTGGAGTGAATCGTTATCTTGGGGTGCGTGGTTTCATTCTTTTTCATAATTTTTTAAGATAGAGTTTAGTTTCCCAATTAGATGTGATACATTTAGGGGGATACTGTTTCTTGTTCGGAAGAAAATTCAAACCCCAACAATCATTTTAATTTTATATTTATATTTTTTTGATATTGAGTCATTCAGCTAAAGTTCATATAGGGTTTCATGAGAACGATTTTGATTATTTATTTTTTGGGATAGTTTGGGATTATAACAAAGTTCATGTGCATAGTTTTAGGGTAAACCATGCGACTAGTTGTAGCTATGGTTGTTTTCACTTAAAATACATCGTCTACAGTTTGTTTGGAATTACTTGATAATTTTCTAGAAAAAAAATATTCATGGTTGAGAGAATCCATGTATCTCCCTTCTGGTTTTAGGTTCATGGCTCACAAATTTCAGATGTTAACATGAAACTGTACATAAAGTGTTTTATGGGTTCCAGGTTTCTTAATAGAACCATGGTACCCAGTTGGAATATGGTTTCCCAATTAAAATCTCTACCTTGTGCGAGTTTCATCCCCAACTAATTGGGTTCATAAAGTTGGTACATGGTTTGGAAATCTATATTCCCAAAACACTATTCTGCCTTTATTGTTTCAAAATCATGAAATTCAAATTTTATGGCTCCAATATTTTAATACCAACCAATATTCCTCACCCCCATTTTTCCTAGGTTCACCATGGGGGCCCTCCAACTACTCCTCTCTTCGATCATGTACCTCTTGGGAATATCCCACATGGTATTAAGGTAATATTTATTGAATATTTGGGTTCATTCTTCTACTCATCTATGCCTTTGTTCTATATGTTAATCTTTGGTGGGGTTCCTTATTTGTCGATCCCTATGATGTGATTTGGATAATTTGAGTAAATTATTTTATTGTTATAGTGTATGGATCATCTCATGGGATATGATCCTCCTTCTCGAGAGGATTTATTATGTTCCCTAACTGTTGAGGAAGGTGTTTCAGTCAATTGGATGAAAATTATTCTTTAATGTATTTTTATATACCTACTGATTTGTATATTCATGTAAAGTGTTTGATAGAATTCCATTAGACCATTCAAGATGAATTTGGTGAATTCTGTTGATTGTGGTGACTATTGAAAATTTTCATTTATGGGTAGATTTTATTATAAAGGATTATGCAGCTCTTACGATTATATAATCGAAATATTTAGCATTTTATGGATTCCAATAGGTTATATATTGGATGTGGGAACATCCATATATTAAGAGAGTGACCATATGAAAAGGAATATAAATTAATATTCGAGTTCTTAATGAGGATTTCTTTAAAAAAGAAATTTGAAAATATGATCACTATTCCCACTTCATCATTTTCATTAGCCATATTATTTCAATATTTTTCATAAAAATAATTAATGGTTCTTAAATGTTTTCCTGGATCCAAAATATTTATATTGTTTTAAATGAATTTCGATATAGTTACAAAGGAGTTATATAAGGATTATATAATATGAATAAAAGATGTTGTTTGATAATAAAATAATATAAATTCCCATTTCAAAGATTCCTTGATTGTTTTATGATTTAATCATAGTTAAGGGAAAAAAATTTAATGCGAATTGGGTTACTAATGTGTTATGGAATTTTTTTTATAATTGTGGTATACTGAATATTAGATTTGGAACTCATGTCATATTTGGAACCATTTGGAATACTAGATGATAAGTTGTGTTATTAAAAATTATATGTCAGTCTGTTGTCGTAATGTGTAGTTAGAAAGGTGGTATCAGTGTTGGCCTAGGCATGCTCAGTGATTTTTGTGGGATATCAGCTTTTTCTATTCTTGAGTGGACCTCCTCATTCTCCCTGTATTATTATCATGGTACTCTTAGGGTTCGACTATAGGGTTGGGTTATGGTAGCATACTGTTCCCTATTCAATGTGTTAGCACACCTAGATTTGTGGAGAGGACATTGGGATGTGATATTAGTGTTACTAGTTTATAGTTTCCATATTGGTTATTAGCTATAGAGCTTCACCTTATGTTGGAAGGTGAGTCTGACATGTGTATATCCGTAAGGTTATCTAGAGATATTTAGGAAGATCCCATGATCATCTTTCATAATATTCAAGCATAATTTCAGAATTTATTCAATTACTAAATCAAATGGTAGTAGTTTTTTATGTGTACAATATATGATTTTTTCATAGATTTTTAAAATTTCACATACTATTTCATTATTCATTGAATTTTGATTCCATTGTCTGATATTTGGGTTGTGTTTTCTTTCTGGAAATTTATTTTAAAACTGGGATTTACGAATAATGTGAATATGAATTTCTCTTAAAAATTTAAAACATTATTTCCTAAATATAATTTAAAATAATTTATATAGAATATTTTAGGAACATAGCTGTATGGAATCAATGGTTCATACATATTAAGATATTTATTGTAACAACCAAGTTGAAGAATGCAACATGAGTAGAAATGGGATGTTTTTAGGTTCATGATTCTGGTTCGGTTATTCATATGGATCAAGTTGGTTTTATGTATGGTTGTGACCAAGAGGTCATATAGGGATCTACCCCGGTTCTAGTTGGTTCCATTTGGATTTATTTTTTAATTTTGTTTTAATTTTTCTATATTTAGATCTAGTTATGATCTTATTAATATTTAGTAATTTTTGGTATTTTTTGTGATCTATAATGGTTATTTGACAATATTTGTTTTTTTCTAAATTATTTAAATTGTGATTACAGTGATTATTGATGCTACTCTCCAGTCCAAGAGGATCAGGGACACCTTTAAGGTTTTGTCATAAATAGGATCAGGTTCAATGATTTATGGATGCTCAACATGCTTTGTTAGATAAAATGTAATCTAAAAATAATTAAATGGATAAATTTTATTATATACTGAGGAACATGAAACATAAGAATGGTGAGAATAAATTATTTTCAATGACTATAAAAAAATTAGTTGTTTTATTTCATTAGTGAAATAAGGAAGTTCATAGTGGTAGGAAAATGTACTCAATGTGATAGAGAGAATAAAAATGTACACACAACCATAAATATGTAGATTATAATTTTAGAAAATGAGTAAATGTAATGAGAAAATAAAATCATTATTCATGAGCCATGATATATCAAGAATGGACTTGAGAAACATTATAAACATATACATAATAACTAAAACCCTACTTGATAAAATGGAGTAGCACATTTAGAAAATCCATTCAAATAATTTAATATTCTAATTAGCATATGGATTATATACCCTACAACAATTAACCAAATCATTGGATATCTATAATGGGGATCACTATTTGTATATGATATATCAGGCACCTCAGTAAGCTGTAATATAACTCTATCCATTATATAATCTATATTTAACTCACCCATGAGATATAATGGGGATGTATCCTTTATATAATCTATATCATAGTCACCCAATTTATATAAATTTGTTGTACCATTTATTGAATAAAAATCTTCATAAAAATAAAAGAAACAATGATTATAATTTTATTAAATTATTACACCCTGGAAAAGAAATGATTTTCATTTCAATCTCATTGAGATACAATTATCTGATGGAAATGATATGGGTTTCATGACAATAATGTTGAATCATTGTTAACCAATGGGTAATAAGTGGGTTGAATAATTATATCATTGAATATGATTAACAAATAGAAGATAAATGTTTTTTTAAAACAATATCTTCAAAACCAGGTTATCATTAGGAAATGAAATGAATTCTACAAATAATATCATTGTAACTGTGTTAATGAATTTTGAGATGAATTAAGATTATATTAATAAAAAATATATCCATTTAATAATTTGTAATTATTAGGGTTGCTAACATTGAATAATTAATATTGCATTAAATATCATTAGTTTTATTAGGAAAAATACATTTTTAAATAATTATTTATAACATTAAATATTATTAATATCCATTTATTTTAATTATCCCTAACAGTATATAAATAATAATTTAAAAATAATTTATTATATAATTTGATGAAATTTACTTTGGAATTTGAAGAAAATTATTTTATAAATAGTTTATAACACTTTTAGAAAACATGTTTTTTGAAGAGAAAGTGGTTTTTAAGGAAATTGATTTACGACCAAAGAGAGAAATAATGTCATTTGTTCATAAACAAATGAAAAATTATTCATTTTAACAATGATTTTATAAATTTTACTAATAAATAAAAATTTTATTGTTATCCAGAGATTATGAAAATTCAAGAGAAGTAAAATAATTCAACAAATGATACCTAATCTTACCAACCATAGATAATAGTAGATTGTAATGAAAGAATCTTACCACTATAGTGTCCTGAAATGAATATCCCATGAGGGAAATATTAACATGAACATCTAACATCATAAAATAAAATATATTAATTATATCACCCGTCCAAGGGGTAGAATAAAAATTTTATAAAACTAGATATGTTTTTGGTATAACAGAGATTTTATTATAGGAAAATGTAAAAAAAACCACGAAAGCATTGTTTACATTAAAATAGAAACACCATCGAATGAGGAATGATCAAATGTATACTTAAATAAGAATATATTCATGTATATGAATAATTATAAACATTCATTAGTAATATATACACCATAAATAAAAAATGGGTTTGGAATATATCATATGTCTCACAAAAATAAAAGTGAGTTGTTAAAACCCCACACTACGTGAGTAACATTTGAACAATAAGATCCATGATAGAGTAAAATTAATTTGTTTTTTTTAATATGATGAAATATATTAAAATCATCATATAACTTTCCATATGAATTTATATACACTACATAAAATAAATAGATTATTATTAAGTCATATGTCTCTCAACAATTAAAGTATGACTGAAAATCCTCTTTCCATGATATTGATTCAACATTGATGTTTTTTATCATCTTTAATAATATATTTAGGTTAATTATTTAATTTCATGAGAACCATTTCCATTTATATTGGTAATTTTATATCAATTATTAAAATTTTATATAGAATTACATAATCAATTATGATAATGTCAGATGTTTTGAAAAAAATCAACTTATCTATCAAACTAGATTTTAGGAGGTAAATTATCGCTAAAGTGGTAATTATTTTAAAATATCCAAAATGATAATCAAAAACTAATTATTCTATTAATTCAAAAATAATAAATTTAAAACCAATATTTAGATTTTCTTATAACAATTGAAATAATGTTATCCCCATGGAAATGATATGATGTAAATATTTATGAGAAACATTTCAATTTATCCAATGATCATTATCGATATAAGGAAAGTGACATTTACCTTTATAGATTCATAAATATATAATAAAAACATTATTATTTGAATATATATATATCATTCTTTTTATATGGGGATGAATAAATAAGAATTAAATCTCTTCAAAGAGGCGGTAGTCCACACATCCATGAATGATTTTAAATCGTTTTTCTAAAGTGGTTAGAATATATATATATATATATATATTAGAATACAAGAAATATAATTTTGTCATAAATATCATATTTATGTATTTTATATCATATATATTCATTATATTTACACTTAATACAATCCGTGTTACATAATAGATGAAAAATATTAACAAATATCAACAAGGAAGTAGTTTACCATACACAACAGCATCATTATCATATCCCCTATGGTATAGAATTCAAAAGTGTGTAGCTTATATAATTACATAATATGTATTATTATGGTAAAAAATAGTAAATATTATACATAAAAACCATTTTAATCATTATCCTTATACATGATTGGTGCTAATGAAAAAATAAACTATATTGTTTTGTGAGGAGATATTCCACCGAACAAATAAACAATGACCGTGTATCCCATTTGATGGGTGTTTTTGAAGTTGTAGGAAAAACACTTATCAAATTAATATTACATTATATTTAAAATATTGAGGCTATTATATTATCTCGATATTAAAATAATATGTGATGTTTGATGAATAAGTAAAACTAAAATATTTATTGATGAATGTTACCACTTCAATAGTTAACAACTTTTGTTTTGACCCAAAAATAAAAATTGGTAGGATTTTTGAAAAAATAGACATTTTGAGAATGAGAAGAAATGTTATGGGAATTAATTTCAGAAGTGGTAGTATTAGGCAACAACATTGTGTAGATTTTTTAAAGGAGGAGGGTGAATTCCATATTAAAATGGAGGAGTGGAATTCATGTAAATACAAAAATGAACATAATATTGGTAGGTTTCCCGTAAATAATGTGCCTCCATCAATGCATCATTTTTTAATATATAAGGGATATGTGATAAAAAAATAATACATATATATTTTTTGTTTCATGGAAATTTGGACCGTTATGAATAATTTTTATCAACTATGATAAATTGTCTATGTGACATTCCATACCCATATCTCACTTAGGATTTTCTACAAGCCTAGTGGGCCACATTTCCTCTCACACCCTGTTGTTTTTTCTCTTTTGTCTTGGTTTGGATATGATTCATTGTAAATTTTGAACCATTTCATGGGTTTTGGTAGAGATTAATTCTGATTTTTTTAACTTTCATATATTTCTAATCATCCTACCATTGGTTCCCTGTATCTATTTTGGGAATTTTGGAGAAAAGGGAGGTTACTTCATGATTTGGGACAACCGTGAGCCCATTACATATTTAATTACCAAATTTGTCTATTTTATAGATCAATAATTGTTAAACATTTTTCACTCATTCCATTTCACAATTTTCCACCAATGACATATTAGAACCAAAATATCAGTTTTCCGCTCATAAATTCATATTCATGGTGACTAGGGTTTATTTATTTAGGTATTGGCCCAACCTGAGGGTCCAATTATAGTTTTAAAAAAAATAATTTTCTTCTTTTATATCATATTTGTTTTTATATGTTTCGGTGATTTCACATCTCACTCAATGAAATGAACCCTAGGTGCACCCATAAGTTTCATTGTGTTTCTTTGGGACTCATATTTTCATGGATTAGGTCAAATCTTCTCAGTGGTTCTCAAATCGTCCAGATTTTCCAATTGTATTTTGTCTCATTCATAAATCATTAATTTTGTTTTAATTTTCAAAAAAAAAATTATTCCCTTAGTTCTTCCAGACTATAGGATCCTCTACAAGGAATTTTAATCTATTCAAATTCTTCTATGGGAATATATCTATGGTAATATAGATAGATTTATATTTTCTATGGAGAGATTCCTTCTCATTTAACCTTCCTCTTTTTCCTCCTTTTGTTATTTCATTGTTTTATATACACCTGTAGTCATGATCGACCAATGTGTTTTGTTACCCCATGATTATTTATAGGGTTTTTACCGTTTGGGATAGGTCGTTATAGGAATAGATTTTTTAAACCCTCATATGGTGATATTGGGAGTGTGTTTCCATTAATCCATGTATTTGAGGTGGGATATACCTTATGAATGGATTTATCATTTCTGTTTCATCATATAATTATTGTTAGTACCTGATATATATATATTTTTTTATTACTATTTTTCAGGTTTTTAATAATTTTCTGGGTGGGAATAACGGTTTTTATGCATTCTTTTGGGAAAGGTAGTGTTGTTTTGTCATAAAAGTGTACACAATGTGTGTGTTTAAATGTTACATTATATTTAGATCCTTGAATGTGTGGTTTAGAAGCTAATTTATGTAATTTTTATCATGTTTAAGATATCTTTAATAAAATATGGAATTCCATTGGTGTTGTACTACTTTTCAAGTGCATAAAATAAATTATTTTCATTAAAAGTGCATGTCATGTCTTTGGTAAATTTCCCAGTTGGCTATTATTTGTAATGTTTGATTTAAAAATTATTTGTATGGAATTATAAATTGATTGGAAAAATAAAAAATGGTAATTTATTTCCTTCTATGTCTTCACAATGAGTATTCGGTTTTACAAACAAATGGGTTTTGGTATACAACTTGTTTTGGCCTGAGTTTTTTGAAAATGCCTTGTTCCACAACCTTATAAATACAATTGTGTTTTAAATATGATACATGAGTGTATTAATGGATTTATGAAAGTGGTTTTATACTTTTAATTGTTTGTATATACCTATTAATAAAAGATAATAGAATACATTAGTCAAATGTTAGATTTGTGAAATTCTTGAAGGCCCGTTTCGCATATTTTTTTTGTAAAAATGTTTTCCATGTGTATTTCATGTTCTATATTTTGAGGACATTTCATGGTCCATGAAATGTATTTATCAATTGGTTTTGGGGCTTCCAAATCAATTTCTATATGGAATTGATGGGTTTTTGGAATTAAAAGGATATTTTTCTATGGATTTTATGTGCAAGGCCCCCTTATACTTCTTGAAATTGTATAATTAAAATTTAAGTGGTTTATTGATTTTGAATGAATTGACAATCATGTGTGTGGAATTTTTGATGTATGTATGAATTTTAAATGTAATATTATGGATAAAATTTTATTTTATATATTTTTATCTTGTTTTATCAAAAAAAGGTAAAAAATCAAGTTTCTAGGTGGGAATACATGTACTAATATGGTAGTGATCCCATGGAGTTTGCCCCCTATTTCACGCAGAAAGTTCGATGAAGACAAAAATATCTAAAATATGAAGATGATGTAGTTAGATTAATAGTATTTTATAGGTTTGCTCACTAATAGTGGGTCATTTGAATGAGAACATATATTTATTATGGTCACCTTCACTGAGATAGGAGGTACACGTGGCTCACAACTAAATCGTTCTTAGGGGAGTTGTCATGACTTCTACTCATTAACTATTCTATAGTAAATTTCATCATACAACATGTTTGGACTTTAAATTATGTTTTCTATGTGATTTATTTAACATTTTACATTCATTAACGCAAACCTCCTGAAATATATTTTCTTTCTGAAGTTAAACCTCATTGAAAATTGTTACATGAATTCTTGTTTAAAAGAGATGCAAGTTCTTGTCTGTTAATTTTTTATAGCATTTGAACTCATTTGGAAAGCATAAATTTATATCTTGTATTTAAAAAATTAAATTTATTTTCTTTTAATTTAATATATGCTCATTGGGAATAGAATATCATGCTAACCTACGAAGTTTTAATATTCACACCTACAGTCTTCTTTTGTTTTTATCCATTGTTCAGGTTTCATCTTGAGTTTTATCTCCAAGGTTGATGTGTGATCATTGTGTTGAGAGTGACTAGAGGGGTCACATATATTTATTTGGTTATTAGTTTTTCTCATTTTAGTATTTTCATTAGTTGTACTTTTAGTTTCTTGTACAAATAATGTTCACATCAATTTTTTATGTAAATGTATTTTGGGCTATCTATTTATTTTTTCTGTTTGTTTATTTTTTTATATTTGGGAAAAATCATTCCCTTTTTTTAATTTATTGATTCCCTCCATTCTAGTCTCCATCCATCGAGGATCGGAAATGCCACTCAGGAATTGTCTCGAGCTAGCCTAGGTGACCTGTCCCAGGTCGACTCGGGCTGGTTCGTGAAAAAATGGTATTAAATGGAGGTTGTCTCTTATCATTCCATTCTTTTAAGTGTGACCTTGTTATTTGGGGATGTCAAGGTAGATAGAGTAGGATTTGTGGGACTTGATGGGTATGTGTTAGAAGTGAGTCGTGATCCCTTTCTCATTTTGATCATCAGGTATCCACGAGATGTCTATTTTTATTAGTTTCCATTATAGCTGTTGATATTTTGGGGTTATGATATGACAAGGGGAGTCTGATTAATGGAATCCATAAGCGCGCAGGGCAGGGAAAGCCATGTGGAGCTAGTTCATGGTCCAAATAAGTCCCTCTGTTTTGATGTTGTGTTTGACATATGGCCGCCAACTATATGACCATGTCACCCACCTACACTTGTTCCCTTTTGTAGGTCTCTCAGAAATTTCTTCAATTATGAATTTTTGTTTAAAAAATACTTAGGTAATAATTGTGTAAATATTTTTTAAAGGAATGAATCGATTTTAAAAAGTGGAAAACGTGTTTTTCAAAAATTAAATACAATAACGGTTATAGAAGGTTTTGTTTTTGTGAAACAATTTTTTAAAGGGGAAGTATAAATGATTTAAAAGGATTAGATTATCTCTAATATAAACATATGGTTTTTTGGAATATAATGTTTTGAATGTGTCAATAATTTTAATACTATTATGAATCATTGTATTAAATGGGATGTTTTGGGATATTGAAAAGTGTTTTAATCTAATGAATTGGTTTTGGAAATTTGTTTTGAGTGGTTGTTTTTTTCCCGGAAATGGTATTTCCCTCAATAGCCATCGAATTATGAAAAGATACCTTATAGATTTTAGAAATTGGGATTGAGTTGTTTGGAGTAGCATGGTTGTTTTGAATGTTCTAGCAATGAATATTGGTAGGTTTTTATTAAAATGGTTCTTGAGGAAGTGTGGATTGTTTGGTTAAATCTAAAAAGCGTTTTGAAATAGTGGATAGTGTTCCTTTGTAAGGTACATGTTTTTTTGGAATTAGGTTATTTCGTTTTAGCCTTTGGTGTTTTCATGGGTGATTATATGGATGGTTTTATTGATATCTAGAAGGATGACCTATATGGAATGGTGGTTGGGTGCCCGGGGTGGCAATTAAATAAGCATGTGAGTGAGAAATTATGAAACACCATTGGTGAATGTGGAAATATACAAAGATATATTGATATTTAATGTGTCCTGAGATGTTTCATTGTGGAATTTTCTATAAACTAGTGGTTGTGTGGCCAAATTTTTTCTATGACTTAGAATATTGGTCTATTCAGTTGGATTCTTAGGGAACAAGAAGTCATACTCTTGTTGGGTCTTGAGGTGCGATGTTTTTGGTGTCCCTATTTTGGAATAGTGTTCATTCTGTTTCTAATGATGTGTTAGATGTTGTGATGTGTCCACAGATAGTTCTCTGTTGGATAGATATCCAGTTGATCAACCAAATGATTAATTAAAAATAGTAAGACCACCTCTTCATATGAATCCTCAGACCATTGGTTGGAATAGATAGATTTTTCTGATTTATTTAATTTGATTTCTTGTTGTGATTATTCTTTTAGACACAGTAGTTTTTTTCGGCGATGGTGATGTATTTCACATATTTCATGTCCATTCTTCTCCTTGTTCAAAGTGAGAGAGAAATTTTCTATGTATCTATGATATCCTCTTTAGATGAAGTTGTGTTGTTGAAAATGTGAGTTTTTTGGGTTGTTGTTATCCTTAGCACCAAACTGTGGTGTAATAGATTATTCAAGAAATATGGCTGTAGCCATAGGCCTCAGAGTAATGCATTTCACACTGTTAGGAAATATCCATAGGTGTGGGGTGATTGACAAGGCTCCTTACTCCACCATTTGGTTATTTTAGTTTCTACTATATTTTGGTTCTTCATTACTATGAATTTTATCTAACCACAACGAGTGTGGTGAACTTACCCCTCACATAGTGTTAATGGTTTTGCCTTCATGGATGTGGGTTTCTGATCAATGTCCCTATGTGGAAAACCTATGTAAATCAGGTGTAGTCATGGTTTTAACTCTTCCAAGTTGGAGAGTTCAAGTTTTTCCCTTTTATTATTTTGTGGTTTCAATGACCTAATTATTGGGTCCCCTTCCCACACCTCCCTGAGTTGTGGAGGACTGGATCCCAACAGAATGTGCTGGTTGAGTAATTTTCCCCTCCACTTGGGAGTGAATGGTTTAGATGTTCATGTTTTAACCCTCTTAATATGGTCTTTCCATTTTTGTGGGAGATTTTTTTGTGGGCATGTGCTGGTGGGACCCAATTCATGTTCATGTTCAATCATTTTTTTATTTCTAGTTGTTCATTAATGATGGGGATACCCACTATGGGTCTCGAAGATCATTCCTTTAAGGATTTATAGGTTGGTAGTTGTGATGTAATAGTGGGGAGATCATTCCTATCTCCCCCCTAGTCATTTTATTTTGTCAGTGAACCTTGGTTTAGATGTTCATTGGGTTCAATGGAAGAAGGACCAACAATCTGGTTCTGGGATTGGTTGTGGAGGTGGTGTCTGGATCATTCCATTGATTCTCATGAAGTTGTTGTGAGTTGGTATTTTATTTGGGGAAGAGGATTAACATCCATTAATGGTAAATGATAATAAATTGTCTTTATAGTTTGGATCATGTTGATAAGGAATAATTATGTTTTTTTTGTTAGTTGTAATGTGTTATGGCGTTCCGTGAGCAGAAAGTTTCAATATAATGGAGGATTTTCAGACCTGATTTTTCTTTTCTTTTCATATATTTGTTTTGATACAGTTTTTTGAAATGTAGATCCATTTTGTGGGGTTATAGTGAGATTAATTCTCATTTATGAACTTCTATCTACGTCTAATAATCCAACTGTTGGTTCCCTATATATTGTTTGCGAATTTTGGAGAAAATGATGGCCACTTCATGATGAAATCCAACTATGAGCCCATTTCCAAATTTAATAACCAAATTTTTTTCTTTTATAAATCAGTCATTTTCTTCCATTTTTATTTAATTACACTTCCAAATTTTCCTCCACTTACATATTAAAATTATAATATCCTTCTATACAACTTATAAATTCATAAGCATGGTTAATTTGGGTTATTTATTCCAGTATTGGGCCAGCATGAGAGCCTATTTCCAGTTTTAAAATTTTCAATTTTTTCTTATATATCATATTCATATTTTTATAATATTTGGTTCTACCTCCTCCCACACGAGGCCAATAACTCTAGGATCACCCCCCCAAATTCCATTTTATTTAACTTTGGATCACATATTGACACAGATTTGAGAAAATATTATCAACGACTCTTAAATCGTACATATTTTCCCAATTTATTTTGTCTAAATCATAAATCATTCAATTCATTCTCAATTTTCCACAAATAATCTTAACCAATTTCTTCCATAACATATGATCCTCTACAAGGAGTTTTAAGCCATTTTTGTTCTTCAATGGGAACAAATCTAATGGAAGACGAAGAGTTTTCTAGTTTCTACAGTTATATTCCATCTCATGTCTCGCCCTCTTCATCCTCCTTTCATTATATCATGGTTTTCTGTTCACCTAGAGTCAAGCTATACATATTGTTCTATTATCCAATGTTTATTTATGGGGGTTTTTTTTCTTTGGGGATGGTCATCATAGGTATGGGGTTTATAAAACCTTAGATGGGGATATTAGGAATGTGTTTCCATTACGTCGTGGATTTGTGGTATGATATCCCTTGCACATGACTTTATCATTTAAGTTTCATCGTTTTATCCTTGTTAGAAATATATATATATATATTAATTTTTTTCATCCTTTGAATAATTTCACTGGTTTCCAAAATGTGTTTCTAATCATTGATTTGTGAAATGTAGTGTTGTTTTGTCATAAAAGTTCACCTGATGAGTTTGCTTAAATGTTATGTTATCTTTTTTACATTGATTGTGAGGTTTGAAACATTGTTTATGTTATTTTTAACATGTCACAGCTTCTTTAATAAAATATGCAATGACATTTGTGTTTTATTCACTTTCAAGTGAGTAAAATAAATTGTTTTGTCTAAATGTGCATGTCATCTGTTCAGTAAATTTCCTAGTTGGATTTTATGTGATATGTGTAATTTATAAATTTTTTATTGGATTTAATTATTTATTGGTAGAATAAAAAATGATATTTTTGGTCCTTTTATGTCTTTAAAATGTTTATTTGGTTTTAAAAACAAAATGTTTTTGGTTTACAACTTGTTTTGGGCTGAGATTCTGGAAAATGGATAGTTCCACATCCTTATAAAAATGGTAGAGTTTTGAATATGTAACCAGAATTATTTATGTCATTTATAAAAATGGTTTCCATACCTAAATGGTTAGTATACTCCTACTTAATCAAATTGAAATTCATAGCTTTGTCAAATGTAGATTTGTGAAATTTATAAAGCCATGTTTGGCATTTTTTCTTATAAAACGTTTTTATGTGTATTTCATGTTCTCTATTTGGGGTACAATCAATGGTCCATGAATATAAATTATTAACTATTTTTTGGGCTTCAAAATTTGTTTTGATATGGTATTGATGGGTTTGTGTCCTTAAATGGACAATTTTGAAAGGATTTTTAGTGCAAGGCCTCGTTATGCATCTAGAAATTATTTTATGAACATTTTGGTGATTTATTGACCCATTAAAGAAATTCCAGTCTTGTGTGTGTCTTGTTTGATGTGAGTATGAATTTTAAATGGCATATTCATGAGAAAATATTATTTTATAGATGTGTAACTTTTTTTAGCACAAAACAGAAAACTCGGTTTTCTAGGTTGGAGGATAAGTAATAGTATGCTAGTGATCCATGTGGGGTTTGGCTCCTGTTTCACGTAGCATGTTTGATGATGAAAACACTTAATAAACTTTGATGATGTTATCATTGGAGGAAAATTAGTTTATTGGTATTCTTCATAATGTTAGCTAATGCGAATGAGAACATATATTTTTTATGGTTACCTTTATCGAGATACGAGTTACCTGGGTCTCACAACTAACTAGTGCCAAGGGGTGTTCCCGTGACATGTTATCAGTGGCTATTTTTACTCACCATCAACATAAAGTGTGTTTTCTAGGTAAATTTAGTAGTGTGTCTAATTTATTGAAAATTTACATTCTATAAAGCATCCCTCATGAAAAATATTTTCATTCTGATGTTGCACCTCTTGGATAATTGTTACTAGAATTCTTATTTATAATACATGCATGTTTTTATCTGTTAATTTTGGTTATATCATGGGACATCATTTGGAAAATATACCTGTATATATTTTATTTGAAACATGAATTTTTTGTTTCATTTATTTTAAATTATATTCATTGGGAATAGAATATTGGGATAACCTACTGTGTTTTAACACTCATGCTTGTAGTCTTCTCCTGTTTTTAGCCCTTGGGCAGTTTGAAGCTTGAGTTTGATCGGCATGGATGATGTGTGATCATTATGTTGGAAAGTGACCAGAGGAGTCACATAGAGTGAGTTGGTTATCAGGATTGGTTTGTTTGGATGTGGTTTTAGTTTTACTTTTAGTTTTTTTATAAAAATAATGTTCAGTTCAATTTTTATGTAAATGTATTTTGGGTTGTCCATTTAATCCTGATGTTTTTTTGATTGTTTATATTTTGGGAAAATCGTTCCCTTATGTACTATATTTATGCCATAAGTGCTTTTAGCCAACCCTGTAGGATCAGGAACACCTCTCGGGACTTGTCGTAGGCTGGCCTACGTGACTGGTTCAAGATCGACTTGGGTTGGTTCGTGACGTGGCCTCAATAATTTATCTACGAATTCTAGAGGGTCACGACTAGTAGTGGGTTATATGGGTGTGTCTATATAGATACTTCACCATCAATACAAGATTGTAGAATAGTGGATATTGATAATATAATGTGAGATAAGTAAATAGGGAAGTCAAGTAATAGTAAAAAACATAGATGGAGAAAACCCAAGAAATATAAACATATCAATTGATAAAAATAAATAATAGAGTATGTTATGTCATGTAACTTATAAACTGGAAAATTTAGATCTAAATAAGAAGGAAAAAAAGGTAAACAAATTTAGAAAAGGAAATATATAAACAAACCATGGAACAATTGCTTCAACTCAGTAATATGCTATAAGTTTCATACTAATAACAAAAGAAATCAAGTATTTTAAGAAGTGCACTTATCTTTTCCAACACTCACATTCATGTAGTCTTCCCTGAGCACCAAACTATGTTGGGAAATAGTGTGAGATAAATATTATTGGAACAAAACCAACCATTTCTATAATTTCATTCTAGTGTAATGGGAAAATGACACTATCAAATCATGAGTATGTAATGTAATGATTTACATAAAAACATAAATATCCAATCACGTACTCCATCTATATGTTGTTGTCCGAACATATAACTAGTTAATTAAATAATTATCAAAAAAAAATAATAGGTCATGTGTGGAATAGCCAAGAATGATATCATCACATGATAGTAATAGTAACATTCTAATAGATAACATGGAAACCTAGAAATATTATAATAATGACAGAGTTCCATGATGTAATGACAATGAGAACATAGACCTCAATTGTCTCTAACATAACAGTAAATTTATCCATGAAAAAGTCTAAAAGTGTAATAAATTGTGTTCTGTCCAAGGAATTCCTCATTATTAATGATCTAACTGAATCCAATGAATTTGTCCAATACAAAATGGGACTAAAAGTTGATTATGCCCGAGGATGAAACCAAGGAATTGTACATCATTCTGGATTCATGGATATTATCAAAATAATTCATTAATAATAGAACTTGGATCTTATTGTTTCTTAACTGGCATTAGAAAATATCCAAGGAGCAGCCTCCATGGTGGGTCCACCCTTGGTAATACAATCCTTGAATTGTAGTGGATTCCTCGAGTACCAAGGCATTACTAAGGGAATCCAAAAGTTAACTCAAGACAACCCATTCATGTAAATTGTTCATGCGCCACTCATAATGATTCATCATACATTTAATTCATATACAATAATTAGACTATATGATTATTATACAATTTATTAAGTTCTTTTGGTACTATCATTTTCCTACAATAGTTCGAAAAAACCATGTAGAATGAAAAAATTCAGTTAGAATATGAAATGCATGAATATTTTGATTGTTTAATCTTCTACCTTCTACCGCGAGTGGAAAGGGGTGCTACGACATGAAACCAACCATTAATTTTCTATTTATAATGCCATGTATTATTTAAAAAACATACATTCCAAAATAACCATTTAGTATTTATTTATAAAATAGAAGCACATACCATAGTATAGTCAAGTTGAACTCAAGTATAACCTTTATAATTCGGTAGTCGATAATATAAAATTTCATTCAATTAGTATCGTCAGGAATGATCACTCCCAAAAGGTTTTCCTAATGTGACAAATCATAAAAAATAAATTATGGCATATCACCGTACATGGGTTATGGGGCCTTGTGTTAGTAACCTCTGATAATTAAAAACATATTTTGAATTAATATGACCATACAGTTATAAATACTATAAAAATGGAATATGAATTCCATAATAAACCACAAATGAAATAAGATGGCACCAAACATCAATTCCAAAATCAATGAACGCGATGGATGAGTTACAGAACACCATCCTTGTACTCAAACATAACACATCATCCAATACCAACCACTAATTTTTAGTAGATCATAGTAGATGTAAAAAATGAGTATAGAATCATACACTTCGATAACTTGGTTAAGAGTAATGGAAACCATGAATGTTTAAAAAGGACTCGAGTTCTAACTATTTCACATCCAACAAGACTGTAACACCCCAAGCATCCATGGTACGATTCTTTTTGAATAATACAGTAGCGTGTGTTGAACGCAACTTCGAGTTCTAACACACACCACGACCAATCAATGTAGCTGTTATGAATAGTAATACCCACTTTTAGAAATATTATAAATTTTAACTCTCAAAATGGACTTCATTTTTGGATTTGGAATATCGAAATTAGCCAAGGGTGAAATTTTGGTATTTTTCTGAAATCTTTCATTTTTTGATGAATAGTGAAAAACACTGAGTTACTGTTTAAAACCAGCTTATTATTTAAATAATTATTTAAATTATTGAAATTTATTTTTGGTCAAAATGGATACATAACACCTATATAAATTCAATTTAATTCATTAAAGGCAGTTTATAATAATTTTAGATATATAAAAATTTTATTGAACGTTTTCACTGTCTTTTACCCACCTCCTAGGAGAAATTATAAATTCACATAAAACATAATTGTACCGATTTTGTGAGTGTAATTTCAAAAATCCGAGAGACACGGTTAATATCAAGGAGTAAAATGTGGTTCAATGAGATAAAAATAATTTTTGGTGAATAGTAACTTTTTACATTTATTTACCCCAGTAAAAAGTTAATAGGGTAATTAAGGGTAAAAATGATATTATTATTACCATAAAACATGTCCTAATTCTATTGGATAAGTTTAATTTGACCAAACACAACCGTAGGAATAAAATATGACCCTTTAGGTCCACTTGGATTAGATTAGGACATTTACTATTATTTAATTCAAAGGAGAGTTAAAAGAGTTAAAATCAATGTTTAATAACTAAAACATTTTTAATATTTGGTTATACATAAGCTACATTCGATTATAAATATTCATTAGAAAGATAAAAAAATTTCCTACATTATGGTATTTTAATTATAATTTTTAGACATTAAATAATTAAAATTATTTATGAAATAATGATGATGTAGTAATTACCTTTTTAATGAAAGAATCAAATAAATGGTAATATAAATATTAAAATAAATATAATTTCAAAGTTTTTATGACATCCAAGAATTTTATAGGTGAATAAGAAATTTTAGGGCTAATTAAATGCATCTTCTTCGAACTAATCAAGTTGTGATGACTTTCCAAAAAAACAAAATACCAAATAGTGTCAAAATTTACATAAAAGAGTTTTTAGAACAAATATTATATTATTAATTGATATTAAATCCCTAAATATCTATGGTTCAGAGAAAGGACTTGTATCATGATAGGTGTATCATTAATGGACCACTTGGGGGTCTCTTGGAGGTATATAGTAAATTTATTAACTATATAATATAAAAATACAAAGTGACATGGTAAGTGTCAAACTAATTAACCAATAATTAAAACTAAAAGATAAGGTTACTATAATGACTCAAACCTATATAAAATCTATTGGTTGAAATTATTTTGACCCATCCATACCATATGATTTGAATAATACACTTTTTACCCATTATAAACCGAATAATAATTTGTTATTAATTAATAATTTAAGTTTTCCCTAAAGAGCCCCTCCTCCCCCTTATAAAAGGACCCAACCTCTATCCAATTATTCACACCGTAAAAGCTTTTTTGTTCGGACAACCCTTGACAAACTACTCTCTCAACTTCCCTCACCTCAACATAGAGGCCTTAGTTTGATCATAAAGCCAACCTAAGGTTCCCTTTTGATCAAATCAAAAAGAAGAACCCGAAGAAGAGATAATGTTTTCACCACCCTCTTTCAAGTTCCTTTCTTCTTTAATTTCTTCTATCTTTATTATTTACATTCTAAATTAATAACTCCAGTATCTTCTATATAATGTGATGTTATTATAATTATGGTACGACCATATTCATTATTCTATCCACCCTTTTAATGACATGTCACCATATGTGCGTATGTACAGCTTACCATCTCCATGTTGTGGTGTAATTGTTATTCAATACATTATTATTTGGATGGGTATAATAATGATGAGTATTTGCTGAAAATAATAAATAAAACATTATAAGGATTCTGTATATATGATATAACATCCAATTATATATTATTTTAATATAAAAAGAATGATATTTTCACTCGTGTGTACGTATGGATTACCGTCTCCATGACGCGATGAGATTCATTTCCGAGTTCACCATTCATTGACGATTATAAAAATATATATTAATAATAAGTATGTAATATATGAAATAATAATTCTACGGGATATATATATATATTTATATATATAAGGATTTATGTACTTACATATATCTTATTCACTTACTTCCGTTCAACACTATATGAAAACAGAAAAAGCGTTTATGCATACGTACGGACTACCGTCTCCATAAACGGTGTTTTCCATTTCATATATATGTCTATTAAACATATTTATATTCTAAATAAATATGATATATTTATCATGTTTTATATTCTGGAATTATTTAAATCATTATCTATGTGATACAACCAAGAGTAATAAGTTAAAACACGTACGTTAAAGAAAGCGATTATAACCCGAAATGTTAATTTAATATAGAAATTATTATTAAATGGGTAATATAAAGTCATAAATGAATCATGTATGATATCATAAATATTAATATGGTTATGGTATAATTTAATAACATACTACGATCTTCGTACAGCAGGTTAAACATGCCCTCGACTAAAGTACAATGCAATGTAAGGGGTTTTCATCTCACTCTTTATTCCCGTGAGATTCATGTCATATTGCCACTATTACCTTTTTGTGGTGTATGTACTGCTCATAATTATATTCTTTATGTAATACACTTTAATTTATGTGTATTTACATATTCATTTTATGATATCTCTTTCATGGGGTGTATGTTTCGTAAGTTACCAAATTGGTAAGGGTTAATTCCTCAATCTCATTATTATCTGAGATTATTTATGCGTAAGTATCTACTGGGAAATTTTTATCATCCATGTCCATGTTTTATGAAAGAGTTTTCAAATAGAGTATTTTAAGGGTCTTTTTACTAAAAAAACATTTCAAATGTTTTAAATATTTATTCTTCTAAATCATTCCCTTTAATGTCCATGTCTTCAAAATAGTTTTTAAGGATTTATTTATATGGACATGAATGTTTTTAAAATTTTAATTCCTTTCAAAAGTTTCAAAGAGGTATGGGACACTTTGATTCAAAAATGTGTTTAAATGACGTATTTTCTAAATTGTGTGACTTTCAAATGTTTTCATGAAAAAGGGGTATTTCTCTAAAAGAGTTTTACAAATCATTTTCATCTATGTCAACGTCCTTTGAAAAATTTTAAACTTGTATGAAGTTGATTTATTATGATACAAATCATTCATATTGTATTTAAGGTTTTGTGAAATGTTTGACTATGGATGAGTTATTTTTATTCCATTAATGGTTTATGGTTAATGTTTTGGCATTTCATATTCTAGTTTTAATATGAATGTCTATGTTATATTTCATCCTCTTCTTAAGATGAATGTGTTGGACTAGTATGTTCCGGGTTGGGGACCGGTAATAGTAAGCCCTCCGGATTGGTGTCCGGTTATTAGATGCACTCCGGGTTGGTGTCCGGTTATTAGATTCACTCCCAGTTATTGTCCGGTTATTTGAGGCACTCCGGGTTGGTGTCTGGTTATTAGAGGAACTTTGGGTAGGTGTCCGGTTAATAGAGGAACTCTGGGTTGGGTTCCAGTTTTAGTTAGCCCCTAGGCCTTGGCAAAAGGCCTTGAAAAAGAAATTAAAGTTCAACATTATGTATTCCATCATTATGAAAGTGGTTATTGATATTGCATTTGATTATTCAGTTAGTAGAATGTCCATGTGAATAAGTAAGTGGAATTATTTCATTTCATTTTTTCCATATTATTCTGAAGTTCATGTTTAAAAGGGTTTTGTTTTAGTTATTCATTGCCTAAAATGTTCATGTTTATTTATAAAAGTTTCCACTGTATTATTATCCTTACCGAGCATATGAGCTCACCCCATTCTATGTTTTATTTTTCCCAGGATTCCAAGAAGTGTATTGTGATTGATATGTAGGGTTAAGAAAAGGCAATAATGGTGTTCATAAATATTATTTATGTTGTTTTGTATGTATTAAAGTACAATGTAACATTCATATATGTAATCTATTTTCCAAGACTGATAAACTGATCGGTCGTTCGGGACTTGATTCCTTGTAATCATGCCAATGTATTAAAATAATGCACCAACTCTAGGTAAGTGGGGTCGGGGCGTTACAGTTGGTATCAGAGGAAGTTTAGCAATAACCTTGGAAACTAGATTTAGATAAACTCTGATTAGCACACATTACCCTAAGATAGACATTGAGGATTAGTATAGAAGAACTTTCTAGAATCTTAGTAATGTAGAGATTTTGTGAGTTTTCCAAGCAAATACACCCCTGTCTGGATACGAGCAGGTAGAGGCGGCTCTGGCACAGATGTACCAAGGGGTAAAACCCGAAAACACCGCATTGAGCTATACTCGAATGGGAACTGGTGCACGACAACGGGCCTTGCTGCACTCTTGGTTACGACACTCCCAGGGTATATGCTTAGGATAATTCTAATTTTCTTTATAAACAATTATGATGGGCTCATGAGTATATACTTACTCAAAGAAAACATTTTTATTATTATGGATTATATCCATAAACTGTTCAATTTGCGTTAGGTATTTTACAAGTTTGGAATTATTCATTGAAATTCATAAACTGTCCTAGTTTATTCTATTGTATATAAAAGGCGCCCAGTAGAAGGAATGTGAACTCTAGTAATATGTATGATCCAAAGAGTAAGAAGGATCATATTTTTCATGGTTATAAGCCAGAATTTAGAAGGGAAATAGTCTCCCACGTATTATCATCATATGAAGAAATAGTATCATGTGTTGATAAGATAGGTAAATAATTCTCAGAGTCCTATGGCTTTGAAGGGAATTCAGAGAAGAAAAGGATGGTAGAGATAAGGATAGATAAAGAGAAGAAGGTAAATAAGATTTTCTCATATGTGATAACTGTGGAAAGAATCACTTTGGAAAATTTTTGAAGGGAATGGGAGTATGTTATAAGTGTGGAGAAAAAGGATAACTACTATGTGAGTGGAAGTGTAAGAAAAAGGTTTCAAATGTACAATTCTTCATCTTCAATGAGTTTGGACACTATGCGCACCAATGTCCCAGTCATCAGACTATGCCGCAAATGATGCTATTGAATAATAATCAAGTTATGAAACTGCCAAAGATGAAGAGGATTGACTAGTGTTCTTATGTTGTTATTTTAGAATAATTTCATTTAAGTATTGTATCAATGATGTTCTGGAAATAAATATGGATTGTATTGCAGTACTATTTGATTAAGGATTTGAGATTTTATGGTACTAAAAAATGTGACTCTATTGCAAGGTAAGATTATTGGAAATTACATGGTTGAAGGAAAGAGAAACCTTAATATGGTCCTAATATTGAGGTAGTGATTTTGGAATAAGAGATGGTTGATTTTGGTAATTCAGGATATTGCGATGTTGTAAAAGAATATATGAGGAAGGTGTTCGCTTGTTATTACCTAGAAAAAAGGATCCTCATTATGTTTAACTTCCATGTAAAATTTGGACTGTGGGTTTGGATAGTATTATTTTTGATAAGTCTAAAGGTTGGAATGGATTATGTTTGAAAGGTTTTTTTTGGATTTTTATAAAAGGACATCATGGAGACCGTGTGACAACCCATCGCGTTGGACCAAGCTGCGGGAATCGAACCCACAACCATAGTGCGATTGAGATTTATCGCCTACCACTGGACAACGTGAAGTCCCTAGATTGTATAATGTAGTTTCTTTTAAGGGGTCTGATATATGAATTATAAATTCATTATATTTGGAACCCTACAAAATTAGGATAAATTGAGTATTTTTGAGTTTATTATGTTTTGGAGTGAAAGATGAGTTTGTGGTAGAAATTTTTTAATGGATAAAACATTAATTTTAATTTAATTATATCTCCTTATTATATTAGAAAATATCATAAATAAATTACTCAACATTAAGAAAAGGAAATTAGAAAAAAAATGTTGTCCTAAATAATACCTTAGATCATCGCAATTTATGGCTTTGGGATTGTTGGCCTTTTCATAGCCATACTCTCTACCACTCTCCATCAGATATTGATGGTTAGATTTCACTTCGATATCCATATTTTCCTACATGGAACCCTAGTATGTGTTATTTTCGGTAACCTTCATACTTACCACTTTTTATTTTAAATAGAGGTCTGATTAATCCATTTTTGGATGTGGGGTTTCAAAAAGGGTATTTTGAAATTTCAACCCCAATTTTCCAATACCGATTATAAATTGTAAGGATGCAATTTATTGAAGGAGGGGAGAATGTAACACTATAAGCATCCACGATACGATTCTCTTTGAATAATACAGTAGCGTGTGTTGAACGCAACTTCGAGTTCTAACACACACCACGACCAATCACTGTAGCTGTTATGAATAGTAATACACACTTTTTGAAATTATATAAATTTTAACTCTCAAAATGGACTTCATTTTTCGATTCGTAATATCGAAATTAGCCAAGGATTGAATTTTGGTATTTTTTTGAAAACATTCATTTTTTGATGAATAGTGAAAAACACTGAGTTACTATTTAAAACCAGCTTTTTGTTTAAATAATTATTAATATTATTTAAATTTATTTTTGGTCCAAATAGATACATAACACCTATATAAATTCAATGTAATTCATTTGAGGCAATTAATAATAATTTTATATATATAAAAATTTTATTGAACTTTGTCTCTGTCTTTTACCCACATCCTAGGAGAATTTGTAAATTCACATAAAACATAATTTTACCGCTTCTGTGAGTGGAATTTCGAAAATCCGAGAGACACGGTTAATAAAAAGTAGTAAAATGTGGTTAAATAAGATAAAAATAATTTTTGGTGAATAGTAACTTTTTACTTTTATTTACCACGGTAAAAAGTTAATAGGGAAATTAAGGGTAAAAATGATATTATTATTACCCTAACACATGTCATAATTCTATTGGATAAGTTTAATTTGACCAAAAACAACCTTAGGAATAAAATATGACCCATTTAGGTCCACTTGGATTAGAATAGGACATTTATTATTATTTAATTCAAAGGAGAGTAATAAGAGTTGAAATCAATGTTTTATAACTAAAACATTTTTAATATAGGGTTATACATAAGCTCAATTCGATTATAAATATTCATTATAAAGATAAAAATATATCCTACATAATGGTTTTTTAATTATAATTTTTAGACATTAAATAACGTAATCTATTTATGAAAAAATGATGATGAAGTAATTACCTTATTAATGAAAGAATCAAATAAATGGTAATATAAATATTAAAATAAATATAATTTCAAAGTTCTTATGACATAAAATAATTTTATAGGTGAATATGACATTTTAGGGATAATCCAATGTATCTTGTTCGAAGTTATAAATTTTTGATGACTTTCAAAAAAAACAAAATACCAAATAGTGTCAAAATTGACATAAAAGAGTTTTTAAAACAAATATTATATTATTAATTGATATTAAATTCTTAAATATCTAAGGTTAGGCCAAAGAACTTATATAATGATAGGTGTATCATTAACGGACCACTTGGGGGTCTCTTGGAGGTATATATTAAGTTTATTGACTATATATTATAAAAATACAAAGTGACATGGTAAGTGTCAAACTAATTAACCAAGAGTTAAAACTAAAAGATAAGGTTAATATAATGTCCCAAACCTATCTAAAATCAATTGGTTGAAATTATTTTGACCCATCACTACCTTAGGATTTGAATAATCCACTTTGGAGCCATTATAAACTGAATATGAATGTATTATAAATAAAACATTAAGTTTTCCCTAAAGAGCCCTCCTCCCCCTTATAAAAGGACCCAACTTCTATCCAATTCTTCACACCTTCAAAGCCTTTTGTTTCGGCCAAACCCTAACAAAATACTCTCTCAACTTCCGTCCCCTCATCCTAGAGGCCTTAGTTTGATCATAAATACAACCTAAAGAACCCTTTTGGTCAAATCCAAAGGAAGAACCCGAAGAAGAGGTAATGTTTTCACCACCCTCTTTCAAGTTATTTTCTTCTTCAATTTCTTCTATATTTATTATTTACATTCAAAAAAAAAACTATAGTATCTCATATATACAGTGATGTTATTATAATTATGGTACAACCAAATTCATTATTCTATCCACCCTTTTAATGACATGTCACAATACATGCGTACGTACGGCTTACCATCTCCACGTTGTGGTGTAATTGTTATTCAATACTTTATTATTTGGATGGGTATAATAATGGTGTATTTCATGAAAATAATAAATATAACATTACATGATTCTATATATATGATATAACATCCAATTCTATTTTATTTTAATATCAAAATAATGATATTTTCGCTCGTGTGTACGTACAGATTACCGTCTCCACAATGTGATGAGATTCATTTCCAAGTTCACCATTCATTGACGATTATAAAAATATATATTACTAATAAGTATGTACTATAGATGACATAATAATTCTACTAGAGATATATATATTTATATATATAAGGATTTATGTACTTACATATATCTTATTCACTTACTTCCGTTCAACACTATATGAAAACAGAAACAGCGTTTATGCGTACGTACGGACTACCGTCTCCATAAACGGTGTTTTCCATTTCATATATATGTCTATTATACATATTCATATTCTAAATATATATGATATATTTATCATTTTATATATTCTGGAAGTATTTAAATCATGATCTAAGTGATACAACCAAGATTAATAAGTTAAAACACGTACGATAAAGAAAGCGATTATTACCCGAAATATTAATTTAACATAGAAATTATAATTAAATGGCTAATATAAATTCATAAATGAATCATGTATGATATCATAAATATTAATATGGTTATGGTATAATTTAATAACATACTACGATGTTTTTACAGGAGGTTAAACGTGCCATCGACTACAGGAAAGTGCAATGTAAGGGGTTTTCATCTCACTCTTTATTCCCGTGAGGTTCATTTCATATTTCCACTATTACCTTTTTTGTTGTGTATATACTGCCCATAATTATATTATTTATGTAATACACTTTTATTTATGTGTATTTACATATTAATTGTATGATATCTCTTTATGGGGTGTATGTTTCGTAAGTTACCAAATTGGTAAGGGATAATTCCTCAATCTCATTATTATCCGATATTGTTTATGTGTAAGTATCTAATGGGACATTTTTATCATCCATGTCCAAGTTTTATGAAAGAGTTTTCAAATGGAGTATTTGAAGGGACTTTTTACTAAAACAATATTTCAAATGTTTTAAATATTTATTCTTCTAAATCATTCCATTTAATGTCCATGTCTTCAAAATGGGTTTTAAGGATTTATTTATATGGACATGAATTTTTTTAAAATGTTAATTCCTTTAAAAAGTTTAAAAGTGGTATGGGAAACATTGATTCAAAAATGTTTTTAAATGAATTATTTTTTAAATTGTGTGACCTTCAAATGTTTTCATGAAAAATGGGTATTTCTCTCAATGATTTTTACAAATCATTTTCATCTATATCAACGTACTTCGATAAATTTTACAGTTGAATGAAGTTGATTTATTATAATACAAATCATTCATATTGTATTTAAGGTTTTTTGATATGTTTGACTATGGATGAGTTATTTTTATGCAATTAATGGTTTATTATTAATCTTTTGGCATTTCGTATTCTAGTTTTAATACGAATGTTTATGTTATATTTCATTCTATTCATAAGATGATTGTGTTGGAATAGTATGTTCCGGGTTGGGGACCGGTAAAACTAAGCCTTTTTGGGTGGTGTCTGGTTATTAGAGGCACTCCAGGTTGGTGTCCGGTTATTAGAGGCACTCCAGGTTGGTGTCCGATTATTAGAGAAACTCCGGGTTGGTGTCCGGTTATTAGAGGCACTCTGGGATAGTGTCCGGTTAACAGAGGCACTCTGGGTTGGGTTTTGTTTACAGTTAGCCCCTAGGTCTGGCACAAGGCCTTGAAAAAGAAATTAAATGTTAGAATTATGCATTCCATAATTATGAAAGTGGTTATTGATATTGCATGTGATTATTCAATTAGTGGAATATCCATGTGAATAAGTAAGTGGAATTATTTCATTTCATTTTTACCATATTATTCTGAAGTTTATGTTTAAAATGATTTTGTTTTACTTATACATTGCCTTAAATTTTTATGTTTATTTATGAAAGTTTTCGCTATATTATTATCATTACTGAACATCTGAGCTCAGCCATTTTTATGTTTTATTTTTCCCAGGATTCCAAGAAGTGTATTGTGAATGATATGCACAGTTAAGCCAAGGGAATAATGGTGTTCATAAATATTATTTATGTTGTTTTGTATGTATTAATGTACAATGTAACATTGATGTATGTAATCTATTTTCCACGATAGCTAAAACGATTGGTCCTTCGGGAATTGATTCCTTGTAATCATGCCAATGTATTAAAATAATACACTGAATCAGGGTAACTGGGGTCGGGGCGTTACAAAGAGAAAAGGAATATCCATTGGATCTTGATCAATTGAGATATATCAATTCCTTAATTAGGGATTCAAAGATATCCAAAATTGGGAATAAGGTGATTAAATCTACTAGATATCATAAAAGGAAATGCGTATTTTTAATTAGAAAATTTTGGGAAAAAATGATCATTATTCTGGGAAAATTTCCTTCGCATGGTTTGGAGACACAATTTTCTAAACTCTGCGCTATTCATGCATGGGAAACCACTCGGTTAGGTGGTATGGTCCTGAAACCATGAGAAATACGCGTATGATGAATATGGAAAAACATTCAAGACATCCTCAAAGTTAAATATAATTGTGCGGTCATACCTCATGGTTTTCCCTAATCATTACAGAGACCAACTCCTCACAATTACATGGGTTTGGGCGATAGAACAATCCCCAGACACCCTTGAAACATAAAAAAAAATATGCATATATATTAGGACTATAAAATTGAGTTAGATAGAAATTAAATGTTTCCATACATGTGTCAAAATATGGGTTCTTATTTTCATCCCCCTTAATGGATCTCATCATCACATTCACATTCCAAGGGAGGATAAACACTATCTGAGAATAACTCTACCCACTGAACACATACATCGGCCTCTGGATTCCATGTCTTATCATGTAAAATACCATGCATCCATAACACCCTTATTAAATGGATATAATGGCCTCATAGATCCATCATGATCCTATCAATGATTCAGGTAGGATACTCCAAATTGTTGTATTCTTCATCTAGTAAAACTTGCTCTAGAAAAAATGTATAAAACAGATCAACATGATACTGGTGATGCTATGAAATATGGAAGATGTATTTCCTAGAAAGGTACCACTAACGTAATAAAAAAATGATATAATACTGCCTTGACTCCCTCCAAAATTCCAAATGGCCCTGCATAATGAGTCAGATTCTTCCCATTCTTTTATATCCATCTATACCTTAACCAGTGAATTTTCCAATGTAAGACATAATCTCAGACCTCAAACTACATTGGTATTTGGTGGTCATTCAAATATTATTTATATCTAGATAGTATAGTATTCATACACTTCTTTCTCATCTGACATACTTTGTAGTCTATTTCACAAGAAAATTAACTTGTAGGATTGTGTCCTCTACCTATAACTATAATATAGGTTAATGGCATGACCTACCATAAAACACCTAAAAAGAGGAATCTGAGTTGTGTACATAACACAATTATTTTAGGAAAATTTGACATGTTGGATATGGATTTCAAAATATACACCAAAATAATGGGTAAGTGACTTGATAATTACCCCCAAAAACATTATAGTCTATTATGAATGTCAACCATTTTTTAAGGTGAAAATATGTTCATATAAGCAACTATATACCCATAGAATTCAACAACCCATACAAGAATCAGTATATAAATCGTGTGTCCTTATCTATGATGATAGAAAAAGGTACCCCTTGTATTCTTATAATCTATAAGACATATATTATCCCTAGTTATAAAAGTGATACAATCTCTTAGATAGTAATAAAGTTAAAAAAATTCATTAGTCTGTCAATGAAAACTCGTACAATATCACTACCTCTATAAGTCCATGAAAAAATGACAAAAAATTCATAGAAAAATATTCTAATTTCAATTCTTGGATTGAAGGTTTATGTAATATGTTTGAAGGTCTCTAGTGCTCTGAATTCAACTTCAGATAGATGTAACACATATTTATAAGGCCTACCATCAGATATTTCATCCCAAGACCACAAATAATGTTGTCACATATCTCTATACATATTATGATATTGCTTGATAAATTTTCCAATGAGAAGCATGAGACTCATGAATAGACTCATATACCATATCTATTGGATCATACACATGTACATGAATACACATGACATATTCACTATCCATAGACCAATCTAGAGGCAGGTTATATCATGATGTTATTTCATGATGAACAAACCCTTCACAATCTGAGAATTTCCTACTCTTCATATTCTCAAGGAGGGATGATATTATTATCATTTATGAGAGATAAGTCTACTCATGACTATGATGAAACCCCTAATGAATATTTCAAAATAATACTAATAATTTCAATTATTCAATATCTTCTTGTACGGTCTTAACCAAAGTCCTTTTTCTTAGTGCATCAGCCAGTACACTGCCCTTCAATGGCATATAAGTATGCTCAATGTCAAAGTACTAAAGGTACATGACCCATACCATTTTTCTGATATTCTATTCTCATTGAGAAAATATATATTAGAGTATCTTGTTGGGAATATTATCCAATAGGTTCTCTCCCTATAGAAAGTGTCTCCAAGAACAACATGCATGGATAACTACTGCAATATCAGGGTCGTGTGCTTAGTAATTACTTTCATGAGGACATAATTTTCGAGATCTGTATGGAATGAATTTTTCCTCCTACATCAGAATTTCTACTAGTCCAATTCATTATGAATCATATAAGTTATTATTTCCTTTACCAGGATCTTCCAGAATCTGAATTGGTTCCGAGATGAGCATCCATTCCAAATCCGGAATGTCTTTCTCATAATCACCATACCATATGAACTTATGAAAATTTATCGTATTTCTAGAATGATGTGAAGGATGTCATTGTAATTCCTATATGAAATGCCTATAATATCCATACAACCCGAATAAACTCTACATATCAAATATGTTCATTGGATACTCCCAAGAAACTACTAAACTAAAATCCTCTGGTTCAACAGAATCTCTATATTCTGATATAATTAGACCCATAATGTTAACATATTCAATCCAGATGTGATATTTAGTAATCTTGTAATAAATCTAATTTACTCCAAGTGTACTCATAATATTATCATGTTTCATAACATGGTTTCCATAAGTGTGATAATATAACATTATGATGTACACAATGGCCATGAAAAAAGATTCTATATAAGGATGGAACATCGTATTCATCAAATAACTAAAAATGGATAGTGCATTCATATTTCCAAATGAAAAAACATAGTACACATAAAGACTATAAATACTACAGAATTTAGTATGAGATTTATCTGATGGTATCACTCGAACCTGATGATATCCAAATCTTAAGCCGATTTTGGAGGAGATGGTAGTTCCTTAGTGCTGGTAAAAGAGATCCACTATTGGAGGCAATTGATATATGCACATGACCAAAATCCAGTTCTACCATCTATAATCCATGAAAAAAATAAAGGGTCTCATATGTCGTCTTTGAGAAAAAAATGGGTAATACATCAAAGAGGAAGAATTGGTCCATATAAAAAAATTCCTCTATATCCATGAAATGTTACATGATCTCTAAAATCTCATTATGTTCAATCCTATAGAATGTAATGGACAATGGAAATGCTCCTATAAAAAACTAAATCATGAACTCTAATCTCTCTTAGGTGTTAAACTAGATAAATCAATGGGAAGACGGTCATTGAAATGATCTTATTCTAGATGTAAATCTATTAGATATAAACATTTATCTTCCCTGTAGTGAAAAAAAACTGGTCTCTCCACCTATCCATTATTCATGGGTAAATCACTATAATCCTAGACATCCAAATTACCCTTATGTATATAATAGATTACCTTGGGTGAAATAAACGACACCCTATGTTTATACATTTTTACATTACATAAAATATAACTAACATATCATTCAATATAATTTTGTCGAATACAATCATCTCATTAGAAAAAGAGGTCCCATAATAAAGGCTAAATGCCTAACTTAATGGAATAGTCCCAAAATTTACAAATTCCATCATAACGTACTCCAAATTTTGTATTAATGTCCATAACAGAATAGTAAAACTCAATTTCTGCTCTGAAACATTAAATGATATAAAAAAGATAATGTATTTTAAAGACGTTGTATCATATAAATCAGTTGCAATGGTATAGGTTAAATGAATAGTTACTCAATCTATTGATAGTCTCATATCTTGATTCTTAGTCATATGATTTATATATTGAAACTTACCTCATGAATGTTCATATGAAATAGAATTATTTCAAAATAAAAAATTATCTTTTGATGTTTTTGGTAATTAGTATTCTCGGTACCATGTTTAGGAGCTCCTCCTCAAATATTCTAGCTAATTCTATTCCAACTCCCCACCTAATGTGGCATAAAAGAACATGCTCCTAAAGGTGTAATTGGTTAAAACCTTATTCCACTAGATGCTAATGGAATGGTCTATTAGAAACACAAATGATACCACATAGAGCTGTAAGACCAACACTCAAGTGGGACTTTATCTCATTAAGGCTTCAAATTCCACTTACTTCCCCACCGATGGAACAATATAGGGCTACCAACATCGGTACAGTGGCTTCCACCACCCCATTGAATCCCCTTTAGGGTACTCATCCTACCAATGAAAAACTATTGGCCTGCCTCAGAACTATACCTCGATTATTTGAATTATTTCTTTCCCCCATGTTGTGCTATGTCCTAATTGCCTAATAAATTATTTTAGAAAAAGTAGGTAGGTAAAAAACATTTACATTATTATGGATGACAGACTGGATCCCATCCTCATTGAATCTAATCAAAATATGATCATCAACTTGTAGATGCTTTTTATTTCATTGTAGGACCTTGAAACATGGCAAATACTCTATAAATGACAATGATCCCTCCTCATGATGCATTTAATCTCTACCTTGGTCAGTTCTCATCATATGAGGAATGAACAATTCAATGAAATCTATTTGACGGTCAATCCATGAAAGACCATAATGGTGATGGGATTGGGTAATCACATCTAACCACTAGTAGGCTGAATAAAGAAGAACATATGTATATGTGTTGTACCTTAACCCTGGAGGCATCTCTATATGATCAATGATTGTAATAGTGGGATGATGCCATGAATCAGCAGCATGAAGACCACAATATTTTTATATTGTGGATGGATGTTGTGGCTAAAAATATTGTGTCAAATTTTCCATCATAAGTGAATAACATGAAGTACCAGGAATAGAATGTTCAAAAGAAATAAAAAATCAAAAACATGTGGCTGAGTTCCATGATTAGGTTAAATTGTTAGTGCCTAGTGTGGTGATCCAAATGGTAAGACTGGAAGATCCGGGGCCACTATATAAAGATCAAGGTCATCGCCACCTTCCTCACAAATAACTTGAAGATATTGTGTGGGTTTTTCAATACATATTCATTCCACACAACTCAATAAATGTTTATATGATTAAAAATAAAAACATTAGGCAAAGATGAACACAATAAGAGCTCACAAAGCATGATAAAATATCCCATATAACTGATTATATGTCCATGTATTGTTATGTTATCAATTATAAATAAAAAGGGTTACATTATATGAAGGTTGAATACTTTATTGCATCAGCATTTACTGAATATCATTTCATGTTATGTTGAATTAAAGGGTTTACTCATTCATTTATCGAACATGACAATGTTCTGCTAAGGACAGGCACAAATTTCATTTCAATGTCATCTTCCACATTTATTTTATTTATTCCAAATGCCATGGTTCATGTACAATTTGTCATCATTTCCACTTACATATTCTTAATAGTCCTTATAATAGAAGAAATCACCCATTTGATTTTATCTAATTAGGTCGATTAGGTAAAATTTCCAATATCAACCAATGGGGCCCCATTAAACCTAATGAAATGAAAATTCCCGTCACTCAATAACATCACAAATGCAGCACAAGCATTATATAACTATCACATCATCAAGAATTAATCACAGCCATATACGGAAATGAATGTAGTGATGTGCGCCTATATGGCATGAAAATATGCATGAAATGTGATATTTAGTGCCTATTTTTATTTATGTAACAACACTACTTGCAAATAAATCATATTGACAATGATTTTATTCATTTAAAAATAATACCAACAACATTAACAACATTAAAGCATGTGATTCACCCAATAATGAAATCATATCAACAGTAATTGTAAAAATAGTATTGAATGTATGTTTTCAATTAAATACATCATTATCACTATTCATTGGAAGATGATACATTTTTGAAAAATACTAATAAATTCACCAACATTAAATTTTGATATAAAGAATTCTAAATTATGATATATCTTTTCAATAAAAATTTATAATACAATAATAATTTTTTAAATCAACTAATTTATTATATGAGGGAAAACATTCTTTTAGAAAAAATGTATTTTTTTTTAAATTGGAATTGTCCTAATATTATACATGTAAATTTTTTTTATGAATTTAAAAAAATTCAAAAAAAATAATATTTAATATATTTTTTAATATAATCAAAAATGGTTATTTTTATTTTATTGCATCAGAACATATGAACGTGAATTAAAATATTTTTTTAGAAAATGGTATTTTATTATATTTGAATGAGTTTTATTTTTATTTCTAATTAATTGGTCAAAAAATAACTATATTAACATGTGTAAAACATATTTTTATAATTTTTTTATCTTATTAATTCCATCAATTCTATTTGATAGGCTCTAAAAATCATGTAAAATGATATTACTTATTGTATAATGTAGTGTGATAATACATTTATTTACTTTTAACATATTTTTTTAGAAGAAACAAAATGTTATATAAAATTAAAGTTATAACTAATGTTACATGTAGTGATAGTTAAACTATTGATTTTATATAACTCATGATATCAAAGAATTTAATTTATTTTTATAGAATATTTTTCATAAAATCAAAGGATGTTACATGTTAAATAACATAAAATATATTCATTTAATATATCTCTATGGTAAATGGTTCCCCTTGTAAATAATTATTTCAAATAAACGTGTTTAAATACATTATCATCATTTTTCACATCACAATTACATTCAACCTAGTGAAATGTAAACAATATTACTCAAAATTATGTCATTAATAGATCATCACCCAAAAAACCATTTAATTTTATTATATATATATATATGGGTGCTTATATTCTCTTTAAACCGTGATAGAAATTTTCCTATTATTATCTATCATTATCGAATTTTAATTTAACTTCTACAATTTAAATTAAAATATATCAATTTACAAATATATATTTGGTTGAACCTCATATATGTTGTACAAAATTTATAACATTTTATACCTCTCTTCATCACATTAAATGATAATTATTTTTAATCCATGAATCAATATGTATTCAGAATCAAGTAAAGAAATTTGAGATATTGGTATACCAATATTATCAATATCATATGAATTATCACTATAGTACTCAATATTAGCTTTGGTAAATATTTCTAAACAAGAGGGGTCATCATTCAATGTTGATATTTTATATATTCCCCAAAAAAATTTACGTAATAATTAATTATTATTCAAAAAGTATATATAAAACATAAATAAGAATGCCCACATATTCATATCTCACACACAAAATGGATCAATAGATTTATCATTATATAAAAAAACATTGATGGTAATTATATTTATAGTTATTAATTAATGTGTGCAACTTTATTATCCAACACAACTAAATTTTTTGATCAAAACCATAGCTACAAATGGATTTCAATAAATTATATAACACAATGATATTTTTATGATGTTTGTCACTGATTAAATTAAAGTGAGACTAGTTGTTATTGTTTTATCAATACATGATTGTTATGTATTTTAATAATTATTAATTTAAAATTAATTAATGAAAAAAAATCAGATTTTACAAATATCCATTAGTTAATTTAATACCAATGTAATATCCTGGTTCTGGGTGCCGCCCAAAGGTTCCTCGTACACAAATTGTCACATGGCCTCATGTGCATTTCCCTAAATGCTAGAGGCTGCAGACTAGCAGCTAGGGCCTTTGATGTGATATTAGGGAATCAATGGCCTCATTCGAATAGTAATAGAGCATATTAACAATAAAATGCAATAAAATATGCATAGATAACATTCAATATGAAAACAAAAGATGAATGAAAGTAAATAATCAACTGGAGGACATATATAAATGATGCAGTTCACATTTTTCTTGGAAAACACCAAACATGTCTATATGTATGAATAAATTACTAAACCAAGTTACGAAAAAAAAATAAACTCTAATAGCATTGCAAGACTCATCATTGTTACATGCTCTCCATCGCCACAACAATGAAGTACCTTAATTAGAATAGCGATTTCCCTTATCTATACCTGCAATAATGTAATCTGTTTGGACCCAAAAGAATGACCCAAATAGGGTGCGAGACAAATAATACTAGGAAAGTACCACAATATCTGTGCCAAAATATCCATGAATATATATATAAGGATATGATGATAAAAAATGCAATAAAAAGGAAGTGTATAAAAGTAAATTGTCGCACAGTTTCTACTACATTCACATATATTTATTAATTATTCAACCAATCATTCACAATATCCCTCTCGGAATGTTCCCGTATCCAAACACCTATGGTTTAACATATCATTTAACAATAAAAATATTTGGACCCCTAGGGTAGCTCACAGAGTCTATCCCCTTTGGTCTCATGCAATCAAATACTCTATAAAGATGCACTCACCATCAACTCCGCCTATAGTTTCTTAATGACATATTATAGACTCTCTGAACAAGTAATCAACATCAATTCCCCATTTGGTCTAGTATTCATAACTTTATACACTCAAAGGGATCACTCAACATCATTTTCCCATATGGTCTCACAACATAAAATGTACAACATGCACTATGGGGAAGTTGTCAACATCAATTCCCCCTACATGTAAAGACCCGTAAAATTCAAGGGAAATTTTTTTCTAATTTTTTTTTGGAATTTTACAAGAGCGCGGTTTCTGACGGCACCTGATTCCGAGGCTCGAAGTGCTCGGAATCAATTTCCGAAGTTTGGCTCGGGTACGTTCAGTGAACGAAAGAGCGGGAATTTCTAACTTTTGAACCAGTGCCCGGAATCAAATTCCGAGGGCACCGATGAACTTGCAGCGCCAATATTAGCTTAAGGAGACCTTTTCCGAGGTTGCATTTTATGCAGAATGAAAGTTAGTTTTGGGAAGAATTAAATGAAGTTAAATAAAAATGTGGAAACACTTTTTATTTTTAACTTGTTTGTCATTTTCTCCCAAAGTGAGTTAGAGGTGGGACCCACATCCACTTAACCTCCCTTGGGAGGATTAAGTGTAGTGGGGCCCACATGAAGCATAACTCTTCACCTTCTTTTTTTTAAACTCCCTTAAACTCCTCTTTTAATGATCTTGACAACTTGGTTATTTAATGGAGAGAGTTGTTTGAATTTCAAACCTTTGAAATTCAAATTGATAATTGTGTGAATAAAATAAGCCTTAGCTTATTTTATTTTGGTTGGTCTCCTTATCCATCTTGAGAGGTTTTGAAGAATTCTCTCTGTCTTCTTCAAGCTCCGACAAAGAACACTCAAGAACACCGCTTCTTTCTTCTTCGTATCCGGTGCGTTTCCAAAGGTCGACGACGTCGCTTCTTCGATCTTCTTCCCGTATCAACGAAAGGAGACGTTGATTCCTCCACGGACTTTCTTCGTCGGCTTACGAAGTTTCACCAACGACGTATCTCTTCGGACGTACCTCTTCGTCAATGGAATCGACGAATGATTACCGTGACGCCCGACCTCCACGACGCTTGTCTTCCGCGGTTTGTTGACGTGCTCCGCACTTGAATTCAAGGTAGGGGTTTGTTGTTGATTATTTATTTATTCTAGTTCTTGGTTCTAGCATGAAAATCTTGAGGATAATTGTTTATGTGTTATCATCTAACGAGAGGGGGGCCGGACCGCACCAACACGGCCGAAACCCCCTCCTTAACTCTTGAATGTTTCTTGCGGATGAAACGTGATGGTTTGGTGCCGCCGCACCAAGCAGATATCATTCGACAATTATTGTGCGGCGCCGTCACGCTGCGCCGTGGAAGAATTTCATGAACGCGACACTGTCGCGCCGCGTCGAAGGAAACCGAAGGCACTGCGGCTGGAGCGGGGCCGCGGTGGAGGGGCGCGGTGCCGTCGCACCACGCTGGATAACGAAGGCCGCGGCCGGTTCCGGGCCGCGGTGGAACGAGAAGACCGGGGGCCAGCCGGGCCGCTGGTGACGGAAGCCAGAAAGGGGACCGGCCTTGCCAGTCCCGTTGAGGAAGGACCGGTCGGCCAGGTCGGGCCGGCCGGAAGGGAGAAGAACCGGGGGAATTAATTCCCCTGGCTGGCCAAAACCGGCCCCCATAATGGGGGGGGGGGGCCGCGGTTACACCAAGGGGGGGGGGCAGAGCCCCCCCATTTTTCTCAAAGGAGGGCCCCCACGTGAGGGGGGGCCGGTTTCTCCAAGGCGTGACATCATGCCGCGCCGCCAGCTGAAGGAAGGCGGGGGCTTTGCCCCCCGCGCGTGACATCCGAGCGGCGCCCCGACCGCGCCGCCGCGCCGGACCGTGCCGCCGGCCGGGCTGGGTCAGACCTGGGTCGGGTCGACCCGGTTCAGGTCGGCCCGGACCCGGACCCCCCGTTTTCGAATCGACTTCGGTCTTTTTCCCATAACATGAGCTACGGACCTCAGATTGACGAACCGTCCGCGGCGATGCGATCCTTGGATCGAGATGGTCTTTTCGGTATATCGCACTCAAGGTTTCGGAATACTTTGAGTTCGGCTGTGTTGGTTCGTACACGAAACCAACCAGGCCCTCGGAGGGGAAACGCTCATATCTTGAGCTACGGATGTCCGATTGACGTGCCGTCAGCTTTGTTGAGTTCCTCTTAGTGAGACGGATCTTTTGGAATACTCCGCCCGAGGTTTGGACGTAGGTGGAGTATGGTCGGGTTGGTTTTTCCTTAAAAACCAACCGGTCCCCTGGGACGAAAAAGCCAATAACTCTCAGACCGGGCGTCCGATCGACGCGCCGTCTGTTGCGTTGAGTTCCTGTTGGCGATACGGAACTTTTGGATACATCAACTCCGGAATTTGTGATAGTTGATGTATCAGCCTCTCGGCTCGTGGAGCGGACCCTCCCGAACGAGCTTGCTGTGTGCGGGAACCCTAGTGCTGGCTGCGACTGCTATTGTGACGACGACGATTGTGCAGGGATCCTCAGTGGACTGCGATAATGAAGACAGCTGGTCTTGTATCCTATGTGGGTCCTAGCTATGCTGGTCTTGTATCATATGTGGGTCCCAGCTTAGATGATTCAATACTGGTCTTGTATTCTATGTGGGTCCCAGTATAGATGAATCAATGAAGACAGCTAGTCTTGTATCCTATGTGGGTCCCAATATATATTGAATCAATGAAGACAGCTGGTCTTGTATCCTATGTGGGTCCTAGCTGTGCTGGTCTTGTATCCTATGTGGGTCCCAGCTTAGATGATTCAATGCTGGTCTTGTATCCTATGTGGGTCCCAGTATAGATGAATCAATGAAGACAGCTGGTCTTGTATCCTATGTGGGTCCTAGCAGTGCTAGTCTTGTATCCTATGTGGGTCCCAGCTTAGATGATTCAGTATCTATGTCTGATCATCTCTTTCACCTTATCGATGATTTATACCTGTGTGAGATGAATCCTGTTGCTTTCCTGTGTGGTTTTCGTTTTGCTTTCCTGTGTGGAATACGAATACTTTCCTTTGTGGACTGAGTTGTACTTGGTTTCAGAGGTTGGAGCGTATTTGAATTGATGACTTAGGTATATGTATGGGCATATACCTAAGCAGTGTTGGTTGTTACTTCGTGATTGTATCTTTATTTTGTGGTTTATCCTCTATGGATTTTGGGAGACCTTCGGGGGTCTCGGGGTCCCAACTGGGTAGCTTATACTCACCCCTGCACGTGCTATGCCCGCACTACATTGTGTTGGTTGCAGACGACGGACAACGTTGATCGTGGTTGAGGCTTGCAGAGCAAGACGGTACCTGAAGGTGGACCACTGGGCGGGACGTGCTCGGAGCGGACGACAGGACCCGAGAAGCAGTGGAGCTATCTGTACCCACCCTTCAGGTGGAATTTCCAGTGGGTAGCTTGACGTAGCAGCTTTTACTTTTCAGTTGCAGTTTTCCCTTTCGAGTTGTACTTTACTTTCAGTTTTGGGTTTGTATACTGGTCCACTTACTTTTCTGCACTTACAGTTGTACACTGTTTTACTTAGTGTTTACCTTTCCACTTACTTACTCTGTGGTACTTGTTTACTTTCCAAAGGCAATGCCTTCCCTTTTGTTGGGATTTACGCCTTGGTGCTAGTCGCCAGCCCCTGGCCTATGGAAGGCGGGCTAGGGGTAGTCACGGAACGGGCCCCGAGGATGGGTCGTGACACTACAGTCTTACTACACGACATTCCCACAACCCTATGTAATGAAATTGTTCAAAAACAATATTTAGCAGCCAAAGTAAATCACAAATTCCACAAGGATTAATGGATCCAAAACAAAACACTTTCTTTTCTGATAATTTTACTCTATCCTAATAGCACTAGTCATGAAAAACATAGATTTTTGAACGGAAATTGGGGACCCAACATCAAATATCAGATCCAACATGGGGAAACACATCAATAGAAAGGGACATAACCCTATATACAATCAACAACCTATATTAAAGCCATTAAGGCTTGGATGGCATTAACAGTGTTAAATTCCCTAAACAAACCATACCCTAAACATGGGTTTTAGGAAAAAAATTCACATATAATTCAACGAAAATATATAAAAAGGGCCAAACCACCTACCTCAACGTTGTACGATCGATGTAGTTGAACCATATACACAGAATCGACCTAGAATGATGCATATTTACAAAAAACACCTAAAAAATTCAACCAAGGATATCTCACTAAAGAGAAGGAATAAATATGAGAGGCTCTAGAAGATGGAAAAACTCACCTATGTGATTCCAATGAAACATGCGGAGTATTTTTTGAATCACGGATGGCATTTCGAGAACTCAGAGAAGAAATTATGATCTTTGGTCGCTCCAAGATGAGACTGATCAAAAATAATATGATTCCGTAGACAAGACACGACCCCTGGAAGATATAACAATTAAAAAAATATATGGTGTGTTCTCTAAAGATACATGGGGTGTGTATGCATTTACATGCCCCGCCTTTAGCGGCCTTGAAACGTCATCACATAGATGTGTATACGGCAGCGACACGGCCTAACAAAGCCAAGAATCAGTGCCAGTGTACACGATAATAACAAGGAAGTGCACGACGTTTACCTCTAAACTTTTCCATTGTCACATTTCATAAAAAACATGAAAAAAGATACATACTTGAATAAAATATCTTGGATTTTACAAACACCCCCCCGTAAATAAATATTTCCCTAAATTTCCCAAGAAAGGTGGAAAAAATGATGAAATCTCGAATATCACTGGACACTGAGATCATTCATCATCATCCATCTCCCATGTCTCATATAGTACTCACATGTGCTTCCATGGAACCTATATTAGAGGAACATACAAGACATTGAGAACCTTCACATTGTGACAAAAATCATGATAGAATTCTTCTCGAACGATGTGTCTACCTCCAACTCAACCTCCCCAAACTATGTTTCAATCTCCACCTCAACATCCTCATGTTAAAAAATGAGATATGTGTATGAGAAGTAATGTCATATCTTAGAAACATAGATGGCATCATGCATAGCCTAGTACCACTTAGGGTGATACAATTGATAGTCAAATGGCCCTACTATCTACAAAACCTCAAATGGTATGACATATCTCGGTGAATGCATACCATATCTCCTAATCCTTTACTTTCCCAACCATGGTGTGAAATGCTGAAATACCTGATCTCTGACAATGAGCTCTAGATGTCTTCTTGGTCAATCTACATAATACTTCTAGTTTGATTGTGCAGTATCCTCCGTCCTCACAATCAACTCTAGTTCGTCCTTGGTCTCCTAGACAAGATGATGTCCCATAGGTATGTGCTTCTTCCAAGAACCATTAAAATATAGGATTCATGAATGAATCATTTCCCCTAACAATTATATCATATGCTCGGACTGGCCCTCTTTTGGGGGATGTTTTGTTGTACACAGAAGTACATATGTACAGAAATCCCCCTGTAGTCCTTTCCAAACCCAAAAACTAAAATGAGATTCCCTATTTGAAATGATCGAGTGTGAAACCCCAAGAAAACGTACAACCTATTAGATGTAAAACCATTCATGCTTATCAAAGATGAAGGTATCCTTGATCGGTAAGAAATGTGCAACCATCGTGAGTCAATCAATGATAAGAAAAAAATTTATCATTCCTTCCAGGTGACCTTGGTAAACCTGTTATGAAGTCTATCACAACATCATTAAACTTCAAATCAGGAAACGTTAACTACTATAAAATCCCATTTGGTCAATAATGATCCGCCTTCAACTGCTGATAGGTGGAACTCCTCATCACTAAACCAGAAAAATATTTCTCTATTCCTGGCCACCAATACAAATGGTGTAGATCTCTAAACATCATGGTTACACTAGGATGAACTGTCCAAACTGAAGAATGTAAATACCACATATTCTCCTCACGTATGTCTACTGGCACCCATACGTTCCCTTGGAAGAACAAGATTGCATACTCTCCTAGGGTCCATCTAGAAATAGGGTCCTCTCCTAAAACACTCTCTTGACGTACTAGTCTTTCAACATCGGATAGAAGCCTCGTTCACCATTTGTCATGAAAAGTATAGTTAACATCTACAAAAGAAATAAAAATATGTCCATGTCATCCAAGCACCTCCAAATAAATCTCAAAAAAACATATCCATAAGCTTCCACTAATTTCTATCCTCCGGAACTACCGGTATATGAGTCCTCCTTCTCAATGCATCGGCCACTGTGTTGCCTTTCCCAAGCATGTACGAAATATCAATTTCAAAGGACTGATGTTACTCAAACAACAATGGTTGTATAAAATTTATAATGCATTTAGTGAAGATATAATTGAAAATTATTTGGTTATTTTATACCACAATACGATCTCCCAAAAGGTAATGTATCGAACAACATAATGCATGAAAAACTACAGCAAACTCAAGATCGTGAATCAGGTAATTACTCTCAAGTGGCCTCAACAGCAGAGACTCATATGCAATGACTCTTTCCCTCTACATAAGCACTGCACCTAGCCCATTTCCTGATGCATCATAGTAAATAGTATATCTCTCACCTGGATGAGAAGAAACTTATATTAGTGTGGAAGGCAACCTTCCTTTCATCTCCTTGGATTCTAAATCACAGGAATATTTTCAAAGGTACTTCACAACATTGTTAGTGAAGACTATTAGTGGAGATGCTAAGCATGATATGTCATATATAAAGCATCTATAGTGACTAGAAAGCGCTAGAAAACATCGTAAATCATAGATGATCATCAGTTTCTCTAAGGAAACCACTTCCCTCACTTTTTATTCTCAACTAATACTTCTACCTCTGAGATGACATGGCATATGAATTTAATATTGTTCATCCATAATTGGTATTTTGAGTGAATATGATATATATGAATCTCTCTTGTTGTACTCAAAATGATCCCAAGGTTTTTTTCATGGTCGTGTCGAGTGTGAGAGTACTCCAACATATCATCCATGAAAACTACAACAAAATAATCCTAATATGGATAAAACACTCGGTTCATCATTGACATGAAAACTATAGGAATGTTCGTGAGACCGATCGACATAACCAAATACTCATATAGAATATTCCTAATATGAAAGTCTATAAGATATATATATGATCGTCTAATGCACAATTGATGCTAACATGATCTCAATTAAGTCTTTATGAGCACTAGGGCTCCTTGATGCTAATCAAATAGATCATCAATCCTCGACAAGGGATATCGTTTCTTTACCATCAAATAGTTTGGGATATGATAATATACATATAGTGTGAGGTTATCATCTTCCTTATCCGCAAAAGGAATAGAGAACCCCAAGTAGAAGTTATGGGTCGGATGAAACCATTTCTTTTTAACTCCTCTAACTGCTTTTAAGCTCATGTAACTCCCTTGTATCTGTCCTATAAGAAGGAATGTACACCAGTGCTGCTCCAAGAAAAATCTCAACATAAAAGTCTAACTCTTGCACAAGAGGCAATCCTGATAATTCCTATGGAAAGACATATCTAAAATGATCCACCACGGGAGAAATGACCTTATATGAATACCAATGGTCATCCCGATATAAACTAGAAATCTGATCTATAACATCTCCAAACCAAGGATACCTGGGTCCTACACTGCTCACCATTTCATACCATTCTACATATATGGATACATACCATCCTATGGTGATTTTAAACTCACCCTACGATGATATAAGTCAAAAAATACATGGTAGGGAACCAACCATTAAATTAGTTGAATGACATCATAGCCTGTCATCTCTCATACATAGAGGTCCGATAAAAAGTGACACCGGCCATCCACAAGAGGTAATTACTTTTACTGACATACACTAGTTTTTGTATTCAACAACGGAGTTTCTTGTGTCAATTTAAAAGTATAAGATAAGATAAAGAGGCAAATGATCACCGAAACTACAAAAAATATGAAACTATGGGAATCCACTGTATCAAAATGTGTGGTACCAAAAACTAAGGCAACAAGAATCGTATCTCTAACTATTAAGGTTCTGGGATCCTGCTCTTATTGGGTATACTCCATTGAAAATGTCAGACATATATCATGGCCCTATGATGTTTCCTGACCACATAGAGTTGATCCACCCTATTGACATAGAAATTCTGGCAACTGGCTACAATGGTGAAGACCTCCACCTCATCTTGAACGGCAAGACGAAATCTAGTTCCTAAACTGATGAGAATCTAGTGGTCCTGCTCAAGAATGTGGAGTCATAGAAGAACCTATTTCATTATCATCTTTTTAGAAAAACAATAAGAAACACTAAAGAGGACCCATATTGCTATAATTTGGCACTCCACATGGTCTCTCAGGCAATGTGGCCTTGTATTCCCTCCCATAACACACTTGTAACATACCAAATGTCTACCTGATAGTGAATCCCTCCTACTTGGATCTCCATGTACTGACTCCCTGTGGTGCTTCATACTATCAGCTGGAGAAGCACCAACTCTAGATGCTGAATCGCTCTAGCCCAGAGCACCCGTATCCATCAATTTGAACTATATGATTAGCCACTTGTTGACTATATATGGTATGATCATTAACCTGAAGATGTTTACTTATTATTGGATGTACTTCCGGAGGCCATAAGAAAACCTAATATATTTTAATAAGTCATCACCCCTGGAATGGGAGAAAAGCACTTCAGCTCTATGAAGAGAGAAGAATACTCCATGACCGACAGAGTACCGTACTCCAAACTCATGATCTCTCGAGCCTAGTCATCCCACAATGTCTCTGGGTAGATGTAGTCATAAAAGTTAGGCTTGAACTCATCCCAATTCATATCTTGATGGATTTACTAATGTGATATCACATCCAACCATATCTTGTTGGAATCCCAAAGCCTGTAAGTAGCATGTTTCACCATACATTATGGAGCTGTCTCTTGATGATGGAAGATAGATATCATTACTTCAATCTATGAATCTACAGCCTGAGGTCCTCCCTCCCATGACAATTTAGGAGGATGTTGATGATCAAAACCCCACATCAAATCTTTCATAAACTGGGAAAGATGTCACACTCTCTAGAAGATCAGCAAAAACCTCTATAAGGTCAAGTGCACAACTTAGTTCAAAATTAACAAGGACAGAAAATTAAATTTTAAAGAAAGGAACAAGAGTAATAAATCATTCAGGTTTTTCAAAACATGTATACATGACTTGTATGACCCCTATACAACATGTTCCCCTTACGATTTCACAAGGTCGTGTACTTATGCAAACCCAGATCATGTAACACCCCCATACACATGGTGTGTTCCTCCCAAGGACCCGAGTTGTACATTAACCATATTTCCCTTCCTGAGTTCGCCTACATTACTAAACCACATAGATCTCTTAGAATAACACTTCATGGCGTGTTTGTTCCAGACACGACATATATTATAATGAATCCACTGACCTACATCATTAGTCAAATGGCTGGTTACGCAATTGACTCTGCATGTTGTGTTAATGCTAGACATGACATATAGTACCTAATTTTCATCCACTTGTTTCATTAGTCACACGGTCAGATACATGGTCTCTATCACATGGCTTGTACATTAGGAACACTACGTCTTACACCAATGATTTCCTAAACTTGTGTCTCTTCCCATAGAGTCAGTCACACTATTAAGGACTACAAAATATGCACATACAACACATGGGGTATTCTTATGAAAAAAATTTCCTTCCCAAATAAAACAATACATGGAATGTATAAATCAATACACACCGTGTATTCTGGGTTTCGTAAGAAAGTAATCCTTAGAAACTACTCCAGAACCCATAAAGCACTAATACAAATGTTTTTAAGTTCCAAATTCTAATTTTTGAGGGCCCATACTCTGCTCAAATTAAATAACGGAATTGTATTCATGTAACATAACTACTGTAATAGTGCAAGGATCACATGATCCACAAAATTCCGATCCATGATCTCCCTTAACGCCTTAAGGACCCTATTTTGGTGCTCATTAAAATGAATCCTTACACAATAAGAAATACCCAATCAAACAGTAGGTATTAAATCAAATAATATATCAAAACATAATTAAAATGTAGCATAATATATGTCACAAAAACATTCTATCAATAATGCACCTTAAATGGGAATACAATAATGCAGAAATGTGATCTATAAGAAGTGCTTATATGATTCATGAGATGGTCCAACCACAACACATTGGGTTAAAACATAAATAAAACCTCAATATCAAAAATGATAACAACACAAAACATGTGATTCACCCAACGTTGAAATCAAATAAACTGTATCATTTTCAAAACCATAAAAGGCAATAATCGAGGCATATTGGCCTTTCTTTTTAAACGGGTTAGCTAATCCCAGGAACAACTTATTACCATCTGCTGATTCCATACTATCCCTTTCTATAGGCTACAAAATGTTAGTCACCAATGAAATGAATTCCTTTGATACCACATTGTAACGTCCCGATTGTGGGTGCAACAAAAAGGTTCCCCGTACCCAGTTGGACACCTGTCCTCAAGCACATTTCCCCAAACAGATAGTGAGATGAAACATAGTAGGAAACCACCTAAATATTTGTGCCTAACTATCAGTGAATATATATAACTTGAAAATATGAAAAATGATTTTATAAACAATGTAGTACTTGAAAGTAAAAAGTCTTACAGTTTCAACTACATTCATTTAAATTAATAAGTTATTAGACCAATCATTATAAAGTAACCCTCTAGGAATTTTCTCACAGCCTAACCCCTCTAGTTAAACTTATTATTTTACAATTTCTATATAATGACCCCATGGGATATCTCAAACAGTCTAACCCCTTTGGTCTCATGCAAACAAATACTATTTGAGGAAGAAATCACCATTAATTCCCCCCACAGTATTTTAACGATAAACTACAGAGCCTCTGAAGAACCACTGGATGTGAATTCCCCCAATGGTATCATAATGATATCTACAGAAACTATGAAGGAGGACTCAATTTCAATCCTCCATTTGGTCTCACTACACGAAAAATTAAAATAGACACTCTAGGGAAGCCCTCATCATCAATTCCCTCTATGGTCTCACTACACCAGGTTCTCAAAGCCATGTGTAATGAAATCATGCATAAATGATATTCATTATCCAAATTTAATCATAAATACTACTTTCATAAATGACTCCAAATCATAACACAAGCATGTCGAGTAATATCCCTCCACCCTAACAACACTAGGCATGGAAAACAGAGCAACCTAACAAGAAATTATAAAATAATCAAACAATATAAGATAAGACACGAGTAAACACATTCATAGAAAGGTAAATAACCCTATTTACAATAATACTACCATACTCAAGAAAACAATGCTTGGATGAAATTAACAGGGCTGAATTCCCTAAACAAGTAACACACTAAACAAATGTATTGGGAACTTATATCATGTATAATTCAAAGATAATCAATGGAAAGGAACAATATACCTAACTCAACATCGTACAATCGATATAGTTGAACATCATCATCTGTTTCGAACTAGAACATCATAGACCTAAAAAAACCTCAAAAACTATCAACCATATATACCTCAAGAAAGGTGTGGAATCAAGATATTTGGATCTATAAGAAGGGGGAACTCAAAATTTAGGTTCCAAAACTTCTGACAGGGTTTGATTCATAGAATGGACAATGGTTCAGGGTCACGGAGATGAATAGGTGATAATTGGTCACTCTAGGATGAGACAAATCCAAAATAATAAGTTTCTATAAATGAGACATGACCCCCAACCGATATAATAATGAAAAATAAAAATACATGGTCTGTTAGATAAGGATACATGACATATAAAGGCCTTTACTGGGCCTTCCTTATACGGCTCGACCATGTCATTATATGATCATGTATATAGATGTGAAAAGACCAAACATGACCTAGAATCAGTGATAGAGTACCTGACATTTACAAGGATGTACACAACGTGTACTCCTAAAATTTTCATTCTTCCCTTTTTCTGAAAAAGCAACATGAAAACAAGATCCCGACCTAAAAAGAAGACTAGGGTTCTTACAACCATGAAGAAATTGAAAAAATGACACCATTAAATATTTATTAATGTGTGACATTCTTAAGGTAAATTTTTTCTATTCCCATTCATATTGGGAGATAAATCCAAATGTGATCCCTTGGATATCTTGTCCAAGCTATCATGCAATCCATATTTGACCCTCCCTTTTATGTCTTATGATGCACCAATTAATCTATCAATTATGTTTTTCTTAATATACAATACAAAAAGTTATTATTGATCCCTAAATTTATGCAATAATATATATTAAATATGGTATTATATGTTTTCTTGGTAATTTTTTATGAACATATCACCATTACTTTCCAAATACGATGTCAATATTTTTCACCTTTTACTAGTATTACCCAATTTACAACGGTTCTAGTGGGATAGTATATTCCATGTAAACAAATAAATTATTTCATTGATGTAACATGTATACACCATTTATTCTATTGTAAATTTTTTAATATAAAGTATTCTATTCACAAATTATACTTTATTTATATCCTTTAGAACCATATGAAGATAAATTTCATTATGCAAGAAATTCATTAATAGTGTTAATTTTCATAGATCATAATAAAATTACCTTTTACAATATTTAATAAGAAATTTTAACACAAGAAATCCCCTAGAAGTCTAAAATCATCATTTAATGGTGAAGGATACACCTAAATATCTTCTCGTAGCTATTGTGTTCCAGAAATCATCAAGAAAATCATAACAACATTTCTCATCCAATACATTTTTTTAAAAAGGATATATTCTAACCATAAAACATATATTGATCTTATTTGGCTAGTGAAACATAGATATGGATTCATTTCATTTGTGTATACTCTCATTCAATTATTTCTAGCTTTATTTAAAAAAGCCTGATTTTTTTTATAAAAACACATCCAATATGGTTAATCAAGAGTGTAATATTAGTTCCTAGAAATGATTAAATCAAAATTATTTTGTTTGAACTATTTTACATCATTATAATTTTCGTATATACATATAAAATGAGGAATTAATAAAAGGTACCTAATTTTGTTAGTATGATGTATGATAAAGTTATCTGAGAATGAATCTTAGCTGAATTATTATATCGTATATTATCATAATATACTTCATTTATGAATTTTATTTAAATAATTACATTTTTCTTTATGTACACATAATCATCAAGGAAGTAATGAAATATTTTTCCCCTCACACCATTGGGAATACTATTTTATTTATATAATAATTTGAATATAGATTCCCATTTCATTATTGATGTATTCCATTTAAATGTTAATGAAATTAAATAAATTCATTATTAATCAAAAAATTTATTTGATGTTATATAATCTCATAACTACTAAAAAAAATTAAATGTATTTTTAAATTTGAGAATATTCATTTCTCATAACATATATTCAAATGTTCTACAGTTAATTTTTATATATGATCTCAATTCATAGGACATGAATAAATAATTCAATATAATCTCATTAGTCATTTTGAAATTTTCCATTAACACAATATTTTAATTTACTATAGCACAAAATCTATATATCCAATGTATATGAGCACATATCATGTTTTAATGATTTCCTACCACCTAATGATGAAATGTGAAACATTTTTCACTTAAAATTTTCATGGATTATAATAATGTTATTGTTAATTAATATATGAGATATACCTGAAATAAAAATTATATTCATGAAATATTTATCTTTATGGAAATATAATAAATCATTTTCAATCTTACAATTTCAATAACTCAAGGATAATGATATGGGTTTCTTACACGGGGTTAACCCAATTTTTGAATGTGGTGTGACTGTTTCTTTCATCACCATGTGATATTAATGATAACTACACATCTATTAGAATAGTTATTATTTAATATATGATGTTATGATCATTTTAGATGTATAAAATGATACATACCTCATTTTCTATAATGATCATTGAAAATGGAAATATTACACATGTGCACATATGGCCTACCATTTCATTGATTGTAACATACTTCATGTCTCATAATGATATCTGATGATTAGTTGTAATAGTATATTTTAATGAAAAAAGGTAATTATTTTAGGGATATTATTCTAGTGATGATGGAACAATTAACAATATATGATAACATAAATTAACAAATCAATACATTTTTGAAAAACAAAGAGGCCATAACCCGAAATGCAATTTTAACAAGGAATCATTATTAAACAGGTAATAAATTAATATAAGTAAACCATATATGGTATGATATATATAGTTTATATAATATATAAGTGATAAATATATATTTATTATATATGAGGATGGAATGCATGTGAAACAAATCAGGACGCAGGGTATGTTATTTCTTGTCTCTCTATTTTATCGATGAGACATTCTCAATTCATCACCTATTTAATTTGTGTGATGTCAATACCATGCATTTCATACTTTTTTACATGAATATATTTAGATTAATTTTATTAATGTTTTTTATTCTTTATAGGGTATAATAATTAAAAATATTATGGAATTTGTGAGAGATTTTTTTCACATTTTTCTTTCACTGATACATGTGTAATGTTATGAACATATCTTTTATTATCAGTATTATATACAAAAAAATTTCAAAAAATATCATGAAATTTTTATTACCATTTAATTTTATGATTTATTGTATGTTACACTTTCATGGGGAATATGATTGATTATTACACATTAGGACAAAACTTTAGTTTACAACCCCATCATTTATCAATGTTATTATTTTCATGGTTCTAATAATTAAATATTATGATCAATTTTAAATAATATAACTAATATTATACTTCTATATATATTGATGATATCTTAAAATAATAAATTCAATTTTCACCACATTGGTTTTTAAAAAATTCCATAATTTTTTTTCTATATAATCATTCCTTATTTGACATTTTATTTGGGAATCATTTTTATTCAAAAACTCATGGTCTACATATTAATAAGAAGAATTAAATATTTTAACAGTATTTTTATTAATAAATTTCATACAATTCATGAATTTTTAAATTTTATTTTATAATTTAATATCCATGTCTCCTTCCAAACAATACATTATTTCCTTTAATCTCAAATGTTAAAAGATTCGTTATTTTTAGCATGAATGAAATTAAATGTATTTCATGCTTTCATAATTGTTAAGTAATTTCAATATTTCTTTAAAATCATCCAATGATGTTTTCAAATAATTAATTTTCATTATTTTTTAAGAAAATATTATATTTTAAATAAATTAATTTAAATTAAAATGTGATTTTGAAAATGTTTTCAAAATATTTTTTTAATGTGGAAATGAAATTTTCTTCGTGAAATGTTCCATGTGATCTATCCAAATCATTCTACATATAAAATTTATTTTTTTTATGTGACATGTGATTTAACATGTGTAAGAAAAACTGATATGATCCCAATTATATATATATATTGTTAATGATTATGTTGCTGAAACCCAAATATTTTTTATGTGTTGTTATTTGATGAATTAATGAAATGTTTTTGAGATCCATTTCATTTCCACAAGTCATATTCTGAAGAAATTTTTTTTAAACCCATTTCTATTCATGTATTTTGATATAAATAATTTTTGATGATATCACTAAATAAATGCATGTATTATTTAACATTTAGTACATATATCTCACTCTTATGAATTGAGTTTTAAAAGAGAACCCATGAGTATGTATGTTTTGTGTGAATCTAATTACATGTTCACAATGTTATGTGTGATATTGATTGCATGTTTAAAATTTTATATATAAACCCAATAACCTATTTAATATGTTATGTGTGAGTCTAATTACATGTTCAAGTTGTTATGTGTGAACCGGGTTACTTTCCCAAAATGTTATGTGCGGACCTATTTTCATGATTATAATGTTATCTGTGTACCTAGTTCCAAGTCCATATGTTTTTCTGAGTGATTCATTTAATAAATTCAACATAGTTATTGAACCTGTATCAATTTATATATGTTTAAAAAGATATAAGTTGATATGTATAGGACACATCAATATATTTGGCAGAGTTTATACAATTATTTCTCTTGTTCTCGCAGTCCCATTGGATTCATGTCTAATGAACATCAAATATTTTTTATTAACTCAAAATTATGATAACTGATATGCATGATATAATATAAATATGTTATACTCATGATCTTATAAACATATGTTAATGGTATGCTTATGTATCTCACATATTTACCCTCATTGTGCTTCTGATATCAACATTTATTATATTTACATTCTCAAGGTTATGGATAATGGTTTTAGGATGGATATGTTGGTCAAGAGTACATCATGGGGTGATCGTGTTGGGAGATTCTAAAGATTATTCACTTAATTATAACTTTTTTCACCTAAACACCGAAGACACTAAATTGTAATGCTCATCTAACTTATGTTTATGGGACATATTGAATACTCATATAAAAATATGTATAATTTGTATTTAAAACATGTTTCATTATATTTTATATTGTTAGAGTAATTATTCAATGATTATTATAATGTTAAGATATTTTCCTATCATGTTTTTACATACTTTAAAATTTCTATGTATCGGTAAATATACCACTATATATGATTACAGATATTTTTATTTATGATACATAATTATTGCTTCTATTTAGTCAAGAATTTGTAATGCATAGAACATGATTTATAAGGATGTATATGTGTCCGACTATGTACTAAATATATTATTCCATTGTATAATATACAATATGTATTGGTAAACTATGACTGCATATAGATAAAAAATCAAATATATAAAGATAAATTTTTTCCTAAAGAATTATAAAAGTATTCTAGTTCTATGTAGGTTCATGTCTATATAAAGCCTCTACATGAATGTATAAAAAAACTCCATTGAATGACACATATGTTATTCTTTAAGGGTAATGACATGATATACATAATCAATTATCTTTTGGTGGAACATATTTTCAAAACACTCATTTCCATTTATTCTTCCACTAGAACAACCTTGTAATATCTTTGAGGATTAAAAAGATATAAAATTATGGAATTATATTTATGAAACAGTTTAGATGTTTTACAAAATCTTATAAATGATTTTAAAAAATATAAATTCATCATTTCATGAAAATTAAAAATAAGATGGTTGATCTATTTTGGGGATTTAATGTTATGAAAGAAAACATAATATGTTTTTTTTCTAAATATATAAACCCCGCTAAATCAAATTTTACAATGCTTTTGAGTAGTGTTTTGGGAATCAAGATTCATTTTCTTCTCCAGTATAATATTTTTTTTATTAGATCATGTGGTGTGGACCTTTTCCTTTTGTATTTATGGACCCCTTCATAGTTATATAATTAATTATTGATATTTTATTATGAAATATAATTCAAATGAAACATTGGTAAACTAATAATTTTAACATAGTTTATTAACTGATTTCTAAATCTTTAAATGATCCTCTTGATTAATGATATGGAATGTAATGATGTGTGAAGAAATTACTTTTGAAAATTTCCTATGAAATAAAGCATGATTTCTAGAAAATGTTCTTCATGAGATATGATTTTATTGAAGCATTACTATAATGAGTCGAAATGGATTTATATATTTTATCATTTGAAATAATATTATCCAAAATATAATGGAAGATATTTTGATAAAAAAAATTATAAACTCACTTTTTAAATGAAATTAATGTATTTAAAATGGATCATGGGGAATTTTAATTTTAATTTAACAGATTTATTATTGATTATATTAAATTATATCCTTATATATTTTTTGATATCCTTTACAAAAATGTGATCCTTAAAAGTTATGCTCTAATAACACTCACTTGGAATGTAATATATATACATGATAATTGATTGATGAAGAAAATTAGAACTAAATTACATGAGAGAAGGGTGAATAGTCCTTAGGGTTAGGACCAAGCTGAAGGAAGAGATGGTTTGCATGGATTGTATTTTGTTGATCTTGAGGATGTTTTCATAAAAAAAGACACCATGAAGTTCTTAGAATTCGGAAGCTGGAAGTTTGAAGATTTGGAACCGAGACTATTGAACATTTGGAAGCTGGTGTTCGAAGAATTCAGAGTATTGAATTCGAAGTCTGGAAGTAGAGATGTTTGGAACTGGGAAATTGAAAATTCTTGACAACTGGATGATAGGAGATGTGAATGTCCAAAATGTGATGATGCATTGCTGTTTTGTAACTCTAATTTGTGATTATATGCAAGTACTCATAATGCAAGCAAAATTTGGGTGGTGAAGTCATACCAAGATTTGGAGGAGTAATACCGAGAACTCAAAATCTCTGATATCTATGATTGATGAAGTCTTATCGAGAACAAAGAGCCGTTCTGAGAATCTGGAATAGTCGTTCCATGAACCTGAAGTTCATAGAGAGATGTTCGGAGTCGAATTTCTGAAGAAAAAGTTCGTAGAGAAAATTTTGTAGTCGACTTCGTGAGGTAGATGTTCGTAGCGGAATGTTCAGAGTCGACTTGCTGAAGAAGAAGTTCATGGCGGGAAGTTCGGAGTCGATTTGCTGAAGAAGAAGTTCGTAGTGAGATGATTGTAGTCGACTTCCTAAGTCAGAAGTTCATAGTGGGAAGTTCAGAGTCGACATACTGAACTTGAATTTCATAGCTAGAAGTGCGGAGTCATACCAAGGAAGAAATGAAAATCCATACTGAGAAGTGATTAAGAGACATACCGAGATTTGAAATGGTGTCATGCCGAAGGCTAAAGAAGAGTGGATCCGAGAAAGTGATGGTGAAGAATCAAGAAGGGAGGATATGAGAATATGATACCAATAAATCAGAAGAGTGGATCAGAGAATGTGACTCTGAGAAACCTGTGTAACAAGGTCCGATTCGGAAAAGGCTAATGCTCTAAATCCAGAAGGGGATGAAGATTCGAGAAGATTCTAGAAGAGTTGACAAAGTCTTAATTACTCCAAGATTTCAGGAGAAATTATGATTTGGGTGAATTTAAGTGAGGGGGAAAATTATTATGGTTTCCCGCCTAAGCACACATTAGAGCACCTATAAAAGAAGATCGGAGTGCAAAGTAAGTGATTGATGAAAAATCATAGAGAGAAGCTCTGATAATCTAGAGAGAAGAAGAATAGCTTGGATAACTGAGTTTTATTGTGGTTTCAATCGAAAAGAAAATTTGATACTGGTTTACATTGTATTGAGTTTCTTGGATTGATGATTCGGAGTGGAGAAGAATTTGGAGTGTAGAATTCAGAGTGGTGATTCATAATGGGGAATCAGTACTGGCTGTCACCATCTTGAGTTTCTCAGACTGAGGAAGACTCAGATTGAAGATTTTGAGTGGAGACGAATTCGGAGTGGAGATTCGGAATGGGGAATCAAAACTGGTTGTCACCGTATTGAGTTTATCCGACTGAGGAAGACTTGGATTAATGATTCGGAGTGGAGAAGAAAATTTGGAGTGAAGAATTTGGAATGGAGATTCAGAATGGGAAGTTCAGACTGTAATTGATCTATCTTATGTCCAAGGAGTCCTTTCCATTGTTCTGGGTAAGAAAGTGAAGATTCGTGCTAAACTTGCTTACACTTTTGTATTTGAAAGGATGTGTAGTTAACATAAGTTGTCACATGAAAAGACTCTTTGACCTATTGTGATAAGAGGGTGCACACACACTAGAGTGATTGTTTCATAGTGCTTCACAAGTGTAAGGGTATATCCTACTCATTGTAAACCAAGGATTATTTTCTTAGTTGATTGTATGGTGCTGGATTGTTTCCAACCATACCAAGGACGTAGCTATTCTTATTGAATGGTGAACCTTGTAAATTGCTGTGTTCTTTTGGATGTGTTCTTGTTTGTTTCTCAGCAGGGAATTATATATTATATAGGAGACAAAGGTTGTTCTCAACATAAAGGGAACTTAAAAGATGTAAATGGGGTACCACTGATTCACCCCCCGCCCCCCCTCAGTGGTTCATTACTCCAACTGGGTCCTTACACTTAGGATAAATCTCATTTTCATCTTTTGGTCTTTTAATCCTTATTTCCTATAAGAATTTTCCTAGAAACCTATTCACAGTAGGTGAAATATATCCCTGAGATCTTGGATAATCATTTAAGAACCCACTTACTGAGTCACTTACTCATGGGGGTACATTTGATTTATTTATTATATTTTTTTCATTAAACATTCCCATGTTATGATAGTCCTAATGAAATCAAAATGTGACTTTTTAATAATTCGTTACATTCTCATTTGAGGGGTTTTAGCCTTATGAAATTTCATTAAAAATGGAATTTTCTAGATATTGATTGTATGTGTAATTGATTACAAAGAGGAGAAGTTTTGGTCAAAAATAGTCAAACATATTAATCATATATTACTATAATTAACTATGGTGATGAATTGATTGTCCCATGTGATGATGCGGAAAGACGTATTGTTTTTGAGAGATGTATCATCTTTTTTACGGAATTACAATTTTGGTGAATTATATTTCCATGATTTATCTGTTATTATTTATAATTATTGGGAATAATAATTACCATATTTTGTATTATTTATACCATGTACATTTTCCCCATATCATTGATATAGTGAATTCTCTTCAGGAATTTGGTGGAGTGATTTGGGTTTAAGTTTTCAACGTGCTCATAGTTTTCATCATTATAATAAATCATAAACCAATGTATTAGAGGTGTTTATCAATCCAACCATTATCGTATTGAATTTTCTATAACCATAACATAATATATATATATATATATTCATTTAAAATGAACATATCATAAAAAATATGTTATAAAATGTAGGAATAAATATTTTAATTATCAATTATAAATTGTAAAAAATGTCAACTTATTTTGACAATAAATAATTCATAGAATAATGTATAATTGATATTATTTTATACAATATTTAAAATATTATTTTAATCATTATAAAAATTAATATTAATAATTTTTGGGAAATTAGAATGTGTGATATGTGTTTACATATAAAAATGTCATTATTTTGAAAAATTCACAAGTAGATCAAATGGAAAGCATTAAAAAGAAAAATAATTAAAAAATTTGTAAGGGTTGTCAAATATTATTGAAAATAGACTCAAAAAATTATAGGAGTATTGAAAACATCATTATTTAACCAATATATTGAAGATTTATATGAATTTTATTTATTTTGTAACAAAACAATATAACATTTAAAACAACGTTTGGAAAAAAAAATAGCCCCAGTTAATACTTTACATAAACATATATCAACCATGATATTTATATATTAAATTTTTTTATTATATAACCATATTATAATGATATTTATATGTTTCTTTCTGTATACCACTCACATATAATTAATAATTATGAATTTATTTACAACTCTTTGTTAAAAATTAAAATTTATGTGTAAATTATCTTTCTTTGCAAGCATGGTTCAACTAAATTGTTTGAATCCATCAACATTTGATATGATTTTAGAACTAAATTGATATTTATGATGATTCTATATATGTATATAATGTTATTTTATAGTTTCAAGGATATTTTTTGGAATTAAATGGGACAAATAACATTGAATGCATGAAAATTTATTTTTAATAAATTTTCATTATTTAGAAAGAGATGATTTTATTTTTGAATATAAATATATATTCAAATTTAATTTTCATAGAAACATAATAAAATACTAAATATTCTATTTTATAAAAATTTCTTAACATTCCATAATATTTGATGACATAATTAATATTCAAATAATCTTGTAGGTTGTAAAACAAATCCAAAAAAACTGTTTTTTGGACTCCATACCAATCCATTAATTGATCCATTCTCATCTACTGATCTATAAAACATTGGTTAGTTACCTGTTGAATGTTATCAGAAAATTAATCTACCTGTACAATGAAATTCAGGTGTACGGATTGAGTACATGACTTTGAAAAATAAAACTAATGTTCCTTTAACAATGTGATAAAATCAATAATAGGTACATTCCATTAAAAATATAAAATTTTAAGATAACAATAATATAAAATACAAAACAAATATGTCAAACACTTACCATGCCACCACACACCCCTATAAATAATATTATCATTTCCTTACCCTAATATTTTTATTTTTTATTATAATGATCATAATTAGCTTCAGGGTGATCAAAATGATTCTCAACATTTATATGGCATATTGATAGAGTCATGTTACTCATTATCAATTATGTTCATAGTGTTATGGCACATTACATTGTATCAAAACTATGAATCTGTTATTCAGTCCAATGTTAAAAAAAATTAATGGGGAAAATCACTAGAAATGTTAGTGTGGCATAAAATAAGGAATCATAAGAGATGTAGCTCATATATGATTAAAAAGCATCATGGTAAGGGATATGATAATATTAATGATTCTACTTGAGTTTATAGGGTGGTATTAGAAGTCTAGGAGGTCCATAACCATATTTTCCACTAACAATGTCATGGTAATATCCATTTGATTGGTGTGTATATTTCTATATCTATGAATAAGATATGTAATATCCCAAGGAATTGGGATAAGAGTTACGATGACACCGTGAAGAATAGAAGAATTTGGTCCCACCATTGAACGAGGAATATTGGGAGAAAAAGCATATCAAAATAATGAACATGTCCTATACCTTATCAATTTGGGAATCACCATGACAAAGAGTGGCACTAAATGCAAGGATGATAGTTCCATTGCGATTGTAAATAAATCCTTGACCCCTCTTGTGCGTTCATTAATAGTGTGTTACTCTATATCCATAAGGAACGTCAAGTAAATAGTGGATTCAAAGCAATAATTTTCTTCATGTGCCTTTGTCGCTCTTCATGAATAGACCCCACTTAGTGGTATGCATAACACAACACTCATCTATCATGTAAACCCATATCCAAACAACCAAAATCAAGATAATACACAATAATGTAATTCATGATAAACCTTCATAGCCTAAACTAAGAGAAATATGGAAGAATCCTAAAATTACATGTGAATCAACATCATAAATTGTAAAGTCTACTAAAAAAATTCCCAAGAAATATTATATAATAATAGTTGTCATTATCTACACACACATTCCACCAAATTCATTTACAAAAATTATATAGGAAAACCCAAGAAAGAATTAACCTATAAGAATGATTAAATAAGAGATTGATAATGATAAGTACATTCTAAAATAAAAATTCTTCAATGTCTCTGACAGGGATAAACAACTATGTGTGGTTTGAATGCATGAGTAGAAACGCTGACACCCATTAACACCTCCATTTGGTATTTGGTATTATAGTTTTCAAAAAGACAAAAATTGATGTTATTAATGGGTTCCTAGAAGAAAAACATACTATTTAATTTCAATATGAATTAAAATATCACTTCGGATGATACATTCTTTCCCTTAGATATCTTTCAGAATATGAATTCAGCTAACAAATTTATGGGAAATATTCATCAAATGAATAATTTAAAATACACAATTTATAATTTATATCAGTAATTATTAATCCCAGATCATATGTGATAGATCATTATAATGATTTTTGAAAACCATAAAATTATCCTTGATAATTTTCATAAATGTTCTTTTATATTAAGTTATCCTTTTGTTATTATTTTATTATAATTTTCCAAATGCAGCCTTTTATAATTTCATATAATAATAGTTTATATATATCTTATAATAAATCCTTAATAAATATTCATGGATATCATTTCATAATTTTTATAAATTATTTCTTCATAATTTGGTGTAATTATCACATTAAAATTCATGGAAATTGTCACTCATCAAATTGAATTATTATTCTTTGATAATTTCATTCATTATCCACCAATAAATCATTGTGATTACCCTTATATAATTGTATTTGGACAATTAGATGAAATTATCATTTTTTATAATTCTTATAATATTTTTTAATTTCATAAAAGTCATATTTTGATAATATTCATAAACTATCCTACTATTACTTGATAGAAATTTTACTTTTTAATTACCTGTATTTATGTTAAATTATTTAAATCATACATTTTTTTAGAATTATGATTACAAAATATAGGGAATAAAATAAATAACAAAAAATTAACCATTATTGGACATAACTAGTATCTCACAAAAGTGGGAATGTTGGAAAACCATGCTACTCTAGGATAAGAATCTGGTATAATTATTGATAGTGATCAAGTGCAATCTAGGGTTTCTAGAACTCGAAGGAAGTCAATATTTTTTCTATTACAACCTAAATATTCTTACACATTCACTATTATGGGATACATATATGAACTGTTTAATGATCACTTTCAGGGAAAATGTATATTTATTTGGAAGTATTTCAGATGTCCCAGTTATGGAATATGAAATTTAAACAGGTCATATCTATATATTTAATGTGTTTTCCATTCACAACCATGTTAATGTTTGGGGTTTATCATTTTTTAGTGTAGAGAAGAAGTAAAAAATATTACAAATAAAATATGAAAAATTAAAAATAGTAAATATAGGTAATGTGGAAAACAAGAGGAGTTGGTGAATACAAACCAGATAGACGACAAACAAAATGGAAATATCTCTCCCAGTGTAAAATCAAATTTCTGTATCTAATAAAAGTCTCAAAAATATCAATCTCGAACACCATTTATATGCTACACCATTATATGATGGAAAAAAATTATGGAATATAAGATATATATTATTATTATTTATCCATAATAAAACTTTGCGTTAAAAAAAATTCCAAACTCACAGTATACCTAACAACAAATATGTTAATAAAATATTTACATGTGTTTAAAGATGTTATATAATTATTAAATTATTAAGGAATTTATCATTATATAAAACCATAATTATACATATATATTTATTTTTATTTATTAATAAAATTTACACATAAAAACATTCATTATTTAAAAAATATAGATTAATTAACTAGTAAAAATAAACATACTGCAGTTTTGGCCCATTAATGACATCTCATCCTTATGAAGTATCGTAATAATTATTTCATAAAAAAATAAATCCACTAATGTTAAATATCTGAATCCTAGTGCCGCCTCTCCCCTTGATCTGTCAATACTTCCCCCAAATTCAGAAAATTATTCTCATTATCCTTCTATGAAAATTCTATCTCTAATATATTATCCTCCCTAAAGATCCCTCTTATAATAAATCTAGTTCCCACACAATGTCCCTATAGTTAATATATTGAGTAGGATCATCCATGAACCTCTGTATCTATGAATCCCAAATCATGTTTTGTATACCACTATAGATAGAACGATGATCCTAATAATATTCCATAGTCCCAACCCATTCAATGGTCATTCAGTTTGTAACTACCCATTGTGAAAATATTAAATAATTTCAATGATTTTAATTACCTGACCATGTGGAAAATGGGATGAAAACCCAACATCCAATATTTTAATCCAATGGTCATCTCATCAAGTCTACCTATGACTGTTAGATACTAAAAGTAATGGTGAACATTTTTTGAATCCTTTTCACCCTCTTAACGGTTTCTGAGACCATAATTGTTCCCACTACAACTAACTCCCATATCCCATTACATACTAGTGTCCAATGACATGGCCTCTTATATAGAGCATCATAATATGAAAAATGGAATAAAAACATTTTACTTTTTTATATTAACTATACAATGGAAAGGTGTTTATCTCAAGATCTACTAATTTCTCAAATTGAAGCACATCACATATCCCAAAATATGTGTATCATTCAATTAGAATACCCATCTGATTAAGGATTTTATGTTTTACTCAATCATAAAATGATCCCAAATGGATGTTATTAATCCCTTAAAATAATTATTCTATATTATTAATAAATATTTAATAGGATGATATTGTATGGTTAAATTGGGACACAATTTTTAGTACTATTTTTATGTGCTTCAAAAATAAACTTTTCATAAAAATGACATTATTGATCTGTATTGATGAATAATATAATTAAATTTTAGTAAAATATGAAATTTTAAAATTTAAAATTAACTTATTTTTTTCATTATTATTCAATGATAGTGTGTGGTGAAATTTATGGATTTTTCTGAAATGAAAAAAATTTCAATGAATATTGAAAAGTGTTAATTTTTCTGAAACTGCCATTTAATGGAAATAAATTAGGTAACATAATTCTAAATTTATTAATATAATTTAATTTAAAATTTAAAAAATTATAATTAGATTATGTTTATAGAATAAATATAATTTTATTTTTATTTTTTCATTATTTTAGGATGAGTTTATATCAAGTCTTAAAAAAACATTTTTCTATAAACTATTTTTTTATTTACAATTTTTATAAATTTATATTATTTTAAATAACACTTATTTGATAAATTATTTAAATAAAAATTATATTCTACATTTAATAATATATGAATTAATATAATTTAGAATATTAGTCATATTGTTCATAAAATATACATTTTCATTGAAAAATATGTTTTCCATAAAAATGATTGCCTCTTCCATTTCGGATAATTATGAAATGAATTTTTTCAACTTGTAGGGATTAAAATAATATAATGGATTCAATTGTTATTATTTGAATAATTTTTATAATTTAAACATTCTAATAATTTTTTTGGTCACTATGAATAGTAATAATAATCAAAAAAATCATTAGAATGGAAAAAGGGTAAATTGGGTGAACATGGGTATAAAATGAGTTATATGGACCATATTTTTTATTTAAAATGAATAAATTGTAAATTTATTTTTATCGATTTCAATATATTAATATGATCTAATAATTTATGGGACAGTTGGTCATGAATGGGACCAGTACAACAATTTATGTAACAAAAAAATGATTCTCTTTTAGCACTAATTGTATTTATATTTTCACATATGGATAAATATTAGTTTATAATTAATATAAATTTTCTATTTGGTTATATAGAAATTATTTTAATTATAAATGTTTTTTTTAATTTTAGTGAGTATATATATACATTATATGCCTATACAACACTAACACAACAATTTAGTAAACAATTAAAAACTCAAGGTAATGTAAATTAAAACACAAGAAAATTAATGTATTTTGGATGGGTAATGGTTAAAAAAATTAATAGTTAATATGTATGTATTTTTTCCATGTTAAATTGACTATATTACACAATCATTATTATTTTCATGTCATTAAATTCACAAAAAAGTGTCGTGAAAAGGTATAAAAAATCATATTTTGAAGATAAATACAATTTAATTAAATTATTTAAAAATCATAAAAATATACATTGGTATAATTAAGAAGGTATATTATATAAATATTCATAAATATTCAATTTTTTATCTATTTATCCCTATATGTAATATTCTAACACACTCAATTTGAAAATGTTGTTACCGCTAATGATGTTAAAATGGGTTTTATGGGTTAGATGAGAGAATAAGGTCTATAATGTTAATTATTCATGTATACATACTATTATATAGCCATATTTAGACCTAATCATATATAAAATTATAATACAAATACATTTTAATTAAATTTTACCAAATATGGGGTTATTATAATTTATTACATTTAAATTTTAAAAAACTCACATCCACTCATTAATAAATGGGACCCCCTCTCATTTCTTGTTCATTCAACAAGATCCAACTCGAACCTTTAAAACCTAGGAAAATACATTTCATAAATCTGACACCATTAATAAGATTTCCATTTTTATTAACAGATCTAACCATGGAAGGATGAATGTATAAACGTAGAGTGATTTTTAGAACAAGAGGAATCGTTCAAAACCAGGAAATCTATTTTATATATTCACCATCTACCATATAATATTATTAAACCATTATTATATATGATACTAATAAATAGATATATATTTTATATTTCTATTCAAATGTAATTCTTGATATCAATCTTTTATTATAATAAATTTGAAATGAAACTATCATTCATGTGTATGGTTGACTACTACCTCGTGAAAAGAGGTAAGTCATCTTCTATCACCATAACTCAATACCATATTAAATGATGGAAAAACTAATATATATATATATATATATGTTATTAAAGACATATTTATCACTGTAAAAATTTAATATCCCATTACTTCATTAAATTTCCATTCATGGGAAAAAGATAACATCTTTAATGATTACATTTGGACAACCACCCCATTGAAGTGATGTGATTGATATTTTTATCACCACATCACATGAAGGTTATATATATATATATAAATTTATTTATATATATTAAATTAAATAATTCAGTATTTATGATATTATGATCATTGTTTAATGATAATATAATACATACCATGTTCCCATAGTGATTAATGAATCATTGAAATGCTACTCATGCATACATACTATTTAACATCCCCATGATGGTAACATTAATAATTTTTCTTAAAAATATTTATTTATTGTTTTTTAAAATTAAAATTTATGTTTGAAAATTATAATTATTTCATGATTAATATTATAGAAATAATGGAATAGCATACTCTTTTGTATAGTAGAACTACAATGGCCAATTTAGATACATGATGATAATATCATCGAATTGACCAATGTGAACATAATTGATTGATTAATTATATATGAAATAATAATCAACATAATAATAGGAATAATAAACATTAATATGGATCATAATAAAATATATAATAAAAATAATAGTAATATTCATGATGATAATGAATATATGGAATTAGTCGGATATGAGGTAAGGGATACCATTTCACATTCCTTTAAATAATTAATATTTTAATTTTATGTACCTAATTTATTTAATTGGGAAAATCTATGTAAAATCTCGAACCGAGTTCCGCTAAACAACATCATGAGTTTGTTAGTCACATGCCCTCAAGAACTACTCCCCGTATGCTAGAGGGTTCCAAATAGTAGTGAGGGTTTGGAAAGTCATTCATGGGGATATTGTACAATCATTTATCAGATTAAAACTCCATCTTTGTCAATGAAATATATGTAGATGCATATATATATATGTATAGAGAACAATCTCATGACACATTATAGACAAGTAGGTAACTATAATACTCTGCTAAAAGGGAAAAACAATCTATTTCAATGTATGTGCCAGGTGTCAACAATGAAGTTTAACATAAAGTCCCTATGACTCCCGAAAAGGGTCCCAAACCACGTCGGGTTTCCTAACCCATGCTCTATCTGAAATTATAAATCTACACCATAGACATGACCTTTAAATGTCATTCAACATCATAGACTTTTCGAATGTCGATCAAGAATCCTATGTAGGTTGTGAGTATACCACATTTGGCCACCACCAACGGTGTCTTAAACAATTACAGTCAAACGATATAGTATACATTTCTATAAAGATATAAAATAAATAAATAAATAATTACCACATTATCATTTATTCTTTATTTAATCATATTAACTCAAATGTTCACATGGAAACCTATAACTCAACACTTACTTCTTCTATCCAAGAGCATAAAAATTTGTTATGTTAATATCATATCTTAATACAAGTTATGACTCACGTCGGAGATCAAATTGTAATGAGGTGATATATATGTTAGTACTAGATTCCACTCATTCTAGAGTTGAATTATTCTGGTTTGAGGCTATTATATGGAGAACCATCATTTTCATTAGTTAATTAATATATTAAAATTCACATTTCCATGATAAAAAATATCACAAAAGTATGTAAGATGACCATGTTACCTTTCTTTATCACCCAAGTATAATGATCATAATACCATGTACACATCACCTCGGAATTACCATGTTTCCATTCCATTACCCACAAGAACAATTACCATGAAACAATTCAATCCTACATAATTAATTTTTCAATTAATTATAAATCATTAACCCATTACTAATTTAACAATTAGTTAAACACATAAATCCCAATTATTAGTTCAACATTTAACTAAGAACATAATCCCGTTAATTATCACATTAATTAATTTATAAAATCAACTCAATCTCATATCATAATTTATTTTATAGAATTAATTATCAACTTATAATCTCAAATCATCATGATTAATCTCCCAAAAATTTATCTAGATAGATCATCAAGGTTTGTAATAAATCCCCCATAAATTACCACCAGTTAGCCAATTCAATTTCTCATTATTATCCCCTAAAATAATTATATCAATAAAAATATTTAAATAACATATTAATCTTCCAAAATCAGTTATCAAAATGGAAAAACCCATGATCTGATGATTAAATCTTCAATTTTACATCAGTCTTATCAAAGAACAATGAAGTCAATTTATCATTCCTAATTAACAACTTTTTAAAATCAATAACCTATGGATTCTATAAATTCTATGATATTTAATATACATATAAAGACCTCAACTAGGAGAGTTTCATTTTGACTACCTACCATTATTCATTGAGGAATGTTTTCCAAAAATAAATTCCAAAAATTTGAGAGGCACAATGATGTAAAAAAACCTTTGATTCTAAATCCATAAATCCAAAATCATGATCTCATAAATATAATTCTATATCACTAACAAATTACCTAGACATCCCTATATATATTTATATCAAATGAAACAGAGGATATATTCCATGAAAACATAATGGAAAGATAGATGAATGAATTAGATTAGAATTTTTATGAAATATATGTACTGGGAAAAGAACGGATCATCAATTTGGGAATTTGATCTCGAAGAACAGAGTCCAAATGGCATTGGAACCCCTCTATAAATATCTGGGATTGTCCAAAGACCATCAAACCCAATCCTATTTCAAAATATGGGTGTCTTAGGGTTTCATGTGTTTTTAAAATAAATTATTCATTTGAACAATTCCACATACATGGTATCACCATGTAGGTTTGTGTGGATAGGAAAATATTTCACCAACCTTTTAAACACAATTATCTAGTTTTAGTTGCATGTTTTTAACACCATGAAGAAAAACTTTAGGATATTACAATCTCCCCACTATTAAACTGTCTCTTGATGAGCTCCACTTCTAAACCTCACAAAGATTCCCACCCAAAAATATTGAGACATTGATCACTTATTTTTTCTTCTGATTCCCATGTTTCCTCTTGCACAGGTCCATGTGCCCATAGCACATGAACTATTGGCACAATCTTTCCCAGTAACACTTTCTCACTATTATCAAACCCCCGTACCTTATTCTTATCAGATGGCGCATTATCACAAAATAAAATTCACCCACATAGATAACATGATAATGGTATGGGTGATACACAATATCTGGGACACATGGAATACATCATGGATTATGTCATGTAGCCTTTTTATTAGACAACTTTTCATTACATTTTACAAATAGAGGATCTTTAAAGTCTTGTGTCTTGGAAACTAGGAACATAATTCCTGAAAACAATATTTCTTTTTCTAAACCAAATGTAATGCTACATCATAGGTTCATCCTATGTAAAATTATTGCATCTCATAACCTAGGTAAAAACATTAATGGAAAGTGTGATAGTAAGGCTTAGTAAGGAAATAAAGTGAAATAGTTGACCTGTGTTCTAGAGCAAAATTAATAAGAACATGATAAAAGTCAAAATGGCATGAGAAATTAAATAATACATTGGTAATAATAAAAAGAACATGAATAATAACATTAATATGTGTCTAAAAAATTTTATTTAGACATTATTGAATATATCACTAAGGTTTATCCTAGATGTGTCCTAAAAATTTCCAATGTTATTCACCAAGGTATCGTGAAACATGTCATCTTTAGAGATTAATTCTTTACCTAATGCGTTGGAGAAATATTATCGCACACCATTAATATGTATTTAATTTCATGTGAGACACGTAGATCATAATCAATCATTTCTTAAATAACCCAAACAGAATCAAAGAAATGGGTTTCAGGTCAAAATCGTGATGTTTAAAAAGTACTTAAAAACTAGATCATTATATCATTTACAACCCTTAGAAAGGGAGTGAGGGTTATATGTATGTCAATTCTAGAATCACATATACCATCTTCATATATTTATTAACACCCATTGAAACTAAATAGGCCTGGGTATTCACATAAATAAAACAAGAGAATATTTGGAGAGAAAGAGAGAGAAACTTTGAGATGAAATTTCTGCTGCATAATGGCTATATAACTAGGTTTTAGAGAATAATAAAAGAACAAGGATGTGGGTATCCCATCCATAAAAAATATAATTTTTCTGTATAAGGACATAATAAAAATAAATAATATCATGGTTTGGATATTGGAATGACACACCACAAGATACAGAAACTTGAAACAAAAGAGAAAGCGCAATTTCTTTTACGAAGGTTCAGCAGCCTAACGACGTCACTTAATAATTCAGAAAACAAATTAATGAGACTGAAAAGGGACTCTAAAAAATTAAAATTGAAATGGAATTTAATGGAAACATATAATAACATACCCTCAACATAAAGAGATGGAAACAAGAAGACACAACATAAAGCAAGTCATGACTTAAAAGAGGATGGTGAAAGCATCCCTTACATTGAAGAGTGTGATCGAAAGATTGATGGTTGGGACCATGGGAGGCTTGAGGGAACCTTGGGAGGACTACTTGTGAGGTAATGAGACCATAAAATCATTGAGGATGATTTTTGAATGAAATGAATGAGGGAAATGTCTTTCTATTTCTAGGAAAATTGAGTAAATAAATTATTAATTTTCAAGGGACACCTCATCATTGGATTTTGGAAAACCATGGGCTTTCCCACGATATTTTCCCATGGTATTGGACACAAGGGACACATTATAGAATATCTCACTATTCATAAGTCGGAAAGTATTCTTACATCATTAATGATGCCATTAAACACCCAAAACTCAAAACTGATTTTTTACTATTTACTGACAATTCAACAGTTTCATAAAAATCCCAAAAACTCACCTTAACCTAATACCGATTGTCTACATTCAAAAATGGATCCCATTTTATGAAAATGATTTTCTAAATAGTATTAATTTAATTATTTAATAAAATAATTATTTATTCCAAAAATACAGCTTTAAAATTATAACTCATTTTGTAATACCTTAAAAAAGTAATCAAGGTCTTAAAAAATATAGTATACCCATAAGACAATAAAGTTACAATTTATGAATTAATTTTATGAAAATACATGTCAATTTTAGATTATTATATTAATTTTAAAATTGTAATTAAAATATTTATGGTGTACAAAAATACCAGAACTTACACTATGATATTTTTTCACTTTTAAGATGTTTAAAAAATATTTATGCATTAAAGGGCGATGTTTCTAATTTTTTGGTCAAATTACTATTCATTACTATTCATATGGTTATGTAACTATTCCTAATTCACTATTCACTACAAACCATGTTGATCTTATTAGACTCTGAATTTATCACTAATCACAAATGTAGAAGACATTGTTTTGAAAATAAATTCCCTTTAATAATTATTTAATGAATACAAAAATATTTTAAAATACCCCCATTTTTCAAAATTCATCAATAAAGCTAATCCTATATTTATCCGGATATTTAAAATTGACAATATTTTCCTTAAGTTGAAATATCAATTTTATTTATACAAAAGGATTACACAAAAAAGATAAGGTCTCACTACATAGCCCCTTATAACACCATCATATGACCTAAGTGTAAGGTATGCTATGGTGATAGAATATTGGGGTGGCTCAGACAACATTCCCCGAGTGGTGGTTTATATCAGTTTGAACTTCTCCCTTAGGTGATTCTGTTCAAGCTTAATATGTTAAAGTTTGGGTTAGGCTTGGTCCAGAGAAAATCCCAATGATTCTACCTCCTTCCCAAGCTCTAATAGATGGGATTCATATGGATCGATTCTACTGGATGAGGAAATTCAATCTTCTTTATGTATTAATTAACCAAGATGACAGTTTTTATAAAAACACAATGTTATGGTTATAGCTTCCAATAGTCATATTGACCAATGGTCATATAATAGTTGAAACTGAAATGTATCATTTTAATTATACCCACTTCATTAACTAATGTATATAGTTTTTTTTAGTGTAAAATAAAATAACAAACAAATTTAGGTTACTAATATAATTATAATGTTTGGGTCATTACATTCTTCCCCCCTTAAAAAATTTCATCCCCGAAATTTTATCTCATACCCTTTGATGTGAAATGGTGTGGGTACTTCTCTCTCACGAAATCTTCCGATTCCCACATGGCTTCTTCACATTTGTGGTTCCTCTACAACATCATAACATGGTGGGTAGTCTTGTTGTGTCAACCTTGACTCTACCATCCAAGATCTCCACTGGATACTCCTTATAATAGGGGTCATGTTCCAGTTGTAAAAACTCTAGATTTAGTACATGTGAGGGTGATGTATGTACTTCCTCAAGAGGGATACATGGAAGACATCAGGAAATTGATCTATATTTTAAGGAAGTGCAAGTCGATAGACCACTACTCCTACATGATCAAGGATTTCATAGGGGCTAATGTACCTAGGGATGAGCTTCTGTTTCATCCAAAACCATAGGACTCTCTTCCAAGGTGTTATTCGAAGAAAGAACTTATCACTGACATCAAACTCCAAGTACCTTCTACAGTTGTTGGCATAGCTCATTTGCCGACTCTGAGAAACCTTATTGTGTTGTTGGATGGTAAGGACTTTTTCTGTCATCTCTTGTACCAGATCAGTCCCAAGAAGAATTCTCTCACCAGCTTCATCCCAACAAGTAGTTGTTCTACATCGCTTCTCATATTGACCTTTATAGGGTACAATTTGAATGCTTGAGTGGAAGCTTTTGTTATAAGAGAACTCAACTAAAAAGATATGTTGTTCCCATAAACCGTTAAATTACATTGACCAAGTTCTCAGAATGTCCTTGAGTGATTTAATAGCCCTTTCATATTGGACATCAGGTAGGGGGTGACAGGCCATACTATAATTCAATTCAGTGCTTAGAGCTAGTTGAAGACTTCTACAGAATTTTGATGTTACCCTTGAATCACGATTAGATACGATAGATAGTGGAACTCCATGCAGCCTTACCAATTCCTTTACGTAAATCCTGAAGATTTTATCAAGAGATATATCTTCCCGAATAGGGATAAAATGGGCTTTCTTGGTGAGACAATCCACAATAACCCATATCACATTATTTCTATTGGAGGTTCTCAGGAGACCAGTGATGAAGTCCCTAATGATATTGTCCCACATCCATGCTGGTATGGGTAGTGGTTGAAATACCCCTTTAGGAATTTTTCTCTATTCCTTCACTTTCTAACATACAAGGCACCTTGAAGTGTAGTCATCAAACACAATTTTAGAAATTTCCCTTTAATAATGATCACGAAGGTCCCTATACATTTTCATGCTATGAGGATGTATAGAGAAAGTAGAGATGTGAGCTTCATCCATCAGTGCCTTCTTTATTTTCGGAATAGATGGAACACATAGACCTGTATGAAGTTTTATTACACATTCTTTATCAGTATTGAACTCAAGAAACTTCACATCCTTCACAGCCACAAACTTATTCTGTAATAAAGGATCTACATTCTAAGCTTTCTTGTTCATATCTAGTATTGATGGTTGATAAATCATTTGGGTTAGGGTTGATGATGTCCCTTCCTTTATAATTCTCATTTCTAGTTTTACTAGGTCATTGATCAAAGGATGTCTTTGAATCTTAATAATAGAGAGAACAACTGTGTATTTCCTGGTTAATGCATCATCAACTTTGTTTTCTCTTCCGAGATGATAATTAATTGAACAATCATATTCTTTATGAAGATCCAACCATGTCCTTTATCTCATGTTCAATTCCTTTCTTGAGAAAATTTACTTCAATATTGGATGGTTTGTGTATATATCACATTTCTTACAGCAAAGATAGTGCATCCATATCTTCAGAGAAAAAATGACCGCATCCAGCTACGGATCATGCGTATGATAATTATTCTCATGAGTCTTCAACTATCGAGATGCATTAGCAATGACCTTGTCATTTTTCAAGAGGATTCACACATGACCATTCAGATATACATCACTAAAAAATAATCATTCTCCACTTAAGGGTATATTTAACATGGGAGAAGTAAACAATCTCTTCTTCACCTCTTGGAAACATTCCTCACACTCTTTTGTCCAGATGAAGATGACCCCTTTTCGAGTTAACATGTTTAATGGATTAGAATGTCATGGATAGTTTTTCACAAACCACCTACAATATCCCACAAATCCAAGGAAACTACGAATATAAGTTATTTTTTTAGGTCAAGGCCACTCCTCTACAAATTATGTCTTTGTAGGGTCAACTGTGATTCATTAATTTGTAACAATGTTCCCTAAGAAGGAAACTTGTTATAACTATAATTCACATTTACTAAACTTTCCAAAATGTCTCTCCTTCCGTAGAGTTTGAAAAATAACCCTCAGATGATCCTCATGCTCCCCAAAAATTTTGTAATATATCATAATATCATGAATAATAACTACCAAAAATTTATCAAGGTAGTCTTTAAAGACTCTATTCATCAAATACATAAAAATAGCATGTGCATTAGTAAGTCCAAAAGGCATACCAACAAACACATAGTGCCAATATCTTGATTAGAAGGCAGTTTTTTGAATATATTCTTTCTTCTCCCTCAATTGATGATAATCAGATTGAAGATCAATCGTAGAGAAGTATTGAGCCCCACGAAGATGGTCAAATAAGTCATCAATTCTTAGAAGAGGGTATTAGTTATTTACTATGATCCTGTTCAGTTCTCTACAATCAATGCATATCGGCATCGCTCCATTCGTCTTCATCACAAAGTGAACAAGTGATCCCCATGGAAACACACATTGTCGGATAAACCACTTCTAGAAAAGATCTTGGAGTTGTTTCTGTAATTCCTCCAGCTCCACATCTTCCATCCTATACGGAGTCTTTGATATTGGATGGGATTCAGGTACAATTTCAAAAGAGAACTCTCCCACTCCTTCTGGGGGAGGTCCATGCAACTGATCAAGAAATACGTCAATGTATGCTTGGATGATGGGTACTTTTTCTATCCTCAATCTTTCATTTCCTTCTTCTTCTTCACCAATCAGTTCCATAAATGCTTCATCCCATATTTATTACACATGGGACGTCTCACTTGCGTGTCTCCTCTTCCTTGATCAATTCCCCTCCCTATGCTTGGCTTCATTGATCTTTTTTTGTTCGTTGGATTTATGAGACCACTGCATCTCACCAAACTCTAGATCGACTTTCATCGAACTTCGCACGATCTCCTCATAGCTGTTATAATCTTGTTAGCTAGATTCTTCCATAGATGAGTTCTCAGTCCACCAAAGAATCTATCAAACATTCCATTTGTATCCATGACAATGTTATAGGTGTAACATGAAATACTTGTGAATTTAATCACTTAGCTTCCCACATATTCATTCTCCTTCTGCTTTAGCTCGAGAAACTCCTTCTCCATTTTTCTTCTCCTGGAACGAGGGAAATACTTACTGAAGAAGATCCGTCAGAACTCTTCCCACTCCAAATCTTCATCCTCCACTCTTTGCATTGTGTTTTTAATCTTATCCGACCACCGATCAACTTCTCTTTCTAAGGGTGACCTTCTCTTGCTCTGAATAGCAGGGCACATGAAAGATCTTCTTAAAAGAGCCGATCCACTACTCAACGTTGAATGGGTCAGTCGATCCACTGAAGGTTTGTGGACTTTGATGCATAATAGATCCAATAGAATGTTGTTCCATTTCATGTTGAGATCAGTTTTTTCACGACCCGTCCTCGGGGCACGTGTCGTGACTACCCCAAGCCCGCCTTCCATAGGCAAGGGGCTGGAAACTAGAACCAAAGGAAGAATTCTCAATAACTGGGAATGAATTTCATTTATAAAAGTAAACAAACACGATATAGTACAAGTGGAAGTAAACACTAAGTACAAAAGAAGTGCTGAAAATTAAAAGGGCCAGAATACAAACCTAACTGAAAAGTACAGCTACAACTGAACGAATGTACAACAGAAAAGACAAATAGCTGGAAGAATAAAAACAGCTCCTGAGTCATCCACCTCGAATCCTACCTGAAGGGTAGGTACAGATAGCAAAGCTCCTGAATCATCCACCACAGTCCTACCTGAAGGGTAGGTACAGATAGCGCAACTCCTGGATCGTCCACCACGGTCCTACCTGAAAGGTCTGTATAGATAGCGCAGCTCCTGGATCATCCTCCACGGATCCTACCTGAAGGGTAGGTATAGATAGCCTCCAAAATTCTCTCGCTCGTCAACCTCCTCCAAGTATCATCTCATTGTGAAGTCCACCTCTGGATACTGACTCGTCGTGTGGTCCACCTCCGGGTACCGTCTAGTCCTTGAACACTCAGCCTCTGTCTGCACTGCCCGTCGTCTGCAACCAACACAACGAGGTGCGGACATAGCCCGTGCAGGGGTGAGTATAACGATACTTAGTAGGTACTTTGAGACCCTCAAGGTCTCACTAAATCAAACAAGGATAACCACAAAGAAGGATCTCAACTGATAACCCTTACTTCGGTATAAGCCCATACTTATACCTCAGTTATCAAGTAACCCATCTCAATCATGATGAAACACAAGGATTATGAATTCCATGGATAACCACTACCCAGGTATATGCCCATACATATACCTAAGTTATCAGGTGACCCATATCAATCATGAGGTAAACACAAAAGTCATAGACTCAGATCAAACCGGGATTTTCATTATCGAAACTGTAACTACTGAAGAGCCCTGTCTCTGGAGTGTACAGTGGTCCTGTCACGACTCTGAGGTACTGCTCACTATCCTAAGATTGCTGAGGTACTCCTCCTGTCAAGTACTGCGGGTCAGCCACCCAAACACAGTAGTGCTCCCCGACGGGGTGTTCCACCCAAACATAGTAGTGCATGCCCCCTAATAGCCTGCAGAGGTACTCTCCGGATGAGTACCGCGGGTCTGCACCTAACCTCAGTAGTGCTCCGTCCACCATGGGTCTGCACCCAAAAAAAGTAGTGCTCTGTCCACTGGGCTAGTCGACTCACTCTAAGTCGAGTCGGTCAAGCAGTCGTTAGGTCTCAGCCAGCTACACGGTCTCTGTACTCTGTACGCTCGTCTCTGGGAGGATCCTCTCCATGAGCTATAGGCCGATACTCCAAGTATCACAAAGTCCCACGAAGATGTATCTCAAAGTACCACCTCATCATAGGGGTCTGAACACAACAGATGACATGCAATCGGACGCCCGGTCTGTGAGTTATTAGCCATTTCGTCCCTGGGGCCCGGTTGGTTTCATGTGAGAACCAACCCAGCTGTATCTCAACAATACCCTGAACTCTCATAGGGTATACTCATAGGGACTGTTTCACACTGTGATCACCAACGCCGCTAACGGTTCGTCAAACGGACGTCCTGTCTGAAAGTTATCAGCTTTTCCATTCCAGGGGCCCACTTGGATTTCGGTTACAATCCAACCTAGCCATACTCCAACTGCATCCAAAACTCAGGTGAAGTATGGAAAAAGTTCCGCCTCATCAAGAGGAATCCAACAAAGTCAACGGCATGCCAATCGGACGTCCGGAGCTCATGTTATAAGTGTTCTCACTCAGAGGGCCCGGTTGGTCTTCAGTTCGAAGCAACCCGGCCGTACCCAAAGTTCTTCGAAACATTGAGTGTAATATAACGAAACCACCGTCTAGATCCAGGGATCCCAACGCAACTGACGGTGCATCGTTCGGAGGTTTGAATCCCATCATATGGGCATTTAACCGAAAACTGCCCGAGAATAGTTGGTTTGGGCCCGGACTGACCCTGCCCAAGACCCCCTGGGTCGGCCCGATTCGGGCGACCAAACCCGGGTCTGGGTCCGGACGATTTGGGCGTGGCCCGGCCCGGCTGGCGGCCGGTTAGCCTTCCATGTTTGAGCAGCCAGCTCGCCCAAAACGGTCGGGCGAATGAAGGAGGGGGGCGCGCTGCCCCCCCCCCCCCCCGGTTTAGAAACCGTGCCCCCCAAGTGGGGGACGCTCCTTTCTAGCGGATGCGGCGATGCGCCATGTCTCCGCTCTGGATCCCGCATGTTCGCGGGATCCTTCCTCTGCCATGGCTTCAGCCGCGGCGGCTCCTGCCGCCTTCGGCCGCCGGCGTGGCGCGCCAGCTGCACCTTCTGTGGACCACTGGAGTTGCTCCGGTTGTCCGTTTTCAATTCCATCTACGCCGGTGGTCCTCCCTGGAGATTTAGATTACTGTGATGGGTTCAAGAACGCCTTTGTGGCCTACCTCATCATCGCTCGTTGATCCGCTCTTCGACAACAAGTTGGCGGTGGGTCCGGAGTTGTTCGTTAGTCCGTACCCACCGCGTTAGTAATTCGAATAATCATTCAACAAAATAATCTTCCATGCTCGGGGTATAAATTACTTAAACGTAATTTATAAAAAATTCCCCAAAAATTTCCCCCACAAATAAATATTTCCAAACCACAAAAGAAATCATTCGCAGATCAACTTGAGAATGAGTTCATCTGAGTTCTTTGTTTTAGAAGGGAAGAACCACGAGAATATAAACTTACACAATAAATAACCCCTACATCGAGCATAGTTGAACGAAGGCTCGTCGCAGAATTGAACGTCGCGAAAGAAGGCGTCGTGGAAGAAGAATTCTTAAGCATCATCGGCGTCGTGGAGAAAAGGATTGATGGCGTCGCGGTACACGGTGTCGCGTGGTCAATCTCCGAGGATTCTGCGTTCTTCATCGGAGACCGGCATTCATCACATTCTTCAACGAAGAGGATGAAGATCTTCAAGCCTTAGAGCTGTTTTCCAAAATACTCTAAACAAGCTAACCCCTTAATAAAATAAGACTTGTCTTATTTTATTAACACATAAGAAAAACGTTTGACAAATTCAAAAATTGGATCAATCAATTAATTGAATTCATTGAGAAGTTTAAACCTCCCAAATTAATGAGGTGTTAAACATTATGATAAACGTAAGAGTTGACTCTCATTAAAAGGGGGTGCGGGTGCGTTACCTAATTAAAATTGGGGGGTCTCAAGGAAGTTGAAAAGGTGGGGCTCGTGTGGGCCCCACCCCACAAATATCCTACCTAGTGGAGTATGATATAGTGGGTTCCACTTCAACCACTTATCTTTGGATAAACAACTTTAAATGAAAAAATTATTAGTTGCACCATTTTATTTTTATTCTTTTACTTAACCCCAAAAAAAAATTTATTAACCACACCCAAGCAAACGCAACTCCAAGGAAGGTGTTCATAAGCAATTATCGGCGCTGCGATTCCATCGGTACCCTCAGAATTCGATTCCGAGCACCGGTTTAAAAGTTAGAAAAACCTGCTCGTTCGTTCACAGAGCGTACCCAAGCTAAACTTCAGAAATTGATTCCGGGCACACCAGACCTCAGAATCAGGTGCTGTCAAAATCTGTGTTCTCTTAATATCCCAAAGAAAATTAAGAAAAAAATTTCCTTCAATTTTCCTGGTCATTATATGTTTGTTAGCATGATTCATGTTATTTCCCATAACTTGAGTCAGTTGGTTCATCATTCACATGAATGTTTCCATTCCGGCTTCCATCAGAGGGTTGACAGCGCATGGTCAATTGTGGTCACCATTGGAACAGTTCCTCCTATTACACACCATTTCGAAAATAATAAAACTATAATGAAAAAATTATGAAATTTATGAATCATTTAACTATAAAAGATTTATGTCTTACAACTTTATTAATAAATTACATTTCTCTATAAATCCTTCCTAATTATTCATAAAAAGCATATGATTAACCAAACTTTTCCCCTGGGAGTGTCATAACCAAGAGTGCAGCATGTCCAATTATCATGTTCTAGGATACCCCTTGTGAAGCCCAAATTTTGTTGTTAGAGTTTTCACTCCTAGGTACCTCTATCCTAGAGCAACCTCTATATGCTCGTATACTGACATGGATGTATTTTATTGATAAACAACTTACCTAATACTAACCGAAATACAATGAAGTTTTCCTATATTTAACCACTTCTATAGGATTATTCCGAAATTCTTCATAACTTTATTTCCATAAAAAACTAAACCATCCTTTGATACCAACTGCGACATCCCACCTTTTTATTACAGAACTTTTCATTACATTTTACAAATAATGGATCTTTAAAGTCTATTGTCATGGAAATCCAGAACACAATACATGAAAACAACTTAAAAAATTATTCTAATAAACTAATAAGTAATCATCATAGGGTCATCCTATGTAAAATTATGACATCTCATAATTTGGGGACATACATCAAAGAAAAGTGTGAGCAGAAGGCTCAATAAAGAAAACAAGTGAAATAGATGACATGTGTTCTTGAGGAATATTAATAAAAAAAGATAAAATTCATAAAGGTGTGACCATTAGATGAATATGAATATAATAATAAAAAGAAAATTAATCATAAATTGAATATCTAGCTACAATATTTCACTTATACATTCATGAACATATCACCAAGGGTTATCCCCGAGGTGTCATAAAATTACCAAGGTTATTCCCCAACGTATCGTGAAACTTGTCATCTCTAGAGATTAATTATTTACCCAATACATTAGAGAACTATCGGGGAACACCCTTAATATGAATTTACATTAAAAAATACACATATATCATAATAATTCATTTCATAAATAACCCATAAAGAATCAAATAAATGGGTTTCATGTCAAAATCAAGACGTTTAAAAAGTACTTAAAAACAAGATCATTTTATAATTTATAACCCCATGAAAGGGAGTTAGGGTTATATGTATATCAATTACAGAAAAAAATATATCATATTTATATATTAATTAATACCGGTAGAAACTAAATAGAACTGGGTAATCACATAAATATAACAAGGGAATTTGTGGAGAGAACGAGAGAGGAATTTTGAGACGAAATTTTTTCAGCATAAAGACTATAAAACATGGTTTTAGAAAATAATAAAAGAGTGGGGACAAGGGTATACCATCCAAAAAAGGTTTATTTTTCAGTATAGGGATAGAATATAAATAAAAAATATCCGGGTGTGGATGATTGAATGACACACCACAAGATAATGAAACTTGAAATGAAAGGGAAAGAGAGATTTTTTTACAATAATTCAGCAGCCTAACGACGTAACTTAAAAATTCAAATAACATATTTATGAGAGAGAAAATGGTCTCCGAAATATTTTACATGAAATTTATAGTAATTAAATCATATAAGAACATACCCTCAACATAAACAGATGGAAAAAAACTGGACACACCATAGAGAAAGTAATGACATAAAAAGGATGGTGAAATGGTCTCTTTCCTGGAAGAGTAACTTCAGAACCTTGATGCTAGAGACCTTCGAAGGATTTAGGGAACCATGGGAGGAATCCTTGGGAGTTAGGGAGACCAGAACTCCGTTGAGGATGATTTTGGAATGAAATTAATGAGGGAAATGGCTTGGAATTTATATGAAAATTGAGGGAATAAATTATTAATTTCCAAGGAACACCTCATCTGTTGTATTTGCTAAACCATGGGCTTGCACATGGTATTATCCCTTGGTATTGGCTACTTGGGACACCTCATAGAATATGTAACTATTCATAAGTTGAGTTGAATGATTAAATCATTATTACATCATTAATGATTTCATTAAATACAAGAAACTCAAAACTGCATTTTTACTATTCACCGATAATTCAACTGTTTCAGAAAAATCTCAAAATTTCAAATTAACCTAATATCAATGCTTTGAATTCAAAAATTTAGTCCATTATATGAAAATAATTTCTTAAATATTTCTAATTTAACTTTTAAATAAAATCATTATTTATTCCAAAAATACAACTTTAAAACTATAACATATTTTGTAATACGTTAGAAAAGTAAAAAAGGTCCCATAAAAATATAATATTCCAATAATAAAATAAAGTAACAATTTATGATTAAAATTTTTGAAAATACAATTCCATTTTAAATTATTAAATTCATTATAAAATTTTAAATAAAATATTCTTGGCGTACAAAAATATGAAAACATAAAATATGATCCTTTTCCCTTTTATGATGTATAAAATGTATTTATACATTCATAGGTGAAGTTTCTAATTTTTTGGTGAAATTACTATTCATTAATATTAATTACTATTCATAAGGGTATGTTACTATTCTTATTTACCATTAAATAAAATTCATGTTGATCTTATTAGAATCTAAATTTCTTAAAGATCACAACTATAGAAGACCTTTTTTTGAAAATTATTTCACATTAATAATCATTTATTGAATATAAAAATATTTTAAAATACCCATTTTTTCTAAATTCATCAATAGTAATCATCATATATTTATCCGGATAGTTTAAATTCACAAACTTTCCAATAAGATGAAATAACAATTTTATTTATATAAAAGGATTGCACCAAGTAGCTAAGGTCTCATTACATAGCCCCTTATAACACCAACATAGGATCTAAGTGTAAGGTGATCTATGGTGATAGAATCTTCGGGTGGCTCAAACAACATTTCTTTAGTGGTTATTTCTATCAGCTTGAAGTTATCCCTTATGAGATTCCATTCAAGTTTCATACATTGAAGTTCTCCTTGGGCTTGGTCCAAAGAAAAGCCCAATGATGCTACCTCATTCCCAAGCTCCAAAAGATGGGCTTCATATGGATCAATTCTATTGGATGAGGCCATTCAATCTTATTTTTGTATTAACTACCCAAGATAATTTTATTTATAAAAACACAACATGAAGATTATGTTTCTAATAGTTATATTGAACAATGGTCATATAATAGTTGAAACCCAACAGTCTCATTTTAATTATACCCACTTCATTAATTAAAGGAAATAGTTTTTTTGAGTATAAAATAAAACAACACAATATATTATGAAACAAATATAATTAAAAATTTTGGGCCATTACATGCATAGTGTTTTATTTCAGAGGAAGATCTAATTTCCATGCCACTATCTAGATCATGTCCACTACCTCAAACAGACCCAAAAAAAGGACACCAATTTTCCTTGCCTCCATATCATATGGTGACCCAAACTATGAAAAACCTTAAGGAATAAACTATAACCCTTTATAAACACTATTGTTCATCTCGGTCTATCATCGTACGACTTATCCCTAATCTAATCTATAACCATACATTTCAAATCACCTGCACCTGATGGAATGTATCTTGCACGAGACTCGGTCCCAATAACACTAACTGAACAGCCTCAACCCAACATATCGATGAACTAAATGGAGTACCATAAATAGATTCATATGTCTCCATATGTATAGTTGGATGATAAATATGTTTATAAGATAATTTACAATGTAATAATGCTTCTCCCATGACCCACTGACATCAATAGACCTGCTCGTTACATATGCTTTAGCAATTGTATAGTATGCTCTGATTTCCCTTATGTCTCTGGGTAGAAATAAGTACTAGAAAATACCTATGTCATAATTAATTTTAGTAATACCTTCCACAAGAGTGAAAGGAAACATGAATAACTTTGTGAAACTATATTTTGGGGAAACCCATGTAGTCAGACTATCTCCCCAACATAAAATTCTCCCATCAGCTACTCTATGAATGTTTCATGTATAACTAATAAATGTTTTATCATTTTTATTCTATCCATTATATCCCAAATAGAATCATTATTATTAATAATACTTGGAATAACTAAGACGAAATTCATAGTCACATAATCCCACATCCATTCCTGATTAGGTAATGCCTGTAATAAACATCCTGGTAGTTGATGGTCTTCTGTCTCCTTCTAACAAGTGATGCACCTTATCATAAACAATTAAATATACTTCCCCATGATAGGCCCCTAATAATATCATCATAGTTTACAAATCATTTTTTTAGACCAGAATTCATATCCCACTTCGAGTCAAGAAATTCTTGCATGAGTTCCTCTCACATGCCTGTAGGCACCAGATCCCATGTCTTCACATAGATGGTCTCATCTTCATTTTTTTTACTGGTATGAAGGTCTCACTCCAACTTCTAGGATTTTCCATAGGGATAATCACTTTAGATCCTCAAACTGTATTTCCTTGATCCTTCTCAAAATGGTAGACACCACTACAACTGAAACTAGAGTCATTTTCTTCGGTCAATCCTGAACCACGACATGCATTTTAGACACCATGGTAATAATCATCCACTATGAACTCTATTACTAGACCATCTATGTATATGTTATTTTTATCATGGAATAAGCCACTCTATTCCCTTTTCTTGTCATATATTAATGTTTATAATCAAAATACTATATACACTCTACCAATCTCCACTATGAATGATTCAAATCATGATCTGAAAAGATGAATTTCAAGATCTTCTAAACTATATAAACTATAAATATCTCAACCCAAATTTTGATTCACCATCACATATGATAATAATCTACTACATCCAACATTAGGTCATGCAGAGCGTAATTCCATTCATTTAGTATCAACTAACGAGACTGATACACCATGAATCTACCCCCTTGCATCAACACTACTCCAAGTCTGATTTTAGAATCATCACAATACAATGTATACTCCTCACAAGTCTCATGTTGGTTCAAGACAATTACCGATGTCAAATACTTCATTATCTTCATGAAGGAATTCACACATGTGTTTCTCTACTCAATGTATGTCGCTTTATTTGTTAAGACTAAAAGTGGTGCTTCTAATCATGGAATGTCTGGGATGAACCTCTTGTAATATTTTTATATTTTTAAATATCTTATGAATATTGAAAACATTATTTGGATTCACCCAAGAAAAAACATATTGATTTTTATTTGGGTCCACTACCAAACCTACCTCTAAGATGATGTCCCCCCATGAAGTGTACATTGTCAATCTATAATTGAAACCTAGATAGATAGAATATTACTGATGCTCTCATAGTGTACTCAAGACTATGTCAAGATGGGGGTAATTATCATCCTGATACATAAAGTACACAAATTTGTATTCTATGAACAGTACCACAAACTGATCTAGGTATGGATGAAATAACATGTTCATCATTTCCATAAACACTCCGAGAGCATTTATCAACCCAAATAGCATTATGAAAAACTCATAAAGTCCATTCTTGTTTTTCAATGTTTTCAATGGTATATTACATGATCTAAATCTCAACTGATGATACCTTGATCTCAAATAAATATTTGAGAACACAAAATCTCCCTTCAACATGACATAAAGATCATCTATACAAGGAAGAGGATATATATTCTTCATATTCATTATGTTCAACTTCTGTTAATCGACACAAAAGCATAAACTATTATCGGCCTTCTTTGGAGACAAAATGTGTGATCCCCAAGGTTATGTACTTGGACTGATAAAACAATTATCCTCCAACACCTCCAATTGAGTCTTGATCTTATGAAGCTTAGTTGGTTCCATTATATAAGGTGTAATAGATACTGTCTTATCCCCCAACATGTGATAAATCCTAAATTCCACATCTCTCTCAAGTGGAAGCCCATCTAGGTTTTCAGGAAAGATGTCTTGAAATAATTCTACCGCTGGTGGAAGGATGTCTTGCCTACCACCCCCATCATCCTAAAAATGACAAGAAATATTGGATGTGAGCTCTCTTAATTGATATGTAATTTTTATTTCTAGGCCCTCTTAGATATCCCACCCACCACATTGAAATTAAATGTTTTCCATTTAAGGCGTAAAGGTAACACTCTTTTGTTACCAATCGATATGGGCTCGATATTAAACTAAAGATCAAAAACCCATTATTATGTCAAATCCTGGAATTCTATGAACATAGTGAACACAATGAAGAGTATACTCCCTGATCAATATTGAGAATCCATAACATAGGAAGATATATCTAGACCTCATTCCCTATTGTGTATTGGTATCCATTACTCTACACACGAACTCCACAACTAAAATAAAACAATTTACAAGTTTGGAAAACATAATTGAATAAAAAGACTATAATAAGACAAGGAACTAGCTAAAGTAGAAGATACTATATTAGTACCTCTCACTATCAACAGACCAGCCTTCTCTCTAAAAGTATAGGCAGCATTGAATTTATCTATCCAATACCTCTTCTCGATGGGGATATCTTACTCCCCTGGGTAGCATCACATTACTAATAAGGGAGATCCTTCCTTGAATCAACACTTACACAAAATCAATTGTCTCTTCATGTATAAAAAAATCTTTCAGATTGATACAATTTAGGAGAAGACCATAACACACTTTAACATTGTGCAACTAATCTCGAAGCATCCATCGGCTACTGCGATGAGAAAAACCTCTATATCTGGCATGTCTTTACACAAGGAAAACACAATAATTGTAGGATGGAACTATGATGAGGATAGTATCTTGGCCAATCGTAGTAATTAAAAACCACCCTAAAAAAGTCCTTCTAAACTAACCCTCTTATTTTTTTGCACCGTTTCCCACCTCATTTGGTAAAGGTGTCATAACCGTGATTCATTATCATTGATGTTGTGCCACTTGATTGGTGAAAAAGAACAACATGTCTAGAAATGGTAGCATCCCTTAGGTTCCCCTCACCAATTAGAACCTAATCCAACACTTATACAAAAAATTATTCATTTAATATTCACATGAGACTAATTCTCGAACATATGGCCATTTTGAAATCATTTTCCATCACTGCCTCATCTCATTACAATGCTGGTGAAATGTATTTTTGATCTGTGATGCATCCAACATAATCCATCTGGATATGCTCCCATAGGTAATATGCATAAAATATAATGCCCTGTCTAGTCTCAATATCTATGGATCAAAGTAATCCAAGAACATCCCCATGAATCCCCTTAATAACATACCATCAGTCTATCCATTTCTCACTAGAATGTCCCAAAATTGGTTCATTGATACCCCTAGAATTTAAGCTACCAACATGACCCTTCTCTCAGTAATAGTATCCAAATGTCCAAGTGTTTTCTCTATGGATTCAACCCAAAACAATGCTCCCTCAGGACAACCCTGTATAGAAAATGATGGAGGCTATCACAGATAAAAGTTCTTTTTTTAAATCAAACATTTATTTTAGAACCCACCCTACATCCCTCTCAATGAGTTGCATGAAATGAGAAAAGATCTCATGGAACAACTCCTCATCTTCTTCAGCTAGAACTAATGGTGTGTCAATTTCTCTAACATAACGATCATTCGGAGCCACTCCCCCCGATCATACCTTCTACAAGATTAATGGAGGGATATTCTATAAAACTCCAATCACACAATTTAGGTCTCAAAAAATATCCATATACATTTATGAAATAGATAAAACACAAAAGGTCTCAACATCTCATTTCCCCTTAATAATCACCATGCGGTCAACACAGATTCACTCTTACTACACTTAACCATCCCAATCCTAGGATTGGAAAAATAAGTTAAAACACATTATCATAACCATGTTCCTCAATTAGACACCAAATTTTTCACTATTTGGGTCATTTTAAAAATATAAGGAATTCATGTGGGAAAAAGTTTCTATTCCATATCACAATTATGAAAACATTTCATGTTCAACAACATACCCATAAACCATTTTCCCATGTCTTCTAAAAAAGATGCATGTTACAATAACCCATAGTTTCTATAATGATCCATGAAAACTCAAATCTCATATCATTATTGTCCAAAAATCAATAATATACTATTTCACAAAACAATTTTCAAATCACACCACAAATGTGTTACCCAAGGTGAAATAATATTCAATATTAATAGCAAACAACAATAAAAATAATCCATCCATGAGTACTCTAACATTCCATCATACATGGCTTTGAAACTCCAATGATATAGCTAATTACTTGGACCTTGATTCTTCATAGTCTCCTATATACATTTTCCACAAAGATAAAGACAATAAAAGAAGAAAGTAAAATGGGATCTCGTACATCTTTGTAATGTCCTGAGCTGAGTGCTACTAAATGAAGACCCACATCATTCTGTAACATGACCACATGCATGCCTCTCATTATTCTACAGAGTGTTGACTAGAAGTGAGAGTTAGCTAAGTTGTTCATGGGGATACTATAACGTCATTTATTAGATTAAAACACTATAGGAAGAAAATAACTATTTGTTGATATATATATATATGTAACTGGAAAAATATTATATGACAAGATAGAAAAACAAGAAAATACAATACTCAGATGAAAGGGAAAAACATGCTATGATAATGTAAGTAACAATTGTCTATAATGAAATTGAATGTAAGGACACAATGAATACCAGGAGGGTCCTTCACCATGTTTGGTTCCATCACCCATGATAATTCCCACAACATCAATATATCACATTGACATTCCCTTGTCTTCTCCTATAACAACAAATTATGTTTAGGAGCCAATCATGCGGCCTGATTAAGGTGTGAGTACAACCCATTAGGCCACCACCAAAAGTCTCTGAAACACATCTCGTCAAGAGATAGGTTATGTAGTTATATAAAGGAATAAACACAATGTATAAATTAAATTTTTACATGTTATCATTTATTCTTCATTTAATCATATTATCTATTTGGTTCCCGTGGACACCTGTTCCTCAATACCATATTCTACCATCCTGGATCCTAAATAATTTTGATAGGTAATGTCATATCTTAATACACGTTATGACTCATGCCAGATTTCAGATTGTAATGAGGTGATATGATATCTTCTTACCTGATTCAACTCACAGCGGAGATGAATTATTCTCATGCGAGGTGATAAATCAGAGTATCATTGTTGTCAATCATTAATTAACATATTAAGATTCACATTCCAAATATTTCAATTGTCACAAACCCATGTAATATTACCACGTTACAATTCTTACCTCTCAACAAAATGACTATGTTACTATTCATTCTTATACATGTATAATGACTATGTAACCATGTATACTTCTCACTAGAGTGACCAATATCCCATTCCATTACCGACAATCACAATGACCATGATATCATTTGTAATTCATAATAGAATGTCCATGTTACCATTAGTTCTGACAAAATTATTCATCAACTAATTATTCTTCATCAACCCATTAATAAATCAACTATTAGTTAAACACAAAAATTACATTACTTAACTAAAAAATTAACAAAGTGTACAAGACAATTAATTAAATAAATTATTTATAAAAAACATAAAATAAATATAATATAATTATTTAATTTAGAGAATTATTTATTCATTTTAATCTCAACTCCTCGTAATTAATATTCAAATAACTTATCAAGATAGATAATCAGAGAAGGTAATTATTCCCATGTTAATTATCTCCACATGGCCAATTCAATATCCCATAATGAATCCTCTAGTTAATTATATTAATCAAAAAAATTAAATATCATAATCAATTCCACAAATTAGTTATCTAAATTGACAGCCCCATGGTCTCGTGAACAAATCATCAATTTATAATCAGTCTCATCAAAGCATCAAGAAGTCAATTTTTCATTCATAATTAACACACTATAATAAATCAATTACTATGTGATGATTAAAATTATACAATACTTCATAGAAATATTAATTACCTGACTATGGGAGTTCTATTTAGACATCATACCTTGGTTTATTATGGATGTTTTCCCAATTTAATTTTTCAAAATCGGAGTAGCACGACAACACTAATAATGATTGAAATTTAAATCCATAATTCAAAAATAAAGATTAAATACATAAATATCCCATAAATTTAGATCATGATCAACAATCCAAGATCAAGATATCATCACATATAATTGAATCCTAGGAAACCTTTTATATCATCCATTAGAAGATCACTGAGTGATAGAAGAAAGACTGGGAGAATCATTGGGATGAAATCTACTTACCAAGAAAAGAGTGGATCATCAATTTGGGATTTCGACCTCAATGAATGGTGGTCAAATTAATATGGAACACATCTAGAATTTCTTTAAATTATAATAAATTTATCAAGAATGATCATAAGTTGAAATAGGGGATTTTAAGTGGGTTTTCGCTTTAATTTAAAGTATATGATATAACAATTCAGCGCACACAATTTTTTATGTCCGGGGTGCACAGTTAGGAAATTAGGCTCCAACTTTATGGACCACACTGTCTAGGTTCACACAGTTAACTGGGGTTATACCAAATTTTTTTTAAACCATTCGCAATCCATGCAAATTCATGTATCTTAAAACTCCACCAAATGCACCCCTAGACACAACTCCAAAAAGGGTACATAAAAACCACCGAAAGTCCTAAAAATGAGCCCGAGATAACTCCATAAAAGGATGGGATCTTAAAATATACATCCATTTCGACATGATGTATCATTAATATTTTAATGTTATATTTATTTAATGTCTCATTTTTTTAACTCATGTTTTAATGATTCAAATGTTAGAAATGTGTTTTTTGTTTTTGAGCCAATATCATATAAATCGTGATTGTTTATGAATGAATATCCATTAAAGAATATTATTTTTTAATTTTTTAGTGAACCAATTTTGTTTTATTATACTATGGATAATCATTTTATGTCAATTAGATGTTCCATTTTACACTAATTGGAACAATAAAATGGATGATATATTGTTTTTTATTAAAGTAGAATTTGTTTCACTATTTTAGTTGAAAATACTTTCTCCTTCAAATCAACATTTTCTAAAAATTATTTAATGAATTTTTTTATTCCTATAATTTTTTAAATATTATTGTTCCAATGTTTTATTATTTACAAAATGGTTTAACATAATCTTTTTTTCATTTTTAAAACATTGTAATCATTAAAATATTATCAGTAATATGAGATAAATCTTAATTTTAAGAAACTCAGAATAAATGAATATTTCCAGAAACCATGGACACACATTGATTTTATGTTTCCTGTACTCATTTTTAAGGTTAATTTTATAGAAATTTTTTTTAATATTTTCGAGTTTTTATTTTGTTTATGTTACTCAAAATGTGAATTCCGTATTTCACTAAATTATTTCAGTTATTGCCTTTTACGATATTTCTACTCACTATAGATAAAAATCCTTGTTTTTTCCTAATACAACATTGGGTATATGTAGTTACAGAACAATTCTTATTCCTTATCATGATATTTATAATCAATCTGACCCGGGAATGTATTTAATTTCGATTTCTGGACATGATGTTTTTTTAACATTCTGTAAAAGCCTTTGCTTCATTGTTATCATTAACGATTATATTTCCCTTAGATATATTAATAATAATTGAATCATGGATATAATTATTTCGTCAACCATAAAACATTTCTATATAATTTTTATCAATTTTTTTATTGACATTAGAATTAATGATATTCTATATTCATTCCTCAATAAGAAATTTTTTTATAGTGAATTTTTTCCATTAATGAAATAGATCATTTGATATATTAGATATTTATTATCATGTTCAGAAACATGGTTCCAAAAATAATATTTTTCCATAATTCAGTAATAGGTCTCATGATAAAAAATCAATAAGCTAGAATTAAATATATTATAATTGTATACCTAATAAAAATTTTATCATTCTTTTTAAAGGGTACTAATTGTATATATATAATAATTTATGAAATAATGATTTCAAATAAAATGATTTTCTTTCATAGATAATTAAATTATTGATGTCCATGATTTTTTTATTTCTTATGATTTCAATGCATATGATTTATTCTAATGTGAATATTTATGTGTAATTATTTTTCGATCATTATATATTCTATTATTATACCTATTGTTCAATTTTTTGAGTATATGGCATGATTCTTCAATAAATAACAATTATATGTTGATTATTCCTTATTAATTCATTTATATTATTTTTTTTCATAACCCATATTATGAATCCCCACTAACAATGATTGTTTTCTTTCCCATGGATTTGAACAATGATTCTTTGGTATAGTACATGGATTTAACTTTTTAGAATCATTATATTATATTTCATGTTTTCAAAATTCATGTTAAATTCATCTATAAATATGCTTTACCAAGACAAATAAACTATTATTTTAATTTTGATGTGATCTCATTCAATTTATGAAAAATTAGTTATGTAACAATGAGAATTGGGATACTATTGTAGGGATCATTAATGATGGTATATGTGGTTGTTTAGAAAATACCATGGTTTTTGTATTTTTCAAAACATAACATATGAAACATAAACCTATGAAATAATTTCTTAGATAAGTATATCTATATGATAACATCTACATTCATATCTATATGAATAAAAAAAGTAGAGGTGGTTTCACATAGATTCATCTAGAGGTTATAAGACCAAAATTTATTAGATTATATCTTGACAATTAGTGTTTTCAGTGTTCACATAACACACACATAGTTTGACATAATTTAGATATATTTTATTGTTATTTGACACATTCTCATTGATCAATTATAATGAATATAACAATATAACATATGGAATCCTATGATATGACATACAGTCATGGTAAAATATAATGATTATTTGAATGATTGTTATATGGAAGATAATATGAATAATATTATAGTAACTCTATTAAATGATTTATGCATGGATATATTAACATTATAATGTATATTATGGAATACATTTATTAGAAAACACCCCTTGGAGTTAATATATGATGTAAGGATATGTTTAATTGAGTAATTATGTTTTGATTATATAAGATTAATGTTATTGATAAGATTTATATTAAATATTATCATTAATTTGAATGTAATAATAGTCAATTATGATTATTAGACTTTGTGGAAAATAAATGTTATATAGAATAACATAAAGAATAAAAAATGATGTCAATCATAATGGTATTTTTTATGGTGTTCATGATATTTTGGGTAATGTTATATTAGTTTGGTTAGATTAATTTTATGAAAAGGATAACATATACTTTGGGTGACAACCCATCACATTGAACTTGGTCATAGGTCTTAAACCCAAAACTAAATGAAAAAAAATGTAAATATCCTATCATTTTCTTATATAATATGATCATGAATATGGTTTTTTTCTTAAATGATTTGAATGATAAAATAATATTTTGAAATTTTTCTTCTAAAATTTAGTTGCAAATATTAATGTTTTATTTCATATAACCTATGAAAACCATTTAGTTTTTAAATATTTATAGTATATAATGACAGAATTGTTACACTTTTCTTGATCATGGGACATATTTAATTTTAATATTAGTACATCAAGAATAAAAATTAACCATTGATATTCCTTTCATTGATTATGAAATGAAGTTTAAATTGATCAAATCACAACCATATGATGAAATAGTTCTTATAGTGTTATATATCATTAGTGTAAAATAATCTATCAACCATGCTGAGAGAATATTGAAACATAAATATTAATCTATTACAAACATTCAGGATGAATTGATGGTCTTTTCATCTATCTCTAATTCATGTTTTTGGTTTATTAACACTATCATGAAAATACTATCTATAAGTTTATATTATTATATATGATTTAGTTTTGTCCGCTATTACCACATTTTCACATCACATTAATAATTTTATAGTTTTAGACCTAATTTTTATTTATTTTAGAAGATATTAATATTTCACATTCAGTATTTCTATGATGATATTTTATAATCCTTAGAAAAAATTTTATTTTTATAGATGAATTTACAAATTTAAAAAAATTGTTTTAAATTTTCCTGTTCAAATTACAAGTACATAATTTTCTAAATGAGGGGAGAAATTAATAATGCTGCATTTTAATCTAAAAAACAATGTTTGATAGCGTACAAAAAATGAAACCGAAGACCATGACATACTATTTAAAAATTATAACTATAAAATAATAATTTAATTGGCCTATATGAATAATAATAATAACTTTATGATAATTATGAATATAGATTTATATTAATAATATATATTGGTATATACCGACTTCTGTTTTAGTAATTTCACAACATGTGTCAAAATAAAATTTCATTCAGAAATGATTATATTGATTTGTTGAGAAAATAGTAAAAATAATTTCGCACAATTTTTGAAATTCTAAATTAGGAAATTAACTTAATAATTTATTCAATATGTAAAAAATAAATTTCCATGATATTTTCGGATTATTCAAAAAATAGTGATTTTCATGGTTAATGTAATAATATCTATTTGAGAAAAAATTCCATTAATTTTCTAAAAATGATTAAATTTAAAATCTTAATTGTGAATTGTCTTGGATTTCAAATTAATTCATGTTTTATATTCTAATAAATAGTATTAATATATATATTTTTATAATATTTATACATGATATTGGTTTATGGTTATTTCATGGCTTAAAAGATTCATTTTCTAGAAGATTGTTTTATGTGAATAAGGTTTCCTAATATTAATTATTTAAAATAACTAATAACTTATAAGGAATTAAATTAAAAATATAGTTTATTTATATACCTATATTATTATCTATTCATAAAATGATGATTAATATTTACATAGTTAATGAAATACATATTTTCTATGATAAATTACACATCATTGAGCATTTTTGGATACATGTAAAATTATTTTCTACTGCATATCATCATTGAATTGTTTTTGTTTATTATATATATATAATAATTATAAATAAAATTATTCAATAAATCATTCAATATTTTTCATCATTATTAATTTTAAACTATGTAAAAAAATCCATCACAAAGATAAATTGGTATGTTTGGTAAACCTAGGATTTATTTATGTAATAATGATTATATTTTTAAAGGATAATATTGTAGGATGATTTTATCTTTTAACTTGTCATAATATACAAGAGATTTAATTTTTTTTGCTTTTGTAAAAAAAGTGCCCTATATAATATTTTAATAATGATAAATTCAAAATGCAATGAAAGTTATTTAAATATTTATAATATGTCCACCTTGGGATAAAAATATTTTGTGTATGAATATTAATATTTAATTTTATTATTTATTAATTAAAGTTCTAATTATTTTATTAATTTGTGGTGATTTCATAATTACCTTAAATGAATGTATCATGCTAACACAATGCTAAAGAAAATAGTGGAAAAAAATGAAAATGATATTATAAACATGAAATGTAATATATTTGGGATGATTAATATTAAAAAATAATATAATATTTAATAATGATATGTTATTTACATAGAATGGATTAAATTAAAAACTCATTACTATATTGTTGTTTTCAATGTTAATTAAAATGAATAATGTGAAAAATTAAATAAATAATATTTTATATTATATAATACTTTATTAAATAATTTAATAAACATAAAAACAATAAAATAATATAATTAGGGTTATAGATATACTAAAATGTCTTGCATATAAAATATATTAAACAATTATTATCTTTTATGTAAAATTAAAACACTTTCAATTTGAAAGGGTTGTTATTATGGTTAAGGATAAAATGGTTTTACAAAGGGGTTAAAAAGGAGATAAAGAAATGTTTTATAACTAATAATGTCTAAATAATATTACAAATACATATATAAACATTTTATAATAAGAAATTATAACCAATTTCCATTAAAAAATATTTTAGTTGAATATGCATTAATTAGAATTTAATAATATAATAAATTTCAGAAGTTCCCCTCACCTCATATATAAAAGGGAACCCAATATCCTCTCCACTTCACAATTAAAAAACCACAAGGATAAGAATTTATTAACCAAAATATATTCATTACATTTATCATTTTTTCATTGAGCCTCTATTTTTTTCATAAAACCATCCAAGGATGTTTTTATGTATAAATAGAATGAGGTTGTCCAATGAAGCATTATTGTAATTATCTGATTATTGTTTATTTATTTATTGATGAACCTCCATAAAATATTATTCCACTATTTTGGTATTGTAGCAGAAATATATACCATATGCTGATATTTTTTTATTTTTATATAATAACTTATATTCCACTTTTTTTCCATCAAATACGATATGAATTCATCATGCATGTATAGTGGGGACATATGAATTAATTATCATCAAAACAATTGAGGTAGACATAAATTTTTAATAAATTAAACAAAATGTGGAATTCAATAAAATTACTAGATTCATGAACACAAAAAATACCATATAACTAAATAATTATCATATAATCATTATTTAAAATTATTAATATCATTATTGATTTGTAGGACCCAAGATAAGGGATTTCCTCTAAATATTCATTAATATAGGAATATATTAATGATTTGAACTAATTTCAATATTATTAGTTGTATATATTAAAACCTTAATATGTTATATCCTGAATAACTTTATATTCATGGTATTTAATTTTTCATTTGATGTTATAACTTTAATGTAGGTTATGATTAAAAAGGTTCAAAATCGGTAACAATTAATGCTTCAATAGAATTATTATTAGGATTAATTATGATTAAATGCCTATTAATGGATATTATTTTGTAAACAATTAATAAACAAATTTAGCATAATTCACCTCTGGTTATTTATAAATATTTAATATAATAGTACAATTTTCTTCTCTAGACTACTTATAATATTTTTAAAAATATATATTTGAATGTCTTTTATTTTGACACTTTTCACATGAAAATTATTTTTCCTCGACATATAAAATGACATAATTTATATTAATAATTTAATAGGTTGATTTTTAATGTAATTTTTACAAATTTTTATCTTTTTAGGTAATTATATAAAAGTAATCTTCATATCGTTGTCCAAACAAGGTACTTTTTAAATTATTAATAAAAATATGAAAAGAATCATTTTTTCAATGTACATGGAATGACTTAAATTTTTCCTTCCATCATGATAATTTATTTATTTGAGGATTTCTTTTCAATTTTGTATAAAAACTTAATTGAAAATTATTTTTTATTATTCAATGTTTTTTATTCATTATTTTTTTTTCAAATTGTAAGGGGAATTTTATAAAAAATATATTTAGTGGATTTTTATTGATATTTTATTCATCACCAATAAAAATTATATTAAATATACTGCACATAGATATTATTTGTTGATAAAACTCATATGCTATCTCTGGACAATTTATGTTCAGCATGACTAAAAAAAGTATTGAAATTCACTTAATTTATTAATTATATATTAATTAACAATACATTGAAATAAAATTACTTTTATATGATCCTTTTTCATTAGATTACCCATATATATATACATACTTTTTGTATAATGTATATAATTATTCCCAATATTTTATTTCAATTCCCTATACAATGCTTTAATTTTATGGTCATTTAATTAAAAAGGAAATTAATAATATTGTGTATTATTTACTAAATTGCCATATTTATTGATAGGGTATATTAGTCATGATTTATACAAATCATTTGATATATGATTAATTCATTAGAAATGTTTTTATAGGTGGATCTTGGAATTTTATATACTCCTGCGGCATTGATATGGCTCATTAGACTAGTAATTATGCTAGGAATAAATGGTGTTTTAGAATATACGTACCCATAAATTAAACAATGATCATGTATGGAAATTAAGGTATAAATATCATGTTATTTTATATCATGATCTCTAACATTATAGAACCTATTCTTTATTATATGTATCCCTTTTATTATACTTTTTACATATGTGAATTGATTGGTCAATGTCGTGAAGGGTTTTGAAGACTTTTGGAATACTTTTTTTGGAATTTTCTGAAGGTTCATGGTTTGTGTATGGTTATTTGAGACTGTCAATCTCTTTCAAAATTAGTGAACAATAAGATATGGGGCTCTTGGTTGGCACATGGTAATGACACAAAGTTTGGAAAAACCATGAAGTCACCCCCGTGTAACCATTAAATGTGGGACAAAGAGTTATTACAAGGTTGGTTCAGGCTTTATCTAACTGTGTTGGAAAATAATGAAATTTGATCATTCATGAATATTTTTGAGTATGGTTGTACTTTTTTTCTTAATTATATTACTGACCATTCATGGATTACAATAAAAATTAAGTAGATATTGGTCGAGAGTCACATTAAACCACTTATTTTTTTCCCATTATTGACCCTAAATCAGAATACCCTCCTCCCAAATGTGGTGAAAGCTTAACCCATCAATCATGAAGTGATTTGTGGGAGTTTAATGGTGCGTTTAATCATTATTCAAATGGAAGGTCCCCTATTGAGGTATTTTTCATAGTTTTTCATACATCAACTCTCCTCTCTCTCATTTTCATATATCAAATATGTTGTAGATGTATATATGGCTATTGATGAATATCATAGTTATATTTGAATTTTTTAATGATAGGGGAGGATATATCAAACATCATTTTGGATATTTTACCTATATTTGTTGGAATTTTCATATCGTTCTTCATTTGTGAAAAAATAATCTAGGAATGTGTAATTACACTTGACTACTCTTGTAGGAACTAGAAGAATAAAATTCAAATTGATTAAATTTAATGAAATTAATTTTTAAATTTATAGGTAAATCATGGTAGAAACCCTCCTTTTTGTGTTTTGAGGAATTTTAGTAATTTTAAAATTGTTGTGCATGATTCATTGTGGTTTTATTTTAAAATTATTTTATTAAAATAAACTATTTGGTTAGACTTATGAATTGGGGTTTATAAAATTTGTTAATATATATTTGTTATTGAATTTCCTTTGGTGGATGTGGTTTTTTTGTGGGTTTTTCATGGTTAGATAGTGTGTCTTCATGTGCATTGGAATGGAAAATGTTTTAATGTACCCCCATAAAAGGATGAAGATAGATAAGAATGTGAATTACCCACATCTAATTGATTCATTATGTGACGACATAGGTAGAGGGTAACTCACCACTTGTGAGTATATGTAGGTCCATTTATTCAAGAAATGGTAGATGTATGATATTTTTAATGGTGTGGGTTATTCAAAAATGGTATTTGAGAAATTGGTTGAATGTTTTGTTAGTTGATTTCTTTTAAAAAAGACTTGGTCAGATATTTATTTTGGTATGGAGTGGATTAGTTTTTTAATGTAATGTAAAATGATTTTATAGTATTTAATATATATTGTTTCATATAAATGTTCAATCTTATTTTATCCTAATGTTGTGATTATTAAAGTCCTTTGGAGAATGAAGATTGTTATTTATTAGTACCCCCTTCATTTCAACATTTGTTCTCATGAAGATAAAATATATCAGGACATAGGTAAATGTAAAGTGTCCCACTTATTTATTGAGGATTCAGGATACATGGGAGTGAAGCTATATTTAGAGCATGTATTATTGTATATGGAGTCTTCTATGTTTTTTGGCTCTGTTATTGTATTATAATATGATGTATATACTTCTATTGTAAAACTATATTGTAGTTTGGTTTTTATATCTATGGTATTACATTGAATAATTTGACATTTTTTATCATACATCATTTACCAGTATTTGGTAATTGTATAATGGGGTTAGTTTATTTTACATTAATAGGGAAAATCATCACCAAAATATTAGGAATCCCATGGTATTCAATGACATACTTTGTAGCTTTGGGGATTTATCTTTTGAACAAGTAGCAGTTCTTCCTCGACTCAAGACAAAGAGAAGGGGCGGGTTGTATATATTGGTATCAGCATGATCGATCATTGAGTACAAAATGGTATCAATTTTGTTTGACTTGGAGGTGATATTCCTTAAGGTTTTTTATTGAGTTATGATATTATAATGGAGTAATACTATAAAGACATAACATATAGTTTGTAAGAAGAAATAGTTAACCAATTTATGTTGAACCTTATGTTACCAGGGAGTTTGGTAATTAAATGTTTTTAGAAACCTCTTTGAATGTAATCTCAATTTCATGGTTTTATCCAATGATATATCAATGTAATTCATGTTGTAATTTAATTATCACTAGTATTTCATATTTCATTTTGAGTAATGATATTTTTTATTGGTACAAATTTGTTGATTTTTGAGATATGTTTGAATATTTATTGAATGAATGAATTTTTAAAAGAGAATGGTTATTTTATTTTGAATGTGTTTGGATTTTCAAAATAAGTGGTAAATTTTCCACAACGGTTGAATCTGGAAAGGGTATAATTTTGGAAATAATTTTTGTGATACTTATGGTGTGGAAAAAATATAAATTTAGAAGCCATCAGTTATTAGATTTTGGGACTTATGGTATTTTTTATGTTTCCAATAATTGGAACTTGGTATATATTATTGAAAAAAACATGATGAAGCTCTATAAAAGCTTGTTTCACTAAGAAACTGGAGAACCAACATCTAGATAAAATCATTCTACATTCGTTTAATGTTTTGGATATAGGGAATAAAATCATTGGACCATGATATGTTGATCTATATATTCTATTAGAGAAGTAAATTAAACCCATCATTCGAGATGATTTGTAACCTGAAATAGATGACGTGTTGCTGAATAAGATGAATCAAATCATAAACTTTACATGCACACTAATAAAGCTAAAATTCATATTACTGACATATATATGGGAGTATCTTGAACAATAATGGTGGTATTTTGCAGATCATGCTATATTGGACAATGGAAGGGCATTGGAGGGTTTTAAATAATTGTTCAATAACAATTATATCATCACACATTTCGATAACATTTAGAAAATATTTTTTTCTAAATTTAAAAATAGAATTACTTCTTGACATAATATGTGGAAAAGTTTATTATTCTATTCCACCATCTAGTATAAGTTGTTTCTAGTGCCTCATTGAGGTTAGTAAGTTTTTAATCATGGGTGAGGTAGTAGATTCAATCAAAAATATAGTGTGCTATTTATAACAGATTATACTGAATCTGAAAATTGAGAAACTATTAAGAAAGGGACATCACAAGACCTATATTTGGAGAATGAATGTAATTAGTATGATAATTTGTTGGACCTCTAATGTTGACAACATGAAGATGAGGGACACCTATTTCAAAATTGGGATTAGGAATGTGATCCAATGTATAGGATCCATAAATCTTACTCTGATACCAATGTCTAATTTTGGGTGTTTCGAATGTGGCTATTTAGGCAACATGATGTGAGAATGTATGGAACCACCTAGGTCATTCCAAAATTTTAAACCAAATGGGGAATCATCTATACTATTTTCATATTTCCCCATGGATAGTTGTTCGACAGAGTTCTCATTTGTTGAAAACATCATGTGATTTTAATGAATGAGGGATGTAGAACAAATCTCAAAAACCAAATAGTTGTTTCCATGGATATTCTATGAATACCATAAATCCTCAAAAAGAGGAATCAAACAAGGTAAATAATGAAAAATATTTAAAGATCATACAATTTTATAGATCATAGAAGTTTATAGTGAGTAATCAGTTACGACCATCAAAAGTGTGACGTATGAATCAATTGAACTCTACAATTTTTCATGATTATTTGATAGTGGTGGATCTCATTCCTACATTTCTTCTTTATTATTCTATTATAAAATTTTAAATATTCATATAGTGCCATCTATTTTGAAACACTAATATTTTATTTGTCAAAGAGAATATAAATCCCTTTTCGGAAGAGCATGTTCAAGAACTGTTTATGTTGATGAATTGATATGGGATTTTACTATTAATTTGATTTCACTATTAAATAGGAATGTTGGTATAAGAAGATGGAATGATATCATACCAGCTAGCAGTGTTGAACTTGGCATGGATGGAGAATATCTATAGAATACAATTTATAGTGGTGGTTGATCTGTTGGAGGATATATTATTGAAAAATTTGAAAGTTATTATACTAATACGAGAAGTGGATTTATGATTGTGGACATTCATATTTAGAATTATAATTATCAGATATCATCAAAACTCATAAGGGAATTTAATGACTACTTAGAAGTGCTAAAAAATGGTTCATTCAGCCTAACATGTCTCTTTGGGAATCATCCATGTTGATAGTCAAGAACACATAACGAACTATTCAGTTGTGGGTGGATTACCCTTTGAACTACCCTGTTAGGATAAAGAATAGATATCATCTACCACCCATTGATGATCTGTTTGATAAATTTAGTCGAGATCAGTGGTTATCAATAATAGACTTGTGATGATGATATCACCAATTATGGGATCAGTTATAGGATATTCCACAGACACCATTTATGAGTAGACATCGTCACTATGAATGCATTTTAATTATTATGAACATATGAATGAAACATCATTTTATTGGGAATTGTTTATTAATATATTTTAGTGATTTATTGTTTCTTTTTTGGTTGTGTTTTTGGATGACGTATTGGTGTATTCAAGGACCATAATTGAGAATGATAAACACTTGGAATCAGTGTTGGTAATCATAAGAGATCAATGGATGTATGCATAATTATCAATGTGTGACTTTTAGATAAAAGTGGTACATTTACATGGCCTTTTTTCTATGAAATATTTATTTTAATAGATCCTGAAATAATAGAGTTTGTTTTTCATGGAATACGCCAAATAATTTCTTTTTTGATATGGAGTTTTAAATAGTTTAGAATGTTATTATTGATGATTTGTTCAAGACTTATGACACCATGATTCACATATACAATATTTAAAAATGATTAATGTATCTATATAATTGATCAAAGAAGGTCAAATGATTTTTCAATGTCATAATTTTCTATTTTCATTCACACAAATCAAGATTTTTCAAGAATTTGGATATTTTTAGTTGGTTTATATTAAATCATCAAGGATCTGGGATTGAATGAGTTCTCATGATGGGATATCATGTTGTTTTTAGGGATCATAGAAGATACAATTTTACGGGAATAACAACCTAACACACAAATTGTTGTTTTCTAAAGTAGTACATTCATTGAAAATATGGAATCATTACTAGTGTGGTGAAAAATTCACAGTGTTTATAGAACTTAAGATCATCAAACAAAATTTCTCACAAATGATATTTAATCATGTGATAATGATGATGGATGTTTTATCATTAAGTATTATAAATTTACATGATGTATACAAAGGTTAATATTAATTTAGTGGAAGATGCATTAAGTAGAAATTCTTACACTCAGTTGGAAAAATGATGCTTTAGTTCAGTGGTAGTTGATGCTGGTGATAGCTGAAATTATGTTGGAATGGGAAGACATTGTTGATCTAGATTTTTTTTTCAAATTTAATTGGTTTCTAATTGATTCGATTAGATAATGATGTAAAATAATTGGCTTAGAATGTGTTTTTATGAGGTAAAAATATAATTCTAGGGAGACAATTTAGGGATATAAATTTCTTGATAAATCATTATTTTTTTTTGAAATGGGTTTTTGCACCTATTTCATATAAAGAAAATATTATTCATGAATACAACCATTCATGATGAGATGTTCATCCTGAAATACAAAAGAAGTATAAATAATTTATGTAATAATTATTATTGGTGTTCATGAAAAGGATGTTTCTGGGATTTGTTTCGAGAATACTAAATTTTTAATATGTTAATGGGGAGCATGAGATACATGAATGTATGTTTTATTCTATAACTATTTTTATTAGAAACGATAACAAATAACTGTGGATTTTTTAATATGTCTCCCAAGAATAGTTCAGAAACATGACTCAATATGGGTGATAGTGGGTCGAATCACATAAGAGACCTATTTCATCCATCTTCCTAAATCTCATATGATGGTGGAAATATCTAAAATTAATATATGAGATATGGTAAAAATACATTTCATTCAAATTTTTTGGTATTAGATGGAGAACAAAGGATCACATCTCATTTCTGGAAATCCTTTCAGAATGATGTTGGTAAATAAATGATTATGAGTTTGACGTATCATCCCTAGATGTATGGGACATCTTAAATGATGATACAATCATTAAAAGTAATTTTATGGTCATGTGTGATGGATTTTTTTGGCACATCGGAAAACCACATAACGTTAGTGGTGTTCACATAAAAGAAAATTTATTATGACTCAATACATATGAATCCATTGTAATCATTATACGAGAGACCATGTCATTGTCATCATTTTTTGGAAGCATTTTATGCATCACTATTCGAACTGAACCATGTCCATGAGAAGATAGATAAGATACAATTGATAATGAATACAATAGGTATGGCATGGTGTCCTAAAAAATCATATGAAGATAAGAATTTATGGTTATATTCATAACAGGGGAAATATCACGTGTTCTTGAGAATCTACATATGGAATGGGCATCATCATTTAGGGATTCAAAACAAGTTATATCGTCGAAATTTGGTCGTTTTTAGATACGTGAATGTGTTGGTGAGGTTCAATATAAATTGGATTTCCCCCCATGGTTTAATGTAGTTAATAATGTGTTCATGTATCTTAATTAAAATTGTTTCAACCAAATTTTGAAAATGTGATTGCATAGGATCGCGTTGACCAAGATATGAAGACATTGATGTTTCATGTTAATGTGCATATTGACGAGAGGAAATAGAAACAATTTAACTGAAAAATCATCACTCTAGTATGTGTTTTTTGGAAACATGGTCTAATCATGGAACTAATATAGGAATAAGAGAATGAGATGGTTGATTAGTGTCCTCATAACTAAAAATAATAGATTTTTACATTCCAATGATGAAAAGAATAGGAGTTGGGGGAATGAATCACACTTGGTTTCTTGTATGTAACCCTTTTATTAATCATTTTATTTATTTAAAGTACATGGGTGATTTTTTTGGTGTATTGGAAATAATTATGGAATGTTTTTTGAGATTTTAGACATGCTCACATATTGAACACAACTAGATTAAACTATGAATATCCTATAGGAAACCGTGAATAATGAAGCAAGGAACTATGGGTTGGAACACAATTAAGGCGTACAATTTTTCAAAACCATGTATCATCCAATGTGTAACCATATAATGTAATATTGAGATATTTTACATGGTGGGTGCACTACGTATCTCAACATGCAGTCTAACTATGTTATGTGCTCCTTGATGTAGAGGCTATATCTCAATTCAAAAATGGTTTTCTTAATTGTTAGATTAAAAGTGAACATGTAAAAACAGGATCCTAATCATTTATTCCACTCTAAATATTTGGAGTATTTCCCCATCTACATATAATCTATATGAAGGTGTAGCATTCTGTGTTGAAGCTCGATCCCCTTACTAAGTTCAATTATTTTTTTGGATGGCATTTTTTCTTCGATATTCTATCCAAACTCTATAGGTATTGTAGATCTAGTCCATTATGGATATATCTAAGGATACTAATGTTAATCATGGTTAAATTTAGATTTTATGATGGCAAGGGAAGAGATATAATTTATTTATTTGGATATTTAACACTGTTTTTTGAATGTTTTCATGTTTTCATCATTTTCTCCAAATCATTTCAGGTATATGGTTTCACTCTCTTCTCCTATTTCTAGAACATGAATGATTGATTATAAATATTTTAAATTTAATGAAATTGATCCTGAAATTGATTTCCAACGCATGTTATAAACCATATTTAGTGATTGTCTGTGGAATTTTGGAAAATACTGAATTCTTGTGGAAAAAGATTTATGTTTTGAATTTAAAATGTTCATTTAAAATTCATTTATTTGGTTTGATTTTTGGAAATTGGTTAAATGAATTGGTTTTAAACAAAAATTTAGTTTTATTGATAATGAATTTTTGTCATATGGTTTTGGAATGGGTTTTTCATCATTGTTCATTGTGTGTTCTAGTGAATTGGGATAGATAAGGGTTGTGATGTACCCCCATCAATGGATTGAGATGGATAAAGGTATGATTCAATCTCACCATAATTTTTTACTATGTAATGGATTACTGAAAGGATGAATCGTTACTCACATATATAAAGTGGTTTATTGTTGAATTCATTACAAGATATGTGATATGTTGAATGGTTTGGGTTATACCAAAATGGTATTTGAGAAATAGAATGAATGTGTTGTTGGTTTCATCATTGATAACGATTTTGTTCTAAATAAATATGTTGGTGTGAAATATATTAGTTTTGATATGTTTGATAAATTTATTTAGTATGTATTTCTTTATGTTTTTATGTAAATTTAATAACATTTTAGGTCATAGTTGTGTGTGTATTGATTCCATTTGGGAAACCCTATTGAGTTTCTTTACACACCAATACAATAAAAAAATAGTTCATTTTATGATTTATAATATCTAGACACATGCATAAGTTATGAATCAATCCTATTTAATGGTTCTTCATTGTACATGAGATTGATGTTGGTGTTGGATCATTGAGTCTTGCCTTTGGAGTCTTATGAGTTTTTTCTATTTGGTTTTCTGTGTATACCTTGATGTATAAGATTTTTCTATAGTAAATTATTTTGGTTTAATGTTGAAATATATTTTATTACATTGATTTGGTTCACATTTTTTAATCATGTTTAATTTAATGGTTTTTGGTTATCTTATGATGGGGTTTTTTTAGTTTTTTTTCATTCAATGGTAATATCTCTACAAAACATACTAAATCCCTTATAATTTATTGTGGTCCATTTACATCATTCTGATTTTTCATGGGGACAAGTAGAAATATTCATGTACATAATCCAATGATGAATGGAAATATGTTACAAATATTAATAATTTACTTAATTGAGATTTCATTTATCAGTTTCCATGTGATTATTTGATATCTTATGATATTTAATGATTGTTTCATACTCATATTGTTATATATTTGGAATTATTTGATCATGAATTATTCCTAAAATATAATCCTCCATGCTTAATTTATTTAATGATTATATGTTTATAATTATTTTTATGTCAATATTTATTATTAATTATTGATTCGTTATATCATCGTCTATACATATCCCATACTATGAATCTAAGATCACCCTTAATTTTTGAATTCCCTTGGATAATAAAAGGTGATCATTAAATGTGTTTAGGGATACATAATTTTAATTTTAATTTAATTACATTTAATTTTGTGTAATTTGATGTACAATTAATGTCTTTATTTTTCATACATAGTTTATGAAACTATTCTATACTTCATGATATAATTTTATTTAATGGATGATAAATTATTAATATAAACTCGTACATTGAGATATTATGGTGGGTGTATTTACAAATAGTCCTGCAAGTCTGATGATATAGTGATTTTAATTCCATAAGTGATAAAATATATTTTTTAGGTATTTTAGTATGAAAATATGCAATGAATTAAATTAATAATAACATTTTATCAATGGATACGATATATAATGAAATCACAATGTTATAATGTTTATCATTTTTTGGGGGGGTTTCGAATGCCATTGAATGAATACCATTCTTATATGTGACTTATGAAAATATAAAAAGTAACATCTACACCATGTGTGGATATATACTATATTAAATTTATAGTTTCTCATATTTTTATTATGATATGGAGAATAAATTCACATTAACACGATGAATCTTTTGTAAATTCCTATATGCAAGTGTTGATTTCGTAATCCCTGAAATTATTTTTCATCATAAAGGGTACAGCTTAGGTTGTGTATGGTGATGCATAAAAACCGATGATTATGAAAAACATGTATTCACATAATGTAATTTATTACCATATTATGAAAAATGTCAAATAGGATAAAATGGTTCATTAATTTTTTTTATTTGAACTCACTGGATAAATTTCATGCTTTAATGGGAGAAGCAGAAGAAGTAAGGAAATGAATTTGATTTTGAATCAAACATGGTACGTAACATTAAAAATATCTAGACATGATATTTTTTGAATAATAATGGATCACTATGTTAATAGATGGTTTTAACATGAATGGAATATGAGTGAATAAGAGTTTGATGAATTACATTTTCATATTTAGAAGAATTTGAATGAATACATTTCGAATATATTATTGATATAATTTTTTAATTGGAATGACTCCATGAAATTTTCCTCACTTTATGATCATTTTATGGAATTAAGAGACAATTGATTACTGATTTGATTAATTAAATAACTATCTATTTTTATAATCTATTCTATATTTGAATAGAATAAAATATTTGGTAATGGGTGGATATTTTATAATGTATGGATTGGTTTTATTTTAAAGTAATAACATCACTAAATACATGTGGTACCCTATGAATGATGTAGGATAATCAACATACTATAGATTTAACTCAACCATCATTTTAACAAGCTTTTCATTCAATATCAATAAAATGTTCTTGTATACATATTCAAAAATTATAGATATACCGTATTGAAAAATATAAATGATAAATATTTTGTGATATTAAAATATCTTGTATATAAGATGGATATATACTTTTAGGATCCCCTTAATCCATATATTTTACTTGATAGGGATGGATTTATAGAAGAATTAATGGGGGGTAACACTATTATATCTTGTTAATTAGTGGAGATAAATAAATTAGATAATTACATCATACAACTTTGATTATCAATATAAGAGGTTATGCTTTTTAGGTAAAAAAATTATCCATCCATCGTATTAAGGTTTTGGTTTAATTCGGACATACAAAAAATATATATAAATAGTATCATGCTGATTATAATCATAAATTCCTATTATTATATTATTTAACACATACACATGTCTATAAAATTGACTTGTAATAAAAAATGATATGGATATAATATAAGAAGAAGGGTGTCTGACGGATCAATAGTTTGTCCTTCCAAAACATTTTAATGATGTTGTTATTTAAAATTTATTAACCATGAAATAAAAAAGATTCAATGAAAGGAATTATAGTGGATCAAATACCCCACCACATATTCTCATGGATATTCCATCTATTATCCAATAGTCATGAACCATGTGAAATCCCTATATCATGTGTCCTTTTCCTTATATATCATTATATGTCATTTAGTATGATTAGAGGTTCAAGAGAGAATAAGATATTGAACATTATCATTCATATTATGTATCAAGATTCACATGGTCTAAAAGGATAAAATAAGAAAACAATAATTTACATTTTACAGTCAAAATAACCCATCCCCCCTCATAGTGTTTTTAGGTTAACCAGTTCTAGAAGATACATGTACAATTCAAAAGACTCCAATTTTCAGTTCAATGTCCAAATTTTTGCGGGATTTCTTAAACAAATATATTTAATTATAATTATTGTATTTTCATAGTAAAATACTATAATAAACATTAAAATAAAATTCAAATACTCTATTGAAATTTTGGAATGATGTTCACATAGTAAATCTATTGATATACTGATTTAACCAAGAACTATGAATGAAACATGTGATGCATGTGTACATACAGTCAGGAATAAATATATATATGATTCGTTACATAAGAACATAAATCAATATGATATTATATTTTAAATTTTAGTTATTCTTGATATAATTTAACTATAAATTTAAAAGATAAATTAGATAAAATAATCAACCTCAAACGAATATGAAAACTATCTCATAAAAGTAGAAACATAAAAAAGAGATATTAGTGGAAGACTCTGGAAATGATATATGATCCAATATATGTGATCATTTATGACACACATATGAAATATTAAAACATTAAAGATTATGATTTTTTATACAAATTTTAAATTTAAATATCACCCCTAGATCATGAAAAAGTGTCGATTCCAATTATGTCATGGATATTATATTAACATTATAATAAGAATTATGTTTCTATCAAAATCCTAAGGACACCCTATTTGTTCATGAAAAAGTGGATCAAATAGTAATCATTCATAACATGTACCATTATTTAATAAAATACTTGTTTAATGATGACATATAGAGAAATACTATAGATGTGTCCATAAATTTAGATATAATTAAGAATGATGTAAGATGATGGCACACTGTGACATACATGAACAACACTTAAAGGAAGTGGGTGACTATAAGGCTATAGAGAAGGGGTTAAAAGAAATAACTATTTATCACAATGAAAAACATGATGAATGGGTAAAAATTGGAAGAGAAGTTGGATAATTGTTAGAATGGTTGGCTTCCCATATATAGATGGATTATGAGGAGATAATTTATATTGAATAAAAAATTTGATCATGAATTTTAAAATTAAAATCTAGAGGAACCCTCAATAAAATCTACCAATACTAGGGGATGAAGTGTATGAAGTATAGAATTATTGAAAAAAAGTTATATTCTATACCAAAAACATTGGGCTCTCAAATGGAAGAATCTATGAAATGATATAAATATAGATGATTAGGACATACTATGGTATTGTGTATAAAATCCAAGGAAATAAAATGTGTATAATATTATTGCATTAAATTATCTATCATGAAATGAACATACCATACATGATTTAATGGGGAGTTTTAAAATGACATTGATTTTTCTCCAATTTTTTTAATAAATTAATTAGGAAAATTATGAGACCATGTGTTAGGACGAATTGAGATCTAAGGCCTTGTGCACCTAGAACTAATCTTAAAATAATGTTTAGTTATAATTATAAATTTTTGAGTGGCCAAATTTGAACTTTAATAACCAATAACTGTGGTCCTGGATCGAAAATCCAATGGCAAGGTTTCATTCATATATGCTCCATTATCGTAGGAAGGGCCTAACCATGACATACATGGGTTAATTATGAATGTTTATATTTGGATTTGAAGTCCATTAAAATATTAAATTAAAATATGTTAATAGACATTACAAATAAATGAAGAATTTTTTTTATTTTAAATGATCCATGACAGAAAATCCGTGGCTATTTCCATAACCCTAAATATTATTTGAGGAAAAGAGAGGTATACCATCTCTAAAACAAAAACTGGCCGATTGACGGACGGTGTTCATATCAAGCGTCGATGGATCAAAAAATGGTAGCTTATAAATACTTATTCATCATTGATCGATCCAATACTATGTACGATGATAGTTTTATTTTTATTTTAATCCCCCTTCAATCATCCCTATAATGAGAGTGTATTAGTCAACTAACAGGATAATCAAGGGATTGTGTGAATTTTAGGCTGGTTTGATTCAATTGTGATTATATTTTTGATATTGATCCATTTTTAGAATTGATTTATTTTCACCTTCCAAAAAAAAATTCTCTGTGGGAAGATTGAGACCATCATTAACAGGGCTTAGTCACATCCATTTAGTGTGTTCCTTGCTTTTACCCTTTTCCCATGTTATTTGTTCATCGAATTTTGAACCGAGACAGTGATCTACAAGCTGTGACGACACATGGTGGCACAACATATGACAGATTCTATGGTTGTTCATGTGGGGCATGGGGGGCCAAGGCCACTAGTGGGTCAGCCTGGACAAGAGGACATGTTTGGCTAGATGCTAATAGGGAATCCAGCTGCAGCATCCCATGGTCCATGCAGGGCCGTAGTGGTAGGACAACCCACAATAGGAAGGCTGTGGGCGGCAACTGAAAAGGCCACTAGTAGGGAAATCGACGGTGGTGCAATAGACGTGGTCTATCAGACCGTGTCAGAGGGAGAACATGTGACTCCAATTGGGGTTTCCACTACCCACGATTACTAAGGAGATGCCCTTCCTGCAGTTAGGTGACCGCATGAGTCCGGGGGTGCGATCAGGTGGGCCATATTTGGTGGAGCCGAGTCGGCCCGTACAATGTGTGATGGGCTGGAGGAACATGGAATGTTCAGGCCGGATCGGATTGCAAGGGTCGGATCATGTCTGGTCGCCTAGAGTGGGTTGTGTGATACCCATACCTAGCCAGAACAATTTCAATTATTTCTATATCATATAAATTGTTCATCTTTTTTAATATCCATATACATCATTCAGACCCTCAAAATAAGGTAGTTGATTTTAGATACCCTAAGTGAGTTCTTGAGGAATTTTTCAATTGACTATTTCATTGAAAAGTAGGATCTCCCAAGAAAATCATTATATAAAGGGAATCCTATGGCTAGAAGAGACTTTATTCTACACTAATTAGTGTCTACATGAAATCGTTGCTATGGGACTCAGGGGGTGTATGATCATTTGATACTCTGAGTACCAACCTTGACATGCAGTGCTCCATCGACACTCTCTACGTCGACCACAATGTTTTATGTGCTGACATTGAAACTATGGGCACAATAAATTCCCTATGTCCTAACATGGACATTCCATGCGCCATTGGCACACTATGTACCACCACTTATGCTCTATATTCGAAAACTGATGATCCTTGTTCCAATGACACTTTCTATCACATCATCACTTTTTATTTCATCGAGATATGAAGTTATATGTACTACTATTGATTATCACTCTTAATGCATTAGAATCATAACTATGTGAGACGACTATACATCTTGTTTACTTTCTTAAGTGATTTACTTGGTAATATTTACATCAACATTAACATTTTTGTTTCCATAGGTACTACTTAGTATTGATTTACTCACCCCTACATGGGCTTCCCCAACGTACAATGTGTCTTCTCCAGATGATCGATACTTTGAAGAAGTCCTAGGTGGACATGGACTAGGTGGAACTTATAAAGAGCAGGCAGAGGATGTGTGATTCTATTGCTTCAGACAACTGTCCTAGACCTATCCTTCAAGTAGGTTTTTCTTCGAATGAGTTATAGGAGCTTGTACATTTAACTTGTCAAAATCATTCTTTTGGTGGGCTTGTATTCTAGCTCTACTAACCTTCCATCATACCATTATTTGTACTATGTGGTTTGTATCATAGTGCATTCATGCATTTTTTTACATAATTATTTCTATAGTTGGGTGTGGAAATGTGTGCATGTCTACTTTTATATTGGGAAATGCCTCCCATTTAGGGTATATTCTAACTCTTCACTAGTCACCAACCCCTGGACTATTAGAGGTCATCATGGGGTAGTCACATAATGGGACCCACTAGGATGGGTTGTAAAAGTGTGTTATCATAGTAGTCAATTATAATTATAGACCGAGTGTCTGTGAGATTGTTTTGGGACAATAGTGTTAAGTGTTTCGAGTTCAACTTTTAGGCTAGGGACTCTAGTGTTGGTGCATCCACCGATGTATCCATACACCAGGACTCGGGAAACCTACATTCCAACTCTGTATTTGAAAAAAAAAGTTAGAATGGATTTTTTCTTACATACATCATAAATGAATTGTAGTCTGTCTTTATGTACTTCTTGAGTCATATCAACAAGTATACACTATTGACCACGGTTCATCTTCTTCTATTATAGGGTGTCTCCACGTAGACAGCCATCTAGGATTCAATTGTGTGACAAAGATTATCATATTCCTAGTAATGAGGTATCAATACATAGACCTATACTGGAGAAACTCCTTACACATGGGATAAATTCCATGGGTTGTGCACAAGCTGTAACTCCACCCATCAAGCAGTTTTTGTTACCAGGGCTACAAGTAGAGAATAACTGATGTCTAAGTGCATTGATGTGTTCTTTCTGCTGAAACCTCCTAGGTTCAGTTGTGAGATATACCCATAGGTAGCTGAGAAATTTTTGGAGGCCATTACATATGTCCTACCCTTTGTGAGGACACCTCTTGACCAGATGACAGTCCAAGCCTTGATACTTCTATAGTGCTTGTTAGGATGGTGGTGGATATTAGGGATTCTAATGCATGAAGATACTACTATCTCTTAGGTATTCTTTGATAGAATAATCTAGGAGGAATTATTCATAGCTATGTTATTCTCATGCATATACAAAAGATCTTGCATCTACAATGTGGTATCCAAAAATTAGTAGAGTAATCAACATGATTTATAGATCTATCTTACTACTCTGCACACATGGTTTAAGCATCGTTATTTAGGTCTTGAACAATAAAGTAGGGTATATTCTGGGAGATCAAGACATAGATGATATACCTTAGAATTATATCTCATTATGGGGTACTTGAGAGAACTTTTCTCATGGAAAGTATTCTGGAAGAGATAACGCCTGCAGTGGGAGCAACCTGTAGGCACCTGGTAGATGATTCTTTTGCAGTTGGTATTCGGTAGCTGACATAGGGATCCAAGCAGGTCAATAACTCTTGTGGTGGAACGATGACAGAGGATTGTTTATAAGAGAATCCCAGGTCCTATTATGTTAGCTAAAGGTTATGCTATGCAACATGTGCAGTGGTCCGGGACACATGCCATGTGATTTTCATACTCACAATACAGATGAACTAAATATGGAAGAAGGAACTCTAAGGTAGATGAGGTGGAATGAGTAGAGTTTTCTAGTCAGAGGTAGACATGTTAAGGTAGTAAATAGAGTAGCAGGGGGTGACCGGATGTTCTATGTACTACCACCACTACCCTCTGGTGGTCCACTATGGGCTCCATGAGTCAGTGGATAGGGACGATGCCAGATTCCAGAGATGGATGCCTAAGACCTTGGTGATCCATAGATTATTAGAGATATGATCATTTTCTTTTTCGCTATAGCTTTAGTTCTGATGGGAACATGTTCAAGTCACTCCATCCTTTAAAAGGACATTACATGGTTCTCAGAGATTCTGGTGGAGCTATATGTTCGATACTTTTGTTTAGAGACTCCAAAAAGAGGGTATTTGACAATCACCCATATGTTCTGATAGAGTGAGAATATTTTTAGAGGTGAGAGATACATCTGGGATCACATAGTAGCGACATTGAGGCCTTACAAAATCATTATTCCAATGGACTTTTTCTCTGTAGTCTATCACCATATTGACATCATTAGTTGTAGAGTGCAGTGTGTTCCTAAATATGGGACATGTTATTCCTTTACCAGAAAAGGTGATGGGCCACATGACCTGTAACACATGTCCCAAAATTACAGATTTTGTCACCTAGCAGCGAGGGCCTAGGGTGTGTTTGTGGGAGACTATTCCCACTTTTCCAAAGTTTAAATAAGAATATAATGATAAAAAGAGGTAAATAGAAGGAAACATATATTTAAATATATACTACAATAGTCATATACGTGAATAATAATAACAAAAACAACCAGAACAACTGATATAAGAAAACAGCAATTGATGATGATGATTTATGCCACTATAAAGCTGGGAAATTGTTATAAATTGTTTCATGTAGACATGAATAACCAAATTTATAGAAAGGAAATCATAAATTATCCAAATCATTAAAAGAACCAGCTCCACCATTTTCAAATTTCTCTATAATAACACAACAAGAAATTAAGTGTTAAAAGAAGTATGATTCCCTTTATCAATAGCTTTAATCATGTAATCTACCCTAGGTACCAAGAAATTCCGGGAGTGGGTGTTAAATAAATCTCAATGGGCCACCACCAATGTTATATGTAACATACAATCCGTGTAATGGGAATTTAAGATTTTCCATGCATGAATATATGAAGTAAATTGGTACAATGTAACTAAATACCATGTAACTAGTTCATCCCTGGTCTTGTGTCTGAACATATAACATGATCATTAATTATGTAATTCCAAATTTATATTAAAAGGTCTTGTAAAGAATATCTAGCACCAATAGCATATCGTTATAGTATGAGTAGTGATGGTTCCATGATATGACAAAGAACCATTAATGAAAAATTAGTAGGAAGTGGTTCCATGGATTTTACCAAGGAAACCTAGACCTCAGGGGCTACTAACACTGTAGTAAATGAGACTATCTAAGGGGTTAACAGTATAATAAAAGTAGAATCATCCAATTAATTACGAAAATAAGATTTCAACCCCGTCTAATAATTTTTCCAATGTTAAATGGGGCTATAACTGGATGGGCTCACAGGGATATAACTGTAGAACCAACATGTCAATGTTGGATCCAAGTAGTGCATCCAATGAAACATATATTAATAATGTTGGTATCATATGGTTTCATAAATGGGATCCAATGGAATATGATGATTAGGTTTTTGGTAGTTCATTCCCAAGGAAACTGACATCCTTGAATTTAAATTTCGTCCTCGTGTAACCATGAAATTTTCCTTAAAATCCATGATTACATGAGTCAAGTAATCCTATAACAATTTTAGAAACATGTTTATAAAAATTGAACATAATGTTAATTTATTTATTTTAATAAATCCATATCATAATAGTTCCATTATAAAATTAAATTTTTTAAATAGTTTTGGTTCTTTTTTTTTGACAGGTTTATGTAGAATAAAACCTTTTAATATAGACCATGTATGTGAATCTCAATTAGTAAACTCATCTTATCTTCCATCCAAGAATGTGGATAGTGGTGATACAGTTGTGAATCTAAACATTTACTTACATTTAATAATGCCATGTCATATACTCTGTATAAATTCCAATATTGCATATAATTTTTTTTATCAAAATGGGGCTCATACCATAGGTGGGCCAAGTGGATGAAATACATGGTACAATCAATTATTCCATTAACAAATTAATTTTTTTTTTTTAACATATAAAATCACACCATTAAAATATCTATCCATGATACACCAAAATGGAGACCCAAACGTCTCAAAAAACTCCAAAAGTTCAATTATGGAAGAATAGTAAACATGCAGTGTTGGGTCTTGTGGAAATAACTGTTGTACCCCTATCTCTTGGATTTTAATGATCACAATCACTCTCATCGTGTTCTAAATTGTTTTCAAGTTTTTTTTGATGATAGGAAAAAGGTTACCAAAGAGTTGGCCCAAGAAGACTGGAAAAGGACTCTCTGAGTCCACTGGCCAACCGGTGGATTACCACCGGCCAGCCGGTGGTCTCTGGCAGAAGCAATGCTCTCTGCCAGGTTCCACCGGTCAGCCAGTGCCTGACCACCGGCCAGCCGGTGTAACCAGACAGTAGGCCTTGCCCAATGCCAGGTGCCACCGGCCAACCGGTGTCTGAATCACCGGCCAACCGGTGTCCCAGCACCGGCCAGCCGGTGTCCCAGCACCGGCCAGCCGGTGGAACCCAGACAGAAAGCTCTGCCTTCTGTCTGGAGCACCGGCCAGCCGGTGGCCAAGCACCGGTCAGCCGGTAAGCCCAGTCAAACTAGCCGTTGGGCTTTGACCAGACTTTCCCACTTGACCCCCAACGGCTCTGAAAGCCCTCCAACGGCCATATTGAAGTATTTGGGGATATTTCACCTATAAATAGACGAGTATGGATGCCGGGAATAACATCACGATAAATTGGAATGATATTTTGATCCCTTGAGGCTCTAACGACAAATCTCTAAGGCTACTTGTGATCCATTTCCATCCTTGAGGCTTGGGCTGCCTCTACATAAACTACTCTCACACTCTTGGCGCTCAAGGCTTCCTCTAGTTTGTTATAATTTATTTATTTCAATTGTTTAGTTCTTCATTTGGTTTGTATTAAAACAAACCATCCTTTTCTTCTTCACTTTCATTTTGGGTTTCTTGCTACAACCATAATAAAAAAGCAAGCTGTACGAAGGTGTTCTAGCCTACCTTAAAAACGACTAGTGGGTTTCTTGCTACAACCATTAAAAAGCAAGTTGAATTATAAATCTCTCAATGGTTGAGTTGGGAGCGGAGACGTAGGCTTTGGTTTAAGCCGAACTTCGTTATCAAATTCTGTCTTGCCCCTTTTTATTTCCGCTACATTTATAAATTGTTTTTAAGTTGTTAATTATTTTACAAAGGCAATTCACCCCCCTCTTGCCATCACTCTTCGACCCAACATTTGGTATCAGAGGGAAAGTTTGTGTAATACCTTAACCGGTTACAAACCTAAAATCCATAGTGATGGCTTCTTCCTCACAAGCACCCGAAGGGTATTCCATGACTCGGGCTCTATTCTTTGATGGAACCGACTACACTTATTGGAAAACTTTAATGATTACATTTCTTAGAAGTATTGGCTATCCTATATATAGAATTTTTATGCACGGATACACTCTCTCTAGCAAAGATGAGTCTAAATGGACCCCCGAAGACATTGATAATTTTGAGCTTGATGGAAAAGCCATGAATGCTCTTCATTGTGGGTTAGACCATAATGAATTTAATCGTATTTCTACTTGCACCACTTCTCGTGAAATTTGGAAGCTTTTGGAAGTGACCCATGAGGGAACTAACAAAGTCAAAGACACTAGATTAGATATGTATCGTCAAGACTTTGAAGGTTTCACCATGCACCCACACGAATCTATTACGGAAATGTTTACTCGCTTTACTGATGTGTGTAATGGGAGAAAGTCTCTTGGAGATGATATTTCTGCAGAGACGATGGTCAAGAAGATTCTTTGGGTCCTACCAAGCTCATGGGCTCCAAAGGTGACGGCAATCCAAGAAGCGAAAGATGTCAAGAAAATACCGGTTGAAGAACTCATTGGATCACTTATGACCTATGAGATTACAATGAAGAGGCAAGCCGATAAAGAAGGTAAAATCTTCAAGGAGAAAAAGAACATAGAATTCAAAGCAAAGCAAGAAAGCGCCTCCGATGATAGCGAATCCAAGATTGCTCAACTTGCAAGATAAATGAGCAAGTTCGTGAAGAAAAAGAAGAATTTTCAAAGGGCACGAAAGGAAGAGCCAAAAGCAGAAAAAGAAGTTACATGCTTTGAATGTGGAAAGAAAGGCCACATCAAACCGGAGTGCTCTCTTTTCAAGAAAAGGATAAAGGAAAAGAAAAACAAGAAGGCTTTCAAAGCGTCAACATGGAGTGCAAGCGATGACTCCATGTCTTCAAGCGACTCAAGTGATGAAGGTGGAAAATGCCTAATGGCATTTGATGAGTTATCTTCTTCCGACTCCTCTTCCTCATCTTCTTCTTTTAATAATGACATGTCTTATGAAGATCTCCAAAATGCGAGAGATCAATTAGAGGAAGGTTTTCACGAACTTACCTCTAAATTTTTGGGCTTAAAAAAGAAACACAAAATTCTAATTTTTGAAAAAGATCAACTTCTCAAAAAGAATGAGGAACTTGCCCTTAAGGTCCAAGATATTCCAAATGTTGATTCTTTGAAATCAAATATTAAATATTTAAGGGAATCTCATGCCAAGTTCACCCAAGGGGAACAAAATCTGACCAAATTACTAGGTTCTCAGCGTTCGGCTAGAACAACACATGGACTTGGCTTTAACAAACAAGCCACTTCTTCTAGAGAACCCACTACTTTTGTAAGGGGGAGCTCTCAATATAAATTTTTTAATTATTGTAAAAATACCGGGCACATGATTTATGAATGTGATTGTAAAAATGCAAGGTATGGAAGCCCCAAAACCATTACCTACTCGGATGAGTATTTTAGATGGCAACCCTCTAGAAAAATATGGGTTCAAAAGTCCCTTTTAGCTACTCTTTCCGGACCCAAACTTATATGGGTACCAAAATCTATTCTCTCTTGATTTTGTAGGAAAATCGCCAAAGAAGCAGGACTTCGAAAGGCTCATCATATCTCGACAGTGGATGCTCGAGGCACATGTGTGGCGATCCCTCCGAGTTCAACTCCCTTGAAGAATTCAATGGAGGATATGTCACCTTCGGTGACAATTCAAAAAGCAAGATCATCGGAATAGGTACCATTGGTTTTGGTAGCACCTCTTTAATTAAAGATGTTTTATTTGTTAAAGGTTTAAAACATAATCTAATTAGCATTAGTCAACTTTGTGATAGTGGTTTCTCGGTGAATTTTCAAAATGATTTATGCAATGTGTTTGATTTTCAAAACAAATTGATATATTCTGCTTCCCATTTTCAAAATGTTTACATTATTGATTTAAAGTCTTTATCAATCCAAAATGTTAAATGTTTAAGTGCTCTTGACAATGAGTCTTGGCTTTGGCATAGAAGGTTGGGGCATTGTAGCTCTCATTCACTTCTAAATCTTAATAAGAACAAGCTCATCCGTGACCTTCCTAAACTTAAGTTTAAAAAAGATTTGATTTGTGAGCCATGTCAACTTGGCAAGCAACACAAGTCTTCTTTAAAATCTAAGAAGGAAGTGTCCACTTCAAAATCTCTTGAGCTCCTACATCTTGATCTTTTTGGTCCTACCCCTGTAGCAAGTCTAGGTGGAAAATCCTATACCTTTGTCCTAGTAGATGACTTTTCTCGTTTCACTTGGGTTTTCTTTTTAGCTCATAAAAATGATGCTTGTAGAACCTTTTTGAAATTTTCTAGGAAAGTAGAAAACAAAAAAGGATATAAAATTATATCGCTCCGTAGTGACCATAGAGGTGAATTCAAGAACAAAGAATTCGATGATTTGTGTTCCTCTCGAGGATACAATCACACTTTCTCTGCCCCTAGGACTCCACAACAAAATGGAGTGGTTGAAAGGAGAAACTGAACTCTCCAACAAATTGCTCGAACCCTCCTTAGTGAATTCAACCTTCCTCAATATTTCTGGGCCGAGGAAGTTAACACTGCTTGTTATACTATCAATAGAGTCCTTGTAAGACCCCTTCTTAAGAAAACCCCCTATGAACTTTGGAAAGGCAAATTTCCCAAAGTTGGTTACTTTAAAGTGTTTGGTTGTAAATGCTTTATCCTTAACACAAAAGATAATCTAGGGAAATTTGATGCCAAATACGATGAAGGTATTTTTATTGGGTACTCCAACTCAAGCAAAGCCTATCGTGTCTTCAACAAATGTTCAAAAACCATCGAAGAATCATCTCATGTCAAGTTTGATGAAAATCTTCCAAACCCCCATCCGGTCATTGAAGATGTTGAAGATAAGATTGGTAAACTTGAATTAAATGATTCCTCTTCTCCTCTCAAGGAGGATGATGATCATGAACCTTCTTCACCTTCTTTGCCTTCAACCTTGCCTAAGGTTTCGAAACCTTCTAGAGACCATCCTTTAGAAAATGTTATAGGTGATCTTCAAGCCGGTACTAAAACTAGAAGATCAATCCTCAACGAGGTTGAACATCAAGCCTTCATTTCTCACCTAGAGCCCCAAACCATTAATGATGCCATTAATGATGAGAATTGGGTTCTTACAATGCAAGAGGAACTAAATCAATTCTCTAGAAATGATGTTTGGACTCTTGTTGAAAGACCCAATGATCAACTAATTATTGGCACTAAATGGGTTTTTAGGAACAAACTTGATGATCAAGGAAATATAACCCGGAACAAGGTTCGCCTAGTAGCTAAGGGCTATAATCAAGAAGAAGGAATTGATTATGGTTAAACCTTTGTGCCCTTTGCTAGATTGGAATCCATTAAGATCTTGTTGGCATTCGCCACTCACTTAAATTTCAAACTTTTTCAAATGGATGTTAAAAGTGCTTTTTTAAATGGTTTTATTTCAGAAAAAATCTTTGATGAACAACCCCCCGGTTTTGAAGATCCAAATTTTCCAAATCATGTTTTTAAGTTAACCAAGGCTCTATATGGCATAAAACAAGCCCCTCGGGCTTGGTATGAGCGGTTAACAAAATTTCTTTTAGAAAATGATTTTAAAATGGGTCAAGATGATTGTACCCTATTTTTATAACACACTTCCAAAGATCTTTTAATTGTCCAAATTTACGTTGATGACATTATCATTGGTTCAACCAAAGAATCCCTTTGTACTGATTTTTCAGATTTAATGAGAAAAGAATTTGAAATGAGCTTTATGGGGGAATTAAAAATTTTTCTTGGTTTACAAATCTTTCAAAATTCAAATGGTCTTTTTCTAAGCCAAGGAAAATACACAAATGAACTTTTAAGTCGTTTTGGTATGGATCAAGTAAAGGAAATTAGTACCCCCATGAGTACTTCTTGTAAACTTACGTTAGATGAAGCCAGGAAACCGGTGGATAACAAGATTTATAGGAGTATGATCGGGAGTCTACTTTACCTAACTGTGACCCCTCCTGACATCATGTTCAGTGTTTGCCTTTGTGCTCGTTTTCAAGCCAATCCCAAAGAATCTCATTTTAAATCGGTCAAAAGAATTTTTAAGTATTTAAAAGGATCCAAAAACATTGGTTTGTTTTATCCCTCTAATACTTCTTTCGAACATTCTTCATATTCGGATGCTGATTTTGGCGGATGTCAATTAGATTGTAAGAGTACTAGTGGAACCTTTCATCTTCTAGGCAAGTCCATTTTTCATGGAGTAGCAAAAAGCAAAACTATGTTGCTCTTTCTACTGCCGAGGCCGAGTATGTAGCAGCTGGTAATTGCTGTGCCCAAATTATTTGGATGTAGCACACTCTCTTGGATTATGGCCTTTCCTACGATCATGTCCCTATACGGTGTGACAACACTAGTGCCATTAGTATTTCTAAGAATCCAATACAACATTCTAGGACAAAGCATATAGATTTAAGGCATCATTTCCTTCGTGACCATTTTCAAAAAGGGGATATCACTTTGGACTTCATTTCTACTGATTTCCAATTAGCTGATATTTTTACCAAACCGCTCCCGGTTGAACGTTTTGATTTTATTAAGCGGGAGTTAGGAATGATTCATCAATGATCACTATTAAATATTTGACTCTTTTTGGCTTGATTATATTTCTTTTTAAGTTTTTTAAACTGTTTGTCATTGCTTACTTCCTTATTATTGTTTTTCTAATTCTCTTTCATACTTTTCCTCCTATTTTGATAATCCCAAAGGGGGAGAAAAACTCTCTATTACATAGTTACTTATTTCATTTAATTAAGTGCTCTTTTTAAAAGTTCAATTTTAAGTTATTACTTTCATCAAAATCTGTTTTTAAATGGTTAAGTTATTGATTTCAGTTGTTTCTTTTAAATGACCTATGGTTACAATTTCAAAATGAACCATTCTCTTTATTTCAATCCTTTCATGATTAATATCATTTTCAATACATGATACATCTATGAAATTCTTGTATTAAAATGATCTCTAAAATTTTCCATGTCCAAGTTTCTTATTTCTTTTTTACTTGGCATATCCTTTTTAAAGGCTTTCTCATTTGTGATTGTGATCATCAAAATAGGGGGAGATTGTTGTACCCCTCTCTCTTGGATTTTAATGATCACAATCACTCTCATCATGTTCTAACTTGTTTTCAAGTTTTTTTGATGATAGGAAAAAGGTTGCCAAAGAGTTGGCCCAAGAAGACTGGAAAAGGACTCTCTGAGTCCACCGGCCAACCGGTGGATTACCACCGGCCAGCCGGTGTAACCAGACAGTAGGCCTTGCCCACTGCCAGGTTCCACCGGCCGACCGGTGTCTGAATCATCGGTCGGCCGGTGGAACCCAGACAGAAAGCTCTGCCTTCTGTCTGGAGCACCGGCCGGCCGGTGGCCAAGCACCGGTCAGCCGGTAAGCCCAATCAAACTAGCCGTTGGGCTTTGACCAGACTTGCCCACTTGACCCCCAACGGCTCCGAAAGCCCTCCAACGGCCATATTGAAGTATTTGGGGATATTTCTCCTATAAATAGACGAGGATGGATGCCGGGAATAACATCACGATAAATTGGAATGATATTTTGATCCCTTGAGGCTCTAACGACAAATCTTTAAGGCTACATGTGATCCATTTCCATCCTTGAAGCTTGGGCTGCCTCTACATCAACTACTCTCACACTCTTGGCGCTCAAGGCTTCCTCTAGTTTGTTATAATTTATTTATTTCAATTTTTTAGTTCTTCATTGGGTTTGTATTAAAACAAACCATCCTTTTCATCCTCACTTTCATTTTGGGTTTCTTGCTACAACCATAATAAAAAAGCAAGCTGTACGAAGGTGATTTAGCCAACCTTAAAAACGGCTAGTGGGTTTCATACTACAACCATTAAAAAGCAAGTTGAAGTATAAATCTCTCAACGGTTGAGTTGGGAGCGGAGACGTAGGCTTTGGTTTAAGCTGAACTCCGTTATCAAATTGTGTCTTGCCCCTTTTTATTTCCGCTGCATTTATAAATTGTTTTTAAGTTGTTAATTATTTTACAAAGGCAATTCACCCCCCCTCTTGCCATCACTCTCCGACCCAACAATAACTACCAACAATTAATCAAAAATTTAGAACATGTGTAACTATATAGTTCTAATGATTATTATCACCTAATTTGAATTCAATAAACTGAAAATGATGAAATCGGTGGGGCACACATGATAATTTAAAAATAAATGAACGTGAGGGATGTGTTATATACCACCCACCAAAGGGTTTTACAACTCTCATCGTACAATATTACACACTAATTCATCTTGTAAAAAAGTAGATTTTATTATTGTCTACAAATGCTAAAACCTAGATAACATGGTTGGGAGAAATATAGATGAAGAACGGCGCCAAATGACTCATGTTATTATTGTTGAACATCCAATGTGATGAAAAAAAGCTCGAAAAGATCTCAGATGAAGGATTTTACATGGTCTATATGTTAGGCCCCAAATAATCTAAAAAATAAGATAAGTAGAGGTTAATACAATTGTAAATAGTATTAAAAAAATATGGAAGGCTTGATTAAATAATTAAATGTTAAAATGAAAAATTACAAAAACATTAGCATGTGTAAGGTTTGGGCACATGTTTCCATAGACCATGCTCAAATAATGCATAATTATCTCGAAAAAGAGGAACTCACTTGTTATGCCATAGATTTTACAAAACAATGTTCCAACCATGCGATATGGATGAACTCAAAAATTATGACCACCCACACCATTTATAATAATCACACATCCTTCCCATATGATTTACTCTTACCATGTGATAGGACCAATTTCCCAAAAAATGGTTTAGGGCTTTGAAAAAGCCTCAAAACCTGATGAGACCTTCACAAACTCATTAAAAATTCAAATTAGTTCCAAAATCTAGAATTAGACTGAATTTTAAAGGATCCGTGCCTCATTTAAAATTCAGGTTCCTATAGTCTTCCTTCCCCTTAAAAGAACTAATCCCCATGTTCCCCTTCCAACGATTCAGATACACTATTTGATAAAATATATGGCCACTATTCATGTATGTTGTCATTTAGCTCCCAAATCTCATCCTTCATATAGATGATCTTTCATATCACCCATACCATTAATACATACCATCATCATAGAGCATTCAAACTCCATTAAATGATGCATACATGATACTCATCAATGGTGGCATCAAGATCTAACTGAACATCCTCAGGATCAAATGTATGAGGCAAGTCGGCATGATATATTTGAATATGTGAATCATGTAAGAAGCTGTGCATGGAATTTTACATTTTCAGTAGTATAAATCAATAGTTTATTAGCATGACCCTCTCTGGAATTTTAAAAGACACTATAGAATGTGGTGAAAAATTCCCATTCCTATTTATCCATCTATTCCCTAGCCTACTTGATACCCAAATGAAAACATGATGAATGACCTTGAACTATATAGGTCATTTATTATTATGTACATATGTTTTTTTATATATATTAGTATAAATACACCATGGGATCAGCTATACCTTCTCTGAAGTCTCTTTTATGAGACACAGACCAATTAGTGCTACCTCACCATCCTCTAGACAACACAAGGATGAAATGAATGGACTACAATATAAAACTTCAAAATGATCCATCTGAATTTTCCCCTAAAATTAATGATTATAGGTATACTCGATTAAGGGGCATGATTCTCCCACAAACGTAAAAAAATAATGATTTCCTCTATAACATGTATTGTTCATTCTAAAATCTCATTAGACTATGGGTGAAATATTGTGCAAATAATAACCTATGTACCAATAGAATTCTTCAATCCATGCCATATACATAATGTGAAATGAGCATCCTGGTCATAAATGATAGATCAAGTGACCCCATGTAGTTATTTGATCTCATGGACATATATCCTTTCTAGCTCATCAATTGAGAAAGTCTCTCAAATTAGAATGATGTGCAGTTTCATTATTAGTATGAAAATGGCTGCACATACAACATCGCCACCCCTTAGAAGCCAAGGTAATCCTACTATGGTATCCAAAGATAAGATTACAAATATAATTTATGAGCCATGAAGAGGCTGTAACAAGCCTGTAGTTATCTTGTGATATGAAATCAACTACTTACAAGTGGTACTCCAAGTGATGAACACTTCTATCAAAACATTCATTTAAGGACATCAATACTAGGAACTCATATCATGATACATTTTTTGGATTTCAAGATGAACACCCCATTGAGAATAAAGGGTCTCTTGAGTATACTTCTCCTTTATATCCGTTGGATCCCAAAAATTCCCATGAATACAAAATATGTCCTCTCTTTCCGCAAATTAATCAAGAGGTGGGTCAACTATTGATATACTCTCATGGTGAACCATGCCCTTAGGATCTAAAAATTTTATACCCATAAACATCTCAAGGAGGAAAGAGGAACCTCTAAAGGATGGAGAGGTATGACTTCTCAGGAAAAGCATAAAACTCTATATGTAGCTTAGAAATTAGGGCCATTAACTTCCATTGATAACGGGATTCCCATATATCTCAAGTCTCAGTTTATTTACACAATGCATCAGGGACTACATTACCTAGTCTCAACATATAAGACATCTAAAAATCAAATTACGGAAAATATTAATCACATATTCACTATATGTGGTTCACGTCACATTTTTAAAATAAATATTTTAGTTTCTTTGGGGTTATGAAAACCATAATATGCTCACCTAATAGATAGTGTGTCTAGAAACGTAAGGAATGAAAAACTGTCAGTTTCTCAAGGTCATATGTTTGGTGGTTTGTTTCATGAGGACACAACTACCAAGATCCATATGCAATGATTCTATACTCCAATATTAGAACAACTCCTTGGATTGTGCCTGATGAATTATAGAAGACAATATAATCTCTTCCTAGCTATGGAGGAGTCAAAATAGGTTCCTATAAAACCCTCACATTCAGCTCATTAAAAGGCATCCATGCATGAATTTGACCAAGAAAACATAAAACCCTTTTATTTTTATCTAGTAATAAGTGAAGCAATGTGTGAGATGTCTTCTATGAAATGCCAGTAATATCTATCCAACCCAATGATACTCTATATATAAAACATTTTCATCGCTGTATCTAATTAAACCTCATTTGTAATCTTCTCGGGGTCAACATATACACATGATTCTATGATCATACGACCCATTAAGATAACATTGTTGATCTAGAAGTGGTAATTCATATGATTAACATAATGTTGATGCTCTATTAGTGTACAAAAAACAATCACAACAGGAGAGAATTTTCTCTACGAGTGTGGGTATAAACCATGATTTCAACAAGAAAGACTATATCCAACGAATCAAAATTGGGTGAGAAATCCTTTTCATCAATTCCATGAAAACAATGAAAATGATAATTAGACTGAATGACATAATATGGTAATCATACATACCATTCCTCTTATGGAATGTTCTATGAGGTTTTTCCGATAGCCTGAATCGCAATTGATGAATGCTCGATCGTGGGTTAATCATAGAGAATAACTTAGATCCTCGTAGATGGTCCATGGAAAAATATATTTGATATAGTGTAAACAAATTCATGTCTATAACATGGTTCTACCATCTAAAATCAATGAAAAAAACGAAAGGTCCCATCTGACTTCATGAAAAAAAAAACTTACAATAACCAAAAGGACGTGTTAGGCCAAATAAAGACCTTGTCCTCTAGATCATCTAACTAACAATTGATCTCCTGGTCCTTAGTAGGTGTCATCCTATACAGAGGAATAGAAACTGGAGATTCTTTTTCAACAATATTGGTCATAAAATATACAAATCTCTCTATAGGTAATCAAGAAAATTAATTTAAAAAAACATCATTGATACTATTTACTACTTGATGGCATTCATCCAGGCCTAAATTTTGACGCTCTTTGATGAGATTGGATATCAGTCTTGTTTACCCACATATCCCATTTTTCTCGGGTACAACTGTATTATCCTTATCTTCCCACTCCCCATTATCTAGATAACTATTTCCTTTTGGTGATGTAAATGATACCCATCAAATGATTGTAGTATACAAAGGCATGGTATAGAACAAACCAATTAATCACAGGAATGAAATTTATGCTATAAATCTCACGAAAAAAGAGTTCATATAAGAAAGGATGATTTCTTACATCAAAAAGTATAGTCCTTACACTAGTGTATTCAATTTGATCATTCCACTAATGGTGTATCTAGGGTCATTACACCAATGTTACTCTGCATTTGTAGCCTGTGGATTTCCATGATAGATATAGAGATGATGGAGTTTGAATAACCTATATCAGCTAATTTTGACAAAATAATGTGACCACTTAGAATAGTATCTCGTACTATAGATGGCCCCACAACCTAATATTTGGTTATTTTTTGTTACCCAATCATCAGACAAGAACCAATTCTGTAATATAACAGTTGTTTGAACCGGGTTAAAACATGAATGTGTTTGAAATTATTTTTTTGGTTTATCAATGGTTCGTTCTTTTTAAACTGTGCTCTAGGATTTTATTCCAAGTGTTGGAACACCTAAAAAGGCCTTTTTTCAAACTGTCATTGATGTTTTGAGGCAAAGGGGATGTCGCACGGGCAACACACGGTTTTTCTAACCCTGCGGCTAAACCGTGTATAGTTGAAGTTTTGAGGTAGTAGATAACACACTGTTAGCACACAATGTGTCTAACTGTGCGGTCTAACCATGCGAGGAGTGTTTTCCATGGCATTAGCTACCACACGGTTAGTTTACTGTTTGTCTAACCGTGTGAGAAATCCATACTGGCACTTCAATGAGATCCAAAAAACTTGGTTCTCACACGGTTTTCCCCTAGATGGCTCGTTTTTCCTCATATCGGGCCATAACTAGGTATCAGCCTCCATTTAAGGAAGTAGAACCTCTCCCAAGTGTTTTGGAGGTGATGTGATGGCTTCTCATGGTGAATTGAAGCCGAATTCTCGAGGTAGGTAGATGATCATCTTCGTTTTTGTTCAGTTTCTCAGATATACTAAGATCTATATCTACTCTTCTCTTGGTTTCTTATATCTATGCTCATAATGAGAAAATATATGTGTGTGGATGACATGTATAATTAGATCTGTTTTTAGTCTTTCTAGGAGAATATATCTAAGGAGGGTTCTTGAAGAATCAACCTGAATCTCTTGATTTTTATTCTTTCTATGGAGTTTTGTCAAAACTCGGAGGTTGTGTCACAAATCATTAACACTTTATATGAGAATTGGAGCCCATTTTGATAAATTTAGAATTTGAGTTTTCTTGATTATGATATGTCAATGCATGGCACTTTTTATTTTATTAAATAATGCCACCAACATGAGATAAATGAGGACTTGAACATGTGTTTTTTTTATGCATGTGTTTCTAATTTAGTTAATGTGATATGATTAAAAAATTGAATGATTTGAATGGGAAGAATGAGTAACTGGGATGATTAATGGTATAATTAATTATCATGTCATGAGTTGGAATGAAGTTGTGGCATTTACTGATTATTGGGAATATTGAATATTTGACATGTTCAATATAAAATTTGAAAATTGGTACTTACTAATGGATGGAATAATTATTACATGTTAAATGGTTAATGGTTAACTAATTGATGTTTGTTTAAATATATGATATTTAATTAATTATTTAATTAATTAATTAATTTTGATTCATTAAATTATGATTTTGAATTGATTGTTTGTTACGATTTTTTGCCAGGGGTACATTTGATGCGTATTAGTTTTCCATGACTTTTGTTGTCATTGAAGAAGTTGTTTGAAAATATGATATGTTATGTGAGATATTTGATAATTATCATGGCTTTGTTCACCATGTTCTGTGATTATTATGGGGTACTAGTAGATTGATAAAGTCCTGGACGAATCACTATTTGAGTGGACGGGTTCGGACTTGTCAGGGAATTTGTATAATTTCGTGTTGAGTTAATTATTCATTTGGCTTGACAAAATTATTTAATTGTTTATTAGTGAGATTTTTAATGGTTAATTATGTGATGACTTATCTGAAGAGAGATTTTTGTTTTTAATTAGTTGTTGAATTAATTATGTAATTGGTTTTTTGGTGTTAGGCATGGTATTCTACACTAATGATGAATATATATGTATTATTGGGGAATGGGTTGGGAGACAAGGACTGAGGCTCCAAATACTCATGAGGGGTTAAACATGGCACTTCCACCCAATAACAGAAGTATATGAATGTTTGATAAATGTGTTGTGAGACAAGGACTGATGCTCCAAATACTAACAGGGTGCTAGACATGGTGTTCTAAATCCAACTCGCAAGAGAATATTCTTTTATGAGACATGGAATGATTATCCAAATAACCATGGGTTGTGAGACAAGGACTGATGCGTTGAATACTCATGATGTTCTACACCCATTAATTAACATTGGATTGTGGGTTCAATTGTTCGTGCATGAAATGATGTGATGGGAAATAAATGCGTTTGTTACATAATGATTTTGTGATTTGATAATGAGAAAGGGTTCAGACTTATTAACGAATTAGGTGAATAACTGTCAGTGGATGGACCTAAGAATGAATCTCTATTTTAGTGGACTGGATCAGACTTAGTTTATGAATGATAAAATTGAGTAACTTATGATATGTTATCCAAGCTAATGCACAAGCTTGGATCCTGTCTTTATATTGAGTACATAGATGGTCCTTAGAGACCTCTGTGGGAAGTGACTTATACGAGGGATGTCAGGCATAGGCCGAATCTAAAGGCTTTCATAATATGATTTGAGTAATTGATAAATGAAAATTATAATGTAATGACTGTGGAGTATGCATGAAAAATGAATAAAGCGGGTTTAGACACCAGGTGAGGGAAGAAGTCAGTACCTAGGTATTTAGATACATTGTACTGATCAGATTATTTATGTATGCCTTCACATGTTTTAAATTATCTATTAAATGTCTCGAATTGAGGTAGACACTGGTGGTCCCGGCCTACTGAGATTTATATCTGACACCCTACTCGGACTGCCATTATACTGGGTACCTGAGTAGATTATTTTTTATTGTAGGATTATGCTGTTTTCATTTACTTTGGAGATAGAAGTAGAGGACCGAGAAGATGCTTGGGATGATCAAGGAGACCACCTTGGGACTTAGAGTCATTAATTATTTATTTCTGTATTGGAATGTAATCCATATTGTTATGTTCATTGTTTTTTATTTTTTATCATTAGCATGTCATACTTGCATCTGCTGTAAAAATTGGCGTTGGTCATTTTATGTACAAGATTTATAAAATATGATTTCCACTACTTTATCATTTATTATACATTTCCTTATAATTACTTCCATTGTCTATTTTTGAACACAAAAAAGAGGTTATAGTCTCCCCACTAACTATCCTTATACCCTCACTACTAGTCGACATCCTCTTCCATAAGGGGAGACGTGCTTGGGGTATTGTGAAGACAGGTTCGGCCACCGGTACAGGGGTGAGCCCGGTCGGGACGCTAAAAAGTGGTATTAGAGGTTTATGTTTCCTTTATTTTCCATTTTCATACGGTTTTGGGGTTGGTAGAAAGGAGAATAGGAATGTGTTGGCGCTTGGGTTAATAGTTGTGCTTTGGACTGATCACCTCATGTACAGGGAACGACCAAGTGGCAGGGGATGGGAATTGATGTTTTGTACTATTAGAGGTTACAGTTGATATGATATCTCCTTGATTGGCTGGAGTATATTCCATAGTATATTGATATTGAGAATTTTGAAAATAATAAATTTCGTGTCCTGATATGGCAAGGAAGTTTCATAAATGCATCATCGTGGCACTTACAGATTCACATGTCATGCATATAACATTACATGTAGTTGAATTAGTAGGATGCCTTCTAATTTAGATTGTGTTCTATGGGTGAAATGCCATGTTTGATCTACTTTATCATGCCTCTCTAGATAGCATGTTTCAGTGATAGATTTAACATTCTTGAATGATTATATCCCATACTACCTCAGTTATTATCATGTTTTGTTGTTGTTCCATGATTTGGTGTTGTATCACACTGTTGTGTTATTTCTTTTGCGAACATGATAGAGTTGTTTTGGATAGGTTAAAGAGGTGATAAAGATAAAATATGAAAAAAAATTATTGTGTTAAAAGGGAGGAAATTTTTTTTTGCGATAAGGTGTATGGGAGCCTTATCGATTGGTAGGTGGTCACCCATATAATTTGGACCATTAGGCTGATCATGAAAATTTCAGAATTAATGATGGTATCGATTAATGAGATCCAATTTTCAATCCACGGAGTGTATTGATGCTTCATGAATTGGTAAATGATGAATAATATTAGTTGTGATAAATTGATGCCTTATGAAATGCTTATAAATGTGGAAGATGATTAATTCTAATCTGAAATCAAATGACTGGCTTCCAAAATGCAAGTTGGCCCATGTAGGATAGTTTGATTGTGTTTTCATGGGATGACCCATTTGGGTGTTTGGAATTTTAATACCTGTACATTTAATATTGGGTTTCTTTATAAGGAACCTAGGTTGGTTTAAATGTGATCCTCATAGGACTCCTTATCATCTTAAATGAAATTTATTTTGATAAATTTCCTGAAAATGACGGGCTATCAACTAACGTAAATGCTTTAAAAAGGGAGTTTTTTGAGACTTCTCTACTTTACTCTTTGGGTGTTTTGAAAATGGTACATTGATGTTCGGATTGAATCGTTGATGATTAAAGATTAAAATTGATTAAATATATGAGTCTAGGAAATTTACCCTATTGTGGTTTCCACTGTTTAAAACCCTCATGTAAAGGGTAGTTTAGATTTCACTAGAGTTTCCTTGGAACGTAAGTGTGAGTACATTCTGTAGGCATTCGACTCCTTATCAATGGCATTATGTTTGGCTTTTCAGTCTAGTGACTGGTTTGACGCAACCTGGTTTAGGGTTGACACTTATTCTTCGCAAGGGGATAACCTATTGCCGGTATCACCCTCATAGCTTAAATGCTTTGTGAGCACATTATAAATTCGCACTCTTTTGGTGTTTTTGACTATTGTTTCCCCAGTAATGACTTCTAGTTTCCAATTAAACCCTTTTTCGAATTGGTGGTGATGTGCTTCTTGATATTGTTATGGGATTGAGCATCAAGAAATGATCTTTGTCACCTGGTTTGTTGTTCCTCGGTCATGGTCCACTGCTTTGTTAGTCGTATGACCCTTCCTTCTAAGTAATGGAAGTCTGGTTATAGCTCCATATAGGAAAATGGTTATATGAAGCAATATGTCTTCGTAATAAGTCATTTTATACTGTTTAGTACAGTCTCGAGTCAACTCCAGGTAGAGAGACATGAGCATTAAAGAATCAGTTTCTTTTCAAAAAATGTAAATGTTTTCGAAAGTCCTGGGTGTTGGTACACGCCGATAGTTTTGTTAATGTAGCGCGCTGGTGAGCTGATGATCTTTAATTGAGATGTCTTGGGAAATCCTAAGGTAGTTATTTTCACATTGTACTTGATGAATGTGTTGGAAGGTGATGCCGAGCTTTTGGAACAGAGATTTCCAGTAATGGATTGTTTGAACTTCTTCATCACCGCAGTTTTCTCTTAGTGCACTCTTCTGGACACATCTTCAGATAAAGGAAGAATGTGGATTTTGGGTCCTTGACAAATTTTGAGGGACGTATGTGAAACATGTTCTGTTGATTGATCGTGATTCAACCTTTAATGTTTACAAGGTCCTTCTAATGACCTTAGACATAAGATCTATTTCGATGCTTAATCTTTAATGTAATCTTTAGATCTAGTTGTAAAGGCTTATCCACCAGGTTTGTGAGGGGTTAAATGTGTGTTTGGTGTTGGGAACACAACACTTCACTTCTAAAAATATAGTATGACCATGGTAGGTTAGTTGTTTTAGTATTTTTCCCCAAAGGCTTCTCTAGGATGAGAAGTTTTTTTTAAGGTGGGTATAATGTAAAATCCCAGGTGTTTGAACTATGTTAAAACACGAATGTTTTTGAATTTATTTTTTTATGTTGATCAATGGTTCATTATTTTTAAACCGAGCTCCCAGATTTTATTTCGAGTGTTGTAACACATAAATATGTCATTTTTTGAACGTTGATTGATGTTTTGAGGGAATGGGGATGTCGCACGGGCGGCACACAGTTTGCCTAACTGTGCGGCCAAACCGTGCGTAGTTGAAGTTTTGAGGTAGTGGATAACACATGGTTATCACATAGTTTGTCTAACCGTGCAACCTAACCATGGAAGGAGTGTTTTCTGAGGCAGTAGCTAATGCACAGTTACATCACGGTTTGTCTAACTGTGCGAGCCAAGCATGTAGGCACTTAAGCGAGATCCTAAAATAGTGGATCTCACATGTTTTTTCCCATGATGGCTCATTATTCTCCTAAGCAGCCATAACAAGGGATCACCCTCTCTTGAAGGTAGGAGAACCTCTCCCAAGTGTTTTGTAGGTGATCAAGAGCTTCTCCTGGTGAATCGAAGCCAAATTCATGAGGAATGTAGATGTTCTTCTTCATTATTGTTTGGTTTCTTAGATCTATATTGATATAGAGCTCCTCTTCTCTCAGTTTCTTAGATCTACACCCGTTATGAGTAAATCTATGTGTGTGGATGACATATATGAATAGTTTTTTCTTAGTCTTGCTAGGAGAAGTGATTTATGATGGGTTCTAGAAGAATCAACCCGTTTCTATTGAGTGTTCTTCATTCGTTGTGGTTTTCGTCAAAACACTGAGGTAGGGTCCCAAATCATTAACACATTATATGACAATATGATATACTTTTGATAAATTGAGAATGTGAGTTTCATTGATTATGATTTGTCGATGTATGGAACTCTTTATGTTATTAAATTATTCAGCCCACATAAGATAAACGAGGACATGAACATGTGTTGATTTTAAGCATGGGATACTTATTTAGTTAAAGTGATATAATTAAACGGTTGAATAATTTGAATGGGAAGAATGAGTAATATGGTGATTAATGGTAGAATTAATTATCATTTCATGAGTTGGAATGATGTTGTGGCTTTTACTGATTATGGTGTATATTGAATATTTGACATGTTTGGTATATAATTTGGAAACTAGTAATAATTAATGGATGGATTAATTATTAAATGTTAAATTCTAAATGGTTAAATAATTTATGATTGGTTATAGAGATGAGATTTATTTAACTAATTGTTGAATTAATTTATTTTGATGTGTTAAATTATGATTCAGAATTGATTGTTTGTTACGATTGATATCCAGGAGTACTTTTGATGCGTATTTGTTTTCCATGCCTTTTGTTGTCTTGGACAGAGTTGTTTGGAAATATGATTTGTTGTGTGAGATGGTTGATAATTATCTTGTCTTTTTTCATCATGTTTTTGTTGATTCTATGGTGATTTTAGATTGTTAATGTCTTGGATGAATCACTATTTGAGTGGAAGAGTTCAGACTAGTTAAGGAATTTGGATAATTAAGTGTTGAGTTAATTATTCAATTGGATTGCTAAAAATATTTAATTTTTAATTAATAAGATATTTAATGGTTAATTATGTGGTGACATATCTGAAGATATATTAATGATGTAAATTAGTTGTTGAATTAATTAACAGATTGGTTTTGTGGTGTTAGGCATGGTATTCTACACCAATGATAAATATATATCTATTATTGATGAATGGGTTGTGAGACATTGAATGAGGATCCAAATAATCAAAAGGGGTTATACATGGCATTCGACCCCAATGATAGATGTATATGTATGTTTGATAAATGGTTTGTGAGACAAGGAATGATGCTCCAAATACTCACGGGGTGCAAGACAAGGAGTTCCGCATCCATATTTCAAGAATATATTATATTATGGGACATGGACAGATGCTCCAAATTCCCATTGGTTGTGAGACAAGGACTGAAGCTCTGATTACTCAAGAGGGTACTAGACATGATGTTCTACACCAATTTATTAACATTGGACTGTGGGTCCAATTGTTCGTGCATAAAATGAAGTGATCATAAATAAACTCGTTTGTGACATAATGATTTTGTGATTGGATTATGAGAAACGATTCAGAATTATTAACAAATTGGGTGAATCACTGTTAGTGGATTGACCCATGAACGAATCGCTATTTTAGTGGATGGGCTCAGACTTAGTATATGAAATATTAAATTGAGTAACTTATGATGCTTTATCCAAGCCAAAGCACAAGCTTGGATCTGTTCATTACTTTGTGTACAAAGATGGTCCATAGAGACCTCTGTCGGGAGTGAATTATATGGGGGATGTCAGGCGTCGGCTGAATCTCAATTATTTCATAATAAGATTTTAGTAATTGATAAATGAATAATGATTATGTAATTACTGATGATTATTCATGAAAAATGAATAATGCAGGTTCAATCACCACCTGTGGGCTGAATCAGGTACATGGGTATTTAGTTACATTGTACTGCTCACTTTATTAATTCATGCCTTCACGTGTTTTGAATTATTTATTTATTGTATGGAATTGGGGTAGACGCTGATGGTCCCGACCAACTGATATTTATATCTTACACCCTACAAAGTCCTCCATTTCACTAGGTACCCGAGTATCTTATATTTTCTACCAGGATTATGTTGTTTGCAAATAAATGGGAGATAGGAATAGAGGACTGCTAAAAAGCTCTGGATGCTCGAGGAGACAGCCTTGGGACTTTGAGATATTAATTAATTATTTCTGTATTGGAATTTAAATAATTCTATTATGTTCTTTGTTTTCTATTTTGTATCATTAGCATTTCATGCCTGCATCTGTTGTACAAATTGTTGTTGGCCATTTATTTTGTACAAGATTTATAAAATATGGTTTCCGGTGAATTATCATTCATTATACTGTTTCCGCTATTTATTGCCTTTCCCTTTTTTGAATATTAAAAAGAGGGTAATGTGTCCCAACTGACTATCCTTATTCGCAGTAAGTCAATATCCTATGGCTTAAGTGGAGACGTGCTTGAGGTCATGTGGCAACCAGTCCGGCCACCGGTTCAGGGGTGAGCCGGGTTGGGATACTACAACTTCTTTGTGAAATATCTATACTACCATGATCAAAATATCTCTTCTGGAACTACATGTGATTTAGGTATTGGATACCATGGCGACAACTTCATCCTTGGCAAGTCCTTCGGGTGAGTCACCAACTCCCCACCCATTGGGGCGTAAAAGAACCTACCCCTAAATTTGGAAATGGTTCTTATCCACATTCTCATGAAGATCATGTATATTACTGACATAAAATAGAGAGATTCCTCATATGGATATAAGAACGAAAATAAATTATGTATGTATCACAATGAGGCTTCTGATTCCATATACATCCACACAAGTGAAACTCTAAAGAGAAACCTTTTTGGGTACCCTATTTATTGTTGTACTGATGAGAAACCTCATGATATTATTGTCTACCTTCAAAAGTACAACTAGTCTTCCCTAGAACTGATCCTCCAGGATTGGTACTATCACCATCCCTTAGTATTCAATCAATGATTATATAATAATAAATAATCATAGAGTATGTATTTAAGAGAAATTCATTCATCTATGTAAGGATGGAATACCTGACCCCATCATTCATGTATGAAGAAATTGAAAACACAACAACTTCTAGAATGTCTGAAAAAACTATATCATTTGAAAGAATACTATACTCCATAACTGACAAAGAACCATACTCGAGATGGATGAAATGTCTAAATCAATATCTTCTTTGTGTATGGGGAAGGAACTGATCATAGATGGAAGTCTAAAAATTATCCAAACACATACCCGTATGAAGGCCATCAGGGTAAATCATATCCCACAGTGCTTGGCCAAATCACATAGAATGTATGTATCATGTCTTAACCTCCCCTCTAGAGGCCATCCATATGATCAAAAAAGATAGGGTGTCCTCAAGAGAAGACTCAACATCCTATAGACTGCCAACTTCTGAGAAGGTGGGATGATGTTGTATCTAAGACTCGTGAGTCATATCAGTCATCATAGGATCATCTCATTGGTCACCATGCATGGAAGACATCAGACATAGAAAACATTAATGACCTTGGGCATCAGTTCCCAGATCTGGTATAATAGGATGATCATTTAGTGACAGACCTAGATGTAGGACTAGCGGCTTAGGCCTCCTATGTCTTGAGCATTGTCATCTTGAACATCTAGTAACATGACCTGAGGATATCATGATGGAATTGATCTAAAAATTCCAAGGGACCCCCTAAAACAAATGTAGATGCAAAATGATAGTTTTTCTAGGAGAATTTGAATGTATGAAAACTCACTACCCATGTCATACTACCCCAACTGTCCTCTTAGCCCTCCAGGTATCATTATGTTCTCAATTATTATTTTTAAGTGTTATAGTATAATCTTTTTTAATAATATATTGCCTCATATTTTACTGGCTTCATTTACATTTCAATTAACATTTAATTAATTGGTTCAATCATTTTCCTTTCATACACATTAAAATGATGGATAATGATGTGAAACCATTCAATTTTATTTATTCATTTTCAATTAATGTGGATTAATGTTCATTAAACAATTGTTTCCATTCTTGTGGGTTAAGGCCCATACACCTTATCACTGATATTAGAACCCATTTAAATTAGTAATAAAAGTATTTATTTTGTAAATTACTCCTTCCATCCAGCGAGATCCCATAAAACTTCATGAATTCAAAAATAAAACGATTGAATTAGAACATTGAATTGGTATAAGAATATGTACAGGGAAAGGCTCACTCAACAATCATAGGCGTAAAATGAAATGATATATATCGAAATACACTGACCTGGCATGACTATATGCATGACATGTGAATTATAGGTTCCTTTATTGATGCATGTAACAATTCCATTTTTCCTCATACCGTAGTTCTAAGGATAATATAGAATGTCAATTAGACTAAAAATCAAACCCACCACACTACTTATGTGTCCCCCAAAAGTAAATTGATATATGTTCTAATATAAAAAACAATTATTGTATAGAATATTCAGATTTTACAGGAAACATGGTTTTGTGATGTTGATGATTGACTTCTCACCATGTCCCAAGAATTCCAAATATTTGAAGTGTTATCTTTTAGTAGTAATGAGAGAAAGGAATATCAGATACGACTTTATGAAGTCCTAAACTGGGATTCCACTTATGAGGTTCCCTGAGCATGGTGGGTCAGAAGGCTTCAACCACATCTCTGTAAATGCTAGAGGCTGCTGACTACCTATGATGGGCTTGAGTTTGACAATGGGGACTCTATGCACTCATTACTAGAGTGTAGAACATCGAATAATTATATACTAAGGTAAATAATGAATGATATATAATTATATAAATTGGACAACTGAAAGAGACAAGTTTAATATTAACTAATAGAACTAAAATAACTGATACAAGCATACAATGACTGACACTGATATGTCAGGTAACTAGATGGCTCAAAAACAAGGATACAATTTAATATTTATACATGAAAAACCCATTGTAGAAAATTAAATACATAAACTAACTGATGAATCACAAGTGTTGAGCAATGTATTGTTTTCAAACAATTCAAAATAATGTTTTTTAAAGGGGGAGATTATTTTAAATAATACTCTGTCTCTTTATGATGATTTTGATGCTCACAAATACCCTTAATTATTTACTAATTATTTCGTTGAGTATTTTGCAGGAATTTATTTTATTTATTTATTTCATACAATGAGATTTCATACTTCATTTATTCCGAGATTAATTTTAGCGCGTTCTGGAATCACTGTAGCGCGAGATCAATTTCAGCGCGTACTGGAATCACTGTTCATACCCTACGTTGATGAACATAATGTATGGATGAAAAGTTTACTTTTTACGTTATTTTGAAACATATGGTTAATGAACCTTACGTTGTTGAAAAGTATGGAAGAAGAACATTACGTTTGGAAGGAACCTTACGTTTTTGTTGTTGACAAGTATGGAAGAGAAACCATACGTTAGTTTTCAGTGTTGAGTTTGTTTCTCAAAAGTATGGATCATCAACCTTACTTTTATAATCAACCGTACGTTCTTTGGAGAGTTGAAGCAAGACAAAGTATGGATGATCAACCCTACGTTTGAATGCTGAAGAGAAAGTATGTATGTTCAACCTTACGTTTGTGAACCCTACGTTTGGAGCCACGTCATCAACCCTACGTTTGGCGTCGGGATATTTTTGACAGACGATATTTCCTTTTGCATTGGTCAAACAGGCGGATTATTAAGCGGATTTCAAGCCGATTCTTAAGTATGACTTTGACTGAATCAAAGACGATTTTCAACGGATTAATGATTGATTTAAACGGAGCTTTTTATGCCGATTCTTCAGGGGAGTTACAACGACTCTGTTATTTCATTTAATATCGCGAATCTAAAGGAGATTTTCATGGATCTATTTATGCGGAAGATTTTCTCAGATTTGAATATATATGTTCTATCTTGGAAACTTCGGATATATATATACACAGAAAAGTGTATGAAATATATAGATTGATATTTTAACGAGAAAGAAACAGAGACTGTGTGAAGGCGTTCTTTTCTGGTGATCGAGAAGAAGTGTAAAACTTTTTTTTTACCGAAGGAAGATCTTGATAGCAGATTCACGTGTTCTACATCGACTATCTGTTGTGAATCTACTACTGCTGAAGTTGTGAAGTTTCTTGTAATATCTATTGCAACTGGATCGACTCAGAACTGTTTTGATTACAGATCTTTATTTTGTGAAGACGACGATCTATCTACTGTCAATTGCATTCTGTTGCAATTGTGAAGAACAACTGGAGAAGTGTTTTCTTTATCGAAACCCTTTTTATTTTTGAGTGATCAGCTTCTCGTTCTAAGCTATGTGGGTTCGTGTTTGAACCCGGAAGGCTGTGTTTGCCTGAAACTTGTAAAGGTATCAACAGCCTGTACTCAGTTGTGAACAGGTCTGTGGAAACGAGGACCAGATAGTGAAAATCGCCAAGCTCGTGGATTTGAGCGTTGGTGGAGTGGACTAGGGGCCTTCTGTTCCCCGAACCACTATACATCCGTGTGTTCATGCTTTTACTTTTTCCGCTGCATATTTAATCATGCTAAATCATAGTGGACAAAATTTTTCTAAATTGAAGAGATTGTAATAATTTTGAAAAGACACAATTTACCCCCCCCCCCCCCTCTTGTGTGTAATCCGTAGATTCAGATCCAACAATTTGTATCAAAGGAGGAGCTTCATATTTTTTAAAGTCTTATCAATCTAGAAGTATTTAAAGATTATACATAGTGTATCATGGCTGATACGAGAGAGTGAATGTCAATGGTCAGAGCACCTTACTTTAATGGAGATAATTATGGCTGCTGGAAATCACGTATGATTATTTATCTGAAAAATCTTGGTTACAATGTCTATTCAAAGATTCTGACTCCCTATGAAATTCCTGAAAATCCCGATACATGGAGTGCTGCTACAGAGGCTGAGTATGACATGAATTCAAAAGCTATGAATGCAATCATCTGTGGTCTAGGACCGGATGAATTTAAAAGAGTATCTCAATGCCCGACTGCATATGAAATGTGGCAAACAATAGATGTTGCTTATGAAGGAACAGATAATGTAAGACAGATGAGATATGCAACTGCTAAGTTAAAATTCGATACTTTCAGAATGATTGAAGGAGAAAGCATCACTCAGATGAATGGAATATTGACAGAAATTGTCAATAATATAACAGCTCTAGGAGAACCAATCAAACAGGCTCATCAAGCGTTAAAGGTACTGAGAGTACTTCCTACTCGATGGAATGGAATCTCTGCAGCAATCAGACAATCAACTTCTGTTAAAGATCTAACTATGAGAGAGCTGATTGGTACATTGATGATGTACGAGGCTGAAATTCAAGATGAGGAAAATGAGCATAAAGTCTACATAAAAAGGGAAAATACTGCTTTGAAAGTGACTTCTCAACAAAAGGATAGAAAGATGAAGAACAAAGAAGTAAGTGCTAAATCAGAAAGCTCTGATTCTTCAAATTTGGATAAAGAACTGGCTCAGCTAGCCAGAAAATTCAGAAAGTTCTACAGTAAGAAGAAAGACTTCAAGAAATCCTTCAAGAAGGATAGAAAGAAAGTGAGATGTTATGAATGCAAAAAGATGGGACATATCAGACCGGATTTCCCAAAATTGAAAGATGCAAAGAAGAAGAAATTCTTCAAAATAGATGATTATGAGCAGAAAGACAAGAAATCTATGAAAGCTACTTGGAGTGTTTCTAAAGACTCAAGTAATTCTTCCGAATCAAGCTCAGAGAAAGAGGAAGCCAATTTAAAAGCAAATATGTGTTTCATGGCTGAAACTGATGAGGTACACTCATACTACTCCTCTGACTCAAATAATGAATCAAACTCTGAAACAAGCTTCTCAAATAAAAAACTTGCAGCTTACTACAATATGCTTGAAGAAAGGTATGACTCATTATTTAAAAAATATAAATCAATAAAGAACTTGCATAAGGCTATTTTAGATGAGAGAAATACTTTGCTAAAACAACATAAGGAATTAACTGACAAATACAACTCTGCTGACTCAAATAAAATTAATTTTGAATCAAAAATAAAAACTCTACAGGATGAAGTAGAATCTTATAAAAAGGCTGCATTAGTTTTTACAAAAGGATAAAACGTCTTAAATGAGATACTTGGAAAAACTGTAATTAAAAAGGAAAGGTTTGGAATTGGAAGTAAAGGAGAAAAATCTAAGTTATACAAAAATTATTTTGTTCCTAGCACTAAACAGGTTATTTGTAACTTCTGTGGAACAAAAGGTCATATAGCTAAAAACTGTTTTCTAAGACAACCTCAAATATGTGGAATTAAGAAAGCTTATATTTCCAATGATCTATATGATTCAATCAATTTTAAGAAAACAAAGCAAATCTGGATACCCAGATCACTGCTTGCTAACACTCCTGGACCCAACAAAATATGGGTACCAAAGCCATTTGTTTGAATGTCTTTGCAGGTAGCAGGTCACCAAAGAAAGAAAGAAATATGGTATATGGACAGTGGCTGCTCAAGACACATGAGTGGAACTTCAGCTAATTTCTCTTCTCTTACTCGAAAGGAAGGAGGACTTGTCACCTTTGGTGGCAATGCCAAAGGAAAGATTATTGGTATTGGAACAGTTGGAGATCCAGAGACAGTCTCAATCAACAAAGTACTTTATGTACAAGGGTTAAAACACAATCTGATAAGTATCTCTCAACCCTGTGATGATGGATACACTGTTGATTTTACTAACAATAGCTGTACTGTTTCTAAAGATAAACTGTTTAAGTTTAGAGCACCCAGAACTGATAATGTTTATACTTTGGATTTGTATTCCTTGTGTAAACAACAAGTAAACTACTTAACTGCTAATATAAGTGAATCTTGGATCTGGCATAGAAGACTTGGTTATTGCAATATATATGCTTTACATAAATTATCTAAGAAACATCTAGTTTCTAATTTTCCTAGTCTCAAATTTGAAAATGACAGATTCTGTGATGCATGTCAGCTTGGCAAGCAACACAAATCATCATTCAAATCTGTTAATAAAGTTGCTACAACTAAACCTCTAGAACTTATCCATATGGATTTGTTTGGACCTTCAAGAGTAGCAAGTTTAGCTGGTAAATTATATGTTTATGTATTAGTTGATGATTATTCTATATTTACTTGGATTTTCTTTTTGAAATTTAAAAGTGAAGCTTTTAGTTTATTTGAAGGTTTTTGTAAATCTATTCAAAATGAAAAAGGTTTTAATATAATCTCATTGAGAAGTGATCATGGTGGAGAATTTGAGAACCAGGAATTTAATTCCTTTTGCTCAAACATGGGTATTAAACACACCTTCTCTGCTCCAAGAACACCTCAACAGAACGGGATTGTAGAAAGAAGAAATAGAACTATTCAAGAAATGGCTAGAACTATGTTAAATGAATATAGCCTACCTATATATTTCTGGGCAGAAGCTGTTAATACAGCTTGTTATATAATGAATAGAATTTTAATAAGACCTATTTTGAAAAATACACCCTATGAACTATGGAATAACAGAAAACATAAAGTAAATTACTTTAAAGTTTTTGGATGCAAGGTTTACATCTTGAATACCAAAGATAATCTTGGTAAATTTGATCCAAAATCTGATAAAGGTATTTTCTTAGGATATTCTGCAACCTCCAAAGCTTATAGAGTCTATAATAAAAAGTCAAGGATTGTTGAAGAATCAGTTCATGTGAAATTTGATGAATCTGATCCTTTTAAGAAAAGGATAGAACAAATAGATGAACCTAATTCTAATGAAAACATGAGACTTGAGAATTTAAAGAATGATTTTGAAAATGATATAAAAGAAATTCAGTCCAGTTCAGAAGAACATGACACTGAAGAACCTTTGAATGTAATGCCTAGACAGTCTAGAACCTTAAAGAATCACCCTTTAGAATCTGTGATAGGTGACTTAGAGACTGGTATTCAAACTAGAAGAAACCTTGGAAACATAGTTGAATTCTCTGCTTTCCTATCCCAACAAGAACCTAAGACCATAGAAGAATCCTTAGATGATGAGAGCTGGGTAGTAGCAATGCAGGATGAATTGAACCAGTTCAAGAGAAATAAGGTTTGGGAATTAGTTGAAAGACCACATGATTATCCAGTAATAGGAACTAAATGGGTCTTTAGGAATAAACAGGATGATCAAGGGATAATAACTAGAAATAAAGCAAGATTAGTAGCTAAAGGATATAATCAAGAAGAAGGAATAGATTATGATGAGACCTTTGCACCTGTAGCCAGGTTAGAAGCCATTAGAATCCTTTTAGCCTATGCATCTTATATGAATTTTAAATTATTTCAGATGGATGTTAAATCTGCCTTTTTAAATGGTTATTTAATGGAGGAAGTTTATGTTGAGAAACCTCCTGGTTTTGAAAATTCTCAAAAACCAGATTCTGTTTTCAAACTTACTAAAGCTCTTTATGGCCTTAAAAAAGCACCTATAGCTTGGTATGAAAGACTAAGTTATTTTCTTTTGAAAAATGATTTTACTGTTGGACTGGCAGATCCAACACTCTTTAAGAAAACTGTGAAAAATAATGTTTTGTTGGTTCAAATTTATGTTTATGATGTAATTTTTGGATCAACCAATAAAATTCTTTGTCATGAATTTTCAGAATTAATGCAAAAAGAATTTGAAATGAGTATGATGGGAGAATTAAATTTCTTTTTGGGTCTTCAAATATTTCAAAAAGGTTTTGGAAATGTTTGAAATCAATGCAAATACATTACTGATTTACTTAAGAAATTTGGACTTGAAAACAGCAAGCCATTTACAACTCCTATGTGTACTAATATAAAACTTGATTTGGATGAAACTGGAAAATCAGTGGACAACAAGTTATATAGAGGTATGATTGGTAGTTTGTTATATCTTACTGCTAGTAGACCAGATATAATGTATTCAGTATGTCTTTGTGCTCGATTTCAATCAAATCCCAAAGAATCCCATTTAACTACTGTTAAAAGAATTTTTAGATATTTAAAAGGTACTATTTATCAATCTCTGCTTTATCCAAAAACCTCGGATTTTAATTTAATTTCATATTCAGATGCTGACTTTGGAAGCTGTAGATTAGATAGGAAGTGTACTTCAGGAACATGTCACTTTTTAGGGAAGTCTTTAGTATCATGGTCTAGTAAGAAACAACACTCAGTTGCCCTGTCAACAGCCGAGGCAGAATATGTGTCTGCAGGTAGTTGCTGTGCACAGGTGTTGTGGATGAAAAACACTCTTATGGACTTTGGATTAAATTTCAATAATACACCTATTTTATGTGATAATACTAGTGCAATTAATATTTCAAAAAATCCTATTAGTCATTCTAGAACTAAGCACATTGATATAAGACATCACTTTTTAAGAGATCATGTGTTTAAAAAGGATATATTTTTAGAATTTATAAATACAGAAAATCAATTAGCAGATATTTTTACTAAACCACTTCCCACGGCATGGTTTGAATTTATTAAGGGGGAGTTAGGTTTATTTAATTTTAAATAGTTTTTTTTAAATCCTATTCTGTTTTCGAATTCTGCTTAATTTCTGTTTCCCGCTATAAGTAATTTTATTTTGTTTTAAATAAAAGTAATGATTAGTGATTACACGGGAATCAAGGATGTCAGAACCATTTCACCTTCTAAACTGCTTCACCTTTTTCGGAAACCCTTTCGAAAACCTAAAACCGCACATCTGCTCCAAAACCCTTTTCTGAATCTTCAAACCCTAAACTTACGAACCTTCAGAAATCGTTGTTGGAATGGAAAAGACTAAGCGTCCAGATGAAGCCGAGAGCAGTGCTGCAAAGAAACCTAAGGTAGTTGGTCGGAAAATACTGCAAGGTAAAGTCATAGATTTAGAGTGGCTGTTTGAAACTAATTTACTGTTGAAGCAAGCGTTGTCGTTTTAAAGCCTTGAGCAAGCTTTTAATAGTGAAAATTCTGAGTTTCTATATGAGGCAGAAATGAGACATTTCTTTAGAACTGTTCAGTTTAGCCTTGGAGATACAGAGGATAGTTTATTGGCTCAAATAGATGATAAGGACTTTTCGATATCATCTGTAGAGATAAGACAAATTCTTAACTGCCCTCATGAAGGAGTTTTTCATTTCGATTTACGGAATATTGGAGATTCTGTACATAAGTCTGAAGACATTATGTCTTTTCTGTTTGGAACCAGAGTGATAAAGAAGTTGTTTATTAAGGATTTAGAGCCCGATCAGAAAATTTTGGTAAAATTTGTTCAGACTGGTTTAGCACCAAGAATGGCTGAGATGGATAAAATCCTATACCCTGACATGTACATAATGTTTCTTCTGATGTGTGATATTAATTTTAATTTTCCTCGGTTTATGATAAGATATTTGAGTTACTGCTGTCAGAGTGAAGCAAGAATGACCTTTTTCCCTTATGGAAGGTTCATTTCTTTGTTGTTGTTTAAAAGAGGAATGATCAGATTGGTAGATGCTGGGGTGAAATGTCACCACAGTAATGTTTTTAATGCTGGAACTTTGAGGAAACTAGGATACTTCTGGAGCACAATTAAAGGAAAACTCTTACCTGTTGGAGTTGAGGAAAACTCGGAGAGTGCTCAGGCTCAACCAGCTAAGTCCAAGGAGGGACAAGCAGAATCAAGAGTTAGTATAGTGGCAAGGAGAATTCGTTTTGAGATGGAGGAAGTTGAGGAAGAGAGAAGTCAAGAAGGACTTCAATCTAGAAGGCAGAGGTCAATTGATGAAGAAATTATCTCTCCTGCCTTGAAATCCTCTGAACCGTTATCTTATTCATTTGTGATAGAAGCTGTTGTGGAGCAGACTGCACCGATAGAGGAACCAGTAGCTCAAACAGAAACTCAAAAAGAACCTCAATCTGCTGTTGTGGCTGTTGAAAAAGTAATTCAACAAGAACAACTTATGGAGGCAGTGCCTGGTGAAAAAGTGGCCCGACCTCAAGATTTACATGAAAATATTGTTCTTGACCAATCAGTAGAAGTCAGAGAGACTACTGTTCGTGATGAACATACTTCTGAAGCTAATACAGAGGTAATTCAGGAATATTTTTCAGTGGAAGAGTTTCAGGCTTCAAAAGATAGTTCAGTGGATCAACCTTGTCAGGACAAGGACAAAGAACAGTCAGATGCAGATTCCTTACCACTTGCCCTGCTTCATCAACCTAATTCTGTACATGAGAATCGAGCACAGGGTGCCCCTGATTCGAGAAAAGAAGAAGTTGTTGAGTTGTACAAGCGTATCTCTCAGTTAGAATCTGAGAATGTCAGTCTCAGAAATTCTCTGAACTTAGAGCAGTTGAAGTTTCAGAAGCTGAAATAATGTACTGTTTCAAGACAGGAAGTAGATTTGTTTAAGACTGATATGCTGCATGCTGTTGATCAGTTAAAATCAGAGATGGTAAAGAAAGATGATTTGTCTGAGTTGAAGATTTCCATGGAGAATAAATTTGAGTCTGTTGCAAACAGTGCTGTGAGTGGATCAGGCTATTCACCTGATTTGATTCGGAGATTTCAAGCAAATACTGCAGCAATGAGCAATATGAGTGACAGATTACACGATCTTCAGTGTAATAGTTCCCCTTTGTCAGTTTTTCTAGATAATCAGAAATTTTTAGTGGATCAGTTGACATCTGGAGAGCAACCGATTAGAATTCTTTTGAATCAGTTATCAGAAAAACTGGCTCTTTTTGTTGAAAAAGAAGAAAGAATGCATGAGTTTTTTAGAGTTAATTTGATTGAAGATATTCATATGACTCAAGAGAACAGAGATCTTATCATCAAGTTAGGAGATGGGATGATGAAGAAGCTCAGAGAACAGTTTACAGAGATAAAGACCGCGATTCAAAGGAGATAGACACCTTTTTTCCCTGTCTTATCTATGAACCTTGATTCCTCTGTATATCACAATCGTTTATATATAACAGCTTGTGAATGAAAATTCTTTTCTTACTTCTTTTTTGTTTTGTTGTTTATTGATTTATGATTGAGTTATCCAGTATAACAAATTCACTTATTCATACACAGTTAATTATAGCATTTACTTATAGTTCAGTGCAATATTGAATGTGTTCAAATCCGTAATTTTTCATTCTTTTTGATATCACAAAAAGGGGGAGAATTTGGATAAACACAACATTTAAATTCATTTGTTTCCTATGAAGAAATTTGGATATATGGGAGAATCTGGATATATACGACATTTATCTTTTATCTATTTTTAGCTGAAAATTTATTTTTATGGGGAGAAATTTTATTATAGTTAAATATTGTTTTAATCCTTTCAAAATTCTAAAATTTTATAAAACTAATTTTTCAATAAAGATTGCAATTAAATTAGTTCTATTATTTTATGGGTTTTGTGATCATCAAAAAGGGGGAGACTGTTGAACAATGTATTGTTTTCAAACAATTCAAAATAATGTTTTTTAAAGGGGGAGATTATTTTAAATAATACTCTGTCTCTTTATGATGATTTTGATGCTCACAAATACCCTTAATTATTTACTAATTATTTCGTTGAGTATTTTGCAGGAATTTATTTTATTTATTTATTTCATACAACGAGATTTTAGACTTCATTTATTCCGAGATTAATTTTAGCGCGTTCTGGAATCACTGTAGTGCGAGATCAATTTTAGCGCGTACTGGAATCACTGTTCATACCCTACGTTGATGAACGTAACGTATGGATGAAAAGTTTACTTTTTACATTATTTTGAAACGTATGGTTAATGAACCTTACGTTGTTGAAAAGTATGGAAGAAGAAAATTACGTTTGGAAGGAACCTTACGTTTTTGTTGTTGACAAGTATGGAAGAGAAACCGTACGTTAGTTTTCAGTGTTGAGTCTGTTTCTCAAAAGTATGGATCATCAACCTTACTTTTATAATCAACTGTACGTTCTTTGGAGAGTTGAAGCAAGACAAAGTATGGATGATCAACCCTACGTTTGAATGCTGAAGAGAAAGTATGTATGTTCAACCTTACGTTTGTGAACCCTACGTTTGGAGCCACTTCATCAACCCTACGTTTGGCATCGGGATATTTTTGATAGACGACATTTCCTTTTGCATTGGTCAAACAGGCGGATTATTAAGCGGATTTCGAGCCGATTCTTAAGTACGACTTTGACTGAATCAAAGACGATTTTCAACGGATTAATGATTGATTTAAACGGAGCTTTTTATGCCGATTCTTCAGGGGAGTTACAACGGCTCGGTTATTTCATTTAATATCGCGAATCTAAAGGAGATTTTCATGGATCTATTTATGCGGAAGATTTTCTCAAATTTGAATATATATGTTCTATCTTGGAAACTTCGGATATATATATACACAGAAAAGTGTATGAAATATATAGATTGATCTTTTAACGAGCAAGAAACAGAGACTGTGTGAAGGCGTTCTTTTCTGGTGATCGAGAAGAAGTGTAAAACTTTTTTTTTTACCGAAGGAAGATCTTGATAGCAGATTCACGTGTTCTACATCGACTATCTGTTGTGAATCTACTGCTGCTGAAGTTGTGAAGTTTCTTGCAATATCTATTGCAACTGGATCGACTCAGAACTGTTTTGATTACAGATCGTTATTTTCTGAAGATGACGATCTATCTACTGTCAATTGCATTCTGTTGCAATTATGAAGAACAACTGGAGAAGTGTTTTCTTTATCGAAACCGTTTTTATTTTTGAGTGATCAGCTTCTCGTTCTAAGCTGTGTGGGTTCGTGTTTGAACCAGGAAGGCTGTGTTTGCCTGAAACTTGTAAAGGTATCAACTTCCTGTACTCAGTTGTGAATAGGTCTGTGGAAACGAGGACCAGATAGTGAAAATCGCCAAGCTCGTGGATTTGAGCATTGGTGGAGTGGACTAGGGGCCTTCTGTTCCCTGAACCACTATACATCCGTGTGTTCATGCTTTTACTTTTTCCGCTGCATATTTAATCGTGCTAAAGCATAGTGGACAGAATTTGTCTAAATTGAAGAGATTGTAATAATTTTGAAAAGACACAATTCACCCCCCCTCTTGTGTGTAATCCGTAGATTCAGATCCAACAACAAGATACAACTCGGTTATTTTCTACTAGCACCATAAAAACATAGTATGATATCATGTGTTCAAATCTATATTTTTCCATTTATCAACACCTAAAATCCAAGAATCAACTCAGGGTGCCAAGCTAAACATGGGGAAAGTGTGAAATAAATCTTACTGTGCCACAACCAGGGTTGTCTATAACATCCAAACCATGTGATGAAAATGTAACATTGTGAAATCATTCATATATAATTAAAGTAGTAAAATTTAACTACATTCTATGTACCTTCATCAACTGTTGTCTGGTTTCTAAACATTTATCCAGTTAATTTATTAAAACATTATTAATTTATATTTATAATTCACATGTGGCTTATCTAGTGCTTACATCACCTAAAGATATTAGGAAAATAGATGCTACCAAGGTATAAGAAGGTAACAATAATTAAAAAGTAACATGAAGTTGTTCAATGGTTTTTAACAAGGAAACACATAATATATGTACATATAACTCTGTTGTAAAAGTTTCTAGCTATGGGGGTATGTGTGTAATCCATGGTGCATCATTCAACTAATTACATTAATAATATTCCTATCGAGTCCAAGGGGTTTTTATAAGTTAAAGTTGTGCTATATAATGATTGTTCCCATTGGGATGTAACCATGTAACCAACTAGTCAATTCTAGATCTAAAGATTGTATCCAAGGAATAGTGATTTATTAATGATGGGTTTTTATTGTATCATACATGGAATCTAATGGATTATGAGAATCCGGATCCTAGGTTGGTCTCAACCATGGAAACAGACATTAGTGAATCAGAATAACTTCCGCATGTAAGAAAGGCATTCCCTCAAGAATCCTATAACTAACATGAGTGAAGCCTTCCTATAAAAATATAATGTTCCATTTTCATAAATAGTCCCCATACATTTAATTCAGTTAATGTAATAAGTCCATATAATAACTATTCCATTAACAAAATCACTTGTTTCAACCCCTTACTTTCATTTGTTTGACATGACCTAGTAGCATGAAACAATTTAATTCAAACTATTTATGTTAGGATCTATTAATAATGTCCATTCTCATTTCTTCTATGAACATGGAAATGTGTGATACCAACATGAAACAAAAAAGTTATTTATATTTATTAAATCCATGTCACATACTCCTCAAACTTTGCAATTTTCCAATTGAATTTTATATATCCAAATTAAGAACTTACCATTTGAGGGTCATTTGGTGGAAAAATGTGGAACATTCCATTCTACCATTTAATAATTATATCAATCCATTTTCAAGGTAATATTATCATTAAGAGGGTAAAGCCTAGTTACACCCGATGGTCGACCCAAACATGTCAAAACACCAAATGATCATTTATGGCATAACACCCAACATGGGGTGTTTGGAGTTGTAGAAATAACAACTATCCAAAAAATCTCACATTTAGAAAGAGTATTGAAATGGAGTTATAATAATTATAATCATGGAAGATAAATTCAACAACAACAGCTGTTGAATTTGGGGTCAACACACAATAATTCAAAAATTAACAAACTTGAGGGATGAGTTATAGACCACCTAATATATGCTGGTAAGAATATCAATGTCTAGTATTAGTGTACAATTAATCTTGGAATAGATAAGATTTGATAAAAGGTATAAAACTTATTACACAGTTATAATATTGTTGAAAGAATGAGAAATGAATAATGGATCAAATAAACTCTAGTACTTACCATTATGCATCCAACATGTCTAATAGAAGATCAAATGGACCTCAGATGGAGAAGATCTCTTGATCACTATGTTAGTCCTTAAAAAAGATACAAAATGGTAGAAATGGAGGATAATTCAACTGGAAATCCAACTAGGGAAAAATACAAGATTTTTTAGATCAATAAGTGTAAAAATGTAAAATTTCCCAAAAATTATCATGGGCGTGGTTTGGATGCAAGGCATTCTGAACCCTGTGCAATCCCTGCATGAGTACCTAGGGAAAAGGGGAATATTCATAATTAGGCAACATGGATTTGGAAACTATGCACCAATCTTGCTATATGGTTATTCAAAAAAATGTAGACCACCTGGACTTTTAAAACAGACCATGTGTCCTCTCCATATGGTTTACTCTAACTGTGTGATAAGACCATTTTACCAAAATGATTGGTTACATTCTCCACACAATCCATAAATACCTTTTAAAACTTCTATAACTCATAAGGCATCAATATTTGCTCCAAAATAATGAATTACATCCAACATTAAGGGATTGATAACATAGTATAGAACTGGGTTTTCACATATGTTCTAAAAATACACAATATAAAGTAACCTTTTTTATTCATTTTTACAATGTCAATATCTATGAATAATTTTCAAATGTTAAAATTTTGATAACCGAGATGAATTTAAATGAAGAAGTTTTTTTAAGGTCTGTAGAATAAAACAATCAAAGACATTATGAATTTCATTTACTAAATTAATTTTTTAGATAAATAGGGTTATATGAAAACTCATGTTTAAATTTTTTTACATGCATTTATGAGTTTATTAGATGTTGTGAATTCAACATGTCACTGAGCATCAATGAACCATTATGTAAAATTATTTTAAATATAATATTTATAAACAAGTAATTTAATAGTTTGGGGGAAATAATGTTGAATAGTCAATGAAATATACATATAAATTTCTTACACAATATAACTATATCTATATGTTTTTAATTAATAATCTATCTTTTTTTTAATGTTATTCTATTCATCAATATAATGTTTTCAATAAAATTTATTAGAATTATGTCTTATGATAAAATATTATATGTAATAAATATATATGCATTTAAATATATTTTATAAAATATAATTAATTTTTTAAATTACCATATCTAATTTAACTTATGGTGAGGTTTTTTTAATTTTTTTAAAATAATTATTTTTTATGGGAAAAAAAAATTTCACATAATTGTTCATTTATTGTCAATAAATTTTTTTATTTAAATTCCTCATTGTATTTTAAATAATCAAAATATTTATTTATTAATATTTATTCCACATAATTACTTTTTAATGAAATTAATATTGGATTATAGTTTATTTTAATTTTTGATTTCAAATTTTTTTTTTCATAAAACCGTTCTAATATAAAAAATTATTATATACAAAAATAAATTAAAATAATACAATTATAGTTGTGTTTTTAATTTAGTTTATATATTATATATTAATTTTTTTATACTAATTAATTAATTATTATTATATATAGAGTTATGATAAAATTATTCATGCAAGAAAATTAATCATCTTGTTAACCAGTATTTTCAATTCATAAATGGGATTTGTTTTTTTTTTAATAATAAAATTTAGAATTTTCTCTTTATATATATAAATAATTTTTAAATAATAATTTCAAAATTATATTGTTGTGTATTTTTAAAAATTCTATAAATATATTATTTTTTTCATGAATAATGAAAACTAAAATATTTTAATTGAAAATTGTATATTTATTTAAATTTTATATAATGTAAAATATTATTTTATATTGGTTCAAAATTTTAATAACATAAATAATAAATCTATTAATTCAAATTATTTTATTATAATAAAATTTATTTAAAAATTATATAGGAAACAACAAAAAAAGTTCAATATTATCTATTAGAAAAACATGCATTCATGTATTGTCTAAGGGGTTAATGTTAAATTATATTTTTTAATATTATTTGAATGGGATTTTTAGAAATGGATTTCATATATTTGTAAATAATAATATATATTATATAATATGGTCAAATTTATCACTTACCAAAATTAATTGAAAAATATTGTGTATTAATTACTACTTTTAATGAAAAATTGGTTTTACTAGTGGTTTAACTAAAATGATATTGGTAATGAATATCCTAAACCATTTAAAAATAACATTTTCAGGACTTATATTTAATATTTAATTTATATTGATTGATTTTAAAAAATTATTTATCCCTTATAGAGGGAAAATCATGGGTATGAATTTTTTCCTTTAAAAACATAACTAGTCTACCACTCACAACACTTATAAAATCCCACCACCTCTCCTATATCCTTGTCACTGTAAACCAAATGTTTATATATGAATCCATACAAAAGTCACATAAAAAACTGAACATCTCATACTAGAAGAATTATTATTTTTTGGAATTATTTTAATATTTTTATTCATTTACTGTAATCCTATAGAGGTTACCCAAATTAAAGGAAACATTCTTAAGGGGAAAATTTTATTTTATTTTCACCCTCCACTTTCATCATATCATATTATACCATTATTATATAATAAAAAAATTATAAAAAATATACATGAGGATTATTAATTTATTTATAAATACATTCGAACACAATATCTTCCACCAAATGTGTTATAAAGTCATTCTTTATGGATATAGATGACAAACTCTACATGAACCGATATCATTCTCATTTACATTTACACCCCTCATAATTACATTTGAGTATTGATATAAAATATATATATATTATTTTTAGAATATTTATGAATATATATTATTTATAAATTATATTAATTTTTCTTATTAAAATTCACATGAGATACAATAATGTCGCTCATGTGTATGATAGAAAAATATCTCGAGAATAAATGTGAATTTGTTTTTTAGTAATTCATTAATTTAAAAAAAATACGGATAACTATATTTAAAATAAATGAAATAATTATTATATCAAAGGCATATTTTTCAATATTAAATGTTAATATATCATTTTATTTCATACTATTTCACTCACTGAAAATTGATAATGAAATTCTTGTTTGTGTGGACTACAACCATCATGAAGTGATGAGAGCATCCTTTCACCACCACATCACATTGATAATATATAAATAATAATATTTAAATATGTAATATGTTAATTTTAAAAAAATTATAATTATAAAATTATAATATATTACGTACCTCCTATCCACAATGACTATTGATAAATGTAAATGTTAATCATATGTGCAAATGGAATACAATCTCCTTGATCATAACCAACATCATTTATAAAAACAATATTTCATGATTAGAAATTATCATTTTCTTGATTTAGTTATATTATAAAGACTTCATATTTAATATTATATAACTGATAGAACCAATATCATAGTATGAGGAAGAAAATAATTATGTGAATACATATTTAGGAAACAAAGCTGTTAAGACCTGAAACATGACATTAACATGGAATTGATAAGAAACAAGTAAAAAACTGAATATGGAAATCATATATGGTTAGATATATATATTTATTATTCAAGTATATATGTGAAAATTCTTATATTTGTTACAAAGGATTATCAAATGCTATTGATGGATGTCGAGAATACAGAATGGGATTTTCGTCATTTTTTTCATTCTATGAGCCACATGCCAAAATCCAAACATATTTATATTTTTTGTTTTAAACAAGGAACCCAAAATTATATTTTTTTTAATTAAATGTTATTTATTTTTAATGAAAATTCCATTTTAGTATCTCTCTTTCATAATGTTTATGGTTCCAATGTTTCCAAATTGGATGTTTTTTTCTTAATTTTCATTCTTGGAGACAAATGATTATTTAATACACATATCATCATTTAATAGGTGTATATGTGAACAATGTTACGTGTAATTTCATGAATTTATATATTCTAATGTTATTTTTTAATTCATTAATATTTATTAATGGGGCCTACATTTGAATGTTATAAAATTGGTTAATATTTTTTATTACTATCTAATCAATTATTATGATTTTCTATAATTACGTTTCCAAAAAGAAAATATTATTATACATATCCCAAAAACATAAATTTTATATATCTATAGTAATATCATAATAATATATATTATTGATCGATTATCTTTATTTATATAATCCAGAGATTAAATATGAATTTATTTTTTAAAAAGATTATGTTCTTTGGAAAACTCAATTTTTTCCAAAAATCGTGATTTATAAATAAATTCACACATTGTTTTAAAACTGATAAAATTATTTATGAAACTCAATTTCAAAGAAATTTTTCTTTTTTGAAAAAAATCATTATTTTGGATCTTCATGAATTTTTCTAAAAATTTCTTTTTTGGATTTTACCAAAAACGTGAAGGGAATATATTCAATAACGTGCATTGAATGAATGAAATTTATCACCATCATGACCATTATGTCCATTGAACCATCCTTTATTTGATTTGAAGGTTATTTTAAAACAAATTTTTTTAAAAAAAATAAAATACATTTTGGATATTATTTTTTGTGTTTATTTTCCTCAAAAAATGTTTTAAGTGATTTTCAATGATTTTTTTATATGTATTCATTGTTATTTTCAATCAAAATAATTTCAATAATATTTTCTTTACTTAAATATTATAAATTGTATTTTAGAATTTATTTTATTTTCCTCGAGAATCATTCAAAATGAGTAATACTTCAAAATCATTGTCTATATAAGATGAAATCCTTTATTGTTAATTATACGTTACTTGGGATATCATCCATGTATACTGTTATTATTTTTGTAGGATTGGTTTTTGATTATGATGAAATGGTTTTAATGAAACATGTATCACTTCCATTGGTTATACCTGGATAAAATACAAATGAAACAATTCATTATTTTCAACGAGTTATGGTTTGATGAAATTATGAAATTAATGGCAATATAAATTCTTTTCAGTACGAAATGTAATGGTGAAATTTTTTGGAATCCAATTTCATTTCATGTGATATGATATTGCCAATGTTTTTTTCTCAATCATATGAATTCTTATCATTATGTGATGATGGGTAAGTTAAAATCAAGAATGATGGTTGTGTTATAGCAATTGAAGTGGTTGCATTAATAAAATATATGAGTAGGGCATATATTTCCATCCAATGTATTGGGTAATGATTTATATGTCATGCTATAGACAAGACTACAATAGGGAATGCACTCAGGTCAGTAAAAATGTTGTCCATTATGACAAACAATAGAGTTAACTTAGTATACTATGACTGTTTTCTTAGTCAATCAATTACAACATGGGGAAAGGAATTCCACTTATATAGGTGGTTTTTCCCACCCTAGATACCTTTCCACCCCTAAAGTATTATGATAATTATTGACATCTATCCTGTAAAAATAATGATATTTTATTCTATGCAAGTATATATTGCACATTTCTGGGTTTTATACCTATGTTATGTTCAGATGGCTCATGATAGGTGATTATTTTTATGATTCATTATTTATGAACTACAAATGTTTATGTCATTACTCAGGATTCATCTCATTGATATGTTGTGTATGGATTTCATATGTTATTATCATGTTCTCATACCCTTATTTCCATGTTATGCATACCTATCCTCCAATACATCCTTAATGATCATCTAATATCACCATTTCATATTTTTCTGTTTTCAAGGATTTGATGAATTGTGGGTTTATAGGTTGTTTCTCAGATGGAAACTATAGGGTTAGATATTTAAGGGAGATTTTGGTGTTCATTAATCAAATTAGATGATTATTTATATAGTCTCTGGAAGAACTAATATATTATGACTCATAGGTGTTTTTGTGAAATTTATTGAATAATCATATAAAAATATGAAATGTCCATGTATGAAAAATGTGGGCCTCTATATATATAGTGGTAGTAAAAAATTAATTAAAATGAAATAAAAGAGTTGAGATTATTACCTCTCCCTTTGGAGTTCTCTACTTATAACACCCATTAATGCTCCTTGAAATAGTCTCTGAATAACCCTAATATCATTAAGTCATGAAGAAGCAGATTGGGATGTAATTTAGGAAAATAGATTCAAGGTTCCTTGGCATAGAAGACAAGATGAGAAGGAGTTTTCGGGGGTTGTATTTATAGAGGGGAGATGTTTGTTTATGAAAAGTATATTAATATGATTACTAATTTGGATCAGGAATAAAAATAGTATTGATTATTCTGAAAAAAAATAATAAATTATGAATTTATATTGCAAATAATCAGTTTTTTAATAATCCACTACATGAGAATTAATTTATTCTACTTATATTGCATTTTAACATTTATATTTATATTTTATTGTTCATAAAAAATTCAACAAAATATCAAAAAAATTAGAAACCCTAGTAACCATATTCAAACATGTATATTAAAAAATGAATTAAATTTAATTAAATTGGATTTCTAAATATTATTATTTTAATTGTTTTATTAAATTCTAATTTCATGGAAAAATACCAATATTAATATTATAAACAATTTTCTCACACATTAGAAAATTTATTATAGTATAATTATATTATATTATATATATATTACAACATAATATTAATTTTTAAATAATATTTATTGAAAATTATATCTCTGAAATAATTACATGTTTTTTAAAATTCAAATGAAACCATTTTTTATACAAATATAATTGCACATATTTTAATTTTTTTAAAAAAATTAATCACGTATATCATGATATTTATTTTACATATCATCATTTTATAATATACCTAAATATAATTTTTAATTCGCATAGGTGTGGTTTTTTATTCTAATGTTCAGTTTATTATTCCTAATCGGAAAATTAATATTTCACTAGCCCTGTTACTATGTTGATGATTATATTACAATTCAAATTGTCATATTTGAATCATTTATATGAGTTCCTTGCTTCCTATAATGACATCATTTTTTATTAATTTTTCATGAACATAAATCTTTTTCAAGGTTATATATACGTTCATTTTCAAAATTCGTATTACATTACTAATATTATTCGTTATTTCTAAAGTCTGGATGTGGGTGTAATTCATTTGGGTGATTGGAATCATCTTTATATTCTGATTATAAAAATCTAATTTTATATTTTTACAAATTAAATAATTTTAATTCATAATTATATTCTCATTCTGTATATGTTAGAATTATTATAATTTATTTTTTGTTCTATTATGTGTTCTATATTCTCTACTACATATTACAAATTTATATAATGTGAATGAAAATTCACTACGGGAAAAATGGGTATTTGCGACGGGTTATTTGCGACGGAAATAAATCTCCTCGCAAATAGCCCCCTTAAAAACTTATTTGCGACGAGGGTATTTGCCCGTCGCAATAAGTAGCCTTTTGCGATGGGATTGTTTTCCCCGTCGCAAAAGAACTGGCGCGCGTTGCGCGCCGAATCGTGGGAAACATATTTGCGACGGGGGAATATTCCCGTCGCAAATAACCGGCGGCGGTAAAAGGTATTTGCGACGGGAATATTTCCCCGTCGCAAATAGTATGTCGGCAGGTGGTTATTTGCGACAGGTCCCATCGCAAATAACTATTTAACAGTTGACTGTAATAAATGATGGGTAAGGTATTTGCGACGGGTACCGTCGCAAATAGTATTATTTGCGACGGGTATCCCGTCGCAAATGGACCCGTCACAAATAATCTAACCTATAAATACCCCCATCCGTTTTTTTCAAATCATTCTCAAACTCCATCTTCTTCTTCTCTCAAAATTTTATTTCTAAAGTTCAGTTTTTCTCAAGTTTAATTTTTTTCTCCGGAGTTGATATTAAAGTTTTGAAGAACGATCAGAGCAGATCAATTTTGAAGGTATTTATGTTCATTTTAATTTAATATTTTTTTTAATTTTTTATTAGTTTCAATTATTCTTAATTAGTTGTAATTTAATTATATTTATATTGTTTTGTTACTTAATAAATTTAAATAATTAGTATTGTTCATAGTTAATGGTAATTAGGAATAATTAGTTATAATTTTTAGTAATTAAGAATAAATTTTAATAATTAGTAATAAATACCAATAATTAGGAATAATAACATTATTACATTATTAGTATATTTTATTATTATTATTAAAATAATATAATTTTTTATATATATACAATTCTCTTTTCATCTGTGTGTTTGCTGTCTCCACATGTATTATTTGTATGTGGAGATAGAAAACACACAGATGAAAGGAGAATTGTATATAAATTAGAAAATTATATTATTTTAATATTAATAATAAAATATACAAATAATGTTATTATTCCTAATTATTGGTAATTATTCCTAATTATTGGTAATTATTCATTTAATTACTAATAATTAGGAACAATTACCAATAATTATCAATAATTATGAATAATTAGTAATAATTATTAATAATTATCAAAAATTAGTAATAATTACCAATAATTAGTAATAATGACCAATAATTAGTAATACTTACCAATAATTAGTACTACTTACCAATAATTATTAATAATTACCAATAATTAGTAATAATTATTAATAATTATCAATAATTAGTAATAATTAGTAATAATTACTATAATTACCACTAATTAGTAATAATTAGGAATAATTACCAATAATTACCAATAATTACCAATAATTAGTAATAATTAGTAATAATTAGTAATAATTAGTAATAATTAGTAATAAGTAGTAATAATTAGGAATAATTAGTAATAATTAGTAATAATTAGGAATAATTAGTAATAATTATTAATAATTACCAATAATTATCAATAATTACCAATAATTACCAATAATTACCGATAATTACCAATAATTAGGAATAATTACCAATAATTAGGAATAATTACCAATAATTAGGAATAATTACCAATAATTAGGAATAATTACAAATAATTAGGAATAATTACCAATAATTAGGAATAATTTCCAATAACTAGTAATAATTACCAATAATTAGGAATAACTACCAATAATTACCAATAATTACCAATAATTAGGAATAATTACCAATAATTAGTAATAATTAGTAATAATTACCGATAATTGAAAATAATTAGTAATAATTACCGATAATTAGTAATAATTAGAAATAATTACCAATAATTGGTAATAATTACCAATAATTACCAATAATTACCGATAATTACCAATAATTAGGAATAATTACCAATAATTACCAATATTTACCAATAATTACCAATAATTACCAATAATTGCCAATAATTACCAATAATTACCCATAATTACCAATAATTAAGAATAATTAGGAATAATTACCAATAATTAGTTATAATTACCAATAATTAGGAATAATTACCAATAATTTGTAATAATTATCAATAATTACCAATAATTACCAATAATTAATAATAATTACCAATAATTACCAATAATTAGTAATAATTACCGATAATTAACCATAATTACCGATAATTATCAATAATTAGGAATAATTACCAATAATTAGGAATAATTACCAATAATTATCAATAATTAGTAATAATAACCAATAATTACAAATAATTACCGATAATTAGTAATAATTAGTAATAATTAGTAATAATTTGTAATAATTACCAATAATTAGTAATAATTACCAATAATTAGTAATAATTACCGATAATTACCCATAATTACCGATAATTACCAATAATTAGGAATAATTGCCAATAATTAGGAATAATTACTAATAATTAGTAATAATTAGTAATAATTAGTAATAATTACCAATAATTAGTAATAATTAGTAATAATTAGTAATAATTACCAATAATAAGTAATAATTACCAATAATTAGTAACAATTAGTAATAATTAGTAATAATTAGTAATAATTAGTAATAATTACCAATAATTAGTAATAATAAAAATAATTAGTAATAATTACCAATAATTACCAATAATTAGTATTAATTAGTAATAATTAGTAATAATTACCAATAATTACCAATAATTAGTAATAATTAGTAATAATTAGTAATAATTACCAATAATTACCAATAATTAGTAATAATTAGTAATAATTAGTAATAATTACCAATAATTAGTAATAATTAACAATAATTAGTAATAATTAGTAATAATTAATAATAATTACCAATAATTAGTAATAATTACCAATAATTACCAATAATTAGTAGTAATTAGTAATAATTAGTAATAATTATCAATAATTACCAATAATTAGTAATAATTTACAATAATTAGTAATAATTAGTAATAATTACCAATAATTACCCATAATTAGTAATAACTACCAATAATTAGTATTAATTAGTTATAATTAGTAATAATTAACAATAATTAGTAATAATTAGTAATAATTAGTAATAATTACCAATAATTAGTAATAATTACCAATAATTACCAATAATTAGTATTAATTAGTAATAATTAGTAATAATTAACAATAAATACCAATAATTAGTAATAATTAGTAATAATTAGTAATAATTAACAATAATTAGTAATAATTAGTAATAATTCGTAATAATTAGTAATAATTATTAATAATTAGTAATAATTAGTAATAATTAACAATAATTAGTAATAATTACTAATAATTAGTAATAATTACCAATAATTAGTAATAATTAGTAATAATTAGTAATAATTAGTAATAATTAATAGTAATTACCAATAATTAGTAATAATTATCAATAATTATTAATAATTACCAATAATTACCAATAATTAGTATTAATTAGAAATAATATGTACTAATTACCAATAATTACCAATAATTAGTAATAATTAGTAATAGTTAGTAATAGTTACCAATAATTAGTAATAATTAGTAATAATTAGTAATAATTAGTACTAATTACCAATAATTAGTAATAATTAACAATAATTAGGAATAATTAGTAATAATTAATAATAATTACCAATAATTAGTAATAATTACCCATAATTAGTAATAATTAGTAATAATTAGTAATAATTAGTAATAGTTAGGAATAATTACCAATAATTAGTAATAATTAACAATAATTAGTAATAATTAACAATAATTAGTAATAATTACCAATAATTAGTAATAATTACCAATAATTAGTAATAATTACCAATAATTACCAATAATTACCAATAATTACCTATAATTAGTAATAATTACCAATAATTATTATTAATTACCAATAATTACCAATAATTGGTAATAATTAGTAATAATTACCAATAATTAGTAATAATTAGTAATAATTAGTAATAATTAGTAATAATTAGTAATAATTACCAATAATTAGAAATAATTACCAATAATTAGTAATAATTAGTAATAATTAGTAATAATTAGTAATAATTAGTAATAATTAATAATAATTACCAATAATTAGTAATAATTATCAATAATTAGTAGGAATTACCAATAATTACGAATAATTAGTATTAATTAGTAATAATTAGTAATAATTACCAATAATTACCAATAATTAGTAATAATTAGTAATAATTAGTAATAATTACCAATAATTAGTAATAATTAGTAATAATTAGTAATAATTAGTACTAATTGCCAATAACTAGTAAGAATTAACAATAATTAGGAATAATTAGTAATAATTAATAATAATTACCAATAATTAGTAATAATTACCAATAATTAGTAATAATTAGTAATAATTAGTAATAATTACCAATAATTAGTAATAATTAACAATAATTAGTAATAATTAACAATAATTAGTAATAAATACCAATAATTAGTAATAATTACCAATAATTAGTAATAATTACCAATAATTACCAATAATTGGTAATAATTAGTAATAATTACCAATAATTAGTAATAATTAGTAATAATTAGTAATAATTTGTATTAATTAGTAATAATTACCAATAATTTGTAATAATTACCAATAATTAGTAATAATTAGTAATAGTTAGTAATAATTTGTAATAATTAGTAATAATTAGTAATACTTAGTAATAATTAGTAATAATTAGTAATAATTAGTAATAATTAGTAATAATTAGTAATAATTAGTAATAATTAACAATAATTAGGAATAATTACCAATAATATTAGTACTACAAAAATAATAAAAAATTTATATAATATTAAAATTATCAATATTTGTAACATGTTTTGCTTTATTCTCAATATATTTAATTCTTAAAGGGTCAATTTTTAGGTCTATCTCAATAAAAAGTTTGCATTAGTCGTGTATGATCTAAACTCTATAATTATCCTAGCTTGAGTGTTTTTTCTAACAAATTATTCAAAACCAGTAATTCTTTTATATTTTATAGAGAAATATGGAACAATGAGGTCGTCAACAATCATTATTAGGTGACCGCATATGGATAAATCAACGTAGAAATCCAAATGGTTCTGGTTTAAATCCAGTATATGTAGAGGGTGTGGAGACTTTTTTATCATTTGCGGCATCAAATCCAGAATTTGTTTTAGAAGGAAAAATAAAATGCCCTTGCAAAAAATGTGCACTGAGAACGTTTGACACGTTTGACAAAGTGGGAGAACATCTCTTGCGTTTTGGTTTTCAACCAGATTATGTTTTTTTGTATCAACACGGTGAACGCAGTTCCAGAGTAGGTGATACCAACTTGATTTCGGATCCATCCCGGTTTCAAGATTTAGTACATGATGTTGCAGGTTCATCTGTTCAACTTAAAGAAACTCTGGCTGATATAGCTTCAAATCCTGAGTTGGCACCGTCTGAATTTTATGAGTTGTTGAAGTCTGCTGAGGATGCATTATATCCTGGCTGCAAGATGAGCAAATTAGAAGCAGTTGCAAAATTTATGGCTATCAAATCAGATAACGGAATGTCAAACACCTGTTTTGACCAGATATTTTCTTTGCTTAAATCACTGTTACCCGAAGGAAATGTTTTACCTGCAAATTACTATGAGAGTAAGAGGCTGGTTCGAAATTTGGGACGTACTTGTCAGAAGATTCATGCATGTTCAAATGACTACATTTTATATTCTGGGGAAAAGGAGTCGTTGGATAGTTGTCCCACATGTGGGCAACTGAGATATAAAGAAGGACAACACGGGAAGTCTGATTTGATTCCTGTAAGACAGTTGAAATATTTTCCGCTTACATCCAGACTTCAACGTTTATTCATGTCTAAGAATACAGCGACAATGATGTCATGGCATAAAGAGAATATTTCAAATGATAAAAGCTTGAATCATCCAACCGATGGTGATTCATGGAAACATTTTGATATAGTGCATCCATCTTTTTCTTTAGAAGCTAGAAATGTTCGACTGGGCCTTTCCACTGATGGTTTCTGTCTGTTTGGATCTTATGGTAGTCAATATTCATGTTGGCCTGTTTTTTTAACTCCGTACAATTTACCTCCATGGATGTTGACGAATGAGCAATATATCTTTTTGACTTTACTAATTCCAGGACATCCGAAGAAAAATATTGATGTTTATTTGAAACCATTGATTGATGAATTAAATTTATTTGTGGAGTACTGGTGTCAGTACATATGATGTTGCAACGAAACAGAATTTCATACTGAGATCAGCATTGATGTGGACAATAAGTGACTTCCCAGCTTATGGGATGTTATCTGGCTGGAGTACACATGGTCAGAAATAATGTCCTTACTGTATGGGAGATAACAAAGCATTTAAGCACATTCATGGAAAGAATCCTTGTTATTTTGATTGTAATCGCAGATTTCTTCTAGCTGATCATCCTTTTCGCAGAAACAGATCTCATTTCAGAAAAGGAAAAGTTGAAAGGGATGGACCTCCAAAAATGATATCAGGTTCAGAGTTAAAATCAGTTGTATTTCCATTACCTCCCATCACTTTTGGTCCCACAATAAACCAACATAAAATTTCGGGTTTTGGGAAAAAACACAATTGGATTAAATGTAGCATATTTTGTGATTTGCCATATTGGTCTGATTTGTTGGTCCAACACATGTTAGATGTCATCCATATTGAGAAGAACTGTTTTGATAATTTGTTTCATACAGTTTTGGATACGCCAGGAAAGAGCAAAGACAATGTAAATGCATGTTTAGATCTTGCCCAAATTTGCAGGCGTCTAGAATTGGAACTGTTTGAGAATGTCAGAACAGAAAGGTTACTGAAACCAAAAGCAGCTTATACACTGTCTAAAGAAAACCGTTTATTATTTTGATAGTGGATTGCAGATTTGAGACTTCCAGATGGCTGTGCTTCCAATTTGGGTAGATGTGTAAAGAATGGTCATATTACTAGATTAAAAAGTCAAGATTGTCATGTTATAATGGAAAGACTTCTACCCATTGGATTAATAGGTCTGTTGAATTATGGGATTTGGGATTCCATAATAGACATGTCTCATTTTTTTCGGGAAATTTGTGCGGCTACAGCAGATTATGATTCTCTAGGAAAACTTGAAAAAGATGTTGTTGTAATTATATGTAAACTGGAAAAAATATTTCTGTCGTCTTTCTTTGACTCAATGGAACATTTGATGTTACATTTGCCATATGAAGCCAAATGTGGAGGTCCAGTACAGTTTCGATGGATGTACCAATTTGAAAGATACATGCAAAAATTGAAAATAAAAGTATGTAACAAAGCATCTATTGAAGGATCTATTGCAGAAGCTTATTTGCAAGAGGAAATATATTTTTTTCTGCTCCCATTATTTTGAATCTGAGTATCCTTCAAAACACAACTGAATGGGATGGAACGAGAGGAATATTCATGAAATCGACAATCAATTATCTGTTTTCAACCAGTCAGAGCATGGTTTTGGTGGAGTTTATGAACGCTGGCTTTCAGATGATGAGCATCATAGAGCTCATACGTATGTTCTGATCAACTGTGAAGATATGACATCAGTTGTACTGTAAGTGTTTATATCACTTATTCTATCATTTATGTTATAGTAAATATCTTTGGTTTTTATAGGTTGTATGATAATCATATCAAGAAACAAATTCCAAAAATTACAGCAGCTGCTCTCGAAGAACGTCGACTGAAAAATTTCTCTCAGTGGTTTCAAAAACTGGTAAAATAAATTCTTTATCTTTTAGAAACTCATTCAATGTATAGTTTACTATATTGATAATTATTTCACAAATTTTCAGGTGTCTCGACATGCTGATAAATTTGACAAACGGCTGTGTGTATTGAGTAACCCACCTTCCAAACTTGTTAAAACTTATAATGCATATGTGGTGAATGGATTTCGATTCCACACACATGCATATGGGGAATCGAAAAAAACAATGAACAATGGAGTTAGCTTGAGAGGATCTCATCATCGAGAAAATAAAGTTGACTTTTATGGCATACTTGATGAAATCATTGAACTCTGTTATCTTGGACAACATTACATAACCATGTTCAAATGTCGGTGGTTGGATACAGAGAGAGGCGTGCGTGTTCATCTGACTCATGGAATCATCGATATTAAATGTAAAAGTGTTCTCGCAGTAAATGAACCATTCTTATTGGCTCAACAGGCATATCAAGTTTATTATGCAAAGTACTATGCTACATCAAGAGACTTGACTGATTGGTGGAGTGTAATAATAATCAAAATTCGAGACAATCAGTTTAGTCAAAGTGAATGTGCTTTCACGGATGTGCAAAGAATTGAAGTTTTTCAAGAGAGTACTCAAAATCAATATTTTTTACAAAGAGACATGAGTATCGATGACGACACCCCACATTTAAGAGTCAGTGATGACGATGATGTTAATGATGTCAGATATGAATTTGAAATGGTAAGATATGAAGCAATTGTAACTCGAATGGATATCGATGATGTTGAGGAGGAATATAAAGATGACATTGACATATATGAAGATGATGATGAAGATGAACACTGATAGAATTCCATGGTATTTATATACAATCATTATATGTATATATGTATATATAATAGTAATTATCAATTATTTGGTAACATTAACATTTTCTGTTTCAGATGGACGACGCCACATTTTGTGAGTTGGCGGATGTTGACCTGACTTTCGATGCAGATGAGTTGCTGACAGATGACCCTCAGCCTGTAGGTGCTCCAGCGAGTACGCGGAGGGGGCGCGGTCTTGCACGATTGATGATTCCCGACCCCGTCCCCGAGCGACGTCCACGTCTTGGGTTTGATCCACGCACACAGAGGTATAATAACCTATGTGATAACCTGTGGATTTGACTAAGATTTCATTAATCTATTCACATAATAAATGTTTATTATTTTTATAGTTTTCCGCAAATAGCAGTCGGACAGGGCAGCGCTATTTTGCGCAACTATTTCTCTCAGCCGTGGACCACATGGGAGAAGATTCCAATTGATGTACAGCAGGCCATGTTCGGCCATTGGTTGGTACGTACGTAAATAAATAATTTTTATTCTGAAAATTATTTCATTTAAAACTTGATATTTTGATTTATTTGTAGGGTTTATGCTATCCGATCGAGGATACCATGCGTGACGCCATCCACGAGGCATGGGAGGTGTCCATGCGTGATCACCTTCGTCAGTTTTTGCACAATTTAAGAAAAGCTGCGATGAAGAAAGCAGGAGTGTTAGATTTTGACGAGTCATGTAGAGCACACCGACCAGAGTACATTTCATCCCATGTATGGGGTGGATTATGTGCGCACTGGTTGAGTGGTGCCTTTCAGAGGAGATAATCGGTGGGGAGGCAGAATCAGGGGAGACAGGAGGTGACTCATCGAGCTGGGAGTCGTTCTTTCAGTACTCATAGACAGCATCTGGTACATACATTATTTATAAATATTTTATATAACTATAAATATTAACAGTTTATTTTTTATTCTTATAGGCTGTCGAGCACCCCGATATTATGGAGTACGACGTATATCGGAGGATGTATAGTGATCCTGCTACTAGGGAGCTCAGAGGTGATCGTCAGCATAACATCGTGGTTAGTATTATTTGTTTTCAAGTTTAAAAATTAACTGCATATAATATATTCACAATTTTAATTTTAAATTGCAACTACAAGAGTCATATGAGGCCGTAGCGTCACAATCCCGGCCTGAGAGTCAGGCCGATTCATCAGATCAGACCACTGGACATCGGTTTGATGAGGCAGCATGGATGCAGGCCACCCAGTATGCCTTCGAGAAGGGCCGGGTAGTTGGTATCGGCTCTCGACTGACTCCCGGAGATTATTATGGCAGTGCTGTGATGTCGGCGTCCAGCTCTAGAGGAGCTCGTGCATCTTCTTCTACTACACAGTATGAGGATCAGTTGCGATCTCAGACTGCACTGATAGAGTGTCTCCGACAGGAGCAGGAGCAGATGCGTCAGCAGCATGAGGAGGAGCGTCGACGCCAGCATCAGTTGTACGAGGAGCAAACGAGTCGGTGGCAGCAGCAGCATCATGAGAAGATGGAGTACATGCGCCGACTCACTCATGCTTTAGGGATGGAGTTTCCTCCACCACCATCTGTAGATCCCCCACCTCCCCCCTCCTTCATATTAGTGTTTGTATTTATGTTATAAAATTTTTGAAATCAAAATATGATTTTTTTTTCTATTCGTAGTATCTGTCTCATTATAAAATATTAATAATATTATATTTTTAAATAACAATATTAATATTAATAATAATATTATTTATATTTTATAATATTAAATTTTATATATATATTAAAATTTTATAATATTATAATTTAATTATATTTTTTTGTAATACTTGAATTATTTTAATATTTGAATGTAAAATAATTCTATTATTTTTATATTAATTAAAAAAACTTATTAATATATTTTTTTATTTATGAATTATAATTCTAATATTATTATATTAATTAAATCATTTATTGATATTCTATTATTTTTTATTTTTGAATTATAATTCTATTATTATTATATTAATTAAAATAATTATTTATTTTTATTTGTGAATTATAATTCTATTATTATATTAATTAAAATCATTTATTAATATTTTATTATTTTTTATTTTTGAATTATAATTGGATTATTATTATATTAATTAATATAATTTATTAATAATTTATTTTTTTTATTTTTTTTAGTATTTGCGACGGGATACTATGCCCGTCGAAAATAGTATTATTAATATATGCATTAAAATAATTTATTAAGAGTTTTTTATTTTTTTTAGAATAGTTTTTGCGACAGGACCCGTCGCAAAAACTATTTGCGGCGGGCCCGTCGCAACAGGTATTTGCGACGTGTCCCATCGCAAAAACTATTTTAAAAGTTTTTTACAAATATGTGGAGTACTATTTGCGACGGCGAGAATTCCCGTCGGAAAAAAAGGCTTTAGCGACGGGCCCGTCGCAGATAAGTGTTGTTGCGACGCCGTTTTCAGCAACCGGCCATTTGCGACGGGATCCCGTCGCAAATGACCTGTCAAAAATACCTGTTTTTCTAGTAGTGATTCCATTGGAAAATTTACTTCTCACTACATTCTACCCAACATAACTAATTTTTTCTTATAAATGTTATTTTATAAAATGATGTCAAATTAGGTGATTATACTTCAACGTCATGGGTTCTTCTGGTTCCCATTTTGTTTACTTGTAGATTTGGTTTCATCATAGTAATTATTCTTGGTGAGTATTATAAGGACCCATTCATAAGCAGTACATATTCATGAGTTATGTAGAGAAATGTTATTTATATCACATTGAGGATACATTACCCTTTAATGGTTTAGATAATTAGGGCATATCATATTAATAATTACTCAAATATTAAAAACTAGATACTTCTACACACAATCCATTTTTTCATAAAACATATATTTTAATAAAAATCATGGTTTTAATCCTTATTTAATGATAATAACTTTTCGATGATCCCATCATTAGCTATATTCTCTTTTAAATACAGAGATAAAAAATAATAACAAGGAATTATAATACAAAGATAAGTAATGGGTACTCTAGAATGAAAAATTACATTCTTATTAAAACATGTAAACTCATGAATAATTTATCATAAAGTAAAACATTTCAATTTAATGGAATAGTATGTAATTTTTTAGGAATATAAGCTAATTTATTAACATTTATATAATAATTTGAGTACCACCAAACTCACAGGATGCATATTTAACATATAAATGTTAGATGGGACATAATCCTACTTAAATATAATAATGATACGGTTGAAATCCATTCATATCACCATTAAAAATGGAATAGCCTTATGGAGGAATTCCATACATAATACATTATAGGTTATAATGTAACCACTCATCATTGGTTTATCAGGAAATCACCAATCATTGGTTTATCACATAACCCTCATGAATTGTTATTGTACCATTATACAATCATAGAAAATAAAATACTGAAATTATAAACATTTCACTCATAAAATTTAAATTAAAATCATATCAAATATTTACATGATATTTAAATATTACAAACCCCTTCCAATCCATTTTCGATAATAAAACTTCCAAAAAATGGAATATGTGATTTCATTTCCTTTTAAAAATATAATGGTTTATAGAGGAATCGAAATATAAATAATAATTATGGTGCAAGAGAAGACATTATCACCATATACATTTATAAAATTATTTTTTGTATTTGGTAAGGAATGTAAAAAATGATTCATAATGAATAATTAATTACCCTAATAATTTAATGAAATTATATGTCAAAAGGGTTGATTGTACACTAGATAAAATAAGGAGGTGTATAAAATCAAAATATGCCTTAATGAAATGAGATTGAGATGAAGTCTATTACCTTGAGTCGAATTCACCACAAATATTCTTTATCTTCGTAATTAAAAAGGTGGGTTAATTTCAACATGTTTCAAAAAAATTATGGTATTTTATTCATTTTATATCACTTGATAAAATGTTTGTCCAATTAAATAATTACCTATGTTTATGTCAGACCTATTGTCGATATTCAGTATATTAGTCAAAAATGAACATGGTATGATGTTAATAGTCTATGTGGCCATAAATCCATTATCTCTTGTATAATATTCATCAAATTAATATCATTTGTATAAATTAATAACAATTTCAAATCACACTATGATGTATGGTAATGATAATTGAACAATATTATAATAGAGATGGTATGTTGCTCATACACAAGAGTATCATTTTCCATTTTTTCAATGACTGTTATGGGAAAAAGGTTAGCGATATTTTATCCTTCCGAATTTATCATAACATTTATAATATCATATTAACCAATTTAATAATATTTCATATATCATAAATGTTTTTTAGTGGGAGACAATGCATCACATTCTTTCATGGAGGAGATAGTTCCCACGTATGCAACGAAGAAATTATCAGTTTATGTGCACATAAAATAGAAAAAAATTCAAATATTATTTTATAATAATGATTAATATGTCATGACTATGGCATTTGAGTCTTAATTCTGTCATTATAACCATTCATGGGAGATAGTTATGTAAAATTAATTATATCAGTTTGTGTAGGTGATAGGTCACATGTACATATGAACGATTAATCATTTTCCCATTTGATGGAAGTGTGGATGGGTTTAGATGATTGTAAAAAAAAATTAAATCATACTATGTTGAGGATATTCAAGTTATTATCTCATCATGGATGGAAATGATTGGTGTAAGTTGAAGAAGAAATAAAATAGAAACAACTAAATAAAAATATTACATTTCATTCAGATGATCACCATTATTAACACCTTAAAACCACTAAAGAGCATGTTTTTCATAAAATAAGGTGTCATTATTGTCAGTCGGTGTTCTGGTAAGTGTTTTGGGAGAGTTTTGTGGAACTAAAGTCTTTTTAATTGTAAGGAAGAGAGATTAATTGGTTCCCTTTTATATGAGAGGGAAATGGACATCATGGACTTATTAAATGTATTAAATTAATAAAAATTCATTTTCTACTAAAAAAGAGGAAAATAGGTTTAGTTTGATGAAATGATGAGTATTGGTCAAAATATTATATTCCAATAAAAATTATTCATTTTGTGAATATTTTTGTAATCCTTCTCTTTTGGTTTTAACCCATTGAAACTCATACACTTTTATCCAGGAATTTAAAATTTGATGTTAAAATAATTACCAAAGCCTGCCAAACGACCTACGAATAAGTCATTAATGACATTTTTAGGAATATATCAACTTATTTATGGATTCATTTTTTTATGAATATTATATTTTCATAAAAAAATTATATTTTAAGATATGAATTATGTCAAAGTTGAAGATATTTTTTATATGGATTATAATATATTAATAACAAAATTGTTTCATAAAAAATATCCACCTAATTTAATATAGAAAATTTCAATGAATTCTATAAAATTATTACATGGAATCAAAAATTTCATGTTATAATTATTTTAATATTATTAATATTATTAAATTGATTCTCCCTTTAATAAAACAATACTGCATCATCCTTATGCAATAATAAACTTTAATTTTATCATGCATTAAAATTAAAAATATAATATATTGTTATATATAAACATTTAATATTTAAAAATACTATTTATAAGATAATTTTAATTATATATAACCCTATATTAAAAATGACTAACTTATTACAAAATATGAGTATGCCATTTTTATCTTATCTTTAAATAAAATATAACAAATGTAATATTCTTAGCCAAGATGCATATAAATGTAATAATTTATTAATATGGTTTATTTTTTCTTGAAACCAACTAATCTTATGAAATTAAAAAATGTGTTAGGATAATATTATAATATCATAATATTATTGTTACCTTTAATTTCTTGATTTACCCTTATCCATGGTAATTAAAATACAGAATATACAATTCACTAAAAATTAATTTGAATATATAAGATCTAATTTTTCATACTAATTATAAACATGAATTACTTTATGAAAATACAATTCACAAATGTGACTAAATGAATTTTAAAAATAATCTCATATATATGGTGAGAGGTTGGGTAATGGTGGAATTCTTAATTTCAATAAGTTTTTATATTGTATTTAAATATAAAAAATCATTAAAATTACAAACATTGTATTAATACATGTATTATTGTTCTTTTAAGATTTTAGAAATTATTTTAAGTTATTATAATTATTTAATTATGAAAATAGTTTTAAACTGCAACATAGTATTTTTTAACTATTCAATCAAAAAATTAAAGTTCTGTACAAAATATAAAAAAATTAAATTTATTTTTGCAACCCCTCATCAAAATAAGATGTTTTTTAAATAGAACATTTAATAATGTCAAAATCTTGATCAAAAATGGTTCTCTATAAAAAGGTGGAATTTTTTTTTCAAAAACAATTATTTTAACAATAAAACTAGATTTATAAAATATGTTATTTGACATATTATTAATTTTTATTAATATATAAGAAATAAATAAAGAGGAATTATTTTATCATTACCTACGATGTTACATCCCCCCCCCCCCGTTTGAAAATTGTGTCCATAATTTTTAATTCTCTTATCAAGTACGTGGTTGTCCTTTTTATTCATAGAATTTGTAGAATCCCAAGCTTTATATTCAATAATATTGGTTTTCTATAAAACCTTTACCTGATTAATCAACTTATTCTGCAAAACATTACCTATGTGGTAAAGAACCAGAACTTTTTGTTCATCATAAGGATAATTCTCTTCTAACATGACTACTTCTGAACTCAAAACCAGAGATGGTATTAAATATATATAATTAACATTGAATCAGGAAAAGAATTGTTCTCTTGGCCTAAAATAAGATGTAAATGCCTTCTTATGGAAACTATTTTAGCATTCTTGACGAATTCATGTGGTCCAATGATCCTCGGACTCATCATTACCTTATTACCAAAATACATCACTCTTTTTCATGGAGTGACTTATAGAAATACATGATCACATACCCGAAAAGAAATATCATTTCTAATATTATCTGAATAACATTTCTGAACACTATTGGAATTAATCATTTATTGATGAATCAAATGAACATTATCTACTAATTTATCTTAAAATTCATGTCCCATCAATCACCTTTTACCAAATTCATCCTAAAAAGTTGGGATTGATCACTTATTTCCATATAATTCCCTAAATGATTCAATCTATATACATGAATGAAACTGTTATTATATGAAAATTCCACAAAAAAATGTTGATCACAAAATCATAAGTAATCCATTGATAAAGCACATAAAATATCAACCAATGTCAAAATTGTTCTATTTAACTTCCCATGTGATTGAGGATGGAAAGTGGTACTGAAATTAATTTCAATGGAAAACTACTTCTGACGGCCTTTCCAAATGTTAGATGTGAAATGAGGATCTCAATCATATACAATTGACAGGGTAACACCATATAACATAAACCTATCTTTAATATATAATTGAAGTAGTAGATCTATTGATAGAGTATCTAGAATAAATAGAAAATTCACATATTTTATCAATCAATCCATCATAACTCAGATAACATTGTTTCCCCAAGATTTCTTCTGTAATCCCTCTTTGAAATACGTAGATATATTTTCCCATTAACACACAACACACTAAAATACTGAAGAATACCTTTAAGTTACCATTGCTCTATATTATCTTTTTGAGAAGCCAAATATATTTGGGAAAATTCAACAGTATCTTTTTTCATTTCATCCCACTAGTAATACACTCAATGGTCTCTATACATCTTAGTTCTTCCCCGGGTGAAATACAAATAGAGAACTAAGAGCTTCATTTAACAGATATTTCATCAAATATGAATCACAAAGAAAAAATTATCTATTCTCAAACCTAAAAAACAATCAATATCAATGTTATATTAAGGTAATGTTTCCTTTTAAAATAATTCTACTATTTTCTAAAAATCTCCATCTTTCTTTCATACGTGCTTAATTCTGTAAGATAGAGATGATTTCACTAACACCTAAAAAAATAAAGTAATTTTAGGCCTAAAAAATATCCAATAAAAAATTAATCAAATCTTCAAATAAATTACTTGGATCCAAATTTAGTATGGTTAAGGTATAATTGTTCTTTCAACATAATCAACCACATTATTTTCATTTCTAGGAGAGTAATGAATCTTGCATTTATAATCCATGATTAGTTTCTTCCATATCCTCAATATCATGTTCTACTTTTATTAATATATATATAATTAAAAATATTTTTATTATTATATATTTCACACATTACAACATAAAAATTATTCGAAAACATTTTGGGTTGAAAACGATAGAAGATAATTCAAATCATATGTATGGTATTTTATCTCATATTATTTAAACTAGTGTAATGCATAAGAAATTACTTGGTCATTTTATAGAAAAATAAATCCATTTACATTCAATGATGCATCAATTAATATAAAAAAAACATCACTTCTAGAAGGTTGGACCAAAACTAGATCATTTACAAAACTTCTTTTCAGTTATTCATAACAATCATCTCTTTATTTTTTCTTGTGAACATAAATCCCATACATGTTAAATTATTTTTTGTTCTAGATAGCAATGAAAAGATTTCAATAAACAATAGATGATAACCTACTAATCCAAAAAAACACTAAATCATTATTACATTGTAGGGTTTTCTCCACTCTTCAACAACTACTATTTTAGAATGGTAAACTGTTATGCCGTATTTGGGAACAAATTGACCAATGAATGAAATTTATTATAACCTAAAATCTCGATTAATAAACAATTAAAATAGTTTCTCTTGTTGTAAGGTTTTCAAAACAATATTTAAGTGACATTCATGTTTCATGCATCTTATAGAATAAACCAAAATAACATTTAGACACACAACCACAAATATATCTAAAAAATTGTAAGGCTCCATTCAAGATATTCATAAATTTAAAAGACTCATTAGATAACCCAATTGGAATAACTACAAACTCATAATTACTATATCTCTTTCAAAACAATGTTTTGGAATGTTATCTTCCTTTCCATTCTTGTGATGGTACCAGAACCTCAAATCAACCTTCAAAAAATAATAACCCCCTTGGAGATAATAAAAAAAATCATCGATATGAAGAGAATGATACATTTATATAATATTTATGTCATTCAAGGTTCTACACTGGAATCTATGTCTTAGGGAACCATCTTTATTTTTCAAATATAATTCAGGATCACCCCATTTTGAATTACTAGTAATAATGAAACCATTATTAAACAATCCTTGAATATATTTATACAATTCCCCCATTAATACATGATACATTAAATAATTGTGTTTATAAATAGTTTTATCATTCAGAACTAAATAAATAGAATATTCAACCTCAAGATCACAAACAACACGAGAAATGATTTTCGGAAAAACTTATTTAATTTCATTCAGTAATGGAATGCCACTAATCAGTATTTCTTCATTATTTAAAAAAATGATATAGAAAAATTTCACAATACTATCACATCTTATTTGTATGTTGTTAAAGGTATGAATTCATTGAATGAAAATGTCCTGGCATGGAAAACTATTTTATGCAGGTAGCCTGAAAGGCAATGCATACCCAAAATGGCATCAAACTCCACTATGGATTGTTTAATAAGATTTGATGGAATGATCAACCCCACTAATGATAATTGGACGATTTCTATAAATATGGGTTACATTAAAAATTCCACCTAGATTTTCTAAAAAGAATTATATATCAATCACATGAGGTGATATTACCAATTTTCATAAAAATTCCCCAGAAATGAATGAATGTGTAAAGACCCGTAAAATAGAAGGAAATTTTTTTCTTAATTTTCTTTGGGATTTTTCAAGAACACAGTTTCAGACGACACTTGATTCCGAGGCCCGGTGTGCCCAGAAATTTCTTTCCGAAGTTTAGCTCGAGTACGTTCAGTGAACGAACGAGCGAGAATTTCTAACTTTTGAACCGGTGCTCGGAATCGAATTCCAAGGGCACCGATGGAACCACAGCGCCGGTAATTGCTTAGGAACACCTGTTCCGGAGATGCGTTTTCATGAGAGTTGATGATAAAAATTGTGGAAGTTAAAAATAAAAATTTAACAACATTTTTAATTTTTTTTACTCTAAGTGTTTAATCCTTGGATGGAATTTGGGTAACCACCCAACCTCCCTTGGAGGTTATGAGGGTGATGGGCCCATACGAACCCCAACCCTTCATATACACTAACCCCCCTCAACTCACATTAGATTTTGTTAACATAAGTTATAACTTATGACATTAATGTAGTAAGTTTAATGTGAGTTTTTGAAATTCAAACTCTTGAATTTCAAAAGGTCTGTTCTGTTAATAAAATAACAAAGGAGCTTATTCTATTTTGTTGTTAGAGTTTTGTCGTTGAGAGGTTTTGGGATGAACATATTCTTCTTTGATGAAGAACGCGAAGAACGAACGATCTCTGACGTGGAGAGCCAAGCCCTAGGAGACCGTCTTCCGCGACACTGACCCGCGACGCGATGTCTTCTTCCATGACGTTTTTCTTCCACGACGTTTCTTTTCGTGATGGTTTTCCGCGGAGAAATCTCCGTCAACGTCTTCGAATCCTCGCTTCGCGACGCCGACGTTCGTCATCTCTTTTATCAAGGTAGGGGTTTAATTTTATTTAATTATTTTTTTCGTTCATGAATTCTAGTTTGTCGTTCTTCGTGGATATACGACTAAATGATATCAATTAACAAGAGGGATCCGGACCGCACAAACACGGCCGACCCTCCTTCCTTAACCTTGTTTTATTCCTTGTGGATGGAACGGAATGGCGTGGTGTCGTCGCACCACGCGGGAATCGTACGACAAGTAATACGCGATGCCGTCGCACCGCGCCATGTAGTTGATCAAGGATGCGACGTCATTGCACCGCGCTGAAGAAAACCGAAGACGCCGCAGCCGGAGCGGGGCCGCGGCGGAGGGGGCGTGGTGCCGTCACACCACGCCAGAAGAATCAATCCACGACCGGTTCTGGGCCGCGGCGGAGCTGGGTGACCGGCGGCCGGTTCCAGGCCGCCGGTGTCGGCGATGGAGGAAAGGACCAGCCGTCGCCGGTCCTTGTTGGCAGAACCGGCCGACCGGTGCGGGCCGGCCAGACAAAGGGGAGCTGGGGGAATTAATTCCCCCGACCGGCCAGCAAAACGGCCCCCTTAAATGGGGGGGGGTGGTTTCACCAGGGGGGTAGGCGCCCCCCCCCCCTGCTGAAACGGCTTGGCCACTGGCCGAGTTGGCCAGCGCGCAGGGCGCGCTGTGCCGAGGCCGGGCTAGCCGCCGGGCCGGTCCGCCAGGCCAGCCGCCGGGCCGGTCTGCGAGGCCGGGCCACACCCAGGCCGGGCCGGGCCACGCCGGGCCGGGCCGACCCGGACCATGGGAGGTTCGACCCGGTTCGGGCCGACCGGGGGGTCTCGGGCCGGGTCGGTCCAGGCCCGAAACCCCCGTTTTCAGACCGTCTTCGGTCTTTTGCTCATAACATGGGCTACCGACCTCCGATCGATGCACCGCTAGTTGAAATGAGATCCTTGAATCGAGACGGTCATTTTGGTATATTGCACTCAAGGTTTTGGATTACATTGAGTTTGGCCGGGTTGGTTCGTACACGAAACCAACTGGGCCCTCGGAGCAGAAACACTCATATCATGATCTACGGACGTCTGATTGATGTGTCATCAACTTTGTTGGATTCCTCTTAGTGAGAAGGATCTTTTGGCTTACTCCACCTGAGGTTTGGACGTGGTTGGTGTACGTTCGGGTTTTTTTTGCCTTAAAAACCAACCGGGCCCCTCGGACGAAAAAGCCAATAACTCTCAGACCGAGCATCCGATCGACACGCCGTCTGCGATGTTTAGTTCCTATTGACGATACAGAACTTTTTGATACATCAACTCTGAACTATGTGTCAGTTGATGTATCATCCTCTCGGCTCGTGGGGCGGACCCTCCCGAACGAGCTTGCTGTGTGTGGGAACCCTAGTGCTGCCTGCGGCTGCTACTGTGACTACGACGATGACTGTGCAGAGATCCTCAGTGGATTCGATGACGACGACTACAACGCTCAGCGATCCTATGTGGATCAGTGGTACTTATCCTGTGTGGGTCCGATCTTGTGTGGGTCAGCACTCAGAGGTTCTGTGTGAGCCAACGCCTATAGATCCAGTGTGGGTCCGATCCAGTGTGGGTCTGACGACTTAGATGGATCTGTGATCTTGTCTATCGTCTTTCGAAGAAGTATACCTGTATGAGTTGAATCATGTTTGACATTCTTGTGTGGATTGTGTTGTGCTATCCAGTGTGGATTTACGTTTTGTTTTCCTATGTGGATTGGGTTGTACTTGGGCTTGGATGTTGGAGGCGAACGAGAATTGACGACTTAGGTATATGTATTGCCATATACCTAAGCAGTGTCGGATGTTACTTCGTGATTGTATCTTTCCTTTGTGGATTATCCTTTGTGGATTCTGGGAGACCTTAAGGGGTCACGGGGTCCCTAATGAGTAGCTTATACTCACCCTTTCACGGGCTATGCCCGCACTAAGTTGTGTTGGTTGCAGACGACAGACAACGCTGATCGTGGTGGAGGCTTGTGGAGCTGGACGGTACCGGGAGGTGGAACACTGGGCGGGACATACTCAGAGTGGTCGGATGGACCCGAGGAGCAGTGGAGCCTTTCTGTACCCACCCTTCAGGTGGGATTTCTAGTGGATAGCTCGTCGTTGCGGCTTTACCTTTCAGTTGTTGTTTTCCCTTTCGAGTTGTACTTTACTTTTAGTTTGGGTTTGTATACTGGCCCACTTACTTTTCTACACTTCACTCTTGTACCAGCTTTTACTTAGTATTTACTTCCACTACTTGTTTAATCTGTGGTGTTTGTTTACTTTACATAGGCAATGCCTTCCCTTTTTACCGGGATTTACGCCTTGGTGCTAGTAGCCAGCCCCTGGCCTATGGATGGTGGGCTTGGGGTAGTCACGGCACGGGCCTCGAGGACAGGTCGTGACAAATTTGTATCAGAGGAGTTCGATTCTACCGCAAAACATGGGACTCTGATCTTTTTCTTTGTGAATAAAAAGTATTTAGCGTATTGGGTATGGTTATCAGTCCAGGGAGTCCAGTGTTGGTGTGGCGGCCGACGTATCCATAAAGCAGGACCATGACTTCTGATTTCTAACTTAATGAACGAAAACATTGATTGCATGTGTGTTTCAAATTTTCTTTGTGATTACTTTATATCAGCTCACCAGGTATACTGTTCTGACCCTAGCGAACCTGTTTTCTTTTCAGGATGGCCCCACGACGGTAGCCTGCTACTGTTCTGAGAGTCGAGCATGACGACAGCCCACCGAGCGATGAGGCCTCGGTGCAAGGCCCTTTTTCAGTAGTGGCACCGGCGGTATCTCTACCCGCCGAGCCACCTATGCTTCCAGCACCAGCCGCTGATGATGCACGTCGCCTCAGTGCACTGCATGAGTTCCAGCGCCAGCGACTGCCCAGGTTCCACAGGGAAACGGACCCCCAGGCAGCCGAAGACTGGATGGAGGCAGTGGTGAGAGTTTTCAGGTTAGTGAGGACACCAGCAGACCTCATGGTGATCCTCGCAGCGAGCCTACTACACGCAGCAGAAGGCAGATGGTGGATCTTGATTCTCCAGGTGCACGATGAGGCATCTCTTCTCTGGATGGACTTTGAGAGCCTCTTCCGCTCAGAGTTCTTCCCAGCCACCCTCCGTGCGGTGTGCATTCAGAGGCTTCTTCATCTGCGGCAGGGCAGCATGATGGTCGCCCAGTACTCGGTGAGATTTACCGATCTCTTGCGCTACTCGACAGACATGGTACGGGACCCATTATTCCGTGCTCAGGCATTTGAGCAGTGATTGAGACACGAGATCAGGGCATCGCTGATCTCCCTCAGTATTCCGACTCAGACAGGAGTACTGGAGCATGCCCTTTTGATCGAGAGCTTTCTTACTTAGTCTACACCAGTGCTGAGACCCAACGTAGGGCGGTACGTAACAGAGTCTTCTGTAGTAGGCAGTCGACGGATGACACATGGGTCTAGGCAGACTAGACCCTCAGGCAGACGACCTCAGGACACTGGCTTAGCAGAGCGGGTCACACAGCATGGAGCTAGTCTTTTGAGAGGCAGGCAGTGCTACTCATGCGGCGGGCAGGGCCCCATGGCTTGTGACTGGCCGACCCGCCGTGCTGAGGAGTAGAAGATGGTTGAGGGACCACCGAGGCAGAGGCAGAGGGTCGACCGTGGCGGTCCGCAGGGAGGAGGCGGACGAGGCAGAGGAGCTGGCCGAGCAGCAGGTGGTGGGCGACGCTTTGAGGCTCTATCACCACCACCACCCGGAGGTCCACCCCGACCACAGGGTGTTTGCGGCCAGAGACAGGCATAGCTCCAGGAAGCAGAGGCCTACGACCATGGCGCTCCCGAGATGATTCAAGGTACTATCTATGTCTATTCCACCCTTTCTGCAGTTCGTATAGATAGAAGAGCGAGTCATTCTTTCATAGCTACTGCCTTTGTTCAGAGCTCGGAGATTCCGACAGAGCCGTTGGCTCGATCCTTACTGCTAGAGACTCATACGGGAGCAGACTCGATGATTACGCACTGGTGCCGGCAGTGTGAGCTTACTCTAGGAGGCGAGATCTTCGGCTGGTATCTTCTTGTAGCAGTGTTGAGGCCATACGATGTCATCTTGGGCATGGATTGGTTGTCTACGGTCCATGCACAGATTGACTGTATTAGGCGCAAGGTGCGATGTGTACTCACTGACGGGAGCAGGTTCACCTTCACCGGTGAGAAGGGATCCTTCGCAGCACAGGATGGACTTCCGAAGAGGAGAGGACAACCCATCACTCATCAGTTGGCTAGCCTCATCCTAGGAGCAGTTGACGTGCAGATTCCTGGTTTTCCTGCAGTGGTGGATCAGTATGAGGACGTCTTTCCTGACGATGTTCCAGGGCTACCTCCTCATAGATAGGTAGACATTTATATTTAACTATACCCTGGGATAGCCCCGATATCGATTCCAGCATATCGGATGGCCCCCACCGAGATTCGAGAGATGCAGGTACAGTTGGAGGACTTTCAGGGCAAGGGGTTCATCCGACCCAGTGTTTCACCCGGGGCTTCCCCGATATTGTTAACCAAGAAGGCGGACGGGAGCTTGCGACTTTACGTCGACTATCCTCGCCTGAACCAGGTGACAGTGAGGAACAAGTATCCGCCACTGAGGATTGATGAAGGGGAAACCCTTCGTGTGGTCAGACTTCTCTAGAGTTGTGGCACCACTCTCAGCATTGAAGAAGAAGGGGAAACCCTTCGGGTGGTCAGACAGATGTCAGCAGAGCTTCCAGGAGCTGAGACAGATATTGACCAGCGCACCTATCTTGAGGTTGCCTGAGGAGGGAGTAGGGTACGTAGTCTACTGCGATGCATCAGGGACCGGACTCAGATGTGTCCTGATGAAGGAGCAAGCAGTGATTGCCTATGGATCACGTCAGTTGAGGCCGCATGAGCAGAACTACGCTACCCATTACCTGGAGTTAGCAGATGTGGTCTTTGCTATGAAGACATGGCGACACTATCTGATGGGCGAGTGCTTTACAGTCTTTTCTAACCATCAGAGTCTTAGATACATCTTCTCTCAGAAGGATCTGAATCTGAGACAGTGGTGATGGCTTGAGTTCCTCCAGGACTATGACTTTGAGATAGTCTATACTCCTGGGAAGGGGAACGTTGTAGCTGATGCCCTCAGCAAGAGGACGGGCATTCAGCTACTTGAGGAGGCGACTGAGAAGCTAGCCTCTTTGCAGATATCCTTCGTGGATAGAGATGGAGCAGCCTTCCTTCAGTCTCTCATAGTCACTCATCCACTAATACTGCAGGTCAGAGAGGCACAACGTGGGGACACTGACTGTGAGACGCGACGTCCATAGATATTCTCAGGACAGGCCCCTGATGGTTTCTCCTTTGGAGCAGAGCACGAAATCCTTTTCAGAGGACGTACCTTGCTACCAGTTGCTTTACGGGAGGAGGTGCTAAGAGAGTTTCACACTTCTCCCTTGGCGGTACATCTCGGAGAGGTGAAGATGTACCAGGATCTCAGGCGACAGCACTGGTGGCTGGGCATGAAAAAGGCTGTGGTGGAGTTCGTATCTCGATGCCTCACCTGCCAGCAGGTGAAGGCAGAGCACCAGGTACCAGCATGCTTGGTACAGCCTTTGGAGGTTCTGGAGTGGAAATGGGACGGGATATCTATGGACTTCGTGACTGGACTTCCATGCACTTCCAGAGGTCACGACTCCTTTTGGGTGACTGTCGACCGACTCACCATGTTGGCGCACTTTCTACCCATCAGAGAGCAGGGCTCAATGGAGAGCTTGTGAGTACTTTACATTCAGGAGATTGTACGGCTTCACATTGTTCCATCATCTATCGTCTCCGATCGAGATGTTTGCTTTACTTCCTAGCTTTGGAAGGGGTTGCAGGAGGCGTTCGGGACGCAACTACTTCTAAGCACATCCTTTCACCCTCAGACAGATGGTTAGACAGAGAGGACCTTTCAGACTCTCGAGGACATGCTCCGCGCATGTGTCCTCGACTTTGGTCACAGCTAGGAGGACCACCTACCCTTGGTGGAGTTTGAGTACAACAACAACTACCACTCCACCATCGGGATGGCACCATACAAGGCATTGTACGACTGACCTTGTAGATCTCCTTTGTGCTGGACAGACCAAGGGGAGTTAGCACTTGTGGGACCGGAGATGGTCCAGGCCACGATAGAGAAGGTCCAGGTCATCCAGGAGCCGATGAGGACAGCTCAGAGCCGACAGAAATCTTATGCTGACAGGAGGCGGAGGCCACTAGAGTTTGAGGATGGCGACCTCGTCTTCTTTCATGTCTCACCTCGACGTGGTTTACGGAGATTTGGGGCGAGGCAGCATGTTGTCTCCACGCTTCATCGGACCCTTCCAGGTCCTCAGTAGGATTGGCGAGGTGGCTTATCATCTGGCTCTACCACCTCAGTTGCACCGGGTTCACGGCGTCTTCCACGTATCTCAGCTGAGGAGATACGTGCAGACTCGACGCACATCATTGACCATGGGGAGCATGACGTTGATGATGGGGCGACTTTTGAAGAGGTCCTACTAGAGATCGAAGATCGACAGGAGCATGTCCTACGTGGATGGTCGATTCCTCTAGTGCGCATCAGATGGAAGCACGAGAACCTCCAGGAGAGCACTTGCGTGTGGGAGGCTCAGATGCATGCTCAGTACCCACTTTTGTTTCCCTAGTTTTCGATGTATCTTTATGGGGACATAAAGCCCTGAGGTGGGAGTAATTTATAGACCCGTAAAATTCAAGGAAATTTTATTCTTAATTTTCATTGGGATTTTACAAGAACTCGGTTTCAGACGGCACTTGATTCTGAGGCCCGGTGTGCCCGGAATTTCTTTCCGAAGTTTAGCTCGGGTACGTTCAGTGAATAAATGAGCGGGAATTTCTAACTTTTGAACCGGTGATCGGAATCAAATTCTGAGGGAACCGATGGAACCACAACGCCGGTAATTGCTTAGGAACACCTGTTCCGGAGATGCGTTTTCACGAGAGTTGATAAAAATTGTGGAAGTTAAAAATAAAAACTTAACAACAATTTTTAGTTTTTTTACTCTAAGTGTTTAATCCTTGGATGGAAGTTGGGTACCCACCCAACCTCCCTTGGGAGGTTATGAGGGTGATGGGACACACACAAACCCCAACCCTTCATATCCTCTAACCCCCCTCAACTCCCATTAAATTTTGTTAACTTAAGTTATAACTTATGACATTAGTGTAGTATGTTTAATGTGAGTTTTGGAAATTCAAAATCTTGAATTTCAAAAGGCTTGTTGGGTTAATAAAATAAGAAAGGAGCTTATTTTATTTTGTTGTTAGAGTTTTGTCATTGAGAGGTTTTGGGAAGAACATCTTCTTCTTTGAAGAAGAACGCGAAGAGCGAACGATCTACGACGTGGAGCGCCAAGCCCTCGGAGACCGTCTTCTGCGACACCGACCCGCGACGTGACGTCTTCTTCCATGACGTTTTTCTTCCATGATGTCTCTTTTTGTGATGGTTTTACGTGACGAAATATTCGTCAATGTCTTCGAATACTCGCTTCAAGACACCGACATTCGTCTTCTCTTTTATCAAGGTAGGGGTTTAATTTTATTTAATTATTTTTTCCGTTCATGAATTCTAGTTTGTCGTTCTTCGTGGATATACGACTAAATGATATCGATTAATGAGAGGGAGCCGGACCGCACAAACATGGCCGACCCTCATCCTTAAACTTGTTTGATTCCCTGTGGATGGAATGGAATGGCGTGGTGTCGTCGCACCACGCGGGAATCGTACGGCAAGTAATACCCGACATCGTCGCGCCGCGCCATGAAGTTGATCAAGGACGCGACGTCGTCGCGCCATGCCGAAGAAAACCAAAGACGCCGCAGCCGGAGTGGGGTCGCAGCGGAGGGGGCGCAGTTCCATTGCACTACGCTGGACGAATCAACCTGCGGCCTGTTCTGGGCCACGGCGGAGCTGTGTGACCGGCAGCCGGTTTCGGGCCGCCGGTGTCGGCGATGGAGGAAAGGACCGGCCGTCGCTGGTCCTTGTTGGAAGAACCATCCGGCCGAACAAAGGGGAGCCGAGGGAACTAATTCCACCGGGCGGCCAGCAAAACGGCCCCCTTAAATGGGGGGGGGGCACGGTTTCACCAGGGGGGCAGGCGCCCGCCCGCCTTGCCGAAACAGCTCGGCCACTGGCCGAGCTGGCCCGTACCCTGGGCGTGCTGTGCCCAGGCCGGGCCAGGCCGGACCGCGCCGGGCTGAGCCGAACCGGACTTGGGGAAGGTCGATCCGGTTTGGGCCGACCGGGGGGTCTCGGGCCAGGTCGGTCCAGGCCCGAAACCCCCATTTTCGGACCGTCTTCGGTCTTTTGCCCATAACTTGGGCTACGGACCTTCGATCGACGCACCGTCAGTTGCGATGCGATCCTTGAATTGAGATGGTCTTTTCGGTATATTTCACTCAAGGTTTCATATTACTTTGAGTTCGGCCGGGTTGGTTCGTACATGAAACCAACCGGTCCCTCGGAGCGGAAACGCTCGTATCATGAGCTACGGACGTCCAATTGATGTGTCGTCAACTTTGTAGGATTCCTCTTAGTGAGACGGATCTTTTGGATTACTCCGCCCAAGGTTTGGATGCAGGTGGAGTATGGTCGGGTAGGTTTTGCCTTAAAACCCAACCGGACCCCTAGGACGAAAAAGTCAATAACTCTCAGACCGGGCATCCGATCGACGCGCCGTCTGCGACGTGGAGTTCCTATTGACGATACAGAACTTTTGGATACATCAACTCTGGACTATGTGTCAGTTGATGTATCAGCCTCTTGGCTCAGGGATCGAACCCTCCCGAACGAGCTTGCTGTGTGTGGGAACCCTATTACTAGCTGCGACTGCAACTTTGACTGCGACGATGACTGTGCAGAGATCCTCAGTGGATTCGACGACGATAACTACAGCACTCAGCAATCCTGTGTGGATCAGTGCTACCGTTCCTGTGCGGGTCAGTGCTCAGCGGTTCTGTGTGAGCCAGTGCCTACAGATCTTGTGTGGGTCCGATCATGTGTGGGTCATTGCGGGGGTTAGTACCTATCGATCCTTTGTGGGTCCGATGACATAGATGGATCAGTGATCATTTCCATCGTCTTTTGAAGAAGTATACATGTGTGAGCTGAATCCTATTTGACTATCCTGTGTGGATTGTGTGGTGCTATCCTGTGTGGATTTACGTTTTTCTTTCATGTGTGGATTGGGTTGTACTTGGGAGACCTTCGGGGGTATTGGGGTCCCTAATGAGTAGCTTATACTCACCCCTGCACGGGCTATGCCTGCACTACGTTGTGTTGGTTGCAGACGACGAACATCGCTGATCGTGGTGGAGGGTTGCGGAGCTGGATGGTACCTGGAGGTGGACCACTGGGTGGGACGTACTCGGAGCGGTCAGCTGGACCCGAGGAGCAGTGGAGGCTTCCTATACCCACCCTTCAGGTGGGATTTCCATCGGATAGCTTGTCGTTGCGGCTTTACCTTTCAGTTGTTGTTTCCCCTTTCGAGTTGTACTTTACTTTTAGTTTGGGTTTGTATACTGGCCCACTTACTTTTTTGCACTTCACTCTTGTACCAGCTTTACTTAGTATTTACTTCTACTTCTTGTTTACTCTGTGGTATTTGTTTACTTTACAGAGGTAATGACTTCCCTTTTTACTGGTATTTACGCCTTGGTGCTAGTCGCCAACCCCTAGCCTATGGAAGGAGGGCTTGGGGTAGTGACGGCACGGGCCCCGAGGACAGGTCTTGACAAATTGGTATCAGAGGAGTTTGGTTCTATCGCAGAACATGGGACTCTGATCTTTTTCTTTGTGAAGAAATAATGCTTAGCGTATTGGGTGTGGTTATCAGTCCATGGAGTCCAGTGTTGGTGCTGTGGACGACCTATCCATAAACAAGGACCCTGACTTCTAATTTCTGAATTAATGAACTAAAAAATTGATTGTATGTGTGTTTCATGTTTTCGTTGTGATTAATTTATATCATCTCACCAGGTATACTGTTCTAACCATGGCGCACCTATTTCCTTTTCAGGATGGCCCCACGACGACAGCCAGAGAGGGTTCCGAGAGTCGAGCGTGACGACAGCCCACCGAGCGATGAGGCCTCGGTGCAAGGCCCTTTGTCAGCAGTGGCACCGGCGGTATCTCTACCCACCGATCCACCGATGCTTCCAGCACCAGCCGCTGACGATGCACGTCGCCTCAGTGCACTACATGAGTTCCAGTGCTAGTGACCGCCCATGTTCTGTGGGGAGACGGATCCCCAGGCAGCCGAGGACTGGCTGGAGGCAGTGGTGAGAGTTTTCAGGTTAGTGAGGACACGAGTAGACATCATGGTGATCCTCGCAGCGAGCCTACTACACGCAGCAGCAGGAAGATGGTTGAGCTGGATGCTCTAGGTGAACGATGATGCATCTCTTCTCTGGACGAACTTTGAGAGCCTCTTCCGCTCGGAGTTCGTCCCAGCCACCCTCCGTGCGGTGCGCATTCAGGGGCTTCTTCAGCTGCTGCAGGGCAGCACGACGGTCCCCTAGTACTCGGCGAGATTTACCGATCTCTCGCGCTACTCGACAGATATGGTACGAGACCCATTATTCCGGGCTCGGATATTTGAGCAGGTATTGAGACACGAGATCAGGGCATCGCTGATCTCCCTCAGCATTCCGACTCAGATAGGAGTACTGGAGCGGGCCCTTTTGATCGAGATCTTTCATGCTGAGTCTACACCAGCACTAAGACCCAACGTAGGGCGACACGTAGCAGATTCCTCTGCAGCAGCCAGTCGACAGATGACACATGGGTCCAGGCAGACCAGACCCTCAGGCAGACGACCTCAGGACACTGGCTCAGCAGTGCGGGGCACACAGCATGGAGCCAGTCTTTCGAGAGGCAGGCAGTGATACTCATGCGGCGGGCAGGGCCCCATGGCTCGTGACAGCCCGACCCGCCGTGCCGAGGCATAGAAGACGGTTGAGGGACCACCGATGCAGAAGAAGAAGGTCGACCGTGGCAGTCCGCAGGGAGGAGGCGGACAAGGAAGAGGAGCTGGACGAGCAGCAGGTGGTGGGTGACGCTTTGAGGATTTATCACCACCACCACCAGGAGGTCCACCCCGACCACAGGGAGCTGGCGGGCAGAGACAGGCACAACTCCAGGCAGCAGAGGCCTACGACCACGGAGTGCCCGAGATGATTCGAGGTACTATCGGTTTCTATTCCACCCTTGCTACAGTTCTTATAGACACAGGAACGAGTCATTCTTTCATAGCTACTGCCCTTGTTCAAAGCTCGGAGATTCTGACAGAGCCGTTGGCTCCATCCTTACGGCTAGAGACTCCTACAGGAGAAGACTCGATGATTACGCACTGGTGCAGGGAGTGTGAGCTTACTCTAGGAGGCGAGAGCATTGGCTAGGATCTTCTTGTAGTAGCGTTGAGGCCTTATGATGTCATTTTGGGCATGGATTGGTTGTCTATGGTCCATGCATAGATTGACTGTATTAGGCGCAAGGTGCGATGTGTACGCACCAACGGGAGCAGGTTCACCTTCACCGGTGAGAAGGGAGCCTTCGCAGCACAGGATGGACTTCCGAAGAGGAGAGGACAACCCATCACTCATCAGTTGGATAGCCTCATCCTAGGAGCAGTTCACGTGCAGAGTCCTGGTTTTCCTGCAGTGGTAGATCAGTATGCGGATGTCTTTCCCGAAGATGTTCTAGGGCTACCTCCTCACAGAGAGGTAGACCATTATATTGAACTGTACCCCGGGACAGCCCCGATATCGATTCCAGCATATCGCATGGCCCCCACCGAGCTTCGAGAGCTGCGGGTACAGTTGGAGGACTTTCAGGGCAAGGGTTTCATCCGACCCAGTGTTTCACCTTGGGCTTCCCCGATATTGTTCGCCAAGAAGGCGGATGGGAGCTTGCGACTTTGTGTTGACTATCGTCACCTGAACCAGGTGATAGTGAGGAACAAGTATCTGCTACTGAGGATTGATGAAGGGGAAACCCTTCGTGTGGTCAGACATCTCCAGCGTTGTGGCACCACTCTCAGCTTTGAAGAAGAAGGGGAAACCCTTTGTGTGGTCAGACAAATATCAGCAGAGCTTCCAAGAGCTGAGACAGAGATTGAACAGTGCACCTATCTTGAGGTTGCCTGAGGAGGTAGTAGGGTACGTAGTCTACTGCGATGCATCAGGGATCAGACTCAGATGTGTCCTGATGCAGGAGCAAGCAGTGATCTCCTTTGGATCATGTCTGTTGAGGCCGCATGAGTAGAACTACGCTACCCATGACCTCGAATTAGCAGCAGTGGTCTTTGCTCTGAAGACTTGGCGACACTATCTGATGGGTGAGCACTTTACAGTCTTTTCTGACCATCATAGTCTCAGATACATCTTCTCTCAGAAGGATCTGAATCTGAGACAGTGGAGATGGCTCCAGTTCCTCCAGGACTATGACTTTGAGATAGTCTATAGTCCTGGGAAGGGGAACATGGTATCCGATGCCCTCAGCAAGAGGACGGGCATTCAGCTAATTGATGAGGCGATTGAGAAGCTAGCCTCTTTGCAGATATCCTTCGTGGATAGAGATTGAGCAGCCTTCCTTCAGTCTCTCACAGTCACTCCTCCACTACTACAGCAGGTCAAAGAGGCACAGTGTGGGGACGCTAACTGTGAGACGTGGCGTGCATAGATATCCTAAGGACATGCACCTAATGGTTTCTCCTTTGGAGCAGAGCACGACATCCTTTTCAGAGGACGTACCTTGGTACCAGTTGCTTTACGGGAGGAGGTGCTGAGAGAGTTTCACACTTCTCCCTTGGTGGTACATCCCGGAGTGGCGAAGATGTACCAGGATCTCAAGAGACAACACTGGTGGCCGGGCATGAAAAAGGTTGTGGTGGAGTTCGTTTCTCGATGCCTCACCTGCCAGGAAGTGAAGGTAGAACACCAGGTACCAGCAGGCTTAGTACAACCTTTGGAGGTTCTGGAGTGGAAATGGGACGGGATATCTATGGACTTCGTGACTGGACTTCCACGAACTTCCAGAGGTCACGACTCCATTTGGGTGATTGTCGACCGACTCACCATGTCGGTGCACTTTCTACCCATTAGAGAGCAGGGCTCAGTGGAGAGCATGGGAGGAATTTACATTCAGGAGATTGTATGGCTTCACGGTGTGCCATCATCTATCGTCTCCGATCGAGATGTTTGCTTTACTTCCCGGCTTTGGAAGGGGTTGCAGGAGGCGTTCGGGACGCAGCTACGTCTGAGCACGGCCTTTCACCCTCAGACAGATGGTCAGATGGAGAGGAACATTCAGAACCTCGAGGACATGTTCCGCGCATGTGTCCTCAACTTTGGTCACAGCTAGGAGGAACACCTACACTTGGTGGAGTTCGCGTACAACAACAACTACCACTCCACCATCGGGATGGCACCATACGAGGCATTGTACGACCGACCTTGTAGATCTCCTTTGAGCTGGACAGACCCTGGGGAGTCAGCACTTGTGGGACCGGAGATGGTCCAGGCCATGACAGAGAAGGTCCAGGTCATCCAGGAGCGGATGAGGACAGCTCAGAGCCGACATAAATCTTATGCTGACAGGAGGCGGAGGCCACTAGAGTTCGAGGATGGCGACCACGTCTTCTTGCATGTCTCGCCTCGACGTGGTTTACAAAGATTTGGTCGAGGCAACAAGTTGTCTCAATGCTTCATCGGACCCTTCCAGGTCCTCAGCAGGATTGGCGAGGTGGCTTATCTTCTGGATCTACCACCTCAGTTGCACCGGGTGCACGACGTCTTCCACGTATCCCAACTGAGGAGATACGTGCAGACCCGACGCACATCATTGGCCATGGGGAGCATGACGTTGATGATGGGGTGACTTTTGCGAATGTCGCAGTGGAGATAGAGGATCGACAGGAGCGGGTCCTATGTGGATGGTCGATTCCTCTAGTACGCATCAGATGGAAGCACGGGAACCTCCAGGAGAGCACTTGGGAGCGGGAGGCTCAGATGCGTGCTCAGTACCCACTTTTGTTTCCCTAGTTTTCGATGTATCTTTACGGGGACATAAAGCCCTAAGGTGGGAGTAATGTATAGACCCTTAAAATTCAATGAAACATTTTTCTTAATTTTCTTTGGGATTTTACAAGAACGCAGTTTCAGACAGCACTTGATTCTGAGGCCCCGTGTGCCCAGAATTTCTTTCCGAAGTTTAGTTCGGGTACGTTCAGTGAACGAACGAGCAGGAATTTCTAACTTTTGAACCAGTGCTCGGAATCGAATTCTAAGGGCACCGATGGAACCGCAACGCCGGTAATTGCTTAGGAACACCTGTTCCGGAGATGCATTTTCACGAGAGTTGATGATTAAAATTGTGGAAGTTAAAAATAAAAATTTAACAACAATTTTTATTTTTTTTACTCTAAGTGTTTAATCCTTGGATGGAAGTTGGGTAACCACCCAACCTCCCTTGGGAGGCTATGAGGGTGATGGGACCCACACGAACCCCAACCCTTTATATCCGTTAACCCCCCTCAACTCGCATTAAATTTTGTTATCTTATGTTATAACTTATGATATTAATGTAGTAAGTTTAATGTGAGTTTTTGAAATTCAAAATCTTGAATTTCAAAAGGCTTATTGTGTTAATAAAATAAGAAAAGAGCTTATTTTATTTTGTTGTTAGAGTTTTGTCGTTGAGAGGTTTTGGGAAGAACATCTTCTTCTTTGAAGAAGAACACGAAGAATGAACGATCCCCGACGTGGAGCGCCATGCCCTCGGAGACCGTCTTCCGTGACACCGACCCGCGACGCGACGTCTTCTTCCACAACATTTTTCTTCCACGAAGTCTCTTTTTGTGACAGTTTTCCGCGACGAAATCTCTGTCAACGTCTTCGAATCCTTGCTTCGTGACACCGACGTTCGTCTTCTCTTTTATCAAGGTAGGGGTTTAATTTTATTTAATTATTTTTTCCGTTCAAGAATTCTAGTTTGTCGTTATTCGTGGATATACGACTAAATGATATCAATTAACGAGAGAGATCCAGACCGCACAAACACGACCGACCCTCCTACATAACCTTGTTTGATTCCTTGTGGATGGAATGGAATGGCATGGTGCCTTCACACCACGCGGGAATCGTACGACAAGTAATACCCGACGCTGTCGCGCCGCGCCATGAAGTTGATCAAGGACGCGATGACGTCGCGCCGCGCCGAAGAGAACCGAAGACGCCGCGACCGGAGCGGGGCCGAGGCGGAGGGGGCGCGGTGCCGTCACACCGCGCTGGACGAATCAAGCTGCAGCTGGACAAAGGGGAGCCGTGGGAATTAATTCCCCCGGCCGGCCAGTAAAACGGCCCCCTTAAATGGGGGGGGGGGGGCACGGTTTCACCAGGGGGGCAGGCGCCCCCCCTGCCGAAACGGCTCGGCCACTGGCCGAGCTGGCCAGTGCCCCGGGCGCGCTTTGCCGAGGCCGGGCCGGGCCGCCCCGGACCCGTGGCGGGTCGCCCCGGTTCGGGCCGACCGGGGGGTCTCGGGCAAGGTCGGTTCGGGCCTGAAACCCCCGTTTTCGGACCGTCTTGGGCCTTTTGCCCATATTATGGGCTACAGAACTCCGATCGACGCCCCGTCAGTTGCAATGCGATCCTTGAATTGAGATGGTCTTTTTGGTATATCGCACTCAAGGTTTCAGATTACTTTGTGTTCGGCCGGGTTGGTTCATACACGAAACCAACCGGGCCCTCGGAGCGGAAACGCTCATATCTTGAGCTACGAACGTCCGATTGACATGCCGTCAACTTTGCTGGATTCCTCTTAGAGAGACGAATCTTTTGGCTTACTCCGCCTATGGTTTGGACGCAGGTGGAGTATGGTCGGGTTGGTTTTTCCTTAAAACCCAACTGGGCCCCTGGGACGAAAAAGCCAGTAACTCTCAGACCGGGCATCCGATCGACGCGCCATCTGCGACGTTGAGTTCCTGTTGACGATACGGAACTTTTGGATACATCAACTCTGGACTATGTGTCATTTGCTGTATCAGCCTGTTGGCTCGTGGAGCGGACCCTCCCGAACGAGCTTGCTAGGTGTGGGAACCCCAGTGCTGGCTGCGACTGCAACTGTGACTGCGATGACGACTGTGCAGAGATCCTCAGTGGATTCGACGACGATGACTACAACACTCAACAATCCTGTGTGGATCAGTGCTACCGATCCTGTGTGGGTCCGATCCTGTGTGGTTCAGCGCTCAACGGTTTTGTGTGAGCCAACACCTACAGATCCTGTGTGGGTCCGATCCTGTGTGGGTCATTGCGGGAGTTAGTACCTATCGATCCTTTGTGGGTCCGACGACTTAGATGGATCAGTGATCATCTCTATCGTATTTCGAAGAAGTAAACCTGTGTGAGCTGAATCCTGTTTGACATTCCTGTGTGGATTGTGTTGTGCTATCCTATGTGGATTTACGTTTTCCTTTCCTGTGTGGATTGGGTTGTACTTGGGCTCGGATGTTGGAGCCGAACGAGAATTGATGACTTAGGTATATGTATGGGCATATACCTAAGCTGTGTCAGATGTTACTTCGTGATTGTAACTTTCCTTTGTGGATTATCCTTTGTGGATTCTGGGAGACCTTCAGGGGTCTCGGGGTCCCTACTGAGTAGCTTATACTCACCCCTGCACGGGCTATGCCCGCACTACGTTGTGTTGGTTGCAGACGACACACATCGCTGATTGTGGTGGAGGCTTGCAGAGCAGGATGGTACTTGGAGGTGGACCACTGGGCGGGATACACTCGGAGCGGTCGGATGGACCCGAGGAGTAGTGGAGGCTTTCTGTACCCACCCTTCAGGTGGGATTTCCAGTGGATAGCTTGTCATTGTGGCTTTACCTTTCAGTTGCTGTTTTCCCTTTCGAGTTGTAATTTACTTTCAGTTTGGGTTTGTATACTGGACCACTTACTTTTCCGCACTTCACTCCTGTACGAGCTTTTACTTAGTATTTACTTCTACTGCTTGTTTACTCTGTGGTGTTTGTTTACTTTACAAAGGCAATTCCTTCCATTTTTACCGGGATTTACGCATTGGTGCTAGTCGCCAGCCCCTGGCCTATGGAAGGCGGGTTTGGGGTAGTAACGGCACGGGCCCCGAGGACATGTCGTGACAAATTGGTATCAGAGGAGTTCGGTTCTACCGCAGAACATGGGACTCTGATCTTTTTCTTTGTGAAGAAAAAGTGTTTAGCGTATTGGGTGTGGTTATCAGTCCAGGGAGTCCAGTGTTGGTGCGGCGGCCGACGTATCCATACACCAGGACCCTGACTTCTGATTTCTAACTTAATGAACAAAAACATTGATTGCATGTGTGTTTCAAATTTTCTTTGTGATTACTTTATATCAGCTCACCAGGTATACTGTTCGGACCCTGGCGAACCTGTTTTCTTTTCAGGATGGCCCCATGACGGCAGCCAACTAGGGTTCCGAGAGTCGAGCGCGATGATAGCCCACCGAGCGATGAGGCCTCGGTGCAAGGCCCTTTGTCAGCAACGGCACCGGCAGTATCTCTACCCGCCGAGCCACCTATGCTTCCAGCACTAGCCGCTGACGATGCACGTCGCCTCAGTGCACTGCATGAGTTCCAACGCCAGTGACTGCCCAGGTTCCACGGGGAAACGGACCCCCAGGCAGCCGAGGATTGGCTGGAGGCAGTGGTGAGAGTTTTCAGGTTAGTGAGGACACCAGAAGACCTCATGGTGATCCTCGCAGCGAGCCTACTACACGCAGCAGCAGGCAGATGGTGGAGCTTGATGCTCCAGGTGCACGATGAGGAATCTCTTCTCTGGATGGACATTGAGAGCCTCTTCCACTCGGAGTTCTTCCCTGCCACCCTCCGTGCGGTGTGCATTCAGGAGCTTCTTCAGCTGCGGCAGGGCAGCATGACGGTCACCCAGTACTCGGCGAGATTTACCGATCTCTCGCGCTACTCGACAGACATGGTACGGGACCCATTATTCCGGGTTTGGGAATTTGAGTAGGGATTGAGACACGAGATCAAGCCATCGCTGATCTCCCTCAGTATTCCGACTCAGATAGGAGTACTGGAGCGGACCCTTTTGATCGAGAGCTTTCTTGCTTAGTCTACACCAGTGTTGAGACCCAACGTAGGGTAGCACGTAACCAAGTCTTCTACAGCAGGCAGTCGATGGATGACACATGGGTCCAGGCAGACCAGACCCTCAGGCAGACGACCTCATGACACTGGCTCAGCAGAGTGGGGAACACAACATGGAGCCAGTCTTTCAAGAGGCAGGCAGTGCTACTCATGCGGAAGGCAGGGCCCCATGGCTCGTGACTGCCCGACCCGCCGTGCCGAGGAGTAGAAGACGTTTGAGGGACCACCGAGGCAGAGGCAGAGGGTCGACCATGGAGGTTCTCAGGGAGGAGGCGGACGAGGCAGAGGAGCTGGCCCAGCAGCAGGTGGTGGGCGACGCTTTGAGGCTCTATCACCACCACCACCAGGAGGTCCACCCCGACCACAGGGAGATTGCGGGCAGAGACAGGCACAACTCCAGGCAGCAGAGGCCTACGACCATGGTGTGCCCGAGATGATTCAAGGTAGTATCTGTGTCTATTCCACCCTTTCTGCAGTTCGTATAGACACAAGAGTGAGTCATTCTTTCATAGCTGCTGCCCTTGTTCAGAGCTCGGAGATTCCGGCAGAGCCGTTGTCTCGATCCTTACGGCTAGAGACTCATATGGGAGAAGACTCGACGATTACGCACTGGTGCCGGCAGTGTGAGCTTACTCTAGGATGTGAGAGTTTCAGCTGGGATGTCCTTGTAGCAGTTTTTAGGCCTTACGATGTCATCTTGGGCATGGATTGGTTGTCTACAGTCCATGCACAGATTGACTATATTAGGGGCAAGGTGTGATGTGTACTCACTGACGGGAGCAGGTTCACCTTCATCGGTGAGAAGGGAGCCTTCACAGCACAGGATGGACTTCCGAAGAGGAGAGGACAACCCATCACTCATCAGTTGGCTAGCCCCATCCTAGGAGCAGTTGACGTGAGGATTCCTGGTTTTCCTGCAGTGATGGATCAGTATGAGGACGTCTTTCCCGATGATGTTCCAGGGCTACCTCCTCATAGAGAGGTAGACATTTATATTTAACTGTACCCCGGGATAGCCCCGATATCGATTCCAACATATCGGATAGCCCCCACCGAGCATCGAGAGCTGCGGGTACAGTTGGAGGACTTTCAGGGCAAGGGGTTCATCCGACCCAGTGTTTCACCCGGGGCTTCCCCGATATTGTTAACCAAAGAGGCGGACAGGAGCTTGCGACTTTACGTCAACTATCCTCTACTGAACCAGGTGACAGTGAGGAAAAAGTATCCGCTACCGAGGATTGATGAAGGGGAACCCCTTCGTGTGGTCAGACTTCTCTAGAGTTTTTGCACCACTCTCAGCTTTGAAGAAGAAGGAGAAACCCTTCGGGTGGTCAGACAGATGTCAGCAGAGCTTCCAGGAGCTAAGACACAGATTTACCAGCGCACCTATCCTGAGGATGCCTGAGGAAGGAGTAGGGTACATAGTCTATTGCGATGCATTAGGGACCGGAATCAGATGTGTCCTGATGTAGGAGCAAGCAGTGATTGCCTATGGATCACGTCAGTTGAGGCCGCATGAGCAGAACTACGCTACCCATGACCTGGAGTTAGCAGATGTGGTCTTTGCTATGAAGACATGGCGACACTATCTGATGGGTGAGCGCTTTACAGTCTTTTCTGACCATCAGAGTCTCAGATACATCTTCTCTTAGAAGGACCTGAATCTGAAACAACGGCTATGGATTAAGTTCCTCCAGGACTATGACTTTGAGATAGTCTATACTCCTGGGAAGGGGAACATGGTAGCTGATTCCCTCAGCAATAGGACGAGCATTGAGCTACTTGAGGAGGTGACTGAGCAGCTAGCCTCTTTGCAGATATCCTTTGTGGATAGAGATGGAGCAGCCTTCCTTTAGTCTCTCATAGTCACTCCTCCACTACTACAGCAGGTCAGAGAGGCACAACGTGGGGACACTGACTGTGAGACGCGGCGTGCATAGAAATTCTCAGGACAGGCACCTGATGGTTTCTCCTTTGGAGAAGAGAACGAAATCCTTTTAAGAGGACATACCTTGGTACCAGTTTCTTTATGGGAGGAGGTGCTGAGAGAGTTTCACACTTCTCGCTTGGCGGTACATCCCGGAGTGGTGAAGATGTACCAGGATCTCAGGCGACAACACTTGTGGCCGGGCATGAAAAAGGCTGTGGTGGAGTTCGTATCTCGAAGCCTCACCTACCAGCAGGTGAAGGCAGAGCACCAGGTACCAGCAGGCTTGGTACAACCTTTGGAGGTTCCGGAGTGGAAATCAGATGGGATATCTATGGACTTCGTGACTAGACTTCCATGCACTTCCAGATGTCACGACTCCTTTTGGGTGATTGTCGACCGACTCACCATGTTGGCGCACTTTCTACCCATCAGAGAGCAGGGCTCAATGGAGAGCTTGTGAGAACTTTACATTCAGGAGATTGTACGGCTTCACGTTGTTTCATCATCTATCGTCTCCGATCGAGATGTTCACTTTACTTCCCGGCTTCAGAAGGGGTTGCAGGAGGCGTTCGAGACGCAACTACTTCTGAGCACAGACTTTCACCCTTAGACAGATGGTTAGACGGAGAGGACCATTCAGACTCTCAAGGACATGCTCCGCGCATGTGTCCTCGATTTTGGTCGCGGCTAGGAGGACCACCTACCCTTGGTGGAGTTCGCGTACAAAAACAGCTACCACTCCACCATCGGGATGGCACCATACGAGGCATTGTACTACTGACCTAGTAGATCTTCTTTGTGCTGGACAGACCCTGGGGAGTCAGCACTTGTGGGGCCGGAGACGGTCCAGGCCATGACAGAGAAGGTCCAGGTCATCCAGGAGCTGATGAGGACAGCTCAGACCCGACAGAAATCTTATGCTGACAGGAGGCGGAGGCCACTAGAGTTCGAGGATGGCGACCACGTCTTCTTGCATGTCTCACCTCGACGTGGTTTACGGAGATTTGGTCGAGGCAGCATGTTGTCTCCACGCTTCATCGGACCCTTCCAGGTCCTCAGCAGGATTGGCGAGGTGGCTTATCATCTGGCTCTTCCACCTCAGTTGCACCGGGTGCACGACGTCTTCCACGTATCTCAGCTGAGGAGATACGTGCAGACCCGACGCACATTATTGACCATGGGGAGCTTGACGTTGATGATGGGGAGACTTTTGCGGAGGTCCTACTGGAGATCGAAGATCGACAAGAGCGGGTCCTACGTGGATGGTCGATTCTTCTAGTGCGCATCAGATGGAAGCAAGGGAACCTCCAGGAGAGCACTTGGGAGCGGGAGGCTCAGATGCATGCTCAGTACCCACTTTTGTTTCCCTAGTTTTCGATGTATCTTTACGGGGACATAAAGCCCTGAGGTGGGAGTAATTTATAGACCCGTAAAATTCAAGGAAATTTTATTCTTAATTTTTATTGGGATTTTACAAGAACGCAGTTTCAGACGACACTTGATTCTGAGGCCCGGTGTGCCCGGAATTTCTTTCCGAAGTTTAGCTCGGGTACGTTCAGTGAACGAATGAGCGTGAATTTCTAACTTTTGAACCGGTTCTCGGAATCGAATTATGAGGGCACCGATGGAACCACAACACCGGTAATTGCTTAGGAACACCTGTTCCGGAGATGCGTTTTCAAGAGAGTTGATAAAAATTGTGGAAGTTAAAAATAAAAATTTAACAACAATTTTTATTTTTTTTACTCTAAGTGTTTAATCCTTGGATGGAAGTTGGGTAACCACCCAAACTCCCTTGGGAGTTTATGATGGTGATGGGACACACACGAACCCCAACCCTTCATATCCTCTAACCCCCCTCAACTCCCATTAAATTTTGTTAACTTAAGTTATAACTTATGACAATAATGTAGTATGTTTAATGTGAGTTTTGGAAATTCCAAATCTTGAATTTCAAAAGGCTTGTTGTGATAATAAAATAAGAAAGGTGCTTATTTTATTTTGTTGTTAGAGTTTTGTCGATGAGATGTTTTGGGAAGAACATCTTCTTCTTTGAAGAAGAACGCGAAGAACGAATGATCTACGACCTGGAGCGCCAAGCCCTCAGAGACCGTCTTCCGCGACACCGACCCGCGACGCGACGTCTTCTTCCATGACGTTTTTCTTCCATGACGTCTCTTTTTGCGATGGTTTTACGCGATGAAGTCTCCGTCAATGTCTTCGAATCCTCGCTTCGCGACACCGACATTCGACTTATCTTTTATCAAGGTAGGGGTTTAATTTTATTTAATTATTTTTTCCGTTCATGAATTCTAGTTTGTCGTTCTTCGTGGATATACGACTAAATGATATCTATTAACGAGAGGGAGACGGACCGCACAAACATGGCCGACCCTCATCCTTAACCTTGTTTGATTCCCTGTGTATGGAATGGAATGGCGTGGTGCCGTCGCACCACGCGGGAATCGTACGGCAAGTAATACCCGACGTCGTCGCGCCGCACCATGATGTTGATCAAGGACGCGACGCCGTCGCGCCGTGCCGAAGAAAACAAAAGACGCCGCGGCCGGAGTGGGGTCGCAGCGGAGGGGGCGCGGTGCCATCGCACTACGCTGGACGAATCAAGCCGCGGCCTGTTCTGGGCCGCGGCGGAGCTGTGTGACCGGCAGCCGGTTTCGGGCCGCCGGTGTCGGCGATGGAGGAAAGGACCGGCCGTCGCAGGTCCTTGTTGGCAGAACCGGCCGGCCAAACAAAGTGGAGCCGGGGGAATTAATTCCACCGGCCGGCCAGAAAAACGGCCCCCTTAAATAGGGGGGGGGGGCACGGTTTCACCAGGGGGGAAGGCGCCCGCCCGCCTTGCCGAAACAGCTCGGCCACTGGCCGAGCTGGCCCGCGCCCTGGGCGTGCTGTGCCCAGGCCGGGCTGGCCGCTGGGCCGGTCCGCCAGGCCGGGCCGGGGCGGACCGCGCCGGGCTGAGCCGAACCGGACCCGGGGCAGGTCGATCCGGTTCGGGCCGACCGGGGGGTCTCGGGCCGGGTCGGTCCAGGCCCCAAACCCCTATTTTCGGACCGTCTTCTGTCTTTTGCCGATAACATGGGCTACGGACCTCCGATCGACGCACCATCAGTTGCGATGCGATCCTTGAATCGAGATGGTCTTTTCATTATATCTCACTCAAGGTTTCATATTAATTTGAGTTCAGCCGGGTTGGTTCGTACATGAAACCAACCAGGCCCTCGGAGCGGAAACACTCATATCGTGAGCTATGGACGTTCGATTGACGTGCCGTCAACTTTGTTGGATTCCTCTTAGTGAGACAGATCTTTTGGCTTACTCCGCCCGAGGTTTGGATGCAGGTGGAGTATGGTCGGGTTGGTTTTGACTTAAAACCCAACCGGGCCCCAGGGACGACAGAGGCAATATCTCTCAGACCGGGCATCCGATCGACGCGTCGTCTGCGATGTTGAGTTCCTGTTGACGATACAGAACTTTTGGATACATCAACTCTGGACTATGTGTCAGTTGATGTATCAGCCTCTTGGCTCATGGATCGGACCCTCCCGAACGAGCTTGCAGTGTGTGGGAACCCTATTGCTGGCTGCGACTGCAACTGTGACTGCGACGAAGACTATGCAGAGATCTTCAGTGGATTCGACGACGACGACTACAGCACTCAGCAATCCTGTGTGGATCAGTGCTACCGATCCTATGTGGGTCAGCGATCAGCGGTTCTGTGTGAGCCAGTGCCTACAGATCCTGTGTGGGTCATTGCGGAGTTTAGTACCTATCGATCCTTTGTGGGTCCGACCACATAGATGGATCAGTGATCATTTCCATCATCTTTCGAAAAAGTATACCTTTGTGAGCTGAATCCTATTTGACTTTCCTCTGTGGATTGTGTGGTGCTATCCTGTGTGGATTTACGTTTTTCTTTCCTGTGTGGATTGGGTTGTACTTGGGAGCCCTTCGGGGGTCTCGGGGTCCCTAATGAGTAGCATATACTCACCCCTACACGGGCTATGCCCGCACTACGTTGTGTAGGTTGCAGACGATGGACAACGCTGATCGTGGTGGAGGGTTGCGGAGCTGGATGGTACCTGGAGGTGGACCACTGGGCCGGACTTACTCGGAGCGGTCGGCTGGACCCGAGGAGCAGTGGAGGCTTTCTGTACCCACCCTTCAGGAGGGATTTACAGTGGATAACTCGTCGTTGCGGCTTTACCATTCAGTTGTTGTTTTCCCTTTCGAGTTGTACTTTACTTTTAGTTTGGGTTTGTATACTGGCCCACTTACTTTTCTGTACTTCACTCTTGTACCAGCTTTTACTTAGTATTTACTTCTACTTCTTGTTTACTCTGTGGTGTTTGTTTACTTTACAGAGGCAATGCCTTCCCTTTTTACTGGGATTTACGCCTTTGTGCTAGTCGCCAACCCCTAGCCTATGGAAGGAGGGCTTGGGGTAGTCACGGCACGGGCCCCGAGGATAGGTCGTGACAAATTGGTATCAGAGGAGTTCGGTTCTATCGCAGAGCATGGGACTCTGATCTTTTTCTTTGTGAAGAAATAATGTTTAGCGTATTGGGTGTGGTTACCAGTCCATGGAGTCCAGTGTTGGTGTGGTGGCTGACATATCCATACACTAGGACCCTGACTTCTAATTTCTGACATAATGAATGAAAACATTGATTGCATGTGTTTTTCAAGTTTTCTTTGTGATTACTTTATATCAGCTCACCAGGTATACTGTTCTAACCATGGCGCACCTGTTTCCTTTTCAGGATGGCCCCACGACGATAGCCAGATAGGGTTCCGAGAGTCGAGCGTGACGACAACCCACCGAGCGATGAGGCCTCGGTGCAAGGCCCTTTTTCAGCAGTGGCACCGGCGGTATCTCTACCCACCGAGCCACCGATGCTTCCAGCACCAGCCGCTGACGATGCACGTCGCCTCAGTGCACTACATGAGTTTCAGCGTCAGCGACCGCCCAGGTTCCATGGGGAGACGGATCCCCAGGCAGCCGAGGACTGGCTGGAGGCAGTGGTGAGGGTTTTCAGGTTAGTGAGGACACGAGTAGACCTCATGGTGATCTTCGTAGTGAGCCTACTACACGCAGCAGCAGGCAGATGGTGGAGCTTTATGATCTAGGTGCACGACGAGGCATCTCTTCTCTGGACGGACTTTGAGAGCCTCTTCCGCTCGGATTTCGTCCCAGTCACCCTCAGTGCGGTGTGCATTCAGGAGCTTCATCAGCTGCTGCAGGGCAGCATGACGATCGCCCAGTATTCGGTGAGATTTACTGATCTCTCACGCTTCTCGACAGATATGGTACGAGACCCATTATTCCGGGCTCGGACATTTGAGCAGGTATTGAGACACGAGATCAGGGCATCACTGATCTCCCTCAGCATTCCGACTCAGATAGGAGTACTAGAGCAGACCCTTTTGATCGAGAGCTTTCATGCTGAGTCTACACAAGCACTGAGACCCAACGTAGGGAGACACGTAGCAGATTCTTCTGCAGCAGGCAGTCGATGGATGACACATGGGTCCAGGCAGACCAGACCCTTAAGCAGATGACCTCAGGACACTGGCTCCACAGTGCGGGGCACACAGCATGGAGCCAGTCTTTCGAGAGGCAGACAATGATACTCATACGGCGGGCAGGGCCCCATGGCTCGTGACAGCCCGACCCGCCGTGCCGAGGAGTAGAAGACGGTTGAGGGACCACCGAGGCAGAGGCAGAGGGTCGACCGTGGTGATCCGTAGGGAGGAAGCGGACGAGGCAGAGGAGCTGGACGAGCAGCAGGTTGTGGGCGATGATTTGAGGATCTATCACCACCACCACCAGGAGGTCCACCCCGACCACAGGGAGCTGGCGGGCAGAGACAGGCACAACTCCAGGTAGCAGAGGCCTACGACCACGACACGCCCGAGATGATTCGAGGTACTATCTGTGTCTATTCCACCCTTGCTGCAGTTCTTATAGACACAGGAGCAAGTCATTCTTTCATAGCTGCTGCCCTTGTTCAGAGCTCGAAAATTCCGACAGAGCCGTTGGCTCGATCATTACTGCTAGAGACTCCTACGGGAGCAGACTCGACGATTACGCACTGGTGCCGGCAGTGTGAGCTTACTCTAGGAGGCGAGAGCTTTGGCTAGGATCTTCTTGTAGCAGCGTTGAGGCCTTATGATGTCATCTTGGGCATGGATTGGTTGTCTATGGTCCATGCATAGATTGATTGTATTAGGCGCAAGGTGCGATGTGTACGCACCGACGAGAGCAGGTTCACCTTCACCGGTGAGAAGGGAGCCATCGCAGCACAGGATGGACTTCCGAAGAGGAGAGGACAACCCATCACTCATCAGTTGGATAGCCTTATCCTAGGAGCAGTTGACGTGCAGAGTCCTGGTTTTCCTGTAGTGGTAGATCAGTATGCGGACGTCTTTCCCGACGATGTTCCAGGGCTACCTCCTCAAAGAGAGGTAGACTTTTATATTGAACTATACCCCGGGACAGCCCTGATATCGATTCCAGCATATCGGATGGCCCCCACCGAGCTTCGAGAGCTGCGGGTATAGGTGGAGGACTTTCTGGGCAAGGGGTTCATATGACCCAGTGTTTCACCCTGGGCTTCCCCGATATTGTTCGCCAAGAAGGCGGATGGGAGCTTGCGACTTTGTGTCGACTATCGTCGCCTAAACTAGGTGACATGGAGGAGAAGTATCCGCTATTGGGGATTGATGAAGGGGAAACCCTTCGTTTGGTCAGACATCTCCAGCGTTGTGGCACCACTCTCAGCTTTGAAGAAGAAGGGGAAACCCTTTGTGTGGTCAGACAGATGTCAGCAGAGCTTCCAGGAGCTGAGACAGAGATTGAACAACGCACCTATCTTGAGGTTGCTTGAGGAGGTAGTAGGGTACGTAGTCTACTGCGATGCATCAGGGACCAGACTCAGATGTGTCCTGATGCAAGAGAAAGTAGTGATTGCCTATGGATCATGTCAGTTGAGGCCGCATGAGTAGAACTACGCTACCCCTAACCTGGAGTTAGCAGCGGTGGTCATTGCTCTGAAGACATGGCGAAACTATCTGATGGGCGAGCACTTTACAGTCTTTTCTGACCATCAGAGTCTCAGATACATCTTCTCTCAGAAGGATCTGATTCTGAGATAGTGGCGATGGCTCGAGTTCCTCGAGGACTATGACTTTGAGATAGTCTATAGTCCTGGGAAGGGGAACGTGGTAGCTGATGCCCTCAGCAAGAGGACGGGCATTCAGCTACATGATGAGGTGACTGAGCAGCTAGCCTATTTGCAGATATCATTCATGGATAGAGATGGAGCAGCCTTCTTTCAGTCTCTCACAGTCACTCCTCCACTACTACAGCAGGTCAGAGAGGCACAGCGTGGGGACGCTGACTGTGAGATGTGGCGTGCATAGATATCCTCAAGACAGGCACCTGATGGTTTCTCCTTTGGAGTAGAGCACGACATCCTTTTCAGAGGACGTACCTTGGTACCAGTTGCTTTACGGGAGGAGGTGCTGAGAGAGTTTCACACTTCTCCCTTGGCGGTACATCCCGGAGTGGCGAAGATGTACCGGGATCTCAGGCGACAACACTGGTGGCCGGGAATGAAAAAGGCTGTGGTGGAGTTCGTTTCTCGATGCCACACCTGCCAGCAGGTGAAGGCAGAACACCAGGTACCAGCAGGCTTAGTACAATCTTTGGAGGTTCCGGAGTGGAAATGGGACGGGATATCTATGGACTTCGTTAATGGACTTCCACGCACTTCTAGAGGTCACGACTCCATTTGGGTGATTGTCGACCGACTCACCATGTCGGTGCACTTTCTACCCATCAGAGAGCAGGGCTCAGTGGAGAGCTTGGGAGGACTTTACATTCAGGATATTGTACAGATTCACAGTGTGCCATCATCTATCATCTCCGATCGAGATGTTCGCTTTACTTCCCGGCTTTGGAAGGGGTTGCGGGAGGCGTTCGGGACGCAACTACGTCTGAGCAGAGCCTTTCACCCTCAAACAGATGGTCATACGGAGAGGACCATTCAGACTCTCGAGGACATGCTCCGTGCATTTTTCCTAAACTTTGGTCATAGCTAGGAGGAACACCTACACTTGGTGGAGTTCGCGTACAACAACAGCTACCACTCCACCATCGGGATGGCACCATACAAGGCATTGTACGACCGACCTTGTAGATCTCCTTTGAGCTGGACAGACCCTAGGGAGTCAGCACTTGTGGGACCAGAGATGGTCAAGGCCATGACAGAGATGGTCCAGGTCATCCAGGAGCAGATGAGGACAGTTCAGAGCTGACATAAATCTTATGATGTTAGGAGGCGGAGGCCACTAGAGTTCGAGGATGGCGACCACGTCTTCTTGCATGTCTCATCTCGACGTGGTTCACGGAGATTTGGCCGAGGAAACAAGTTGTCTCAACGCTTCATCGGACCCTTCCAGGTCCTCAGCAGGATTGGAGAGGTGTCTTATCTTCTGGATCTACCACCTCAGTTGAACCGGGTGCACGACGTCTTCCACGTATCCCAGCTGAGAAGATACGTGCAGACCCGACGCACATCATTGACCCTGGGGAGCATGATGTTGATGATGGGGCGACTTTTGCGGAGGTCCCAGTGGAGATCGAGGATCAACAAGAGCGGGTCCTATGTGGATGGTCGATTCCTCTAGTACGCATCAGATGGCAGCACAGGAACCTCCAGGAGAGCACTTGGGAGCGGGAGGCTCAGATGCGTGCTCAGTACCCACTTTTGTTTCCCTAGTTTTCGATGTATCTTTACGGGGACATAAATCCCTAAGGTGGGAGTAATGTATAGACCCTTAAAATTCAAAGAAACATTTTTCTTAATTTTCTTTGGGATTTTACAAGAATGCAGTTTCAGACAGCACTTGATTCTGAGGCCCCGTGTGCCCGAAATTTCTTTCCGAAGTTTAGCTCGGGTACGTTCAGTGAACGAAGGAGCAGGAATTTCTAACTTTTGAACCAGTGCTCGGAATCAAATTCTAAGGGCACCGATGGAACCGCAACGCCGGTAATTGCTTAGGAACACCTGTTCCGGAGATGCATTTTCACGAGAGTTGATGAAACAAATTGTGGAAGTTAAAAATAAAAATTTAACAACAATTTTTATTTTTTTTACTCTAAGTGTTTAATCCTTGGATGGAAGTTGGGTAACCACCCAACCTCCCTTGGGAGGATATGAGGGTGATGGGACCCACACGAACCCCAACCCTTCATATCCGCTAACCCCCCTCAACTCACATTAAATTTTGTTAACTTATGTTATAACTTATGACATTAATGTAGTATGTTTAATGTGAGTTTTTGAAATTCAAAATCTTGAATTTCAAAAGGATTATTGTGTTAATAAAATAAGAAAGGAGCTTATTTTATTTTGTTGTTAGAGTTTTGTCGTTGAGAGGTTTTGGGAAGAACATCTTCTTCTTTGAAGAAGAACGCGAAGAATGAATGATCCCCGACGTGGAGCGCCAAGCCCTCGGAGACCGTCTTCCGTGACACCGACCCGCGATGCGACGTCTTCTTCCACAACATTTTTCTTACACGACGTCTCTTTTTGTGACGGTTTTCCGCAATGAAATCTCCATCAACATCTTCGAATCCTCGCTTCATGACACCGACGTTCGTCTTCTCTTTTATCAAGGTAGGGGTTTAATTTTATTTAATTATTTTTTCCGCTCATGAATTCTAGTTTGTCGTTCTTCGTGGATATACAACTAAATGATATCAATTAACGAGAGGGAGCCGGACCGCACAAACACGGCCGACCCTCCTCCTTAACCTTGTTTGATTCCTTGTGGATGGAATGGAATGGCGTGGTGCCATCGCACCACGCGGGAATCGTACGACAAGTAATACCCGACGATGTCACGCCGTGCCATGAAGTTGATCAAGGAAGCGAAGCCGTCGCGCCGCGCCGAACAGAACCGAATACACCGAGACCGGAGAGGGCCCGCGGCGAAGGGGGCGCGGTGCCGTCGCACCGCGCTGGACGAATCAAGCCGCGGCCGGTTCCGGGCCGCGGCAGAGCTGTGTGACCAGCGGCCGGTTCCGGGCCGCCGGTGTCGGCGATGGAGGAAAGGATCGGCCGTCGCAGGTCCTTGTTGGCAGAACCGGCCGGCCGGACAAAGGGGAGTCGTGGGAATTAATTCCCCCAGCCGGCCAGTAAAACGGCCCCCTTAAATGGGGGGGGGGGCACGGTATCACCAGAGGGCAGGTGCCCCCCTGCCGAAACGGCTCGACCACTGGCCGAGCTGGCCAGTGCACCGGGCGCGCTTTGCCTAGGCCGGGCCGGGCCGCCCCGGACCCGTGGTGGGTCGACCCGGTTCGGGCCGACCGGGGGGTCTCGGGCCGGGTCGGTCTGGCCCTGAAACCCCCGTTTTCGGACCGTCTTTGGTCTTTTGCCCATAACATGGGCTACAGACCTCCGATCGACGCCCCGTCAGTTGCGATGCGATCCTTGAATCGAGATGGTCTTTTTGGTATATCGCACTCAAGGTTTCAGATTACTTTGAGTTCAGTCGGGTTGGTTCGTACACGAAACCAACCGGGCCCTCAGAGCGGAAACGTTCATATCTTGAGCTACAAACATCCGATTGACATGTCGTCAACTTTGTTGGATTCCTCTTAGTGAGACGGATCTTTTGGCTTACTCCTCCTGTGGTTTGGATGCAGGTGGAGTATGGTCGGGTTGGTTTTGCCTTAAAAACCAACCGGTCCCCTAGGATGAAAAAGCCAATAACTCTCAGACCGGGCATCCGATCGACGCGCTGTCTGCGACGTAGAGTTCCTGTTGACGATACGGATCTTTTGGATACATCAACTCTGGACTATGTGTCATTTTCTGTATCAGCCTCTTGGCTCGTGGAGCGGACCCTCCTGAATGAGCTTGCTAGGTGTGGGAACCCTAGTGCTGGCTGCGACTGCAACTGTGACTGCGACGACGACTGTGCAAAGATCCTCAGTGGATTCGACGACGACGACTACATCACTCAACAATCCTATGTGGATCAGTGCTACCGATCCTGTGTGGGTCCGATCCTATGTGGGTCCGATCCTGTGTGGGTCAGCGCTCAACGGTTTTGTGTGAGCCAGCACCTACAGATCCTGTGTGGGTCATTGCGGGGGTTAGTACCTATCGATCCTTTGTGGGTCCGACGACTTAGATGGATCAGTGATCATCTCTATCGTATTTTAAAGAAGTATACCTATGTGAGTTGAATCCTGCTTGACTTTCCTGTGTGGATTGTGTTGTGCTATCCTATGTGGATTTGCGTTTTGCTTTCCTGTGTGGATTGGGTTGTACTTGGGCTCGGATGTTAGAGCCGAACGAGAATTGATGACTTAGGTATATGTATGGGCATATACCTAAGCAGTGTCAGATGTTACTTCGTGATTGTAACTTTCCTTTGTGGATTATCCTTTGTGGATTCTGGGAGACCTTCAGTGGCCTCGGGGTCCCTACTGAGTAGCTTATACTCACCCCTACACGGGCTATGCCCGCACTACGTTGTGTTGGTTGCAGACGACAGACATCACTGATCGTGGTGGAGGCTTCCAGAGTAGGATGGTACTTGGAGGTGGACCACTGGGCGGGACGTACTCGGAGCGGTCGGCTGGACCCGAGGAGCAGTGGAGGCTTTCTGTACCCACCCTTCAGGTGGGATTTCTAGTGGATAGCTCGTCATTGTGGCTTTACCTTTCAGTTGTTGTTTTCCCTTTCGAGTTGTACTTTACTTTCAGTTTGGGTTTATATACTGGCCCACTTACTTTTCCGCACATCACTCTTGTACCAGCTTTTACTTAGTATTTACTTCTACTGCTTGTTTACTCTGTGGTGTTTGTTTACTTTACAAAGGCAATGCCTTCCATTTTTACCGGGATTTACGCATTGGTGCTAGTCGCCAGCCCCTGGCCTATGGAAGGCGGGTTTGGGGTAGTCATGGCACGGGCCCCGGGGACTGGTCGTCACAGAATGTGAAGATCCGTAGTCAAACTGTGTGTTAGAACATTTTGATAAATCCATTACCATACCTTTCACCACCTAATTTGGTGGCTTCTCTTCAACCATAATAGTATAAAATGAATTTTTTGTTCCCTTTTTCTTTTGAAGTTACTACTTTGTACCCTAGTTAATTATCCTTACACACACATTAGCATAATTCCTTAACTGATTATAACTAACACATAATAACAATAGATTTTCATTGATTTCCTAATCTTTTTTCCTGTCATAATGAGAAATATGACCCATCTCACCACATCAGAAGAACATCCCATACATTGAGACATATTCTGCAAGAATAGTTTTACTACATATTTAAGACGTTGTAAATTTTGTTTTCCCACCAGAAAAATTCTTTGACGAATTCTTTCTCATGTTATTTTAGCTATAAATATTATTTTTATTTCTCTAAGGAGAAACATTATCATCTGAAATCTAAATTTCAACCATCATAGGACATCATAAATGTTTCACAGTGATTTTTTAATTTTGTGATGTTAGTGCCTTTTACTATGAAGGATTTAGCCCTATATGAAACCAATCTATCTTTCTATCAAGATCCCTAAAAAAATTTGTGACTTACCTTTCCAGACATGTCACATTTTCACCATATATAGCCACCAAATCATCATTCTTTTCCCATAATTCCATGAATTTCATTTCAATCCAAAGTAATATAGCCTTGGAAAAATATTTCTCAAGGAATATACACATAAAGACATCCTATTAAAATGAATCAATATCTTTACTACAATAAATATTTTTAACAATTTTACAACTCTGATAGACTTCACCTTAGAAATGATAAATTTAAAGAGTAACTTTTTGGTGCAACAAACAACCCTGGATGTTGAATATCATTTAATGGGATTTAATACATACTTCTACATGAAAGGGGTCTCTGTCATATGAATGATGGGAGATGTTTTCTCATAAAATTATCCACTATTTTCATGTTACCATATTGTTCAATAAGTTTATCCATTTTATGAACAAAACCACCATTTATCACCTACGCCAACTAAACCATCACTACAAAATACTATAAAATTCTAATTCCTACCATTTTAGGATGTTAATTTGGATGGATGTTTTCTCATGATTCATTCCCAAACACAACTACCCAATTTCATCTAGGGAAAACTATTCAAAATACAAATATCTTAAACAAAGGAATATGCTAATAATAAAATTATATATAATTTAACTTGACCATAAGTAAACATCATTCTAGGTTATTTTTTAAAAATTCCAAGACTTGTAATGATATTTACTACTTCCCATAATACCAAATACAAGGATCCATCCACATACATTACAGATTCTTGAGTTAAGTCAAGAAATATTCTTCATTTCACATAGAGTATGTTTTCAAGAATATGTATTTTTTATAATTAGTCCATATATCATTCATAACAACTCTAATATTAATTGATGACACTTAGACTCACAATAAAATTTTAGATAACATAAAAACATTTAAATTGAAAAATGGATTCGTTTTAGGTAGAATCATAATAAAATTTCATTATTATTTTCCTTGAATATATTATACTTTAAATATTATAAAAACAATTTAAATAGTTTGGGCATGCATAAAACACTCAATAAGGGGTACATAAACAAAAACAATTATTCTTATGAAAACACATAATCCTATGAATACATTATCATTACGTAATACTTTTTACCATAAATAAGTAGTAGATACATTCCATTCAATATAATCTAATTTATTACCTTATATATAATCAATAGATTACCATAAAATCAATAGAATCCATATGTAACATATTATGGTAACTCATGACATAATCATACCTAAATGGAATGACGATCTGGTCGTCATCCATACATATCTCCCTTAAAATTGGAATAAAAAAATAGATGACTTCCATAACCAATGAATTGGAGGTTATAACATAACCAAAAATCATTGGTTTATCATGGAATCACATTATCTTTGGTTCACCATGTAACCACACAACATTGGTCGAAGTACCATCATAGAATAGTGACATGTTAAAGTTTTAAATTATCAACATTTCACTTATAAAATTGGTTAATATTTTTTATTACTATCTAATAAATTATTATGATTTTCTATAATTACGTTTCTGAAAAAAAAATATTATTATACATATCCCAAAAACATAAATTTTAAAAATCTATGGTAATGTCATAATAATATATATTTTTGATCGATTATCTTTTTTTATATAATCCAGAGATTAAATAAGAATTTATTTTTCAAAAAGATTACGTTCTTTGGAAAACTCAATTTTTACCAAAGCATGATTTATCAATAAATTCACAAATTATTTTAAAACTTATAAAATTATTTATGAAACTCAATTTCAAAAAAAAATTACTTTTTTGAAAAAAATCATTATTTTGGATCTTCATGAATTTTTCCAAAAATTGCTTGTTTGGATTTTACCAAAAACGTGAAGGGAATATATTTAATAATGTGCATTAAATTAATGAAATTTATCACCGTAATGACCAATATTTCCATTAAACCATCCTTTATATTATTTAAAGTTTATTTTAATACAACATTTTTTTAAAAAAAATAAATTACATTTTGGATATTAGTTTTTGTATTTATTTTCCTCGAAAAATGTTTTAACTGATTTTCAATGATTTTGTTATATGTCTTCATTGTTATTTTCAATCAAACGAATTTCAATAATATTTTATTTACTTAAAGATTACAAATTATATTTTAGAATTTATTTTATTTTCCTTGAGATTCATTCAAAATGAGTAATACTTAAAAATCATTTTCTGTATAAGATGAAATCCTTTATTGTTAATTATACGTTACTTGGGATATCATCCATGTATACTGTTATTATTTTTGTAGGATTGGTTTTTGATTATGATGAAATGGTTTTAATGAAACCGGTATCACTTCTATTAGTTATACCTGGATAAAATAAAAATGAAACAATTCATTATTTTCAACGAGTTATGGTTTGATGAAATTATGAAATTATTGTCAATATAAATTCTTTTCATTATGAAATATAATGGTGAAATTTTTAGGAATCCAATTTCATTTCATGTGATATGATATTCCCAATGTTTTTTTCTCAATCATATGAATTCTTATCATTATGTGATTATGGGTAAGTTAAAATCAAGAATGATGGCTATGTTATAGAAATGGAAGTGGTTGAATTAATAAAATATATGAGTAGGGATTATATTTCCATCCAATGTATTGGTTAATGATTTATATGTCATGCTATAAAAAATACTACAATAGGGAATGTACTCAGGTCAGTAAAAAATGTTGTCCATTATGATAAACTATGGAGTTAACTTAGTATACTATGATTTTTTTCGTAGTCAATCAATTACAACATGGGGAAAGGAATTCCACTTATGTAGGTGGTTTTTCCCACCCTAGACACCTTTCCACCCCTATATTATTATGATAATTATTGAAATTTATCCTGTAAAATTAATGAGATTTTAATCTATGCATGTATATATTGCACATTTCTGGGTTTTATACCTATGTTATGTTTAGATGGATCATGTTTGGTGATTATTTTTATGATTCATGTTTTATGAACTACTAATGTTTATGTCATTACTCAAGATTCATCTCATTGATATGTTGTGACTGTATTTAATATGTTATTATCATGTTATCATACCCTTATGTCCATGTTATGCATACATATCCTCCCATATATCCTTAATTATCATCTAATATCACCATTTCATATGTTCCTGTTTTCAATGATTTTATGAATTGTGGGTTTATAGGTTTTTTCTCAGATGGTAACTATAGGGTTAGATATTTAAGGGAGATTTTGGTGTTCATTAATCAAATTAAATGATTATTTATATAGTCTCTGGAAGAACTAATATATTATGACCTATAGGTGTTTTTGTTTAATTTAATGAATAATCATATAAAAATGTGAAATATCCATGTATGAAAAATGTGGGTCTCTATATATATAGTGGTGGTAAAAAATTAATTAAAATGAAATAGAAGAGTTGAGATTATTACCTCTCCCTTTGGGTTTCTCTACATAGAACACCCATTAATGCTCCTTGAAATAGTCTCTGGATAACCCTAATATCATTATGTCATGAGGAAGAGGATTCAGATGTAATTTAGGAAAATAGATTCAAGGTTCCTTGGCATAGAAGACAAGATGAGAAGGGGTTTTTGGGGGTTGTATTTATAGAGGGGAGAAGTTTGTTTATGAAATTTATATTAATATGATTACTAATTTGGAGCAGGAATAAAAATAGTATTGATTATTCAGACAAAAAATAATAAATTTTGAATGTATATTCCAAATAAACAGTTTTTGAATAATCCACTACATGAAAATTAATGTATTCTACTTATTTTGCATTTTAACATTTATATTTATATTTTATTGTTCATAAAAAATTCAACAAAATATCAAAAAAAATTTAAAAACCATAGTAACCATATTCAAACATGTATATTAAAAAAATGAATTAAATTTAATTAAATTGGATTTCTGAATATTATTATTTTAATTGTTTTATTAAATTCTAAATTCATGAAAAAATACCAATATTAATATTATAAAAAATTTTCTCACACATTAGGAAATTTCTTATATTATGATTAAATTATATTATCTATATATTACAACATAATATTAATTTTTAAACTATATTTATTGAAAATTAGTTCTCTGAAATAATTACATGTTTTCTAAAATTCAAATGAAACCATTTTTATACAAATATAGTGGCACATATTTTAAATTCTTTAAAATATTTAATCACTTATATCACGATATTTATTTTACATATCATCATGTTATAATATACCTAAATATAATTTTTCATTCGCATAGGTGAGGTTATTTATTCTAATGTTTAGTTTATTATTCCTAATTGGAAAATTAATTTTTCAATAGCCCTGTTACTACGTTGATGATCATATTAGAATTCAAATAGTCATATTTGAATCATTTATATGAGTTCCTTGCTTCCTATAAAGACATTATCTTTTATTCATTTTTCATGAACATAAATTTTTTTCAAGGTTATATATACGTTCATTTTCAAAATTCGTATTACATTACAAATATTATTCGTTATTTCTAAAGTCTAGATGTGGGTGAAATTCATTTGGGTGATTAGAATCATCTTTATATTCTTATTATAAAAATATAATTATATAATTTTACTAATTAAATAATTTAAATTCATAATTATATTCTCATTCTCTATATGTTATAATTATTATGATTAATTTTTTGTTCTATTATGTGTTCCATACTCTCTACTACATATTAAAAATTTATATAATGTGAATAAAAATTCCATTGGAAAAATTACTTCTCACTATATTCTTCCCAATGTAACTGCTTTTTTATTATAAATGTTATTTTATAAAATGATTTCAGATTTGGTGATTACGCTTCTACATCATGGGTTCTTCTGGTTCCCATTTCGTTTACGTGTAGATTTGGTTTCATTATAGTAATTATTCTTGGTGAGTATTATAAGGACCCATTCATAAGCAGTACATATTTATGTGTTATGTAGGGAAATATTATTTATATCACATTGAGGATACATTAACCTTTAATGGTTTAGATAATTAGGGCATATCATATTTATAATTACTCAAATATTAAAAACTATTTACTTCTACACACTATCAATGTTTTCATAAAATATATATTTAAAAAAGAAATCATGGTTTTGATCCTTATTTAATGATAATTACTATTCAATGATCCCATCCTTAGCTATATTCTCTTTTAAATACCAAGATGAAAAATAATAACATAGAATTATCATATAAAGATAAGTAATGGGTACTCTAGAATGAAAATTTACATTCTTATTAAAACATGTAAACTCATGAATACTTTATCATAAAGTAAAACATTTCAATTTAATGAAATAGTATGTAAATATTTAGGAATAGAAGCTAATTTATTAACATTTGTATAATAATTTGAGTACCACCAAACACATAGGATTAATATATTACATATAAATGTTACATGGTACATAATCCTACATAAATATAATAACCATACGGTTGACATCCATTCATATAACCATTAAAAATTGAATAGCCTTATGGAGGAATTCCATACATAATACATTATAGGTTATAATGTAACCACTCATCATTGGTTTATCAGGAAACCACCTGTCAGTGGTTTATCACATAACCGTCATGAACTATTCTTGTACCATTATACAATCATAGCAAATAAAACAATGAAATTATAAACATTTCACTCATAAAATTTCAATTGAAATCATATCAAATATTTTCATGATATTTAAATAATATAACCCCTTTCCAATCCATTTTCAAAAATAAAATATCCAAAAAATGGAATATGTGATTTCATTTCCTTCTAAAAATAGAATGGTTTATATAGGAATCCAAATATCTATAATAATTATGGTGCCAGAGAAGTCTTTATCAACATATACATTAAAAAAAATTCTTTTTTGTATTTGGTATGGAATTTAAAAATGATTCATAATGAATAATTAATTTCCATAAAAATTTAATGAAATTATAAGTCAAAAGGGTTGATTATACACTACATAAATGAAGGAGGTGTATAACATCAAAATATTCCTTAATGAAATGTGATTGAGATGAAGTCTATTACCTTGAGTCGAATTCACCACATATATTCTTTATCTTTCTAAATAAAGAGGTAGGTTAATTTCAACATGTGTCAAAAAAATTATGGTATATTATTCATTTCATATCACTTGATAATATTTTCATCCAATTAAATAATTACCTATGTTTATGTCAGACCTATTGTCGATATTCGGTATATTCGTCAAAAATGAACATGGTATGATGTTAATAGTCCATGTGGTCATAAATCCATTATCGCTTGTATAATATTCATCAAATTGATATCATTTGTATAAATCAATAATAATTTTAAATCACACTATGATGTATGGTAATGATAATTGAACAATATTATAATAGAGATGGTATGTTGCACATACACAAGAGTATCATTTTCCATTTTTTTCATTGATTGTTATGGAAAAAAGGTTATTGATATTTTATCTTTATAAATTTATCATAACATTTTTAATATCATATTAACCAATTTAATAATATTACATATATCATAAAGGATTTCTATAGGGATACAATGTGTCACATTCTTTCATGGAGGAGATTGTTCCCATGCATGCAATGAAGAAATTATCAGTTTATGTGCACATAAAATTAGAACAAAATTCATATATTATTTTATAATAATGATTTATATGTCATGAATATTGCATTTGAGTCTTAATTATATCATTATAACCATTCATGGGAGATAGTTATGTAAAATTAATTATATTAGTTTGTGTAGGTGATAGGTCACACGTACATATGAACGATTAATCATTTTCCCATTTGATGGAAGTGTGGATGGGTTTAGATGATTATCATAAAAAAATAAAATCATACTATGTTGAGGATATTCAAGTTATTATCTCATCATGGATGGAAATGATTGGTGTAAGTGTAAGAAGAAATAAAATAGAAAAAACTAAATAAAAATATTACATTTCCTTCAGATGATCACCATTATTAACACCTTAAAACCACTAAAGAGGCTGTTCTTCCTAAAATAAGGTGTCATTATTGTCATCAGGTGTTTTGGTAAGTGTTTTCGTGGAGTTTTGTGGAACTGAAGTCTTTTTAATTGTAAAGAAGAGAGATTAATGGGTTCCCTTTTATATGAGAGGGAAAGGGACCTCATGGAATTATTAAATGTATTAAATTAATAAAAACTTATTTTCTATTAAAAAAGGGGGAACATATCTTTAGTTAGATGAAATGATGAGTATTGGTCGAAATCTAATAATCCAATAAAAAATATTCATTTCATTAATATTTTTGTAATCCTTATCTTTTTGGTTTTAGCCCATTTAAACTCATTCCCTTTTATCCAGGAATTTAAAATTTGATGTTAAAATAATTACCAAAGCCCGCCAAACGACCTACGAATAAGTCATTAATGACATTTTTAAGAATATATCAACTTTTATATGGATTCATTTTTTAATAAATATTATATTTTCATTAAAAAATTTATAATTTATGATATGAATTATGTCAAAGTTAACGATATTTTTTATGGCTTATAATATATTAATAAAAAAATTGTTTCATAAAAAATATCCACCTAAATTCATATATAAAATTTCAATGAATTCTATAATATTCTTACATGGAATCAAAATTTTCAAGTTATAATTATTTTAAAAGTTTTAATATTATTAAATTGATTCTCCCTTTAATAAAATTGTACTGCATCATCCTTAGGTCATAATAAACTTTAATTTTATCATGCCTTAAATTTAAAAATAAAATATATTGATATAGATAAACAGTCAATATTTCAAAATACTATTTATAAGATAATTTTAATTATATATACCCCTATATTAAAAATGACTAACTTATTAAAAAATATGAGTATGCCATTTTTATCTTATATTTAAATAAAATATAACAAATGTAATATTCTTACCCACGTTGCATAGAAATGTTTTAATTTATTAATATGGTTTATTTTTTCTTGATGCCAACTAATCTTATGAAATTAAAAAATGTGTTAGGTTAATTTTATAATATTATAATATTATTGTTACCTTTAATTTCCTGATTTACCCTTATCCATGGTAATTAAAATACAGAATATACAATTCACTAAAAATTAATTTGAATATATAAGATATAATTTTTCATACTGATTACAAACATGAATTTCTTTTTGAAAATACAATTCAAAAATGTGACTAAATTAATTTTAAAAATAATCTCATAGATACGGTGAGAGTTTGGGTAAAGTTGAAATTCTTAATTTCAATAAGTTTTTATATTGTATTTAAATATAAAAAAATATTAAAATTACAAACATTGTATTAATATATGTATTATTATACTATTAAGATTTTAGAAATTATTTAAAGTTATTATAATTATTTAATTTTGAAAACAGTTTTAATCTACAACATAGTATTTTTTAACTATTCAATCAAAAAATTAAACTTCTCTACAAAATACAAAAAAAAAAACCAAATTTAATTTTTCAATCCCTCATCAAAATAAGAAGTTTTTTTGAAGTACAACATATAATAATGTCAAAATCCTGATCAAAAAATGGTTCTCTATAAAAAGGTGGGATTTTTGTTTTCAAAAACAATTATTTTAACAATAAAACCAGATTTATAAAAAATGTTATTTGACATATTATTTAGTTTAATTACTATATAAGAAATAAATAAAGAGGAATCATTTTATCATTACCTACGATGTTACATCCCTCCCCCCATTTGAAAATTGTGTCCATAATTTTTTATTCTCTTTTCAAGTACGTGGTTGTCTTTTTCATTTATAGAATTTTTAGAATCCCAAGCTTCCTATTCAATAATATTAGTTTTCTATAAAACTTTTACCCGATTAATCAACTTATTCTGCAAAATATTCCCTATGTGGTAAAGAACCTGAATATTTTGTTCATCATAAGGATAATTCTCTTCCAACATGACTACTTCTCAACTCAAAACCAAATATGGTATGAAATATATATAATTAACATTGAATCATGAATATAATTGTTCTCTTGGATAGAAAAAGGATGTAAATCCACTCTATAGGAAACTATTTTAGCTTTCATAAAGAATTCATGTCGTCCAATGATCCTTGGACTCATCATTACCTTATTAACAAAATACATAAATCTTTTTCATGGGGTGACTTATAGAAATACATGATCACATACCCCAAAAGATAGATCATTTCTAATATTATCTGAATAATGTTTCTGACCACTATGGGAATTAATCATTTATTGATGAATCAAATGAACATTATCTTCTAATTAATCCTAAAATTCAAGTCCAATCAATCTCCTTTCACCAAATTCATCCTAAAATGTAGGGATTGATCACTTATTTCCATATAATTCCCTCAATGATTCAATCCATATACTGGAATAATAAAGTTATTATATGAAAATTCCATAAAAAAATGTTGATCCCAAATTCATAAGCAATCCATTAATCAAGCACATAAAGGATCAACCAATGTCTAACTTGTTCTATTTAATTGCCCATATGATTGAGGATGGAAAGTTGTACTGGAAATAATTTCAATGGAAAACTACTTCTAACGGCCTTTCCAAATGTTAGATGTGAAACGAGGATCTCAATCAGATACATTTGACAGGGTAACACCATATAACATAAACCTATCTTTAATATATAATCAAAGTAGTTGATATATTTATGGAGTATCTAGAATAAATAGGAAATTCACATATTTTATCAATCAATCCATAATAACTCAGATAAAATTGTTTCCTTAAGATTTCTTCTGTAATACCTCTATGAAATGCATAGATATATTTTCCCATTAATACACAACACAATGAAATGGTGAGGAATCCCTTTAAGTTACCATCACTCTATATTAACTGGTTGAGAAGTCAAATATCTTTGGAAAAAGTCAACAATATATTTTTTTATTTCATCCCACTAGTAATACACTCAATGGTCTCTATACATCTTAGTGCATCCCCGAGTGAACTACAAATAGAGAACTAAGAGCCTCATTTAACAGATATTTCATCAAATATGAATCACAAAGAAAAAAATTATCTATTCTCAAACCTAAAAAACAATCCTTATCAATGTTATATTAAGGTAATGTTTCCTTCTAAACCAATTCTACTATTTTCTAAAACTCTCTATCTTCCTTTCATACGTGCTTAATTCTTTAAGATAGAGAACATGTCACTAACACCAAAAAATAGAGTAATTTAGGCATAAAAAACACCCAATAAAAAATTAATCAAATCTTCAACTAAAGTACTAGGTTCTAAATTTAGTATGGTTAAGGTATAATTGTTCTTTCAACACAAAGAATCAGCCACATTATTTTCATTTCTATGAGAGTAATGAATTATGCATTTATAATCCATGATTAGTTATTTCCATATCCTCCATATCATGTACAATTTTTATTAATATATATATATATTTAAATATATTTTTATTGTTATATATTTCACACATTACAGTATAAAAATTATTCATAAAAATTTTGGGTTCAAAACCATAGAAGATAATTCCAAATCATGTGTATGGTATTTTATCTCATATTATTTAAACTAGTGTAATGCATAAAAAATTACATGGTCATTTTCCATTAAAATAAATCCATTTGAATTCAATGATGCATCAATGAATATAAAAAAACCAGCACTTCTAGAAGGTTAGACCAAAACTAGAGCATTTACATAACTTCTTTTCAGTTCCTCAGAACAATCATCTCATTATTTTTTCTTGTGAACATAACTCCCATATCTGTTAAATTATTTTTTGGTCTAGATAGCAATGAAAAGATTTCAATAAACAATAAATGATAACCTACTAATCTAAAAAAACACTAAATCATTGTTGAATTGTAGGGATTTCTCCACTCTTCAACAACTACTATTTTAGAGTGGTAAACAGTTATACCGTATTTTGGAATAGTATGACCAATGAATGAAATTTATTATCACCTAAATTCTTGATTAATAAACAATTAAAATAGTTTCTCTTGTTGTAAGGTTTTCAAAACAATATTTATGTGACATTAATTTTTCTTGTATCTTATTGAATAAACCAATATAACATTTAGACACACAACCACAAATATATCTAAAATCATTTAAGGCTCCATTCATGATATTCATAAATTTAAAAGACTCACTAGATAACCCAATGTGAATAACTACAGACTCATAATTACTATATCTCATTCAAAACAATGTTTTGGAATGTTATCTTTCTTCCCATTCTTGTGATGGTACCCGAACCTCAAATCATCCTTCAAAAAATAATAACCCCGTTGGAGATAATAAAAAAATCATCGATATGAAGAGAATGATACATTTATATAATATTTATATCATTCAAGGATCTATACTGGAAACTATGTCTTAGGGAACCATTTTTATTTTTCACATATAATTAATGATCACCCCATTGTGAATTACTAGTACTAATGAAACCATTATCAAAAAATCCTTGAAAATATTTATTCAATTCCACCATTATTACATGATACATTCAATAATTGTGTTTATAAATAGGCTTATCATTCAGAACTAAATCAATATAATATTCAACCTCAAGATCACAAACAACACAAGACAAGATTTCACGAAAAACTTCTTTAATTTCATTCAGTAATGGATTGTCACAAATCAATATTTTTTCTTTATTTAAAAAAATGTGAGAGAAAAATGTCACAAAAATATCACATCTTATTTTTATGTTGTTAAAGGTATGAATTCATTGAATGAAAATGTCCTGGCACGGAAAACTATTTTATCTAGGTAACCTGAAAGCCAATGCATACCCGAAATGACATCAAACACTACTATGGCATGTTTAATAAGATTTTATGGAATGATCACCCCCACTAATGATAATTGGACTATTCATATAAATATGGGTTACATTAAAAATTCCACCTAGAGTTTTTAAAAACAATTAAATATCAATCACATGAGGTGATATTTCCAATTATCATAAAAATTCCTTAGAAATTAATGAATGTGAAGATCCATAGTCAAACAGTGTGTTGGTTGATTTTGAAAAATCCATTACCATACCTGTCACCACCTAATTTGGAGGCTTCTCATTAACCATAATAGTACAAAATGAATTTTTTGTTCACTTTTTCTTTTGATGTTACTACTTTGTACCCCAGTTAATTATCATTACACATACATTGGCATAATTACCTAATTGAATATAACTAACACATAATAACACTAGATTTTCGTTGCTTTCCTAATCATTTTTCTTATCATAATGAGAAATCTGACCCATCTCACCACATCAGAAGAACATCCCATCCATTGAGACAAATTCTCCAAGAATCTTTTTACTACATATTTCAGACGCTGTAAATTTTGTTTTCCCACCAGCAAAATTTGTTGATGAATTCTTTCTCATGTTATTATAGCTATAACTATTCTTTTTATTTCTCTGAGGAGAAACATGATCATCTGAAATCTAAATTTCTACCATCATAGGACATCATAAATGTTTCACAATGATTTTTTAATTTTGAGATGTCAGTGCCTTTCACCATGAATGATTTTTCCCTATATAACACCAATCTATCTTTCTATCATGATCCCTAAAAGAATTTGTGACTTACCTTTCCAAAAATGTGAAACTTTCACCATACATAGCCACCAAATCATCATTCTTTTCCAATAATTCCATGAATTTCATTTCAATCCAAAGTAATATAGCCTTGTAAAAATATTTCTCACAGAATATACATATAAAGATATCCCATTACAATGAATCTATATCTTCACTAAAATAAATATTTCTAAAGATTTTACAACTCTGATCGACTTCTCCATAGAAATGATAAATTTATAGAGTAAATTTTTGGTGCAACAAACAACCCTGGATGTAGAATATCATTTAAAGGGATTTAATACATCCTTCTACATGATAGGCGTCTCTGTCATATGAATTATGAGAGATGTTTTCTGATAAAATTATCCACTATTTTCATGTTACTATATAGTTCAACAGGTTTATCCATTGCATGAACAAAACCACCATTTATCACATACACCAACTAAATCATCACTACATAATACTATAAAATTATAATTCCTATCATTTCAGGATGTTAATTTGGTTGGATGTTTTGTCAAGATTCATTCCCAAACACAACTACCCAATTTCATCTAGGGAAAACTATTCAGAATACAAATATCTTAAACAAATGAATATGTTAATAATAAAATTAAATATAATTTAACTTGACCATAAGGAAACATCACTCTAGGTTATTTATTAACAATACCAAGACTTGTAATGATATTTACTACTTCCCTTAATATCAAATACAAAGATCCATCCACAAACATTATAGATTCTTGAGTTCAGTCAAGAAATATTCTTCATTTCACATAGAGTATGTTTTCAAGAATATGTCTTTTTTAAAATTATTCCATATATCATTCATAAAAACTCTAATATTAATTAATGACACTTAGACTGACAATAAAATTTTAGATAACATAAAAACTTTGACATTAAAAAATGGATTCGTTTTAGTTAGAATCATAATAAAATTTCATAAATATTACCCTTGAATATATTATAGTTTAAATATTATAAAAAAAATTAAATAGTTTCAACAAACATAAAACACTCAATAAGGGTTACATAAAAAAACTGTTATTCTTATGAAAACACATAATCCTATGAATACATTATCGTTACGTAATAATTTTTACCATAAATAAGTAGTAGATACATTCCATTCAATATAATCTCATTTATTACCTTATCTATAATCAATAGATTACCATAAAATCCATAGAATCTGTATATAACATATGATGGTAACTTATGACATAATCATACCTAAATGGAATGACAATATGGTAGACATCCATACATATCTCCCTTAAAATTGGAATAAAAAAATAGATGACTTCCATAACCAATGAATTGGAGGTTATAACATAACCACAAATCATTGGTTTATCATGGAATCACATTGCCTTTGGTTTATCTTTTAACCACACATCATTGGTCGATGTACCATTATAGAATAGTGACATGTTAAAGATTTAAATTATCAACATTTCACTTATAAAATTTCATTTATAATTATAAAAAACACTTTTTACAAATTGAAATAATATATCAATTTTCAAAATATTTTTTATTAACAAAATATGAAAAATTTAAATATGGAATTTCATTTCCTTTTAAAAATATTAACACTTATAAAAGAATCCAAATAACAACAATGGTTATGGTGGTAGAAGATGTCCTTGATGACAAATACATTAAAAAAATTCTCTTTGTTGTTTTGAAATGGATGTAAATTGTTTAATTTTGAAATATTAATTTTCATAACTATTTAATGAAATAAAAAGTCAAATATGTTGATTATATCCCTTATAAAATGAGGTGTTGTATAACATCAAAATATCCCTCAAAGAAATGAGATTGAGACGAAATCCATTACCTTAAGCCCATTTCACAACATATATTTTTTATGTTATTGAATAATAAAACTAGTTTTATTTCAACATTCATCAAAACCATTTTCTGGGTTTTTATTCATTTTATATCACTTCATACCATGTTAGAAAAATTCATTAATGTTTTAAGTCTATATCAAAGGTGTTTTCAATATTCACCACATGAGTCAAAAATGAACTTGGTTTGATGTCAATAGACCATTTGGTCATAATTTTATAATCATTAGTATAAAATTAATGAAATTAATATATTTTTTTATATCAATTATACTATCAAATCAAACCATGATGTATGGTTATTAAAATGAACAATGTTATATACATGGACAGTGTAACATATATGTACAACTGAGAAACGTCTTCCAATTTTTAATTGAACAATATGGAAAGAATGTATATACATTTTATATTTATATAATGATAATAATAAAATTATAATATATTAATCATTTTAATGAACATTTATATATCATACGAGTGATGTAGTGAATAAAAATGAATAAAATCACTTTGTGGAGGAGAATGTTCAGACGTACAAATTAACGATATTATTATTAGTTTTTCATTGAAATTAAGAACATAATTTTTATATTATTATATAATATTGATTAATATATCATTAATATCACATTTTAACATTAATTCCATGATAATAAATTGTAATGAGAGATGGTTTATGAAAATGAATTATATTGTTCAGCGGAAGTGATAGTTCACATGTCCACACAAATGATTAATTTCGTTCCCATTTAATAGATGTGGAAATGGATTTAGGTGATGATTATAACCAAATAATTTCTCATTATATTTTATTTATAATAGATTTATTATCTAATTATTTTGGGAGAATATTTTTGGAAGTTGATGAAGAAATAAAATAGGAACACATAAATGAAAACATTACATTTCCTTCAAATGATCACCTTTCATGACCCCTTATCTTCTCTAAAAATTTAGTTAGACATAAAAAATTGTCTCCAGAATAAATGGATTGATTATTTGAATGGTTTTTCATAGTAATTTTCTAAATTTTTTTTTTTTAAGGTGTAGAAAATATAGGTGAATGGGTTCCATTTTATTAGAGAGGGGAGGGGAAACCATAGAACTATGAAAATTATTAAATTCATAAAAATTAATTTTTTATTTAAAATTTGTAAAAATAAAATTAAATAAAATATAAGATGATTATGGGTCTAAATACAATCATCCACATAAATGTAGATATGTTTTGAATATTTTTAATCTTTATCTTTTTGTATTAAGCTCTTTTATCTTTTACCATTTTATAATGTAATATAAATTGTACGGATAAAAATAAATACCAAATGATTCTAAACATCTAATGAATCACCAATTAATTAAATTTGACTTCTTATATAAAAATATTTTGTGAATCATCAATTTTTATAGTTTTTATATCATTTATTTAAATATTTTATATATTATGATGTGATTTATTTCAATTTTGACTATATTAATACAATTCATTTTAAAACTAATAATAACACCATTCAATAAACTATTTTAAAACCTGTATAACATGCCAAATTTGTCCATATATTTCAATTATTGCATAAAATTTTTCATTTTTTTTATTATTAATATCATTTATTTTATTATCCCTTTAATAAAATAGTTATTGCATCATCATTCTATATAAATTAGTTTTAATTATACAATATCTAAAAAGTATAAATAAAATATAAGGTTGTACACAATAATTTTAAATTTTAAATTAATCTTCGTAGTATAATTTATCTTCTATGTGACCCAATAATTAAAATGACTAACATATTAAAAAATAGGAGCATTCTAATTTAAGTGATCATTATATAAAATATAAAAAATGTCATATTCTAACCCAAGTTGCATAATAATGTTACAATTTCGGTATAAGGTCTTTTCTTATCGAAAAACAATAATCCAAATAAATTTTGACATCTCTTACGGAAATTTTATAATATTATAAAATTATTTATATACTTAACTATGAAATTTATCCATAATTGTGGTTAATAAAATAAAGTTGTAGTAAACCAAAAATTATGTATATCAAATTATATCTCATTTTAAATACTAATTAAAATAATTTATTTACATTTTTGATAATTATATTCATATAAGATACTATATAATGTCTAACAATAATCTCACAGTTGTGGGAGAACATGTGTAAATGTAACGTTGAAATTGTCAATAAATTTAATATCTAATTTTAATAAAAAAAATTCAATGATGTAAATTTGATTAATACTTATATTATTTATCTTATATGACATTAAGAATATGTTTAATTTATAATTAATATTTAAATGAGAAATTTATTTATAACTATAATGGATAAGTTTTCAATATTCATTAGAAAATGATACTTTAAAAAAAAACTAAAATTTAACAAAAGTAAATTTTGATGTCCCTCTTCCAATTTACAAGTTCATTTTTTTATATAACATATAATAAAACAAAAACTATATTTATAATGGGTTATCTATCAAAATTCAGTAAACATATTTTCTCTGAATAATTATTTTTTTACCATAAAACAAAATATATCATATTCATTTTTTAAAATATTGTCAATTTTAATTACTATATAATTAATAAACGAAAAGGGATTATTTCAAAATTACCTTCTCTTTCAGATGTTTTATTAATATATAGAACTTATTCACTATAGTATGTGATTTTAAATAGGTAATCAACATAATAGAGATCATTTCCAAATAGTACCAATTCTAAATTAAAAACATTTTAGTGATTTCATATATACTTATTCATGAGTAACACATGGATTATATCAAGTGTGTGGGAAAGGGATAGTGGTAATACAATTAGATATTCCACATATATGATGTAACCAAAATATCAAGTTGTTAATATACCTAGGACATAACATTCCCTTCCACAAGAGTTCCAGGTCCCTATTCCTTAGAGATATGTGAATGAAAAAATTATCAAGATCCTAAAAATATAGGTATTTTATTAATTTTTTTTTATTTTATCTAATATCGAATTTGACCAATCCTGGTGTTTCATTTAATGGAATTTCCTTATCTTGTATTTCCTCTAACATTTCAAGTCTAATCAATATTTCCCCACAAAAATTATCCAAACACACAGGTTTTTTAAACCTATTCCCATACATGGATTCTAATGGATCCATTTGGATTCGTGAGTGGAAACTGGAATAATATGAGAACATACAAGAGGATGATCCTGATATCTATATCTTTTGAAAGCCATTGAGTATGTTATGAAAATGTGGTCAAGAGTATGGAATGGTATTTCTAGATTGTTTGATATTTTTTGGAGATGAGCAATATTTTAGTTTAAATAATTTTTTGTAGAATATTGGATACAATTATCTAACATAGAGTAAAATATCGGGTCTCAGTTAGATACAATTGGTAGTTGTGTTCTACATAGCCTCAACACTTCTCAAAGGTGTATCATTAAATTTAATTTAATTATAATACCTCTGTAATCAAAATTATGTGATTAATATTTATAAGATAACCCACCAAAACACATATGACCTTATTCCCATGGAAATATTTGGAAAACTAGTGACAATGTCCATGTATATGTTTTACGAATTATATATAACTATGTTTAATGGTTGCATTGTCCCTTTATCCACTTTTTCATTTATCTTTCAATAAATGACATAAAGGTGCATTGATGTATATTCTATGATCACATTTTCTATATTTTCCCAACATTAGTACCCTCAAAGATCACAATACCTACTAGTGAGTGTGGGTGGATAAAAAAGGCTGATCTATGTGAAAATTTATATATTTCTATTTGTATCATAGTTTGTGACAGAAATTGTGGTCATGGCTGAAATATTAAATCTTGTTCTTCGTCAATTTTTTGAACTTGGGATTTCCAATTTCATATATATTCTACCTTTATATATGTTTCTATATAATTTATTTAGGAATAAATTATATGTACCTTAATTGATTTTTGTGAAATGTGTTATTAATTAAATCTTTATGTTCCTTCTTTTTTGAGCCCCATGGCCATCACATTCAATTATACGAATATTGGTTCTTACAAAATTGTCCACATTGTTATGGTATCTAGAACTTTATATATATAGAATCTTCCATAATATATGATTTAATAGGATAATAGTTAAATGAGAAGTCATAGTCCATGATCATCTCTAACCCCCATCTCCGGTGCAAATTATTCTCATTCAATGTTAATATATATTTTAGGACATTAAGATCCATATATATATATATATATATCATAAATTTCCACATCGAGATAGTGTCAACATATTTTTCTACATGAATACCACATAATACCACTATAGATAATTCATTGCGTTGTTTATATAAATAATATTTATATATCCTAAGGTGTATAATTTTACATTATCATTATATATTACTATATATCTTAATAAAATCTGTGAAGTAACAATATATACCATGAAAAATTCCACACTTGTGGGTAGAATTAGAACTGATGTTGTGATAAGCTTCTTTTTAAATTACATTAATATCTCTTAATATTCCATAGGTTAGAACAACATATCTCCCATATATATCATATTGTTTAGTTGGTTTGATAATCAGGCCACATTTCTCTCAAATAATAAATAATACCCACCTAGTATATGGAATATTAATATCTTCATTACTTTCACTAGTCTTTGCCACTCCAAAATTTCAATTTTTTAGTGTGGTCAATGAATATACAATTTTTAGGGATCACATTACAAACAAATACAACATGCAGCATCTAGAACACACAATTTTCTTACATTACTTTTATTTTTTTTATTAAAAATATCAATTCAATGGAAGTAAAATGATCTTCATAATACTCTTATATTTTAGAATATATATATATTTCATATATAATGACAATAAAAAAATATACAATATAAAATATAATAAAGATATTCCACAATTGAACAAGTTATTTGTGGATCATTAGTCACATGTATGGTCATCATTATAAAAATGTATTTCTATAGCATGATTGAAATGAAATCTTGAGAATATCATCATTTATCACTATTAGTTGGTTGTATTATGACTAATGGAAAACCATCAATAAATATTAGGCCCTTTGTTTTTGATAAAATAAGTAATATATCCCTTGAATGTTATACTAGTTATTTATCATGGTTTTTTAATTAAAATTATCCAGTGTATATGCATATTTTCTTCTCCTTCTAGTAGAGGAGGATGGCCGACAAACCCCATGGAAATCCACTGAGATATATAAACTACTTGTTTAAATTTAATTTTAACTTATTCCTAATTTTTTAAAAGATAAATGTTTCCTTTTATATAGTAAGTCACATATATGGTAATATATTTCAGTGTACATCAATAAAATAAATCACCCTCTTTTTCAAGTGAAATTCCATGAAACTCTTCAGTGGAATAAATCAATATGCTCCATCATCATTGCATTTTCTTCGATCAAGACTCTCTTGGTTTCCTCAATAATTTGTCGTATATGATCTTTTTTTTTATGAAAATAAAATCCTGTCATGAAAGAATGATTCAAAATGAAAATTTTAATCTTACATACACTTTTTAAACATTAGGGGATGATAGGAGAGTGAAGATTGGTCTCCCACTCTAATTAGTTGATGTTGGACTTATATAAGGATTATAAATCTATGCCCAATATATAATCAAACTACAGAAAATAATGAATGATAATATTTTCTTTGAGATTCATTCCAGAATCAGTGACTGAGGATGAGTTATGTACTTGACATGTAATAATTCCACCATTTGTCGTCTAGAGATTTAGCTTAGCCCCCATGTATAGAGTATCAGTTTGTGTTGTTCTTTAAAAAATTCATGTTATGAAATAATTCATGGTCTCAAAATCAAAAAGTGTTTTCTATTCATTAATGAATAAAAAACATTATTATCAAAACATATTTCATGAGATACATCTAAAAAGTAGTAATATTATATTATTTCTTATAATATTTTGAATGAATATAATTTTTATGCTTAATTTATTATAGAACCCATTGAATATGGAATTGGTTCACATTTAGATTTTTTTCATTGTATTTGAAAAACTATATTGTGAGTTGTGATAATATATGAATCATATATTCTTTATTCAAATTTGCGTGTTTCATAACATCCCCTATATTTCTTGTCACGATACACTTTTTTTCAATATTTAAATAATGACTTGGTTACCATGAGATAATATTTTCGATTCTTTTAATAACATTTTTTACACATGAGATGTTGATATTTCCTAACTCTATTAGAATTCTTCCTTTATCCTCTTAGGGGAAACTCCACATTATTATTATTTTTGTCTATTCCATCAACACCAGTGAGTATGAAAAGTCTATATTTTAGCATTAAGGATACGACAATCAAAATGTTCATATCTGTAAAATCTTATAATCTCAAAATCCACTGATATACAGGGTTTTATCCCCTTAAATAAATGGTCAACCTTATTTTTTAGTAGATTACATAGACTAAGGAATACCGAACATGCATTTTCCGGCATTCCTCATGTGATCCAATTTAATTATCTTAATTTTTTCATTATATTATGGAACTCCATATATATATATATATATATATATTAATATGTACAATAATTGTTAAATATTTAATGAATCATATTTTTTTAGTCATTCTCATTCCATGTAATCAATTTCTAATTTGGACTTTATCTTCTAGATACATTCCAACCACTGATTGCCTTCCCATTCAATAAGACATCCTACCATCATTTTAATATAATTTTGTATCATTTTAAGATAGTTATGATCTTATAAAAGGAGTTAATAAAATTTTTTATGATGAGGGGATCCAAATTTTATTTTACTGATAATTGCCTTTTCCCATAAATAACTCTACAAAAACATATTAATTATTCTATTAAGGATAGTGTTCCACATATTACACATTTTCCAAGGTATTATTAATTGAATGTTTCAGATGTCCTACTATTGAAATGAATTGTCCATCTACCAAAAAATAATGTTTAGTATTTTATTAAGAAATTCAAAACATTACTTTTAATTTGGTTTCTTAAATTTTTCATCTTATTTCATACAAATAAAAATTGAAAAAAATGAATCTTATTTGAATAATATTACCAGAAATATATATATAACTGAAATTATGATTCTACAAATAGTCACATATAAAAGATATGTATATCATAAATTATGTGTCTATAAGATTCTGTATGGTGTATCCATGGTAATTCATCTATTTTTTTATAACATGAAAATCTATTCATTTACATTTTACAGCATCATAAAGAGTAATTTAATTTTCTAAATTAGTTCCCCAAGGAGGATAAATGTAGGTATGTGATAAAGTAACATTTTCAATCTCCAGGTGATGATTGACTTAATACCCAATACACTGTTTTTGAATTTATCACCCCGAGGTACTACTGTGTCATAGCCAATTCCCCATAGTGAATCTATATAATGAAAAATTACCAAAAATCAAGGAATGCGGTAAAGTTACAAATAGGTATGATATCGTTAGGCTATATGAAACCACCGCTATGAATGTGGAAAGTTATGTACATACAAAACTTAAACCAAGTCCAATATGATTAATCACCATCACCTATAGAATGTCAATTTAAGATATAATAATTTATAGCATTATAAGTCATAAAGGGTTGCTCAATATGACTAACTAACTATCTAAGGATTTAATGTGCCCTAATACAAATCCACGATGAGAAATATATTTTAATCCTGCTTAAAATAGAAATAAATCCTTTAAAAAATTTCACATTCCAATTTTCTAATATAAATACTTAATATATTTCTAATAAAAAACATGCCACTTCCAAAAAGATGAAACAATATGGATTCTATATGTAATATTATTAGTCAATTTTAACAAAAATTATATGAAACAAACTCATGAAAATTCAAAATATATTTCCAAATAATGGTTAACAATTTATTTTTCAAATAATCCAATAAAAATCATCACAAACCCCCAATTCACGATAATTGTGGTTTTAAAAAAATATTCCATTAAATCTATTGTTTCAATTAAAGTAAAAAATTTAATTCATACAATTTCCCACAAAAAATAAAACATTACTTCAAATCCTTTTTGTAATTTCCATAATATAAATTGGTAAGAATAACTACTTCCTTCCACAGTTCATTGTTAAACATTAAAACGGGCTATTAAAACTATTTCAAATTCATTCCAGATACATTTATACAATTCAAAAATTATATTTGAAATAATTAAAATTTACTTTCAAAATTCTACTTTAAAATAATTATTGTCCCATTAAAACAGTTATCAATTAAAAGATTCCATAAATCATTTTAAAGGATGTATTAAAATTTAAAAATGAGTGATTAAATTTGAAAAAATTGTTTTACAATCTATTCCAATGCAAATAAATCATTTATTTCAAATAATACAGGAGAATTAATTTCAAAACAATAACCAAATCCTTATAAGGTGGTTATTTTTCATTATGTAAATTCATTAATTTAAAACTATTTTGAAATCATCCTTCATTTCAATTCATATAATTTATATTGTAGACATTAATTTAATAAATCAAAACATTTTTAAACCCCATTTAATAAATCAAATCCCAGGCCAAGACCTTCATTTCTCCAAAACAACCTTTTTATAAGAACATTGAAAATGAATCCAAATATACACGGTTTTAATAAAATCATAAAAAGTTTACATATATAATGATTATAGCCATTTAATTGATCCCATGTTCTAGTCCATGTGGAATTATTAAAAGAATAATTTATGAGGAAATTAAAGATGAATTATATATAATGCCTATAGGATATTATAAAATATATATCTATGAATTTATCTAGAAACCAAGAATAAAAAAATCAACGAAGGGAGAGGAGATCCTTGAACTATAATTCCACAATAACAAAACAATATTGAATAAAACATCAGGTTTTTAAAACCATTATGAATATTTAATCAATAAGAGATTGTAGATCCAAGATTAAAACAAGTAAGCTGATGTTACATCTTCATATTTAACCGCTGTCCCCCGTAGAAAACAAATACATAGCTCCACAGCATTGTTATTTTGTCCTAGCATGCTAGGTACCACTAGCTACCCCGTAAAAATTTGTTCCCCTTGTTAGGGCCCACCCATGTGCGTAAATGTGTCATACAACTACCGACTATACCCAAAATCTTATACATGTTATTTATAGTGTTATTTGTCCTCATTTTCACACCCAATTATAAATTTCCATGAAACTCATCTATCTTGATCATTACTCCATGTCATGAATGCTTAATAGGTGAGGCTCCCAAAAAATTAAGTTGTATCTAACTTGAATGAGTCATATAATTTTTCAATTTAACCCTTTTCCATTATTGGGTGTTACATTTACCCCCACCCCAAAATGGGGCATCACATCCTCCTTGTAGACCCTACATCTCATTCTAGGAAATTCACTACATTTATAGATGGGTTTTTTCTCAAATACTAAATGTATCATTTAGGCCCCACTGACAACACAAACAAAACACCTTTATATGAATGATGGGTCATATTCTTCCAGGTACACACAGTTTCACAGTAGACATAATGATTCTACCATGGGGTTCAACAACAAGCACAAATGGGTCATCTCATTAATGACTATCCCTATAGGGAAACACATGTTCTTTCTTATGTCTCATGTCCTCACTCACAGACACACAAAGAAATTTCAAATATCTCACCCATACTCAACACCACTCTAGGAAAACCATACTTAACTGTGGAGATATAATAATTCAAGATCTAAAAATAGGATCACCTTGTTGAACTGAGTCATATCCTTTAGTCATTTAACACTTTATATTTCTGGGGAGTTATATATGACGTTAAAGAAATTAGCTTAGGTTTGAATATGTTAATGGTCATTCCAATATAAATAAATGTGATGTAGTTATATAAAATTTAGTCAAATCATAATTAATGAAAAAGTTATAAGTTATATGAGATTCATAGTATCATTGTTCATGCATAATATCATGTTTAATGATAAAGTGACTTTTTAATGGTGATGTAGTTGGTCAAATTAATGGACAGCCCTTGGTAGTTTGTGTGTCTATTTTGTGCTCCTAGACACCATTTTGTATATATTTACGAATTAGAATCTAAATTATTTATATAATTATTAAATTCTATTTGGGTCACAACATAGATAATGTTAATTAATATATTCTATAATAACTTTATTAGTTCATGTATAAAAATTATTAAGAATTTAATAAGAAAAAATATAATTTCATAATTTATAAGATTTTATTAATTAAGTGTTATTTAAATAAATATGTAATGGAGAATTATGATATAAATAAAGAGTTATGTATATAATTAAAACATTCACATGAGGAAATTAAAAAAATGGGATTTGGGTTTGTAATTTGAGTATTGGGGTTTAATGGATGATTACAAATTTATTTGTCAAAATATTTCCTTGAGAGATTATTTTATCACCACAACTTCTATCTATATAAGTTTTTGTTTATCATTACTACATATAAAATGGAGGTTTCCATATTTAGCCAATTATAGTCTATATTTAATGCTATAAATTTTTATTATATGATATTTATTGATTCACCATTAATTTTTTATAAATTCAGATCCTATTAAGGCTTTTGGATATCCAAATCCAGAAAGAATGAAATATTTGCGGTGTATTCTTCTTTATAATATGAGACAAAAAATATTGTGCATATTGTTATCTATCATTATTTATTAATGAATAAATGATATTATTTCCCACCTAAGAGGTTCATTAAAAATTTTATCACCCCATCAAATATTATTTAGTGTGGATGATTTACTTATATCGGCTAGATAAGATGTGGATTCTGATAAAGAATTTCTATGTAACATTATCAGTGGACAACAACAGAGACTTGAATTCATCAATTGAAGTTTGATAAAAATATATCAATCATTTTGGAATGATTTTTTATTTTATAATTTTATTATCGTTTTTTTAATTTTTATTGATATTATTGGATGTGTTTTAATACTTCATTGATTCTATAATATGGTTTAATAATTTCATTTAAATCATGTATTTTTATAAAATCCTGATTCATGAATTTTAAAATTCATATCCTAAATTTTAGAATTTTTTATTCTACATAAATATATTCACATTATAAAAAACTTAATTTAATACTGAAATGAAACATTTTTGGAAAGTCTTAATATATAATTATTTTCTTTAATGTATTTATATATAGTGGGTTTCTACTCAATCCCTGTATACAATATCACTTGCCTTACTTTGTTTTCTGTTAGACAACTTGAGCATGAAATATCATGAATATTACTAAATTTGATGACATGTTATAATATTTTTCGTTGTAACTTGATTAGTGTCTAAACCATTTTATGAAAAAAAGGGAAATTAATTATTTAATAATTACTCATTAGTTGATTTATGTATTCAAATAATAGGTAATATATTGCTACTATTAATATAGTAATATATGGTTTGTAAGTGATGCCATTAATTATAATGGTGACCATAAATATAATATTCCCCATAAAATATTAATGTGTTTTATGCCTTTCGAGAAGAAGTAAAATATTTCCTGGTATATATTATTAAAATAGATGGTTCATGTAGAGTCGAGAATTAATTACATGTTTTGTAATGGTTCATATTAATAGTTTTAATTCTATGAATACTCAATGACAAATGACTATGTAGGTCAATTAGAATAGAACTTAATGGAATGGGTATGAAAATATTAATATTATTAATTTGGAATGATTATTTTTAAATAAAAAGTAATAATATTTTTAAATGATAATACAAACATAATGATTTTAATAAAATAAAAATTTCTTAGGACGGCAGATTAAATATGAAAAAAATTACATTCATATTGATCCCAACATATGATAAATTTTACAATAATAATATCATCGATTTAGATCATATTTTGAAAAAATTTCTCAAATTGGAGTACAATTCATATATTATATAGAAACCAAAATTATATTAGATATTTTTTTAAACCTCATAATAATGAAATTTTTATTTGGAATGTTATTATAACATTTCATATAAAATAATATTTATTCTGCGATATAACTTTGTTTCCATTAAGAAAATGTTATATGAGGAAATTGAATCCTTCATTGAGATTGAATGGAGTAATATTAAATCAATTAATCAAATATATTAAATGTTTTATTTTTTGAAAACCTATTTATCTCAATCTAAATCATGGATATATGATACTGGATGTGCATCTTATATTTGTGGTAATTCATATATTCTCAAATAATTGTGGGAAAAAATGGGAAGACATGATGTTCCATAGGTAATTATTGGAGCCAAAACCATTGTATTATATATTGGTAAAATGAATTAAATTATTCATAAAATATTTTAATTATTTTATGATGATTTTTCTCATGTACAATCAATAAATATAATTTTCAATTTTCAATCATTTCCAGATAATGTGAGATTTTCATTATTAATAAATAACTATTAATCATTTTATATGGTTGAACATAATTATGGTTCTACTAACATCATAAATGGAATATATATATATATATTTACTCTTGAAATTCCTATATATAATGATTATAATAATGGTAAAATTAATTATTTTATTCCCAATTACCTTTGGAATTGATTACCATGTCATAAAAAGAAGAATCAAAACCGATCGATCTATAATGATGGATTACAAGGTTTGAATAATTATTAATTATTTGATATATTTTATTGATTTTTATTAGGAAAAATGACCAAATACTATTTTAAAGATAATCTTCAATGAGCTAACTGTTTCATTGATCATTTTAATATATTTATATGCTATTTTCTCAATAGGGTATCTCATAGGGGATTTTAAAACATCATTACCATTACTATTGATTACATTAGGTATGTGCATATATATCTTACAAAAAAAATTCAATCATTTTAAAAGATTGATGTGTTAATAATGGAGTACCTGATATACATAGTAAAGGTGTTAAAACACATCAAACTAATTGATGTAGTAACACAAAAATAATTAGAATATATTCACAGACAATGTTACATCTATAAAATGTTTTACACGTTATAAAAAATAAAAAATGGAAACTAAATCAGAAAATTTTGAATATTAAATAGTACTATTAATTTTCTTATTTAAATAATATTTGATAAATTCATGTATCCATACAACAAAATCAATAATGAATTTAAAAATTAAATGGAATATATAAAAAGATTTTATTCATATAAATCTAAAAATTTTATGATAGGATTGGTTGTAGTATTTATATGTTTTTCCCTAGATCAAGACCGTGAAGAATTGAAAATTTATTGTTAGGAAAAAAATTAAACTAGATCATTTCAAGTTCATTAAGACTATGACATGATCCATCCTTACTGAGTGACCTCAGGAAACTGAAACCAGAGCATATCGTATTTTTTTCCCTTATGTAGATATCATAAGGGGTTATGTATGTTTATATTATGATCATATAAATTTGTAATAAATTATCTATAATTTTGGATATATCATTAATTTTTATGTTTTTCAAAGCTCATTTTAACTAAATTTATTTTATTCTAAAAATGATTTTTGAGAAAATATATTTTAATTTCAAGGATCAAATTTAATTATGATTGAATGATAAAAAAATATCTTAATTTTATGATTTAATAATTTAACAGTACATTGATTAATAATTTATATAAAAAAATTAATATAACTAATGTAAATTTCTTAATAAAATATATTTTCACTACAATTTTCTAAATAGAAATTAAATTTTAAATTTATAGAATGTTGATATGAGAAAATTAACATAACATTTTGATTAATATTATAAATATTATCTTAATTTTGCCTACATAGATTTTTTTGTAAAAATCCGTTTTTTGTTGAATAACGATAAATTTTATTACTAAAAACAACATGATGTTTCTGAGAATATTCATATAAAATAATGAATTTGAAATTTATAAAACCTTGTACTATTAAAAAATAATTATATCTTAAGGGAATTAATAATAAAAAATGATTGAAATTAATTTATAAGGCCATATTTTTTATTTCATAATAATTGATTTGATAAAAAACAATTCTTTAAAAACCTCTCAAATGATAATTGAAATAACTTAATCATTAATTAATATTTTTATTTTAATTTTAAAATTATTTGGTACTATCTAGAAAGAAATGAATATAGTTATAACAGAACACTTTTTTATACGATTTTATTTTAAATAAATATTAATTAAACCTTAAAATTTGAGTCATAAAAACTAAATTACATTATTGAAATTATCATATAGAAAATATCCTTGGTCGACAGTTAGAATTTTTTTCTTGAATGTAATGATTTTTTTCTAATTATTTTAAAATAATAATATTTTGAAAATTGTAATTTTAATTATTAAAATACAATAAATATAATTTTCCATTATGTTTTGAATATGATTTCATGTGATAGAAGTTTTATTATCTATACTTAACTATGTAATTTTTTTTCCATCATCATTAAATTTGACTTTAGTATATGTTAGTTTTTGGGTTTATGTACATAATATTTCACAAAACATTTTTAATGTTTATAATGTCTCATGTTATAAATTATATTAAATAAAAAATTATATATAATGTTTAAAATAAAATTTAAATATAACATAATAAAAATTATAAATTTACCATCCTATAATTTATTTTATTAATCATTGAATTTATAAAACATACTATTTCTCTTGTGAAGTACACTTCCTAAAATCATTATTTTTTATCCAATATCTGTGTTTTTAAATTTAAATTTACAATTAAATAGATTTAAATATAGTAAAATGGATTAAATATTTTTAATATTTATAATTTATTTTAACAAATAATTTTCCCATTATTTATGACCACAACAAATAGTCAAAACATAAAAATTAATTACTGATGTGATGTTAATAATTTAATTATCCATGGGTGAAACTAATAATACTAGGGTAATATTGAACTATAAAAATTAATAGAAAAATCACTATATGATGTTTTATACAATATAATAAGTAATAATTGTGTTTTGTCTATTGTTTTCGTTCTAGAAGGTGCAATACAAGAGTAAAACATTTCTTCTATGTAAAGTAAAAGTGTTCCACATAATTATCATATAAATGGTCACCCAATAGGCACAATTATTCACACTTTGAAATCTATTTAATTTTTCCAATACAATCCCAAATATATTCCTTATATTAATACCCATGACATAGTGTCCTTAGATTGATTAGAACAAAATTTGAAGAAGTATTTTTGCGCTCACTTAAAGTGATTTATTGAAGAAAATGTGTAATTCTTAAACAATATCATTTAACTAATTTCTTCTTCCACTTCCATATATTTTTTTCAATGATCAGTAAATTTTAAATATATTTTATAACATATAATTATATGTCATTATAATTATTTAATTCCCAAAATCTAAATTCTCTTCCATCAAATTAGATACAAAATCACCGCTCATGTGTACAGAGGGTTATCTTATTCTGATCTAATGTCATTCATTTTCCCCAATCTCCACTAATGACATGTTTTCATATAGGATTTAATATATATATATATATATGATTTCAAAACATATTTATATTTTTATATTTAATGTATCTCATATACCTTTTTTACATTCCATTCAATAACAGATACGATAATGTTTCTTTTTTGTTTGGAGAACTACCTCCATAAGAAGAGATGTGATTTTTTCACTCACATTTTAAATTGATAGTAAATAGGGTAATATTAATGAAAATAGATTATATTTATTAAATCGTTGTCATTAAAAAAATGGAAATTTTACTCATTTTAAATACTACCAAAATGTCTCCAGGATCATAACATAGTTAAATATTCAAAATCACTATTAACAATTGGTTTTAAAAATATTATTGATTTATAAATATGAAACATTTATAATAGTTTTTATTCTAGTGATTTTGGATGAATAAAAACATAAAACAATTGTTATCATATCGATATCTTTTTAAAAAATAATCCAAATACCATCGAAACATTCTATGTAAACATAATTGAGTATGTTATTGAAAAAAACACATCATTATGTGAAATAATAGGAATAATAATACTGAAAATTTTATTGATCATGTAAATAATGAATATATATATATTATTTGGGGTAATAATGATCAAACATGAAAAATACAACTCAATATATTGGGATTCATCACAACCTCCTTTTATTGAGGTATTATTCAATGTTAAGAACATATATTATTTTATGTGGTCTATATACATATCTTTTCACTTGTTATATTGTGAATTTCTCTAAAATCATAATATTTAATGTTTAAAATTTAATTCATTGATGGTTTATATTATTCAATACTTCCCAAATTGATAAGTGAAATTTCATTGAAAAAACGATGTTTTAATTTATTCATTAAAACTCTCATTTTCTCCAGTGGGCATGTTTATAATCATATTTTATTATAGAGAATAGATTTTGTAATTTAAAATTCTTTCATTCACTCTTTTTTTATATTAAATAGAATATTTTTTTGTATGTTCCACATTAAATATATATGTAAAATAAAATGTTATATTCTAACTAATATAGTAACAATGTCATCTCCAGAACTCATAATTATTATTCAATGTTTTTCATTCATTATAAGATTTCTCGTTTTCATCAAATAAAACCCATAAATCCAAATTTTTTAATAATTTTTATATTAAGTATTAGTTTTTAAATTAAATATTATTATTTTTTATTTTGAATGGTGTTTTAAAATAATTTTTTATTGATATCCACTATTGATAATCATATGTGTTAAGTAGATTATATCAAATGAATTATAATTAAAATAGAAAAAATAATTTATTTCTTAGTTATATGGAAAATAGAATTTTTTTTGATATTTTAAGCCCCATTATAGCTCACAAGTGATTTTTTATATCATATATTATGGGTGAAAACATATAGTAATAGGGGATCCTATTATAGATTTTATCATGGGTGATCCTAGACTATAATCCAATGGATTCAGTAATGATTTTTTTTAATAATTATATTCAAAGTTGTTCATATTGTTATTTCAATTTAAAATTATTCTATATGGTTATTTAGGGGTTTTTATGGGTTATGTAATGGTTCTATAGGTTGATATCCAAAATAACCATCATGAATATAAAAAATATATTTTTTTTCATTGTTATCATTTGATTTCAAAATAAATTTTAATAAATTTCTTATCAACAAAAATGGGTATGTTTTAATTAATTCTTTATATATATATTTTTGTTACATTGTGTAATCATATTTCTTGTTTTTTCCCTTTTATTGTTTTTTGGGTTTATCCAATTTCATAAAATGTTTTTATAAGGCTTATAGATGGCTAACAAAAAGGTATAGGTTGAGTTAAATTTCATGAATATTTTTAATCAAATGAGTTCAAGTTCTATTTTAATGTCTTATGTGGTGGATACAATTTATAATCATTTCATGTGTCTTCCTTTTAAAATATAGATTTTTTAAGTTAGAGTTATGACATAAATCTCTTAAAATAAATAGATAAAATGATACTTAAATGTTAGTAAATAAATTAAAAACTTACTATTTAGAAGTATGAAATGTTTAAGAATATACCTTTATAGTTGATGTCAAAGGATAATTTAAATGACATTATATGTTAGGACAATTTTTATAAAATTTCAAAAAAATATTTCACTTTTTCATTATGTTTATTTGTGATTGAATTTTTATTATTACAATTTTCCTTTATCTAAAATATTCGTGTAAATAATATAATTATTAAGTAAAAATTGAAGAAATGATGGTGTTACATTGACAATAATATATCCATCCATGTCAGCATCCCAATATCGATTTAATTGGAATATAATATTTTGTTTCACTGATGAATTAACAATCACCTGGTATAAATGGTAGTGGTATCAATGAAAGAGAGAATTCAGATCTAAATTATAGAAAAAATTCATCATTGGATCTTTTAATGAATCAATATTAAACCTTATTCTATGGATCATTTGACCATGTGGTATTCAATGGATGGATTTTTTCTTAGAGAAGATACTTGATGTCATGGGATGTTCAGAATGTGAAAATTTATCAAATAAAGGTTTACTTTTTTGAATGGAAAGCTAAATATTGCCGAAATATTGTAAATAACACTTTAGATAGAGATATTTTTTATTGATGACAATGTATGTGAAAAATTTAAGTATCTTATCCTTGATAAATATTTCAATATGATTGTTCGAATTTATATTAAAAAACCCCTTGAATTGAGGAATAAATATAATGATTTTGTGGAAATGTATGAAGACCATTTTCATAGAGTTCTAGTACATACGAAATTTATTTCATGTCAATGATTTCAGAATAAATATATTTTATTCGAGATTAAAACCAATCCTATTAAAATTTTTGTAATACAAGAATATAAAATGAATGACAATATCATTTATTGTGCTCAAAAAGTTATGATTCAGTTTTCCTACACACATTTTCCTTGTGATTATTAAAGTAATAATTAGTGTGTATAATAAAATAATATTGTGATAGGAAGGATACATTTTTATTAGAACAATGCTAATACAATATTTGACTTTATGATTTTTCAATATTTCATTTATATTAAATTTTCTTGTAAATTTTTAATATCACTTCATAAAAATAATTATTAATGTTGGTAAAAACCATGGGAGGGTGTATTAAGGAATCAATGATTTATATGAATGTTTCTATTATCATTTTTTGATTTCATATCCTAAAAACATGTTGTACTTCCCATTGTTGTCATTGATATAGTTTGGTCATTGTATTGACATTAAGTTTATAAAACAAATATAAATTTTATAACCATTAATGTTTTAGTTAAGGATTTCATATCTTTAACATCATATCATGAACCTGGGAAATTTACTATTGATCGATGTGAAATTAATGTAAATCATATTTTTTAAATGAAATAACAAATTAATATAAGTTATGGTCTAGAATTAAATAGATAAATAGATACATTTACTTATAATTTTTAGGTTGATGATTTTGATTTGGATATTGAATTTAATATTGAATTAATTCCTAAATCTGAGACTATCAGAAAACCCCATTAATGAACGAATCATGTAAAATATTATCAATCAAAAAATATGTTGAAGGAGTTTTTAGATAATGGTTTCCATTCACATAGAATATCAACATGGGGTGAAAATATTTCTTCTTATAGAAAATAATGACGGTCCAATGATAATTTAGATTAATTATTGATCATTGAATAAGATCATGGTTAATAAAAAGTTTCAACTACCTCATATATATGATTTCCCAGATCATATCCCTATGATTCATAGTTGTATAAATTGTTTTCCAGTGTTGTTCTTAGTTCATCGTTTCCGATTAAATTTTCGTTCAATAAGATGTATGAACACTATCACATGTATTACTAATATGATAGAATGAAAATTAACATTCCAGAAATTACCATGAAGTGTTTTTAATTTCATAATATTAATAATTAATCATTGGAATTATTAAACTATTTCTAGTGATGGTGGGTAAATGTGAAAATATATGCATTTATTTTAGTGTTGAATTACAAAAAACACCATGAGGTAATAGTTTCATTTTTGTTATTGTAAATTGATTAACTAAATATACTCATTTACATACTATTATAATGTATTTATATAGTATTTCATGAATGTATATAATACAGATTTTTATATCTCCTAGTGTTTCTGTCTCCATGGTATTATACATTTATCACAGGTTTTCCTCTGATTTTTGGAATCATGTTTCTAAATATCTAGGCACTATGTTAAATTATTATAAATTTTTTCATCGACAAACTAATGGTAAGTATGATTAGACGATTATGAACATAGATAAAATGACTCATTTTTGTTCAATGGAATTCTAGGGCTATTATGACCAACATATTTCATTGGTTGAATTTTTTTATGCAAACATTTTTAATTTCTATTTACAAATTTCATCATTTGAGACATTATATATAAATATGACTTGAATGCTATCATTTATAGAATTAATTTTAATTAAAGAAGTAATTGATACTATTTTTATTTAGGTAAATGGTTGATATGGTTTATTTGATTCAGTAAAATATGAGGATGGATTATAAAAGGATTAAATTTTATGAAAATTACCAATTGAAATATCATTGTTTTGAGGGAGGGGATCATTTCATTTTAATGTATATCAATTGAAGGTTTTTATGTGGTTGGGTAAAAATGGAATGATACATCCATGGATAATTGAATAATATGAAATATATGATAAATGTGGATTATATTCTGATAGAGTGGATTTTTTCCTTGATTATTCCATACAAAAAATGTTTTAACATATTGATGTTAGGGAAATATGTAATAGATTTATATCATATTTAAGAGCCATGTAGTTTAGATGGAAGTGATATTTTATAATAATGATTAAACTATATTCAATTATTTTATTATATATCATGTCATTAATAATAAATTGGTTCATTGGGAAAAGGTTTTATTAAAAAATACTATGGTTGAAGAAAAAACAAGGGACTATAAAAATATAATTATTGGAAGATATCCAAACAGTTTTAAAAAGTTCATAAACCTTTGAGGATGCAATTTTAAAAATCATAGAAGAATTGTAATACCCATAGAATGAAAAAATAATTCATTTCCATTTTTATTAATATTGTTAATTTCATTATGAAAATTTTAAGTAATATTTTATTAAAATATGAATTAGTTTTAACTAATCTCCATCCTATCACTGTTCTTATTTAATATATTAATTTCTATGTTTTATACTTTTAATTAAAACAATTCTATATATTATTTTCAAATGTTATGTAGAAATTATCATAGGGAAATGTTATAGTAATTTTTTTGGAAAATATTGATATTTCTGTTAATATTAGAAAATAAAACTTTTTTAAAAAAAATTCACTTAAAAAAATTTGTAATTTAGAATTCAAATTATGTATTGAATTTGAATCCGATTAGAATATATATTATTTTCATAAATGTAACCCATATAATTAAATCATTATTAAATTTATATTGGACATTATTAAATCTAATTTATTGATTTTTAAAAAAAAATTCTTAAATGTTTTTTACTGTGAAATAAGATTCTACATTTTAATTAATTGTAATAATCGTAATTGGTGATTTTTTTTGAAATATATAAATTTAATATATCATTAAATATTAATTTTATTTATTAAATGATTAATATTATTCATAAATTCTAAATAAAATCCTAATTTTCATTAAAATTTCACATCATAAAAATCTACTTTTCATCAAGTCTGTGGATTTTTAAAATTAGAATTTTAAATTTCTTTTAAACATAATTGTATTAACTAGACTACATATTTTGAATTGAAAAAATTTAAATTATCCAATAATTTTATATTTATTTTTAACATAATTTATATTGAGTACCATACAAATTAATTAATGTAGTTACGTTAATAATGGTTTTAGGTGTGTGTTAATTTATAATTATATGGGTCAAAATGAATGAAAAAATTAGAAAAAAAAATTTATGTAAAAATGTTGAACTACTAAATTATTATTCTCAATAATGGAAAATTATATATTCACTTTAATGTCTCAAAACATGTTTATAATTTTCATTTCATAAATTACTTGTTATCCAACCCCCTTTCAAATAAAAGGAAACCTGCTCCCCTATCCATGTCAAAAAATAAAATACCATTGGATCATCCAATACCTACCCAAATATATTCTATAAATACCTTCTCATTACATGTATCACTTATTATGATCATAAATCTAGTAAATTATGTCTTTTGTTTCTTACCTAAGGAGGTTCCATGAAGAAGAGGTATTGATCATAATAAAGCATATATATTTTATTTATTCATCCACATAAATAAAAAATCTAGACATTATAATTAAATAATAACAAAAATATCAAACATATAATGATATTTTTCAATTATAATGGAAGAACCAAAATCCATCTCCACATCCTCAAAATGGTATACGAAATAATTATTTGTTTGTATATTGGACTACCGCCCCATAAACTAATGAAATTCATTTTCTTAATTTCCACTCATAACTTATATTAATGATGGAATGTAAAGACCCATAAAATTTAAGGAAAACTTTTTCTTAATTTTTTTTGGGATTTTACAAGAACACAGTTTCTGACGGCACTCGATTCTGAGGCCCGGTGTGCCCAGAATTTCTATCTGAAGTTTAGTTTGGGTACGTTCAGTGAACGAATGAGCAGTAATTTCTAACTATTGAACCGGTGCTCAGAATCAAATTCCGAGGGCACCGAAGGAACCGTTGCGCCGATAATTACTTATGAACGCCATTTCCAGAGTTGCGTTTCCACGAGAGCAGATGATAAAAATTGTGGAAGTTTATTTTACAATTAAACTACGATTTTTATTTTCTTAAAGTGGTTTAAGGCTTTGGGTGGAAGTTGGGTAACTAACCAACTTCCCAAGGGAGGTTATGAGGGTGGTGGGGCTCACACAAATCCCAACCCTTCATATTCTTCAACCCCCCTCAACTCACCTTTTAATTTTGATAACTTAAGTATTAATAACTTATGTTATTAATGGTGTGAGTTTAATGTGTGTGTAGGTTTGAATTTCAAACTCATGTCTAGTAAATAAATTAAGTGAGGGATTAATTAATTTTGGGGTTAGTTTATTATGGTGAAGTCTTGGGGAGGAAAAGGCTAAGGATTGAGGAACTTCTTCATCTTCGATGAAGAACGCGAAGAACATATCGGACTCCGTCAAAGAACACCTAGTCCTCATAGATCGACTACGCGACACCGTAGACCGCGACGGTTCTTCCGCGATGTCTTCTTCCACAATGTCTCCTTCTGCGATGTCTTTTTCCATGACGAATCCTCATTCGACGAACCTCCGTTCAATCTCGCTTGAGGTAGGGGATTTATTTATTTATTTTGTTCGTGAATACTATCTTGTCGTTCATCGTGAAAATATGACCAATTACTAATGACTAACGAGAGGGGGTCGGACAACACAAACACGGCCGACCCTCCTCCATTATTGATGTTGTTTCTAATGTGGTTGGAAAGAAATGGCGTGGTACCGTCGCATCATGCGGAATCATGCGGCAAGGAATGTGCGATGTCGTCGCACCGCGCAATGAAATCAAACAAGGACGTGACGCCGTCGCGCCGCGCCAGAGAACCACAAAGCACCGCGGCCGGAGCGGGGCCGCGGCAGAGGGGTGAGGCACCGTCGCGCCGCAACGGATGAATGAAGTCCGCGGCCGGTACCGTGCCGCGTCGGTGCGTGAGAACCAGCGGCCGGAAATCGGGCCGCCGGTGTCAGAGCAGGGAGGGGACCGGTCGACGCCAGTCCAGTGGTGGCAGAAATTGGCCGGCCGGGGCAGGCCGGCCGGACAAGTGGAAGTCAGGGGTTCAAACCCCCGGCCGGCCAGCACAAAGGCTCCCTTAATGGGGACCGTAGTTACAACCCAGGGGGGCAAGTGCCCCCCACTCCAAACGGCTCGGCCGTTTGGCAGAGTGGCTGGCCGGCGTGCTGGGCAAGATGAGCCCAGGCCGTGCTGCGCCCAAGTGGGCTGGACCTGGACCCAGTTTGGGTCGACCCGGTTCGGGCCGATCCTGGGGGTATCGGGCCAGGTCGTACCGGGCCCGAACCCTTAATACCGAATCTTTTCCGGTCGGACACCCATAACTTGTGCTACGGGCCTCCGATCGACGCACCGTCAGTTGCGATGCGATCCTTGGATCTCGGTGGTCGTTTTGGTAAATCTCACTTAAGGTTTCGGAATACCTTGGGTTCGGCCAGGTTGGTTCGTACATAAAACCAACCGGGCCCTCAGAGCGGAAACGCTCATATCTTAAGCTCCGGACGTCCGATTGACGTGCTGTCGACATTATTGGATTCCTCTTAGTGAGAATGATATTTTGGCTTACTCCGTCCGAGGTTTGGAAGCAGGTGGAGTACGATCGGGTTGGTTTTTCCTTAAAAACCAACCGGGCCCTTGGGACGGAAAAGCCAATAACTCTCAGACCGGGTGTCCGATTGATGCGCTGTCTGTGACATTGAGTTACTGCTGATGAAACGGAACTTTTGGATACATCAACTATGTACTATGTGTCAGTTGATGTATCAGCCTCTAGACTCGTGGAGCAGACCCTCCTGAACGAGCTTGCTGTGTGCGGGAACCCTAGAGCTGGCTGCGTTTGCGACTGTGATGACGACGATGACTGTACAGAGATCCTCAGTGGATTCGATGGCGACGAATACAACACTCAGCAATCCTACACGGATCAGTGCTACCGATCCTGTGTGGGTCTGATCCTGTGTGGGTCAGCGCTCAGCGGTTCTGTGTGAGCCAGCGCCTACAGATCATGTGTGGGTCCGATCCTGTGTGGGTCTTTACGGGAGTTAGTTACCTATCGATCTTGTGTGGGTCAGACCCTTCCTGGGTCATTGCGGGGGTTAGTACCTATCGATCCTTTGTGGTTCCGATGACTTAGATGAATCAGTGGATATATCTGATCATCTCTATCGTCATAAAAAGAAGTATACCTATATGAGCGGAATCCTGTTTTGCTTTCCTTTGTGGATTGTGTTGTGCTATCCTGTGTGGATTACGTTTTGCATTCCTTTGTGGATTGTGTTGAGCAATCCTGTGTGGATTACGTTTTTCTTTCCTATGTGGACTGGGTTGTACTTGGGCACAGATTTTGGAGCCGAACGAGAATTGATGACTTAGGTATATGTATGGGCATACACCTAAGCAGTGTCAGATGTTACTTCATGATTGTATCTTTCCTTAGTGGTTTATCCTTTTTGGATTTTGGGAGACCATCGGGGGTCTCAAGGTCCCTATTGAGTAGCTTATAATCACCCCTACACGGGCTATGCCCGCACTATGTTGTATTGGTTGCAGATGACGGACATCGCTGATCGTGGTTGAGGCTTGCGGAGCAGGACGATACCTGGAGGTGGAACACTGGGCGGGACGTACTCGGAGCGGTTGGCTAGACCTGAGGAGTAGAAGAGGCTATCTGTACCCACTCTTCAAGTGGGAGTCCAGTGGGCAGATCGAGGCTGTGGATTTACTTTTCAGTTGCTGTTTTCCCTTTCCAGTTGTACTTTACTTTCAGTTTGGGTTTGTATTCTGGCTCATTACTTTCCCTCAATTACTGTTGCACTCAGTTTCTACGTAGTGTTTACTTCTACTGCTTTCTTGCTCTGTGTTGTTTGTTTACATTATAAAGGCAATGCCTCCACTTTTTACCGGGATTTATGCCTTGGTGCTAGTCGCCAACCCCTGGCCTATAGAAGGCGGGCATGGGGTAGTCACGGCACGAGCCCTAAGGACGGGTCATGACAAATTGGTATCAGAGGAGTTCGGTTCTACCACAGAACGTGGGACTCTGATCTATTTCTATGTGAAACAATAGTGTTAAGCATATTGGGTGTGGTTATCAGTCCAGGGAGTCCAATGTTGGTGCGGAGGCCGATGTATTCGTACACCAGGACCCTGACTTCTGATTTCTGACTTAATGCACGAAAACATTGATTGCATGTGTTTCATGTTTTCTATGTGATTACTTTATGTCAGCTCACCAGGTATACTATTCTGACGGTGGCGCAGCTATTTCCTTTTCAGGATGGCCCCACGATGGCAGCCAGCTAGGGTTCCGAGAGTTGAGCATGGCGACAGCACGCCGAGCGATGAGGCCTCAGTGTAGGGCCCTTTGACAGCTGAGGAACTGGCGGTACCTTTACCCACTGAGCCACCGAAGCTTCCAGCCCCAACCGCTGATGATGCACGTCACCTTAGTGCACTGCATGAGTTCCAGCGTTAGTGACCGCCCAGGTTCCGCAAGGAGATGGACCCCCAGGCAGCCGAGGACTGGCTGGAGGCAGTGGTGAGAGTATTCAGGTTAGTGAGGACACCAGCAGACCTCAAGGTGATCCTAGCAGCGAGCCTACTGCACGCGGATGTGGGCCGATGGTGGAGCTTGATGCTCCAGGTGCACGATGAGGTATCTCTCCTCTGGATGGACATTGAGGGCCTCTACCGTTCGGAGTTCGTCCCAGCCAACCTTCGTGTGGTTTGCATCCAAGAGCTTCTTCAGCTGCAGTAGGGCAGCTTGACAGTCGCCCACTACTCGGCGAGATTTACCGATCTCTCGCGCTACATGACAGACATGGTACGGGACCCTTTCGTCCAGGCCCGGACCATTGAGCAGGGATTGAGGCATGAGATCAAGGAATCACTGATCTCCCTCAGCTTTCCGACTTAGGCAGGTGCACTTAAGAGAGCTCTTCTCATCGAGAGTTTTCTTGCTGAGTCTACACCAGTGGAGAGACCTACCGCAGGGCGACTGATGGCAGAGTCTTCTGCAGCCGGCAGTAGACAGATGTCGCAGAGGTCCAAGCGGGCCAGGCCATCGGGCGGACGACCACAAGATACTGGCTCAGAGGTGCGGGTCACACGCAGCAGAACCAGTCTTACGAGTGGAAGACAGTGCTATGCATGCGGCAGACAGGGCCACATGGCTCGTGACTGCCTGACCCGCCATGTAGAGGGGCATCAGACGGTTGAGGAACCACCTAGGCAGAGGTAGAGGTTCGACCATGGTGGTCCGCGGGGAGCAGACGGATGAGGCAGAGGAGCTGGCCGAGCAGCAGGTGGTGGGCGACGCTTTGAGGCTCTACCACCACCACCACTAGGAGGTACACCTCAACCTCAGGGGAGAGCACAGCTTCAAGCAGCTGAAGCTTACGATCATGGAGCTCCGAAAGCAGTTGGACAAGTGCGTGTCTAGCTCTAGGAATAGAGGCCTTTTCCCATTATGCCTCTATCTTCATTGTTTGTGTTTCCTTGTGTCCTTTTACTTTGAGTTGAAGTAATAAAAGATTCTTGCAATAGTGACGTTTTCTTTCATGTCTTTTGTTTGTTAATACTAAGAGGTTCCGGTTAAAAAAATTGTTGACTTGACCCTCACATGAGAGATTCTTACTGGAGGAGACCCAGTGACCACACACTGATGCCGACAGTGTGACTCAACCTTTGGAGGCGAGAGTAACGGTTGGATCTCTTGGTAGCAGAGTCGATGCCTTACGACGTCATCCATGCCATGAATTAACTAATCATTATGGGATTGACTATATTAGGCAAGGAACATGGTTCATCCAGGGGATGATACCGGATTTCCCTTTTTGGAAAAGGAGAAATCTTTGCATATTTACAGAACGTGAAAGAGGAAGGGGAAACCCATCGTGTGGTCAGACAGATGTCAGTAGAGCTTCCAGGAGCTGAGACAGAGATTGACCAGCGCCCCTATCTTGAGGTTTCTAGAGGAGGGAGTAGGGGACGTAGTCTACTGCGATGCATCAGGGACCAGACTTGGATGTGTCCTGATGCAGGAGCGGGCAATGATCACCTATGGATCATGTCAGTTGGGGATGCATGAGCTGAACTACGCTACCCATGACCTGGGGTTAGCAGCAGTGGTCTTCGCTCTAAAGACATGGCGACACTATCTGATGGGCGAGCGCTTTAGAGACTTTTCTGACCATCAGAGTCTTAGGTAAATCTTCTCTTAGAAGGACCTGAACCTGAGACAGCGGCGATGGCTCGAGTTCCTCCAGGACTATGACTTTGAGATAGTCTATACTCTTGGAAAGGGGAACGTAGTAGCTGATGCTCTCAGCAGGAGGATGGGCATTCATCTACTTGAGGAGGCGATAGAGTAGCTAACTGCCTTGCAGATATCCTTCGTGGATAGAGATGGAGCAGCCTTCCTTCAGTATCTCACAGTCACCCCTCCACTACTGCAGTAGGTTAGAGAGGCACAACGTGGGGATGCAGACTGTCAGACGTGGCGTGCGCAAATATCCTCAGGACAGGTACCTGATGGTTTCTCCTTTGGAGCAGAGCACGACATCCTTTTCAGAGGACGTACCTTGGTACCAGATGCTTTATGAGAGGAGGTGGTGAGAGAGTTTCACACTTCTCCCTTGACTGTATATCCCGGAGCGGCAAAGATGTACCAGGACCTTAGACGATAGCACTGGTGGCCGGGCATGAAGAAAGCTGTGGTGGAGTTCATTTCTCGATTCCTCACCTGCCAGCAGGTGAAGGCAGAGCATCAGGTACCAGCAGGCTTGGTATAGCCCCTGGAGGCCCCGAAGTGGAAGTGGGATTGGATATCTATGGACTTCGTGACCGGACTTCCATACACTTCCAGAGGTCACAACTCCATTTGGGTGATTGTCGACAGATTCACCAAGTCGGCTCACTTCTTACCCATCAGAGAACAGGGCTCAGTGGAGAGCTTGGGACATCTCTACATTCAGGAGATTGTACGACTTCATGGTGTGCCATCATCTATCATATCCGATAGAGATGCTTTCTTTACTTCTCTGCTTTGGATGGGGTTGCAGGAGGCATTCGAGACACAACTATTTCTGAGCACCACCTTTCAACCTCATACGGATGGTCAGACGGAGAGGACCATTCAGACTTTGGAGGACATGATCTTCTCATGTGTCCTCGACTTTGGTCGCATCTAGGAGGACCACCTACCCTTGGTGGAGTTCGCGTACAACAACACCTACCACTCCACCATCGGGATGGCACCGTACGAGGCGTTGTATGGCCGACCTTATAGATCTCCTTTGTGCTAGACAGACCCTGGTAAGTCAGTACTTGTGGGACTAGAGATGGTCCAGGCCACGACAGAGAAGGTCCAGATCATCCTGGAGCAGATGAGAACAGCTCAGAGCCGACAGAAGTCATATGCTGACAGGAGGCGGAGGCCACTAGAGTTTGAGGATGGAGACCACGTCTTCATGCGTGTCTCACCTCAACGTGGTTTGCGGAGGTTTGGCCGAGGCGGAAAGTGGTCTCCACGCTTCATCAGACCATTATAGGTCCTTAGTAGGATCGGTGAGGTGGCTTATCGCCTGGATCTACCACCTCAGTTTCACCGGGTGCACGATGTCTTCCACATATCTCAGCTGAGGAGATACGTGAATGACCCGACGCACATCATTGACCATGGGAAGCTAGACGTTGATGATGGGGCGACTTTTGCAGAGGTCCCAATGGAGATCGAGGATCGACAGGTGCAGGTCCTGCGTGGACGGTCGATTCATCTAGTGTGTATCAGATGGCAACACGGGAATCTCCAGGAGAGCACTTGGGAGCGGGAGGCCCAGATGCATGCTCAGTACCCACATTTGTTTCCCTAGCTTATGATGTATCTTTACGGGGACGTAAAGCCCTGAGGTGGGAGTAATATAAAGACCTGTAAAATTCAAGGAAATTTTTTTCTTAATTTTCTTTGGGATTTTAAAAGAACGCAGTTTTTGACGGTACTCGATTCCGAGGCCCGGTGTGCCCGGAATTTCAATCCGAAGTTTAGTTTGGGTACATTCAGTGAACGAACGAGCGGGAATTTCAAACTTTTGAACCGGTGTTCGGAATCGAATTCCGAGGGCACTGATGGAACCGTAGGATCGGTAATTTCTTATAAACACCATTTCCGGAGTTGAGTTTGCACGAGAGAGGATGATAAAAATTGTGGAAGTTTATTTTATAATTAAACTACAATTTTTATTTTCTTAAAGTGGTTTAAGGCTTTGGGTGGAAGTTGGGTAACTACCAAACATCCCAAGGGAGTTTATGAAGGTGGTGGGGCTCACACTAGCCCCAACCCTTCATATTCTTCAACCCCCCTCAACTCACATTTTAATTAATATAACTTAAGTATTAATAACTTATGTTATTAATGGCGTGAGTTTAATGTGTGTGTAGGTTTGAATTTCAAACTCATGTCTAGTTAATAAATTAAGTGAGAGATTAATTTATTATGGGGTTAGTTTATTGTGGTGGAGTCTTGGGGAAGAAAGGGCTAATTATTGAGGAACTTCTTCATCTTCGACGAAGAATGTGAAGAACACATCGGACTCCGTCGAAGAACACCGAGTCCTTGGAGATTGACTACACAACACTGTAGACCACGACGGTTCTTCCACGACATCTTCTTCTGTGACGTCTCCTTCCATGATGTCTTTTTCCATGACGAATCCTCATTCGACAAACCTCTGTTCAAGCTCGCTCGAGGTAGGGGATTTGTTTGTTTATTTTGTTCGTGAATACTATCTTGTCGTTCTTCGTGAAAATACGACCAATTGCTAAGGACTAACGAGAGGGGGCCGGACCGCACAAACACGGCCGACCCTCCTCCATTATTGATGTTATTTCTAATGTGGTTGGAACGAAATGGCGTGGTGCTGTCACACCATGCGGAATCGTGCGGCAAGGAATGCGCGACGCCGTCGTGCCATGCCATGAAATCGAACAAGGACGTGACGTCGTCACGCCGTGCCGTAGAACCGCAAAAGCACCACAGCCGGAGCGGGGCCACGGCGGAGGGGTGCGGCGCCATCGCACCGCAACCGAAGAATGAAGGTCGCGGCCGGTACCGGGCCGCGGCGGTGCGTGTGAACCAGCGGCCGAAAACCGGGCCGCCGGTGTTGGAGCAGGGAGGGGACTAGCCGACTCCGGTCCCGTGGTGGCAGAAACCTGCCGGCCGGGGCGGGCCCGTCAGACAGGAGGAATCCGGGGGTTCAAACCCTCAGCCGGCCAGCACAACGGCCCCCTTAATGGGGGCCGCGTTTACAAACCAGGGGGGCAGGCGCCCCCCACTCCAAACGGATCGGTTGTTTGGCCGAGCGCCTGGCCAGCACACTGGGCGCGCTGCGCCCAGGCCGGGCCGCACCCAAGCAGGCTGGACCTGGACTCAGTTCAGGTCGACCCGATTCAGGCCGACCCTGGGGGTGTTAGGCCGGGTTGGACCGGGCCCGAACCCCTTAATACCGAATCTTTTCCGGTCGGACGCCCATAAATGTGCTACCGGCCTCTGATCGATGCACCGTCAGTTGCGATGCGATCCTTGGATTGAGACGGTCGTTTTGGTATATCGCACTCAAGGTTTCAGAATACTTTGGGTTCGGCTGTGTTGGTTCTTACATGAAACAAACCGGGACCTCGGAGCGGAAACACTCATATCTTAAGCACCAGACGTCCGATTGACGTTCCATCGACTTTTTTGGATTTCTCTTAGTGAGACTGATCTTTTGGCTTACTCCGTCCGAGGGTTGGATGTAGGTGGAGTATGGTCGGGTTGGTTTTGCCTTAAAAACCAACCAGGCCCCTGGGACGAAAAAGCCAATAACTCTCAGACAGGGCGTCCGATTGACGTGCCGTCTGCGACGTTGAGTTCCTGCTGATGATAAAGATCTTTTGGATAAATCAACTCTGGACTATGTGTCAGTTGATGTATCAGCCTCTTGGCTCGTGGAGCGGACCCTCTCGAATGAGCTTGCTATGTGCGGGAACTCTAGAGTTGGCTACATTTGCGACTGTGATGATGACGACGACTGTACAGAGATCCTCAGTGGATTCGACGGCGACGACTACAACACTCAGTGATCCTACGTGGATCAGGGCTACCGATCATGTGTGGGTATGATACTGTGTGGGTCAGCGCTCAGCGGTTCTATGTGAGCCGGCACAGACAGATCCTGTGTGGGTCTGATCCTATGTGGGTCTTTACGGGGGTTAGTTACCTATCGATCATGCGTGGGTCAGACCCTTCCCGTGTCATTGCGGGGGTTAGTACCTATCGATCCTTTGTGGGTCCGATGACTTAGATGAATCAGTGGATATATCTGATCATCTCTATCGTCATACGAAGAAGTATACTTGTGTGAGCTGAATCCTGTTTTGCTTTCCTTTGTGGATTGTGTTGTGCTATCTGGTGTGGATTACGTTTTTCTTTCCATGGTGGATTGTGTTGAGCTATCCTGTGTGGATTACTTTTTTCTTTCCTATGAGGACTGGGTTGTACTTGGGCTCGGATTTTGGAGCCAAACAAGAATTGATGACTTAGGTATATGTATGGGCATATACCTAAGTAGTGTCGGATGTTACTTCCTGATTGTATCTTTCCTTTGTGGTTAATCCTTTGTGAATTTTGGGAGACCATCGGGGGTCTCGGGGTCCTTACTGAGTAGATTATACTCAACCCTGCTTGGGCTATGCCCGCACTACGTTGTGTTGGTTACAGACGATGGACATCGTTGATCATGGTTGAGGCTTGCGGAGCAGGACAGTACCTGGAGGTGGACCACTGGGTGGGACGTACTCGGAGTAGTTGGCTGGGCCCAAGGGGCAGAGGAGGCTATCTGTACCCACACTTCAGGTGGGAGTTCAGTGGGAAGATCGAGGCTGTGGCTTTACTTTTCAGTTGCTGTTTTCCCTTTCCAGTTGTACTTTACATTCAGTTTGGGTTTGTATTCTGCCTCATTACTTTTCCGCACGTACTGTTGTACTCAGTTTCTACGTAGTTTTTACTTCTATTAATTTCTTGCTCTGTGGTGTTTGTTTACATTACAAAGGCAATGCCTTCCCTTTTTACCGGGATTTACTCCTTGGTGCTAGTCGCCAGCCCCTGGCATATGGAAGGCGGGCTTGGGGTAGTCACAACACGAGCCCCGAGGATGGGTCATGACATGGAATTACATATTATTTACTATATAAGATCTATATTTATACGTATTTAGTAAATCTATTTCATATATCATCTGAATTTTCATGTCATGGGGGATATGATAACATCAATCATGTTTAAATTGGACTACAACTTCATTAAGTGATATGAATAAATTTTCATTAATGGTTTATATGGAAGATAGTAACGCTAAATATAATAAATATATATCATATTAATTAAATAAAAATTACATTCACGAAATAGTTATCATTTTTAAAATATAATATATTATTTTCTTCCCTAAAATGAAAAATTATATGGTCATTGGTCTACATCTTGATTACGGTCTCAACAATGTGATGTTATTATTTTTTTAAAACCATGTTACAATAAATATATAAAAAGGTTTATTAAATGATATAATATGGAATATATGATATTATTATCATTATATAGGGATAAAATATTTCCTACCACATTTCAAAAATGATAATTGAAAAAATAAAATTTACTCACACACATATGTGGGATACCTTCTCTATGATCGTAAAAAATTTATCTTTTCAAAAACACAATTCATGAGTTTTTTAAACTAATAATTAATTTATAAATATGATATATATCTAATTATTTTTATTATTTATATTTTTATAGTGACCAACTAGACAAATAGTAATCCTACCAATTTTTTTTTACAGAAATGAAAAATATCATCGAACTATCAGAAATATTGTGAATGGATTTATTTATTGTATATGAGATGGTAATGAGTTAAATATAAGTGAAAATAAACATTGAAGTGGTTCTGAAAAAATGTAAATAAAAATCAATTGTTTATTATTTTTGATGAAAAATAGTTATCCTAGTACATTGAAATCAAGGTATGGTACATCCTCAAAATCTCCATTTGTTATGGAATATATCATTTTTATGAACATATATTATTTTATGATGTTAATATAAAAACACTATAATATGATATATCATCAATTTAACTTATTCTTAATTTGTTCTTATTTTTATAAATTTGATTATTTGATGGGGAAAATAATATAAATCATTAAAACTCAATATGTGAAATTTCTTTTTCTTTATTATTTATTATTCCATATATCCATTTTTTATATGATGTTAATTTTTATAAAAGGATTTTATTAGAGAAATTTTATTTTTATAATGGAAATGATTAACTTCAATTAAAATTTTGTTTTATAAATGGTAATATTTATATGTAATGTGCGACTATCATTAAAAATCACAAAATAAATGTCCTATTTTAAAATAAATTTATAAATTTTTTATTCCTACAACTCTAACCATTTTATGAATATTTTATACCATATAAAAATTCATGTTTACATCAGCAAAAAAATCCATCCCATTTTAAATTTTTTCGGTATGGAAAATGGGTTTTAAATGTAAAATAATATTTTGGTAATTAATCTAGATTTTTAAATGGAATATGTACTATTGTATCTGAATGTGATTTACATTTGAGATTACATGTGTTTTTAAAAATATTAATAATAAATCTGTTAAAAAATAAAATAATATATTCATTATATAATCAATACAAAAATTATAAATGGTGTAGACCCATTATTTCATATGGTTGATCTCATTATATCGTATACAATTTCTACACCCTGATAGTGTTGGGTGTTCCCATTATATCTTATGGGATGGGTGTACCTAGATAGAGATACAATACAATGGATATTGGTATTGGTTTTGGTTTTTAATGGGTCTTATATGGGTTTTAAGATAAGAAGTCCCAAGGACCAGAAATGAATTTTCTATGTTTGATAATAATTTTCAATTATATATTTTGATTTAAAAATAAAAAAATTGATAAATGTTTCTCATAGATATGAATGTTTATGAGAAAATATTATTTGGAATTTCATGTGTTACATGGGACTAATTAATTACATCTTTTTATTTCAATTAATGATAATTTTGGACTCATCCCATATATTTAAAAAAATTCTCCGATTTTTAAAGGGAGATTATGTTATTATAAGAGGATAAGACGAATTTATAAATTTTTTTATGGAAATAATATTATGTTTTGAAATATTTATACAATGGGAGAATATATACAAATCAAATGTATCCACATTGAATTATTCAACATTCTTATATATGTGTTATGTATAAATTATGAAAAACTGTAGAGTTTATGCTATGGAATGTTTTAATATAATTATCTATTTACATTAAACACAAAATTATGTAATGTTTATGTCTAGTTCCATATAAATAAATTATATGATTATTATTTAATTTTTTATTCAATATTATAAATAATATAAAAAATTATTGATTTTTAAATTTTGATTCATTTGTTACAAATTATATAATATTTTACATTTTGTCTTTATTCATAAAAAATAATTTACATAGTTAAAATCAAATTATCACAGTGAACATTATAATTTTAAAAGTAATATATATTAGATTAAATAACATAAAAAATTCTTAAAACATGTTTATTGATGTGTATTTTAGGAATCCATAAGATATTTCACACCCACATTCCCTTATTTTCTAATTTTAGTGAAACATTACTTTGGAGTTACAACCCATTAATAAATTTATTTATTTATTTATTTTTTTTTCAATTTTTTCCATTTTAATATGGAAATACTCTAATCACATTCCATGAAATAAAAAACCACTATAATTTTATATAACTCTACCAAACCGTATTCAAAAATCAAATATCCACCTCATGTAATTAATGTCCATAAAAAATTCTATCAGGAAAATATTTTACCCCGTTATAAATGATGATTATAAGTCAAATGGTGTATAGATTTATTACCATGTGTTTAAAATATTTATTTTATTATGTGCACTCCTCCTTCACGAAATTTGATTAAACATTATGAAATTTTTTACATCATTGTTTTTATTATACTCATATATTATGAATATTAAAATACAATACATAAAAATATTTAAGAATTACAATATGAAAAATTAAAAATTAATTCTCGTATTATTGGGGACCATCACCTGTAACAAATAAAATGATTCATTCTTAACCACATTACCCAACAAGTTAAAGGGTAATTAACAAAATAGTTATTACATATATAATATTTATGTTCTTGAAACATTAAATTAATCTGATTATATCTTTTAGACGTTGAAAAAAGAAACCATTAACCATGAATTTTTATAGAAATCTACCATAATGAATCAAAAAATTATTTTTATCACTACAACCATCATGGATTGATTTAATTTAGATTATATGAGTATATTTGATATCGATATATATATAATATCATGTTTTTTTATTATTGTATATAGAACCATAAACTATAATTACAACTTATTTTTCTTCACGAGGAATGTCTAAAACTCCCAGGTGATGGATTTATATCAATATATGTCACTATAACACAAAATTTCCAGTACCTTTAATAAATTTTAATGATTAAATTATGGATATTAAGAATTATAGACACCTCTTTGCCGATCATTGTTCAAAATTGTCTAGATTATTTACTCAAGTTGTTGGAAAGCGATAATAACATTTTAATACCTGAATATAATTTTTATTAATAAAGTGTATAAATGGGAATTTTTTTGATTATGGTTCTAATATTACTAAATAATATATTTCACCTATATGATACAACAAGAAAAATAACTTATATTAAAATAATGGGTGAGGGAATGGTTTTTTGTAACTCAAACTTCATCCTTTGAGGTATATATTTACTTCATAAATATAATTTACAAATGATCACTATATTTTCAATATAAATAATTTTATATTATATTCCCATGTAAAATATTTATTTTTAATTAAAATCAACTTACATGTTCTTATTTGTTTTAACATATATTTATTAAAAATTGATGAATTTTGAAAATATAATTGCAACTATGAATATTAAATTTATGATTGAAATTTAAGTTTTTTAAAAACTATATTCTCATTTTTCTTTCATTTTACTCCATAATTGGAAAATTATTTACATTCGCTGGTGTTATGATAAATTGTTATTCAATATATTTTTTTATCAGGTAATTTAATTATATTATATTGTTCTTATTATAAATTTATATAATTCATGGTGTTATTTTATAATATTTGGATGTTTCGAGAAATATATTTTATTTCCAAGGGTTATTTAAGAAAATTATATGATTTATATTTCATGTTTTTATTAATATGTTTTTAATTTCCATTGGTTAATTATTATAAAATGTGAATTATTTTTGTGTGGAACATGTTTGTATAGATGATATTTGGATAATCCATATATCACCCACTTATTTATATGTCTTATTTTAATATCTCATGATAATGATTTTTGTGTGTGGGTATTATTGAGGAGGAGCTATTCCCAAAAGGTTGTGTATGTGTATAAGTGTGGCTTAGCTTTGGTCACATGGTTGTGTGTATGTATACATCCACATTAGATATTATCCAAATGTTATGTGTGATTATAATTAAGGTTTTTATATTCTAATAAGGATTTTTATTGATATAATTAATGTATAGATATGTTAAAATTGATTTCAAGAGTTTAATTATGGTTATTCATTGGACACATGTCACAGTGTTGACATTATTTTGGTTATATTATGTTAAAATAGATATATTTATGTTGCATTGTTTCTTCCATCATCATATTCAAATTATTATGCATATATTATGCTATCATATCTAATGTTTACTGAATAATTTCTCAACAAACTTTTAATAAATATCTTATGTTATGCATAGACATATTCCATGGGACATGATTTCAGTTCTATGCTTTATTATACATGATTTTGTTATGTATCATTATTATATTCATGTACTATCATGTAGTAACTTATGATCTTTGAATGTGATCACTTTTGTTTTCATTATTATTGAGTATTTAAGGTTACCCAATTCAAATGTTTCCATCCATTGTGTTCTAAAGATAACATTAACATATGAAAAATCTAGATGGGATGTAGTGCGGTATGATTATGAAGAAATAATGTGTAATTTTGTAAGTTACGATTCTATTTATATTATTCTTAAAAGTCAATAACCCTTATTTTCATGGGATTTTTTAATTATTTATGAGATATAATATTTACAATAAGGAATTTATATTAAATAATGATATGTTTATATTTGGTTTCTGTATTTGGTATTATCCTATGATTTATTTTTTTTACAATTACTCTAGATATTTATGGGGATTAGGATAATATAATATTAGATAAATCCATAGGAATAAATCTAGATTATATTTTTTTGTATAGGATATTATCATTAAGTTTTGATAATGAAGACATTATTAGTTATTCTTAGAAATAACATCCTTCTCTCTATACTAGAAGTTAATTTATCCTCTAGCACATATGTACCTTGGGTAAATTACACCATACAGAGTATGTTTGAGATTTATTCAATTGGAACAAGGTAAAAAAAGATGTAAATAAAATCTAATTGGATTGTTTTAAAATACCACACATTTTGAGTTCGATTTTTTTAAATCCCTAGATGATGAAAATATTAATATATCATGATAAACAAATTTTGATAACGAAATAGTTCGTGTAATTAAAAAAAAATTTAAAAATAGACGTGATGCGCATCGTGCTAATTTTAAAAATGTTAAACAAAATGAGATGCAATGTAGTGTGGAATGATTTCTAAATATTTTATCCCAGATTATGAGAAAAAACCTTGACCCTATTATGCTCCAAGACACTATCTATAATGGGAAACTTTCTCTAGTGGAGTTAATAAAATAATGTCCACCATCCTTGATGGGATATTATAAGTAAATTATTAGTAATATGTTGATATTTATGATGTATAATATATTTTATATTATAAAATTATTATATATTGAGTGGTTTTTTTGGTTGTTAATCATCAAGATGGTGAGGCAACATAGTAGTGGACTGTCATTATGAATATAAAAAAGAATGAATAAGTTGACATTATAAGGTGGGAGGATTAAAAAAAGTCATTCTTTAGTAAATATTTTCCCTAATATCTGAACTTGAATATGTGTAGATAATTATTTATATTGAAACTAATTTATTATGAATTAGTAACTACATTTGATGAAATAATCAAGTGAATCATAAGGTATATACCAAGTTTTAATATAAACCACTACTGTATGATCAATCGGTACTATGGTATCCCAAAACACATTCAAGGAAATTAATTTCGTATAATATTATTTTAATTATTTATCTGGGTTTTATGTTCACATAATATATAAATGATTGTCTAGGACTCCATAAATACAATAAATTTGATGGATTTTTAATTAAAATGATATAAAAATAGATGTGTGTGTAAAATGTTTGTGTACCTAAATGTTGAAAATGATTTTGGAATAACCAATAAACAAACAAAATATGTTAAAAAATTAATAAATATATGTATATACTATTAATTTTCTTACAATGATCCATCCATAATCACAACACAATCTAGTTATATTGGATAGAATTTATTTTCCTTCATTCCCAAATAAAATTTAGGTGTAGAGTTTTTGAGAATTTTGAAAAAAACATACATAGTAAACACATTCATTAAATGTTTACACATATACTCAATATCATATTTTTCACCAATGTAATCCCATTTAAAACAAACCATGATATCTATCCAAGACACAATAGCAATACTTTCTTTATTCCATCTTCTTTACCCTTGCCAATCTCGAGACCTATGACGATCATTTTAAAACATGGGATGATATAAAAATTCTCCATATGGATTGTAAAAACTAAATTGACCCATTATTATAGTTAAAACTTGTTATTTCTATCATATTTCATTTATAAAATAAAATAAAACATTTTCACATGAATAACACTCATACTTTTTTCTCCATAAAATACATTAATACCAATAACATGAATTAAAACATTTTTAGATGACATTAAGAATTATATACATAAAAACCATTCATAATAATTTCAATTGGAATAGAAATTTGGTTGACGTTGAAATTGGATATCTTTAATGGAGATCTCACATCATAAAAGCTATATCAAGCTCACAAGTGAGCTATAATGGTGCTAATCCCATCATATGATCTATATTGGGCTAACCCTTGAGCTATAAGTTGTATCAAATCGTCACATAATCAATATCGAAATCACCCATGTGTTATAATGGTACTCAACCATTCATATACGCTATATCGGGATCACCCAATTTATATAATTCTCAAGTACTATTTCATGCATAAATAGTTTTCATCACAAAATTCTTTTTGAAAACATAGACTAATTCCATTAGAAAGATAATTTCACATTAAATACCATTTTCATTTATGAATAATTTTTAAAAACATAGATACCCAAATAAATGAATAATATATTAATTTTCTTTTTAAAATACATTAATATTTATGGAGGAAGTTAAATGTCGCATAACTATTACGACAGTGGAGAAATTATTGTCACCGTATAAATAAAAAAACACATTGTTTGCTATTTTCCAAATAATGTAAATAAATCATATAAAATTTTATTTTTAAAATATTTAATGAAATTCATTAGAGACATAAAATTTCTATTATATTATTTTTAAAACCATATGAATAAATGCCAAAATTATTATCAGGAAGAAAAAGATTTGATAATTAAATCTACAAACATTCTAGGTGTCCCATACCACATTGAACAATTAGATTTTTATAAAAAAATTAATTAATAACATTATTATAGATAAATATATATATGAAATTTCTTATATTCTTTATAAACACATTATAAAAGAATAAAGGTGCATATTATCATGAAATTCCTCAATAATCGAAGATTGAGATGAATTCCCTTAAATTTAGTCTAACTTGTCTTATTCATTATTTATCATCATAAATAATAAACATACATTAATTTATACTTAATTAAGGAAGTTTTTCATGCTTATTATTCCCTTTATATCACTTATTACTATGTTACAACTATTAGTTATCTATTTTAGATCATATTAATTGTTTTGTCGATGCTTGGAACACGACTCGAAAATGAACCTGTTATGATGTAAATTATTCATTTGATATTCATTACATCATTTCCTGAATAATACACATGACATAAACATAATAAAAATAAAATATATATCCAATATATATGTATTTATAATAATCGGTAATATTAGGATATATGAAATGAAACACACATTTCTTGGAGATGATAAGCCATACGTACGCATAAACCTTACATTCATTTTATTTTCTTATTAAAATAATAAAAATTAGATAAGTAATATTATATTTATATAATTATATTGAGGTATAATATGTAATATCAATGTAATAAAACCATCATGTATATGTTCCATGTATAGCGGGTACTAGTCATACTGCCTTGAGGGGGCGGTAGTCCACACTTCCTCAAATTAAAATTATCAAAAATAAACAACATGGAAAGCAGAAATGTATATTATAAACTATAAATTTAGAAGAATATAAATAATATAAATATAATATATGTACTATATAAATATATTTTCAATTATAATGGCCCCCATGAGTGTTGGTAGGGGAAAATTGACCACTCATCATTTCATTAGATAATAGTTTTCCATAAACAAAGACAATATGTTTTTTACCCATTAAATTGAGGTGTGTGTAACTGTAGTTAAAAACCTTGTTATAAAAACAAAATAATGTATTTAGGACAATGTTTTAGTTGTGATATCATATAATAATAAGATCATAGAGAGTGGATAATTGAAATGAGGCAAAAATCATGAGAGAAGGTTTTTCCTCTTAAGTAGGGAACTTCTTTTGGTTAACACCAAAAGGCTTAATTGATGGGATTTATTCCCTAAGGAAAGATTCTATAATGTGTAGAGAGATTATAGGACTAGTTTTGGTTAGTTATTATCAGAATCAAATGGATCATAGTTTGACAACAAAAGGGAAGGAGATACGCCCTTTTATAGGAGATATGAGGGGACGCTTTTGGAAAGACTTAAAATATTAATTTATTATAAAAACTATTTCAATTTAAAATTGTCCAAAACTCATTTATTTATAATATAAGTTTATTTTGGGTTGTATACCCATCATAAAATTATAACATTAAAATTCTTTTAATATATTATAATCCTTATTGTTTTGGTTTAACCCTTATTTTAACCTTTGTAGTATTGTCATGATATCATGTTATTTATACTTTGTGTGTTAATCTAATTATGATAACATTTAAAACGACAAAAAAACTGTCATTTATTAAAACAAATCAATTATCTTAAATAATTGGTTAAATATTACATTTATAGGATTGTTTGTAACATTTCATATAATATGTTATATTTTAAGTTGTCAATTATGTCATTTTTGAAAATATTCATACATGACATTTTTAGAAATTCATAACAACTTGATTCTTTACTATAAAATACATTAAATCTATTATAACATGTCATAGACATCTAGAAAATTTGTTGATGGAAAAAAATAATTCAATTTTTTTAATATTATAAATATATATTTTTTGATTTTTCTTTTAATAATTCTATTATTACATCATCATTGTAACATAATTAAATTTTATTATTTAATTCCTAAAAATTATAAATAAATAATTTTTTGGTATTGAAATATAATATATTTATAAAAACATTTATAGTAGATTTTATCACTTATAAAACACATAATAAAATTGTTTTAGTGAGATGAAACATGATTACAACATTTTTCTATTACATTAAATTAAATGTTATAAAAATCATAATCACACAAAAGAGGTGTAGGAAGGAAAATTTATAATGCCAAGGGGCATCAAGGTAGTCCATGAGTTGTAAAATAATATTAGTAGACATTTTAGGGTTGTTTTATATTATTATTAGTATATTTTTACACATATTAACCTAATTTTCCTTATACATGTGGTAAATAAAAACTGTTACTAAAGTTACTATTCATAAAGTCCAAAAATAAAAGGGGGCTATTTAAAAAATTTGGCATTCAATGTATAAATCTACATTCAATTTTTTAAAATTAATATCTTATAACTGGAAATTAATAATTTAAATGTAATCACCTTTATCATAATAAGATATAAGGTAATTTTTTAAAATTAATATACATCAAAATATTGACTTGTGGTTAGGTCTAATTTAAATGTGAAACTACATATATTGAAAAAAATTTGAATTAATGATTAATAAAATATATAAATAATCATTAAAAAAATTCAAAATGTTATAATACTATACAAATAAATTAGATGATAAGACAGTTTTGAACTAAAATGATGTTTTTTCACTACTCCTTAAAATATTAATTTTATTAGAAAATACCAAAAAAACCAAAAGTTTTTTTATGTGCATTTTACAAATGAATTATTTTGTTTTTGTAAAATAAAACCTATAATAGTGAAAAAAACGTTATTTATAAAGAGTTCTCTAGAAAAAGTCCATAAACAACCATTTAAATATATTAGAGTATTTTATGCTTAAAATTGTTTTTATAATTATTTTAAGACTATAGAATTTATTGGATGAATGTAAAATCAATAAAAATATATATTTAAATTATTTATTCATTATTCAGTTAACAATATTTATTCCCTCTATTATATGGGCTAGAAAAAAATTACTATATTAAATGATAATATTTAGTTGTTTTTTTATGCCCGATGCGGCATATAATGTACGCTCCCAATCATTTTGAATGCATTTTAAAACTCAAGATATACCAATTTTTATTTTTGGGGAGATAAGAATTTTACAAAAAATTAAATGGATGAGGATAATTTTGAATAATTCAAATGAAAATATTTTGGGAGTTATGGAAATAAATACCTCAAAACAAGGACATATTGTGATAATGAATTTCTTCGACCACTTATGAAAAGAGAATAGTGAAAATACATTTAAATAAGATCAACAGTTGATTGAAATGAAAATGAATAATGAAGGATATGCTCATCAAATAAATGAAACTCCATCTATCCAATTTCAGATATTTTTTACATTTTTTTTTAATTCTTGGAAATTTTAATGATCATACATCAAGTAATTAAAAAAACAAATGTTGTTATGAAAATCACATCGTAGTTTTATAATCCGTCTCTGATTAATTATTTTTTCAATATTTAGCAGAGAAATGAAATTATAATATATTTAGTTTCTTTTATTTTTATTTTTGAAATGGATTTACAATCACCACATAGAATCACTAATTATGAAATTGAGGGATCGTATTAAATAACCTAAATAAGATCATCAATAATTATCACTAATGGATAAATATGAAAACTATTTTAATATTTATTCCCAAATATAGATCATTACCCTAGAAATGTGTATTATTTATCATAAATGGTTCGGAATAAATGCCATATTTTGATATTTTTTTTATTATAGAATAGATGAGTTCCTTGAATCCCCCGTGTTTTTATGGATAATAACTATTTAGAAATGATATATATCATCATATAATTTCTAATTTAATACTGATATATTTTATTAGTATGTAATAAATTAAATTTTAAGCATCTAGTTTTTTGTGGGGTTGAATATTAGCACTATGAATTTTGGAATATATTTTACGAAAAATGAAAAATTATATTTATATCATCTTTCATACTTTATTTAAATATAAAATAAAAAAACTCAATATATATTGATTATTAAGTATTAATGTTAATAAACAATCATTAAATTATTTGGAATAAATTGATATACCAATATAACAAAATCAATAAGAAACAAAAGATGAAATAGAAATCCAAACTATAAATTATCAATTTTAATCCAAATTATAAGTTCTCAAAATGGAAGTGGTTTTTCTATTGACTTTCATTGACCAATCGAAATCCCAAAGTGAGAAATTATATCTTGATCAAACCATATATGTGGTAAGGCCATAACAATTTATATTTCCACAAGATCCATGATTACTATACTAACTCTCAAACTGTAAAAAATGTGATTCTTATGTATTAAATGGATATCATAAGGGGTTATTTATGTATAAATTTTTATTATCTCAACATGTAATAATATATTATATATTTTTTATATGTAATTTAAATAGTTCTAAAAATAATAATTTATCTCAAATTATTTTACAATTAAAAAAGATAATTTCTTGAAATTAGTGGTTCATTTCATGGAATAGATTAAATTATTATTCAATAATAATAATATGTATTTATTAAAAAAATAATATGTTAACAAAATAGTAAATTTTAATTTAGATGATAAAATAATAGTTCATATAACAAAAGCTCATTTTCTATAAATTATTCATTCATTATTTATTTTTATCATTTAATTTAAATAAAAAATTTATAATGTGAAAACTCAGAAATTAAATTCATATTTTAATTTATCACGTACATATTATAAAATGAATATATTTTGGGATTTATTAATTAAACACGCATTAGTTGAATAATACAAAATTAAATATTTACAAATAACATTAACTTAATCAATTTGTTATTATATATGTATAAAATATAAATTTATGAAACCTTTCTATTTCCAAATATATATTTTATATGTGAATTTATAATTAAAAAAAATATTTTATTTAAAAATAATATATTTGATAATTTCAAACATTAAATTCATTTTTCAATTAAATTGTTTTTAATATAGTATAAACATATTTTATTAATAAATCTTATTATAACTTTTAAAAATCTATTAATGATAAATTTAGGTAAATTTTTATACAATTGGTTGCAATTATATATTTTGAACTCTTATATTTTTAATCAAAAACTGTGATATACATCTGAAATAAAATAGTTAATAGGTTAAAAACTAAAATAATAAAAATAAAAATTATAGAGAATATACCATAAAACAACTCCCCTTCCATTGTGGTGATTTATAGTTATGGCCCCGATCGACCTTATCACTCAAAATATCAATTATTTTTCAGCTTTAGAGCTACTTTATAGGACATATTATTCCCGTTATTATAATGATTAAGGAATCTACAAAAATGTCACTCTTTTTCACTTATAAAATATTCAATAATATATTTAGTTTCCCTCACACCAATAACCATATATATCAATTGAAACACAAACCAAAAATCCCATAAATACATTGATACATGTTAATAGAGTTTAGGAATTCTGAAAATATCATCCATAAATGTTTTAAGACTCTTTTCAAAGAGGATAATCCAATATGTGATGAATAATGTTCAAACCTATCCTTTCTCATTTCTATTTATTTTATGAACATTTTTTACCCTCAAATTACATTACACTATCTTAAAATGTTAAAATTGGATTTAAAAATATAATTTTATTTTAATTTAATCATTTTACAATCACTATTGTGATTTCCATTTTTGTTTTTGCGAAATAAGAAATATCAATCATGCGTACAAGCTGATAATATCTTCCACAATGATACATGTTTATTTTTAAATTACCTCATTTATAAATTTAAATTATTTTTTAATTATATATATATATTTAGTATATATGTATTTAATATATTTATTTTCTGAAATGGTTAATTCATGATTATTATTTCTCCAACCCTTCATAAAATTAAATCATCACCCATATGTACATTCATACAACCACCATCATGGGAAAATGAATATTTCTTGGACTTCCACCTTAATGGATAGTTTTATTATATATTTTGTGGGTATTATATATATATAATTAATAGTTATAATCAAAATTATTCTTTCTGTATAATAAACATATTTTTTGTATAATTTTATGGGATTATACTGATAAATAACATAGAACTAGCTCAACAATAATTTCATCTTGATGATACATAACGAAAACTCCAATGTGATGTAATTAAAAACATTATAGTAATTTATTTAAGCTAAATTCATTATCATATAATTTGTTTTATATATTAATAGTTTTTTTGATAATTATGATCGAATCCAATTCTACGAAGATGGCTAAAAACAATCATTATTATTATTTACACCATATATTTAACAGGGATTCTAATAATATACCAACTCAAGGGAATTGTCATTAATAAAGAATATAATTGATAATGTTAATGAATAATTTTTTATAATATTAATCAATATGTTTATATACGTAATATATGAGGTTAAATATCTTCCACATAAATCAAGGGTAGATATTTTCATTCTATTAACATAAAATTCTTCCATTTAGTTATATGTTTTCTTCTTTAATTTCATACACATATAACCAAATCATTTCCCCTATTTAATGAAATTAACTCATATTTATTCAGGATTGTCTTTTATAATTGTCATCCACATAAATAAATAATTTTGATTTCACTACTTTCAATAATAATTTGGATTCATTTTTAGAAATGACCCATGAAAATGATTTGTAGATTAATTTGTAAAAAATGTTTCTTTCAAAAAAACTCTTTCATAATTTAGTTTTTTTTTTCAAATTTATCTTCAAAATGATCTCCTTATAATAAAATAACGATTCACCTTTGAAAAAATTTCTTTTCTATCGTGGTAATATTTGGAATGATCATTTTTTCATTAAAAATGATTTTATTCATGACTATATTTTAAAGAAAATTGGATTTTTAAGAGAACAATTTTATTTTCATGGGTTCTTGTTGGAAAGTGAATAATTTACATTTGATTAATTTGTAAAATAAATTTTTATTTCGATAAGATATTTATTTTGTGTATAATTAATGACTTTTAGGTGGCACATATATATTTTGATGATGTCAAGTGGGTACATATATCACCCTATGATGCATTGGTTAATATTTTATATATAATGGAATATTAATTTTAATTGTTGTGAAATTTTTTTTAGCAATGATCACAAGTTTATTCATTAAGATTGATGAGTGTTATCTCTTCTCAAATGGTTATTCGGGTATATAATAAGGACTTACTTATGATCAAAATGTTTTATGTGGATTTAAGTACCGTCCTGATATGATCACAATGTTTTGATTGTGTATAATTATAGTTTAATTATTCTCCAAAGGATAAGAATGTGTATAATTATTGTTCATAACTCGACACATTTCATTGTCAAGATATACCATTGGTTAGTATTTTATTAAAATGACATAAACATTTATTCATTTGTTTGTGACATAATATTATTTATATTCATAGCAATATGTTATGTTCTCATTGACAAGGACTATTTATTAATGTTTCCACAAAATATTTATTTATGTATTTTTTATTTATATGACTTATTCAATGGATCATGATTTATATTATATTTATTATTTGTTATTATTTTCTTATGTATCATGATTATACTCTAATTTACTGTAAAGAAATGGAAATTTCAAGGAAATTTTTTTCCTAAATTATTTAGAATATTACGAGTCTGCGGCTTCTGACGTCACCTGATTTTGAGGCCCGGTATGCCCTGAATCAATTTATGAAGTTTTGATCATGTACGTTCAGTAAACCTACGTGCGGGTTATTCTATCTCTCGAACCGGTGCTCGGAATTGAAATCTGAGGACACCAATGAACCCTTAGAATTGGTATTCGCTTAAGGGGACCTTTTGGACAATTGCATTTTATGCAGGTTGAAAGATGTTTTTGTGAGAATTTTATTAAACTAAATAAAATATATGTGTTATATAAATTTTATAAAGGTGGTTGTTGAATCCAGCAAATAAAGGTTGGAGGAGGTCCCCACACCCTACATAACCTCCCATAGGAGGATAATGTGTGGTTGGGCCCACACGAGCACCTAACCCTCCTTTTAACCCCTTAAAACATTGGACTCCAACATTAAGTGTAGCATTTCCACATTCCGCGCATAATGTTTCCCACTCATGGATAATTAATGTCTTTGTTAATTATTTTGAGGTGTCATGATTTCATTTGAATTAATTTGAAATGCATGAAAAGTTTATATTTTTAGCGAAAGCCTATTGTTAGATTGGCTAGGAAAATATTTGTGGATGTATAGGGAGAAAACTCTTGGTTTGGAATTTCATTCTCCAACGATGAACATCATTATTCAATGAAGAACATCTCTGATGAAGAAAGCGATAAACTTCTCTAATGACGCATCCTCTTCAGACACACCCTGATGTCAACGGAATCGACGTTCGTATTCAGCGGCGCCCGACCACTACGACACTCATTCTCTACGGCTTGTCGACGTGCAACATCATATACAAGGAAGGGGTTTTGGATGATTTTAAGCGAATAAATTATATCGTTATTGTCGAATCCTTTGAGATGTGTTTGTCTAACTTCTATCACCTAACGTGTAGGGCGCGGTCCGAACGAACACGGCCCGATGACCCTTCGTTGATCCTTGTTCTTATTCACGATAGAGGCGGATATGGAAAAGGTGGCGACGACTGGAGTTGATGAAGACCGAAGGCAGCGACAGCAATGGAGACCGTGCACCAGACCATTTGAGGACCGCGACATAGGGTTTCGCCTAGAGAGGGGAAGATCGCAGACGCAACCGAGCTGCTTGGTCGAAGAAGAACCATTCGTTGTCATGACCGGACGAGAAGGAAGAAATGGTCGGCCGAAGCCGGCCTGGCTAGAGAACCACAGAGCCCCCTTGGCGCCCTGATTTTGAGAACCACGACCCACTTCTGTGGGCTGCTTCTATGGGAAAACCTTCCGGTAGGTGGCTGGCCAGGTTGATGAAGGTTGCGACACCCGATGGTGCTGCGTGGGAGAACAACGAACCACCTATGCAGCTCGCTCACACTGAGGATGACTGGTCGAGAATGAGGGGCATCACATCTCGGTGCTGTCGTTTCTGGAAAACTGTGGGACGCACCCCCCACTGTGATCGGCCGGCCGACCGAGCCACGGTCGGCAGCGGGCCGGGCCGCCTGCCGACGGGTCGGGCCATGCCTCACCGGGTCGGGCCACACCCTGTCGGGCTAGACCGTGCCTCACCGGGCTGGGCCACGTTCAACTGGGTCGGGCCGCGCCCTATCAGGCAAGGTCGACTACTCAGCCGGGTCGGAACCGCCGAACCAGGTCGGGCCGACCCACTAGCTCACTTGGCTTGATGGGTCAGACCCATTTCACTTAAACACAAATATCTTCAAGACCACACGTCCGAACGATGCACCGTCTATTTCACTGGGATCCTTACAATGATGAGGTCCTTTTTCGATACTATATTTAGGTTTTGGAGATCATTGGAAAATGGCCGGGTTTGGAACGAGCATAATTTCAACCGGGCCCCTGGAAATGAAAATCCAATAACTCTAAGACTGTGAATCTGATTGACACGTCGTCTGTCATGTTGGGTTCTATTCGATGTGACATAACGTCGGGGTACATCATCTCTGGACTTTGTGACAGTTGATGTAAAGACCTCTTTGCTCAAGGAGCGGACTCTTTCGGAATCGAGTGTGCTGTGTACAGGAACCCTAGAGCTGGCTGCGACTGCGTCGACTACTGTACCGGGATCCTTCATGGGATCGACAACAACGACTACAATACTGGAATCCTCCGTGGGTTCGACATCGATGGCTACTATTATTGTATCCGATGTGGGTCTTACAGTTTAACTTCTGTACTTGTATCCTATGTGGGTCTAGTATAGTAGCTGGTCTTGTATCCTGTGTGGGTCCAACAGCTTAGCTGGTCTTGTATCCTGTATGGGTCTGAAAATTTAGATGAATGAGTGACTATATCTGATCATTCTATCACTATTTGAAAGATGTATACTTTTGTGAGTTGAGTCTTCAATTTCAAACATTATCATTGATGTGTTTGACTTAATTTCCTGTGTGGACTATGTTGTACATGGGATTGAGAGTTGGAGTCGTATTGTGGTTGATAATTTAGGTATATGTATGAGCATATACATAAGAAGGGTTGGTTGATACTTTTTGTTTGTATGTTTCTTCTTTTTTTTATCCTTTCAGGATTCTGGTAGACCTTCATGGGTCTCGAGGTCCTTACTAAGTATTATTATACTCACCCCTGCACGGGCTATGCCCGAAATTCATTGTATTGGGTGCAGATGACAGAGAATGTTGATGGAGGCCGAGAGTGAGCAAGGACCGGACAGTACATGGAGGTGGACCACACTGAGAGACGGTACATGGAGCAGACCGATAGACCTAGAATTCTAAGGTGGAAATATGTACCTACCCTTCAGGTAGGATACTTGGTGGATGTTCTAGGAACTACCCTTTTGAGTCGTTGTCCCTCTTTCAGTTGTACTTGCTTTCCATTGTACATGTACTTTACTGTTGGGCTAGTATTTCTGGACACCTTTACTTTCAGCGCTACTTTATTTATACATTATTCACCTAGTGTTTACTTCCTATTTTTTACTTTGTTGTGTTTTTTTACTTTCATACAGGTAATGCCTTCCCAGATTAGGGATTTTCGCCTTTGGTGCTAGTCGCTTGCCCCTGGCATATGAAAGGCGGGCTTGGGGTAGTCACAGCATGGGCCTCAGGGACGGGTCATGAAAAATTGGTATCATAAGAGATAGTTATAATATAGAAATCATGAATATGATCAATCTTTTTATTAAGCAATAGTGTTAAGATTATTGAGTGTGGTTTTCAGTCCAGGGAGTCCAGTGTTGGTGCAGCGGCCGACGTATCCACACACTAGGACCCGATCTTCTGATTTCCGACTCAGTGCACGAAAACAATGATTGTGTGTGTGTTTCTTTTGAAGAGTTTCCTTTGTGTACTCATTGGGTCAGCTCACCAGGTATAACTTATGGAATGTGGAGCACCTGGTCCATATCAGGATGACACTGCGAAGACTGCCAGCTAGGGTTCCTGAGAGAGAGTACACGATGAAAGCCCACCGAGCGACGAGGCTCCAGTAAAAGTCCCTCTTACTATGTTGGCACCTACGGGTGGTGTACCAGCAGCACCACCACCCGTTTTTCCGCAAGTTTCACCAGCCATACCAGTAGATGGTGCATGATGATAGAACACGTTTTATGAGTTCCAACGGTAGAGGCGTCATAGGTTTTGACGTGAGACAGATACCCTGGCAGTAGAGGACTGGATGAAGGTGATTACTAGAGTTTCCTGCCTAGTTGAGACACTAGTAGAGCATATGATGATCTTAGCTACTAATTTTTTTAGTGAGTGACCATGACGATGGTCCACATAATGATGAAGTTTTAGTACTTGGACCGTTTTCTGATATGGTACCTTTACGAAGAGTGTCAACTATATCACTATGTGTATGTCAGCAGACACAACTGGCAGTACCAGTAGAGGAAACTTGTAGGCTTAGTGCCTTAAATAATGTTTCATCACCAAATATCTATCATGTTCAGTGGAAAGCCCGACCCACTAGCGTCTAAGGAATGACTTGAGGAGGTGGCTGAGAGTTGTCTGTAGCTTATACATCTTTGGAAGGACGATGTGTCAGTAGCTGGTTATTCATCGAGGTATACCGATCATTCTGGGTACTCGATGAATATGATTCAATCAGATATTTAGAGCTCGGACCTCTGAGCGAGGTGTTTTTAAGGATATCAGAGCCATCACTTTTTCCTCTATGCATTCCTACTTATGTTAGGGAGTTAGAGAGAACCTTTGTGGTTGAATGATCATTGGATGAGCCGATGCAACCAGTGAATGTTAACAGTTGGAAAGAATGAAACATGCATCAGTCATAGAGACTTGAGTGTGTAAAATGATTCAATAAGAAGAAGTGTTAAGGATAGATGAATCTGCAGGGTAGAAGACGTGGAAGTAGAGCTAGGAGAGCAGCATGAGGTGGTGAACATTTCGACATGTCACAACCACCCGCCTTTGCAGTCCACTCTATGCTCATGGAGCAGGAGGGCAGGGGAAGAATGTAGTTACAAGTGGTCAAGGAGTGTGACCCAAGGGCTCTATGAATGATCTGAGATACGGCCCGTGTCTACTAATAGTTGTCGTATCAATAGACATATATAACAATCATTACTTCCATCAATGAATCTTGTCACAGACCTAGAGTTTCTGGTTAAACCGTTGACTTGACCCTCACATATGGAGATACCTTTGGGAGGAGACTTGATAATCACACTTATGCTGATGGTGTGATCATACCCTTGAGGTGAGAGTATTGGTTGTAACCTCTAAGTGGCAGTGTCGAGGCCTTAAAACGTTAGTTTGGGTGTGGATTGGGAAACCACAATTCATAGAAAGATTGAATGTATTAGGAAAAAAGTTTGTGGTTTTTCTACAATGATGGGATGGGGTTTTCCTTGGTCGGCGAAAAGAAAATCCCAGGCAGCCCAAGATGGAATCATGCATAAGAGGGTGCAGTCGGTCACTCATGAGTCATCCAAAAATACCTTTGTGTTAGACTTTTCCAGAGTTGCATCACTTCTTTCAGCGTTGACGAAGAAGGGGAAAACCATCATGTGGTCAGAGTGATGCTGGTAGAGCTTTCAAAAGCTAAGGTAGTGGTTGACTGGTGCACCATACTTGAGGCTACCAGAGGAGGGCTTTGGGTATGTAGTTTACTACGACGCATCGGGGACCAGACTCAGGTGTATCCTAATGTTGGAGCGAGTAGTGATCAAGTATGGTTCTCAACAGTTGAGATAGCACAATAAGTACTAATCTACCCATAACATCGAGTTAGAATCAGTGGTCTTCACCTTGAAGATTTGGAGGCACTATATTATGGGAGAACGCTTTATAGTATACTATGAACACCAGAGTATCAGGTACATCATTTCGTAGAAGGAACTGAACCTGAGATAGTGATTATGGCTTGAGTTCTTCCAGGATTATGAATTCTAGAAAGTCTATACACTTAGGAAGGGGAACGTTTTAGCAGATTCTCTCAGAATGAGATCAGTCATTTAGCTGCTTAGAGAGGTGACAGAGAAGCTGGCCGCGTTGTAGATATCTTCTGTGGATAGAGATGGTGCAGCCTTTCTACAGTCTCTCACAGTCACTCCTCTACTTAATTAGAAATTCAGGGAGGCACAACATGTGGATGTTGACTATGAGACACGACATTCTTAAATATCCTCAGGGAAAGCACCTGATGGGTTTTTTGAAGGTGGGGAGCATGTCATACTCTTTAGAGGATGTACCATGGTACTAGTTGCACATCAGGAGGAAGTGTCGAGGGAGTTCCACACATCACATTTAGCGGTATATCCTAGAATGATGAAGATGAATCAAGACCTCTGATGACAACACATGAGGACAAGAATTAAGAAATCAGTGGTAGAGTTTCTCTTACAATGCCTCAATTGTCAGCAAGTGAAGGCAGAACAACAGGTACTAGTAGGCTTGGTTCAGCCTTTGGAGTTCCCAGAGTGGAAGTAGGATTAGATATCCACGGACATCGTGATGGGTCTTCCATATACATCCAGGAGATGGAGACCTCTGGAGTTCAAAGATGGAAACCATGTCATTCTATGGGTCTCACCTCGATGTGGCCTACAGAGATTTGTATAAGACAAAAAGATATTTTCGTGACTCATCAGACCTTCACAGGTCCTCAGTAGGGTAGGTGAGGTGTTGTACCGCTTTTCACTCCCACCTTAGTTGCACCAGGTGCATGACATCTTCCACGTATCTCAACTGAGGAGATACGTCCACGACTCGTCCCATATCATCAACCATGCAGACCTAGACATTGATGATGGAGATACATTCATGGAGGTTCCAGTAGAGATAGAGGATCGACATGAGCAGGTCCTACGTGGATGGTTGATTCCTCTGGTCCATATTTTCTGGCAACATGAGAATCTCTAGGAGATCACATGGGAGCAAGAGGCTCAGATGTGTGCTCAGTACACTCATTTGTATCCATAGTGTGTGTTGTATCTTTACGAGGATGTAAATCTCTGAGCTGGGGTTAATGTAAGGACCTAGAAATTTTGAGGAAATTTTTTTCTTAAATTCATTGAATTATTACGAGTCCACGGTTTTTGACAGCACCTGATTCAGAGTCCTGGTGTGCCTGAATTCTATTTCTGAAGGTTTTTTGGGTACATTCAGTAAACGTACATGCAGGTTTTTCTATATTTTGAAAAGGTTATCGGAATTTAAATCCAAGGACACCGATAAACTCACAGTGCTGGTATTCTCTTAAGGGGACCTTTACTGCCATTGCGTTTTATGCAGGTTGAAAGTTAATTTTTTTTGGGAATTTTACTAAACTAAATAAAATTTATTTGTTATATAAATTTTATAAAGGTGGTGCTTAAATCCACGAAAGAGAGGTTGGTGGTGGGGCCCACACCACACATAACCTCCCATGGGACGATAATGTGTGGTAGGGCCCACACGAGCACCTAACCCCCTTTTAACCCCATAATCCTTTGGACTCCCACATTAAGTGGAGCCTGTCCACTTTCCCCACATAATGCCTCCAACTCAAGAAAATTTAATGTCCTTATTAATTATTTTGAGGTGTCATGAATTCATTTGAATTAATTTCAGATGCATGGAATGTATATATTTTTGGGCAAAGCCTATTGTTAGATCGGCTTGGTAAATATTTTTGGGGGAAATGGGAGAATACTCTTGGGGAAGAATTTCATTATCCAATGAAGAACACCGTTCTTCAATGAAAAACATCTTTGATGAAGAACACGAATAACTTCTCCAATGATGCTTCATCATCGGATGCAACCCAATGTCAAAGGAATCAATGTTTGTATTCCGTAGTGCCCGACCTCTATGACGGTCATCTTATGTGGCGCGTCGACGTGAACCGTCATATATGCGTTAGGGGTTTTGAATAATTTTAAGTGAATATATTATCTCGTTCTTGTCGAATATTTTGGGATGTCTTCGGCCAAATTCTTTCGCCTAACATGGAGGGAGCAGGCTGAATGAACACGGACCGACGACCCTCCGTTGATCCTTGTTTTTATTCGCGATGGAGGAGGATATTGAAAAGATGGAGGTGACTAGACTTGACGATAAATGAAGGAAGTGGTAGCAAAGGCGGCTGCGCACCAGCCCGTTAGAGGACTGCGACATCGGGTGCCGCGTAGAGAGGGGAAGACCGCAGCCGCTACCAGGTCGCTTTTCCAAAGAAGAACCGGCCGACCGAAGCAGGCTGGGCTGGAGAAATGTGCTGCCCCCTTGGGACCCTGCTACGGATAACCGCGACCCGCTCCTATGGGCGGCTTTAGTGAGAAAACCAGCGAGCAGGTGGCCAGCCGGATTTAGGAAGGCTACATCACCTGAAGGTGCCACGTGGGAGAACATCGACTAGCCTATGTGGGCTGCTCGTGTCGGGGAGGACTGGCCGGCATCGAATGGCCGGGCAGGAGGGGCAGCGCCGCTTGGCACCGCCGTTTCAGAAAAACAAGGGGCCGCACACACTGCTCCCCTCGGCTAGTTGGCCAAGCCGTGGATGGCTGCGGGCCAGGCCACATGCTGCAGGGCAGGGTCGTGCCTCATCGGGCCAGGACATGCCTCACCGGGCTAGGCCACGCCCCACCGGGCCATGTCGTGCCTCACTTGGTTGGTCCGCGTTCTGCCGGGCCGGGTCATGCCCCATCAGGTCGGGCTTACTCCTCAGTAGGGTCAGACCCGCCGAACTATGTCGGGTCAACCAGCCAGCTCACTTGGCTTGACGGGCTGGGCCCATTTCACTTAAATGTGAATATCTTCAAGACTGCGCGTTCGAACGATGCACCATCTACGAAACTAGGATCCTTGTGATGAGGTGGTCCTTTTACGATACTCTAATTCAGTTTTGGTCATCTTTGAAAACGGTCGGGTTTGGAATGAGCATAATTCCAACCATTCCCCTATGACGGAAAAGCCGATAACTCATAGACCGGGCGTCCAATTGACATTTCCTCTTTCACGTTTGGTTCCTTTTGATGAGACAGAACAGTGGGGTACATCAAACCTATACATAGTGAAAATTGATGTAACTACACCTTTGCTCAAGGACCATACCCTCCCCGAATCGAGCATGCTGTGTAAGGGAACCCTAGAGCTAGATGCGACTATGTTGACTACAATACTGGGATCCTCCATGGGTTCGACAGCGACGACTACCATACTGGAATCCTCTGAGTATTCGACAGTGATTACTACTGTTCTTGTATCATGTTTGGGTCTGGAAGTTTGACCTCTATACTTGAATCCTTTGTGTGTCAGGAAGAGTAGCTGGTCTTGTATCCTGTGAGGGTCCAACTACTTAGCAGGTTTTGTATCCTGTGTGGGTCTGACAGCTTAGATGAAGTAGTGACTGTATCTGATCATCTCTATCGCTATTTGAATGTTGTATACTTTTGTGAGGTGAGTCTTGACTTTCATACATTATCATCGATGTTTTTGACTTACTTTCCCGTGTGGACTGAGTTTTATTTGGGTTCGAGAATTGGAGTCGTATTGTGGTTGATAGAATATGTATATATATATGGATATATACCTAAGAAGGGTTGGTTGATACTTCATGTTTGTATCTTTCTATTGTGGTCTATCCTTTGTTGATTCTAGGAGACCTCCGGGGGTCTCAGGGTCCCTACTGAGTATCGTTATACCCACCCCTGCACAGTCTATGACCCCACTTAGTTGTGTTGGATGCATACGATGGAGAGTGATGACGGAGGCCGAGAGCGATCCAGGACCGGAAAGTACCCGGAGGTGGACCACATGACGAGATGGTACACAAAGCTGACCGATAGATGTGGAGTGCTGAGGTGGACATCTATACCTACCCTTTAGGTAAGATAATCGGCAGACATTCCAGGAACTGTCCTTTTTAGTTGTTGTCCCATTTTTTGTTGTACTTTCTTTCCTTTGTACCTGTACTTTACTGATGGGCTAGTATTTTTGGCCACCTTTACTTTCAATACTACTTTCTGTCTACAGTATTCACCAAGTTTTTACTTCATGTTTCTTACTCTGTTGTGTTTTTTTACATTTATTTAGACAATGTCTTCCCCGCTTAGTGATTTTCACCTTTGGTGCTAGTTTCCAGCCCCTCGCCTATGGAAGGCAGGCCTAGGGTAGTCACGACATGGGCCCCAGAGACAGGTCTTGACATGGACATAATTTAATCACTTTTATTTTATTATTTTTATCTATTAATTTTACCTTTACTAAGAAAATAAGCTCACAAATTTTAATGATTCTATCCACATGTTTAAAAATCTGTGTATTACTTATAATATGTCTATAAGGTATCTAATTTTGTATTAAGATGTAAAAATTATGAAATGTTATTTAAAATATGTTTCTTAGGTAAATATTCTTCCTAGAAACTAAGCTTTTATTCATGGTATTTTTGTGATTATTTGTGAGATGTTATTATTAAATCATGGAAGTGATATGAAAGAATGATATTTTTACCGTGAATCTTCATAGATTTGGAAAATAATTGAGTTAATTAAAAAAACTTCGATTTCGAGATATTTCTGTATTTTAAATAATCTGTCCACTAACAGTACTATAATTGAATAGTGTATCTAAATGGTGGAAGAAAAATTTTCTTTGCATATTTTTCACCATGGTGACTGATAAGGATTTTCATTATTTATTTTGGGGACATTCTAATAGTATTTTAATATTTAACCACTTGAGATGTTGACCATGAATGATACTAAAATTTATTATGATTAGTTTTTTATTGAGGAATTTGTGTTATTTATTAAATCATGTATAATATATACCAAGCCATGTAAATATCAAAAAAAAATTTATCCTGAGAGATAGTGGGATTTATTATTATAATACATTCATTCTCAAAATCTTGGTTCCTTGACATATTATCATTATAGAGTGTTAAAATATGTCCAAATGAATTATTATATGTAAATATGACCATGATGATGAATTTGACCCAAATTTAGATGTTATTCCTTATATGGATGAGTTGGAATCACAATGGGTTATAGAAAATAAACTGATCCATTATACCCAAGACACATATATTTGAAGAGTATTTCACCACGAACCCAAGGGATATATATTTCCCTTTTTTTTACGTGATGTATAGGTTGTGGAAGTTGATCTATAATATTAAAATGAGGGAATCAAAATTTCATAAATTTTTAAATAGTTAAAACCTATTGAATTTGAAATAGAATTTATAAACATAAATAATATTTGATGTCGGGGAGATAAACTAATATATGTAAAACCCAAATTATTTATAAGGGGATTTTAAAATAATACTGTCATGGATGATAATGTTTTTGATTAAATATATTTGTAACACCACCAAAATTTTGAAAATAAATTTTATATTGAATACATGAAACAAAGAGTCTCTAAATTACTCCACTTTCTTATAATAAATCCATTAATGATAATTTTACTACCACCGTTATTTGATTTTCGAAAAAACTGGCACAAATGATTTAATTTTGTATGATATTTAGAGTCTTATAAGATCAAATTACATATTTGTGAATTGTACCATTACCCTTTTGAATAGTAACCTAACTTTATAAATAGTAATATCATAGTTATGAATATTAATCACACCCATTAAGGTAAAAATAAAATTTATAAACCTTATAAATAAAATATACTATTTTAGAAATTAGTAAATAAGTGTTCATATTTTTGTGAGTATTAAATATTTATTTAAAATTTTTTAAAAATAATTTTATTTAAAATAAAATAAATTTTTGAAAAAAGTATTATAAGACCCCAACCATAAACCATACTTAATCTTGAGTTATTACAAGATTACACATTGAGGATATTTTCAGGTTTAGAGTTTTATAGAATTAGATCATGAAACTTGCATTACATTCCACATTTAAACAAAGTGGTTACATAAAAGACAATATTCATTCTTCCCATCAACATAAACATATTTAAAATTAAACATGGATTCTTTCTTGACACTTCTTTGACACTATCATCACATCATGTACCTTTCCCTTGACCTGTGAAAAACATTTCAAAAACTTGGGATGATCATAAAAAGCTCAGTAAGGGTTATAATAAGTATGGAAAGGAAATATGAGTACATATATACATAATAATGAAATAATACTTTACCCATACAGCATAAGCACTTTAACATGCCTCATAAAATCATGAATAAATCATATAAATCATAAGACATAAAGGTAACTTGAGGCATTCATAACATTCTTACATAGGGAGTAACCCTCTTGGTTACGTTTGGAATACCCATCACAGTATATTCCCTAAATCTTTTTAGAGAAACCTTAACGTTTAACCCCTTCACGTTACCCAATGCATTGGAGAGCTATATCGGGATCACCCGCCCATAGTTTATCACGAAACCACCCTTCTTCATAAAAAATTCCCAAGAACAATAACATAATCATAGCACATAACTTATGAATAAAGGAAAGATAATGTTCCCACATTGCAATAACAATATACCATTTTAAGATATTGAATCCATTCTAAAAAAACATTTTCAAAACCATTTAAAACATTTAATAAAGAGATTTTTTAATCAAAGTGTCCCATATCACATTGCAGCTTTTAACATTTTACACCATTAATATCCACTTAAATAAATCCTTGAAACCATTTTGAAAACATGGATATTAATGAGAAATATTTATAAGAATAAATCATTAAACCATTTAAAACAATATTTTAGTTAAAGGGTTTTTATCAAAATGAGAGACACTTGAATACAATAATTGAGGAATAAAATTTAATCATAACTTTATAATATAATGAGAATAAAGGTACTCGTGATATAATATTCCAAAGGATAGTATATACACTATATAAGAGTGAATTGGTTCATAAAAACAATGATGTCTCAATAGAAATGTAAAATGAGATTAAATCCCTTATAAAGAAGGTATCATTAAATTATGGATGAATCAATCTCATAATTATGTGTGACAAACATAAATACACCCAATATAAGTGGATATTAAGTGTTAAACAATAAAAGGTCATTCAAAAATATTCAAAGGAAAACATATTCAATAACTACATGTTGAACCCAATGAAATCCAAATTAGGTTAAGAAGTTCCCTTGGTAAAATTTGACAGCCTAACGTCGTCACTTTAAAATTTATAAAATTAGTTGATGAGAGAGAAAATGGTATCTCATCACTTGGAAATAAATTTTAAATCAATAAGGATATATAAGAACATATCCCAACATAAAAAGACGTAAATTAAAATACATAACAAAATAAGTCTTTTTAAAAGAGGAGTGTGAACGGTTCCGTTACCGATTTGGGAAACTTTAAAAACGTACACCCCATGAAAGAATTGTCATGCAATAAAGATGTAACTACCCATAAATGAGAGTATATTATACTAATAGTAAAATAATGGCCAGTACATACACAACACAAAAAGGAAATAGTGGCCAATGTAGCATGAATCTCACGGGGACAAAAAGTGAGATGAAAATCCCCTTAGGAAAATTCGGCAGCCTAACGGCGCCACATAAATCTTCCAAAAATGGATTGATAAGATAAAATAGGGTCTCTCATCACATGAACATAAAAATTACAGAAAGAGGAATATAAAAGAAAATATTCTAACATAATAACATGGAGCATAAAAGAAATGGCATGAAAGAGAGTACTTGAAAAGAAAGAGAGAGGTAGGATTCCCTTACCTCGTGTCCGACATGACTCGATCGTTCTTTAATCTCCAGAATAATAAAATTTTGTCAATTTATAATTGCATAAAGGCCTACTTTAAATATTATTATTCAGTTCATATCACATATTTTAATTTTGTAATAATTGGTTAATAAAGTGAGTTCATATCAGACGTTTTTGTCGATGTTCAGTACATGAGTAAAACATGAACTTGTTGGAAAAGAATTTTCCATGTAGTTATAGGTACATCATCTCCAGAATAGCATTGATGTTTTAAATATCATATATATCCAGTATATATTCATTTTATGCTATTACATAACATTTGGAGATAAAAAGTTAAAAGCACCGTTCATAGAGACGGTAGGCCATACGTACGCATGAACGCTACTTTCATTTTTTGTCATATTAATGGAATTAAAAAAATGAGAGATATATATATTATAATTCCAGAATGATATCCATCATTTATATGTAATATATTACATATATAGCCATTATATATATGTACTTATAATAGTACATAACATTTGGAGATAACAAAGGAATTGTACCGTTCATGGAGACGGTAAGCCGTACGCACGCATGAACGCTACTTTCATTTCTTTTTTTTATTCAACGGAATGAAATAATAACACTTCTTAAAATGAAGATATCACGTTTACCCATAATGGAAACCATAAATGTATGACATAAATGAAAATTACATAAGTTTAAGGAAAACATAAACATATTATATATCATATATAAATATAGGGACATCTTAATGGCCACCTTTGAAGGTGTTAAATGAATATTGAACAATCATCGTTTCGTTGGGCAGTAATTCGCCATCCACAGAAAAAGTATGTTTTTAACCATTAGACAAAGGTGTGTGAAAGTGTAGCTTGAATCCTTCACATAAAAATATCCTAGTATATTTAATATACTAGTTTTGTTACAAAAGAAAAGAATAAAAAGAGTTTAGGGGGTTGGAGAAGCAAAATAAAACAAAAGAACAGAATGGAAAACTTTACCTGTAAATCGGGTAACTCTCTTTGATTTGAGCTCAAAGGCTTCCTTGGAAAGAATTATGTCAAATGTGAGGCTTCAATGATGAATATAGGGATGTGGAGAGATGAAATTGGCAGGGTTTGGCTGAGCCAAAGGCTTGAGAGGTGTGTGTAAGGTGGTAGAGGTGGGGGCCTTTTATAAGAGGAGAGGAGGGGCACTGTTGGAAAGTTAAAAAATATTACTTTATTATAAAATGATTTTCGGATTTAAAGGTCCCAAAAGGATATATTTCTAGGATATGGTGATATGTTTTTGAAATCAACCAATCCAATAGGTTTGTGACAAGTGTATGTTATAGTTTTAACATTATCTTTTCATTTTATTTAAATCCCTTATTAATGAGGTAATTGCTTCAACATCATGATGTCATAAATAATTTAATTTATATAATTTCTAAAAATGATAAAAATATATATAATGATGTTGGAAATCGTTTTATATTTCTAATGAATATTTATAGTAAAAAATATGACTTGTATAACCCAATTTTAAAATTGTTTTAGTAAAACAACTCATGTTTGTGACATTTTAATTTTAACTTTAAATAAAAAGGTATTTCTGTCATTTTCAAACCAAAGTGGCTCCATGGGGTCCCCAAGTTGACCCATGGATTGTCTTGGTCGGCCATGAAAAATCCAATGAGGGTAGGACATGTGTCAAGTTCATTTCATATTATTAAAACATTACTTTTACGTTAAACTACACTAATTACCTCTAATCACGATTAATAAACATAAAAGTTATTATTCACCAAAAAATTATTTTAATCCCATTAAACCACATTTTACATCCTAATGAAAACCATGTATGTTGGATTTTTGAAATTAAAAACACAAAGGTGTCAAAGTTTCATTTAAACGAAAAATCAGTTTCATTAACTACCACTTAGTGGTTTCACTATTCATAAAAAATTGATGTTTTTCAGAAAAATATGAAAAATTAACCTTAATCTATATTTGATATTCCAAACTCAAAAATGATTTCAATTTTAAAAAATTCAAAACATATAAGTTGCATTAATTAATTTAATAATTAATTCCCACTGTCAAAATAAATGGCGTATTTTTAAGAAACAATAACTATTAAAAGATTGACACTAGTTTATGTCCAATTTCAAAGTGAAATTAATTCCAACGACCACTATTGGATTAAATGGTAAAAATATATTCTAATTTCACTTTAAAACCAATTCAAAAGATAATATAATCATATAAATAAATTAGAATAAAAATTTGTTTTGAATTAAAATACAACATTTTTCATAATTCATTAAAAATGAACTTTATCCGAAAAATACCAAAAATGTTCACAAAGTAAATTTTGATGTCCCGATTCTAAAGAAAAATATTATTTTTTCAAATATAAAACATAAAATTGTCAAAAAGTGGATTTAATATAGGTTCTCCATCAAAAGACGGTTAATCGACCTTTTAAAGAATATTAGAATGTTTACGCTTAAAATTTGATTCATTCGCATTTTTAATCGTATAACATTTATTGTAAAGAGTAAAAATATTTGACAAAAATATATAATAATTTTGTAGTTAGTTCTGTTCATTCCCACCATTACAACAGCTAGGTGTTAACTACCATTTAAAATAATATTATTTTATTATTAGATTGAAACGTATGATTTCCAAGAAACTCATTGTTGCGTATTGGGTACGCCATCGAGCATAACATTCCCTTTAAAGTAATATTAATATTTTATTCACAAAATATGGATAAATATGAAAATGTCATATTATTTACTTACCTGGGGTGTTACATGTATTATTAAATAGAAAATGTTTTTCGTATAATTTAATTTAAATTTATTATGACCACTGATAATTTTCGAAAGTATTCTAAAATAAATTTTAAAATTTAAATATGTATTTTTCAAGTAAAATATGAATTAATATAAAAATTAAATATCTTTTATTTATGAAATTATTTTTTTAAATTGTTTTCCATTTAAAATTTCTACATTTCTTAAAATTGATAGGAATAATTTTTATTATTTTATGGAAATAGTTGAATTTTTGGTGAATAGATAAATTTAATAATTTACGAAAAATATTTATTAAGGAATTTTTGAATTCTTCATGAGTAATGGATTATGTAAATGAACATTGGATCAAACTCACATACCCTTTATAATATTTTTGGTCACATGATTCAACACTATTTCTTGTCTTCTGGAAAAAAAATTAAATAATTAATAAAATATTAAAAAATCACTCTTCTCCTCCACTACAAAACCCCCCTCACTTCCTCTTCACTTTAGTCCTATCAAGGATTTTGAATTGCCTAAATTATGCTCAAATTACATCCAATGTTCCTCCACCACGTTCGTAATCCCCTGGTCTCATAATAAGACTAAATTCATTACCCTAAAGAGTCTCTCAAGGAAGATTACATCAAGTGGCACATTACACATTTCAGTTCTTTTATTTATTTTCCATTCTTTTCTTTTTCATTCCTCACCTGATTTTATACAAATTTTGTGTTCACTCTAATGCATGAAATGTATATAATTTTTTATGTTGAAGGAATATTTATTCATCATATCCCCTTTCCACTTGTTTTATACTTGAAATGAAAACACAATATGAGATGCGTTATGTTTTCACATTCATGGACGATGAGTTTTTAATTTCTATTTCTCTCTTCAATTCTGGGAATGAAAGCATGTTTATGGTTAAACCAGACAATAATATATTTATTATTACTTATTTATGGTTTTGTAATCATTTTTTACACATGATATAAATTTATAAATCAAAATGAGTTTTTTGTGATACAAAACATCTAATTAACATAACAATTTTCATTAATGGTATATATAATGATTCATCTTCACTCCCAATAAATTTTTTTTATTTAACCATATAATAATATATATTTTACTAAAAAAACTAATATTATGGAAAATCATTTTCATACTACATGTTTATATGAAATAAAATATAGTAAACTTATCACAAAATACAAGGATGAAAACACTTCAATACAAGTAAATTGGATCTTTTAACCCATCAATAGGCCATGAATGAACATAATAATGTTATAAATAATCAAATAAATTAAATTTATTTTGCGGATTTAATTTATAATTAACTAAATTTTATAATTCAGTTCATTATGATCATGTGGAAGACACCTTATGATTTAAGGTAAGGGATTCTTTATCTCAGTTCCATTTTTGTGTGATATTCTATATTCACTACTATTACTTGTTTACGGTTTATGTATACTTTAAATTTATGTTTAATATCATGAATATAATTATTTTAGTGATATTAAATATATCATTGTATGATTATTATTTCTTTTTGCATACGATTCAATTGATTACAATGTTCTATGTATTTTCTACCCCAACATCCAATTTCATTATGGTTCCTCTTATTCTCTACTCACCTCGATGAAATTATTATTTATTTTTATGAAATCAAAAAAAAAATCGGTATGAATTTTATATATTTGTTTAACAATAATCATGTTGATTTATTTTGTGTGGATTTACACGTTTAAAAATAATCATTCCAAAACTTCTTCTGAAATAAAATCATGATTCAAGGAATATCTCTAATTTTTTCTTATATTGAATTTCACTCTATATTATTTTTTAGGAAATATTTTTCTTTATAAAATATGTAATTTAAAAATGAATCATATATTTTTGTTCATTTTTGGTATTATGAAACAAACATGCCTTTTCACTTTAAAATCTATTTGGATGACGTCTTTTAACCAAAATAAAATGTTTAATTTTTAATGCTATTTTTAAAAACACATTATACATGATTTCACTTCATTGGGACATTATTTATGTCTAAAATTTAATCTCAATGACTTTAACATTTCTTTTCTACGATATAAATGTTTCAAACCAGATTTATTTCAATTATTATTGGTTTTTAAAAATAAATCATCTTCCAAAGTTAAATATATTTTTCTCACCACACATTATCTTTTATGAGATATATTCCTTGTTCACGACATATTACATACATGTAATTTATGTACTACTAATTGGTGTATCACTTCAAGAGAGTCCATATAGTCATGATATTCTAAGGGAAAATTATTTTAATTATTCATGGTTGTATGTGACACTTTGGATTTTTTATGATTATTTCCACATGAATTTCATAATGGTATCATTTAAAATTATCAGTATATATGTAAACATTGATTGATAGATCTTGAATTTTATAAGGGATTATATCATATAATATCATATACTATATGTTTATGAAGGAATTTTAATTATTTTGAATGCTTATGTTCTATTTTAAAACAACTCACCAATTTACATTGAATGGTTACTGATTATGTTTAATATATGGGAAATGATATTTAAATTTCATATGATTGTTTAAATATGAATGAATATGCTGCTTATGTTTTTCCTAATTAACAAGAGAAATTCAATGGTCTTAGTAAGTTTCTAGTGGGGCTCTCTATTACCTCTCAGTGCATCAGTTGGTCTCATTAAGCAAACTATACTCTTGGCATGAAGCCATAACAAAATGTATATTTATGGTCTCAACATAAGGAAATGACAGTATGGTTATGATGTCATGAATTATGTGTTCCCTCATTATTGAAGTAGTAATTGAATGTTCATGTGGTTATTATACTATTAGAATACCAGTGATTATGCTTTATTGTTCTTTTATTTATTCAGCTCTTATTCCTAACATAATGTGATCATGTTTATTTTTTAAAGCATGTGATTTTAGTTATACACCATTCATAATGTTCATGTTTATTATTCATCCATAGTATTTCATCACCTTACATATCATCTGAGATCCCCCCGTGGTTATGATTCATTTTCCCATGATATGAAGATATTTATTATGAATGACTTGTTGCGATAAACATATAGGTGAGGAAGTTCAAAATAAAAATTATATGTATTTTTTCATATTAAATTTTAATTTTCAACTTATTTATGTGTATTATTTCCAAATATACTTACCTACTTTTTCATATGGGATGAATATTCCTTGATTATATTCCTTTGTAATGAAATAATTCACAAACTTCCGGCTTATGGGTTCAGGGTGTTACCTTTTTTTATCAATGGGTGTTTAGGAGAAAAATTGAAAACTAAATTTAGAAAACATTGATTTGAGAACAAAAATATAAACTAGAATTTCTAGATAAGTATTTTTGAACATCATATAAATTTATTAAGGAATATATTATGTGGATATTTTTAGAAAATAAATCCATGTCATGATATTAAAAGTAATGTTGTTTTGGAATATATGTAACTAGGAGTAACAACTCTAAAAAGAGTTTTAGGGTTACCTCGGGTATCATGGCACATGATAATTGGCCTTACAATGAAAATGGGTTGACACTCCTGGAAGATTTATATAGGATAATTCACATTTTATTTACCCACTATTATGATGTATTTATACCCCAAAAAATCAAATGTATTTTGTTCAAGGATTTATGATTTATTAATTTATTCAATGTTTATAGTTATATAGAGTTCATAATTTTATGAGTTAATATATTATATGGAAGTAATTACATATTTCACGTAGTATAAGGAATGATAACATCACCTATGAACATGATGCAATGAGTATGAATAATCTTATCACTAATAGTATAAATCCATTATATAGAAGGAAGATATTCACCCATGAATCCTTATAATTTTAAGAAATAGTATCACGTTTTAACATTGTATATAATGATATCTCTGATTTTTATGGAAGTGAAGATTAGTAAGAGAACAATAGAGTGGAATAGAAAATAAGGGATATATAAAATAATAAAAAGGGTAGATCTCCAACATGTTGTACCGGGGGTTAGAAACTCCCCTTATCCTACATAAAATTAAATGGAGTCTATTAATAGTGTTGAGAAATGAGAAAAAATTACATGATTGAATGGGTAAGAAAATGGGTTTGAATGTATAGTTCTTCAATTGTAGGTAAATGAGACTCTGTGTGAAACAATGTCAAAAGCATCATAGGAATAGTCCCCATATGATGTCACTGGATAATTATTTAGTCATGATACTGACACATATGAAGTTGAATGCTTAATATGCCACATCAATTATCCTACCATTATAAAATTTTATCATCAGAGTATTGTTTATCAGGATTATGGAATATAAGAAGATTTTACTGCAAAACTATTTAATTATGTATTTGAGGTCGTATGGTAAATTGTACCTATGGTAAGTGACTTAATAGAAAGTTAATATCATAGGAATGAATATGGTTGAGATAAATACATCACATAATATGTTCCTGACGATTTCGATAATGGTGATGATAGGATTTATTTGGGTAAGTATCCACTACCTCAAACCAAATTATTGACTTGTCGAAAAGTGGTATATGCTATCTTTGATAGAGTTTATAACATTTTTTGACATAAATTTTATATCCAATAGAATGAGTAAGGATGAATGAATATTTTCAATATGGATTTATAGTAATTTTTTTTATAACCATATTTCAAGAGTACAAAAGATGATAATAATCACATATTTGAAATGTGAAAATTTATTTCACTTCATGATAATTAAAGGAAAATAAAATAGCCAATGGATTGAGAAGAATAGATCATGGAGTTCTAAAAAAAATGAGGATAACCAAGGACCCTGTGTATAGGGATCTAAAAATTATAGATATATGAATGATTATAATGTTTTATATCACGATCCATTGGAATGTTAATTTCATTACAACAAGGATTATGATAACCAATGATTTGATTATTGAGTTAAATGATAGCACATAATGTATCATGTGCAAAGATATGGTGAATAGATTGTTCAAGGCACAAGAAAAGGATACAATTGTGTTTATGTAATAGAATCATATATTCTTACTCTTATAGAGTGGAATAATTCCTCAACTCTATGAAAAATTATCTGGAAAATGATTTTATATTATCATTTTTTCGTAATTATAGTTTATGGCTTTTGGTAATGATCTTTAATATGAGCATTTTCTTGATCTATTTCTCTCAGAACATGGTTGTTTGATTATTAATTCATGACCATGTTATCCCATTAGAATTCATATTTTTTTTAGTGTAGATGCATTTCCATTTCCTTCTTATTAAGTTAATTGTTTACCATATTTTTAATGTGGGTTTCTCGCAATGGAATTTTCAAGTATCTACCATTAACTTTTGAAATTCTATTTCGAAATTTTGAGGAAGAAATTTTGGTAAGGAGAGGAAAATGTAACACATTAATATTATACCAGAAAACAATAATGTTGAATACATGAATCGTTGAATCTGTAAAAAAACTTTTTTTATAACCAATCCATTAAACATAATTTTACCACATCTGTGATTTGAATTTCAAAAAACTAACAGTCATGGTTGAGTCTAGTAAGATATTAAGAGTTTGATAAGATCAACTTACATTTTTTTGTATAGTAACTGGACTATTATGAAAAGTAATCGACCCTTATGAATAGTAATCTGAACCTTATTAATAGTAACCACATCCATAAAGGTATAAATAATACTTAGACACCTTATAAATGAAATATAGTATTTTAGAAATTAATAAGTTGGTTTCATTATTTTTCTATGTAATAAATATGTAATGAATGTTTTAAATTAATGAATTCATTTAAAAGTAAATTAATTTTCATAAAATTTATTCTGAAATAGATATATATTTTTTTCATTATAACATTTGGATAATTTAATAGGACTATAGTTAATTTTTCAAACTATTATAATTTTTTTAAAAAAATTTAAATCATAATTTTTTGAATAAATTATGATTTTAATTAGAGTTTTAATACACATAAATATAAAACTATTTTGAAAAAGTGAATTTTGATTTTGAATTATATATGTCTAAAAATTATAACTGTGATGTGTTGGGATTTTTCTGAAACATTGAATTTTTTGATGAATAATGGAATTTGATAATTTATGAAAAATTATAATTATGTGAGGTTATGTATAATGATTGAGCTATGGATGATGTAAATGGACATTGGATCAAACACACATGTACATATTACTATTTTTGGTCTCAATAATCAAGAATATTTCTTGTCTTTAGAAAAATAATTAAATAATAAACAAATAATTACTGAAATCACTCTACGCCTCCACTATAAAACCCCTCACTTCCTCTTTTATTTACTCCTCTCAAGACATGTGCCTTGTTTAAATGAAACTAAAATATCCTCCCCATGTTCATAATCCCTTGGTCTCATAAAAATTCCAAATCCCTTCACATAATCAATCTTTCATGGAAGATGACTTTGTGCAGTAAATTCCTCTTTTCATTTATATTAATTTACATTATTTCTTTTATTTTTATTTCCCCACATCATTTCATTCAAATGATGTGATTAGTAAATTAATATTCATGTATAATAATTTTTGTTTGACTAATAATTAATTCTTCATCATCCCAATTTTCCCATTCATTTATACAGGTAAGGAAAACATCATTCGAGTTGTGTTAATTTATCACATTCAAGGACGATATGATTTAAATTTCTATTACCGTCATCAATTATGTTCATGAAACGATTTATATGGTTGAAAAAAACTCTAATATATTTATTATAACTTATTTAAGGTTATGTAATTATTTTTTAAATAAAATTTATTTTATAAATCAAAATGAGTTCATTGTGATCTGAAACCGCCAGTTAACCCAAATAATTTTCATTTATGTTTAATATTTTGATTATTCTTCCTTAATAATTACAAAAAAATAAAATCATATAAAATTTTAGTTGTTGAATAATATCCTAAATCATCTATTCTAGAAAACCATACTCATTTTACACGTTTTTCTATATAATTATTTATGTAAACTGATCATGAAAACCAAGGAAAAAAATCACCCCAAACAATGAAATTGAATATCTTAACCCATCAAAATGCAATCAATAATACTAATAAAGTTATACTAAATCAATAAAATGTAGATTAGGATGCGATATTATTAATTTATTAACCTAAATAGTATTATTAAGGTTATTAAGATCAATTGTTAAACACCCACAGTCTCATGATAAGGTTTCATCATCTCACTTCATATTTTGTGAGATATCTCGTATTAACTACTATTACATTCATATGTTGTAGGTATACTTCCCATTGATGCTTAAGGTAATTAATATAATAATATTAATGATATTAATTTCATAATTATATTATTATTTATTTTCTTCCATATGATTTAATTAATTTCCAAGTTGTAAGTATTTTCTACTTGAACCTCCATTTTCATTCAGGTTGCTCTTATTTTCTTCTCACATCAATGAAATTATTATTTATTCTTATATACACCACATAAATTTTATGTGAATTTTCTATATATTTATATATCTTCAAATAGTTTCTTATTTTATGTGGATATAGAGTATTTAAAATAATATTTCAAAAACATCTATCGAAATACAAGCCCAATTAAAGGAATTTAACGAAATTTTACCTATATTGATGTTCTCTCTATAATCTGTTGTAAGCCAAATTAATCGTTCTAAAATAAAAATGTTTGAATTGATAAAGATATTTTTTTAATCTATTGTTTTATGGAAAGAACATTTTTTTCATTTAAATTATCTTTAATAAATTCATAAAACCACACAAAAAGTTTCAATTCTGAATAATTATTAAAAAACACTTTAACTTTTATTAGATATATGCCTTGTTCAACACTTATTCGTTGAAATTGTATTATTTAAATCAAATTGTAATGTCACATAATGAGTCTCCTTATTTTCATGATATTGTATGTATTTATTATTTGAATATTTCATGTTTATATGAAGCTCTTTTGGAATGTTTCATAATTATTTCCTCAAGAATTTCTCAATGTTATAATTTAAAAGTATCTTTATTTATATAAAAATCCATTGATGAAGCTTTTATTTAATAGATGTTTATTTTATATGATATAATCTATAATATTTTTTTTGAGGGTTTCAGATTATTTTTATTGTGTATGTTCATTCTTGATACAATTCACCAATTTACATTGAATGGTTAATGTTTAAGTTTAACGTACAAGTAAAGTTATTGACATTTCAAATGAAAGTTTCAATATAAATGTGTCTCTTGTTTATTCTTTGCCTCATTCATACAAGAAATTAATTATTCTTTTTAGTGGTTTTATTGGACCCTCAATAGACACTGGGCGCATCATTAGGAATCATTAGATTTTTTTAGAGAATAAGGTATTGACAAAATGTGTAGTTATAGTCATGAAACATTGCATTAATGGTAAGATTATTATATCCTGCATTTTGGATTTCCTAATTATGAAAATATGATTTGAATGTTCATGTGGATACTCAAAAATTATACTACCCTTGATTTTTATATATTATGTAATTATTTATTCATCTCTTATTCATACCATATTGTGTTCATGTTTATTTTTAAAGGATGTGTTTTTATTAATTCTCCATTCCTAATGTTCATGTTTATGACATCTTATGCTATATTTCTTATGCATATATATCATATGAGCTCGACCCTTTCATATGATTAATTTTCTTAGGACATGAATATGTTAATTATGAGTTTATTTAAGGGATAAACATAGATTTTAGGACGATCCCAATAAAACATATATGTTGTTTTTCATTTCAATCTGTAAGTTTGTACATATACATGTATGTTGTATATAATTATACTAAACTACATGGTCTGATGTGATTAATATTACATTTTTATATTCAAATATTATGAAATATTACACTGACTTCATGAATCTTAGAGCGGGTAATTACAGTATTGATTCGTATCTAATGGGTTTGAACAAGTTTATGGTATTGATTTTAGTGTATCATTTTAATTAAAAAATATCATAAAATCTAATTTAATTTTTTTAGACATAAGATAATATTATGGTAATGATATATTTATATAGATATTTTATGATAAAATTACATTTATAAGTATGATTTTTTTGAGAATGTATATATGATAAAAAATTACGTTTTTAGAATCAATGAAATAATGATAAGTTTTAGAAGATGAAAATTTCCATTTCTGGGTAGAAGCCTTCTTCTCATATTTAAAATATTTATTTTTATGATGCTATCAATTATTTTGAATTAATTTCCAATGAATATGATACCTATATATAAAAACATGATATTTGGTGAATTGTGGTATTTTTCTATTTTATATGGATGCAATACATAATATAAAAAAGTATTATCACTGATATAGTTTGTGAAAAATGATTCTAGGAAATATATTCATAATAAAAAATTATAGTTATGCCTTTATACAACCCCAATATATAATACACAAATAAAAAAAATTTCAAGATGAAAATTAATTGCATAATCCAATAAATCACCCCTAATAATCTATTGGTATAGATTCATTATTTTTTAGATATTAAAAAAATTAATTTATATTGAATTCAATATATCCGCAAATATTCTTCACACAAAACCCTTCAAAATGATTTATAATAAATATTATTTTTTTAATCTTTTAAATTAATAAATTATAAATTGTGCTCTAAAATTTTTAGTTAGGGTAATGATATGAGATATCAGGTAAATATCATAGGTGATCCGAAGATATGTATGTTTGTATGATTTAAATATAAATAATATTATTAATAAAATAAAAGAGATTCATTGATATTATAAAAAAGATAATAAATCATGATTCATGAAATAATGCTTTGACATCACATAAATATTGGGTGTCATTAATGTGAAGACATTAGTTAGCATTCATGACACATTAAAACATATCAATACATTAAAATTGTGGAATGAAAATAAGTAAATAAAATCATTTCTTTTTTTCTTGGATAATTACCATGATAATAATCATTTTGTTGATTGTGTCCCTTAGTGGCTTATGATCACCCCACATTCCAATAAACATAGTCGAAAGGATCTCATAGTGGATTTGGTTCACTAGTAAATATTTTAAATTTCATATCTTATGATATTAGGGATTACACAATGAATAGTTTTTATTTATAATTATAAAATCAAATTTCACATAATGAATATTATATATATGTGTCCCACATATACATAAAAACCACAATATTTTCATCATATCTTAACAAATGGGAAATTGATATGTTTTATGAAAAAATAATCATATTATAATCATATAAAGTCTTTAAATAAATGGTGGTATTTATCACATTAACATATCCCTGTTGAATTAAAATAAATATCAAATAAAGTAGGCAAAAAAACACATTTATAAAAACATTATAGAATTTATTCAAAAAATAAAAAGATATATTAATTTAATTTTATATTTAATTTTGAAGACCTAAAATACACAGGGGTATGGTAATATTAATTAAATTGAAACCTCATTAAAACATTTAAATTAAGATTCATAAAAAAAATTGATATAAAAAAGGAAAAAAATTCATGTGGTAGAAATTAGAACAAATCATTTGACATAATTATAAAGAATGTTAAAATTACATTTTATAGAAAACATTTTGAAATATTTTTTTTCATATCATTATTAATAAAGTCAAATGTTATATAAAATTTAATTCATAAAAGTGTTATATATATAAATTCACATTGATTTAAAAAACATAATATGGACAAGGATAAAAATTAATCATGGCCGAAATAATATATGTGGTTGGTTCAACATATATGTATCCTATCAGTTGAACAATAAAAAAAACAGAAGTTATATGGTATGAAATTATTTTAAAAAAATAAGATATGATAGAAAAATAAGTGTTTTTATAGAGATATGCAAAATATAATTTCTGAAAATATGTAATAATTCATAAAAATTCATATCATCAAAGTGATACATCAAAAGAAAAAAAATAAATTTAGTAGCTTTTGATTTATAAAAACATTAAATATGGAAACTTAAAGGAAACATTTAAATCCATTATATATATATATTTATGAATAAATATATCAAGTAGTAAGTTCTAATAAAATAAAAATTAATATACATTAATAATATGGAAGATGTCTCAAAAAAAGAATTTTGATGCAAAAATACAAATACTAAAACATTAATGTTGGTCTTAAATTTTCATAACTCCCTATATAATACATTGAAATTATTATTTAAATTAATAAAGACCACATTAATATTATTTTCCTCAATATAATTCATTTAAAAGTTCTTATTACAAACATATTAATTATTTATCATTGAAATTATTATCACTGTGTCAAAAATTAATCATTTCAATGCACAATTTACATGATTAGATCCATTCCCTCTACAATTCATGTGTTAAGACATTTATTTCATAGGATATATATAAATATAATGATTAATATATTCTATTTACTAAATTAAAATCTTATTATGTCTCATAAAAAACATGTAAGTGGATAATTTTGTGCAGGGCATGAATTTGAATAAAATGAAAAAAATGAATGAAAAAAATTATTTTTTAATTTATTTTTGAGGAAAAAATCTATTTAATACATGAAATTGTTTACCTATATGTATCCAAAAATGGTTGGAAACATGGAATCATGTGTATCTATTTACAAGACAGAGTTTGTCGTTTAGTAGTGAGGGTCTACAGTGGTATAGTTAGGTAATAATATCGGCTATGACTAGAGTCTATAACAATGGTATAAAAAATAATATAGATGGGGAATCGTTATAATAACCAGTAAGAAATTAATAAATAATTGATATAATAAATACATGGAATATTACTCAATATAATATAAAAAATAGATTAGTGTATCCTGATTCTATACCAAATGGAATATACATGAGATATGGGGTCCATTAATATCCAAAAAAACAATACAACGTGTACAAAGGAACAAAAAAACCTCTACTAGAAAAATGATCATTGGAATCATCCCCCACTCCCATTCTATTTACTAGTGTATTATTGAAATCATACAAACATTGATGTTTCCCAATATCCCTTCCTATATACATATTGTATTTTCAGATATGAACTAACTGCTCAAACCGGGTATGAGATATACTCCATAAGTCGGCCCCAATAGAATCTAAAACTATCCGTTACATTAAAATAATATTAGATGTTTTTTGGTATTTATAAGTTGTATTCAATAAATAAATACACCACATCAATTTATAGTCCTCATGGGACAACCAACCAACACTACTATCTTCGTCGTAAACCCTGTGTCTACTAACTGATTCCACCTTGATTTTAAATTTTTTATATGTAAACATTAATAAATAAGTTCTTCATATTAAAATTGTTAAATATGTTCATATATAAGAGAACATAATGAATTTCAGGACTCATAGTAAAATCTTAAGGCTTCCATACATATTCAAAATGGGTTCCATACCTCCCATATCCAGAGAGCATGGAAATAAAAATACAATACCATATGGTCCTATATACAGTTTGTAAATAAACCAATAATGACATATGACATTGTAGACATATCCTTAGATTTAATTAATTGGCATCCTAGGCACAATGATAACATTCCAAAATAACAAAAATTGGTATCACTCCAAGGGAACTATAAAACCCCTCATTATTTGAGTGTTTCCGAGGATTTAAATATGTGGAATATATTAATATATATTTTATTCTATATCAGTACACCCCTATGAGACCATATAGGGGATTAAAAATAGGTAACTAGTTATCACTCATAGTATTTCATAACAACAATTCCCACAAACCCCATCAATGGTAATAAACTAAATAACTAAATATGATTCATGTTTTTGGTAAATGAATTTTTTTAGTAATATCATAAAAGGTATTATACACAATATAACATGTACCACTTCAACAATCCTATAAATCATTTAAATTTTCTAATTATTAATCTAAATGATCCCATCTAAGGAATCCTCAATTATGTCTGTTGTATTTCCCTCCTCTTGGAATAATGGAATGGAAATAACTAAAATTACAATTATACAATCAAAATAATACATTTTATTTGTATTAGACAATTCATTAAATTGGTTTCATTAATAGTGTAACATATTCTACAATTGACTATACACATGTACTAAAATTTTCAATTAATTCAATTGAACATAAATTATATTCACACGGGGGAACTAAATATACCACAACCTGTTGATTAAATTAATTCCATGGAATGTGGATAATAGATCATTCATGGAGGAACAACCATAGAGGTTTCTCATGTCATAATGGTCATCCAATGATTAAAAAATTTAGAATTGTTAAGACTATAGTATGCATGGAAACATCAACATATTTAATAAATTATAAAATTATGATGATTCACTAGAAGTTTATGACATTTATTACATTATAAATATGTATATATTATTGAAAACTTTTGGGAAAATATCTAGAACACCCCCATTAGGTTGGTCAAATAGTTTTAATCCATTGGCATCCCTTAATTCAGTATAGAATGAGAGAAATTAGAAAAATAAACAAATGACTTGAAAATATGTCAGATTAGCTTTCACCAAAATGGTTCCAAATTTGTTGAGATAAACTATGAATGGGAATAAGTGGAATAGGGTTACAACTTTTGGAAATTGATTTCAACCAATGGTAATGTAATCAGATAGAGGATAATTATCCATTCTCAAATTCTATATTCAAGGATGATAATAACCTTAATAATAAGGAGGTCATACTGTATATGAATATGTTAAGAATATAATGTTAAAATCTAAAACAAATTTTGGTAAAAATTTATATTCAATCAATTGTATGCTGCAAATGTTTTTGGTTAATGCTTTCGCCAACTGTGTGCCTAACTGTAAAGCACCACTCATTTTTTGGTTATAAGGATGTGCCCATATGTGCATTATTTGGATAAACAATATAGCCCCATGTAGCTCCCTAGATAATTCCACATGTTCATGTGTCCAAAAAACCACAATTTTAACTTATCCCCCCGCAATTGCTTCATTCTACACCATCATAGTTGAGTCACATGATTTTTACATACCATACACTAATCATGTGGCTATGTCTACCTCATAAAAATCATGATATATAGGATCTAATGATCCCTATATGATACCTAACCACTCTAAATAATAGTAACAATCTTTTTTGTGTTTTTAATATTAATTATGAAAATCAATTAAGTTAAAAATATTTAATACTAATAATTATTTTGATTCCTATATTGGAAATAAGTTTATCAAATTCATATCACAAATTTGGAACAATAACATTTAAAATTAAACATGAAGATTGTGTCAAAAATAGTTCATTACAAAATTCATTTCCCAAGAAATATATGATTAAATAATAACTCTATGTCCAGAAATAATCATTATATTAATTAAAAATCATATTAATATATTTATATTAAATTATTTTATTTTTAAAATTTACTTTATAATGGTTATTTTTTTAATAAACATGAATAAAAAATTTTCTTTGAAAAACAGTTTGCATAAAACCATTTTTCAAAGAAGAAAAATTATTTTATACCAAACTCATAAAAATTGATAATTAAATGGATGTTAAATTTATAATTAGTAGTAAATGGATCATATTTCATAGTAATTCTGACTCAAAAATATCATTAAACCTTTTAAATACATTATTTTTTGAAAATAAATGAATGTTTTACATTAAGTTGTATTTTTCTCTATTCACAAAAAAATAACCATTTTTGGAAAAATACAAAACATTCACCCCAAGATATTTTTAATATTAATATTTCAAAAAATACATTTATTTTATAAAATATAATATATAAATGATATATAAATAAAATATAATATTTTCTCCCAAATCGAATAAAAATCATCTTTAATTGAAATCTAATATTTTGAATATTAAAATGTTTTTATTAAAATATTTTTGCATATTTGTAAAGAATTTAATAAAAAATATATATTGAGTGTGTAATTTTTATATATTTAATGAAGAATCTAATCTTATTTATAACATTCAATTTAGTGTCTTGAATTTTAAAATATTTATTGTATAATTAGATTTCTTAATTAATTTTTGATCATTTTTTCATGTGGTATGCATTAAAAACATATTTTTTTATAAATCAAAGGGTGTTAAATTTTACACCATATAAATAAATCATATCATAGTAATTTGATGATGATATTTATGATATGGCTTTTAAAATTTGAAAATACAATTCTTGAAATCGAACATAATAATAAGGGTTACTAAGAGTTTTGATAGATTTACAATTATTGGATGAATTAATTAAATCTAGAAAAACACACTATTATGCTTCCAAGTAAGAAATATTAGTGAGAAGTTAAAATAAAAAAAATAAAGATAATATTAAAGTCTATATAATGGTGGATGGTGATATATATGAATATCCCCTAGTAGTGAATGATCACGAGAAATTTACCAACCAAAAACAAGAAACAAAATGAAGTGTTAAAAGAAAATTCGATTCATAAAAATGACTATTAGTTGATAATATTTCCATTTTGAGATCAGTTCTATAGAGGTAAATAATTAAATAACCTATATAATAACAACATTTGGATAATATAATTAGATGATAAGTATAAATTTAACAATTAAATCAATTTCAATAATAATAATATCACTTCTTCTAAAATGATGAGTTTTTAAGATGTTTTTATTCTTGAAGCACAAAAAATAATCATCCAATAACAAACATAATCCAAAAAATAAAAAATATTTAATCCTCCTATATTTATATATTCACTAAAACTAAATTTGTTATTATATGGAATTTGAACATAAAATATTTATAAACCATTAAATAAATATCCAGTACCAAGGTTAAATATATATCATTCCTTAAAAAAGTAACCATATTTCTAGAATAACCAAAAAAATCAATATTTTAGATTTTTATTCCAAAAAAATATATCATGTTAAATAAAATGTTAGACATAAGGATTCTATATACCACTACATTAGTTAAAATTTCTCAAAATATCATTAATCGCTTCCAAATCTTATTACATAAATAATATTTTACCCTCTAATTTATTTTTTATAAACTAAATATGTATCCACATATTTGTTTGTGATAAACAATATAACAATAACAGGTACATCTAATAGGATAGTATTTGGTACTACAATGTTGTCAATATTAAGTCATGGGGTTAATCATGTATCCATAAAATATGGAATATGTAGTTACCCTTCTTGGGGGTTGTCGGTTTTTAAATACTATAGAAAAATATATAATCATATCCATAATTAACCTTGATCATAAAACATCATCAGTAATATGATGAACATATTAAAAAATAAAATATTCTACAAATATATTTTTAAACCTCTGTGTTTTTATATCCAAATCATTCTTTACAATAAAATTGTATAACTTTATGGAATTGTATTTACAACAACATCAACAATATATCATAGATTATATTTTCCTCAATACTTTGATTTACAATAAAATATCACTGCACCATTAAATCAATAGTTATGTTATTTAGTAACAATCAATATATTCATTAAAATACATAAATAAAATATAATTTAGAGTAAAATTTAAATGTCATTTGATCCTTATATGTAGAATATCATCAGAAAAAATAGATCATCAACATGGTTCTCAATTTCTTGCCCCAAACAATTCCATATTTCCCCATAAAATATTTTCATAATATATTTCATTTGTAATTTATCCATGTTTTGGGGAATCAAATAATCTGTTTACCAAAGTAACATCTACGATAAAAATCTATTAATGGTACCATATATAATAATTTATTCCCCTACATCTTGTTAACTAGAATTATCATTTTTTTCTTAAAAAATTAGATGCTTTATTAACTGCATATACAAACTAAAATCATAATTCAAATCCATTGTGAAATATTTAATAAATTTACTTCCATCATTTTTCAAATTTCATAAATTAAGTCTTTTTTCTATAAAATCATTAAATCTTGATCATAAATAATTTTTTTACATTCTATCTATTTATGTGTTCGTAATTGCAACTACTTTCCACTTGTTAATTATAATAAAACACATCTCATTTGAAATGATCACATGGTGTATAAAATTTTTCTATATTTGGTTATTCAAATCATTAGATAAATAATTAAATTTCACATTTCAATTTTTGTGAGACTTTCATCATTTCCACATTAATAAATAAAAATTTAAAAAAATAAATAAGATGAGAATGAAAAAATATAAAAAAAAGGAAAAATATAATCCTATTATTACAAACATTTAATTTATATATATATCAACTTATGAGTATCTAGGATTCAATATTGTTTATCCATGGTTAATTTCTATATTTGTATTTAAAACTTAATTTTTTTGAGTCATATTTAGTGATTTAAAACTAGTTTTGGAATCTAAAAATCATATATATTGAGGTTTTCAAAAGTGGTGTATATAATATATCATCATTGTGCTCAAGGTTATGACCGAGTAAACCCAATGCATACATTTTTGAGTTATTAACATATGTAAACGTATTTTTTATCTTCTTTAACATGAATTTTATATTTAATGATTTAATTTCTTAGAAACTACTTGATCTATACATAAAAATATTACATGATATTTTTCTACTCATTATCTTATCCTTATACGTATCCATAGTGAAATCGGTAAATTATCTTAGTATGAATTGAAGAAAATAACAACACATTAATATGATAGTTACTATAGAAACCCATTCCATTTTAACAAAATGAAACATTAATTTACTGTAAATATCTATTAACACATAACAATTATGGAAATGAAATTTGTATTTTTATGACTAATTACCTAAAACAACTATAATAATACTTTATTACATTAATTAAAATCATTAAATTCTCAATTAATTATGCTCCTAAAATTTTCTAGGATAATATATGGAATTAATAAATTAATTTGGCGTGGTAGAATACAAAATAATTGAATAAAAATGATAAGGAATAATAAAATTTATATCAAATTTATTACATTATGTCATAAAATAGATGTCCATGTAGTAATTGTATAGATGAAGAACATAACAAATATAGAATGAAAAGGTCATGGAAACAATGGGAATGTTTCAGTATAATATAAAAAGTCTGTAACATTAGTCCTAGATAACATCAAATACAATTTTCCAGGGTGCACAAAGTCCCATAATGCTTTCATATTACACCATAATACCACACATAATATCTCATGAGTAAAAATATATAACCCTTGAATTTGAGGGATATATATGAACAACCATCATAAATTTTGAGGATTCATGTGATCTATAATGGGGAAATTAATTTTAGTTATGATACATGATAATTAAAAATTGATTAAAATTTGGATTCATCTTGTTTTTTTATAACAAAGTAAAATGATATTTTATAAAAATATAATTTTATAAATGATAATAAGGAATGTAATTACAAGTAATAGTAAAGGATAAAAAGTAGTATATATATTTTGGAGACATATATAATGATAATAAAAACATTATATAACTTTAATGATAGACAGGAACTGAGTTGGAAGAAGAATAATCATAACTAGAAGAATATTATGGTTTCAAGATATCATATATTTAGAAAATAAAAAAAATAAAAAATATTACAGAAAGAATTTCAATTGAAAATTAATATATATAACTATAAATGAATCTTCAATGAATCGATTATTCATGACAGTGGAAAATTATTTTCATATTTTATAAGAAAAAACATTCCTTTCACACTATTATAAAATTTTCAAAAGTACCTCATTTGAAAAAATGAAGGATAATCATTTTAAATAACTATGTAAAAATAAAAAAAATGTGAAAATTAATCTTCATAGAATAATTTCAAAAAATCAAATACCTTTATAATGTCATTTTTAGAATACATGGACATGAATGAGAAATTATTTTTGACCAAAGAGTATATTAATGTATGTTTTCCAAAATACTTTTTCTTACTCACATAAGTACATAAAGATATATAAATTAGAGGAAAAGTTATAGTATTGAAATAATCTTATGATATGAAAATTTATGATTCTTTTGAGATACATGACATTTTATTTCATCATTAAAATCATCATCTTATTCGAAAGGGATGTATAATTATTATTTAACAAAAATCTATTAACACTTTGGTAGATTTTGAATCGTTACCCCCATGAATGTAGTAAAGTATTCACAAACTAATATACCATGAGTTTTTATGAAATTATTATATAATATATAAATTGGAAATATGTAAAACATTTAAAATGAATTAGTTTCATAACATTATAATATAACAAAATAATTCTTAATAGAGATGGAATCCATTGGTGTTTAAGAAATTCCCCAAGAAAAATATCTTTAATGAGAGGAATCGTGAATTTGAAGATAATAATTCATTATTAAGAATAATAAATATTTTTAATAATAAATTAATATATTATACAACATTTAATTTAAATTATGTTCACAAAATAACATGTCTAGGATAGAAGATTTTATCTTCGAGAAAACCGTTCTCTAGAGTCCGGACATGTCATTTATTTTCATAGTTATATTTATAATAATCATTGACATAATATTTTTTATAAGATACATTTTTAGTATTATTCCATTATATAAAAAAATTTATTTATTTATTTTGACTACAAATTAATAACCGAATCTCTAATGTCCACATAAATTGTTTTGAAGAATTTCAGTTAGTAATTTTAAAATGGAAACAGTTAGTTGAACATGTTCAATGGTTTCATTCACCAATAATATCTATAATAATTATTATGAAATAATTACAGTTCTAATGAATTAATAACACTTTGAAATTTTGTTTTAATACAATCATTGAGATAATAGGCCAAAAGTATGAATGAAAAACATTTTCAATATTCTTTGATAATATAGGATACAAGGGTTATTTTAGATTTCAAATTTTATAAATATTTCATAAATATAATATTATAGGGTTTAATACAGATAAATATATGATATATGTGATGAGTTAACAAACAATGTATAACTTTGCTTCATTAGGATGATATCGTTCGTAAACCTGAATAACATTTGCCTTTTTAAAAGGATGGGATGGCATGAAATTATATGAAATGATAATTTTAATTCACTTTTGATAATTTATAATCATAATGCATATTCATTACATCTATAATAATAAATTTTTTTGACATATGATGATGAAAAATAAATTACATCATTTTGTGAAGTTGTAGTCTCTTGTAGCATGAACGGTGGTTTAGTTTCACTTTATATAGAAGAAGATATGTATATAAGTAATAAAAATAACCTATTAATAAATATTTATATGGTAGAAACAAGTGGTTTATGAAATTTATTGATTAATAATATTTTATGGATGTTTAAGAAGGAACAAACCAAAAATTATTGATTGAAAATGATACCTCTTCTTCGGACCACATCAGTAGGATTATAACCAAATTCTTCATATATTATGTTTTATATCAAAAAAATCTCTCTTGGATGTGAGGAGGGATGTAAGGATATATGTTTTTTGTTATTATATAATCGAATATGTAGAATGGAGAGAATATGAGGTTCTATTTTAATAATGGAAAATGGTTTCATTTTTTGGGATACCCAAAAATATTTATTAATAGAATGTTTCAATCATGAAAAGATACTCAACCATTTATAAATTAGGTAGTGTATGGGTTATAATAGTAATCCAAATCTCCAAAAAATAAAACATAATATTATTTTGAAAATTTTATTCAATTTACCTTATAGGATTCTCAGTTTTAGGAGTACAGATTTCACCACTTTTTTTTACCATTTTAATAATTCATTATTTTAAAAAATTTATTTGAAATTATTAAATAATCATAATTATGATGTCTTAAAATATAAAAAACATATTAATAAAATTAAAATAACATAATTTGATGAATTAAATTTACAATTAAAATGTCAAAAAATGTCAAAATGGTTTTTTCATGAAAAACACTATTCTAGAAATATATCATCATATATTAATTATATTGCATGGAACAACAAATATTAAAAATTAAAATTCATTAAAATATAAGTATATTCAATTAATATTATTTTCATTCATCAATTATATATTTTATTTTAATTTATAATAGTTGATACATATTTTTTCATGTAAAAATAGTTTGAAAAAAATAAATTTTTTATATTTGATTTTAACAAATTCATAAAAATCATATAATAATAAACGAATTAGTTAAATTATTATTAATCATATGGATAATTTTTAACATTAATACCTCATGAAATTTAAAATGACACATTTTTTTTACAATATTGGCTTATAAATTGACATTTTAAGAAGTAGTGGTATTTTCACTATTAACGTAATATTTAACATTTTTTTATTAATATAAAAGATTCTACGTATGAAAAAAATTTATATTGATTTCATAAATTAATTTCATTTTATAAAGTTAAATATACAAATTATCTTGAAGCAATTTAAAATAATTTCTCACTAAACTAATAAAAATATTTTTGATGGTATCCTATTTTTGTATAATGAAATGACATTATATAAAATTTAGTGATTATTTCATAGTAATTTATGATAAATTTTTATAGTGTAGACACATCATATAAAAATATATATATCATAATGTATTCAATCCTTTAAATATTGTCAAATTTTGTTCTAGGTAATAATAGTTATGAATAAATAATTATATTTAATGGATCAAATAATATCAATGTCTTGTTTCATATATTCAAATGAACATATTATTATTATATAATAACAATGTGTTTATATCAACCCAGATTAAGTAAATTGTGTTCTAAAAAATCAAAATTCCACTCTGTAGCAAATTTTTTTTGAGTTTTGAAAATACCATTGATGAAACCCCACAATGTTAAAATGTTAATAAAACAATTTCATTATAACTGATAATGTATGTTTGAAGGACATATAGAATAACACATAATAAGGATTATATATAGGAAAACAATATCATGAAGTTATAATATAGAAATGGGAGATATCTCTAGGTTAGAAATAATTTTTGAGAAATATATAGATCTTTTACAAAAGTAACAGAATAATCATTATATAGTAAACAACCACAAAACTGTTAACCAAATATTGTGTGAAAAGGACCATAAACTCATACGAAATGAAATTAATAACAAAAAATTAAAATTTAAAGAATTTTTTCTATTTTACAGTGTTATATAACATATAGATTATGAATATATATAAAATATACTAATAGTAAAGGATTATTTCCACATTCTATCAATTCCAATGACATTCCTATTTTTTTATCTAAATTACAATAATTAAAGTTTTACTTTTTATAAGCAACTGAATTAATATTCTTAAATATTATATAATATTTAAAAGGATAATAGTTAATTCTTCTTCACTATAAATATTTTACATTTTTTAAATTGATAAAAAATATATGATATTTTCCAAATATTATATACTACCATATTAATATCAAAATCCAAATCTCAACTTAATTAATTTCATATATGAATTACCCTATGTAAAAAATATCCTCAAAATTCAAAAGTTTAATTTTTATCGTTCGAAAAAATATTTCTTTTAAAATAACATGATTGACCTAATTGATCATTATTCATCAACAAAATCAAGAATTTCCAAAAAACATCATTCACATAAAAAATAAAAAATAATGATCCTATTATAAAATTTCATGAATAGTAATATTGTTTATACCAAATATAGTTTATGAAAAGAATTTATACTATATAGTTCATCACATATTCTAGTGGTTTGAACATCGCACTTTTAACCCATTAGTTTTTAGATCAATCCTCATGGACTTGCTAGATCTGATGGGTTTTCGGCTAACATGACATTTCTCCATTACAAAAAACATTGAAAAAACTAATAATCGTATTCATAATACAACTTTTTCATATAAAATTCTCTTGAATAGATGAAAATATTGAAGAATAAAATTATTCATCATTTATATTTTATAAGATTTATAGTGTAATATTTACCTCATTCATCACCTAATATTCAAATAAATTTAATTGAATATAATTTATCAAAAATTAAACACATATTGATGATTATATTTTTCTCGTTCCATTATTTTACAATAAAATATCAACATAAAATTAAATCATATATCATAGATATTATTATTATTCATTTTATTATTAGAATTTCAAAAAGGAATTCTTCTACAAAATAATCCCTAACGTTTTCAATATTCAAATAAGTATACAGGAAATTATAATAATATATTAAAAAACATAATTCTCTATTACTAGAAACTAAAAAAAAACCATTTCACAATAATGACTTTAGAAATATCGGATGTTATTAATTAATCCTTATGTTATGGATGTTACTCAAATAATGATGAAGACACTAGAATCTACGATATTGAACTAGTATTAGTGCCTTAGGAAAAAAATTATTTCCCAGTATCATATTAATTGGAATCATCATTTTACTTCTGAAATTGGATACATATTACACTCTGTTTCGAAAAATAAATCATGTATCATATCCTTTTATGAAATATTCTTTGGATCCCCATTATTATTTTTCATTACTATGAAATTTAATCTTCTTTTATTTATTATCTTCGACACATTAACATCTATGTGATGACATCCATCCCATCAATGAATGTTTTATAAATTAATCTTTGTTCCAATTGTCCATCAAAACATGATATTTCTCATTTATAATTATGTCATAGTTCTCATCTACCATCCTTATTAGATTATGCTTCTGTTTAGGGAAATCATTACATCAAAACTTATATTGGTTATTGACATGATTTCCCTTATTTCCCACATATAACAACAAATTAAAAAAAAATGAAAATGCATTAGTATAAAAACAGGAAATGTATATGAAATATGAGAATTAAAATATATATAATAATTATATACTGAAAAATAAGTCTATTGGTATCAATGTAGGTATTATTTATTAATGTTTCATATTAGTTTTTATAAACAAAATCTTTTTTTAATTAAATTATATTGCATCTTAATGTGTTTTTAAATTTATAAAAAAACATCAAAGTGTTTCCAATGTATTTTTCAACAAGGTATATTTTCTTTTAGCAGCTTATGTTCATGTCAATACCCATCCACCCTTTTTAATGTTATTACCCCTAGGTACAACTATTCTAGCACCACATCAAATTATATTATCAATTAAAGTATATACATTTTGAGGACCCATTTTATTTATAATTCACCAACATAATATTTCATTTTTCTATACATAGTATTATATTTATACATATCCATAATGTCATCACTATAGTAATGAGTTCATAATCCTAGAAAAATATACACAATATCATTTCATACTATTTATTTCCACCCAATACATTAACACATAAAAAATAATAATTTTTACACAAATATCAATTAATACAAAATAGGGAATCAAAATCCTAATGTATATAGAATACAATATACCTTAAATAGGTAAATGAAAAAGTAATTATTTTAATCTCCATAATGGTCTACAAAATGAACTAAAATCATCTATCATTAAATGATAAACTTTGGAATACATAAATAAAACTGTTGTGATAAAAATCAATTTAACAGAACAATCATGACACATTAGAATTAAATTTGAGTCAAAGGTATAAAATTATATTATATAATAGAATTCTCATGAGTTTTAATATGTTATCATATCATAAAGAACATGGTACCAAAAAACCATGGAATCATATTGAATATTATTGTATAATAAAATATGATATAAACATGATTTAAGAATAACATCCTAGACAATATTACATTGTGGATGAAGTACCATAATTGACATGGTTTACATTTTATTATCATCCACCACACCTCATGAGAAAAAAATCATATCTCCAAACATTTGAGGTCTATTTGATAACACTGATCTTAGAATATTATTAGTTGTTGGTTTCAGAAAGGCTGAATCAATCATAATACCTAAACATAATATTTACCCAGGGAATGAATATTGCTGGCAATTTATTGCCTTATTTCATAATAAACATAAATTTCAGAATGATTCCATTTGATATATGAAAAAATTAATGTATTGCTAAATAAAAATTAATTTAATATAATCTAGGTATATATATATTTATTAAACATTAAATAAAATTTATACATGATAGAATGTATGTTAGAAATTTAATGTGCGTGCCCCAAATAAATGTCTAGTTTAAGGTGATCAATTATTTAAAATTGAAAAAATATCCAATATTAAAGAAAAAAATCATTGAAAAAACATTGGTATTATTTGGGTATTATTAAATTAATTTATCCTTCATTAAAATGGTAAATTCTGTTGAACCATTAAACATAATAAAAATATATTCCTTATTAAAATTTATAAATAGTCCATAAGTACCTTATTCAAAAAATGATAAGGAAAATATTTTTAAAACATTGTGAAAAAATTAAATCATTGGTAAATAGAATTTATAAAACAATTCATGTTAGTTAAAACATTCTCCGAGTAATTTTATGAAATTATGGTCATTGAAGAGAAATTATTTTTGACTCAAGAGAAAAATTACATCTGTTTTCTTTAGAAACATTTATTTAGCAACTATAGTATATAAAGAGGGAAATTTAGATGAAATTATATTCTTTCTAGAAATAACTATTTGTTAATAATATTAATGTGTTTCTTTTGAGATAGATCATAATATTAAATCATTGGAAACATAATCTTAATAAACTCTAAAAAAATGAGATTGTAACTGAATCACCATAATGTCTTGTATCTATTGAATCATAACACCCATAAATGAATTATATTATTCATAAATTAACATAACATTAATTATTAATGATTAATGATATAATATAAATTAGGTTACAGTGTACACTATATTAAATAAATTATGTTAATAATAATGAACTATGAATCATTGAATAGAAATTGAGATGTAATAATGTACGGTAAAAAATGACATAATAATAAACACATGAATGTTTGGTGACATGAATTATAAATAAAAATATAAATATTAAGGATAATACATTATTTTATGCACCGTATAAAATCAATTTGGTGTATAAATGGAATTGTGACTCAATGAAGGATGTCTTGAAATAAAAACCATTATCTCAAGTCCAATTATGTCATGTATATCAGTGAGCTACAACATAACAATATTATTTATTATTTTATCTTAATAATATTTACTAGGTTTATTCCCTATTAATTAACTATTTTAGTTTTTTATTTTAATTTAATATTATGTAACAAAAAATGTTATATTCACATCAGGTGTTTTGAGGACGCTCAATTGATAAATTTAAAAAAAGATATATTTTTTTATTGTGGTAAAAGGTGTTATTATTATATCATATAAAGAAAAATAATAATGGAATAATTTTAATTTTTATAAATAAAATTTAATTTCAAAAACATCCATGAAAAATTGTTTTGAAAACTAACTATGTAACTATTATAGGGAAAGTGGGTCATATATACCAATGAGTGACATTTCAATTTTTTCAATAATCATGACTAAAAGATAGTTTAGTTTTGTTTTAGATTTAATTAATTATAATAATATCATAAAAATAAATTTATATATGTGAATAAAAATACATATACAATATAATTTTTTATATTAAAAAACAAATCACAGTGCATTGCGAGGGAGTTGTTTGTCACACATAGAAATGCAATTTTTATGTTCGAATGGATGATAAGATTAGAATGAATATGATATATTAAATTTCTAGAGTTATTTCAATTTCATTATTATCATATATGAATTATAAATTCATTATCATAAATTTATTTCAGACGTGATTATGGAAAATAAAATACATTAGTCTGTGAGGGGGAATTCCTCCGTACACAAGAAAAATGATTTTGTTTCCCTTTTGATGTGAAATGATATAGATATATGTTATACGAATAAAATAATTAAATTTAATTAAATGGGAAATAAATTATTTATCATATCATCATTGTTAAAATGTATTTCATGGCGGAGGGTGATGAATTATAATAATAATGAGAGGTTAGGAATGATACCTCTTCTTTAGAAATCATATTTATGATTTTAAATAAAGTGTTCCTAGATTAAATTTCTTATAAAACAATGGAAAATAGTATATGTGAATGTAATTAAGGAAAATATATTGGGATATCCTGTCTAAACCAAATGTTTTTTAATTTTTAGAAAGTATGGGATCATGTGTTCTTTTATATAAGTGATAAATTGTATGATTTTTATAAGTACCCATTACTATTAAACAATGATAATTCACTCTCTTGTTATCTGACTGAATATTTTTACATAATTTATTTTAATATTGATATGTTCATGATGATCCTTGACCATTTAAAATTTAAATATACTTTAATTATGTTAATACATTTCCATCTAATCTTACTAAATTTACTATTTTTTCATGAAAGTAACACGTTTTTTTATTTGTTATTATTACCTAATATTAAGTTGAAAATGTTAAATAATATTAACTATAATGATTAAAAATATTAAATCTGTTTTTTTAATAAATAGTAATAATTGTTGACATTCTATTTAACATTATTTATGAAAATGTCTCGAAAGAGGTATTTCAAGGAAATCATTTTTCATAAAATAGGTTATTGTATATTTACTCAATGACTAGAAAACATCATGATGGGTATTTGAATTATAATATATGATTATATAATATATTACATTTATTTTTGTATTTCATCTATAGGCGTATATTTTATTAATTAAAATCAATGTACTTTATAAACATATAAAACTATTTCTAGAAACTTGTATTATTATGCTTTAAAATTAAATAACACAAAAATCATAAAAAATAAGGATTTAAATGAAATTAATTAGACATTTCATATGAAGATGGATTATATGTCACATTAATGAAAAATAAAATACCTAACAAAAATTTAAATTTGAAATAATTATTGATAGGAAATGTCAGTTTTACAAAAATTCGTATTTATTACTCTTAACTAACAAATTTACAATTAAAAAAAATTCCAATTGTTAATTTTTATATGAGTATTTGAAATATAATTTTAGCATTTTAAAAAAATAATTCAATGATTTCGAGAAATCATAAAAATATTTTCTAAAAAACAACTAAAATATTCATTTTAGGATTTTTTTAAAATTCACATGTCTTTACAAAAAAGGGATCACATATTTATTAAAAATTTGTCAATTTTTTTTTAATAAGAATGACTTGTAAATATATATCATAAATAAGATAAAAAATTTATACATTCTATTTTAACAAATTTGTAATATTAGTTGTGTTTACATAATAATATATCATGGTTCATTTAGTCTCGGTGTTATGTGTTGTATTGATAATAGAAAATAGATTTAATTTAGCATATTCATGTAAAACAATAAAATGAAAACAAATATTTAACTAATAGCTTATTAGATAAAAACAGATAGTATAGACGATCCATGAAGTATAAAAACCATTATAACATTGATCTTAAAATGGTTGGCATGAATAATATTAAACAAAATTTGAAATATATATATATATATACTACATAATTTAAATTACTGATTATTTTTTATTCAATAATCAATTAATCATTTGTAATGTTATCTTATATTTAGAAAATTTGTTTCTTAGAAAAATGATTTATGTTATTTTACATTAAATAATATTTTAATTTATTAGAGCCTACAAATATGTATATGAAAAAATGAAAATCATTTTTAAAATTTTGAAATCCAAAATAAATTTGGATAGAATATTTGGATTTTTAGGAAAATATTAATTTTATAGTAAATAAAAAAAATACGATGTTTTATAAGAATGTCAGACCTTTGAAATAAATTAAGTGGTTTAATAGTTCCATTATGTAATAAATATTAAATCATGTAACAAAACATTTATTTATTAATATTTAAAACAATTTATTTCTTTTGAATGAAATTATTATTTGATTTTAGTATAATTTGTTATTTTTGTTTCAAAAAAGTTTTCTAACAAAAAAATTTATAGTACAATTTTTTATTCTTTATTATTTTTAAAAAATAACTATTAGGGATGATTTAGATTAAATAAAAATATTATATATTGATAAAAATTAATTTATATTTATAAAATATAAATTATTAACCATATCTTTAATTTAAAATTGTATTTTCCTTAAAAATTACATTACTTTAAAACAATAAATTTCCTCACATATAATGGTTTAATTTAAAAAGAAAATGTTCAAATAAAATGAATTGGATTTTGAAAAATAAATTTAATATTTTATATCATCATTTTTTATATAATCAAATAATTTAAACATAATTTTTTTAAAATTGAATAGTGATAAATTAAAAATGAATTATTGTTTTAAAGTTGAAATTGTGATAAGTGGGGATTAAATTTAAAAGATAATATTAAAAATATAGTTAAAACATTAAAAAATTAATTTTTATGAAAATATATATTATCTATCATTTCATTGTCTCGTCAATAAAAACTTTTGGTTTTTTTGGCATGTGAGACATGTCGGTTCAAATTTTTTATTTTTAAAAGAAGAAGTTTTCCACTCACCTCATATATAAATTTCAACCACATGTCCTCTCTTATTCAAATCTTCAATATATTTTTTGTTTTATAGTACCTATTAAAACAACATCCCAAATTCAATTTTATCATCCTAGAAAGAAATCTTTGGTAATAAATTTATTATAGTAATACATTATAAATAATCTGACACCCCATAATTTTATGCTACATCCTTTATTAAATAAATTTAATTTCATTGATATTATATGTCGCACACAACATGAAGATTAAAAAAATTGTCATTTTCTTATAAATACTATTATAATCACACTAGATCTAATGTTGGGGGTTATGAATAGAATTTTAGTAAACTATAAAAATATATTTCATATATGAAATCATTTATTACCAATAATTTTGAAATTAAAATATGAACCAAATAATTTTAAAGGATGTGTTTTTATCATAAAAATTCTTTATTCAAACAATTTCATTTTATTTAAATAATTTAATCCTATCAATATTAATGAAATATAGTAATTAAATATATATTATATATATTCCATCAAATGTTATTCTATTCATTTAAATAGATTTTAATGGGATAAGTAAACAATAAATCCAATTTTAGGCATTAAAATATTATATTTACTAAAAGTATATTTTAACGACATCTATTGGTGGACCTATTTTAAAACATATTTTTAAAACATTATTAAATTATATTTGGACAAATAAGTATTATTTGTGAAATTTTAAAATCAAAATTTACATCAGTTAATTTTTTTGTTTTTTCTTATATGTTTTATTATTGATGAATAGAAATTTTACTTAAGGAATAGTAATGTGACCATTACGAATAGTAATATAACCAATGGAATAGTATATTAACCTATGAACCTATATATATTTTTGGTCTTTATAAATGAAATTATTTTATATTTATATCATTAAATTAGTAAATAACTGTTTTAAATTCAATAAAATAAGTATTCATATTTTTGTGAAACAAAAATGATTTTTTATAATTTTTTCATTAACAAAATAATTAATAGAATATATATTTTCATAAAATTGATTCAAAAATTTATATTTTGTTTTCTTCTTATTATTAAGATACTTTTATGAGGCTTTCATAATCATTTTAATGTTTTATAAAAATAATTATAATATTAAAATTTGTATTTTACGGGTAAATGATTATTAACAAAAAAAAATAAAATTTATTATATTTAGAAATTTATTTCAATAACACAGAAACCATTTTTTAGTTCAAAACTATGAAAATTTATTGGGGTGAATTTTTGTGAATTTTCTAAACTAGATTAATATTTCATGAAAAGTGAAATATTTTAATTTATAGTATAAAAATAAATAAATTTTGGAGTCATAGATGATATATGTCAGATGTAAGCATATATTATAGAACAATCCATCATTATATTAACATATATTCTGATAATTCTAAACCTATACCTTGTTTTGGGCGAAAATAATAACCAAATCAGTAAAATAATGATGAAACACACCTCTACAACCTTATAAATACCACCTCTCCCCACATATTCTTCTCAAACAACATAAGACTTGTAAATTAAAAAAGTTGTTCCAAATAAACTTACATAGCCCTTAATCCATGTAAATGAGGTTCTTGAATCAAAAAAATAAAACCAACTTTCTACAATGAGGTTCTCAGGATTGAAAAATCAACAGGTAAATCAACTTTTTCATTTATTTTCATTTATTTTTCATTTATTTGTTCATTATATCCTCATCTCCCCATTTCCAATTACCATAGATACTCCATTATAATTTATATACTATAATTATATCATATTAATGTAATATCCATAATTATTATCCTTTTTTTCTCTCTATCTCTCTTATTCTAAAATTGAAATCATAGCCCATGATGTTTTAAATTACCGATATGATGGACAGTTAATTATCAATTTTCATTACCAACTACAAGGATGGTTCTAAATATATATATAGTATAATAAGACTATTATATAAGTATAATTACATGTTTATTCTTTCGAAACAAGTATATATATATTATTTCTACACATATGATAAAACTAGTCCCTGATGATAAAAACCCTACAAAAAATAATCTAAATGATTATCCCTAACATATTATCAAATGAATCATACTCATTACAAAAATGAAATGAGTTATATAACCATATATTCCTATTAAATTTTATTAATAAAATATATCATCATTTATGGATAACTATTTTCAATTTATCAGATATTTCATACATGTATACAATTAGAAAAATCTTGAAAACCATTGAAAGTATCACTTTCAAAAAATAAATTTGTGTCTTATAACTCATTAAAATATGAAAAAATTGATCTTAATAGAAATATTAAAAATTAATTAGATATAGAAACTTTTATTTATTAAATAACATTATGTATTTAAACTTATTATTTAGGACATTAAGATCATGTGCAAAACAGATTGGGACATTAGGTGAGGGTTTTCTCATCTATCTTTCATGTGTGTGAGATATGACATGTTCAACACTATTTATTTCATATAGTGTATTTAAATATACATTTAATATTTCATATGATAAATATATTCATCTTCATGGTTTAAAATTTATGATTTTATTATTATTAATTTAAGGGTTATACTATTTGATTGAGTACAAATAGGTAATGGATTCTCATCAAACCTGTATTTTTCCTTCGGATTGAATTTTCCCTCTATTTACCCCATTGTAATTATTAATTATACTCACATACTCCTCATAAATTTGTTGTTAATGGTTTATATATATGTATGAATCCAAAATATCATATATTTTATTGTGTGTTAAATGTTTTATATGGTTTATTATACAATTCCTATAGATAATAAATCACATATAAATGTAATATCCAAAACTCATAACAAATTTCACGTATAATACGTGCTCAGTTTTATGATACCGGTATTTTTATGAAATCACTGAATTAATAAATAAAAATTATACTTTTTATTTTTTGGTTTTATGAACATAATTCATCCATTATTAATTTTAATGTCTCTTTAGGATTTCCATTAAACTGAAAATAAGTTACTCATTTACAAATCTTCTTAATTGCTCATTTTACATAATTTTAGTTCAGAATGAATTAAATTTTTAAAAATAATGTAATTTCATAACACCAACATTTTATCTTTTAGTATATACATGTTCATGTATAATTTTACAGAAAATACAAATGTATTTCCAAAGACCTCCTCTTTATAACATAAAAATGTGTTTTTATATCTTCATACATTTACTACTTTATGATATATGCCTTGTTCACCACATAATACTTATGTGTGGTGTATATAAATATCATTGATATATCATATCATGAATCCTTATATTTTGATGATATTATATATCTGAATTAATATTAATCTTTATTCAGGATAATGAAAAAAATTATTCAAATTTGTAATGGACAATTTTGAATATAAAATGATTATTTCTTTTATGGATTTTTCGATGGTATCATTTAAAAGTCTCTTAATCTATATTAAAATTCATTTTTCATCATGTTACATCATTGATATAAATAAATTATGTTAACATATAACATATTTGGTTTATGTGATTATGATCAGTTTTACTAGGGATGCTTTATTTTGATTCCACTCAGGTTTTATTAGTATTGTATTCACATTCAATTTTATTATTTTCAGTAATAATTTTAATTTTGTCCATGTTTCCCCTCTATAATAATTGTTACTAATTTGACTGTGTATTTGATGGGAATGGAAAACTATAGCTTCTCTATACATCAGTAGGTATTATAAGACAAACTACAGTGTGTTTTTACCGACATATGTCTGGTGTCTTGTCTGAAGCCATTATCATCTATTTAGGATGTATAAAATTATTCATTTCATAATTATGATACTAGTAATTTTTATTCCATGGGATCATTCAAATAAAATATTAATCATCGTTAGGTTTTCTTCTCCTATGATTATTTATACAGAATTTTTTATTAAATTATTATTTTTATATATTATGAACATGATTATAGATTAGTGGCATGCATTTTTATCTTTTAAGTATTGTTTAAAATAGTTTCTGTTTTATTTCATAACCATACAGAGCATTTGATATCACCCATTTATTATGATTTAATTTAAAATGGATTATATAATGTTTATTATGAATGACTTGATGGGTAAATCAAGGTGTTTATATATTTTTTTATTAATTATTTGATATTTAGTTTTATATATTTAATATTATAATATTGTGTTCATTTATGTAATATAATTTGAAAAACATATAATATAATAGGACTATTATAATTTGAGTATTATATCTATTCCAATGTATTTATGTAAGGCACCGACTCTAGGCCACTGGGTTTGGTGTATGTTGAGTTGTTATAATAGTATGATTAGAATAAACTGTTGAAACACGATTTAGATAACATAGATTATGGAACACGACCCTATGATATACAATGAGGATAATTATAGAAAAAAATTCTATAATTTTTCAATGGAATTGATTATGTGGGAATTTCAAGAAATACATCCTTGACTGGATACTAGAATGGTGGGTGGTTTTGTTGGAAGTTTATATAGGAGTGAAAACCCTGAAAAGGTGTTCTAAAGGTAACATGGGGTAACATGGTATATTATAATAGGACTTACTGTGAATGTGGTTAAGCACTCTTGGATAATAATCTTAGTATTATCCACATTTTCATTTCTAATCATTATTATTATATTGATAATATGAGGATTTTTAATCCCCTAGGATAGTTCGTTTATTTTTTATATTTAAAATATTGTGTCATGATATTTTTTTCTTGATTATACATCAATTTTTACTGAAAATATGTTTTCAAGTTTTAGTCCATTGATGGAATTTTAAGGATTCATGTTTTCATTGAACATTATTTAAAAGGAGGTGACGATGAGAAACAAAATTGGTTGTTAATAGGAGTGAGAATTATTGAGTTCATGTCTAATGAGTATTCTCGAATTATTATTAACATAATTTTCCATACCAACTATAAGGCCCCAGCCTTAAACCTTACTTAATCTTGAGTTATTACAAGATTACACATTGAGGATCTTTTCAGGTTTAGAGTTTTAGAGAATTATATCATGAAACTTGCATTACATTCCACATTTAAACAAAGTGGTTACATAAAAGAGAGTATTCATTCTTCCCATCAATGGAAACATATTGAAAATAAAACAGAGATTCTTTCTTGACACATCCTTGACACTATCATCACATCTGGTACCTTTCCATTGACCTGTGAAAAACATTTCAAAAACATGGGATGAGCATAAAAAGCTTAGTAAGGGTTATAAAAATATGGAAAGGAAACATGAGTTCATATATACATAAGAATGAAATCATACATTACCCAAAAAACATAGGCACTTTAACATACCTCATCAAATCGTGAATAAATCATCGAAATTATAAGACATAAAGGTAACTTGAGGCATTCATGACATTCTTACGTAGGGAGTAACCCTCTTGGTTACGTTTGGAATACCCATCACAGTATATTCTATAAATCGTTTCGAAGAAACCTTAACGTTTCACTCCTTCACATTACCCAATGCATTGGAGAGCTATATCGGGCTCTCCTGCCCTTAGTTTATCACGGAACCACCCGTCTTCATAATAATGCCCAAGAACCTCAACATAATTGTATCACATAAAACATGCATAAAGGAAACATAACATTTCCACCTTTCAATCACAAGATATCAATATAACACATTGATATTAAAATATTATTAAAACCATTTTCAATACCAAAATAAAAGAAAAGTAAAACATGTTATTTATTTTTCTTTCAAAAAGAAGGTATGGTTTGTAGTGGAAGCTGAAACTCAAATAATGGTCACGGCGGCGGAGAAGTCGTTGTCGCCGCATACGTACAAAAAAACATTCCCTTTTGTCGTTTATTAAAACACTTCAAATAAAAAAGATTCCTTTTCGATAAACGTAAAATTCAAAGGGGTTTATACACCTTATAAAAGAATGTTGTGTATAAAATAAAATATGCCTTAATGAAAGGAGATTGAGACGAAGTCCAATACAAAGACGGTATCCTTGGTTTAAGGATAAATCAATTACATAATTATGTGTGACAAACGAATACACCAAATATAAGTGGATATTAAGTGTAAAATAAACAAAGGCCATTCACACATATTCAAAGGATGACATATTTAATAACTACATGTTGAACCCAAAGAAATCGAAAATGGGTTAAGAAGTTCCCTTGACAGCTTAACGGCGTCACATCAAAATGAGTTTATGAGACATAAAAAAAGGGTATCTCATCACTTGGACATAAAATTTACTTCAATAAGGATATATGAGAACATATCCCAATATAACAATATGTAATTTAAAGGACCCAACAAAAGAAGTCTTTTAAAAAGAGGAGGGTGAAAGGTTACCTTACCGAATTGGGTATCTTTCAAAACATACACCCCATGAAAGAAGGAAAATACATCATTGATGTAAATACTCATAAACGAAAGTATATTACACAAAGGGTAGAATAATGGGCAGTACATACAACACTCAAAGGAAATTGTGGAAAATGTAGCATAAATCTCACGGGAATAAAAGTGAGATGAAAAATACCTTACGAAAACTCAGCAGCCTAACAGCGCCACATAAAACATCCAAAAATGGATTGATGAGATCAAATAGGGTATCTCATCACATTACAATAAAATTTAAAGCAATAGGAATATAAATAACATCCCCCATAATAACAAAGAGGAGCTTAAAAGAAGTGACATAAAGGAGAGTACTTAAAGAGAAAGAGAGAGGTTAGATCTCTTACGAAAATTCGGCAGCCTAACGGCGCCACTCAAAACTTCCAAAATGGATTGATGATAGAGAATAGGGTCTCTCATCATATGAAAATAAAATTTATAGTAAGAGTAATATAAAATAACATCCCAATACAAGAAATATGAGCTTAGAAGGAATTACAAAAAATAGTGTACTTAATAAGAAAGAGAGGAGTAGGATCCCCTACCACAAGTCCAACTTGTCTTGTTCGTTTCTTTATATTCCTGAATAATAAACTTCGGTCAATTAATAATTTCCTAAGTACCTCCTTTAGAGATTATTATTCAGTTAATATCACATATTATAATGTTATAATAATTTTTTAATAATGTTAGTTCATATCAGATGTTTTTGCCAATGTTTGGTACATGAGTCAAAAATGAACTTGTTTGAAAAAAGATTACCCATGTAGTTATAAGTAAATAATTTCCAGAATAGTATTAATGATTAAAATATCATATATATCCAGTAAATATTCATTTCATACTATTCCATATCATTTGGAGATAAAAATCAAAAAGCACCGTTCAGGGAGACGGTAGGCCGTACGTACGGATGAACGCTACTTTCATTTTTTGTCATATTAATGGAATTAAAAAAATGATAGAGATATATATATGTTATAATTACAGAATTATATCCATAATTTTGATGTAATATATTACATATATATCCATTATATATATATACTTATAAAATTACATAACATTTTTAGATAAGAAATGAAATGTACCGTTCATGGAGACGGTAAGCCGTACGTACGCATGAACGCTACTTCCATTTCTATTTCCTATTTAATGGAATTAAAACATAATTATTATTAATAATATTTTAATTCCATTATGGTATCATATATAATATCAATAAATATATCCTTTATACGTACCACATATGGTATTAACGAATCAAATCACTTTAAGGGGGCGGTAGTCCGCACTTCCTTAAATGAAGATATCACGTTTACCCATAATGGAAACCATAAAGGTATGCCCAAAATAAAAAATACAGAAGCTTAAGAAAAACATAAACATATTATATATCATATATAAATATAGTGTCATCTTAATGGCCACATTTGAAGGTGTTAGAAGAATGTTGAACAATCATCGTTTCGGGAGGCAGAAATTCGCCATCCACAGAAACAATATGTTCTTTAACCATTAGATGTAGGTGTGTGAAAGTGTAGCTCAAATAATTATTATAAAAACATCCTAGTATATTGATGATAATGGATTTGTTACAAAAGAAATGAATAAAAAGAGTTTAGGGGGTTGGAGAAGCAAAATAAAACAAAAGGACTCAAGTGAAGACATTACCTTAAAATCGGGAAATTCCCTTTGGTTTGAGCTCAAAGGCTTCCTTGGGAAGACTTCTGCCCAATGTGAGGCTTCAAGGAGTAAGGGAGGTAAGGTTAGAGACAAAATGGGCAGAGTTTGGCCAAGCCAAAGGCTTTGGGAGTGTGGGTAAGGAGGTAGAGGTGGGGGCCTTTTATAAGAGGAGAGGAGGGGCACTCTTAGAAAGTAAAGAAATATTACTTTATTTGAAAATTGGTTTCGAATTTAAAATGACCCAAATTGATATAATTAGAGGATATGGTGATACGGTTTCGAAATATACCCACCCAATAGGTTTTGGATATGTTTAGGTCATAGAATTTACATTATCTTGTCATTTTATTTTAATCGTTAAATAATGAGGTCATCGCTGCATCATCATGATTTCATATATAATTAAATTTATTTAATGTCTAAAATTTATAAAACAAATTCTATGATGTAGGAAAGATTTTTAGCTTTCCAATGAATATTTATAGTCAAAAATCTGATTTTTATAACCACATGTAAAAATTGTTTTAGTAAAACATTTCATGTTTGTCTCATTTTTACTTTAACTTTAAATAAAAAGATATTAATGTCATTTTCCAGCCAAAGTGGCTTCATGGGGTCCCCAAGTTGACCCATGGGTTGTCTTGGTCGGCCATGACACATCCAATGAGGTTAGTACATGTGTCATGTTCATTTCATATTATTAAAATATTATTTTTACCTTAAACTACACTAATTACCTCTAATCACGATTAAAAACTTAATAAGTTACTATTCACCAAAAAATTATTTTTATCCCATTGAATCACATTTTACTTCTTAATGACAACCATGTATGTCGGATTTTTGAAATTCAAAACACAAAGATGTGAAAATTTCATTTAAAAGGAAAAATCAGTTTTTATATGTACCACTTAGTGGTTTCACTATTCATCAAAAAATTGACGTTTTTCAGAAAAATCCCAAACATTCACCCTAAGCTATATTTGATATTCCGAATTAGAAAATTAAGTCTATTTTACAAAACTAAAAACATATAAGTCGCATTAATTAATTTATTAATTAATTCCCGCTGTCAGAGAAAATAGCGTGTTTTTATGAAACAATAAGTATCAAAAGATTGACACTAGTTTAAGTCTATTTTCAAAGTGAAATTAATTCCAACGACCACTATTGGATTTAATGTTAAAAATATATTCTAATTTCACTTTAAAACCAATTAAAAAGATAATCTAATCATATAAATAAATTAGATTGAAAAGTAGTTTTCAATTAAAATACAACATTTTACACTATTCATTAAAAAATGAACTTTATCAGAAAGATACCAAATATTTACACAAAGTAAATTTGGACGTCCCAATTCTTAAGAAGAGTTTTATTTGGTCCAAAAGGATGAATAATAGTGAACAGAAATATATTTAAGGACATTTCTCCATCAAAAGGCGATAAGTGAACCTTTAGTGAAAACTAGGGCATATATGCCTAAAATTGAATTATATCCGTATTTTATGCCTTTATCTTTTATTGGATAAATGTAAAAAACATTAAAAAACATATATAATCATATATTAGTTATTCCTATCCATTCTCACCAATATAATGGCTACATGTTAACTACCATTTAAAATAATATTATTTTATTATTAGAGTGCAACGTAAGATTCCCAAGAAACTCGTTGTTGCGTGTTGGGTACGTCATCGAGCATTGCGTCCCCTTTAAAGTCATATTAATATTTTATTCACAAATATGAAAATTTAATATTCTTTATTTACCTGGGGTGTTACACCAACCACTGAACTCACTAAACAAGATAAGGATGGAGATTTAATAGATCTCTACTTGAGGATTCCATAGATAAAAGAAGTCTTGATTTCCATGATGCAATAAATGTGGAAGGATATTCCTAAGAATGTGTATCATCAAAAAGATAAATGCAATATTTATGGGAAAAATGATATAATAAAAATAATTATCGAGGAAAATTGATGAGTACAATGGATGGAAACAAAAATTCTCTTTATAAAATTTTTTCATTTTTTATATGTTTATGGGACCTTAGATGTACTAAATCTATATATCATTCAATATGGTAACATCTAGACCAAAGAAAGTCCTATATTTAAATTAATTTATAGTGTATTTATGTATTATGGTTGTATTGAAAACATTAGATTAAATTAAAGTTATAAATAAAATATATATAAAAAATTTCCATTATATTTATTTTGGACGCTACATAGTTTTACAAAAATGAAAACCCATAAGTTGGGTGACAACACGTCCTTCCCTGCAATACCACAAGTTCTAAACCCACAACTGAAGGGTGAAAAGGGAGAAACACATTCAATTATCCAACATGATGTCTGGATTATCATGAATATTCATAGATAAATATTATCTTAATTTTAGGTACATTAGTTTTTTGAAATAAACAACCGTGGAATTTGAAAATGATTTTGTGATTAAGTGATTAATTATATTTTGGATGACTTTTAATATTCTTTTAATCCTATATGAATAAGTTAAAAAATGTAATTACTAAAGGTTGATTATTTATCATAGAGAATAATTGGATTTCATTACATACAAATGATGATTTAGTATATATACCAAAATGGTTAGAAGATTTAAGAGAATAAGGGATTTTGGAAAATTATATTTTTTTCCAGATAAATTGAGATTAATTATTTCTATTCAAAATACTATGTTATCAAATCTTTCTAATTTTTTGTATTCAATCATAAGCTACAATATTATTTAGTAATGTTATTTATTTTCTATATATTGTAAATTTAATTATTTGTATTTCTATTTATTATTGGATATTAAGGATATTTTTCTTCGTATAATTTTTTATTCATTTAGAGTAATTTAAATATGTTACATTATCCTAACCATTTTGGTTTGGGATAATATATAAAGTTAGTAGTAATAAATATTTATAGTTTTGTGGATTCTTTGATATTTATAAGTTGATTCGTACTCTTCAGGCTTGAAATTTTCATCATAAATATTTATTTCATTCTATAATGTAAGAGGTGGAAATATATTAAAGCATAACTAATTGATGAAATTATTCATATGATATATAAAGTAAAAAAGTATGTTTAATTTTTCAAGATCATGTATATATAGTAATGAAATCACACTACTCAATTAAAATATACATAAGACAAAGTATTGTCTTATAAATATAATTTTTTATGATATCGATGACATTTTTCATAAATTGTGTTTATAGATTATTAGTAATACACATTCAACTAATCATATCCTCTATCACTGTCATTATAACATAATATTTGTTTTCAACAATTTTCGGCTTTTCACATCCAACTAATGTAATACTATTCAAATGTTTAATTTTGAGGTGGAAATTAAACATCCCTTACCCTTTTATTAAGAGGATATTTATGAACCATATTTTTGATGTGGGGTTCCACAAAGAAATTTTTAAGTAATATCGTTTATCATTTTATATTTAATATTAATTATGATTTCACAGTTTATTGAAGAATGGAATAATTTTACACCACAATATTTTCAGGTACATCTCTTATTAATAAAATTCAATTTCATTGATAGTTTATGTTGTACGCATCACCGAGTTTAAACATGCCATGATATATGATTATATATAATAGTTTTACACATACCTTTTAAATGGAGTTTATTAATTGAATTAATTGAATTATAAAACTTTAATTTATAAATGAATTCATTGATTACAAATAAATTTAAAATAGAAATAATATATAATTGAATAAGAATGATGTGTTTTTATGACAAATTATTTTCATTCATACAGTGGAATTAAATCATAATAAATTAAAATAATAACTATTAGTGAATGATCTTAATAAAAAATATATGTTAATAAAATGGTTTTACATTAATCTAAACAACATTTTATATGAATAAGATAAGAATAAATCCAATGTTTGGCATTATAATGATATATTTTTCTAAAATGCAATTTTACAGCTTTCTAATTCTTGAATTTTTTTTATTCATAAAAGTCTTACACTATTAAAAATTATATTTAACAATATAATTTTTTTTAATTCATAATATCAATATTTTATTTTGTTAAATTTTTGGGTTTTTTAGCTTAGATTATTTTTTTAATGAATAGTAATGTGAACATTTCAGTAGTGACATGACCATAAGGAATAAAAATATAACCAACAGAATAGTTACATCACAGATGAAAGTATAAATAAAATTTTGGCTTCTTTTAAATGATATTATGGTATAATTATATAATTTAATAAGTAAATAAAATTCATTAAAAGTGTAAATTAAATGTTGATATATTTGTGAAATGTAAATATATATTTAAAATTTTATAATTAAACAAATGATTTAAAAGAATGTTTTTGAATAAAATAGATTCATAAATTAATATCATTTTCTAATTATTATATTATAATATTATGATTCCTTAATAAAATTTTCAATATTTCATAAAATTAGAACTTTTGTAGTAAATGATAATAAAAATTAACAAATTAATTTTCTCATATTTAGAAAACTATATCCATAAAATTGATTTAATTTTTTAATTATAAATGTTGAAAAATAGTTGGGGTAATTTTTTTGTAATTTTCAGTATTAGTCGATCTTTTGGTGAATAGGGAAATAATATATTTTATGATATTATCTAAATACATGAATTATGGAGTCATAGATGATATATGGTTGATTTAAGCCTATAATATATAAATATAAATCATTATTTCAATATATATTGTGACAATTTTCAAATTGTTTTATCCATTATCCAAAAGAATAAACTAATGAAAATAATAATTTGAAACACTCCACTCATCCACTATAAATACCACCACTCACTACATCATCTCCTCACACCATATATTTCTTTAGTCTCACTCAGTTTATTCCCAATCCTTTTATATTTCCTCTCCCAATATCCAAGAGGTTCTATTCACATGAAAATAAAAAACCATATTCTCTAAGGAGGTTCTCAGTGAGGAAAAATCAAAAGGTAAATCCTCTTTCTTTTTCATATTATTTTATTTAATTTTTTTCATTTTTCATTATTTCCTCACATTCCCTTATCGAACATCCATAGTAACTCTTGTATAATTTTTATACTCTTATTCTATCATTTTAATGGGATAGCCATCATCAAAATTTGTTTTCTCTCTCTTTTATTGTAAAACATTATTCATCATTTGTGACATGTCAATTTACTGACATCATGGATGATGCGTTTACATAAGTAATTACCAATACCATGGGATATCATAAACAAATTCATATCGTTAATCCAAACTATAATATAATTATTAAAAACTATTTAATGTTTCTAATCAAATGTATATACATTATATTATTTCATATGACAAAACTAGTTCATGATGATCGAAAAAACAGTAAAAATAATATTAATGATTATCACTAACATTTTATATAATGATTAATCCTCATCCCAAATATCCAAATGAAATATGTTTCCATTTGAACCTATATATGATAACTAGTAAAATATAGATCCATATTTGGTTAAATATTCTATCTTTGCATTTTCATTCGTACATATATACAATTAAACCTATCAAGAAAACTAATGAAATGAACTTTATAAAAAAATAATGTTTTATATTATAACTCATCAAAAAGTGATTAAATTAACATTAGATAATTATAATTAATTAAATACTTGTAAAACATTGGTTATTGAATTAATTTATGTATTTAATATTATTATATAAGAAATTATGATCATGTGTAGAACCCATTCAAGCGTATGGTAAGGTTTTTCATAACATAAATTCATTTCCATGAGATATCCCTTATTCACCACATTTTCATCTATATGATATATTTATACATCCATTTCATTTATCATATCATTAACATCATTGTTAAAATTATTTTAAAAATCTTATTTTACGATTATAAATTTTATGGGCAATTTTATTCGACTGATTACCAATAAATTAGAGTTTATCCCCCACACTAAATTTTCCATTTGTGTATTGTCATCTCTCTATTTTCCCAATAACAATTCATTATTATTCAAATATACTCATAATATATATTATCTTAATGTTCTAAAGATATGTATCTATAAAATTTATTCATTCGTTGATTGGGGGATACATGTTTTATATGGTATCTTTTTCAATTCCCAATGATATTAAATCCCAATTAAAAGGAACTTCCTAATCTCATGCCAATTTTCATGTATACTATATATTATGTTTTAAGAATCCTCTATATTACAGAGTTCACTCATTTAATCATGTGAAATATATTATTTATTTACTATTGTTGTAAAAATTAACCCTTTTATCTTTTAAAAGATTTTTTTATCATTTTCCATAAAATTGAACAAAATCTCTAAATCCTCCTAAATGTTCTTTTGTTCATACATTCTGTTTAATAGGAAAACCATTTTCTCTAAAATTTAATTTCATTTTCAATGTATTTTATATTCTATAATGTAAATGTTAAATTGAAATTTTATTAACCATACATATGATTTATCAAAATAAATATTCATTAAAATATTATATATGTGTTTTCTTTTTATCTCACAATCACTTCTTAGAGAAATATTCCATGTTGAAAACATATTAATTTTAAGTAGTGTATTTACATCCCTTTTTATATCATATCATCAATCCCATTTTTCACATGATATTCTAAGTTTCATTTAATATTATTCCTTCATTGGGATAGTGAATTAAATATTTTAATTTGTCATGTGAAACTTTGGAATGATAAATGATTATTTCTATTAAAGAATTTTCTATGATCACATTTAAATGTATCTTCATATTGGAAAAAACCCCAATGATGAATAAAATACATAATTGAGGTTTATCTCTTATGATACCATATATTAGAAATTTTTATTTTTTTATGATAATTTGTAATATGGATGTGCTTCTTTGATTCCATTTGTTGTTTATTTTAAATTTATTCTCATTTTGTATACTTTTTTTCCAATAAGAGTGTTTATACAATCCATTATTCCCTCATATAAAAAAATTAATTAACAATACAATAAAATAAATTCTAAGGGCCTCCTATAGCCACTTCATGTATCTGTAGGTCTCATGAGATAACTAAAGGGGTTTTTACCTAATTTTGTAAGGTGTCTTGGAGGAATCCTTGATGGTATGTTTTTGGTGTCTATAATAATGAATTCACTCATTATGATAATAATATATTTTATTCCTTGTGATTATCAGAATAGTACAATATCAATTTTTATGATTCATTCTTCTATTATTGTTTATATTGGATTATTTATTCTATTTTTTCATATTATGCTCAAAATTGTGTTTTAGTGTCACGAGTTATTAACTTTTACCTCATATTTATAATAGCTCCAAATATTTTTCAAACCCCATATGTGTATATTATATCTCCCAATTATTATGTATTAATTTTCTTATGATATGAGGATGATTATTATGAATGTCATTAAGGGATAATGTAGTAGTTTGTAGATGTTTTCAATAGATTTGATATGTTTTATTTTATGTATTATAGTATAAGGTAATGTTCATGTCTATAATTTGGTTTCAAAAACAGATAAATTGATCACTCCTTTGGGATTTGTGTCAGGTGACATTCCTAATATAATAATTTTTGGCATTGGATCTAAGAAACTGGAGTCATGGACATTAAAAATAATCCAAAAGTTGTGTTCCGAGATGATGTAGAATTCCTAACTACGTGTTTTTGCATTATTTCTTCTTCCACGGAATTGAAATATACATAAACTATGACTATATAATAAAACTATTGAATTAAATATACTTATATGTTTTTATATTAATTTTTAACCGAAATTTATCTACTTTTCCATCAAATGGGATATAAAATCATCATTTTCATACACAACGGACTACCACCTCACATACAAATTTCACTCATTTATAGTCGTAGCCTATCAAAATATATTGTATTCATGTAAAAAATTTATATATATATGATATTTTTCTACTTATTTATACCTCTATAGTTATCACATCACATATAACTTTTGATATTCCATTCTTTTGGGGATATGATAATGTCTCTTCTGTGAATAGTAGGCCACCACCTTGAGAAGAGATGTGATTAGTTTTTCACTAATTCATAACATTGAATGTTATAAGTATGAATTTAAAAATATTCAAGGTATATATTAAATAATAATTATAATAATAACATATTATTCATTCAAAAAAGATTAAATGTCATATTAATTCTTACATTGATAAAATATAATTTTGTTCATGTACATATAGACTACCACCTCCATGTAACGATTTGATCTTATTTATTACCATATAAAAATAATGATATATATATATATATCTATGTGTGTATTTATATAATTGATTTTTTGTTAATGTAATCGTTATCTTTATTGAGTGATTAAATAATACATTCCATATTTCTAGGATGATCATTGAAAAATGGTAGTGATACACATATATACGTATAACCTAACATCTACATAATCATAACGTAGTTCATTTTTTATAACTATTTTTCATTATTGGTTATATAATGATAGTTTATGGATAACAATGGTAATGATATAGTTATTTTTAACATTATATTGTGAAATGTATTCCTTTTTTACCACGATCAACAACTCGATTCCATTTGGAAACAGTGAACTAAAATTCCTCAAAACAGATGACATATATATAATTTATTTTGTATTCATATATAGAAATTCTAATATATAAAATGAAACATTTCAATTACATGGTTTTTAAAATAGGAAAGGTCACTATACAATAATAAAATTGATGTGTGCTTCTAAAAATTTAGTTATTGGACATTCATGGAATTATTGGACTCATTCTAATGTTTCTTCTCATTTTTTAACATCTATAAGACATATAACATATTCAAAAATTATTATTATTATATAGTAATTATTCAACCCATTTTATAGTTAATAAATTTAATATTTATTACATCATCATATTTTATATATCAATTTGAATTATTTAATGTAATGATTTTGACATGAATGATAACATATTGTAATGTGTTTCTCAATTCAATTTCCTTTCATATGGTTATATGAATTATTAATAACTATATTGTTATATTATTACAGGGTAATTTATCTAAAAAAATTTCTAATATGGATTTCAAATTAACTGGTATCTATTTTCAATTATTACACCCAATATCTCCATTTCTTATTTCTCAATTCAATTGTATGATATTTGTAATGGTTATTCATCATAAATTCTCTTCCCTTGTGACATATGTTGATTTCATGCACCTAATTATCTTTTGAGATGAATATATCACCCCATTATAATTATACATAATGCACATTGTTATTTTTATGAAATTTTAAATTTTTATATTATATTTTCATTGGTATTCGGATTGACGAGTTCCCATTGTAGAAAACACTTTTTATTACAAATATATTTTTATTTCAGTAATGTTTATATTGAAGGTTATTTTGCAGGATATAATATGATATTATTTTCATGAACCATATATATTTCCTCTCCACTTTCCTTGAATTCAGTAAAATGAATTCATTTCAATTTCCGTCCATATTTATTATAGATTGATCAATAATGTCCTTTTAATATGATTCTAATCATGTATTTTATTTTAGATCTCAAATCTTTCACTTTGAAATACATGTTTTCTAAAATATTTTAAAAATTATTTATTTTAAAAATAAATTAGTTTATAATGGTATTTTTCTTGATATTCAAGAGTATTTTAATAGGTTTTCAATAGAAATTTCATAAAATTTCTAAAGAAGACCCTTTTCAATCCCTTTTATGAAATGTTTTCAAAAAAAGGTTTATCATTAACTTTATAACATGGTTGGTTTTTTCCTCAATAATGAACATTATTTTAATTATAGATCTATTAAATGGATCCATGTTTTTACTCAATGTAAACATCTTTTCAAAAAAATTTATGAATTTTTAGTTTTTAAAAGTGATTTTATAAATGAGAAGGGAATTTTTATTATAATTATATATTGAAAATTTAAGGGTGTTGAAATTAATAAATATCAATTACCATTGACATTAAAAATTCTACATTGAGGATTTTTGTAATGATACCTAGCTCATTATTTTTCTAGATTGATTATTATTATTAGGAAGTGTTGTTTCTGGATCTCATTTATTTTCCTTGAGATAATATTATTTCATAGGGATTCTTATTGAACCCATTTATTTCACACATGTTAATCATGTTTTTATGAAAATTTTATGGATACCATTTTCTTTAAATGGGTTAATCATTTAGCAATGATAATTTCAAGAAACCCATTTCTTTTCTATGACATAGACTTGTTATTGAAATAATAATGTTTTATTTGTTTTTTTAAAAAATAAATGAATTATCTATCAATATTATGCATGAAATTGTTCATAGATATTTTTTATAAAGACTTATGATTATATTATATACCATTTAAGGGTAGTTTGGTTATAAACTAATGATATGTGGTCCCATTATTAACATATGATAGTCTATTCCATAAATTTCCAACGCTAGGTCAGTATGTCATATCCCTCCAATGTATTGGTTTCTCTAGTGGTGGAATTTGGTCTTACTATTTGTTCAATTTTTAAAAAGTTATGTGGTTAAAATTAACCAATATACTGATAAGTTGTATTTATTCATTCTAAGGGTTTATTAAGATTCACAGGATAATTTTTTATATGGCATCCCTCATGATTTTTAATTGTGATTTATATTACCTTTGATTGATCCAAATTTAGTTTTTAATGTGTTATGATCTAGCTATTTGATGGGTATGAATATTTACATATTGTATTAATTCACAATAATTAAATTATCATACACTTATTCTATTCATATACCCTCTGATGACATTCTATTGGCAATGATTACTTTTACCCATACGGATAACATGAGTTCCCCTTTATAATATTTCATTTAAACTAAGATATAAATATTGAGGATGAATTAATGATGTCTATAAGGGCTTTAACTTGATGATAATGATAATATAAGGAATATTTAAACATTTTTATATAGGATGAATATTTTTAAATTTATGAAACAATTATAATAAAATCCATGACTTTTAGATATTTTCATAATTCTAAAAAATAGTCATATTTTATATAAGTGATCCAAATCTTCAAATTTGACCTTGTAAATTTTGGGTAGTGAATATTGTCTCACATTAATTAGTATCTACTATGAAAATGTAATGTTTATGCTTTCAATGCTGATCATGGAGTATAGGATTGGGGCTATTGTATTTGGTATTAGATAAATGTTTTAGATATCATTACATATTGTATCCTTTTCAAGGAATACGATCTTTATAGTTATGGAAATAAATATTAGGTATATAGGATGTTGTTTGATCATAATTTCAAAATATTATACATATTATTTATTGTTTTAACTGATGATATTTTACAGATATTAATGACATTTTATTTGAATTTTTTTGTAATGATGAATATGTAATGGTTCCATCTAATTTGATGTATTCATTTAACTTTTTTAAAAATTGTATCATTCTATTTACAAACTCAATGGTTTACATGAACTTTTATTTGGAGGTTAATAGGTGGACAAATGATTTATTATATAGATTGCAACGTGATAGAAAATTAATTTTTTGGCTACGTGATTATGGTTATTTCTAATCAATATCACAAAAATAATTCATATAATATTAATGGTAATATATAAACATTTAGGAAAACAATTTAATGTTGTGGTTATATTGTAATGATTACATTGTATCATTGTGTATTAGTGTATAATTTTTTGTTTTAATGAGTTATTTTATCTTATAAATGTTTAATAATATAGGTAATAATCATACCATATGAAAATTATTTTTTATTTTGATAATTAATAATGATAGGTTTAATTGATTGATCATAAAATTGATTATTATGTGGTCCTTTAAAAGTTAAATTTACTTCTTCAAAAATAAAATAATAAAAATTATCATTAATACATATTGTGTAACGCCCTGACCTTAGATACCCAGAGTCGGTGCATTATTACATAACATTGGCATGATAACAAGAAAGATCAAGTCTCCAAAGTCCGATTAGTTTAGTATCCTTGGAAACACAATATATATTCATAAATTTTACATTACATCAATAAGTGAAAAACTAAAACAACATATTGTCTTCATATCCCCTCATACTATCCCTGGATAAATAAACATAAAAATTTAAGGCAATGTATAACTAGAACAAAAGCCTTCTAAACTTGAACTTAAGCATAATATGGCAAGGATAAAATGAAATAATGCTATTTACTTATTCACATGGATATTTTACTAGTAGAATAATCACATGAAAATATTAATAACCACTTTCATAATGATGGAATGCATAATGCCAGACTATCATAACCACACATCCAAGGCCTCATGCCAATACTACAAATAATATTTATTCAAGCCCTTATTCCAAGAAACTAGTTTGTCTCATGAGACCTACCGATGCATCGAGGAGCTACATCAAGCTCCAACTGTCACTTACTAAGTCCAATTCATTCCTCATATAAAAGTATGAAATATAACATAAACATTCATATTTAAAACATGCATACAAAATGTCAATACTTGATCCATAAACCATGAATGGTATAAAAATATTTTATCCACAGTCAAACATTACTCATTCGATACAATATGGAAGATTGTATTGTATCTAATTAACCTCAATCGAGAATAATGAAGGATATTGAAATAGATGAAAATAATTATCAAAACTATTAGAGAGATATATCCCCATTTTTCTTGAAATCATTTAAAAGTCGCACTATTTGTGAAGAATCCATTTAGAAATATATTTTCAAATCAAAGTGTCCCATACCCCTTTGAAACTTTTAAAAGGAGTTTTAATTTTAAAACTTTAATGTCCATATAAATAAATCGTTAATTTTTTTTTTAAAACATGGATATTAATGAGAAAGATTTAGAAGAATAAGTCTTCAAAACACATAAAAATGGTATTTTAGTCAGTGTTTCTAACCAAAAGAGAGAGACTTGAATAAAAATAATTGGGGTAATCAAAACATTGTAATATAATGAGAATAAAGGGATTCATGATATACTACGTCAATGTACACTATATACACCATATAAAAGTGGTTTGCTATATAATAATAAAGAAGTCTCAATGGAATGTAAATTGAGATGGATTCTCTTATAAATACCATATCATTAGGTTAATGATAAATCAACGACATAATTATGTGTGAAAAATATAGATACACTCAATATGATTGGATATTTAGTGTAAATCAATCAGATGTCATTCACACGTATTCTTGTAAAAACAACACCAATGAATTGGATGTTTAACTCAACAAATCGAGATTGAGTAAAAATTACTCTTATCAAGTTCATACTGATGACCTGATAATTTATCAATGGAGTGATTATGTGTATCAAAAGTATATAGATAGAATGGGGAGTGGAATTTATTACATAATCAAATGAATAGTGATTCTACACATAATCTTGGAGTAAAATAATCAATAAAGTATGCATAAAGCCGAATGAGTGGAAATTGAAATTTCAAATTCCCTTATTGATTTGGTAACATACAAAACATAGACCCATGAAAGAAGGATTATACATTAATGATGTAAATATAAATGAATTAAAGTATATTACACAATTAATACAACTATGGGAAGTACACACACCACATGTAATAAATAAGTGATGAACAATGGAATTCTCACGGAATTAAAATTGAGAAAAGAAACCCCTTACTTTGTACTTTTTCCCTGGTCGACGATAGGTTAACCTCCTTTATAAGGTTGAAATAATTGTTATTGAATTATACATGAATCAGTTACATTAATATGATATCATATATGATCTTTGAACATTGATTTGTTAATAATATCTTAGTAGTATCGTCATTTCGGGTGTTAACTTACTAGTTTTACTTTATGTTCTTTGTTACGTAAGCCATGTTTGTTTTGGATAGGATTTATCTTATTCGTATAAATTATTATATCAAGTCCTTAAACATTATTTTTAATCGTCAAATGATAATTATACTTGAATGGATATGATGGAGAATGAATCTCATCGCGTTCGTGGAGAAGGTAGTGCGTATGTACGCAAGAGCGACAATATCATTCTTTTAATGTAAAAATAATATATAATTGGATGGTATATCATATAGACAGAATAATTATCATGTTATATTTATTATTTACATGAATTACACATCATTATTATATCCATCCAAATAATATTTTATTGAATGACAATTACACCACAACGTGGAGACAGTAAGCTATACATACACACATATGGTGACATGCCATTCAAGGGATGGATAGAATACTGAATATGGTTATACAATATTTATAATAACATCACAGTATATAGAAGATACTAGAGTTATTATTTTAGAAAAGAAATAACAAATAAAGAAGAAGATCAAGAAGAAAGGAATTTGAAAGAGTGTGGTGAAAACATTACATCTTCTTCGGGTTCTTCCTTTTGATATGATCAATAGGGATCCATAGGATGGATTTGTGATCAAACTAAGGCATCTAGGTTGTAGTGAGGGAAGTTGAGAGAGTATTTGTGCAGGGTTTGGCCAAGCCAAAGGGATTTTAATATGTGAATTCGTGAGAAGGGGGAGTGCCCTTTTATAAGAGGGGTGAGTGGCACCTTTGGAAAATCTAAAAATATTATTTTATAATAAATTTATATTCAGTTTATAATGGCTCCAAAGTGTATTATTTAAAGGTTATGGTGGGTATTGGTCAAAAACCACTCAAACAATAGAATTTAGATAGGTTTGAGTCATTATATTAACCTTATCTTTAAGTATTAACTCTTAGTTAATTAGTATGACTTTTACGATGTATCATTGTATTTTTATATTATATGGTTAATAAACATACCATATACAATCAAGCCACCCCAATGTGGTCCCTTAATGAAAAAAACTATCAATACACAAGTATCTTGGCAGAACCTTAGATTTTTAGGAAATGAAGATAAATTAATAATATAATATTTGTTTTAAAAACTCTTTTATGTCAATTTTGAAACTATTTGGAAAATTGATTTTTTAGAAAATCATAACAGAATTATTATTTCGAAAGAAGTTAATTAAATAATTCCTAATATTTCATATTAACTTATAAAATTAGTTTAATTCATAAAAATTCTCAAATTATATTCATTTGGGTATTTAAAATATCGAATATTTTATTTTTTCACTATTATGGTAATTACTAAATCATCATTGTGTCATAAATAAATTAAATTATATAATGTCTAAAAATTATAAATAAAATATAATTATGTATTAAATTTTGTTATCTTTATAATGAATATTTATAATCAAATTTATCTTATGTTTAGCCCTATATTAAAATTGTTTTGGTAAATAAACTTTGATTTTAACTTTTTTAACTGTTCTTTGAATTAAATAATAATAAATGTCCTAATCTAATACAAGTGGAACTAAATGATAATATATTACTCCTAAGGTTGTTTTTGGTCGAGATAAACTTGTCCAATAGAATTAGGACATGTGTTAGGGTAATATTAATATCATTTTAACCCTTAGTTACCCTATTTAATTTTAACCGTGGTAAATAAAAGTAAAAAGTTACTATTCACCAAAAATTATTTTCATCTCACTGAACCACATTTTACTCCTTGATATTAACTATGTCTCTCGGATTTTCTAAATTACACTCACAGAAATGGTAAAATTATGTTTTATGAAAAATTCAGTTTTTTTATCTACCACTTAGTGGTTCCACTATTCATCAAAAAATGAAAGTTTCCAGAAAAATACCAAAAATTAGGCCTATGTTATATTTGATATTATGAATTAAAAAATTATTTCTATTTTACCAAATTAAAAATATATCAGTTTCATTAATTAATTTTAAAATTAATTCCCGTCATCAATACAAATAGCATGTTTTTAAGAGATAATGACTATCAAATGATTGACACTTGTTTATATCTGGTTTAAATGTGAAATTACATCCAATGACCAACATTGAATTAAATGGTAAAAATATATTCTAAATATAATTTAAAACTACTCAAATTAATAATTTATCACTACTAATTATTTCGATTCAAAAAGTTGTTTTTTATTAAAATTTACTAATTTTCACTATTCATCAAAATATGATTGTAACACCCCAGGTAAATAAAGAATATGACATTTTTATATTTATCCATTTTTGTGAATAAAACATTAATATTACTTTAAATGGGATGTTATGCTCGATGGCGTACCCAACACGCAACAACGAGTTTCTTGGAAATCTTACGTTGCACTCTAATAATAAAATAATAGTATTTTATATGGTAGTTAACATGTAGCCGTTGTATTGGCAGGAATGGATAGAAATAACTAAAATATGATTATATATGTTATTAAATGTTTTTACATTTATCCAATAAAAGATAAAGGCTTAAAATACGGAATGAATTCAATTTTAGGCGTATATGCCCTAGTTTTCACTAAAGGTTCACTTATCGCCTTTTGATGCCGAACCGTCATTAAATATAGTTTTGTTCACTCTTATAAATTCTATTGGACCAAATAAAACTCTTCTTATGAATCGGGAGATCAAAATTTAATTTGTGTAAATTTTTGGTATCTTTCCGATAAAGATCATTATTTATTGAATAGTGTAAAATGTTGTATTTTAATTCAAAACCTCTTTTTAATCTAATTTATTTATATGATTCGATTATCTTTTGAATTGGTTTCAAAGTGAAATTAAAATGTATTTTTACCATTAAATCCAAACGTAGTCGTTGGAATTAATTTCAATTTGAAATCAGACTTAAACTAGTGTCAATATTTTGATACGTATTGTTCATAAAAACACGCTATTTGCTCTGAAAGTGGGAATTAATTATTAAATTAATTAATGTGACTTATATGTTTTGAATTTTGTAAAATAGACTTTATTTTTGAATTCAGAATATCAAATATATCTTAGGGTGAATTTTTGGGATTTTTCTGAAAAACTTCAATTTTTGATGAATAGTGAAACCACTAAGTAGAACTTATAAAAACTGATTTTTCCATTTAAATGAAATTTTTCCATCTTTGTGTTTTGAATTTCAAAAAATACAACATACATGGTTTTCATTAAGAAGTAAAATGTGGTTCAATGGGATAAAAATAATTTTTTGTTGAATAGTAACTTATTAAGTTTTTAATCGCGATTAGAGGTAATTAGTGTTGTTTATGGTAAGAATAATGTTTTAATAAAATTAAATGACCTAAAAAGATGTCCCAACCACATTGGATGTGTCATGGACGCCCAAGAAAATCCATGGGTCATCTTTGGGACCCCATGGATCCACTTTGGTTGGAAAATGACATAAATATCTTTTTATTTAATGTTAAAGTAAAAATGACACAAACATGAGATGTTTTACTAAAACAATTTTTACATTGGGTTATAAAAGTCCTATATTAGACTATAAATAGTAATTGGAAAGATAAAACGATTTCCTACATCATAGTAGTTTTTTTATAATTTTTAGACATTAAATAAATTAAATTTTTTATGACATCATGATGATGCAGCGATGACCTCATTATTTAACGATTTAAATAAAATGGAAAGATAATGTAATATCTAAGACCTAGACATCTTCAAAACCTATTGGATGATTGGATTTCGAACCCTTATCATCTTATCCTAGAAATACATCAATGTGGGACCTTTAAAATCCGAAACTATTTTGAAAATAAAGTAACATTTTGTAACTTTACAAGAGTGCCCCTCCTCTCCTCTTATAAAAGGCCCCCACCTCTACCTCCTTACCCACACTCCCAAAGCCTTTGGATCGGCCAACCCCAGCCCATTATGTCTCTACACTTCTCTCTATTACTCCTTTAAACCTCACTTTGGTTAGAAGTCTTACCAAGGAAGCCTTTGAGCTCAAACCAATGGGAGTTACCCGATTTTAAGGTAATGTCTTCATTTGTGTCCTTTTGTTTTATTATGGTTCTCCAACCCTCTAAACTCTTTTAATTAATTTATTTTGTAAAAAATCCAGTATCTTCAATATACTAGGATGTTGTAATAAGATTTATTCTATCTACAATTATACACACCTACATCTAATGGTTAAAGAACATACTGTTTCCGTGGATGGCGAATTTCTGCCTCCCAAAACGATGATTGTTCAACATTCTTCTAACAACATCAAAGGTGGCCATTAATATGACACTATTTTTATATATGATATCTAATATGTTTATTTTTTTACTTAAGCTTCTGTATTTTTCATTTATGGCGTACCTTTATGGTTTCCATTATGGGTATACACGATATCTTCATTTAAGGATGTGCAGACTACCGCCCCCTCAAAGTGATTTGATTCGTTAATACCATATGTGGTATGTATAAAGGATATATTTAATGATATTATATATGATACCATACTGTAAATAAAATAAAATTATGTATCATTATGTTTTAATTCCATTAAATATGAAATAGAAATGGAAGTAGCATTCATGCGTACGTACGGCTTACTGTCTCCATGAACGGTACATTTCAATTCTAATCTCACAATGTTATGTAATATTATAAGTACATATATATAATGCATATATATGTAATATATTATATCTAAATTATGGATATCATTCTGGAATTATAACATATATATATCTCTCTCATTTTGTTTTAATTCCATTAATATGACAAAAAAATGAAAGTAGCGTTCATGCGTACGTACGGCCTACCGTCTCCATGAACTATGCTTTTCATTTTTATCTCCAAATGATATGGAATAGAATAAAATTAATATTTACTGGATATATATGATATTTTAATCATTAATACTATTCTGGAAATTATTTACATATAACTACACGGACAATCTTTTTTCAAACAAGTTCATTTTTGACTCATGTACCAAACATCGGCAAAAACGTCTGATATGAAATAACATTATTAAACAATTATTATAACATTATATTATGTGATATGAACTGAATAATAATCTCTAAAAGAGGTACATATGCAGTTATTAATTGACCAAAGATTATTATTCAGGAATATAAAGAAACGAACAAGACAAGTTGGACTTGAGGTAAGGGATCCTACTCCACTCATTCTTTTTAAGTACACTCTTTTATGTCATTACTTTTAAAGATCATATTTCTTGTTATTGAAATGTTATTTTATATTAATCTTACTATAATTTTTACGTTCATGTTATGAGAGACCCAATTTTCTCTCATCAATCCATTTTGGATGTTTTGAGTGGCGCCGTTAGGCTGCCAAATTTTCGTAAGAGATCTAACCTCTCTCTTTCTTTTTAAGTACTCTCCTTTATGTCACTTATTTTAAGCTCTTTTTTTATGTTGTAGGATGTTATTTTATATTCCTATTTCTATAAACTTTAAGTTAATATGATGAGATACCCTATTTTATCTCATCAATCCATTTTTGTAAGTTTTATGTGGCGTCGTTAGACTGCCGAGTCATCGTAAGGGAATTTTCATCTCACTTTTATTCCCATGAGATTTATGATAAATTTTCTATAATTTCCTTTGAGTGGTGTATGTACTGCCCATTATTTTACTCATTGTGTAATATAATTACTTTTATGAGTATTTACATCAATGTTGTATTGTCCTTCTTTCACGAGGTGTATGTTTCGAAAGATACCCATATCGGTAAGGGATCCTTTCACCCTCCTCTTTTTAAAAGACTTCTTTTGTTGGGTCATTTAATTTACATATTGTTATGTTGGGATGTGATCTCATATATCCTTATTGATGTTAATTTTATGTCCAAGTGATGATATACCCTTTTTTTATCTCTCATCAACTCATTTTGATGTGACGCCGTTAGGCTGTCAAGGGACCATCTTAACCCAATTTTGATTTCTTTAGGTTCAACATGTAGTTATTGAATATGTCATAGTTTGAATATGTGTGAATGAACATTGATTATTTTACACATAATATCCACTTATATTTTGTTTTATCGTTTGTCACACATAATTATGTAATTTATTTATCCTTAAACCAAGGATATCGTCAGTGTAAGGGACTTCGTCTCAATCTCCTGTCATTGAGGCATACTCTGTTTTATTCACAACCTTGTTTTATACGGTGTATAAAACCCTTTGACTTTTACGTTTATTCAAAAGGAATACTTTTTATACGAAGTGTTTATTAAACAATAAAAGGGAATGTTTTTTTCGTACGTATGTGGCGACAATGACTTCTCCGCCGTCGTGACCATTATTTGAGTTTCGGCTTCCTCTACAAGCCATACCATCTTTTTAAAAGAAAAATAAATACCATGTTTTACTTTTCTTTTTGGTATTGAAAATGGTTTTCATAATGTTTTTATATCAATGTGTTGTATTGTTGTCTTGTGATTGAAAGGTGGAAATGTTATTTTTCCTTTATGGATGTTTTATGTGATACGATTATGTTGAGGTTCTTGAGAATTATTATGAAGAAGGGGGGTTCTGTGATAAACTAAGGGCGGGTGAGCCCGATATAGCACTCCAATGCATTGGGTAACGTGAAGGAGTGAAATGTTACGGTTTCTCCAAAGAGATTTAGGGAATATACTGTGGTGGGTATTCCAAACGTAACCAAGAGGGTTACTCCCTACGTAAGAATGTTTTGAATGCCTCAAGATACCTTTTATGTCTTTTGATTTATATGATTTATTCATGATTTGATGAGGTATGTTAAAGTGACAATGTTTTATGGGTAAAGTATGATTTCATTCTAATGTATATATGAACTCATGTTTCCTTTCCATATTTTTATAACCCTTACTGAGCTTTTTATGCTCATCCCAAGTTTTTGAAATGTTTTTCACAGGTCAAGGGAAAGTTACATGATGTGATGATAGTGTCAAGAATGTGTCAAGAAAGAATCCATGTTTTATTTTAAATATGTTTCCGTTGATGGGAAGAAGGAATACTTTCTTTTATGTAACCACTTTGTTTAAATGTGGAATGTAATGCAAGTTTCATGATCTGATTCTCTAAAACTCTAAACCTGAAAAGATCCTCAATGTGTAATCTTGTAATAACTCAAGATTAAGTAAAGTGTAAGGCTGGGGCCTTATAGTTGGTATCACAGGTCGGTTTAGATAACTTTAGAGGTTAGGGTATTCTCTAAGAATAAGTGACAGTAATGGATAGGATTTTAGAAAGAGTCCTAGTTTTAGATAAAGTGAATGAGTACGTATATCTTAGTGGTTATCTCCCTCATTAGTACATGATGGTTTTGTTGATATACTCACACTGACATTTCTGTTTTTAGTGAATGGATGGATCTAGCAGGCACCAAAGTGACAATAGGTTTGAAGGAAACTGTGTTGGTTCTCTGATTAAGAGACTGGATGAAATCGGGTATTCAATGAGGAAACTCGTGGTTGTTCTAAACCAACTATCAAGGTGTCATGACCAACCACTTGAACCTTGGTATGTTCTGTAATGCATCATGTAACAGCCCGAGATTTTATGAAAACTATTCTTTTTAATTTTATTAATGTCTTGTGTTGTACGCTACACCAAAAGGAGCTTGCACAACACGCATCCTTGACTTGCCTTACATTACACGCAATCGCATCCTTCCTCGATAGCGTGTGTAGTACGCAATACTGAGTTTCACGAAACAATGATATGCTATTAAAATATTATTAAAACTAGCCATTATGAATGGTAATAACCACTTTTTAAATTTTAGAAAATTCATCTCTCAAAATGGACTTCATTTTTGGATTCGGAGTATCGAATTTAGCTTAAGGTGAAATTTTGGTACTTTTCGGATAACTTTCATATTCTGATGAATAGTGAAAATTACTAAATTATAATTAAAAACAACTTTTTTAATCGAAATAATTAATAGTGATAAATTATTAATTTGAGTGGTTTTAAAGTATATTTAGAATATATTTTTACAATTTAATACAATGTTGGTCATTAGTTGTAATTTCACATTTAAACCAGACATAATCAAGTGTCAATCTTTTGATAGATATTGTTTCTTAAAAACACGCTATTTGTTTTAACAGCGGGATTTAATTATAAAATTAATTAATGCAACATCTATGTTATGAATTTGGTAAAATAGACTTCATTTTTGAATTCGGAATATGAAATATAGCTTAGGATGAAATTTTGGCATTGTTCTGAAAAACATCAATTTTTGATGAATAGTGAAACTACTAAGTGGTAGTTAAAAAAACTGAATTTTTCATAAAACTTAATTTTACCGCTTATGTGAATGAAATTTCAAAACTCCGAGAGACACGGTTGGTGTCAGTAAGTAAAATGTTGTTCAATGAGATGAAAATAATTTTTGGTGAATAGTAACTTTTTACTTTTATTTACCACGGTTAAAGGTAAATAGGGTAATTAAGGGTAAAAAGGATATTAATATTACCCTAACAAATGTCCTAATCCTATTGGAAAAGTGTATTTCGACCAAAATCAAACTTAGGAATAAAATATGATCATTTAGGCCCACTTGGGTTAGATTAGGACATTTATTATTAATTTATTTAAAGAAGGGTTAAAATAGTTAAAATCAAAATTTAATAAGTAAATCATTTTTAATATGGGGTTATACATAAGATAAATTCGACTATAAATATTCATTAGAAATATAAAAAGATTTCCTATATAATGGTATTTTATTTTTAATTTTTAGACATTAAATAATTTAATTTATGTATGACACAATGATGATGCAGTAATTATCTTATTAATGAAATATTGACATAATTGATGTTATAAACACCAAACTAAATATAATTTGAGACTTTTTATGAATTACAATAATTTTATAGGTTACTATGATATATTAGTGTTCATTTAATCAACATGTTTCGAACATATAATTCTGTTATGACTTTCACAAAAATCATATATCAAATAGTGTCAAAATTGACACAAAATAGTTTTTAAATCAAATATTATATTATTAATTGTTATTTTATTCCTAAAAATCTAAAGTTCGGCCAAATGACTTAGATAAGGATATATATATTAATAATAAACAATTTGGGGTTCGTTTGGCATGTTATAGTAAGTGTATTAACCATATAGTGAAAGAAAACAAAAAGACACGGTAAAAGTTAAATTATTTAACTTAGAGTTAAATCTAATTGATAAGGTTAAAATAATACCCTAAACATGTATAAATCTTATTGGTTGATAGTATTTCGACCCATCCCCACTTTAGATTCGAAATAAGACCCTTTGGAACCATTATAAACCGATTGTGACTTTAATATAAAATAATATTTTGAGATATTCCTAAGGTGCCCCTCTCCTCCCTTATAAAAGGACATCTCCTCCTTCTCCTCCTCACACCAATTTGAGCACTCAAGCTCGGCCAAACCCTGACATTTTATCCTCTCCACTTCTCTAGAATAATCATAGTGGTCCTGGTTTTCTTCAAAGACCAATCTTAGATCCCTAAGTGGAGGATTCAAAGAGGCGTTCCAAAGAAGAGGTAATATCCATTACCGATCTTTTCAATTTATTTCTTCTTCAACTTCTTCTTCATTAGTTGTTTCATGATAAAGTAATAACATCAGTATTTCTTATATAATGATATGTTATTATAAATATGAAACAACTCTAATTAACCTTCTATCTATCCTACGGAAAAAGGAAATCACCGCGCGTGCGTACGTACGGAATACCGTCTCCACGCCGTGGTGTAATCTATTTTCCGCCACCACCTTAATTGGATGGGTATAAAGGTGTAATGAGTAACTATATATGATTATTATAAAGTGATATTGATACTGAAATAGTATACATACACTTCAACACAATTCCACGACCATGGGAACGATATCATCGCTCGTGCGTACGTACGGAATACCGTCTCCACGACGCGATGAGATTCATTCTCCATGTTAAACATTTAAGAATGATTAAAAAGTATATATAAGAAATAATAATGAAATATATGACATTATAAAGCTATTGGATTTATGTATGTATGTATATGTATGTCATCTACTTAATTCCATTCAATTCAATAAGGAAACGAAAACAGCGTTCATGCGTACGTACGGACTACCGACTCCATGAACGGTGTTTTTCATTTCATTTATCTATCTATTATGTATATATATATACTGAATATATATGATATATAAATCATATTTTATATTCTAGAAGTAAGTAAATCATGATATAAGTAATAATAATGTCAAGAACAACAAGTCAAAACATCTACGATAAAACGATTTTACCCAAAACGCTTCTTTAACATGGAATTTACAAAAGAACGGGTAATATAATGTCATAAGTGAACCATATATGATATCATAACAAGGAATATGATTCTGTAATAAGTAAATGACATTATGTAAAACATTATACAGGACGTTCGGACATATACGAAGCAAATCGGACCTAAGGTAAGGGAAATATCACAATCTCATTTTTATCCGAGATTGTTTATACTTTGGCATTTACTGGGGTGCATTTTATCATCCACATCCATGTTTCCTCAATATGTAATATTTATATCCTTATAAAATAGTTTATATTAAATTTTACCCTTTGGTAAATTTTTAGTAAAGGATATGAAAGGAATCTTTTGTCGTTTTTCGTACGAGGTACTTTTTTAACTTTTCCGACAAAAGTACGAGAAGAATGTTTTTTTAACTTATACGGCATGAATGGATTTTTAAAACATTATTTCCAAGAAGCTTCCTTTACAAGTTTTCAAGTTTATTTTTAATCAACTTCTTTTATTTTAAAGTCGTATGACATGTTATGAAAGGAAAAATGTTTTTGAAGTAGAAATGATATTTTCCTCAAGAATGAAGTTCAAGTATTTTATCAAAATTATTTTCCATCTAAGATAATAAAAAGGGTTCTGTTATTATCCCTATTATTACATGGATTTGATCATGTTGTGATGGAAATATTTTTATGAATTCCTTTATCTTATATGAATTGTTTTATGATGTCATGTTGCTTAAGAATCCCATTTTTATTACATGGGTTACGCTATGATGTATGGTTTATGATTATGTGGCACACATAAGAAAGGATTCATTATAAGATGGGTGGGACCTATATCTCCCTACAACGCATTGGGTAAAGATTTTATATATCATGAGATAGACAGGGCTGGAACGGTAGGTTATACCGGTTCAGTGAAATAGGACTGAAATGAGGGTTACTCGATTCAGAAAGGGACTTTGTCCACTAAGATATTCTTGGCAATGAGTCTTGACTAACAAGAAATGATTCTCTATGATTATGTGTGAATGCCACAAAGTTTCATGTTTTAAGTTATAATTATTGTGAATACATTTCACTACCATGAGTTATCCTAGGTTATGAAATTATGATCTCTTTTGCAGGTTAAGATTTCCAAAAGTTATGTTCTTATGAATATGAAGTGATTGATTTTTCTTTTGTTTACCCTTAATGAGCATTTGAGCTCACCCTTTTATGTTTTCTTTTCCCCAGGATATAAAAAAAGGTCTTAGGTAAGAAAAAAAGGGGAAGATCATTATGGGAGATATTGAAGATCTTTCACCAGGATTAGAAGATTACGTTCCGAGTTTCCCAAGACACTAAACTATTACGATCCTTGTGTGTGTGTTTTTGTTATGTACTAAGTATTCCACAAATGTAATGTAATGTCCATGTTCGATAAGCTTTGGGCCTCTACAGTTGGTATCAGAGGAAAGGTTTATTCAACCTTTGGAAACTAGGATGCGAGAACATTAGTGAGATCCCTAGAGATATTTCTAAGGTATGTCTAGGGATGTCCCTACGGTTAAGTATACGTATAGGTTATAGTACTAGAACTACGCTAACGATCATAGAATTAAACCTAAGATGTTAGATATTGAAGGTACTCCCCCTTTATTATGTTGTTTTCCCTAGCATGATTTTTGCCTCTCACACTATTTTTTTGGGTTTTAGAAAATGGCTGGAAACAAGATGATTCACGATAATGGAGGATATGATGGACAATGAAATGATATTCTTCATAATGAAATGGGATTTGGAAGTCTAAACATCATTATTATGCCGAATCATCAATCTCATAGTATGATCAATAAAGTAAAATTTGGTAAGTTTCCTGACTCGACTAATAAGAGAAAGATGGAGTTTCATGATGATCATAGAGGAAAGAAAGTTCAATTTCCCTTATGTAAATCATGTGGGAAGAGGCATCAAGGAGAATGTTTCAAAGGAACTGGAAGATGCTTTGGGTGTGGAAAAGAAGGACACAAAGCAAGTAAATGCAAAGGAAAAGGTTCATTTAACAACATGGATGAGGAAAATGGTATTGCTATGACATCAACAATGGTTAAATGTTTTAAATGTGGAATGTGCGGGCATTATGCAAACCAATGCCCTAAGGGAAAGTCTCATGAAGATAATCAGTATGGTCGTATGGGAAGTATTTATGTGGATGATTATGAAGAGACTACAAATGATATGTAAGATGAAAGAATTGTTGAAGCTCGGTCAATGGTTTAAGAATGTAGTGGAATGATTACATGTTTATCATGTGTAATGTTGTATAAGTAATCTCATGGTACTGTAGAATAAAGAGACATGTAAGGATTGTTACACTGTTGTCTTTCCTTGAGTTTTAAAAGTGTATGATTAATGTTACCAGTATCCATGAAAGGTTATTCAGATATTTTTGGAATGTAGATGATATGCGCATAATGAAGGGATAAGACGATAATGAGATGTTTGATTGTATTCATGAGCTCATGATTGATATAAGGACTAAGTGATATCATGGTTTGAGTATATAGAATTTTGAGGATTTTGGTATGTGAAAAGTGTTAACTTTTAACTACATTCATGTTTTCACTAAGGTTCAATGGGTATTCATTCTTCAAGAGAATACATGATTAAGGTATTCACATGTTTGTAATTTGACCAACAAGATATATCTTATGATATATGGGGGATAAATGATGGCATTCACGTGATTATTCTGTGACATTTCAAGTAATCATTTTCTTTATATATAAGCGTTGACCGAAGTATTTTAGATAATCCTAAAGATTAGAATGGATTATGTTGGACATAAGATAGGATAAAACGTTTTTCGATATTATTGATTGGATGTTATAGTAATATAGCTTTAGAAAAAGAACAACCTGCAGGACGGGCGACAGCCCATCGCGTCGGACAAGGCTGTAGGAATCGAACCCACAACCGAAGTGCGACTGGCCTTTATCGCCTACCACTGGCCTACAGGAAGTCCCTGTTTAGTAGAAACTAGTTTTATTTTATTAAGCGGTATGATATATGAAGTATAAGTTCATTTTTGGAACCAAATACGATTAATCTAACTATAAGATGAACTTATAACTTTTCAAACCTTTTGTTTGAGACAGATGGAATGACCCATCATTCTATTACATGATCTGCTAACACATCATGAATAACAAATTCAACTTCATTTATTTAAGATATGAAGTGGAAATTGTTCAAGGCACGAACAACAGTGAGATTGTACCAAAATAAAGTAAGTATTTATTCTAATTCAAAATTTCAACTTTAGGGAAATAATCATGAAAACCAAAAATGTTGTCCTAGTGCTCTTATATCTGATTAATCAGATGGTACCTTAGATCGTAACAAATTTATGGATTTGTGATTACTGGATTTTCCATAGCCATGTTCTCTACCACTCTCCATCAGAACATGATGGTTAGATTTCTCTTCCATATCCATATTTTCACCTATGTGGAAACCCAGTGATTAGTTTATTTGGGAAATCGTTACATACTTTAGTTTTTTAAAGACAATTTTTGGTATTCCTTTTTACGATGTGGGTTTCTATTAAAGAAACTTTCGAATAGTAAACTATTTATAACCCCGATGAATTTCGAGGGCGAAATTCATTTTAAGGGGGGTAGAATGTAACAGCCCGAGATTTTATGAAAACTATTCTTTTTAATTTTATTAATGTCTTGTGTTGTACGCTACACCAAAAGGAGCTTGCACAACACGCATCCTTGACTTGCCTTACATTACACGCAATCGCAACCTTCCTCGATAGCGTGTGTAGTACGCAATACTGAGTTTCACGAAACAACGATATGCTATTAAAATATTATTAAAACTAGCCGTTATGAATGGTAATAACCACTTTTTAAATTTTAGAAAATTTAGCTCTCAAAATGGACTTCATTTTTGGATTTGGAGTATCGAATTTAGCCTAAGGTGAAATTTTGGTACTTTTCGGATAACTTTCATATTCTGATGAATAGTGAAAATTACTAAATTATAATTAAAAACAACTTTTTTAATCGAAATAATTAATAGTGATAAATTATTAATTTGAGTGGTTTTAAAGTATATTTAGAATATATTTTTACAATTCAATACAATGTTGTTCATTGGTTGTAATTTCACATTTAAACCAGACATAATCAAGTGTCAATCTTTTGATAGATATTGTTTCTTAAAAACACGCTATTTGTTTTAACAGCGGGATTTAATTATAAAATTAATTAATGAAACTTCTATGTTATGAATTTGGTAAAATAGACTTCATTTTTGAATTCGGAATATGAAATATAGATTAGGATGAAATTTTGGCATTGTTCTGAAAAACATCAATTTTTGATGAATAGTGAAACTACTAAGTGGTAGTTAAAAAAACTGAATTTTTCATAAAACTTAATTTTACCGCTTCTGTGAATGAAATTTCAAAAATCCCAGAGACACGGTTGATGTCAGTAAGTAAAATGTGGTTCAATGAGATGAAAATAATTTTTGGTTAATAGTAACTTTTTACTTTTATTTACCACGGTTAAAGGTAAATAGGGTAATTAAGGGTAAAAAGGATATTAATATTACCCTAACACATGTTCTAATCCTATTGGACAAGTGTATTTCGACCAAAAACAAACTTAGGAATAAAATATGATCATTTAGGCCCACTTGGGTTAGATTAGGACATTTATTATTAATTTATTAAAGAAGGGTTAAAATAGTTAAAATCAAAGTTTAATAAGTAAATAATTTTTAATATGGGGATATACATAAGATAAATTCGACTATAAATATTCATTAGAAATATAAAAAGATTTCCTATATAATGGTATTTTATTTGTAATTTTTAGACATTAAATAATTTAATTTATATATGACACAATGATGATGCAGTAATTATCTTATTAATGAAATATTGACATAATTGATGTTATAAACACCAAACTAAATATAATTTGAGACTTTTTATGAATTCCAATAATTTTATAAGTTACTATGATATATTATTGTTGATGTAATCAACTTTGTTCGAACATATAATTCTGTTATGACTTTCACAAAAATCATATATCAAATAGTGTCAAAATTGACACAAAATAGCTTTTAAATATAATATTATGTTATTAATTGTTATTTTTTTCCTAAAAATCTAAGGTTCGGCCAAATGACTTAGATAAGGATATATATATTAATAATAAACAATTTGGGGTTCGTTTGGCATGTTATAGTAAGTGTATTAACCATATAGTGAAAGAAAACAAAAAGACACGGTAAAAGATAAATTATTTAACTTAGAGTTAAATCTAATTGATAAGGTTAAAATAATACACTAAACTTGTCTAAATCTTATTGGTTGATAGGTTTTCGACCCATCCCCACTTTAGCTTCGAAATAAGACCCTTTGGAACCATTATAAACCGATTTTGACTTTAATATAAAATAATATTTTGAGATATTCCTAAGGTGCCCCTCTCCTCTCTTATAAAAGGACATCTCCTCCCCCTCCTCCTCACACCAATTTGAGAACTCAAGCTCGGCCAACCCCTGCCATTTTCTCCTCTCCACTTCCCTAGAATAGTCCTAGAGGTCCTGGTTTTCTTCAAAGACCAATCTTAGTTCCCTAGGTGGAGGATTCAAAGAGGCGTTCCAAAGAAGAGGTAATATCCATTACCGATCTTTTCAATTTATTTCTTCTTCAACTTCTTCTTCTTTAGTTGTTTCATGATAAAGTAATAACATAAGTATATCTTATATACTGATATGTCATTATAAATATGAAACAACTCTAATTAACCTTCTATCCATCCTACGGAAAAAGGAAATCACCGCGCGTGCGTACGTACGGAATACCGTCTCCACGCCGTGGTGTAATCTATTTTCTGCCACCACCTTAATTGGATGGGTATAAAGGTGTAATTAGTAACTATATATGATTATTATAAAGTGATATTGATACTGAAATAGTATATATACACTTCAACACAATTCCACGACCATGGGAACGATATCATCGCTCGTGCGTACGTACGGAATACCGTCTCCACGACGCGATGAGATTCATTCTCCATGTTAAACATTTAAGAATGATTAAAAAGCATATATAAGAAATAATAATGAAATATATGACATTATAAAGCTACTGGATTTATGTATGTATGTATATGTATGTCATCTTCTTATTTCCATTCAATTCAATAAGGAAACGAAAACAGCGTTCATGCGTACGTACGGACTACCGTCTCCATGAACGGTGTTTTTCATTTCATTTATCTATCTATTATGTATATATATATACTGAATATATATGATATATAAATCATATTCTATATTCTAGAAGTAAGTAAATCATGATATAAGTAATAATAATGTCAAGAACAACAAGTCAAAACATCTATGATAAAACGATTTTACCCAAAACGATTCTTTAACATGGAATTTACAAAAGAACGGGTAATATAATGTCATAAGTGAACCATATATGATATCATAACAAGGAATATGATTATTTAATAAGTCAATGACATTATTTAAATCATTATACAGGACGTTCGGACATATACGAAGCAAATCAGACCTAAGGTAAGGGAAATATCACAACCTCATTTTTATCCGAGATTGTATATACTTTGGCATTTATTGGGGTGTATTTTATCATCCACATCCAAGTTTCCTCAATATGTAATATTTATATCCTTATAAAATAGTTTATATTCAATTTTACCCTTCGGTAAATTTTTAGTAAAGGATATGAAAGGAATCTTTTGTCGTTTTTCGTACGAGGTAATTTTTTAACTTTTCCGACAAAAGTACGAGAAGAATGTTTTTTTAACTTATACGGAATGAATGGATTTTTAAAAAATTATTTCAAAGAAGCTTCCTTTACAAGTTTTCACGTTTATTTTTAATCAACTTCTTTTATTTTAAAGTCGTATGACATGTTATGAAAGGAAAAATGTTTTTGAAGTAGAAAGGATATTTGCCTCAAGAATGAAGTTCAAGTATTTTATCAAAATTATTTTCCATCTATGATAATAAAAAGGGTTCTGTTTTTATCCATATTATTACATGGATTTCATCATGTTGTGTTGGAAATATTTTTATGAATTCCTTTATCTTATATGAATTGTTTTATGATGTCATGTTGCTTAAGAATCCCATTTTTATTACATGGGTTACGCTATGATGTATGGTTTATGATTATGTGGCACACATAAGAAAGGATTCATTATAAGATGGGTGGGACCTATATCTCCCTCCAATGCATTGGGTAAAGATTTTTTATGTCATGAGATAGACAGGGCTGGAACGGTAGGTTATACCGGTTAAGTGAAATAGGACTGAAATGCGGGTTACTCGATTCAGAAAGGGACTTTGTCCACTAAGATAGTCTTGGCAATGAGTCTTGACTAACATGAAATGATTCTCTATGATTATGTGTGAATTCCACAAAGTTTCATGTTTTAAGTTATGATTATTGTGAATAGATTTCACTACCATGAGTTATCCCAGGTTTTGAAATTATGATCTCTTTTGCAGGTTAAGATTTCCAAAAGTTATGTTCTTATGAATATGAAGTGATTGATTTTTCTTTTGTTTACCCTTACTGAGCATTTGAGCTCACCCTTTTATGTTTTCTTTTCCCCAGGATATAAAGAAAGGTCTTAGGTAAGAAAAAAAAGGGGAAGATCTTTATGGGAGATATTGAAGATCTTTCACCAGGATTAGAAGATTACGTTCCGAGTTTCCAAAGGCACTAAACTATTACGATCCTTGTGTGTGTGTTTTTGTTATGTACTAAGTATTCCGCAAAAGTAATGTATTGTCCATGTACATCAAGCTTCGGGTCTCTACACATCATGTATGAGATGAACAATTGATTTGGAAGTTCAGGTAATAATTATAAAGGTAACCATTAGGGTTTATATGATCCTTACATTTGATGTAATTATGGGTTATTATATTTTATGATGGAGAAAGAAAGGCATGAGATAAACTTGAGGTTAAAATATGTTATGATTATTTTTGAAGATTTTATCTCGTTTTGGGGAATGTTTTGAGAATTATACAGTTTTGGAAAAAGGACAACACGCAGACCGTGTGACAACCCGTCGCGTCGGACAAAGCTGCGGGAATCGAAACCACAACCAAAGTGCGACTGGTATTTATCGCCTACCACTTGATTACGTGAATTCCCTGGTTAGTTTGACTGATTCTTTTTAGTTAGATGATTTAATGAATTAAGAGTAAGCTGATTTTGGGTTATCTATGGAAATTTATTAAACTATCATTGAGGATATGTGATTAGGTTAATTACTTTTCAATACGAGACTTTAAGAGTAACTGATGTTATTTGGTGATAGGTGTTAATTTGTACCTTAGAAGACTATGCGACTAAATCCTTCAAATATTTGGGTTTCAATATTAGTTTGGTTTACTTTGAAGTACTTTATGGACAATTTTTTTATCGAATGGTCCTCGTTGAACTTTGGGTTTTGTTGGACAAATTTTGGAGATTAAGAATAGATTTTCTTTTTATAAAGGGTTATCCTTTTCTAGATTATCTGATCTTGTACTAACCTTTTTGGTTTTGGTTTTTGTTAGAGTATAAAGACATGGTAAGTATATAGTTCTCTTTTGTGGATTAAGTGATTCTCTAGAAGTTTATTATAGTACTCTTAATGTGAACAAGTCTTCCTAAATACTCGTCTTTTGGAGAAAATATGAGTTTGTGTAAGGAATCTAATAAAAGATGAAATTCAACATGATACATGATTATGTTTCCTTATGAATAAATTCCTCAATAAAAAGTAACTTAAAACCAAAATGTTGTCTATTAACTTTTCCTACTGGGAAATCGAATACCGTTTAACCCATCACATGTTTGTGATTTTCTTGTGGTTAACTTTCTCCTAAACATGTTTTCTACCACTCTCCATTAAAACCTGACCCTATGCTTTCTACTCAATGTCCATGTTTTCCTACATGGAATCCTAGTATGGGTTAACTCAGGTGACCTCTGTACTTATCTTTCTTTATTTTAAAGTGATTTTTTACCGACTCTTGTTCTGATGTGGGACTTTCAAGGATGTTTCCAAGCTCAATTTTAAAATAGCGAGGACGCAATTCCCAAAAGGGGGGAAGGTGTAACAAACCAGGTAAATAAATAAAATGACATTTTTATATTTATCCATTTTTGTGAATAAAACATTAATATTACTTTAAAGGGAATGCTATGCTCGATGGCATGCCCAACACGCAACAACGAGTTTCTTGGGAATCTTACGTTGCACTCTAATAATAAAATAATAGTATTTTAAATGGAAGTTATCATGTAGCCGTTTTATTGGCGGGAATGGATAGAAATAACTAAAATATGATTATATATGTTTTTAAATGTTTTTACATTTATCCAATAAAAGATAAAGGCTTAAAATACGGAAAGAATTAAATTTTAGTCGTATATGCCCTGGTTTCCACTAAAGGTTCACTTATCGCCTTTTGATGGTGAACCGTCATTAAATATAGTTTTGTTCACCCTTATAAATTATATTGGACCAAATAAAACTCTTCATAAGAATCTGGACATCAAAATTTACTTTGTGTAAATTTTTGGTATCTTTCTGATAAAGTTCATATTTTTAATGAATAGTGTAAAATGTTGAATTTTAATTCAAAACCGCTTTTTAATCTAATTTATTTATATGAATAGATTATCTTTTGAATTGGTCTTAAAGTAAAATTAGAATATATTTTTACCATTAAATCCAATAGTGGTCATTGGAATTAATTTCACTTTGAAATCAGACTTAAACTAGTGTCAATCTTTTGATACTTATTGTTCATAAAAACACGCTATTTGCTCTGACAGTATAAATTAATTATTAAATTAATTAATGTGACTTATATGTTTTGAATTTTGAAAAATAGACTTCATTTTTGAATTCAGAATATCAAATATAGCTTAGGGTGAATTTTTGGGATTTTTCTGAAAAACATCAATTTTTGATGAATACTGAAACCACTAAGTGGTACTTATAAAAACTGATTTTTCCGTTTAAATGAAATTTTTACATCATTGTGTTTTGAATTTCAAAAAATCCAACTTATATAGTTGTCATTATGAAGTAAAATGTGGTTCAATTGGATAAAAATAATTTTTTGGTGAATAGTAACTTATTAAGTTTTTTATCGCGATTAGAGGTAATTAGTGTAGTTTATGGTAAGAATAATGTTTTAATAAAATTTAAATGACCTAGAAACATGTCCTACCCATATTGGATGTGTCATGGCCGACCAAGACAATCAATGGGTGAACTTGGAGACCCCATGGAGCCACTTAGGTTAGAAAATGACATAAATATCTTTTTATTTAATGTTAAAGTAAAAATGACACAAACATGAGATGTTTTACTAAAACAATTTTAATATGGGGTTATACAAGTCCTATTTTTGACAATAAATATTAATTGGAAAGATAAAACTATTTCCTACATAATAGTATTTTTTTATAATTTTTATACATTAAATAAATTAAATTATTTATGACATCATGATGATGTAGTGATGACCTCATTATTTAACGATTTAAATAAAATGGAATGATAATGTAATATATAAGACCTACACAGGTCCAAAACCTATTGGATGAGTGAATTTCGAACCCTTATCACCTTATCCTCGCAATACATCAATGTGGGACCTTTAAAATCCGAAACTCTTTTGAAAATAAAGTAACATTTTATAACTTTACAAGAGTGACCCTCCTCTCCTCTTATAAAAGGCCCTCACCTCTACCTCCTTACCCACACTCCCAAAGCATTTGGCTCGGCGAAACCCTGCCAATTTTGTCTCTAAACTTCCCTCTCAAACTCCTTGAAACCTAAATTTGGGCAGAAGTCTTCCCAAGGAAGCCATTGAGCTCAAACCAATGAGAGTTACCCGATTTTAAGGTAATGTCTTCACTTGTGTCCTTTTGTTTTATTTTGCTTCTCTAACCCCCTAAACTATTTTTATTCATTTATTTTCTAACAAGTACAGTATATTCAATATACTAGGATGTTTTTATAAGAATTATTCGATCTACAATTACACACACGTACACTTAATGGTTAAAGAACATGCTGTTTTCGTGGATGGCGAATTTCTGCCTCCCAAAACGATGATTGTTCAACATTCTTCTAACATCATAAAAGGTGGATATTAAGATGACACTATTTTTATATATGATATCTAATATGGTTATTTTTTACTTAAGTTTCTGTATTTTTCATTTATGGTGTACCTTTATGGTTTCCATTATGGGTAAACACGATATCTTCATTTAAGGAAGTGTGGACTACCACCCCCTCAAAGTGATTTGATTCGTTAATACCATATGTGGTACGTATAAAGGATATATTTAATGATATTATATATGATAACATACTGGAATTAAAATAATATTATGTATCATTATGTTTTAATTCCATTAATTATAAAATAGAAATGGAAGTAGCGTTCATTCGTACGTACGACTTACCGTCTCCATGAACGGTACATTTCAATTCTTATCTCAAAATGTTACGTAATATTATAAGTACATATATATATTGCATATATATATAATATATTATATCTAAATTATGGATATCATTCTGGAATTATAACATATATATATCTCTCACATTTTGTTTTAATTCCATTAATATGACAAAAAAATGAAAGTATCATTCATGCGTACGTACGGCCTACCGTCTCCATGAAAGATGCTTTTCATTTTTTATCTCCAAATGATATTGAATAGTATAAAATGAATATTTACTGGATATATATGATATTTAATCATTAATACTATTCTGGAAATTATTTACATATAACTACATGGGCAATCTTTTTTCAAACAAGTTCATTTTTGACTCATGTACCAAACATCGGCAAAAACGTCTTATATGAACTAACATTATTAAACAATTATTATAACATTATAATATGTGATATGAACTAAATAATAATCTCTAAAGGAGGTTCTTAGGCAATTATTAATTGACCAATGTTTATTATTCAGGAATTTAAAGAAACGAACAAGAAAAGTTGGATTTGAGGTAAGGGATCCTACTCCACTCTTTTTTTTAAGTACACTCTTTTATGTCATTCCTTTTAGAGCTCATATTTCTTGTTATTGGGATGTTCTTTTATATTAATCATACTGTAATTTTTATGTTCATGTGATGAAAGTCCCTATTCTCTCTCATCAATCCATTTTGGATGTTTCGAGTGGCGCCGTTAGGCTGCCAAATTTTCGTAAGAGATCTAACCTCTCTCTTTCTTTTTAAGTACTTTCCTTTATGTCACTTATTTTAAGCTATTTTTTTAATGTTGGAGGATGTTATTTTATATTACTATTTCTATAAACTTTATTTTAATATGATGAGGTACCCTATTTGATCTCATCAATCCATTTTTATAAGTTTTATGTGGCGTCGTTAGGCTGCCGAGTTTTCGTAAGGGATTTTTCATCTCACTTTTATTCCCGTGAGATTTATGCTACATTTTCCATAATTTCATTTGAGTGGTGTATGTACTGCCCATTATTTTACTCATTGTGTAATATAATTACTTTTATGAGTATTTACATCAATGTTGTATTATCGTTCTTTCACGAGGTGTATGTTTCGAAAGATACCCATGTTGGTAAGGGAACCTTTCACCCTCCTCTTTTTAAAAGAATTCTTTTGTTGGGTCTTTTAATTTACATATTGTTATGTTTTTATATGTTATCATATATCCTTGTTGATGTTAATTTTATGTCCAAGTGATGATATACCCTTTTTTATCTCTCATCAACTCATTTTGATGTGACGCCATTAGGCTGTCAAGGGAACTTCTTAACCCAATTTCGATTTCTTTGGGTTCAACATGTATCTATTGAATATGTCATCTTTTGAATATGTGTGAATGACCTTTGATTATTTTACACTTAATATCCACTTATATTTTTTTTATTCTTTTGTCACACATAATTATGTAATTGATTTATACTTAAACCAAGGACACCGTCATTGTAAGGGACTTCATCTCAATCTCCTGTCATTGAGGCATATTCTTCTTTATACAAAACCTTATTTCATACGGGGTATAAAACCCTTTGAATTTTACATTTATTCAAAAGGAATCTTTTTTATACGAAGTGTTTATTAAACGAAAAAAGGGAATGTTTTTGTCGTACGTATGCGGCGACAATGACTTCTACGCCGTTGTGACCATTATTTGAGTTTAGGCTTCCTCTACAAGCCATACCTTCTTTTTAAAAGAAAAATAAATACCATGTTTTACTTTTCTTTTTGGTATTGGAAATTGTTTTCATAATGTTTTTATATCAATGTGTTGTATTGATGTCTTGACATTGAAAGGTGGAAAAGTTATGTTTTCTTTATGCATGTTTTATGTGATACGATTATGTTGAGGTTCTTGGGTATTATTATGAAGACGGGTGGTTCCGTGATAAACTAAGGGCGGGTGAGCCCGATATAGCTCTCTAATGCATTGGGTAACGCGAAGGAGTGAAACGTTAAGGTTTCTCCAAAGATATTTAGGGAATATACTGTGGTGGGTATTCCAAACGTAACCAAGAGGGCTACTCCCTACGTAAGAATGTTATGAATGCCTCAAGTTACCTTTTATGTCTTATGATTTCTATGATTTATTCATGATTTGATGAGGTATGTTAATGTGCCAATGTTTTACGGGTAAAATATGATTTCATTCTTATGTATATATGAACTCATGTTTCCTTTACATATTTTTATAACCCTTTCTGAGCTTTTTATGCTCATCCAAGGTTTTTGAAATGTTTTTCACAGGTCAAGGGAAAGGTACATGATGTGATGATAGTGTCAAAATTGGTTCAAGAAAGAATTCATGTTTTATTTTAAATATGTTTCCGTTGATGGGAAGAATGAATACTGTATTTTATGTAACCACTTTGTTTAAATGGGGAATGTAATGCTTGTTTCATGATCTAATTCTCTAAAACTCTAAACCTGAAAAGATCCTCAATGTGTAATCTTGTAATAACTCAAGATTAAGTAAGGTTTAAGGCTGGGGCCTTATAATGAAAGTTATCCGAAATGTACCAAAATTTTACCCTAAGCTAATTGCGATATTAAAAATCCAAAAATGAAGTCCATTTAGAAAGATAAAATTTATAAAATTTCAAAAAGTAGGTATTACTATTCATAATGGCTAGTTTGATTGGTTGTGGTGTGTTAGAATCTCAAAGTTGCGTACAATGAACGCCATTGAATTATTCAAAGGGAAACGTACCATGGATGCTTTGGGTGTTACATTCTCCCCTACTTCAATAAATTGCGTCCTCACAATTTTTTTAAAATTGGGCATGAGAATATAATGAAAAGTCCCACATCAGAAAAACATTCAATAAAACTATCTCTTTAAAAGAAAGGAAGAGAGGTATAAAGGTCACCCATGATAAACCATATTAGGATTCCATGTAGGAAAACATGGATATGGATGATAAAGTAAGTGTTATGTTTTGATGGAGAGGGATAGAAAACATGATCAGGAAAAAGCTAACAATAAGAAAATCACAAACTTGTGTTCGGACAAACGGTCATTAGTCTCCCAGTAGGAAATGTAAACAGACAACATTTTTTGTTTTAAGTTACATTACATAAGGACAAGGAATTCATTTATGATATTTAATAACAACCTAAAGAGATATTCTTACTTTTTAAGTAGAGTTTCATTCTTTAATAAATTTTTACCACTAACTCATTTTTTTGAACAATGAGTATTCAAGAAGACTTGGTCACAATGTAAGAGCTAGAATAAACTTCTATATAAATACATGATCCATTTAGGATAAACTATATATTTACCTTGCCTTTAGAGATTAATCAAAACGAAAAGGGTTAGTATAATATCTGATGATCCCCCAAATGGATATTCCATTAGAGAAAAATAATCACTAATCATAATTTCTAAAATTAAACCATCAATACCCCAAAGTTAAATAAATACCATTCATTAATCAATTGTCCTTAAAATACTTCAATATAATCCAATCTATTACTGCAACCCAAAACTTATAAGAATGTATTTTTCCACATTAAATTGTATCTCCAAATGACATTATTTACTCTTAAAGTCACATACTTAAAAGTAATTAACCTAATCATTTCCATAAATAACTCATATAACTATAAATCCACAATAAAAACATAGATAAAAATCCACCATTACACCTCAAATGAAATCCCATACTATTCTATTTTCTTTGGGCATATAGTGTTCACAAAAAAGCGAACAACTTCCAAAATAACATTTACCACTTAATCACCAAATCATTTTCCTATACTAAGGGTATTCATTTGATAAGACATAAGATCCCTAATCAAATTATTATTGATCAATAAAATCATTTAACTAAAAATAATAGTCACACTAACCAGGGACTTCACGTAGTCTAGTGGTAAGCGATAAATCCCAATCGCACTTTAGTTGTGGGTTCGATTCCCAAAGCTTTGTCCGACGCGACGGGTTGTCACACGGTCAGTGTGTTTTCCTTTTTCAAAAACAATATTTCCTAACATTACCAAAATGAAATAAATTCATCAAAATAACCATAACATAATTTAATCAAAAATCTTATCTCATACCTTGCATTTTCATCCCAAATTATAATAACTTATAATTTCCTCAAATCCAATGATCATATAAAACCAAATGGTTATTTATAACTATATCCACAAGAGAAAAGATAATTCTTCCTCAAATATCATTCACAAATGGAAAACTGTAGGGTAAAAAATACAATAGAAAATTATTCCAATGTAAACCAATCAACAAGGAGCACTAATACTTTTTAAACATTTTTCCAACCATTTATTTCCACAAAGATTATTCTTAGACCATAAAAATATCCAATAGAATAGGGTATTCACTCGGGTAATGTCCAGGTCCCCTACATTTACGGAAAATGACTGTAAATGGATTCTTTGGACTATTTTTATCTTCTTCCATAGTACTCTTCATTTTTCTTCGACAATTCTTCACTTTATGTCCTTCCTTCCCACACGTAAAGCATTTCTTTGTCTCATTGAGACACTTTCCTGGGTGTCTCCTTCCACATTTCCTGCATGATGGAAATTGAGGATTCCTTTCTCCATGGTCTCCACTACTAGAGCTCTTATCATTCATAACCTTTCTCTTCTTTGTTGAGTCCGTTAATTCGTTAATATATATATTGTTGATCATATTTTTGGAAAATTTATTTTTCATAAAGACGATATCTTTTATGCCTATCAACATTCCATTTTGTTGCTCATTTCCACCACTGTTCCCACCATGTACATCATTCTCAAATTCACTATGACTTTCTTGGAATCCAGCCATTGACTAAAACCAGAAAGAATTGTGTGAGTAACAGTAGTCATAAAATCATTTAGATATTAACATGTCACCATATTATCAATTTGAAACACATTAGGAATAACCAAGGTCATTTACTATCATCTTATATATATAATACTTCAAATCGGGTTGTAAACAAAATGTAAACTATCCTATGCATATCCCCCGGGAGTGTCGTAACCAAGAGTACAACAAAGCCTGTTTTCGTGTACCTGTTCCCGTTTGAGTCTTGCTCAAAGTGTTGTTTTTGGGTTTTACCCCTAGGTACATCTTTACCAGAGCCGCCTATACCTTCTCATATCCAGACAGGGATGTATTGCTTGGAAAACTCACAAAATCTCTACAATAACAAAATTCTAGGAAGTTCTTCTATATTAATCCTCAAAGTTCATCGTAGGTCTACGTGCTCTAATTAGAGTTTATCTAAATCTATCTTCCGAGGTTTGTACTAAACTTTCTCTGATACAAACTGTAACACCCCAACCCTAGATACCCAAAGTCAGTGAATTATTACATAAAATTGGCATAATCACAAGAAAGATCAAGTCTTAAAAGACCTATTAGTTTAGTAGACTTGGAAACACTAGATATATTCATAATGTTTATATTACATCAATAAGTGAAAAACAAAAACAACATATTTTCTTCTTATCCCCTCATACTATCCCTGTAGACCATTCATAAAATACCTCTTCACATCCTGGAAAAAATAAAACATTGAAAGGGGGGAGCTCAGATGCTCAGTAAAGATAACAATATAGCGAAAACTTTCATAAAGAAACATAAAAATTTAAGGCAATTTATAACTAAAACAAAAGCCTTTTAAACTTGAACATCAGCATAATATGGCAAGGATAAAATGAGAAAATTCCATTTAATTATTCACATGGATATTCTACTAGTCTAATAATCACATGAAAATATTAATAACCACTTTCATAATGATAGAATGCATAATGTCATACTATCATAACCACATAGCCAAGGCCTCGTGCCAAGTCTAAAAATAATATTTTTTCAAAGCCGTGTGCCAAGACACTAGTTTGTCTCATGATACCTACAAATGCATTGAGGAGCTATAGAGGGATCCACCAGTCACTTACTAAGTCCAATGCATTCCTTATATAATAGTTTGAAATATAACAAAAACATTCGTATTTAAAACTTGCATACGAAATGTAAATACATGATCCATAAACCATGAATGGTATAAAAATATCACATCCACAGTCAAACATAGCTCATTCGATACAATATGGAAGATTTTATTGTATCATATTAACCTCAATCGAGAATAATGAAGGATATTGACATAGATGAAAATAATTATCAAAACTATTAGAGAGAAATATCCTCCTTTTTCTTGAAATCATTTAAAAGTAACACTATTTGTCAAGAAGCCATTTAAAAATATATTTTCTAATCCAAGTGTCCCATACCACATCGAAACTTTGAAAAGGATTTTTTATTTTAAAACATTAATGTCCATATAAATAAATCCGTAAAACCATTTTTAAAACATGGACATTAATGAGAATGATTTAGAAGAATAAGTCTTTAAAACATTTAAAAATGGTATTTTAGTTAGAGTTTCTAACCAAAAAAGAGAGACATGAATAAAAATAATTGAGGTAATCAAAACATTGTAATACCATGAGAATAAAGGGATTCATGATATACTATTTCAAAGTACATTATATACACCATATAAAAGTGGTTTGGTGTATAACAACAAAGAAGTCTCAATGGAATGTAAATTGAGATGAATTCTCTTATAAATACCATATCATTAGGTTAAGGATAAATCAACGACATAATTATGTGTGAAAAATATAAATAAACTCAATATTATTGGATATTTAGTGTAAATCAATCAGATGACATTTGAACATATTCTTTTAAAAACAACACCAATGAATTCGATGTTTAACTCAACAAATCGAGATTGAGTAAAAATTACTCTTATCAAGTTCATGCCGATGACCTGATAATTTATCAATGGAGTGATAATGTGTATCAAAAATAAATCCACATAAAGGGGACTGTAATTTATGAAATAATCAAATGAATAGTTATTCTACACATAATCATGGAGTAAAATAATCAATGAAGTATGCGTAAAGCCGAATGAGTGGAAATTGAAATTTCAAATTCCCTTATTGATTTGGTAACATACAAAACATACACCCCTAAAATAAGGATCATAAAATGAAAATGTAAATATACATGAATTAAAGTATATTACACAATGAATACAAACTTGGGAAGTACACACACCATATGTAATAAATAAGCGGTGAACAAATGGAATTCTCAAGGAATTTAAAGTGAGATAAGAAACCCCTTACTTTGTACATTTTCCTTGGTAGACGGTAGGTTAACCTCCTTTATAATGGTTAAATAATTTATATTTAATTATACAAGAATCATTTACATTAATATGATATCATATATGATCTTTTAACATTGATTTGTTAATAATATCTTAGTATTATCGTCTTTTTGAGTGTTAACTTACTCGTTTTCCTTTATATTATTTGTTATGTAAGCCGTGTTTGATATGTGTATGTTGTATCTTATTAATATATAGAATTATATCATGTCCTTAAACTTTATTTTTAATCATCAAATTAGAATTATAATTTAATGGATACGATGGAGAATGAATCTAATCGCGTTCGTGGAGACGGTAGTCCGTACGTACGCACGAGCGACAATATCATTCTTTTGATGTCAAAATAATATATAATTGGATGGTATATCATATAGACAGAATAATTATCATGATATATTTATTATTTACATGAATTACACATCATTATTATACCCATCCCAATAATAATTTATTGAATGACAATTTCACCACGACTTGGAGACGGTAAGTCGTACGTACGAACATCTGGCGACATGCCATTCAAAGGATGGATAGAATACTGAATATGGTTGTAAAATATTTATAATAACATCACAGTATATAAAATATAATGGAGTTATTATTTTAGAATAGAAATAACAAATAAAGAAGAAGTTGAAGAAGAAAGGAACTTGAAAGAGGGTGGTGAAAACATTACATCTTCTTCGGGTTCTTCTTTTTGACTTGATCAAAAGGGATCCACAGGTTGGATTTGTGATCAAACTAAGTCCTATAGGTTGTATTGAGGGATTTTGAGAGATTATTTGGGCAGGGTATGGCCGAGCCAAATGGCTTTGAATGTGTGAATTAGTGAGAAGGGGGAGTGCCCTTTTATAAGAGGGGTGAGGGGCACCTTTGGAAAGTCGAAAAGTATTATTTTATAATAAATTCATATTCGGTTTCTAATGGCTAAAAATTAGATTATTTAAAGGATAAGGTGGGGATGGGTCTAAACCCACTCAAAAAATAGAATTTAGACTGGTATGAGTCATTATATTAACCTTATCTTTAAGTATTAACTCTTAGTTAATTAGTTTTACTTTTACAATGTCTCTTTGTATTTTTATATTATATGGTCAATAAACATACCATATACATTCAATCGACCCAAAAGTGGTCCATTAATGATACAAATATAACTATAGAAGTCTCTTGACTGAACCTTATATTTTTAGGAATTGAATATAAATTAATAATATAATATTTGTTTCAAAAACACATTTATGTCAATTTTGACACTATTTGGAAAATTGATTTTTGTGAAAATAATAATAAAATAATTATTTCAAAAAAAGTTCATTAAATAATTAATAACATGTCATATTTACCTATAGAATTAGTTTAATTCATAAAAAGTCTCAAATTATATTTATTTAGGTATTTATAATATCAATTATTTTAATTTTTCACTATTATGGTAATTACTATATCCTAATTGTGTAATAAATAAATTAAATTATGTAATGTCTAAAAATTATAAATAAAATATTATTATTTAGTAAATCTTTTTATATTTCTAATGAATATTTATAATCATATTTATCTTATGTGTATCCCTATATTAAAAATGTTTTAGGAAAAAAACTTTGATTTTAACTCTTTTAACTCTTAGTTGAATTAAATAATAATAAATGTCCTAATCTAATACAAGTGGACCTAAATGATAATATTTTACTCATAAGATTGTTTTTGGTCTAGATACACTTTCCCAATAGAATTAGGACATGTGTTAAGGTAATATTAATTTCATTTTTACCCTTAATTACCCTATTTACTTTTAATCGTGGTAAATAAAACTAAAAAGTTACTATTCCCCATAAATTATTTTCATCTCATTGAACCACATTTTATTCCTTGATATTAACCATGTCTCTAAAATTTTCTAAATTACACTCACATAAGCGGTAAAATTACGTTTTATGAAAAATTTAGTTTTTTTAACTACAACCTAGTGGATTCACTATTCATCAAAAAATGAAAGTTTCCAGAAAAATACCAAAAAATCGTCCAAATATATATTTGATATTATGAATTCAAAAATTAAGTATATTTTACCAAATTCAAAACATATTAGTTTCATTAATTAATTTAAAAATTAATTCCCATCGTTAAAACAAATAGCGTTTTTTAAGAGATAATGACTATCAAAAGATTGACAATTGTTTATGTCTGGTTTAAATGTGAAATTACATCCAATGACCAACATTGTATTAAATGGTAAAAATATATAATAAATATAATTTTAAACCACTCAAATTAATAATTTGTCACTACTAATTATTTCAATTAAAATTTTTTTTAATTAAAATTTAGTAAATTTCACTATTCATCAAAATATGAAAGTTATCCAAAAAGTACCAAAATTTCACCCTAAGATAATTACGATATTACGAATCCAATATTGAAGTCCATTTCAAAAGATAAAATTTATAAAATTTCAAAAAGTAGGTATTACTATTCATAATGACTAGTTTGATTGGTTGTGGTGTGTTAGAATCTCGAAGTTGCGTACAATGAACGACATTGAATTATTCAAAGGGAAATGTATTGTGGAAGCTTGGGATGTTACATATTGTTTGGATAAAAATATTATTTTTTTACAAAAATTTTTAATGGGGTGAAATTTTACTCATCATGTAAATATATTTCCATATTCAGTTTGAATAATTGGAAAATGAATTCATAAAGTCTACGAAGATGAACAGGAAATAAAATAATGTCATGTTACCATCAATTCAAATCATATCATTTTCACACTTGACACCTCTTAGGTTTAGGGTTTCATGGTTGTGAAATGTTTTTTTTGATCACTGAATTTCTTGTGATCAATGATATCATTCACTACAATTAAATATTTTCACATCATAATTTTATTCCATTTGAAAACAATCACTTACAAGCTGTGTTTTCTTAATTAAAAAACTAGTATGTTACATTATAGGTGACCATAATAACTCTCTTCCAATCCTATCTATATGAAATTTTATAAACACATATTGGGATGTGATTTTATTAAAAAATTATTTTCAAAAATCAAAAAATTTATTTCTAGGATAAATTCCATATATGATGAGGTAATTTATTAAATGGTTGTAAGATGTACCACTAGGATATTTTGTAAAAAAATTATTATTTTCGTTACTCTATTCAATATTTCACTCTAAGCATGAATGAATGGAGAAATAAATATTCTATATATCATAAACATTGAATTAGTCAGTATGAATAATATTAACTAAATATTGAAATAATATATATTTATATTTACTTCTATATATTTATATTTCTTACTCAATTAATATTATTTGAAATTTATTACAGAATAATCAATCAATTACTAGTAAATTTATATTAATCTTCAAAAAATAGTAATTTTTTAAAATTGATTTTTAATTTTTATTTAAAAAATATTGTTAATAATTTTTAAATTTGTAAACGTTTTTTGATAAAAATAATATAATTTTAAAAATTAGCTTAAAAAAATTTAATTTCATTGATATTTTTGTATTTTGTGGATGAATAGTTATTTTAATATGAATAGTGGAAAGAAATTGTTTTTGTGAAAATATCATTTCTTTCCAACATATTAAGAAATGAAAAATAACATTATATTTATAGTATGATTTCCTATAAAAGAAATATGATATATATATAATCCACTTAATTTCTTAAAGATCATCTTCTTTTTAGATTTCAGAATAAGTTTTTCCATGGGTTTAAGAAGATGGTTTTTTAAACAATATTACATGATCATAATGGTTCTCTTTTTGAATAAATTTAAAAACTCTAAAATGAATGATTTAAAATATATATATATATAGATATTACTATAATAAATTAATGGAGATTCATAAAATATTTATTATTGGTTATGTAGTTGATATAAATTCATATTTTCCCTGAAAAAAATACTTTTCTAGAAAACCACATTATTTCATTTAGCATATACCCAAGAAGTAATTGTTCTTGATTTATCATATCTATTTTTTGGTTTTAAGTTATTCTTTTTTTAATTTTCATTCTACTATTTATAAAATAGTTGGCATTTTTATGAGAAATTGATATTTTTAGGTCGACATTATGTTGTGCACTGTATGCACATAGTTTGCCAAACCATGTATCCAAGCCTAGGTAACCATGTGTCTTATTGTGTTATGAGTGAAAGGTCAACAACAATAATGGTTGATGATTTATTAGTCAAGTGGCCAAACCATGTCTATTATTCCTCTTAGAAAGAGAGGGGTCACAATTTCTATATGGATTTGAAAACCGTGTAGGGAAATTGTGAGCTTGTCCAGGTCATTAAAAGATAGAATTTTCTAAAATACCACATCTAATTTAACCCTAAATTGCCTAAAATTATCCACCCATCATGATAGTTTTTTTATGATCACATCTCCCTTTCCCCATCCCCCATTGAGATCCATTTTGGATGGTGATTTGGGTTGGATTTTTTTAAGAAACCTTAAATATGTTGATTATTTATTGTTTTCCCTCTATTTTAAAGTGTTTCATTTATTCTTCTTTGGGGTTTCACATGTCCAATGGGTAGGGTGACATATTTCGGGCCAGATGTCAATGGTTATGGTTTGATATAAATTTTTAATGATTAATATTTCCTTTATAGGTTATTTTGAGAGGTGGTTATGGTTTAGCACAAATTTTAGGGATGTTTTATACATGAGTTATGTTTTTCCGGTTTTATACATTATTTTATGAGCTTGATATTTTTTTCCTTTCATCATGGGATTGTTTTATATTATGATAATTCTATTCATAATTTGTTTTTAAATTAATCCATGGTGTGTGTGTGTTGAAAATGGGCTTCCCATAGAAATGTCATACGATCCATGTGTGTTTCATATATTCTCCCTAGTTTGATTCCCTGAAGGGATTTGAAAAAATTTGTGGTCGGTGAAATTCTTGATCCAATTTTTTTTGGGTTTCCACTGGTTTTAAAATATTTTTTCAATGTGGAAATGGTGATTTATCATGTTAATTATATTTTTTGGATTTTTTAATGGGAAAATATTTTATGTGTGATATGTGACATGGAAATTTAGAACAATGGAATTCCTAGGTGATTATATGGATGGAAAATTACCAGCAAACTATATGTTCAGAAGTTTCTTAGATCAGATTCATCTATCAGGATTGATGATTACAATAATAAATGAATGATTATCTTTTTAACCACTATAAATTTTTATGAAATCCTCTTCAGTGGCTCGTTCATGGGGACACAATGAAATGTGGTTACTATGCCACTTTTCACCATGATTCAATGTACTAGAATTCCAACTAGAGATAATGACTATTGATATTTCTTATGTAATTGTTCTTAATTTTTGATATCATACATTCCGCCAATGTACAATGCACATTGTGTTTAATTTTATAATAATGTCTTGTCTTTCCCATAAAATGTTATCCATTGAATTTTTTTTCAATTAAATGGTTTTATCCTCTTATTTATAATACAACATGTGGTTTTTTCTGATAATGTGATTGGAATGAAATATATATTTTTGGTTTGAATCCCACTGATATTTTGATCACACCTAACCTACAAATTTTGTCTAGATATACAGGGTTATAATTGGCAGAGGCAATAAAATGATGTTTGGAGATTGTGGTTGAGGACTCTAGTGGTATTTCCTTCTAAGTGTTTTGGTGGCGGCTTAAGGAGAATTCTTATCTTATAAAATGGAGAATTTTATATAGTTTGGATCTTAATTTTTTATTTTTCAACATGTTGATTTTTATTTAAAGATATAAAAATTGAATTTGTAATATTATTTTGTCTTGTTTGGTTTATATTTTTTATTTATGGTTTACTTATTATTTCTAGTTGATAATGATTATAAATTCAGGTGAAATATTTCCCTAACTATTTTATTGATACTCAATAAATAATTTCTAGCATATGGGGATCATGATCACCATTTCATCTATTCGATGGAGCATGTCAAGTGTCATATCATATGTTACTATAGATTGGGTCGTGACCAAATGGTATAGTATTATGTGACACTCTTTCTTGGTTAGGTTATTTGGAAAATAGTCTGGATAGACTATAGTTTGGATTTTCATGGGTCAAGGTCCTTGTTTTGAATTGGGTTCTTATCTAACACACATCGTGAAAGATCTCAATTACCCATTGGATGAGGAAATATTTTTTATCTTCTCATCAGAGTGAGACACATAGGATACAAAAAGAATGTTGAAACTTGTTGGGGTGGATATTTTTATTCATTTTGGGATGTGTTATAATGAATTTTATTTTCTTTTTATTTATTCACTTTTTTTAATTGGTTAATACTAATGAAAATTATCAAAACAACTAATTTTATAATCAAAATTAGTTATTATTTCTACCTATAGAAGAATTATTCTTAAAGACCTCATGTCTCGCTACCGTAAGAGGCGGGAAAGTGTTCTTCCTCACCAATTGATTCTAGGATAGTGGAAGTTGTGGTTTTGTATTTCCACATATTGGGACAGAGAGAAGAATCTGTTCCTACTCAAATTAGAGAACCCAAACCATGCCTAGTAAAGGACATGTCTCATGATTAACTCAATAACAAGCCTAATTATTTCTATGGTAGAATGTAACTATGGGAATGAATGGAGTTGATTGAGATGATATATCAGATGATTGATTTTATTAGTAATCACAAGGATGTTAGGGTAAAGTGGGATTTTTTCATTCTAAATGGTTCAATTCAAAGATGGCGGGAATTGGTTGTTCATTTAGGGAAGCAATAGATAATCTGTTGTAAAAAGATCAAGGTTATTTTCAATGAGAAGTATAGTCATGACTAAACAATGATGGAGTATGGAAATAATTTTTTTTGTAATTTTTTTATTCACCTATACTTATTTCAAATGTTCAATTGAAGTCCCAAAGGGTCCAGAATAGGCTGCGACCAGAAATATGATCTCTAGTTTTCATGTTCATTTTTAATTTCTATGTTGATATTGTCGTTCTTGGTAAAATGGTCGAGATCAATCATTGAGACCCATTTGGCCTCTATGAATTAGTGTCAATAGTGGGAAGTGGAGGATCACTAGAGAAAATAATGAAGAAGAATGAATATGGGTATATGGGAGGTGTTTTTTAGGACATACTTCCCATTATACATCATCCACAACTTCTGATGTCATCTTTGTTGTATTACATTAGTGTGGGTAGCAAGGGAACATAAAACCTACATACATATATCATCACAGATCTTGACACCGTTGGAGAGCTAAGGGATCGTTGTAGTAATTTTATTGGAAAATTCATTCTTATCAGAGTTAAGAAGAATATGTGGCTTCTAGGGAGATGGCCGCCTAGTTAGAGTCATCCCGGATAATGGGATCTCATTTTGGTGGCCATTTAGAATGTTAAGATCAACTTTTGTATAGATTCATTTTTGAGAAGCGCCATATGGTAGTGGTATTTCTCAGCATTAGGCTGAGACTAGAAATATTCAAGTACTAGATCTAGCATCGGAGGAAACCATTAAAAGACACATGACTGTTCAAGGTACCATTTTTATTTCATCATCCTTGGCCATAGTTTTGTTTGATATGGGTGCATCTATTTCATATATCTCAACACATCTTTTTTATGTAATAGGTTTTCATACTGATCTATTTCCATGTGTGATGGAGTTTATAATAATTCATGGTAAGATGTGAGAGAGGGTTTTTAGGTGTACGTTTTGTACACACTTCATGTAATGGGATGATTTGATATGCAATTTCCTTCTTTTGAGATGGGAATATTTGATGAAATCCCCAATAAAGATTGGATTGTTTGAATTCGACAACACATAAATTTTTATAGGTGGTGGGTGAGTTTTGGTTTCACTAGATGATAATAAGTAGGTCATTCATAGAGAATGGGATCCTCCCTTTGGGAGTGTTGCACCTACACATCTAGAATTATTCAATCTAATATTTCAGTCATCACCACTCTCATTAATTAATTATAGTGGTTCTTTATAAGTTGGATTTACCCTTGTGCTGGATGAGTTCCCTATTATGTTCCAAGAAGATTTTTTGATTTTTTTATCTGGATGTCGAGTATCTATAGATTTTTCATGAGTGAAATATCTTCCCTTGTACCGTATGTCCCCCAATGAGATGAGTGAACTAATGCTACAATTATAATATTGGTAATCCAATGGAATGAGTTTCTCAAACATCTCATCTTGGGCCACCCCTGTCCTATATGAAAAATAATTCAACGTATATCTTCAATTATGAATTGATTGCATGAAGTGGAATAAGGTGACCATCAGGAATATATACCCATTTCGAAACATTGAGGAATTCTTTGACTAGATTAAAGGCACACAATTGTCTTCTAAAATTGACTTGCGCTCTGGTAAACACCATGTTAGTGTTAGGGAGGAAGATGTTCTAAATTCAGCTTTTTGAAGTGAGTATGCCCATTTTTGATTCATGGTCATGACTTTTGGGTGAATCATTTACTAGTTTATTCATGGATATTATAAAAATGGTATCCAAAAGTATCCTAATTCATTTTTCATGGACACTGTGGAGGAAATCCTAGTTGATTCCTCCACAGAGGATGAGCAGGAGAAAAACATTAAATGTTTTCTAGGCACCATGAGGGATCAATGTCTCTATGACATGTTCTCTATATGTACCTTTGGGATCATATAGGTGAAATTCATGGGTCACATGATATCAGAGTAAGTTTTTATAATGGACATAGAAACTATTACTGTGATGATTTCATTGGAGAAACAAAAGACTTTTTTTTAGATAAGATGATTTTTTCACTTAAAAGGTTATCATGGGAATTTTATTCATGAATTATCATAATTTTCATCTCTAATAACTACCCCCGCCAGGAAATGAAATAATATCAAATTCATTTATGAATTCAATGAATACATTGATTAGCATATAAATTGATTCATCACAGCTCTCATGTTGATCTTCCGTGAATAATGGAAATGCATTTTTGTTTACTATTATGATTCAGGTTTGGATCTTGGATGTCTGTTGATACATGATGATCATGTGTTGGGGTATGGATTTCGACTATTTCAACGACATGAAATTAATTATTCGACCCATGATCATGAGTTAGCCACTAAGATTCATTCCTTGAATAGATGGGGAAATTAAATTTTGAGGGAGAAATTTGTGTTATATTCTAATGATAGGTTCTTGGACTATATTTTCTCTTAAAAGGAATTGAATTTTATATTAAATAATTGGGTTAATAAACTTCTTGGATTCAATATTTATATAGTCTACACCCTAGTAATATATAATTTTGTAGAAAATTCTTTGACAAATAATGTGCCAGTGTAGGTGTTAAAAGAGTCTAGTGATGAGTGGTCTCAGATGGGGATCTTTGTTCAGATTCACCTGAAGATCAAGGAGAACATGGAGGGTGATTTCATGGCTAGTCTCCAAGTGACTCGTCATCTATTAGAGTATATTCATGTCACGACCTGTCCCCCAGGGCCTGTATCATGACTACCCCAATCCTGTCTTCCAAAGGCCAGGTGCGGGCGACTAGAACCAAAGGCGTAATTCCCTAAAACAGGGAAAGAATTGTCTTTATAAAACGAAAACAAAAACAACCAGAGTACAATCTGAAGAAAAAAATATCTAAATATATATAAAAAGTGTGCTGAAAGTACAAAAGTGGCCAGAAATACAAGCCAAAAAAAGGTACAGCTACAACTGAATGAAAGTAAAACTAGAAAAGACAAACTACGGAATGGAGAAAGAAGCTCCTGGATCATCCTCCGGGTTCCTACCTGAAGGGTAGGTACAGATTTTCTCCTCAGCACTCCATGTCTATTGTTCTGCTCCGTGTGCCGTCACGTCGCGTGGTACACCTCTGGGTACCATCTAGTCCTCACGCTCTCGGCCTCCGTCAGTGCTGTTCATCATCTACATCCAACACAACGAGGTGTTGGCATAGCCCATGCAAGGGTGAGTATGAAGATCCTCAGTCGGGACCCCAAGACCCTCAAGGTCTCACAAAATCCAACAAGGATAAACCACAAAGAATGAAATCAATGGATAATCATTACATAGGTATATTCCAATACATATACCTATGTTATCAAGTAACCCATCTCAATCATTAGGAAAATAAAAGAGGTCATCGACTCAGCTCAAACCAGGATTCTCATTATTGAAACCACGACAGCTGGAGAACTCCTCCACTGTCGAGTATCGTGGCCATGTCGTGACTTCAAGGCACTACTCACTAACCATAGACTGCTGAGGTACTCATCCTATCCAGTACCGCGGGTCTGTTGCCAAACCGAATGCTCATCCACTGTGGGTCTGCTACCAAACCGGGCACTCCCCCTAATAGACATCAGAGGTACTCCTCATTTTGAGTACTATAGGATTGTAGCCAAACTAGGTGCTCTGTCCAGCTTGGGTATACCATCAAACCGAGCGCTCCATCCATTGGGCTAGTTGATCACTCAGGGTCAAATTGGTCAAGGAGTCATCAGGTCTACCGCTACTAGGTCTCTACACTCTATCTGCTCATCATAGGGAGGAACCGCTCCACAAGCTACTGGTCAATACCCCAAGAATAATGAAATCGTTGGTTGAAGTATCTCAAAGGACCACCACATCAAAAGGGTCTCAATGCAATAGAGGAAGCATCAATCGGACGCCCGATATGTGAGTTATTAACTTTTTAGTCTCGAGGGCCTGGTTGGATTCATGTACGAACCAACCTGACCATGACTCAACTATACCCCAAACTCCAGTGGGGTATACTCAAAAAGATGACTATGCTCCAAGAATATCTTTTCAACTAACGGTTTATCAAATGGATGTCTGGTGCCAAAGATATTGACCAAGAAGGAAAAGGGTCAGTAATGGGCCCGGGTCTGGTCCGACCCAGTCGGACCGACTCGTTCTGACCCTCACAGGGAAGACCTGGTCTAGGATGACCTAGTCAGAGTTGATGGGCCTGACCAATCCCATTGGGCTAGTTAACCCGTTGTGTTTGACTTGGTCCACTGGGCCCGGCCCAATGTGCCGCGAGGGCGGTTAAACCTGATTGTCGTCAGGTAGGCGCCTAAAAAACTTGGCCCGGGAGACCGGGCTGGTTCGGCCAGCGAATCCGCAAGGGCGTCACGGGTTGGCTCAGCAGGCCAGTGGTCAGGAGGCCAATGGGTAGGCCCCGAGGGGCACGAGTAGGTGGTCAGGTCAATAACAGGACGCGAGTGCCCCGGGTAGGGTGTCGGCGCACCGGGCAGAGTGCGCGGGTGCTGGGAAGGGTGTCTGGACACCAGGCAAGGAGCCAGGGTGCCGGTGAAGCCACGACCGGGGCGCCAAGTACTGCGCAGGGTGACAGGGAGAAGCTTAGGATGTCGTGCAGCGGCGTGGGGTGCCATGCAGCGGTGTGGGCTGGGGCGTGGGATGCCGGGAGCACGCCGACAGGGGTGCAGGCCACCGAGCAGTGCGCCGGTAGGGCCTCGGGCACTGTGTAGCACGCAAGGAGGCACTGGGTAGTGTGAAAGGGCACCGAGTAGTGGAGCGGGGCGTGGTGGGCGCGGGCAGATGATCGGGGGTGCCAAGCCGCGGAGCAGGGCACAGCGGGGTGCGGGTAGGCGATGCGGGGCGCGACGACGCGCGTGCAGGCGGGAAGCGCAGTGGTGCGTGGGGGCCACGGGGAGCACAATCATTGTTCGACATCTTCGTCACCGTCACCTCAGTTCCATGTCGTTGTAGAATCATCACAAAAAGAACAAAAGATGGGTCGGGCCATGTGGGTTTGGCCCGCACCATCCGTCGGTTCACATGAATGAAGCTCAACAATTAAAATACATCACTTTGTATCAATATTCATTCGATGCTGAGAAGAAGAAAAGAGAAGCATCACCATGCAACAACACCTACCTCGTTTGGAATTCATAGATGAAGTCGCGGGGAAAAGGCGGGCATCGATTCATCGTCTGCCACATTTGTCACGTCCTCCCAACATAAGCTTGTGCATGAGAAAGCGTATGGGTTATAAGATAGAGGAAGAAGCGTCGCAGTGTTCTTGCGTTCTTCGTTGGGAGGAAGAAGCATTTTTCGTCGGAGAGATATTTCTCCAAGTTATTCCAAGCATTACTAAGAAGAATGTGCCAACCCAAAATAAAATCATTGACTAACTATTATGTTAATGGGTTGTCATGCATTCAAAAGAATTTTAATTAAAAGAATTAATTCACAGAATTAATGGTTGATAATTGGAAAAATAAATGGAGAGAGGGAAGGTGAGGGGGCTCCCTAATTAATTGGGAGTTCCATGGAGTTGAAGGGGGTTAGAGTAGTTAAGGAGCTCATGTGGGCCCCACCTAAAAAAAATCCAGTTGAGGGAGGTTACATGCGGGTGGGCCCCACCACCATAACCTCTCATGGGAGTTTATGGTGTGGTGGCCCCCACCTCCAACCTCCCCTTGGTGATTTTAACCACCTCAAATAAAAATAATCCACAAACTTATTTTTATTTAACTTTATTAAAGAATCACAAAAACAATCTTGCACACTCAATAAAATGAAACAACGATGAAGGTCCCACTAAGAAATCACCGACTTGGTGAGTTCAATGGTGCCCTAGGATTTCAATTCTAAGAATCGGTTCAATAATTATAAAATATCGAACATACGTTTACTGGACGTACCCAAAAAATAAGTTTGGAAATTTATTATCAGTCACCCATGACTCGCGCCAGTCAAGGTTAGGCTCTGCCTAGGTGAAACACACCCCAATGAACCCAAAGTTACTCTTAGATTTTTAATCCAAATCACCGTTTAGATGTTATGAATTTTACAATAAAATATTTTTCACTTGATTATTTTATTCGCAGTGAAATACTAACATTTTCTGGAGGCCCGCCCCTACCAAAGTTAGTATCTCCTTAAATAAATCTTGCCCTCATGAGTGCAGTGGTGGTCTCAGATTTTTAATCTGATCTACTGTTTGTGAGTTATAATCATTTGAAAAATAAAATAATTTATTTAATTATTTTATTTACGGTTAAGCAATTTCTGGGATTTCTCATAGGAGGCCCGCGCCGACTAAACATAAGTCGTGCCTAGGGTAAACCCACTATCCTGAGTGCAACGGTGGCCTCATATTTCTGTTCTTAGTAACTGTTCACGAGTTATTCCACTATTTCAGGAAAACTGCTCACGCGCGTTAATTTAAGCTTAACAAAACTTTGACAGATCTTTCCGGGCACTCCGGGCCTCAGAATCAGGCGCCGCCAGAAACTGCGGGCTCGTAAAATTACAAAACATTTCATAGAAATATTTCTTTGAAATTTAAAGGTTTTTAAATTACCCCAACCTCAGGTATTTACATCCTTGTAAAGCAACAACACACACTAGGGAAACAAAAATGGGGGTACAGAGCATGCATCTGAGCCTCCCTCTCCCATGTTCTCTCCTGGAGGTTCTGTGTTTCTCGAGAATGCACACCAGCAGAATTGACCATACACGCAGGACCTGCTACTATCAATCCTCAATCTACACTATAACCTCTGTGAAATTTGCCCCATTATCGATATCCATCTCCCCGTGGTCGATGATGTGGGGCGGGTCATGCATGCATCTCCTCAACTGAGATACATGGATGACATCAGTAACCCAGTGCAACTGAGGTGGAAGGGAAAGGCGGTAAGCCACCTTGCCTACTCTACTGAAGAAGTGGAGGAGTGACTGTAAGAGACTGTAGATAGGCTGCACCATCTCTATCCAAAAAGAATTTATGTAAGGTAGCCAGCTCCTCTGTCACCTCTCCTGGTGGCTGAATACTAGTCCTCCTGCTGAGCGCAACCGCAACAACGTTCCCCTTCCCAGGAGTATAGAATATCTCAATGTCATGGTCCCGAAGAAACTCAAGCCATCACCACTGTCTCAGGTTCAGATATTTCTAAAATAAGACACACCATATACTATTGATATTAGAGTAAATTGTAAACCGTTCACTCAAAAAACTATGGGTGATACTATCCCATTATATGAACTCCACATCATCCTTCTTCACCTACATTCTACAAGAGTTTCTAATATTTCTCCTTTTACAAAAAGGGAAATCCAGTCTCACCCCCTAGATGAACCACATCCTTTAACTAATACTATCAATCCTGACATGAACTGTAATAATTCATTCCATGGACGACGTCGTAAGTCCTCAACGCTACTACCAATAGAGCCAACTGTTACAGTCACCTCCAAGGGTTGAATCACACTATCGGAATCAATGTGTGGTCACTAGATCTCCTCCCCTAGAAATCTCCAAAATGAGGGTAAAGTCAACAGTTTTAACCAGAACCTCTTAGTATTAAACACACAATAAGGGTAATGAAGAAAACATTACAAGAAAAAGTGTCTTTTATTACTGCATCTCAAAGTACAAAGACACAAATAAACCACAAAGAATGACATCAATGAAGCTAGAAGCATCATGAATGAAGGCCTCTATGCCTGGAACTAGTCCCTCTTCTATGTAATAGATTCCGGGGATCCATGGTCATATGCTTTAGATGACTGAAGCTATGCTCTCCCATGTGCACCTATTCCCTGCGGTCGGGGTGGACATCCTAGTGGTGTTGGTGGAAACACCTCGAAGCATCGTCCACCACCATCTACAAGGCCAACTCCCCTACCACATCTGCCTTTGCCCTGTGAACCATCTCGATCGAACTCTTCCTTTGCCTTGGAGGTCCTTCATCTATCTGCAGATTGTCTATATGGCGGGTAAGAAAACCACATGCTATGTGACCATGCCCGCCGCAAGAGTAACACTGCCCGCTCCTGGTATGCCTGGCTCTTTCTCCACTCTGGGTGCCATGCACAACCGATCATGAGTAGTGCAGTCGATCACCTATAGGTATGGTCCTCATGGACCTCAACATCATTTGTGTACTTCCTGTTGTAGAAGACTCCGCTACACATCAGCTAGTTGTGGGCCTCACTGCTGGAGAGTGCTCAGCAAAGAAACTATCCACTAGGAAGGCTAGCTCCAACACCCCCGTCTGTATGAGGATGTTGTGTGAGACAACTAAAGCTCTAATCTCTCGCCTGAGTCCCTGCTCGAAGGTTCGGGCCCAGAAGAATGGGTCTTGTACCATATCAGTGGAGTAGTGTGAGAGGTCGGTAAACCTCACAATGTATTGCGCCTCCATTATGCTACCCTGCTATAGATGCAGTAGCTCCTTTATACGTACTGCTCGAAGGGTAGCTGGTACAAACTCTGCCCGGAACAGGCTCTTGAAGTCTACCCATAGAATTGAGGCCTCGTCATGCATCTAGAGCATCAGGCTCCACCATATGCTTGTTGTTACCAGAAGGAGGCTGGATGCAAGGATCAGCATGATGTCGGATAGTGTTGCTACTAGTCTGAAGACTCTCACTACAGCCTCCAGCCAATCCTCAGCTGCCTGCGGGTCTATCTCTCCCCTATACATGGGTGGCCTATGGAGCTAGAACTCATGTTGCGCGCTCATGCGGCATGCACTCTTTGCTACTGGGGATGGTGGCATCGGTGGCCCAACAAGAAGTGGTATCTTTGGTGACTTCACTGGTTCATCAACAAGAATAGGGCCCTATACTGAGGCCTCATCGCTCGGCAGGCTGTCAGTACGTACAACTCTCGAGGCTCTAGCTGGTCGTCCGCAGGGAGGTATCATGAAAGAAACAGATGTGACACTGTCAAAAGACAATACCTGGTGAGCTGACCTGGTTTGAGATGACATAAAGAAAACTTTTGAAAACATGCATGCAATCATTGTTTTTATGCATTCAGTCAGAAATCAGAAGTCATGGTCCTAGTGTATGGATACGTCAGCCACCCGCACCAACACTAGACTCCCTAAACTGAAAACCACTCTTAGTACCGTTAACACTATTGCTGCATAGAATGTAAGTATTAGAGTCCTATGTTCTGTGGTATAACCTAGTCATATGATACCAATTTTTCATGACCCATCCCCCGTGACCCATATCGTGACTACCCCAATCCGGCCTTCCAATGGCCCGGGGTTGCCGACTAGCACCAAATGCGTAATTCCGTAAAACTGGAAAGACATTTCCTTTATAAAACGTAAACACACACACCCAGAGTAAAAGTGAAATAAAACACTAAGTAAAGTTGTATAACATGTGTTATGAAAGTATAAAAGGGTCCAAAAATAAAATCCATCAAAAAGGTAAAACTACAACTGAATGAAAGTACAACTGAAAAAGACAGACTACTAGATGGAGAAAGCAGCTCTGGGATCGTCCTCCAGTTTCCTACCTGAATGGTAGGTACATATGTCCTCCTCATCACTCTGTGTTTATCAGTCTTCTCCATGTGCCATCACATCGAGTGGTCCACCTCCGGTTACCATCTAGTCCTCGCGCTCTGGGCCTCCGTCAGCGCTTTCCATCATCTACATCCAACACAATGAGGTGTAGGCATAGCCCGTGTAGGGATTAGTATAACGATAGTCAATATGGCCCCAAGGCCCCTAGGGTCACACAAAATCCCACAAGGATAAACCACAAAGAATGAAATAAATGGATAACCATTACTTAGTTATATGCCCATACATTTACCTATGTTATCAAATAACCATCTCAATCATGTGGAAAAAAAGGGGGTCATTTACTCAGCTCAAACATGGATTTTGATTATTGAAGCCTCTGCTACTGAAGAACCCTTCTTCTGTCAAGTACATTGGTCCTATCACGGCTCTGATACACTACTAATTAACATTATACAGCTGAGGTACTCCTCCGGTTGAGTACAGCGGGTCTGCTGCCAAGTCGGGCACTCCTCCATTGTGGGTCTGCCGCCAAGCCAGGCGCACCCCCTAATAGCCGTCAGAGGAAATACTCTTATCGAGTACCATGGGTCTGCTACCAAACCAGGCATTCTATCCGCCATGGGTCTGCCGCCAAACAGGGCGCTCCGTCCACTAGGCTAGTCAAATAACTCCAAGTCAAATCGGTCAACCAGTCGTCAGGTCTACAGCTTCTAGATCTCCTCACTCTGTATGCTCGTCTCTAGGAAGATACGATCCACGAGCTACTGGTCGAAACTCCATGTGTCACGAAATTTCACTTGGAAGTATCTCAAATGACCACCATGTCAAAGGGGTCACAAGGCAACAGACGCCATGCCAATCGGACGCCCGGTCTGTGAGTTATTAGCGTTTTAGTTGTGGGGGCCCGGTTGGATTCATGTATGACCCAACATGACCATGACTGAATTATACCCCGAACTATAGTAGGGTATACTCAAAGGGATGGCTATGCTCCATGAATACTAGTGACACTGATGGTTCATCAAATGGATGTCTGGTTCCCAAGATATGGCCCAATAAGTAAAAGGTTCAGTAATGGTCCCGGGTCCGGTCCGACCCAGTCGGACCGACTGAGCCCAACCCAGACTGGACCTACCTGGTCTGGGTCATCCTAGTGAGAATGGATGGGTCTGACCCATCCTACTGGGTAGGTCACCCTTCTATGTTTTGACCAGGTCCGCTAGGCCCGACCTAGCGGACCACGAGGGTAGTTCGACACGATTGTCGCCACATAGGAGGCTTGGTAACTTGGCCCGAGAGACTGGGACAGTTTGGCCAGGGACACCATGGGGGTTCCGTGGGTTGGATCAGCATGCCAGTGGTCGATAGGCCAGCGGGCAGGCCGCACACGGTGCGGGCGGGCCAGCATGCCACTCACATGCTGTAGGTGCACCAGTCAGGGCGCTGGTGCGCCGGGAAGAGCACGTGGGGTGCTGGGAAGGATGCTGGGACACCAGTTAAGGTGCCGGGGTGCCCTGCAAGCCACGACAGGGGCTCCGAGCAGCATTTCAGGGCGCCATGCAGCGTCGCGGGGGCTGCAGGCAGAAGCGAGGGGCACCGGGCAGCGGCGCACGGCGCAGGGCAGCAGCGAGCAGCGCCGGTCTGTGGCACGGGGCACAGGGCAGGGATGCGGGCTTCCAGGAAGCAGTGTGAGTAGGGGTGCGGGTCGTCGGGAGCACACCGGCTGGGGTGCAGTGCGCCTGGAACTGCATTAGTAGGGGTCGGGGCACCAGGTAGCGCATAAGGGGGCGTCGGGCAGCATGCAAGGACACCGGGTAGCGGCGTGGGTCACGACGACACGTGGGCATGCAATGTGGGGTGTGGCGGTGTGCAAGCAGGTGGGGAGCACAGTGGTGTGCGGGGGCCATGGGAAGCGTAATCTTCATTCTCCGTCTTCATCGACATCACCTCAGTGGCATTCCTTCGTAGAATCATCACAAAAAGAACAACTGAGGGGTCGGTCCTTGTTGGTTGGGCCCACAACCTCCGGGTTTAAAGTGGTAGCATTCTGTGCACATGAAAAATCTTAACAATTAAAATACATCACTTTGTATTAATCTTAATTCGATGCTGAAAAGAATAAAAGAGTAGCATCATCATGGAACAACCTCTACCTCATTTGGGGTTCGTAGAGGAATTCGCGGGGAAAATGCGGGTGTCAATTCATCATTTTCTACATTCGTCACATCCTCCCAACTTAATCTTGTGCGTTGGAAAGCATCCGAGGTAGAATACCGAGAAAGAAGTATCACAGTGTACTTCGCATTCATCTTTGGGTGGAAGAAGCATTCTTCATTGGAGAGATATTTCTCCATGTTCTTCCATGCACTATCAAAACGAATGTGCCAACCCATAATAAAATAACAGACTAACAATTATTTTAATGGTTTGACATGAATTCAAATGAATTTGAATTAAGAGAATTAATTCAAAGAATTAATGGCGGAGAGTTGGAAAAATAAATGGATAGAGGGAAGGTGAGGAGGCTCCCAAATAAATTCAGAGTTCCTTGGGATTGAAGGGGTTAGATAAGTTAAGGAGATCAGGTGGGACCCACCTCAATAAAATCCACGAAAGGGAGGTTATGTGAAGGTGATATCCCCCACTATAACCTCTCATTGGAGGTCATGGTGTGGTGGCCCCTACCTCCAACCTCCCCTTAGAGCTTTTAACTACCTAAAATAAACATAATCCACAAACATATTTTTATTTAACTTTTTTAAAGAACCCCAAAAAACTATCTTCTAATATTTATAAAATGCAACTACAGTGAAGTCTCACTAAGAAATCAACGACGCTGCAAGTTCAACGGTGCCCTTGGATTTCAATTCCGTGCATTGGTTCAAAAGTTATGAAATCTCGAATGTACGTTTATTGAACGTACCCGAAAAAAATATTCAGAAAATTATTATCTATCACCCTCAACTCGCACCGGTCGAGGTTAGGCTCTGCCTAGGTGAAACAAGCCCCAACGAACCCAATGGTACTCTCAGATTTTTAATCTACTCACCGTTTAGAAGTTATAAATTTTACAATAAAATAATTGTCACTTAATTATTTTATTCACAGCCAATAACTAACTTTTTTTGGTGGCCCGCGCAGGCCAAAGTTACTATATTCTTAAATAAAGAATGGCCTCAAATGTTCAGCAGTGATCTGGGATTTCTTATCCAATCAACCATTTGTGAGTTATAAGCATTTCAACAATAAAATAATTTATTTAATTATTTTATTTACAGTTAATCCATTTTTTGGATTTCTCACAGGAGGCCCGCACCGACTAAACTTAAGTCGTGCCTAGGGTAAACCTGCAATCCTAAGTGCTACAGTTCCAAAAAATTTCTGATCCGAGTAACCATTTAAAGGTTATTCCACTTTTTCAGGAAAACTGCTCACAAGCGTTAATTTATACTTAACAAAACATTGACGGATCCTTCCGGGCACTCCGTGCCTCAGAATCAGGCGCCGTCAAAAACTGCATACTCATAAACTTACAAATAATTTGTAAAAAAGAATCCTTGAATTTCTGAGTCTTTATAATTATAATAGATCATCCTAGTGCTAAATTATTCTGACAGTGTATGAAATTTCATCATGGGGGGATATTGATTTTTAGTGGTCATTTTCCATTGTTGATATTTTTTTAATCAAGGATTTATATGAGGTTACCTTATAACTGAGGAATGTGGTTATCTAGAATTTCCACCCATCTGAGTGGTCTATTCATCTTGGATACACCAAGATTTTTTATCATTTTTTGATGGTTCTGGTGGCCATGCATGTGGTGGGAAACCAAGGAAATTGTATCTTGATTTTTTACATGTTAGGAGGGATATGAAGATCACCACAGGACCTATGGTTTACTGTAGCCAATAAAAATTTCTACCTGGATATGGGATGATATTTTAATGGATTTTATTGTAGGAATTCATCATACACCCCAAGGAGATAATTCTATTTCATTATTGACCTATGGTATGACTAAATCAGCACATTTCATTCCAGCTTTAGATTCAAAAATGTGGAAGAGTTTTGATGGTTTTATGTTCAGGTTGTTGTGATTATTCATGTTCTTTTATCAACAATTAATTGAGGTGATGACTCATATTTAACATAATGTATTTGGAATGTCCATCATAAGGATGTGGGGAACTATTGGCATTGAGTAGGGAATACCATCTTCAAACCATTGGTCATACATAGTTCAAAAATAATATTTAAGATTACATGCTCTTATAATATTTTTTTGGACATCAATAGTTCTAGGGATACACATTTGATATTGTTTGTGTTTTCAGATTACTGTAATTAAAAATCCATTGGTTTAAATGGATCAAATTAGGAAGTTTCCTTGATATAGTGGCTTGTAAGGGGGAGATTGGATTGTGTTTCTTCCCCATTCTCCTCCATCATTTGGTTTATTTTTCTTCATATTTCATATCTTCTTACTCTCTTTTGATGGTACATTGACATATATGGTTTTATCGCCATTTATCAGTCATTTGATTGGCTTTCCCTCTTTTATATTTTTTTCTCCACAACCTCACCACATGGGATAGGTTATCCATATATTTAATGCATCTACTAGTGTTTCATCCTCATCATCATTGTTATCTTATTGTAATGATTATTCAACAAATGTCATAATTTTTACATTTTATTCTTCTATTGATTCTCAGACAATTCTCGTTGTGTGAAATTGGGGCCCTAGGATAATTTCTCTATCTCCTAGCCTCACAATTATTGACTCCACTCTTAGTCAGGATGGTGCAATAAAATTCAATGATATTTTTGGATGTGAGTTGTAAAATGTCGATGGTGTTCCATGAATATCCTTTATCTACTAATCACCCCTAGTTGTTCCCATTGGAGGTGTTCATTATATTGTGTGAGGTGTATGGAATTGTTGGATTTTTCTTTTGAATGCATGGTTGATGGGTCCTAATGTAGGGGTTTATGGTGCACGATAGTCATGGATCGTCATTAAAATGGGGATCCAGGAGTCCCAAACATTATAGGTTTATCCATTTTCTCTTGGTTTCCATTGGGGATTTTTTGGTATCTCTATAAATGTTTTTTTAGTGGAATTAATTTTTCAATGTTAGTCTTCATTTGATATCTCTGGGGATTTATTTTTATGTTTTTTTATTTGAAGGAGATGTTTCTTATTCTAACAATGGTTATGATTTTTTTCTATAAAGTGTTTAATTTAGAGATGGTTTAGTTTTTTTCATGATGATGCTGGTGGATGGTCTTCTTTATAGTGAACTTGTTTGTCAATGGTGGTGATGTTTCATTGATTATGGTGATCGCATGTTAGGTTACCATCGCTATGTTCGTGGTGGGATTGAGGGTGACCAGGATTTTTAAATATTCACTTTTGGTATTTATTTTTTTGATATTTTAATTTGTATTATGTGTTTTTCTGATCTATATTAAAGATAAAAATGATTTTTTTTAAAAAAAATATTGATTTTTTTTGTAATGGGTCCCTTTGAAGATCCTTATGGGTGATAGTGTTGGTACCCCTTTTGTTGGGAGGAAGATGGTGATACCTCAATATTGGGATTGTGCCTTGTATTGGAGGCATCTGTGAAATTCATGTTAAAATGGTAGCATTTTTTGACAACTTTGATTCACCAAAAATCATATGTCAATAATAGACAAAAAGATTCATATTTTCTTGGGGGTGGCTAGGTGTTCTTGAAAATGGTACCCCACAATGGGTCATCATCGTTTGGGTAAGAATGGAATGATAACATAGATGTATGTTAGGTCTTTTTATAATTCCAAGTGGATCGATAATTTGGAATACATTTTATATTTTCATCCACAACTTTTGTCAATTCATGATTTGGTTCATGTTTCTTTGCTGAATAAGTACAACTAAGATCTGTCTCATTTATAGAATTTGGAAGACTACCAAATAGAGCATGAATTTTCTATGTTTTAGTAGTCGATATATATAATAGATTAATAGAGGATAATGCTTTTTGGGATTTCTATTACATTGTTCTGAATTCTTTTACTACATGAAAATGATGAGCAAGTGTCTCTGGAGGAGAATTCCTGGGATGAAAATTGTATCCATTTTTTTCTGATCAAGAATTGAAGAGATATTCCATGGGAGTAAATTGTTCATGGTGGGTATAATATTCACATATTTGTTATTATTTTGAGGTATTCCTTGTTTAATTTTCTATCTACTGTTTATATATGTGTTTCCCCCTTTAATTTTAATGAAAAATTTTGTTTTTTCCATTATCTACATGGGGAGTACAGTTAGAATATGTTTTTCCAAATTGTGGGTCCTAGACCAGGTAACCAAGAAAAATGTGTTTTTCTTAGAAATAGGTAAAAAATAAAGTTAGACCGGGGGTTGTAGGCCATAAAACCAAACCATGTAGTTTGATCATCATAGATGGAGAGGGGGTCATGCTTGGCGTCTAGATTGGAATACCCTGTAGGAAAACTGTAGGCTTTTCCAGGTCATTAAAAACACGGAATTTATTAAAGTACCTTCTTAAAATATGACTCTCAAACTCACCTACAGATGGTATTTCATCCATAGGTCCACCCAATCTTTCCCCCTTCTTCTTTTGGGATCCATTTAATTTTGTTACTTTCCTAGTATTCATAAAGAAAACTTCATGTAAGTAGTTCCTACCTTGTTTTATCCTTTATTTATAGGATTTCATTATTTATTCTATAGAGTTTAACATATGCAGTGGATTTGGTGACCTATTTATTGATAGATCATGTTGTTTAGTGTTCAATATTGAAATTTTATTTTCAATCACTATTTTATAATTGTTTTTGAGGTGTAGTTTTGTTTTAACACCAATTTCAATGATGTTCTAACTCTGAAATATGGTGTTATATTATTAAGCATTATTAGATGAGTTTGATATGATTTCTTAACATCGTTAATGGGTTATATATATTATTTATTTGGTGAAAAAAAATTTCTTAAAATTATTGATGGTGCATATGTGTTGAAAATGGGATTATAATGGAAATGTGACAATTCCCTTATGTGTTCAAAATATGATTTCTTTTTATATGTGTTTAATGTTTTGGGTAAAATTTGGGGAATGTGATAATAATTTTTTGAAAAAAAATTGTGGTATTTTTTTTTCAAATGATGTTTTGGATGTGGAAACAATGATTTACCATTTTTATTATATTAAGTGGCTTCTATGTTTATGAAACTAATTTTTGTGTGATATGTGTCTCTAAATTTGAGAACAAAGTAATTCCTTGGTGTCTAGGTGGATGGAATGGTATTAGCATAAAATATGACATGGAAGTAGCCTAACCTTGATTCTTTTAGTAGAATTGATGATTACAACAATAAGTAAATTATTATGTTTTGATACACTAGTATTTTAGATTTAATCCTCATCAGCATCTTGTGCATGGGGATGAAGTATTGTGTTGTTACTATACCACTTTTCATCAATTCACGTTGTACCTATATTTAAACAAGATACAGTTCCTATAAATATTTCCCAATATATAGTTATAATTTTTGATATCATACTTACCATCGACATAGAGATAAAATTATGCTTTATTTATGATGCAAGGCATGTCTTTCCCATAAAAATATTATCCTGGGAAAATGATTTCTATAAAATGGTGTTATCTATTTCTTTATAAAAATTGAATGTTTATTTTTGTAAATCGTTTTTAATCATGGAATCCTTTTTTGGGTGGAATCCAATAAGGCTTTGGCTTACAACTTACATACACATTTCTGTGTAAGTAGAATTTGTTTTTTTTACCCAAGAAAAGGAAAAAGGTTTTGATACTATGGTTAAAGATGCCAATGGTATTCCAATTCATGTGTTGTGGTGGTGTCTTGAGGCTGATGATTCTCTTTTACATTGCAGTTTTGGAATTGTTTACTTATTCCCCATTTCTTATAGACCATGTGGTTTTTGTTCAAAAATATAAACATTGAATCTAAATAATTGTTATGACATGTTTGGTAATGAATGTTTAGTTTTTGATTACTTTTTACTGTTGATTATTTTTGTTTATAAATTCTAGAAAAATCATTACCATTGTATAATATTGATACATGAACACTAGTTTCCATCCCATGGGGATTGGGGATTCCATTTGGCCCATTGCGTAGACTGGGTTGGATTTCAAATTGTATATCACTCTGTATTGGTTCAGGATAGGACTGGAATACAAAAGGCTGAAGATATAAATCTAGTGGGGTGAAATTTTTACTATACCAGTTACTGTAGTAGGTGTAATGTGTTACTGTAGAATTTGAATAAATTAATCATATTATAGAATTAGAGACCCTAGTTTTGGTCTATGAGTATTAGAGTCACTAGGCTAGCAGTGGACTTCATTCCATTGGTACCATGGGCTACATGGCCTTTGATTCACCTTTAGAATCTTGGATATGGAATGATTGGCCACATGACCATATTTGTTTTCAATATACCACACATGTGAAATACACAAAATGGGATTCCATGATATTAGATGCCACCAATTAACAACTATCTATATTTTAATGGTGACAGTGTTTATAAATTTCAATAGGTACTTGCAACCATGATAAACATTATTGGGTAATTTGTTCTCATCATCCATTTGATTTACCTCATTATGCTTCATCAATGATGTAGATACCGGATATGGGATATTTCATTGTATTAGGGTCTTGGGCCTCTGAGTCATGTATTTAGAAATTTGAATATTGGTCGTTGGGTTGTATACTAGTCATTGTCCTTATAGGACTAAAAATCATGTTTTTGTTCTCTCTTCATGTCATAAAAATGAGGATTGAGGAAATATTAATAAATATCTCAAATTCATTTGAGCACGGATGACCCAAGAACCATATCCTTCATTTTATCCGTGGGTATAATTTGTTTAAAAAATTTTCTTTTTCACTTTAATTTGGTAAAATAGAATAAATATTATGAATCATCAAAGTAATAATTATCAAAAAAATTTAAAATTAATTTTTACCTATAAGGATAATTGAAATAAAATATAAATAAATAACAATAGTTATGGTTAAAATGCGTTTACTAGGGGTCCATATAAAATATTAGTGAAAAAACGACCTTAAATCATTTTTAAAATATAATGAAAGGCCATATTATAACATTTTAATTTCTAAGACTCATTAATAAGATACTTTAGAACCATTTTTCTATTTAGAAAATGTGTGTACACCTTTCTGTTTTTGACATTTAAATTCCTTTCACTCAATTAATCTATATACCGCTAGTACCACGATTACCATGTTCAGTCATTAATAACTTTTTATTTTGACCAGTACATACCCATATAACATCCCAAATTCCATACCCACATCCGCGTAACAATTGAATGACTTAAAATACATTCTATGAATACTTTAGTTATTATAATAAATAGTTTGTCCTGGAAGTCGTAAAATTCCTAATATTACATTTTTATTTTATTTCTTCTTCCACCATAAAAAAATATAATATGATATTTATTATATCATATATTCCATTTTACATTTCCTTTGTTGACATATTAGATAATGTTACTCATTTTTATGACAGATTACAGCTTCATGAAGGGATATGATTCATTTATCATAATCGATTTACCTGAATGGTAATGAAGATAGTTTTAATGAATATATTCCATAAAAATTACATATTAATAATATTCATGAAATATTTATCATTATAAAATTATATTATATAATTTTAATTCATATACTAAAAATTATAATGCCAATTGTGTTAGTGCGGATTACCTCTACCACAAAGTAATGTGATTGTATCATCATCACGAAATAACCAGAATAATATATATACGTATATTTTAAAAAATCATATTGTATTTATAATATTTTTATCATTATTAAATGATAATATAATAAATTATTTCATAAAATAATGATCAATGAAGAATGTAAACATTCTTCATACATGAATATAGCCTAACATCCCCATGATGTAAACATAGATAATTTTTCATTTTCAATTTACATGATCATATTATGATTTTGTATTTGTTAATAAATACAATTATAAAAATATTATTTTTCATATAGAGATATTAAATTAGTGACATCTTTGAACATGATCAACACAATGAATCGGTTATGATACAATGAACAAGACGTCCATAAAAAAATGTTGAATTAGAATATTTCGTATTCTAATATTTCATTAAAAATAAAAAATTAAATTTATAATTAAAAAGGATTTAAAATTTAAATGGTTCTTATGAAATAAAATATTTTATATAAACATATTATTCTGATGGTAAATTACATGAAATGTAGGTTTATACTAGAGGTAAGGGTTTCCCTAATTTCACATTTTCTTCTCAAAGAGGGATGCCTATTATGCAATTGTCTTCATTATATATTGTATATAATGCACCTTTACCATGTTATATAATTATTACATATTTCATAATTGTGTATTTTGTTTTAATTTGAATTATTTTATCCAAGGGGAAATGAAATCTTGGTAACCATACTGTAAAGAGTTTCTTGTCTCAATTTCTATTCATTAGGTAATAATCCATTCTCATAAACTATATTATAAACTGATTAAGATTTATTTGATATCTAAATTTATTTATTGTGTATTTTAAATTTTCATATATGAATTTAAATTTTATACATAATATATCATCTAATTAATTATCATTTAAATGATATTATATTTTAAAATATTATTTGTCAAAAAATCTATTTCATTGGGACAAATGTTGATGATATGAACCTAAATTAATTTTTATGGGGTATAAAAAAACCCAACTGTACTATTATATCATTTATATAATTATGTTCATTATATTTAACAAAAAAATTGATGTAGTTCTTTCTTGCGTATTACAATTGATGTTTTTCTAATGATTTAATGGATTTATGTGATAATTTCATTTCTTTTTTAGGCTGGTTATTTTGATTGTTATTTTATAGGAAATTATGTGATATTATTTTCATGAACAACAAAACATTAGTCAGAAATGGGTCGGAATATGGTTATCATGTTTTATTTCAATTTATTTATTGATTAAATAAATATTAATAAAGTTATTTATATGTGTCACTAATTATGTATTTTAATTTAAATTGCATATCATTGTCTTTCATATACATGTTGTCAAAAATATTTTTCCAAATATTGATTCTATAAAAATATTATTTATTTATTTTATTTAACATGATCATTTATATTTTATTTTATATTTTTAAAAAATATTTCAAATTTATTTCCAAATGATGCTCTTCTGAATCCCCTCATCAAATTTTTTTAAAAGAATTTTTTGTCTAACTTTTACATCAAGGAAAATTTTTACCACTATTAGGGGGATTATTTTCATTGATATAGCCTTTATATGTTTATTATTTTGTATAAATTAAATATAGTTTTGAAATAATTTTTTGATTTATTATTTTTAATAGTTATTTCTTACCTAAAAATTTTATTTTCATTAGAAAATGTTTTATATTGGATTTTAATGGTACTTTCATGAATCATTTTCAAAAAATATATCTTTTAACGTTTTCTCCAAAGGGAATATTTTGAAATGATACCATTATAAATCATTTTCATGATGCATTATGATTATTTTAATGGTATTATAAGATAAGTAATATCATTCCCATAGGATAATCAGGATTGAAATGTATTTTTATGGATCACATCTTGTTTCAATGGGTTAGACATTTTTTAATGGGATTTTTAGGGAAGCTGTTTATTTTATGGGGTTAACAATGTTTCAATTATATTTATATGTGACAATATTTGTTTTACATATAATCGAGATGATTGGAGAGGAATCGAGTTTGTATCGTAGAGTATATAATTTAATTAATGATCTATGAAATTTTATCATTATATATTTCTTGAATATTGTTTATAATTTTTGGTGGTTCCTTATAAACTACGTATGGGTGGTCACATTATAAAAAATGTTTTAGTAGTATTTTATTATCCATGTCTAAATTGTTTTGTGATAAACCAATGATTTGTGAATATGTTATATAAGACTAATTAATTGGGTAAACCAAAGGTGGATGATGTCCATTTTAGTTATTACATTTGTTCGAAGTGATTTGAAGATATTGGTCTAGGATGACAATTAGTTTTAAATATTCATTTTATGGGGTCATATTGTTTAAAATGATAAATATTGACATAAAATGGTGTATTATTTTTTACTATGATGCCTCTTTATATAGTTAAATCATAATTAAATATTTTCTTTTTTCAGATCCAAGTATTGATCAATGTGAATATTATTATGTTATTCTCATTGAATTTTATTATGTCATCATACAATTTCCTTATACATATGATCCAAGATAAAATTTATTATTTAATGCAGCAATTAAAGATATATTTTAATTTAATTCACCATTCTTATGTTTCATTTTCATCATGATATAATGATTGAGGTGGAATGAATTTTTTTTATAAGGGTTTCATATTGAAGATGATGATGAACAAACGTGGAGTATGAAAATCATCATATAGTGGGTGCTGATGATCTAATTTATAAACCCTTTAATAATAAATACATTGGTATAAGTGTTTTTATTATTTATATAAAATAATAAACCTACAAGGTCTTTGTGAATTTATGTTTTCAATGATTTTTCTTCTCATGGTTTATGTAATTGTGATTGAAAATCAGGTCACCCATATTAGAATCTAATATAGAAATGTGTACATTATTATTTTTACTATAGACTATGGAGTTAATATTTGATCTTGCTAAAGAAGGGGTTTACATTTCATGATTTTGGGTTGCATCAGTTATGCCTCAGATGTTCCCTAAACTATATTGGCCTCTTTATGTGCTCTCAGTGAGCCTAGAAATGTTCATTGGATTCTATGGCCACATCATATCATCAAAACCATTGTAAAAAAATTTAATCATCTTGATGGATAGAATCCATACGGAACTATATGTTTATCTATGAATGATCTTTTCTGTTCCCTCTTGTAGTAAATCCATTTTTATTTTAATTTTCCAATTTCAAAAATGCACTCTTGGTGCGGTGAAGCATCTATAGCACACAGTTAAATAATATTTCCTTTATACATTTTTTATTTCACATAACCCCTATATTTAACTCATGTGGTTACTTTCTAGACTCTTTTTAGTAGTTAATATTTTTCTTATGGTAGATTAATGACATTAATTTTAGACCACCATATTAATTTGGGAATACATGGGATACAATCATTAGATTTTTATTTTAATGATATGTGTAGTCAATCCCAAACATATTGCTGCTTGAATATACAAATTATTTTTAATAAAATAAATATGAAATAGAATTTTTATAAATTAAATTATGGACAATTAAAACATATAAAAATTAAATACTCACTATAATTTAAAAATTATATTATTAACATAAAAAATATATAATATTTAAAATGATAATAAATAAATAATAAATAATTAAATTCATAGAATTTAAAAATTGAAAAATTAATTAAATAATTTAAAAATTGATACAAATAAAAAATCTAATTATTAAAAGTATGTTAACAAAATTATTTTATATAATTAGAAAATGATAGTCCAAATTAAAAATTATTTAATTATTTACTATATTACAAAAAAAGAAATAATTACTTTAAAATAGAATATTGAAATTAATTTAAAGTAGTACGATTCAAAATTTATTTTGAAAATTCATAAATCAATGTAATGAATAATTCATATAATAATAATAATAAAATCACATTATCCGAATAATTGAAAACTATTCCTAATTACGAGTGACTAATAATTTTTTAATTAACTAACCACTATGTTAAAAATCACAAGTTAAAGAATAAATTAACATTTTAAATTTAAAAAATAAACCCAAAATATGTGAAAAACACCCGAATTTATTGGAACAACTAAACCAACACATCTATATTGTTCATAATGATTAGGTCAATGTTTTAAGAATATTTTTAGATCTATTTTCTCACATTATTGCTCTCATGGAAAATTTTTAAATGAAAGTCTAAAAAATATACACTTTTGAATATTTTTATTCAATAAAACAAAATATATTTTTTTTGACTAATATACGTATATATATTTCTACTATTTAATTTTTAAAAAATAATAATTTAAACAATACAACAATATATTGTCATAATATATAAACTCTATGTTATTTATAACACAATATTTTTTGTATCATTCGTGAATAAGTAAAACAGACCCAAACTAGAAAAAAATTTTAATAACTGAAAAAATAAGAAATTTTATTATATCGTAATAAAAAACATATATCAAATTGTTAGGGTTTCATAAAAAAATATAAAAATTGAATATTAAATTGAATAATAGGTAGATGAAGAGGCTACAAAATCATGATTAATAAAAGAATGCCAAATCAGTTAATGATGTGAACTTCTTCTTCAACAGCCCAATGTTTATTGGAAATATAGTATTTATTTATTAATGTAATGATAATCCCTAAAACATGATATATTAATGGTAGAGATGGATTTTGGTTATCTATTAATGTTAATATTAAATAAAAATTATTTTGGGAGGTGGGATGGGGAGGGATCCTTTTACACTTGGCATGGAATTCAATTTTTTAATTACACATCTATTAAGACAAATAAAATTAAATATTCAATTAAATTGCGTTAAAATTTTAATATTATTAATGATAAGATAGTATAGGTCTCTAAGGACCTCAGAAAAGAAATAATATATTTGTTTATATTTTATGACAACGTCCCTTTGTTTATAAATCTCCCTATATTTTACCTGTTACCATGGTGGGTAAATATTTCCAAGGATACATATTTACTTAATTATAAAGGGAAATAACATATTACAATAATAATAACATTCATGTTATGAAAATTATTCTCCTAATACTAGTTTTAATTGATAATTTTTATATAAATTACTTAAATTTATATATAACTATATATATATGAAAAAGGTAAAAAAATTATATTATGAAAATTAATTATTTAAGATTAATTGATAATTTCTTATCAAAAAATAAAAAATAATAATGAATAAATTTTTATTATATTTTTTAATTGTAAATAATATCTATTTTATTCATTGAAATACACACTTCATGTATGATAAATTACACTTATAAATATATTTATATATAATATAAAGTATAATTATTAAAAAAAGTAAATTTTTATTAAGACTGAATATAAAAAATTTAACCTCTATTATTACAAACCTATTTATTTCTTCTTACCAATATATATTAAAAATATTCCATGAATTTAATTAAAAAAAATTTAATATATATTTCCAATAGATTCATTTGGAAAAAAATTAATGTATCAAAAAAATAATATCTTTCTAATAAATATATTTTCCAATGTAAATTATATCACTTTATAATATTAAAAAATCAATTATTTTCTGAAATTTAATAGAATTTATTCTTTTCTTAAAATATTTTATTTTATTTAAATGTATATGCATATTAAAATGAGGGGAGTGTTACATCCAACCACACATCCATTGAATTTATTCCCCAAAAAAACCATTATTAATTAGGTAAAAAATGGTTGTACTTCCACCACAATGCATCTTAATGTTTTTATGATTCATCGTAAAATTGATGACTCCTTCAAAGATAATTTACATGGTGAGTGTTATTATATTTTAATCTTATAACGCTACTGTATAAAATTCTTATTATTTTTCCTTTATATGTGATATCATTATCTAGCTATACAATGTATAAGATCAAGTACATGTGACATATTCTGTATGTTTGTGATAAAAATTGATACTTGAAACAAATACTACACATGAGATATCATTAGTGTAGATGTTATATGATATTTGTTTCCCAAAATATTAATAATTTTTAAAGGGATAACATATTTTTTAATAAACATTTCAATCCTATTGAATCTTATATACAACTTCCATCGTGATATTTGAACAAATATCATTACTGCAAAAAAAATTAAAATATCACTTATGATTATTAATATAGATTATTTCATCATTATGTAGTTATAATTAATTTTTAATTACCTAAAAATATTTTTTTAAATCTGTTGATAAATCCATATTGAGTTTCTCTGGGAACTAATTACAAATTAGTAAACTGATAGAGTCAAATCATGAAATATTCAATCAGTCATAAACCGTCCTAACCAAATTCAAAATACACTGACAATCATGATTCAAAATTAAATCATCAAAATATCTACCACCCCTTGATTTGACACAAATCTATATTTCAAAATTTTAAATTCCATACCCAATTGAAGATAATATGAACCACCAAACCACATCAACTGACTGGCTATATGGAACATTTGGCCTAGAAACCATTCATACGTATATCAGCCCTCAAAAATGTCACTCTCATTGTCAACAACTATAAATTATTGATCAATGTGAGACACAAATCCAGAACTCAAGTCATCAACATGGATGAAGCACCAAGAGACACATTTTTTGATCTAGAATACAATGATAATTATTTGGGAATTCGATTAATATCCCAATGAAATGGTGACATCTAAGGTCACACCACCTATAATATCTATATCTATTCAAAAAACACCCCTCCAAATTTTGTCCTCAGTTACATCATTAGAAATGATGAGGTGAAATTCAGTTTTGTGTTTCTAAATAGATTGAATTTTATTTAATGTATCTTAAAAAATATAAGGTCCTAAAATCATTAAATCTTAAACTTTTTTCGAACATTATTGATTTATACACCTCCTCCCATTGAAAGAATTATATTGTTCTATCAAAATTCAATAATGTAATCTATGATTGTTGAAAAAAATTTCTTAGATAAAAACATAATCCTTACATATATTAAAACCCATTTAATATGATATAAAAATTTCATCTAGAGTTATAATTGTCCTTATATATTGGAAATTAATATAATGAAGATCAATAGTGATAATGTTCAACTACATATTTAATTATAATTTAAATCACACCAAGAATATCGAGGTAAACAATGGATCCCAACCATATACAATTAAAATAAGTACTCTTGTTATAATTACCATCTCGTATAGGTATATCTTGTAAATTTGATCAAGTATAAAACATTATCAAAGAGAATATAATTTTTTTTATTTCCTATGGTGACCAACTAGAAGCTGATTTTCATTACAACATTATATGACTTGGGATTATTAATGATGAAATCTATAGTTACGTTCCTCCATTCCCATGTTGGAATTTCTAATGGGTTTACTATCCCGATATACATATTTCATTCTACATGAATATGATTTCATATTAAGAATAAAGATATATATTTTACAATCTATCTCTTTATATAGTCCTATAAGAAATAATTCTAAATGCCTCTATGCATATTTATTATTCCTTAGTGTATTGATAATGTTATGTTCTATTCATCGTCCAATAACCCATTAATTATTTATTTCAATAATGGATTATGTATTTTGTAATAAAATATTATAATTCCTTCAGGGTAAATATTGGACACTAAAATATTCCTTACCTTCATCTATAGCTCAATATCTACCATTGCACATCCTTAATCATCACATGGAATTTATTGTTAAATAATAATTTTTAAAATATAAAATGTTTATACATAATATATCATTTTATTGTATTATAATTATAAATACTTTATTATTATTTCACATCAACCCTCTCTATAGATATGGTTTACCATCCTTTCAAGAAGAAGTTTATGCTACATGTATTTCTTTTATATGGTGGTAGTGTAATTAAATTTCATTTACAACGACAAAAACCATCCATATCCTATTGTCCATGTTTCATTTAGTCAAAATAATTATATAATTTAATCTCATATGATCGTTATATACATCACACATTTCACAATATTGAAATGATTATGTATCCATAATGAAAATATTACAACTACATGCTCTAAATGAAGAGTCTTGTAAATCTTCTTACTAAACATTATTTTTCATGGTGATTTTGTGACAACTATTTAACTTATCCTTTGAAAAAATCCCAATCAGTTCATTGATGATTTACTATATATAAAAACCCCTTATCAATTATAGGGTACTATAATTATGGTCTCATTGAACAATCATTACTTAATATCAATGAATTTTTTTGGTATTCCTTTTTTAAATGGAATTTCACTCCGTTGTGAATTTTTGAATTTTCAAGATTTCAATTTCATGATATATTTCCCACAAAACATTCAAAATATCAATCATATCCATAAAAACCACATATAATGGTTGTACCATTATGTCTCTGACAATTTAAACAAATATTTTTTTAATATAACAACATTTATTCTCTCTCATTTGATTATATGTCCCATGAATAATTTTTATTGTTTCTATAATTTATACTTTCTAAATTCTGTATACAGTTTCTTCTATATAAAAATCATCAATGAAATCCTAATTTTAACATCATGCTATTTATTATGAATTTAATATATATGTATATCATCTATATGGACTAATAAAAATTAGTTAATGTAATGTATAAATAATATCTTCATCATATCAGTTAAGATAATGGAGTGTTTCAGAATTGTTAATTGAGTGACATTGAATTCATTGTTTACATGTCTTCTATAAATTTTTATAATTTTTATAACCTTATTCTTCACACTTAAATGATGGTATCTTGTTCGAATGTCAAAAATTGAAAATATTTAGATCTTAAAAATTTATTTAAAAATACATTAATTTGTTTTATATGATACATGTTCCAGAATATTATCCATTTTAGCTCATTATAATAATTATAAATGTACATTGTTATATAATAGTTATTAATAAAATAGATTGGTCAAAAATATGGTGGTGATATATGTTTTATAAAAAAACAATTAATAATTCTCCTAGATTTCCATATGTAATTTTAAATACTCAATTAGGGACATTAGATATGGATAGATTTATATAGGTATAGCAATAGGTTTGAGATTTACGTGGAACTCCTGCTATTGATTCGGCAAAAAACAATGATTCCCTATTATAAATACATAATCTTATTCACAAAAAAATCATACATTCCTTAAATATTTGAGATTTCAAATTAAATATAGCTATACACCCATCACGTATAGGTAACAAGACCCATATAAGGTACATAACATCAATTAGTATTTCATTATTTTTCATGAATTAATAAATAATCATTGGTTAATTTTAATAGAAAATATGATTTCTTTATACCAAAAAATTGATATGGTGTACATATAGAGAGAAATATTATAAATTTATAATCACGTAAAATTCTAATTAGGTAAGAAAAATAATTTTTTTGAAGAATGTTTTCATATTATTAAAATTTATATGAGGTGTATACATTTTTCATAACCTTATAACTAGTATGTGTTTTAATCAATAATTCATTGTCAAGACATTAGGCTTATGATTTCTAGGATCTTATTATTCTTCATAGATATGATTGAGTTGGTACCAACATATTCATTTAACTCATTTATTGTTATTATTTTAATTATTTTTGATCCTTTTTCTACATTATATTTATCCCTGATTTTTATATATGCGAATAAAAATGGTTTTTCATTTTTTGATTTGCATAAGTTGTTTCTATCATAAATTTTCATTATTTTTTGCATAGATTTTTATACTAGTTAGTGTAATTATAATTCTCTTTTTTATTTAGTTAATATATTATGGGTGAAATATTAGGTTAGGAAATATTTATTTTTAATTAGTATGATGGAAACTTTGTAGATCATTATTATTTATGTCTTTGATGTCATTCATTCCCATATAGAAATAATTTATGTATTCTATTAATAAAATTTTTCTCATGCTTCCTTCATACTTTTAGGAATGTTGAAGGAAATTTTTTAATTCATATATGTGGTTTATCATTGGAGTTTCCAAGAAACTCCATATTCTATCAATCTCTATGAAAAATAAAAATGGGAGTCTCTGATTCCCATTTCATAATTGACCAAAAATTGAATAATTTCTTTATATATACATCAATAATCATTATATACAATTACAATTGTTGAATTTTTTTAAAATTAATAAATACGTTTTTTATATTTATTTTTGGTTAAGTGGTAAATTTTTACAAACAACATGTGATTCATTGGATGTTTTTTATGGGTGTCAATGGATTCATGGTACATTTGTTTCTATTCTAGGAACAACATTATCATTTTAGTACATAATATTCTTAGAAAATACTTTTTTAATAATAATATTTAAAAATCACCCCATAGCAAAGAGTGATTTTATTAGGATTTTTTAATATTATATATGAGATTAGACCATTTATTAACATCAATGTACAAAATATAATTGTTTAAACAATACTTCCATTCTTTGGGTATTAGAAAATGAAAAATAACATATTTTCTAAACTAATACACTATTATTTAATTTGTGGATAGAATAAACTAGTAAAAAAATATATATTATTCTACATTATGAATATAATGGAGAGTATATCATTATATTATGATTTTAGTTGTTAAAAACGATTCACATAATTTCTATTATCTTATGAGATTTTAGGCTGAATACCCAAAAGATATTACAATCCATCTCCCATTCCATTTTGTTTCTCATTTGGAAGATCATTTTAGTGTCCCTCACAAGCATTTTAATTAAGATTCCTTCAAGATATATAAAATTATATTGATTGAAAATTTTACTATGAGTATCATAAAATTATAAGAGTAATAATGTAAGTGATAATAAACATCAATAATAACATTTATTAAATAATTAAATTTTTATTTCAAATAATGAAAGTTTGGGTTTATCTTACATAAAATTTGATTGTTTACATTCTATAATATTGTTTTTCCTTATATATTACAAAATAATAAATAAATCATATTTGGATTCAATCTAAGATAATATGGGAATATCAAAAATTTATAATAAAACAGTTCAGATCAATAGTCATTACGTATAATAATATATCACATTGGATATATATCTGTACTGTTACATTAGATAATATAACCATATCCAAATTATAGTTTAACAACTCAAATATATAATTTATCATTAAACCCATCCAGATATATTATACATAACATTATCATTCATAAAACAAGGAATTAAAACTTATGAATGGGTGATCTCAAATTTGTTGTAAGGGTAAACATCAAAGATGTATTTCCAAAATTATAATGTAGAACTAGATGTATAAATTCCAATTTGAATGGAATAAAAAAGTTAGGAAATAAAATAATAGATAAATATCAATTATATAATTTATAAAACATAATTATCCTTGGTATAAAACTAATAAATAACAAAAATCATTATTATATCTGGTGTGAAAACATGAGTCAATTTTCAGGACCAATGAAACAATAATATTTCCATAAGATATTTAGTTAAGATTATGGATAAAAATATACCTATAAATACATTTCATATTTTATGGATCATTATGAGGAATATCATAGAATTTTGGACATTATCCCTTAGTGAATTGGGTTAACACCCCAATTCTTTAATAATGGTGCACATAGTGCTACAGTGGATTTGGGTCACTCCTCAGTCCCTAACATATCATATCATGATATATATTTATTTACAAAATACATTATAGAGTTTTAGATTTTAGGACATAATAATATCATATTTATGATCTTATATATATGTTTCAATGAATATAGATGCATTCATATTCATATTATATATTATTCAGTGGGAAAAATATTGGATTATTTGAAACATTCACAAAACATGATGATTATCTATCCATATATAGAAGGTGTTGGTATCAATATATCATATCCCCAGTGAAACATAATAAATATTAAAGTACATAGACAATGATGGGAACTATGTTTATAAGAGAATTAGAAAATATCTTTAAAAACAAAAATAAATGTCTATTTCCATTGAATACCTTTTTTCAAATGACAATTTAAGATAGAAATGAGGATATAAATTACATTAAAAAACATAAAAAACATGGAAAAATATTTCCAAATAAAAATTTGTTTAATTGCTACAAAATTAAATCTTATTGAATGTGGTAATTTTTAAATTTTCACATCATTATAAAAAATTTAAAAAATTACCCTTAACGCAAATTTAAAAATGATATATGTTAATATAATTTAAATAATAAAAATTACAGTATAATATTTAATTAATATTTTAATTATTTATATATAATAACATTTTGAATCATTATAAATAATAACATTATTGAAGAGAAATATTCTTCAGTGAAGGAAGAGATATGGTAGGTTCCACATACTGACAACATTCAAATTAATTATGATCCAAAGGGAAGTGAAATGGAATGAAATAATCTAAATGATATTAAATATAAAGATGCACAATTATTTGGTTATTTAGAGGGAAAAAATATGAAATTCCATAAATTATGAATTTCAATATAAGAGTCAAAATTTTAATGTGAGAGTGGTATAGAAAACCATAAAAGTTTATATCATTAAATTCAAAACACACAAAAAGTATAACATGAAATAGAGAAATAAATTCAATGAATAATAATATTATCATAACAAAATATTTTTAAAAAACAATATATTGTCCATATAAACGAAATTTGGTTTACAATATAGATCATGTCTTGAAGAAGAAGAATTCAGATGAGAAATAGTTACCATTGAAATTTTTTTGTCGAAAATGCACCAAATTAACTTTATATTTTTATAATATATATTATTAATGAATTAAAAAAATATAATTATTATATATTTTACGTAAATATATTCATATATTATTCTTCAATACACACTTATTATTTTTTTCTTATTAAAATTTGAGCATTATTGTCAACTATTATGTTTTATAATGCATTCATTTATTTTCCATTCATATATATATTCCTTGTTCATTGGATAATAACATAAAAAATGTTGATGAATATTTTTTACATTTTTTAACAAATATTTAAATTCTCATGGGAACTTTAGACACTCATGGAAACAGATTTCATGGAATGGTTTCTTTTTATAAATTTTGATTTCTGAAATGTTTATCATGTTACTGAATATAATTAAAAATATTAATAATATATTATTATGGGAAAAAATTTAATAATTATGTATAAAATAAAAAAATATAAATTTATTATTTACTATTAATTTATAATGAAAATTTTATAAATTTTAAAAACATATAATGTTAAACATACCCAAACAAGAACATGCTATATTGACTGAATCAGTAAAAAATGTTTCAGTAATGTAATAATATCACTTTATTGAATACGTTAGGATTGAAAAACATGTTATATAAGTGAACATTTTACTAAAGAAGTGTATCATGAAAAATAAAAATAATAATTATGAATAAGAGAATAAAATATAGGATTTATAATTGAATCTCTAACAGAGAAACATAGAATGAAGTTATTTAGGACTTCTTGTTAGAAATTGTAAAAAAATATTATAGATACTTCTGTGGGTTATAATTATATTTTATATCTAGGATAATATATTATAGAATGTTTTTAATTATTATATATTAGAAGTGGTCATATTATATATTAAATAGAGTAACATTTTTTTTAAAAACACATTTATTATGATAAAAGGAAAATTGTATTTGATGAAATAATTTTGAAATTTTAAAATTAATATGTATAAGAATATAAATGGATAATCAATCAATCATTAATAAATTTATAGATAAATTTTCTGATATTTTATGATCTTAACCCTTAAATGGAAATTTTAATCAATTTTATCATTTATCATGGTGACTAACTATTACAATATAATTATTCTTTAAACCAAAAATTGAAATTGTCTATATCTAAGAAATTGAAAAAAGTGATTCAAAATTTTAAAAACATACTTCCGGTATAAATTATAAAATCAAAAGGAATAAATTATAACATAATTATTGATAACACATAAAACCCAATATTTTTGAAAAGTATTTTCTAGAAAAAATTAATATTAATTTATATTCATTCAAGAAATAATAAATATTATTGATTGAATTTTATGTTTAAAAAACTCACCATTTCATTAAAATTCATAAATAAAATATGATAAATATTTATTTTAACTCAAACCATATATATGATACTATAAAAATTTTGTTTTTTTATAAATTTTTTATTAATGATAATATATTATAATAATCATAATATTTAAAGAAATTATTTTGGGATTCTATCAATTAATTTTACTATTAAAACCATGAATATTATCAATAAATTTTATTTTTATCATAGTTTATGTAAAAATTTTTTTTAACAAAAATAATTAATTCAAAAATATAGTTTCTTTAGAATCAATAATATTTTTATATGGGAATGGGATTCCAATTAGGTATAAAAAATAATTTATCCTTATAATGGTATTTAAATTTATTATCCAATAATTATTTTGATTAATTTTATAATAAATCATTATTCACTTTAGATTGGTGTTGTATGTTTATTATGTTATCAAACATAATTGATTTATTGAAATAAATTAAATATTAGTGTATTGTGGTGTTACAAGAATAATGTATACTTGGTTTGAAAATTTATTTGTAAAATCTAATTGAAAAACTACTAGATCAGTCATGTGAATGATGTGGTATAATATTTTTGATGTATCTTATTCATTTTGTATAATGATTTTATACAAATTGAATCCAAATAGAATTCAACTGGTAACTATTATGAATTTCCATATGTATATGAGAAAATATAACAATGAATTACTAGAAATTATTGAAGTGTAATATCCTCCAATAAAATCATAGACCAATTATAATTTCCATGAAAATAAAATAGATTTAAAAATATATTAATTAATTGAATATCGCCTGAGTGGTAGAGCAATAAGCTAAAAATTCTCAATGTTTATGCTATTTAATGATTCTATAGTAGAAGCAAAATATATTATAGAATATGATGTGACAAAATTGTTTTTACTATATATATTTTCATTATTTAACTATAGTTTATCCTAAACATCATTCATTTTATTGATCTATACTATTAATATAGCAGAACAAATTCATATGGAGTAGAACCCAATTCTCACTAATTAGCCATGTAAATTTTATATGAATTTTATCTTATTAATGTTATACTTAGTTGTGGAAATATTTTGATATTTTGTGTTCCTGTCATATATAGTTTTGATGATTCACTAAAAAACTCATTTTATACTAATATCATGATATCCCCCCTACATTTAGTAATGTTTTATTTAATTTCGGTCTTGTTTCATCTTCTTATTTATATTAATGTAAATAAAATATCATTCATTTAAGATTTTTACATTAAAAAAGAAGGTGATATTATAACAACCCAATGAAATATATGTATGAATAGGTTATCGAAAATCAGTTATCATCTTTTTGGGTAGTGATGATATATTATGATTGTTATGATTAGTATCACATTAATTAAGGTACGAATGGTCATTATGAGTATATATGTTACTTAACTTATTTTAGGATAGACTCCCATAAATTGCTCAAGAGGGGTTTTAATATGTATTTAATTGGATTTAGGTAAGTGAACATTATTTTTGGGTCATTTAACATGAGGGTGTAAATGTGGATCCATAGATGAGAGGATTGATGGTATTATAATTATATAATGTAATGTGAGAATTCTTTCTTAGTCACATATGATCATGTATTATAATAATTAAGAATTTTTCTTTCATTACCCCATATAGAATGTGTCTATCTGTAGGATGTATTATTATATGATGACGGCTAATTGATTTTTGATTGAGTAAGTACATTACCATTCCAGGAATCCTAAATGTGATATAATTATATAATATTTAGTCCACAAAATTATTGAAAAAAAGAGAAAATCTATATGTAATTTTAATTTTCAATGTCACGTACTTAATCTCAAAGGAATGGAAGGAAGATCTTTTTTAATAGTCATGTGATGGATTCGGTCAAACCAAAAACCTTTTTAATTTTTGTAGTTAATATTAATTTCATTATACTATTATATCAATAAAAATATAAATGTGGAACAAAATTATTTCAAACATAATAATGGGACATCAGTGTCACATCAAAGTTAATTAAAATTTGCAGTTTTGGTGAATTATGGAAAGTTCATGTATCAAAAATCATATGATAGTTATAAAAAACATGATCCATTTTTTACATTTGTATTATATTATTAAAATATTTCATTTTAAAAAATAGATAATGGGTCTCTTCAATATAAATTATGATATATTTAAATTATTTATAGCAAAATACTAGTAAATGACAATGTCTGAAAGGGATATAGACTTGGGATTTTAGTAATGTGTTTATGTAAGATCTCGTGTTTTGAACCGGGTTAAAATAACAAATATTTCTGAAATTCATTTACGGTTTATCAACGTGTCGTTCCTTTTAAACCGAGCTCCAGAATTTTATTCCGAGTGTTAGAACACATATATATGTTGTTTTTAGAACAATGATAGAAGTTTTGAGGCAATGGGGAAGTCGCACGGGCGGCACACAATTGGTCTAACTGTGCGGCCAAACCTAGTGTAGTTGAAGTTTTGAGGCAGTGGCTAATGCAATGATAGCACATGTTTTGTCTAATCGTGTAGCAAAACCGTGCAAGGTGTTTTTTCCATGATAGTATCTAACGCACGCTTAGCGCATGGTTTGTCTAACCATGCAAGCAAACCATGCAGGCACTTAAATAAGAACCTTAAATTGTCAATCTCACTCGTTTTTTCCATTAGATGGCTCGTTTTTGCATCTAAATGGCCAATCTCTAAGATTAAACTCCCTTTAAGGTTGGAAAACCACTCCCAAGCTTTTTGGAGGAAATCCAAAGGCTTCTCTTGGCGAATCGTAGCGGAATTCTTGATCTAGGTTGATGATATTCTTTGTTCTTGTTTGGTTTCTTAGATCTACTTAGACCTACACCTCCTCTACTCACCGTTTCTTAGATCTACGCCTGATATGGGCAGATCTAAGCATTTGGATGGAATGTATGATGATTTTTTGTCTTTTTCATTCTATGAGAAGTGATATAAGGTGGGTTTTTAAAGAATCAACATGTTTCTCTTAAGGGTCCTTTGTTTGTTCTGGTTTCTATCAAAACCTTGAGGTAGGGTCCAAAATCATTAATAATTTTTTTAAGAATTATAGTTTCATTATATAAATTAAGAATTTTAGCTTCCTCCATTATGATATGTTGATGAATTCCACTTTGGATGTTATTAAATAATTCTTCCCACATGCAATAGGTGAGGACTTGCACTTGTGTTGAGTTTAAGCATGTTTGGATAATTTAGTTAAAGTAATATGACTAAAAAGATAAATGATTTTAATGGTAAGAATGATTAATATGGTAATTAATGGTAGGTTTAATTATCAATTCATGATTTGGAATAATATTGTGGCTTTTACTAATTATTGGGAATATTGAATAGTTGACATGTTTAGAAGATAGTTTGCAAACTGGTAATAATTAATGGATGAATTAATTATTACATGTTAAATGGTAAATGGTTAACTAATTGAATATTTGTTAAATAGATAAGATTTAACTAATTAATTTTTGAATTAATTAATTTTCATTCATTATATTAAGATTTTGAATTGATAGTTTGTTATGATTGTTAGCCAGAAGTACATTTGATGCATATTAGTTTTCAATGCCTTAATTTATCGTGGATGGAGTTGTTTGACAAAATGATATGTTGTGTGAGATGGTTTCTAAATATCTCGGCTTTGTTCTACTTGTTTTTTGATGATTATGGGGTGTTTGTAGATTGTTAAAGTCCTGGATGAATCACTATTTGAGTGGACAAGTTCAGGCTTGTTATGGAATTTTGATAATTAAGTGTTTAGATAATTATTCAATTGGCCTGCTAGAAATTGTTAACTGTTAATTAAATATTAACGTAGGAGATGTTGAATGGTTAATTATGTGTTGAGTTATCTGAAGAGTGATTTGTGTTTTTAATTAGTTGTTGAATTAATTAGCAAATTGGTTTTGTGGTGTTAGACATGGTATTCTACACTAATGATAAATATATATATGAATGATTGATGAATGGGATGTGATAAAAAGGACTGAGGCTCCAAATATTCACAGGGTGTTAGACCTGGCGTTCTATACCAATGATATATGTATATGTATGATTGATAGATGTGATGTGAGACATGGATTGATGCTCTAAATACTCAGGGTGTGCTAGACTTGGCATTCTACACCCAGCTTGCAAGAGAATATACTTTTATGGGAAAGGGACCGATGCTCCAAATTCCCCTGGTTTGTGAAACAACGACTGACACTTCAAATACCATCAAGGGTTCTAGACATGATGTTATACAATAATTAATTAACATTGGACTATGGGTCCAATTGTTTGTGCATGAAATGAGTTTAATGTTTAATGAATGATGTTGTGAGATGATGATTTGTGAGTTGATTATAAGAAAGGGTTTAAACTTATTTATGAATTGGGTGAACAACATTTAGTGTTCAGGCTGAGAATTAGTATATGAATGATTAAATTGAATAACTTATGATGCATTATCCAAGCCAAATCACAAGATTGGATTGAGTCTTTACTTGATTACTTAGATGGTCTTCAGAGACATCCGTGGTGAGTGACTTATATGAGAGATCTCGAGCATAGGATGAATCTCAAGACTTTCATAATTTATTAAGACATAAATAATTGATAAATGATAAATGATTATGTAATGACTGTTGAGAATGCATGAAAAATGAATAGTTCAGGGTCAGACACTAGTTGAGGGTTGAAGCTGGTACCTGGGTTTATAGTTACATTGTACTGCTTACTTTATTTTATGCATGCCTTCACGTGTTATATTTTATTTATTAAATGTCTGGATTTGGGGTAGACACTGGTGGTCCTGTCCTATTGAGATTTATATCTCACACCCTACTCGGGCCGCCCTTGCACTGGGTACCCGAGTATATTATATTTGGTTGGAGGACTATTCTTTTTTCATTTACATGGGAGATAGGAGTAGAGGACTAAGTGGTTGCTCAGGAAGCTTGAGGAGATCGCCCTAGGGGCTTTGAGTCATTATTTGTTTGTTTCTATATTGGAAATTAAAGCATTCTGTTTTTTTTACTATTTTCAATTTTGTATCATTTTCATGTCTGCATGCATTTGTTGTATAATTTCGTGTTGGCCATTTGTTTTGACCATGATTTATAAAATATGCTTTCTACTGCTTTATCATTTATTAGACCGTGTCCTCTTTTTATTTCCTTTGTCTATTTTTGAACACTAAAATGAAGTTATAGTATCCACGCTAATTATCCTAAGACCCAAAATTCTAGTCGTAATCCTCTGGGGTACGGGGATACGCGCTTGAGGTCATGTGGAAACCGGTCCAGCCATCGGTTCAGGGGTGACCCGGGTCGGGTCGTTACAATGTTGTATCACAGGTTTGGGTTTCCTTTATTTTCCTTTGTCTTACTATTTTGGGGTTGGTAGACAGGAGACTAGGAATGTGTCAGCACTTGGGTTAATAGCCATGCTTGGGTCTAATCACCTTATGTATGAGAAATGACCAAGTGTCCAGGGATGGGAATTGATGTTTGTACTATTAGAGGTTACAGTTGATATGATATCACCTTGAGTGACTGGTTTATTTAATGATGTTTATTGATTTTGAGAATTTTGAAAAGAATAATTTTATTAGCCTTATTTGGAAAGGAAGTTTCATACACTCATCATCTTAGTCACTCAAGGAGTCAAATGTCGTGCATATAACAAGCCATATAGTTTCATTAGTAGGATTCCTGATAATTTGGATGGTGTTCCTTGGGTGCAATGCAACGTTTGATTTGTTTTAGCATGCCTCTCTAGATAACAAGTCACAGTGATAGATTTAACAGGCTTGGGTCATTATATGTCGTATTGACATAGTTATTATAATATTTTATTTGTGACATGCTTCCGTGTTATAGCATGTTGTGGTGTTACTACTTATTCTAACATGTTAAAGTTGTTTTGATATGTGAAACGGCTGGTAAAGTTGAAATGTTAAATGAATATTGATTGTGTTAAATGGGATCCAAAATCATGTGATAAGGTGTATGGGAACCTTATCGATTGGTAGGTGGACACCCATATAATTTGGGCCATTAGTTTGATCATGTTAATTTCTGAATTGACATTGGTATCGATTAATGAGAGCCAATTTTCAATCCATGATGTTTATGGGTGCTTCATGAATTGGGAAATGATGACTCAGATTAAACGCAATGACATGATGCCTTGTGAAATGATTATAAATGTTAAAGATGTTTTATGTTGATCTGAAATTAAATGGTTAGTTTCCAACATATAATAGAACCCATGTAGGTTAGTTGGGGAGTGTTCTTATGGGATAACCCATTTTTTGTTTACAATTTTAATACCTGTGCATTTTCAATTGGGTTGATTTATAGGGAACCCAGGTTTGTTGAAATGGGATCCTCGTAGGTCACCTTATTTTCTTAAAAGGAATATATTTTGTTAATTTTCTTGAAAATGAATGGATGTAAAGTAATATAAATATTTTAAAAAGGGAGTTTTTTGAAACTTTCATGTTATTCCTTGGGGAGTTTTGAAAATTGTACATTGATGTTTTAATTAATTCTTTTGACGATTAAAGTTTAAAAGGGGTTAAATATAAGAGGCTTGGAAATGGAACCTATTGTGGTGTCCTCTATTTGAAACCCTCATTTGAAGGGTAGTTCGAACTACTCTGGAGTTTCCTTGGAACATAAGTGTGAGTAATTTCCATAGGAGTTCTTTTCCATAGAAATGACATTATGTTCCACTTTTGAGCCTAGTGACTTGTTTGAAGTGACCCTGTTTAGGGTTGACACTTTTTCTTCATAAGAGGATATCCTGGGTTCGGTAGCGCCCTCCAAACATAAATGCCTTGCTAGTGCTATGGATTTTCAAACTCTTTTGATGTTTTTGTGTGCCATTGTCACAGGTAGGACTTCTAGTTTCCTATGACACCCTTTTTCGAGTGGGTAGTGATGTTTTTCTTGTCTTTGTTGTGGGCTTGAGAATCGAGTAATGCTCTTTGTCAGCTGGTTAGACATGCCTCAGGCATTGTCAACTGTTTTTTTGGTCTTTTGATCCTTTCTTCTAACTAATGGATGTATGGTTATGGCATCATCTAGGAAAATGGTCATATGAGGCAATATGACTCTGTAATAAGTCCTTTTGTACTGCTGAGTACGTTCTTGGGTCAACTCCATGTAGAGTGACTTGAGCATTAATGAATCAGTTTCATTTCAATACATGGAATATTTTTTGAAAGACCGGTTGTTATGACATGCCGATCATGTTGTTAATCTAGCGTGTTAGTGAGCAGCTGATCTTGTCTTTAGATGTCTTTGGAAATCCTAAGGCGGGTACTGCCACTTTGTTCTCCATGAACGTGTTAGAAAGTGATGTTGAGCTTTTAGAATAGATTTGTCCAATAATGGTTTTACTGATCTTCTTCATGACCTTGATTTTCTCTTAGTGCACTCTTCTGGACACGACGAGCATGTCCCCTATCTTGACCTCCTCCTAGAGACACTAAGATAGTGTTGGTCTAATGCCGCACTACAGTTTAAATGTGTTGACCTCACCTATTTTGATAATCTCAATCATGTATTTATTTGTGTTGCAAATCCCAATTATGTTTTCATTCTCTATGATATTGTTAAGTATTGTTGATCTCTACTTTAATTATTTCCAATCTGTGATCAAATCAATAACACTTTTTAAAAATAGTCTTTGGAATATGTTAATCATCATTTATCCATGTTCATACAAGTTATAAATTGATTCTAACACAATCAGATGTGTTCTGCATAAAACAGATAAGTAATCTGTCTATAGCTACTGATAAAGAGCTACCGGTAACCAGTCTACCGATAGACTTAGTCTACCGACAGACAGCTACCGATAGACTTAACACAGAGTTACCGATGTACTTACAGACAGCTACCGATACAAACGTAGAGCTACCGGTGTAAGTATAAATAGCTACCGATGGAAGAAGTCACTGATGGACAAAGCTACCGATAGACTCACAGCCACCGACGCATGGAGCTACCGATGCTGATTACCTACCGATCACTCGACTCACTGTTTGAATTTCTTTATTTCCTTTATTTAATCTATCTAACGGTCATATCATACATTTTAATGTTTTGTCAAATATCTGATAAAGGTTGTCGGATGTCAGGAACCCGTACCTCATACCTGCTGAAAAGAAATCTTTTCTGTCCCCTGATGGGAGATAAATACGAGAAGACTACATACCAGAAATATGCGCGAACGTGTGAAGAAAACAAAACAACAAGAAGCGAACCAAAAAAGTGCGGAGCATCCAATATACCAAAAAAACGACACAAGCACGAGAATAACATAGAGGAGCTCATAGACAATCAAGCATACTCGAGGAGTGTTCTGTGCATACAAGAAGAACTTCATCGACTACATTCTCACCACCTGTGAACCTGGAGCATACGACACTCTGTTTCTCAACAGAAATGAGAAGAGGACTCAGACTCACTTCTAATCAAATCCAAAGGAGTCCAGAGCTATACTGAAATCACCAGAACCATCTCTAAACTCTACATCTCTTGTTCTGTGATTTATTACCATTCATTTCGAGCAGTGTGTGTTATCTGCTATATCTAACACATACACTGTCTCCTGTACTCAAACTGAAGGATCTGTAAATCCTTACAAAACTCTTTCATTCTTTCTTTCCCACGAAGAACTGTGGTAGAGGTCGTGTGTGACCTGGACAGCTGGTTGCTGTTGTACTGTTTCCCACGAAGAACAGTGGTAGAGGTCTTGGACCTGGACAGTTGTAAACTGTTGAACCCCGATCCAGGGTGTGGATCATTTTTATATAAACTTTTGAGAGGACTAAGTCTCGGCTTGAGACTGAACCTCTTGGTTACATTGTTGTGCCATCTATTTCAAAGTTTTATTCCGCTGCTAATCACTTTAAAACCAATACTGTTTTTAAAGTTACTTGGATAATTAAATTAGCAAGTGTTTATGTTAAGTGTAGATTAGTAAGTTAGTTTTGAAAGATAATCACACACTCCTGTGTTGATTAACTGGGAATTAATCAATCCCTTGAGAACCTAACAGAATCTCTACATTAATATAAATTCACTACAGTTTAATCTATTATTTTGTTTGGGGGTCGTTAAGACATTGTTTTTAAATACAGAAATTTTAATTGGTACTCAATTCACCCCCCTCTTGAGTAATCCTCTCCGACCAACACGTGGTATCAGAGGTTGAAAATACTTTCTAAAAGTACTCTGCTTTTGAACTGTGATTTTAGTTGTATTTTAAAGTTCTTAAAATTTCTGTTATTTCTAAATTTTTATCTCTTTAAAATTTTCTCATCATGGACAATAGACTTGAGGGTGCTGCTACTAACCGGCCACCTTTCTTCAATGGAACTAATTATGCTCAGTGGAAGCTGAAAATGAAAATCCATCTAGAAAGCATAGGTTTTGATATTTGGACTGCTATTGAATCAGAATACAAAATTCCTACTACTGCTAGATCTACTTGGGATGAACCTACAAAGACTGCATACAATAACAACTGTAAAGCTATGAATGCCTTGTACTGTGCTCTAGGAGATGAAGAGTTTAATAGAATTTCTGCATGTAAAACTGCATATGAAATTTGGGATACCTTAGCTGTTTCTCATGAAGGAACAACTAATGTTAAAGAAATGAGATTGAACACCTATACTATCAAGTATGATAATTTTAAAATGAAGCCTGACGAACCCATTTCTGACATGTATCTCAGGTTCAACGAAATTGTCAATACAATGATCTCGCTGGGAAAGGATGTCTCATCGAAGGAACAAATTATGAGAATTTTGAGATGTCTACCTGATAGATGGAGAGGCACATCTGTCTCAATCAGAGAATCATGTGACATAGCTGCTCTACCTGTCAAGGAACTAATTGGCAAGCTGATGATGTATGAAGAAGAGCTTAAAGTGAACAAAGAGGAAGAAAATGAACCTGCAAGAAAGTCTGTCACTTTCAAATCCTCAACTTCAAAGAATAAGGACAAGGAAAAGCTTCAAGTTGTAGTTGAAAGTTCAAGTTGTGAAGACAGTGGAAGTGATTCTGACAGTGATGCTGAGATGGCTCACATTGCTAGAAGATTTAAGAAATTTTATAGGAAAAAGAAGTTCTTCAGAAAAACAAATTATAAGGGAAAGTATGATCACCAAGGCAAATGGAAAAAGGACTGGAAGAAGAATGACAAGTCAGATGATGTTGTCTGCTATGAGTGCAAGAGAAAAGGACACATTAAAGCCGACTGTCCAAAGCTGAAGTATAAAAAGAAATATGAATATAAGGACAATAAGTTTAAGAAAGCCATGAAGGCTACTTGGAGTGCTTCAGAAGACAGCACAAGTGAAGCTGAATCTTCAGACTCTGAAAGAAATCGAGCCAACATGTGTTTTATGACAAACACTTCTGAGGTAACTGCTGAAACTCCTGCTTCAAATTCATATTATTCTGGAGATGATTCTGAAGGTGATAACATGTCTAAATCTGAACTGTTTGAATATTTTGATATGCTGGAAGAGACATGTAATGAACTTAAGGATAAATACAAGTCATTAAAGAAACAGCATGCTCTCACCACTACAGTTAAAACCGAACTTACTATTGAAAAAGAGAAAAATGCTCAACTGTTAAAAGAAAATACAGAACTGAAACTGTCAAATGAGCAACTTAGAAAAGACTTAGAGAAGTTCACCAATGGCAAGAATACTCTAACACAGATGCTAGGAAACCAAGTAGCACCTAAATATACTACTGGTATAGGATACCAACCTGGACAAAGGAAAATTGCTAAAACTAGATTCATTTCTAAATCTGGACAGAATGAAGGTAATTTTGGAACTTCATATGTTTCAACCAGTTATATACATAGCTATGGATCTAATAAAGTTTATCTTTCAAAGCATGTCAATTCTACAAATTATATGAGACCCATTAGACAAATATGGGTACCTAAAGTGTTATTGGCTAACCTGTCTGGACCCAAGAAAATCTGGGTACCAAAATCATCTCCCATCTAAATCTGTTTTGTAGGGAACTTGCTTAAAGAGCTCCTATAAAGAGACGTGGTATTTGGACAGTGGATGTTCAAGACATATGTCAGGAGACTTCTCTTGTTTCAAGAGTTTAATAAAAGTTGATGGAGGCTCTGTCACCTTTGGTGATAACTCAAAAGGGAAAATAATCGGCCTAGGCCAGATTGGTAACACTGATTCAATTTTGATTTCTAAAGTTTTATTTGTTGATGGCCTTAAATACAATTTATTAAGTATTTCTCAGTTATGTGATGATGGTTTTCATGTTAAATTTGAAAATGAGTCTTGCAAAGTTTTTGATTCTAAGAATGTTTTGGTATTTTCTGCCTTGAGAAATGAAAATGTTTATGCTGTTAATCTGAATTCTTTAGCTAAGAAGAATATTAATTGTTTGAATGCTTTTCATAAAGAATCTTGGCTATGGCACAGAATATTAGGACATTGCAACATTCACTCACTTAGAAAACTTTCTAGGAAAAACCTAGTTAGAGACCTACCTAAGTTAGAATTCCCAAATGATAGAGTGTGTAACCCCTGTCAAAAGGGAAAACAACACAAAGTTTCTTTTAAATAAAAGAAAGAAGTTTCAACTTCTCAACCACATGAATTGGTTCACATGGATTTGTGTGGACCATCAAGAGTTTCTAGTTTAAATGGAAAGCACTATGTTTATGTTCTTGTAGATGACTTTTCTAGATATACTTGGGTATATTTTCTAGCTCACAAAAGTGAAGCTTGTTCTTACTTTGTCAAATACTCCAAGTCTGTAGAGAACCTTAGTAGACTTAAGATTAAAACCCTGAGAAGTGATCATGGTCGTGAGTTTGAAAATCAAGATTTTGAATCTTATTGCTCACATAATGGCTATACTCATAACTTCTCTGCCCCTAGAACACCCCAACAGAATGGTGTAGTAGAAAGAAGAAACCGAACCCTTCAAGAAATTTCTAGAACCATGCTCAATGAATATGACCTGCCTATTTATTTTTGGGCTGAAGCTGTAAATACAGCTTGTTATGTTATTAATAGAGTCTTGATTAGACCAGTTCTTAAGAAAACCCCTTATGAATTGTGGAACAATAGAAAGCCTAAGGTTAATTACTTTAAAGTTTTTGGTTGCAAAGTATTTATTCTGAATACTAAAGATAATCTGGATAAGTTTGCTTCCAAAAGTGATGAAGGAATTTTTCTGGATTACTCTATTTCAAGTAAAGCCTATAGAGTATTCAATAAGAAAACCAAATGTGTGGAAGAATCTGTTCACATCAAATTTGATGAAACTGATCCACATGAGCCTAAAACCTCTCTTGAAAATCATGAAGAAGACTTATCTATTCTGGACCTTAATGATAAATCTAAAGAACCTGTTATAAAAGTATCCAGTTCTGGACTTTCTCCAGAATCTGCTTCTGTTGAACCCGAACCTATATATGAACCTGAAATTTCTAGTCCAACCTTTACTAGATCAACGAGGATTCTAAAGAATCATCCTTTAGAAGCTGTTGTTGGTAATCTTGATAGAGGACCACAAACTAGAGCTTCTCTAAGAAACCAGGTTGAACATCAAGCCTTTCTTTCACAGCTGGAACCCAAAAATATCAATGATGCTATCAATGATGAATTCTGGGTAATAGCTATGCAGGAAGAATTAAATCAGTTTGAAAGAAACAAAGTCTGGGAATTAGTTGACAGACCCAAGGACACTTTGACAATAGGCACAAAATGGGTTTTTAGAAATAAAGTAGATGAATCTGTAAATATAGTTAGAAACAAAGCTAGACTAGTTGCACAAGGATATAGTCAAGAAGAAGGCATAGACTATGAGGAAACTTTTGCACCTGTATCTAGACTAGAAGCCATTAGGATCTTACTTGCATATGCTGCACATCTGGATTTCAAGTTATATCAAATGGATGTGAAAAGTGCATTTCTAAATGGTTTTATAATTGAAGATGTTTTTGTAGAACAACCACCTGGATTTGCTAACCCTCATTTTCCAAATCAAGTTTTTAAACTTTCTAAAGCTTTGTATGGTTTAAAACAAGCTCCAAGAGCTTGGTATGATAGACTTAGCAATTTCCTTATTTCAAAAGGTTTTACTAAAGGGATTGCTGATCCAACTCTTTTCATTAAAAGAATTTCTAAAGATGTTTTAGTTGTACAAATATATGTTGATGATATTATTTTTGGATCTTCTAAACACTCTTTATGTACTGATTTTTCAAAAAGTATGCAAAATGAATTTGAAATGAGCTTAATGGGAGAGCTTAAGTACTTTCTTGGATTTCAAGTATTTCAAAATGAAAATGGTATTATTTTGAATCAAAGTAAATATACAAAGGATCTTTTAAAACGTTTTGGTCTGGATAGTATCAAGGAAAGTGAAACTCTTATGAGTACTACCTGTAAATTGGATGCAGATGAAACTGGGAAACCAGTTGATCAAACAAATTACAGAGGTATGATTGGTAGTTTACTTTATCTTACTGCTAGTCGACCTGATATTATGTTTAGTGTGTGTATGTGTGCTAGATTTCAAGCTAACCCAAAAGCATCTCATTTGCTTGCTGTTAAAAGAATTTTTAAATATCTCAAACACACGGTTAACTTAGGTTTGTTTTACCCAAAAGGACAATCCTTTGAGTTAATGAGTTATTCAGATGCTGACTTTGCTGGTTGTAAGTTAGATAGAAAAAGCACATCAGGAACATGTCATTTGCTTGGAAAATCCTTAGTTTCTTGGTGTAGTAAGAAACAGAACTCGGTTGCATTATCTACTGCTGAAGCAGAATATATAGCTGCTGGTAGTTGCTGTGCACAAATTCTGTGGATGAAACACACTCTTTTGGACTATGGATATGTGTTTAAACATGTTTCAATCAACTGTGATAACACCAGTGCAATAAACATCTCTAAGAATCCTGTATCTCAGTCTAGAACCAAACACATAGATGTAAGACACCATTTCCTAAGAGATCACTATCAAAAAGGTGATATTTCTCTTGAATTTATTGGCACTGAACATCAATTGGCTGATATTTTCACTAAATCTTTAAGTTCGGATAGGCTAAGTTTCATAAGACATGAACTGGGAATGTTTAATCACAACCGGTGTGAAAATTCTCACCGATGTGAAATTCTCACCGATGTGAAATTCTCACCGATGTGAAATTCTCACCGATGTGAAATTCTCACCGATGTGAAATTCTCACCGATGTGAAATTCTCACCGATGTGAAATTCTCACTGATGTGAAAATTCTCACCGATGCAAGTTTCTCACCGACGTCGAAATTCTCACCGATTTTTTTTTCTCACCGATGATTAACTCACACCGATGCAAAGTTTAAAACTTCTGTCTGCCGCCAAGAATACGACTCGTTTTATTTTATTTTATTACTCTATTTTAAACGTTTATTTGGAATTCCTAAATGATAAAACTAAGTCTAAGCCACTTCTTACCTCACCGAGCTCAAAATCTCTCACCTTCGAACCTTAGCACCCAAATCGACCAAGAACCCTAAACCCGCGATGGCAAAAACCAAGCTTCCTATCGTCAGAGATGGAACTGTAGAACCAAATGCTAAGAATCAGAAGACACAGCATAAAGCCAGTGCTAGTGAAGTCAAAACTTGATCAGGAAGGCGACCAGTGAATCCTCACTTGCAGAATAGAGACATAGTAATCGAGAAGGAACTGTGCGTGGAATGGCTACTGCCTAGCAAATCCTTAGTGCTCGATATTCTGGAAGACCAAAAATGGGTGGATTGTTTCTCGAATAACAATGGCCCATACTACCCGAAATTGGTAAAGCAGTTCTATGAGTTTGTAACCTTTGAGAAGTCTGAGAATGAGAATCGGGTAAGCTCTTTTGTAAATGGAAAAGAGATGTCTTTTTCTTCAGTAGAGTGGGCTGAGAGTTTAAAAGTACCACATGAAGGTGTCTCTGGGTATGTATCAAGAGCAATGCCACCTAGTAGTGACATTTTTGATTATGAGACTGCCTTACAAGAGCTGACTGGGAATGGAAATCAAAGGCAAGTGGTAGCTGCTGAAATGGATGGAGAGAATCGAATGCTTTTCAAATTTGTTCAGCATGTGTTGATACCGAGGAGAGGAGATTTTGCAAATCTGAGATATCAAGATATCTATCTTCTTCATTTGCTAAGACATGGTGTAAAAGTCAATCTGTGCAGACTGTTGATGCTTCAAATGGAAGACATGATTAGACCAAAGTCAAAGACCAATGCTTTATTCTTTGCCAAGCTAATTTCATTGATGATAAAAGTGAAAGAAATAGCTGAGTCTCAGGATGAGACAGTTGTAGTCAAGAACAATTTCTGCATCACCTCGACTGTATGTATGTATATGAAAATTAACTGGAACCCATGGAAGGGAGAATGGGTCAGTGATGATCAGAAAATCTATGATAGGTTTAATCCTGTGGATTATCCCTCAAGACCAAAGGATATGAGAGATCCGAGTCTAAGACCTGATGAAGAGGAACCTGCTTATAGTGATGAGATAGAAGAAGAAGAAGAAGAAGAAACTCCTATGGATGTTGGAGGAGATCCAGACTTGCCCCCAAGTCCTGTTGCAGAATTGGTTTATTCTAGGAAAGGAAAAGTAGAGGAAGTTTTGCCTACTTATGAGGAAGACCAGTCTGTACCTCACCAAGAAGAAGAGGAAAAGGAGAATGCATTTGAATCGCCTGCTTCTGGTAGGTTAAGTATGAGTCCCTTAATTGGAAACTCAGCTATACCTGCTGCTGAAGAAGAAAGAGATAGAGAAGAAGCTGTACCTGTATCAGAAGATCTTCTAGATGCTGCTCCTATAGAACTTGTGGTAGAAGATTCTGATGAAGAACAGCCAGCAGCAAAGGCTGTTGTAATACATGAGAATGCACCCATTGAGGGGGAGCATCAGTCTGTGCTTGGAAATGTTACAGTAGCGGTTGAGCTTGGAGACAGGGTAGAAGACCCAGGGTTTATAGTCTGTGGATTGGATTATCCAGATTCTGACAATGAGATGTCTGTGGATAGACCAAAGACCAATTATGATCTTGCTGCTGAGTTGTTGCCAGACGATGTAGTCAGATTTCATGATTTGAATAAGCTGAAAGAGGACCTCAAATCCAGTTTTTTTGAAGAAGTGAAGCTAATGGAAACCTCTCTTGCATCCTCAATTAATTCAATAATGACTACTTCTGTAGTTAATTTGGCCTCAGCAAGGGGATCTGCTGCAGTTGTCTCAAGTGATTTTGTTTCCAAATCAGATCTTGAATCCATGAAGAATGAGATAAAAGAATCATTCAGTGCTTCAGTTGCTGAGATGAAGGAAAGCTTTTATGAAGAAATGAAAATTCTAGAGAGATCCTTCGAGCTATCTCTGGCTTGTAATTTATCTTCCTTTATGTCTGAGCTTATGGAAGAAGTGAAAGAATGCCAGACTCAGTCTTCAAGAATCGAAGCTGATCTGGAAGCTCTCAAGACATCAGTTGTTGCTTTGGATTCCTATATGAGCTCCAAGTCTCAAGCTGACAAGGACCTAGCTTATGTGAAGAGTGTAGTCAGCCAGTTTGTCTCAGTGTTTGAAAGTTTCAAAACCTCAGTGAAGGATCATGTTCAATTACAAGACTCTAAAGTTCAAAGCCTAATCAGTGGTTTGTCAAAGAGTTTTAAAGAAACTGTTTCCTTCTCTCTTGGCCCTCTCACATCCAAACCATCAGTTGATATGAACTCAGTTCGAGCAATATTGAAGGAGGAGATTGGTTCTATTTCAACCAGTGGCTCTGGGGACTCATCAGAGTTAAGCCGAGTGGTGCTTTCTACAAGGGATTCTGCCAGAGAAATCATGAAGATAGTTCAAGATTTTATGAGAGAAGCCTCTGCCTCTCAAGAAGCCATAAAAAGAAAAGTGGACTACTACTTCTCCAAAAGTTTCACCAAGCATCAACTGGAACACCACTTCAAGCTAATGTTGGAACACATGAAGCTCCCTCTAGTCACCCAAGCTTTCAAAGAACAAGTGAGCAAGCTGAGAGAACTGACTCCTGCCTTAGAGAAATTCATGGAGAACAAAGATGATTTCATCTCTGCTATGGAAAGAGGAGGAGGAATTATTATGGATTTTAGAAATCTGCTGCTGCCCTTCTTGCATGTTGATGCTAGACCAGTCATCATCCCTCCTGCTTTGCCTGCTTCTGCCTCAGCTGCTTCCTCAGTCCAGCTGACTCCTGTTCAAGCCATTCAAAGCCTCAAACCAATGATCACCCAAAAATCTTCAACCTACAAGCCTGACTCTGTGTCAGTGGCCCAGCCTCCTTTGATCTTTTCTGGCATTCCCAAACCTTCACCTGAATCCTCACCACCCGAGCATCCTTCTGATCCCAAAGGAAAATCTCACATTGCAGATGCGGATTGAACCAGTGGCCAAGCTTTTTGATAGGAATTCCTTTGTAATCTGTTTTTGTTGTACTTTTTGACTACTATAATACAGAATTTTTTTTTTACTTCTCTTGTTTTATTTCTCTCCTATATATATATATATATGCTTTCCCACTTTTTGATTATCACAAAGGGGGAGAACAATAAGAGAGGGGGAGAAACTTTTTATGAGAGAATAAGGAGGAGAACAAAATGCGAAATATTTTCAATGGAGAAAAATAAGGCATAAGGGGAGACACATTATCCTTTGTTTTGTTTCCATTTTTATCTCTGATACCTTATAGTACCTTATTATTTTTACCTCTGATAACTTATGTCTATATCATACTATTTCTATTATCTCTGATGCTGTTTTCTCTGAGAAAATTGAATTCAATATTATACTCTTTACTATTATATTCTCACTATGTTAAATGCCCATATTACCATATCATAAATTGTGATTATCAAAAAGGGGGAGATTGTTGACCTCACCTATTTTGATAATCTCAATCATGTATTTATTTGTGTTGCAAATCCCAATTATGTTTTCATTCTCTATGATATTGTTAAGTATTGTTGATCTCTACTTTAATTATTTCCAATCTGTGATCAAATCAATAACACTTTTTAAAAATAGTCTTTGGAATATGTTAATCATCATTTATCCATGTTCATAAAAGTTATAAATTGATTCTAACACAATCAGATGTGTTCTGCATAAAACAGATAAGTAATCTGTCTATAGCTACTGATAAAGAGCTACCGGTAACCAGTCTACCGATAGACTTAGTCTACCGACAGACAGCTACCGATAGACTTAACACAGAGTTACCGATGTACTTACAGACAGCTACCGATACAAACTTAGAGCTACCGGTGTAAGTATAAATAGCTACCGATGGAAGAAGTCACTGATGGACAAAGCTACCGATAGACTCACAGCCACCGACGCATGGAGCTACCGATGCTGATTACCTACCGATCACTCGACTCACTGTTTGAATTTCTATATTTCCTTTATTTAATCTATCTAACGGTCATATCATACATTTTAATGTTTTGTCAAATATCTGATAAAGGTTGTCGGATGTCAGGAACCCGTACCTCGTACCTGCTGAAAAGAAATCTTTTCTGTCCCCTGATGGGAGATAAATACGAGAAGACTACATACCAGAAATATGCGCGAACGTGTGAAGAAAACAAAACAACAAGAAGAGAACCAAAAAAGTGCGGAGCATCCAATATACCAAAAAAACGACACAAGCACGAGAAGAACATAGAGGAGCTCATGGACAATCAAGCATACTCGAGGAGTGTTCTGTGCATACAAGAAGAACTTCATCGACTACATTCTCACCACCTGTGAACCTGGAGCATACGACACTCTGTTTCTCAACAGAAATGAGAAGAGGACTCAGACTCACTTCTAATCAAATCCAAAGGAGTCCAGAGCTATACTGAAATCACCAGAACCATCTCTAAACTCTACATCTCTTGTTCTGTGATTTATTACCATTCATTTCGAGCAGTGTGTGTTATCTGCTATATCTAACACATACACTGTCTCCTGTACTCAAACTGAAGGATCTGTAAATCCTTACAAAACTCATTCATTCTTTCTTTCCCACGAAGAACTGTGGTAGAGGTCGTGTGTGACCTGGACAGCTGGTTGCTGTTGTACTGTTTCCCACGAAGAACAGTGGTAGAGGTCTTGGACCTGGACAGTTGTAAACTGTTGAACCCCGATCCAGGGTGTGGATCATTTTTATATAAACTTTTGAGAGGACTAAGTCTCGGCTTGAGACTGAACCTCTTGGTTACATTGTTGTGCCATCTATTTCAAAGTTTTATTCCGCTGCTAATCACTTTAAAACCAATACTGTTTTTAAAGTTACTTTGATAATTAAATTAGCAAGTGTTTATGTTAAGTGTAGATTAGTAAGTTAGTTTCGAAAGATAATCACACACTCCTGTGTTGATTAACTGGTAATTAATCAATCCCTTGAGAACCTAACAGAATCTCTACATTAATATAAATTCACTACAGTTTAATCTATTATTTTGTTTGGGGGTCGTTAAGACATTGTTTTTAAATACAGAAATTTTAATTGGTACTCAATTCACCCCCCTCTTGAGTAATCCTCTCTGACCAACAAAATGTTTTTGAGCTAGAGGAGTAGTTCTTCTATGGGGAGTATATGGGATGCATGGTTTCTTTGGACTGATTATATATTCATGTCGGGGCACAATTGTTTTTAAAATATCCTTTCAATGGCTTGACTTTGAATTTTCACTAGATTTTGGATAAGGACATCATTATACATGCAGATGGTTTTGGATAAGTTTTAATAGAATGTCGTCAGATAATGTACGAAATGGGGTTTTGGGTCTGCAATGTCTTTCGAGGGAAGCATGTGAAACGTGTTCCACTGTTTTATTGAGGATCAAACTTTTATGTTGACAAGGTCCTTATAATGACCAAAGATATAAGATCTGTTTCGATGTTAATGATTTAGAGTAATATTTGGATCCGTTAATAATGGTTCATCTATCTGGTTTGAGAAGGGATAATGGTCTGTTTGGCATTGGGAATGCAACACCTCACTTCTAACAAGTTTAAATGACCTTGGTAGGTCAGTTGTTTTAGTAGTGGTTCCTGATTGCTTCTCGGGGTTGAGAAGTTATTAAGGTGGGTATAATGTTAGATCCCATGTTCTGAACCAGGTTAAAATTATGAATGTTTATGAAGGTTTTTTTTCAGTTTATCAATTGCTCGTTTTTTCTAAATAGAGCTCCAGAATTTTATTCTGAGTGTTGGAACACATATAAATGTTTTTTTCTAAATTTGATGATATTTTTTAAGAAAAGGGGAAGTCACAGGGGTGGATCACAGGTTGTCTAACTGTGCGGCCAAACCATGCGTAGTTGATGTTTTGATTCTGTGGCTAACGCATGGTTAGCACATGGTTTGTATAACCATACAGCCAAACCATGCGAGGAGTGTTTTCCGAGACAGTAGCTAACACATTCTTAGCGCACTGTTTGTCTAACCGTGTGAGAAAACCATGTGGGCACTTAAATGAAATTCTTAAATTGTGTATCTCATTATTTTTTCCATTAGATGGATTGTTTAAGCTCTTAAGCAGCCATAACTCAGGATTACACACCCTTTAAGATTGGAAAACCTCTCCCAAGAGTTTTGGAGGTGATCTGAAGGCTTATCTTGGAAAATCGAAGCCAAAATCATTAAGTATGTAGATGTTCTTTTTTGTTCTTGTTCGGTTTTGTAGATCTAATTTAATCTACACTCCTATTCACACGGTTTCTTAGATTTTCACCCATTATGGGTAAATCTATGTGTGTGGAAGACAATTATGATGATTTTTATTCATGGTCTTTCTAGGAGAAGTGATCTAAGGTGGGTTCTTGATGAATCCACCAATTTCTCTTTAGGGTTCTTTTTTAGTTGTGGTTTCCACCAAAACCCCGAGGTAGTGTCCCAAATCATTGAAAATTTATTTAATAATTATACTTTCGTTAAATAATTTAGGAATGTGAGTTTAAATCATTATGATATGTCTATGAATTACACTTTTGATGTTATTAAATAATTCCGCCCACATGAGATAGGGTGCTAGACATGGAATTCTACCCCCAACATGCAAACGAATATTCTTTTATGGGACAGGGGCTGAGGCTCCAAATACCCATGTGTTGTAAGATAAGGACGGATTCTCCGAATACACACAAGGGTGATGTACAGGATGATCTACACTAATTAATTAACATCAGACTGTGGGTCCAATTGTTCATTCTCGAAATGAGTTTAATGGTTAATGAACAATGTTGTGACATGATGATTTGTGAATTGATTATGAGAAAGGGTTCAGACTTATTTATGAATTGTGTGAACCAATTTTAGTGGACGGGCTCAGAATTATTATATGAAATATTATACTTAACAACTTGTGATTCATTATCCAAGACAAAGCACAAGATTGTATTCGGTCATTACGAGATTACTTAGATGGTCTTTTGAGATATCCGTCGTGAGTGACTTATACGAAAGATGTCGGGAATAGTCCAAATCTCATGACTTTCATAATTTATTAAGATTTGAGTAATAGATAAATCATAATTGATTATGTAATGATTGTTGAGTATGCATGAGAAATGAACAGTGTTGGTTTAGACACCAACTGAGGGCTGAAGCAGGTACTTAGGTTTACAGTTACGTTGTATTGCTTACTTATTTTATGCATGCCATCATGTGTTATGAGTTATTTATTAAATTTCTAGATTTGGGGTAGACACCGGTGGTCCCATCTTGCTGAGGATTATATCTCACACCCTACTCGGGCCACCATTTCACCGGGTACCCAAGTAGATTATATTTTATATAAGGACTATGATGTTTTCATTTACAAGGGAGATTGGAGTAGAGGACTGAGAGGATGCTCGGGATGCTCTAGGAGATCTCCCTTTGGGATTTGAACCATTAATTGTTTATTTCAGTATTGCAATATAATGAATGCTATTTTTTTCACAGTTTTCTATTTTGTATCATTATCATGTCATGCATGCATATCTTGTATAATTTGTTGTTGGCCATTTGTTTTGTACTAAATTTATAAAATCTTCTTTCTGCTGCTTTATAATTTATTATACCATTTCTATTATTTATTGACTTTGTCTATTTTTGAACAATAAAATGAGGATATAGTCTCCCCGCTAACTATCTTTAGACCCCCGCAGCTAGTCGGTAGCCTCTAGCGTACGGGGAGACGCGCTTGGGGTCATGTGGCGACCGGTCCGGACACCTGTTTAGGGGTGACCCGGGTCAGGATGTTATAGTTTATAAGGACAATTAGATGTGGAGAACCTATAATAAAACCTAGAGATATCATTTAAGAATTTAATTTTTTATCTACATCCATTTTCGGGGATCTTTAATGAAAATACCATTGTTTTTAGCACTTAATCAAATTTTGGAGGCTACTAATACTCAAAATGACCAATGAATGATATTTATTGAACATAATTTGGTTTCCTATGAATTTAGTTTCTATTTAAGATATTGAATATCCCATCACCATGAAATATATTAGAAGATCGGAGTATCCTTCATTACATTATGTAAATGTAATGGTGATATTTAATGTTCTAAAATGTTCCAATTCTGGGATAATTCTCTATATTTCATCACTCATTAGGTTTTTTAGATTCTTTATTTACACATCATAAATTATTTTATATAGAGGTGTTACATGAATCACTTGGATAATTTGAATATCCTACTACGGAAATATTTATTATCATTATCATTTGTCATTGAAGGGGCATGACCTTTTCAATTCTGGATTGGTCTCAATATCCCAATACATTTTAAAAGAGTGTATTAATTTATTGATTTAAAAATTCTATTTTTTGTTTACTTATTATATTCGATTTTTGTTTTAATTATTGGTTACAATATGACATTAGGGTCGATGATGTCATTTCAAAAAAATGATTCTTGACTAGTTCGTGATCCATATAGTCCCGGACAACTGGACATTTCCGTATCACCACATGACATGGGGTATTTAGAGGCCACTCTGGGATGTATCCATGTACGCAATGAAAAATATTTATTCATCATAAAATATATATTGTCTAGATGGACACAACATATATTATTTATATATTCCACAAAACCAATCCACTACATCTAAAATCACTAAATATGGGTTTCTTAGAGACTCCATGTTGTTTGAGTAGGGTTTCATTAATAAATATTCAAGAAAAAAGTATCTCACAATAGATTTCATGATTCCTCCACTAGCACTACAATTAAAACAGTAATACATAATATATCCATCATATTGTTGTGTAATTTTTTGTATGTAATATACTTTATCTCCAATAAGACAATATATCTTATATCAATCAAAATTTTTAATGCACTACTACTTGAATTTCACTAGTGCATGAAAACCCACTATCATATGTCACAAATATAATTCCTTCTTCAGAATACCCAATTTTTGAATTTTATTCCCACTAATTAAACATTTATGGTCTTCTTGAAACAACTAAATTTAGATTTTACCAATTAAATGTACATCAATGAATGTTCACCATAAGAAATTACATAAATAAGATGGAAGGTATGCTTTATAGTATGGACTGAACATCCCAAAAGTATCATCCACCAAATTTTAATCATTGAATAATTTTTTTTTACTAAAATGATAAGAAATATATGATATAGTTTTTGATGGAATAATTTTATTTAAACATTATTATTAGTGATTAAAAGATTCATTAGGGGATCACTTCCTTTTTAAATTTCATTAACGAACATGCATAACTATTTGATAAATTAAATCTCAATGTTTTAATAAAAAATAATGAAAAAATAAATAATAACCTAGGAAATAATTAATAACAAAAAATTAAATCCCAACAACATAGTGATATATCATAACATAATATTCATATCTATGTTACTTATTTGGATCAGTGTCATAATTTAGAATATGTATGTCAAATTCACATCGAAAATCATTAATAGCTCACCATAAAATATGAAATCTAATCAATCTAAAATTATCTAATGATTATTGTTAGTATAAGAAGTTATAAATTTGGGTAATCCATTAATATCAATTAATAATCAAGAATTAGGTCAACTATGACTTTTAATTAATGACATAAAATTTTCTTTCTCGATGTATGGAAAAATATATAAATTATATTTCACATTGGGTAAATTCAACATCCTAAGAATAATTATTTTTGTAATATACATTAAAGAGTATATTAATAAAATCTCACTATTTATTCACTTATGATAATTATTTATTTTAATAATAAAAAAATAAAATCCAAATTGATAAAAAAATGAGAAAGATTGAGCTACTGAATAAATAAATTCACTGAGGTCAAAAAATCCATAAAAAAGTTTTTTGAGGTTATATAGTTTGCTAGATTAAAAATTTTAACTATTTTTGGGACTCATTTCATCAAAACTGAAAAATGAATTCATTATTTATCTTTAAATATATTAATATTAACAAACATTGCCCAATAAAAAAATTTCAAAAATGAAAAGGATAATATGAGCTTCTATTATTGGATGTATACAAAAACGTCATAAATAATGTCAATCCTCTTACCGATACACCTCATCCATATTTGTGTTTTTTAGTTCTATATGAACACGGTACAAATCAATACCTGAACACTATATCTAATTTTACCATATCATTCAAGTTTTTATTCCTGAAAAATCCACATTAAGAAAATAGCCAGGGTATTAAAATCACATAAAACCAAACCTTACGTGACGAATAATATCACATTGAATAAATCATACCAACCATTAATCTATAATTCTCATTTAACAATACTGGATGAGAAAAAATTGTAATCCACTAACATGCACCTACAAATGATTCTTTTCAAATATTCCATATAGTGGAGAATTATGCTTCACACCATACAAAAGAATACTGAATTCCATTCACATTAGGAGAATATTATTTCATTGACCACCTTCATTGACATTAATTATCAATATATTCCAAAAAACTATTATAATTTAATGGTATAACATCCATTTTGGTCTAACATATATATAAATTATCTTTATTTAACAAGGCATATGTTCCACTGTCGAATTTACTTGAATAGAACGTCATTTATTCTCTATTAATTCTACAAGTACCCATCACCAAAAACAACATGGTTTATTTATTTACACACATTTTAGAAAACAAAAAATGATTAGATCAATAAATATCACCAGTCACCACATTTATGCCATAAACATAGCACTACTCATTAATGGAACACAACACAAAAATACGAGGTGTTTGGTTTACACCATTATGATAAAGCTTTATTTACATCCCTTGAACCAATGATAACACCAAAAAAAAATCATGTGTTTATTTTCCTAAACATTCATGGTATGATTCCATAACTACTATCTAGAGTTTTCATTTTCTGTGGGAAAATAAAAAATAATATGGGACATATTACATTGAGTATAGTAAAACCGTTCTTAATGCATCACTCTGGTTTTCCAATGTGGTACTCAACATAAAAACTATGGTAAATGCATTTTATATCTAAAAATTTAGTTTATGTACTCCCGAAATAATGAATCTCATTTAGGTCCAACACTTGTTAATCATATTGTAATATGATAATAGTTGATCAAAATCAGTAGTCCAAGAATTTCACATACATAGGAAGTGGGTGGATTTAGCACATTCAATATAATGTTAACATAATTTCCCTCTCTCATCAAGAATCATCCGCTACAAAGGATGATATTCAAGAACCTCCATCAAAAAATAATCGAAAACATTATCTATTGATGTGTGTGAGGTTCCATGACACTAATACACGAATTTGAACTCATCCACCACTATTTACATAGTCATTTTTATGGTAATCTATTACACCATATAAAAGGTCAATATTAATTTTATAGTTGTCTCCAAAAATAAAAATAATTATCTATGACCACCATTATTATACATAGGATTTTGGTCAAAGTCTCTCTAGAGATATAAATGTGCCTCATTCATTTTATAATGAAAAAGATAATGTTTAACTCTAAATGGAATGACAATGAACAAGTGAATTTGTTTTAGAGGGAAAATTATTGGTCAAACTCAAGAAATAATTCTTTTTTATTCCTTCACAATTTAATGAATCATGACCTCAATACAACCATGATGCTCAAATCCATAATCTTTTTCATCATGATATCTGAGATATAATCACATGATGTTTATCTAAGGACATCATTAAAAAGGGGGTTTTGATTCCTATTGTATAAGAATCTATAATACTTTAATAACTACACATACATGGAAAATTTAGTAAGTGGAATCAAATCCAAATCTATAATGATTCTAAAATTTCTTATTTATCAGGGAAAAAATACACAGTCTACTACACAGACCATCCAAAAAAGACTCACTCCATTAAAAATGTTTTATTGAATGATCATTACAATTACTAAAAATTTCTTATCTAATAATTCTTTTGATATGTACCTCATTAGATTTTCCAACTCCCAAAAAATATTGTAAATGGAATAACTAATACTAGTCATGATGAATATGATGATCTGTGATGTGTGGATATAAATATTACATTGATCCATAAATATATTCATCTAAACAAAAAAATATTACTTGAATCCTTAGAAAACTCTAAAAGTACACACTTCAAGATTTATAGGAGGTATATATAGGGTTTGCTAGTGGGAGTGTATCAAAAAATCATATATACATAACTCCTCCTACCACACACACTTTTTATCCAAAACATAACCCATGTATGTTTCAATGCATATGATTGTGGAGTCTCATTTTTCAATTTAAATTTCAACATATGATTCCAACTATGAATCCTCTCTACTGATCCCTGAATTGAAAACTGACATTCTTCTATAGATTGTGTGAATATATGTCAACAATCTAAAATATTTATTTCCTTAATATTGTTGGTGTCTTCATCAATTTACCAAGAAAAATGGAGATTGAAAAAAATCTAGGCAATGCCTCAAGGGTATTATGGAATTCTATTTATACTTGTATATATCAATTGTTTGCTAATGAGGGTTTAATAGTTACTAGTATTAAACTATCATCAGTAAATAATGAGAAAAATATTATTTTCTAGGTCTCATACTCTTATCATTTTATGGTTATGCCATATGAGTTTGAGAAAAATAGTATCCCTGAATGGTATGTTATGACTAACTCAAAAATAATTTTTTATTATCAAATTTTTTTTGGAAGAAGTTATAAATAAAATAGGTCAAAAAGAAATACAATATAACAATGAATTGTATCCTTGAAAAGCTGCTTTGATATGTAGTAAACATTCTCCATAATTAAATTCCTTGATATAGTGTTTACATGTGTTTTAAGATAATCCTGTATAATGTATTCATTGTGAAAATCCATATTCTTTCATGTTTGAATATATTCCTTGGTATAGATAATGCCTACATTAAGAAAACATATAATTACAACAGATTTCTTTTTAATCCATTTAATATTCTCTTGATTAGAATCCACTTGAATCAACCTTTCCAACATTCAATTAGGCTCCTCTGGTGTGTCATTAATCAAAATAACCACCTCCAATAATTAATGAAATGAATGTAAAAGAATATCTATTGTTTTAAATATTATTTCACTCTATGTACAAATATAAAAATAATGTAAATCTTAGACACATTTAAGCGGAATGACCACAATATTTATATCCTCGGACCAATCATTGATGACCACACCAAAGGATATATTTTCCTCCATCAAGTCTTATTAGATCATATTATAATCATTCAATAAACTTCATTCCTATTTAAAAAACATTTTTTTAAGCAGTATAAATTCTTATAACTGGGATCACATACTGTCACCTAGTTTTTTTTACCATTATGCAGTAATTATCTTCAATAGTATGGGTATTTGATAATTTTCATTTTTCCCATTTTATTTTGATTTTTTTGAAAGATAAATCTCCTTGAATCCTAAATTCAACATCAAAACTTCCTCTTACTTTGACTGTGTGTCCCTTTAATATGGAATTAATCTACACATTTTTCTAAAAATTGTTAAGGAGACACATATATGGGCCCTACCCCTAGGATCTCGTGCTCTTCATTGTAGTTTTCTTCCCATATTGTTCATGTTTTTCCTTACAACCAAAAATCTATAAACAAATAAAGAAATTAAAGAGCATGATAGTGAAATATCACTTATTGGGAATAAACTGATATATTCTATGCCCCATGTATCTAGCTTATGAACTATTCACCTTGTCAGATCACCCACCCTTACCGAATGAGACACCCCATCAAGGACCTATCGTAGTGGCTCTGTCTCATGTAACACCTACCTTCCAATCGTTACATTTAATGAATGCACTCCCAAATTATTTGATGCATACTTGGGGGCCAGTGAAACTCCCTTATTTTTAAATTTTTATCTTTACGTCATGATTGATTTCACTTCCATATATCACATCCTTTACATAAGATAACATTATTTATTAGCAGGTGTATGATTCAAAAACACTTATCGCACTCAGTTCCATAGTTCCGATTATCCTAAAATGAGATTTCACAGTAGTCCTGGGATCTCCTAGATCCTTCATCATGCAATTGAAATTTTCCTCCACCTTTGTGTTAACCTCCGAAATCTTGCACTGGATTTATTTTTCATAACTCGGATCAATAGAAATATAAAGATGAGTTTGTCTAATCATAAATTCCCCAACACTAAGAACCAATCGCTTGCTACTTCCTCGAAGGACCATGTCCATATACTGATAAAATTTCATGTTACCACACCTACATAATAACATTGATTGGACCTTTTTCTTTTAGGAGGTGAATGAATCATTCAATGACTTGAAAAATTACATAATAAATCTCCCACAAGTGGAATCCTTACATACATGACTCGCCTTAATGATACTCCTACTACCACATAGATATGGCAAGAAAAAAGGTGGATCCTCAATCTAATTATACATTCAGAACATATATATCTACCATTATATTCCTATATATTATTATAATCTGGAAATTTAGAAATTGAAGTGGATGTTCATGGAGTCCAACCAAAATCATCATGCTGAGTGTTTTATGCTTTATATGTATGTCGTACATCCAGTTAATAATTTATGATCTGGATCCATTAAAACTACATGCGAATCAAATGTATACTTGAGGAATGATAGTGAAAAAATTACCATGGGAATTACACAACATGTGTAAAACTATAGAGAAATATTACTGGATTACACCACATCATGAGATAGAACAAACACATGACACATGAATAAACTTCCACACTATTATAACCTCTCGACCATGATTTGTTAGAAACCATCTCGTCAATGAACCACAAAATCATTCGTTTTTCATTTATAAATAGGCTGAATCATCTTCCCCTATTCAAAATTAACCACTACGTAGTGTATTGTCTATATAAACACATGACCTTTGTTTGTGAATCCCATAAAGAGCGGAATTTAAACATGCATTTTGGGGTTCCAAAAAAAAAATTTTGTTTTGAAATATCTCATCCCAAATTCTAGAAAAATAGTGGAACTAGTATGAATGAAAAGAGTTAATTCATTATCTACAAATTGAAATATAATGGTAAATGAAAATTTATTCATCTATAAGCTCTATTTTAAAAAAGAATCATATAATTGGAGAAATTATAGATTGACATAGTAAAAAATTGAATAATATGAATCGTATAGCCTAGAGGAATGTTATACCTTCATTGACCATATATCATGTGATTATTTGGATTTGGATGCCACTTAAATGGGTACCTAAAGCCCAATGAGACACATTGTCTCAAGCACATCTCTCTAAATACCATTAGAATCCGAATAGCAGAGAGGGTCGATGGTATGTTTTTCGGAATAATATTCCCTTATTACCACAGTGTAGCACATGTGGAGATGGCATACATTAGTTAATAGTATATGAAATATAAGTAAACATAAGGTACAATGGAAGACATAGACTAAAGTAAAAATAACTAAAATAAATGTAATAACTTCCAATGTCACAACAAATGATGATGATATGTCATGTCAATAGAAATATAAAAAAATAGATCCAATAATGAATCCATAACATGTTCCACAAAATTGTAAATGAAATAAAATACTATACTCCGCATCACGAGCTCTGAATCAGTTTTCTTCTATCAAACTCCAAACTAAATTTCAATCATTAAAGTGTTTGAAGCTACATTATTCGCTTTTCATCACATAAAACCATGTAATCTCATTCGGGAAACAGATGTTGCATGGATAAGGAGTGTGATAAACCATAGTGGGCCACCACCAATGGTGTCTATAAAATATGACACATGTAATTGAAATGTAAAAGTGTGTAGACATGAAAATATAATTTGAAGCATTACAATGTAACTAAATCACCATGTAACTGCTTAATCCCTCCGCTTGTTTCTGACAATGTAGCATGTTCATCTAATAATGAATTTACCAATTTATATTTATAGGTCTCATGAGGCAGATCCAACACTCTAATAAAATCATGATATAATAATTAGTGATGGTTCCATGATGTAATAGGGAAAACATGATCAATGATATTTAATAGTGAAGACCAAAGGTAATAACCAAGGATATGTAGAACATAAGGGTTTCAATCTTCATAATAATTCAATACTATAATGGGTATGCTTTTAATACAAGGAGCATAATCCAAGTCATTCCACAATTATGTGCCTACCGAGTCTAATGTGATTGACCAAGGTAAAACAGGGCTATGTATTGAAAGGGCTTGTTGGGATTTATCCACGAAACCTACATGTAAATTATGATTCCAAGGAGTTTAACCAAGGTATCCAGTAATGATATTGATGGGATAAAAGGAGTGTATCCATGTCATCATATAGTTCTACATGATCCATCCTACGATATCATACATAGCATCCATGAAAAGAAATGTATTGGGATATAGGTGGGTATCATCCTAAGTAAGTTGTTTCCTTGAATCGCATTGGGGTTCCAGAGTACTCATGGAATTATATTATTAGAATTCATGGAGATCTAAGTCACAACATTCCAATTTCATTATGAACAAATGTAATATTTTATTTTTCTTAATGCCTTTACTTTAATTAGTGTCATATGGCAATGCAGCATGCAACATTTTAATCTTGTCATTTGGTTCCAAAAAATCCATTCATTGTTGTGATAAAAATATATAGACTAAAACCATTAATTTAATACATTTAAGGTATATTCCATATATTAAGGTCCATTCTGATACCTTCCATTAATATAGTAAGTGGTGCTATGGATATGCATCCAATTAATCAATCACATATAATTATCAATTTGAAGCACATACCTTTGGATGTTCATGTGGTAGTCATATATGGTACTTTCCAATATGTAATTCATCATATAAATCCATAAATTTAATATAGAGATGGTAAACATTAGAATGGTCAATCCAAAGCACACCCGAACGGTGGTGCAAACGTGTCAAGACACTAAACAACAAGTTTGGAATTACATTTGACATGGAAGGGATAGAGTTATGGTCATAACCAGCATCACATAATCAAATATAAGTAAGGACCATACCCATACTATTATCAAAAGTATAAGAAAGGTATATTAATTCTATAAACAACACCCAATGAAATCAGTGGGCCCCACACTATAAATCCAAAATCAAAGGACATTAGAGATATGTTATAGACCACTAACATTAATGTTGTACAATCATTATTCTCTAATATAATCTCATGATTTCGATCTCATCAGAGTAAATATATAAAAGAGTAAAAAACACTGAAACCCAGGTATCTCTGTCGATAGGAAAAGAGAGATAAAATTGTTCAAGAGGACTCGAGTAGTTCTTGTTGTGCCTCTAATGTGATGAAACTAAGCTCGATCGAATCCTAGACGAAGGATATATTTGAACCCCTATCATTGGCCTCCAAAAACCACCATATTTATAGAGAAATATGATAATCACACCTAATATAAGATAAGGTACGATTTAGGTGACATAATAGATCATTAAGGATTTTTTTTAATTTACCAATTAAATAGCCTATGCACGGTTTGAAAATTTTTGTGCAAAACCTACACAATTACCTAGGTAGAAGGGGCACTCTCACGATTAGGGCTCATGGCCATGACCCAATTGTACTAGGTGGATCTAACCAAAAAAACATATTCTGTATGGTTTTCAAAACCATTTAAAATTCAGGCATACTTTACTCTAAACTGTGCACCAATATTGGTTTTTGCAAAATGGTGGGTTTTGGGCTCTGAATATTCCCCAGACACCCCTGAGACCTTTAATAACCAATTATGAATACATAAAAAGTCCAAAGTATATATTTAGAATGAAATTTAAAGGGTCCATATCTATGTGAAAAACATGTTATTATAGTCTGACCACATTTAAGGAACTTTTACATGAGTTCACCATCAATGTTTTGAGGAACATTCTCTATTAACAACTCTACCATTGGGCATGTACATCAGCTTCTCTCACACATGTCTCATTCTATACCTGGTCATGCTTTCATAGCATCAGTACCAGAGGGATAGACAATCATCCGAGTGTAATGGACCAGGAATTTATATAATAATATTTGGTATTTTATATTAATATTTATGAATAAGATATTAATTTTTCATTACATGGGATGATCTTTTGTAGAGCGTAATTGACACGCAACAAAGGGTTTATTTGAAATCTTACGTAGCATACATTATTGAGTTACAACAATAAATAATATTGAAATAATATCATTATATTAAATTATACTTAATGCGTAGTTATCGGGCTAGAAAAAATTAATAGTATTAACGGAATTATGAAAATATGGTTTACACATGTTTCATTACTAATTTATTAGTTACAAAATGTTTTATAAATTGAAATAAATATTAATTGAATATAAAGGATCTATTATTATAATTACCTAATAAAAAGGGAATAATTGTATTTATTAAATCATATCACACATTATGGAATTCTATTCAATGAAAAATATATCATATATTTTCAATGAATTGTTTAAAATTAAATTTTTTATGTTTTATTGATATGTTCTATGAAAATAAATAATTTGTTCTGATAAATGTAGTATTTTTTAAAAAATGAAATTTTACCACCTTTTATTGTAGAAAAAATTTTTAATTATTTTTTTTACTTTTATATGATCTATCTAACAAAATAATCTTTATATATATATGTGGGTCATAAAATTTACCATGGTTCAATTTTTGGTAATTTTCTAATCATGTTCATTTTTTAATGAATAGTAAAAAATAATGCATTTTCATTCAAAACTTGTCTTTTAATCAAATTTGTTTGTATAGTTAGATTTTTGTTTTAATTATTTTTAATGTGTACTTGTATTATAGTTTTATAATTTAATTCAATTTTTTCGTTTCATGTAATTTCACAATGTAAATGAACATACAGACATGCCAATTTTTTGATAGTTATTACTTCATAAAACCCACTTTTTGGTTTTGACAACGAGAATTAATTTTAAAATAATTATTTCAACTTCTGTGTTATGAAAATGGATAAATTGATTCGATATTAGGAATTATATATTCTAAATTGTGTGAATATTTACCATATATTTTTTGAAATTATGATTAGTAACATCAGTGAAAAATTTATTTACCAAGGTTAAAAGGTAAATATGATAAATATGATATAAATATAATATTATAATAATATTAAACAACACTAACACATGCCTTAAAATAATTTGATGATATATTTCCGACCATGGGAATTCATGGTTTGCTTTGGGGACCCCATAGAGTAAATTTGATTTGAAAATGTCATTTTATTAGAATAAATTTAAAGTAATCAGAAATTTTATATAAATATGCATCTTATACTAATGAAATTTTAATATGTGATTTTATAACCGATCAATTTTACAATAAATATTAATTAGAAATATAAAAATAGATCATTTATCATGGTATTTTATTGGTAAATTTTAGATATTAAATAAATAAATTTATTTATAACACAATGATGTTTTGGTGATTGTTTCATCAATAAAGAATTCTATGAAATAATATTATAAATATAATATTAAATGTAATTTTCAATATTTTTATTCCATAATCAAATTTTAGGGATGATATTTTCATATTTTCTTTTAGTTAATCACATTGTTTCCAAGCAATCAGGTTGTTATGAATTTTTTAAAAATCAAGTATAAATAGTGTCCAAAATTAACATAATTCATAACATAAAGACATAAAATATTTTATTAAATGATATTAAATTCCTAATATGAATGTCGCCAAATAAAAATATCAAATTTAAATATTATATATATCATATATGTGTGTCGTAAATAAAAAATATAGAAGCATAGAGAGAATATAAATATATTATTTATCATGTATAAATACAATGCCATCATAATGATGTAATGACCCAGATAATTATAGAATAATACATTTTATTTTCGATTAATATTTATTAATGAGATATTAATTTTACATTAAATGGGGAAAAACATCGATAGTGTAATCGAAACACATCAACAGGTTTCTATGAAATCTTATATTGCACACAACATTGAGTTGTACAAAAAAATAATACAACAATATTATTACTATTTTAAATGGTAGTTAATTCATATTCGTTGGAATAGCAGAAATGAATAGTTTCAGTTGAATTTTGATGTATGGTTTACACATGTTTAAATAATTATTCATTGGTTAGGAAATTTTTTATAAAATTAAATAAATACCAATTGAATATAAAGAATGTGTATCTATGAAAACCAGATTAAAAATATAATAATTGTGTTTATAAAATAATTTTACTTTTTATTGATTTTTATTTTAATAAAAATATATATTATAAATTAAAATCAATTTTTTTACTTCCTATTATATGTTATCTAGATATGATATAGGAACAAATTCAATTTTTCAGATTAAAAAATTATTTTTAAAAAAATCTTGTTATACAACATTTTTATGGAAAAACCTTTTTAAATATAGTTTTTTCACTTTTATATGCTTTATTTTAAAAAATGATCATCTTCTATAGTATTGGGACACTTAAATTTACTTTGGATTAATATTTTGGTAATTTTCTATTAAAGTTCACTTATTAAAGAATAATGAAAAATACGACATTTAAATACAAAACAACCTTCTCGTTTAATTTATTTGTATTTATAGACTATCATTTTAATTGGTTTTAATATTTAACTTGATTAATGTTTTCAAATTTATTCTAATGTTGGAAATTGGAAATGTTTTCCCATTTAAATTTGACATATACACAAGTCAATCTTAAGATAGTAATTACATCTTAGAAACCTTTTTTTATTTTGATAAAAGGAAAAAATTTCATATTAATTACTGAAACATATGTGTTTTGACCATGTAAAAATGCATTAAATATTTTTAATAACAAGTCCCAAATTGTGTGAATATATACCTTTTATTTTTTGGTCATTATGAATTGTATCATCAGTAAATATTTTATTTCCCATTATTAGAAGATAATTATGAAAAATAAGTGTAAAAATAATATTATAGTACTATTAAACTATGGTAATAAAGTAAAAATCCTATTTGAGGATATATGTCTGAAATGAGGTTCCTTGGGTTGATTTGGGTACCTCATGGTGCCTCTTCGGTTAGAAAATGATATTTTATACTAATTTATTTATTGTAAATAAAAATGTAACATAAACATTTAATTTTTTACTAAATCAATTTTAATATAGGTTTATATAATTGATCTAATTGACTATAATTATCACTATAAAGATTTAAATATTTACATTATCATGGTATTTTAATTATAATTTTTAGTTAATTGAATAATAAATTTATTTATTACAAAATGATAACGCAATGATTGAGTCATTGTTAAAGGATTCAAATAAATGGTATTATAAATATTAAAGTAAACTTATTTTTCATATTTTGATTCCATAAATGAAGATTATGGATGATATTTAATTTTTATATTTTAGTTAATTCCTTTGGTTTGAATGATCATCTTTTTATGAAATTTTAAAAAAGTCAGGATTATATTGTGAAAAAAATTTACATTAATCATAACTTAAAACATAAAATTGATTATTAAATAATATTAAATCCATAAAACCCTAATAATCTCCCATATGGTAAATTAATGTCTAAATACAAAATAAATGAAATTCATTGGGTCTTTTTACATGATATGTTAATTATAATAAACCATAATTTGTAAAAAACTAGAAACCATTGTATGATTAAAAATGGTAAATTAATTGTTAAACCAAAAAATAGGGATAAAAAAATATTCCAAACGTGTATAAAAATAATTGGATGATGGTTATACAAATCAAAATCATCCAATCATCGAATTAAATTATTGTTGGACCATTTTTAATCAAAAATTAAATTATAATAAATTAATATTTCTAGAATTTCTTAAGGTACCCTTCCTCCCTCTTTTGAAAGGCCACAACCTCTACCCACATATATGACACATATCAAGCCCCTTGGATCATCCAAATTCTACCCAAAAAAGCTCCCAAATAACATTCCTTGAACTTATATTCCGTACATTTGGATGAAAGAAATATAATAAATCCTTTTGGCTCAAATCAAATGTAGTTACCTAATTTAAAGGTAACGTCTTCTCTCATGGTATTTTATTTTATTATCCTTCTCTATTACCTATGTACTTCTTGATATTTGATTACATAATTTCAAAAGTATCATCAATTTACTAGGATGTTTTAATGAGATGGATTGAAATTACACCAACACACACCTCCATAAATGGATACGAACATACTGTTTCTATGTAAAACAAACTTCTACGACACGAAATGACAATTGTACAATTTTCTCATACCACCTCTCATGGTGGACATTTTGATGGAAAAATATTTATATACCATTTAGATTAGAATTCTATTTTCTCTATGATTCATTATTTTTTATTAAATCATAAATTTATGCTTTCCAAAATGTGTAAATACGATAATTTCATTTGAGGAAGTGCATACTACCTCCCCCTAAAAGGGATATGACTCATTCATTCAATACATTTAAAATATATAGGTTGGAATTAATGAAATTATAAAACAAATATAATATAGATATTATACTAGAATTGATATATATGTATTCATAATTTAGTTTAAATTTATATAAAATGAAATAGAAATGAAAGTATCGTCCATGCGTACAAATGGATTACCGTCTCCAGGAACAGTGAATTTCATTTATTTTCTCCAAATATTATAGACTCTAATATATACATATATATACTACATATATATGATATTTAAATCATGAATACTATTCTTAAGATAATTTAGTTTTGACCAAAAGTACAATTTTTAATTGTAACATTTATATACACAAAAATAAACGATTAAAACTAGTTTGAAAAAATATCCATATATGAGAAATACTTATAAAAAGAAATATTTAAAACATTTAAAATGATTTTAGTTACCGAGTCTCTTTAATCATAAGAAACACTTATATAATAATAATTAAACAAATAACATCAAACAAATCCATAAATAATGTGAGAATATAGAAATTTGTGACATAAAATTTAAAAACAGCTGAATATACACCTTATAGAAAATAAATGGTGGAAAATATCAAGATATGACTCTATAAATGGAGATTGAGATGAGGTCCCTTACCTTGAGTCTAACTTTTCTAGTTAATTATTTATCTCGCTGAATATTAAACATATGTTAATTTTCACTTTCTTCAGAACATTATAAATATTTATCATTCCTTTAAAAAAACTAAAAAGTTTCTAAAGCAAGTATACATTAACTTATTTTTATTTTCAGGGATATAATGAATGAACCATACAAGTCAGACTCAAGGTATGAGACTTCATATAAATCTCTTTTCATTTTGGATTATGATGAGATTGTTCACCATTAATGTTCTATATGGTGTATATTCAACCCTTTTAAAATATAATATCATAAATTCAAATATTCTTGGGATTTTAAGGTTTCTTTTTATTTTATTCAATAATTATATTTATTCATATATTTCCCAATTATTAAGAGACCCTTTAAACAAAACATTATTTTAGAATTCATATATATTTTTTCTTGTAAATAATTCTCACTAATGTATATGTTTTAAACCTAGTTGTAATCAGGTATTTATGTGTACATATATGTTTTTAAATAATAATTCTCAAATTTATTAAATCATTTGATACTTGTATGAGACACTTTGATTAAAAAATATTTTTATTTAAGCTTTTAAATTATTTTTAAAATTGATTTACTATTTTAGTATCATGAAATGATTTTTTTATGAGTGATGTGTCAATAATATAATTCTTTTATGTGTTATGATTATGTAATGGTACTCATACATTTGATGAGAGGTTACATGATTAACCAAATACAGGTGGTTCTAAGAAAAACCTACGGTAGATGAGCCCGTGATAGCTCTCTAATTCAAAGGGCAACATGGAAGAGGTAAATGATAATGATTCTCCTATTAGAATTAGAGATTATACTATGATGGTTATTCCATATTTACCCAATAGGGTAATTCCCTTTGTATCTGTGAAAGCTACAATATAAGTATGATATAGATGCAATAATATTCCCTTATGATTAATGTTTTCTATGAGTTATTCATAAATCATATAATATCATGATTTTTATTAAAGAGAATATATTTAATGAGTAAAAATGATAATTTAATTGATTTGTATGTATTCATCGACTAATGTTCTCTTTCCTTATTTTATAACCCATAATGATCATTTTATGCTCATCCCATGTTTTTGAAATGTTTTAATAGTTTATATAGAAGGGTAAGATAATAGATGAATTAAAAAATATTTTTATCAAGAAAATAATTCATGTTTTATTTATGGAATATATTATTTTGAATAAAAATTGAATGAGTATTCATGTATACATAGTAATATTTGAGATGTAATTTAATAGTTATTGAATAATTCTCTAAAACCCAATACATGAAATGATACTCAATGTTAAATCATGAATTAACTCAAAAATATGTAAGTTTTATGGATGGGTCCTTATATTTATAAATAAGATATTAATTTAACATTAATGGGTATTATTTTTCTTAGAGCGTACTCGATAGGTAACAACGGGTTTCTCTGAAATCCAACATTGCACACAACATTGAGTTATACAGAAAAATAATACCATAATAATATTATCAATTTGAATAATAAATAACACATATCAATTAGGATTAAGATAATTAATATCATCAATTGAATTAGGAATATATGGTTTAAAAATGTTTAAATAAATATTCATTGGTTCCAAAAAATATATTAAATAGAAATAAAACCCAATTGAATATAAACTAAGTGTTTTTATGAAAATCTATTTAAAAATAGAATAATTTTGTTTTCAAAATCATATCACCCTTTATGGATTTTTAATTTATGATATTGACAATGAATATAAGGAAATATAATTTTTTTCGAGTATAGTTATATCTATTAATAAATTTATTCCAAAAAACATATATTTTATCCAAATGTTGAGTATTTAATAAGACATGGTCGAACCTGAAGCACTAAAATCAATTTATACAGAATCACATAATCATGAAAAGATGAACTACATATGTCTCATGTCTTTAGAAAATAGCCAAAACCAAAATAGTTATTATGAGATCTGAAGATCCTCAAAAAGGATAATCCATTATAAAATGAATTACTACTCATAATCTCCGAAAATCAACAAAAAATACCCAAAGTTCAAAAGAGAAAATTAAATACAAAATTGTCTTCAATATTCTTCAACATAATAATAAATTAGACTAAAACAAGAATTCATATTGACTTGATCAAATAGTTATCCATGATAAATCTTAACATTTTTCTTTAAATAATATCGACTACTCAAAAAGTCTCATAATGTAAAGTAATTAACTTAATCAAATTTTCCCTATAATAGGTTAACCATTTCCATAAATAACCAAAATTTACATTTGTTCATAATATAAATATAGATTCTTCCAAAATAAAATTCATCCATTACTCCTCAAATGAAATCCAATAGTATTCTATTTTCCTTATACATATAGTATTCCCAAAAGAGATATTATCTTCCTAAATAACTTCTCTCAAATAATCAAAAAATATATTTTTATACTATGGATATACATTTGATGAAACATAATTTCCCAAAATCAAATTACTCATGATCCATAATATCATTTAACAAAAAATATTAATTCATACTAATGAGGGACATCACATAGGTAAATTATAGGGGATAAACCCAGGTCACCCTTTAATGTGGTCTCGATACCAATGGCCTTTCCAGACGTGATAGGGTTTCACCCATATAGCGGTTTGTCTATTTTTTAAAACCATATCTTTTTTATAACATTCTAAAAAAAGGGTAATTTCCTAAAAAATAAACATAACCTACTTTATGCTCAAATGTTTTAAATTTCCTTTCAATTTTATTCCAAAAATTTAAGAGGAAATAATCAACATAGAAACAAAATATTATATGATCATATGTGGTTATGCATTATTTACACACAAGAACATATAATTATTAATAGAATAACATTTTCAAATGTCATTCATCATGGTTACATATACTATAAAATGTCTTCTAAGGTAATCACATCACTAAAACAGATCTAATACATTAAAAAATTTCATCATACAATCTAAGATAACTCTTGAATAAATTATATGTAACTTCAAACTCAATTAGAGTTATAAAAAATCCATTAAATATGAATTTAAATGTTATTTCATAATATGTCATTCATCCAGACCGAATATCATCATCATTTATAAATACCTTTCTAGAAATGCATGAATATTTATGGATAAGAAAATAAATCTTACCTTTAATCTAGATAATATGATCTTTATGATGTTCTATTTCTCTTTCCACTTGTTTTCCAACATTGAAAACTAAAATGTTCTTTTGAACCATAAAATAAATCAGTATGTGATCCTTAGAATGACATATTTTGGTTTTATTCTCTATATTCTATTACACTATGAATCTTTTGAGGAGGATGTGAGACACATGTGGATTGTTTAGGACATACATCAAGTGAACTCAATTTATGGGAATCTATCTGTGAGATAGATCTAGATTCATGATGACTATTATCTAGGAGATATAATATCGGTACACGTTGTGTCGGTGGACCTGTTAAAGTGAGAGGTAGAGTTGTCATGGGTGCTACCCACGAGAATGATGGAGGAATTAACATTCCTTCTAATATAGGAATATTATCAATGACTTTAACCTTATTTCTGAATTATATGATCTATTTTGAAAGGCTTGAACTATATGAGAATATTTTCATGTGGATATATAGGTTATAGTAGGAATTATAAGAGTTGAGGTAGAGATTGGTGATCATTACCTTCTATATAATTTCAGAGTAGGATGTCAAATATGTACTATTTTGATATGCATCAGGGATCATACATGGATGTGATTTGATGAAAATGAAATTGGTGATTTCATATTTTTCATGTCTATTCAGACCACAGGTACAAAAATATGTGACCCATGATCTTGTGTTAGATGTGTCAGTCATCATGCTAAATACATGGGGAAACTACAGGAAGAGAAAGTGGGTTGTCATCGATTATAACATTAATAATTTCATGTATATATTCTCTCATAATTATCATTACATGAAATAATGGTGAAGGATATTGATCCTCTTGAACAATGAATTTCGGATTTATTATACCCCTAGGAAGTGAAATTTTATAGCATATTCCTTCTTTAAAAATATAATGTTCATTGTTTCTCTGTGAGTTATTAGAGAAGATAAAGTATTTTTATTTATCCATTTTAGATATAGATAGAGAATATTACATCCAATAGATGGTTGTTACTCCTATAGATTTATAGTGATAATAGGTGCCAATGAAAGTGGATACTGACAATGAGACCCTACATACGTAGATATGAAATGGATATTCATGTAATGTGTTTCTGAAGGTGGGGAGTATGCCTCTATTTTTTTGAGGACTCACGATTGTACCCATGTCATCGTGGGGGTAGGTTATGCGAGAATTCAATATATATTCCATGGATTGAAATTTTTTTTGTTAAGATGTACCAAAACCTCCTTTGTATGTTTTGGTTTCATGGATGATGATCGGAGTTGTAGAGTTAGTCTCCTGATGTCTTACCAATCTGCAAGTGAACGTTGAGCACTAGGTTGCAAATGATTTAGCTCAACCCTTTAAGTTTCTACACTATATGTGCATTGGGATATATATATATATATATATATCATTATGGGGATTCCAAGGGTGTATAGATGTCATTTTTCATATAGATGATCATATAACAACTCAAAAAGTCATCCCACTTTTTTACTATTTGTGTGTAAATATCATCAAAAAGATTATAATGTCATTATATATACTATATTGTGTTACTCTATATATGTAACATCCCAATAAATTTAACATGTAATTTTAATTTACTGTTTGATTATGGTTAATTTTGAATGGTTTGAAACAAAAAACATTATATGATATTTCATTTAATCAAAATATGATTTGTTATTAAATAATATTTTAATATATAAAATGGTGTTTTATTTTGACTAAAACTATATTTTATTATAATAATATTTATTTAATTATGAAAATGAAATATTTTTTTTATATATTCTAAAAATTATTATATTTATTTAAACTGAAATATATATTATATGTTATAAAATATTATGATTCAATAAAATTGTTTTGAAATATTGTTTTTATGAAAATAAAATCTATTTGAATATTATATAAATATTATAAATCAATATTTTTTATTAACTAAAAAAATAAATTATAATTAATATTAATCTAAATTGTAAAAGTTATGTTTTTTATAATGTAATATAAAATTTAAAATTTTATATAAAATATGATCAAAAAATTATAATAAATATTTTTATATTTCTACATTTTAAAAATTAATAATCATAGTTTTTTTGGAAAATATGATATAATATAAATATTGTTATCAATTTGATAAAAAATATGAATATTAGGTTTTTAAAAAATGTGATAGAATGAGATAAAATAAAGGGAGAAAATAATATACGGTTTTGAGGGAGTGCAGATGAGTGGGGACTAAACTAAAGGAATTGGTGTTGATCCTTCATGGGTTTTATACCAAGGAAGGGCAAGAAATGGATTTGGTTACATTGAGTAATGAGATCCACTATGGATCTCAAATTCGATTCAAGCTAGGGCTGTTTGACCACTATGTTTGAACGCAGATGGGGAGTTCTATGTGTGATTTCGGTTTGACTGTGGTAAGGTGTGAGAATGTTCTTCCAGTATTATCTAGATGAGGTATGATTTTGTTTATCGAAAATCAATTCAAAATCTCATAATATGAGTGTTATGTTCATCCTTTTCTCCAAATATTTGTTAATATTTTATCATCATTTACATTCGAGGTCTGTTTAAGTAATTATTTTACGAAACTATTCATTATTAGCTTATATAATATTAAAATCCTTATATATTTGTTTCAAATTATATTTATCAATGTTTGGTGCCTATTTTTCTTCGGATAGATCGTTTACAATGATGATATGATTTTTTTTCAGTTTCCACTCTTCATCGCCATCCAAATCATTATCCAAAAACATGTATATGTGTGTCACAATATATATATTATAAATCTTATCAATAAAATCCTTATATAGCTATGAAAATGAAATTTAAAAACACAATTTCTATCCCTAGATGTTAGTATTTTATCCATATTGGAAGATAGTCATCAAATTGTTTAGAAATCAAGTATGGATATGTATTTTAAAAAAAAATATTTTTCGTTGAAATTCATTCTAAATCTTCCGTAACTGATACATTTAAATTTTTAAAACATGCGTCTCTATATGGAATTATTATATTAAAACAAAATATATGAAATTCATACATATGTTCTCTAGGTACTAGCATATATATTTTAATATGTTTCATGAATTTATAATTTCATTCATTATAAGAGATTTGTATTACGTTTGAATTTGTAATTCAGTGTTAAAATTGCATCAACATATATTTTTTCAAAAAATTTATAATTTATGTTTTAATGTTGGTAAAACAATTATTTTATCATAAGTCTATTGTTCTATTTTTTAAAGACCCATAAAAATCTATTTACATTAAATTTATGTATAGGGGGAACCAAAATTTTCTAATTTTTCTATTATGGTCCTTCATTAGTTATAATTTCACCATAATACAATTTTCATAGTGTTAAATTTAATGCAATAAATAATTTTATCTTAATAAAAATAATGTCTCACTATGAAAACATTGGTGTATGATATGGAATTTATTTTTATTTCTGCAATACATGATTACATAAATTAATTATTTTTAATATTATTTTTTCAAAAAAATGCTCATTTATTAGGTTTATGTTCATCAATTGTAATAATATATGTATTTAATTCTAGAACATGCTTATTTCTATTTGATGACATTTAATTATGATTTTATATACATAAATATGATATGTAAATAGTTCAAGATTTGAACTGAATATTTAATACATTTCAAGTCAATGATATCCTCCATTTCAATATTAACCCATTAATAATTGTTGGGTTTAAGAATCTTTTTTATTTTAATTTTTTTGTATATTATGTGGGTTTTTGACAAGTGCTACAGGCTCCTTCTTGGCATCCAAAATACCCAGGATCAAATCCGGGCAAGGAAGAATTTCTGGGTACTGTTGTTGGGTACTGTAGCAGCACTGTTGCTACGACAGAACTGTCATAGCGGAGAAGAACTATAGCAGTTACTGTTGTGGCTGTTGTATTGTTGTAGGACACTGTAGTAGCGTGGGTTCGATACCAGTAGTGTTCACCAAGGGGTCATTTGGGCCAATAAATGGGATTTGAGGCATTATTTCCGGCCACTTTTCCTTGGGCCTTCGAGATTTGTAATGTGTATCCCTCTACCCACACTTAAGAGGTATTTTATTTAATAATAAATTGAGGCTTCATCCCCAACCATAAAGATATATATATATATATATATAAGTAGAATTAATAATTAATGCATGATTTTAATGTACTAGAAAATCATGAATGAAAATGGATGAAAAATTTATTTAATTTAATCTTGTATAAAATGTTTGAATTAATTTTTTTTTAAATTTTTTTCTATTATTATGATTTCTCATCATTTAATTTATGATTATGTATTATATGAAATGTTTATAAATTCATGTATTTAATTTTTTGTATAGATAAAATAGAGAACATAATCCTTATATATATATATATACATTATTGAGTTTAAAATAATAAATGTATTTAATTTCTATAAATTTATTTCATGAATTAATGAATACATGATTGAGTACAAGGATTTTTATGCAATGGCTGAGTGACATTATTTTTTGGTGCATAAAAAATGATAGTGGTTTTCATTGAATTTTCATACTTATATGTATATAAATATATAAATAAAATTATGTGATGTTATCTTTTAATGGAATTTAATTAGTAAAAGTATATATATAAGGGATTCTAAAAATGATTTTTATAAATTTGAACATAAAAAAAGTAAACATGGTATGTAGTGTGCAACGAACCTATCTATTAAGAAACTGAGTAGGCCCAGACATCCATTCATATTTAAGTTACCCTATGGTTTGGTATTCAAAATCATGCATATTGTTTTCAAAAAAACCAATGGAATATGATTGATGAAATTTTATTTGTGTGGGTTTTCAAAGTGATATTGAATTTTCAAGGAGTTGCTAATTTCAATGATATTTTTAAATGGTATTTGAATATTTATAATTAAAATTATTATCTAAAGATGTAAAATTTTACATAAAATAGTTATCTTTAAAAGATATTTTAAAAAATATACCTCTTCCATTTTACAACTCCTTAATCGGTAATTAAATTATCACCCTATTTTTTCAATATATTTTTCATATGTTTTCTGTAATTTATATGTTGGGAATCCTTGAAAAAGAGTTCATTCTCGTGAATTAGATATGTTTTTTTGTTTTCCTTACTTTTGTACAACATTGATAAAAGTACAGGTTTTGTCTAATCCTCCAAATCCTAGACTGGTATAGTTTCACTTATGTAATAAATGTTTTGTATTTGGTCAGTATACTTTTTTAATAACACACTGCATTTATATGTGCAGAGTACGAAGGTGCGGGACTATGTCATTATAGTTGGTACCAAAAAAATATTTCAAATAACATTGGATATTTTATTTTTTATGTGATATATTATAGAAGTTTAGCAGACCTTGATTTTCAAAAATCTAATGAAAAAATTCCAAATTATTTTTAGTCGGATAAACAAATTGTGATAGAATAATTATTTTGAATAGTGATAATGTTACATCCCATGTAAATTTAGTACTAATTTTAATTAATATTTTTTTATATTTCACTAGTAAATGGATTAAATAAAACATTAATATTATATATTGTACATTTAAAATAATATTTAATATTAAATATATATTTCATATTGTAAGATAATTTTTTTTTATAAATGGATTTATTTGTATTGAATAATGGATTATATTTTTATTAAAATGGATTAAAAAAATATTATCTATAATTTTAAGGAAATACATGTTATAAGAAATTAAGAAATACTTTTTCATAAACCTATTTTTGAAATATTGATTTTAAAATAAATTCTAAGGGAATATTATTGGAATATTAATAAAAAATGTTTTATTATTTTAAAAACTATTATGTTATTATTACTTTTAATCATAATTGTAAACAATTAGTGTTTTATAATTTAATATAAATGTTAGTATTATAAATAAATTATCATCAAAGAATTATAATTATAATTATTATTATTATTCTATAATTTTAAAATGGATATTCAATGTTCTATTTTGAATATTTTATACTATATATGTAAATATATATCCATTTTATAAAAAAATGATCATTAGGTCACTAATATTGGTATAGAACTAGATAATAATAGAAACAAATAATGTATAGGTTTTTGAAGAATGATAGTCATGATTCGAGTCGAAGAGGTGGTTTTAGGAATCATTGAGTGAATCATGCTGAGGGATATGGAGTCGACCTGCCAATGGATCTCGAATGAGGAAGGTTTAGTGAGGATTTTGGTTTCATTGAGTTGTGGGATTCAATGCACATATAGGGTTTTATTATTGTCAGGGGTATTCAAACATTGTGTCCGACCATCCATGTGGAGTTCGATGTGAAATTAGGGTTTGATAGTGGCATAGTGCATGATTATTCTTTATCTTCATTATATTTGTGGTAGGTATTTGTTTTATTATGAATATTTTTTTCGATCTTCGATTGATAGTGACTTGAATGTTTTTCTTCTTTTAGTTGTCAATATTTGACTGTTTTATTTATATTGTGGTTCAAATTTAGTATTTTGTTGACAAAATTGATAGATATTATATAATAATATTTATGAATCCCCGTCTGGTTGTCTTAAATTATTATTTTTATCCTTTTTTGTATATTTTTATGAAATTGAATCATTTACATTGAGTGGACACATTATTTTTTTCCACCTTTTTTCTGCATCCTCATCCTCATCATTCATCATAATCTTGTGCATATGTTTCATTGTATAGGAAATAGATATTATGGCTATAAAACCCTTATATTAGTGTGGAAATGAAATTTGAATCCCTAATTTTGGAACATATATGTACAAAATGCTTCTCAAGTAGTAGATGGCCATATATTTTGATCAAATATCATAATGATGTGTATTTATAAAAAATAAATTTTTTATTTAAATTAATTTAAATATTCTTCAACAGATATATTCTCCATTCTAAAATTTGAGTCTTGCTCTAGATTTATTATATTCAAAAACAAACAATGATATTCATACATTTGTTATGATGGATATAGAATATTTTTATTAATTTTACTCTTCAATTTAATGTTAATGACATTGTAATTGATATATATACTATGTTTTAATGTTTAATTCTTGATTAAAAATGATTCAATATATATTTTTATATTTCAATTTACAAATTAAGTGTTATTGTTTCTTAAAGACTACTTTTATGATAAGTGTGATGTTCTATTTTTTTAGGACCCCTAAAGGAAATCTTTAATTTACTCTCAATTTATCTAAATGGTGATGCAAAATTTATTTAATTTCTAATTATGAATCTACATTAATATGGTGATTGTATTTATCAAATTATGTTCATGTTAAATCTTTTTCAACATATAATTTCATCTTATTTAAGACAATGTCTCAATATAAATACATAGTCCAAAAGTGATTTCTTTTATTTTTATATCACAAATACATGAGTATATAATTTTATTATTTTCAAAAATATTTCTTTTCAAGAATATCCGTGTTTATTATGATCATGTATGTGAGGTATAACAATACAATTATTTAATTCTAGATCATTCTTATTTATATTTTAAGGCCCCTACTTACATGTTTATATACATAATGTTTTCTGGTCATCATTTCATGATTTGAAATAATTACAAAATTCATTTCAAATAATGATATCACCAATTTTAAAAATAATTAATTAATAATTCATATTTTTAATAAACATTCCCTTTTAATTTTAATGTGAAAAATGTGGGGTTTCATCCAAAATTAGTTATTAAGGTTACATATTATTATTCAATTATTTAATTCATGAAATCAATATATATATATATATATATATTTCTACATAATTTACAATTAATGAATTATTTGAATGTACTAGAATATCATGAAAGAATGTGGATTGAATTTCAAATCAACATCTCATGCAAGACTATATTTTCAATTTATACATGGTTATATTGTTTGATTCAAAAATATTATTTTTTAATATTATATGCATTCATATAATTACATATCTGTTAATATATGAATAGGTTTTTTATGATTGATTTATTTATTAATGTCATTATTTTTTGAATATATTAGATTAATAAAATAATCCTTCAACATTTTTTATCAAAGATTAAGTTTTAATAATAATAAAATTTATAATTTTATATAAAAATTATTTCATGAATTAACGAATTAATGTTTCTATGCATGGAAAATGATGGAAATTCCATGTCTAATGAGTTTTGGTCGCATTAAAAATCACAATATAATTTCAAGGAAATTTCCCGCTAATACATATTAATATATATATATATATGTATATAAGGATACATTATAATGAAAAAACAAGTGATAAATATATATATATATAAGGAAATATCAATGTCTTTTTTTAAATATGGCACACGGACATGGTAAACCTTATAGAGAGTTGAGAGTTAACCTATCCCTCGAGAAAATTTGTAGGACTAGATGACCTTCAATATTTCAAGATTCCTTATAGATTTTTAAAATAATGCTTATTGTATTTGGAAAATTCATTTGGACATGATTAAATAAATTTTTGAGCATAAGTATTTTTAAATATATATAGAATTTTCAATATATAATTAATTTGAATAATATTTTAAAATGCTTATTATGTTTAGATAGGGAATTAGATAGAGAATTGGTCCGCAACGATGATAGTTCTATGACTATCAAAGATAAAATAAATTTGAGGATCTTACTAATGACATAGAGGTGGATTCATTGTTTATTTGTGATACATCCTCATTTCAGATGGAAATTTATATTATGTACATTTATACACCAAATTTTATTAAATATGTTGATTGTGAATAAATGGACCAATTGATTGATTTATTGTTCAGTTGTATTATATGGTATTATTTATATTATTTGATATTATTAGGTATAATTGTTCATTTAAAAATGATTCATGATTCATTATTCTAGAAAAAATTGATTGTGAAAAATATATCATGGAGGAGGTCCCCTCTTATTTTCATATTTCCTTGTTTTCATTCACATTTCATCATGTTTTCATGACTATTGTTTCAATGGAATGGTGTTTTGACCAAAATAATAGATAATCAATCATTTTACACCAATTTCATTTTGAAATGTATTGATATCATAGATCCATGCTCATATTGTTGATGAGATTATACTGTAATGATAGTGGAAATAGTTTGGGAAAAAATATGATACCAAATACTCAAGAAAAGAATGGAATTATTATTAAAAACAAAGATTAATATATTATAGTTTGTTTTTGTGGCTAGATTTCTGTGTGTGGCAATGATAAGGATTTTCAAGACATGATCATTGATATTCATGTATGAATAATGGTAGGACCAATATAGATAATGAGATTTTGTACACAAGGGAAGAACCCATGGGATCTATGAGATTTCATATTAAAAAGAATTTATTTGTGAGTTACATGCATTGTGGGATAGCCCTATAGGTCCTTGGGTTTTTGTGAGATGAAAAATATCACACTGATTACAATAGATGACAGAAGACATGTGATCATTTCCTAGAGTCTCAGTTTGTACCTTAGAGGGTACACGGACATAGTTATGAGTACATAGGTTCGAACATGTCATGAACACATAAACAGACATATTTAGGCAATATATATAAGGGATGATCTGTATAATTTTAATTTTATATTGAACATAGTCATAAGAAATCCATGTATTCTGAAACTAAGAGAGATAGAGGTATGGGGTGTGACAAATGGCTTGGTCTCGGTGGTAATGGGACAAGTCGTGTACTACCAGTAATGTTTTTTTACTCCTTAAAATATTTATTGGATCCTTGTTCCTCTCCATCTTGGATATATTTATTTATGGTATGTTCCCATGATCATTTTCCATAAAGTATTAGTATTTATTTTTTTCATATTCATATGACATTTATCTAATCTAGGGAATTTTAATCTTTTTTATAGTGTTTCAAAATATTCAATGAGGCATGGATTAAGATTAGCTATCATCTTTTCCCTACATGGTGTTCTCAGTGTCATCATAAACAACACTAACCCGGCATCAATAAACTACACAAAGGGTTATTACATGTTGGGTTATCAGTATGACCCATGTCCCCAGGTGTGCTTCACATAAAATAATCTTTTACATCAAACATCCAATGTGTACTTTATATGGTGATACCTAATGAGCATGGCCCCTCTGATAGACTCCATCAGTGATATCACACACATTTAGTGTTTTCTCGCAGATGAGTGTTATATTTAACAATTGAGTAGGAATCCATGGATAGAATAATGGATGGGACTTTACCTTGAGATTGTGTTTCTATATATGGTATATTATGATATTATGGTTACATGTGACACTAACATATACCAATGATGAGTGGATTTATATTCTTGATTAAACATGCATAGTAGTATTAGTGTTTCATACATTGTATTGTTTTAGTCACCCATATGTGGAATTTGATTGGACATTACATGAATTATGTAGATGATCAACCTTTTAATAATGTCCTAGAGAGAAAAGGACAAGGTGGATCTTAATGATCCGGACAAACATAGGTGTGTTCTTATTGTTGTATAGACCTCAATTCACTCCCACAAAACATGTTAGACTTTTTGTTTCATTATTGTTTGATTTTATTTGACCATTTTTCCATTGCTTACATATTCTATACTATGATGTAAGGATTATAGATATTCTCATGCATCATTAATTTTTTAAATTTATCTTTACAGGGGATTGGAGATACATGTATATGTACATATACATTAGGATAATGGTTTTCATGTCTATGACATTCCTACTCATAGTTGGACACCATCCCCTAGCTTATTGTTGGTAGACCTGGGGTAGTATCATCATGGGACCCATTGGGACGGGTTGTGGAATATCATTTCCACATAACTAGTCCTTAAACTGAAACCATAACAACATAGTGATTTCAATATTAGTACCAAAACCAAACAAAACATCATCCTCTCATCAATCCACAAGAATCAGTCACAAGCCTTTTATTTTGGGGAGAATGACCACATGAATAGTAAAAAAATCATGCATAGGGGAATAATTACATTTAAGAGCATCATCTTAATCAATTTTTCATATCAAATGATAATAATTGGTTAAAACATCAACACTGAAATTATTGATTTTCATACAATTTTTTTAAATCATTATGTTATTTAACAAATACAAAAAAATTTTAAAGATATAAATAGAATCATTAATGGTATATCATTATAAATTACATAACTATATTACTAGAATCATATATAAATATATATATATTATAAATAAATTTAATAATTCACTAGTGAATCCCTTATTCCTTTGAAATACATAATTTGGTTCATTTTCTTCTTTAGGTACATCTCAACCAATAACACGATGGGATAAAAATAGTTATCTTTCCACAGTGACCAAAACTGTGATGAAGAAATATTTAATCCCATAAACAAAGTGAAAATGTAAAACATAAAGTATAATATTAATATTAATCACTAATATAACACCACAAAACATAGTATAATCAACCAAAATTCATATATTCAAACATTACCCATCAAACAACCACAAAAAATAGAAAACCCAAAGAATATCAATTGTCATATACTCCCAATGAAAAATGAGGTCACGAATACCATCTTTAAGAGAAGATGAATTAACCTTTGGTTATAAGGGTATAATCCCCTGAAGATGGTTAAAAAACTGATTGAATGGATGGAAAATTATATTTAAATACACTCCACTAATAACCCTGGGTTCACATATATTTCTTGAAATAATATAGATTGTGATTAAATTCATAAATTTATAATCAACCTAGAAAAAAATCCTTAAATGATAACTATCATCATCCTATATGTATGATAAACTAAAAACGTCCTTGAAAATAATGTCACAGTATCCCCTTATCTATAACTAAATCTCATATTAATAATTGACTTTCCTTCACACATATAATAGAGGTCCTGAAACAACCAACATGTTCATACTACAACATATGGTTCTATAAATAACAAGGTGTTCACCCTAGCCATTTCAACCAAAAACATGATATTTCCTAAGAAAAACAATGAAAAAATGGAAGGCATCATAAAACAACATAGATCAGATCACCGGATCATAGAAATCAACAACCCATGACTACACGTCAATGTGGTCACAGTCACGTTGTATTAACCCCCTTTAATTAAATTTATTCTCAAAGGATCACGCACTATATCAACCCAACATGAGATAGAGTTCGAAAAAAAATTTGACCAACGTTCCATAATGTCAACCCTCATTCCATAATTGACCTCACATAAGAAGAAATAATAATCCTTAAAAAATTTAAGAACTATCCAATTTATGAATACTCTGGATTCATAAATCCCACAACTATTCCATTTCTTTTTATAACAATATATATATTTAGTGAAATTAAGATGCTGAAATTTCATGGATCCTCCCCTACGATACATTGCCAACACCATGTCGTGAGCCTATGCACATGATGTGATGTTCCAGACTATATATTATTCCACTATTCTGGTAATATAATCCTAATTTATTATATCAAAATTATATCTCAATGTCATATATATTTCCAAAATTTCACCTCCAACTGAATTTATTTTCCACTAATATCATCCATATATCATCATCTTGTAAAGGAAACCAATTAATATTATGTAAAGGTATAATATATTATATTAAAAACATATAAAATGACTATAATCTTCAAAAATAAACATAAAATCAAGATGTTAACAGATATCATGAATACTAAACATCCCCACGAGAGTTTCTCAAATTGTAGTGATGAATAAAAAAAGAACTACAATTTATAAATTATGAACAATAATACCTCTACATCGAAAAATATTTCTAATTATTATTGTTATTATACTCTATAGAAACATATATTACTCACTTTTCAAAATTCACTGGTATGTTAGATTCCAATGAAATAGTAATACAATATTGAAAATTGTTAAACAATATAAACAAGTTAGATGACATAAATTATATGAATATAAGACTACATCATATTAAAATATCTATAAAAATTTCTTAAAAAATTTGGTCATAATATTATGTTTCTAGAAATCACCCATTTGTTTTTTTCAAAATAATGAAAAATTGTTATTACAAATTAAATTAATCATTATAAATGAAAAATAAATGAAAATTTTAAAATAAAATAAGAAATAATTTTTAAAACCACCATATTTGAAGTAGAGTTAAAATATTTCAAAATAGTTTTATACAAGAATACTCAATAATATAAAAAAACATTCTCTTTAATGGAATGAGAACAATGACTCTATACTCACTCATAATTTCTCTCTCCAAATTGACCATATCTTATGAATATACACATTGAAATACAGACACCAAACAAAAAAAATTCATATCCTCACATGAGAAATGTGGAACCATGAATCAATGGACTCTCTTAAAACTGATGTACCACTATATGAGAATTAAAAAAGATCCTATTACATTCCATAAAACAACTTGATTTACTCAAATCCCCTGCTCGAGGTCATGATCAAACTCCAAAAAAAACCTCACTCCCCACCTCTAATATCTAAAAGAACCATATCATGAGGCTTCATCCTAATCCTTCTTTACATCATATAAGAAACACTATATTACCATCTCTCTAGGATAACTCACATAAAACTAAATTTCACACAATTTGGTCACCCTCATTTGAATTTATGGAATCAGAATAGAGAAAAAAGTATATGGATTCTCATAATCATATACAAAATTCTCTAGAAATAAGGAATTTTATAACCAGAAAACACACTTCACGATCATGTATACTAGATCCTCTTGGTTAGTACCTATGAATTCATGTATAAATTAATTCCTTTGAAGTATATAAGTAAAATAATTCTTAAATGTTCCATGTAAAAAATCACAATGAACCTCCTCTAGTAAACCATGATTCACATTTTACCACAATTAAGTCACTCTATGTAGTAAACAAACTTCAAGGAAAATGTAAAATTGATATAGAAACCATGTTTATATGTTCAATCCTCTTAATATTTCTTCTCAATCTCATAGACCAACTCCACACTAAAAAAATAACATTTGTTAATATTTGAAACACAATAGAACCTTATATAAATACCCATTCATTATCGTAATTATAATACATAGATATTCATCTAATACTAATTAATCTTACAAATCATCAAACATAAAATATTTTGATTAATTAAATAAAAACACACTAAATAAATAATGGATTAGCATTCACATTAAAATAATTTTACTCACACCTCCTCTGCTAGGAAAAGTATTTCATAATTCATCATAAATCTCACCTATATTCCATGAAAATATCATCCATTACTGTCAAATAAAAACTACCACATTTCTTCAATATCACTAACTATAAAACAATAAATCATTTAATGAAACCAATCTCTCCTCTCTACCATGAATTAAAATCTGAAAATGGTTACAAAAAATGTAGATAACCAATGGGAATAAATAATACCATAAATGAAAAAAATATATTTGAATCAATATGATCACATTTAAAAAAGTTCATCGGGAATTTGAAAAAAAAATCATTGAAAATATGACTCATTCCAATGAAACAAAAAATTAATATTTTTTCATAATAAATAAAATTCACCATAGTAAATTCCTTTTTCTAGAAACCAGTCAAATTGTCATATTAAAATAATTATTTATAACTTAGTTTAAATAAAATTACTTCATAAACCAACCCAAAACCTTTTTTGTGTCCTCTATGTAAATCACCTCAATTGATTTTAGAAATGACATATTTCATTAATTTATGAAGAAATAAAAAAAGTAACGATTTAAACTGTATAATCAAATGAAGAAACCATTATGTAATAGCACCACACATTTTTTTAAATTCTAGAGGAAGGGTTATCAAGAAAATGCTACCCCAATCTAAAAAAAATTCTTGAAAAAATTATCTTTATATTAATTAAATTTAAATAAATAATTAATCAATTACAATCAACCGTAATAGTAATAAATTAATGTTTGAGTCAATAGTAACCTAACATTTCTAACATGCTTTAGTCAATATCCTTCAGAACTATATGAAATTTGGAAAATATTGAACATAGAAAATAGCTTATCATATAATGAAATCTATCCTTAGTAACTCATATATCTCTAAATATAAAATAGAAAATAAATATATCATAATTTTGTATCATCAAATATAATTGATAGATAATTTTTTAGTAAATACTAAAATGTTTATATTCAATACTATGAAATATAGATGAACAAAAAGTGTTATATAAATATTATAACTTTACTATAAAAATATTTTTATCCTCAATTTCTAAATTAATTTATAAATAATATACTAAATTTTCATGAATTCAGGATGGTAGACAATAAAATATTGAATTTCATAATAATTCTCAAAAATAATATTTTTCTATTAAAATTATCATGTTTCGAATTTTAAAAAAATACCATTAATATTTTATAAAATCTAACAGTTCATAGGTTTTAAATTAAATACTTAAATTATACTCCTAATAATCATTAAATGTACATAAAATTACAAAAAAATATGCCTCAATATTGTTAAAATATTAAAAAATCAATGTAAACATGATTTAGAACATAATAAAGATAATAAATACAGTAGACCATATAAAATATTGTAGAAATATTATAAATGGTAATTAAAATTACACACTTTCTATACATAAATAATGAGCATTTTCTATCAACATGAAATAAATCCTTATTCTCATAACATTGAGTATTACATAAAATTATCCAACTATCATGATTTTCCCTTACCAATGATCTGATAATTATGACATAGATATAATCATTATGATTTATGCAATAAACCTATTATTTGAACATTCATGTATAATTATTGTTCCAAGTATTTTTAGCCAACATATTCCCCTATCATCAAATAGTAGGTGTGTTTAAACTTAAATTTTTTATCTTGAATCTATTAGAAATTCACATGGTTTTCCTGATTGAAAATGTTTCTATATGAAACAAATATAAACCTCACAAATTTATAACTCATTAAATATTCCTAAATCTCATCAATAGAGCTAACAAAACTCTGAAATGAACAAACATACATTGAGAACCCATCCTAGGATAGAAGTGCTGATAAGTGTAACCCATGAATCAATCCTCCATTAGGTCATAAGATTGTGACTAAAATTGAGGGAATAATCATACAAGTATAGGAGGAAAATCCTTAAAAATCCAAGGAACCTAAAAAATTACCTTATTAAAATATTTGAAACATAGAATACACCATAATAAAAATTCATATAAAAGATATATATAAAATATGTTTATAAAATTAAATATAAAAAGGAGGATCTTATGGAATTGGATAAAATAAAGACTCCAACCATTGAGATATGAGTTTCTGTATTAATAACTTACTCCCTCGTTCTATTTTATAAAAAATAAAAAAATTAATAGTTATTTATTTATTGGTTGTAATACAATCACACTCTGTATGCACTTCCTTGAAAAATAAAATTAAAATGATGATGTATATTAGTTCCCTAGTAAACAAACCCATGGACCAAAAAACACTTAAGATAGGTAAGCTATTACCCAACATCCTTATGTATAACTCACACAAAATTAATCCCATGCACAATAACAGAATATCAAAAGAATATATTTAATGAAAGTACATTGTAGAAGCCTCCTGGTTAATCTAATCCCACTATCATAGATCCTATGATTTAATCACATGAATATATATATATCTTTACACCACAGTGTATATAAAACCACATATCCAAATCAACATACTAATTATACTTTGGAACATAACACGTAAAAACATAATAATTATATACAATGTAGAGTCGGAATTCATTAAAATGAATGACCTAAATTCCATTCCCTCCAACTATTCAGATTCTCTATGTTACATCCACATCACAATCACATAATCAAGTCAACCGGTATATAAATACTATAACCACATTCCATTATTAACCATATAACATTTTATCTCATAGATATTATAATATAAAAAACGATATAAGGGTAGTAAGAGTTGTGTTCCATATTATCCTTTTATAACAACTAAATTGGGGAAACACCAAAAAACAGATATCCCCATATGGGAATCAATCAGTGTAACAAAATATGACTGTGGTGGATAATAAATAACAAGATAATATAACTTCAAATAGTTACACACAAATCCCAACATAAGGATCCATAAAAATTTAACACTATTATCATGTATATCAAACAATGCATCCTTACAACCACACAAAATGAATTGAAAAACATTATTCCCCAACCATACCCATTTATTCATTAAATTTTAAAATGAAAAAAATATACCACTAATATTATTAATTTGTTATAAATAATTACATTCATTACAACCATTATAAATATTAATGAAATAATCCATCATTAATTAATTTCTAATTTACCATTACTAACATCACAATATACATTACACAATTCATTTGTTCTATTTAATTTTAACACATTCATTTATAATTATATATATTTCCCTTTTCCAATATAATTTTATTTATCCATCTAAATATACATTCCATTAACTCATTTAATACTTTTCATAATTCCACTGTTTCAGTTATAAATTACATCTGTTTTAATTAATTATTTTAAATCCCCAAATTTATAATTTTATTTCCATTATTAAAAATTTCATGCCTAATAAGGAATACATATTTCAATTTATACCAACAACATCCCTTGACACCATGAAAATGCAACGCAACACATTAAAAATATGTCCATCATAAAATATGCTTCCATCGGAAAATACCAACAACCACCATCACATCCAATAAATACAAATACATTGAACAAAACCATCCATAAGGCCAAAACTATAACAAATCAATTATCCCAAATGTAATTAATATAACAAAACCATAGATTTTCCTCAATTATTACCCAATGAGACATGCATAAAACATATATCACAGTGATAAATACATCATGTTCAGTGAAAAATGTTTGGAATCATAGAATCACGTCACATTTTGGACTTCTTATGAGTAATTATGTCATATGTAATCATTATTTCAGTTAAAAACATTAAAACCATCATTTATGATTTTCATGCTCCCAATTTATTAGCATCCTCAAATGATTAAATTATTATGAAATGTGTTTCAAAAAAATAAATTTCAGTGATCAGGATGCTTCAATATATGAAAAATAAATCTATTTATAAACCATTTAAAAAATCTCTCTACATATAACAAATATCATTATGTTTCTTAATGTGATTGAAAATTACCCTCTTACATTGACATAAATAATTTTGTTCATTATCCTAATTAGGTATATCAATATCATATAATTACTGGTAGAATAATAATTATAATTCCATAATTTAAACAGAAATAATGAATGATAATACTAGAATCCCCTACCTCATCGTAAACATTACCTATTGTTGTATATGGAAATGGTTAAACATTGCTGAAATATAACCCAACACATGGGGAACAACTCTAAGGCCTATAAATGTCCAATCCCATTAAAAATGAGACACAACAATTCTAAAATATAATTATCTATGTATTTAAATCATTCCCAAAAAATATAGATAAAATGAAAATCATATATAATTTTAGAGGCATTCCACTTTAATCACTATTGTTTGATCCAATAAAGCCAAACCGATCAATGATTGACAATGATGTCCCAAAATTCTCTAATAATCATCAATGTTTTCATCTAAGTCATGGAAAAAATGTAAAAATAGTTACATTTCATTTTCTTAAAACCATTATAGACAATCAATAAATCACATTTTGATATGGTACATCATACTATAATATGGATAAATGAATAACAACTAAAAACCGTAACAAGATATCTGTTTATCTCTCTATGAAACTCATATTAAATCCTGCCTTAATTCACTGTATTTAATGTGTGTAAACAAGGTGAATATTCTGTAATATAAGGTCAAATAAAGATAATAGTGTAAACCCTAGCCTGATCAAGTCAACATGTACAAATCTCAAACCTAGCCCTGAAATAATGGAATATGTCATGGTGTTATAGTTCACCGTTTAATAGAGTAATGAAATTAACAACATAGGACTCCATACATCAACATGAATTTAACTAGTACGATAACACCATCACGTTATATTAATCACAATGGATGTCACATTGTAAACTACCTACATTAGATAAACCACTAAATAACACAATACTTACATACTATAATACCAACAATCATGGATTAGCCAACCACACATTAGATGAACTAATATGATTTCACATCATTTTATCTAATGGAATTTCACTTTAATGTATAACCGAGAATCATTCATTACACAATACGAACACTTAATTTATAATAATATATCCTTTAAATAAAGGGAGACACCAAAATATAATGGTTAGTCCTTCATTTCATTAAATGATAACTTTTCCACCACAAATATTCTATGTATTTAATCATTGTACAATAGGGAAATCCTCTCCTCCAAATAACAATTCATTGAATAATACAAACAAATCCTGATGAAATAAACAATTCTAGTAGACATTTGGCATTCAACACTATATTAATTTCTCTAATACCATTTTGATATATAGTTGTTGTAAATTTTGTAAATTAATAGTCTAGGAATGTCAATGTCATTTTAATGGAGAAGAAGCCCCCCAAAATCACCATTCCCCAAATTTTTTTTATTAAACATAAAAAATATTATGAATTTATTAATATAAATTAAGAAAAGATATTATTACAAAATTAATTTTTATATTGTAATATATTATTAATTTTATTTATGATTTATTATCACCATTTAGAATATCCTAAATTAAAATGATCATTTTAAAGATAAACCAAATATCAAAAAAATAATTCATAATCATGGTCCATGAATTAAAAAATGAATAATGAGCCATAAATTAACATAAAATACATACCAAATGGTGATTCTCTATTACAAAAAACGTATATCTATTAAACATTTTATCATAATCATCATTATTAATATAAAAATAACTACTATATCATAATCTATTTTCAACACACCATGATAGAGGATCAATAATTAATATTATTATATATATGGTTAACCTATCATATATGGGTATTTCCCATTATGGAAGTGAAAAGGAGAATTTATAATCCATTACTATGTGTAATATATCATTGATTTAAGGGACTAAAATAATATGGACTAAGGATTGACACATGAGTACATATAATATATTAATCGTAAGGTAAGATTTCAGTTATTTCCAACAAAATAGTTTCCACATTCCTATTTTTCATTCTATGAAGATACATATCCATCCAATGTAATTTTATACTAATTAATGTAAATAATAAATTTTATATTTCACATAAAATTAATGGTTCTCAGTATTTTAATAAAACTCAACCGTGGGATAAACATTATTCCTTAAAGTCATCAAAATAATCCGACAAACATATTGAAGCCATCATTAAGGGAAAAAGTATTATTTTTATTTATTTGGGCACTTAATTTGTCAAAGTTTTAAACTATTACATGATCATGAGAAATGTGGTTCCCAATAATAATGTCCATATGTGGTTATTCAATATTGAATCAAGTTACATAATATTATCATTAGTTTCCTATTCAAAATATTAATTATTATGGAATGTGACACACTAGGTGTATGAAACGATAATTCTATGATTGATAGATGACTCTCAATAAAAGAATATATATGGGATGGATATTAAGAAATTTTTAGTCTAGTTAATTGGGATATAATGACTCATATAAGTGGTTGGGATAGAGAATAGAATGGTAAAAAATATAAATATACTTATATATGTTTTTTGTTTTTGGGAGTTAAAAATTATTTATTTATAAATTTGAATTTTTTATTCCCTAATGAAACTCATACTTTAATTATTGTCATCACATAAATTCATTAAATATATACAATTAATTTTAAGGATAATTTGAAATAATGGGATTCCATCTTCTTGTATTACCTACCAAATAATTAAATTGGATAGGAATACTAATTGTCACATATTATTAACCATGATTATAATGAGTGGAGTGCGAGATAATAAGGTTATATTAGATTGCAAAAATGAGACTACTTTTAGGGTATGTGATACATTAAAATCACCTATATAAATGTGATAACCCAAATATTATTGTGTGTTTTCTATAGAGGATAATTATTTTTATGAAAAATAGAAGTAGTATGTGGTGAAGAAGTGGAGTATGAGTGTTGGATAAAAAATAAAGGGAAAAATTAAATGTAGTGGATTATTGAAACATTGTAATATTTTTATAAATATAGTGATATAAAGATGTGAAGATGAAATATTTAAATTCTATGAGTTCATTGCATTAAATAAAAAATGTAGGCTTGGACCTCAAAATTTAAAATAAATATCCCCCTTTTTAAAATAATTAAATTAGTTACTTATGATTCAAATATATTAAATATAAAAATTGGATAGTATAATACAGTGTCATACAATGGTTTATATGAACAATTATTGTTAACCAATGCCTATTACACTTGCGTATAAGATAAACAAATAATTTTAATTGAATTAATATATTATACCTTCATGATATCATGTCTATGTACGCTCAAAGAGGATAAAACATGTCAGAATGTTATAAATATTATTTTCATAGAAAGGAATCATGAAAATATTTCAATTAAATACATCATACTATCAATGTTTCTCCCAATATGAATGGCCTAGCCAATAATCCTTTGGAAATAGTATTGAACATTTTATTTCAGGATGAAATCAAAGAAGTAAAGGGTATGATACGGATAATATGTAGTAATAATACCAATTGAATGTGGGGATTGAAATGATAAATGGGTTTTTATGAAAAAAGGGATTACCTAATAGATTGTTAATAGTTTATGTGATTATCTTGGTAGATGGAGAGATAATTATAAAGAGATAAAATATGGGTACAAAAACCAATAAACAAATTATATCACATGGTGGGTTTAAAAGATACTATATATCATGATTATTAAAAGTAGTTCAAATATATAATCTAATTCTCTACATATTAAAAAATAATGGTGATAGTCTTTATAAAATATTGGACTCAATGTATTGACAATAATAGATAAATTTTTTAGCCTATGCAAAAAACAATTATAAGATGAAATTAATATTTTTACATGATTTATTAAATCAATATTAATTTCAAGTTATATATATTTTTTAATATTGGAATAGTATGTATATAAATAAAATTTCATAACCACATAATCCATTAAAAATAAATGTTTATTCAACTTATCCTTTCCAATTATACATTTTACATAAATGAGACTAGGAATGATCACTTTCATCTTATACATTTTAAAATTGTACTACTAAAATTAAATGAAATTATTGGATATTATTAGGAATACTTTCCTCATACATTACCCTTTGATAATATCATATATTTCCTCCACGAGAAGCATTTTTTACCAATAAAAATAAATAAATATTTTTCCAATGGAGTTCAGAATATGGTTATTGTTATATCAAAATAATTTTTATTATTTGATTTATCGATGCTTTAGATGATGGTGTAATGGAAGAGAATAATAATAGTAAATGGTGTTAAGGAATTTCATAACCATTTTAGATTTAGTAGATTTTTTTATTAGTGTTTGGAAAATAACAGTACCATAAATATTTTAATCAAATTAATATGTGATCACGTGTAGTAGAGGGGAAAAACACCAATAAACAGTTATAAATATTCATGAAGGATTTATGGTAATTTTTCTACTAAAATTTCAAATTTAATGGTAGTAGAGTGTGACATGTCATGATTATTTATAGGGGTTTTTAATAAGTATATTCTGATTAAAAGTTTTCTGTGTTCATATAATAGAATTTATCAATCTCTACTTATGAGAAGGGGGTTATTGAATTAGTTTGGGTAATACATTTTCTCTATATATTTGTAGTTGGTAATCCATTAATGTATATTTAGACCACCATAGCCTTAAATTATTATTGTAATATACGAATGCCACAACATATATTGAATATTTTATTTAAAACATTTTTTTTCACTGATTTCATAATAAATATAATCTACAATGAAATATAGTATATTTTTGTTAGTCATGGGAAGAGGGGAACAACAAAATTATAGTCTCTCTAATTACATAGAGTATAGTTAATTATAGAAAATCTGATTGAGGTAATAAATGATGAAACTTAACTCAATAATGAAATTATTATTTTTTTGGTAAGTAATTTTAAACTAGGATTTTATTATACCAGATGGAAACTCTAATATAATCAGAAATAAAAGATTTTACCCATTTTTGGTTCTATTATAAATGAAAAAAAAACATGTCTCCCTGAGGATGTAATTCCTAGCTCTACCAAAAAAATGTTTTTTGATAGAAACTATTATCTCCCTGAACCACAGACTCATAATGCAGTGCTAAAAAAATCATAGACTAAACATTATATTTGATATAACCTGAGGATGAGCTGACATTGTTTTACAATATTAACATAAGCTAAAAATTTAATATCACAACAATTACACAAAACCTAGAATTAGGTTCTTGAATCATTAAAGATAAACTATATAAAAAAATATTTTATGATACTTTTGAAAATTTTATGATAATTGAAATATAGTAGACTATATTATAAAATTCCCATAATTAATAATCATTAAAATTACTTGGGAAGAAGAAATCAAGGAAATGTGGAATATAAAAAACATTGAAAGGGAAATATATTTTATTTTTCATAACGGGAAAATTCATTGTCTTATGGGAAAACATCCATACAAGATAATTATCTTATTTAAAAGAAAATTGTACAAAATATATATCCATAAATAATAATAGAGGTGCTAGTAATCTAAAATGAACAAAGATACACTATTTAAAATTAGGGTGGAATCACTAGATATTAAACATGATCCATTGATCATAACATAAGAAAATGATTATTACATATCTTTTTGCATAAAAATAATAATATAATTCATATTTAATAGAAGCCTAAATATATATATCATAGATAATAGGCTTGGTATAACCACACATATAAAATATTGGTGTTGGGATTACCACCCCACGCACCACTTGGCATGGGAATTTTGTTGCACCCTATGATTTAAAAAAATGAATATTATGATTGATAGAATAAAAAATACAACAATGATCATAGAATAAAATTTAACACCCTAATACATTATGTTATTTTTCTAGTTAAAAATATTATTTCTATTTAATATATTATGGCACATCAAGCTGAGAATTTTTATGTTATAATGTGTATTTAACATGCAATTGAGGACTTAAATGATCCCTGATATATAAACCCATTTTAACATTACTGTAAAATTAGTGGGTATAAATAATCTTACCTAAATTATGTAATTAATAAATGTTTATATATATATATCATACTCAATAAAAATTATTTTTATTTTTTTATATCAATAAATTTTTTGTATACTGATCTTATTCATCCAAAATATTATTCTCTTAAGATTGATTTTTATTTTTTATTTCAATGATATATTATTATAATAAATCATTGTAACTTTTTGAAGATTTATTGCAAAATATGATATACATTTACTGAATCTTAATATAATAATTTACATTGGAATAAATTTTGGCTTTTTTTTGAAAATATTAATTTTTTAATTAGTTAGTGAAAACATTGATTTATATAAAATGAAAATTGTAAATATATTAAGTGATTTAAATACATTTTTAATGTATCATAAATAATCTTTGGTTATATTTAAAAAACATAATTTCATCTGAAAAACAATATTATTGATTATAGTATATGTTTATTCATGTGATGAAAAAGTTTTTTTGGGAAACAGTTTTAAATTGACTGATATTTTTCTAAATTATTAAATTCAAAGAATACCTCATTATGAAATAATACACAAAAAATATAGATTATATATCAATTAATTTAATTTTATATTTATTGAATGATCATAATTTGACCTAGGGTTAATATAAAATCATTGCAGGCTTGAAAAATAGACATATCAAAAGTAATGTTTTCATTACATTTGTAGGTATTGTTTTGAAAAAAAATAATTTTAAATATTAAAATAATATTTGATAAAAATAATCTTAATTATTTAAATTTTAATTTAAAAATGTTATTATATTGGATTTGTTAGAATTTTTTGGAAATATATATTTTTACTAAATAGTGAAAAATATTAAGTTTTATTTGAATATTGTCAATTAATTTTAATTATTCTTAATGATAATATTATATTATTATTTTTTTAAAAGTAAAATTACATCATATATATATATATATTAATCCACATAAGGTTATTACAATAAATTTCATATTGAAATTGGATATAAAAAGATTTTTTATTTTTTATCATTTTATATTCAAACACCCTCTCACTCTTCACATCTACGAGAATCATTTTAAATTATATTTTCCATATTATATTAATTTAATATAAAAAATATATTGCATATATGGAATAATAATAATTTATATTTTATAATATTAATAATTTAATATTTTATCAATAATATTAGAGGAAAATAAAAAATTAAATATTATGGGTAACGTAAAAATGATATAACTGGTAGTTAAAGAAAAAAACTGTTCCAATCACCTCCCTTATAAAATGACACCCCATATTTTCCTATATATAAAAACATAAAAATGACTTGGTTAGGAATATACATTCCTAGAAAAATTCTATATATACAACCTCAAATCGTGAATCATTATTTTGGATGGAAATCATACTCAGTTAGTCCTTATCTGAAAACTAAAATATGATAACATAGAAAGAGGTAAAAAATTTCAATGAGTTTTTAACATCATTTATTCCATAACCTCATTAAGTTTTTATTATTACATGATTTTATATTAACTTAATTATATTCAATATTAAAAGAATATTTGATTACGATCTAAAACGTTATCATCTTCCATCAAATGGGAGACAAATTAATTATTATGGTGTAAACCAAACGACCACCTCATGAACCGATTTAATTTGTTCTGGAACTAATACCTACATTTGTAGGATATCATGAATGACATAATTTATTTAAAATATATTTATATTTTAATTATTTATTATGTGTCATTAAATCATATACACCTCTCCAATTACTAGGTTATATGGGATATGATAACATTTTTCCTCAGTATGGTAGACAACATCATCGCAATGAGATGCACTTAAAATTTCTATAACACATTGAATTGAATGTCATAATTATAAAAATTATATATATATCTAATATAAATCCCAAAATAATGATATTCATAAATTTATCATTTTAAAAATATAATATAACATTTCTACACTTAGAAATGGTAACATCATCGATGTATGGGTGGCATACCACCATTATAAAGTGATGTGACTCTATTTTCATCAAAACACAACATAGATTATATATATATGTTTATATAATTTTTTAATAAAGAATAAATGATATTATTATAATTATTTGAGAATAAAATTCTAATTAAATCTTTCCTAAAATGATCACTGAAAATTGGGAACGTTACGTATACAAACGTATGACCAACCCCCTCAATGAGCGTAACATGGATTAATTATAATATATTTATTTCTTAATTGTTTTTATAAGTATTAGTGATGAATATATATGAAAATTGATTCAATGATAATATTATTGATATTAGGTAACTATAACATATTAATAATATCTAGAGCATTAATGAAATATCATAAATGACAATTTTTTGGAAATTAACACTATCAATAACGAAAATAATGAATTATTATTCATAAAGGGATGATAATATATTATAAATGAAACTTATATGATATTATAAATATTAATATGGTTCTAAATGAATATAATAAAATTATTAATACCCATAAAAAAGAGGTTAAATCATTTTAAATCAAAAGGAAACATGGGGTATTAAATTTCATATCTCATTTTACATTCATTGAGCTAATATTATACTTAATTGATTAGGTCTTGATAATATAATGGATGTAACAAAATTTTATTACTTTATATGTTATTTCAACAATTTTAATTTTTTTATATTTAGAACACATAATAATATCAAAAATTAATTTCCACTTCCATTATATAATAATTATAATAGATTTCTTGTCTCACTTATATTTCATGTAGAAATATAAAAATTCATACAAAATATTATAGTTTTGGTTAATATACTATTCCATTGAATTTTTAGATCACTAAGAATATTTATTTCATTATATCTAATATTTATTTTCTTGCGAATATTTATTTGGATTTACAATTAAATATATTTTTGTTATGTTAAAGGATTTTTTTCATCATTTTTCCTCTCTGATACATTCATCATGTTATACACCAATACTAAATTATAATTTGTATATACATCATCGATTACATATAAAATCATGATTTAATTAATTTTAATGATATTTTATGTCAAATTTAATGTTATTCATTCATGTTTAACATGATTCAAGGCTACCAATGTGGTATGAGAATTATGATATAATTTGTTTTTTGTTTTTTGATGTTTTTTATGAATAAGTCCCCATTGTTGAAATATTATGATCTATCTCTCAATTATTCTCAATAAATTTATTCCCCTATTTTTATTTTTCTTATTTTCATGTAAAAGTACATTTTCACTGCACTTTTTAACATAAAATATTTGGTAAATTAATTTCATGAAAAATTTACATTATTTCACTCTTAGGTTGAAATAAATTTTTCATCAAAACCCATGATTCCTAAAAGTGATTACATAGTTCTTTATATAAATAAATAAATTGATTTATTAAATATATTTTTACCAATATTTGATAATATTGAAAAATTATTTTAATGTAATATTCATATGAATTAAAAATCATTCCAAAGACTAATTTACAGAAATTTTAAGAGAATAAATGTTTTAACCATTATGGGATGAACCAAATTTTTTGTCTTAATGAAAAATTATTTTATTGAAGATTAATTTATTGGTTTTCAAGGATAATTTGATATATTTTAGTTTAAAAAATATTTATTTTTCTCCAAAATGGAAAATGATTTTTTATTTATGTAATCCTTTGATATAATTTTGAATTACTTATTATTTGTTTAGGAGGTAGTTTTACTAGAATATCATCTTTATAATATTTTTTGAAATATTTGTTTCACAAAACATTAATATTTAAAATTATGAAATATATTAATGTCAAAATTTATTTAATTCTAATTTAATATAATTTCTATACATAATCATCCTCATCCCTTATCGCTACATATGATTAATTAGTATATTCTATAATATAACCATCATCATTGATTCAATAGATGGATTTGAATTGTGTCTATGATATTTTGATAGAACCCAATTATTCTCAATGGGTTATTCTTGTAACAATAGATTGTTATGGAAAAAATTTCTTCTCAATAGTTTTATCATAATTCGATGATTTTATTATGAAACCATGGAAGCATTTAACTTTCCATTGGTAAATAATGTTTCAATGTAATTTTCTTGGACCCTATTTCAATTCCAATTGGTAATTATGTTTCAATGACATTATCATTCAACATGTTTACTTTATAAGGGTTAACTGAGTTATTAAAGGCATAAGCATTGTTTTTCTGAGTTTTATGATGAAAGAAATGGAATTTTTACTTTATCTATGTTGTGGTTCATTGAAATTACATATATATTATGTGCACCTAGATAGATCTTAGAGAGACCATTATAGATTATATGGTGGGTGCCTTCTCATATTGTCTACTGATCCCAATGTGGATTATATAATGTGTAGCCCAAGATAGATATCTAATTTATTGGGTAATTAATACATTCTATATAGAATTATATTGAATTAAATTTTTATAGTCATTATATTTATTTTGGGTCTATAATGGATCTGAATTATTTCTATGATAACGATTTTCTATGATACCAATATTTATTATCAAAGCTTAGTATGGGTTTATAGTGTTTTATTTGATCAATATTTAGATCACTTGAATCGTGATTATTAATTCCTGTGAATCTTATATTTGTTATACCCATATAATACTTTCTTATCATATTAATTTATCCATGTATTAATTTGAATGATTTATTTAATGATTCTATCATTCACTATTATTATTTGATCATATCCTTTTTTCACTTATAATTTTAATTAATGAAATTCAATTATGGTCAATTATGTTTACCCCTACTTAGAATTTGATCACAACCCTATTATGTTACCTATACCTATGTTATGAATAATGGGGTTGAATTAATTATTTTTTGCTTAGATTTCATATCTCTGATATTTATGATGATGTTGTAGTAATGTGAAATAATAATAATTGCATTATATTAAAGAAATGATAATTTAAGAGCATGGGTAAGTTTTTTGTAAAATATTTTCCTTATTGGGTTAAAATAAAAAACTAAAAGGACCATTGGAATGTATGCGATCATGTTTTTCATTTTTCTATTTTAGGATATAGATGGAAGAAATATTACTCAATAAATGATATATATTCAAGAAATGTAATGTTAATAATTTTTTCAATATATCTATGAGTGAGGGTTCTAGGATTTTGTTTTCGGTATAGTAGGAAAGGTATATGTAACAATAGATATACATATGTTTTAATGTTAGGTTACCATCACAGTTTTGGTTACCCTCATTAGACTGTGAGATTATGTTTGATAATACTTTGATCATTTAGACACCACAATGTGGTTTGAAGTGATGATATCATAAAGTGATTATGGAATGTTTATGATATTTTTTATTAGGTTGCATTATATATATCATTGGATTAATGATAAGTATGAATTTATATTTTCATAGAAATATATTTTTAGTTATTCATAAAATTTAAGTTTCTATGATATCATATATAGAGGTTCATTTGGGAACAAATTCTTTATCATATAGATGGTGATTATATTTAAAAGTAAATTGGTGCCTAAGTGATTAATGAGATTTCCATATTTATTGGGATAGAAATTTTAATTATATGAGAGAACCATTGATTTTTAAACACTTTTTAATGTGGATGTTGTTGAGATTATTTATGATATATGGTTTTTAATTTACTCAATTATTTATTGTTAACATTGGTCACTAGTGTTGTATTGTTAAAATTAATACATCAAATATTGGTTCTTTCATTCATGGAATGATCACATCACATGATTTTTTATATCTAAATATGTTATGAATATATTTTAATTCCATTATAGTTATGATGAATTTAAAATTTTATTAAAGTAATTTAGGAAAATGTAATTATTCTTGAATACTCATTGTTTGTAGAAAAAAAATGAGATTATGTTTGAAAATGAAAAATAGATCAATTTATAATTATCAACTACTAATATATATTTATCCTTTTTCTCTATATAGAGAAATAATTTTTTATCAATAGTAAATGGAAATAGAAACAAAAAAAATTTCTATGTCCCTTACATCTAAAGATTTCAATGACCTTTTTCGAACCACCTTGGTTATTGTTTTAGAGGTCCCAAAAATTTTTTTGGTCATTCAGTTTCTTGAGATCAGTGATATATATATATAAATCCAAAATTAAAAAATCATTATATTATTTTATTAGGTTAAAATATTTTCTTCACTAATATGTTATCCTATTTCAAAACTAGTAGGTTTTATACCAGATAATAATCAAATACAATTATCTTTTATCTAATCCATGATTTCTTAAGACATTTTTGAATAGGGTTTAAAAAAAATAAAATATCATACAATTTATTAGATAGATATTTTTCAAATTTAGGTGATTAATTTTATTAAAGGGGTTTAATACGTTACACCCAATGAATTTAAAAGAAGAAAATTATGATTTATAGCATAAATTCCATAAAACAGTAATCATATAAGATAGAGTAACAACATGATAATTTATGGGGTTTTCATAGTAAAATAAATTGAAACTCATAATTCTTTTATGGTACACACAATCCAATGACATTTTGATCAATATCATATTCAACATGAATCATTGAGCTTAAATTCCCCATGATATACACAACCGTTATATCCTAGCTATTAAATTTGTGTGTATTGATAGTATTATATAAATTATGATATATATATATATATATATATATTTCATACCTATTTCAAATTGTTGATAAATATTTAGTAATTAATAATTCAACATTTGGTAAAGGGAAATTATTCATCAAAAAATGTTTGTTTAGATAAATATATATATTCTCCTTTAAAAACGTTATAAATATTTTTGGAAGGTTTTGAAAATGTTTTTGATTAAACTAATATCATTATTATAATATTAATACAAAAAAGTGAATGAAATTTATGAATCTACCTAAATTCTATTTTTCAAAATATAATGAAAACCCAATTTTATAAAACCTTTAATTATCTTCAACAAGTGAATTTTTTAAAATAAGTAATTATTTTTAAAAGTAACAAATAAATTATTTAGTTATATTTTAAAAAAATAATTTCAATTAAATTAAGATTATATTGGATAGTTTTAAATGATATTATTTTCATTAAAAGAGGGTAGATTGTGAAAAATTATTTTAATCACATTATGATTCTCAATGTAATTTAATTATAATAAAATATAATTAGAAATGTTTTAAATGATATTTATAGATCATATATAATTATAATTTATATGAGATTCATTATATTTTTATTATTATACATGTAGATAATATAAAATCATCGTGTGCTTGAAAAATAAACGTCCCAAAAACCGACATTTTAATAACATCTCAATGATTTGTTTATTATTAAATTTCCCCAAATTATAGAAAATTAATTAAAAAAATTAATTTTTGAAATATTAATTTCAAATTATTATTAATGTAAATGTTTTATAATTATATGGTAAGATTATTTTTTGATGAATAGGGAAAAATACTATATTTCAATTGGGAACTACAATTTATATGTAATTATTTAATAATATAAATTAACTTTTAATTTCATTATAATAATTTATTAGTTTAATTTTATATATTTTAATATGATTTATTTTATTTTTATTAGTTTCAATTATAAATATTACATAAAAACAATATAATCTTTTGAATATTTCTTATTTGAAAACTATCTTTCTCATCAAATTTGTAGGAATAAATTTAAATTAATTTTTTACACATATATGAATTGAATTTCAAATAAAGGATTTATAATTTATAGATAGAATAATTAATATAATATTATATAGTAATGTTAATTTTTTACCAAATTTATTTGTGAAAATATTAAAAATTAAATAACACAGTTAATGTAAAAATGTATTTAATATGAGAATAATATAAAAATAAAAGGTTTAAAATGACAAAAAAATTCATATAATCAATTTTATGACCATATATAAACCTTAGATCCAAAATTATCACTAATTTTATATTATTAGGGAATTTTTACAGGAAAAAAATTTGTGGATTTCATTCATTTCAATTATTCAATGGGTTCTACTCACCGGACATATAAAAGGACACCCCATTTGATCCACTCTCCAGTCGTTTTTAACCCATTGTTTCATCCATGGATTGCCTAAATAAATTCAATAATTACAATATATCATCCTTAAATCCATTTTTTGTGCATATATACAACCATTGATCATTATTGGAGCAAACCATAAGAAGATACCTGAAAGAAAATGTAACGTTCATCAATGAGTATTTTTACATTATTTCACCCCGAATATTTTAAATTTATATTAAAATGGGATTATTTAATTACCTATATATAATTTTTATAGTTATATGATTATATTTTATTATAACTACTTAAAATCATCACATATTTCATAAAAAATATTATGTTATCTTGATTCTTCTGTACGGTGGAATTCAACGTCACAAACCAATGTCTTTCATTTTTTATTACCACTTTTGATGGTTGGGTATGATGATTGATAAAAATTATATATTATATAATTATAATATAATTATTTATTCATATTAATTATATCATATATACCCTTTTAACATTCAATTACACATGGGATATGTTGACATCACCCATGATTTTGACAGACTGTTGCCTCTTGAAGCGATGTGATTTATCATTCACTAAAGCTGCTCAAGTAATATAATAATGAAAATATAAGGATTATATATGATTCAAATGTCATAATAACTATACTCCATAAATATTTATCATTATTAAATGATAATATAACATTTTTATTTTTTACAGAGAAAAATGATAACAATCATCATTTGTGTGTGTGTGGAATACCTCCTTCATGAAGTGATGTACCTTTCCATTCATAAAAAATCCACATTGATGAAATATATAAGAATATTTAATGAAATATAATTTTATTTAATTTATTAATATCATTATCGAATGTTAAAATAATAGATAGCTAATTTCGGTGATGATATTTAAAAAATAGATACATTACTAATGGGTTTGTATGTCATACTCTCTCCATGTCATAACATACTTAATTTTTCATAAATATCATTCCTTGTATGTTTTAAAAGAAATATTGTCTAATTAATTTTATAATTATGAAAATATTTTTATTATTTTCAATATTTAATTAAATTACATTCACAAGAACATGAACTTTAATGACGAAGCATAGATTTTGAAATAATAAAACATACTCCTGAAACGATGAAAATAATTAATTTTTTTAAAGGAACTATTGCTAAGATATAATAATAGAACAATATATGATATTAAAAATTATAATATGGATTTCTAAAATGTTAATAACATTCATAAATCCACTACACAATATGTTAAATCAAGATCAACCAAAATTGTGTTTAACGTAATGGATTATATAACACAGTTTATATTCTCAGGGTCAAAATTAATCTTTATGGATTATTTAATGATATGATGATGTGTGTAACAACATTTGATTATTTATTATTGTATATCCAACTGTTATATTTTTATCCTATAATTTTAACATAATAAATTTTTGGACTAATCCTATCTTTAATGATATGATTTTTTAATTGATTTTATATCTCTATTTTATTTCTGGGAGTCATATACAAATTGAACACTCTAATCATTTTTATGGAGTATATACTAACATTTTTATATGTAAAATTATTTATCAAAATATATTTATGATATATAATGATTTATATCATGATATTCATTGAAGTGGATTGTGATTCAATAAATTATTAATGTGGTTATAGATTCTAGTTACACATTATCTTATTTGAGACTAATGTATTGTTATACACCTATCTTGTTTTATAACATGTATATAAAACATCATTTAAATTTAATATCAAAATATTATTTATTATCCAGATAATTTATGTTTTATTTAATTTTATCCATTCATTAGGCTTATGATTTGATGTTACCAAAGTGGTAAGACCAATATGATATAATCTCATCGTTTATCATGATTTTTATGATTATGTCACCAATGTTAAAATATTATGATCTTTATCTTATGAATTATCATGTCTTTTATTCCCAACAACTTATTCACAATAAATTAACATAATCATGCCATTTTTCTAATCATCAGTACATAAAATAATTGATAACACTTTGTAATGAAAAATTTTCTTTATTTATCTCATTAGTTGAAACTCCATTATCATTGAAATATTTTTTCCCATTCTTAAAATGAATATGTAAATAAACATTTATCAATGACTTATTTTTAAGAAATATTATTAAACATAATCATCCTGATGTTCTCCAAAAAATCCATTATTTTCATTTAATAAAAATGTAAATGAAATAAATTTTTAACATGTTTACCATCAATGGATTTTTCTATTGTCATGAATATTATATTCATTGAATATACAATCATATGTATTTAAGGGTTATTTAAATGAAATATATTTTAGAAAATTAGTATTCTTAGAATAATGAAATCTGATTTTCCTAAAAAATTGATCAAAAATATGTTTAGTGATTCTATTGACTGTTTCAAATGATGATTTCAAATAAAATGCATTTTGAATTATTTTTTGAATTATTGTTTAAAAAATAATAATTTTCAAAATAAAATGCATATTTTCCATAAAATTTCATTATTGATATTTTAATGACCCATAATTCCAATGTAATTTTTTTAAATATATGGAAATTTTACGAGCCTGTAAAATCTGACAGTGCATGGTTATGAGGCCCAGAATGATCCGGAAAAGTTTTTTTTAGATTAAGATAACATGCATAAGCATTTTTTCAAGATAAGTGGAATAACTCATAAATAATAACTCGAATTAGAAATCCACAGGCACCATTGTGCTCAGAATAGCGGGTTTACACTAGGTGTGACTTAAGATTAGTCAGCGTGGGCCTCATGTGAGAAAACCCAAAAATGGCATAATCGTAAATAAAATAATTATATTAATTATTTTATTTATTAAATTATTATAACTCAAAAAAGGTAACTTGGATTAAAAATATGGGACCACCGCTGAACTCGTGAGGGTATGCTTTAATTAAGTAGAAACTAACTTTGGCCAGTGCAGGCCACCAGAGAAAGTTAGTTTTTGGCCGTAAATAAAATAATTATATGAAAGTTTTATTATAGTAAAATTCATAATATCTAAACGGTGTCTCTGATTGAAAATTTGAGAGTACAGTAGGGTTCGTTGGGGTGTGTTTCACCTTAGAAGAGCCTATCTTTGATTGGCGCAGGTGATGGTGTATGATAATAATTTTCCAAACTTTTTTTCAGATACCTTTAGAATACGCACGAGCGGCGTTTTATATCTTTTGAACTGGTGCTCAGAATTGATATCTTAGGGCCCTGTTCAACTCACAGTGCTGGTATTCGCTTAATGATACTTTCACCTCGACGACAGTGGGTCGAGAATGAATGTTTGTTTTTGGGTTTTTCGTGGAAAATAATAAAATAAAATGATCTCCACTTTATATTATTTTGAGTGTCAATGGTGATATTTCAGGATGGGTCCATCAGATATAAACCATTACATGGAAGTTGCAAGTGAGGAACACCACACCATAACCTCCCATGATATGTTATGGTGGTGGGGACCACCCGAACCAAAACCTCTCATGAGAGGATATGGTGGTGGGGACCACTTGGGTTTTTAAACCTCCGTGAAACCTCCCATTAATTGGGAAAAACCTCTTAAGTCCATATTAAATTTGGGGGGAGCCTCTTGGCGTCCTCCCAATAATTATATCCAATGCACCTCTTAAATTTCACCAACATAATTTAATTAGCTAGATTCATTTAAATTTAAATAACTGCGTCATTAGAATTTATGATGGTTCTTAATAAATGAACTGTCATAAATTTCAATAATCTCTACCTACCTACCACCCATTCAAATATATAAGAATATTGGGATGAGGTTTTGGGATAGCTTCACCAAGCATCTAAGCACTGGTAAAGTGAGGTGATGCCCAATACTTGGAGGAATATGATTCCCTCACAAGGAATGAATTCTTCAAAAGAATAACGTCAGAGAGGAGCGACTTCGACTACCTTCCTTGGAACAAAATTCGACGTAAGACGTCTTCGACTAGGATGAGTTGGCACACAAACCGATGATCAAGGAAAATTCCAATGACACCGACGTCTGCCATTTCCCAATGATCCGTCTTCTTCCCCACACCAACATCGACAAACAATGAACAATGGTACTGGTTTATTTGCATGTTAATGGTTTCCTTGATTTTTCAGTTGCAGATTGGAAAGGAAACATTACGGAGGCTATAGAATTTGATGTTCATTGTTCTATTTTCTTGATTGACTGATTATGATCATTCTAAATGTGGAGGGTGTGGGCCAAACTAACATTTCCTGACTCCCTCTCCTGACCTATTTGTGATTTTCTTTGTCATGGAGACGAAATGATGAGAAGAAGGAGGTGACGAGGAATGACCGCGCTACCTGAAAACTCCACAACCTGTGCCGCCCTCATGGTGATTCAGCCAAACCGGCCCCCTATCCACCTTTCGACCTCCTGAAATCCGAACGACGCTGGATTCATGTGCGCCTGTCACCCACCCGGCCACTCTTCGGCCTCCCGGCTCTCAGTCGTCGACGACCTCCCATGTGCCCGCTGGTCAACCGGCCGCCTGGCCCTCGCTGTCCTCCTAGGAAAAGCCTTTCGAGCCACACCACTCATGGAGTTGCCCAAACCAGACTCATCTATCCGGGTCAAGCTGCCAAGCCATGACCCATGCCCACTTCGCCTAGTTGGCCTTTCGTGCCCCCCTACGGCGCCTCTCGGCTGAACCACCCTTACATCGACGCGCATTCGTTCCACACCCTCGTGACGAGTTCGCACCCTCGTTCTAGTCACCGACTTCGTTGCCAGATGGGATGGGCCTAGTAGGCTGGGCCAAACCCAATGGGTCAGGTCAGGTCAACCCAGACCGAGACAACATAGACTGGGTCGGGCCAGGTTGGTCTGACCGGGTAGGACCGAACATGGGCCCACTTCAACGCATTTATTCTCCTTTGGCCATATCATTGGCACTGTACGTCCATTTGATAAACCCTCATCGGCGCTTGAAACCATGGAGCGTGGTAGTCCCTTAGAGTATACCCCGCTAGAGTTTGGGGTATAGTTGAGAAATGGTCAGGTTGGAAAGTGCATGAATCCAATCGGTCCCCAGGGACTAAAAGGCTAATGTTTCTCAGAACGGGTGTCCTATTGACAAGTCTTCAATTTGTTGAGACCCCTATGATGAGGTGGACCTTCATGAATGTTATTCATGGGACTTATTGAAAGTTGATGTATCGACACTTGGCTTGAGGAGTGGACCCTCCCAGAATCAAGAGTGCTTGTTCGGAAACCATGTGGTTGAATGCTCTCTGACTACTATTCCTAGATCATGTTTAGGTTTGATTATTCTAACTACTATTTCTATATCCAATGTGAGTTTGATAGTTCAAACTACTATTCTTGGATCCTTTGTGGGTTTTACATCTCTGACTATTTTTCCTCGATCCTGTGTAGATTAAACATTTTTTACTATTGTTTCTGGATCCTATGTGGGTTAGACAGTTCTGACAACTGTTCCTAGATCCTGTGTGGGTTCGACAACTCTGACTAATATTTATGGATTCTGTGTGGGTTCGACAGCGCTGATTCTTGTACCTGGATACTACATGGTTTTGTAGACTAGATGATTTTGTGGCTATATCTAATAATAGTTAACTATCTACAAAAGTTTTATACCATTCTATGATGAGTTAGTTACTTTTTTATTTAAGTCATGATTGAGATGGATTACTAGAAAACATGGGTATTTGTATGGGCATATACTTATGTGGGGTTAACTGTTGATTTCATACCTTGTGGTTTATCCGTTTTGGTTTTTGTGAGACCTTGTGGGTCTCAGGGTCTCTACTGAGTATCGTTATACTCCCTCCTACATAGGCTATGACCACACCATGTTGTGTTAGATATAGATAAGAGACATTGATAACTGAGGCTGAGTGCACCAGGACTGGATGGTACCCAGAGGTGGACTATACAGAGTGACAATACACAGAGGAGATGGACGTGCCTGGGGTGCTGAGGAGGCAATCTGTACTTACCCTTCTGGTGGGAACCTCAGAGGATGCCCCACCGACAGCTTTTCATTTCTTCAGTTGTACTTTTTGTTTCCTTGAACTTTATAGTTGGGGTTGTATTTCCATACCCCTTTTACTTTTATTAAATATTGTTATATAGTTTTACTAATTGTTTTACTTCCATATTGTACTTTTGTGTGTGCATATTCAGGTTATAAAGGCATTGCATTCCCGGTTTTAGAGATTTATGCCTTTGTTTCTATTCACCAGACCGTAGCCTATGGATGGTGGGCTTGGGGTACTCGCGGCACGGGCCCCGGGGGATGGGTCATGACAAATTGGTATCAGATGATTCAGTTCTAATGCATAACATAGAACTATGATCTTTTCTATGAAGAAATAGTTTTAATTTTAGTGAGTTGGTTTTTAGTTTAGGGAGTCTAGTGTTGGTGCGGCATCTGACGCATCCATACACTAGGACCATAACTTCTGATTTCCAAATCAGTGCCCAAAAACACTTATTGCATGTGTGTTTTCATTGTGATTTCTTAAGTCAGCTCCCCAGGTATAATTGTTTGACTATTTCACAACTGTTTCTTTTAGGATGCCTCCACGGAGATATCTGGTTAGTGTTCCAAGAGTTGTACACACTTATATCCAAACGAATGATGAGGATCTGGTGTAGGGCCCTCTTACTATGTTGGAACCTTTGGGTGGTGTACCAGCAACACCACCACTCATTGGGTAGTAGATGCCAACATCCACACTGGCAGACGGTGCACGCCGACTGATCATGTTGTGCGAGTTCAACCAGCAGAGGCCTATGAGGTTTCAAAAAGATACAGATTCCCTTGCAGCTGAGGACTGGCTCATGGTGGTGGCTGAGAGTTCTCTAGAACTTCTATTGCTTCAGCAGGATGACATGTTGGAAGCTGAGTATTCATCGAGGCGTACAGATCTTTACTGGTACTCGATGAACACGGTATGATCAGTGCCACATGGCTCGATATTCCAAGCGAGGTTTGTTTAATGGTCATCCAAACCATCACTATTCTTTTATTCATTCCTACTTATTCTAGGGTTCTATATAGAACCATTGTGGTGGAATGTTCTTTGGCTGAATGAATATAACCTGTGTATGTTAGTAGAGGGAAAGTAGGGAATTAGCGCAAGTCTCAGAGACTTGGGCGTGAAAAATGTTTCAAGAAGAGGATGTGTTAGGCAAAGATGAATCTACAGGGCATCTTATGTGGAAGCAGAGGTAGGAGAGAATCTTGTGGGGGTCTACTTTTAGACATGTTACAACCACCCCTTTTTTTGGACCCCGCCAGACTCAGGGTGCTCGAGGACAAGGGATGAGAGTTGTTGCATACGGTCATGGAATTCTACCAATCGGTTCTAGGAATTATTTGAGGTATAATCTATGTCTATTACTAGCTGATGTATCAATAGACATAGGTACCAATCATTCTTTCCTTCCACGAATCATGTTCAGGAATAGAGTTTTTGGTTAAACTGTTGACATGACCCTCACATATGGAAATAACTTTTGGAGGAGACTCGATAATCACACTTAAGCCGACGATGAAATATGAACCTTGAGGTGAGAGTTTTTGTTGCAACCCCATGGTGGAAGTTTCGATGCCTTACGATGTTAGATTGTGTTTGGAATTGACATTCACAGTTCACACATAGATTGACTGTATTAGGCAATGACAATGTGGTTTCTCTTCAACGTTGGGATGGGGTTTTCCTTGGTCGGTGAAAAAAGAAACCCATGAAGCATAGGATAAACTCATAAATAAATGGGTTCAACAAATCACTCATGAGTCGGACAACCTCACACTCGTGGCACTAGAAGGTGACATTAAAATTTCTATACTCATGGGAAGAGGATCATGGTAGTGGACACACTTAGCAGGAGGTCTGGTCTGCATCTTCTATGTGAGGTGATAGATAAGCTAGCCTCTTTTTAGATATTCTTTGTAGATAGAGATAAATCATTTTTTCTAAAGTCTCTTACAGTCACTCCCCCACTTTTTCACCGAGTCAGGGAGGCCAAACATGGGGATGCTGACTATGAGACACGACGTGCTCAAATATCCATAGGGCATGCACCTGATTGATTTTCTAAAGGAGGGGATCATGAAATAATCTTTATAGGATGTACTATGGTACCAATGTCACATCAGGAGGAATTATTGATGGAGTTCCACACATCCCCTCTAGTGGTAAGTCCATGAGTGGTGATGATGTACCAGGATCTCCGAAGACAACACTGGTGGCTGGGAATTAAGAAAGTAGTTGCAGAGTTTGTCTCTCGATTCCTCACTTGCCAGCAAGTGATGGTGAAACACCAGATACGAACATGCATGGTTCTGCCTTTAGAGGTCCTAGAATGGAAGTGGAATAGGATATCCATGGACTTCATGAAAATAATTCCATGTACTTCCAGGGGTCATGACATGGTTTGGGTGATCGTTGACCAACTAACCAAGTCATCCCACTTCCTACCAATCAGACAGAATGGTTCATTAGAGAGCATGAGATTCTTCTATGTGTATGTGATTGTGTGGTTACATGGTGTACCTTCGACGATTATCTCCAATCGTGAAACCCATTTTACTTTCCAGCTATGGAAGGAGTTTTAGGAAGAATTTAGGATGTATCTTTATTTGAGAACTACCTTCTATCCTCAAACGGATGGAAAGACAGAGCAGACCATTCAGACCCTTGAAAACATGATGTGTTCTTATTTCCACAACATCAATCACTGCTGGGAGGATCACTTACCTTTGGTGAAATTTGTATACAACAATAACTATCACTCCAACATTGGGATGGAGCCATTGGGGTGTTAAATGAGAGATCATGATGATCACCTCTGTGATGGACTATTCTAGGGGTGTCAACTCTCGTGGGACCAGAGATGGTACGGGCTACCACAGAGAAGATGCAGATCATCCTAGAGTGGATGAAGAATACACATATCAAGCAGAAGTCCTATTCTGGTAGGATACAGAGACCTCTAGAGTTCATGGTTGGTGGAAACGTCTTTCTACGGGTCTAATCTCGATGAGGTTTGTGAAGATTTGGCTGAGGCGGCCAGTTATCTCTGAGGTTCATCAGACCTTTTTAGGTCCTCAAAAAATTTGGTGAGGTGTCTTACTACTTAACTTTTCTACCTCAGTTACACCAGGTTCACGACATCTTCCACCTATCCCAGCTGATGAGATACGTTCATGACCATTCTCATATCATCGTCCATGTCGAGCTGGAGGTCGATTATGGGGAGACTTTTACAGAGGTTCCATTAGAGATTGAGCATCAACAAGAGCGGGTCCTTCATTTAAGGTCGATAGCTCTATTGCGCATTCACTGGTAGCATGAGAACCTCTAGGAGAGAACATTGGAGCCGATGGCTCATATGGGTGTTCTGTACCCCCCCCCCCCCCCGCACATGTTCCTTTAGTTATGTGTTGTGGCTTATGGGGACCTAGACCCTTGAGGCGGAGAGAATGTAAAAACCTGGAATTCCAATGTAATTTTTTTAAATATATTGGAATATTAAGAGTCCGCAAAATCTGACGGCGTGCGATTTAAAGGCCCATAGTGCCCGTAATTATCCGTCGATGTTCTGTTGATCTTAAGTTAGTGCGCATAAGCAGTTTTCCTGCAAAAAGTGGAATTACTCATAAAAGGTAACACTTATCAAAAATATGAGGGCACCGTTTCTCTCATAATGGCGGGTTTACCCGAGACGTGACTTAAGATTAGTCGGTGCATGCCTCCTATGAGAAAACCCAAAAATGGCATAATCATAAATAAAATAACTAAATAAATTATTTTAATTTTCAAATTCTAATAACTCACAAACAATAAATCAGATTAAAAATATGGGACCACTGATGAACTCATGAGGGTAATCTTTCTTTACGTAGACACTTACTTTAGTCGGCACATGCCACTAGAGAATGTTCATTTTTGGCCGCAAATAAAATAACTAAGTGAAAATTAATTTATTCTAAAATTCAGAACATCTAAATCGTGACTCAGATTGATGATCTGAGAATACTGTTGGGTTATTTGGGGTGTGTTTCACCTTGGTAGAGCCTATCCATAATATGTGAAGGTCAAGGGTGTCTGATAATAATTTTTGAACTTTTTTTCGAGTACTATCATTAAAAGCATGAGCGGCATTTTAAATCTTTTGAACCAATGCTCTGAACTGATATCTGAGGAAGCCATTGAGATCACAGTGCCAATATTCACTTAAGGAGACCTTCATATTGATGGTAGTGGGTCGAGAATAAAAGTTAGTTTTATGGTTTTTTTGTGGAAAATAATAAATAAAAATGATTTCCACATTATTTAATTTTGAGCTTCCATGTGGATAATTCAGGTTGGGTCCATCAGAGCTAAACCACCACATGGAAGTTGGAAGTGGGTTCCACCACACCTTAACCTCCCAGGAGAGGTTATGGTGGTGGAGACTACCCGAACCATAACCTCCCATGAAAGGTAATGGTGGTGGGGACCACCCGTGTTTTTAATCCTCCTTGATACCTCCTATTAATTGGGAGATACATCTCAAGTCCCTATTAAATGTGGGGGGGCCTCTTGGTATCCTATCAATAAAAAAATCCAATACACCTCTTAAATTACAACAACATAGTTTAATTATCTTAGTCCTTTTAAATATAAATAACCACGTCATTGGATTTTAGGAAGGTTCCAAATAAATAAACCGTCATAAATTTGAATGATCGTTACCTACCTCCCTCCCACTCCTATATATAGGAAGCTTGGGAGGAGTTTTTGGGATGGATTAAGCATGTGACGAAGTGCTAGTAATGTGACGCGACGCCCAACACTTGGAGGAGTACGCTTCCTCCATGAAGAACACATTCTTCCAAAGAATAACGCCGTCGAGGAGCGTCTTCGAGTACCTTCCTCGGAACCTACTCTGATTTAGGAAATATCCAACTATGACGAGCCAGTGCACAAACCGATGACCAGGCAAAACGCCGAAGACACTGATGTCCGTATTTTCCCAATGATCCACCTTCTTCTCCATGCCAATGTTGACAAACCTAGAACAATGGTAGGGGGTTTATTTTCATGATATCACTTTCATTTATTTTTATTTTTTGAATTGGAAAATAATCGTTGCAGAGGCTGTAGAATTTGAATTTCATTGTTCTTTTTTCTTGAAGGACATATTTCTATCATCCTATAGACGAAGGGTGTGGTCTAAACTAACATGGACAGACTCCCTCTGCCAATCTATTTGTGATTTTCTTCGGCATAGAGATGAAAACACGAGGCGATGGGGGCAACATGAAATGACCACGCTACTTGTGGACTCTGCAACCCGCGCCACCCTCGTGGTGCTTCGGCCAAACCGGCTCCGGGCCACCGCCGGCCTACCATGCTCCCGCTAGTCCCCCGGCTGCCTGATGGCCTCTAGAATTCTGGCCCCTATCGTCCTCCCATGCGCTCAATGGCATTTTGTCTCCCAGCCACTACTGGCCTCCCGTGCTTCCGACATTCTCCTGGCCTCTTGTCAGCCTCCCGTACCGAGACGCTCGAGCTGTGCCCTTCACGGCATTGGCCGAACCGACCTCATCCTTCACAGCCAAGCCACCGAGCTTCTCCCTATGTGCACCAAGCCTAGCCGGTCTCCCCCCCCCCCCCCCGCAGTGCCTCTGGGCTAAACCGCCCTTACACTGACGTGTGGCTGGTCTGTGCCCTCACGCTACTCGCAGCCCGCAGGGCCGGGCCCAGTGGGTCGGGCCAAACCCAAAGGGTCAGGTAGGGTCAACCTAGACTGGGTCGGCCCAGACTAGGTCAGCCCAGATAGGGACGGCCGAGACTGGGTTGGGCCGGGTCACTCCGATCAGGTCGGACCAGACCCGATCCCACTTCGACCTATTTACACTCCTTCGGCCATAGCTTTGGCACTGGATGTCCGTTTGACGAACCGTCTATGGTAATGGAAATCATGGAGTGTGACAATCCATTAGAGTGTACTCCGCTAGATTTTGGGGTATAGTTGAGATATGGTCAGGTTGGAACACGCACAAAATCCAATGGGGCTGTCAGTACTAAAGTTTAATAACTCTCAGACCGAGAGTCTGATTGATGAGTTGTCTGTTGTGTTGAGACCCCTATGATGAGGCAGAACTTCTAGATATTTCTTAGTGGGACTTCGTGGAAGCTGGCATATCAAAACATTTCATGAGAAGTGTACCCTCTTGGAATCAAGCTTGCTTGTGTAGAAACTATGTGGCTAACTCCTCTTTGACTAATGTTCCTAGATCCTATGTGGGTTCAAATGTTCAAATTGTTATTCTTAGATCCTTTGTGGATTTGACAGTTATAACTATTGTACCTGGATCCAACGTGGGTTTGACAGTTCTGACTATTGTTCATGGATTCTATGGGGGTTCGATAGTTCATGTAAGTGTTCTTAGATCATGTGTGGGTTCAACAGTTCCGACGAATGTTCCTAGATCCTGTGTGGGTTCGACAGCTCTGGCTACTGTTTCATGATCCTATATGGGTTGGACCGCACTGATTCTCGTACCAGGATCCTACATGGGTTTGAAAAAATAGACGATTTAGTGGTTACATCTAATCATATATAACTCTCTACAAACAATGTATACCTGTGTGAGATGGGTCAGTTACATTTGTTTTTACCTCATGATTGAGATGCATTACATGATAACTTAGGTATATGTATGGGAATATACCTATGTGGGGTAAACTGTTGATTTCATACCTTATGGTTTATCCTCGAATTTTTTTGTGAGTTCTTGAGGGTCTCGGGGTCCCAACTTAGTATGGTTATTATCACCCCTGCACAGGTTATGCCCGTACCTCTTTGTGTTGGATACATTCAATGGACAGTGGTGACTGAATCTGAGAGCACTAGGATCGAAAGGCACCTTGAGGTGTACCATATGGCATGACGATATACAGAGAAGACAGATGGACCTGGAGTACTGAGGGGGTGATCTGTACCTACCCTTCAGGTAGGAACCTCAGAGGATGCCCTAGTGGATGCTTTTTCTTTTCATCAGTTGTACTTTCTGTTTCCTTGTACTTTAAAGTTGGGCTTGTATTTTCGGCCCCATTTTACATTCTTTACACATTTTTATATAGTTTTACATATTTTTTCCTTCCATATTGTACTATGTTGTGTCCGTATTCAGGTTATAAGGGCATTGCCTTCCCATTTTTAGGGATTTATGCCTTTGGTGCAAGTCACCAGCCCCTGGCCTATTGAAGGCAGGCTTGGGGTAGTCGCGGCACAGGCCCTAAGGGACAGGCCGTGACATATATTTTAATTCTATTTTCATTAATCAATGTCAATGAACCTTATTTTTACTTTTCCTCCAACAGGGAAATTTTGTAATGATACGATCATAATTCATTACCTCAATGGATTAATATTAGTTCAAATATATTATTATTGAACCTTTTTTACATTGGTTAATAAATGTCTAATGATATTGTAAAGTAACACATTTCATTTATAGGAGAAAATCATGTATCAAAGTTATTGTTATGGAACATATTTCTTTGCTGTGGGTTAATCATGTTTCTATGTGAATGTAGTGGGACCCGTTTCTTTTCTATTTGAGAACCATGTTTCAACTAGACTTTCCCTAAGAACATTTTTTTGAAGGATATAATCAAGATTCAAATATTTATTTTCATGGAACTAATTTCTTATTAATTTTTTAAACATGTTATGAATGTAATAATTAGTATTTTTATGAATTTTATATTTAAAGGAATTCACTTCAAACATTATTACTTTTTATGGTTCTTGAATTTTTTAAAATGATGGGTTCAAACAAATAGATTCATATGATCCCATTATTAATAATATGATTGGTGTCAGAAATTTTTTTTGGGTGTCCCAATTATAGATTATATGATGGGCCAACCCATTTATCTTTCGAATACATTAGTTAATGATTATTTTAGATAGAGGATTATATATTATAGTTGAACCTATTTTTTTTCCATTCAACAGTGTTTTTTAAGGGTTCAATAATTTTTTATGAATAAGATGTACCAAGGTTCTAATCCATATTTTCCTGGGATTCCATGGGTTTATAAAAATTTCTTTTATAATTTTTGATATTACAAGGATCATGATTATTGAATCTTGTTATTCATTCTTTTGTCAAATTTGTATTCCATTTAGTAATATTTTAGGATATATATATTTATCTCTATTATTTTATTCATAAATCACACGAGAACTATGATTATGTATTAATAACCTTATGAACATATTATTCTCATTGATGTCATACAATTTTTAATATTTATTTTACAATTAATGAGTGTTTGTGCTCAGTGTTCTTATATATCTTCTTCACTGGGTTATAGTGAAAGAAGTTGACTAAATTATGTCTATAAGGGATTCCATGTAGATGATGATGATTAATTATTTCCATAAAATGAAAATTATGGTTATGTGAGATAAATTTCCATTTAATTTCATGGTTATTGTTTTCATAGGTTTTCCTAATTCTATATAACATTACACCTTAATGTCCATTCATAATGAAACTGAACTGATTTTTTCTTTTATGTTTCAAAGGTAAGGATGTAAAACCATCTAGTCATAATTATCAGTATCATATTTGAATTTGTAATTTGGGTGATTTCACCATCGGATTTGGGACTGTGAGTCTTGGGATATTATAAAAATAACATTTTTCACCTTATTTTTTATAGGGATAATTAAATACTAAAAGAATATTAATTATTGTACTATATTATGATATTCATGGGATAATCCTATGTTGTATCCTTGGGTATATGATAATCCTATAATTTACCCTTTTTCTTGTGATATTCCTCTTGTGTATCATCTAGAATTTATAATCACCCAATGTTCCCAAAATATTTTGATAAAAAACTCATATACCATATTTCTTGGGATAATCCTCTTGTTTACCATTCAGTATACAAAAATCATCTCACATAATTTTATATTTTCTTGATATATAAAATTTATCATTAAATTATAGGGATATTTAAGACCCAAAACATAAAAAATAAAATATTTCTACATATGAGTTCTATTGGAACCTGAATAGATCAATTTATTAATATCTCTTAATTAACCAATTAAAAAGTAATTAGTTTCATGATTGAAATTACATAGAATGGTTCATCTACCTAATAGATAAGCAATATGTATAGTGTACTAAAAACATAACCCCATTATGACATATGAAAAATCAAAGGATGCAGATATGGAAAAAAATTCTTTTGATGTTACTAAAAAACACTTCCAAAACCACGATAAAGCATCCCTTTATGAAAATCATGAAAACTATTCAAATGATTTATTTAAATTTAAATTATTTAACATTCATAAACCATTATCCATATTTAAATTTTAATTAATGAAAAGAGTTCCGGAGAAATAAATTATAAAACTATTTTAATTTCAATATAGCTATAGAATTCGTTATAAAAATTCAATATTTTAAATTTAATTTTTAAAAGAAAACCCTCATTAAAAATAAAAACGAATTAATTTTTAATAATATATGAGTATTTATTTGTCTTTTTGACAAATTAATGAGATAAAATCCTTTGAAACCACATTTAAAAAAAAGAAATAAATCATCATTAGGAAGAATTCTCAAACGAATAGTGAAACTTTATAAGTATTTATATGAAATGATTTTACCCCACTTGTAAATGAAAAATTTATCAGCCAAATTTTAATGTCATTTTAAAAAAGGATAATTAAAAAAATTTAATTTATAAAGTGGTATTTAATAGTGGATATTGGAAATATATATATAGTGTTTTTTATAAAATTTGTAATAGATAATAAAATATATCGTCATGAATCAAAAACATTTTAAATATTAGTAAATACCTATGTTGAAATCCAAAATTGTAAAAATTGTTAATAAATATTATTTTAAAAATATGAGAATGTAAAATTAAATAGAGTGTAAAGTAAAATAAAATTTAATTTAGTTTAATGGAGGAATGGCCCACGCATATAAAAAATAGGTTTAAGGAAATATATCATAACTCAATGATATAATTTCTAAGTCATGACTATCATTTACATCATAAAAATAATAATAATAAAATAACCTCGAAATAATGTTATTGATGTGGAAATTTAAATACCATAGATAAAATATAAATCATGATTAAATATTTCCAATTGTAAGTATACACAATATTTAAATGAAAATCGGTGCTTAAACAAAACATGAGTCAATAAATGTAAATTTTGGTGAAAAACATAAAAAAATATTACCACTTAATAGAGAATGATAAATCCACCTATATAACAAATATAACATTCTTAATTAAAAATTTCCAAACATCGTTATGTATATCCCATTATAAACAATATTTTTCACCATTTTTCAATTTAAAAAAGTAGTTTATAAATTATATGCATCATAAAGTACTATTAACAATTATTCCAAGTATTATAATAGTTTTTTATATAATTAAGATTCATTTTTATTAAGAAATCATTCGTGTTTCATTATTTATGATTATATAATTATTGTTATTCATTTATTCATTATATCTTATTTTTCATTATTGAAATATTAGGGTTTGTTTTTTGGGAATAAACATTATGAATGAAATTTTTTTGTCTTAAATAATAAAATTGGGATATATTAATAAATATATAAAACTACACTAAAATATATAAAAAATTATAAAAAATTTAATTAAAATATTTGAAAAAAATATTATAATTATATATTATTCTTTAACAATTAATGAAATAAAGAATATTACATATTTTACAGAGGTAGTAATACTATCCAAAAATAGGTGTGTGTCATAATGATTTAATTTGTGAGGATTTGTTTTCATATTATTATATTATTTCAATTAATGAAGCATATAAATTTCATATATATCAAATATATTCCTGAGAATATTTCAAAAAACCATTTTAGAATAGTGGTAACGATAAATGAAATTTATCATCAATTGAGGATGTAGTCTATATATTTGCGGGATTGGTGTATTATTTTCGAAATTAATGGCATGGAATGATGGTATATGATAAATTATCATTTTGAAATTAGAATTGTCAATTAAAATATATTAATCGATAAAATACATCATTTTTATGAGTCATGATGTTTGGTGATGGAAAATGAACCACATATTTTCATGGATGTGGTAGTTCATTCATGTACATAATCGATTTTGATTGTTATTAGTGAATATATATGATTCAATATTAGATTCTCCATTAATATAATAACATTTAATAATATTAATTATAGTAATTTTATTATAATAGTTCTGATATATAATATTTTAATAGGATTGTTAAGAAGAGAAGACTAAAGAGTATAAAATATTCATAGTGAGAATTCATTATTTATATGTGAAATGTCATTTTAAATTTAATCCTTAGGCTAAAAATTTGAGACAATAACAATATTAAATTGACAGTGTGTCAAATGTGTGAAAAAATGGAATTTTTTATTGATTATATTATATGTTATGTGTATGGGATGATGTTTTGTATGTGTTTCCTTTTCATAAGAATCATGAAGGGTAATTTTGGACATACCAATTACATTTCAATAATTCTACACCATTATTCTAGGGTACACATAACCAAAAATTAATAATAATGGACTGAAATAGATTATTATGATCTCATTCAAATTCAAACACTTTGAGAAATATTTTATAAATGATTATTTCTCTTATTCAATGTAAACTTATTTTTATAATTTTACATTTACAACGGTAACTGATGTATTTATGATCAAAAACTAATTTTGATGAAAAAAATTATTATTTTATATTTTTTCATAATGTATAATTATTGTATAAAAACGAAATCCATTCTTTTCACCTATAATATCTTATATTTTGGGATGTTAATATTATAATTAACCCTCATAACATGAAAAAACTATTTCTATAAATCTTTTCTTTTTAATTATAATATTTTTGTATAGGGTAAAATTTTTGATGTCAAATATTTCCATAAAATGTTTTTTTATTAAAATAAAAAAAATTATGGCTTTTAGATCATGAATATTCATAATTTTACCCCATAATATTTGAACTCAATAAAAATTATAAAAATTTATTTTATATCATATCAAAATGTTAGAAATGATCTAAAAAATAAACATATGTTTTTACGGATGAAAATAATTTTTATAATTATCAATTTCAACCATTAAATATACATTTTATTAGTTGACTTTTCAATAATTTTACATTACTTTCTTATATATTTATAAATTCAAAATGATTACAATTAGGTTAAATGGATAATTTTCACCCTTCTCTTAATAGTATTTTATTTTATAAAAATTCCAATACACCATCCCAAATAAATATTTTTATAAATTGTATATTGAGAAATCTATTTTTATAAAAATCAAATTTTAATAATTACAAATTTATCTTTTAAATGAAAAAAATATCTTATTAAATTTTATTTATAAAACAAATCCATTTTAAATCATTATATATTTTTCATTTAATTATCAATATTTCATAATCAATTATAGTATTCATATTTAATAAAGGATTTATTATTTAATATTTTTAATTGTATACAAATATTATGTTGTCAAACATTTATGTTCGAGGCCATGGCTGGATAAAGTTATGAAATAAAATAACAATTTAGATAAATATATGTTCCACAATCTCATGTTGTTAGGTTATCCTTCCTCAAATATGTTACATCCCCATTATTTAAATTATCCCATTAAATATGTCTGGTTATTTTAATAATAATCATGGATCAAGAAATAAATTCTAATGAGATAGAAAATTATTCTTAGGGATAAATATGAAGTATTTATTTTACCTCATAATATATAAATTTAATTATTCTCATCTATTTATTTAAAATGTTAGTCAATAACAAAATCATAGGAGTTTCTAATGACATAACTTCAATAACGAAATTTATAGAATACAATTTCAAACCATTTATTATAAATAGAATCATAACTATAATATCCAATAATCTTACACTAAATGGTCATATGAATTTAAAAACTCAATAATAATATGTCTTATCTAATTAAAAAAATCCATTTAGTATACATTATGTTCAATTATGATATAAATGGATCGACATATTACAACATATGTTTAACCTAGATTTCACATAGTGATCTTCCTAATTGTTTTTCTAACCTAACATGTAATATGATACATCATATTTTTTATCATTCATTATGGTTCTTAATAAGTATGTGAATCAACATAGTGTTCCCTTGGGAGTGATTAGATTATTGCTTGACCTTAGATTAAATCGTTTTCAAATGAGTGTAGACTGATCTGTTACTCAGCCAGCCTTATTCTGACTGATTATCCTTAGGTGCATATGTACCACAACGACATCAAAATTATATAATATAAAAAAGGATATGACTATATGTAAACCATTCACACTCTATTATCCCAAAAAATCAGGATTTTATCATATTCAAATAATTTTATTTTATGTTTTCAATAAATTTATCTTTTCATAATACAAAAAAACCTAATCCAATTTACAAAAATCACTATTCATTTATCAAAAATCATCTGACCATCCATGAAGTGGATCCCATTATTTTTTTCAAAAAATTATATCTCTAAAAAAGTATTTGACTTATGGAAAGATAAACCTATTTATATTTTAATACATTACTATTTGTTAAAAACTACATCTGATGATAATCACATTATCCAAAAATATAAATGTTTTTTGTTTTTGATCTTCATATATATTATAATGTTAGTTTTTATCCGTGTAAAGATTCCTCCACAATAAAACTTTCAATTTTACACATATCATAACTTATTCTCATATTCATAACCATAGAAATGGGAAAAATAATGGGGAGATGCCAAACACTCGATTAGGGAAAACATGATAACATTTCCTTAATGGGTAAATCATAAGAATATAGGAAAACATTATACAGTTGGAAATATATTAATAAAAATATATTGAAAAATAATAAATGTCCATATGTTACTATATAAATACTTGTATTATCCAATGAACAGACATATAACATTTAAATACAGTATGGAATCAAGAGAAAATAAATATGATCCGTGGAGAATTATATAGGAAAATGAATATGACAAAAGAGAGTGGAATTAAAATGCCCATTAAAATCATATTTTTGGGAAACCAATGAAGAAAATCATCATGTGATATGCTCAAGATGACTGCTCATGTAATTTCTTGTGATAGTTCATACCTACTTTGTACCCATAGGCATGGGATAACCACCAATTAACACTATTTAGTCTTTTGATTATCCACATGTATAACATTATACATGGGATAATACTCTTTCATACAATTTTTCATGGGTTAACACACACATGTACCAATTTTTATTGAATAATACTCCCATGTAACCCTTTTCGATGGACAATCCTATCATGTTCCCATTGGCATTAGATAATCCTCTATTGTACCATTCAGATTTTAGATGACCTCATGTGGTCCCTTCAGAAGGGGATAATCCTACATTGTAAACATTGTATTGGGATAATGTTCATCTTTATCCAATTGATATTTTGAGATGTAACATTTACTAATTCATTGGATTATTATATTAGATACCAAACTCTAAAAAAGGTGACAATTTTGTTAAAACGTATTCTTAGAAAAATCCACATTAAATCAAGATGTATAGATGGACAGTGGAATAAAAACTTTCCAAGAATATAAAATATTTATTATTGAAGGATTATAAATTTTCTAAATTATGGTAATTAGTTTATTGATTAAATAATTTTCAATGAAATGAAGAAACAAACCTTCTTGAAATCCATGAAAACTGTTGAAAATGTTTCATTTCCAATAAAACAAATTATCATGAAAAAAATAATTGAATAAGGGTTAAAATCAAATTTTTTTATAGATTAAATTTGTTTATTTGGTTTGTTCTATTATAGAAACAGAATAATGCATTATTAAAAAAATCATTAAAATAAAATTTTAAAATCATTACTTTATTTAAAAATTAAAACATTTACATCAAAAAATTATAATATTATCTCTCATTATTTTAAAAATAATCTATATTTAAAATAACTTTCAACCCTAATTCAAAACTTGTAAATGAATATTTATAAAAAATAGTTTCATATTTTTTTAGAACCCATTATTGTTTTTTTAAATATTTATAACCATAATTATAAAATATGATGTCATTGAACACAATAATAAGATATTTTAAAGAATACAATGTGAAAAATAATAAATATATTTATTTTAAAAATGACAATGAATAATAGATACATTAAATGGATGTTTTTCAAAAATTAATTATTGAGAGGATGAGATATTATATTATCATGAATGGGAAGATATTAATTTTCTCTAAAATCCCATTATTGAAAAACTACATTAATATATTATTCAATTGAAAATAACATTGATAATTGGAAACGAAAATAAGTTCACATGAGATATAATCTAATTTTTTTTCAAATTAAAATGGAATATTTTTTATGGGAATATTAGGATAATGAAGAAAAGTAATGTTTAAAGAAATCTATATTTATTCTTAAAAATGACTTATTTTTCAGTGGAATAAAATATTTTTGGTCTATGATTTAAATAAAAAAATAATACAACCCAATATCAAAATAGTATATAAACAATAATTTAATTATCTATTATGAGATCCAATTCTTCGATGTGATAAGTTCAATAAGAAATATCGTAACACAAATAATGACACTACAGGGTAATATATATCTTTTTTCGATGTCGATGCACTTTAACAAAACCCATAGAAAAATAGGGCTTGATATTAAAGATAAAATACATTGAAAATTATAATTCATGATTTGATATTTATCAATAATGATTTACATACACCATTTAAATAGAATTCAGTGAATAAATTAAACAACATTGAAAGAGAGAAAAAATTCTAATGAAACAGCCTTACCATTAATCCGTCTTAATTGAGTGAGATCTACACTCAGGTAAAAACATGACTATCATATTAACATATCTAATATAATTATATATATATATATATATCCATCAATATAATTCATTTATAATCGTCGATAACATGTATATTAGTCCATTATTGATAATAATCATCATCTTGTTCTTGAAACATTGAATACTTATTTTGTAAAGGTTATTTAATGGTTATGTCGATTATTTCTTATTAATAAAAATTATATCAGTACCATGTAATCCATGATACATTAATCATATTGAATAAACTATTCATCATAAGAATCCTAATTTTTGAATAATAAGGTAATGATTTATGAAAATTAGAATAATAAAGAAATAGTTTTGATGTGTTTAATGATTTGAAGGTTATATATTAATAAATTTATCTTTATAACTAAAAAAATAAATAATCATTAAAATAAATTAAATAAATAACAATTACATGATATTATCATTATATATTTTTCCATACTCAATCAAGATATAAATATTATAATATCATTATAGTTTTTTTTAAATTACTAGAATGGTTTTGTAAAACAATGATTTAATGTGAAAAGAATTATTATTATGAAATTATTATTTAACATTTAAAAACATTTAATTATTTTAATTATATAGTATATCATCAATTAATTCATTATTGGGACTAACAAAAAATTTCAGCAGTGATAATTTAAATTTTTTTCTTGTGGGAGGTAGTCTCTATGTAATCTTGATTAAAATTTTATTTATCCATTGATTGTTATAGAAGAATATAAATTATTACTTTTGAACAATAATTTTTTTATAATCATATTGATTTACCAAATTAATCAGTTTTATTATTTTTGTGAGGTAGTGGGGAAAAATAACAACATCAAATCATGATTGTGGATGTTTTCATATATCCATGATCGTTGTTGTTTTCATAGTAGTGAATAAAATGTATTGAATAATGGTTTATATATTGATATACAATGATTTTATTATTTTGATAAGAATTATTTAATGTTATTATGTTTTTTAGAGAAATTTTATTAGATGTAGGATAATATAAAAATGTAATTGGGTAAGAAATACTCAGATTGTAAAGATAAGATTTATATAGGGAATCTACTATAAAATGGATGTGTCATGATAAATAAATGAAACAGATGATAATGAATTTGTGATAAAATATTAAAACGATAAATATTTTTTATATTAAATAATTAATTCAAAATGATATATGCATCATGAGGTTCGGGGAGTGATCCCCTTTCATAAGTGATGAAAATGGTCATTTTGGATGTTCCAATTAATTTTCAACAACATTATGTCAATCTTTCAAAACAAAAATTTTCTTATACACATAGTAAAACATTATTACACATTTTAAATTTAAAATGTCAAATAAGGTATTTATCTCAATAAATAGCTTTAAATAAATAAATTGGAAATATCCCAATTTACAATTCTATATATTTTGATTTCAAATATAATAATGTTTTCTATAAAACATTTCTCTGATTATCATAAAAGATAATTTCATAGTTATATCACATGAAATTTGGAATAGTTTTTAGAAAAATGATATATTTAATAATAATAATTCTGTAAAATTTATAATTACCTATGTTATTAACTTCCATGAAATATTTATTTTAATAAAAATATATTTGAATTCCAAAATAAAATATAAATAATTTATTAGTAGTTTTAATTGAAATAAATTAACACAATTTTTAAATAAAAATAAAACAATACCAAATGAATATATATTTAGGGTATGTTTTGAATATTTACTATAATGATAAAAAAATATTCATACCCAATAAATATTTATTTTTTAATTAAACTTTTAAATAAATTCATATGAATATAATATATACTAATAAAGATAATAATTATACAATTTTATTAAAAATATTATTTTCTATTGATCACTAAAAATGAATTATTTTAGAAAATGTAAAATGTTTTACCCCCATAGAATATTGACCAGCTTAATAAAAAATAATTATATTTTAAAAAATTCAATTTCTAAATTTTATAAATTGACATGCTAATTGAAATTACATTATATAATTCAAAACACTACTACTAGATAATTGAAACATTCATACATTCGTGTTATAAATAATATTTTGTATGAAATTATCATTTATTATAATATATTTATTTACTAGAGGTATTGTTTTCATAAATTTTGATGATAATATTAGTATAATATGATGTGGATCATTTTATTTCAAGGTTATGTGTGTAGTAAGTTATAAAAAACAATAATAATTTATAGAAAAAAAATATCCTAAATTTTCAGGATCTTAAAAAATGTATTAGGTATTCATGAAAAAAATTAAAATCATTTTATATAAATTTGTGGTCCTTTAACATTATAATTATTCCACATTCACTGTAGTAGGTTTTTTATATCCAATTGAAGTTTCAATCATTTTTTTGAATGATGTTTCCTGGGATTTCATAGAATGACTACCCATAATAAAATTCTAACACTATGATTTCGGTGTGGTGGATAAGCCCTCCATATATAAATAATTTTGGTTTCCCACTGAGTCATTATATATATAATGGGATGGAATATGATTTCATGATTGAGGTGGTGTTATTACATGTAATTCCAAAAGCCATTTTAAATGAATTTTTTCAAATTTTAATTAGACTCTTTTTGAAAAAAAATTATATAAACCATTGAAAAAATTGATGTTTTGTATGACATAAAATCAATAAAATATTTCAAAATGAAGCTGTTATATATATATATATAGTAAAATATTTATGATTCTTTCACGTAAAAAAAAGAAGAAGGGTAGACACATTTTCCCCCATGTTTCATTTTTTCTTATATCACTACAGGGAATGAATAGGATTTCATTACTCTATTTAATGTGAAATATATATATATATATATTTATATATTTATATATGGATAACATGAATTGTTTTATATTTTTGTATATGAGAGAATAGTGGAAGAAGTTTATAATGATATGAAGGATCACATTGAGGCTCAAAAACTACTCAAACATCATTTTTTATTATCAATAGCATATATCATGTTGCAAGAAGAATGTTATATGAATTATATTTATCTTAATGTGAGGGAATTGGTTTCTTGAAAACCCTAATCACATACATATAAATAAATAATTCAATGTATTAATTATATTTTTTCTCAAATAATTTATTACCTTTCAAACATAATTAAGAATATTTTCTTTCTGAAATATCAACATCTTTTATTTATATTTAGAATAATATAACTACTATAACAGCTCATAGTATATTATAGTTTACAGAAACAAGACATTGTAGAATAGAAAACACATTTAATCAAATGGATAATTTACATATTTCATTGAACTTGATGAATTATTATTTAAGTGACACAATCTACAAATTTGAGTTAAAAGTACTTTGTGTATAATCATATGGTAACTGAATATTGTGAAATAATGGTTTTGAGAATATTATTTCTTAATATATATCATATCCCCTTTCTAAATAATGAGGAAAAAATAGTTTATTAATAAGATTGATGTAATATAAAAATTAATATTCTATGAAAAAAGAATTTGTATTCTATGATGTGTATAAGATTCTCAACAAATTTATATAGAAGAGATAGTAAATTAAAATAAATATGTAAATGTGTGGTGAGTCACAAAAATTGTTAGAGGCTTGGGGAGAGAAAATAATAGGTAATATATTTTTATTAAATTCAAGTAAAATTGATTTGGTGGGATAAAAGAAAAACATCATTATTTTTTTATTCGTCAAAATATTCAAACAACATCCAAACTATATAATAATTCATGTTAATAATAGAATTATACATACAATGTTTTATATTAAATTAAAATTAGTGATATGATGTATCCGTTAATCTATTTCAACATAAATACATTTTACAACCAATATTGACTATTTGAATGGTATACTCATATTCAAAAATAGTAACAGATAAAATATAATATGATATTGTCTTACAAAAATAAAAAAAATGCTTCTTTCATTAATGTTTTCTAAAATCATAAACAATAAGGATAATATGTCACAGTAAAAATTATAAAAATTTTTAGCATTGATAGTATAAATATAGAATTGATATTATTTTTCAATATCTAAAAAATATCTTCTCTCACATAGTTCCACATAAATGCATTCTCTTTTATTAACTTTATATATGAACTTTTATTTTATTTCTATTTCTATAATGGAATTTTCTATGAATGAAATAATCCCTAAAAACACCAATCACTATTAATAATTTTTTTTAAATTTGAACACATTATCTCACGTTTGATTTTATTTTGAATTATAAATACTAATTTTAAAATGATTTTATGTCTTAGATTCTATATTTTTTTCAAAATATATTTACATTTTGTTTACCAATTAATATTTTGTTATTAGTTTTTATAGACCATTTAAAACAATATCACGTGTTTATTAAATTTAATAATAAAAATGAGGATATCAACAAAATAATTATAAATATTTTCCCAATAGTTCCCTAAAACAAATATTCATTATAAACTAAAAAATCTTTATATTATTCCTCAAAAAATTTGGAATTTATATATATGAATAATTCCCCACATTATCCGGATTTTTTTCATTTATCTCTCCCACTCATTAAAAACAAATTATATCAAAATTTCAAGTCTATTTTTGTCAAATATTTTGTATCATATACACTCTATATTAATTCTAAAATTATTAGAACGTGATATCATATTATAATAGTTGAGTTCATTAATGTTCTATAGAATTAATAAACCTCCCAATGTTAAAATATTTTCATAACATGATTATTGGTTATGAATGTGGATTTTTTTATCTAATAAATATTTAATTTACCCCCTATTTTATCATAAATTTAAAATTATAACAATTTAATAAATTTAAATATTCATTAAAATTTATCATTATATTAATTTTATTCCATGATCTGTTACCCACTTGGATGATAATATTTTATATACCTTAATTAGCACCACAATTATGTTCATTTTCTATTTAAGACTAGACAATGTGATATATCAATATTTGTTAATAGAAAATAATCATAACATCATTCTAATGGATGTTTAGGAATATTGGATTATCAATGTCAGTTTGTTTTTCACACCAAATTTGATTCTAGATTTTCAAGAAATATAATCCACAATTTTAAACTAATCTCCTCCAAATCAACCCATAAATACTAAAATAATCTCTTTCATATCCCCATTTTCCATCTCCAAAATTAATATTAAATTGTTTAAATTTAAAAATCATAACTATGTGGTACTTCAATATAATTGTGTTTAAAAAATTTATTCCATATCATTATCTACCTATACATGTAATGTAACACATTAGGTAAAACCTACCACAAGTTTTTAAAATTTTTATTTTGATAAAGGATTCTATAAGGAAAATAAATTAATTCCATTTATCATATTATGCTACATATTCCATTCTATTACACATTTGTTTCTATATAATTTCCACTCTTCCGCTTTTCAAAAACAATGATCAACACATCCTACTATATTACATTAAATCCTATATCTCAACACATGTTTTTAGGAGTAAAAATATTATCAAAACAAAATCCATGATTTTTCAATTCCATTTTTCATCAAGGAATAAATTCCCAACTCCATTAAACATGGTAGTTAATCGTAATTTTCATTCCTACCATATTTTCACCTTTTTGTATCATCTTCACCGTGTGAGAATTTTCCATTCATCTATATTCAATAAAAATATAATGTTTTCTCCTTGACTAATGATATGTTAATGATATTACCCTAAAATGATTCAATCCCTACTCTTATATTAATATTATAATATAAACTCTAATTTGGTGATTCAGTCACCATTATTACAGTCCTAAAATTAAACCTACACAAATTCCACAATTCAATTTTCTAATAATTAATTCAAAAATATCCACTAATCATCATATATTTTATTTCCACATCACATAAGAAATTCATCCCTATGTTGATTCAAAATCAACTCAACTTTGATGAACCTCGATGAAATAACCCCATGATGAATGAGAATTCTAGTGCAGGACTAATCTATTTTAACATTAAACTCATCTCATGTTTGATAAATCATATATTGTTTTCAAATTTTGGAAATCCATAAAATGATATAATTTTTATTCTCTTTTAAAAAAGATCAAATTTCATCTTAATGGATCTCAAATCATCTTAAACATTTATAATCACACACAATAATACCATTTGTTATTTATTAGATACATTATTAATCCCATTTTTTACTAATTTACACATTTCATAGATTTGATTCATATAATTTATATCCTATAATAATTTCTTCATTTCAAGTTAATATAATCATCCATCCATTAACATTAAAAAATATAGTGTCTTTAGAGTATATTAATTTTATTTAATTCCTAAATATATATTTAACATATATTTACAGATAATTTTTTCTAAAATATCACACAACAAACAATATTTTACGTAGTGGATACATCTAATTCAAATCAATATTTTCACAATATAAAATAGTTAATGTAAAAAATGGTTTCTCTTAATAAAAAATTTTCACATCACTAAGAGTGAATTAATTTCTTTCATTACAGATACTTATGCCTTATGAAAATAATATTCACATGGGGTAAGAACAAAACAATATCAATATGGTACGTATAAAAATATATTGTTAGTTAGTGAATATATAATAAAAATTTCTTCTTCAATATAAACCATAAGATCGAAATAATTTTTTTTTATCAGTTAAATCACCACATATTTCTCATGATTTTTTGAAACAGATTCATAATTAATTTTGATTAAAATATTAATCCAATAAATATTTCATTGAAAATATTTTAAAAATCATAATAAATTTTCACAATATTATATATCTCACACTGAATAAGTAGACTATACTTTCAGTTACCTTGTAAATTTTTTTATTTATATAAAACACATTAAATTAAAAACTAAATAATTGGAGAAACTTGAGGAATCATTTTTATATCATGATTAATTAATCATGGAAATAGAAACATTGTTATACTTGGGGGGGCATTCCATTTACACTTCAAATAACCATAATGTTTTTACATGGATGAACTATCTGAGTATATTCCCATAACATCTTATTATAAACCCATTCAGTTAACATAATAACATTATCATATGAATTGGATATATTTAATATGTTAACATGAGTTTTATTTATATTGTTAACCATGAATCCATATAAATATCTCCCATGAACCACAATATAATTCATATAATCTTTCATACTTTAAAAAATTATTTTTACCCATAAGAAACCGGTTTTGGATTTTACAATATAAATTTAATTTTTATATAATTTTTTAAAATAACCATAACCTAAATAAATAGAGTTGATATTTAAAAAAAATTGAGATTCTAAATATTATTATAAAAACCAAATAATTAATATAATAATATAAAAATACATTGTCAGCAGATAGATTAAAATATTAAACTCTTTTATCATTTCTTGTAATGGTCCTTAAAACATTTGTTAAAATATTTCTTTGGAAAACCAATGAAATAATTTCAAAAGAATCATAAGGTTTTCACTTTAAATCACAAATAAAAATTTACATACATGTTGAAAATAATTCTAATATTATGGATATGGAGGAAAAATTTTGTTTTAATGGAAACATTAAATCACAATTTCTAAAAGTTCACTACTATGAGTCAGGTACATGAAATACATTTAATATATTACTAAATATTACACCTAGATTAATTAATTATTTTTTATGAAACTATTAGTAGATTATTAATCAATTTTTTTATCTATTTCTATGGAATATCTAATTATTTAATGATTTAAAATATCATCAAATGTTTTGAAGATATTCGTTTCATAAGTCTAAAACGCCTTCAGTATATAGACTTTGGTCAATGTGGTAATTGTTCCTTAATCAATAGAATAATAATCATGATATAATTATCATAGTATTACATTAATTATTCATTTAAACCAATTATGTCATATATATTTGAATAGTGAACTGCACTAAAATATTTGAAACGGAAGGTCATAAATTCACATAAATAATGAATCCTTTTTTCATTGATTAACATGGAAATAAGGTAATTATAATTTTAACGTTTAAAATTTATTGAAATATCATTAATATTTTTTTCATAAATATTACATATACTTATCATGCATGTGATTTTGTTGTGAAAAATAAATCTCATCACTTTATAGAGGTCATAGTTTATATGTGCATAGAAAAAATGTACTCTTTTTTCAAAAAAAAAATAATGTTCTAAAATTAAATGATATATTTTATTGACATTATGAATGATATGTCATGAATATAATATTTATTTATTAATTCCATTATTATAATAATTCATTAGAGATGGTGAAGAAACAAAATTACATTGGTTTGTGAGGAGATTTTCTATTATAAGAATGAATTATGGGTTTTTCCACATATTAGTTAAGTGGTGATGGATATATGTTTTTTCATTAACAATAAAACACCATTATATTTTGATTATATGTCACAACCCCCTCCCACCAAAGATGCCCCTCCTAAGCTGGCAATGGTGACAGAGAGATAATGACCCCCCGAGTCCCGCCTCCAGTAGGACCCGGGGTGGCGACTAGCACAAAGGGTATGAGTTTTCACAAATATGGGAGGCATTACCCATTTTATTATTTAGGATCGGGAAATAGAAAATGTCAACCACCAAAAGGAAAAAGAACAAGTGTATAGAAATAAACCCAAACCAAGACCACATGTATGTTCAAACAAATTTATAACAAGGTATAAGTACAAGAATGCTCAAAGTACAATACCAAAAAAAAGGTACAAAAACACCAAAAACTCCATCTATCCGACTAGTAGGGTCCCGCACGGCCCTGGTAGTCCTCCTGGAAACCTGAAAGTAAACGTAGGGTGAGCATACAGGTATACTCTGTAGGGAAACCTAAACCTCTCGTGCATAAGTGGGTATACATCCTAATGTTCCGTGAGAACAACAGAAGAAACCTAGAAAGGAATTACATCCACCCAACCTCACTGGACACACTCACCAAAACACAATCACAACAAGTAGTAGTAGTATAAGAAAAAGTGTATTGGGTACCCTGCCCCATTTCCCTTTAGTTAGCTGCTCATCCTAACGATGAACGTGCTGATGCTTCCACACTCTCCTCGCCCGCACACACCTAGGCCTCAAAACCATGTATCCTACCCGCACACACATGGGCCTCACAACCAGGTAACCCGCCCACACACACCTAGGCCTCACAACCACGTATCACGCCCGCACACACCTGGGCCTCACAACCATGTATCCCGCACGCACACACCTGGGCCTGACAACCACGTATCCCGCCCACACACACCTGGGCCTCATCCCGAAGATTCTTTGGAAACAGTAGAAGATGCCCGAAGAGTCTTGGGCTAAAACCACCCCAATCAAAACCTACCTGAAGTGTCTTAGGTGTAAGGTCACCTCAAGCCATCACAGCCTAGGATAGAAGGAGCAAGAAGGAGATAGTAACTACGGGAAAAACATCATCTCCTATAAAATGGGAGTGTTCGACACTAAGTGCTCAACATGGGCGGGGTGCGATAAAACATAAATGATACAGATATATATAAATATACCAACCACACAGCCCAAACTATGGCTTCTTAAAAGAGAAATTGAGCACGTGCTTTGGCACTGCTACTACGAAGCATGCATACAACAAACAAACCCAACCCCCATTGGGTTTTCACATTTCAGTAGAAATAGTTTATTTAGTTCCATAACAACTAGGAAACTATCCACAACTAACCACACCAAAACACCCCCATCATGTGCCATGTAACCAAGCCAACACCCACATGTTCATTATTCTATTTTGTTTAACCAGGGTGATCACACAAGGGTTCCAGATTTTAAATAGCCAACATTATGTGATTAACCAATTTCCACAATCCACAAGGTTTCCATCGATAAGAAAATCCAGAAGGAGAGGGCAACATTTAATTGCGTAAGCAAAGGCCCCCAATGACCATGATTTTTAGTAGGTAGAAGCTCATTCAATTCACAACATAATATCACAGGATATAATGTAACAATAATCACAACATCCCATCCCCATTATATAAACTAGTTATTATCTTTATTAAAACAGATTCAAAAGTGTTTCACGTAAACAAGAAGACACCCACCCCACATGATGCACAAATAAGAGAGACGAAGGTAAAATCCCTACCTCAACATGTTCTTTATCGCAACGCTCCCTCGGATCAACCATAGAAGATGTTTGTCGGCGTCCGTCACTTCTTTCAAGTCCCAGAGAAACCTCCTCGGGTGGAATTCAGAATGAAAAGGCCAATGAAAGGACAACAGATCCAAGCTCGGATGCTCCGCCTCGTCGTTACGATCTCGTGGCTGCTAACGGATTGTAAATTGGAGCTCGGACAAAGAAGTTATGGAAGGAAGAGCCTTCGAGTTTTTTGAGAGAGCTCTGCTCTGAGGAGAGCGGAGGAGAGGTGTGTGTTGAAAATGAAGAGGGTACCCCTCCTTTTATATGCATGAAAAGAAAAATTACACGGCGTATACATTATGGTACACGACGTGTACTCGGTTTTTTCACACAGTCTCCACGTGGCTTCCAACACGGCTCCGCAGTCGTTGACTGGTCAACACACAGTTTGAGGGTAACACATACGTGGGGAAGTACTACACAGAGTGTAGAATTAGACACACGACGTGCACCCATTATTCCACAGAGTAAGGAAATGGTCTACAACATGGGGTATACCCAGTAATGGGGTACATGGCGTGTACTCAAACTACACGGCGTGAAGATTCAAAATTCTGGAAAGTGTGGAAAAAGTCCATTTTACCCTCCAGAACACTTCTTGACCTTTTTTTTACAAAGGAAAGGGTTGCAGAGGTCCGAGCCATTACATCAGATACCTCTTAAAACATTCTCATCCCCGAGAATTCAAAAACCAACCCAGAGAAACCCAACAAGATACCTCTTAGGTTTATCGTTATAATAGTTACCCAACCAACAACCCTAATCATATGTGTTAGGAATTCCTTCTCCTATGTTGAGATATTATCTGCATTAGGCGGCACTGACTCGCCTGAATGGATTTAATCACATCCCCATTAATGCTTCTCGATTATGAATTGGGTCTTCCCACTTTCATACATTAGGATTTTCCAACTTATACTGCCCCCAACACCGCACAACCCACACACTGCCCGAACAGATGGCATGGGGAATTCCTTCTCCCATGTCAAGATATTATCTGCTTTATGCGGCACTGACTCGCCTACATGGGTTTAATCTCATCCACATTAATGCGTCTCGATTAGGGATTAGGTCTTCCCCTCCCCACATGATAGGGCTCTTCACGTGCATTTAAATAAAAGCGGGAAACAACATAGCATTAAAAAATCACAAACAAAACATGGTCCAGGCACAAAGAATGAGAAAAAGAGTTCCAACAATGGAGTGTAATGTTCCCAACAAAACATAAAGGAGATCATTCATGAAAACCCAAACACATCTCTATCGATCCCTAGTCCTACTGGAGGTGCCAACTCTGCTGCGTGCAACTGTCCACACCCAGCTCCTCTGCCTCTCTGATGTCGACTAGGTGCCATAGCGGTACGGTAAACAAAGAACCCCAAAGCCCGAGTAGTAAGGAAAAACTCAAGGTTTTCTTTTATCATTTTATTTTAATTTCTTTCCTAGAACACCCAAATCAAGTAAAACTCAATTATGATGATGAATGTACCTTCCCTAGGGTCTCTACCCTGCAATCAATGTAGCCTCACATGGTCGTTCGGTAGGCTCAGAGTCCTTGCATTGGATCCCGATAAGGGCCATAAAATCTCGTGTCCTAGCCATTCTTCCCTGGACTATGTCACACACCAAGATTGACTAACATTGTTGCCCTATCATCCCATGGAATCCTCATGGTGCCTAACTCCAGACACCATCCTATCTCTCAACCATCACCTCTGATACCATTCTGTTAGGACCCCCTCCCACCAAAGATGCCCCTCCTGAGTTGGCAACGGGGAAAGGGAGATAATGACCCCTGAGTCCCACCTACAGTAGGCCTCGGGGTGGCGACTAGCACCATGGGTATGAGTTTTCACAAATATGGGAGGCATTAACCTTTTTATTATTTAGGATCGGGAAATAGGAAAATTCAATCACCAAAAGGAAAAAGAACAAGTGTATAGAAAGAAACCCAAACCAAGGCCACATGCATGTTTAAGCCTATTTATAACAAGGTACAAGTACAAGAAAGCTCAAAGTACAATACCAAAAGAAAAAAAGGTACATCAATAGAAAAAACTCCAACTGCCCGACTAGTAGGGTCCCACATGGCCCTGGTAGTCCTCCTGGAAACCTGAAAGTAAACGTATGGTGAGCATACAAGTATACTCAGTAGGGAAACCTTAAACTCTCGTGCACAAGTTGGGAGACATCCTAATGTCCCGTGAGAACAACAGAATAAACCTAGCATGGAATTCTATCCACCCAAACTCACCAGCCACACTCACCAAAACACAATCACAACAGGTAGTAGTCGTATAAGAACAAGAGTATTGGGTACCCCACACTATTTCCCTTTAGTTAGCTGCTCTTCCTAACGACGAACGTCCTGACGCTGCCACACTCTCCCCGCCCGCACACACCTAGGCCTCACAACCACGTTTCCTGCCCGCACACACCTGGGCCTCACAACCACGTATCACGCCCGCACACACCTGGGCCTCACAACCACGTATCCCGCCCGCACACACCTGTGCCTCATCCTGAAGATTCTTGGGAAACAGTAGAACCTTCCCTAAGAGTCTTGGGGTAAAACCACCCTAATCTAAACCTACCCGAAGTGTCTTAGGTGTAAGGTCTCCTCAATCCATCACAGCCTAGAGGAGAAGGAGGAGGAATGAGCTAGTAACTAATAGAAAAACACCCTCTCCCATTAAATGGGAGTTTTCGACACTAAGTGCTCAACATGGGTGTGGTGCGATAAAACACAAAAGATATAGATATATTTAAATATACCAACCACACAGCCCAACCTATGGCTTCTAAAAAGAGAAACTGAGCACGTGCCTCGGTACTGCTACTACGAAGCATGCATACAACAAACAAACCCAACTCCCTTTAGGTTTTCACATTTCAGTAGAACTAGTTTATTTAGTTCCTTAACTACTGGGCAACTATCCACAACTATCCACAACTAACCACACCAAAACTCCCCCATCACGTGCCACATTACCAAGCCAACACCCACATGGTCATTATTCCTTTTTGTTTAACTAGGGTGATCACACAAGGGTTCCAGGTTTTGAACAGCCAACATTACGTGATTAACCAATTTCCACAATCCACAAGGTTTCCATCCATATGAAAATACAGAAGGAGAGGGAAAATTTTAATTGCATAAGCAAAGGCCCCCAACGACCGTGATTTTCAGTAGGTAGAAGCTCATTCAATTCACAATATAATATCACAGGATATAAAGTAATAGCAATCACAAATTCCCATCCCCGTTATATAAGCCAGTTATTATCTTTATTAAAATAGATTCAAAAGTTTTTCACATAAACAAGAAGACACACACCCCTCATGATGCACAAATTATTGAGACGGAGGTAAAATCCCTAACTCAATAGGTTCTTGATCACAACGCTCCCACAGATCAGCCTTAGAAGACGTCCGTCGGTGTCCGTCACTTCTGTCGGGTCCCGAAAAAACCTCCTCAAGTGGAAGTCGGAAAGAAAATACTAAAAGAAAGACAACAGATCCAAGATCAGAAGATCCTCCTTGTCGTTATGATCCTGTGGCCGCTGAGGGATCGTAAATCGTAGCTCGGACGAAGAAGTTATGGAAGGAAGAGCCTTCGAGTCTCTTGAGAGAGCTCTGCTCAGAAGAGAGGGGAGGAGAGGTGTGTGTTGAAAAGGAGGAGGGGACCCCTCCTTTTATTGGTGGGAAAATAAAAAGTACACGATGTGTACTTTATGGTACATGATGTGTACTCGGTTCTTTCAAACGGTCTCCACGCGGCTTCCAACAGGGCTCCGCGGCCGTTGACTGGTCAACACACGGTTTGAGGGTAACGCATAAGCGGGGAAGGACTACAAGGCATGTAGACCTGGACACACGGCGTGCACCCATTATTCCACACAGCAAGGACACGGTCTACAAAACGGGGTATACCCGGGAAGGGGGTAGAATGCGTGTACTCAAACTACACGGCGTGTAGTTTCAAAATTCTGGAAAGTGTGCAAAAAGTCCATTTTACCCTCCAGAACACTTCTTGATCTTCTTTTTTACAATGGAATGGGCCGAAGTGGTCTGGGACAGTACATTATACTACTATAATTATATTATCATTTTTATGGAATATATTATTGATGTGAAAAATCAAATAAATAAAAAAATAAGTAGTTAAAATATATACATATTCTTTGAAAAACTATATTTCATCATTCATATACCCCACTATGATTGGTATTCTACATAAAACATGACCTATAAAATTTGGGGATGAATTATAGTATGGTATTTTATTATCCAAATTGATTATGAAGTGTGATTTAATAGGAAGAGGAGATTCTCATTTCTTTGAGAATGGAGGTGAATTCCGGATATTTAAAAAATATTGAATTAATAAAAAATAATTTCACATTGAAGTAGATTGATGACTGTATGTGTATATAAAAATTGTAATTTCATATATTAAAATATAGTCATATTGGATCAAATTTAAGCATTTCCATTTTGTTTCAAATCTTCATTAATCCCTTTGACCATTATTTCTATATAAAAATTTACAGAAAAATGTATTTAAAATATAAACCAACCTCTAAATTGATCAATTATATTGTAATTTATAGTATGGAAATTATTGGTTTCAATGAATACTTTTTAGGAAAATAATATCATTTAAAAACATTATATTTTAATAATATTTCAACATATTAATTTTTACAACTAATCATTTTCATTGTCTTTTTAAAAAAAATACAAAAAATGTATTTCAAATATAATCATTTAAAATATCCATTAATAGTTATAATTAACTATATGATTCTTGGGTAACCAAAATTTATTCATTTGAGACTACATTAACTAAATTTAATTTCATTTACAACATTATATTCATTAATTAAATATTTGTTGAGTTAGTGTTGTGTTATAAATTATGCTAATAAATTCAACAAAACAAATACAAAATTAATTTCCATGGTGAAGATAAGAAATTTAATTTCAATGTGATATTTATAATTAATATTATACATTATTTATCATTAATTTAAAAATAATTTTGTTTTTTTAAAAAATAGCATTATATATTTATTTTTACATTAAATATGATATCAAAACTATTCTAAATATATCCAAATAGAAAAAATGACGTATAACTGAATCTGACATGTATATGCATGAAATGTACTCATTCAATAAATTTATTAAAGGTTTTAGTTCTACATGGATGGGAAACTTTCATGTTTCTAGGGCTTGAGGTGCCACGAGGAGGCTCTAATGTGGTTGATGCTTTCTAGGATTCAATGCATCGGTTATAATTCTGAGAAGACATGGACTATGTTTTCTTATCCCTTGAGTGAATGGATCACTTTTGAAATTCTAAGGTAATGAAATATGTTAATAAATAATCATTAATTATTTATTACTGAATTAATAAATTTAATTTTCAATTGATAATAATGGGTAATGTAATTTAATGTTTCTATTTTTATTGTTGTGTTCTAATTGAATATCCAGTCATAACAATGGCATCAGGGAGTCCAAGAGAAATTAGGTTCAGATGAGTCTATGAGTAGGTTTTTCCCATATATTGATTGTGACCTATATTATATCAAATAATTTCTCATTTTTTATATGTTACTCGACCTCAAAATTTTGGGAAACTAAATCCCCCAAAATTCTGACCCATAGGGAGTCTTTTTCCATCATCTTGGTGGGAGGATGGATTACTGACTACCCCTTTTGACCCTGCTCCCTTCTCTTGGTAGATACTTGTACTGGCTTGTATGGAATTTAGTTTACCCCAAACATGATTATAGAGGGATTCAATGGCTTATAGTTATTTCACAATCATGAATTCTACATATAATTTCATAAGGAATACAATAGGTATAATGTGTATATATTGGGATTGATTGAGGATCCTTAATTGGTGTATTGAATGTGATGGATTGAGTTATAATACTTTTTTTCGTCAACACACTATATTGCATTTGATGGAATCTAGAAACAGGAGGGTTATATTTAGATACATAGACGTGGTCAGGTGATTCCTGAGGAGCATGTTGTGATTTATAGACCATGTGTTTTAATGTTGAATCACAATTTTACGTAACATATGTTTTTTGGGGTGGATTAGTTTTGGAGAGAGAATCACCATAAATGTGATGTTAAGGAAAAGATGAAAACTTGTGGGGAAGAGGTAGTGGGGAACCCTTGAGATTCATTATCATATTATATTATATATAATTCTAAACATGGTTAGAGTATCCATGGGGAGACTAGGAATTTAGTATACATTAATATGTGACAATTTAGACTCACTTGTTGCTCATTGTGCTTTATAATGAACTCTTTTACATTTTCATGAGAGGCTCTATGGTTGATATTACTGAGTATACTGTTATAAACACCCTAGATTTGTATACACTTTTTCCCTTGATAGTTGGAGCATGTAACAGATCGGTCTTGCTAATACCATATTGGGGTTTAGCATGTGATGTTTGGGTTTCGTGGTCACTATTGTCATTACATTCATTTGGTACTTGAATTTATTCCCTTCAGTTGTAGTAGATCGTGCATGACATTACAAAGGATTACATAGGGTTTATATTATATTATATTATATAAATTGAAGGATTTGTTTGGTGTCTGTATTTTCTATTATAATTTTCATGAATTATATTTTAATGTAATGTATCTCAGGCATTTGTTTTTTATACACTCAGTTATTGTAACTAACATAGGGCCAATTGGATGTTGGACATAGGTTTCACTCCATCTATTCTCTCATTTTATTCCCCATTGGTGTACAATTTATGGGGTAGGGTCTTCATATTGTGGTATTAGATGTCTGTAAAAGGTATATGATGATGTTTGGATAAGGTCACATGTGATGTTTTCATGGATGGTTATTGAAACCGTGCCAGTTCTGTTTAGAAAGCACTACAAACATGAGATACTGGATATGTCATCGGTATTTAGAGCCACCTGTGATCTGATGAATTGTCATTATTCCTACATCATCTACAAAATGATTTCATAATGGTTTCAGGATAGAGACCGGTGAATTGATCATGCATCGTTATTCATTGTACATCATTAAAATGGGTATAAATTTTTATAGGTTAACCTAATATTAATGAATGATAACCAATTATATATGTTATGGCCTTCTATATATAATTTTTATGACTTATAACTATTCTTTTATATGAATATATGGAACCATGTCAATGAACTCATTATGTTCACATAGAATTTGTATTCTAGGTAGTTCAATAATATTTCCATATAGTAGAGGTTCTCAAGGACCACCCTTAGAGGAATACAATATGAGTGTTTCCCCGCCTGAATCTATAGATGTCTAAAGGCTCCATTTCTAATATAGTCATGTATGATTTGATGGAGGTGGTGCAGATATACTTCAGCTTTATCCATTCTCAAAAGGAGATATGGATATCATTGGATATGATGATGCAATGTGTTTAAGCAAGTAAATGGTGGTTCCTGTACCTTAGATAGCGATTTGAGTTGACATTCCCATGGGAAGTGTTTTGAGACTACTTTAGAGCAATTTTTCATTCATCAACCTTGATGACAACTAGTTTCCAAGAGATTCATACTGTTAAGCAGGGGAGCATTATAGTGTGATATTTAATGATACATTTCAAAAACCATTTGCAATTTTCTTCCAATCATTTTTATGATGAGGAGGAAAGGGTGTGGTATTTTGAGGATTCATTGCATCTAGAGATCCAGTTCCATGTCAAAATTTTTATTCTGATGAAATATATCAATGTTCTGAAAATGGAATAGGTAATTAAGAAAATATTATCTAGGACCCGATCATCTTGAAAAGTGAAATCATAGGATTACTCAGGAAGTAGAGTTGTGGTCTAGGATTCCCAGTTGTTTGGAAAAAATTACTTTTTATCAGTTGGAGGTATGTCTCACCTTTCAATGTCTTAATTTATTAAGGCAAGTGTCTCTCAGGAATACACCAAGGGTTCATATACATCTTTATTGTGTGGAATATGAGGTCATCCATGGTGAATGTGCACCAAAATTCTTAGATGATATTGTGAATAGCTGTTCATCTTTATGATCCTCTACTGAGGAAATTCCATCCATGATAGTTAAAACACATTTATCTAGTTTTGGGTTAGAAGAGAGCCTATTGGGATATCAATGGACATCCCCAGGATTCTCTATGTCCTTAGAGTGAATATCAAATCCATGGAGTTTGTCTTCAATATGGATAGAGATGTCGAGGAGTAGGTCGTGGTCGGCTTCATGATTTAACGTTTCCAATTCCAGGTGAGTAGTTATCATTCAACATACCCTTTTATTTTTTTTCTACATTAGTATATGTTTTGTTTGATTTTGGAGGGACACACTCCTCTATAAAACTTACCGTTGTCCATGATTTGGCATATGATTTAGAGTGAATTCCAATTCCCTTGGCATTGAATACTCCAGTTGGAGGCCGAGATGTCTTTTTTATGTATGTAGATAATATGAGTTAGTGATGGGGCCACACCGCTATTGGGGATATTTCCTATATTTAAAAATAGGACAATATGACATCATCCTCCGGATGAATTGGTTTTATTCGGTGTTTTCTATCTGGAATTTTATTAAGAGATGGATTGTGCTCTTCAATGTTCATGGAGAGCCAACATTGTTTGATGTCAATCGAGACCCTCATACGTGTCACATGCATGTTATGTCCATCCCATCCTTAATAGATAATATTATTCTATGTTCATCATAAGAACTTCTATTTTTGTTTCTCAGGTTCATAGAATAGTACCATGATGACTTCCTAGATGGGGTAGTATTGTTACCCCCATGACAATAAATTGAGTTCAAAATCAAGCTACAGTCAAGCTTGTCTCCTATCTCGAGGTGTCCATATTGTTTGGTTCTTTTTGAATTTTGAGAGATGTGTATTCAGAATGATGGCATGTTGTAGTGACTTTTTGTTCATCTGAGATTATCACTATGGGGGCACCCATTTTTTATCTTGATGATGGATTTTGTCAATTTTTGGTTGGGTATTGATTATCTTATCTTAAATGAAGTGAAACCAAAGAACCAGTACCATATTCCCTGGATTGATGATTTATTTGATCAAACTAATGGTTAATGTTGGTTCTCATTGATCGATTTGTGATTTGGATATCATCAGACGCATAAAAACGAGGAACAATTCCCAAAGAATAATTTTTTTTGTCATTATTGTCCTTATGAGCTCATTGTGATGTCGTTCATTATGATGAATTCTCCATCACTGTTCATGGGGATAATGAATGAGGTGTAATGGGAGTTCCAATATAAGTTCATTGTAGTTCTAGTTGACGAACTCCATGTATACTACACCTATATGGAGGATCATGAAGAGAATCTGTGTTCAGTTTTTGAAGTTATTTTATATTAGATGTTGTTTGGTTTGTTTCAGATATGTGATTTTTGGGGCCGAGATATCTAATTCGTGGTGAATGTTTTCTTCTAGAAAAGAGTAGTTGTGATTCTTCCAATGATATAAACACTTGTGTCTTGGGAATAACATAAGGAAGTGGATACGGTGTGATGTTTCATTATTCTTGTAGGATATTATAAGATGTTTGATGCCAATTTCTCTTCGGTTGAGACCCCCTGATATCATTGACAACAAAGGTTAATTTGTACTTGTTTAATGATTAGTTATAAGTAGTAAAAGGAGATGTTTTTTTGTACTCTAGTACATTATCTACCAGCTGAATAAGATTAGATTGAGTTTTTCTGTGATACTTTAAATTATTTTTTGGGTTGGGTTCTGATGCACCATTGATCAGCCATTTCTAATGGGTCTCTGTAATTATGTCCTCATGAGAATAAATATTCCACCCATGATCTATATTTGTGGGTAGTGAGGTTTTACCTAATGTTTTGGATACATTACCTCATTAATGAGAATTTTGTGGTCTTCATTGATAACAATATCCCATAATATAATTTCACCCAGCTTGACATAATGATGTTCCAACCTCTGTGGATGGAGTTCTTACAATATTACTACATCAGGATTTTAGATTATCCAAGAAAAAAGAACGTTGTAGACAATGCACTAAGCATGAAGTCATGCACTAATGCATTGCATAATCAAAGTGATTTCTGATGTGTGTTGGAAGAACATCTGGTATTGAAAAATGTTATGGGAGAAGTCATGGGTTTGAGGTTGAAATTTTGTGATGATGATGTTGTTATCTATGTTGTAGTAGGTGGAAGAATCCCAGTTGTAGGATCTTGAGATGGTGCTTTGGGGAGACCGATTAGTTTGTGCCAAGAAACATGATGGTAGTTATGAGGATAAAAAACACTAAGTGTTCTTTTTAGGGAAGGTTTCTCATTCTATTGGTGATTTGTGAGATTGTTCATAGATAATTCCACAGTTAACAATTGATTGGACATCTTATGGTGAAGAAGATGTACCAAGAATTGTGCAGCTGATTTTGGTGGCCTTTGTTGAAGCATGTATTTGTAGAGTTTGTGTCTCAATTTTTGGCCTGCAAGATGGTGAAGGCCAAGAACTGTGTTCTCATTTGAATTTTTCAGCTGCTAGATGTTCATCAATGGAAGTGCGGTGAAAACTCGATGGTATTTTTTTCAGGTTTACATTTATATTTCAAAGGATATGATGCTATATGGGTTGTAGTATATTGTTTAACAATATCATCCCACTTTACATGAATTGTCGATTTGTGATGAGTAATGTTTTTGTGAATGTTGAATCAGGAGAAGGTGGAAAGACTCCATAGAGTCCCATTGATAATCATTTCTGAATGATATTCTAGTTTTACTTCTATAGTGTGGAGGAGTCTCTAGCATGATTATGTTTATCCATAATGTATTATTTGTTTATTTAATTCATTGAATGATAGTCATACAGTGATGAACAACTGGACCCCTAAAGACATAATGTACTATTTGGTCCTCGATTTTGGAGGATTGTGTTTGTGGTAACTAACCTCTGTAGAGTAATCTTAATACAATAGTTTGGAATACCCCATCAGTATGGTGCCATTTGAAACATTGAATTTAAAAACTCTCCACTCTACATTTTTATGGACTATGGTTGGTGAGTGATCAATTCTCTATCAAGAAATGGTACCCCACATGACAGAGATGGTTTATTTGATTCATGAATCAATCATGACAGTGTGGGATTGCCAGAAATCCTATTTCGATCATAGGATATTACCATTGGAGTATAATGATGGGGATAAAGGGTTTCTAAAGGAGACTCCATGTGATGGAAAATGATGGGTTGGTTATGATAATATGGTCCCTCCCTAGTTTGTTGTGACATTCTAGGTATTGGATCAAGTTGGATAGTTGGCATATTATAGAGTTCTTCCCCAATAGAAGATCCAAATAAATTATATTTTCCACATGTCTCATATCTATCATTATCTTTAGGATGACTATCACATCATTGATTGGGGAGAGATAGATGTTGACAATGATTCCACCATAGATGGCTGGCCTGTAGAGATCTAGGACCACTAGTGGATGTTGTTGTGAATGAGTTTTATCCCATGGGTTTTGTCTTATGGTGGGATGGTGGTTTGGAGGAGAGTACCTGGGAATGTGAATATAATATATATGCTCTATACCCCAAGGTATTAAATTTTTATCTATTATATTGTAATTTTGTTCATTATATGGTTGTAGACTTTTTATGGTTTAATAGATGGATTTCTCCAATTGATTATTATTGAATTCTCAAATTTGAGAGGTATATCTCTCTCGAGAGTGTTTGTGATCTTATTATGTTTATTTTAATGTTTTGAGATTAATATTTTAGTGAGGTGGTTTAGAACATATGGTGGTGAGATCCCTGAGAGGTATCTCATAGGGGGGAAGTTTGAATGACCCCTTTCTAGTTTTCCTTTCCATGTGGTTTTGGATTCTTGAGGAAGAGAATGTTTTGAGGGGTATCTTATATAAGGGTCCTGATCCGCATGGATCAACCCTCTACATATTTCCAATGATAGAGGTTAGAAGAGGAGGTTCTGAGGAAGGATGGAGTTGTTCGGTTGCTTGATGCTAGAAGCATGTGGGGATTTAATAACATTAATTGTTACCCAACATGAATTATGGTTTCACGCAACGTAATATTACAAAATTTAAAAAAATAAAATAATTGAAATTTGATGATTGTTTCAATGGAAACGAACCTCGAGGCACTACATAATGTGAAATAGGATTACACTTCGTGTAATACCCCAATACTATAATGTTAAATGTGATTTCCAAATACTCATGTAGTTGATCAATATGAATGAAGCTTCCCTCTCCCTCGTCCCAAGTGACCCAAAGACCCACCTTCATTGATTTTCCAAATCCTTCATCATGGATTAATTCCTAGTTTCTCTCCTTTGATCTGTGGAGTATATTATTCAATCAATTATGTGGTCTACCTCCATTCCAATAGTTTATAATTTTTTGATATTTTTATTCCTCATTTTTCATTATTCCATGTGAAAGAGGATGATATACTTTTTTATAATGGGAATTCACTTAACTTTTTTTATTGTGGTGGAGTCACGAACTCCTCGGATGGACGAAGATATTTCTAGATAGGTTTTCAATGATCTTTTATATAGATTCATTCTCAGATGTAGAATGTCAGTAAAATCTTAATGTAGGGGATTAGACGATTCTATGCTTATTAATTTGAAATTTTATAGCCAGCATGATTTATTCCCGCAATTCACAATTTAATGTACATAATAATTTTTCAAATTGAATTAATGAATTGGTATAAATAACATACAGATGTTGTTGTTTATCTACACCTTTTTTGGATTAACATGTAGTTATTAATGGAAATTGGTAATTGAAGTAAAATAAATATTAATTGATAATTAGCAGTATATAAGATAATGAGTCATGTTTAATGAATTTGTATTTTGTTTTAAAATGATAATAATTTATTTGATGAATGTATCCATGTTTTATTGAATTTGAAAATGAACATGAATCATGATGATTCTTATTGATAAAGTAATTAAATGAATGTCAATTTTTTTTGTAATTAAATTTGAATGATGTGATTGATTCCTTAATAGGATTCCCATTGTTGGTTCCTTTCAATAATGAATGAGTTAATTGTGTATGGAATAAGAACTTGTTGTGTGATAAATGATAATTCCTTTTAACAGTATGATTTAGCATCATTATTACAAAGTCAATGTGCCTTATGATTTGGAGCTATGAGAGATCATTGTGTGTGGTAGATGACTACCTTTTTTAAGTACAAGAGTTTTGTTACTATGTTTGAATAAAATGACTAGTGATGAATGACTCAGATGGATGAGAAATGAAGGTTTGTTCTGGTATGTTGAGTAGGGGGCCTAGATGTGATACGAGCCTAGGATCTATAAGCTTGGAGGGATGTTGTGGTTTGTGGTGTAGGTGGCATGGTTTTTGATGAAGTGGTTGACACCTGTGATGCAATGATACATTGAGATATGCATATTCATGTCAAAGAGAACACTAGAGATAATTAAACATGTTGAATATTGGGTTACTTGTTAAGATAAATGATGGATGGTTATTGAATATGATTATTTTTTTTCAAAAAAAACCTAATTTATATCCTTCCAAGAGAGGTGGATTCATGCGAAGTATGTACCATGGTTTTCATGATTTGATTATCCGGTTTGGATGAAATATCTATCCTCATATTGTCAGAAAATATTCGAGGTGTAGTTCAGCTACTCATCGTGATGAGCCCCTAACACTTGGACAATGTTAATTCTTTCTTTCTGGAGGTAAATGAATACTCTATGTTGTGTGACCAATTGGTATTATAGAATTTTTACCCATAGAACCTGGTTATATATAATGTAATAAAGAGATTAATGAATAAATGTTTAACCCAAGGGGTTGGAGCAAGTTGGGTTGCAATGAAGAGGTTAAAATTCTGAGAATCCATGGAATCTCTATTCATATGGCCATAGGGAATTTATCTTTAATAAAATTCTACGAAATTTAATGTGGAAGTTGTTAATGTTTAATTAATTGTTAAGGGATTAATTTAAATAATGTGAAATTGAAATAAATTTATAATGTAATTTATTTTATCTCTTTAAATATTTGTGTGTTTATAGGATATTTGTTCTTAGTCGTGGTTGTCGGGAGTCCTAGACATGTAAATAGTAGTGCACAATAAGAGTAGGTTATTCCCATAGTGTGGTTTCAAGCAATATTATATACTTTTTCATTTCTGTGTCTATACACTACTCGACTATGTCAGTTTCGTAAACTAACACCCTTGTGGATTTTAACACATGGGGGTGTTTTCCCCAATATCCTGATTAATGGAAGGATTGATGACTACTCCCCTTTTGTCTCACCCTCTTCACTTGGTAGAAACTTTTTCTAGTATACACAGTAGTCATTTTTCCCCAGATATATGTGTAGAGGGATGTAATGTCTTCTGGTTATTTTGCACACATGTATTCTAAATTTTTTTTCATAAGGACTAGTCTATGTATAATGTGTATAGATCGTGATGGATTAAGGATCATTACTCAGTGTAAGGTATCTGATGGATTGAGTTATAATATCTGATGTACGACATAAATTATATAGTATATGGTGTTTTACAGAAACTACCAGCTTTCATTTGGCTATGTTGATGTGGTGGTGTGTTGCATGTGGTGAGGATTTTGATTCCCATCATAGGTGATTCCGGGAAGTGACACATGTTCCCATCCCTGGTGTTTTTCAGGATGCTTTGCTTTTGGGGGGAGATCATAAAAATGTGAAACATTAGAGAATAGTGGAATACTATAAGTGATGTGGTTGCATGTTTCCCCTAAGATTAATTATTAGAAAATATGCTATTGTATGTGATAAAAGGTGATAATAGACTTGGTGATGATGGAAACTTAGTATACCTATTTAGGTGATGAGATAGATTCACATGTTGTTCACTATGATTTAGCATCATTTCATTAACTATTGCATGAGAGGCTTTAGTGGGGATCCTATTATGAATACTTTTATTCTGACCCTACATTTTTATTTAATGTTTTTAGGACTATTTGGGTGGTTTTTAGATTGGGATACTTACTACTGGCTTATAATTTAATAAGAGTTGTTTAGGATTCATAGTATCTAGTCTCTTAAAATTATTTTGGTACATGCAGTTTTCCTTTCTGTTATAGTAGATCTATCATGACACTGTATATGTGTACTTGGGTTATCTTTTATATAATAGACTATGAAGGAGATGGTTTGTGTTTGTGTTATCTATCACTTTATAATGTGTTCTCTTAGAGGTTAATGCATCCCATATGTGAGTTTAATATATCCTTAGTGCTTGTTGAAAATCGGGGGCCTACATGAGGTGGGAATCAGGTGTAACTATCTATATTCTACTATTTATGTCCCAAGAAGGGTAAACTTTTTAGTTTGGGTCTGTGAGAATTTATGTCATGTATTTTTTCCATTTTATAGTACTTATCATTTTCTTTTTAAAATTAATTTCTTAATTTACCCAATACCGTTGTATGAAAATTTATTATAGTTAAAATTATTATTTACGAAAAATAAAATTGTTACATTTACTAGAATTAGACTCACTTATTATAAATATGGAATCCATTTTTCTAAACTAAAATCACATAAGTGGTAAATTAAAATTGAACAATAACATGGTAATGGGAATGAAAAATTATTTTTTTAAATGTCCTTTTTAAAAATAACATATATTATAAATAAATTCAATTATATTATTCATTTGAAAACATATAATTGAATTATTTAAAATCCAAATAAACAATTTAAATTTTAAATGTAATTCAATAAACTATTTGACTATATAAATTATTTTAAAATATAATTTTATATAAATTTCATTAGTTTCCACTATTAATTGAAAAATAAAACTTTTGAAAATAATTATCAATCATTTAACATAGGATTGTTTTAAAAAAATTAATTCAGGAATTTTTTTCTTCAAATTTATAAAAACTAATTATAAAATTAATATTTAAAATAAATCCATATAATAAATTATTTCAATAAAACCATTTCTTTATTAATAGTTCTATTGAATATATAAAGGATATAAATATCTATTACATTAATACCAATAAATACGAAAATGATTTATTATATAATTACTTAGGGTTTTACATTATAATAACATTTGGAAATTTCAACCACACAATTTTATATCCTTTTTATATGAGTGGGGATACATTTATAACATAGTAATTTCAAAATTTCATGATGATTATTCTAATATATTGTACATTAAAAAAACCTTAACCTAGTTAATTAGATTATTCCACTATACATTATCTCTAAATTCATGAATCAACATTTGATGATCCTAAAAGGAAATTTTTCCTTCTAACTAAACTTCTTTTATTGTAAAAATTTAATAATAATCAATCACGTAATTCTTTATCATCAAAATAAGAAAAACTTTTACCATGGATAAACATGGAGGAAAAGCCACTCGGTAAGAAAATGATCTAAATTTCACAAGAATATCACACAATCTAATGAATAATGGAGTTAACTTTGCATTTTCATCAATACCAATATGATTCTTCTGTGGAGATACTTTATAAAAAGCATTAATATCAATGTAATGAAAAAAACATATATTAAAAAACCCCTTGAGATATATTATTTGCTTTGTTAATATTATTTAAAAAAATTAACATCAATGGATTTATTACATTCTATCAGATTCAAATCACCAGTAAGAATCACTACTATTGATAATATATACATTTGAAAATGTTCAAATGATTAGTATAAATATAGGATTTTAAATAAAACAATAGACAAAGAAAAATAATGTGATATCCTCAACCATAATGATCATACATAATGAGAACAATTTATTACAGCTTCCAAGGGATACAGAATCACATGTGGTTTACCTTGATCATGAAAAAGGTAATATCCAACAACTTGAGCACAAGTGAGACTATTTATTAGAGAACGACATACACATTGTGATCAAAACCCAAACTGTGTATTTTGAACCACCCCATGAAAAGGTCATCATTATGGAAAAAACAATTAGGTCATTTTCCAATGTGTTTAGGGGAAATGTATTATGGCCATAAAAATTTGAAAATGTATATTTTATTTTTAATAGAATAATTTTTTAATAAATTTTATATGTTACTCTATTAGAAATATTATTATTTTTTGAAATAAATTAAATTGAATATTTCAATAATTTTTAAATTAAATTAAAGTGTATATATATTGCTTATTTAATCAATTTCATAAATAGATAATTTTTCAGTACTTTGATATTACAAAATATTTTATGTCAACTAATAATTATAATATAATTTATATAAATTAAAATTTAATTTGTATAAAGTTTCACGATCTGAAATTTTCATAACACCTTGCATTTCTCAATATATTTTAATTCTAATATTAAAAGTGAAATTTCACATATTTATATTTAAAAAAACAATTATACATTTTAAAAAAGAATGTAAAAATTTTACAATGGTAATTTTTTTATAAAATTCATAGATGATATCTTGTTTGGTAAAAATTGAATACTATATATAAAGTGCATGTTATGACATCATAATGATGATAAAATTATATAATAAACACTTTAATGGGTTTCCATGGAAATATATAGTTTCCTTCATAAAAATTAGACCTTTTAGTTTTTTTAATTTTTTAAACCCACTATGAATCATCGAAAACATATTTTAAATTTAATGGTTTTAGAATAACTTATTATAAGAAAATTACTCACATTGACACCACAAAGAGTATTTTTTTATTATTTTGGCACATTTAAATATAAAAAAATGAAAACCAACCCAATACGGTAGTAACCATGTTAAATTACTCTAGAATGATTTCTTATTTTTTTATTACATTATATATCATCCAAAAACTATGTTTTAGAAATAATAATGAATACCCTAGTCATTTCCTATATAAAATGATAGTCTAAAATCAATCCTTACTTAAATTACATCTAACATATCCATATTCTTGCCTACCTCAAGATTGTGCTCTATTGGTTCGCCCATTTTGTTTACAATATCCTACTAAGCACTTTGAATAACACTCTTCAATTAAGGGATCTTCTTCTTCTCATAATTATTCAAGTATTTCTATTAACTTATTCATTTTATATTCATTTCATAATGTTTGGATATTTCCAAACATATACCCTTAATGTTAATTTTATTTATAAATGAATAAAGACCCATTTTACTATCATTAAACCCTTCCACGAACATCTATGTACACATGATACCATGCTAAACTATAGTATGAAATCTTGTACATCTCTACTTTATTCAAGTATCTTTTTTATCTAATGTATTTTATCATCATTAAATAATGTTGGGATATTATTTTATATATCTTAGATGATATACATTTTATCTATAAATACCTAGGGACTCCATTCACTTTGTATAATCACTGTCATTGAAAATCAATCACCACTTTTTTGTTTCGAAGCATTTACTATGATTTTCAATGTCAAAAATTTGTGTAGTTATAATGCCTCAACCATGATTTCTCAAAGCCTATGTATTATTTTATTACATCGGAATGATTAATGGAATGTTTTATCCCAATTAACGAATATTTTATTTATTTGGAAGACATGATACATACAAAAGTTCAACATTACACCTTGAAATGAAATAAATTCTATAAATTCTATTTGGAATGTCCATAACTCCTAGATTATCCCTAGAATTCATTCATAATATAATTCTTCCCACGTAGGGGAAGAATAATACATAAGACAAGGATGAAATCAGATTGTCAGTAAGGGTAGATAATACAATGTAATTAATCTTAATCATAAACACTAGGCATTATGAGAAATTGAAAAAACAATGACTTTAAAAAATACATGATGGTAATATGGAAGAAATGAATGATGAATAAATAATATCATAATAAATAATTAAAATAGGTATTCTAATAGTATAATAATCAGAGGGACAAAAAATTAAATGTTTCATAATGAGGGAATTCATAATTTCGAACATCATAATCATTCTATCAATTCCTGGTTATAATACCATACATAATGGGTAAACCCCCAAACTAGTTTGTCTCGTTTGTCCTATCAATGCATTAAAGGGATATAGCATGCCCCACTAATCACATAAAATTTCCAATTAATTCCTCATATGAAATAGGTTAATATAAGAAACATATAAATTCATATTTAATCTAAGTTATGAAATATAAACAAACATTTCTAAATCATTAAACATAAACACTAAACATTAGAAGTAATATGATGAATGGTATCCTGATTGCACATACACTGTCAAACTAATAGGATTCATTTCTAAAATATATTTTAGATGAAATCATTAGAGAAAAAACTCAATGAATTAAATTACTCATCAAAGGATGTTTACATAGATGAGGATACATTTAAATGATACTATTGAAATTTTATTATGAAAATAATCGTTAAACATTCCAATGTGTCCCACACCACCTATAATCATTAAAATTATATTAAATTATAATTTCACTAAAATATGGAGAATATTGATATGAAATACCAGAGTAAAATTCAAACAACACATAAAAGGTAAATGTTGCGAACAAAATATTTATCTCATAGAAGTAAATGTGACACAACAAAAACCGTTTTTACAATGGAAATATGAGTTCTTTTGGAAAAATATTTTTATTTATTAGAAAATATGATTATAAATATGTAAATCCCAAAAAATAAAATGGAGTGAAATATACATAATATTTTATTCATAAATGATGTCCAATTTATGAGAAATAATGTAAAAATGTGTTTTTAAGAAGCAATAGAAATAAAACATTTTAGCGCGGTTTAAGGAATATGTTAAAATGATTTTATAGAGGAATGAATTTTTGTTTTCCTAAAACCATATTTGAAAAATTATGTTTTTTCAGGAGAAATTATTTAATATTAAATAAATAATAATGCCTTAAAATATATTATATAGTTCACTTTTAAATTAGAAAGTATTTGAGAAGTTCCCTTGAAATTGGCTTGTTTATCAGGAAAAATTTTCAAAAAATATTTTTAATTCATGTTACTGACCATATAATAATAAATTATTATGATTGGTAAACATATATAGAATATTCAATCTTAATTTAAGTGTAGTATTTTATAATATGTAAAAAATTCATTGAGGAATGCAGATAATAATAATAACCTGAAAAAATGGATGTTCAGTTAGAAAGCCAATACCATATGTTCGAATGTGTTCATCAATTGACCTTAATAACATGGATAATAAAATTATATTAATTAATTATATAATTATGAACACTATATTTTATTAATTAATTTATTATTATTTTAATATATACATTTATGGTCTTCTGGATGAGTTATAATATGCAAATTTATCTATAGGGCAGGCTCGTTTCCTTGGTTATCACGATTAGTGTAATTGTAAATGAGTAATGGAATTAATGCGAAATGGAAAAAATTGTCCAAATTTGTATTTAAATATAATTAAGTATAATACATATTTTTAAATGGTTATATATTTTAGTTAGTTACATTCCATGAGTATGAATCAATAGAAAGGACATTACCGATAATCGTTTAGATTATACTTGTATTATTTCAATTATTACAATATTTTTTTTGTATATATATTATTATGTATATATACATGTTAAAAACATTAATTAGTTTATAATATATACATTATAGTCTTTTTTTATCCAAAAAAAGGGTTTATTGCGCACCTTGAATAAAAAATTAATGAACGGAAGTTCGTCGTCCATGAAGTTTGTAAATCTGCTCCTCTCGAACGATGATTTCATTTTTAAAATAAAAGAGAGTGTAAGGAGATTGAGGAATGATTTTCCACTGACATGATATAATATTATAATATATCTGATACAATATTTATCAGAATCAGCTGGATGGATGAGGTGAGTATTGGACAACCACATGAAGGAACATGAAATGAAATTGAAAGAAATAGGTTGTGGATTTTCCTCGTAACCACACCTCTTGATAATATCATTAAAGGAAAGGGTGATGGTTTTTTTTATGGAACAAGAGCACCTATAAATTGGGTGGTACTAGGTAAGATTATTTTTTCATAACATTGAGAATCTTCAATGCTTATCGAAGTGAAAAAAATAGGCAGTGAGGGGTGGTTTTTATAGTTGAGGAGAGGAGAGATATTTGAATGTCTTATTGATTATTTTTATTTTTAGCTCATGAAATAAACGGTGTTTGATTATTGAGACAAAAAATGGTAATAAGATAATGTGAGTTCTATAAATGTCTTATTACATCATCCTTAAAACACCTATGTTTTAATAAATCATTTATTTTTCAATTATTGTAAATTATTGTACTTTACTATTGACCATAAATTCATGAAATTTCGAGAAATCCCAAAAATTTCACACCAACCTTTTTTAGAAGACTAGAAATTAAATATGGACTCCATTTTATATAATAGTTTTATAAATCTGTTAAATTTTATTTTTAAATAAAAACATCATTTACTCAAGAAATTAAGTTTTTAAAATTAAAATTGATTTTATTAAAACCTTTAATGTAACAATGTTCTCATTAAATAATCCTAAAATCATAAGAAGATTATATATTTTTTATAATTAAATTTTATAAAAATGAATATTCCTTTAAATGAATTTATTAATTAAATAAATGTAATTAAATTATTATTATTCAAAAAATACTTACAATTTAGTATTAATTCAATTTCATTTATAAGGTGCATAAGATTAATTTATACTTTCTTGGGTAAGGGTACTATTCATAAGGGTGAGAGACTATTGATAAGGGTAACATTAATATTTTTAAGGGTACATTATTATTCATAAGGGTTATTTTACTATTCACCAAAATAGTAAGTTGATCATATTAGACTCTATATATCTTACTGATCACAATCATGTATGTAAGTATTTCAAATTTAAAATCATTAAAACATCAAAATTTTGTATTCTAGATTGGTTATAACAGACCGATTTTTTGAAGATAATCTGTCTTCTATGCATTATAAATTAAATTTATTTATAAATCCATTATGTGTTAAATTCTTCCATCCCTTAAAAAAGTTCCATCCTCAATATTACTATAATGTGACCTCATTAAATGATTTTGTAGTTTTTTTTTCATATGTTACTCTAGAAACAACATTTCCAGTTTAGTTTTCTGATTTTTTCAATGTAACTCACCAATTGAGTGATTTGATTCCCCAACACATATTCTTCAGCGTCTGGATTTCATATATGCACTTCACAATAAGTCAATCCATTTTTCAATTCTATACTTCCATATATGAAGAAATGCATTGGGTCTAGCATGTACTTTATCCCTAATGATACATGGAACAAATTGTGTACCATTAGAAGGCTAGGAGGAATTTCTAAATGGTAATTCATATATCCAAATATCTTCAGAATTTCAAAAAAGCATATGTACAAGGGTCTCATTTTCTCTTTCTTCTAAAATCATACAACACTTTTTCATGGATATAAATTCATTACAATGAGATTTTCAACTTGAGTTTCAAAATCCTTCCTTCATAATTCACATATCCACCATTGCTAGATCCATGTACACCGGGTCTTTGGAAATCCTCACATTATTTGTAACTCCATGATCCATCATTCTTAATACATCAGCTACATTGTTTTCCTTTAATAAATATGAAGTAGCTCTAAATTTTAACATTTCAAACATGGGAATAAATTCATCTTGTGTCTTCATAAAATGTGGTAAAGACTCAAATTATTATAAATCCTTATTTTAAACATACATTCATCCATATTCATTATGAAATATACATGTTATTTGATATATTATTTATATCCAAAAGTGTTGTAAACTCCATCTACGATAGAATATACCACATTTAAATATGTCATTAGTCAGTTACAAGGATGTAATAGCATACCAAATTCAATCATTTATACATCATTATCTTAATATCTATAATTTATATAGGGGTTTCTTTCTCTCAATCACGAGTTTTCTAAAAATATTTATGTTCCACTAAATATCTTTTCTCAATACCATTTAATTTATGGTTTCATGTCCTTAATAATTAATGTACTATAATAAAATCTTTATATATTTAATAATACATATAACCAGTATATTGCTGTTAAAATATTAAAATGAAATGATTCTTAAATTTGTGTATTGTTTAATCCCCTTCATCTGTTATAGTATCATAACATGATCATTAACCAGTAACATAATTTGGTTTATATTCCTTTGACTCATGGGATATTGATTCTCATAGTGTCCCACTTCCATGATATTAAGGCATTCTACACTAGGAAACATTTTCATACCCTTGTAATCACGAGCATGGTGTTTTTTTGCTACACTTATATCAAGGTCCCATTCCCTTCAAAATTTTACCTGGGTGATTTATTCCACAGTTACAAAATATTGAAAACCCTTCTTTCTCTTCTACCCTTTATCTATCATTTTCTCTTTCCTCCTCTTATTCTCTTTCTTCCCATATCATCCATTAGAATTAGTGAATTCCTTACCCACCATTTTTACACTTGAATCTACTTCCACATATGATGAGGATACATTGTAGACTATCTCGCTTCGAAATAATGGTTTTAGACCACAAGATATACAGTCCTTATTAATTATTTCTTCATATTTATTGGTGAAATTATCATTCCTTCTTCAATGATCCATTTGAAATAAATTCAATATAAGGTATTATCTAATAAAATTAAAAAGTTTCTATAACTCTAATCATGGTGTGGATAATAAAATAAATTTATGCATTGTAAATACAAAAACTGTATACATTGGTCACATTGGGGGAATAAATCCTTCATAATGGTGGGTAAAATAATTGTGAATTTATATATTAATATACCCCCAAGATATTATATCATGGTCTATAGTAAGGATTTTTGTCATGTACCAGGATACCCCTAGTCAATCCTTTAACACCATGGCACTGTTGTTACTCCTAGGTACATATATTCGAAAACCACACCCATTTATGTTATCTAGACATGGATTAATTTTATTAGAAGATCAATATAATCTCATCCATATAAAAATTATATAACGATCTTATATGTTTTTTCTCAATGTCTATTTTAGGGTTTTTTTGAAAGTATATGTTTTCTAAATCTAGTTACCATATTTTGTATGAAACATCCTTTGTTACAAACTGTAATACTGATACCCTAGTGTCCTAGAGCTAGTGAATTACATAATTATATTATCATGATTAGAATAATTTTTTATCCTGAAGGAAAAAATGCTTTATTACTTTAGGAAGACAAAGTGCATACAGAAGTTCAACATTACAACTTATAATGAAATACATTATATAAATTTAATTGAGAACATAAAAATATATTATATTATCCCTATAGGTCATTCATAAAATTTTTATTTGTATCATTTAATGAATTAAAACATAATAAATCGGTGAGATCATATGCATTGTAAGATAAATAGTACATTGGATGTAATCATAATCATAAGCATTAGGTATGTTTAGAAACAAAAAACAGAATTCCATTAAAATATACAAGATAATAATATAGAATAAATGAATGCTAAATAAATAATTCTACAATAAAACATAACCATTTATATTCTAATATTCAAAAATTTTCATATAATAAAATTACTAGTTTTATAATTTTTGGATTTATAATTTCTGTCCCCATAATCATCATTTTAGGGCCTTCTGACTAGACCATACATAACGGGTAAAAACCCTATCTAGTTTGTCTCATGAGACATAATGATGTATTATTTGATATAGTATTCCCCACCTATCACCTACTATTTCTAATTAATTCATCATATGAATGGGGTCAACCTAATTAATATATAAATTCATTTTGAAACTTACATATGAAATGTAAATAGCATTCCCCAATCATTAACCTTAAACACTAACCATTTGATGTAATATGGTGAATTATATTAAGATAGTACATCCAAAGTCAAAAAAATAAGAAAAAAAATCAAAACAAATTATACATGATATTGTAAAAGACAATCCTCAATTAATTTCAACATTTAATAAATGATTTTGACATATATGAAAATAAATTTAAATAAGACCTTCGAAAAATTCTTGATGGAAAAATTTATAAAGATTCCAATGTGTGAAATACAACCTTGAAATATTCAAATCATAATAAATTAAAATAAAATGATAATAAGGATTCTCATGACATGTTATACTAAAGGGATGTAAATAATCTATTGAAAAATAAAAATTACTGAATAAAACTCATATCTCAAAAATGTAAACGTGAGACGAGAAAAAGCGTTTTTACTATTGAATGAAGAGTTCATCTAAAAATCATTTTTTCATAAATTAAAACTATAAATATGTATATCCAATAAAAAATAAAATGAAATTGAAATTATATTTTCACAATAATTGATCTCCCACTGAATTTAAATCATGTGAAAATGTGATTTTAAGAATCTTCATAAATAAAATAATCCAGTACTCTATAAAGAAAATGTTAATGAAGTTTTAATGATGAATGGTGCTATTGTTTCTATAAAACTAGAAATTATCCCTGTATGATTTTCATGATAAATTTTTTAATTTTCAAAAATTAATAATGGATTAAAACTTATTATATAGTGCACATGAATATGGGTAAAATTCGTCAAATTCCCTTGAAATGGGATTGTTTATCTGGTGAAATTTTTGAATGATCCTTTTGAAAAAATAATTCTCTATTAATAATGAAAGATTTTGATTACAAAAGAAATATAGAAAATTAAAATTTAAATTATTAGGAGTACATAATAATATATTATAATTCAATTTATTTAGGTATAGAATACGAGTACCCTTAAAGAAAATGTATGATCCGATTAAAACACATACCTTATGTCTGAATGTGTTGTTCACATAACCATATCATCATGGATATTAAAATTAAATCCATTAATTATCTATTTATCCATGTTTTATTCAATTATATTATTTATTATAATTTTATTATGTTTATTTAAATACTTTTGGAACAGTTATAGGACACAAATTTATCATTCGTGAACATATGTATCTTTGGTTTTCACGATCTGTATATTTGTATATGAGTAATGAAATTAATTTGGAATGGGTATAATTCTCCAAAAATAACTTTATATATAATTATTGAACATATAAAAGTATGAATTTTTATAAATATCATTTGTTACATGGTATGAGGATACATCATCATATAATACATTTGTGATAATCGTTTGGATTATTTTGTCGCTATTTTGATTAATATAAACTCGTTCTGTCATATGTCTAATAAAATTTATATATAGTAGTTAAATAATTCTATGTAGGTTATGATACATATATTATAGTCTTTTTCGACAATAACATGGTTTCATGACCAATTTTGAAGGAATAGTTAATGAACGAATGATCTTCATCCATGATGGTTGTAAATCGGCATCTCCGAAACGATGATTTTGTTATTAAAATAAAAGAGGGAGACAGTAAAGAGATTGATGATTGATGTTCTATTATCAGTATATAATTATAATATTTAGGTGAAAAATGAGTCATCGTTATCAATTAGATAGTGTAGATGAGTACAGGATAACAAAATAAATTAACGTGAAATGAAATTGAAAGAAAACGGTTGTGGAATTACCTATTCAATACTCCTCCTTGAGTATCATCTTATGGGATGTTTTCTTTTCTTTTGGAAATACCAAGTCATCATGAAAGTGTGGAGGGACTAATGAATAGTATTTTGGAAAAACATTTATAAGCTTCAATGATTAGATGATTGAAGAAAGTAGGGATTGATGGTGAATTTTATAGTGGAGGATCAGTGTGATTTTTGAATATATTATAAATTTGTTATTTCTCTCAAGACAAGAAATAGTGTTTGATTATTATCACCAATTATTGGGATAAGTGCATGTGAGTTAGAAACATGTTTTTGAATATCATCCTTACAAAAATTATGAATTAATATATGATGTATTTTTTGTTTTTCATAAATTATTGTCTTTCTCTATTAAACAGAAAATCATATACTTTAGAAAAAACCCAAAAAAATAAGCCAAACCATTTAATTACATGAAGAATTAAAATATTGAATATATTTTATCAAAATTTGATTCTTAATACGGTAAATTTACTTTATAAATAATGTCATCATTTACTAAAAAATGGGTTAAATTTAAAACTGATTGTATAACACCGTAAAAATTAACTAAGGTCCCCTTATGTTATCCTAAATTCACAGAAAAAATAAATATATAGGAATAAATTTTATGAAAATTAATTTTATTTTAAATAAATTGTTTGACTAAATTATTTAAATTAAATATTTATTGTCCACAAAAAAAGAATAACACTTAATTATTAACTATATTTCATTTATAATGTGCATAAATTTTATTTATACTTTCATCGGTGATGTTACTATTCATAAGGATTATATTACTATTTATATGAGAATTATTACTATTTATAAGCATACATTACTATTTATAAGGGTGATATTACTATTTAAAAAAATAGTATGTTGATCCTATTAGACAATAAATATCATATTGAATGAAATTATATATTTCATTTTTTACAAATTCAAATACACGAAGTAGAAAATTTATTTTTGTCTACTAGGTTATACCAAAGGGCTGTTTCTTAGTGAATTGGAGTTTCATGCATTATATGTTAATTTTTTTTAAAATACTATTTGTGCTAAATTAGTTATTTATTATAACCATTTCATATCATGGGTTTTAATATTTATGAACATATACTAACAAGATTACGGACATACATGTATTCATTCCATGCTCCATGAAATTGGAATAAAATGTGATGATAAATTATTCTATGATTTGATATCTTTCTGAAACACATATTTATGAGAATGAAATTAAACATATAGGTGTTCTTGGAATTACTTGCTTCTCCGATGAATAAGTTATGTTTTAGTATCATGAGACATCATAAACGATATTAGAGAGTCAACCTAATACCTCTAGGAATTTCTTCCATCAATATGTCTTGGATGTTATCCTTAACTTATGATTATGAAACATTTTTTTTTCATCAAATTTCTCGTGATATATTTTTGTTATTATCATATAACATGTCTCAACATTCTTATTTTTGATTCTATCCCATTTTATTCCCTATTGATATTCATGTATCAAAAATTTTCTTAAATTCCTCGTGATGTTCCTTCTTTATTCCCTAACTAGTATATATAGCCATCCCTTCCTAATGAATGTCTCTAGGTTATCCCATCCAGTTTAATGTATGATGGAATAATATGAGCATGTTAAGGATTTATTATAAAAATATTATGCATCCCTTGTTTTAATATGTTATTTAATGTACCGTATTTAAAAATTACTAGAAATATTTGACTTGACTATCTTATTATATATAATCGTATGTATTAAATTTTGAAATATATTTTAATAAATAGAATTTTTGTCATTTTTTATCACATAAAATATTTATTTATTTTCATATTAGGATTAAAAAACTACAGTGAAATACAAAGGGTTAAAACTTCATAAAACAAAACATCCCTAATTATTGGTAAATTATAGAGTAAGGTAATTCCCATTAAAAACCACCCCTATCTAGATTCAACAGATTGATATTAAACTAGAACAAATTTACAGTGGGTTGACGCCATGAAAACATCTTTTCGAGTAAGACATAACCATGACTTTGTGTATGGACATTGGAATTGATGCACACCTTTTGTGACACCCTCAAGGGATATACTATGATAAATTAATTATTTCAATATGGACCATGATTAAGGGAACAGTAATTATCATTAGTTTATATGTTTGTATATAGGTCAATGATAACATAAATTGATGCTAATAAATTAATATGTTAAGAATGAAATGTCATTTATAATATAACCCATTAATTCCATTTTGTAAGGGCCTAAATTGGTGTGGATTGAACCCTTATGTGTTTTCGTTGACTGGTGTGCTCAGGGGAGACTCGGAGAAAGCCTGGAGGGGAATGGGTTCTAAAATACTGGTGTAGGAATATTTCATGATGTGTAATAATTTAAATGACATGGAATTGGGCTTCATCATGTGTAATATATTGATATTACAAGTAGAATAAATGTGAAGATGATATTGGGTTTTTGGAGAAAAAATAACCATGAGGATCACAATATGTGAAAGGAGATTTCAAGTCAAGTAATTCCCAAAAGTAGAAATATTTTTAGTGTTTTATACTATTTAGTCTTTTGAAACCCTATCTTTGATGTTTCTATCTCTCAATATTAGGGGTCACGACAGCCCCAATCATTGATGTTTTTAGGATTCCATTACAAAGGTTGCACTGATAGTTTCCCTCTTTTGACCCATTCTTATTTTTCGTTGATCAGTGTTATATTATACCTCTTTCCTTGAGTTTTATTCATCCTATTTCTTCTCATTCCACTTTTCCATGTTTTAGAGATAGATCTCCATGTTTTTAATGGTGTTTTTTTGTTGGTCAGTTCTGTTGTGCCCTAGCATCCTCAACTGGATGCATTTCATACAGGAGAGGTGATAGGGATGAGAATTGTTCATATGTTCTCTTATTATGAATGTGGACATCAATTTGAGGTAAGGGGTATATTTATTATTTATTACTTTATGTAAAATTATAGAGGTAGCCAGATTTATCCCATTGTATCTCAATGAAATGAATATAATAATTACTAGAACCCGAATAAATAAATCTAACTTATAGCACTGCGGTGTAGCTTTTTTTACTGTGAAAACTATTTCCCACTTAATTTCATAGATAATGTTAGAACCATATGAATTTACTGTATTAGAATGTTGTTCTTCATGAAAATATTTAAATAATATAAAGTTGGAAGTAATTGATAATTAATTAGATAAATTTTAATGAGGCTTGTTCAATAAATATGGTTGTTGCTATAATTTGATGATAATCATAATGATTAAGGAATGGATGTCTAATTGAATGTTTACTGAACCTAAATTTTGTTGATTTTTTTATAATACATTTAATGTAATTTAAAATTAATTGATTATTTAAATTGTGAAAGCATAAAGTAACTTTCCTGTTAGGTTTTTCATAGTTGGAACCTATGAATAATGAATAGGTTAATTCAATATGGGTTATGAACAAGTTTTGTGAAAAAAGATAGTGACTTGGTTTTGCATGATTCCAAGATCTCTTATAAAGGCCTTATGCCATACGCATCCAAGTCTTTGGATTTCATTGTGTTTAACAATTTGAAATGATTTTTGGGGGGCCAAGATCCATGTTTCTATCATTTATTCATATATTATGTGATGTGCTCTACATTTTATCCTTGTGATGTTGTCTTAACATGATCATTGTGACATGGGCTAGGGATGCTTGGATCTGACATGGGATAGAGAAGGATAATCTTGGAGAGATATTATGGTATCTGGGGAAGGAAGCCCTTGTTTTTGTGGCATCAATTGAAGCTTCTGATGGTAGGATGAATCAAGATATAAATGTTTGTTTCAATTGGGGTATATGATTTAATAGAACTTGTTATTATTGGACATTAGAGTTGATATGAAAGATGTATTCCTGTTAGATTCTTGGGTTTGGAAGATGGCCAGGTTTATTATTTATCTTCTTTCCAACCCATATTTCATGAGGTAGACGCATGTTCATGGTTTATATCCATATTTGGTAGAATATTTTTTTTCAATATTACCTCTAAATATATAAGTTTATAAGGTGAAAATAATGAATACTTTCTTAACCCAATAGGTTAAGGTTTTCATTGATGAAATTATAATGTTCTATTTTTAAGAGGCATGGAATTAGTTTACATATTCCGAGATGTAATGGATCATTATGTATTTGTTAATTTAATAAAATTTGATTAATTATAGTTGATAATTAATTGTTAATTAATTAATTATCAAAATATGAAATTGTTGAAAAGGAATAATATAAAACAATGTAGACCATAAGATGGTTATTCACTTTTATGATATCTAGTCTATGCTGTGGAAGCTAGGAGCCCGAGAGACTACAGTTGTAGTGGATTCAGATAGTTGGTTATGCCTATATTGTAGTTGTGAACTTTATTTTATATATTACATTTCTATTTATCATATGATACTCTAACCTATCGGTTAAGACACCTGAAACCATAGGTTTTATTTCAACCCTAGGAGGTTGTTTTTTCCCGCATCGTATTAAGAGGATGGGTGGTTGTCTACACCTTTTGACTCTGTTGTCTTCTCATGGTTGTTACTTGTGGTACAATGCACAATGGTTGGTTTTCCACTCAAATGTGCATTGATTGATGTGATGGATGGTGGTTATTTCACACCCACACATTCAAGATATAGTTTCTTAATGAATACTATATGTAAAACATGTATAGACTATAATGGATTGAGGATACTTACTCAGTGTATGAGTTGTGATTTCTAGAGGTATAAAAATTAACATATGATACATGATATATGACATGTGGTGGCACCAAGAAACTACTTGGTTACATTTAGTTACATGGTTATTGTGGTGTGTGGCATAAAGTTCTTATTTTCATACTTTTACCAAATTTATATGGGATAGCCTTTTTGTTGAGAGATACTTCCGACGTGTGGCATTGGGAATAGTGGAAAACTAGTGGGGAAATGGTAGTAGGGTTATTTTTTATTCATTATTATATTATATGGACTTGTATGCATTATGTGGTTAGGGTAGCCGAGTGAGACTCAAAACCTAGTATACCATTTTAGGAGATGAGTTAGTATAACTTTCTAGTCAATATTACATAACATTTTTCATTTCAATTTCACAAGTGGCATTGGATATGATCCTACTAAGTATACTATTACACTCAAACTACATATATATATATATATACTATTTTTAGATCATTTGGAGCGTTTTGGAGATTAGGTTAGTCACTACAAGCTTGGGGTTTAACACGAGTGGTTTAGGATTCATGGTCACTTTCATATTTACCATTCCATCGGAACTTGTAGTTTTCATTTTCATTTTTGTATTTCTAGAATGAAATTAAATATGTAAATATGGGTATTATTTTCTATCGAAGTGTAAGAAGGGGTCAATTATTGTACGTCATATCTCTCTCATTCTCATGGGTTCTTGTTTAGGTTAATACCACCCATATGGGTTCTTACTACACCCTATGTGCTAGTCCCCATCTTGGGGCCTACTAGAGGCATGATTCATGTCTCACTGTCTCTCTTATCAAATTTACTGACCAGGAGGGGTACATGGGGGGGGGGGTAATGAAATAATTGTATTAATTCTCTGGATTCGGGATAGGATAATGTTCAGTGTTAGGTATACGTGAGGTTGTGTGTATTGGTAGGGTAGTGGTGTAAGCTATGTTTATCATTGACTATAAAATGGAGAGAATAGGCCAGACTAGGGTATTTAGGTCCACCTTTGATCTGATGAACAAACCATTAAGCATATAGTGGATACAAGATGAGGTTATGCTGGTTGCAGGTTAGAGAAATCTGAAATCATCATGAATTATTCTTCTTTACATCATTGTTGTAAATGGGTAGACCAGGGGATACAATAATATAAATAGAAAGGATCCAGGTTTGTGTCCTCATCATGTTCACATTGAATATGTTTATAAATTTTAATCATTAGATGTTTGTATATTAGAGGTCAATGAAAAATATAGTAAAAGGTGGACACTTTTAGAGTTTCAGAAGCAGTTCCAGTACATATATGAAGTCCATGATTTAGATGTAATAATGGATGTCTAGTTGGAGGAGGACCAGATAGCCTTCTATTTGATCTGTGCTCAGATAGAGAACTAGGTATTGTTGTCAAAGATGATGTTGTGTGGGAAAGTGAGATAGTGGTGGTTCTTGTTCCTTAGAGATCGCGTAGAATCAAAAGTCTCATTGGAGAATTCATGATAATAGTTTAAAGAATAATTTCATTCTTCAATGATTATGGTGGCCAGTTTGTTGAAGATGCGTACCCATTGTTAGTGGAGCTCGATTGTTTGAGACATCAGGATATGTTTTTGGAGCCTTCTTTGATAATCTATTGACCTTTTTCCAAATTAGGTGTCTAGGGTGAGGTATTTACAAGAGGATTTACATACATTGATCCAATGGAAGGTTACCCTAATTAAATATATATATATATATATGGACGTTTAAAAAAAAGTCATAGGTCATTGATAAGACAATATCCTGAACCATATCATTATTAGAGTGGAGACATCATGATTCATAGAAAAGTAGATTTTTGTTCAGGGGTCCTTGGTTGGAATTATATAAGAGCTCCTGATATACAAGGGGCAGGTCCCAACTCTCAATGTCTAATTAATTTAGGGGAGACGACTCTCATTAATATGTAAAGGGATCAGACACATAATTCTAGTATGGTGTGTGAGGTAATTAGTGGATAGACTTCTTGAACATTCTATTCTGTTTGCATTTTAATGTTGTTCTATGTTTTTTTCCTTCATTTCCACAGTTCCAACTAAGTCAATGGAAGTTGATTTCATTAGTATTGGATCAATATATGGAAAATGGGGTAGGCAGAAGACAACCCTAGGATTTTCTCCATCCCTGGATAGAATAACACAACCAAGTAGGTGGTCTTAATAATGGTCATAGAGGTATTGATGAAGGTCGTGGTTATCTTCCTTCTTTAGGAATTATAGTGATGGGAGAGATAGACATAGTTCATGGTACCCTTTTTTCTACTTGGTTGTCTTCCTTGATTGACCAAGGAGTGTCCAACCCCATTATATCTCATTCCATTATCCGTGCATTAGGTATGGAGGAAAAAAGACTTTAGTACCTATTCCATTGAATATTCCATTTTGAGGTCTAGCTTACCTATTTTTTGTATATATAAATTGTGATATAGTACTTGGGAAGCACCATTCAGTGGGAGATTTCCAATGATTATGGAGACAACCATATGACACCATCCTTGTAAAGGACTTTTTTATTCAATGCAGGCTATCATGTATTACTTTTGGAGACATGTTGTATTCTTCGATGATGATGGATATAGGGCAGTTTTGGTTGGAAAGTGATACCCTTGGATGGTTCATAGTAGTGATATGTCCTTGTCATCATTGATGGATGAGATAATGTTAAGTAAATCAATGGTTTACTCTTCATAATTTCCTATGGGTCACAAAAGAGTACCCTGATGTATTTATAGATGAGTTTGCACAAATACCCACTTGATGAGAGATCACTTTCAGGATTGAGCTATAATAAATCATGTCTCCTATAAAAACGTCTTTGAATTATATGGAGCCTTCTATGCTCATGTAGTATCTTATAAATAACAATGTTTTGTTGTAGAGTAATTTTGTTCCACTAAGTGTGTCATCCCGGGGTGCACCAATTATGTTTTTGAAGAATTCTGATGACATATTGCAGTGGTGTATCGATAATCATCAATTGAACCTTATAATGTCGAAGAACCTCTCTCCTCATCCACAAATTGATGATATATTCAACCAAATGGAAGATGAAAGTTGATTCTAAGAGATCATATTTTGGTCCAGATGTCATCATATGCATGTGATGGATAATGGTATCATGAAGACTTCTTTATATTGTTTTCATGGGAATTACATTTTGTTGTAATTTCAATCAAGGTGAAAAATTCTCATGCTATGTTGATGTGGTTAATGAACACTATGTTTTGTGAGTTCCTATATATCTTTGTTGTAGTTTTCAATAACGAAATACATGTGAAATCCATGTCTTGGGTGGAGCATACATAGAATCTCTGTGCCATTTTGGGATTTCATCTTCATTAGTTTCTATTTGGGGGTTTGTGGAAGAGTGATATTCAGTCTCAAGAACTCCATTTCATGTGGCATGGGGTATCCTAGAACATAATAGCTATGAAGCTATCTGTAGAAGAAGAAGTCGTGTCTTGAGAATATGTCATTATAGTGGAAGAGGAGAAATGTATTTTTAACTTTTAGTCTATACAAAAATGTTCATATATTATTTGCCTCATATTTTAGAGCCTCTAATAGTATTGAATAGAATGTATTAGGTGTTCTAATGGACTGATTACTCTCAGACATATTTTGAGTATCTAATGGAATATTTGGTATGTTCTTCTGTTCATTTTCTGGAAATAGAAATAATTTAGCTCTATGTTTTTTTACGACAACTTATGCCTTGGGTTTTGATATATTCTTATGCAGCATAGATCATTCATTTCTAATGGATCTTGATAGTTACTTTCCCATGTGTGTAACTATCCCACCCATTATCCCATGTTGGTTGTTTTAGTATATCCATGATATTTATGATATTTTACCACAACGGTGATTGTTTTGTGCTCTTCACTAATCATAAAAGACTAAGGCCTATTTTCTCAAAATGTTTGTTAGACAAACATTCACGTTAGTGGATGGAGTTCATATACAATAAAGGATTATAGATTTCATATACACATTGGAAAATGAATTTAGTGGATGATTCATTGAAGATAATTTCATGTAGTGATGTTTTGTGTCAATCTAGATACTCATTGTTTGTGATGGAAGATTAATCAACATTACCTCTAGTTATGGGTGATGTTGTGGGGAAGATGTTTTCTTTTGTACACGATTGTGTAGTAAAATCTAGTTTTGCTGGTTAAGGAATTCTAGTTTGGGGATCTTGAGGTGGTGTTTTGGAGAGCCCATGTTTTATGTGGTTATGACCATGATTATAGGTCTCAAGACAAACACTACTGAGTGTTATTTTCGTAATTTATTTTCTATCTTTGTGTGCATAGTGTGATGGTTCACAATGTGTTCAATGGATCACCCATATAGGTATCTCAGGGTGTAAAAAATATTTACTAGTCATTGAGATGTTAGTTTTGGTGTCTTGGGTTAAAGTGTGTAGTTGTATGGTTTGTGTCACAATGTTTGGTTACCCAGAAGCTGATGTCCATGAACTGTGTTCTCAAATGATTTCTATATTCGTTAGAGGTTCCTAGGTGGAAGTGGGTGAACATACTAATGGGATTGACTCTATTTTACCTTCATATCAAGGTGTTTATGATGTTTTATAAAAGGTCATGGATTATTTTACAAAACTGTCCCACATTATAGCGGTCAAGGAGTCGAGCTTAGTGATGGTTTTGTCAAGGCAGTATCCGGATGAGTTTTTGAGACTCCATGGGATTATAATAGATGATCATTATTATCTATATCCCATTTTTACATATAGAGTGTAGAGAGGTATCCATCCTGAATATGGTTCTCATCCATGCCTTATAAATGCTTCTTATCTTTAGACATATCTCCCAACATAGCAGATCATCCAGACTCTTCAATTTATTTTGTGACTTTCTGTCATATATTTTGGATGTCCATTGATGAAGCACCTAACCTTAGAAACTTTTTCTATAAAAATTTGTTTTGACACCACCATTTTTATGTCCACATTTGAAGCCTTGAATGTCCAACCATTCCATTATATATTGGGATTGACTTTGGGCTAAGAGTCAGCAATTCATAGGACAAAACTGGACAAAAATGAGAAACATGATTTAGGTTATTTGTGATGAAATGAATCAGAGTAGGATTGTTATATATAATATGTTGTCCATAGATGTATAACTCTTCTATTGGATGTTGGGGATCATGTGTTTATGAAGGTGACTACCCATCCTGAGCAGTGATGTTTTGGCCATAAGAGTAAGCATTCTCCCTAGATTATTTGGCCTTTTTATTTTTTCTCTTATAGTAGAGCTATGTCATAATAGATAGTTCGCCCCCGTAGATGAGTTAGATAAATTTTTTTTTTCACATGTCGCAGATCCGTTATTATCTTCATGAGGAAAATAATATCATCGATTAGGGAAAGATAGATGTTGATATTGATATGAACATCACTGATCGGCCTTTGGATATCCGAGACAAAGTGGACAAGGTGTTACACGGGCATGATAACACCGTGGTTTGTGTATTGTGGTGGCATGGTATTGAAGTTGATATTACCTTTAAACATGATTCACAGATATACAATAAAAACCCTAAGATGTTTTTTATTAAATATTCTCTTGTAATGATTTCTTTTTTATGGTTGTAGACATTTTTATGACTAATGATATGGTGTGATGTCTCTCTCTATCTATTTTTTGTGACTTACACTCTTTCCATATGAGGAATAGATGTCAGGGGTATGCCACGTTCATTCTATTATTATATTTCTAATGTTATATGGGTTTAATATCCTATTATAGGTGGAAAAGACTCATTAATTGTAGTTCATATACATAATGTATCGATCCCATTGGTATTATATGTGGTGGTATATCTCATATGGTGGTGAGAGCCTATAGAGGTGTTTCTTAGGGTTTTTGTTTTGGTGACCCATATCAATTTCCTCTCAAGCATGGCTTTGGATTATCGAGGATGAAGATGTTTTGAGAGGCATCTCGTGTAAGAGCCTGTATGTACATGGATCAAACCATTACATGTTTTTGAAGGCTGAGTATCATAGAAGAGGCTCACAAGAATCTTATAAGAGTATGGGTTCTAAAGGAATTAATTAAGAAGATTTCAAAAAGTGAGAATATTTAAATTATGTGAAACAGGATTTCATGGTGTGTACAACACTTGGGATAAAAATAAAATAATTATGAGGTGGTGTCATGTTTTATAGATAAAATTGAACCCTGAGGATTACAAAATGTGAAATGCTATAACACATTGAATAATTTCCCAAATCAGCATTTTTTATATGTTTTCAACTACCCAGATTTGTCAAACGCTATAGATGAAGTGATATTATCTTAATTCTATGTGACCTAGAGACCCCTTATTGAGGTTTATTTTATTCCTTCACTAATTATTTTTTACTAGAATCCCTCCATTGATATATAGTTTTCCATCTTCAAAATAAGGTACGTTTTACATTGTTTTTTCAATTTCATCATTCCATTTCCCAATGTTACTCTTTTCTATGTGATGGAACCTGATCTCCTGATTTATAAATGTGTTTTGTTGGTATTTTTTTGGTGTTATTGTGTAGCTATATCCTCTAGATTATTTTTTTCTTATAGTAGAGGAGATCAGGACCCATAGTTGTAGTCTATTATCATGAGAAGAATATTGAATCCCTTTAGAGGTTGGTAATTCATTGATTCTCTATTTATTAATGTGAAATTATATAGATAGCGTGATTTTTTCCATGGATCATAATGAAATTAACATAATAATTAACTGAACTGGATTAAAGAGTGGGTATCAATTAGACAATGATGGTGCGACTTTGTACTATGAAAAATTCTTTCCTCTTGGTTTTCATGATAGTTTCATATTCAAGAATTTATTTTATTGGAATGGAGTTTATTATGTAAATTGGTAATGAAGTTAAATTGAAAACTAATTGATAATTAATTTGTTAAATGATAAAGAGGTATAATTATTAATCTGCATGTTGTTTCAATTAGATAACAATCAAATTTATGAAGGAATTCTTGGTTAGTATGGTTTTTGATGATACTGAAGACTATTTATTATTGTTGATAAAATAATTAAAGGGATGTTAAATTTAATTTTAATAAAATTGTGATAGCATGTGATAACACGTATCTTAGGTTATCCATTTCTGTAAATTTTGAATAATGAATTGGTTATTTCAGGATGGGTTAAGAACTAGTTGCGTGATGAAACATAATATATTTTTAGTTCATGGGTTACCATATTTCATGTAATGACTATGTGCCTTGTTCTTTAGATCTATGATAGATCATTGTGTTTAAATGTTGGATTCTATTTATTTGTTTCTATGATTCCAATTTCTATGTTAGCTTCCAACTACATGTGAAGAACACTAATTATGAGCCTTGTGATATACTCCACATATGATACTTATGATTTGTGGTGGGAAGTACCATACGTGACGTGAGCCAAGGATGGCTAATCCTAAAATGAAATTATGGAGTTTGGGGAGGGTGACATTATTGTTATTGAAATTGTTGACACCTATGATGGTGTGATGCATTATGAAATGCATGTTGGTTTGTGGGAGGAAACGTTAGATGATGAAACAGGTAGAATCTAAACTTACCTATAGATATGAAATATAAATTCTTGTTTGAATCTGGTTCTTGTATAATTTCTATGTTTCTTGTTTATGATCTTCCATTCCCCACTGCTTGAGGGATATGTATATTCTTTGATTAATTATTTATTTTATAGATTAGTTTTTTTGACGATTAACTTGTAACATGGAATGTTATAATGGTAATAATTGAATAAATATTTCACCAATGGGGTTGTAGCTATCTGATATTCCATTTTGTGATTATAATTATGTGATGCTGTGAACTATATTGGATTATTCTTGGAGGGAATGGATCACTGTTGTAATTATAATGTAAGGAAATGTGTAAAATATAAATAGTAAATTAATGTGTAATTAAATCATTAATGTTATAATGAAATAATGAGAATTAATAAGATAATTTAATGTATCTCCTTAAATGGTAGTGTGCTTTTTGGATATCTAGTCTTAGTAGTGGACATCGAGAGTCTGAGAGACATTTTCTACAGTAGAGTTTGTGGTTAGTTTGTTTCCATGTTTTTTATATGAGATATTTTATATTATGTAAATTTTTTTATACACTACTCTAACCTATTTGTTAGGTAGACTTACATACAAGTGTTTCTGAACCTAGATAGGTAGTTATTTCAGGAATCCTGGTGGGAGGATGAATGCATAACTACCATCTATTTCCTCGCACTCTTCTCTTGGTATTTACTTTTTCATGTATGTACTCTAGATTATTTACCTATATATGTGTGCAGAGGGCATTAATGGTTTATTGTATTTTCACACACAAATATTTTGGTTGTATTTTTTATGGACCAGTATAGTTTTAACATGCATAGGCTGTGATGGGTTGGGAATCCTTACTCAATTTCTGGGTTGTGATGGCTTGAGGGATAATACCAGATGTATGATAAATGTTATATAGGATGTGGTGGATTTTAGAGACCTCCTAGTGACTTTTTTTATGTATAATTATTGGTGTGTTACATGATGTTCATGTTTTGGTGCTTGTCCTATGTGTATGCGGGTGATACCTTTGGAAAGAGATGCTTTGGACATCTAACATTGGGGCAGAGTGGAAAAAAGTGGGGAAGTGGTAGTATTTTATGTATAATATTATTTATTATAATATATTTTATTTTCAATTATCCTTTTTAGAGCATCAATTTTTAGGCTTGGAAAATAGTATATCTGTTTAGGTGATAATTCAGTGTCACTTGTTTTTCACTAGGATTTAGAATGATTTCTGAATTTTATTATTAAAGTATCTATAAGGGATACTAATCAGTATACTATTATTTTTACTCTAACATATATAAATTACTTTTAGGTTCTTCTTTAGCATGATTGATATCTGGCTATTAACGATAAGATTGGGGTTTAGCTGGAATTTTTTGTCCTCTATGGTCACTGTCGTCTTTACCTTTCTATTAGTACTTATAGTTTTACATTCAGTTTAATGGTTCTTTCATGACATTACATAGCATAAATTTGGGTTTCCGTTATATAAATATATGAATTGGTTGTGATTTGTATTTTTATTATCTCTCTCTTTTACAAGTGTTCTCTTAGAGGTAAATACCTCAAATCTATGTGATTATTATATCCTTAGTGTTAGTCACCAAACCGGGGCCTACTAGTGGCGAGTCTTAGAAGTCACTATCTCTATTATCCCATTGTCAGCATAGGAATGATACAAAATGTTGGGATGGGGTGTAACTCATTGATTTCCCATTAATGAATTTAGTAGAATAAAAAAATTTATCCCTAATATTTCATTTATTCTATCAAATTCTAGGAAATTATAAGAAGTTGGTGGAAACACAATGTGATTGAAAATATAAAGACTATCTTTGTGAGATTACCAATATAATGGGGGTAATAATATAGAAATATATGAAAATGCACACTTAGATCTCTCAGCATTTTATTAGAATCCTATATCAGCAGGAGGGATAAAATCCACTAGGATGGAAAAAAATTCACTAAATACCTTTATTTGATTAGTTCCTCTGACATTCAATGTTTCATTGGATACCTTAATCATATATCAATGATTCAAATCTATCTATAAGATCATATACACAATTAAGTGTTCCAAGAATGATTTTTTATGTTGACTATTTATCATATCGTTGGAGTAGCTATTTAGTGGTGGAAATTGATCTAGAGTACGATTCCAGAGAAAGAGATCAAAGAGATGGTGTGAAAGGAATTTGGAAAAATAAAATCCAAAAAATATTTCCATCACATTCTATTATAAAAAAATGACAATGTATTTAAATACCAAAATGAAAATATATGAAACATACATCATATTGTATGAGAAAAACATCAAAAGAAAATCATGATACACCTTTAGCTTTTTAGTTACCACATAATCGGTGGTTGAGGCATCATTGTTGGTATAAAAAATTTTATACAAAAATTCATGGTGATCCAATAAGTTTATATATATGGTGAAAATTACAGATTTTACATCAAAATAAAAATAGATATTAGAAAACTTCAATGGAATTAAACAGATAAAATTTGAGAATATTAGTTCAATCCTAGTTATCCAATGGAGAAATATAATGGTCTTATGAAATTTTAGCTTCCCACATGTCCTATATGCAGAATGTTGAAAACATAAATATCCTATGGGGCATGGAAATGAAATAGTTGTGGGAATGAAGGAGACCAATATAAATATTACCAATATGAAAATAAAACTACTGTGATGGTGGAAAAGAATCTTCTATACATCACTCAACACATTTTTGAATGGTTCAACTTCATGGAATTGAAGGTCTTTGAAAACAGATTCTCTCTAATAACTGCTTTCCGAGACAATAAACAATATCTAGTGCTGTAAGGGATAGCATTTTTGAATCAAAAATTGAATCCTGTATCTATATAAAAATTGGTGATAGGTACACATGTTAGTTATTTACAAATAGTTTAAATAATTATTGATTTTTTTTCAATTCATTCTCTTGTATCAAGAATGTTGATAAGAACTATTCAAAACTCAGAATAATGCATAAATGTAGATATATCAGTGAAAATGAATGAGTTGGACATTATTGAAAACAAATTATATAAATCCACCACTATATAATGATTCATTATATAAATTATAGTAAAAATTTTGAAACTCACTTTTGTAGAATTTGATACAATTCAGGGCACATATTTCAAATACCTATATAAATTCGTCATATTATGATGATAGAGCGAAATAACACCCAGAATAAAAAATCATACAATTATTCTATACTTATTTAAGGATGAGGATGAATCTTATTTAGCACCAACATCCCAATAAATGATATTATTTCCCTTAGAGTAATAACATTTTACAAGAAAAAAATTGACTAAATAAATGATCGTCCTCAATGGCATACTCATTTCAAGGGAATCATTGATGAGTTTTTCAATGTATTGTTTTGGATTTAACCTATCTATGTGTATGATGTATCAATAGTAATTTTAACAATAATGAGTAACACTATTAGGTCATATTATCACAATCATTGGGATATCTGTGGAACCTTAAAAATATAGAATCAATTATTGGATGTAAAAGGATAATATATTTTTTTAGAAATATCTAGATTCTATTAATCAGGTGAGAATTATCATGTAAATGTACCAAATTTATTAGGATAATCAATCCAACTAAAAATTATTACATATATAAGATTAAATTTGGTTTATAATGATGAATGTGAAGAGAGAATCACAGAGTTTAATAATAGACTTATCACAACACATGTACTCACAAAAACCATGTACGGATAACATCATCTTGTATTCCTTAATATTTGAAAACTGTATTTGGATATGTGTTAATGAAATATGAAATTTGATAGCCTATACTTCATGAAAATTTACATTTCATGAAGAAAACCTCCTAATGAATGATATAATGGTGGATGATGGGATATTCATGGTTAAAATCAATTGGAATATTATCATTGGTGAGACGATTTAAATATTTATAGTTTATAATATCCATAAGAATATATTATAATAATATAGATGAATATGCACTGGAAAATATGGTAATAGGTGATTAAATATTTTGATTTCTCAATCCACTTTCACTATAGGAAACAAAATAACATGGAAGATGCTCTATAATGAATGGATCCATCAATTTTATAATTTATGCGAAATAAGTGGTATTTAATTTTCATAAACATGAATATAATTGACATTGTATCCAAAAATTAATGAACATAATCAATCTATTAACAAATTATTTCTTCACTATCCTTTCTTGAAATATTGATGGATACTCAATTTAAAGATGTTATAATTCAAAATAATTTGAAAGCATGTATGAAAAATAGATATTCATAGAAATCAATGATAATGATAAAAAAGTTATAAGATATGGTTGATGACTAAATGTACAATAAAATCTTATGTTAATGAATCATATGTTGAATGACGAACATATATCAACCTTCTCTATCCATCTTGGAATCTCAATGATGTATCATGATATAAAATATCACTATTTGTGGGTCAATATGTAAAAGTATATTAGATGATGTACATCAGGATGTATTGATTGAAATCAAGTGAAGGGATATAGGAAAAAACCTAGGGTTATTATTTAAAAATTAACATAACATTATGTAAATTTGGAAACATATGCATCTACATTACCACTATAAATTTGAAGACATCAAGTGAAAATAATGCAATATGATTTGTAGTGTATCATCTTACAAATATTTCCCTCTTAATTGTAATAAGATTGGATTTATTACATGATCGTCATAGAAATATATATATTATAGAATATTTGAAGCTATAGGGAATAGAAACACTAACAATATCGAATTGAGATCCAAGATATACATCAATGTTCTAGATGATTATTCAACACGCTATAGATACTGAGTTAAAATTCAGCACAGCTTCTCCCCTTAAAACTGATGGACAATCTATGAAAAATATCCTTTATCTTGAGGAAATGTTGGGATCATGATGAATAGAATTAAATGAATGAGGGGTTAAAAAATATATCTGGGCGATATCACATATAATAATAGTTTTAAATGATGCATCCAGATAGATCCATATAAATTCCATTATGTGAAGAGGTGAGGAAAACATGCATGTTTGGATGAAATAATGGAACAAAAATTGCTAGGTCTGGTAATCATGGAGGATATGGTGCAAATGATCAATAACATTCAGTAGCATATGAAGGCTTCTCAATGTCTACATAAAAGCTATACTAATTGTTTTTTGAAAAGATGTACTGTTTATGGTTGGATATATAGTATTCTTCAGAATATTTATATGGAATAATTTCATGATATTTTGAAATAATGGAATGTTTTATCCAAGAAACATGTATCCCTTTGAGATACTATTTCACATCAGTGTGATGTCCAATCAAATATAACTCACTCCTAACTTATCTAATGTACATGATGTATTTCATGTATCACTCTTGATGATGTTCATACAAGAAACCTCACATGTACTCAATAGAGATGTGGTGCCTTTGTTGAATGATATATACTATGAGGAGAAGCCAATATAGATAATAGATCATAGAGACAATGGTTTAAAAAATAAAACATTTAACCTTCTGAAATTATTGTGGAGAAACCACATTTATAAGGGAACCGATGGAGATGATGATCATGAATTTCACTTATTTGATTTATTATGTGAAATGAATATTTTTGGTGTCAAATTTCTAAAAGGGGGTTGATTTTAATGACACATAAATTTTTAAAAAATATTTCCCTTATGATTTAGATAAATTTCTTATTATATTTAAAGAAAAAATGTGCACTTCAATGGTAATTTTATATCCATTCGTATTTAAAAATCAAATTTTTATCATTACCATTAATAATATAGTAGTTCAATTGTTGTCACATTATTAGTATAAATATAAAATTTTATAAATTCTAATGGACATAGCACAATTATGTGATGGCCTCAATAATTAGTATGATACACTATGAATAACATTTATCAGGACTTTCAATGGATATAGAATCATTGATATTTTCCATTACCTTTCCCATGCTGGGATGCAACCACATAAGAGAAAGTGTAACTATTAATGGAAGAAGTTCAAGATCATCAATATCATGATGAAAAAATATGTATGTCAAACCACCCCATGAAAATATCACCAACAACCTCCTTATCTATAATGTATTTTCATCTTTATTAAATGGATGTGTACCAATACCATAAAAATAAAAATATTTATATTTTATTTTCAATACAATAATAGTTATATTTACTTTATATTGATAATCTATAAGTTATTTTTATTATGATTCAATTAAAAATATTATATTTTTTTATATTAAAATTCAATATAGGTATTTATTTATATTATTCATTTGACGCTTGAAATAAATAAAAATATTGTGAAATATTATTAGAAAATATTATTTATCAAATATAAATGATCATATAATTATTATGAAGTCAAATTTATTCTTTTTATAAGGGTTCAAAATTTTTTATAAAAAAATCAGATAATTTTTCAATTACTATAAGCTCTTATATGAAATAAAAAAATTCACATTTTAAAAATATTATATCTATAAAATAAATATTTTTTAAATTAGAGTTTTGGTATTTTACAATGTTTTATTATTGATCTTTATATATGCTAGTGAATTTTTTGAATAAAAATTATATAATGAAAATTTAATATAATTATTGAATAAAGAAATAACTATTAAGGGTCATGTGGGAACCGTAATCGACATCAAAAATTTTAATAGATAAAAGAACCATTAATGTCTAATTTACATCCATTTGTAGCATTATATCATTATAATTTCTACTGAAGAATTTATGCAATTTTTTTGGATCATCCTTCATGAGGTCTTTGAAGTGATAGGCCATCTTGTGAAAAGATCAAATACACTCTTCCACATTAACCACGAAAGTCTGAAACAGGTGAAAGCATGGTCCCGCAAATTTATTGAAGGAAAAGTGCAAGTAAAGACAGAAGAAAAAATAAACGTTACATTACATCAAAACCATACGCATCCCTTTCCCCATCATCAGATAACTCATCACCAGGATCAGCTGACTCCCATTCAGAAGACTCGTACTTCCGCATCATCTCAAGATACATGTTTTTCTTTCTAAGAATTTCTGCAGACATTTTCTCCTTGATTGGCCGTTTCCCATTGGGCCCTTTATCTATCTTAGGGGACCCTTCCCTTTTCTTTCCACTGTTCCCATTTTCAAAAACATTTCCTTGGGTCCCAACATTCTTGTATGCTGACCTTGTCCCCATTGGTTTGGGAAGGTCCGAACAGTCCCTCTGTGGCTTCCTCCTGCTTTGAGCTTTTTCTTCCACTTCCGTGCTCAGGGTATCATGATTTCTATTCTTAACAGTATCATTGTAGGATGTTTTGTGACTGCGGAGCTCTTCTTCACAATCAGATCTATCCCCCACTTCTTTTTATGGGCCATAGGAGGGCTGACACTGCCATCATTCCCACCCTCCAGTTGAGGTGTCTTGATTGGGTCATCAGCACAGGGGCTTTTGCATTCATCTGTCATTCTGTCCAGAGTACCATGGTCATCTTTATCTATAATTTTCTATGCCACTTCAAGCTCCTTTGTCTCATTTTCTCCAGCATCAACCAGCACTGCAAATCTGTTTGTAGAACAATTTAATAGTTCATGATGATTTACCTGCAACAGGACATCAGGTGTGTTTTTTTTTTCAGACACCGGTTCCACAGATTCAGTGATATCCTGCATCAGATCAAACCCCCTACCAGTGCACTGAGAGTCAGTATTTGATCTCTCCACTTCATGCTTTTCCTTGGATCCAGATTTTGTAGCTCCTACCATATTTAAATTTTGTAATTCTGGATCTTCTATCACATTCATAGATGTGGTACACTCATTCAAAGTTGAGTCTCCAAGCCAGATCACAGCCCGACCAGTGTTGTCCAGTTGAATTTCCCTAGCATCATCCACTGGAACCTGACTGAATCCAGCATTCAGAGAGTTTCCATTCATCAATTCCCCTACTAACACTCCCTGCTCCATAATAGCAGCAATATCCAGATCATTAGAGGGGTGAACTTCATCATCCTGGTTTGCACCTGGAGCAGGATCGACCACCACTGTGCATGCCTCCACTGGCCGTGCAGCTAGTCCACTCATGTGACAGACATCCATCTCGTGCCCCTGCTTATGGAAGAAGGAGCATAAAGGCATCCATGACACATAGCAAATCTTTTGTGCATACCTGTACTCACCCTCCACCACGATCCAGACAACTCCAGGTGGAATCTTTGAAAGATCCATCTCCACACATATTCGTGCGGATGCAGGATTTTCCATGGAGGCAGTCCTCTGATCAGTGCAAATGAAGCATCCAATGGAATTGCCTATCGACTTCAGAAGCCCAGAGTTCTGAAATGGGAGGGGGAGTCCCGGCAGTTGCTTCCAGATGGCGAGATTTGGGGAATCCCAGTTCAAATGATGGTCAAAAGACCACCGAAGAAGATGAAACGGGGAGGCTTTCCTTGATCTAGACCATGCCCTACCCAGATCATTCTCATCAAAGAAGATGATGAGGATCTGCCAAGGCCCGAAGATCCCGACCGACACCTGATTCTTCAAACCCCAATCTTCATTCACCATCTTCCCAAAATCCTCAATCAATGGACGTCGCCGCACACATCTTGCGATTAACGCTGTGGAAAACATTGATGTTGCTTCGGAAAACTCTCTAACAGAGATTGGAACAATGGAATGACCAGAAATACATCCCGGAACCCTCATTGCTACCTATACCTCAGGTATGAAGAAACCAGAACTAGACTTTCCACTTTGTGCAGCGAGACCAGACGACGACGAAACCCCTCCCCCCACTGCGGGAGGAGGGGACACGACAGCCACCATGGGCGATCTAGGTCATCTTCGTGATCCACCATCGGGGGGAGCCTCGGGAGCTTTGGGAGCGGAGGCCATTTGTCTCTTCCACATTAATTTTCTTAGCAACGAATCATATTTTGAAAATATGGTTTTCTTTTTGAATGACTCACAATACATGTCATTAGTTTCTATACATATTAAATTTAAATAGGATATAAATATACAATGTGTATTATGACAAAAAAATGACGAAAAAATAATGTACCAAAAAATAATGTGAATCCACATAAAAATTATATTTCTGCATTAATATCTTTGAGTTTTGGTTTATTTTAATATTTATTTAATGCGTTATGAATTCTTCATAAATAATTTTTTATTAATGGTTTTAAAATCATTTCATTAAATAAATGACTCACTTCCACATCAGCAAGGGTAATATTTTAATAAGTTAATCCCATATAGTAATAAAATAATGAATCCCACCAATAATTGTAATACAAATATCGGAAATACATTTGATGGATTGTGGTTTTAGGTTTTTTTATCATATAGAGTCTACAACCTAATTTTGAGAAAGATTAAAGATTTCACAACTCATTCCCAATATAAACACAACCAATAAAAAAATTTCCTTCACTCAAAAACCACGTATAATGTTATTACTCATCCCTCCCATTTATAGTTCTATCCTAAGGGTCCCTCAATATCCTATGTAGCTCGTCCAAAGCATATGGAATCACACTATCAAGGTAAGGGATCATATTTTTATTTTATTTATCCATGATTATTTTTTATCTTTTGTATTTTATCATTAACAGAAAATGTAGGGATAAGTTATTAAATATCCCCAAAAAATCGATTTTTCATCTTAATGATTATAATCCTCTTTTAGTATAATTAATTTCTACAATATAAATTTTTGTAAACCCATTACAATGCCCAGATTTAGTAAGGTATCTACTTCATCTCTTAGTTATTAAAATATCTTCATTATTTTATGTATTTTGTCATCAATTTTTAATGTTGAGATATTTTATAAAATATATTTATTATTGTCTATTTTATGAAAAAAAAATCACACCACATTCTCTCACATCAATCCCTCCCATGGATATTCATACGCCCCTATTATGTAGAGGAAATTCCAGAAATATTTTCCATGCCAAACAATTGTGTAGTGAATTCTCATACATGATTCTTATCAAGGGTGTTCTCATTTAAACACATATAATAAATTTATTTTGGACATACATATATCAATTACATACTATATTTTATTAGCATAAAATGTGATGATAAATGATTCAATGTTTTATTATCAATGTTGAAAAATTATGCGTATGAACTTAAAGATTGTGATGGGTACACCAAAAATTATAGTGTTCCAGTTCCTATGATAATGTTTTGTTCACATAAGGCATGATTAAAGAAATTATTGAGTGAACCTAATCAATAATGGGAATTCTTCCATCATGATATCGTGGTAGTTAGACATGACTTATGTTTATGATGCAATATTCTATGTCATTTCCCCATTTTTAATGTTTCCTTAATGTTTTCAAGCTATGTCATTCTGCAGTTTTCATGTTTGTGATTCTTACACCTTTTACTCCCCATCGATAAGAATATTTTCAAACATTAATTATATTATTCATGATATTCAATGAATATTCCTTTGTTAGTCTTTATATCTCACCCCATTCTTATGTATCCCTTGGAATTCCAATATCATTTTATGTTTGAAGGAATAATCTGAGAAGGTTATGGAGGTATTCAAAAAATATAATAAATTCCAATTTTAATATTTTTATTAATGTACATAATTATCAATGTTAGAAAATTTCTCAATATTTCGAGTTGTACTACGTGTATGACTAATTATTAAATTATGAAATAATGTATAACAAATAGCTAGGTTGTCATTACCTAATTAGAAAGAGATATCATTCCTTCAACTTTTCAAAGAACTCTTCTATCATTTCTATTTTTAACACATATGTTTCTCAACAATTTACATAGCTAATTATGGTCCCAAAATCGCCCATTCACTTACTTCATCCCAAAATGTAGAAATATAACCTCACATTCCAAATAAAAACTCATTATTTATAATCTACATACTTGAATTAGAACTATTATAACATGAAAAAATAAATAATTAAATATTATGATTCCAATATCTCTGTTCATATTTTGAATAATAATGAATTTTTTTCTTATATCCTGATTTTGGATTCCTACTCACATTGCTTTGAGCCTGGTTGTCCATATGGACTCAAGCGCATCTCCCCCAACCCCAGAGGCATTTGACTACCAATGGGGGATAAGGTGTTGATAGTGTGGAGTCTATTCCATAAATGTAAAGTCTGACATAGTAGAAAAAAGAACCATACACTTGTGGAAGTAGAAATACCATACAATATATGAAAAGTGTGAAAGAGTGTAAGTATTAATAAGCCAGATGTCATATAATACAGAAGATGATGCTATATGTAATTGGTTACAAACAAACAGGAAAAACATTGTATAAAGAATTCATGTAAAATACACATACAATATTTACCATAATAGCAACAAAAATCTTAGAGGCATCATAAGCCATAGCATTTTTCCATTCTCTCTTGCTCCTAAGAAGCATAACAAGAACTAATTGATGGGTGCTTTCACTTATCGACACCTATAAACATATTATATATTTGGGCCCATTGCATGACCCAATCATGGTGTGAGACTATATCTCAGTAGGAAACCACCCATGGTCTAAACCAATTTGACAGAGAATATAAATAATATGGAGTGTACACTAATGGGAGCAGTATTATAGAAAGAACTCAAAATTAAACCTCTCTCTAAGCCATGGATTCCATTTACATTATATATCATATTCTATTATCAGTTAAATTACAGTGGATATTAAAAATTCATGGGATCCGTCCAAATCTAGACATCACCCATATAACAATAATAATAAAAATCTCTCAAAATTCCATCTATGAACATACAAAAAATATTGAATCCAATCATGAGCGCTATCATGGACGACACACCATAAACTATTTCAATATTCAATTATAACCATACCCCATCCACAAAATTTTTAAACTGAAATTCAATTATCAATCTTGGTACAATCCACCAATACCCTACAAGCTCATCCTGGAAAATCTCACATGAGCTAGATATCACTCATGGTTGGGTAATTCCATGTCAACTGAGCACATCCTTAGTATTAATATGGGGAACCCCAAGTATCACTCATATCATAATCTATTCCTCTTGATCTGATTCTTGGAATCCAATAGGAATCAATGATTCACTCGACATTTATCATTGTCTTTATAATCCCAACCATGGCATCCATGGTTCACTCATGGATTAACATTATAAAAAACCCCATTGAACTCGTCTATGGAATTTCATCTGAATCCATGGTTCTCTCAATAGGCAATGGTTGAATAGAAATATAATCCCTTCAATGAAATTTTACAAAGAATCCATGATTCAACCTGTGATATTAACCATTTAATGATAACTGGTTCAAATAATCAAATCTATACACATGCTAGGGTCAACACCAAAAGCATCTAGTATACATCTCCCCACTAGGGGTGTCCCAATAAGGACCAACATATATGTCATGTCCTAAACTTACTCAAAAAGGAACAAATCATATAACCTCTCTATCATAAAATTTAAACTATTACTAGACTTAAAAAACCATCTCATTTGGGTATATTCATAACTAGAGAAAAATAATCCAGACGTGGTTAATTAAGCATAAGTATAATTGTGTTCATGGGAAAGTAACATATCCCATACACATAAACAATAAAAAATCCACCATTTTACATATAAATTTATTTATTTCATAAATTCCATATTAAACAACTCAATGATAGTAATTCATGAAATACCTCATATGTATCCTAGTCCAAATTACCATAAAATGATCAAACTAGAAACTCAACATTGGGGTGGCCTTTAATCCAGATTCTAAACCTAACACATGTATTATACCACCTAATTATTTTCAATAATGATGATAAGAAAAAACATGTATGATTTATATATCAATGAGACAAACTAAAAATGGTCACATAACACTCTGGTATATTTAAAAATCTCCACATCTAACAAAAGGCATGAAACCACAACCATTAGGCTCGTGCTAGATAACTCATCTAGTATCCAGCTCTGACTCACCCTGATTTTATGGAAATATGAATAACATATGATGAATGAGATATTATGTAATATGATCCCAAATCCAAATAGTGTGACTGATAAGTAAAATAACCAAATATGGCTAAAAAGGAATCGATGCATTACTACTGTTGATCCAATCAATTGAATGACTTCCAAAATGGACAACCGATAGAGATCCCAGAGTAAAGTCTATCCTGGGTTCTAAATGGGGATCTCCATTTGGTGACTTTTTTGTTTGTTTTATGGAAGGATATGCCAAAATTGTTTTAAAAATATCAAAGAAATTTGTGTAATTTTATACAATATTTTCCTGTAACCATGATTTCTATTCACTGTTTTCCAGACCATGCTGAAATTGTGCGATGATTCTAGGAACCCTAGGGAATACAACATGGTAACCCTACATGGTTTGGAGAACCTTGTGGTAACCCAGTGGAAGACACAATCACAATATTCTAAAACTTATAACATTTTTTCACAGCTTTGTGGCTCATTTAGTGTGGTTTCATCTATCATTGAGGCCTCCTACATTCACCCAAAACATCGGTTCTAGGTTCCATACCATCCTCAGTTACCTGTGGGACATCCAAAACCCCAAAAAGAACCCATATTAGGTCATATTAAATAATTAAAATGGTAAATTGATATAATACTCATGAGTTGTACCTCAAATAATAATCATGTTCTAACTAACATCCAAAATTAAATGAATTCATCCATGAATTTCACTTTCGATGGGGGTGAATATGTATATGAGAACAACTCCATCCTCTGAAATCATACAAAATAATTGGTAATGCCCTTATCCTATTTACCCAGAGTCGGTGCATTATTTCAATACATTGGTATGATACAAGGAAATCATGTCTCGAAATACCGATCAGTTTAGCATTATTAGAAATATATTACATACATGAACATTACATTATATTATCAAATGAAAAACAACAACAAAATTGTCTCCATTAACCACATTCATATCTCATAGACACCCCCCTACAGTTTATTTATAATACACATCTTGGAAATCCAGGTAAAATAACACATAAGAAAGGGGTGAACTTAGATGGTCAATAAGGGTAAAAATGTAGCGAAATATTACATAAATAATAGGCACGGTGATTAATTGAAAACACATGCCTTTACAAATAATAAACATGAACACTTTATAGATGAAATATGAGATAAGTCAATAATTCCATAATAAAACATAGTCTTGTGTATTATAATAGTGTAATAACCACACGAACCATCAAAATTATTTTCATAATGAGGGAATGTATAATTCCATACATTCGGAATCAATTTTTCAAGGCCTTCGGCAAGACTTATAAAAATGATTACAGCCTCGACAAAAACTATATATCAAATTGGGAAACGCCTCAGCCAATTCCTTGTCTAATTGTCTCATGAGGCCTACCGATGCATCTAGGATCTTTAGTAGGCTCCACCCATCACTTACTATGTACAATACAATCCTCATATGAACAGGTTGAAACATAACATAACTTTCATATTAAAAATAGCATAAGAAATGTCATTATTTTATACATAAACCATGAATGGTATACAAATTACACATCTATAGTCAAACCTATCACAAAATCATCAATAAATTATGTAATATTTCTATCATAATTAATCAACTTCAAACAAGTTTAAAATCCATCAATGGATGTTGTAATAGATGAGTCTTATTTGTAAAATCGTTGAGAGAAGTAACCATTTTCATGACTACATTTAAATGTCACTCAATTTTGAAAGGAATACATTTAATGATATTTTTGAATTAATGTTTCTCATAACACATATATACTTTATAATGGAATTAACAATTTAAAAACATTCAAATCCATATAAACAAATAGATGAATTTATTTTTTGAAAACATTGACATGAAAAAATATTTATATGAATAAAAATTTAAAACATTGAAAATGATGTTTTTATAAATGATTCCCTTAAAAATAATCCCATTGAAAAATCTTTCATGACAAATGGATATGGATAATAAATATTTCCCATTAAAAACATACCTATAAACAATCTCGAATAATAATGAGATTGAAGAATTAACCCTTACCTTGCACTTTCCTTTGGTCGAGGGTATATATAACCTCATTTATAATGACCATAGTATGTTATTAAATTATAAAAGAACATTATTCATATTTATTATATCATACATTATTCATTTTTGACATTATACTACCCATTTAATAATTAGTTCCATGTTAAATTAACATTTTGGGTAATAATCACTTTTTTATCGTTTCTGTTTTAACTTGTTATTCATGATCTTATCATTAAGATCATGATTTAAATACATTAAGAATATAAACCATGATTTATATATAAAATATATATAATATATATTTTTATAAATGATGTTTATATGAAGTGGAACCCACTTTTTATGGAGACGGTAGGCCGTACGTATGCATAAACGTTGTTTTTGTTTTCATATCGTATTGAACAAAAGTAATCGAATAAGATATATATAAATACAAAGATATATATATAAATATATATATCTAGTAGAATTATTATTTCATATATTACATACTTATTAATAATATTTATTTTTATAATAATCGTTGAATTGTGAACGTGGGAATGAATCTCATCGCGTCGTGGAGACTGTAATCTGAACGTATGCACGAGTGACAATATCATTGATAGAGAAATAGTATGTAGTTGAATGGTATATCTTATATATAGAATAATTAAAATATTATATTTATTATTTAAATCACTTATACTCATTATTATAGCCATCCAAATAATGAAGTGTTTGAATAAAAAACTACACCATGACGTGAAGACGGTTAGTCGTACGTACACATGTATGGTGACTTTGTGCTTTATATGATAAATATAATTAGAAATATGGTTTTAAAATTATTATAATAACATAAAATTATATATACGATACTGGATTTATTATTTTAGCATTGAAAAAACATAGAAATATGAAGTTGAAGAAGAAAAGAACTTGAAAGAGGTGGTGAAATATTTACCTCTTCTTTGGTTTCTTCCTTTTGATTTGATCAAGTGGGCTTCATAGGATGAATTGATGACCAACGAAAGGACACTAGGATGAACAAACGAAATTTGGGATGAATTTTGGGATGGTTTTGGTAGGGACAAAAGGCTTTAGAGGTTTGAAATTAATAGAATGGGAAGTTCCCATTTATTAGAGAGGTGAGGGACACTTTAAAAAACTCTTGAAATATTTTTTTTTAATAAAATAAATATCGGTATCTAATAACACAAAAATTATTTATTTAAAAGATAATTTGGTTATATGTTTAAAACCCCTCACCCAATAGGTTTTAAATAGGTTTTCGTCATCATATTACCCTTATCTTTTAGATTTAACTCTTAGTTAAATAGTCTGACATTTACCATGTCTCAATGTATTTTTATATTATATGGTTAATAAAATACAATTAATGTCCATTAAAACCCAATGTGGTTCATTATTAATATATATAACCTTATCAATGTTCTTTGGAAGATACTTAGTTTTTTAGAAATATTATATCAATTAATAATATAGAATTTGTTTTAAAAACTCAATTATGTCAATTTCGACACTATTTAGTCTTTGATTTTCATGAAAGCCATAAAAACGTTATTACATTGAATAATATTTATTTAACCAACCCTAAAATGTAATATTAACATATAATATTATTCTAATTTATCATAAGTCTCTATTTACATTTATTTGAATATTTATAATATCAATTATTTTAAAATTTCATTATTAAGATAATTACTTCATTATCATTGTGTCACTCATAAATTAAATTTTTTAATGTCTAAAAATTGTAATTAAATAACCATTATGTATGAAATATCTTTATCATTATAATTTTTATTTATAGTCTAAGAGATCAATTATATAACCCCATATAAAAACTTTTTACTAAAAGATACATGCTTTTGTTATTTTTGTCTTTACTTTAGATTAATTCATATAAAATGTCATTATAACACCCATGGGGCTCCATGGGGTCCCAAAATCAACTCATGTATTCCCATGGTCGGAAATGTATCTACTAATAGGAATAGAACATATGTTAGTGAAATTTAATATTATTATAATATTATTTTTTACCCTTATTTATTGTATTTACCCTTTAATAATGGTAAAAAAAATATTTGGTGAAGTAATTATTCGTTATATCTAAAAATATATGTTAGATATTTATACAAATTGGAGTTCTTGATTCCAAATAGGGAACAAATTTTTCCAAATTAAAAACATAGAATAGGTAGAAATTAATTTAATATTAATTCACATTTTCAAAACAAAAGTCATGTTTTTATGAAATAATAAATATCAGAAGATCGACATTTGTTAATGTTCAGTTTAAATATTAAATTACACACAATAAAATATGTTTTATTAAATGATAAAAATACAACCTAATGATACTTTAAAATAACTGAAATGTATAATTTAACATTGTAAATTTTTTGGATTAAAAAATGACTTTTTTAATTGAAACATGGTATTTTTCACACTTCATAAAATAATAAAAGTAATTAGAAAAGTACATAAAATTTTCCCAAACAATATTTTTATGTCATAATTCTAAATATGGAGTGTATGTTACCAAATTTAATATAAATGTGTTAGATATTCTATTTAAAAAATAACCATAAGTAGGTGTAAAATTTCATTTTTGATAAATACTTCCTTTATCTGAAAATTAGAATTTGTACTTATATTATGAATAAAAACACATTATATGGGTGTTAAAAACATTTATTGTATATAATATTCAAAATAAAGTTAATATTATTCATTACCGCTTTTTAAGTGCTATTTTTTTATGTTGTGGTTCATTCGATGTTGGTGTTTATTGTAGCATAAGCTACTTAATTACTTTAACGAGATAACATACAATTAAATCTTAGGGTGTTACATTCTCCACTCCTTTAATAAATTGTGTACTCGCAATTTGAAATTATTCTGCTAAAATAAGTGGTTGAAAATAGAAAATACCATTGTGGAAGACCCAAATTGGAAATAAGGTTAATAATATTTAAACTTAATAACAAGGAATGGGAATGAAACATTTACCACCAAATTATGATCTCAATTAAGAGAACATTGGTGGAAATTAGAGAGACATAATTAGAGGCAAATTATATATATTTATAGGGAGTGATTGAGGACATCATTCACTAACATATGTGAAATTGAGGGCCTAAAAACCATCAATATATGATGATTTTAAATATCATTAGTTCAACATAATGTATTTTGATATCACATTATTGGTTTTAAAATCCCATCCCAAAATTTTATGTATTAATTTATTAATATAATAAGAGGGAAAAAATATACTTGACAAGTATTATTTCATCCTTCAACTAATTCCTTCCACAAACTCATCATTCACACCAAAAGATAATATAATTAAAAAATATTCTATTTTTCCTAATACTATAGGGTTCAACAAAATAATGAATTTATAAAATATTTATTAGACAATTATAAAACTGCATTATACAAACCAGGACATCATGTATGCCAGTGGTAGGTGATCCACCCTTGTCACCCATCAGTTGCATGCTCATGTCTCGTGGCCTTACCGGACTTGACCGGTTGTCGCCCGACATCCGGGTTGTCCTTTTTATGACAATCCAAAAATAATATTAAGAAATGATGTAACCATAACAATAGTATCCAATGTCAAACATAATCGATTACAACCTTTAAACTTATCCAAAATACTTCTCTCCAATCTCACAGTCTAAAATTTATAAGGAAGGTAAAAAAATGAATATCTATTTAGCCACATAATAACATGGAAATACCTTCATCGTGTATTCTTTTGAAACACTCTAACACCATTAAATACAATAAAACCTTATTATTTACATTCATTCTACCATATTCCCGATTGAATACTAGATATATTCTTTATATTAATTTTTTTTAATATTCCAACAATATTGGAATAAACAAACTATTAATAAGTTTCAATTTAATGAATAATATCAAATAAAATTTATCCAAATCAATCATATATTATTCCAAAATAACTACCTCACTATCATGACCATATTATGGTTTACCTTTTATTCAACCATGTATTTTACAAAAAAATTAACCTGAACCTTTGTCACTTTATTTGGTACCATACAATTTCCAACCCTTAATGAAATAGTACTACAATACAATCCTTATATACTCTATAATTATTATCACATGTATTTCATTAATACAATACTCAAATGAATAAAAAATACTTTAATAAAAACAGACGAACTCTAGTCATTAGTCTTCATCTTTGGTAGTATCATAACATGATTATTATCTAATAGGAGCATTAGGTGTATAATGTCATAAGTTGGACATTGATTCTCATAGTTTCCTAAATCCATGCAGATAAAGCTTTGTACATTTGAATCCTTTTTCATACACTTGCAATCACATACATGGGGTCCTTTTTCTCCACACTTATAATAAACTGTCATCCCAATAATTCATTTACCAAGGTGATTATTTCCACAGCTATCACATATGAGAAAATTCTTCTTTCCACTCTTTTCTTTATCCACCTTTCTCTCATCCATCCTTTTCTTTACTTGCATCCTTTAAAATACATAGAACTTAGATACTTCTTTATTTATCTCATTATTAAAAGTTACTATTTCTTTATATGATAAGAATACATATGAAACTAATTCCCTTATAGATGTTGGCTTAATACCATTAAATATATGATCCTTCTTAATCTTTTGATCATGTTGATTACTAAAATTTACAATCCTTCTACTAGGTGCCATTTCTAAATAATGGCATACGGTTGGTTATTTTATGAATCTAAATGCGTAATTCCAAAATTTTAAAATACCCAATAGTAATTTAAAATATTATGCATATAATCTATAATAATAAAAAAATTTATTTGAGAAATTATTTACTCTTAAATCATTCATAATATCTTCTAATGAAAATATTAATTATCTAAAGCATATCTCTCGAGAGTGTCATAACCATGAGTGCATCAAGGCCTCTTTTCGTGTACTGGGATAACCCAGGTCATGCCCAAAACTCATTCTCATATTTTTCACTCCAGGTACATCTGTGTCAGAGACTCCACTACCTTCTCATATCTAGACAGGGATGTATTTCTAGGAAAATACAAAAAATCTCTACATTACTAAAATTGTAGGAGGTTCTTCTATACTAATCCTCAATGTCTATGTTAGGGAAATGTTTCTTAATCAGAGTTTATATAAATCTAGATTTCAAGGTTTTTTATAAACTTCCTTTGATACAAATGTAATTCCCCAACCCCAGTTACCCAGAGTAGGTGCATTATTTTAATATATAAGAATGATACAGGGAAATCATGTCCCAAAAGAGCGATCAATTTAGCTATCTTGGAAGTATATTACATACATGAATGTTATATTACATTATATAATGAAAAATAACAACAACATTGTCTCCATTGACCACATTCATATCTCTTAGACAATCCATGTATTCCATTCATAATACAGTTTTGGATATCCTGGGAAAATAAAACATAAAAAGGGGTGACCTCAGATACTTAGTAAGGGTAAACAATTTAGCGGAATATAACATAAACAATAGGCATGGTGAATAATTAAAAACACATGACATTACATATAATAATCATGAACACATTAGGGTAGAAATATAAGCTATGTAAATAATTACACAATGAAACATAGTCTTGGGTATTATTCTAGTCTAATAACCACATGAACCATCAATTTTATTTTTCATAATTATGGAATATATAATGCCATACATTCTAAAATTTTTTGTGAAGGCCTAGACCAAGACATATAAAAATGAATAAAGCCTCAGCCCAATCCATATAACATATTTTGGAAGGGCACCAAACAATTCCATCTATAATTGTCTCATGAGACCTACTGATGCTTCGAGGAGCTATAGCGGGCACCACCCATCACATACTATGTCCAATACATTCCTCATATGAATATCTTGAATAATAACAAAACATTCTTATTAAAACATGAATATAAAATGTCAATACATTATCCATAAACCGTGAATGGTATAAAAATAACACATCCACATTCAAACATATAAAAAAACATTTATAAAATATGGAGGTTTTTTTTTCATAATAATTATACTTCAAAATAATTTAAAATCCATCAAAAGATGTTGACCTATATTAAAATGATTTGTAAAACTTTTTTATAGAAATTTTCCATTACCAGAAATCATATTAAATTCACACAATTTAGAAAGAAATAAATTTAAATACATTTTTGAATCAATGTCTCCCATAACATGTTGAAACATTTTAATGAAATTAATATTATAAAAACATTCATGTCCATATAAATAAATCCCTAAAAACATTATGAAAACATTGACATTTATGTGATTTATTTAGAAGAATAACTATTTAAAACATTTAAAATGATGTTTTAATAAAAGTATCCCTTAAAAATAATCACATTGAAAACACTTTTATGTAACATGGATACAAATAATAAATATCTCCCAATAAAAACATACCTATTAACAATCTCTAATAATAATGAGATTGAGGAATTAACCATTACCTTGAACATTCCTTTGGTCAAGGGTATGTTTAACAACCTATATAATGACCATATGATGTTGTTAAATTATTCCGGAACCATATTCATAATTATTATATCATAAATGATTCATTTAGACTTTATATTACCCATTTACTAATTTTTTCCAGGTTAAATTATCATTTTGTGTAATTATCGCTTTCTTAATAGTATGTGTTTTAATGTATTATTCTTGATCATATAATTTAGATCATGATTTAAATAATTATATAATATAAAACATTATTTATATAACATATATTTTTAGAATATAGATATTTATAATTGATATATATATAAGAAAAGGAAGGCACCATTTATGGAGACGGTAGGCCGTACATACGCATAAACTTTGATTTCGTTTTCATATCGTATTGAACAGAAGTAACTGAATAAGATATATGTACGTGCATATATATATATCTCTCCAGTAGCATTATTTTTTCATGAATTACATACTTATTAATATTATATATTTTTATAATCATTGTTGAATGGGGAACGTGGGAATGAATCTCATCGCGTCGTGGAGATGGTAATCCGTACGTACGCACGAGCAACAATATCATTGATGTATAAATCATATGTAATTTGATGGTATATAATATATAATGAATAATTAACATGTTACATATTTTATTTACATCACTTATACTAATTTTTATACTCATCCAAATAATGAAGTGTTTGAATAACAAACTACACCACGACGTGGAGATGGTAAGCCGTACGTACGCACGTTTGTTGACTTTGTCATTTATAGGATGGATAGAATAATGAATATGGTTGTACAATTTTTATAATAAAATAATATAATATCTATGATATTGGAGTTATATTTTTTATAATGGAAACAACAAATAAAGGGGAAGTTGATGAAGAAACAACTTGAAATAGGTGGTTAAAGTTTTACCTCTTATCCTAGTTCTTCATTTTGATTTCTTAAAAAGGACTTCATTGGCTATCTTTGTGACCAAAAGAAGTCTGTTATGATTAAGGGAGGATCTTTAGGATGATATTTTATCTGGGTTTGGCCGCCCCAAAATCTTTGGAGGTGTGAAATTAAAAGAAGGGGAAGTACCCCTTTATAAGGGAGGTTAGGGTCACTTTAGGTAACTCTTGAGAAATTATTCAGTAATAAAATAATTTTCAGTTTATAATATAATTAAAATGATTTATATATATTATAAGGTGGTATGGGTCGACATATTCTCAACTAATAGGTTTTAAACAGGTTTTGGTTCACATATTACCATTATCTTTTAGATTTAACTCAGAGTTAAATTGTTTGACATTTACCGTGTCTCTTTGTATTTTTATTTTATATGGTAAAAAACATACTATAATAAGCAAATATAACCCTATGTGGTTAATTATTAATATATATGACCTTATATAAGTCCTTTGTCTGGACCATATATTTTTATAATATTATATCAATTAATAATATAGCAATTGTTTTAAAAACAAAATTATGTCAATTTTGACGGTATTTAGTATTTGATTTTTATGAAAGCCATAAAAACTTTATTACATAGAATAATATTTATTTACAAAACCCTAACATGTCATATTAACATAATGAATTATTTTAATTTATCAGACATCTCAATTTACATTTATTGGGATATTTATAATATCAATTGTTTTAATATTTCATTATTAATGTAATTACATCATCATAATTGTGTCTTAATTAAATTAAATTATTAAATTTCTAAAAATTTTAAATAAAATTAAATTATGTAGGAAATATTTTTATCTTTCTAATGAATATTTATAGTTTATGATATCAATTATATAACCCCATATAAAAATGTTTCACTAAGCGATACATGCTTTGGTTATTTTTGTATTTACTTTAGATTAATTAATATAAAATGTCATTATCCCTAAAAAGTGGCTCCATGGGGTCCTGCAATCAACCCACTGATGACCATGGTCATACATATATCAACTAATATGAATTGGATCCATGTTAGGGTAATTTAATATTATTATTATATTATTTTTTACCCTTATTTATCATATTTATCATTTAACCAAGTTAAATAAAATATTTACCGATGTATTTTCTCATAATGTCTAAAAATGAAAGTTACCTATTTACACAATTTAGACCTTCGGATTCCAAATATGGAATACATGTTTCCATATTCAAAACATATAAGTGACAGTAATTAATTTAAAATTAATTCTTGTTGTCAAAACAAAAAGCGTGTTTTTAAGAAATAATAACTATCAAAAGATCGACACTTGTTCATGTTTAGATTAAATGTGAAATTAGACAAAATGACCTAGATTATATTAAATGATAAAAATATAATCTAATGATTCTTTAAATCCCCTCCAAGGTATAATTTAACACTACTAATTATTTCAATTCAAAAAGTTGTTTTCAATTAAAACATAGTGTTTTCACTTTTTATCAATGTATGAATGTTATCAAGAAATTACCAAAATTTTTTCCAAATTAAATATTTATCTCTCACATCTAAATGAGAAGTTTATGTTTTCATATTTAAAATAAAAATGTTAGATATTTCATTAAAAATTTCACAATTAGTAGGCGGTAAATTGTATTATTGAAAAATTATTCTTTTATCTAAAAAATTGAATTTGTCCATTTATTATAACTAAGAAAACGCATTATATGGGTTTTAGAATTATATATAGTCTATAGGATTGAAAATAAATTTAATACTATTCATAACTACTTTTTGAATGGCAAGTTTGGTATGTTGTGGGAGTTAGAACATGGTGTTGCGTGTAGTATAAGCTATTTAATTACTTTTACAAGTTAACAGACTATAAAATATGGGGGTGTAACATCCTCCATCTCTTAGGACATATCCTAAAATCGATCGTTCTTCCATTGCACCATTAATAAAGGAGTCGTCTATCCACACTTAATATTCATGATATGATCCACTATTCCTATAGGATTCACCTAAAAGAAATCATATACATGTAACTGACCCTCCTTCTGCGAAAAAGCCTGAGACATTTCAGAATAGAAATTCTCCAACTAAAGAACATAGAAGATTTCATGCATAACATTGTAACTCTAGGGTAACAATAATCTATTGGACACTAGACCAACCCTCCCTAGAATCTCAAATGGCCCAACGTATATTTGAAAAATCATACAATGTATCATTATCCTCTTATATCCTATCCTTAGTGAAACATGTTAAAACCCACAATCCCCCACCTTGAACTCTAGGGGTCATCTGCAGTTGTTAGCTTACGATTTCAGACATGAATATGCATTATCCATCTAATTCTGAATAAAAAAAACATGCTCAGTGGTCTCCTTGACAACATGAGGTCCCAACATTGTTGCCTATTCTACCTCCATCCAACACAAGGGTCATTGGCATGGCCTACCATGCAAATCCGCATATGGTTCCAACTTGATTAAAGATTAAAATCTGTTATTATTGGGGAATTCACCCATCAGTATATGTTTATCTGAAGAACCTCGGAAATCTTGGACGCATGCCTGAAGAATATTCTCAAGCACCTGCATCATGCTCTATGACTGAACATCCATGTGAGGGTGGTAAGCTATGCTCAGAATCACCTGGGTAACCATCACCCTCATAAAACCATTCGAAAAACCAGTTATAAACTAGGCATCCCTATATGAAATGATATAATGTGGGGTCCTGTGATAGCATTCAATCATAGGGTTGTACAAACTCCCAAGATCATCATCACTGAAGATTTCCTTAATCAGCGGGAAATGTAAAACAATTTTAGCCTATAAATAACAACCCAAATAGAATTATTACCTCAAGGATTGCTTGGTAAAACCATCAAAACATTCATCATGAAATCTTTACATTTCCACTTCGGAATGTGTAAGAGATGAAAAATCTGAGCAGGTCCATGATTCTCCCCCTTCACCTAATGATAGGTGGAGAACCTCAAATCATAATCCTCCACATCCCTTTTCATACCAGTCCAACGATACTAACAATGTAAATCCCAATACATCATTGTGACACCATGATTCTATGCCCATATATAGGAATGAAAATCCCACATCAGCTCGCTCCACATGTCGCTTGAAACCTATACGGCACCATGTGAATGCAGAAAATCATCCATGAGTATGGTCTAACCAGAATGAGGTGCCTCACCTTCCACACTCTCCAATAAAAACAGGCCTTCATAATTTTATAGTTCTCTATCCTCAATTTTTCTATTAGTATAGACGTAACAAATAATGATGAAAGAAATGTATGTCTCTGACTTCCATGAACTCCAATTGCATCTTAGAAAACTAATAAATAAGGAGTTATTATTTTTTGGATTGGTGAACTATATGTACATGAGTCCTTATTCTCAATGCATCATCCACTACATTGACATTACCAGATGCGTAGGTATGCTCGATATCAATGGAATAAAGGTATTCCACAAGCATTTGATTCCTCTGATTCATATCACATATTATTATTACATTCTTGAGGATATTTTGGTCCGTATACAACACAAAATGATCTCCATGTATATAATTTCTCCAACATTGTAAAGCATGAGAAACCATAGGTAATTCGAGACCACGGAGCAGGTAATTCCCCTCGCATGGCCTCAACTATTGAGACCCATACACAGTGACTAATTCCCCCTGCATATGAACTTTAACTAGCCTAATACCTACTGTGGAATTGTAGAAATTGCATCTTCTACCCAAATTTGGAAATATAAATATCATTGATGAAGTTAATATCTCATTAAACTCATAAAAGGCTCCCTCATAGGACTATATCCATACATACTTCATAACCTTTTCAGTCAGTCCCATCAACAGAACAACTAAATCAGAGAAGTACCATATGAAATGATGGTAGTGACCATCGATCCCTAAGAAAATATACACAAAAAAAATGTTCCTGGGATGCTCTCAGAACAATATTGATCTCACCTTCCATGGGTCAACTGATACTCTGGCCTCTTAGATAATGTTTTCCATGAAGTGAATCCAATCCATATAGAAGTTTCACAAGAATACTTAAACATATAATTTATTCTCTCTCAATGTATTCAAAAATATCTCATGATATGTGGAATTTTATTGTCAATTATAAAATAATCCATGATATCATCAATACAAACCAAAAAAATGAGTCAAGATAAGGATGAAACACACTGTTCATAAAAAAAATGAAAATTGTTGGAGCGTTCATGAGACTGAATGTACAAATAAGATACTCATACAAACAATGATTGTAATGAAAGGATATGAGAGGTATATCAAATATCTAACACACACCTCATGATAACAAAATCATAGACCAATCATTCAGAAAACTGAAGCCCTTTAATTCTGGTTGATAATATCATAATTCCCTTGAAAAAGATATCAATTCATAACCATAAATTCATTCAATCTCCAATAACCCATTCCATGCCTGAGGGTATCGTCTACATTTTTGTGAAAAAGGTATAGAGAACCCCACAAAGAAGTAATATGTCTGGTGAAATACTTAGCATCCATATCTTCTAGAAATATCTTGAAGTATTGAATCTAAGTCTTATACATGATGTATGAAGTAATGAATAATAATTAATCTCATGGAGTAGCTCGATAGTGAACTCTGCCTCTCTCATTGGAGGAATGCCAATGAAATCATCTGGGAAGAAATACCTAAATCAATAAACCACAAGAGGGAAATCCATCTAATTTGATACTCGGTAATCTAGATATAAACTAGTAATTTGGGATCTCAAATTTCCAATCCCATGATACTCGGGTCCATATCCTCTCACCTTGACATCCCATTAACCTTTTTTATGAAATGGTCTTCCCATTAGTGACATAAGAATGACATAGCAGTGTTAGAGATCAACTATGTCCTAGAAGAGTTTCCAGCATCTTAAAATATTAAAAATATTAAACACTGATCCCAAAAATGTGAACAATGCGAACAAATAGAAACTATGTCAATCCACTATATCATAAAGTTCAGAAGCTATAACTAATACTACAAAATTTTATCTCTTACAATAGATGGTCTGAGATCTTTAACCTATTTTGTAAGGACCCAACCCCAGTTTCCCAGATCCGGTTCCTTGTTTGATTATGTTGGCATACATACAAGGAATAAAAATCTCAAAAGACAATGTAGTTTTGTATTATTGAAAAAAGTTAAGTACATAAATTTATCATTACAACATGAAGGGAAACAAAAACACTATTTTATTCCACTAGAAACATCACGTCTCCTAGATTATGCTTGCAAGTCATTCATAAATTACTTCTTCATATCCTGAGAAAGTGAAACAGAAGAAAGGGGTGAGATCTAATTCTCATTAAGTGTAAGCAATACAATAGACGATAATAGAAAGATTAGACATGGTGAATAATTGAAAACACATTCCTTTAATAATAAATATGAAAACAATATGGCAGGAAAATGAGCTGAGTAAATATATCCATCATAAAACATAATCATGGGGATTCTACTAGTTGAATAACCACAATAACTTTAATTTAATAGATTCATAATAAGTAAGTGCATATTCCAGACATTTTGAATCATTTTTTGGGGCCTCATCCAAGACATATAATGATTAAGGCCTCGGCCAAAAACCATATCCAATTGGGAAATGCCTCGATGAATTCCACATCTATTTGCCTCATGAGAACTGCCGATGAATTGAAGGGCTATAGAGGGCCCCAACCATCACATAATAAGTCCAATGAATTAAACATATGAGTTGGGATAAACATAAACAAAATAAACATTCATATTAATACTGTCATATGAAATGTAACTATCTTTCCAGAATCATTAAACATAAAACACTAACCATTCGAAATAATATGGTGAATGGTTTTTGGATAGATTATCTACAATAGAGTTAGTCATAAACCATTAAATAAAATTTGGTAGATTACATAATAAATTATTAAAACATACTAATACCATGTAATCAACAAGAGTGTTGAGTTATATGAAAACACTCTTATAAAATCATTAAACAATTCTGGAGATAAATACTCTTTTATTTTGAAAAGAAGAGTTCTTTTGGAATAATCTTTGTATAAAACCATAAGTTAAGTAAGATAGTATTTTAATAATAAAATGAGTGGTTCTATAAATAAACTTTTTTCCAAATACATATTATAGAGTGCCTTTGAAAAAAGGTAAGAATTTGAGAAATTCTCTTGAATCCGGCTTATATTTTGGAATCAAATTTGAAAGTTTCATTAAAAAACATGTAACAATTCATAAAATAAGGCAAGGTTATGGTTTTTAAACATATATATGGTACTAAAACAGAATATATGATGTGTACATAACAATACATAACAATTTCATTGAGTTAATTATACAATGAAAGTATCCCGAATGAATATTGAAGTTCGGGTGGAAACCCCTTACCTTAAGTCCAAACGTGATCCGCTCTTTTAATTAAGTTCCTGGAATATGAAATTATACGTTTTAATAACTTATTTCAGAACCTATTAGACATATTAATTTTACTATAATTCTGGATAGCTCATTTTTGTCTATATTGAAAAGTTATTGTATTGAATTCTGTCATTCTAAAGTGTTTATCTCCTATATTTTCATATTCAGTTCACTTCTTTTTATGTAATGAAGTTCATGTGGAATGGTTATAAATTTCCATTATTGGAATTATATATTATTAATGAACATAAAGAATTTATAATGGACATTTATATCATTTGTTTATGTGGAATTAGGATGAACCATTAGATGACCACAAATTTGATTATTCGGCGGTATTTGGAAGATTAGGAAATAGTTTTATCATAAAACATAAATATATGTACATATTCTGGTTCATGAATATTAATTAGATTATGACAAATATATTATAGTATGGTTATACCCTGAACATGGTTTCATGACCAGAAATTAAGATGAAATTGGAGAATGAAACATCGTTGTCCACGAAGGTTATAAATCGGAACCTCATGGATGTCGATATCGTTTATAAAAATAAAAGGGAGGGAGTAAGAATATTTATGATGTTTCTTCCATTCACATGATATAAATCCAGTATATATATGTTACTGGAGTTATCATGATCATTTGGATAGAGTAGGTGAGGATATGATTGCAAAAGAAGATACATTGAAATGAAACAAAATGAAAACGAAGGGTGCTTTACCTCTTTAAATATCCTCCTTGGGAAACTCTTTAAGGGAAGGGGTTTTGGTCTTTTGGAAAGACTAAGAGCTTCCTGGTATTGGGGAGTGACTAGGGAATGGTAATTGGGCAGAACATTGGGGAGCATCAAGTCTTAGAGTAGTAAATAGAAGAGGTAGTGGTGGGGTGTTTTTATAGTGGAGGAGAGAAGTAATTTTTGAATATTTAATTCATTATTTTATTATTTCTCTCAAGACAACAAATAGATTTGTTTCATGTGACCCCTAATAGTAATAATGGCTTGTCAGTTCTAACCAAGTGGGCTTACATCATCCTTCCATCACCTATGATTCAATAAATCAAGTATTTGGAATTTATCATATTTTATTGTATTTTACTATTAATAAAAAATTCTATAATTTCATAAAAATCCCAAAAATTCACCCCTACCATTTTTCGACGTGTATAATTAAGAATTGAAGTCCTTTTATGAAAAATAATTTTCTATATATTAATAATTTAACTTTTAAATAAAATCATACTTAATTAAAAAAATAACAGTTCTAATTCAAAATCTACTTCTTTATCACAATGAAAATTTCACCAAGATGTTAATATATTCATGCCTTAAGAAAATAAAATAATAATAAAATTAACTATTTATAGGGGTAATATTACTATTCATATTATTATTCATAAGGGTATCTTACTATTCACTAAAAAACAAGTTTGTTCTATCGGACTGCAAATGACTTACTGAACACAACTCTAGATGACAATTATTCGAAATTTCAATCATAGAAGAGAAAAAGTTTTGTTTTATTGTCTATATTATAAAATTTTGTTCTATATTTATTTTCAAAACCTTTTGGTGTTACATTCTACCCTCCATACAAAAATTTTGTCTTTGAAATTCACAAAATATTACCTAAAAAGATTTGGGTATGTCTTTAACATAAACTCCTCAGGCTCCCATGTTGCTTCCTCTATCTTATGGTTCCTCCATAGAACCTTCACCAGACGAGATGTCTGATTTTTCAATACATGTTCTCTAGTATCATGAATCTTTATAGGCACATCATAGTAATATAGATCAGGCTCAAGTTCCACTTCATCATAAGTGAGTACACGTGTTGGGTCGGGCATGTCGTTTCTTAACATTGACACGTGGAACACATTATGAACCTTGGAGAGACTTGGCGGCATTGACAAATGGTAAGCTACGAATCCAATTCGGTTCATAATTTCAAAAGGACTCAGGTATCTAGGATTTAATTTTCCCTTCTTACCAAATCGCATAATACCCTTCCATGGAGATAGCTTTATGAAAACATGATCACCTTCTTGAAACATAAAATCCTTCCTTCAGTTCTCTACATATGTCTTTTACCTACGTTGAGCTTTTTTGATCTGGTTCTGGATAATCATCACCTTTTCGTAGTTTCTTCAACATGTTATGGTCCCACGAGCTTTCTTTCAACAACATCATCCCAGCATGTTGGTGTACGACAGTGCCTCCCATATAATTCTTCATAGGGTGTCATCTGTATAATTTAATGGAAGCTATTGTTGTAGGAAAATTATATGAGAGGTAAGAACTGATGCCACATTCCTTGAAAATCAAGTGTACAAGACATCAACATGTCTTCCAATGGTTGAGTTTTCCGTTTTGATTGTCCATCAGTTTGTGGGTGGTAGGCAGTGCTCCAACGAAGATCAGTATCTAGGGCCTTTGGAAGACTTTTCCATAATCTTGATGTAAAACGTGGATCACGATCAGAAATAATAGATAGGGGTACTCCATTAAGTCTCACAACTTCATTAATATATAGTCTTTATAGACGTCCAAGTGGTAGATCTTCTCTTATAGAAAGAAAATTTTCTGCCTTGGTATGTCGATCAACAATAACCCATATTGCATTGTTTCTTCTAGGAGTCTTTGGTAGTCCCATGAAAAATTACATCGTGATGTTATCCCATTTCCACTCAGGTATGTGAAGAGGTTTCAATACTCCTCCAGACTGTTGCCTTCCAACTTTCACTTGTTTACAAAACATACATCTGGACACAAAATCAGCAATCTCCCTCTTAATATTTTACCACCAATAGTGTTCCTTCAAATCTCTATACATCTTAGTTTTAACAGGGTGTATAGGTAAATTGGGACTATGAGAATCATCCACAATTACCTTTTTAGATCAGGTATATTGGGAACACAAAGTCTCCTCCCAAATTTCAATAATCCATTTTCATATACCAAGTCACTCAATCTCCCATCATTCACAGCTTTAATCTTCTTTTGAAACTCTTGATCATCATCATGATAACTTTTTGTCATTTCTAGTATAGATGGTTTGAAAACCATTTGAAAAACCATTGATGTTTCACCTTCCCTAGTTATTCCCATTTCCATCTCTACTATATCAATGAAAATATGATCCCTTTCAACTACCATCTTGTTCAAACCTCCATGATTCTTTCCGCTCAAAGCATATTCCACCATATTTTCCTTCCCTGTGTGGTAGTGTATCGTTCAATAATAATCCTTTAGAAGTTCAAGCCACCACTTTTTCCTCATGATTAGTTATTTCTGTGAGAAAATATACTTCAAACTCTTGGGATCCCTATAAATCTCACATTTTTCACCATAGATATAATGTCTCCAATTCTTCAATGAAAATATTACAAAAGCAAACTCAAGATCATGAGTAGGATAGTTTTGCTCATTACTTTTTAGTTGTCATGATAAATAATAAATAAACCTATAATTTTGCATAAGGAAAAAAACCAAGCCATTTCTTTGAAGCATCACTATAAATAAAAATCTCGTCATTCCCTGATAGTAGAGTCAATATTGAAGAATTGAATAATCTTCTCTTCAGTTCATCGAAACATTATTCAGAATATTTTGTCCAATCAAATTTAACTCCTTTACGTGTGATTTCATTAGTGGGTTAGCGAGTCACGCGAAATTCCGTACGAAACGCCGATAATAACCTACTATGCCAATAAAACTGCATACCTCAGTTTTGTTTGTTGGCATGGGACAATATTGTATTGACTTTGTCATTGCAGGATCAACTAGGATTCTATCCTTAGAGACAATATGGCCAAGAAAAGAAATCTATTTAAGCCAAAATTCACACTTTCTAAACTTTCCATATAATTCATGTCTTCTAAGAGTCTTAAATATAACGCGCAAGTGATTTTCATGATCTTCACATCTTTTGGGGTATACCAAGATATCATCAATAAATACCACTACAAAATCATTGAGATATTTCTTGAAAACTATATTCCTTAGATCCATGAAGACATAGGGTGCATTATTCAGTCCAAAAGGCATTACTGTAAACTCGTAATGCCCGTACCTGGTTCAAAACAATGCTTTTGGAATGTATTCCTTCTTAACACTCAACTGATGATATCCATATCAATGTACAATATTTCGAAAGTATTGATCTCCATGCATTTGGTCTAATAAATCATTAATGTGAAGTAGGGGATACTTGTTCATTATTGTAATAGCATTGATTTCCCTATAATCAATGCAAAGCCTCATGGATCCATCTTTCTTCTTGACAAAGAGGACATGGGCTCCCCATGGAGAAACACTAGGTAGAATAAATACCTTATTACTAAATTCATATAGTTTCTTCTTTGATTCCACTAATTCCATAGTGGCCATTATATAAGGGTTCTTCGATATGGGCCTTGAACCAGGAATTAAATCAATAGAAAACTCAATTTCTCATTCTAGAGGATGTCCAGGTAAATCATCTGGAAACACATCAACATATTCTCTCACAATATGTACTTCCTCTATTTGAACATTCTTTTCCTCATCCATAGTTTTTTCATTCTCTTCCTCCCCAATAATTGAATTTAGTTGAGCTACTATGGGTGGATCTAGATAAGAATCAGGCGGTGATGATTCTACTCTAAAGATAAGGTGTTCTTTATCATTGTAATCAAAAATTGTAACCTACTTATTACAATAAATTTTTGAGTCACGGTCCAAAAGCCAATCCATACCAAATATTATATTGAATTCAATCATGGGTATGACAATTATATCAGTAGATAAGGAACTTGTATATTACATAATGGGAACTAATTGATAGAACATTGTTGCAATGATACTTCCCTTACGAGTTTTGACTGACAACTCCCTCATTAACTCAAATTGTAAGTATCTAATTTTCATAGAAAAATGGGAAGATATTAAACAATGTGATGATCCAAAATCAAATAAAGCATTGTCTAAACTTGAATAAACAATTAAAGTACCTTCCACCACATTATTATGAACTTCAACCACTGCAGTTTTGATTTCATAATCTTGTCCTTGATACCTCTACATTTTCATTATCATATTTGCTTCGATGTTTTGGACAATCATTAGCATAGTGTACCATCTCTTGAAAACTATAGCATTGAAAATCATTCACTTCCTTCTTCCCTTTGCAATCACCAGCAAGATGGCCTTTCATGACCACATTTATAGCATACTCCTTTTCCATTAAGCATGCACTAGGGTGTTTCCTTCCACAATTGTCACATGGTGTAAATTCAACTCTCTCGTTCATCCTCGGTTCCTTATTTCCTTTCCCATGGTTTTCAGCAGCCCTCTTCTTTTATTGATTTCCCTTCAATTCATAAGACTTTGAGAATTATTTTTCTTTCTTGATGGAACATGAAACTATATCCTCATATGAAGACAAATGTTGGGAGACTAATGCCTTCCATTGGAATGGATTTAGGCCATTAAAGAATCGATCAATTTTTATCCTTGGATTTTGTATCGATTCTATATCATGTCTTTCTAATCTTGTGAAGGTAGCTTCATAACATGCCACATTTTTATCTTCCTTCTGCCTCATATTCATGAATTTTCTCTCTATATCTTCTCGCTTCTCATAATGGAAATATTTTTCTATGAATATTTTCTTAAATTCCATCCATTCCATCTCTTCTATCACTTCCTCCTCCTTTGTGTTTTGGATTAATGACCACCACTGACATGCATCTTCTGATAGACTATATATTACCATTACAACCTTCTCTCTTTCATTATATCCCAGAGCAGAAATATCTTCTCAAGGGAACATATCCACTACTCTGCTACAAACAGGTTTGTGAATGATGGAGGCTGTTGTCACATAAAGAAATCTGGCATGGGTCCTCCATATGGTGGATCTGGATGCTCCATACGGGTATGGATATTATTAATAACCTCAGTAAGTTGTCCCAGTATAGTTATGAGTTTCTCATCACCAGTCACATCACCAGAGCCAACATCATTATCTTTCGTCAGAGGAAAACCCCTACTGGGGACCTGTGCATTCATGCGATTTCAATTCCATCCACTAGGCACCATATCTAGATAATGGAATACACTATATTAGGTTATGAATCATAATGTATAGTCTTAAGTTAAATATAATCAGAAAAATTGAGATCCTATGCTTGTCTAATCCAATATTCACAAAAATGGTTTCTTTGAGGAATATTTTCATTAAACTCCTTCATAATGGCTTGTAAACAAAATATAAATTATCCTATGCATATCCCCCAAGAGTGTCATAACCAAGAGTGTAGCAAGGCCCTTTGTCATGCATCAGTTCCAATTCGAGTCCAGCTCAAAGCGGTGTTTTCTGGTTTTACCCCTAGATACATTTTTGCTAGACCCGCATCTACCTGCTCGTATCCAGACAGGGACGTATTGCTGTAAAGATCCATATAATCTATTACTTTCGAAAACATCAGGACGTTATTGTATGTATATCCTCAAAGACTAACATAGGGACACTTCCTCAATTCTATGATTTCTAAAACATGTTTCTGAGTATTCCACTAAACTTCATCTGATACCAACTGTAAGTACCTAACCCCAGTTTCCGAGAGCCGGTGCCTTAATTTATTACATTGGCATACATACAAGGAATAAGAATATCAAAAGAACAAGTAGTTTAGTATTATTTGAAACAAGTTACATACATAAGATAATCATTACAACATGAAGGGAAACAAAAAAACTATTTTATTCCACTAGAAACATCATGTCTCCTAGATTTTGCTTGTATGTCCTTCAAAAATTACTTCTTAATATCCTGAGAAAATGAAACATAAGAAAGGGGTGAGCTCAGACCCTCAGTAAGAGTATGACATATAGCAGAATATAATATAAACATTAGATATGGTAAATAATGGAAAACACATGCCTTTAATAATAAATATGAACACATTATGGCAAGAAAATGAGCTGAGTAAATAATTCCCTAATACAAAATAATCACTGGGATTGAAATTGTCAGAAAACCACATGAAAATTCAATTACTAGCTTCATAATGAGGGATGTGCATAATCCAGACATTCTGAATCAATTTATCATGGCCTCAGCTAAAAAATCTAGTGATTAAGGCCTCGGCCAAAATCCATATCACATTGGGAAAGGCTTTGGCCAATTCCCCCTCTATTTGTCTCATGATACCTACGGATGAATCAAGGGGATATTGCACACCCCACCAATCACATAATAAGTCCAATTAATTCCTTATAAAATTGTGGATAAACATAAACAACATATACATTCATATTGAAACTATCATATGAAATGAAACTATCTTTCCCCAATCATTAAACATAAAACACTAACTATTCAGAATAATATGGTGAATGGTTTTAGGATAGATTATACATAATAGAGTTAGTCAAAAACCATTAAATATAATATGGTAGATGACTTTATTAATGATTAAAACCTAACAATATCATGTAATCAACATGAGTGTTGAATTAGATGAAAACACTTATAAAATCATTAAGAAATTCTGGAGATAAATACTCTTTTATTTTGAAAAGAAGAGTTCTTTAGGAAACATATTTATATAAAAGAACAAGTGAAGTAAGGTACTATTTTCATAATAAATTGAGTGATTCTATAAAAAATTGTTTCCAAAAACATATTATATAGTGCCCTCGTAAATAGGTACGAATTTAAGAAATTCCCTTGAATCTGGCATGTATTTTGGAAACTGTTTTGAATGTTTCTTTTAAAAACATTTAACTATTCATAAAATAAGGAAAGGTTCTGGGTTGTAAACAAATATATGATACTAACACAGAATATATGATGAGTACATAACAATGCTTAATAATTTCATTGAGGTAATTTGACAATGAAAGTATCCCGAATGAAAATTTATGTTTGGGTGAAAAACACTTACATTAACACCAAACATGTTCCACTCTTCTACATAAGCTCATGGAATATGAAATCATACATGTTAATAACTTATTTCAGAACCTATTAGACATGTATTTAGTTTAAAATAATTCTGGGTAGTTCATTTATGTCTTTATTGTGAAGTTATTTTATTGAATTCCATCGTTTTGGAGTGTTCTTTTCGTTTATTTTCATATTTGGTTCACTTGTTTTTATGTAATGAAGTTCATGTGGAATGGTTATAAATATATGAGATTGGAATTATATATTATTAATGAACATAAATAATTGATAATGGTCATTTCTAACATTTTTTTACATGGAATGTGGATGAACCATTAGATGACCACCCCATTTATTTTTCATCTGTATTTGGAAAATTATGAACTAGTATTGTCATATAACATAATTATACGTACATATTATGGTTCCTGAATATTAATTAGGTTATAACACGTATATTATAGTCTGGATCAACAATGAATATGGATTCATGACCATTAATGAAGAAAAAATTGAATAACAACACTTCATCATCCATGAAGGATATAAATCGGAACCTCAGGGACGTCGATTTCGTTTATAAAAATAAAAGGGAAGGAGTAAGAATATTTATTATGGTTCTACCATTCACATGATATAAATCTATTATATAGATTTTACTAGAGTTTTCATGATCATTTGGACAGAGCAGGTGATGAGAGGATAACAATAGAAGATAAATTGAAATGAAACCAAATGAAAGACAAGGGAGCTTTACATCTTGAAATAACCGCCTTGATAAACTCCTTAAGGGAAGGGGTTTTGGACTTTTGGAAAGACTAAGAGATTCTTTGTTGTGTGGATTGACCTGGGAAGGGTAATTGGGAAAAATTTGAGGAAAATCAAGGATTATAGTAGTGAGGAAAAGAGGTAGTGGGGGGTGTTATAGTGGAGGAGAAGAGTAATTTTTGAATATTTAATTCATTATTTTATTATTTCTCTCAAGACAACCAATAGTATCGTTTCATGTGACATATAATAGTAATAATGGAATGTGAGTTCGAACCAAGTGGGCTTACATCATCTTTGTGTCACCTATGATGCAGTAAATCACGTATTTAGAATTTATCATATTTTATCGTATTTTACTATTCATAAAAAATTATAGAATTTCCGAAAAATTCCCAAAATTCACACCTACAATTTTTCGGCATGTTGAATTGAAAAGTGAAGTCCATTTTTACAAAATAATTTTCTAAATATTATTAATTTAAATTTTAAATATAATTATATATAATTCAAAAATTAAGAGTTCTAATTCTACAACTACAACTTTATCACAATGAAAAAATCACCAAGATGTTATTACCTTCTATCCTTAAGAAAATAAAATAATAATAAAATTTACTATTCATTAGGGTCATATTACTATTCATATTACTATTCATAAGGGTATGTAACTATTCACTAAAAATCATGTTTGTTCTATCGTACTATAAATGACTTATTGAACACAACTCTAGATGACCATTTTTCGAAATTCAAAACATAGAAGAGACAAAGTTGTGTTTTAATGGCTATATTATAAAATTTCGTTCTTTATTTATTTTCAAAACTGTGGGGTGTTAGATATTTTATCTATTTCTCTATATATGATTGGCATGTACTACATCTATGTGACACTACTTAGCTACCCTGAGATATTCCACCCCATTATTGCTAGGAAATAGAGTTAGGGATATCATGGTCATGACTACCACCTCATTCTGAATGGCCTAATGAATTATATATCTTGACCTGAAGAGAAGATTCAGACCCCAATCATGAATGTCTCTGTGATCCATACCCTCACTCACTAGCCAATAGAGGAAACATCAAACAAAAAAACAGTATATGGCCCATCCTATCGCATGATCGGCACTCGACTACATCCTGATGACATTATGGCCTCTTATGCCATAGATTACAGGATTGCAATCGGCGTACATGGATACCTAAATAAATGTTATGATTGATTGTATAACTGTGAGATTTAAATAGATAATTCATCCTACTATTGGTTGAGACAATAATAGGTCTAGGTGTCGAACCTCCCTAGATCACACCTCTAGACTCCCTCGGGTTATTATCAGTAATCAGTGTCTGGTTCACTATAGTGGATATAGTAGTCAACCAGAAATATTTTACCTACGATCAGATGATATACCTCAGTCCATCCTCAAATTTCCTAGCCTTCGACACATTGTCACCCATAAAAATAATTATGAATCATTGGATTATAGTAAAATGGTCCAATTAGTCCATAACTAATAGGGAGACCTACTCTAGATGCATAAAATTGGGAGATCTATTATTCCTTAGTGCCTCAGGATAGTATTGACGATAGTAGTCTATTTGAAAATTTTATAATTGTGTTTCTTGATGATGCTATATCTAAGTAATCAAATCCCACCATCTCTTGGTGGAACCACACAATATATATGTCAGGATCATAATCCTCTTATAAGGAGGTGTTTCTAAAATCCTGATGATTGAAAACACGGAGTCTATCAATGATTCTACACCATGTGGTTCACCATCCCATGAGATCTTGAGTAGATGCTATTACCAAAACACACGGGTTCGCTCTACCATAGACACAATAGGTTGTGGTTTTCCCATCATAGAATGTGTGAACCTCATAAAGCCGTTATAGAACTATGAATTCCCCCCCCATTAGGTATACCAGTTGGGAATTTTACTAGAATAACTAGAGAACCCATTGTTGGCCCACAGAATACCATCTCTATGGTATTTTCTTCACCACCCTCTTGGAATATAGCTAGATGTTGTTGTAGTGGCATGATTCTACAAGGTCAAGTCACACATTAGTCCAAGATTGAGTTTAGTGTAAAAGTTCCAAAGATTCAAAACAACAGGATATGTCTAAATAATACATTAAGAAAGAACCCCTCTATATTTACCATGGTGTAGATATAGGTGTAAAATAATTGAGAAATATTATCAATAGCCCACTACGATGGTCAGGTCAAGTCACATTCTCTACAAAATGTTATTGTCAGAAAATTAGTTTCATTAATTTAAATTAAAATCTATTTTCACAATCATATCCATAATGGTATGATTATTTCCAATCTATGGGGGTCCATAAAACCCACAAATCAAATCTTGGCATCCACCTATAGCATGTTACAACCCTATTCAATATAATATTGAAACATGATCAACAAAATTCTTATCCATGAGGGTCTATACACCTCAATGACCAAATCGTGGAGTCCAACCAATTCGAATCGTGACACATACAAATACACCTATAAAAATATAAGTAATATCTATCACAGTACATATAACAAAAAAAATAAATCAGTAATGATCCTTAATGGAATGGAATGAATGCATGTCATGTGATTTCTAAAAATGTATATATGATGAATCAGATTAAATAACCCCATCTAATCAAGTTTCAAAAGAACATAACCACATTTATATCAATACAAAACTACCACAAATTATGTGTCACCCAATGGTGAAATCAAAACAATTGTAATTTTCATGAAACCATAAGATCATAAATAAATTTGGGGAATTTTTTATTTCTCCTATACATAGAGTAGATATTTCTAGACATAGATTATTACCACAACCCATTACTCTAATATACCTTAAAATTTTCTCCGAAAAATAATCCAATCCCAAAAAATATGCTTTGATACATCTCTGTAACATGATGAATCTAGATGGAACCTAATAGTGCTCAGATCTCAATTGGCTACATGGACTGAAGATTATCTCCACAAATGCCAGAGGCTACCGAATAGCGGTGAGGGAAATGGTTATGATATTGGGGATAATGTTCTCTCATTTGATGAGTGTAACACAATGAAAACAATAAGAATACAATAGTTAAAGAAGTAATATTGTACAACATATGTAAATAGTGGAATACTGATAAAAATAATAATTTAGATTTCATATCATAAAAAAGATGATAACACATTTTACTTGTTCCATAAAACTACCAAAACATGATACACAAAAGTAATGTACAATACAAGTACCAAAATTAAAAAACGTTCAAAATCTATATCAGAATCATCACAACCCTCTGGCTGGTCTCATTCCCCCTTCTCTTAAGAATCATATAATGTTCCTGTTGAAGGTAACATTACCTTATTGACAACTACAACCGTATAATCAGTTTGGGCCCAAATATTTACAACAAAAATTAGGGAGACAACATCTTAGTAGGCATCCACCCAAGGTCTATACCAATCTGTCAGTCAATAAAAATAACAGGATGTGAGAAATAGTAGAGTAGTAAGAATGGAAGATCATAAATGTAAACAGACCTACAAGTACTTGTTTTCTTTTACATTCCAATCACATTTAATTAACAATTCAATTTCATGGGATATTGTCAAATATCGAGATTCAGACTAAGGGTATCATCCACTATATATCAATAAGAACAAGTAATGGCTCAAAAGGGCATCTAAAAATATATACGAAAAGACCAAAACCAAGTTTGTTCTTTGTCTAGGTAGACACATCATAAACTATTACAAAATTAAATTATAACATGATATCTCCTTTGACATACCTATATGTTAATTCATGTATCCCTTCAAGTACAATCCACAAATATTCTACAAAAGTGTCTTATAAACCCTTACAGGAGCACAATATAAATATATATGTGGTATGTCCATGTCGACTAAGCACATCCCTAGTCATCCTATAGAGGTCCCCAAGTATCACTCATGACATAATCCATGCCTCTTGAGCCCAACCTTGACATCCTTTTTAGATGCATGGTTTACTCAACATTTATTATTGCATCTATGAGCCCTTCCATTGCATCCATGGTTCACTACTAGCTTACCATTATAAACAACCCCATTGAGCCCAATAAAGGAATTTCATAAGAATCCAAAGATCAGTTATGGGAAGGAGGTGTAATAAACATATAATAACATCCATGTAATTCTAAAAAATTCCATGATTCAATCATTTCTATTAACCATTTTACTATAATATCTTAAATTAAACAAAACATTAGACATGTTTGTGTCAGCATCATAATCATGTAATATACTTCCCACCGCTATGGGTGTCTCGTTAAAGGACAACCATAGATGTTTGGACAAAAAATTATCACATGGTAAAATATCATATAGAAAGAGTTTAGTAAAATTAATGCTATTACATGGCCTAATAATAAAACATTTCATGTGGGAACACACATAAGTGGAGAAAAACATTTGAAACATGCTTAATCAAGCATAGGCATAACATGAGTGAACGTGAAGTCACCCATCCCAAACCCTTATCCAATAAACAATTCATAAATCAACACATAAATTCATTTATATAATAAAATCTATTATATTCAACCAAATAATGGGAATTCGAGGAATTCCTCATAGGCATCCTAGGCCAGAGGACCATCAAATTGTCAAAATGGGCACTCATCCAGGTGGTGGCCCTTAATCATGGTATTGAACCTAACACATGCTTTGTAACACTTGACTAATTCTCCGAATGATGATTGGAAACTACATTTATGATTTATAAATCAAGGCTTCACCCTATAAATTGGCATATGACACTTTGGGATATATAAACAGGTCAACATTTAGTGAAAGGCAAGAAACCACCTACCATAGGATAGTGCAAGATATCTCACCAAGTATAAAGATACAATTCACCCATCTTTGATAGAAATATGAAGAACATATTAATAATGTGATATTACGGAATATGAGCCTAAATCTGAATACCACAATTGATAACTAGGAGAATCGAAGATGGTCAAAAATGAATTTGACCATTATGGTTGTGGATCCATGGAGACAAACGATGGTCCGAACAGAAAACTGATGGAGATCAATAACCAGTTCCAATCCTTGGGTCCAAAGGGGGAGATCCCATGTTGAGGTTGTTGTCAATTTTAGGGAAATAGAATATAAAATTTTCATGAATCATTTTTGGGGAATTTTTGTCATTTTACAGAAAAATATTTGGGTCATGGAATTTCTGCGCATTGTTTTCCAAACCATTTTTAAATAGAACAAGGATTCCTGTAACCCTCAGGCATAATACATGGGTACCATACATGGTTTGGCTAACCAAATGGTAACCATGCAGAGGCCACTATCATGTCCTAGTAAAACTATAAACCTATCCATACAGTTTGATCTAACATTGCGGCCTCCTTCTTTCACCCAAAACCTAGGTTATGGGACCAAAAATAGTCCTAGACACCCCAAATACATCAATTACATAATCATGTTCCCAAATTGTGTCATATCAATTCATTTTTATGGATAATTAATGAAAAAATCACAAAACATAACTTATTGAAAAATGGGGTTCTTTAATTTTATATATAATCGTTGAATTATTCATTTATATTTTTGTTTATATAGAGGATGAATACACATACTTACATTTAATCCAATACACTATTAATATTATATTCAATTACAAAAAAATGAAAGAGACCATGGATCATTATTATATATAATATAGATATTATTTGAATATAAAAATAAATTTTACTTAATACATAGTCAAGATTGTTTATTGAATAATATTTTTTCATTAATTGAAATTAAATGAGTAGATTTATTTAATCAATCATTAGTATATGAAGTCACATTATTACATTGAGATTTATATCTAAATCCTAGTATGAAACTGATTGATATATTTTTTCATTTTAATAATGGAACTAGAAAAGGATATAGTATCCCATTTTCTAAATTTAGTTCTACTTTAAACAAATGAAATGTCAAAATTTCATTGAAAAGATATCATTATATCTTCTCATTCCATCAAAGTAATATTACTCTTGAAGACACTATATAGCTTAATACAACCAACAAAAAATAGAAAATGGGTAATTATAAGCCTTACTCTATAATTCTATCATCAACATGGAATCGAAATGCAAATAAAATCTCTATTCAAATCTCATAGAAGAATCATTATCAGTGATAAATTCTTGTTACATTCCATTTTAAACCAACTCAATCATTTCATGTCACTCATGGAATTAATCTAAACATAATACAGTTATAGAGACACTAGTGTAAAAAATAACTAAATTTCCTATATCATCAAAATATTAGATAAAACTCCCCAATCATTGACTAATGTTCAATGTTCTAAATGTAACAATTTTATAGATGAATTATTCTTAAGAATCAAATAGTCAACTATATGTTTTAATTTTATATTATGGTATTTAATTTTTTAGTGAAAATCCATATTGAATTCTACCCATCACCATTATAACATGTTAAACACTTATTTAGTGAGTATATAGTTATAAAATTTATGATATATATATATATATATATATTTCAAATAAGGATACATATAAATGATATCAACCAATTTTTATATAAAACCAAAAACCCTAATTCTATTTCATATGTGGAATAATTTAATTAAAATGGATAATTTTGGTGTGACACATAATCAATTACCTAATCAATCAATATATAGACAAAACCATTTCCATTTAATGAAGAATCAATGTATATCAATTATTCACAATTTATAGATAAAAGGTATAAACATAAAATGTTTACAATTTTTCATTTATGATCCTAAATATTTTAATCACATTATTTTAGCAATGCAAATTTCACAATATTTAGGTTTAACTGGGTGATTGTTCTAGATATATGTGATGTATATTACACAAACGGTCGATAATATCTATCTAACATAAGGATTCTATGAATCAATGAATCATTAGTTTCTCCTGATAATTCGTCACCCAAATTAGTTATAAAGGAATTAAGTATTACATCATCATTACTTATGATGTTTTCATGAATGGAACTCAACTATAACCATTTTTTCATATTGTTTCTTGTATAACATCACTTCATTTGGGCTTATAGAAAAATCCTTACATTTTTTCACAACGTTGAAAAAATTTAGTATAATCCCAGTTATCATCTATAAAAAAATGCAACATAATATTTTTGAAATACACTATTCATAATATCAATAAATATTGTTACTGCATTGGTATACTCAAAGCATATATCCATATACTCATAATGGATGCATTTTGTCTGAAATGTTTTTTTTTGAAATATCATCATCTGTCATCAACAGCTTATTGTACATGGAATGTACGTCAACCCTTGAAATATACTAATAACCTTTGAGATAATCAATCAAATCAATAAAATGAGGAAATTGTTATTTATTCATAATATTGTGATATTATAATATTTATAATCAATTAATATCCTAATATGTCCATCGTTGATGTTAATAAAAAAGGCTTGTTCACCATATGTGGAAGTTATAGAATTAATGAAACCATTATTAAGATTCTCATACAACTGCATTTTCAATTCAAAAATATATATGCATGACATAACATATTGGGGTTTTGAAATGATCTTAGCATTCACAACTATTTCAATAGAAAATTGAACTTCCTAATATGGTATTACACCAGACAACTCATCAGGATAAATATCTATGTACTATTTTACTAATTGTGCATCGATAATCGATATAAATACCTTATTCTCAACAATATGTTAAAAATTAATTTTTTTCATCCATTAATGTTTTATCATATTCATTATATGATATTATGGTATAAGATCATTATTATACACAATGTGAAATTATTATTAAAATTTAAATATTTGTCTCTATAATATATATTTTTATAGTAAACCTAATGTTAATCCATACCCAGAAGGACATACATCCCTACTAATGTAACGACCAAATGTTTTATCAATGTAAAATACTTTCTTATAATTATTTCATATAACACATGAAATCAAAACACAATAATCTACTAGTATTATGTGACCATTAATCATAATATCGTCCCTTCTGTGTTTTAAATTTTGAAAATATGACACACATGATATCGTTTAGTAAGATATTTAGAGTCTGATAGAGTCAACAATGTTTTTTATGAATAGTAACATACACTAGTGAATAGTAACATACACTTATGTATAGTAATGTCTAGTAAGATGGAAAAAATATAGAAACTTCATCCATGAATGTATAAATAAAATTTAGACATCTTATAAATGAATAAATGATCATAGTATAAGTATTTGTGTTTTCAATGTCATAAATATTTTTGTTCCAATTTAATAATTAATTTAATAATTTAAAAAGGATATTTATTATCATAAAATTTAATGACACATTTTTATTTAATTGTATTATTGTTAGAAGAAAATTTTATATGACCTTAATTGATATTTCAAGGTGTTATAAAATGAGTTGTAGTTTTAATGTTGTTTTTTAGATTATATTATGATTTTAATATAAATTTAAATTTGTCGTATTTAGAAAATTATTTTTGAAAAAGGGGATTTATTTTTGGATTATACATTTCGAAAATTGGTTACGTTGATTTTTTCGAATTTATTTCAAATAACTGAATTTAAGGTGATTAATAAAATACATTTATTTACCATATAAATACACTATAATTTATAACCACTATTGCTGTCATCATAATAGATGTTAGCACCCAAATCTATAATACACATAAAATTATAACTATTTATGGTCATGGAATCATCATAATTTCTGATTTGATGGAAATTAATATACTAAGGAATTAAATATTATGAAAAACCATCATCCCCACCACTATAAAAGCAACCCACATTCCCCTCTTCTCTTCACCCATATAAAGCCTTGTGCCTTGCCTATTTTATTCCCTAATAACTCCACAATCTCTTAATACTCATTGAAATGCCCTTTTTTCTCTTCAAAAGACCAAATCATCTCTCCTTACAATGTTATCAAAGGAAAAAAATAAAAGAGTTAAATTTCTCATTCCGATTCATTTATTTTCATTCGTATTTTTTTCTTTCCTTGTTTCTTTCTCAGATACCATAACCCAAATTGTATTATAACTCTAGTAACATTCGTGTACTATAATTATATTATGACAATATAATAGTTTATCATAATCTCTCCCTCCCCTCCGTTTATTCTATAAAAGAAAATACTAACTGAGATGTGTTGATTTTTCACATTCAAGGATGACGGGTTATTAATTTGCATTACCATATTCTAGACTGGTCATAACTCTAGTTAATGGTTGAACTAGATCGTAATATATGTATTTAATATTATTTAATTTTTAGTAATCATTAATAATTCTGGATGTAAATTAATAATACAAATGAAAATAAATGTGATCCAAATCCCTACATTAATCCAAAAGTTTATCATTAATGTTTTATATAGCAATTCCTATTCTATCCAAGTATGAAAATAAAATTTATAACCATGTAATTTTATTTATGTTCACTAATTTAATATAACTTCGATTCAGTTAAACAACTCTAACCATACATGTTTTTCCATTGGGGTATATATGTAAAACGAACATGAAACAATCAGACTTGAACAATGAAATAGAACATCATAAACAATCGAAATGGTTACGAATGAACTCAATAGGGTGTACTAAATCATTTACTTATTAAAGTGGTTCTTGAATTATTAATTAATTATTATAATTTTATAATTCATGTCATTAATATCAATTTGAGGACACCCTCAAACTTAATGTAATGGATCTTCTATATCTCACATTTATTCAGTAATCTATGCTATGTTATGAACATTTTATGTATAATTCCAAATAATAAGGTATGATTTCTCAATTTCCCCATACAGCCGTCACAATGTATAAAAGATGATAAATCCCTTTCTCACTCGTTTTGACCACTTATGTACCCTGATACCTTACCGATATTCTGTAAGGATTCTACCCGAACCGTCTTTATTCCATCGTCTTTCATTATCATTCTATTTACCCAAATAAAGTTGTATTTTATTTTTATTTAAAACATCTCAAAACAATTTATATATGCCCTCAAATCAGGATTCATGATCCATTACTCATTATATTTTTTGGGATATACATGAATTTATGTGATTCCCTCTTCAATAATTCCATATAAGAAAACTCATTTTATTTAAACTTCCCAAATTTTTGTCCAATTTAATGTGAAATCTACAATTTTTTTTGAAAATAGATTTTTTTATAAAACATGTATTTTAATTATGAAAAAAATATTTTTTCACATTTGTTTTATATAAAATATTATTTGCTTATTTGTTTTCAAAAGCTCTTTATTATTTTCCTTAAAACCGCAATAAAATGTTTTAACACTATGAATTTCTTAAACACTCCTCTAACATGTTATCAATATTATTTAACATCAATTTTGATGATATATTCCTATTTTACATTTTAATGTGCGTTAATGTTTTAATTACCTTCTTTCATAGACAAGTTTATGATACTTTCATTTATTATATTTTATGACATGAATGTGATACACATTTCTCTCCATGGGTTCTCTTATGTTCATGTGTGGTCGATTATGTAAGATTATTTATGTGGGAAACATATTCATTGAACATGAGATGTGCTCCTCTATGTGAGAAAAACCATTACTCGTTCTAAATTCATTATTTATGTTTCTACAACATTACTATGAATTCATGTTTGTATGATCACATGACAATATGTTTGGATTCTATATTTCATTTAATATCATTATGTCAAGATCTCTAACCATTATACTAATGACTTATTCTTATGTTTATTCCCATTATGGGATTTTAGCTCATCCCATTTTGAGTATGATCCCTAGGGTTCCCTATATTGGATTAAGGGCTCAAAAAATATAGTATCTCTCTATGAATATTATATAAAGTATATTTTTAGTCCCTTGTATTATTTTATTATGTACCAAGTCTACAAAGACACCAGACTTCACGATCCATGGATTGTACGCCAATGATAAATTATACTTACAATCATTTAATGTTTTGTGTAATAAAATCGAGTCTCTATATTTGGTATCAAGGTATGGTGTAGTTATTTTTTGATATTAATAGTAGGGTGCATTAGTAAAAACCTTAATGATGAGACTAAGTATAATAAAACAAAACTAAATTTTGGTTTGTATAGAGGAGGTGGTTATTCATAAAAAAACATCCCTATTTGGATAAAAAATGGTAGATGTGGCTATAGAACAAATTTATCTGGGGGTAAAACATGAAAATGCTGCTCGGAGCGGGACTCCAATGAGATCTAGTACATGAAATGGGCCCTGCTTTAATCTTTATTGGACAGTCCTAGGGGATATTCATTGGTAAATTCCAGAGGAAAGAATACACCATTATTAATGGAATAAAAAAAGATCTCCTAATAATATAAGTTATGAAATAAATCAACGATAACCTACACTGAAACATATGAAATCACTGGTTATGGTATAATTCTCATTTAAATGTTTATCCTCTTATGTTTAATGATTCCATATTTATTCTCAATAAATAAGTATTCAAGACCTCTAATTGTATGTTCTTTTTAAATGTCAAATTCTGGAAATAGAATAATAGGTTCCAATAATCAATGTGACAAGGAATGTGATATTTTCATAAATTATATGTCAAATATGATTTGAATGGGTGCTCAAAACCATATGAAATCACATCATCATTTTCTTCATGTTATGAATAATAACTAGAATTATGTGGAACAACCTCTTCCCTTATATAAAGAGCATGTTTTTTCAATCCATCATGTGGAAAAGGCCTCCCATTATTAGTTGATCATCTAATCCCATACTCAAAGAAAAATAGATTAACTCCATTTAAATGATATTATTTCTCCTCCAGTTCTCAAAAGAAGATAAATTTGTACTAGAAGTCTATTGTTTTGAGGGGTATTCTAATCAGTGGTGGACACTAATGAAGAATAAAAATCCATAGGTGGAAATTTATTCCATGGTTTGGGATTAATTCCAGAAAATGTTTTTTAATAAATATATTCCCCAAGACCTCCATCTCAAGTTGGAAAGACTGTTCCACAGAATCAATAAGAAGGATTATAATTCTGGAAGGCATTATAAATAAGAATTACAAGGTATTGAAGGTACGCCTATGGATTTTTCCTGAACACAGAATGTAAGGTCGATCTCTTCTTTAGTATACTAAAGTTGAGTTTATGAATAGTGCTTCAATTTTGAGAATTCGATAGTTATGAATATATATTATGTCATTCCATCTTGGTTGAAATGTAGATCAAAGACTCTTAGTGGAATCGTGGGCCCAAAAACAATAAGAGAAAAATAAAATCTCATTGGGGAGGTCCCTCAAATAAATTCCAAGAAGGAAATAATACCAACCATCCCATGTGTAAAAATTGCGGGAAGAAGTATCATGGGAACTATCTAATGCGAACCAAAAATTTCTTGAAATGTGGAATGTCGCGATATCTTGCTAAAAACTGCCAATGGGATATAAAGATTCTAGCTAAAGTTGAAGAAGAATGGAAGGTTTAGATCATCAGTCAGACTGTAGTATAGTTTTACAACTTCATGAAGCATGGCCATTATGTAATCAATTTCCCTAAGTTTAGGGTTGTTAGAATAAATCAACAATAACCTCCAAGGAAACAAGGAAGTTCTTATTCTATCACTACTATTGATGTGAATCCAAAAAATTTTGTGGTGACATGTATTCTAGTTATTCATTCAATAATATAAAATGTACTATTTGATTCTGGTTCTACACATTCATTCATATCCTTCCAATATAGTCAAACTATTCAAGTGTAGCCTTAAAATTTAATGGGTATGTTATCTGTGAGGATAGCGAATGGGGAATTTATTACATCCATGATTTATAACACCTCCTCGGTTAACATTTGTGGACGGAACCTCCCACCAAATCTCATCATTTATCTTTCAGTGGATTTCAATGTTATCATTTTCATCGATTGGATATCATTATAAAAAACCAAACTCAACTATTGGGAAAGGGAGACCACTCTTCACATACTAAAACATCCTCCAATAATTTTCATGTTTAATGAATAAGATAAATCTATTTTAGAATCCATGTCTCATGTGTAGATATTAATTCTTTATTAGCAAGCATGTCTAGATAAATTGATTGAGACAAAGGAGAGAATAATTCTTGACAACATTCCCATCCTAAGGGATTAAAATGATGTATTCCCTAAAGGGTTTCTTAGTCTTCCTCTTGATCATGTGGTTGAGTTCTCAACTGATGGTATTCCTAAATCTCTACATGAGTCAAAAACACCTTATATTATTTCCACTGTAGAGTTGTAAGAGAGGAAGAATCAGTTACATGGGAATCTGGAGAAGGGTTTTATATTCCCTAGTGATTCATTATGTGGTGCACCATTCCAATTTATGAATAAAAATAATTGATCAATGCACCTCAACATTGATTATCGTCATCTTAATAAAATAACAATAAAGAACAATTTTCTTCTACCATCTGTAGATGACTTATTTGATCAGAATTGTTGGGGCCAGTTATTTCTCTATGGTGTACCTTCATTCAGGATGTCACCAATTAAAGGTGAGGAATGATGACGTTCCCATCACTACCTTTCGAATGAGGTATGGACACTATGAGTTTATAGTGATTCCCATCAGACCAAAAAATTATTTAAAAATATTCCTATATTTAATGAATGTAGCCTTTGGTGATTACCGCATAAATTTTTGGTAATATGTATCGATGATATTATGATATACAACATGTAAAATGAGGAACATGAGGAATAGTGGAATGCAATTTTATTGAGAATTTTGAAGGGATATGTTGTATGAAATGTACATTAAATGTGAGTTCTGGAAGGAAGAATTATCAATCTTGGGGGTTTTCACACCAGCAAAGGGATATATGTAGACCCTGGAAAGAAAAAGGAAATAGATGAGTGGACCTGGGATGCATCTGTAAGGGATATACCTATCATTATGGGTCTATCTAGGTATTATTTACGAATTTTGAATAACATTTAACGATTTCTAAAACTAGTGTCCAAAATGAAATGAAATGGATGAATTTTTGTATGGACTGAGGAATGTGAAGGTTGTTTTATGAAGTTGAAAAAGAAGATAATAATTGTGTCAATAATCACACTTCCAAAAAGTGAAAGAATTTTTGGGGTTTACACGGATTATTTAATTAAGTTCATAAGAATTTTTATGAGTGAAAAACAAAAAGTGATAGCCTATTCTTCAAGGAATAAAAAATCCATGATAAAAACTATTATTTTCATGATTTGTAGTTGGCAGCTATGATATTTGTTTTAAAAATATGGAATCAATTTTTCTATGTGGAGAAGTGTGATATATACACTAATAAATTGTGTATTAAATATATATTCAAATAAAAAGTGATTAATATGATCTAGTGATGATGGATAGAGCACATCAATGATTATGACATTTCAATCCACTATTATCCCAGTATGGCAAATAAGGTGGAAGATGCCCTAAATAGAATGGATCCTATATCTTATTCAATGATAAGGATTGAAAATGATTAAATCTACTTATATTTATAGATTATAGAAATGGGAATCATTATTTTAGGATAATCTTCAATCCATTCTCAAATTATTTCTCAACCATCCCTCATGGAGAAAATAATGGATGATTAAAATAATATTTGGAAATTATGAAAAGGGTTAAACATATCTAAAATAGGAAATACAATAATTTCAACATTTTACTAGGTTGGAATAATTAGGATTGTTTCATGATTACATGTACCATTTGATCTAGAGATAAAGAAGGATCTTCTGAATGATTCACAATGCCCGACCTTCTCTATCCTCCCAGAGAGCCCAAAGATGTATCGGGAGCTCTGAGAGATCAATTAGTTGGAAAACATGAATAATGAGATCACTGAGTATACATTAATGTGGCTTGTATGTCAATAAGTTATGGTTGAATGACAGAATTCTAAAGGGATATTGAATCTACTAACAGTAGAAAAAAGGACGTGTGAGAAAATTTTTATGGACATTGTCATTGGTCTTTTTAAGAATTCTGGAGGAATCAATGCTATATGGGTCATTGTAGATCGTCTTAAATGACATATCACTTTATCATTATTCGATAGGAAAACTCATATAATCAAATTTAATATATATATATCAAATAGTTGTTAAGGATTCATGGAGTACCGCAATCTATTCTATCAGATAGAGGTCATAGATTCACATCGATGTTCAGGAAAAGTCTCCAACAACCTCAATGCAAGGAACAAAACTTAATTATGGAATATCATCCTAAAACTGATTTCCAATATGAAAAGACTCATCATACCCTTAATGATATGTGGAGATCATTTTCTATGTAATTCAAAGGATTATGGGACCAACATCTTTCGCAGGTTAAATTCTCCTACTAAACCAGTTACCACTTGAGAATCTAAATGGAACCATTCAATTCCCTTTATGTGAAAAGGTGTAGAATACTAATGTTTGGTGATCAATTTAGTGGAAAAAATATTATAGGACAAGAAATGGTCAAATAAATGGTGGAGAAGTCGAATTCTATTCATTTGAATATCATGTCATTCCAAAGTCAGTAGAGAAGATTTGCATACAATCATCAGTGAGACCTTGAGTCCAAATATAGGGGCCTGGTATTTGTATAAAAATCTCCATGGAAGAAGGTCATGTGGTTTGGGAATAATGGACGGATAAGTCATAGTACATTAGCATCATTTAAATTATTGATTGTGCTGGAGCTATGGACTATTGACTAGAACATCAACCTATTAGGTCAAAAGTACACTATGTCTTTCATGTATCCCACTTTAGGAAGAACATACCTGGCCCTTCAATAGTAATATCTTCATAGGTGGTATAGTTGGAGAATGATCATTCTTGTGAGGTTCATCTAGTGAAGATCTTAGATCATATAGATAATGTTCTATGTAATAAGACAACTCACCTGGTCAAAGTCTTGTGGAAATACTATAAGTATGAAGAGGATACATGGGAACTCGAGGAGGAAGTGAAAGAAAAGAACCCACACCAGTTTATGTATTAGAAAGTAAAAAAAATAAAGATCAAAATTTCATAAGGGGAGACTGATATTGCAGCCCAATAATTTATCAAGGGCAAATACCTTCTTATAATTATGTCATATAATCACATGAAATCACAACATAATGAACTTCTAAGTATTATGTGACTTTTATATGAAATATTTTCATTTTTATTTTTTGAATTTTGATAATTTGACATACAAGATTGCGTTCAGTATGATATTTAGAGTCTGATATAATAAACTTAGCATTTGAAGAATTGTAACTTACCATTGTGAATAGTAGCATACCTGTATAAACTGGATTGAATAGTAATGAACATTAATGAATAGTAATATGGCCAAAAAATAGAATCTTTACCCATGAATGTACAAATAAAATTTAGACATCTTATCAGTGAAAAATTGGTCACAGTTTATGTATTGGTATATTTTTATGTCATAAATATTTTAATTAGAATTTTATATTTAACTGAATAATTTAAAATGGAAAGTTAATTTCATAAAATGTTATCAAAAAACGAAATTATATTATATTATGGTTGTATGAAAATTTTATGGGACCCTGATTGATTTTTCAAGGATTAATCAAATGAGTTATTGTTTTAATGTTGTTTTTTTGAATAAATTATTATTTTAGTTAAAAATTGAATTAATCATATTTATAAATTTATTTTTGAATATTGGATTTCATTTAGGGATTCATCATGTTGAAAAACTATTAGGGTAAAGTTTTTAGATTTTTCAAAAATACATGAATTTTTGGAGATTAGTAAAATACATTAATTTATGTTATAAATACAGTATAATTTAAAACTATTATTATTGACAAAATAAGTGATTTAAGCACATAAAACCCGAACTTAGATTCCCTTATTACTATTAATTCATGGAATCATCATTATTCTTGGTCTTGAGAAAAATTAATAAACTTAAGAATTAAATATTATGAAAACCCTCCACCCAACCACTATAAAAACCACCCACACTCCTCACTTCTCTTCACTCCTCTGAAGCCATTTTCCTTGGAAATTTTTGACCCAAATAACTCCACAATCTATTTCCCAATTTATGAAATCCCTTTGTCTCTACAAAAGACCAAATCATACCTCTTTAAGAGGATCTCAAAAGGGATAAACTCAAGAGGTAAATTCCTCTTTATGATTCATTTATTTTCTTTCAAGATATTTTTTCATATTTCATTCATCAACTCTATTAAGTAAAATGGTATGATAAATACAATAACATTCAGGTAATAGGATTATATTATTCTAATGTGGTATGTTATCAAAATATCTCCCACCCCTCCTTTTATTCTATAAATGAAAATACAATATGAGATTTCTTGATTTATCACATTCAACGATGATGGGTTTTCAATTATCTTTATCATCTTATAGACTGGTCGTGAAACCATTTTAATGGTTGTTCCAAATAATAACATTTGTATTTTATCTTATAAAATGATCATAAATCCTCCTAAATTCACGATGTAATATAATAATACAAAACAAGGTAATTGTCAGAAAAATCCCCACATTAATCCAATAGTTTATAATTAATGATTTATATAATGATTCATCATCACTCCAAGTATAAAAATTAAATTTAAAAACTTGTAATCTTCTGGATTTTCGCTAATTTTATATAACATCAATTGTCGAGAACCACCTTAACCATGCATGTTTATCCGTTCATGTATATAAGTAAACCGAATATGAAAAAACGGACCGGAAAAACAAAATTGATATTCATATCATAAAAAATGATTATGAATGCACTCGAAAAAGTTATAATAATTCATTTAAATATAGAATAGGTTTTGGAATTATTAATTAATTAAGCTAATTTTATTATTATGGTCATTAAAATAATTTAGGGAACATCATTGGACATAAGGTAAGCTATCCTTTTTATCTCACATTTATTCTGGATTTTCCTCTATGTTTGCCATTTTTATGTATAAATACCAATAATTGGGTATGAATTAAATCCTTTCCCATACATACCTTATGATGTATAAAAAATGATAAATCCATTTCCTTCTCATTAATACCTCTTGTGTACACCTGGTACAATGCTGTTATTCTCTAAGGGATTCTCCCCGAACCACATTTATTCCATTGGGTTTCCCAATATTGCATTATTCAAAAATTATGTTTTATATTATTTTAATGTAAAAATTCTAAAATATATGTATATGATCCGAACAAATTTTAGAAATATAAATATCAGTGATGAAGTTAATATCTCATTCCACTAATGAAAGGCTCGCTCACAGGAATATGTTCATACATACTTCATAACCTATTCAGTCAGTCCCATCAACAGAACTACTAAATCAGAGAATTAATATATGAAATGATGGTAGTGACCATAGATCCCTAAGAAAATATACACACTAAAAATGTTCTTGGGATACTCTTAGGAAAATATTGATCTCACCTTCCATGGGTCAACTGATACTCTGGCCTCTGAGATGACGTTTCCTATGAAGTGAATCCAATCCATCTAAAAGTTTCACTTGATGAATTAAACATATAATTGATGCTCTCTAAGTGTATTCAAAAAGAATATCAATATTTGTGTAATGTTAATGTCAATTATGAGAATACACAATGATATCATCCCTAAAAACCACAAAAAATGAGTCAATATACGGATGAAACACACGGTTCCTAATAAACTTGAAAACTGTTGGAGCGTTCATGAGACTGAATGGACCAATAAGATACTCATACAAACCATTCTGGTAATGAATGGATATGAGAGGTATATCTAATTATCTAACACAGACCTCATGAAAACATAATCTCTGATCAATCATTTTGAAAGCTGAATCCCCTTAATGCTACTTAAAAATATCTTCATTCCATTGAAAAAGATACCAATTCTTAACCATAAATTCGTTCAATGTCCATTAACCCATGCCAAGCCTGAGGATATCATCTTCATTTTTATGAAAAAGGTCAAGAGATAACCATAGAGAAGTAATATGTCCAATTAAATACTTAGATTCCATATCTTCTAGCAATCTCTTGAGGTCTTGAAACTATGTTGTACACATCATGAAAGGAGTAATGGATAATGATTAATCTCCTAGAGTTTCTCGATAGTGAACTCCTCCTCTCTCAATGGAGTAATTCCAAAGAAATCATCTGAGATGACATAACTAAAAAAATAAACCAATGGAGGGAAATCCATCTAATATGTTCCTTGGTAATCTATATAGAAACTGTTAGTCTGGGATGTCATCCTTCCAATCCCATGATACTCGGGTCCATATCCTCAAACCTTGACATCCAATTAACCATTTTCCAGAAATGATATTCCCATTGGTGAAATAAGAATGACCGAGCAGTGTTAGAAATTGACAATGTCCTAGAAGGAAACTAACTTGTCCATCCTGTTGATGATGTCCAATTATGTTGTCTTCAAGACAAATGTGAATCATACAACGTGAACCCACCATCCTAAAGGGGAAATCCTTGTATAATCACACTCTTATAATTCTAATTCATAGAGGAGTTTCTAGAATCTTAAAATTTTAAAAATATCAGACACTGATCCCAAAACTATCAACAATGGGAACAAATATAAAACTATTTGAATCCCATATATCAAAACGTTTAAAATCTATAACAAATACTACAATTATTTTATCTCTTACAATATATGGTCTGAGTTCCTTAACCTATCTGGCCTTTTTCACTATATAAGATTTGCATGTACCACATCCTTGTGACACTACCTAGCTACCATGAAATATTCCACCCGACTATTCGTAGGAAATAGAGTTATGGCTATCATGGTCATGATAACCACCTCATAATAAATGGCCTAATGAATTATATATCTCGACCGGAAGAGAATATTTAGACCCCAATCCTGAATGTGGAAATGATGCAGACCCTCTCTGACTAGCCAATAGAGGAAACATAATACAAAAACATAGTAGATGGCCCTTCTTGCAGCATGATCGACACTCGACTGGGTCCTGATGACATTATGCCCTCTTATGCCATAGCCTACCGCATACGAATCACCCTACATGGGTACCTAAATATATGTTATGATTGGTTGTATCACCGTGAGACTTCTATAGATAATGCATCCTATTATTGGTTGAGACAGTAATAGGTCTAGGTGCCAAACCTCCCTGGCTCACACCTCCAGACTCCCTCTGGTTATTCTCAGTAATCAGTGTCTGGTTCACTATAGTGGATATTGTAGTCAACCATAAATCTTTTACCTATGATCAGATGATATACCATAGTCCATCCTCAAATTTCCGAGCCTTCGACACATCTTCAACCATAAAAATTTGTTTTAAATCATTGGATCATAGAAAAATGGGCCATGTATTCTATAACTGATAGAGTGGCTTGATCAAGATGCATAAAATCATGAGCTCTATTATTCCTCAGTGCCCTAGGATAGTATTAATCATACATGCCTATTTGAAATTTTTTTATTGTGCATCTTGATGATGCTATGTCTAAGTAATCACATCCCACCATCTCTTGGCGGAACCACAAAATATATATGTCAGTAGCACAATCCTCCTATAAGGAGGTGTTTATAAAATCATGATGATTGAAAACATTGAATCTATCAATGATTCTGGACCATGTGGTTCACCATCCCATGAAATCGTTATTAGATGTTATTTCCAAATCACTCAGGTTAGCTCTTCTATAGACACAACAGGTGGTGGTGTTCTTGTCATAGAATGTATGAACCTCATAAAGCTTTCATAGAACTATGCATTAGCCCCTAAATTAGGAATACTAGTTGGTTATGTGACTAGAATAACTAGAGAACCCATTATTGGCTCATAGACTACCATCTCTAGGGTATTCTCTTCACCACCCTCCTGGAGTATAGCTGGATGTTGTTGTAGTGCCATGACTCAACATTGTCAATCTCAAACATTAGTCTATAATCAGGTTAAATGTCAAATTTCAAAAGATTAGAAGCAACATGATAGGTCAAAATAATACATTAAGGATGCACCCCTCTATCTTCAACATGGTCCAAATATAGGTGCAATAGAATTGATTAACATTATCAATAGCCCACTACGATTTTCAGGTCTAGTCACATTCTCTACAAAATGTTATTCTCACCAACGTTTTTTCATTAATTTAAATTTAAAATTATTTTCATAATCATATCCAAAATGGTATGATTATTTCCAATCTATGGGGGTCCATAAATGCCACGAATCAAAGCATGGAATCCACCTGTATCATGTCATAACCCAATTCAATACAATATTGAAACATGATTAACCAAATTCTAGTCCATGAGGGTCTATGCACCTCAGGGACCAAATCTTGGAGTCCAACTCATTCGAGTCATAAGACATACAAATAAACCTATCAAAAAATAAGTACTATTTATCATAGTATGTATAACAAAAGAAATAAATAAGTAATGATCCTTAATGGAATGGTATAAATGCATTTAATGTGATGTCTAAAAATGTATATACGATGAATCTGATGGAATAAACCCATCTAATCTAGTTTTAGAAAAATTGACCCACATTGATATCAATACAAACCTACTAAAAATTTTGTGTCACCCATTGGTGAAATCAAAACAATTGTAATAGTCATTAATCCATAAGATCATAATTCATTTTGATGAAATTTGGATTTACCCTATACGTAGGGTAGCTACTTCCTGGCATAGATTACTACCAAAACCTATTACTCTAATATACCATCAAAGATTCTCCAAAAAAATAATCCAATCCCCAAAAATATGCTCTGATACATCTCTGTAACATGCGGAATCTAGATGGAACCTCTTAGTGCTCAGATATCAGTTGGATACATGGAATCAAGAACATCTCCCCAAGTACCATAGTCTACCGACTAGTGGTTAGGGAAATGGTGATGATATTGGGGCGAATATTCCCTCATTGGAAGAGTGTAACACACTGAACACAATAAGAATACAATAGTGAAAGAATTAATATTGTACAACAGATGTAAATAGTGGAATACTGATAAAAATAATAACTCATATTTCATATAGACAAATATGATGCTTCATTTTACTTGTTCCTTATAACTACCAAAAAATGATACACATAAGTCTTGAAAAAAAAGTAGAAAAAGTATAAAAACATAAAAATGAATATCAAAAGCATCACAGCCCTCTGGCAGGTCTCACTCCCCCTTCTCCTAAGAATCATATATTGTTCCTATTAAAGGGAACATTCCCTTATCGAAAAAAACAAACATATAATATGTCTGGGACCAAATATTTACACTGAATATTTCTGAGACTAAATCCTAGTATGAAACCACCCAAGTTCTATCCCAATATATCAGTGAATAAATATAACAAGATGTGTGAAATAGTAGAAGCAGTAAGCGAGGATGAACTAAAAAGTAAACAGTCCTAAAAGTACTTGTTTCCTTTTACATTCAAATAATATTTAATTAACAATTCAATTTCATGGGATATTCTCAAATATGATGATTCAGACTAAGGCTATCATCCATCATATATCAATTAGAACAACAAAATGAATCAAAATTACATCTAATAAAATATAAGAAAAGACTGAAACCAAGTTTTTTCTTTGTCTTGGTAGACACATCATAAACTATTACAATATTCAATTATAACCTGAATTTTTTTTTGACATCCCTAAATTGTAATTCCTGAATCCTTTTCTATTACACTCCACCAATATTCTACAAAAGTGTCTCAGAAACCCTTACAGGGGTACATTATAAATATATGTGTGGAATGTCCATGTCAACTAAGCTTATCCCTGGCAATCCTATAGGGGTCCCCAAGTATCACTCATGACATAATCCATGCCTATTGAGCCCAACCATGAAATCCTTTTCAGATGTATGATTCACTCGACATTTTTCATTGTATCTATGATCCCTTCCACTGCATCCATGGTTACCTCCTAGCATACCATTATAAACAAACCCATTGAGCCCAATCAAGAAATTTCATATTAATCCAAATTTCACATATGGGACCAAGGTGTAATAAACATATTATGACATCCATGTAATTCTAAAAAATTACATGATTCAACCATTTATATTAACCTTTTAAGTATAATAGTTTCAATTAAACACAACATTAGACATGTTTGAGTCAACATCATAATCATCTAATATACATCCCACCACTATGGGTGTCTCATTAAAGAAAAAACACGGATGTTTGGCCAAAAAATAATCACATGGTAAAATATCATATAAAATAAGTTTAGTTAAATTAAAACTATTACATGGCCTAAAAATAAAACATATCATGTGGGAACACATATAAGTGGAGAAAAACATTCGAAACATGCTTAATCAAGCATGGGCACAATACGAGTGAATGCAAAGCCACCCATCCCATACCCTTATCCAATAAAAAATTCATAAATCAACATGTAAATTCATTTATATAATCAATTATACTATAATCAACCAAATAATGGTAATTCGAGGAATTCTTCACAAGCATCCTAGGCCAAAAGACCATAAAATTTACAAAATGGGCACTCACCCAGGGGGTGGACCTTAATATTGGAATTAAAACAAACACATTATTTGAACACTTAAAATAATTTCCATTAATATGATAGTAAACTACATGTATGATTTATAAATCAAGGTTCCCCCTCTCAATTGGCATGTGAAATACTGGGATATATAACCAGGTCAACATTTAGTGAACGACACAAAACCACCCACTGTAAAAGCGTGCTAGATATCTCACCAAGTATCATGATCTTATTCACCTTTCTTTGGGAGAAATCTGAAGAACATATGAATAATGGGATATTAGGGAATAAGAGCCTAAATTCAATTACCACAATTGATAACTAGGAGAATCAAAGATGGAAAAAATTGAATTTAAGCATTACAGTTGTGGATCCATGGAGACGAATGATGGTCCAAACAGATAACTGATGGAGATCGATAACCAGATCCTATCCATGGGTCCAAAAGGGTAGCTCCCATGGTGAGGATGTTGTACATTTTTAGTATATAAAAATTAAAATAGGGTTGAATTATTTTGGTGGAATTTAGGTCATTTTACGCAAAAATATTTGGGTCGTGGAAAATCTACACACAGTTTTCCAAACCATTTCGAAATAGAATGAGGAAACATGTATCTCTAAGCCATACTACATGGGAACCCCATGTTGTTTGGATAAATAAATGGTAACCATGCAAATGCCACTATCAGGTTCTGGTAAAACTAGAAACCTATCCATACAGTGTGAACTAACAATCCAACCTCCTCCTTTCACCCAAAACATGGGTTATAGGACCAACAACAGTCCTAGACACCCAAAATAATTCAATGACCTCATCAGGATCCTGCATTGGGTCATATCATTTCATTGTAATGAAAAATTGAAGGGAAAATCATGAACCATACCTTATAGAAAAATGGGGTTCTTTCATTTTATATATAATGGTTGAATTATTCAGTTATATTTTTGTTTATATTGAGGATGAATACACATACTAAAATTTAATCCAATTCACTATTAATATTATATTCAATTGAAAAAAATGAACTATACCTTGGATAATTATTATATATAATATAGATATTATTTGAATATAACAATACAATGTACTTAATACATAGTCAAGAATGTTTATTTAATAATATTTATTCATTAATTGGAAGTAAATGAGTAGATTTGTTTAATCAATCATCAGTATCTGAAGTCACATTATTACATTGAGATTTATTTATAAATCCTAGTATGAAATTGATTGATTTTTTTTTTCATTTCAGAAATGGAACTAGAAAAGGATAGAGTATCCCATTTTCAAAATTTAGTTCTACTTTAAACAAACGAAATGTCAAAACTTCATTGTAAAAATATCATTATATCTTCTCATTCCATCAACGTAATATTACTCTTGAGGAAACTATATTGCTTAATATTACCAGCATAAATAGTAAATGGGGAATTATAAGCCTTACCTGATAATTCTATCATCAAAATGGAATCGAAATGAACATAAAATTTCTTTTCAAATCATTTAAAAGAATATTTACCAGTGATAAATTCATTGTTACATACCATTCATAACATACTAAATCTTTTCATGTCACTCATGGACTTATTTAAACATGATACAATTATAGTGACACATGTGTAAAAAAAGAAATGAATTTCCAATATCATCAAAATATTGGAGAAAACTCAAAAATTATTGAGCAATGTTCAATGTTCTAAATGTAACAATTTAAGAGATAAATTATTCTTAAGAATCAAATAGTCAACTATATATTTTTATATTATATTATGGTAATTAATTGTGTAGTCAAAATCCATATTAAATTCTACACTTCCATGTTATAGCATGTTCAACACTTTTTTAGTGAGTATATACTTATAAAATTTATCATATATATATATTTCAAATAAGGATACATATAAATGATATCACCCAATTTTTATATAAAAACTAAAAACAGTAATTCTATTTCATATGTCGGATAATTTAACTAAAATGATTAATGTTGGTGTCACACATAATCAATTACCTGATCATTCTATATCTAGACAAAACAATTTCCATTTAATGAAGATTAAATGTATATAATTTATTCACAATTTCTAGAAAGTAGGTATAAAAATAGAATTTTTACAAATTTATTTTATGATCTTAAATATTTTTATCACATTATTCTATCAATATAAATTTCACACAATTTAGACTTAACAAGGGAATTGTTATAGATATATGTGTTTTATATTCTACAAACGGTTGATAATATCCATCTAACATATGGTTTCTTTGAATCTCTGAATCATTAGTTCCTCCAGACAATTCGTCAACCAAATTAGTTATTGATATATGTGTTTTATATTGTTTCTGGAATATCTTCGTTTCATCTCGGGTTATATATAAATCCTTATATTTTTTATAAACGTTGATAAAATTTAGTATAATCCCAGTTATCATCTATAAAAAAATCATAATAAAATATTTTTGAAAGACACTATTCATAATATCCATAAATATAGTTACCGCATTGGTTAACTCAAAGAATATATCTACGTACTCATAATGGAAATATGTTTTCTGAAATGTTTTTTTGAAATATCATCGTCTATCATCATAATCTAATAGTACATGGACCGTACATCAACCATTGAAAAATACTAATCAATTTTGAGATAATCAATAACATCATTAGTATGAGGAAATGGTTAATTATTCATAATATTGTGATATTATATTCTTTATAATCAATTAATATCCTAATAGGTTCATCATTGATGTTAATAAATAAGGCTGGATCACCATATGTGGATGTTCTAGTATTAATGAAACCAATATCAGGATTCTCATACAACTGCATTTTAAATTCAAAAATTTCTTTGTATGACATTATATATGGGGGGTCTCAAATGATCTTATCATCGGAAACTATTTCAAAAGTAAATTGAACTTCTAAATCTAATATTACACTGGATAACTCATCATGATAAATATCTATGTACACTTTTACTACTTGTGTATCATTAATCAATATAGATACCTTATTCTCAGCAATATGTTCAAATTTAATTTTTTCCATCAATTAAAGTTTTATCATCTTCCTAATATGATATCATGGTATATGATCATTATTATAAACAATGTGAAATTATTAATAAAAATAAAATATTTATCTCTATAATATATCTTTTCATTTTAAACGAAAAGTTAATCCACACCCAGAAGTATATCCATCCCAACTAATGTAACAACCCCATGTTTTATCAATAGAAAATACATTCTTATAATTATTTCATATGACACAAGAAATCACAACATAATGATATACCTCTACATTGTGGCCTTTAATCATAATATTGTCACTTCTGGGTTTTGAATTTCAAAAATCTGACACACATGATATCTTTCAGTATGATATTTAGAGTCTGATAGATTCAACATAGTTTTTGATGAATAGTATCCTATAATATTGAATAGTAAAATACACATATGAATAGTAATGACTAGTAAGAGAAAAAATATAGAAAACTCATCAATGACTGTATAAATAAAATTTAGACATCTTATAAGTGAATAAATGATCATAGTATAATTATTTGTGTTTTTGGATGTCATAAATATTTTTGTTAAAATTTTTTATTTAAATTAATAATTTAAAATGGATATTTATTTTCATAAAATGTAATGATTTTTTTATTTAATTGTCTTATTGATAGAAGAAAATTTTATATAACCTTGATGGAAATTTCAAGGTGTTATAAAATGAGTTGTAGTTTTAATGTTGTTTTTTCGGTTGAATTATGATTTTAATTTAAAATTAAATTTTTCATATTTAGAAAATTATATTTGAAAAATTGGTTTTATTTTTGGATTATAAATGTAAAAGAAATTTAGGGTGATTTTTTGGAATTTATGTCAAATACCTGAATTTTTTGTGAATAGTAAAATACATTTATTTACCATATAATAGACTATAATTTATAACCCGTATTCCTGTCATCATAATTCATGTTACACCCAAATATCTAAAAAACATAAAATTATAACTATTTCTAGTCATGGTATCATCAAAATTTATAGTCTTGATGGAAATTAATATACTAAGGAATTAAATATAATGAAAATCCCTCAAGCACTCTACTATAAAAACTACCCACGCTCCCCTCTTCTCTTCACCCCTCTCAAGCCTTGTGCCTTGCCTATATTCTTCCCTAATAATTCCTCAAGCTCTTACTCATCATAAAAAATTACTTTTTTCACATCAAAATACCAAATCATCTCTCCTTAAGAGGTTATCAAAGGATAAAAACAAAAGAGTTAAATTCCACTTTCTGATTCATTTATTTTCATTCACATTCTTTTCTTTTTTTGTTTCTTTCTCAGATCCCATCACCCAAATTGTATGATAACTCTAGTAACATACATGTACTGTAATAATATTATTCTAATGTGATAGTTTTTCATAATCTCTCCCTCCCCTTCCGTTTATTCTATAAATGAAAATACTAATTGTGATGTGTTGATTTATCACATTGAAGGATGACGAGTTTTCAATTAGCATTAAAATCTTCTAGACTAGTCATAACTCCAGTTTAATGGGTGAACCAGATTATAATATATGTAACTTATATTATTTTATGTTTATTAATCTTTAAAAATTTATGATGTAAATTAATAATACAAATGAAAATAAATGTGAGCAACATCACCACAATAATACAAGAGTTTATCATTAATGTTTTATATAACAATTATTATTCTATCCAAGTTAGAAAATTAAATTTAGAACCATGTAATCTTATTTATGTTCACTAAATTCATATAACATAAATTCAGTAAAACCACTCTCACCATATATGTTTATCCATTCACGTATATATGTAAAATTGACATGAAACAAACAGACCAGAACATTGAAATAGAGCATCATAATCAATCGAAATAGTTACGAATGAACTAAATATGGTGTACTAAATAATTTACCTGTTAAAGTAGTTCTTGAATTATTAATTAATTAAATTAATTTCGTAATTAATTTCATCAATATCATGTTGAGGAAACCCTCAAACATAATGTAATGGATCCTATATATCTCTCATTTATTCAATAATCTAATCTATGTTATGCACTGTTTATGTATAATTCCAAATAATAAGGTATGATTATTCAATTTCCCCATAGAGCCATCATGATGAAAAAAAGATGATAAATCCCTTTCTCACTCATTATGTCCACTTATGTAAACCTGATACCTTACCGATATTCTGTACAGATTCTACCTGAACTGCCTTAATTCCATCGTCTTACTTTATCATTCTGTTTACCCAAATGAAGTTGTATTTTATTATTATTTAAAACTTCTAAATAATTTTTATATGCCCCAAAATCATGATTCATAATCCATTCCCCATTATATTTTTGGGGATATACATTGTTTTATGTGATTCCCTCATCGATAATTCCAAATAAGAAAACTCATTATAAGTGAACATCAAAAAAATTTATCCAATTTATAGTGATCTCTAACATTTACATTAAATGTAATTTTTTTTATAAAAATTGAATTTTAATTATGAAAACCTTATTTTTTCACACATTGATTAATATAAAATATTATTCCCTTTTTTGATTTTAGAAGCGCTTTATTATTTTCCCTAAAACAACAATAAAATATTTCAACGCAAGGAATTTATTAAACACTCCTCCAACTTGTTATCAATACTTTTCTACATAAATTATGATAATATATGAATATTTTACCATATTAATGTCCATGTATGTTTTAATTCCTTTCTTTCATAGACATGTTTATGATACTCCCATTAATTATATTTTATGACATGAATGTGATACCCATTTCTCTCCATGGGTTCCCTTATGTAATTTGCGTTATCGATTATGAAAGATTATTTATGTGGAAAACATATTTATGAACATGTTATGATGGGTGCATGCAGTTGTTACACCAATTAATTGGGTAATGTTTAGTCTCTTGAGAGGTTATGTGAAATTGGCTAGGTGGTTAGCCATGACTCATGATACCATTGCAACGGTCTTGGTCGTTAATCATGAAATGTGCTCCTCTATGTGCAAAAATCATTTACTTGTTCTAAATTAATGATTTCTGTGGCTACTACATTACTATGAATTCATGTTTGAATGATTACATGCCCATATGTTAGGATTCTATATTTCATTTTTTATCATAATGTCATGATCTCTAACCATTATGCTAATGACTTATTCTTATGTTTATTCTCATTATGGGAATTCAGCTCATCCCATTTTTAATGTGATCCCCAGGGTACCCTATATTGACTTAAGGGCTCAAAAAATATAGGAGCTGTTTTTGATGATTAAATAAGTGATCTTTTTTAGTCCCATGTATTATTTTATATTGTACCAAGTCTGAAAAGACACCATAAATCATGATCCTTGGATTGTATGTTAAGGTTAAATTATTCTTAAATCATATAATGTTATGTGTAAATAAATCTGGTCTCTATATTTGGTATCAAGGGATTGTCTTTTTTTTTTTGGAGATTAATAGTAGGGAAAATTAGTAAAAACCATAAGGAAGAGACTAAGTATAAGAAAAACACACTAAATATTGGTTAGTATAGAGCAGTTGGTTTATAAAAAAAATACATCCTTGTTTGGATAAAAATAGGTAGAGGTGGCTCTGGAATAAATGTATCTAGGGGTAAAACATGAAAATGCTTCTCGGAGCAAGACTCAAATGAGAACTGGTGAATGAAATGGGTCATTCTTCACTCTTCATTTGATAGTCCCAGGGATAATCAATGGTAAATTCATGAGGAAAGTATATAAAATTATTAAGGGAATAATAAAAGAGACCATAAAACTATAATTTATGAAATAAATCTATGATAACCTACATTGAAACATAGAAAATCACAATTTTTTATATACTTCTAATATACATATTTATCCCCATATGTTCGATGATTCCATTTTTATTCTCAATAGATAACAATTCAAGTCCTCTAATTTTAACTTCTTTTTAATTGTTAAATGCGGGACATAAAAGAGATGGTTACAACAATCAATGTGACAATGAATGTGATATTTTCTTAAATGATATGTAAAATATGATTGGAATGGGTGCCCAAAACCTTATGAAGTTACTTCCTTGGCTGGATCATGTTATGAATAATAACTTGAATTATGTGAAACAGCCTCTTCCTCCATGTAAAGAGCATGTTTTTTTAATCCATCATGTAGAAAAGGCCTCCCATGATTAGTTGATAATCTGATACCATACTCAAAGAACAATGGATTAACTTCATTGAAAAGATATTCTTTCTCATCCAGTTCTCACAAGAAGATAAATTTGTACTGGAAGTCTATTGTTTAGATGGGGATTTTGATCCGTTGTAGACACTGATGAAGAATATGAATCCATAAGTGGAAATTTACTCCATATTTTGGGAGTAATTCAAGAAAATATTTTTTAATAAATATTTTCCACAAACCCTCCATATCATAATGGAATTATTGTTCAACAGACTCAAGCAGAAGGAATATGAGTCTGGAAGGGGGTATGAAGAAAAATTACAAGGCATTGAAGGTATGCATCTGGCTTTTTTCTGAACACAGAATGAAAGTTGGATCTCTTATTTATTAGACAAAAGCTGAGTTTATGAATAGTGATAGCATTTCGAGAATTCAACAGTTATGAAGAGATATTATGTTGTGCCATCTAGGTTGAAATGTAGATCAATGAATCTGAGTAGAATCATGGGATCAAAACTAATTAGAGGAAAATAGAATCTCATTGGGGAGGTTCCTCAAATAAATTCCATTTAGGAAAGAATACCACCCATCCCACGTGTAAAAATTGTGGGAAGAAGTATCCTAGGAACTATCTAAATGGAACCAATAATTGCTTAAAATGTGGAATGTTGCAACATCTAGCTAAAAACATCCAACGAGATATGAATATTCAAGCTAAAGTGAAAGAAGAATGGAAGGTTTTGATCAAAAGTTAGCCTGAAGTGAAGTTCTACAACTTCAAGGATCATGGACATTATGAGATAAATTTCTCTAATAGGAGGGTTGTTAGAGGAAATCAACAACAACCTTCAAGGAAACAATGAATGGCTTGTGTTATCATTACTACTGATGTGGATCCAAACAATGATGTGGTGACATATATTCTAGTTATTCATTAAAGAATATCAAATGTACTATTTGATTCTGGTACTACACATTCATTCATATCTTTCCAGTATAGTCAAACTATTCAAGTGTCACCTCAAATTTAAAAGATATGTTATCTTTGAGGATAGTGAATGGGGAATTTATTTCATCCATGGTTTCTAACTCCTCCTCGGTTAACATTTGTGGACTAAACCTCCCCCAAATCTCATCATTCATCCATCAGTGGATTTCAATGATATCTTTCTCATCAATTCGTTATCAATATAAAAATCCAAAATCAACTATTTGGAATAAGAGATCACACTTTGCATACTGAAACATCCTCAAATTATTTTCATGTTTAATGAGTGCGATAAATCTATTTTAGAATCTATGACTCAAATGTAGATATTAATTCCTTTTTAGAAATCATGTCTAGATAAATTGATTGAGACAAATGAATGAATAATTATTGAAGACATTCACATCCTAAGGGATTAAAATGGTGTATTACCTGAAGAGTTTCCTCGTATTCCTCCTGATCGTTATGTTGAGTGCTCAACTGAAGGTATTCCAAGATCTCTACATAAGTCAAATACACCTTATAGAATTTACACCGTAGAGTTGTAAGAGATGAAGAATCAGTCACATGGGAATCTGGGGAAGGGTTTTATATGCCCTAGTGCTACATTGTGGGGTGAACCATTACTCTTTCTCAAAAAAAAGAATGAATAAATTCACCTCAACAATGATTATTGTTAGCTTAGTAAAATCAGAATAAAGAACCATTATATCCTACCATCGATAGATGACTTGTTTGATCAGCATTGATGGGGCTAGTTATTTATCTATGGTGTACCTTTGTTTTGGATATCACCAATTATAGGCGTGGAAGGAAGATGTTCACATGACTAACTTTCGAATGAGGTATGGACACTATGAATTCATAGTGATGCCCATAATATCAACAAATGATCATACAATATACCGGTATTTAATGAATATAGAATTCGGTGATTACATCAGCAAATTTGTGGGAATATTTATCAAAGATATTATGATATACACCATGTAAAACGAGGGACATGGGGAACAGTTGAATACAATTTTAATGAAAATTGTGAAGGGAGAAGTTGTATGAAATGTATAGTCAATGTGAGTTCTGGAAGGATGAATTTTCATTCATGGGGGATGATTACACCAGCAAAAGGATATATGTAGACCCTTGCAAGAAAAAGGAAATAGAAGAGTGGACATGGGAAACATCTATAATGGATATATGTATAATTATGGGTCTAGATAGGTATTATTTAGGATTTATGAATAAAAATTCATGATTGTGAAAACTAGTGGCCACAATGAAACGGAAGGGATGAGTGTTTATCGGGACCAAAGAATGTGAGGGTTGTTTTATGGAGTTGAAAAAAAGTGTAATCATTGTGCCAATACTCACACTACCAAGAAGTGAATGAATATTTGGTGTGTATAGTGATGATTTAAATAAGTGATTAGGAAGTGTGCTGAGTGAAAAACAAAAAGTGATATCCTATTCTTCAAGGATGTTAAAACTCTATGATAAAAACTATCCTTTTCACAATTTGGAGTTGGCGGCTGTGATATTTTTTTAAATATATGGCGTCAATTTCTCTCTAGGGAGAATTGTGAGATATACACTAATCAAGAGAATATTAAATATATATTCACACCAAAATAGAATAAAATAATCTAGTGAAGATGGGTAGATCACTTCAAATATTAGTACATTTCAATCCACTATCATCCCAGTATGGAAAATATGGTTGAAGATGCTCTAAGTAGAATCGATCCCATATCTTATTCAATGAAAATTATTTAAAAGGATTCAATATACTTATATTTTTAGAGTATAGAGATGGGAATCATTATGGGAGGATAATCATCCATCCATTCTCAAATGATTTCTCAACCAACCGTCATGGAAAAAATATTAGATGATTAAAAAAATATTTGGAAATTATGAAAAGGGTTAAAGCTATCAAAAATGAGAATTCCTCTAATTTCAATATTTATGAGGATGGAATCATAAGTATTGGGTCATGATTAAATGTACCATCTGATCTAATGATAAAGAAGGAGCTTATAAATGATGCACAAAGCCCGACATTCTCTATCCACCTAGAGAGCATAAAGATGTATCGAGAGCTCAGAGATAACAATTGGTTGGAAAAGATGAAGAATGAGATCACTGAGTATACATCAATGTTCTTTGTATGTCAATAGGTGAAGTCTTAAAGACAAAATTCTATGGGGATATTTAATCCACGAACATTATAAAAAAATAACATGTGAGAAAATTTCTATGGAAATTATCATTGGCCTTTCTCGGACTTCTGGAAGAATAAATGCTATATGGGTCATTGTGGATCATCTTAAATGACAGATCACATTATCATTATTCGAGATCAATTCTTATATAATCAAATTGCATAAATATATATCAAATAGCTTTTAAGGATGCATGAAGTACCACAATCTATTTTATCAAATAGAGATCAGAGATTCACCTCGATGTTCTGGAAAAGACTCCAATATGCTCAATGCATGGAACTAATCTTTATTACAGCCTATCATCCTAAAACTGATTTCCAATCTAAGGAGAATATTTTTACCCTTCATGATATGTGTAGATCATGTTCTATGGAATTCATAGGATTTTGGGAACAACATATTCCGCAAGTTAAATTTTCCTAAAAAACAATTTCCACTTGATCATCTAAATTCCACCATTCAATGCCCTTTATGTGTAAAGGTGTATAAGACTAGAATTTTGGGATGAAGTCAGTGAGCATAAGATGATATGACTTGAAATGGCCAAATAAATGGTGTAGAAGATTAATTCTATTCATTTTAATATCAAGGCATCCCAATGTTAGTAGAGAAGACTTGAAAACAATCATCGGTGAGACCTTGAGTCCAAATATGGGGTCATGGTATTTGTATGAAAATATCCATGGAATAAGGTCATTTGGATTCGGATGAATGGAAGGATAAGTCTCAGGTACATCGGCCCCATTGAAATTGTTGGTGTTGGAGATGGGGACTATTGACTACAACATCCACCTATCAGGTCCAAAGTACATTATGCCTTTCATGTATCCCACTTTAGGAAGAACATACCAGGCCCTTGAAAAGGACAGTCTTAATAGGTGGTATAGTTGGATAATGATCATTCTTGTGAGGAGCAGCTGGTGTAGATCTTGGATCAAAGAGATAATGTTCTATGTAACAAGACAACTCACCCGGTCAAAGTACTGTGGAAATACTATAAGTTCGAAGAGGATACATGGGAACTCAAGGAGGTAGTGAAAGAAAAGTACACACACCAGTTTGTGGCTTAGAAAGTAAAAAAAATTCAAGGTATAAATTTTATAAGGGAGGACTAATTTTTCGGCCTAATAATTTATCAACGGAAAATCCCTTCTTATAATTATTTCATATAATCACGTGAAATTTCAAAATAATGAACTAATAAGTTTTATGGGACTTTTATATGAAATATTGTTACTTTTATGTTTTGAATTTTGAAAATTGAACATACATGATTGAGTTCAGTATGATATTTAGATTCTGATAGAATCAACGTAGTATTTTACGAATTGTAACTTACCATTATGAATAGTAGCAGACTCTTATAAATTGAAATGAATAGTAATGAACAGTAGTGAATAGTAATTTGGCCAAAAAATATAATCTTTCCCCATGAATGTTCAAATAAAAATTAGACATATTTTATGTGAAAATTTGATCACAGTTTAAGTATTAGTATATTTGCATGTTTTAAATATTTTAATTACAATTTTATAATCAAATGAATAATTTAAAACGGAATGGTAATTTCATAAAATGTTATCATAAATTGAAATTATATTTTCTTATAGTTTTATGAATATTTTATAGAGAACATGAATTATTTTTCAAGGTTTAATAAAATGACTTATTGTATTAATTTTGCTTTTTGAATAAATTATTATTTTAGTTAAAAAAATAAATTAATCATATTTAGAAATTTATTTTTTAATAATAGATTTAATTTATGGATTCTACACGTCAAAAAGATGTTATGGTAAGAAAAACTATTTTTTGAAAATACTTGAATTTTTGGAGAATAATAAAATACATTAATTTACTGTATAAATATAATATAATTTAAACATACTATTATTGACATCATAAGTGATTTATGCACTTAAATCCCGAATTTAAATTCACTTATTACTATGTTTTCATGGAATCATCATTATTCCTAGTCTTGAAGGAAATTAATAATCATAGGAATTAAATATTAAAAACCCCTCTACCCCACCACTATAAAAACCACCCACACTCCCCACTTCTCTTCACTACTCTAAAGCCGTGTACCTTGCCAATTTTCTGCCCAAAAAACTCCTCAAAATCTTCCCCAATTTTAGAAATCCCTTTGTCTCTACAAATGACCAAATCATTCCACTTTAAGATGATCTCGAAAGAGATAATCTCAAGAGTTAAATTCTTCTTTGCGATTCATTTATTTTCTGTCAATATTTTTTTTTCTTGTTTCCCTCCTCACCTCAATTTAGAAAAATGGTATGATAAATACAGTTACATACATGTAATATGATTTTATATTAATGGGGTACATTATCATAATCTCTCACACCCTTCATTTTATTCTATAAATGAAAATACAATATGAGATTTCACGATTTATCGCATTCAACGACGATGGGTTTTCAATTAACATTATCATATTATAAACTGGTGATGAATCCATTTTAATGGTTCATCCAAATAATAAAATATGTATTTTATCTTATTTAATGATCATAAATCCTCATAAATACACTCTATTATATAATAATACAAAATAAAATAATTGTGAGACAAATCCCCAAATTAATCTAACAGTTTATCATTAATGCTTTACACAATGATTTATCATCTCTCCAAGTATGAAAATTAAATTTAAAAACATGTAATATTCTGTGTTTTCACTAATTTCATATAACATCAATTGTGGACAACCACCTTAACCAGGCATGTTTATCCTTTCATGTATATAAGTAAACCAAAAATGAAAAAACAGACCCAAACAACAAAATTGATCTACATATCATAAAAAATGATTATGAATGAACTGAAAATGGATATAATAATTCATTTAAATGTTAAATAGGTTCTGGATTTATTAATTAATTAACCTAATTTTATTATTATGGTCATTAAAATCATTTAGAGAACATCATTGGACTTAAGGCAAGGTAACCTTTTTATCTCACATTTATTCTAGATTCTCCTCTATATTATACCATTTTTACATATAAATACTAATAATGGAGTATGACTTGAATCCTATCCCATACATACCTCATGATTTATAAGAGATGATAAATAATTTTTTATATCATTAATACCTTATGTGTACACATGATACCATGCTGATATTCTCTAAGGGATTCTCCCCGCACCACCTTTATTCCATTGGGTTTCCCGATATTGCATTAGTCAAAAATTATGTTTCATTTTATTTTTTATGTAAAAATTCTAAAATATATGTATATGCTCCAAACCCATTTTTTCATGAAACATATCTCATTCTCTTTCAATTATATAAATTCTTTATAGTGATTTCCTTCACGATACATCCCTATAAGCAATATCATTTATGTGAACATCCCAAAATTTTGCACAATTTCCTATGAAATCTGCCATTTGATTCAATCCACCATTTTTGTTATAAAATAAGTATTTTTTTATTGAAACCTAAGCATTTTCTAAATACTCATCTTAAATTTTTTCACATATGTTTTTCATCACATACCATGTTATATGACTATTTCACCTTATTAATTTCTATTTATGTTTTATTACAACTCCCACATGGACACTTTAATGATTCCCCCATTCGTTAAGATTTATGACATGAATGTGATACCCATTTCCCGCCATGGTTTCCCATATGATAATGTATTATTGATTATGTATGATTATATATGTCAAAATCATATTCATGAACTTGTTATGTTGGGTGCACCCAAAAATCACTCCAATTCATTGGCAAATGTTTAGTCTCCTTAGATATTATGTGTAATGGTCTAGGCGGTTATCTATTACTCATGCTACCATGTGCATAGACCTTGGTGGGAAACCTTAACACATGCTACTCTATATCAAATGAGCCTTGAATCATTCAAAATTCGTGATTTATTTGGCATCCACATTACTATGAATTCAGGTTTATATGATCCCATGTTTATATTTTTTTATTATATATTCAATTTTATATCATTATGTCATGATCTCTAATCATTATGTTAAAGCATTATTCTTATATTTAATCCCATATTGGGATATTATCTCGTCCCTGAGATCATGTGATCCCTAGGATACCCTATGAAGATGCATGGTACCAATGGAATATTGGATATATTTATGAATATAAAATAACAATTCTTTTATTCCCATGTTTTAGGTTTTATGTGCCTAGTCATCAATGATCATTGACTTCACGATCCTTGGCAGGTAATATAATGTTTAATTATGAAATAATTTATGTAATGTTATGTGTAAAAGGATATGGTTTCTATAACTGATGGTAACTAGACAATTCCAAAAACTAATTTCTTCCCACTAAAAATTAAAATAATATTTTTATAATTTTTTTTCATGAATACTTCCTCCAGGTGTATTCGTCATAATTTTTACATAAATTTCATTAGGTGTAATTTCATATTTATAAGAATATTTATTTGAAAATAAATAACGAGTGAACCCTAAATAAAAAAATAAGAATAATATGGAAAACCCCAATATAACCAATAACATGTTCATGAATGGCCTATTGTATCCTGAGGTGGCTACACATAATTTCAACATGAATTTCATCTTATAGTCTGGTAGCTTCCAATCATTTGAGTTTTTCTTCAGAATCATAAAAGCATTGTGACCCATCTCATTAAAATTTTATAATTTTACTACCATGGTATCATAATAGGTCTCAGAATTACCATGTAATTTTTAATCAATATTACAATCTATATTCCTTAAAAAATCACATCATATACATTTCCCAAACATCATAATTAATTCCCATGTTACACTTTAACCCAAATCTCAAAAAATACATTTTTATACCATGTGATTTATTTGATCTATTCTTCATTTTATCTTACCACATTGTCCACTTTTTTAAATTTTTATCTAAATACATATTTTTATCAACAAACTCCATTTATAACTTCTTTTCACAACAGAAATGTTTCTCATAAATATTGAATTGATGGGAATCCACTTACTTTGTATATAATGGTTTTTAGTCCTGATTAATACCTATTATTCTTCTAATTAAGATCATAGAAATGTTTTTTTCATACCTTGAAAATCGGGGGATGTATTAATCATATACTACCACTAATTCATCCCACTATTATATCCATTATATTAATTTTCTTTCCATACAACATGAAAAATATTTAGGAAACTATTTCTCAAGGATGATAATAACAAAATCCACACATTATGAGCTATGAAGATCACCAAAATATGAATAATTAATAACCATTTACAATCATTGGTAGGCTTATCCATAAAATAATTTTATAGAGTGACCTTATTATAAATTATTTAAACATCCCCTAATAATGAATATATATTCTAGGAATGAATCCAACATTAATCATCCACATGGACATAAGATCCATTGAATTCAATTAGATTTTCTACATAATGTGCTCCACCATCAACATATTCCTTCGTGGTAGATCAGCCTAGTCTTGAACATCATTTTCACAACTAATTATATACTAAAGAAATTGATACACTATAGAAACAAAATGACCTCTTCCAATTCAACCAAATATAGGTTTCAGATTCAGATAGAAATTATCCCCTCGCTGACAATCCTAATTCCACTTCATTATTCCTATTGTGTAAAAACCATTTTGATGATACATACCATGAAGATTCAAGATTAGGATGAATGTAGTGAAAATTTATTAATTAATGTAAATAAAACAATTTATTGCATTATAGGGGTGTTTAAAATGGTGAGATAGAATCACCCCTTTCATACCAACATTAACTAGTGCAATAGAATAGTCAGCAGATCTGATGGTCCACGTCAAACATTTTCCCATGACATAAATCTTTAAAAGTATATATACTACATGAATATCCTACTTATATTAAAGAGAGATATTTACATTAAAATATGAAACCTGGGTGATACAACTAATTAAGTATGGTAGAATCCACTATGGGAAATTTCTGTTCCATTATTTTAGTACCATAATAGCATATTTATAGTCAATTTGAAACATAAATTTGTATGTTATTATTGGGAAGCACGCATAATAGATTATAAAATCAACCAAATATTGACTTCTTATATTTTCAAAAATACAATTTATTGTCAAAATCATCCATTGAAAAAGAAACAATGAGTTCATTAAATTTTTCCACATCCCAATGTTCTATGAATTTCAATGTTTGCACTCTAACCAATGAATTTAATCTTCATTCAAAACTAGGTTATCAAAATTAAATATTAATCAACAAGTATTTCTTTTGGTCTCCTTGAAACTCCTAAGAGTCAAATATTTTTTAGCTCCTCCACGATTGTGTGCATTCTGATAATTTGATTTTTTTTCCATGCATGGGAATTTACCAATGAAGTTAAATTGTTCTAGCATGAATCAAAGGGTCCTTATCTATAAATATGTATGAATTTTGTGCTTTCCAAACTAAGGAAATAAGAGATTATATAGTTGAAATCTATAGATTCTCACATGTATCCTTTTTCTAGCATTGATGAAAATATCCTTGTGTACACTGAACTACAATATTATGTTAATTTCATGACCAAAGATTTGGGATGTGTATCCCCACAATTTAATTGAATAAGAACTACTGAGGAAAATAATATATAAACTGTATTCATCCTTATATAATTTATGGCTGGAAGATATAATGTATTATTAATCCATCCTCAACGGGTCATGTGTTGGAATCTTGTTCTTCATGATTAACCATATAATAGTTAACTTTGAGGGGCTAATGAAGATGACCATGAATTTAGACATCCATGATGGTATTATTATTGAATTATCAAATTTCAACATGTAATAATAATTAGTATTTTATTTACCAATTCAATTAGGCCTCCACAATAGTGTGTCATTGCACATAATGGTGAATTTTTTATCATCACTACATCACACACCAGTAAAAGAAATAAATTCTGTTGTGATATATGTTGAGGTAAAAAATATCATAAAAATCTTGTCAGTGAGGGTAGTTATCATGTCTTTGAGTGGATGATAAAGGAAACATGTCATCCAAAAATTGTGGTCAAGAAATTTTTGTACAATATACTTGTTCCTTTCATGACATCAATGAATGAATGATTCATTGTAGACCATACTGATAATCCATGCATGTTTGGATAAATATCTTGTAGCATCTTCCTAATCCAACTGATAAAAAATCATAGGATTGGTCATTAGATGTTTGTATGATCCATTTGAACATACTAATCAGTCCATCGTTTAATTCCTTGAGGGGAATAATTCCAACACCCCCATTACCCTTACCTCTAATGTTTTCTGATCCATTATCTAATAAAAACCTTAAGGACCTTGCCATAATGTTACATAATATAGTATCATTAGACTATATTTAATATCTTTAATTCCCCCAGATTTTTAAGTTTAATAGACTTATATGATTACATCATAAATCATATAGAATAAAAAATATTTTAAAAAGTTCAATTTTTAGGATTAGTATCCATTTTTCACACTATAAAATTTTCAATGTAATAAATTATTTCTTATCATATGAAATATTCAAGACATTCAAGAAGATATACTCATTTCCCTTAAGAATACTTAATTAAGGTGAATATATTTCAAATCATAGGATGAGATAAAAAAATATTGGTGAGGTACTTAAGTAGTAAAAAATTAACCCATTCACCCACAAATACTTATAAAAAATATTCTTCTAAAAAAATCCGGTCAAGAAAAACAATTTTTTATAATTACAGTCGGCATAACTACCCAAATATTTTCATAAAACATTTCATAATATATATTAAATGTAATATAAAACTAATAATATTATTATCATATGAAAAACTCATAATAAAATTTTCACAATGATATACTTTTCAATGTTACGAAGTATCATATAAATCCCATTACTGGGTGAAATCATAATATTTTGATAAAATATGGAGAAAAAAATCATATAGGTTACTTGTTACCTCATTTTCATGTCATTATGACTTATAAATGAATATATTTCATAGTTATTATTTGGGTAACCATTTTAGTTACACTTGAAATAACCATCAATGTAATACATGGAATTAAAATTACCTTATATTCCCATAATCTCTTAAGAGAAACAAATTTAGATAACATCAATCCATTACCCAATGCATTGGAACTCTATAAGGGGATCCACTTATTTTGGATTATAACATATAAACCTATCCCCATAATCAATTCCTATGAACCATAATGGATATATAAAATATTTTATAATAAATATATTATTTTGTACTAATAAGAAAACACTTTCATATTTTGAAATATCTATTCCATATTAAAACACATTTTTAAAGAGAACATAAATAAATTAAAGGTATTCTTTATTTTAATATAACAAGAATTATTATAAAGGAATTACAAAATAATATAATTATTATAGTGGGGGTAAAACTATTTTTCATCATATATGTTAAATTAGAACAATCCTTTTGGGTTTTTATAAAGGATGTTAATAAATTTAGTAAAATACTTCTTTTGAAATCCTATGAAAAAATAGTAAAAATGAAAATGTTGTAAAATTTATAATTAAAATATATGAATATTAAATAAGTCCATATAATTAATTTACAAATATGTGTATAAAATAAAAATACATTTTAAAGGGAAACATTAATAGATAATTTTAAGGAAAAGTAAATAGCATTTAGTTTGACACATCTCGATTGAACAATATAAATTAGAAAAATATACCATGGTAAATTATTTGTTTTATAAATAAATTTTTTTAAATTTTTTATGAATTTTAATATCTTTTTCCACTGTATGTTATTTTTTTAATCATCATCATGTGTTTTAAAGAAATTAATAACATAAGTTCAAAATGGATTCATAAATTCGATTGTTGTCGAAGAGGTTATTATTTAATCTTATCTGGAATAAAAATACTAACATAGATACAATTTATGTATTGTAACTATAGTTTTACAGCCATTTATGATATATGGTTTTGAAAAACAATATATGTTACAATCATGCTGTCATTATTTCATTAATATGCATGAGTAACATTTCCAATTTTCAATGATCAATATAGAAATAATAAATAAATCATTTTATCATTCCATTGAGATCAAAATATCATAAATATTTTATTATTTATTTTAATATACCCATATATATCATCAATGTGATGTGTTGATGAAAACAGAATCACAACGCTTCATGAATGTGGTAGTTCGTGTATACGAAAGAATGAATTTATTATTCTATAGTGAATGGAATATTTAGAATGTAAATAATATAATAACTTTTTATAATGAAAAAATTACATTAATTTCATTTATAAACAAGAATTCCATCATTATATTAACTAGTGATAGTTTTTTATGGAAAATTAATTATATCGGTCTGTCATGGGGTAGTTCGCTATACACAATAATGAAGGTTTCGTTTCCCATTTGATTGAAGAGGAGATAGATGATGGTTATTAGATTAACATAACAACCCCAACATATATAACATATAATTTTTTTATATTAATGTATAATGATTATTTTAAGATGATGGAAGAAGTAATGAAACAAGAACATACTATAAGAAACTACACGTAAACTTTTAAAAATAATTTTTCTTTAACCCCTTATTCCCTCTAAGGTTAGCATCCTACCACAAAACATTTAAATTTAGTGGTTAGATTATTGGAATGTATTTTGTATGTTTATTTCCTAACCAAATGGTTTTTATGTGTGGAATAAATTGATGAAGTGACTAACTTTAATAAGATTGGAGAGGGTCACTCATGGACTTTCTCAAAATATTAAATTAATAACAATAATTTTAAAATAAAAACTCTATCAATGATTATTCATGTATAATATAGGGTGAGAATGTATTTAAATTATCTCAAACGATATTATTTGCATATTTTTGAAAAAATAAACAATTTTTTAGAATTTTATAATCATTTATAAAATATAATTTTTATAATATATATATAGTCTATTTTTGATCTATTTATTTATATATTTTTTTTAAAAAAAAAGAAAACCAAATACATATATTATAAGAAATAAAAATATCACAAACATGTTATATTTATATAAAAAATTATTGGGGGACCTTTATTTTATTAAATTAAAAAACTTATAATTTTTTTCATATCATTAATTTATTTTTTCCATTAATAGATTTTTCATTATGTCATCATTTTTTAAACATTTATGAAAATTATTTATTTCATAAATTGTAAAAATAAATTACAATAATATAGATAAATTATATTTCATTAAGAATAATATTTATAACTTAAAATGGGTATTGATTATCACTATGTTAAAAATATTTTACTTATTAAATACAAGATTCACACTATTTTATATTAAGTTAATGAAAAATTTATATATGTTGTAAAAACATTGAAATTGAAAAAAGTCCAGAAAACCTTCTATTATATTATTATTGATGAAATGGAATCTTAAAAAATAATTTAGTCATGTAATATGGTCTTCTTAAATTTCATATAATTTTAATTTTATCTATAATTACTGATATACCTTATACTATGGTAACAATATTTACTAACATCACTCTTCATATTGACCAATTGTAAAATATACAACATTATGATATATTTAAACAATTATATCAAATATAGATACCATTTTTGAATAAAAAACATATAATTTTCATATTTTAATTTTTATTTGAACTTGAAGAACATAATAAAATATTTTTCATTCATAAAATTTCATTATATAATAATAAATGTTCTTATATTAAATTAAGGGATAATTTTTTTTAAAATACCATATTTTTAATTATTCAATAAAGATAAATATATTGTTTTTAAAAGCAATCAAAAAGTACAAATTCAATTTAAAAATACATTAAATAATAACATATTTTTCAATATAAATTTAAATTTTTCAATATTAATATAGAATATAAACCATACATAAAATTATGAAAAATTAATCATAAGATAAATTTGACACAGGGAATAAAAAATTAATAACATTTATTTCATATTAAAAGACAATAATATGTAAATTATAATTTGATGTAAAATAATAAAATAATATATTTCAATAAAACGTTTTCCATTTTGATTTATATAAATGTATAATGATTATAAATATTAATATAATGTATAATAATAAATATTAAAGTGATTTATTCTGTAATTACATAGGTTGTTATTGATATATTATGATTTTTTCAACGTTTGATTCATTCATAACTAGAAGTAATCATTTTATCTATTACTTCTTAAGATTTAAAAAAAAGTTGATATTCCATAAAATCTATACAGTCTATACCTCTTAACTATGGATATAATTCCTCAACATAGAGGTCATTAATTCTACAATTTTAGTTTGTGTTTCTATTGACATGAATAAGTAATTATACTTTTTAGTTCTATATTTGCACCATGAAATAATCTCATGCAAATCTCTAATAGTTTTAATTATTAGAAAATACATTGGGAAAACTACATTGAAATTTATTAGTTATGGATGAATAAAAATAATTGGAGTTCTAAATACCAATATAGATAGAATTTCAAACATTAGGTAAAATGTGAAAAAAAATATTTTTTTTGAATTAACAAAATTCCCTCTATACTGTAGGAAGGAAAGATTTATAGTTACGGTTCCCTTATAACTAACAACCCACAACAACTAAAATTCAGGGAAAATTAAATTGAAGGATAAAATACATATATTTTTTATAATGAATGAGATCAATTACATGTATTTATATATGGATGAACACATATAAAATATGAATTTTAACACTCCCCTTATTATAATACTTTTATAATTATCATGCTCTATTTGTTACATAATATTTTTACTCTAGTAAATACAACCCCAATGGTAGACAATATGAAATTGTATATGCTATAAGGAAATAATAAAACTGTGCCTTTTTTAATTGGTAATTTTCTCTAAAAATCTATATACATAATATATTAATTTATTCAACACATGAAAAAACTATTCTTGATATATTTCTATTTCTTATAGTAAAAAACATTATCATGTTTATGAAATAAAAAATAAATTTATATATAAATGAATATATAGATGATATAATTAATCACATAAGATCCAAATATCATCATTATGACTAAGTAGTCAAACAAAATTTAATAATCTATTATGTTTTTTGGTAAAAAACTACATTTCCTTCAAAATTAACAATACGCCTGGATGTGGATGTCCTCTTGGATAATGATTTTTGATTAATCCTAATTGACAAATACTTCAATGTTGGCATGACCATGATAAAAATCCAGGAAAAAATCACATTCTATCTTGTTGTATCCGGTTATGTGAATAGTTTCATCAAATTAAAACCCTGTTTTATGTTCTTTGAACATTATGATTGCACATGAATATTAAATCCATTAATGTGTATAATAATTCCACTTTTATTTAAAATTTTGAGCATACCACATTACTGTCTTGTCAAATGGTTTGTATCGTGGATACACGTAGTTGATGAGTGGGAAGAATATATTGAGGATGATTAATTTTATTAATTGATAGAAAATATATAAAATGATTCTTTTTAGATAAGAATATATCTATCAGGCGATAAGATACCATAATACTAAATAAAATTCACAAAGAACCTATATAATAAAAATGGAATATCTAATCAAATTAGGTTTTTTAGATAAATTTTTCTAGAAAATTTACATTCAGTTTTTACAATTTAATATTCACTTAAAAAAGTAGGATACTTCTAATAAAAAAATATGGATTAAAATTTGATAATATTTCAAATAGGATATCTATTTTAGTGTATTATGATGTTAATTTCACACATAGTGTTTCTGATACTATCCAAAGTCATATATAGTGAATAATGAATCATTGATAACCCCATTTCATGAAACTGTGATGATACAATATAAATCATATGTGGGGGAGATAAGAGATATATCAAAGATTGTAATTGGAATTATCATCGTAGGAGTTGGATATGATTGAACTAAGGACCCAATATGTATTGAATATAATATTATATTTCATGTGATCCCATATCACTATATTAAAATCACTATATATATCAAATTGATTGATATGATATAATACCTCTATCATCACCATTATTAAGTCCTAGATAAATTGTATGAATACCAAGCCTCCTTGTTAAATTAATTTGGATGCTTAGTGTAGTGACCTAGCCCCAGTAAGCTTGGAGAAGGTGCCTAATACCATTGCATTAGAATATGTTTATATAAAATAATGTCCTAAAAGACCCAATAGTTTAGTATTATTGGTATACTAAATACATACATGATTCTTCAAAAATAAATAAAAAAATAAAATAGAATTTTTTATCATTATAGAAATTTTTTTTTCATCTAGAATATACATTCATGTCTTTTTTTGTACACTTCATGGAATCATTGGGAACTGAATAAAAATATTGTCATCCATAAATACTGAGTAATTTTTATTTATAATGGAAATAATATTTGACAAATCATATTATAAATTATGGAATGGTAAATACCTTAGAACACATTACATATAATAAATAAATGATAATAAAATTCATAATTTTATTGGAAATATAAATACATATTGACATTCCATTGAAATAATAAACTGAGAATTAAAATCATCCATATAATTTTTCAAAGTAGAAATATCACGGATAATAATAATAGAATAAAGAATAATGATAATAATTAAATAATGGATGTTATGTTTTCTTTGAATATGATACATTTTCTATCAGATTATATCATCAAGAAGTTCTAAATCATGTTTGGTATAACATGTACTATTTTGGTAAATACCTTTCATAAGAATCTACTTTCATGATCTAGCTTCCAGAAATTTTGAACTGCTTGGTTATCAACAATAATGGTTTATTTCCAACAAATTTTTTCTCAAATAACTACAAATTCACTGAGAGTATTATATAAAATGGTACCCAACACATGCCAAACATGACTATATAATTCTTAATATATTTAAAAAAATATTAAAATCATTACCAATTCTTTTATCAAATATTTATATTGAGTAAATGATATGTATGCATCCATGTTACACAAGTTAATAAAATTATATTCTATGTAATCACAATATGCATAATGGTAATATGGTTTAAAAAATAATCATATCCATGAAATATAATGTGGATATTATGGTGAAATTTAATGATCAATGGTAAGAGGAAAATTAATCACTCATCTGAAATATATTAACAACAAAAAACCAGCCAATTAATTAAATTTCGTCAATATTGTTGTTCAATAAAATAATATGTCATCTAGGGAATGAATTAAAATAGAATAATTAGAACATATAAACCTTTAAGTATGAATATTAGTTGTTTTCAATGATGAAAATAATATCATTTAAAAAATTCGTTTGAAAAATATCGCTTTCATATTGAGAAATATTTGGAAAAACATATTCATTGAATATAATATTTAAAAACAAGAATGATTTTTAAAAGGTTTAAAATTAATTTCATAAATAATTTTCAAAAGGTTTTTAAAAAATTTGGGATCATTATTTGAAACCATGGTTTTGGAGAAAACAGGTTTCCTACCTATGAGAGAAATGAAGTCATAATTTCTTTAAAATATATTCAATTTTATTATACCAAATTTTTTATAATATGTAATATAATTATACAATAATCGATATTGACCACAATTAATAAAATTTATTGTGATTATTAAATAATTATAAAATAAATCCCTTTATTGGAAATTTATGGAAAAATAGTCCCAAATAAAATAAGATTTTGTAGTAAAACCTTGAAAAAATAATAATGATGAACTAAGAATAAAAAAATGAATAGATTTTGTTTGTCAAACATAAATCATAACAAACATTGTAAATAAAAATACTAGGAACAAAAATCATTACAAACATAATCATTCTACATAAATGACTATAATGAAATAATATTTCCTAATATAAATGAATCAAGAAATATAATTATTTATCCATTATTATATTTATTTCATATCTCATTCAATAAAATAATTCAATATGTAACATAATATAATATGAAGAATAAATTATTCATTATAATGCATGTCAATGGGAATTACATACACATTATTAAAGTAATTATCTTTATAAAAATGCTATACTGCTAAATGAAATGAAATTCAGAAAAAAATTACTAAATGATTCTCATTAGGTTGTATAATATTTTACATCACATATAGTAGTTTTAAATTAGTCATTAACTTATTAAGGAACCATATTAGTATTTATGAAAACATTTTTGATCATTTTTAACATATTATTACCACTTAAATTATAATCATTATTTATTTTAATTGTTTTATTTAATAACATTTTATATTTTTCTACTATTTTTTCACATGTTAATTTTTATCCAAATTTTTAGATCAGGATTTCATCATATTCAATTTTTGAATCATTATTTTAATATAATATATATATATATATAATTATTTATAGAAACACATGAGATTTTGTGATATAAAATTTAATATATCATTCAAGGATATGGGAGGCCATTTGTTTCCATGAATGGTGTTATTATTTATCCCTCATATTGAATGAAATAAAATATATTTCTATTTATATATATTTTTATATTATATAATAATATTAATATTTTATGAATATTGTTTTTTTGTTTATGACCGACATTAATATGTTCATTTAAATTTCAAGGATAATTCAATTTGCTTCACAGATTGGTAGTCCTCCATACCCACGAATGACATTGTTGTATTAAAAAAGGTATGCATGATGTTAGGTGTTATGTAATCATTATAGAATCTTAATGAAATTATAAATATTAAAAATATCAAATAAATACTATAAATCCATATTTATTAACGATATTGAATTTTGGTAATGGATTAAATTACAACACAAGTCCGTGATGAATTAGTTAGTCGTATTGACGAACGTTGATTGCATATCATATTTTATGGAATTGTTACTATTTTTATGTCATACCATTTAAATAAAAAAATTTCTATGTATTTAATATATTTATGGTATTCTATAATAACAACATAATATAAATTAATGGATGTTGACTAGGTAATAATGTAATAACAATTAGAGAAAAAAATTACATACTCTTTGGGTACCCTATATAGGTTTTCACTAATGTCTTTTTAAGTATACATAATTGAAATAATATAGAAAATATGATATTTATGGGTATTTTGGGGAAGTAATTGTTTATGTTTTGAAAAATAATCATTTTACCCTAGGATGTAATAATTGTTAGGATTGAGATACAATTTATAGTGGAGAAAGATTGGAATTATTAAAAATACCACAAATTAAACACTATTGGGAGGACATTCATTGCTCTTTTAACTCCTATAATTAACCATTTTAGATCAATGATAGTATATAGTAGAGATAAATCTAGAAAAAAAATATTGGTGTTGTGTAGTTTTAATTTTTTACTTCTTATACACTGAATTTAACCACCATGGATACTTGTTTTAACCTTAATCAATATAAATAATTTTAACCAAATTTAATGAACTTTTGGGTAAAAAATTAAGTTCAAATTATTATAAATTATCAATTATGCTTTTTCAAAATATTACATAAAATTTTAGATATTTGAAGAAGTTATTTTTCAGAAATGAATGTAATATTAATCTCACATATTATAGAAGAAAATAGTTTTTTAATCATAAAATGTTTGACAGCTTACTATGTTTATATATTTATATTCATTTAAAAATGGCTACAATGAAATAAATTGAATATATTAATTTATTATTGATAAAATTTCACATCAAAACTATTTTAATATATAATTTATCATTATAAATTACATAGATGAAAATTTTATAGTGAATTAATATTCCATATTTTTTACTATTTACTAAAAAGTGAAACATCAATGAAAAATATAACAACGTCACTTTAGGAAAATTTAATAATTATAATACAAAAATTATTTTTTTGGTGAACTTATATTTTTAATTTTCTCTGTATTATATCTAATTTACGTATGTCATTAAACAGTTGAAATATAGATTTAGAACAAAACACTGTTTTATGTGTAAAATTGTATTTGTTATCATCCTATTTAAATGATTTATTTATAAATCTAATAATAATATAATATATAACATTTAAATTTTATTTATATCATCCACTAATATTAAATATTTTAATTGTTTTCATCAAAACTTATTCATGCATGTAACACATCATATTGAATAAATTCATTGTTGTGTGTAACAAAATTGAACTTAGTATTTCAGGAATTTATTTATATATCATTTATTTAAAATATTAAATAAATTTAAAATTCATAGAATGTAATATTAAATTAAACACTTTTTGTTTTATGTCCTAAAAACCTTTGAATAAAATATTCTTCTATTAGAAATCTGGGGTGTAACATTTTCCCCACCTTTAGTAAATTGTGTCCACTCAACATAAAAATGATCAGGGAAACATGAAGGAGATTTTTTAAATTTCCATCGTTGAAATAGCACACTCTGACAGTTCCTTCTATATAATAATCATAATAATAGTGAATGGGAAGTAAAAAAAGGTATTATGGACCAACAAATAATTACTATTCAGTTTTGGAGATCCTCGATGGCATATGGAGATAAGGAATTAGAGGAAATATTTATATAATTGTAGTGAGTGATTGAAGAAATGTATCACAAACATATCAATTGTCCATGAAAATTTTGGGTCTCAAATACATAAATCTCTTATGATTTAATATAGAATAGGTTCAACATAAATTTTGGCATTAGTGAAACATTTTTTGTACGATTAAAAGATTTATAATGTTGAGTAATTATTTTACTAACCTTGAATAGAATTAAATATTCATACATGACATATTTCTATTCCAGAAATATAACATCCATCCTTTTATTTCTCATGTAATAATTTCCAATTTATCCCTTACACTATAAATTGATATCGAAAAATTTTCATTTATGCTGTAAGCACTGAAATTTACTTTTAACATATCATAATTTCTATAAATGAGTAATATGTATTTCTAACTATTTTACCAAACCAATATAATTGATATGTTAATTTATAAACCATAATTTTATTATTATATTATCGTCATCATTATTTATTCTTAATTTTTTAAGTAAAACCTTTTTCATAGTACGAATGACATCTCATAGGATATTGGTAGGAATGAAACCCTTAACTCCCTTCTATCACATGTTCAACTACCGAAATCTCACTAGATGTATTATGATTTCCATGTACATTAACGTTTTCCATTTTCTAAAATAAATGATTATAATTTATATATTATTTTCAAATATTATAATGTACATCCTTGATATAACCTTTTCACTAGGGTTTTTAGTGAAACAATTTTTTTAATGCATACAAATAATATTTTTCTATTATTCCAATTCCATTATTCAATATATTAATCATAATGGATATAAATACCATTAATGATATTTCTATAAAATATAATGGCATTTTTATCAAATAATTTCACCACTAAAATATATGAATTGTTTAAATTTATCAAAAAATTTATAGAATATTACTATAATATCATTACCCAAAAACCGAAAAACTGATGTTTATGACATTGATCATCTAACCGACCTCAATTTCATAATCCATGGTTGTATCCACAAGTATTAAGATAATTAATTCACTTGTTCTTTTATAATTATTTATATTCCATAAATAATTTATATTTATTATAAAAAATTTATGTAATACAAGTACGTCAATAATTTATTTTTTTAATTGTAACGCATAAATAATTCATCTTATTTATGTTGACATAGTTGCGTCCTTTTAAAATTTTTAATGTAGGTCATTTATTTTCCGTAAGTATTTACACATTTCATAATGGTTTATAAATAAAATACAATTTATCCTCAGAATATCACCTTGGAGTGTAAAGCTTGTATACGTGCAGGGCTCATTTTTGGGTACTAGGTTATGCTCAAGTCAATCATTGCACAACCTTATTGGTTTTATTACCCCAAGGTTTAGTTCTTCTATAATAATTTCTCTTTATAGTATCTATAAATGGATTTATTTCTTTGATGACCTATAAAATCATTACATTAAGATACATTACGATGTTATTCGATGATTATTCTCAAATATTATCATAGGGTTATATGCCCTAATCTATGATTTCAGAATTATAATTCTCACAGTTTCTACAAAAAATTCTCTAACAAAAACAATAGGAACCTAATTTCACTATGGGAAGAGTTTATGTGAATTACCATTACATTGACATAATATACAAGTAATTCATATTCTGATAGACCAAATATTATAGTTTTCTCCGTAAATATGATAAATACATGAGTCATGTATTATAGTTGAATACCTGAATTACTATTTATTTTAATTTCTCTTCATTATGAATGAATCTACTATACATATCATTTCATTTATTCTCATTATTAGTACACTTCATGGAATTTTTGGGAAATTAATCAATATAAGGGTGAGATCAAATTCTAAGTAAGGATAAAGTACATCAGAAAAAACAATGAATCAGTGAGTGTAATTACATTATAAAGATAAATAAATAAGAACACATTAATTGTAATAAATAACTAAAATTTAAACACATAAATAATATTTAAGGAAATTTAAATAAAAATATATTTAATATAATCAATAAATATTGAATGAAAAGCATCAATAGATTTTTTTCAAGGTGAAAATATCAATAATAATAATTACTTAATTATAAGTGGATGAAATTATTTAATATAGGATGTCTATTTTTTCTAGTAACATTATAAAATTTACCTTATGTTCTACCATAATTATGTTTTACAGCATGTTGGGAAAAATCCATCTGATTTGGGATATGACTTTACAAAAGATGGTAATGTCATGATGTATCATCTAGAGAGTTTAAACAATGTGGATACAAATGTGATGGGTTTATATCCATATGATTTCAAATCATGGGAATTATGATTCATTGAGGGTAATAATATAATGCGTTAGTAACCTATTACATAGATATATGATGAACTCCTTATATACTGAATAATCAATTTAAATAAAATAATGTGCTTATCAAAATTCCATATTGAGTAAAAAATACTGATTTATCCATATTTTAAAATTTAATCAAATAATTATTATATATAATATAATATGTAAAAATTATATATGTTTTAGGTCATAATAACATCCATGTTAAATAATTTCGATCTGTAGGACTATTTATATGTTCAATGTTCATTATAAAGTTATATACTTAAGGGTAAGTTAACGACTTCAGAAATTATTCATGGATTTGAATGTAAATATTATCCATGGTCAAAATAATCATAATCCATGTAATGAATGAATAAGTATGCAATCAGAAAAATTTATTCCAAAGTGTGTATGAAAAATGGTTGTTTCCATTGATTAAATAAAAAGGCCTTTAGAAAATTTATTTTTCGAAATTTCATTTTCATTTTAAAAAACGTTTGAAAAACCATTTCATGGAAAATTACATTGAAATTTTTTTTATAAATCATGGAAATTACATTGATAAATTATATTTAAATATTTTAAATAATATTTAATTTTTTTAGAAAACATGAATTTGGAAGAAAATACTATTTCAACCAAATAGTTAAATAATGTTGGGGTTCGTTAAAATTTAAAAAAACAATTATATACCAAAAAATGACAAATTGGATATATTAATTAGTAATAATCTTGAATAACCATAGGAAAATAAATTTAATGATTTTAAAAATTATAATAAAAAAATTCCTTTAGTTGGAATTCAATCGTAAACAATCTAGAATAATATGAGATTGGGAAGAAAACTGTTGCAAAGATCACATTGTTGAGGTTGGAATAAAAAAACTATTAGATTTTAGGTGTCAAATATAAATCCGAAAATATGAAATACCAAAATAAAAATTTTAATTCCATTATAGACATTATCATAGAATTCTCATGAAAAAAATGATATAATATGAACAAATAAAAGGGAATTGGGTTATGAAATTGTTTAGCCCGTGATAACATTTAAATAAAATACCCATAAACTAATTAATTAAAATTGAATCATAAAATACAATTAATAGTTAAATATGCATGATAATACATATATAAGTTCACTATATAAATAATATAGATTAAATTTGGTGTTAAACATTGATATATTCCACTATAATATTAAATTGTGAGGACATCCCTTACCTCACACATTCCATTTTGTTGTACATTATTTAACATCACGTATAATGGTTTTATTAAAAATATTACCTTATAATAAAAATATATTTATACTTATTATAATACAAATAAACCATTAATAACATATTATTACACATTCATTACTATTAATTCAATAATGTAATTATTTTTTGAAATAACATGCCCTGTTTCTCGATTATGATTAGAAATGTTATATTTCTTCCTCATTAATTGATACTAATTTCATTATTTAGAGATATTAAATAATTATTTAAATATATAATCTTTTAAATATATATATATTCATATTTAAATTTATAGTAATTGATAATTTTTTGTGATAAAAATTATGTACACCATTAATAGAATTGGTTGCCATACATACACATGAATGTTGTTTCCATTTTCACATTGTGTTGAAATAACACAATTTATATTACATATATATATATTATCATCCTAGTATAATACTAATTTAATATAAATATCATATGTTTATTAAAACTATCGTTAAAATAGTCAGAGAAACGTGTGAATGAATCACATCACTTTGTGAGGCAAAATTCCTCTATACAGATGAATGACATTATCATATTTCCAAAAAATTAATAATTATTAGGTCCACTTACATGAATACCCTAAGGGGGGGGTGAATATGGGTATGAAAAATTAAAAACACTTCCCCTTAAGGTCATTTTTCCTTGTAAATAATACTCAATTCTCTCATCATCCCATAGAAATATATGGATAGATCTGAAATCAAGCATAAGACACATCTATTTTTTCTTGGTTCATCATTACTCAGCAACATCTAAGGAGAATATCATGATAGTGTTCTGATTTACCAAATTCACTAAGTATTACTAAAAAATTAGAAAAATGTTCCGGCTAGATCTTCTTTGTCCAGTCTCACATCCGATAGATGATTCAGGGTATTCTGACTATATTCCCAAGGGTTACTCCCTTTGCCTCTTTATCTAGTTCACTGACGGTTGAAAGGGTCATCGTTATCCTCTTCATTCTATCACTTGTTTTAAAAATTTATCCACTAATAGTTTATAGAAGTATTGGTAAAACCCAGTTTATGGACATGTAGGATCATTTATTCTTATTAATTCATGCATCCTCAAATATAGGTAGATGTTATATTGTAGTTATTTTCTCACATGAAGCTAAAATACACTATAATGTGTACTATTAGATATAGGAAAATACTTTCACAAACAGTTTTGAAGCTTTTGAAAGCATCCATGTGCAAATCATGAATCACATTTTTCCATCACATTTTGTATATTGAGTATTGTACATGTATGAACATTTCAAAGAACTTCTTCTATAACTGTGAACCTCCCTTCGTTCGTAGACTTCCACTGCCTTTGATATTGTGTACCTCCTCCACATACCGACATAATGAACCACCTCTGTGAATCACCCTCTATCCAGAATTTTTTCTCTATTCATTGACATCATTAAAAAACCTATTGTGTACCACACAATCTTCCTCCTCACACCACATCCATTGTCGTATAAAGTTTCCCATAAAAACTATTGGTGTAATTTCTTCCATGCAGAACCAATTCAGCTATCACAGAATTATCCCTCAAGAACATCCCTCGAACAATGCCAAATTCATAGGGAAAATTGTTATTCATTAATGATATTTGGTCCCACTCTTAATTGGTTGGATTAACAATATTTATATTGGTAAAGATGCCTAGATAATCTGTTAATCGATGATTTACCAAATCATCGATTCGGTATAGCCCCCACCACATACAGATCCTCCTACAGTAGACCACACCCATTCAACGAATCCTTTTTCTATGGTGTTCTACATAATTCAATTGGTTCTACGCATTCGATATCCTCCAGCAATGGTTATCCACCCTCGTTCCACACCATCTTCCACCATGAACCATTTGTATTTTCATGAACTGCTCCCGCATAGCATTGATGCTGCCTAGTACGCAACTTATTTCCCTTCCTCAACATAGTACATGGTCCATATCCTGAGATCCACATTTCATATTGTTTCCTATTTTGTTCAGGTTTCTTCATATCTTTCAGACCTTTGATGAAAACCTTTCATTTCTAAACAAAAATTCCATATTTTGAGATTCACATATTTGGATAAAACTGGAAAACTGTGCCACCTAAAAAAATTTCTTTGGGAAACCCAAACAATGCTCATTTGTAGCCATATATCCTTTTCAACAAACCAAATTACATCCAAAACATACCTAGAGGACACATTGAGCTATTTTTCCTAAAAATCAGCATTCATTTATGTGTTATATAATAATTTTAAATGTATAAAAACATTGATAAAATCTTAGATGAAATATATTAACCATAAATCTATCCTCATTCGAATATATTAAATGTGGTTATTGAAGAATAAACATCAAATATTACCATGGTTGTAGTTCTCTATACACACAATCAAGGATTTTGTATCCCAATTTATGAATGTGTGTGTAATTATTGGCCATAACCATCAAAAAACATATAATTTATTTGATTTTATAAATAATTTTAATAATCACTATATAATCAATATTAATGTAGTTATAGAAGAAAATAAAATAAAATCCCTTTATAAAAAATAGTACCACTTCATTTTTTATCTTCTTTATGTTTTAATAAATTAATTCATGAATCTAAATTTTTGACCATGATAAAGTCTCTAATATGTAGTTCTAGAAGGATAGATGTTAAATGGGTAGTGATGGATGAGCCAATGTATTTGGGGGTGTGAATATGTATGGGTACATACTACCACTTATAGTGGAGGATGAGTGTAATTATTGTAAATACCAAAACGTATACACTATTTGTATTTATCCATTACCTCATTTTCTACATATTATTAACAAATTTCGAACCAATATAAAAAATGGTAAAATTATGGCTTGCCAATATGAATTGGAAATGTTTTGGGTCACTTTTAATCTTCATTCTACATGTTTAACAACTTTCATAACTAATTTTTACCATAATCAATGTAATTAATTATAACTACATTTAGTAATATATAGGGTAAAAATCATTTTGAACTTATTAAAAATTATACATTATATTGATTAAAAATATAGAAACCATTTTTTAATAATAATCACATATTCTGTATAAGTTAATTTAAAATTTATCTCGAAGATTGGAAATGAAAGAGGGTTTCTAAATTACTAATGTTAATTTTTTTACTATATTTTTATACATAGATAAAGTATTAAAATTTATCTAATGAAATAAATCAGATTAATATATTTTTCATTTATCATGTTTTATATAAATAATATATAAAAATTTTATTTGAAATTACATATTATTTAGAATAAAATACAATTTTCAATTTATATTTCTTATTTTTCACACTTTAACAAGAAATGAACATTCACTGAAGAATTATTTGAATACATCATAAGATAATTTTTACATTACTATTTAAAACATAAATTTTTATACCGAATTTATTTTTAAATCTAGTTCTCCATTATAATGAAGAAAGACAAGCCTTTAAAAAAATACATCATATTTTTCATTAAATTGGATTATTTTCATATCATATTCCCAAAATATCTATTTGATAAATGCAAAAAAATTATTGAAATTATTTTATATAGATATCATTAATATCATCAAATAATTATAAAATTATTTAATTTATTATTATAATACATCTCAGTTTCATAAAAAAAAAATTTTAAAAAAAAAATTATAATCCATTCATTTTTATTTTCATTTCCAATTAATTCAAAACCATAGAATTAAACAAGATGATTTTGTTAACAATTAAATATGCTTAATTAAAAAAAATTAATATATAATATATAATATTGATATTAAATAATATTATAAATAATAATTAGTAAAACATAGTTTTACCTGTAACATAAACTTTCAAAGATGTCATTTTTTTTAAGATTAAGAGATACTAACTCAGTGTTTCATTCATTAAAAGATATATCATAACTGTAAATTTTTAAATATATTATAACATATGAGGTTTTTATATTTAATTAAATTCATAGAGTTTTATTACATACATTTTATTGAATAAAATGTTATTCTTTTTGAATTTTGGGGTGTTACATTCTCCCCAACATAAATAAATAATATCATCCAAATTTAAACAGATCATCATAATCAAAAGTTTATATTTGAAAATTACAAAATTGACATCAAACATCAGGATAATTTTAGGTTAAACGTCATATTAATAACATATATTTGTATATACAAATGGAATACGTAAAAACACATAAATACATTTCCATTTTGGAGAACATCAGTCTCTAGAGAAGATATAGTCTTGGAGGAAATGTGTGAATAGTTATGAAGAGATATTGGAGTAATTTATCAGAAAAAATAATAATATATAGAAAATTTGTTTGTGAAAATCTATAAATATGTTTGTATTTAAAGGATCATCGATTCGACAAAAATTTTTTTGGAGGATAACAACTGTTTTCCATATAAAATTGTAATATTGAGTAATTATTCTACTGCCTATGAATATATGGTAAAATAATTATATGACATTTGTCCATGAAATAAAATCAATTTTAATCCTTTTTTTGGTTCTTGGATAAATTTCGATTTTATCCTTTATTTAAATACATTGGTATCCCTGAATATACTTTTATGTTGGAAGAACTACTATTATCGTAAAATGAATATAAGGTTCAGAAAAGGGTGAGAAGTAATTATATCTATTTTAAACTATGAATATCCATGATATAATATTTTAAAATCTAAAAATTTGCCTTTAAAAAATCAGAATTTATATTTATTCCTCAAAATATTTAACAAATAATAATTACTTATTAACCATGACATCACATAGGTATGTAGTATGGGAAAAGAAATTGCCTTCCTTCAATCAGGGGTTAAACCCCCACCACCAAACTGATGTAATTGATCATCACCATGAATTTAGGATGTCCTTTTATATTATAATTCATTATAATTCCAACAACATTGTCACACATTATGAATGGAATCATTAAAATATTAATTTTAATAGGTCTTTAAATACTACATTTTTTTAAAAAAAATGTAATAATCCCAGTCACCTATTATGACAATGTAATTGAAGATCATATTAAGTCTAAAAGATTTCAATACGTTTAAAAAATTTTATAAAATTAAAATACATTAATACTAAAATAATTTTTCAACTCAAATATATATTTTCATTAAATTCTTCTTAAAATGTCTATACTTCAGGTAGACTCTTTTTACATAAAACCTCAAAAGTCATGTTTATGAATATGAACCTATGATCGTCCATTGTATCATAATATGTGGTGGTATCCAAAAATCCAAATTTAATAATGAAACATGTTTATAATAAATTTAATCACAATCCATATATGTTCAATTATTATAATAAAAAAACCACTCTAAAACATATACCTCTACAATTTAATTTTGGAAACCCAAAACATTAGTACATCATCAATTTTATTTTCATATTGTTCCTCCCTTATTATAAGGTTCATCCTAGGTCATTAAATTTCATTAAATATTTAAATTTATCATGATTTTTTATAAATAATATCATAATTTTCCAAAGAATAACTTTTCATAGAAAAAATAAGGTATGCAGTATGGAATTTTTCCAAGTACCTGGTTATGCTCGAGCCAAAAATGATGATCTAGAACCACGAATACTTAGAGTATCTACTAATTTATTTAGTTATAGTCCTACAAATATAATATCTACATTAACAATATTTTATGATGTTCTTCTATTCTTATTTCTAAATTATATCATAATGTTATATTACCTAAATAGTGTTTCCCTATATAAAGTTCCCATGGTTTCCGAAAACCTTTTTGGATATCTATTTTAGTAACACATCCCATGTATACCAGAATACAATGAATTCAACAATTGAATTGGAATATGATACAAGGAAATCACATCCCAAGGTATTGAATATTTTAGTACTTTTGGTTATTAAGAATCAAAAATGACACAAGAATTTCAAATGAAAATTAAAATTACAATCTAAGTTTTTCACTTAATTCAAGAACACATTATTTGATATAGAATATCCATTATTATATTTTATACTACACTTCATGAAATAATAGTTAATAGAAGAAACATAATTGTGAGGTCAGATGCTCATTATTTGTTTTGTAAAAAGAATAATGAATCAATGATCATAACAAATATGAAATGATAAAAAAATTTCTAACACATAACATTATTAAACATTTAACATGGTAATAATTAAATAATTTATAATGATAAATAACTAAAATAAAATTCAAATAAATTAATAAAATTATAGTAAATAAAATCCATATATGATTTCATAGTAAAAATATCATGGATAACAATAATGGAATTTGAAATGTAGGAAATGCATGAATATTGGATGTAAATTTTCCTTAGAAAATGATATATTTACATTCATTTTCTATCCTCATGATGGTTTAAAACAACTATGGGAACATCACATATTTTTTGATTCGATTCCTTTTACAATACAGTACTATCAATATCTATCCTTTAAATAGTTTATAATCCATGTTTACAAACATGACGATTTTGTTTCAAACTAATTTCATCTCTTGAGACTATTGAATCATCGAGGGGGTAATTTTGAATGGTTCCTAACCCATTTAATACATTTCCAAAGATTTACTAATATATTTTACAGTCCATATATGTTAGGAAAAATATTCATAAAAAATATCTATTTTGACAAAAGGCTAAAGATTTGCTGAAATTGTCATAGTTAAATAAATAAAAATCAACAAAAAATTTAATTAAAAATGTTATAAAATTTATGAAGTAATATTATTTATAAAAATTAATTTATATATTTTGGGGAAATATAATGTTCAGTAGTCACTTCAAACAGAATAATAAACGAGAAATTCAATAGCCATAAAAATTATCCAAGGATGTTAACTCTAATACAATACATGTTCAAAATATAAATAATATATATAAAGGAATAGTAATTATGGGTTTAATATGATATATAGAAATTGGTTTAATAATAATGGATTTATAATCTGAGTAAATAAAAATATATTTTAAAAAATTCTTGTGGAAGATATTCTTATCATTTTTTAAAATCTTTTGAAAAATGATTTCCATGAAAATAACATTTATACACATAAAACATTGTAAGAATTGTATAAAATCATTTATAAATTATTTTTAAATGGATAATAAATTTTGTGAATTTTTTTTATAAAACTATGTTCTAAAATAATGTAAATTTCAGACCAAAAGGCGAAATGATATTGGTGGTTCTAAAAAAGAATATAAAAATAATTTATGATCCGATGAATTAATAAATGGAAAATTTCCATTAAAAAGCTCATGAATAAAAAGATTATAAAACTGTAATGGGTTAATTAATAAATTATAAAACAATTTCCTTCACTGTAAATTCTTGGGTAATCAATCTCTAATAAAATGAAATTTTGGAGCAATCCCTTACAAAGAGAATTACAATAAAGTGAGAATAAACTAATGAATCGATTATATGTTTCAAATATGAATACCCAAAAATATATATATATATACAATAATTGATATTAATGATTCATTAACCATGAAATCATATAATAATGACAATAAAATGTAAGTAATATTACCCATTGAAATGTAATTTGGATATCAAAATCATTAATTCTTGTTAAATCTTAATTATAATAAATTTGAATGAAATAAATAAAATTGAAACATAAAACCGACTAATAATGAATAATTCATGATACTATATTTCATGGGCTATTATATACACCATATAAAAGTTTATAGGTTCATGAAATTAAAATAAGCCTCAATGAAAGGAAATTGCGATTAAATATCTTTCTTCACGCAATCCATTGTTTTGAACATTATTTAACCTCCTTTATTGTGAATTTTTACATGATATTAACATATTATTTAAATGTATTAATATTTATTTAAACAAATTTTATCATTTAATATCATGATATTTCATTTTCATTCAAAATCAATCAGTATTTTCATCTTTCTGAGTAATAACAATAATTGTTTTTCGAGTTTGTTCTAACATGTTATTATTTGTTCCACTTGAATCATTCAGTATTTCATCATCCTTAAAATTTAAATTATTATTTAGTTTTAATATATATTCTTTATATATGTATTTATATTAATCCATAATATTTGCTGATGTAAATAAAATACACTGTTCATGGAGATGGTTAGTCATATGTACAGTTGAACAGTATTTCCATTTTCATTTTATATTGAATGAAATTAAAGTAAATAATATATTAATATATATATTATTATTAAATGATCATTATTATTTTATAAATTTCATAAATTTTTATTAAAATCACCCTTAATACATTCCATGTAACATGTGAACTCAACACATTACATCATGAGTGACTAGACCACTATACACACAAACAACATTGTCTTATTTCCAAAAAATGTAATACAAGAACGTATGTGTTATATAATAAATACATGAAGCTGTAATAAATTATAAATTTCATCAATATCCATTAAAAATTTTATCAAAATAATTATTCCAAGCCATTATAGGTGGTAATTGAAGAATGATCGAAAATTGTTCATTAAGTGGTGGTATGGCATAGAAAAAATAATTATTTTGTATCCCATTTGATAGAATTTTGTGTTTTTGTATTCTATTGCAATATAATAAAAAATATAATTATATTTAATATATATATATATATATATATATATATGATTTAAATATAATTCATGGAGTTGGAGATGGAAATAAAATAAAATAGTTTTAGAAATATATTAGCTTGTCTTTGGGTACACCAAATAGGTATTCCCTAATACCATCCAAGGATAGATATATGTCCAATATAAGGCCTCCATGATGACATTAGAAATTTTTGTTAGGTAGTATTGAAGTGTTTGTATTAGGAAAAAGTTAAGTTATGTGTGAATAAGTTAGGGGAATGGGTTGTCTTTTATGGCAGCAGATGATTGGTATTCATGTAAATACCAAAAAATAAACACTATTAGAATGAATCCCATATCGCACGTGACTAAAATAATTACATAAATTTATCTATGGGGGTATATTGCCAATATATGTCTACAAAATATTTATTTTAAATGTGTAGGGTCAGTTTTATATCATATGTTCTAAATTTTACGACTATGTAAATTATATTTTCCTTAATAACTATAATTAATCATACTAAAATAACTAGTCATAATTGGTTTTATATTAAGTTATCTAAATTATAAATTATAATTTTCTCAAACAGAAACTTTACCACTTTTTCAACGTTCTAATCAAATATAGTGAATAAATTAATTTAATTATATTCCCTCTGAAGAAATGAGAAAGAATGTTTTTAAATTGAGAAGGTTGAAAATTTTACAATGGTTTTGTATCAAAATCCAATATTAAGAACATTATTGTGACCTAAATTGTATTCATGGATGTATTACTTATCCAATTTTACATTAAAATCCTTTAAAAATATAATTTTCCAATTTATATTATTTATATGAAAATTCAGTTTTTAATTTAAATTTAGTATTTTTCACAATTTTCCAAAAAAAAGTAATCATCTCATACGAATACCAAATTTATACCATAAGATACATTTAAAAATTGGATATATATATAATTATGATTATTTTTTCAAATAAAAATTATAATATTTTTAAAATTTATTTTCATTGGAATTTCTCCACTAAAAGGTGGTAGCGATGCGTTTAGAAAAATAAATCATTCTATACATAGAATTGAAATTTTATATCATAGTAAATTCATCTGTATTGGATAAATTTTAAATCATTTTATTAAATATAAGATATATAAATACCATTAAGTTCATCTACTAATAGTTATTAAACTAATTTATTAAGACAAAACACCTTTGGTAAAAATAAGTTTTTTATTGAATCATTTCTATTATATTCTATTGGTTTTATTATCATTTATATTTAAGTTAGAATAAGTGTTTTCAACCATTAATTTTTAGATGATTGTAAACCAAATTAATAAACAAGAATTTTATTTTTTATATATAATTTTATTTTTAAATAATATAATTATTACTATTTTTAAAACACAATGTTTTACATTCATCAGGCTACCAAAGAAGTTGTTTTTCAGGTAATGAATGCAAATCCAATAATATTTACACTTAAATATATATAATTGATTTAAAATTGTAAATATATTGTATTGTATCACAGAATTATATTCCCATATATGAATGTTTTTATTTTATTATTAATAATAGGTTATTATTTCATACTTTTATGTTGTTACACACAATACACGTGAAAAACATAGAAAGCAATCTTTTTAGAATATGTATTTTAATTAAATGCCTTATGGAATCTTAATTATGATCTACATTTTTATATTCATAAAATAAAATTCCAATTTAAATATTTATAATCTAAAATACTAAAAAACCTTCATTTGGGATAGAGTTTTGGAATTTAAATAATCAAATATGATTAATATATATTAGTTTTTGGGTTTTTATGTCTGAATTTGTTATCATGATTTGACTAAAATTAATTACTTTCGTTATAATTTTATTTAAAATAATTTTAATTTAGTGAATCATTTATATTTTATTTTATGATTATTATTTTTGGAATATTTTCTCTTTACATTACTCGTTTATATTATGTACTTGTCCTTATAAATGTCATCTAACTGATTGATGATCTGAAAATCACTATATTTTTAATAGATCTAAAAAAATTATTTAATGGATTTGATATCACATTTAGTTATGTTTATGTTTTATAATGATTGTTTCATTATAACTTCATATCATTAGTTGTATAATTTTCCCCAATGAACCAAAATAAATATCCTTTAATTGAAAACCTACATGTAACATCGTATCCCAGAATCCAGATAAGCATTGCCCTGAGCTGATCGTTTAGATGTCCAAAATCATTCCTCCCCATACACTGGAGGATAAATAATGATTGAAACTACATACATGTGGTACTATGGGATGTATATTCATAAAAATATTGGAACAATGGATACAATAATAAATATACATCTATGGAAGAAAATATAAGCTTAGTGTATAATAATGAAGTGGAATAAAAGAATAACTAAACACCTATATTACAACCAAAAGCCACAATGTTGTATTGTATACAAGGAAACATAGAATTTATATATATTATAAGGGGAACCGATCAAAAGAATATAAAATTAATACCAAATGGAAAACAATAATACTAATCTTGAATATCAATTTAATGCTCAGTCCACTTCTCCTAAGATCTATCTATGAAAATTTATCAATAACCTATAATAGGGCCATTTCCATTATCCATAAAGGAAATCATATAACATATCTTGTACAAAAGGAATCTAGTTTAGGGTTTCAGAGAAAACTATAATTAGGACAACACTAACGCTGTCTATATATAAATAATGTATATTCCAAAAAATATTGTCATTGCATTGAGACATTAAGATTCTCACCTGAAGTATGGGAGTGTGATGTCATCATGTTCAGTAGGTTTCATACCATTGTTTCATGGATTCTATATTGTTGTATTCATAATAATAATATTCTTAATGATTAAAACCCACTCAGGATTCATGATCACCAATTTCAAATATATTAATAAGGAATATTCATGCTTATAATATCCCACATGAGGCCATACCACTCATATATCCCATTATTCACATTAAATTCATTCATGGAAATAATGTATACATGTATTATTAAATAAAACAAGAAATATATTTTGTTTAATTTCATCCTATTATAGTTCATTGCATTTCATTAAATCAATCAAATTAATTATATGTAATCCAACATTTTATGTTCGGTCCATCAAATTCTAACACCTTCAAATAACTAAATCATGGAAATTCCATTTAATAATTATCATGGAGTTAATTAAAATGTGACATAGTAAATATGGTAATTTCCTACAATTAAAAATATCTTATCTATTAAGGATAAACAGTTAAGTGATAACATGAGTAACATAATAATTCATCTCACAATTGAAATCCATCAAAAAAACTAATTTGAACTATTAGAAGTCAAATCAATCATATATGAATTTAACCATGAAGGGGATATGAACTTGGGACACCCATGAGGTATCCATAAATTATATCAGTGATCTATAATACAATATAAATGGTTTATCAAGAATGAATCATGGTGAAAGGATCAATTTGATATGAAGAACTAATTTGAAAATGACATTGAGAAGATACTATTTTGCAGTACAATGAAATATATAGGACTCACCAAAACACATGAGGAAAATGACATTTCAACCTACCTCAAGGATTTAGATGATTCAATGGTTGATATAGGCCCCTGATTCAGAGTAGGTTTGAAGAGATCTATGAAATAGTACAACAATCATTATAATTAGAAAATGAACATTCACATTAATAACACGATAAATTCAAGGATAAATAGAGATAAGCATGGATATGATCATAAATTATACTTAGTGGGATTGGATGATTCAAATTTAACTTCAATCAATGACTAGTTTTGGATGATAGATCAATATATATCGTGGTGGATTTTAGGGCTGAAAATTGAACATAAACAAAAACATCAACTGGAGGAAGAATGAGAATATAGTAAATAGGTTTGTAATTTTAGGTGAGGTAAATAGAGTCTTGTTCCGTAAAATAGAAATGTCACGTAGTTTGGTGGCATAGTATGCTAGAATGTGTGCATTGTGTATGACATTAACTGCATCAAAGGGGCACATCGCACAGTTAAGCATAACATTTTTGATCTGTATGATATCCTTAAAAATGTGCTCTCTCAAAAATTTTATTATCAACACAACACAAGGCACAATTGGTCTCATGGGACCAGACTAACAATGTATCTCCCATGTGCATACATTTCTCTACCTCACATTTTAGGGAAACCATCATGTTGAGCTATATAGTAGCTTATAATCACGTGTCTCGGTATTTTCTTCCCATTTAGGGACTACAGTCTCCAAAAAAGCCATAAATTTACCATAGACCATATTTACCTAATTATAAATCATTATATGGGTGTGTTAAAGTAATAAAATAAAAAAATGATTCATCCCTTCATGATGAGATGGCTCGTTACAGTACATCATGCTTCCAGACAATTAGGTAACCCCTTATATCTCACATTAAATTCTTATTATTATATATGAATCTAATCAAATCTAATATGATATAAATGTGATTTTTTTCTATACATGAGTCATGATTTACTTATGTTTTAGGTAACTTTCATTAAATATAGTCTACAAGATAAAAAACTCTTATATACATAAAAATGATTAATTTGATATAGTATATCAACATTTGAGACATACATGTCATTTCTTTGTAGTGTGATTGATTTTATGTGTCATTTATTACATCATCATGTCTAATAATATTCCTTATCATAGATAGTGTCATGTTGAATGATCATTATTAAATAAATGTTAAATATTCACTCCTATAGTGAAATAAAAATGCTTTATGCTATCTATATATGGATTATTATTATTGTTCTCAGGCCGAAATTCATCCATATATATTTCACCTCGTTTAACGTCCAGAACATTACCATTTCATTGTAATGTTACAAGGTTCCACTAATAGTAGTTGACATCCCCCAAAAACCAAAGGACGGTAATAAATGTTAATGGGTAAATATATAATTGAGGATTGGTTTTTCCTTCAAAAAATACAACCTAAAAGTCATTAAGTAAATAGAACAATAAAAAGTATCTAAATCTTGAAATATAATCATAAAATCCCAAAAAAATACTAATAACTATCAATATCATAGTACAATCAATATGTGAAACAACAAATATAATCAATATTATAAGGCAATGTTTTGTAGAAACACTGATATGGAATCACTCCAAACACTCCCCAAGGAAAAATATATTATCCACAAACCCTATTGACAATGTAGAATTATGATGATCCACTAGAAAAATAAGAGATTTTTTCATTACCTATTTCCTGAATAAAAAATACAACATAAATATAAAATTAATTATGAAATGGGTGGGAAATTATACCCAACACAAAATAAAAATTTTACTTCCCAACTCCCACAAAAATGATAAAAAAATGTTTTCTCAATGTTCAAAATATATTAACATTATTTGATATTAAAACTAACGTTGTATACCATATTAATGAAATTAATTAGAAAAGTTTAACTAGTAATTTCATCCCCATGAAACAAAAAATTCCATATCACACTCCCATACAAAGGAATACGTTATACTATGAGAAATGGTTAATCTTAAAAAGAATCATTTTCATCCATTCATGTCAACACTTTTCTATAAATCATATGTACATGAATGACATTGACAACTTGTTCACCCCCAACAATTCATATCCAAATGAAATTGGAACACATGAAATTTTTTCTATATGATATAGTCTCATACCCATTTAATTATACAAATCAACTGTTCTTTTATACTATTTAATCAATCATCATGTTATTTTAATATTAAAAAAACACAACATTTAATCCGTGTAAGAAAATGGTTTTTTCTCTAACATATTAAAATTACATTGTTTCTAATTAAAAAACCAATTGGGTTTTGAAAATAATATTATCTAATGATTCCATTGATAATATATGAATATAATTAATTAAAATTGATCCTTAATTCCCCAGAAAGAGTTTATAAAAGAAATGAGAGACGTACATAATCTGATATTTATTAGTAGAAATGATGAAAATAATTTTTGGGGTAAAAATTAAACAAAGGGATTTTATAGAAGAATCATCATTGATTTATGAATGTTCGTCAGGAATTCAGCATAGGAAACCATGAATCAAGATCAATAGAGTTGATGAATAAATCATACATTACCTTTATGAGTAAATGAAATAAAATTGGAATTAATAAACCGAAAATCAATTATTTGATCAACATTAAATTGGAAAAATCTCTTCAACAAAATCACTTCCCATATTAGTTATTTATAAGAAAATGGTTTTAAATGACACCATAACATAGTGAATTTATATTGACCATTGTTCCCATTAAACCATGCTCCCCATAGTGACCACACATTGATATATAGAAGGATCCCATGAAGACTTACTTCATCCACAATAATTAGAAAGTATTAGTATTGTTTTACTACCATTGTTACATTGAGAGACTATTATCACACCCCACACAAGGAAACTAAATGGACACACCCACTCATGGAATTTTGGGCTAGACCATGTTTCAATGTTCACTCATATTGCATACCTCCCTCTTTCAGGGAATGTTTCTTTCTATACTATTACAATAGAATAAAAAAACAACCCCAAATCACCATGTAACCTAAAAAAAATCTCCATGGCCACATATAAAACCACAAATAGTCTATAAAAACATAGTATAACATATAAAATACCTCAAATCATTTTTATGCCATCTACAATCTTTTATTAATGTTGTTATTTGGAAGACATAATTTGGGGTGTTTTTTTAATGGTTTTACCCAATAATCATGAATTTATTACTCTTTTTCTCACATCCCTAATTGTATCTCACCATTATTTATAGTACCCAAAACAATTGAATACATTTTTAATGAAATTATTTTTCATTTTTTATCCACAGTTGAAGAAAAAACTAATGAAACATCTGGTTCATAAAAATTATGATCTCATTATATCACATGTCTAGTATAATGATGTTATAATCATATGTTTCATAAATAGATTACATTGTGTACAAAATTGAACCATGTCTGTAAATTTAATCTATATGATATTTCACCAATTCATTCATGTGTCTCAAAGTGTTGAATATATGGAAGAGAAAAAAGTATTTAACTACACAATAGAAGATGTCCAAAACATGGAGGGGAATTTATGATAACATGATCTCCTATAGAAATGGATAATCTGTAAAAATAATTATCACTATATGATTTCTAATGGAATTATTCTAGAAACGTCGGTTTCATGAACAATTAAATCATACTGGTTAGTATATAAAAAATACAATGTTTTAATATTGATGTTTCAATAAATACTACATAAAAAGATGGAGACCAATATGGATGGTTGTGGAATATCATGAAATGATCCATTTGTATCAGGGGTAAAATCTATTGTTATAGGATAGAACAACCATGGGAAAATGGTCCTTTCTATGCCAGTAAAATATATAACACATTCTCTTTTTATGTCTTTTATTGTCTTAATTATTTTTTTGACATTCATATGTTTAATAGTGATATGCTATGCTAAGGGTCAATTGGGTACCCAATGATAGCTAAATATATCTCCCAAATCGACATGTTAATCGATGATGTCAATTAAAGATGGTAAAAATGGGTATTCACTAGAATTTATGTACTTTGAAAATATTTATATTTCCCCATTCATCCACTATATTGGGATCATAGATATAAATTAATTCAGTTAACTTTGTGAGTCATTTAATAATCACATAAATCACATTATTCATCTAATATCCCATTATAATCCTATTATAATTTCTATTGTAATATACTCCCATTTTCATATTTGAATAATTAATAATCACAATACTCAAGCTGGTTGTAATTTCCCATCCTATGTATGTTGGCATGTAAGTAATTATTTGTTATAATCAATGACATTTTATTTTATACCCAAAAAATATGTACTCAATTACATGTCCATATTTTTTGAATCATATATTAATATCTCACATAGAATGGTGATAAGCATAATAATGTTGAAGATGTGGAAGTAAAATTTCTATCTGATAATAAAAATTCATAAAAATAATTTATCCTTTTTCCATCCATCAATGTTCTCTTCACTGTTATGTTTTTATTGATTTGGAGGTAAATTATGAATTTTTTTTCATTTTAGTATCCAAAATTTACTCAACTATATATTGTTAAAAAGTCACAAGATAAAAGGAATTTTCTTCATTCTACTCAAAGTAATCTAACTGGATATCATCAATTATACTCATTAATTTCCACAAAACATGAGATTTTTAGTCAATATGGTTATTTATATTTGATCTAGAATAATCAAGAGAAGCATCTAATTTTTCATCAATATAATCAATGTCAATCTTCAATATCTGGATATATCCAATATATCAACATTGTATCACCATTACATTCCAAAGTGAAATAATGTGACTCAATATTTTATGAGAGGGGAACACATTTAACATATGAAAATATATATATTGTTTCTCTATTTTTATTTCATGAAAAACTGTATCTGATTCCAAGTCATGGGTCAGATATTTCATTGCATGAATAAAAAATTTTCATGATCTATATTATATGACGTTACCTAAATTCATGATAAATACTTGTTTACACATTAAAGAATATTATAATTGACAACATAACCTTTTCTAGTTTCCATATTACAATATTGGTTTTCAATATGAGCCCGAACATAATCTCCATAATATATTTTTTAGAATAAACATTCCACTTTATTGAAGATACATTTTTAATTGTTCTTAATTATGAGATTAAATATGTCGGTTATCATGAAAATAAGAGTTATAGAAATATATGAATCCTAGAATTCTTCAAATTCCAATTCAAATTTTCACCAATTTTCATGAGACAAAAACATCAATCTTTTCTTGGTCAAATGATCCACCATTCTAATAAATAAAATTGACAAGGAAATGTAATTAATGTATCCATAAATCACATTTTGGGATTTTTATATATATTTGGTTCTCTATAAATATTCTCAACACCATCAGAAAATTTTCCTCACAGTCTTTTCAAGTTAGGGAGTTATTATAATTTTATCCAAAAACACCACAATGAGGGAATATAGTTTCCTTCGAATGAAATAATAAATTAAGATGCTAAAATATTTGGTATATTTGTATGAACACATCACATGTACATGTATTCATAATGACCCTAACAACCCTTGAATCCTTTTTTTAATATCCTAATTTCTCACCTATAGTTGGTGATACACAAAATATATATCATCTTCTATTAACAAATATGATCATTTTAATTGATCATTAAAATCAAAATTTCATAGAAGAGGATATAATTTCATTATTATATATGAAATTAGTTTATCAAATTTAATAAATCATTAAATTAATTGGATAATGTTAATTAAATCCATGTTTCTATCAAAAGTGTTCCAAATAAGTTAGACTCCATATATTTTTATTGAACATTGCACAAAATTAAATACATTTCACTATTTAAAACCAAGTGGTTTTTGGATAACAACATAGTGTGACATGATATCTACATGAAATATAATTTTATTAACAATACATGAGGGAATATAAAATTATTGTGATGAAGAAGTATGAAATAGAACAAGAATAATATTTTAGTTAAGAAGAATGACCCCTCATTCTATCATATGGCCTAATTGATCCTCCATGACCATCTACTCAGCCACATAAAATAATATTCTTATTCTAATAGGTTTTTTGAATATATAAAATAGTTTCATTGAAAAATATGTTGAAGGGGTTCTAAGAATCACACTGGATCTCATAGATCTAAGGATGATTTTTATTTTTACATGATCTCTTATTTAGTGAAAATGATGATTGAGAGAGATGAGATATATATCCACCATCAACCATTGAAGCAATGAGGAAAAAATGTATATGATTTTCCATCTAATATTAGATGTGAAAATCATTCTGTTGTTCTGTTAAATTATGATTGTCATTATCCATCAAATCAAATTAAAAACGTGTTAGTTTGATACCATGATATGGATAAAATTTATCCTAGCCAATGGGATGATTATTTTTTGTTCTACATGCTTAGAAATGGGTTTCTTTATTATTTTTTTCATCATAAGAGTTCTCATTTGTAACTATATATAGGAATTTTATTCACGAAACATGATTATTATTAATATACTTTAATACCACATTCTATCTATTAAATTTTTTTATATAATCTTTAATACAGAGCATAGTTATATTTGAATTTATATTATTGCATATCTTGAACACAAATTTATATTCCTTTAAGGACTCAATAATATTCATATTTAGATAAAGTAATTTATTCATTAACATAGCTATACAATAATTAATATAATAAAAAATTCCTCAATACTGAATAAATGCATCATTCAATTTATCTGGATTGAGTGCAGGTAGAATTTTCTGGTTGAAAATTGGATTGAAACTCTACCTCATAAGGCAATGATTGAGTTTTGATTCGATATCTAACAACCACCATTTTCATGAGAGATCCTCTAACAGATAAATAGATATCATAAATTTTATTTCAGACCAGGTTACAAAAATATCAATCATCTTATTCAATATTTTAATCTATGATTATGCATTGTTGGGTACTAAATCCCACAAAAAATTCGGGGAAATTTTTTCGTTAACCAAATATAATTATTTTCATTAAATGATTACTCATTTTAATTTCATTTTTCAATACAGGGAATTTCATGTAAAATGAATTTATTAATCAATTAATTTTCCTACATACCATGGATAGCCACATTTCATCAGTGTATTATTGTGGATTTCTACGTCATATAACTGGGAGAATATCTCTATAGTCAGATCAAAACTAATAAATAGCCACCACATAACTAGTACAAAAACTCTTAGAAAATAAAAATAATCAAAATTAAATATTCATTATAAGAAATTTCAATGCTTCATTAAAAATAATTTAAGATCGTAGTCCAAGTGGTATTTCATATTACATTATCATGATATGTTACACGCATTGGCTAAAAGGCAACGTAGATATAGAAAATATAAAATAGGTGTATAAAAATAATAATTCTACAAAAAAATTATAGTAACATGAATTATATAATAAATATGTATGCTATAAATATTTATTCAATACATTAAATATTTTAACATCAAAAATTTCATTAATATAATCCCAATATGATCTAATGAGAATACTATTTCCATTTATAACATCTCGACCAAAAAAATTACTTCCAAAGGGTTTTAGTTCTACTAACCCTAAGTGGAACACACTAAACACAAAATATAATATCATAATATTTAATGAAATAATTTTGTAGAAATTAGTTTTATTTCGATTTTATCTTCCATTGCACGCAATAACGAACATATGTAATCATCAAAAAAATTATATAACTATTATATCATAACTATTAAATTGGAAGGTATATATAGGATTAAATAACTCAAGAGATTATTTACAATTTATTATTGAAATATATATATATATATATATATATATATTTATGGAATCTTATGAAATAAGATCTTGATTTTTTGAAACAATTTAATTATTCAAAAAATGTATTTATTTAAATCTAGTTTTTGTAGATTTTTATGAAAAATTATATATTATTAATAAACTTAAATTATAGAAATAGTATTTGTAAAAAATATATCATTTTTAATATTATCATATTAAAATTATCATTTGCTATAATTTTTTCATTTTTCTAAAAAGATTCTTTTTCTCTATTAGTGAAAATATTGGTTCTTGTATAATTATTATATTCATTCTAATAAAAATTATTATTGTGATTTCAATTATATATATATGTAAAATAGGTACTATTAAATTATATATAATTTAATTATCATCATTTTAATCATTATTATAAGATATTTTAGAATATTTACATTTTTTTGGTTAAAATGCATTTTCTCTAAAATAGTTCTTCATTGTGTTTTATAAATTTTAATAATAAGTATTTAATTATAGTTATAAAAATTGAATAAAAAATTTAACTACTTTTATGAATAATTTGGTCCAAATTTGGAAAATAGGTACATTTTATATATTTAAGATATCAATAGTATCAATAGTAATTTAGTTACCTTGATTAATGGTAATTTGGATAAATAAGGTCAAAATAAAATTATTAACAGAAAATAATGACCATGTCACATTTATTAATTGTGTTTTAGTAATATTTTTCATACATAATAATCCATATGTTAATAATATTGAATTTTTTTAACATTTGGAAATGACCTGGCCTTTATAATATTTATGTCAAAATAAATTTAAAAATGACACATTATTTTGTTTAGTAACTATAGTATTATTAATATAGTGGTATAGAGAAGATAATTTGAGTTATAAATGATATTTTGAAATAGAAATTATTTATTATTAGGTAAATTTATTTTAATTTTTTTGTTTTCAAATTTTTACCATTAATGCATAGAAAACGTTGAAGCAAAGATGATATTGTAATTATGCAATTAACATAAAAATATAATAAATGATTTAATAAATGTTATGAAAAAATAAATGATTATATATATATATATATATCAAAAATAATAATAACATTTAGGTTTTTAGGAAATGTATTCAAATTGAATTGTATTCAAGTAGTTTTAAAATTCAAATTATATGAGAGGTTACAAAATAGACAAAAATATTCTTATATAATATATAATAAAATAATATATGAATAAAAATTACTAGAAGAAGTTATCTTTAGTGATTTTAGTATGATATTTATAATTATTTCAACCATGTTCTATTTATGTGATGTTTTTACTTTTAGAGTAACTACACAAACCACTTTAGTGTAAAAAGGATTTTTATCACTGTATTTTTTATTTGGGTATGTGTATGGTTGAAATAGAAATAAATATGGATAAATTTTATCCCAACATGTTCAAATTATATTTTTTGATATTATTTTGAACCATCCTCATCGAATAATGAAATATTTATATTTTGTAAATTTTTTACAGCATCATTAAATTATATAAAGGAATTATTTTAATAAAAACTATAATTACCCCTCACCTAAATTATAAAAGGTCTCCATTACATTCAGTTACTCACTCCACCATGATATTTATTTCCTACCATCCATTGAAAAAATACCTTCTCAAATTCCCAATCTAGGTTTTAGAGATTGTTTATCTAATTAAAAGACCAACCTAATGACCCTTAAGAAGAGTTTTAAAGAAGTCATTTCAACTAAGAGGTAATATATATAAGAAATCATTTCCTCTACATTTCATATTTTCTCTGTAACAAATCAATAAATTTATTTATTTAATAATTAAATAATTATCATTAATTTATTGATATTTTATTATAATCACAACATTATCCATTATTTTCTAAAAAAATGGGCAATGAAATTATCGCTCTAGTGTACATACATATAACCATCTCCACCTTGTACTACAATTCGTTTCTTGTCTTCATTAATCAGGGGTGGTTATATTTATGGGTTTAATATTAATATATGATTGATATTACATAATTAATTATTTTTAATTCCAATATTATATATAGTTTATTTCCGTCTATTTTTTTGAAACAATAATGTCACATGTGAGTATTGGAGGACTGCCACCACCACAAAGTGATGTAATTTATTATTTTCATTTAAATTTTACCATGACGGTTCAAAGGATATATTTTAGGAATATATATTATTATTAATATATAATATTTATTTTTAAAAATAAAATTATTTAAAATTATTTTTTTCCTTCTACCGAAAAAATGTGAACAAAAGTCATGCATACATACAAACTATAGTCTCCATGAATGGTGTAATATATATTCATGTCTCTATATTAGAGAAATCGTACTAATCATATATAAAATTAATATATTTATTTATAAATATATATGATATTAATATCATGATTATAATTTTATATATTATTAAACAAGGCTCAATTAATAATGACCAAAACAACATAACCAAAACATCATAACCAAAACATATATTGAAAAATGAAGTAGATATAACCTAAAACGTAAATTTTAATATAAAATTATTTCCAAATGGGATATAAAATGTCATTAGTAATTACATATGGTATTATATATATATATATTCTTATGATTATATAATATAAGTATAAAAAATCTATATTTATTATAGAGGAGCTTCATATTAATTCTAAAGAAGGCATGCCTAAGGAAATTGATTTTCATCACAATTTCAGTTACATGGGACAGATTCCATGTTGACCACTTGTCTTTTTTATATGGCCTTTATAATAGCCATTAATGTATTTTAAGATGACGATAATACAAACTATAGTAATTTACATATCCATATTAGATTATTTACATCATGAGGCATATAATTCAAAAGATACCAATGTCATTATGGTTTTATGTTATAATATCATTTTTACCACCAGTATTTATGATTATGTTTCTCATTATTTAAAATGATGATTTAACTCCCAATGTCTCATGAATTTTCTACTCATCTACTAATTTATTAAGAAAAAAATTTATTTCATTCTCTTCGCCTTTCATAATCTAGATACAAAAAATATGTTTTCCTGAAAAATAGACTTTATTTATTTCTTCCTATGAAAATTATTTTCCATATATATAACTTTATTTTGAAACTATTATAAATAATGTTTAACTATTTTCTAATTATTTATATATTATCTTTTTTCTACTTTCTAGGATTTTATAAAATTTTCAAAAAATATTCATCTCTATGTTTTCTAAATTAAATACTTTGGAATTTTCCTTCAAATGTGATGAAGGACTGTTTTAATTAAAAATATATAAAATTAATGGAATTTACAGCCAACATGACTGAAATTTTTTTAATGAATACATTACATGTCTTAAAGTTAATTTTCATATTAAATGTTATACTTAATATTTTGGATGTTTTTATTTTATAAATTGGTAATTTTTTATGAGAATATGTAATATTCCACACAAAAAATCGTGTGGTCTATTAAATAGTATTCTATCAAAGATATAATCCTTTTGAGGTTTCATATGCTCTGTAAGGAATATGATCATATAATACCATCCTTATGACTTATCGATATGTTTTTTTATGATTAAATATTTTTATGAAATCTATTACTTTTACATTGGTTAATCTATAATGATGTAATTAAATTTTTATAAAACCCATTTATTTTCATGTGTTTTGATATGATATTTTTATTAGGATCATGTGAAACAAATATATATGATTTTAATTATGTCATGGGTGAGAATTATATATCCTTCCAATTCATTTGGAATATATGGACAAATCATTAGTTAATTATTCAATGCGTGAACCTGATTTTAAGATCACAGTTTTAAGTTCATACATAACATTCATGTTTATAAGATTACGTGGGACCCTTGTTTTCATGTCCATCAGATTATGACTTGATCTAGTTTTCATGTCTATATGTTAATAAATGTTCATCAATTCATGTAATTATTTTAATTAATGATCTGATTTTTTATACATGTTCATAATTTTAAAAGATTATATTTATTCAATAATTAAATGTATTAAGAAAATTTAATAATATAACATCTCATGTGATACAATTTAACAATTATTCATGTATTATAGAAATTAATGAATTACTCCATGAATCATGTTTTTTATATATGATTTTTATGGTATGCATTAATAGTGTTAATATCATGTTTTCATACCATTGTTCACATTTTATGCATATGTGATCATGTATATAAACCTTCATTACACTTATGGAGCATCTGATCATACCCATCATTTTGGCACTTTTTCGAAATGTTATAAATAATGATATATTGTATGAAATGTCTTATAATGGTGCTATATATGAACAAATAGGTGTGATATTATGAAAATAACATATGAACTAGATGTTTATGTATCAATTTATCTAAATTCAATAGGACTACATGATTATATTGTGGATAATTATGTTATATTATAATCATTATTCTAAAAATATTAAATATATATGTATTAAAATGAATGTGTTTCTATAGTTTCAATTAGATATTGTTTTATTTAACATTTGGAAATAAGGATGAGTATATTTTATAGGGGAACATAGGGATAATTCAATGTATAAGATATCAACCAATTGTTTTTGTTAGTATAATGGATGACTTAGGTTAAACCAAATGTTTCATATAATGAAAAGGTGTTTTCTTGATTTTGACACCTGATAAATGATATATCATGATACCTCACTAAAACTACTATTTATCACACTATACTTTTTGGTTTAAGTCAATGGATGGATCCAGAACAATTCATGATTGATGAAAATGGAATGACTATTCTAACGATAAACCAACTGAAATGAGATTGACAGTGTGAATCATAATGATTATAAAAAATCGTCTATCTGATTTTGTGATTTACAACCTATACATGGGTGAGTTATTTATCACTCCTACTAAAAAAATAAGAACATCTATTAAGACAATAGATGAAATATGATTAAAATATCTACATGTCATCAATGTGGAAATAGAATCATGGGTAAATGTCATAGAGGTGTGCAAATATTATTTGTTTTGGGAAAATTGGTACACAAAAAATGTAATTTCTAAATGGAATCAAAATGTTTGTTTAAAAAAATTGATGAGAATAACGGTCTCCCTATTGTATCCTTGTTTGTTAAATGTTTTAAATAAGTATTTTAATTTAATTATGAAAATCAATGTCCTAATGATTATTTTCATGAAGAGACTCCATAAGGTTGTACGAGTATGGGTTTTTTCGTATAATGATTAATAGAATAAGAATAAATTTTAAATTATATGGGATATTTAAATATTATATCATATGTTTGAGGTAATAAAATGATTAATTTGACGGTGAATAATTTTTTTAAGAAATGATTCATTTTAAATATTATATTAGTAGTGTATTGGGGAAAAAGGTGTTTCGTGATTATTAGTTTAACATGTAAGTTTAACGATTGATGTGTTTATGTATATGGATTCTGTAATTATTTTAGAATAATGATATAAGGAAAATGAATCATATAAGGATTATTCCATATTAGTTTCTCATTATGATTTTGAAATCATATTTTTAATTAATCTAATAACAATGAAAATGTGTTTAGTATGGTTATATATTTGTAGAACATGTGGTTAATTGACATATAAAATATAATATGTTTTTGTTAATGAGTTAATTATTTTTAATTTAAGGTTTTGTGATTTTTAAAATTTAAATTATTGAAAACATTGAAATTATCAATCAATTTGATGAAACTATTATTTAGGTCACTTTGGTTGATGGTTATTTCATTATTGGATTTATGGAATATATTCAATAATTTGTGAACATGTATGAGGAATATAGATTGTGTTAAAATTTTAAATTATATATTTATTAATGTATGGTTAACATAAAAATTTTGGATATTATCATGATTTTATAAGGTTAAGGTTGATTATAAGTTCAAAGGCAGTGACACCAACTTTTTAATGAATACTTTTATGGGGATTTTGAGTTATTTAAAGATTCTATGTGGTTTTATTAAGAATAAAATATTATGATTCAATTAATCCTTTGATATTTTTATAAGATTTTAATATATGTTAATTAAAGTATATTTGATATTTCGATATAGAAATCATGATGGTTGAAAATTGATTCATTGACTTGTTTTTATTATTAGAGATATTTGTGTTAAAGATTGTGATTACCTTTCATCTTTGAATATAAATTTGAATCATGTTTTTTTTGTTGAAGCTCAGTACAATAAAAGATTATATAGACTAATTTATCATGGAGATTAATTGTTGTAAAAAACACATAATGGAAACATGGAAGCATTTTTTTGTTGATTGTGTTGGTTGAGAAAGGGTTTTTCCTTTGTATATAGTTGAGTTTGAGAGATATTTTTTTACAGATGCCAGGGTGTTCGATGCTTTCGTATTTGTGGGATATTTTTTCACCTCGAGAACCATGTCACCAAAATGCCTATAAATAGTTTTCTACCCCCTCACATAGAAGAACCTCTAGACATCATGAAAATCAGATCATTGGTCGCTCAATTGGTGAGTGGATAAAGTAGTATGCCACACATAGATTTCCTACCAAAAGGTAGATGCTTAGCAATAGTGAGTTGGGCGTAAAATGGGTATGTTATGAATATTTAGAGTATTGTGGAATTTTATTTTCCATGAAACATGTGACACATGTTCTCTATGATTAATTTGATATACAAGTCAACCTAAGGTTACAATAATTTTTTATGTTTCTTGGTACAATGATGGAAAAGATATTTTCATCATGGATAAAAGTGGGATATCAATAAACCATCTCCATACAGTGTAGGATTTATTCATTATTGATAATGAAGGGACCTATAATCCTATAAACTATGAGTCGACCTTCTAAAGAATTAGTGAGGGCACTATAGTTGACATATAAGTGTGCATTCAAATTTCAGTTCATTGTAAACGATGACAGATAGTGAGTCCGCTCCAAACATTTTAAATAGCACTACACTTTTAGTAGATTTTGTACATTTTCACTTTGTCAGTGTATACTCCTTGTTTGTAAACCGTAGAGTTTTAATGATGTAAAATTGATGTGCCTCGTGTATTATTTAATCTCGATTAATTTTTTGTTATGAGATTGGAAGGTAAAAGAGATTTATGTATCATTGAAACAATATCAAAAAGAGAATTAGTATTAATTTTTATTATTTTTATACCACCCACTCTCAGGGTATTTGACCTTGAGGTTATTAAAAATTGTTATCATATAGAAAGGTTAATATATATGTTTCTTTTTTAATGGAGGTCTCCAACCACAAAAGGATTTTGACCTTTATTAGGAATAATTTTTTTGGTATGGATGAATCTGATTTAGCACTACATCTGATCATTGTGAATGGATATTCTTATAGCAGTTAATCATTGTATTTCAGCTAACATTAATAGTTCTTCATTATCATAATTTGAACGATGGGAATTGAATGATGAAGCTAAATGTATCAATTCTTTATGAGGATCCCTATACAATGAAATATATTTGATGGCTATTTCATAAAAATCATATAATTCTATGCGGTAAAATTTGTTGAAAATATGTGAATGTTATTCAATGGTGAGGGAGGAAATTATATATGTCTTTCTAATAAAATTGAAGATTTATGAATGATCTCAAATGATTCATTGATGTATTCATTGATAGGGTGAATTTTTTACTAGAATACATGTGTGGTCTTAGAGAAATTATTCTATATGTAAAGTACATCAGGTACATATTGAGAAAACATCTACCACTATTTAATAATGAAATTTCATTGTTAGAGGAAAATGGTCCAATGGATATGAATTATATTTCATGCACAATACTCTTATCACTTAAAAAATGTTAAATGAGGTCATTGAGTGTGTGCAAAAATGGAATTACAAAGAAGTGGCATTCAAGTCCAAGAAGAATCTCACAATTTAAGACTATCAGGAAGAAGTAGATAAATATAATGTAGTGTCATGAAATTCTTCAAACCATTAAATTGGGAATGATAATTAAATTTAAAACATCCACTACTTTTTTTTATTTGTGGAATGGGTTTCCACCTTGCTTCAAAGTGCATATATAATTTACTAGAAAATTATGAGGATGAACTATAGTATTTTATAAAGAAGTATCTAGAATATGTTAATGGTATGAAATAGTTTAAGAGAACATTTACCAATAAGAAGAATCTATTATCAAAAAATGAGACAATTCATATGAATCTAATGCTGATATGATTTTGAATGGAGAAGATCAAGGAGAAAATGTAAAAGGGGATGTTTTTGGTTTTTCTCATAATATTGATGAAATCGATGTTGATGAAGATAAAGTTGAAGGAATTGTTTATTTACAAGATGAGTCAAAATACTCACTTGAAAAAATACATGTTTGTAGATCCAAAACAATGAAATCATACAAAGTGGTTCATGAAACCAAACACTATATGAGGCAGTATGAAAAATAGAAATATAATTTGATGGAAGAAATTAAAAAACATAGGTATTCAATGCGAGAGATCTCAAAAAAAGGATGTTGAGTAAAAGCATTAAATCCAAGAATTTGGAGTGAAATAAATATTTTGACTAACAACATAAGGGATCAAATTAAATTCATTGATGAACATAAAGAGTATGTTTCTAGTCTGTGAAGAATGTTAAAGATCATGAAAAACTCCTGACTCCAAATGTTACATCGGGGAAGAATATAACATTAAAATCATAGAAAATGTAGATGTGGAGGATATAGGTCGAACTGAATGAATGAAATAGTCAAATAAAAATAATAACATTTGTATAAGGCTTGATCAGAATAAAAAAGTAGTCATGGTTCGTTTCAGACTGCAAGAATTCACTCTATGAGTGAAGGTTAATATTAGTACAATGTAGAATAATATAATTCAGAGAAAACAAGGAAAAAAATGTTGTATAAGTGACATTAAATAGTGCTCCACACACAAGGTGTTATTAAAATAGATCGATGGGACACTCAAATAAATTTGTACCATATCCAATAGATATTAAAGGGAATAATAATTAATGTGGACTCCAAATAGATCTAAATACTCTAGGTAATTTTTCCATGGTCATTTTATCTAGTATAGAGGATTTGGAAACATGTCCTGATATTGTGCATAATCCATGATATGCCATAGCATATCCATATTGGACACAAGAAGAAACTCAATTAATCATCAATTGAACTAAAAACTCAAAATCATTTTTTAAATCTACAATATGGTGTTTTAACATTATATTATAATGATGATCAATATCATCAATCAATACTGAGTATAAATTCAAAATCACGGATCTTGAAGAAGATAGTAGAGGATGCAATAGTTATAGAAATATCCCTTGAAGAAGTAAAATGCAATATTTTATATATCATTGACAGTGGTGGCATGTACAATGTTATATGAAATAAATATCTTTTTACATGGATAATATTTGGAAAATATGGAGTTTTTAGATTTGGATATTATGTAGGACAATCAAAAATTTTCTTCGGAAAGGCCAGGTTTTGGGGAAATAAATGAGATGTGTAGATGGCTATATACATGTAGGTATTAGTCACACTATGATTAGTATTAGTATACTATGTGTGTTAGGGACTTTTATAATATTAACTAATTAGACATGTATCATAATAGGATGATACAACATAGTTGTTTAATAGGGAAAAAGAAAAAAAAGGAAATGTATACTTTCTAAATGTTTAAGAAGATATGTTATTTTTTGTCTAGAGAGGAAGAAAACAAGTTGGGGTATCATGTACTTGGTCATCTATAACAACTATACCTAGAATAACTAGTAATGTGTTATGTTTCTAGGTACCTCCCTAAGTAATCACATTAATATACTCATACATGTGATGCTTTTGATCATTGGAAGATTATCATAATGGAGTACAATGAAAAATAAACGAAATCAACGAGAGTTCTTGCATGGGTTCTTGATAATGTATGAAAACCTATCTATCCATGATCCTTCGAAGGTATGAGGTATTATGTTTATATTAGTGAAGATTATAGAAAAATGGGATGGATTTTTTTGTCATTTCCTACAAGTCTGATGTGTTCAGTTTCATAAAACATTATATTAATGAATATGAAAGGATGTTTTGCTGAGAAATTCTGAAGTATAGTACTGATAATGTGAAAAATTTCAGAAATAGTCAAGTGGAATAATATATCTAAAAACATGTGATAATGAATCATGTCTATTATGTAAGGACACTACCATAGAATGGAGTGGTTAAGATGAGAAATATGATTATCAACAACATGGCCAGAAAAATGATTGTTTAAAAAGATCTACCGTATAAATTTTCAAAGGATGAAGTCTTGACATCTGTATATATTTCTAATAGTGATCAATTGTATCTAGAGGACGTAAGGACTCTATGAGATGTTATATAAAATAAATCCAAAACAAAAATATTTCGAATAAATTGAAGTTAGTTCTTTATTCTCAACAATTTTCAAACAGAGAAAATTTGAGTCACATGGAGATGAAGGGATATTCCCTAGCTCCCAAGAAAGATAAATTAATATAATATCATTATTAAGTGGATGAGGTAGGTAGTTGAAAGTAATGATGTCACTGTAGTGAAAGACGAATAGAATAATCAACATCATGTGGAACAGTTTAATGATAAATGTGATGAGGAGGAAAGAAATGTAATGGGAGAGGAAGAGGTAGATGTTGATTTAGAATAAGATATTGATGGCTAGATAGAAGAAGTTAATTCAGTATCTAAGATTTAGCCACAATATTGAGATGAAATTGACATGTAAAATATCAACAGTTATCAGAAAGAGAATGTTCAAACCGAAAGAATAAATTCATTACAACATGAATCATTTCAATCTTAGTGAGAGCATAATTGTTATATAGATACAGTTGGAGATGAATACCATGTTTTCCACATGAATAAAAATCTAGACAAATTTTAGAAGTATTAAACATGGGATATTGTTTTGAGGACAACAGATAAAAATGTCATCATGACAAACTGGTCATTCACAATAATATTAATGAATATGGAATAGTTATTTAAAATAAATCCCAAATAGTGTGTAAATGGTAATTCTAGATTGAGGGTACATATGTTGATGAGAAATTTTCACCTGTTCCATGGCTGTAGACATCCATGTATTTTTTTTCATTTCCACTGGAATGATAGTTCATATTTTTCCAGATGCACATCATGTCAACATTTCAAAATTGGTTTTATGAATAAGAAGTATATATTTATCATCCTAGTTGTTTTTTCATTCAAGAAGATGAATGATTATTTTGTTTTCTACAAAAGTCACTTTATTGGTTGAAATAAGAATAGAGGTAATAGTATTCAAGATATGATCCATTTTTAAAATAGAATGGTTTTTTTCATGGTGGAGTTGATTACAATTTCTATTACAACAATTATTGTAATTAATGTATTAAGGTGATGATATATATCTATGACCTAATATTTGATGTATTAGAATAATCACATTATATAAATCTTTCTAAACTCATGGAAAATGATTTCTAAATGTCAATGATTTGTGAATGAATATTTTTCTTTTGTTTACATATTAGAAAAGGATATAATGGAACTTTAAAATATCAATATTAAAATTAAAAAAAAGGTTTTAAATTTTACTGGAATGGATAATTTCAAGGATATTATGACTTTAGTGTCTTTTTAGATGAAAATTTCACTGGATGATGATTGTAAACAAGTTAATAACCTAGAATAAAGGAATATAATTGTATGTTTATTATAATTTCTAGTGACAAGATCAAGTATTACATTTTCCACATTCAAAGAATTGATATATTAAATAAATCTTAATGATAATCACATGATTGAAATAAATAGAATAAATCAGTATATCAAGAGACAATGGATGGCATCTGGATTTATAATGTCAACACTCAGATATAGTTATTGGGATATGCAGATATAGATTGGGTCGGATCAATAGATGAAAAAATTTCCACATCAAGTGGTGTATTATTTCTTATTGGTATTTGTATTAATTATATCAGAAAGAAATGATATTTTATTTCATTAACCACTGAATTATTTGAATATATATTGACCTCTCAAGTATGACTATAATTATTTTTCATGATGTAGCAACATGATGATATGGGTGTTGGTGTGATGTCTGCAATCAGAATCCATTACATTAATTCATGTTCTATCAGTCAAATAAAAAATATAGTCCAACATAATAGAACTATTAAAATTAAAATTAAATATAATTTAACAAGGAGATGGCGGATTAATGTCTTATGAAGTTTTAGTCTGTGCCAACAAAATGAAAGGTTGCAGAAATAATGTAAATGTCATTTCCAAAAGAATCATTTGAGGGGCATTAAATAGCACTTGGAGATCAATCGAATATGCACACATGAAAAATAATATATGTGGGACCCCCTCTACTTGATATATGTTTTGTTTATTCCAAATATACTAATATATATTCCATACCCTTTTGTATACATCATAGGTGTGGACTTCAGGATAATTCAAAAATAGGGAGAAATTGAGGATGGTAAAAGGGAGAAAATGTCTTAGTCAAGTCACAGGGATAAGTTGGTAGTTTAAGAAGTATGATATGGGAAGAAACTAGATAGGGGGAGTAATAAATATTGTGATTATAGATATGATAAATAAATGGATATATATTGTGATCATTATATTTTGTGATGAATTTAGTTGAATGGTTCTAGGAATGAGGTTTTTCATTAATGTTCATTTCATGCCGTACTTGTTTCTCACTACATGCAAGGATCATGTGGTCTTAGATAGCGCGTTGAGTAAGTCCTTAATCACTATTGATATCATACATAGTGAATTTTTGTAGAAGTTGGAATAATATTTCATGAGATATCAAAATGTGAAGAGTTTTCAATAAACCCAATGAGGGAGACTATTAGGAAAAACATCAATCAAGGTGACATTGAATACTATTTGGGATGATTGCGTCTATTGATAAATAATTTTTACATAGAGTTTTTTTGAGTTTAAAATATAACTTTGACAATGTATTTAACCAATGATTCATGAAAAATGAATTTTTCCTCTAAATGTTGTACAAAACGAACATATATAACGTGGCATTATTTCCCAGTTTACCAAATTTTTTGGTGAAAAAATTGGAGAACGGATAAAAGTGATTTTGCAAAGGGATTTTAATTATATTGTTAAGTTTGATGAAAAATATTCATGCCAATAATTTTTTAAAATAAATTAATAAAATTATGTCATAAAAATGAAGGTTGTTCTAGTTATACTTTATCTTGCAAGGTGAGTTGTGTGACAGAGGCTGGAGTAGTTGAGGCATGTATGTTCTAGAGAAAGTGGTTTGCCTTGATGGTAGATTCACAAAAACACCAATATATAGGAAGAAACCCAATTAATTTTCTAGAATATCAGCTCTTAAAAAAATAAGTTCTCTTTTAGCGCATGATGTGAGAGCACACAGGTAGTATGTGGTGCAGATGATTCATACCAGAAGGGTGTTGCATTCCAATAGTGATTTGGGCATAAAATTGGGTTTTCATGAAAACATAGTGTATTTCATAAATTTGTTTTATTTGAAAAAGGTGACACTAGATTTCCATGCTTAATGTGGCACTCAAGACAATCTAAGGTTGTGTGAATGTTTGAATTTTCTTAGTATATCTACTTTCAAATGGTATTAATCAGTTGATGAAAGTGGGATATTAACATAGGATCATCATAAATTGAAGGACTATTTCATGAGAGATAATGAATGGGATTATATATATGTTAACATTGATTTGATATTTTTGTAATGTAGTGATCACACTTTAGTTGAGGGAGTAGTGATCTTTTAAATTTAAATCGGTTGTAAACCCGTAGGGCAAGTGAGTACTCTTTAATCATTGTAAACATCAGGTCACTTTTAGTTGATTTGATTCATCGACTCATTATCGGTGTTTGCTCCTTAGACATAGCCCAGTGAGGGTAAACCGTGTTTTATTTTTGTTTCTTATGTATACTTTAATTAATGTTTATACTTTTATATGACAATGTGACAGAGGATAGTTCTGTTTAACAATTAAACCATATCAAAAGTGGATGTTGTTTTGTTCTCTCTTACCCTAATTAACCCCACCTCTCACTGAATTTGAACTAGTGGGACTAACATTATCAAAATTTTATGTATGATTCAATTGGTTTAGGTAAATTTTACCCTCTGGTTTAACATTTCATTTATCATTAATGATTGTTTTGGATGAATACAATTATAATTTTAAACATGTAAGAAAAATTGTGTAGCCTTTTAATTTAAAATAGTCATAAATAATGATATTATAAAGTTAATAAATGAATTCTAAATTAATAATATATTTTTTTATATGATGTTTTATTAATTTTTTATAATTATCTTTTTCAAACAATTCATTGTGTTGGTTTATTCATATTTAACGGATGAATATCTTGATAGCTTTTTTTTATATTTTAATTGATTATTTTCGTGCTTCTGGTATGGAAATTTGTTTATTAATACTATTTTTTTGGGGAAATAGGTTATATTATGTTAGAAATAAATTTAAAAATAAAATAATAATTTTATACTAAGTATATATTACTGTGGTCATTGTCTATAAGGTAATTGAATGAATCAACTCATGGAAAAGGATCTTAAGATAAAATTGTTTTCATATAACATTTATTTACAATGAATTGATGGTATTATAACCATTCATTGATTCATGGTTTATGGATTATTAAAATTCCCCACACCATGTTTTATAGAACACTATTTCAATACTTTTTAATTAGTTTAAAATTCCATGTTCTTATTTTTTCAGGCAAAACATTGTTTTTTATCTATGAACACAATTTTATGTACCATTTATGATTCAATCATTCCATTTTTACGGGTTGATTTAGTATTCCTTAGTAAAATATGTTTTTCAAAAATGTAATTTGATAATATTAAAAATTCTATGATTAAAAAATATTATTAATATAATATATATTTAAGTGGTGGTAGAATTAAAATAAATATATTTTATGGAATATTTTTCTATAATTTAATTTAATTTTTGGAATCATTTAGTTACATGCTACACTTATCATAAAAAACAAGAAATATTCATATGTGAATGTTATAACTAAGAACAGAATTTGAGGGAATGAATAGTATATAATAATTTATAAAATACAAATAATCATCCTATAGAATCAAAATTCATATATTAATTCTTTGGTAATAATTACTCAATTTTTATTAAATCCATTTTATTTATCAAATAACAGTCATTCTTCAAATTATTTTCTCCATTTCATGGGATAATAATTAGAAATAATTTATGGATTAATTTTTATTTTAATTTGATTAAAATTTTATGACTATTAAAAACATCATACTAAAATTGAAATTGTGTAATTTAATAATTTTTATAGAAAGAGTGATTTTCATTGAATAGTGACATATATAATTTATTTAAAACTATAAATTACTAAGGATTAAAATATATCATGTCACACAGAATTTATATAAATTAAATACAATAATAATTTAAATATAAGTAATTAAATTTAACTTATTTGAATCATTATTATACCTCAATTTTCTATAAGTACATTTTTAGGATTGAAAAAACAATTCCCTCAAATTGTTTTACATTGCGTTTTTTCAAATTAATATTTAATGTTATCTCATACTCATATGGAAACTTAATTCCAAAAAATATATTCAATAATTTTAATCCAAGGGTCTTGAATTGATAAATATTTCTCTTTTATTTGTCAGTATTATTATAAGTCCCCAACCATAAACCTTACTTAATATTGAGTTAATACAAGATTACACATTGAGGATCTTTTCAGGTTTAGAGTTTTAGAGAATTAGATCATAAAACTTACATTACATTCCACATTTAAATAAAGTGGTTACATAAAAGATAGTATTCATTTTTCCCATCAATGGAAACATATTTAAAAAAATCATGGATTATTTCTTGACCCTTTTTTGACACGATCATCATATCATGTACCATTCCCTTGACCTGTGAAAAACATTTCAGAAACTTGGGATTAGCATAAAAAGCTCAGTAAGGGCCATAAAAATATGGAAAGGAAACTTGAGTTCATATATACATAAGAATGAAATCATAATTTACCCATAATACATTGGAACATTAACATAACTCATCAAATCATGAATAAATCATAGAAATAATAAGACATAAAGGTAACTAGAGGCATTCATAACATTCTTACATAGGGAGTAACCCTCTTGGTTACGTTTGGAATACCCATCATAGTATATTCCCTAAATCTCTTCGGAGAAACCTTAACGTTTCACTCCTTCACGTTACCCAATGCATTGGAGAGCTATATTGGGCTCACCCGCCCTTAGTTTATCACAGAACCACCCATCTTCATAATAATGCCCAAGAACCTCAACATAATCGTATCACATAAATCATGCATATAGGAAACATAACATTTCCACCTTTCAATCACAAGATATCAATACAACACATTGATATAAAAACATTATGAAAACCATTTTCAATACCAAAACAAAAGAAAAGTAAAACATGGTATTTATTTTTCTTTTAAAAAAAGTTATGGCTTGTAGAGGAATCCGAAACTCAAATAATGGTCACGGCGGCGGAGAAGTCGTTGTCGCCGCATACATACGACAAAAACATTCCCTTTTGTCGTTTAGTAAAACAATTTGTATAAAAAAGATTCCCTTTGGATAAACGCAAAATTCAAAGGGGTTTATACACCGTATAAATGAAGGTTTTGTATAAAACAAAATATGCCTCAATGAAAGGAGATTGAGATGAAGTCCCATACCACCATGAAGCTTTTAACATTTTAAACCATTAATATCCATATAAATAAATCTTTAAAACCATTTTTAAGACATGTATATTAATAAAAAAAATTGTTAAAACATTTAAAACGATATTTTGGTAAAAGGGTTTTTACCAAATTTTGAGACACTTGAATATAATAATTGAGGATTAACATTTAATCAGAAAATTATAATATCATGAGAATAAATGGATTCATGATATAATATTCCGATGTACAGTATATACACCATATAAGAGTGAATTCGTGCATAACAACAATTAAGTCTCAATAGAAATGTAAAATGTGATGAAATCCCTTATAAAGAAGGTATCCTTAAATTAAGGATAAATAAATCTAAAAATTATGTGTGACAAATATTAATACACCCAATATAAGTGGATATTAATTGTAAAACAGTAAAATGTCATTCACACATATTAAAAGAATGACATATTCAATAAATACATGTAGAACCCAAAGAAATCGAAATTGTGTAAAAAAGTTCCCTTGGTAAAATTCGACAGCCTCACGACGTCACTTCAAAATTTAGAAAATGAGTTGATGATAGATAAAAAGGGTATCTCATCACTTGGACATAAAATTTACATCAATAGGGATATATAAGAACATATCCCAACATAATACTATGTGAATTAACAGACATAACAAAATAAGTCTTTTAAAAGCGAAGGGTGAAAGGTTCCCTTATCGACCTGGGTATCTTTCGAAACATACACCACGTGAAAGGAGGACAATAAAAAATTGATATAAATACTCATAAATGAATGTATATAACAAAATGAGAAAAATAATGGGCATTACATACACCAGTCAAAGGAAATTGTGCCAAATGTATCATAAGTCTCACGAGAATAAAAGTGAGATGAAAAATACCTTACGAAAACTCGGCAGCCTAATGGTGCCACATAAAACTTACAAATATGGATTGATGAGATAAAATAGGGTCTCTCATAATATTAACATAATGTTTACATAAAGAGTAATATAAAAGAACATCCCCCAACATAACAAAGAGGAGATTAAAAGAAGTGACATAAAGTAGAGTACTTAAAAAGAATGAGAGAGGTTAGATCTCTTACGAAAATTCGGCAGCCTAACGACGTCACTCAAAACTTCCAAAATGGATTGATGAGAGAGAATATGGTATCTCATCATATGAACATAAAAATTAAAGTAGTATTAATATAAACAAACATCTTGATCACAAGAAATATGAGCTTAAAAGGAATGACATAAAAGAGTGTACTTAAAAAGAAAGAGAGGGGTAGGGTCCCTTACCTCAAGTCGGACTTGTCTTGTTTGTTTCTTTATATTCCTGAATAATAAACATTAGTCAATTTATTATTTCCTAAGTAAATTCTTTAGAGATTATTATTCAGTTCATTTCACATTTTATAATTTTATAATAATTGTTTAATAATATTAGATCATATCGTACGTTTTTGTCGATGTTTGGTACATTAGTCAAAAATGAACTTGTTTGAAAAAAGAATTCCCATGTAGTTATAAGTAAATAATTTACAAAATAGTATTAAAGATTAAAATATCATATATATCCAGTAAATATTCATTTTATACTATTCCATATCATTTGGAGATAAAAAACGAAATGCACCTTTCATGGAGACGGTAGGCCGTACGTACGAATGAACGCTACTTTCATTTTTTGTCATGTTAATGGAATTAAAACAAAATGAGATATAAATATATATATATTATAATTCCAGAATGATATCCATAATTTAGATTTAATATATTACATATATATCCATTATATATAAGTAGTCATAATATTACATAACAATTTGAGATAAGAAATGAAATGTACCGTTCATGGAGTCAGTAAGTCGTACGTACGCATGAACGCTACATCCATTTCTATTTCATATTTAATGGAATAAAATCTAATGATACATAATATTATTTTAATTCCAATATGGTATTATATATAATATCATTAAATATATCCTTTATACGTACCACATATGGTATTAACGAATCAAATCAGTTTGAGGGGGCGGTAGTCCGCACTTCCTTAAATGAAGATATCGTGTTTACCCATAATGGAAACCATAAAGGTATGCCATAAATGAAAAATAGAGAAGATTTAGGAAACAATAAACATATCATATATCATATATAAATATAGTGACATCATAATGGCCACTATGAAAGGTGTTAAGAGAATATTGAACAATCATCGTTTCGTGAGGCAGTAATTCGCCATCCACAGAAACAATATTTTCTTTAAACATTAGATGAAGGTGTGTGTAAGTTTAGCTAGAATAATTATTATAAAAAAAATCATTGTATATTTACGATACTTGATTTGTTACAAAATAAATGAATAAAAAGAGTTTAGGGGGTTGGAGAAGCAAAATAAAACAAAAGGACACAAATGAAGACATTACCTTAAAATCGGGTAACTCCCTTTGGATTGAGCTCAAAGGCTTCCTTGGGAAGACTTATGCACAAAGTGAGGCTTCAAGGAGTTATATAGGTATGATTATAGACAATATGGGTATGGTTTGGCCGAGCCAAAGGCTTTGGAAGTGTGGGTAAGGAGGTAGAGGTGGGGGCCTATTATAAGAGGAGAGGAGGGGCACTCTTGGAAAGTAAGGAAATGTTACTTTATTTTAGAATGCGTTTCGGATTTTAATGGTCCCACATTGATGTTTTTCTAGGATAAGGTGATAAGGGTTCTAAATACACCCATCTAATTGGTTTTTGACATGTGTAGGTCTTTGATTTTACATTATCCTTCCATTTTATTTAAATCCTTAAATAATGAGGTCATTGCTACATCATTATGATGTCATAAATAATTTAATTTATTTAATGTCTAAAAATTATCAAAAAACTACTATGATGTAGAAAATATTTTTATCTTTACAATGACTATTTTTAGTCAAAAGGATCATTTATGTATACAATGTTAAAAATATTTTACTTAGGTGATACATTCTTTGTTACATTTAACATTCTATAAAAATAAAAAGATAAAATGTCACTTTCTCACAAAAGTGATTCCAGGGGTCCCCTATGTTTGGAAAAAGAAATCACATGGTCGTCCATGAGAAAACCAGTAGACTTAGGACACATTGTGTGGTCATTTTTTATTATTATGATATTATCTTATTATCTTCAACTACCCGATTACTCATTAATCAAGATAAATAAAGATAATTACCGTCGTTACTATTCATAATGTCCAAAAACAAAAGAGTCATAATTACATAATTAGGACCATATGATTTCAAATATGTAATCCCTTTTACCAAATTCCAAACACATAAATTGCAATAATGAATTTAAAAAAACATCCTGTTGTCAAATCAAATAGCGGGTTTTTTAGAAACAATATTTTTGAAAATATTGGCACTTTTTTATGCCCAATTACAAAGTGAAATTAATCCCAATTACCATAATTGGATTAAATGGTAAAAATATATTCCAATTTCACTTTAAAACAAATTAAAAATATAATATAAACATATAATTAAATTATATGAAAAAGCAGTTTTGATGTAAAATGCAGTATTTTCACTATTCATTGAAAAATGAACATTGTCAGAAAAATACCAAATATTAACCCAAGGTAAATTTCTATGTCCCAATCATAAATAATATGTTTATTTTGAAAAATAGAGCTTATAAAATGGTCAAAAGTTTGATTAAAAAAATGGTTTTCCATCAAAAGGTAGTAAAACAATCTTTTAAAAATATTACTGTATTCAATGCTAAATATTGGATTCATTTGTATTTTAAGCATCTAAATTTTATTGGATAAAAGTAAAAACATTTAACACAAATATATAATCTTAATATAGTTATTTATATTCATTCCCACCAATACAACAGCTATGTGTTAACTACTATTTAAAATAATATTATTTTTTTATTAGAGTGCAATGAAAGATATCAAAGGAACTCGTTGTTGTGTATTGGGTAAGCCATCGAGCACAGCGTTCCATTTAAATTAATATTGAAATTTTTAACAAAAATAGGGATAAATATAAAAATTTCATATTCTTTATTTACCTGGGGTGTTACATCCATCCCCCCTTTTGGAAATCGCGTCCTCGCAAGTATAAAACTGGGCTTGGAAACATCATTGAAAATCCCACATCAGAACAAGAGTCGGTAAAACAATCACTTTAAAATAAAGAAAGAGAAGTATAGAGGTCACCCGAGTTAACCCATACTATGATTCCATGTAGGAAAACATGGAAATGGAGGAGAAAACATAGGGTCATGTTCTGATGGAGAGTGATAGAAAACATGTTTAGGAGAAAGTTAACCACAAGAAAATCACAAACTTGTGATGTGTTAAACGGTATTCGATTACACGGTAGGAAAGGTTAACAGAAAACATTTTATGTTTTAAGTTACTTTTTATTGAGGAATTTATTCATAAGGAGACATAATTACTTATCTTGTTGACTTTCAACTTTTATTAGATTTATTACACAAACTCATACTTTCCCCAAAAGACGAGTATTTAGGAATACTTGTTCACATTAAGAGTACTATAATCAACTTCTAGAGAATCACCAAATCCACGAAAGAGAACTATATACTTCCCATTTCTTTATACTTTAACCAAAACCAAAACAAAAAATGTTAGTATACGATTATATAATCCAGAAAAGGATAACCCTTTATAAAAAGAAAATCTATTCTTAATCTCCAAAATTTGTCCAACAAAACCCAAAGTTCAACGAGGACCATTCGATAAACAATTTGTCCATAAAATCCTTCAAAGTAAACCAAACTAAGATTGAAACCCAAATATTTCAAGGTTTAGTCACGTAGTCTTCCAAGTTAAATCGTAACATTTATCTTCAAACAGCATCAGTTGCTCTTAAAGTCTTGTATTGAAAAGTAATTAACCTAATCACATATCCTTCATGATAGGTTAATATATTTCCATAGATAACCCAAAATCAACATACTCTTAATTCATATATTCATCTAACTAAAAATAATTAGTTAAACTAACCAGGGACTTCACGTAGTCCAGTGGTAGGCAATAAATACCAGTTTCACTTTGGTTGTGGGTTCGATTCCCGCAGCTTTGTCCGACGCGAAGGGTTGTCACATGGTCTACGTGTTGTCCATTTTCCAAAACTATACAATTCTCAAATCATTCCCCAAAACGAGATAAAATCTTAAAAAATAAACATAACAAATTTTAACCTCAAGTTTACCTCATGCCTTTCATTTTTCATCATAACATATAATAACCCATAATTACCTCAAATGTAAGGATCATATAAACTCTAATGGTTACCTTTATAATTATTACCTGAACTTCCACAAAGATTGGTCATATCGTACATGATGCATTACAGAACATAACAAGGTTTAAGTGGTTGATCATGACTCCTTGATAGTTGGTTTAGAACAACCACGAGTTTCCTCATTGAATACCCCATTTCATCCAGTCTCTTAATCAAAGAACCACCACAATTTCCTTCAAACCTATTGTCACTTTGGTTCCTGATAGATCAATCCATTCACTAAAAACAGAAATGTCAGTGTGATTATATCAACAAAACCATCATGTACTAATGAGGGAGATAACCACTAAGATATACTTACTCATTCACTTTATCTAAAACTATGACTCTTTCTGAAATCCTATCTATTATGGTACTGTCACATATGCTAAGAGAATACAATAACCTATAAAGTTATCTAAACTGACCTATGATACCAACTATAAGGCCCCACCCTTAAACCTTACTTAATCTTGAGTTAATATAAGATTACACGTTGAGGATCTTTTCAGGTTTAGAGTTTTAGAGAATTAGATCATAAAACATGCATTACATTCCACATTTAAACAAAATGGTTACATAAAAGATAGTAATCATTTTTCCCATCAATGGAAACATATTTAAAATAAATCATGGATTCTTTCTTGACCCTTCCTTGACACTATCGTCATATCATGTACCATTCCCTTGACCTGTGAAAAACATTTCAAAAACATAGGATGAGAATAAAAAGCACAGTAAGGGTAATAAAAATATGGAAAGGAAACATGAGTTCATATATACAAAAGAATGAAATCATACTTTACCCATTTAACATTGGATATTTAACATAACTCATAAAATAATTAATAAATCATAGAAATCATAAGACGTAAAGGTAACTTGAGGCATTCATAACATTCTTACATAGGGAGTAACCCTCTTGGTTACGTTTGGAATACCCATCTCAGCATATTCCCTAAATCTCTTCGGAGAAACCTTAACGTTTTACTCCTTCGCATTACCCAATGCATTGGAGAGCTATATCGAGCTCACCCGCCCTTATTTTATCACAGAACCACCCTTCTTCATAATAATGCCCAAGAACCTCAAAATAATCGTATCACATAAAACATACATATAGGAAACATAACATTTACACATTTCAATCACAATATATCAATACAACACATTGATATAAAAACATTATGAAAACCATTTTCAATACAAAAATAAATGAAAAATAAAACATGGTATTTATTTTTCTTTAAAAAAAGGTATGGCTTGTTGAGGAAGCCGAAACTCTAATAATGGTCACGGCGGCGGAGAAGTCATTGTCACCGCATACGTATGACAAAAACATTCCCTTTTGTCGTTTAGTAAAACACTTCGTATAAAAACGATTTCGTTTGGATAAACTCAAAAGTCAAAGGGGTTTATATATCGTATCAATGTAGGTTTTGTATAAAACAAAATATGACTCAATGAAAAGAGATTGAGATGAAGTCCCATACCACCGTGAAGATTTTATCATTTTAAACCATTAATATCCATATAAATATATCCTTAAAACCATTTTGAAAACATTGATATTAATAAAAAAATATCATTAAAACATTTAAAATGATATTTTGGTAAAAGGGTTTTTTACCAAAATTTGAGACACTTGAATACAATAATTGAGGAGTAACATTTAATCAGAACTTTATAATATCATGAGAATAAATGGATTCATGATATAATATTCCAAAGGACAGTATATACACCATATAAGATTGAATTGGTGCATAACAACAATTAAGTATCAATAGAAATGTAAAATGTGATGAAATCCCTTATTAAATAGGTATCCTTAAATTAAGGATAAATCAATCTCAAAATTATGTGTGACAAATATAAATACACCAAATATAAGTGGATATTAAGTGTAAAACAATAAAAGTTCATTCACGCATATTCATAGAATGACATATTCAATAACTACATGTTGAACCCAAAGAAATCGAAATTGGGTTAAAAAGTTCCCTTGGTAAAATTCGACAGCCTAACAGCGTCACTTAAAAATTTAGAAAATGAGTTGATGAGAGATAAAAAGGGTATATCATCACTTAGACATATGATTTACATCAATAAGGATATAGAATAACATATCTCAACATAATAGTATGTGAATTAAATGACATAACAAAATAAGTCTTTTAAAAGAGGAGGGTGAAAGGTTCCCTTATCAACATGGGTATCTTTCGAAACATACACCCTGTGAAAGGAGGACAATACAACATTGATGTAAATACTAATAAATGAAAGTATATTACACAATTAGTAAAATAATGGGCATTAAATACACCACTCAAAGGAAATTGTGTCAAATGTATCATAAATCTCGCGGGAATAAAAGTGAGATGAAAAATACCTTACGAAAACTCAGTAGCCTAATGGGGCCACTTAAAACATACAAAAATGGATTGATGAGATCAAATAGGGTCTCTCATCATATTAAAATAATGTTTACAGAAAGAGAAATATAAAAGAACATCCCCCAACATAACAATGAGTAGCTTAAACGAAGTGACATAAACGAGAGTACTTAAAAAGAATTAGAGAGGTTAGATCTCTTACGAAAATTTGGCAGCCTAACGGTGCCACTCAAAACTTCCAAAATGGATTTATGAGAGAGAATATGGTCTATCATCATATGAAAATAATTAATTAAGTATTAGTTATATAAACTAACATCCTGATCACAAGAATGATGAGCTTAAATGGAATGACATAAAAGAGTGTACTTAAAAAGAAAGAGAGGGGTATGGTCTCATATCTCAAGTCCGACTTGTCTTGTTCGTTTCTTTATATTCCTGAATAATAAACTTTGGTCAATTTATAATTCCCTAAGGACCTTCTTCAGAGATTATTATTCAGTTCATATCACATATTATAATGTTATAATAATTGTTTAATAATATTAGTTCATATCAGACGTTTTTGCATATGTTTGGTACATGAGTCAAAAATGAACTTGTTTGAAAAAAGATTTCCCATGTAGTTATAAGTAAATAATATCCAGAATAGTATTAATGATTAAAATATCATATATATCCAGTAAATATTCATTTTAAACTACTCCATATCATTTGGTGATAAAAAAAGAAAAGCACCGTTCATGGAGATGGTAGGTCCTACGTACGCATGAACGCTACTTTCATTTTTTGTCATATTAATAGAATAAAAACAAAATGAGATATATATATATATATATATATATTATAATTCCAGAATGATATCCATAATTTAGAGGTAATATATTATATATATATCCATTATATATTTGTACTTATAATATTACTTAACATTTTGAGATAAGAAATGAATTGTACTGTTCATGTAGACGGTAAGTCGTACGTACGCATGGACGCTACTTTCATTTCTATTTCATATTTAATGGAATTAAAAAATAACGATACATAATATTATATTAATTATAGTATGGTATCATATATAATATCATTAAATATATCCTTTATATGTACCACATATGGTATTAACGAATCAAATCACTTTGAGGGGGCGGTAGACCGCACTTCCTTAAATTAAGATATCGCATTTACCCATAATGGAAACCATAAAGTTATGCCATAAATGAAAAATACAGAAGCTTTAGGAAAACATAAACATATTATATATCATATATAAATATAGTGACATCTTACTGGCCACCATGAAAGGTGTTAAGAGAAGATTGAACAATAATCATTTCGTGAGATAGTAATTCGCCATCCACAGAAATAGTATGTTATTTAACCATTAGATGTAAGTGTGTGTAAGTGTAGCTCGAATCCTTCTTATAAAAACATCCTAGTATATTGAAGATACTGGATTTTTTAAAAAAATGAATAGAAATAGTTTAGGTTGTTGGTGAAGCAAAATAAAACAAAAGGACACAAGTGAAGACATTACCTTTAAATCGGGTAACTCCCTTTGGTTTGAGCTCAAAGGCTTCCTTGGGAAGACTTCTGCCCAAAGTGAGGCTTCAAGTAGTTATAGAAGGATGTGGAGAGATAAAATGGGTAGTGTTTGGCCGAGCCAAAGACTTTGGAAGGGTGGGTAAGGAGGTAGAGGTGGTGGCCTTTTATAAGAGGAGAGGAGGGGCACTCTTGGAAAGTAAGGAAATGTTACTTTATTTTAGAATGAGTTTCGGATTTTAATGGTCCCACATTGATGTGTTTCAAAGATAAGGTGATAAGGGTTCGATTTACACCCATACAATAGGTTTTGGACATGTTTAGGTCTTAGATTTCACATTATCTTTCCATTTTATTTTAATCGTTAAATAATGAGGTCATCGCTGCATCATTATGATGTCATAAATAATTTAATTTATTTAATGTCTAAAAATTATTAAAAAAAATACTATGATATAGAAAATCTTTTTAGGTTTCCAATTATTATTTATAGTCTAAAATATCATTTATTTAGGAAAAATTAAAAAAAAATTTACTTAGGTGCTACATTCTTTGTTACATTTAACATTCTTTAAAAATAAAATGATAAAAAATCACTTTCTCACAATAGTGATTCCATGGGGCCCCTATGTTTGGAAAAAGGCATCCCATGGTCGGAAATGAGACAACCAGTAGCCTTAGGATACATTTTGTGGTCATTTGTTATTATTATGATATTATCTTATTATCTTTAACTACCCGATTACTCATTAATCAAGATAATTAAAGATAATTACCGTCGTTACTATTCATAATGTCCAAAAACAAAAGAGTCTTAATTACATAATTTGGACCTTATGATTCCATATATGTAATCCATTTTACCAAATTCCAAACACATAAATTTCAATAATTAATTTAAAAAACTTCCCGTTGTCAAAACAAATAGTGGGTTTTTTAGAAATAATATTTATGAAACGTTTGGCACTTGTTTATGCCCAATTCCAAAGTGAAATTAATCTCAATGACCATAATTGGATTAAATGGTAAAAATATATTCCAATTACACTTTAACACAAATTAAAAAGATAATATAACCATATAAATAAATTATATGAAAAAGCAATTTTGATGTAAAATGCAGTATTTTTCACTATTCATTGAAAAATGAACATTGTCAGAAAAATACCAAAAATTAACCCAAGGTAAATTTATATGTCCCAATGATAAATAATATGTTTATTTTGAAAAATAGAGATTATAAAATTGTTATAAGTTTGATTTAAAAGAATGGTTTTCCATCAAAAGGTAGTAAAATAAATTTTAAAAATACTAGTGTATTCAATGCTTAAGATTGGATTCATTTGTATTTTAAGCCTCTAAAATTTATTGGATAAAAGTAAAAACATATAACACACATATATAATCGTAATTTAGTTATTCATATTCATTCCCGCCAATACAACGGGTATGTGATAAGTACTATTTAAAATAATATTATTTTATTATTAGAGTTCAATGTAAGATTTCAAAGGAACTCGTTGTTGCGTATTGGGTAAGCCATCGAGCATAGCATTCCATTTAAATTAATATTGACATTTTTTCCACAAATAGGGATAAATATAAAAATGTCATATTCTTTATTTACCTGGGGTGTTACAATTATGAATAATAACATTAGATATTTGGTAACAGCGATAAAGTGTATATTAGATAAATAATAAAAAAATAAAATAATAAGAACTCAAGAAATACCATAACACATCCCTAAATTTTAGTATAGGATTTTATATCATCCATAATCATCTGAAATATTAATAAATGGTATTTCTCCTTTATATAAGATATTTACATTTAGAATATTTAAGCGAATCTGTATGGAAAAATGTAAAACCCATGCTTTTAATAATTATAATATTTTTAATATTTTGAAAAGAAGAGTATATATTCAGTTATAAATAATATATATTTTTATATTTTTTATTATTATCATGGTAATTTATTTTTATATTTAATTTATTATATAAATTCTTTAAAATTTTATTCAATACTAAGCGGTAATTATTCAACTTATATAAAAATGACATATTTTATTTTGAAAATGCTAAATATATCATTTTTTAATGAAAACATGAGATTAAAAAAATTATGAAAAACAAATATTAAATTAATTTTTATTCATTGTATTCAAATTTCATGTTTTCATTTTTTTAGTTTTAAAATTTAATAAATAGATCAAAAATTGATAAGAACGTCATTTTATAACAATAAAAAATTATTAATTGATTTAAAATTAGTATACATATTATATTTTGTATCAATAGAAGGAAATGGTTTATTAAATCAATAATGATATATATATATATATATGTAGGAGCCTTTTTTCCATTTTTAGTATCTATATTAAAATATAACAATAAAATAAATTATCGCATTAAATATGAATTGGGTTAAAAAAATTGATGATGAAAAGGATAAGGGTAAAATTTCGATCCAAAAATATCAATATATTATTGGATAAGGGAACATATGAACATCCTTATTTTAGAATATAATCCTGTCATTATAGAGATATTTTAATGTTAAATTATATTTATTTCAATTAAATATTTTATGAAATAGAGAATGTGCCCCTCTCTATTATTAAAAATGGAAAACTGCCCTTTCTCTTCTTTACACCATATTGAGACGTCTAGATAAAAATCCTAGAAAAATAATTCATAATATTCCATAGACTGATTATATAGGTTTTTCTTTACCAAATGTCATCACCTAAGGTCATTATTGGGACAATGAACGTATTTTCTTCAATGATAATGCAACATCTTAATCGATCAATTTTTTTAATTAATCTTTTACCACCTATTAATATATAATATTATTCATTAAAAAATATTAGTATCCTATATAAAATAAAATATTATTATTATTAAACTATTTTAAAAAAATTACCATATTTTGGGAACTGAAAATATCTGTCATGAATACATACATTATACCGTATCCACATAGTGATCTGATTCATATTTCATAAAACATTGATATGGATTGAAAATATTAGTAGTCTATTATTTATATATAATATATATAATAAAAGTATTCTTATGGAATGATATTATCATATCATCTTTATTACATTTCAATCTATTGTGAAATGATATCATTTGTCATGTATACCTGTATACTACCTTCTCGACTGAGAGATGGGATTAATATTGTGAATTCTATTTAACATGGATGGTAATAATAAAATATTTGAATAATATATATCATCTATATCATGTAATAATTATTATATGAAGTTGAAATACTATTTATCATTCTTTCTTATCATTTTTTAGAAAAATGATGAGGATGTTCATGAATTTATTAATGATACAGAAATGGTGAATTATGTAACTCATTTTTCTCTCTCTATTTTATGAACAAAAAAGGGGAATATAATTAATATGTATTATATTAATTTCATTATAGTAAATCATTAGATAATATATCCATAATAAAATCATAGGGATCAAAACAAAATAATATAAATATAAGTGAAAAAGGAATCAGAAATGAGCCAAAATATTTATTTTCAATAAGGGTTTTTTTCCAATTTGAATTTTGATATAATAAAATATTTCTAAAAAAGGACCTCTGAATTTATTAAAAAGAGAAAATAAACTAAAATATTTGAGGTGTGCCTTCTTAGGATAATCATTACACCAAAAAGGAAATATTCCAGTAGGAATATCATTGTGCCAAACCATCTCACTAGTCATCACCTCATTATTTACCAAACAATAAGCCAAAAAAGTTCAACATGATATTGATGAGATGTTATGTGATTTATAGTTGAAAGAAATTCAAATCAATTCATCAACATAGATATTAGTCTCTACGATAAAAAAATAATCCCATCTCTAATATCAAATACAATAATGTTCAATGTCATATTCCTGCCATGGATTTGACTACATGTTCTTATAATACACATTAACGAAATTAATGATTCAATGAATTTATGCATCTTGAGATGTGTTGGTACGAAAAAGAAAATAAAGTCGCACAAATTCATTTCATCTGTGATCTATGAAAATAATTCCATATCCAATAGGCCCTAAATTACCTATCAAAGGACCATTTGTGTGGAATTTAACTCACCCAATGAAAGGATTTGACCATAAAACATAAAATTTACCCTGATAGGGATGATAATTATTTGTAACACAAAAAATATATAAAAAACTTTTATGTATGTTTCAAAAAAAAGTACGATAGGAATTCACACTTATGAAAACATTGAAAATTTATGATATAGAAGATATCTGGTAGAATTGAGATTCCTCGTAAATAATTTTTTTACAGATAATTGAAATTATATGAATAATTTCATCAAAATACACATATATAATGTTTGTATGTAGTTGTTAGAACTGGATAAGAAAATATTATTGAATGTGATCAAGTATATTATAACTATATGGGATTCATTCTAGAAAAAGGTTATCAATAGAAGGCCTAAATGAGGATCCTATATAACGGCTCATAAAATATATGATCAATGTAATTTTGATGTTGATTTCATAAAACACACTAATAACTAATGTTTTTTCAATGGAATGCTGAAACAAATATTTGGGCAACTTTTAGTGGAACAATTTTCATGATAGAGTAATATTTTATTGAATAATCCATGGATTGTTAAATTATTTATCCATAAATTATTGTTTTTTGTAATATACATTCAATAAAAAAATATATATGTTATCATACCATTGGAAGATTTATACCATATAAGAATTTAATCCCCATAAAAAATTATTATTCTTATAAATTTCATTAATATCTTTAGCATGATTATCATGTGGAAATTGAAGTTATTATTTAATTGAAATTATAATTTCCAAAACAAAAACTTATGAGAGGATGAAATACTATTAAAGAGATAGTTTAAATTCCAATTATCCATCCATAAATTATAATGGGAATGTGAAATAATCACCTAATTTTAGCCAATCATGATAATAGGAAAGTATGTATTAATTGAAGAAAAAATGTAGGATTCTATATAATATTATTTTCCCAATTTTAGGATTATCAGGAAATACTAGTATTTTAAAATAAAGAATTAATGTCTTTATATAATGATGTATTCACATATTTCTGACTTGTAATTAATTATCATATTTACGGAGATTCATAATTCCTTACACACCAGAGTCAATCAGTGGACAATATTTACTCCATGGGACAATAGAAATTTTTCTTTTGAGAACACATCAACTCTAAAAAACTCATTGAGGTGTTGAAATTTTTACTAAATATCAAAAACATTTATTCACATTAAAATAATAAGCCAAAATAAATATCATGTTAACTTTAACTCGGATAATTCAACCATTCATTTATACAATAATACCATTCCACGAGGAATATTGATTTTGAACATGAATTAAAATATGACATTAATTACAAGTATGAGTATTTCTCAAAAATATAGTAAAAACATGATAATTTAAGGGAAAATTACCGTTTATAATTCTTAGTTTTTAAAAAATCATATCATTATGAAGGACGATATTCCAAAACCAAAATAAAGATATGATTTATTGAAATTAATTTGTACCATATAATCATGTTCCCATTAGAGGAGATTATTTATTTAGAATCAATAAGTTTCTTCTTTATAGAAGATTTAAAAGGATTATTTCATCAACATAATGAAGGTGAGTGGGAGAAACTAGGCCTCTACTAGCACTAATGGGATTAGTCATATTTTTTAGACACTATTTTATGAAATGGTCTAATTAAATAATCATCACCCATAGTGAAGTGAATCGCTGAGAGGGGATATACAGGTATAACACCACCTGAACTAGAGAAATATCATTCATATGATCCATTAATCAAAATAGAAATATGGATATAACACATATGAATTTTAACATAATTATTAAAAATTTCATTAAAACAAAACATAGTCAAAACAACATATATAAAACCCCTATGAATGGTGACAAATTATTTTTTAACATCTAATTTTATAAAATGTGACCTATTAAATTGGATTTCCTATAATTTTAAATACATATTGATGCCATTAAAATAATGTATAGTGTTTTTATACACTTGATAAATCTAAATTGATTTGATGACATAATTATTTTTTCATTACTATGGATTATATTGGAATGAATTTTTACAATAATTTTATAAATCTTGTTAACTAGAGAACATGTATAAATTGATGTATATTGTTATCATTATATTCATTAAGATTAAGGGATAAGAAGTTTGAATTCATTCCTTGATTAATATTCCAACAATTTATGAATATTATTACCCAATCCGAAAAAAACAACATGTATATTTTCCAAAAAAAATATGAATAAAGAATGTTAATCAAATCATACCTGAGAGTTCTCCAAGAATTAAAAATAATTATAGTGTAATTAATCTATAAAGTAGGATTAATATAAGAGAGATAATAGTTATCTACATTGGTTACAAGTTTTGTAATAATGCCTTTCAATGATTCATCGTTAGTGCTATAGGATAAAAATATCTTTTTATAATAACTGACAATTTGATTTGAAAAGACTTGTATATTTTCAATGAAATAAAAATTTTAAAAAAGATCATATGAAATTATGTTAATATTTCAAACCCATTGATGAGTGTTGAAGAATTTAATATTTTGGTATCCATACTTGAGACATTAAATTTTAATACATTCAATTTCATTTTTTATTTATGATTATGTAATGCATTAAGATCATGTCTACCGTTAATTTATTCTTCAAGACCAGAACAAATAGATATCAATGTTCATCAATTTGATCGAAAGAAGAATGGAATCAAGATACAACATATTTTCAATGACATGAATGAAAAAATAATAATATTTTTAATTTAAATTTATTGTTGAGGATTATAAATTTTATTAACTAATAATGTAGATCATATTTGGGGTTTTATGAATTCCATGTATCTTAAACAATACCTTTACCATTAGTTTATGTATTCTGAGAATTTTTATATCTACAATTTTATGGTGGTCTCTAGATTTTATAAGATATCATATCAATAATGGTATGAATAACTTCATTGAATTTGGAAAGAGTGCATCCTAAAATAGAGGTCTTGAAATTTTATAAGAATCATTCCTATAATCCCCTTATAATTTACCAACAACAATTTAATAAAGGTGTTTTATATACCATTTTTATTTTGATATAATAAATGTAATTTCATATAGATGGCTATACTCAATACAGACATTAAATTTGCCGCTTGAAGAGGAATAAATTCCTGTTATATTTCTTTCATTATTATTTAGAATAACATTACAATCCCATTTAAGTCCATGGGTAGATTTTTATGTAAAAATTACCATCGCTTTATTCTATCTTTTTTGTTATTAAAATAATAAATAATAGAACACCATTGAAGAAATATTTGATAATAGCTTGTGAAATTAACTATCTACTTAGAAAATTTAATAGAGGAGATTCATTACAAACCATAAAGAGAAAAAAAAAACCACAGCCTGTTGATGTAATCTATTGTAAGATGTGATCCAATTAATTGATACCCTAATATACCAAGGCAAGAAATATTTTATAAAAAATTATTATTTTGTTTCAAGAGATCTAAAATAATATGTTTTTTTATTTTAATAATTTTTTTATCATAAATAATTATTTTAGGATTTTAGATTCCTTAAAAATTCTAGAAAAGGATGTTTATTTTAATGAGAGTATAGAGGGATAACATTCACTTTTTTTTCTTTCCAACAATATTTTTTATTCTAGTTTAATATATAATAACAATGGATTTTTAATTTTAATTTTATAATTTTATCTCATTAATGGGAGATATTATCATTATTTCATATATTCCTCTTTAATATTTCATGAAGCTAAATTATCAACATCCATATTAATAGAAACAGAATCAGTGTTAGATCCTTGCAACTTATCAGGGTGGATTTATGGTTAACCACAATAGTTTTTATCATTTTCATTAATGTTTTTCATTTACATGAGAATTAAAAACATCCAATACTGATTTATAAGGATTAATTGAAATATTTCAATTTTATGTAAATCAAATTTTATTTGGATAAATGAATGAAGGTAGAAATAAACATCTAGTATTATTACTAGTATCATTTAAATGGGTTACACAGATGAATGATGAATTAATTTTCCCCTACATTAGAAACATAAGGATCAACAGAAATATTATTCTGGTAGGATAAAAATAATATATTATTTTAGGAGAATGAGAATTTAATTTTTTGGGTTGAATTATTTTGACTGTTTTGGTAATATCCATACACATGTATAAGAATACATTTTCAACCACATTTAGGGACAAATATGTATTCATAAATCTAAAAGATGAATAATTATCATCATTATGTATACAATTATCTAGTGTATAAAGATTTAAACTACGAGTATTTTTAATAGTATAGTTATTTAGAGGATAATTTCTTGATTAAAAATAAATTTTACCATAATTTTAAAAAATAATGATCAATAGAAAGGTTTTTTTATAGTGTAAGAGACGAATGGACTATTTTAAATGAATTAGAATCTAAAGGATATGATTTAAAAAATTTGTAGTGTTTATAAAATAAAAAGATATATCTATGAAACATTTTTCATCATCATTTGTGGAAACATCTGTATTGAAAATTCTATTAGAGTGAATGGTATCATCATTCTCTTCATCTTCATCTAGAAGATAATACCATTTTCTTAATTTAATATTTTTCATTAAGAAATATATTTTTTAAAATATATTTTTGGTTTTTATATACATTGGAGATTATTTCCCTTCTATGAAAATATCTTTACCTTTGTTATGCATACTGACTTCTTTCAATACATCTGTGTTAATAGCATGCTAAAATTTTTATTGAATGTTCTTATAGTTAGAAATTTTGTGTCCAAAAATAGTAAATAATTTAAAGAATCTATGAAAAGAAAAATATTCAATTTTCACCACTTTTATAATGTCATTAAAACAATTAAGATCTATTTTTTATGTTCAACATCATTGTTTTATTTAATATGTATCATCAAAAACAACCCTATTTCTCGATTCATTTTCTTCTAATCAAATTTTCACTGAATTACCTCACAATAACCTATATTATTCAAAAAAATTGGATTCCAGAATTCCGATTTTAAAACATGAGATCAAAAAAAGCTGAGAAATATGATATGTTGATTAAATTTATTGAAAATAATATCCCATTCATAAATTAAATGAGTTCCAGCTTTAATTGAAACAATACCGAACATAAATAGAACATTAAGATTATGGTGGGATTTAAATAAGATGGGGATGGAAGCTATTCTGATAGTATTCAACATTAAGTATATGTTCCCCATGAAATATGTAATTTCATAATTATATATCATCATTGGACCATTTTTTCTCCAAATTATAATAATTGATTCATCCATGAGTAGAGAAGGTATAAAAATTCATTCCCTTTTTATACACTTTCAGATCACTCATGATCATAAACAACTATCACATAACATTAAAAATAAAATATAATTATGAATTCCCAATTAATCAACTCTAAAATTACAAAGTTCTTCCATAAATGGAATTTCCCTTGTCTTCATTACTAAATATAAATCATTTAGAATTTGGTTTTCATATTAATCTTTCATGGAAACATTTTCCTACCAAATTTCATTTTTGAAATATCTCCCAAATTCAAGGTTAATTGAAACCATGAAATACGATTTCATATTAATGATAATTTAATTTTACTAAATGAATTGAAGTATACATATTTTTCCATATCTTTTTCCTCAGGATCCTGATCTGCTAGGTCCTGAGACATTGTTCTTCATAATAATTCATATTGTCTCATAAATCAATAATTTTTTTATATAAATTGGTTATATGTAAATAAAATATTGTATGATATACACCATTATGGTTCTATAAGATACTTTAAACAAATATATATTTATTACACATGATGATCTGAATCCTATGAAGGAAGTTGTACATTGGGTATAAAATTCAGGTCATACATTTATTTCTATATGACACTTGATGTAATGATAACATGTTCCTTCTATGTGGTTCATATACTACCCATGGATGTATTTTATGATTCATATCATGAAATATTTTGGGATATAAATATCCATAAAACATGTTTTCTTTAATGGGTAATTTGATTCAAAATTTACCGATTGGGTCGGGGTTTTATATTACATCATAATTTATATCAGGTTTTATTATGACTATGTTCTTCATGATGAAAAAAAATAATAACACTCACAAACAACTAATGATGTTTTTAATAATACCTTCATTTTTTGGGAATAAAATTTTTCCATTCATTTTTTCCACAACAATAAATCAACAAACTGATGAATTTTGTTTTATTAGAAGTAAATTTTTTTCCATATTCAATTAAAATGTTATTTTATTTTATATCAATAAATTCTATAATGGTTAAAAAACGTTTATTATATTCATTTTATCTTTTTCCTTTTTGTTTTTTTGGTTTCTAACATTCCAAAAAATAATTAATAGGAATCTTCTCGTAATTTTATGAATGAATTACTTTTTAAATTTCATAAAAATTAGAGAATTTAATTATTTATTTGAATAAATAGGTAATCAATTGAATTTACCTATTTTAGGACAAATTAGTATTTTTAAGCACCATGTACATGTTCCTAGTTTTATTTTAAATGAATTTTTATCCATTATTTTTAAAAATATATTTCAATTTTAAAAATATAATTTTAAATTAACATGGATATTTTCATTAATAAATTTTCGAATTATATTTTGTCATATTTTTTTATCTATGATATAATACATTAATGATACATATACGGTTTCCAGGGATATAGTACATGGATACCATCCATATTCATTATATTGATAGTGTATGTACATGATTTATTGATTTTCATGAAATTCATTCCTTTTTATGTGTTATTCTTTGATGAAATGGTGAAATGTTTATACACACCATTTGTCATCATGGGATCTAATATAATGAATATGATACAATATTATGGAAAAAATATATATTATTTTCATTATTGGATGGATTGGACATACACCTCACTCTAATGCATTGTTATATGATTGATAACTCATGAGATAAATATATTATGTGTGATCCTGATTTAATGATAAATATTTTATTAATGGTATGATCATTCAAAATCATATTATTATGTGTAGAATATGTTTTCATGTCCATTATATTATGGAAATAATTGGTTTTCAGATCAATATGTTTATGAAAGGGCTTTATTTCATGCCCCTATAATATTTAATAAATATGTTTCTATTTATACAAGTTAATAATGTTATAAGGTTACATTTATGCCATATTTAAATGTCTTATGCCAATGCTATTAACTCAAACCTTGCATATTTTTCATCCATTATGATATTGTCTAATGAACATTTAATATTTATTCCATGTATTAGGATTATGTTCAACGATATGAAGTGCATGGATTATATGTGTTATCCTAATATTTTAAAACCATTATGCTCATGTTTTTTTGTATGTGATCAATAATATCTCTATTCTATACAATAACTTCTAATCTATGGACACCCTTTCTTATTTTTCCTTTTTCATAGGATATGAAGAAATGTATTTTATATGATATACCTAATAATATTGTTAGTTATTTGGAAATAAGTAGGATAACATCTGTGTCTCTTTTGATCCATATGTTTATGTATTTGTGTTTCCAAAGGCGATAGACAAAATGGATTATGGTGTGGGTCATTATGTTATGTAAATCATATTCATCTAAAAAGGATAAATATCTATTTATAATATCTATATTTCATCATACTAAGTAATTTATATAAATATCTATGCCATTTTAAATCATTATGGGATGATTTTCCATTTTAAAAACCCAAACATTTTGGATAATAAATAAATCATCCAAATCAAAAAAATATTATACATGGAATATGTGTAATAAAATTCTAAAAATATACCAATAACGATATATATTAGAGTGGAAACGTTATCTAAATAACACATCCATCCAAAACTAAAATTCATCATAATACAAATACACCAATTTCGAATCACTCTAACAACTCCAAGAGAAATTTTATAATATCCATACACCCTCTATGGAATGTGGAATCGTGATTTTTCCATAGAGATGTGAAAGAGAAAACCATTACCCATATAAAATATAAAAAGATCATTATTTTAACTAAAAGAATATGTAAGAGGTGAGTAGTAATAACATGTTTTAATTATAACAATTAACAACTTCCCAACAATTAAAATTCATACCATTCTCTATAAATTGATCCAAAAAATACATAGAACATAATAAACACTGAAAATGTTTATAATTTACCACTAATAAGTCTTTAATAAACATCATGTTTCTAAAAAAGTAATATTTATTATTTATAGTATTTAACGAATTAGTAGACGATAAATTTGAAAACTATATATTCAATAAAATCAATTCTCATTTTATATTTTACATCAAAATAAATATTAAAAAAAATTCAATTTAAAATATAGAAAAGTAAAATTCATTTTTCAATAAATTTTTAAATTAACATTGAATATAATTTTTAAATTTTTTGTAACAAAAATGATGTTTAGTTTAATACTAATAATATAATTATTTTCATAGAACATTCATTTTGAATAACATTGTTGTTTTTGAAACCCTTTCAATGTAAAAACTTAATATATTTCCAATTTAAAATAATGTATTTGAATTTAATATGTAATTTTAAAAATACCATGAACAACAAGTTAAAAAATAAAATAAAAAGGGTTTCTTATGCCAATGGTCTCTATTTTATGTTATTAATATTTCTATTAACATTTATATTATCGAATAAATTAATACATAGTTGGTAAAATAGACTTTGTTCTTGAATTTAGCATATCTAATTTACTTTTTATTCTTTATTCGAATTTTCTTACGATAATGACATTTAGTGTAAAATTTGGGATTTATGAAAAGTATTATTTCAATGGTTTTATTGATATATATTCATATACTAAAATATTTGAACCCTGTTTTGAAGTAAAATATTTAATTTTGGAATTAAGTTAATCATTCTAACAAATTATTTGTAGATAGAGAGATTCTGTGTAATTTGTTTAGAAGTAATGAAATATTTTACAATAAAATAAGAAACATATAATTGTTTTGCGTATTATCATTAAAACATGAATTTAAAAGTACATGATTAGTTTCGGTATATCATGGAATATTCAAACATTATTTACAATTCATAAAAAAAATTAAGTCTCCAAAATCATGAATAACTATAACTCTATCGTATATAAATTTTTAATCATAAGAATATTTTTATTTTTTAATATATATTTTTGAATTTTATGATGACCAATGTAATCCAATTTTTCAATTATCATATAAAAATTAACATAGTTCGAATTTATTAGCACATTCTAACTATTTAGTTTTTACATATGAATTAATTTTTCATGAATCATGTAATTTGAATGCCTTCAACATTTGAAATTAATGACATGAAATTTTAGACTCCATTTTATATGAACCAATATGTCTTTAAATTATAACAATATACATCTAAAAATTTTATTTGAACATATAAATATTATCCAAAACATTTATAGACCTAATTATAAAATTAAAATAAAGCAAAAAATAATTTTGAATCATTTCATTAAATCAGGTATGTTCAATGGATATTCATTTTCTGATAAAATTTAAGCCTTGTATAATTTATTTATATTATAAAAAATATATGTATGTAATTAAAATAAATAACCAAAAAAACATACACTCTATGTAATTCTAATGAAGAAATCCTTATTTCTCTAGAAATGGGTTTTACTTGATTATGAATATTTATTTTAAAACATCATATTCGCAACAATAGGTAATTTATTTGTAAACAGATTTTAAAATAATAAATTTAATTTATATAATCAGTTAAAATGTTCAATATTAATATATTTCAATTAAATTAATTATCTTGATTTTTAGTTATTTACATATGTAAAATTAAATTGGTTAAATTGATTTTTTCACATTCTATAAGTCTTAATACATTTTAAAACATTCACAAAGATGCATTCATCAAATTTAGATACACCAGGTCATGTTTCCTCTACCCATATATCCATTTTTATCTTTTTTCCCTTGAATAAATCCTTGGGACTATAGAAAAAAGTATATTATTCCAAAAATAACCCTTCTCTTTGGTTATAAAAGGAAACACCTTCAACACAACAATACACACCTCCCATTCTAAATGAAACTTGAAACAATTCCATTGTATCTTCAAAGATCAATATTAAAAAAAATATATGTTCACTAATATTTTTCTAACTCACCAAAATTTTAAGAAGAAATATAACTGAAACTGTAGCTTCAAAATATGAATGTTGATGCCGAATTACAAGAGGGGGTGAATTTTATGTATAAAAACAATCTATTTTAACCTTAATAAAAACTAAATTCAACTAAGATAAATAAGGTAAATTCAGAGGACCTTTTTTAGTTCTACACACATGGTAGTTTTCAGAAATACAGTTCTGAAAATGAACCAGAAGAAAAATTTACAACAAAAATATTCTACCTTAAATCATATAAAATCTTAATTATCAGAGTATACAAAAGAGCAAGATAGTATAAGGATGATATAATTTCTTACATTGTCAAAATACAATGGAAATAAACTTTAAAGAAAACAAGTAACAAATATTTAATCATTTGACAGAAAGAGTATGGTATCAAACAACCCTGGATAAAGGCCCCTTGATTTATACATTCAAGAATGTTTGTCTTACCCATACTAGGGTAATTCCTTGGTAGGAATATCAAAATTTGTCTAGCTATCCATGTATTCCCTCGAACATTGAAGTAGTTGGAACCTCTATCTTTCTATCCTCAAAAGTCCTCAATCTTTAAGGTATTTGGTTCCTCTATCTTCTAATCCCTAAAAGTCCTCGATCATACTCAGTAAAAATTGGAGTTACCCTCATCAATCTGAATAAGATGATCAAAACCACAGAAAGCATTAGAGTCTATCTCTCTCTAGAATTCACTTTAGTAGCATGCATTGTGTAAGTGATCAAAAAGTTTTTGAGTTCATTCAAAATAGCCCTTATTTATAGGCATTTCCCCAATGATTTTCTCCCTCTTTCAACAACTATATTTTTCCATTAATCTTGTAGAGACATGTACATGTGTCACTCAAACAACAGTTAATTAGAAACAAGAAGTATGGCATCATTTCATAACTATAACAAGTTTAAGAAAAATATGGCTTCTTAACCAAAATAAATTTTCTATGTCTAACGAAAAATAATGTTTGGAGTATAACCAAATAAACATTCGGTAACTATAACCCATGGATATCCATATTATGTTTCTCAAGGAATTTTAAACCTAAAATCTATAGAATTCAGAGTCTGAATTCCATTTAATTCGGAATCTGAATTATGATGAATTTAGTTTATCAATTCTACAGAATTTTGAGTCTAAATTCATAGAAATTTTGTGTCTGAATTATAACGAATTATGAGTTTGCAATATAAGTTATTCAGAGTCTGAATTCTAAATAAATTTTTCTATAATTCAAAGGAATTTAGATTCTGAATTATAATGAATTCAGTGTCTGATCTTTGAGGAATACTGAGTTAGAATTCTGAGGAATTTGTAGTCTGAATTAAATGGAATTTTGAGTCTAAATTTTGAGGAATTTGGATTCTTAATTTAAGATAATTCAGAGTCTAAATTTTAGAGAATTTGGAGTTTTAATTTCAAATAATTCGAACTCAGAATTTCAGAGAATTCAGAGTCTGAATTTCAGATAATTCAGATCCCAAAAATTGAATAATCAATAACTAAGGATTTATAGTATTCTAATATATTAGAAGTGAAACCAATTATTAGACATAATAATAAAATTACATAGATTTAGAAAGACAATAAAATGAACAATGAAAATATATGTAAGTATAAGATTTCTTGGGAGAAGGAATGTTTATATTATTAAGATGAAATATAATTTTAATTAAGATATAGTTTTTTTGATTTTCAAAACATATATTACAGGAAATTTTAACAGGAATGATCATTGACTCAAAAATCTCCCCCTTTTTGGAATTCACAAACATCCTTTTGAAAAAAATTATAAGGACATAGAATATTTTATGAAAAATAAAAAAAACTTATCAATCCTTAATTATGAATCACGGTGAATATGCATAACTCTTCCATTGGTTTTGAAATCCCAAAAAATCGTATTCTTGATTTTTCATATGAGATTTTACACATTCTTGAATACAATAATCATCACTAATAAAGAACATTCCCTTAGATAGACTCCACTTTAGATTGGGAATTCTCCCATTACACATTATTCTTGTTATCATTCATTTCTCCCTCATTGTGATTTTTAAAATGAAACAAAGATAATGGAAAATAAAATGGTACCTATAATATTAGTACTATACAACAAAAAAATAACAAGGAATAATGAAAATTTCATTACGATTGAAATAATTTATACAAGGAAGGAAAATACCACAACAGATCAGATTGGGAAAAATTATCCTTCTTTATCATTCGAAATTAAATTTATCACAATGGTTTTCAGCTTATTACACTCCTTGTGAACTTTATCAACACACATCAGCAGTTGATCCTGATCATCACTTTTCATCTCCAAGGATTTGATATTTTTTCCTGAACCATTAGAATTAATTCTTGAGCTTTAAAATGATTTTTATTCTTATTTATATTTTATTCAAATTCTATTCTGATATCACTTTATTCCAATTCATAGACTCTGGATTAAGCTTACCATTCTAGTACTTGACTTCTTGCTTCCTGGTTGTATCTTCGAGTCTTAGATTTTCTTGAAAACATTTGGTCAGATCATTGAAATCTTCATATTTGGTGTCAAAATCATCCTTCGCACATTCTTGAAAATCATCAAGTATTATCATCTCTTCGACTATTTTCCTTGACCTTTTTGTGAAATCCTATCCTGATATTTTGTGAGCTTCATATTTGATGATGAAATATTTGAAATCTTCCTAAATCCTAACAATGTTTTCCATAAGCAAGGTATCTAGATCTGATTTCTGATTAAATGAGTATTGAAGCATCTGGCACCTCGAGTCCATACTCGGAAACAATGGAATGATATCAACCTGCTCCTTCAAAGATTGGACTACATTGTTATTTCCAAGATAATATTATTCCAAATTAATTTGTTTGGATGGTGAGGATTCTTTTTCAATCTATTCATCTTTCCTCATCGATGAACCACCAACATCTTTCTTTTTCTCTACGAATTTGTTAGTTGTGTCATACAATAAGTATTTTCCAAATCAGCTTTTGAATTCTTTTTACTAATTATGGATATTCATTCTCACTATCTTATAGATGAACTATTTTATCTTCTTTATGATTTTATTTCTTGACACCTACCTAAAGATCATCTGGATGAATGACATCATGATTGATACTCTTTTCATCAGATGGTTTATTCACTTCTTCATGAACCTTTTCATCTTTTATTAGGGTATAATGTTTTGAAGATTTATCGTCAAAATATAAAATAGAAAAAAAAATTAGAGGGACTCACTTTATAATGATATTCATCCAGATGAATTATTATGTCATCTATATCATCACATTCTTCTTATTATTCTTCAACTTCTTCTCCCTGAACAATTTCGTCATCTTATTCCAGTTCTCGAATCACCATCTTCCTTCCAAGAGTCACATGAAGTGATTCTTGTAAAAATGGTCTTGTTAGATGAATTTGTTTAGAGACTTTCTCAATTGCATTGAGAATGGACTGAACAATCTCATCCTCTAATATCTTGTTCCTCTACTTGTTTTCTTTTACTTTCTTCTCATGATCCTTCAAATCCATCATAATTAATTATTATTACTTAGAAGGGTCCAATCCAAAACTAGGATACACTTCCTTTCAATTCTTTTTATCTTCTCTCTACTTGTCAAACACTTAATTTGGATAATTCTTTTGTTTCATTAGCATAGGAGGTGCTGATTGAGTTTCCTTAACAAAGTGATATTTTTCTTTATTTTCATATTCCTTCACCTTCCACTTCATTCCACGCTTCTTTAAAGTCTTATCCATATACATTGTCTTTCTTACGACCTCAATTTCAGCTTCAGATAAATCTTAAAATCTTAGGATTCACTAAGAAATCCATCCTTCATCCTTCTTAGGGTGTCATCACTAAGAAACATGACCTTGAAATTACATGGAATAATACTACAAGAGATTTTGAACGATTTGAGACAAAGCGCTGTAATCATTAAGAAAATGACTAGATACCTGATTATTTGATATTTCAGAGTCCTATTCTTTATATGAATGATTTTAAGTAAAACATATTTCACCATATTAATATTTTTGAGATTCACCAAAAAGTCTAAAGAATAAATACCTCTTTTCATTAAGGTGTCCTTGTAAACTGTTCCCAGATTAAAAAATCTGGGAACCCATAAGAAAAGATTTCAATGATTTTTTAAGATATGGAAAATCATTAGAATGTTCAATTTTTTCAAACCAAGACATTCCATAGCTTTCACTTTATCGAATGATCTTGATACATCTGGTTAATTATGGGTATAGAATTTAGCTTCAGCTTCATACATAATTTCAATTTGATTGGCAGCCTTACTATATAAAAAATAACAGTTCTTTCCATAGCTCTTAAAAGAAAATTTTTCTCTCCCTCATTATTTGAAGAAACATACAGATTCATAGAATTTGACTAACAACTCTAGATAAACTGGATCTTGGGAATTTGGTTTGCATACACATAATCTCTCCCAGCAATCGAACATGATATTTTTTGAGATAATATATTCATACTGCTCAACAGATTTCAGATATATTAAACTTACTTTATAAATTTTCTATTTAGATATTTTCTTTTTCTGATGACATTTGATTCTAAGGAGATACTTCCACTAAAATTTTATACGTAAACCAATAAATTTGGAATGGTCCTTAAGAGGAGGATACGAGATTCAACAAACCAAGGATATGAAAATCAAGGCGTGACAACCATCAGGGGGCATTATATATACATTTGAGGCCACAATTACTCTTTCTAAAGATATCCAACAGTAGATATGAATTTGATCATATCTGATGGTTGAGATGATAGTTGCATATGGAATTTTGTAGGTTCCAATCCTTTATGGTTTTTAAGAGAAAAATTTTGATTTATGGAAAAGTTAATCTGTAAAATTCTCTTAAATAAGATAGAAATAACATCATGTAATAAGATTATTAAAAATATTTAAGAAAGGAATCATACATTCTATAATGCTTGGGAAAAGAAAAAAATATTAATTAAGAAAAATCTTCTTGAGAATCATTATATTCTAGAAAATTTTATTATGAAATGACATTTTTCGGATTTTATAGTTCTCTAACTACATTGTTTTTTTATCCAATGGAAATTTTGGTTATGAAAAAATGAGATTACAAAAAAAAAATACAAAAAGAAAATTAGACTACTAAAATATTTAATTACAAAAAAATGATTAAGAATAAAATTTATTAAGAAACATTACACTACTTAAAAAATTGATTTACAAGAAAATGTACTCCCCCCTAGGAAAAGGAGTGTCTTAATATAAGAATATTGGTTTTAACTGAAATTTAATATATAAGATTACCTTACATTTTTCATTCCTAACATTTGTTTACAGTATTTTAATCTATTGAAGGGAAAATATTTATTGTAAATATCTTCTAGTTGATCATGCATTCCGATAAATTTATGAATAATATCTCTTTTTTGTGTGTAATCCCTAAGAACATGATTACTAATATATGTGTTCTTTTCATGAAAGAGGTGCACATGGTTTTTACTAAGGGAATGGTACTAGTGTTATCACACAATTTAATTGTTTTGGTAAAACTCAAATAATAGTTTTCGAGTGTGTGTAGCATCCACAACTCTTGAGCACAACATCTTCCAGTTGCTACATATTCGTCTTCAGTAGTGGAATTTTCTACGGAGTGTTTCTATTTGTATGAACAAGAAACTAATGAAACTCTACAGAAATGAAACTTTTTGTATATACTTTTCCTATCCATTCTACATCCACAAAAACTAGCTTCTGAAAATCTTTTAAAAATAAAATAATTTCTATAAGTATAAAAAAGAATAAAATCCATGGTTCCCTTTAAATAGTGATTAATTCTTTTCAATATCATTAAATGAAATTATTTATGATTGTATTGATATCATTCATATAATAATAATTAATACATTAAGTCTACAAAACTACCTTTCAAATATATAAATCTTTCTATCATTTATCTAAATTATTTTTGATCTACTTGTTTCTAAGCTTCATCAAGATAAAGAGAATTTGAGGAACCAATGGGAGTAATTATACTCTTAGTGTTTTCATATCCATACTTTTTAAAAAGATGTTACATATAATTGTGTTGATATATATAAATTCCTTCTAGTTTTTGAAAAATAAAAAAACATAGAAAAAATGATAACCCAACCAGCATACTCATTTCGAACTCATATTCTGTTAGATTTACAAACGAATCAGTTAAATATTGCTAAGTTGAACCAAATATTTTGCCATAAACATAAATTTTAACAATAATATCAATTTTTTATCTTTCATTAAAAAATGGGTTGGATCACTATTTACCTTAACAGAGTTGTTTTGTATGAAAAATATTAAATATCTATCATACCAGGCACAAGGACAATGTTTTTTTCCATATGATTCTTTGGAATGTTTGAAAACATGTTCAAGAAGTTTTGTTTTTTGAAAACATGGAGGTTGTTCATAAAAACATCTTATTGAATATACCCAGAAAAACACAATTAACATCCATTTGAAATAGTTTGAAATTAATGAATTCTACAAAGGCAAGTAAAATATGAACAGATCCAAGTATGGATACTAGAGAATAGGTTTCTTCATAGTCAATTCCTTCTTGTTAATTCTAGTCTTTAGAAACTAATCTATATTTATTTCATACAGTGGTTCCATTTTTATCACACATATTTCTAAAGATACATTTTACTCCAATAACAGAAGTTTCATCATGTCTTTCATCCAGGATCCATACTTTATTCCTTTCCAATTCATTTTTCTCAACATTAATAGATTAAATTCATTCATCCACAACTAAAGGTCCATCGATATTTCTTAGTTCTAAATGGGTAAAGAATTATAGATGTTCTAAATAATTTCTCAAGGAACTTCTAGTTCTAAGTGTTTGATTTACATCACCATTGATACTATCACTGGGATGATTCTCGAGAAACAACTAATTTTTTATTTTTTAAAGCCTAATCATCAAAATATGGTAGAAAATATTCTGGTGAAAATGATTCAGAAACAATTTCTTGGACATTATCCTTATTAGAATGATCATCAATCAATGGTTGATAAGGAGATTTTGATAACACATCTGAATACGTTGGTAGATGTTTTTTTAAAAGGTAACAGTTTCATCATATTTGGAATGCATTCTTTCTTCAATAGTAGAAGTATTTTTATTAAAAACACTATAACCCTTAGAGTATGTGGATTAACCTAATAAAATCCCTTAATTATATTTGGTCACAAATTTATTTCAATTATCTATATTATTCAAAATAAATACTACGAAATCAAATACATTGATGTATGAAAGTATTGGTATTATACCATTCCACAATTCATAAGGGTTTCTATTAAGAAATAGATCTACTAAAAACCTGATTTATCGTTTAACAAGCATTACTTACAGAATCATCCCTAAAGTGTTTAGCTATAGAATATTCACTCAACACAGTTCAATTTATCTCTTGAAGAATTCAATTTCTTTTTTCAACCAATACAATTCTATTGTGGAGTTATTTGAACTGATAAGTTCTAAGTAATACATTTTCTACTACAAAAAGATTCAAAATAAGAATTTTAAAATTCTCCTCCATGATCACTATGAATAGATATAGATGAAGGTTTTTCTCATTTTTAACCTGGGCTATAATTATTTTGAGATAATAAAAAGTTTCAGATTTCATTGCTAGAAAATAGGCACATGTAAATCTAGTGTAATCATCAACTAAGAGAACAAAACAATATCTTCATCCAATATTTCCAGTTTGTGTTGGACCAAATAGATCCATATGAACTGGCTATAATATATTAGAATTAGAGACCCCACAGATTGATTTCAAATGTGATTTATATTTATTTCCATATTGACAGGGATCATAATCTTTTAAAGAATCAAATCTATACTTTAGTAGATCATTAACTAGTCATTTTGTTGAGAGCTTACATAGGTTGTTAAGTTTACATAATCATATCCTTCTAGTCCATAACCATGATTGATCGTCCATTATCGAAAGACAACGTAGATCTTGGCTCCTAACATTTTCTATGTTTTCGGTGTATAAATTCTCTTTCCTGTGGGAAGAAAAAAAACACTTCCATGAAATTGTGTACTAAGAACTTATCATTACTAGAATTAAGAAGGTAAACATCATCTCATAATTGACATATTCTAATGAGGATATTGTTAAGATCCTAAACAAATAAAACAGTTGATATCAATATTTTTTCAATAAGAGCAATGTTATATATTCCAATAATTTCTCTCATAGCATTATCTCAAAAAGATACTTTTCTATCATTCATCTTGATAATCTTTCTAAGATTTTTTTGTTACCAATCATATTCCAGGAACATCCAATATTCTTGTACCATGTATTTTTGTTGGTACTATCATTAATTTTATGAAAATAAGAGTGTTAGAATTTCATAATCTAAATTTTATTGGAAATATTTTTTTTATCGCATGATTTTAGGAATCCATATTTTTTGGAAAATAATAATTATTAAAATCTAATGAAAGGGTTTTATTTAATGAACTATTTTTCCCAATGTCTACTACATTGACATTTTGTGATGAAAGGAGTAGTTATTGGGGAAAATAGTAATTAATAAAAACTGGATTAGAATGAATATAAACAAATCCAAAACAATTTTTTGACATCGAATTTGGGAGTACATCTAGTCAATATTTTTCATAATAGAGGTAATGATTTAGAAACAATTCCTCAAGGAAAATATTTCTAACATTAGTTTAATAACCATGTATCTAAAACATTATATTTATAAGTACTGTTAGTTTCTAAAATATTTTTCATTGAAATTACATTTTCTGTACTTTTAGAGTGTTTATCCTATTCAGAATTAACATCCTTTAGGTTATTAGAAAAACATTCAAAATAATTAAATTTATTATCAAGATCTTTAGTGAGATATGATAGATCATTAGTTAAAATATAAATTCTAGAATATTCCTTATCATGATTTTTCTTATGTTCATAATTTTCATTCTTTGGAATATTGTAAAACCTAGACAGTTATTTATAAAAAGGAAATGTATTATCTTCATAAGAATACAATTATTCATATGAATAATTTTAGTAATTATCATTATTATAATTTTCCTTCAAAGGTACATTAGGGATAGATTCATTATTTTATACCTTGGCCATTATACTATGATTTTCTATGGGTAGACTGGCTTGTTGACCAAGATATTTCTGACCCGAAGAATCATACTCTGAGGATTCATCTGAAGAATCACCACCACTTGCACTCTAGTTGTCATTGAATTTCAAAAAAAAAATTAGATTTAGTTTTGTAATACTTATTTTTATTCCATTTAGAATTCTATTCCTTTCTATATTTTTTCATATGCATAGGAATAATTGGTCAGATATTCCCTAGTATTTTTCATTCCTAACAAGTGACATCTAAGTATTTCTAGACTTTATTTATGTCACCTTATATCTATAATAAACATATTTCTTTATGACTATCTCATTTGTCCTTCATGAATGATTTTCTATCTAATTTTCTTAATGTTTACTTTCAATAGATTCAGATATAACAGTGACATTGTTAGACTTTTATCTTGTAACCCTTTTGTACGTATTCACTTCATTAGTAGTAAAGGCTATAATTTAATTTCCATTTTTCTTCTTTATTCATATCAGAAACTATTTTCAATTAAGTCACATGTTGAATAAATTTCAAAAAAAATTCATCAATAGTAATTTGAGAAACTTATATATTCTAATCACTAGAATATCTCTTAGATTCCCACTCATTAGTATTGATATCCATAATCTTATCAAAAGGGGTTACTTCATCAAGGTCTTTCTCTCCCATAGATTGTAAACTGCTAAAAAATATCGTAAACCATTGTTTCACCTTACATACTGCTTCTCCATATGGAAATAGAAATCCAGGATATTCCACTATATGCCTAACTCTTCTAGTTTTTTTATCATTAGATGTACCATAATGAGTAATTTTCAACTTCTTCTATATATAGTTATATTCTTCACAAAAAAATGGGAAAATATATATTCTTATTCATGGAACAAAAAAAATAATTCACAACCTTGTAGATATTTGATATTCTGTCCTTTCTTTATTAGTAAATGTTTTCACTTCCTTGTTAGGAATCTTGTATTCTACAATGTGCATAAAAAAATTATCCACTACAGTATTAATAACAAAAGACTTCATAAAATTTCTTCAATATTCATAATAATTTCCATAAAATATAGATAGTCTTGTAGGATTTAGATTTTCAATCAAATCAACTTTCATTTCATCCATATAAGAAAATATCATTCCATAGAAACAGGCTAGTAGTAAAGGTTTGTAAATAAAAAAATCCTAAGAGAGGAAAATTTTTAGAACAATGAATACTTGAGAAACAAAACATATATCTAAATATAGGTTTTTCATATACCTACTCTAATACTGATTACAAGATTGAAATATGAATGTAGATGCTGAGTTATATGAGGGCGTTGATTGAATGATTAAAAACTTTCATTTTTAACCTTATTGAAAAATATTAATAACAAAGTTAAATTAGGTAAATTCACAAGACCTATTTAAGTTCTACATACATTTTATGTTCTAGAAATACAGTTCTAGAATTGAAACATAAGAAAATTTTAGAAGGATAATATTTTCCCTTAATGTGTATAAAATCCAAATTATCCGATTACACAAAAGATCAAGAGAATATAATAATGTTATACTTTATTTATTTTAAAAAAACAACAGAAATAATCATGAAAACAAAAAATTAACAAGTATGTAATCTACATACACAAATATCAGGGTATCCAAAAACATTTGATAAAGGTCCCCTGATTTATACATTCAAGAAATACTATCTTACCCATACCAGGGTAGGCCCTCATTATGAGTATTGGAATCTATCATTCTGTCCCAACATGCCCATGAACTTTAAGGTAGTTAGCAGTGCTGTCTTCCTATCCCTATATGTCCTCGAACAATAAGGTCGTCGGTACCTCTGTCTTCATATCCCTAAAGTCCTCTATTGTACTCAAAAACATTCAGAGTCACATTAAGCAATCGTACCAAGATGTTCAGAATCACACAAATCATGAGAGTCTCTCTCTCTATAAATAACTTCTACAGTATTAAATCTCTTGAGTGATCAACAGGTTTTTGAGATCATTCAAAAGTGATCCTTTTTATAGGCACTTATCCAATGGTCGGCTCCCTCCTTCAACATTCATATTTTTCCTTGAGTCATAGAGGGACATTTTCACATGTCACTCAAACAAACATTATTAAGAAACAGAATGTATGGCAAAATTTCATAACTATAACCAGTGTATGAAAAATAATTTTTCATAACCAAAACTATTTTTCAGAGTCTAAAGAAAAATAATTTTCATATTCTAACAAAATAAACATTCAAATACTATAACTCATGGATTTTCCGATTCTGTTTTTCAAGGAATATGGAACCCGAATTCTATAGATTTCACATTCTGAATTCCAATGAATTTGGAATATGAATTTTGAATAATTTTGTTTGTGAATTTATAGATATTAAGATTCTAAATTCAAATAATTCGTTCTCTGACATCTTAGTATTTCGGATTCAGTATTAATTGGAATTCAGTGTATAAATTTTGATGAATTCGGTGTCTGAATTATATGGAATTTATAGCCTCAATTCTAAGTAAATTGGAGTCTGAATTTATGGAAGTTGGTGTTTGGATTCTAAGGAATTCATAGTCCGATTTATATGAAATTCATAGTCTGAATTCTAATAAATTCATATTATGAATTATTAGGAAATTGGAGTCTTAATACTATGGGATTTGGAGTGTGAATTATGAGTAATTTAGTGTCTAAAATTCAAATAATTCATAGTTTGAATTTCAGAGAATTCAGAATCTGAATTTTAGAAAACTCAGATCTTGAAAACATAATACTATATAACTAAGGATTTATTGGATTCCATGGTTTTATATGTGAAACTGATTTTTTGACTTAGTAATAAAATGATTTAGATTTAGAGAGACAATCAAATGAATAATGAAAACATAGGTAAGGATAATATTACCTTGGAGAAGGAAATATTTCCATATTTAGATAAAACATAATTTTTATTGGGATAGAGTGTTTGTGATTTTCAAAATAGAGATGAATGAAAAAGTCACAAGGAAACTGCTTTGACCCAACAAAAACCATGTATGATACCTGTGTATTATAAACTGCATTGTTTTCTTCAAAAAAAATTTATATCAAAATTGTCATTGACATATTCATATAATGATATTTTTATTATTTATTACATTAAAATTACTATAATTGGGGTACTATATGTTTTTTATTCATATATCCCATCCATTATAAAAAACAAAACTATTGTTCATGTGTTGTGTAGGGAACCATCTATATTCCATCACATTATACATTTTCCATGACTTCCTTATAAGGATGCATATAAGGATTTATTTATATGGTCAATATGATTTTAATACTATCATTAAAGGAATGTTAGTTAATATTAAGGAACCTATGAATGATATGATCATAAAAATCATCATAAATTTAATTTTATTAAATATACATACAAAAAAATTAATATTTTATTCTAATTGTATAATATTTCTATATTCAAAAGATATCACACTTCCAATTCCATCCAATTCCTTCCAATGAAAATGTTTCACACTAATAAACACTAAAATTGATGAATATTATTCTATTATATTGATATTAAAACAAAACCACCTCCTAATCATTTATTAAAAGAGAGTATTTTCATATTTGGGTTTCATTATCCATAAAATTTAATAATAAATTAAATTTATATAATTAATGAATATGGTATCGTAGTTAATAGTATAATATGGTTTTAATTTTTAATTTTTTTGTTATTCTAGCGATTTTATATGATTATCTAATCAATCAATTAAGTAATGCACCTCATTTAATCAAAAATCACCAAACCATGTTTATAATTAACATTATCTTCAAGGGTAGTGTCTAAAATATTCATTGGAGTAATTTTTAAAAGGATTCATTTATTATAAATTATCCATAACATTATCGTTATTGAAATATTAATAATAAAATTTTGAAAAAATGTATGTGAAAACTATTTTTATGAAACTTTTAAATGTTATTAGATCTATAATCACTATTTTTGATAATCGGAGTAACTTTTCTAGATAATAACCTTTTATGATTTGTAAAAAATTAAAATAAACATGAAAAATGGTCTGAATTAATTTATGAAAATAAAAATTTTGGAATCCATTAATTTTTTAAAGTATTTTTAAAAAATATGTGTGTTTAGGATTTGATGACAGTACCATTAATAATTTTTTACACCTGCATAATTGTTATATAATCCCTTGATGGTGATGTTGTGATTCTAGTAGAATTATTATAGATGTAGTAGTTCTTATTCGATAAAATCATTGAATTATTCTCCATGGATTGATGATTATTCAATTGATGTTATGTTCCCGGACATGTTTCAATGAGGACACAAGTTTTAAATCATATTAAAGTGGATTAAATGATGACTATAAAAATAATATATGTAAAGGTATTTAAGTGGTTTATAATGTCATAATGAATGTATTAATATTAAAATTTATACATAGAATATTGTATAATATTTTAATTCTGAAGACTTGTTCAAAATGTTTCCATACATTAGCTATCAATGGACACACCATGATCAAAAATGGGACTAGGCGTCGACCATGTGGGAGGAAGGTCCGTAGGGACAACAACATGAAGTAAGATTCATTTTAGGAATGTATAGTTCCCGTGGGTATTGTATAGATACAATTACCTTGAATGTTTTTTGGATCCCAACAGACCTAGAATTTTTATTGAATATCTAATGTGGTGAGTGTGTAGGGTGTGATATAGGTGTTGATACCCTTTTATTTTTGAAAAATGAATTTCAACATAGAAACATTTCTTATGTACTATTCAGAAAAACTGAGAAATGATGTGGAAAATATGGGAGTGGGGTAATAATGATATACATAAAATATTAGTCATATAACATGGATTTTATGATGTGGATGATGAGATTTTTTTTAATCAAGTTCAGTTCCTTTTTCCTCCTCCTTTATTTTAGGGTGTTACATTAAAAGGTCTTATCTACAATTATCAAGCCACCATCATAATTCCATCATGAAAATTCTATCGTTTTCTGACAACCAAGGAAAAATTGAATTCATAGGGTTTAAGAGAGATCCAAGAACCAAATTCGTATAACAATCATGCATTTCCTTGATTGAAAAGATAATTCTCAATTGAGGATTTAACATCATGGGCCTATGTCTTTTGTGATGATATAAATTCTTGGATATAAAGAATTGATAAATCAATATTATAATTTCATATAGTTAAAAAATCATGAATATTATATATATTAATAATTAATTATTTATCAAATATAATTATGCTATACACATGATGCTTCAAATGGAGAATCATGAGCCTTTTTTCATTTATTCATGTTCATCATGTGTGATGAGTTGGTTATGACACAATGTCTTTATGATATTGAGATGGCCACATAGCTAGATGTGTGAACCCACCAGAAGCTCCATGTTCAAATTTCATGGCTACAATTTAGTCATTTAGTATATCCTATAAGCTTAATAATTGGTAGTGGTATGAATTTAAGCATTAGTTTACTACATCATGGTGTATTTTATAACTCCATGGATCAGAGGATATTGGCTTTGACAGAGAGCATTCCTATATTTGACTATAGTGTAATACCTAATGTTTTTTCAAATGAGTTCACTCAATATTACAATTCTACAAATTTAGATGGTTTAGAACAATGGAATAAATACTCTTCCATAATGGTTTTTGTGTTTCACTATGGTAGGTATAGCATTGGCACAATATCCATGCATTAAACGATGAATAATAATTCAAACTATATTTTTGGGAATTAATGAGTGAGTAATTAAATACCCATATGTTCTTTGTTATTACTATTTATATAATGGATATTTATTTTTTTGTATAAATTTTAACTAATGGAATTAAATGATTCATTAACACATGCATAATTTTTTTCAAACTATGAATAAATGTTCTATGTTGGTAATGAATATAGATGGATTGAAATATTGAAATTTAATATTGATATCCTCATACATCATTAGGGTGTTTTTTTAATGAGATATTATAATATTTAGGCAGTTAATATCAATTGAATATCATTCCATGGTTCAATAAATAAGTTACTAATTCTACACCAATGTTATTCTTTTTCATGTATTAATTAATATGAAAGTACTATACTGGTATTTTCCCATATTGGGAATTATTTTAAAAATGTACTTAAATAGAGCATCTACATTTTTTGAACATTCAAAATGATTTGATGATGGAGGGATATACATTCCCATAAAATGTGTGTGGATAATTTTTTTAGTAGAGATAAATTCAATAGGCTTAATATTTTTCATTTCATCAATAGTGATCCAATGAAATAAGGATCATGTTAATGACCATTGAGAAGCAGGGACATGTCCCAAAACTTTTTTAGTGGTATGTATGTTCATAGGAGTGATCTAGACCCAAAAAACAAGAAGGTATCATGGTTTGGGTTTTGCACCCAAACAATAAGGGTGAAAATATTCTTCGACTATACCATTGTGGGTATCCATGAAAATTCACATGTTTATATTTATATAATATATGCATGCCAAAATACATCAAATAATCTAAATATAATCAGATTAAAGATCCTACAATGTGACCATAATGTTGAGAGGTAAAGATTTTGATTGTAATGTTATACATTAATGAATAAATAATTTTAATTTTTAGTAAATGTTCATGCTATAAATTCAACCCCCACCACTCTTGGTATTATCATTCTAAGTCCCATTCATATATATTAATAGTTATATTTGATTATATGTACCTATATTTTATTTTTTTCTATAATCTTATTCAATTTTTTTAGTAGTAATGTTTACTTTTGACCCATTATTGATTATTAGAATGTAAAAAATCTATCTTCAATGAAGAAACCCAAATCATATGGAATCCTTATTTACTAATTTTTAAATCTAATATTCAATAATAATATTTTAGCATCATCCGAGAAGTTGGTATGGATGATTTAGATTGTATATATTTGTTAAATTATGCTACATTACAGAATGTTGAACCTAATTTTCCAATTGATTATTGAAATACATATGATGAGAAAATCCAATGAAAGAACTAAGTGGATGTATTCCACTTTTCAGATGATATAAATCAAGAATAATTACAATACAAGGTATATTTTATTGAGAATTTAAAGTCTCATGACATATTAATTAGTGTGCCAGAAAATAAAGTTTATAAAATGAGTATCCTAAAAGAATGTATTTTTATCATTATAACTGATCTTATAGACAACTATTATTTTCAAGAACAACTATCAAATATGATATACCCAATGGTGGAAATAGCAAAAAAATTATTCATTGGAATATATTCTTAACAGAAAATATTTTCAAAATCTGAAGGAAAAAAATGACGAGTTTGCTTGAATGGGATATTAAAATAGAAATACAAAAATATAAAACATAATCTCTAGTGACTCTATTTTCAAAATCAAATAAAAGGTGATAAATAAAATTAACATGATGGATAATCATAACCAAGCCATGTAATAGGATATGTTATGTAGGAATACTCACAAAATTGAATTTTTTTCTAAACATAATTCCATGTAATAGATGATCTTAATGTTGGATGAAGAACATGTTGTAATAGAGAAACTATTAAATACCAACGGTAACCCCATTCACAAGAATTATTTTCATTTTTATCACTATTTAACAACTAATGGAATAGGAAAAGAATGAATGAAATCTAGAATGACAAAAAATAGAAAACAGTCATGAAATTAATATCCTGATTAAAGAGTAAATATTCTATGGTATCTAAATAAACTCCCACATTGAAAGAGAATAGGATAATTATTATTATTCACAATTGAAGTGGAAGTCAGAAAGATTTCCTAAATTGGAATTGAAGGTATCCCATAAGAGGTAAAAGTATTGACATGAGGAAACAAGTAATACACAGAATCTTGTGATATATTTGCATGATTCATGGACTAAACTAAAATTTTAGTGTGTGCAACGGAAATATATAATATAATTTTTCGCTTGTGTAAAGAATTAATGATTAGGTAAACATTCATAGATAAAGACTCCTTCAGCATAAAAAATGATAACATGAGGATGAAATCATGAAGGTACATGATAAAGGTACATACCAATAAATGGAAATTATTATAAATATTAATAATTATACATTGTATTATATAGGCACTATGATGAATTGGAAGAATAATAATCCTTATTTAAATTGATGATAAACCCAATATAGTAATGAATAAAAAGAAATACCATATTATTTTAAATAAACAAACATCAAGATTATGAAATGTTATTAGATTACATAACAACATGTTCATTTATGGAAATATAGTGAAAGACAATGGAAAAATAGTTATTCATAGTGACTCACCATTATCTAAACATTGACGAAATTATTTGTTCCCCTCTCCACATATGTATTATTATTTCTATAATTTTCTTAGAGGTGTAAAAAATTAACAGGGATATCTGTTCTATGTGGTTATTATTCTTAATGGGGACATGGTTGGGTTTTCTATAAAATCATAATAGTATAGACTTATTAGGGAATCTTGGGATGCAACGTTTGTCATTTTTATATAGAATTTATCTACTTATAATACATCGAATGAAGCACTAGAATGTGTACAAAAATCTTTTTTCAAGACATGGCATGAATCTATCCATAAATAAATTGTGTTCATATATGTTGAAGTTGATTAAATATGAAATAGAATAATCCCCAAAATGAATATTATTTTCTTATATTGTTTCTCTAATAACTAGTATATAGTTTTGTATCTACTATTCATTTTATGAAAGAAAAATATGATAAATTTTTTTAATCCAAACTAGGTTGTTCCACCAATTTTTTGTTTCACAAGTGGTTTCATCACGTGTTGTTAAGAAGAAATGTCTAAATGTAAATGTGATAAATATCTATGGTTATTAATCATCATTAATTTTTTACTGTCTATTAATTAGTACCAATTACTTCATCATGTTTTTTATTTCAAAAAAAACAAAGAACACATTTTTGGTACTAATGATTTTGTTTGGGGTGGTAGAAATAATTGGGAATATTTTGAGAGTGGGTATAAAAATTTGTTATGTGATTTATGGAATTATGGTGTGACATTGAAATCTATTATGATTGTATATAAAAAATTTATCAACAATGAGCTCCATTTAGTATAATCAATTGAATGTATATAAATTTTGATTTTCCGGTAGTACTATCACTTCGTAAATCTCTTTTTAAAACTCTTAATTAAAGGGGATTGGATTGTGTTACATGAGGTTAATCCCAATAAATGATTTTTATTGAAAAATTTTATGTTGATCAACCCATATATGATATTGAAAAGAAGTGGAACAAGTGGAAATAAATATAGTATTACATGGTCTTATAGTCACATTTTCAATTGAATAATTTCAACTAAATACAAGGGTGGATATTATTAGACTCTTAAGATGTTGTAATTAATTTTTTGACAATTGGTGTGTTGTTGGTTTTTATCAGAGTACAACTAGTGGTGTGGTGAATCGTGAAAAATATTTATGGGTTCAATTGATGGGGAAGTAGAGATGTATGAAAAATTCTGATGGATTAAGGTGTTTCAATTTGAATACATTATTGAATAATTATCCATGTTGGGAAGATTTTTGAACTAATAATAATATTACAGTCATATATTAATACAGACACATTGACTGAATCATTTTGATTAGGTATCAATAACGTCGTGAAATGTAATATATTGAATCATTTTGAATAGGTATCAATAACATCTTGAAATGTAATATATGAAAAGGGGTCTAAAGGGATTATAAAATTCTTATTATTGGATTGATATTATTTTATATAAATATAAAAAATATAAATAATTATTTGCGGGGTCTTATTTAAGAAATTGGATGTCACTTTTCTAACTAAGATCCCACATATACGACATATGGGACCTTATTTTGACAATGTTGGATATAGGTTAGTATGGTCGTTCGTGAGTGGTAAGTGTCTTTACGGGTCTGTATAGTTCCCACATGTTTCACAAACATGTGATTTCATGGAGTGAAAAGGGGAATCCAAAGGATGGTACATGTGAATAGCATATCTTGTTCATTGGGCGTGTCCCGTGTGGTGTGGGTGTTAATACCTATATTCTTAATATCAACAAAAAGTCAAACCTAAATCCCTTATTACCCACTAGAAAACTGATATGTGAACCAATGTAGGATAAAATCGATCATGTTACTGTTTTATTTCATAAAATGATATTAATAAAATATCATATGTGGGATGAAACTGATTTGATCTGTCTGATCAAGGCCGACATTATCATGCACCTCATTCATTTATCGGTGTCATAATACATTGTTTACTCTGCCATTATCAATCTTATATGAACTTTGTTTTAGGGATGTTATGAATCTTTTTACCATGATCATGGTCGTATTGATTTCATGGGATCATGGAATGAATCCAAAAACTATTTAACATAATATACATCAATTTATATCCAATATCATTGAATTTTGAAGTGATTATATTGATAGATGAACCCCAGTATTTTGGGAAGATGTATATGCTTCTATTTAAAACCCACGATGACCAAAATTATTGTTTCGTGTCCTTACACATTCATAATATTGATTTTAATGGAGAACTAAATATTTTTAATGTCTGCTGATAATATTAAATGGATCTATTAAGTATAGAATCCTAAGTCTTCTATTTTCTAATATTTTTTTCATAATGATTTTGTTAGGCCATAGAGTTTCATTGATATTGATATTTTCATGACACATAATGTTTGAAAAAAATGTAATCTCTATGGAAAGACAATATACCAAGGTTATTTCCAGGAATTATGTCAGTGAAAGATGTAAACTATAATTTAACGGATCTGTAACTTTAGTATAACTACAGTATAAATTATAAACCATTAACATGTTCGGAAAAATAATTATATTGGAAATTAGTTTGAATATATAAGGCTATGACCTAATACATGAAGTATCATCTTAATAGATGTCATAGTATTATGGTTCTATAAATCATTATGGTACATAACCTTGGATGAATTACTATACGTAAATGAGTTATATGTTACACTATTGAAGGTTTGTCTACAAAATAGTTGTCACAAAATAAATGAGATGAATAATGCCCAATATATTTTTTGGTTTTAAACTGTGAGTAATTAAATACAAATATGTCAACGTGTATTCTATTTTAAATTAAGGATGGTAAATTTGATATTAATAACACATTTGAAATTAGGGAATGAAATTATTCAGTAACATATTCACAATAGATGTGATCCATTGAATAAATAGATTCTTATATAATGAAGATGGATAGAGGTAAATATTTCATGATCATATTGAATTCTTAATAAATCATGATGTTGTTATTCCAGTAAAATGATTTAGTTTTTAGATAGTTTGAATTGATTTAATATTTTCCATTGTTAAATAATGTTGTTGTCACATGTACAACATAGATAGACTATGTGTGGTGCTATATAAAGTAAAATTTTGCCTATAGGAATTTCATATGTCTAGATGGAGCAGTTGAATGTAATTAAATAGAAAATAAACGTTGTTTAAAAATCCATTCATAAGTTTTTATAAATTAAAATACATGTCTATGAACTATGTCGGGATCCCTCCTAAAGAACTCTATAAAGGAATACAATGAACATGATTCCTTCCACATGCATTGATCCAATGAATGTTGATTTTAGGGAGTGACCTTGGGGATGTGTTGAGACATCCCTAATTTTTTACTACAATTAATGTGGGCATAATAGTGATCTAGGATGAACCCATATTATGTGATATTAGAATGTTTCATTAACTAACACATGGTTAGTTCTATATTCATTTGACCTTCCCTTTGTGGTGAACCATGTAAAATATAATATAAATATTTACGTAATAATTAAAAAATAAGAGAGTTCAACCAATCAAAATCACATCAAATTGGTGAACATAAAAAGTAGTCATCTGGTTTTAGAGGTTAATATCTCTAATATAATATAGATAGCTTAATGTTAAAAGAATTTTATTAGTCACTAACAGTGCATAACTTAACTTACCCATGACCTTATAGTAATCTCACACAACGTACCCTATATAGTTCTAAGAAGTATATTTATAATGATGGATCTTAATATGTTTTGATGGAATTTATGGAAAAAGGTTAGGGATTTCTTAATCAAATTCCACCACTTTATGGAATTTTTGAAATTTTCTTCTGATTTAGTTTGAGTTCTGTATACATTTTCTATATGAGATGATATATCAAGAAATTATTTCATTCATATTATTTTATGATAATAATGATCTTTGGTTTTTTAAATGGTTGTGACTAAAATGTTACCCATTTTATAGGTTTTATTTCTCATCTCTATTTTCAATAATTGAGACTCTCAAGTCATTATCAACAATTATATTCTAAATTGTTGTTCATACATTTCAGTTGAAGAATTTTTTAATGTAAATGATTTAATTTTTGAGATGTAAACTACAATATTTTTATCCCATTATCATATTCATATATTTAAATAGATAACATTTTCATGGTGTAAAATTAGACCAGTTTTCTATAAATTTAATTTTTTTTCATTTCCTAGAATATGAGTCCTTATATTTATACATCCATGTGGATGAAACTAAATATTGAATTATTGTTTGGGTTGTAAAATAGAATTGGTTTGGTTGATAGTTTACTGAATCATAACTTTTATATATAATTAGTGGACCATTATTAACATACCCAGAGAGTCTATCTGTGGGGATATGATTTGGAATATTCACATTCTCTTAATAAACAATGATTAATGATTATTCATTTTGTTGACTTATTCTTTATCAAATTTGATCTATTTAATAATATTACTATATTAAAAGGATAACCATTTAAATTTAATGAGAATATCTATTGTACTTATTGGATAAGGGAACTTCATATTTCATAGATATTACAACATGAAATCTAGGTTTATTTAAATATTTTTACATAGTAATCCATGTTATACTAATCCATATAATGGAATTTGAAATTTGTTTTTCTCTTTATATAGATAGACATGTTTTCCTTGCAAGAGGTTCTTCATCGAATTGTATAAAGTGTCCTAATTATTATTCTAGTGAATTCATTTGACTTAATCATGCTAATTTTTTGTCCCAACATTATACATCCTGTCGAAGAATTGATAGGTATCACCAGAAAAAACATTATGAGTTCTATTTATACAACATCCAATATTAGGATAATGGCTGGACTAAAGTCCTAATGATAAAAAATGTTTATTATAAAATTTTCTTGAATAAAAAAAAATTATTCATATCATTATGAATTCCCCCTGTATGATATTAATGATTATTTTTATGTCACAAACCGTCTTCACCAAAGGGAGGGAAGTGTCAGCAGATTTCCAGGCCCTTCCTTATTTATGTTAAAGGATAGATAATGACCCTCAAAACTCGCCTTCAATAGGTCCTGGAGTGGGGACCAGCACCAAGGGTATAAAGTCACACACTAAATGGAAGGCATTACCATTTTTCTTTTAATATGATTGGGAGATAAGATAGTGAATCTTACTACACCAAACTGAAAGTAAAATTAAAGCCAATAACCATTCCCAATGCCTGTTACAAAAATAAAATACACAATGTATGAGGAGACTACAAAGAAAAATACAAAAATAATGAACAACAACAACTGTGATGATCTATCACAAGGTCTGAGCTAGTACGGTCCAACACAATCCCTGAAGTCCTCCTGGAAACCTGAAAATAGTTTTATATATGTAGGATGAGCATACAAGTATACTCAATATGGAAAAACCAAAGTCTCTCGTGCACAAGTGGGGAGGCATACCAATGCCCTGTGAGAAAAGTGATAACCAAGCACCTAACAAGGAAACTAACCACCCAAGCCTCACCAAGGCACACTCCACAAATAACACAAGTCAAGTAATATATAGTAATAGCACATCAATGTTTGGGTACCCCGCACCACTTTCCCACTGGTTATTGAAGCAATCCTACGCATCGAACCAATCCCACCATTCTCATCACAGTCCCACTGCCATACCCCACCCGTACACACCTGGGCCACAACCTCACAGCAGTCCCACTGCCAATCCCCGCCCACAGACACCTGGGCCACAACTGTCGCACCTAACGATGCCTGCAAACACCTAGGCCAGAATAGCCACTGCCATGCCCGAAGACACCTGGGCTAGAAGAACTACTGCCACGTCCGAGGACACATGGGCCTCATCCCAAAGATACTTGGGAAACCACCTTCCCGCACACACCTAGGCCAACCACCACACTACCCTACCCGAAGATTCATGGGCTAATAATGTACTTCAGGCCATCACGGCATGCCCAAAGAGTCTTGGGCTATTCGATAAAGAGAGAAGAAAAGGACCTAATAACCATCCACTCATAGGAGTTTTGGGAAAAACACCCCCCATGAAAAGGGGGTGTTCGGTACTAAGTGCTCAACTCGAGTGGGGCACGAATAAGAAACACAAAAAGTACAAGTATATGTATAGGTAACATGCACTCACCCAAATCTAGGTTTTTCTTTATCCAGCCTAAAGAACAAAATCATCACCCATGTCCAAGTCACAACTCACAAGCCAATATACTACCCCATGTTCCCAAAACCTGGGGGCTAACAGTTTCTCAAAAATAGTGGATTCCTCCCCAAATCATGATATAATTAAGTAACCACATAGCCTCAAATTCAAAACCAGCGAAACCCTAACAATAGGGGAACCCATCCCCTCCCACATCACCCAGCAATCGACACGTGAATGAAAAACAACCAAACCACTACCACCAAACAAAGCAGGCCCATGACGATATATTCATATTTAAAAGATTTAACACACTCTATGATTCCAATTCTATTTTACTTTAACCAGGGTTATCATAGAAAAGAAGTTGATCATGGTGCTTCCAATTTATTTACTCAAATATAAGTAATTAACCAATTTAATTTACACAGCAATGGTTTCACAACAAAATTACAAGCCAATTAAACATCAAAAGGGGTAAGGGTTTATCAGTGCATAGAGAAAGACCACCAACGATCATGATTTTCAGGGGGTGTAAGCCCGCACAATTCCGAAATCATCAGTCATGAAAGAGGATAAAAACAGAGCATCATCATCGATCACACCCATCCCCTTCATTTAGAGTCTTTTTTTATCATAATTAATATTTTTATCACCTAATTCTACAGAAGTAGTAGCGTACCCACCCCGTAAGATACTCAGAAAGGAAAGATGAAGGTGAAACCCTACGTGATTGATCAAAGATCGCAGCTTCTCTTCACGTGCGAGGAACATCGGAAGCACAAATTGCAGGGGTGTGACCTCAGGAACTCAAGGATGAGCAGATGAATCGATCGTAGGGTGATTGGGAAAAAGAATCCCAGGGAGAACCCTTTAGTTTATAAGGTCTGGGGACAGTTGAGATACTGATATATGAACACGAAACCGTGTAATGAGCGGGTTCGTGGGTTGACCACGCAGCCCCACATGTCATTAAAGGGTCCTGGGGCGGTTTAAACTGAAGCACACCAGGGTACCTAATCAAACACTTAATTAAACTCCATTAATGGGAATTAATGGGATTTAAAGCAAGATTAAAGGGGTCAAAACAGGGTTTAAAACCCAATTTGAGAGAAAAGGAGGCGCTACTGGAAAACTTGTGGGGGTAGGCAACAGCCACCGGTAGCCGACAGCTACCGGTGGCTGGCAGCGACCCGTAGCCGAGAGCTACCGGTGGCTGACAGCGACCGGTAGTCGAGAGCTATCGGGGGGTGCCAGCGACCGGTAGCCGAGAGCTACCGGTAGACCAAGGCTACTGCTAGGGGTCACCGAGAAGCCGGGATGGCCTTTCAGACCACCCAGAACACCTCAAATGTCAGATTTTTACAAAGTAATGGACTTCAAAAAACCCAAGCCATTACACCAGATACCTCTAATGTTATTCTCACCCTCTAGAATCAAAACATCCCAGAAGGAAAGAGTGGGTCTGAACTACCACCTCGAAAGATACCTCTCAGGAGTGAACCTCATTGTTAACTAAAAACGCCTCCCTCTCAAGAACCAAGAAACAGACCATTTCAAACTGCCCAGTCATGTGGGTTATGGAGTCTCTTCCCCCATTTCAAGATACTATCCACTTTGGGCGGCACTGACTCACCCACATGGGTTTAATCGCATCCACCTTAATGCGTATTGATTTGGGTTCGGGTCCTCCCCTCCCCATAGCCAGGCCTTTTCACAAACATTCAGAGGAAAGAAAACCCACATATTTCATAGCCGACATGGTAAAATGCTCCACCACAAAATGTATAAATAGAACAGTACAAAACTCAAAACAACCCTGGGTACTGGGCACGCAATTGTGCTTCCCTCTCCCACGTACTCTCCTCAAGCCCACCATGTTTCCATAACACACTAACCAAGGGAATGGTTCACCACGAAGCACCTTCTCCTCACGATCCTCTATAATTACTGGTATTTCCAAAAAGGTCATGTTGTCCTTGATGTCTAGCTCTCCCCAGTCGAGGATGTGTGAATCGTCTTGCACATAACTACAGAGCTGGGACACATGGAAGATGTCATGTATCTTCAGTAGCGGCAGTGGTAATGCTAGCTGATAATCCACTTCTCTAACCAGCCGCAACACCTCTAATGGTCCGATGAACCTGGGAGAAAGATTACCCCACTTGTCGAACCTCCGTTGTCCATGCCGAGGGGATACCATCAAGAAAAGGTGGTCTCCAGCCTCAAACTCTAAGGGCCTTCTCTGCCATCAGCATATGACTTCTATCGGTCCTGGGTCGCCTTCATCCTTTCCTGTATAAGCTGAACCTTATCTATCGTGCTCTGCACCACCTGCGGGCCAATGATGTTTGCCTCTCCGACTTCGGTCCAACAGACAGGTGAGAGGCATGTCCTCCCATACAAGGCTTCAAATGGGGCAATACCAATGGTAGGGTGATAGATATTATTGTAGGCGAACTCTATCAAAGGTAAGTGTCGCACCCCCGATCCTCTTGAGTCCAGAACACATGCTCGCAGAAAATCCCCCATGGTCTGGATGGTGCCCTCTGTCTGTCCGTCTGTCTGGGGATGGAAACCAGTGCTAAGATGTAGATGGGTGCCAAAAGCATACTGAAATCCTCTCTAGACTCGTGAGGTAAACCGTGCATCCCTATCCGAGACTATGGACCTTGTAACTCCATGGAACCGCACCACCTCATCCATGTACCTTCATGCCAAATCATCCACTGCACTCAACTCCTTAATCACCAGAAAGTAAGACGATTTATTAAACCGGTCCACTACTACCCAGATGGAATCATACCCCCCTTGGACCTTGGGTAGTCCAGTAACGAAATCCATTGAGATGTCCTCCCACTTCCACTCGGGGACATCTAGAGACTGCAGCAGGCCTCCTGGAACTCGGTGTTCAGCCTTCACCTACTGACACACTATGCACTTGGCCACAAAGTCTGCCACTGCTCGCTTTACTCCAGTCCACCAGAAAAATATCTTTAGACCCTAGTACATCTTGGAAACTCCTGGGTGTACCGCTATGGGTGAGTTTTGGAACTCAGAAAGAACCTGGTCACACATCACCTCTGGAACAAACAACTTTCCTCGGAAAAGTATCATGTTCTAACCAACCTTCGTCCATCTTTCCAGAGCATTACTCTGGTCAAATTGTTCAAGAATAAATTCACACACTGGGTATCCCCTCTGTGACTCCTCCACTTTCTTAAATAAAGAAGACTGCACTGTCATCTGGTACAGGGAACCTCTACCGATATCCATCCTTGCATCTAGGTGCAAGGAATCCAACTACTCCATTACCATCCAGGTGTCTTCTGACTCTCAGACCACATTTTTATCCGACCTCCTGCTCAAGGAATCGGCCACTACATTCCCTTTCACTGTAGTGTAGGAAATCTCGATGTCGTCATCCTAGTGGCAGTACATCCACCTTTGCTGCCGCAAGATTAGGTCCCTCTAGGATAAGATATAACTCAAACATTTGTGATCTGTGAAGACCACAAAGCATTCTCCGATATGGTAATGCAGCAAAAATTTTACCACAAAAACAACCACTACTAGCTCCATGTCGTGGGTGGAATAATTATGCTCATGAGGGCATAGCTTCCTAGACCCATAAGAGATCACCCCTTATCGCTGAATCAACACACATCTGAGGCAATGCTCTGAAGCATCACAAAACAACTCATATGCCGCCCCTTCATCTAGTAGTCTCAGCATTGGGGCACTAACCAACTTCTCCTTCAGATAGATGAAGGCTATCTTGCACATCTCACTCCACATGAAAAACTGGTCCTCCATAGTCAGGTTTGTCAAAGGTGCTGTAATTCGAGAGAAGTTGTGTACAAACCTTTGATAGTAACCCGCCATCTTGAGGAAACTGCCAACCTCTACCACATTCATGGATGCTGCCCAACAAACAACTATCTCAACCATTGATGGGTCCCCCATGACCCCCTGCTCGGACACTACGTGCCCAAGGAAGTGCACTTCTCGCATATAGAACTTGAATATCAACAACTTCCCATAGTGCTGGTGCAGTCGGAGGACCCCTAAAACCGTCCTCAAATGATATGTGTGGTCCTCGTCTGATATTGAATAGACTAAGATGTAGTCTATGAACATGACTACGAACCGATCCAGATACTCCCGGAATACAGAGTTTCTAAACCCCATGAACACATCTGGGGTGTTCGTAACACTGAAATGCATGACTATAAACTCGAAGGGCCCATATCTTCACCTGATGGACGTCTTCGAGATGTCACCCACCTTCACCCTCAACTGGTGTTATCCAGACTGTAGGTAGATCTTAGAGAACCATCCTTCCCCTTTTAGCAGGTCAAAGAGATCATCTATCCTCAGATGAGGGTAGAGATTCTTGATCGTTACCTGATTCAGCCTCCTATAGTCTATGCACAACCTGAAACCACCATCTTCCTTCTTTGAGAACAAGACTAGAGCACCCTACAGTGACGCACAAGGATGAACAGAAACCCTCTTCATCAGATCGTCGATCTGAATCCACAACTCCAGTAGCTCCTAATGTGCCATACGTTAAGAAGACATCGAAATCAGATGAGCACCGGGCAGGAAGTCTATCCCAAAATCGATATCACGTCGACGGGGTAGAGTCATTACCTCCACTGGAAAGAAGTCCATAAACTCACTGACGATTCCTGAAACTTCAACTATCTCAGCATCTACTGACTCTATTGACAGATCAGCTAACAAGGAGAGGTGGGGTTCCTCTCGCCTACTGCCCTTCTGACTGCTCCACTCGCTGGTGAATGTAATATGCCAGCCACCCAATTCTGAGAACACAACCCTTCCTCATAAGCAGTCGATGATGGCACCCATAGAGAGCAGCCATTCGATTCCTAGAATGATATCATATGGTTGCATAAGTATAAGTAGTAAATACCTGACCGACTGATGAAAATCTATCATCAGTATGCATCCACGACAAACATATAACAAGTCGATCTAACCTCCGAATGGTGTGCTCAGCACTAGGGGCACTGGAAGTCCGTCAGCATAAAGGTCCAGAGCATGGACTAGAACGGGGTCAACAAAGGAATGTGAAGCTCAAGTATCGAACAAGGCCTAAGAAAGAGTACAAATAAACTGATCATACCTTGAAAAACCTCTGGTCCCACTGGAACTGCTGCCTCTGTGGCATGCAACTGTCAACGCCCAGCTCCTCTGCCTCTCAGCTGTCGGCCGCCTCCCCGACCATGCCCTGGTCAGAGTCCCTGAGGAGCGCCCTGATATCATCCTCCCTCTACAACGTCTGAGCTTGGAGGAGCGGGAGCTCGCTACCCATGTTGTTGCTGCTAGAAGGGTCCAGCTGGAAGCTGCTGCCGAGGTGGCTGCTGGGCATGTCTGCCACTGACGTACTGAACTCAGTCCAGGAACTGATTCCAGAGATGTCCATGGCTCCCACAGATGAAGCACCTCGGTCATGGGCCCAATGGGAAAGTGCGAGGACCGGGGGACAGAAACTGGAACTGTTGCGGCCTGCTCCCGGCTGGTCAGAACCTAGAGGGTCCCGATGCTGGAGTTCTGGTGCCAACGGCCTTTCCCTTTGATGGGACAAGCTCAGTCCCCTCTCGTAACACACCGCCCAGTGTGTGCATCCTCTCCACCAACTCTCCCTTCTTATGGACCTCCAAGTATGTCGGCAAGGTGAAGGGGTTAATGACGTACTAGAGGGATGGTTGGAGCGCCTCCTCTAAACATCTCTCCCAAGGCCCCTCATCTTGAAATAGGTCAGGGGGAAAGCAGAGGAGGTCCTTAGACCCGATCCCTAGTTCCCTTTCCGACATACTCCCATGCTGGAGGGAGAGTAGATACTTCCTCTTATCTGCCTTCATCATAGAAGAGATGAATTCCGCCCAGAACTCCTTATCGAAATCTGCCCATGCCACCTCAGCCTCTCTCTTATCCCCTAGGTAGAGCGTCCCCCACTGACGCGCTACTCCCTGCATCTGGCTGACAGCTAGAGGAACCCAGTACTCTTTCAGAGCCCAAATCAAACTGAAATCTATCACTAGCTCCTCTATCCAGCTCTCCGTCTTCATGTCAGAGGTGATGCCCTCGTACTTTTTGAGGGTCTTCCGCTAGAAGGCTCGAAGCGTCTTCTACCACTGGTCGTCCTCCTCCTCTCGATCATCCCTCTACTTATCATCCATGTCAACCTCCGGGGCCCCGATCACCCATAAAACTCATTGTCATCTCCAGAGTGCCAATAGCTGCAAGGTAAAAAAATAATTCCTAATCCCAAGTAGTGTAGAATATTGTTCTTAAAACTTCTTAAACATCATATTTATTTCAAATTCACAAAACACCCCAGAAACACGAGAAAACAAGTCATTATGATGCATGTACCTTTCCTATGTTCTCTACCCTGAAATCATCATGGCCTCACTTGGTCTATCGGTAGGTCCAGAGTCCTGGAATCGGATCACGGGGGGCCTAAAATTCCGTGTCCTAGCTGGTCTTCCCTGGCCTAATTCACCCACCAATGTCACCCAACACCGTTTCCCTACCATCCCATGCAATCCTCACTGTACCTAAATCCAGACTCTATCCTATCTCTCACCCTCCCTCTGATTCCATTCTATCACGATCCGCCTTCACCAGAAGGAGTTAAGGGTCAGCAGATTGCCAGGCCCTTCCTTCTTTAAGTTGAAGGAGAGATAATGACCACCGAAACCCACCTTCAATAGGTCCTAGAGTGGAGATCAGCAAAAATTCTATAAAGTCACACACTAAATGGACGGAATTTCCCTTTTTCTTTTTATATGATCGGGAGATAAGATAGTGAATCTTTCAACACCAGACTAAAAGTAAAAGTAACGCCAAGAACCATTCCCAATGCATGTTACAAAAGTAAAATCCACAATGTATGAGGAGACTAAAAAGAAAAATACCAATATAATGAACAATAACAAATGCGATGATCAGTCACAAGGTCTGAGCTAGTACGGTCCAAAATAATCCCCAAAGTCCTCCTAGAAACCTGAAAATAGTTTTATATATGTAGGGTGAGCATACAAATATACTCAGTAGGGAAAAACCAAAGACAATCGTGCACAAGGGTGGAGGCATACCAATTCCCTATAAGAAAAGGGATAACCAAGCACCTAGAATGGAAACCAACCACCCAAGCCTCACCAAGGAACACTCCCCAAATAACGCAATTCAGGTAATATATAGTAATAACACATCGATGTTTGGGTACCCCGCACCACTTTCCCACTGGTTATAGAAGACATCATATGCATTGAACCAATCCCACCATTCTCATCATAGTCCCACTACCATACCTCGCACGTACGCACTTGGGCCACAACCTCACCACAGTCCTACTGCTAAACCCTACCCGCAGAAACTTGGGCCACAACTATCGCATGTAACCACACCTGCAAACACCTAAGCCAGAACAGCCACTACCACGCCCGAAGACACTTGGGCCTCATCTCAAAGATACTTGGGAAACCACCTACCCACACACACCTAGGCCAACCACGACGCTACCCTGCCCAAAGATTCTTTGGCTAATAATGGATTTCTGGCCATCACAGCCTGCCCGAATAGTCTTGGGCTATTAGGGAAATTGAGTATAAAAAAAGCTAATAACCAGCCCCTCATATGAGTGTCGGAAAAAACACCCCCCATGAAATGGGGGTGTTCGGCACTAAGTGGTCATCTCTGGTGGGGCGCGAATAAGAAACACTAAAACTACAATTGTATGTATTGCTAACAAGCACTCACCAAAATCTAGGTTTTTCTTCAGCCAGCCTAATGAACACAATCAGCACCCATGTCCAAGTCACAACTCACACCAAACCAAAACCCATTTGTCTCATCCGTGTTTTCATATTCAGTAATAATGATTAGATGAGTTTTTTCACCTAATTGGGAAACTAGAAAGCATAAGCACAAGCCATGACACTACCCCATGTTCCCAAAACCCGAGGGCCAATGGTTTCTCAACAACATAGGATTCCACCCCAATTCGTGATATAATCAACTAACCACACGGGCTCAAATTCACAACCAGTGAAACCCTAACTATAGGGGATCACATCCCCTCCCACATCACCAACAATTCGGCCCTTGAATGAAAAACAACCAAACCACTGCCACAAAACAAAGCATTCCCATGCCGGTATTTTCAGATTTAAAAGATTTAACACACTCCATGATTCAAATTCCACTGTACTTTAACCGGGGTTATCATAGAAAAGAAGTTGATCATGGTGCTTCCAATTAATTTAGCCGAATATAAGTAATTAACAAATTTCCGTTACATAGCAATGGTTTCACAACCAAATTACAAGCCATTTAAACATCACAAGGGGTATGGGTTTGTCAGTGCACAAAGAAAGACCACAAATGGCCATGATTTTTAGTGGGCATAAGCCCACACAATTCAGAAATAATCAATAATGAAAGAGGATAAAAATAGATCAGCATCATCAGTCATGACCTTCCCCTTAATTTTGAGTCCATTTATTATCCTCATTAAATTTTGGTTCACCCAATTCTACAGAAGCAGTAGCGTACCCAGCCCGCAAGATACACAGAATGTAGAGACGAAGGTAAAACCCCTACCTGATTGATCAACGATCGAAGATCCTCTTCATGTGCGAGGAACAATGGATGCACAAATTATAGGGGTGTGACCTCGGGAACTCAAGGACAACCAGAAGAATCGATCATAGGGTGATCGAAAAAAAAGAAACCCAGGGATAACCCTTTAGTTTATATGGGCCGGAGATGGTTGAGATAGTGAAATAAGAATGTGAAACCGCTTAACGAGTGGGGTTGTGGGTTTACCATACGGCCCCACACTTCATTAAAGGGTATCAGGCCAGTTTAAAATGATGCACACTACAGTACCTCATCAAACACTTAATTAAACGCCATTAATGGGCGTTAATGGACTTTAAAACAAGCTTAAAGGGTTCAAAACAAGGGTTTAAAAAACAATTTTCTCAAAAAGTAGGGGCTACTAGAAAACCTGTGGGGGTAGGTAAGAGAAACCGGTAGCTGAGAGCTACGGGTGGCTGACCGCGACCGGTAGCCGAGAGCTACCGGTGGTTAAAAGCGACATGTAGTCGAGAGCTATCGGTAGACCAAGGCTACCGCTAGGGGTCACCGAGAAGCCGAGATGGCCTTCCATACCACCCAAAACACCTCAAACATTATATTTTAACTAATTAATGGACCTCCAAAAACCCGTTCCATTACATGTTATCCTTGTTTTCATTTATTTTCAATAATATATAACTTCATTTGTTTCTATTGATTATATCCTCAGTTTATCCCTGTATCCTATATGCATCACTCACTCCATATTTACATTATGTATGCTCCCATTGTATTATACTCCTTACAAAAAATCTGAACTCACCCTTATATGTTTTTCTGTCCCAAGGAATCCTTGATTAGGCTAATGGGAAATTTTTTGGTATATAATTGAAGGGATAATGGTGTTCATAGTGTATGTTTATGCAATAATTTATTTAAATTCATTATATGTTTGTATGCAGTCTTCCAATATTAAAAAAATTGTTTGTTTCTTTGGAAACTCTTATTCTTTATAAAAATAACATAATATAACAATTTAATTTTTATTTGTAATGAATTTGAAGTAACATTTTGTATAATATGATGTTTTATAATAAATAAAAGTATTAGATTTATATAAACCAATTATGATATCCTACGTACAATGAAAACATTCTGGATTTATATTGAACACTATAGAAAACAGAATAAAAATTATATATTACAGCTCGATATATTTATATAATTATTTATATATTTTTATTCAAGTATAATAATTAATGGAATCATATTGGTATCAATGCCAATAATCAATATAAAGAGGCCCTCAGAAATATTTAATAAATTTAAAATCGATCCCAATTAGATCATAATAATATTTGGTAAATTTTACTTATTTAGGGAAACAAATTCCCTCATTTGACACTCTATTGATACATAATAAGTGTTTAATTTATTTGAATTATTCAGGAAAAAACAAAATATACAATATCATGAAACTAATAATCAATTAGTAAATGAATAATGGGCTTTGTGCCAAAAAATATATTTCTCTTTATTAGAATTTTTTAAATGGAAAAAGTCATAAAGGTAGTATATCATTTCATGGGGGAGACTTATCCTCTTGAATCCTTTCTAGAACAACCTCCAACAGACCTCATTAATGAGATTTTTCATAAAAATTAACAAAAAATATTGATCAATAGATTAGTTAGGTATCTGAAATAGAGGATGTTCCAGTGGTATAAAATTCAATCAGAGTTTTTTTTCAAATAATTAGTTGTCCACCCATAAGTGTGTGCCTATTATTTCTCCATTTAACTCATTCATGATGAAAGAGATGTATATAAAACACTGAATTAGAATGAAGTAGTGTATTTTTTGGAGTAAAAGAAACACAATTTGGTGTTATGTAATATGAGATTTATAATACCTAGTTTTTCACTCTGTAGAACCCCATTTTATTCATAAAAAATGAATATGTGTCCATGGGATTTTGTCTCATTTATAGAGAGATCAATTACAACAATATAAATTATATGATAAATTTTCCATGAATTGAAGGATTATTCAATTAACATCAAAGATCCCAATACATTACAAATATATAGATCTTTTCTCTGCAAATCATTAAATATGGTTAATGGAAGATGATATAAAAATGATTTCATTTTTGAAAAGGAATGGATCATTTTATTTTACGTTGTTTACATTGGAATTGAATAAATAAACTAATGTCCCTATGGATATGATGAATATATTATTGAGGTCATATCTTGATAACATTGTTGTGGTATTCATTGAAAAGATCATGAAATAATATAAGTGTTATCTGGATCATTGGATCCATCTAAAAATTATTCTAGATAAACATATAAAAATAAATAACATAGGATTCCTTGTAAGTGTTTTTTAATGCACAATGAAATTTCTTTTCTTGGATATTTTTTTTTCCATGGATGGGTGATCACACAATGATTCACTATCTTAAGACACACTTATACCACTGTGATAAACTAGTTATGAATTGTAAAATACACATTTCATTTCAAAATTCAAATCAAAATTTTTTAAATTATATTATAGTTATCACTTATCAAATGTGAAATGTGCATTTTTATACTGTTTTGTAATAGGGGAGGTGATTTGGTTCAATAATGAAGATCAAACATAATTGGAAAACCATCAAGAAATCCCTTGAACATGTGCCATTTTATTTGATAATTTCAAGAAATAAATACATATAATAGGGAGCTAATTTTTTTACTCATCTAATTTTCATTGATATACATATATTATGATGAAACTGAAAACAATTTCATAAATCATGATTCCCAACTAGACTTATATATCTTGGAAAATGAATCTTCTCAAAGATAAATTTTTTGGGAATTTTTACTATATCTCACATTAAAATTTTCCAATGGAAACAAAATTTTATATAGAGATATTCAATATAGTTTTTATCATCCCCATTCTATTTTTGATTTTGGGAAAAGGCCCATTACCATACCATAACTCAAACAAAAATGCTATCTCAAAATTTTCATTCCAAAAACCTATTAAATTTTATGCATTAAAAGGACATCACAGGACCCTCTTTTGTACATTCAACCAAGGAGATATTTGATTCCAATTTTGATTTCTAGAGGATTTCAATAATCTATGTGGTGGTTATAGAGCTACCTATACTTATAGGGAATGATCATGAATCAATGTTTCCTTCATAAAATATTTTTTCTCCATCATCACATTGTAATTTTTTGGTGTTCATAATTAACAAATAAGTTCCTCTAAAATTTATTAAATTTTTTTATGTTTTCATCATATATTGATATAGTTATCTATCCTACAAATCATGATTATAATCATGTTTGGATTACAACATTTATAAATCATTATGAATGAATAGTGTTTCTAATATGACTACACCAGGAAAGGAAGTGTAGTTTTTCTTAGTAATCGATCTACCCCTATACTTCATCAAAACATTTTTTTTAAATCGATGGGATACTATAAATAAAATAATTTGATCTATGAATTTATTTTCTACCATAAAATAAAATAATAAATAAATTAAAAAAAAAATAATACACATGAGATCGAATAATGTGTGAATTGTGAGAGTGAAACCATAATCGGTTGAACAGAACAACTTGAGATCAAATAGTGGAATTCAAATATATTTTTTTAAACAAACTGAGAGCCTAAAAAGAATAATAGGACACCTATATTAGTCGAATAGAAAACATACACAAGTCTAAAAGAAGAAGACTTACAATGATCCTTCCTATAGAGAGGACGGAGATCATCTAGAACATGATCCAACCAAAGATAATCATTACTATTCATTCCCTTATAAGCAAGACCATCTGCCAACACATTTTCCCCTCTGTAAACATGAGTGACATAGTGATATTTTAAGTAAAGAGAATCCATGCATCTAATCCAATGATTAGTGACCTTCCATGAAAGGAAAATGGACCCAGTTTGTAAAGCAAAAACAATAGCAATAGAGTCACACTCAATCCAAATATTTTCCAAACCTTGTTCTTCCACTTTCTCCACATCCACAATAACAAAAATCATCTCTGCTTCAAGAGCAAAGGCAATACCACATGAGCCATAAATACATCCAAGAGCATTCCCCTGATAATCCCTAAAGATAACACCAAAACCAAAGGGGCCTTGATTTCCCCTTGAAGCACCATCAGAGATAACATTAATCCACCCACATAAAGGCACCTTCCAGATGACTTCCATTGTCCCAAGAGGAGGACGAAAATTACCTTTAATCACGATCAGATTCAACACAGATAAATCATGAATTGAATAATATAAACACACACATTTAGGTGTTCCCACCTCATGCATAGTAAAAAAGGATACCTGCAAGACCAGCACCAACCCGAAAAGGTTGGGACTCATGTATGGATTTGTTCCTCGAAGGCCAGATAAAATGAATTGTTTCCTCTACCACAACATGAAAAAATTTCAGATTTGCAGCGACTGTTTCAGAAAATTCCATCTCTTAATGAATTCACATATAAAGTTGGTTTGAGGCATAACAACTTCAAAAATATTAGCAACTTCCCTCCACAACGCTGAAGCTGCCGCGCAACTAAGGAGAAGATGATCCACATCTTCCTTATGATGAGGTCATGAAGAACAAGTAGATCAATGGGAGATTCCACATACCTACAAAAAGTCACTAGTTGGTGAATTTTTATGAGCCATCCTCCATGCTAGAATGGATCTAGATGGCCTCAAGAACTTCCTGTGAAGAATTCCAATCCATTTCAAATCTGATGAACTGCCAAAAGATTTATTATAAAATCCTTTATATGTGAGAATACCATTGAAAGAAGGTTCCCATGCCCAAAAATCACCTCTTGAAGACCAGCAAAAATTATCTAAGAAGAGGTGATGTGATCCGTAAGGTTCACCATACTCTCAAGATGATCTCTGATTGAAAAGAAAAAATCTAGATTCAACTGCTCCTCCAGAACCAAGTCAATTAGAAAACTCCCTATCCAATTAGATTTTAAAAATGGCAGATATGAGTCCCTGGAAACCAACCACTGAGAGTCAAAATCAATTTTAGAGAAAAATACATTGAAGGCAGACCAAACAGAGGAGTTGAAATGGTTGAACTTCACTGTCTTAAGACAATGAGTAAATCTGGCTCAAAGAAAACTAAGAGCCTCAGATTGCATATATATAAGCCTCTAGATAAATACAGCCTGCAAATAATCATTAAATCCCCCAATATTTTTGATGCCCAAACCACCACCAACATAATTATTGAAAATAGAATTCCATCGGACTATTGCCAGCCGCCTTTCCGAAATTCTACCAACCCAGATGAAATTTAAAATAAAAATTCTAATGTTCTTGATCAATGAAATTGGCCATTTATAAACCATTAAAAAGTACACAAATTTGGAATTGATGGTTGACTTCCCCAAACAAACCCTACCAACCGTTGAGAGAGATTTTCCCTTCCACGTGGAGAGTTGTCTTCTAATCATGCCAACAATGAGAACCTATAATATGAAATATGAACCTGATATATAGTATTTATAAAAATAAAAGTAATATAAAACTAAATTTGTCTGGGACAACATTATATTCTCAAATGATGGTAGGATCATGTAGTGTGCCGAAATCAATTTCATGAGTGGTAAGTCTCTCAATGTATATCATTATAAATATATTATTTAATTTAATTAACCATACTAATTAATTTTGTTTTACCAATAATGTACCATAATAAGAATCATTATATACAATATAAGGCATAATAATCTTGAATGCATCCTACAGAATATCAAAATTAGTCATGAATTATTGAGGTTGGAATTGTCTCCTGCATAGAACTCCATTTTTGGAATCATTATATCATGAGCTTCTTTTTATCTCTCCTTAAATATATTTGGGTTCACGTGTCATGAAAATCCAATCATCATTATATATTTAATTTTTTTCTTCCTTTTATCTTCATCATGGGATAAATCCATGATTCATTTCATTATAGGACAATATTCCCAATGCTCAACCTCCATTGGATGATGGCATGATTTCCTAAAAATCATCTTGAAGGAGGGTATAACAATGGATGTATTTAATATCGTCTTATATTCCCCTAAAAAATATTCCAAGTTCTTTCCCAAATCCTTCTTATTTGTATACATAGTTTTATTCAAATTTGTTACAACTCCCTATGTGATTACACAACTCAGACTTTAGATTTAGAGGTTTATGTTGTAGAATATTTATGTGTAACTTCATTCATAAGAAGTAGGGAAGAAAATTGTTTTTTAAAGGTGTTTTCCATGGTAACCAACGATATCCTTTTGTATCAAAAATCTACCAGTCATTTATACATTGATAATGTCCCCCAAAAAATGAAACTCATCAAACCTTGTTTCCTTGAGATCCACCTATTTTGAAACATCATCAATAGTGACAACAATATAAAAAAGTCAAATTATCTTGGAAACATACACATAAAATCAATTATAAGTACATAAGAAATATCATAAAAAATATGGGCTGTTGGATTGTCTCATTTCTCGTCAAAATGCTCAAGAATGATGTGTCTCCTAAAAATGATCAAATATTTTTTTCTGTTAGATAATGTCTTTCAAAACTCATGTGAATCAAAAAAACAAGGAAGGAAATTATAATACAAATTCTAAGAAATTTCAATATGTCTTTTAAGGTCTTACATTCCCAAAAAAATTAAGTGTATAAATTTCTTAAAACAATATAAAACTCATGATTAGGCATATAACTCCTAATGAATTTGTAACTAGACATGTGTTAGAGCTAGGAATCATCTTGCACATAAAACCTACATTCAATATTCAATTTATGGACATGTTTTTATTATAATTGTTTGATTAGTTGATTAAAACATGTAATTAAATATATAGGCATACTAAGGATTTTTATCTAAGAAGGAATTGACATTATAATCATTAATAGTGTCCTCGAGTTGTATCAGGACTACAATATCATGATAAACAATGAAATTGATCATACTCATGTGATCATCCAACTTGTTCTCTAAACCATTATTATAACTAATCTCAATGTAAAATACTGAAATAATGATCATCCAATTCATATGTTTTTAATATTTAATTGGGAATCTTTAGAATGTACCACAATTTATCATTATCATATAAAAACCCACATTATATCACAATAAATAAAATCATAACTTTATAAAGAAAAAATATCATCAAAAATCAAATTTTCCATTGGGATGTATTTTTTTGGAATGAATCCAATGTCCTTGATTCATATAAAATCACAATTGAGAAATCTTAAAACCACTTATACGACATTACTCATGACACGATGTATGAATAATTACACATAAAATCAAATGGGAGTTCACACCATCGAGGTTGAAAGATCATCATTGTTGTATGAAACATTATTATCAACCAAAATGATACCCATCATGAATCATTGAAATAATATTTATTATCATTTTGAATATATTGAGATAGGGGTAGAGAGGACATACTAAAATCATTGATGAATCATCAATAAAAAGATGAATTTCCAAGGAATGATAAAAATCACCCACATATATAGGATATAGAGATGATCAAATGATGAATACTGTAGATATATCAACCTCATGGTAATCTTTTGACACTAAATGACTGCTTATAATTCCTTTTTTAATATGAAATGATATTTATCGAAGTTAAAAACAATATTTTTCTAAATTTAGAGTTGAAAAACATTACCCTAACTCAACAAACACTCATCTGATGAGGAACTATGAAAACTAAAATAATCCAAAAATACCATCATGAATGTCTCAAGAAAAAAAGGAATGTCCCTTACAATGCATCCTAAGAAGGTACATGGGAAATTAAAATTTCATAAGGGAATCCATCGTTAATAAAATGTTTGGAAATTGTAGGTCAATCTCGTATTCTCTATGTCAATTGTGTTAGTGGGAACCTAAATTTATACAGATAAAATATCCACAAAGAAATTGTGTGTCCAACCAAAATGTCTCCCAATAATTTTTACACTTAATGAATGTTTTAAATATTCCTTATAATTTTATTGATTTAGGTTCCTCAAATCTATACAACCCCTCAACCAATTTTTTACTCTAAAGGGAAATAACTAATCATTGTCATTATTTTTTATAATGAACCCAATTTGGTTTGGGTATAACCTGGAAAATGATAACCCATTGAGTGTATGAAATGGGTTAAATTATAAATTCCATGAAAAAAATTATCTAGTTATTCACCACTTCTAATATAGTGGTATTATGTTAATTTTGTGGTACATAACCAGTTTTCACTCATCCTCTAAATGAATAAAATTAATGAAACACAGGTTCTAAAACCTGGTATGCTTGAGATGGCCCACCAAATTTACATAATAATATCTGATAAATATTTAAATGACATATTTATTATTTTTTTAGTAGATTATTAGAAATTATTATTTTAAATTTATCACTATTCAACGGTTTGTATATTTGATATTTTGTTGTCATTGGTTTGTGTTCCAGTTTGGGTGGGGTCATTATTGATAGTAATTATGGCATAACCAAAATATTTGATAATTAAATTTTAGGTTATAAATTTCCATCATTATCATAAATGAATTATGGATCAAATAAATATGCAAAACCAGCATCCATTTCAAAAAAAACGACATGCTCAAAAACCTGAAAAAGTATCTACAGTTGAATTAGAAATGTGAGAGGATTGATCAAGAGAGATATGTTTGGAAGTATTTTTGGGCATAAAACATGAACCAATCCTCAATATCTCAATATTCATCTTATTATCCCCAATTATAAATGACTAAAAGTCAATATTTTGTTATTAATTATAAGATAGGTCAAAATGGGAGAGGAATAATGTTGATTGGTTCTCTATGGGATAATTCATGGTTTCTATAATATTATATCTCATTTTACCATCTTCAAAATCAATAGTAAATATACCATAATTTTCATTTTTATTTTATTTTTTTATTTTTAGGATTTTTCATTAATGAATGATTAGTGAATTAGAAGATAACTTGTCATCCTCAATATTTATCATTATAAATTAGTAGAAATTCTTATGCAACTTTCTAGAACATGGAATACCTTAGTAAATTCCATCGGGTAGGTGGTGTCCAATCATGTTAGGTGCACCACCCATTGCCTACATAAACTATATACCCTATATGTAAGATAACATTTAGTGAGGCATGGCATTAATGGTGGCACCCAAATAAGATATAGAATCATAGTAATGAAACTTCCTTATTGTGATTGGATTGGAGAATGTCTCGGTGTCCTTGTAGTTTATAAGAATAAAGTAGGTTTGTTAATGAGATTAGATTCAGTCCTTACATTTTCTATCTAGCCATTTTGTTTAAGTTTTATTTTATTGGTATATAGTTCATTCAAAACATACCAAACCTTATAATTTGTTTGATTTCATCAAGTATATGGGTGTTAATCTCAACACGAATAATTGTATCCAAAACATATTTTTTGCATCAACTTCTCTTTTATATTAATATTTATACAAATATATTTATAAATTTATGTTTTTTAAGGGGATAATCATTAATATTTTTTTAACCTTTTCTATTTACATTTTATTGTCTAGAAAAGATCTTGAATGGGGATTCTCCAGAGTCGTGAAGAATACCAATTGAATGATATGTGTTGATGTATCATTAATTTTCTTCCCACATTTCAATGTTATGGATCTAAAATTCCCGATGGGATTTATAGTAAGTCATAAAGGATGATTTTCATAGATAATTCACTCATGTAAATTAAGGGTATTTGAAATCTGGATCAATTATGTCCTCAAATCAGTCAAATATAAACAATGACTCCTTTTCTCATTATATTATTTTATGAATATTTTGATTCAAAATCTAATCATTATTAAAATCTACAGTTTCTTAAAAATTAAATTTTTTTGAATAAATTTTGATGTTTTTTCGTTAAATATCTTCATGATTGTGATTGAAATCATATTTTCAATGTTGAGAATTCATTTTATTTTGTTTAAAAGGGTGTATTTATTAATATCCATATCCATAACTCATTCATTATTTATCTAGACATACATGGTTTCATGTTGGTGAAATGGAATTATACTTCTCATGTGGAACAAGATATCATTGATTTTGATATTTTCACATACGGAATACAGCTACACAGTCCTTTGTCTCTTGTAATTGGGGGAAACAATCCGTTGTGTGGAATGGTCTAGTAAAATTTTTATAAGGTCTTGTAGGAGTGTGTTGGGGATTATTAACCAAGGAAATATTAATCATTATAATGGAAATTTATTTCAACATTATATCAAAACAATTTATTCAATAGAAGATGGACTTACCCTATGTACTCTTCTAATTGGTGGTATACATCAATAACCTAATTATTGGATATTTTTTCTAATATTATGTCAACACACATTCATCTAATTATGTTCTTTCACCCAATCCCTCACCAACTATGGCATCCATTATTCTTCTCTCCATAGGCTGGGGGATTTTTAGACTAATTTTACGAGGATATTCTAAATGATTGGGTTATGCGGGTAGCATGCACTCAACTTTGTGAATAACAACTCATTTTAAAAAATTGAATCCAATTATTATTTTTTGATCCAAGAGATAAAATTTTGAATAGAAAAGGACTTTCAATATAGAAATGATCTTTCTAGGAATTGATATTGCAAATCCATCCTATCTGTTACATTTCAAATTTTAAATAATAAATCTAATCCATTGTTGTTCAAATATATCATAATGAAAATTCTCTCAGTTTTAATCATCATTTAGATACATTTCATTATTTAAAGGTGAGGAAAACAACCTTAAATTCATTTTTAATGTTTGTTGAGATCCTCACCAAAGAGGCCATGAAATATTCAACGATGGTGTATGTTTCGGGTCGGTCTTGAAATGCCCAATGGTTCCATATCTAATTATCGTGGAGCTCCATTACAAAGGCAGGCGTTAAATGGGTGGTTTGGCTAGGGACTCTTAGGAACTCACATTGGTCAAGATGATGGGAGGTCGGGCTCATCACACATTTTTGGGGGGAATTATTTCCTACTCCGGGACTCTCTTTTAGATTTAAGTCATATTCATATGTTCGTGAATCTTTGTTTTAATCCCAAGCATAGTATCCACGGATTACTCCTGGTTGTCAATGGTAATCTGGACGCAGGGGTTCAGAATCATTTATGCCCGAGGTTTACCATCCCTCATTGGATTAATGACCCAGAGGAGTTTGGACTCATTTAGGTGACACTAGGATTGGCACGGTGAACCTATGTGAAGATAGTCGGATTGACCGATTGATGGGCTTGAACCTCAGGGAGGCTTCCTAGGTACCCTGCCTCAGAGACAGGGATCAAATTCCATGTAGTTCAAATATAATTGGGGCCTACACTCTGACGAGGCCCATAGTAATGGATTGGGGATTACAGTCTGAGGAGGCCCAGGGTAATGGACTGGGGCTTACACTCTGAGGAGGCCCAGGGTAATGGATTGGGGCTTACACTCTGAGGAGGCGCATAAGAGGATGTCATGGTTGAAGCTTACTCTAAGCCCATGTGAGTCATGCTCATTGTGAGAAACTCGAGGCAGCAGGGACCCGATGATCACGTCGTGAAAAGTGCGTCTGTGGGAAGTGGAGTGTGGATTAAGCATAGGGCAGCCTATAAGGTTGGGTCTTACTCTGAGATGAATGCCCATGGTGACAAAACATAGCGGGAGAGGGACTTGGCCCCAATGAATGATGGTGAAACACAATTCCCCACTACGCCCTTCTTTGGGCCTAGCTATGGGGAAGTACAGAGGTGCATGGGGGTTTCCTTCTGATGGGTATCCCGCCACTCCCCAGAGAGGGGAGAAGTGCCCTAGTCCAGACAAGTGGAGGGGAAAAAAGGGGCTCCTGGGCTCGGATTCCACATTACCGGGGGAATGTGAACCGATGAATGCTTCGGGAATCTACCCATGGGTCGGAGAAACCCCTTCAGCCCTACTTACCATAGGTATGTTTACTCAAAACGGCGCGCTGATGGGCCTGAAGGTTACATCACACAGGTCTGTAGGCTCTGTTGGAGGCCTCGGCTTGGGGTCGATGAATGGGACAATGAGAGAAATGTGGAGGATCAGCCCGGATTGGAAGGATTTTATATGGCTCGGGGAATGGGAACTCTAAAGGATTTGGTGGGCCACATGGGTATATAAGGAGTGGCGCCCATCGCGTAGGGAGGTTCTACATGGCTGGAGAGGCCATCCGCGAACCAGGGTAGTCCACAGAGTGATGGGCATCCCGTGAACTAAGGTGGTTCGCGACTTCGGGTTTGGCTCGCGTACCAGGTTGGTATGCAGAGGCATCCATGTGAGCAGCAGTGGCCATGGGCGACACTAGTAGGGGATTCGTCGGTCAAGGCTTCGCCCGCATTGGAGGGTGTTACCTGGTGCGACCGATCAGAAAAGGGGAATAACCTCTCTAGTCCGCGGGGAGTGCATCCGCAGAGGGGCCATGGTTCGGGGTCTCCTTTCATTATTATTTTAAGTTCGCGGTTCACCAAGTTAATATTCATTTTAATTCCTTATTAATTATCTTCCATATTCATACCTACTATTGATCACGAACTAGAACTTCGATGTTTGCACAATCCTAAGCTCCTTTATTTGAAATCCTTTAACAGGAATCAGGTCGATCTCGTTGAATCCTCCTTCTTCCCCATCAGTCTCCTTTTATAGATTGGGAAAAGAGATATATATGTGGTCATGCGGTACCTTTTACAGAGTCCCATGATCGGAGACCCAGTTCACGATGGACATGGTCAATCCGTGACTTACGCGTGCATTGAACGCACCTCCCTCATGATCCAATCCAACTCGGGGAGTTCTTCGTGGCCACGTAGGGTTCCACCTCCATTCCACGAATGAAAACGATCCACGGTCTGGGCCTGTTGACATGGTTCCTGGATGGGGGCGGTTCGTGATGATGGATCGGCTTGGCGCCCATCTTAATTCGCGCCCATGGAGTATATCCGCCTTCATTCCGCGAATGAAAACGGTCTGTGGAAGGGGTGCTATGCAGAACCGGCTGAGTAGCGTTTTCATTGGACCGATCTATGAATCGGTTCGACTAGTGCATCCTTTGTGTTTTCTCCATACTTTCCCCCAATTCATTGAGTGGAATTTGGTAGAATATCCTTTGTGTATTTTTGAGGACCCTACAAATTCCCCCCATCGGAATGGGGTCTGATCGGAATGAAGAGGAGGCCATTCTGATGCAGAGTGGTCCTAAAACATGGAAGGTTTGTGGTAGAGTAGTGGACCTAGTAGGGGACCACACCTATAAATACGGGGGCCCTTCCTTTTTCTTTTACTGGATTCTTCAAGAAACCAGAACCCTCTCACTTTTTGTCTCCACGCACACATTCCTTCACGAAATGCCTCATCTGCGAACCAGCTACCACTTTCTGCAGACCATTCCTCCTTCGCGGTCTCCTTCACCCGTGGACCAATTTCACAACCGTGATCCTATACTTTTAATTAATTAAAAAGTAATTCACAACAGGCCAAATAAAAATTCACTTTGCGGTTTCGATGGTCCACGGACTGAAATATTTCTGACTTTGAAAACAAGCTATGTTTTCCAAATCTTAATTATTTAAATCCAAGATTAGGACTCCACGGAGCAACTTGGTTCATGGTTTTTTGGCCAACGCCCCGCGGTCCGGAATACCGCAAACCCCTTATTCATAGTGTTTGTTCGTGGGATGCCGTCATCACAAACCACTTTATGAGACCATCTCAGGAAGGCTTCTCGATTCCTTTTCCATACAACTCTTATTTTTTCCCAGATTTTATTATTCCAGACTAACTATTTGCTGATATTCATAATGAATGGAGAAAACATGGTTCCCCCTCGCACTGCACCCAGGCCTGTTGTCGAGCCTCTCCTAATTGGTTCAGGATGACATCTAGCTAGGATTTGTAGAGTGGAGTGCATCAATGAGGACCCTATTCAGCCCATTATTCCGGAGGATTGTGTCTTGAATAACATGCTCTCTCTTGATCTCCTTAGTTACCCACTATAAAATCAACTTCCGATCTACGACTTCGGTCTTCAAGACGACGTTCCTATCCCTCATACTCTCTCAGGTCAATCATCTCCTTGCATGGAATCAGCACCAGAGTTCATTCAGACGAAACTTTATTTATTGGGGCAGTTGATCTCTGATTCTGATCTGAAAGAAACATTCATTTTCAGAGGCTCTGTTTGGACCCAATGATGTTAGTACACACAATACTTCTCTCAAGAAGTTGTCCTTAGGAGTTACCCCTACATAATCAACCTTGATCGAGTGGACCCTGTCATAGAGTGGATTTATAGGTGGGACCTATAGTCTGGTGGGATTTTCTCAAATGACTGGACCTAGGCCTTTTGGGTCCATCATCTTTGTTGGGAATCTTCCGAGTCGCTGGAAGCAATCAATTCGTACTCGGTAGTGTGTGTCTCCCTGTTTGCTTTCTACCCACCGTCTTTGATCCTGCCTAACCTGCTCAGTCACCGGTGTTCAAGAACTAATACTTTTCTCCCTGACCATGGTGAAGTTGGCATTATCTTGTGGGACATCCACTGATTGGGAGGGATTCTGATCATCGGTGAGATGTATGATGTGTTTCTTCCCCCTCCTAACGCATGGGATGATGTCAGACAAGTGTCATCGTTGGCGAGGGATCTGCTGGTTATGGAAAAGCAATCACTAGGTCAGGCCTTGCGTGCCCACTCTCTTATTCCCTATAGAACCTGTATAGGGTTATTTCTGAACACCACTAGTCCTATGCCGAAGATCAAGTTCCCTAGGACTCATCCTTCTCAACAGTCATGGACCATCCCAGGTTTCTACTGAGCGATTCTAGAGGCGGGTGACTACCATTCATGAGGTTATGAGGTTCACCCCAGTGTGCTACCTATGCTCAAGCTAACAGGTCTGTTTGCTATTTTTCTGAGCGGGTGGCTATTCCCTTCTCGGGATATCACCCCAGGCGCTAGAGCTTGCACCTTGATGATGGAAGTTGAGTTGGCAGAGGTTCACCCGATGAACATGGTCGTGCCCCCTTTGGCTCGTATTTATTGACTACTGAGCCGCATGTAGAAGGGATGACCACCCTACCGTCTGATAGGGCCGTTTAAATTCTTTTACGGCTAGATAGTGAATCATTGTTGTTGTTATGAGTATTTTCATAACCTAGTCATCTTGCTTCCTACCTTTCACCCTACCCTGCTCGATATAGCTGGGGATCGTCTTAAGTCTCTCTGTTCTGACGAAATCATTGAGCTCCGGAGTGATTTCTCCCAGTTTTCTATTGCTCCCTACCCCACCCCATCCGGGGTCGTGGTTGACAACCACATTGGGAGCCTATAGGTGCATTCTTACGTGATTTCACTACGAGACGAGTTTCGCTCTGCACGGATTGACGGTGTTTCCCTGTGCAAGTTGTATGCCCCACATCATTTTTACCGCCAGTTTGGGTGTATGAAACTCCATGTTTCCCTTCCTCCTCCTCAGGCTCAAGGACTGCACCCATCCACTTTCCATCAATGGTGGTTGATGCTGATGCAGGATAGATCTGATACAAGCATTCTCTTTTCTGGTATAGGAGCGACTTCCATCCTATCCTTGGAGTACACAAGAATGTGGGTAAAAAATTATCCTAATGGGATCCTAGGGATGGTTTTCCAACAGGTTCCCAAATTGAGAGTCACTACAGTTGTTGTGCCTACCGCACCTTCCTCATCGGCTCTAAGGGAGGACTGACTGTTGGCTCGTAGGTCAAAGCGACTCAGGGGATTTTCACCTCCCATCCCCTATGCGGACGATGCTCAGACAGACCCAACCTTTCTAGATGTTAATTAGGTTACCATGTGGCTTCGGGCCTTTTTGAGACAATTCATGATGTTTTTCCGACCGATAAAGGACTTAGAAACTTGATTCCCAAGCCCGAATCGGGGTCAGATACTTCAGGCCTTCCAGCCTCAGAACCATCTTATAGCGTGCACGTGCCAACGCTGGTCACGGTGCCATAATTCATTCACATTCCTTCTAGCAAGGATTCCAAAGATCCTCATGTCATGGTGGGACACCGAGCAGTGTGTAGGTGGGCCTGGCTCTTGATTTGCGAGATTGTCACCGAAACTCCTCTGGTTGAAATGGAAACTAAAATTTACGTCTTCCAACAACTCTTCCTTGGTTTGGGGTCAGGTGTCTTTGACTATTGGCAGTTTCATTTTCTCTCTTTCCAGGTTTTCCGTGCCCATGAGGAAGTTGTTACTGTTGAGCGCAAAATTTCTCAAATTGATGCCTCTCATTTCTAGACCTAAGCCCTAGAGGGAGCCATGATAAAAACCCATCAGTTGATAGCACAAGAGGTGAGCTCTCGAGATCAAGCGGTCGTCCGATCTTTCGAGTTGCATGAATGTGATGAACGGGCAGCAATGTTGAAGGATTAATTATCAACTATGACTGGTCGCCTTGAAGCCACTAGGAAAGGGATCGACGTTCTCTAATAAATAGTGGAGCATACTCGTTCGGTGGCCGAGGTCAAGGCTAGGGAGAAGGTCATGATAGAGCAGACTTGCAACAACCACCACCGCACAGTCGCTGATCTGGTGGAGAGGGAGAGCCATGCCCCTTAATAATTGTCCGAGCCATTCATGTGCATTCCTTTTTTACCTCTTTTTTCATTGTGATGGAAATGACCCCAGCTTGTAGACGCCCTCCCATTTGTCTGAACGGAATGCAATCTATGTGAATCTTACTTCTCCATAAATTTTGATTATTACTAGAATAATTATTTCTTAAATAAAAACTCACTGAATCAGAATTTCTCATAATTTAGGAAATTTATAAAAGATGAAAACAGGCTCTGACTTTTTCCAGGACCATGGGATCCAGCGAGCATAGTTTTACTATCGCTAGGCTTTTGCAGAAAAACCCCAGAAACATTTTGTCTTTTCTTGTTAATGCCCTAATTTTCCCTAGGCCCATTTGGTGTGGACCCAGTGGGTATGGTCCGACTTTTTCATAGGTCACCGTTTTTAGGTTTTCGGCCTAACAGGATTTCCGCCACTTTTTGTGAGCGGTTTAAAGTCTCATCGACAAGACTATCATTACTGATGTTTTTGGTCGAATAGCTTTGACTAGTTATGGTGGGGGGAGGGCCCCATGGATATTTGGTTGATAAAAAGATGTCTCGATATCCTTTAGATTTTTTTGCGGGGAAAAGTGTGTTAAGATTTGAACGACATTCAGGGTATGTATCAAGTCATGGGAGTCGTATCGGCGGACAGAGTTAGGAATAACATCTCTTAAGGAAATCTTGCCTTTGGTAGACGGGCCAGGGGTGATCAATATGCAGAGCCGCTAAGGGCATGGTGTGCATAATCATGAAAAGTTGTCGTTAAGTCAATGAATCTCCATTTATGATGGTCTAAGGACGTCATGGATGTCAGGATTATGGAATCCACGATGGGTGGATTAGATAATCATGAAAACAATTGAGGGTGGCTCGGAAAGTGAATGTAATGTCTAAAAAGGGTTTGATGGAATCTGTGTTAATCAGGAGTGTGGAATCAGAGTCTCTATCCTAAGCATTTATCAAGTGTAATGGATAGTTGGAGCATGGCGCAGTTTAAAGTCATGCAGCTGGGACATTCTTCAATGTGGAATGGCTTCTCCTAGTTCTCGATAATCTCGACAGAGACATTCTGCCATATTCATGTAGGGTTGTGAAAGAGGCAGGTAAACTGTCACTCAAAGGGTTTCAGAATCTTGGGATAGAAATGGGGGCTCAAAGGGAAAAAAGTGTACGGATAGAATCATAGTTTAAGGAAATATTTCCTTTGGTAGATGATCCAGGGGTGATCAATATGCAGAGCCACTGAGGGTATGGTATGAATAGTCATGCAATGTTGTCCTTGGGTCAATTATTTTATTCTCCCGATAGCTGATTAACTTCAAGGAAGTTGAGATTCGGGACCACCAAGTGTGGATTATGAGAGTTTGGATTTTTCTAAGTACGGAGTATGATTTAGGAGGAGAGGGTGCCTAGATACGGGAGGAGAGTCTAGGCTAAACATTCCAAGAATTGATGAAGTCATTCCTTATCGCATTGGTGTGAGATGGTGGTTCGTGCATGTTTGACCCGTGCACTGAGGGACATGGAAAAGCCTCCGTTATTTACTAAACCCATGACATGTTTGGCCATAAAATGTAACATTATGTGGTAAGGACGACTTCCGTGCAGTTTAGCATCATGTACTAAAGATGAGGAGTATTATTAAAGTATGTTGTGTAGTTTAACGTCATGTAATGACGACAGGGGGAATTTTTAATAGACATTGTGCAGTTTTACGTCTTGTAGTGAAGATGGGGGGAATTTTTAATCCAGTGAAAATGCTTGCAGTTAAAGGCATTTCCCGGGATGGTTAATGCTTGGTCATTGCAGTTTTATGCCAAGTGGCCAAGATGTTCCGTGCAGTTTAATATCATGCGGTAAATACATAGTTTTAGAGGTTCCTCTTCATCAGAATGTAACTGAGCTTGAACATCTCGGCATGCCCAAGACATGGAGAGTAGTTGATCGGTGTAAATCATGGTTTTGAGGCTTCATGGATCAGTAGAAATTATATGGGGGCCCTGATGCTGGTAAGCGTACAGAACTAGGAAGAGTGTCGCCTATGGAAATCTTGACTTTGGTAGATGGGCCAAGGGAAATCAATATGTAGAGTTGCTAAGGGAATGGTATGAATAGTCATGAAAAGGATTCCACAGATCGATAACATTCTACTTCCTATGGATGTGAATGGTTTTGAGGATCAACAATTGTCTGGGCCTCGAAGTCTATTATTTGGTAAGGAAATTTCTTGACATGTCGGGGATGTTCATCCCTAGTTGCAGTTAAAGCTTAGAGAACTCCATGTGCTGATTTATCTTGCGCATGTGGGTGCACCTTTACTCCATGAATTTTAACATAGTGCAGTAAGGTTTAGGTACTCCTAGTTTAGCAGTCAAAGAGCTCGGACCATTGGGTGACTATTTTTGCAGTCACTCGAAAGATAATTGAGATACCATGCTTGATATACTTTGAACATGGTGGGGGATGAAGGTTGTAAACTGTATCTCTAAGGTTTCCCGAATGAGGAGGTGTGGTGTGGGGGATCTAAGGGTGGTAAGTGTATGGAGCTATGAAGAGTACTAGCTGAGGAAATCATGTTATTGGTAGATGGTCCAGGGGCTATCAATATACAGAGCCGCTGAGGGCATGGTATGCATAGTCATGAAAAGGTGTCCTTTGGTTGATAACATTCCACTTCTGATGGCCATGAATGATTATGAAAATTCGAGATTGCTTAGAGTACAGAGTTCGACATGTGGGGATAATGGTGTCTGAGAATACAAGAAACATCTTCCCAACAATTTTTCGTTCAGTCAAAGTAGCCTAGTCCTGGCATGATGTTCATTGATTGAGGTCATCATGTGAACCACGGGCGGATACAAAGACTAACTGGGTAGGGATACCCTGGTGATGTATAGAAGTAAAAAGGGGAAAATATTATAAACCATTGAGCCATAAATTTCGGGATTAGGAGATACGGTGTGGGGGCTCTGATCCCGGTAAGTATATGGAGCTAGGAAGAGTGTCGCCTGTGGAAATCTTTCCTTTGGTAGATGGTCCAGAGGCTATCAATATGCAAAGCCGCTGAGGGCATGGTATGCATAGTCATGCAAAGGTGTCCACAGGTTGATGACCTTCCACTTCCTATGGCCATGAATGGTTATGAAGATCCATAATTATCTGGGCTATAGAGTCTGATGTATGGAGAGGATGCATAAAAATGCGCAAGGAGTATTTCCATATAATTTTTTTCATATATATAGGGTGGTTTGAGACGAAGTCCGTAAAATCTTTACATCATGTGGTGAGGACATGGAATAATCCCCCCATGTAGTTCTGGTCCGTACACAGGGGAAAAGGGAATTTTTACCTTTTCATCCATGCAGTTTAACATAATGCGGTAAGGATGAGGAATACACCCCACGCAGGTCTGGTCCATACATGAGTGAAAGGGAATTTTTATCTTTTATTTGGAGATAGCTGGGCCAGGGTGGGGGACCCTGGCGTCACTATGTATCCTGTGAGGGTAGGAATCAACCCACACGAAGTTATTTCAGGAATGTTCCCCATGCTGTTCTAGTCCTAACACGGGGGGGGGGGGGAATGGTATTTTTATCTCTTTATCCATGCAGTGTAACATCATGCGGTAAGGATGAAGAGTATACCCCGTGGAGGTCTAGTCCGTACACGGGGGAAAGTGCATTTTTATATTCCATTTCGGGATTGCTAGGCCAGGGTGGGGGACCCTGGCTTCACTTTGTATCCATAGAGGGCAGGAATAAAGACACATGTAGTTCATTCAAAGGAGTAAACCCCAGGTAGGTCTGGTCCATACACTGGGGAATGTGCGTTTTTAAAACTATTTTATCCATGTAGTTTAATGTCATGCAGTAAGGACGAGGGATACACCACATGTAGGATTGGTCCTAATTCGGGGGAAAAGGGCATTTTTAAATCTATTTTATGGATGGCTAGGCCAGGATTGGGGACCGTGGCGTCACTACGTATCATGTACAGGACAGGAATCAACCTGTACATAGTTCTCTGTGATCCGTGCAGTTTAACGTCATGAATTGAGGACGAGATACTCTTAATTTAGGTTCATAGAGTTTGGACCGTTGAGTTCATGGATGTTTAACATCATTCAACACGGACGATAATTGTTTTTTAGTTATGACGGCGAGGAAGAAATTCCTCTTTGTTTAGGGTCATATATTTTGGACCGTTCAGTGCTTGGCAGTTTAACAGCATGCAGCTCAGACGATAACTGTTTTTTAGTTATTCTAGTGAGGATGAAATGATCTTAGTTTAGGGTCATGGATTTTGGACTGTTGAGTGATAGGTAGTTTAACATCACGAAGCTCAGATGATAACTGTTTTTTAGTTATTATGCAAAATACTTCTTCAAAAATCTTGAATTTGTAAGAGTAGTGGTGAACTTCCCATTCTTGGAGATCAGGGCATACACTCTATTGGAGTAGACCTTGTGTACAACTTATGATCCCTCCCACTTGGGCTCCAGCGTTGATGGTTTCTTTTTGGGTATCATTGTTGTTCGGAGGACCAATAACAATTCTCCGTCCAAGAAAGACCAAAGACAGACCTTTTTATTGAAGGCTCGTGCAATCTTATTCTGGTACACTTCCAGATGGTGCAAAGTGTGCAGCCGCTTCTTGTCCAGCTACACCAATTCACCTAGCCTCTTTTCTGATCGCTCGTTGTTGGATAGCTGATCAAAAATGGCCACACGGAGCGAGGGTAATTGGAGTTACATGGGAATAACCACTTCTGTTCTGTATACTAATGAGTACGAAGTTTCTTGAGTAGTGGTGAAGATCGAGGTTCGGTAAGCCCAAAATTCATGGAGGAGTTCATCTGTCGATGACTTCTTCTCTTTTTTCACCATTTTCTAGAGAATGTTTGAATGGGTATTTTTGAAAGCCTCTTTTTGTTCATTGGCCAATGCATGGTAGCGGGATGTGTGGTTAGCATTAAAACCATACTCTCATTATTGTTTCTCCAATTTAGTAGAGTAGAAGTTGGTACCGTTATATGTCAATATGGTATGAGGGACACCAAATCTAGTGATGATATTGGTTTTTACAAAACTGACAATGCTTCTTGCCCCGAATTCCATAAGGGGTACATCTTCTGCCCTTTTTGAAATGAAGTCGGTTGTCATGAGGATATTCTTTAGCTATTTGGCTGGGGTGGGAGGATATAGTCCCACGATGTCCATTCCCTAGATGGAAAATGGCCAGGAGTACTTTTCATGATTAAGTAACTTCAGGGGTTGGTGTATAAAGTTGCCATGAATTTGGCACGAGTAGAATTTTGTGGTAAAGAGCACACAATCTCGTGCCATTGTGGGCCAATAGTACCCAAGCCTTCAAACCTGATGGGAAATTTTGGACCCTGGATGATTTGTTCCACATACTACGGTATGTACTTTAGTAATGACAGCAATAGTTTCTTCTCCATCAATGCATCTGAGGAGGATTTCGTCGAGGACTCGATTGTAGAGGACCTCTTGCTAACTCGCACAGTCATATAGGACAGATTTGATTGACCTTATCTGTATTTTCTCTCATTCAGCCTTGTCTGATGGATGTTCTCCCCGTTGAAGGTAGTTTGCAATAGGGGTAAACCATCCGGTGGTAGGTGCATATGGCACTGGGACAAGACTGACTTCATTGAACTCATCCATCTTGGCCTGAACAAATGGAAAGACCATTTGGCGGTGAGCAATACTGATGACCATTTCATCACGGACTGAGTCATCTAGGGTTGTTGTAACAGCCCAAGATTTTATGAAAAATATTCTTTTTAATTTCACTAATGTCTTGTGTTGTACGCTACACCAAAAGGAGCTTGCACAACACGCATCCTTGACTTGATTTTCATTACACGCAATTGCTATCTTCCTCGATAGCGTGTGTAGTACGCAATAACGAGTTTCACTAAACAACAATATGCTATTAAAATATTATTAAAACTAGCCGTTATGAATAGTAATGACCACTTTTTGAAATTTTGTAAATTTTATTTTTCAAAATGGACTTTATTTTTGGATTTGTAGTATCGAATTTAGCCTAAGGTGAAATTTTGGTACTTTTCGGATAACTTTCATATTCTGATGAATAGTGAAAATTACTAAATTTTAATTAAAAACAACTTTTTTAATCAAAATAATTAATAGTGATAAATTATTAATTTGAGTGGTTTTAAAGTATATTTAGAATATATTTTTACAATTCAATACAATGTTGGTCATTGGATGTAATTTCACATTTACACCAGACATAAACAAATGTTAATATTTTGATAGTTATTATCTCTTAAAAACACACTATTTGTTGTGACAGCGGAAATCAATTATAAAATTAATTAATGCAACTTATATGTTGGGAATTTTTTAAAACAAAAATCATTTTCGAATTCGGAATATCAATTATAGCTTAGGGTGAAATTTTGGCATTTTTCTGAAAAACTTCAATTTTTGATGAATAGTGAAACTACTAAGTGGAAGTTAAAAAAATTATTTTTTTCATAAATCTTAATTTTACCGCTTCGGTGAATGGAATTTCAAAAATCCAAGAGACACGGTTGATTTCAGTAAGTAAAATGTGGTTCAATGAGATGAAAATAATTTTTGGTGAATAGTAACGTTTTACTTTTTTTTACCACGGATAAAAGTAAATAGGGTAATTAAGGGTAACAATGATATTAATATTACCCTAACACATGTCCTAATCCTATTAGAAAAGTGTATCTTGACCAAAAACAACCTTAAGTGTAAAATATTATCATATAGGCCCACTTGGATTAGATTAGGACATTTATTATTATTTAATTCAAAGAAGAGTTAAAAGAGTTAAAATCAAAGATTATTTACTAAAACATTTTTAATATAGTGTTATACATAAGATAAATTCAATTGTAAATATTCATTAGAAAGATAAAAAGATTTCCTACATAATGGATTTTTATTTATAATTTTTAGACATTAAATAATTTAATTTATTTATGACACAATGATGATGCAGTAATTATCTTATTAATGAAATATTGACAGAATTGATGTTATAAACACCAAATTAAATGTAATTTGAGACTTTTTATGAATACCACTAATTCTATAGGTCACTAGGATATTTTAGTGTTGATTTAATAAACTTGGTTCGAACATATAATTCTGTTATGACTTTCACAAAAATCATATATCAAATAGTGACAAAATTGACACAAAATAGTTTTTAAATCAAATATTATATTATTAATTGTTATTTTATTCCTAAAAATTTAAGGTTCGGCCAAATGACTTAGATAAGGATATATATATTGATAATAAACAATTTGGGGTTATTTTGTCATGTTATAGTATGTTTATTAACCACATAGTGTAAGAAAACAAAAAGACACGGTAAAAGTTAAATTATTTAACTTAGAGTTTAATCTAATTGATAAGGTTAAAATAATAACCTAAACTTGTCTAAATCCTATTGGTTTATAGTATTTGGACCCATCCCCACTTTAGCTTCGAAGAAATACCCTTTGGAACCATTATAAATCGATTTTGACTTTAATATGAAATAATATTTTGAGATATTCCTAAGCTGCCCCTCTCCTCCCTTATAAAAGGGCACCTCCTCCCTCTCTTCCTCACACAACGTTGAGCCTTAAAGATCGGACAACCCCTGTCAAATTCCCTTATCCACTCCCCTAGCAACATCCTAGAGGTTCTGGTCTTCATCAACGACCAATTTTAGTGCCCTAAAAGGAGGTCTCAAAGAGGCACTTCAAAGAAGAGGTAATTTCCATTACCGATTCTGTCACCTTTATTTCTTCTTCCACTTCTTCTTCTTCTTAGGTTGTTTCATTATGAAGTAATAACATCAGTATCACTCATATACTGATATGTTATTATAAGTATGAAACAACCCTATTTCAACATCTATCCATCCTACGGAAAACGAAATCACCGCGCGTGTGTACGTACGGAATACCGTCTCCACGCCGTGGTGAAATCTATTTTCTACCACCACCTTACTTGGATCGGTATAATGGTGTTAATAATAACCATATATGACTATTATAAAGTGATATTGATTCTGATATATTGTATCATACATTCTAATTCAATTCAATAATTATGGAAATGATATCATCGCTCGTGCGTAGGTATGGACTACCGTCTCCACGACGCGATGAGATTCATTCTCGATGATTAACCATTCATGAATGATTATAAAGTATATATGATAAGTAGTAATGAAATATATGACATAATAATGATACTGGAATTATTTATATTTATATGTATGTCATCGACTTAATTCCATTCAATTCAATAAGGAAACGAAAACAGCGTTCATGCGTACGTACGGACTACTGTCTCCATGAACGGTGTATTTCTTTCCATTTACTGATTTATTTTATATGTATATTCTGAATATATATATATAAATCATGTTTTATATTCTGGAATTAAGTAATCATGATCTAAGTAATCATATGAACACGAACGACAAATGAGACGATTTTACCCAAAACCCTACTTTAACATGAATTTACAAAAGAACGGGTAATATAAAGTCATAAGTGGACCCTATATGATATAATAACAATGAATATGATTCTGTAATAAGTCAATAACAAGATTTAAATCATTATACAGGAGGTTCGGACACTTACAAGGCAATTCGGACCTAAGGTAAGAGGAAATATCACAATCTCATTTTTATCCGAGATTGTTTATACTTTGGTATTTACCGGGGTGTATTTTATCATCCACATCCATGTTACCTCAATATGTAATATTGTTTCCATCCACTTACAATAGTTTAAATCAAATTTTACCCTTCGGTGAGTTTTTAGTAAAGAATATGAAAGGAATGTTTTGTCGTTTTTTCGTACGAGGTACTTTTTGACTTTTCCGACAAAAGTACGAAAAATGTTTTTTTTAACTTATACGGCATGAATGGATTTTTAAAACATTATTTCCAAGAAGCTTCCTTTACAAGTTTTCATGTTTATTTTAATCAACTTCTTTAATTTTAAAGTTGTATGACATGTTAAGAAAGGAAAAATGTTTTTGAAGAAGAAAGGATATTTTCCTCAAGAATGGAGTTCAAGTGTTTTATCAAAATTATTTTCCATCTAAGATAATAAAGGGTTCTGTTTTTATCCCTATTATTACATTGATTTGATTATGTTGTGAGGGAATTATTTTTATGAAGTCATTTACCTTATATGATTTGTTTTATGATGTCATGATGTTTCAAGAATCCCATTTTTGTTACATGTGTTATGCGATGATGTATGATTTATGATTATGTGGCACACATAAGAAAGGATTCATTATAATATGGGTGGGACCTATATCTCCCTCCAGTGCATTGGGTAAAGATTTATATCTCATGAGATAGACATGGCTGGAACGGAAGGTGATTTCGGTTCAGTGATACAGGACTGAAACTAGGAGTGAACTCGGTTCAGAAAAGGACTTTGTCTGCTAAGATAGTCTTGGCAATGAGTCATGACTAACAAGAAATTATTTTCCATGATTATGTGTGCATGCCACAAAGTTTCAAGTTTTATGTTATGATTATGGGGATCTCATTTTCACTTCTATGATTTATCCCATGTTATGATATTATGAGCTCTTTTGCAGGTTAAGATTTCCAAAATCTATGTTCTTATGTATATTATGTGATTGATATTTATTTTGTTTACCTTTACTGAGCATTTGAGCTCACCCTTTTATGTTTTCTTTTCCCCAGGATATAAAGAAAGGTTTTAGGTATAAAAAAAGGAAGATCTTTATGGGAGATGTTGAAGATCTTTCACCACGATTAGAAGATTACGTTCCGAGTTTCCAAAGACACTAAACTATTAGGATCCTTTTGTGTTTGTTTTTTGTTATGTACTAAGTATTCCGCAAAAGTAATGTAATGTCCATGTACGTCAAGCTTCGGGTCTCTACAGTTGGTATCAGAGGAAAGGTTTAGTCAACCTTTGGAAACTAGGATGCGAAAACGTTAGTGAGATCCCTAAGAATATTTCTAAGGTATGTCTAGGGATGTCCCTAAGGTTAAGTATACTTATAGGTTATAGTACTAGAATTATGCTAACGATCATAGAATTAAACCTAAGATGTTAGATATTTAAGGTACGCCCCCTTTATTATGTTGTTTTCCCTAGCATGATTTTTTCCCCTCACACTATTCTTTTTGGGTTTTAGACGATGGATGGAACCCGAAGGAACCGTGTTGATCAAGGCAATGGACAATGCAATGATTGTCCTCCTGAACAAACAAATGTTATGGGAGATGGAGTACAAAATCTTATTGCTATACTTACTCAAACTATGAATCATTCTGGACTTCCAAATGAGCAGAGAAGGGAACAATATTCTATTGAGTCCTTCATGAGGCAACGTCCACCTTCTTTCGGTCGGTCTTCTGATCCACTTGTTGCTGAAAAATGGATCAGTACCACTGAAAAGATATTTTCAGTTCTTCAATGTTCTGAACATGATCAAGTCATCTTAGCAGTGTATCGTTTGGAAGGTGATGCTGATCAATGGTGCAATCTTATTAAGAATACAAGGCAAAGGGATGAAATTGAGTCCATGGAATGGGACGAGTTCAAGAACTTATTTTTCAATAAGTACTTCCCTCGTATTCTTCGAACAAAGATGGAGAAGGATTTTTTTGAACCAAAGCAAAAGAATGATGAATCTATTGGTACCTATGAAGCATATTTTACAAGACTTGCAAGGTACGCTTCTGGTATTATCATCCAAACTGAAATTAAAGTTGACCGATTTTTCAGTGGCTTAAAACCAAGTCTTTGAAGGGCATTAGCTATAAGAGACTTCTGTAGCTATGAAGAAATTGTGCGTTGTGCTATCAAGGTAGAAATGGAAGTTGGTGTTACATATCAATCTCATGGTTTTGACAAGAAATGAAAGATGGAGTTCAAGGAGAAATCTCAGAATAATGGTGAAAAGAAGATGAATGTTTCCTTATGCACAAAGTGTGGAAAGAAGCATGGTGGAGATTGTCTTAAAAGGACTAGAAAATGTTTTAAGTGTGGAAAAGAAGGTCATCGAGCAGCTGAGTGTCGAAGTAATGGAAAAATGGATTCTAATGATGTGAAAAAAGAAAACATTGCAGAGAACGCACAACCAACACTTCAATGCTTAAAGTGTAAGGAAATGGGGCATTATGCTAATAAATTCCCTAATCCAGGGGTGAGTGATGATCGACATGAGCAACCGCTTAAGGCAAAGGACAAAGGGAAGTCACATGCGATCACTATTGGCGATGTTGAATATGACAACGATGTGGTAGAATGATTAAGTGTTTATGTAATGGGATTCCAAAATAATGTGGTATCATAAAGTATTGGAATATTTATGTGTTGGTCTAATGTGGTATTCAAAGTGATTTAGATATTTTTGGAAATAAGATGATATTCTCATAATGAAGGGAAAACGAGAAAATGAAATGTTTAACAGTATTCATGAGCTCATGATTGATATAAGGACTAAGTGATATCATGGTTTGAGTATATAAAATTTTGAGGATTTTGGTATGTGGAAAGTGTTATATTTTAACTGCATTCATGTTTTCACTAAGGTATTCAAGAGAATACATGATTAAGGACATTGAATGTTTGGAATGTGACCAACAAAACATATCTTATGATATATGGGGACCAACGATGGTGTTAAATCTCTGGTAATCATTTTCACTATGTTATGATAGTGGACTGTAGTATTATAGATAAGCCTAAATATTGGAATGGATTATGTTGGACATAAGTTAGTATTGTATAAGGATATAAGTTTTTTCGATATTATTGATGGGATGTTATAGTAATATAGTTTTATAAAAAGGACAACCTGCAGGACGGGCGACAGCCCATCGCGTCGGACAAGGCTGTAGGAATCGACTCACAACCGAAGTGCGACTGGCCTTTATCGCCTACCACTGGCCTAGAGGAAGTCCCTATTTAGTAGAAACTAGTTTTATTATATTAATCAGTATGATATATGATGTATAAGTCCATTTTAGGAACCATATATGATTAATCTCACTATATAATGACTTATGTATATTTAATAACTTTTGCTAACCTTTTGTTTGAGACAGATAGAATGACCCATCATTCTATCACATGATCTTCTAACACTTCACGAATAACAAATTCAACTTCATTTATTTAAGAGATGAAGTGGAAATTCTTCAAGGCACGAACAACAGTGAGATTGTACAAAAATAAAGTAAGTATTTATTCTAATAAAAATTCTTCAACTTTCGGGAAACGATCTTGAAAACCAAAATTGTTGTCCTAGTGATCTTATATCTGATGAATCAGATGGTACCTTAGATCGTCACAAATTTTTGGCTTTGTGATTGCTGGCTTTTCCATAGCCATGTTCTCTACCACTCCCCATCAGAACATGATGGTTAGATTTCGCTTCCATATCTATATTTTCACCTATGTGGAAACCCAGTGATTAGTTTATTTGGGAAACCGTTAAGTTTCATACTTTTGTTTTTAAAGAATGGTTTTGGTAATCCTTTTTACGATGTGGGTTTCTATTAAAAAAACTTTCGAATAGTAAACCATTTATAACACCGACGAATTTCGAGGGCGAAATTCATTTTAAGGGGGGTAGAATGTAACAGCCCAAGATTTTATGAAAAATATTCTTTTTAATTTCACTAATGCCTTGTGTTGTACGCTACACCAAAAGGAGCTTGCACAACATGCATCCTTGACTTGCTTTTCATTACACGCAATCGCAACCTTCCTCGATAGCATTTGTAGTACGCAATAATGAGTTTCACTAAACAACAATATGCTGTTAAAATATTATTAAAACTAGCCATTATGAATAGTAATAACCACTTTTTGAAATTTTGTAAATTTTATTTTTCAAAATGGACTTTATTTTTGGATTCCGAGTATCGAATTTAGCCTAAGGTGAAATTTTGGTACTTTTCGGATAACTTTCATATTCTGATGAATAGTGAAAATTACTAAATTTTAATTAAAAACAACTTTTTTAATCGAAATAATTAATAGTGATAAATTATTAATTTGAGTGGTTTTAAAGTATATTTAGAATATATTTATACAATTCAATATAATGTTTTTCATTGGATGTAATTTCACATTTACACCAGACATAAACAAGTGTTAATATTTTGATAGTTATTATCTGTTAAAAACACGCTATTTGTTGTGACAACGGAAATTAATTATAGAATTAATTAATGCAACTTATATGTTGGGAATTTTGTAAAATAGAAATCATTTTTGAATTCGGAATATCAATTATAGCTTAGGGTGAAATTTTGGTATTTTTCTGAAAAACTTCAATTTTTGATGAATAGTGAAACTACTAAGTGGAAGTTAAAAAAACTATTTTTTTCATAAATCGTAATTTTACCGCTTCTTTGAATGGAATTTCAAAAATCCAAGATACACGGTTGATTTCAGTAAGTAAAATGTGGTTCAATGAGATAAAAATAATTTTTGGTGAATAGTAACTTTTTACTTTTTTTACCACGGATAAAAGTAAATAGGGAAATTAAGGGTAAAAATGATATTAATATTACCCTAACACATGTCCTAATCCTATTGGACAAGTGTATCTCGACCAAAAACAACCTTAAGTGTAAAATATTATCATTTAGGCCCACTTGGATTAGATTAGGACATTTATTATTATTTAATTCAAAGAAGAGTTAAAAGAGTTAAAATCAACGTTTATTTACTAAAACATTTTTAATATAGGGTTATACATAAGATAAATTCGATTGTAAATATTCATTAGAAATCTAAGACGATTTCCTACATAATGGTATTTTATTTATAATTTTTAGACATTAAATAATTTAATTTATTTATGACACAATGATGATGCAGTAATTAACTTATTAATGAAATATTGGCAGAATTGATGTTATAAACTCCAAATTAAATGTAATTTGAGACTTTTTATGAATCACGCTAATTTTCTAGGTTACTAGGATATATTAGTGTTGATTTAATCAATTTGGTTCGAACATATAATTCTGTTATGACTTTAACAAAAATCATATATCAAATAGTGTCAAAATTGACACAAAATAGTTTTTAAATCAAATAATATATTATTAATTGTTATTTTATTCCTAAAAATCTAAGGTTCGGCCAAATGACTTAAATAAGGATATATATATTGATAATAAACAATTTGGGGTTCGTTTGTCATGTTATATTAAGTGTATTAACCATATAGTGTAAGAAAACAAAAAGACACGGTAAAGGTTAAATTATTTAACTTAGAGTTAAATCTAATTGATAAGGTTAAAATAATAACCTAAACTTGTCTAAATCCTACTGGTTGATATGATTTCGACCCATCCCCACTTTATCTTCGAAATAATACACTTTGGAAGCATTATAAACCGATTTTGACTTTAATATGAAATAATATTTTGAGATATTCCTAAGGTGCCCCTCTCCTCCCTTATAAAAGGGCACCTCCTACCTCTCTTCCTCACACAACTTTGAGCCTTAAATCTCCGCCAACCCCTGACAAATTCCCTTCTCCACTACCCTAGAAACATCCTAGAGGTTCTGGTCTTCATCAAAGACCAATGTTAGTGCCCTAAAAGGAGGTCTCAAAGAGGCACTTCAAAGAAGAGGTAATTTCCATTACCGATTCTTTCACCTTTATTTCTTTTTACACTTCTTCTTCTTAGGTTGTTTCATTATGAAGTAATAACATCAGTATCACTCATATACTGACATGTTATTATAAGTATGAAACAACCCTATTTCACCATCTATCCATTCTACGGAAAACGAAATCACCGCGCGTGCGTACGTACGGAATATCGTCTCCACGCCGTGGTGAAATATATTTTCCACCACCACCTTACTTGGATCAGTATAATGGTGTAAATAATGACCATGTATGACTATTATAAAGTGATATTGATTCTTATATATTGTATCATCCATTCTAATTCAATTCAATAATTATGGAAATGATATCATCGCTCGTGCGTACGTACGGACTACCGTCTCCACGACGCGATGAGATTCATTCTCGATGATTAACCATTGATGAATGATTATAAAGTATATATAATAAGTACTAATTAAATATATGACATAATAATGATACTGGAATTATTTATATTTATATGTATGTCATCTACTTAATTCCATTCAATTCAATAAGGAAACGAAAACAGCGTTCATGCGTACGTACGGACTACAGTCTCAATGAACGGTGTATTTCTTTCCATTTACTGATTTATTTTATATGTATATTCTGAATATATATATATATATATATATCATGTTTTATATTCTGGAATTAAGTAATCATGATCTAAGTAATCATATGAACACGAACGACAAATGAGACGATTTTACCCAAACCGCTACTTTAATATGAATTTACAAAAGAACGGGTAATATAAAGTCATAAGTGGACAATATATGATATAATAACAATGAATATGATTCTGGAATAAGTCAATAACATGATTTTTATCATTATACAGGAGGTTCGGACACTTACAAAGCAAGTCAGACCTAAGGTAAGGGGAAATATCACAATCTCATTTTTATCCGAGATTGTTTATACTTTGGTATTTACTGGGGTGTATTTTATCATCCACATCCATGTTCCCTCAATATGTAATATTGTTTCCATCCACTTACAATAGTTTAAATCCAATTTTACCCTTCGGTGAGTTTTTAGTAAAGAATATGAAAGGAATATTTTGTCGTTTTTTCGTACGAGGTACTTTTTGATTTTTCCGACAAAAGTACGAAGAATGTTTTTTTAACTTCTACAGCATGAATGGATTTTTAAAACATTATTTCCAAGAATCTTCCTTTACAAGTTTTCGTGTTTATTTTAATCAACTTCTTTTATTTTAAAGTTGTATAACATGTTAAGAAAGGAAAAATGTTTTTGAAGAAGAAAGGATATTTTCCTCAAGAATGAAGTTCAAGTGTTTTATCAAAATTATTTTCCATCTAAGATAATAAAGGGTTCTATTTTTATCCCTATTATTACATTGATTTGATTATGTTGTGATGGAATTATTTTTATGAAGTCATTTAACTTATATGATTTGTTTTATGATGTCATGATGTTTCAAGAATCCCATTTTTGTTACATGTGTTATGCGATGATGTACGATTTATGATTATGTGTCACACATAAGAAAGGATTCATTATAAGATGGGTGGGACCTATATCTCCCTCCAATGCATTGGGTAATGATTTATATCTCATGAGATAGACATGGCTGGAACGGAAGGTTATTTCAGTTCAGTGATACAGGACTGAAACGAGGAGTGAACTCGGTTCAGAAATGGACTTTGTCCGCTTAGATAGTCTTGGAAATGAGTCATGACTAACAAGAAATGATTTTCCATGATTATGTGTGCATGCCACAATGTTTCAAGTTTTATGTTATGATTATGGGGATCTCATTTTCACTTCTATGATTTATCCCATGTTTTGATATTATGAGCTCTTTTGCAGGTTAAGATTTCCAAAAGCTATGTTCTTATGTATATGATGTGATTGATATTTCTTTTGTTTACCCTTACTGAGCATTTGAGCTCACGCTTTTATGTTTTCTTTTCCCCAGGATATAAAGAAAGGTTTTAGGTATAAAAAAAAGATTTTTATGGGAGATGTTGAAGATCTTTCACCACGATTAGAAGATTACGTTCCGAGTTTCCAAAGACACTAAACTATTACGATCCTTTTGTGTTTGTTTTTTGTTATGTACTAAGTATTCTGCAAAATTAATGTAATGTCCATGTACGTCAAGCTTCGGGTCTCTACAGTTGTGGCCGCGATGGCTAATTCATCGCCCTAGGCACTCTGAGACTGGGGAATATAGGTTAATGTGGGTTATGTTGAGAATTCCAACATTATCTCTCAGACATGGTCAAACAGGGGAATCAAATCCTTTTTTTATAGTATAGTTACCATTGCCTTTCTTGATGACCAGTTCGGAGTCACCTTTGACCTTAAGGTAATGTACTTGTGCTTGGAGTGCAAGCTCTCGGCCTGTAATAAGGGATTGATATTCCACTTCATTGTTTGTACATCCTTCTGACAGGAGGAAGGAATACGGAAAAAATTCTTTTTCTGGGGACATGAGTATTATCCCTAGGCCCACCTTGTTAAATTAGGGATGTTCCATTATTTTCCCGGTTCGGTTTCGGGAGGCACCGTCGAAGTACATTACCCATGTTGGGAGATCCTATTGAACCGCGAAGATAACTTCATCGGGTAGCTCGATGTCCAGTACGGCGGTCCCAGTTAAAGGGTGCTCTGCCATAAAATCTGCTAATGCATGGAGTTTGATGGCATTTTGAGGCACAAACCAAATGTCAAACTGTTTCAGGATGATTGCCCCTCGGGATAGGCTCCCGGTCAGCATCGGGTGGCTAAGTATGTACTTTAGCGGGTTATTACGCAAGACCAAATGGATTTCCTGATGCTGCAGATAATGTCCCAAATTTTGAACTTAGAAGATCAAGGCCAAACAACTCTTCTCAACATTTGAGTATCGAGTCTCACCAACGATCACGGTTCGGCTGAGTTAATAGAGACTGTTTTCACTACCGGTGTCATTCTTTTGTGTGAGGAAGGCTCCCAGTGACCTCCCTAGGGCCGTTACATATAGAATGAGTGGTCTTCCTTTGACAGGGGGCATGAGCTCTAGTGGGCTTAAGATGTACACATTTAGGCTGTCAAATGCCTCTTGGCAGTAATCTATCCGTTGGTACGTGACTCCCTTCTTCATTAACCAAATAAAGGGAAAACATTTTCGTGCCAGGTTGGTTATGAACCACCTAATATAGGCCAAATGCCCTTGGAATGCTCTCAACTCAGTGAGATTGTGTGGGGAGGGGGGTGGCAGTCCAAGTATAGCCTTTTTATTTTTAGGGTAGACTTGATTCCACAATGGTGTATGACGAAGTCAAGGAATTTACCTGATGTAAAACCGAAGGCATGCTTCAATGGGTTCATCTTCAGACTATGTTATCGAAGATTGTCGAAGACAATCTCAAGATCAGATATGTGATATTAGCACTTCCTGGACTTAACCACCAAGTCATCTACGTATCATTTGACGAATCTCCCCAGGAATGGTTTAAGGATACGTTGCATGGCGCGTTGATAAGTGGTGCCGGTGTTCTTGAGACCAAAGGGCATGACCCTGTAACAGAATACTCTTTGTAGGACCCTAAAGGTGGTAGCTTCATCATCTTCTCAGGCCATCCTTATTTCATTATACCCAGAATAGCCATCCATGAAGGATAGAGCATCATACCCGGCCGTTAAATCAATTAATAACTCAGTGATCGGGATCGGGAAATCATCTTTCGGGAAATGCCTATTGAGGTCTCTGAAATCAATGAAAACGCGGATTTTTCTATACTTATTCTGGACGGGGACGATGTTTTCCAACCAGATGGGGTACTGGACCTCCGTAATGAAGCCTTCTTTAATAAGCATATCGACTTCAGCCTCTATTTTGGCAGCATGTGATTGGTGTGTTCTCTTAGAGGCCGGATTATAGCTCTGGTGGTCTTCTGGATGTCCTAGGTGATGCGGCGGAACTTTGGGATTGAGTCCCGACATTTCTCTATAATTTTGGGCAAATACATCCCGATGTTGCCTCAAGAAAGCGATATATACCTTGTGCACCTTGGGGGACTTGGTTTCCCTGACAAGAGTGGGCCTCAGGTGTTCCTCGGTAACCAGGTTTATTTCCCTGAGCTCATCCACAGTGGTGTAGATACATTTCTCAAATGTGGGAGGTGAATCCCTAAGATATTCCTCCTATTCTTCTCCCAAATCCTAATCTTCTTGATCTAATGATTGGAGAGTTTCAGGACCGGTCTCTCGGGGGTTTGAGGCCGAGGAATCGTGGGCTTCCCCACTCTAGAATTCGTCCCCAGATTGTGGGTTGGCAGAAGTTCCTGCATTTTCATGCTCATCTATTATGGAAGAAGTCATGAAGATAACTAAGTGTGTGTCCAAACCTGAATCCCTGCTCTCAACGTGGTTGATGGGTAGTACGTAGTCTCTACTGACCTGTTTGAGGGGGTCATCAAGAACCATTTCTAGACCATTTGGAGTGGGTATCCAGTCGATACCATCAGCTGATGTTTTATTCCTATTTTTCTCATAAAACCCGACGTCAACGTAATGTGACTCAGGGAGCTCAAAAGGGGCCTTGTTAGCATTTAATGTCCCACTTTTCCCATTGACGCATTGTAACACCCCGAGCTTCCACGATACGCTTCTCATTCAATAATACAATAGCTTGCATTGTACGCAACTTCGAGTTCTAAAACATCGCGAAAAAATCAAAGTAGCCGTTATGAATAGTAATAACCACTTTTTAAAATTATAGAAATTTTATATTTCAAAATGGACTTCATTTTTGTATTCCTAATATTGAAATTAGCCTATGTTGAATTTTTTGTAATTTTCTGAGAACTTCAATATTTTTATGAATAGTGAAAAATACTTAAAACAACTTTTTTAATCAAAATAATTCATAGTGATAAATTATACAATTGAGTGGTTTTAGAGTATAATTAGAATATATTTTTACCATTTTATCCAATGGTGGTCATTAGAATTAATTTAACATTGAAATTGGACATAAACAATTGCCAATCTTTTGATATAAATTGTTTCTTAAAAACACGCTATTTGTTGTGACAGCGGGAATTAATTATAAAATTAATTAGTGCAACTAATATGTTTGGAATTTTGTAAAATAGACATCATTTTTGAATTCGTAATATCAATTATAGCTTAGGGTGAAATTTTGGCCTTGTTCTGAAAAACTTCAATTTTTGATGAATAGTGAAACCACTAAGTGGTAGTTAAATAACTGATTTTTCATTTAAATGAAATATTACCACTTCTGTGATTTGATTTTCAAAAATCCGACATACATGGTTGTCATTAAGAAGTAAAATGTGGTTCAATGAGATTAAAATAATTTTTTGGTGAATAGTAACTTTTAAGTTCTTAATCGCGATTAGAGGTAATTAGTGTAGTTTAAGGTAAAAACAATGTTTTATTAATATGATATGAGCTTGACACCTGTACTACTCCTATTGGATGAGTCATGGCCGACCAAGACAACCCATGGGTCAACTTGGGGACCCCATGGAGCCACTTTAGTTAGAAAATGACATAAATAACTTTTATTTAATGTTAAAGTAAAAAATGACACAAACATAAAATGTTTTACTAAAACAATTTTTAAGTGGGGTTACACAAGTCCAAATTTTGATTATAAATATTCATTAGAAAGCTAAAAATATTTCCTACATCATAGTATTTTTCTTATAATTTTTAGACATTAAATAAATTAAATTATTTTTGACATCATGATGATGTAGTGATTACCTCATTATTTAACGATTTAAATAAAATGGGAAGATAATGCAAAATACAAGGCTTACACTTGTCCAAATCCTATTGGATGAAGATATTTCGAAACCTTATCACCTTATCCTAGAATTATATAAGTGTGGGACCTTTAGAATCCGAAAAGCATTGTGAAATAATGTAATATTTCAATCTTTCCAAAAGTGCCCCTCCTCTCCACTTATAAAAGGCCCCCACCTCTCCCACCTCATTTACACTTTCAAGCCATTTGGCTCGGCCAACATCTGCCCAAATACTCTCCCAACTTCCCCCTATTACTCCTAGAATCCTCAATTTGGGAAGAACTCTTCCCAAGGAAGCCTTTGGCTCAAATCAAAAAGAGTTACCCGATTTTGAGGTAATGTCTTTTATAATGTTGTTTTGTTTTATTTTTCTTCTCCAACCCCCTAAACTCTTTTTATTCATTTCTTTTGTAACAACACCAGTATCCTCAATATACTAGGATGTTGTTATAAGAAGGATTCGATCTACACTTACACACACCTACATCTAATGGTTAATGAACATACGGTTTCTGTGGATGGCGAATTTCTGCCTCACGAAACGATGATTGTTCAACACTCATATAACACCTTCAAAGGTGGCCATTAAGATGTCACTATATTTATATATGATATATAATGTGTTTATGTTTCACTTATGCTTCTGTATTTCTCATTTATGGCTTACTTTATGATTCCCATTATGGGTAAAACGCGATAATTTCATTTTAGGAAGTGCGGACTACCGCCCCCTCAAAGTGATTTGAATCGTTAATGCCATATGTGGGATGTGTAAAGGATGGAGTAAATGGTATTATACACTATATTATACTGGAATTATATTATACATTTATATCATTATGATTTAGTTCCATTAAATATGAAATTGAAATGAAAGTAGCGTTCATGCGTACGTACGGCTTACCGTCTCCATGAACGGTGCATTTCATTTCTTACCTCTAAATGTTTTGTAATATTATAAATGAATTTATATACGGGATATATAAGATATATATGACATATAAATCGTGAATATAATTCTGGATATAATGGATATTTCACCACATAAACAACTTGTAATTATAAGAAGCTTATTGTTGACTCAAGTACCAAAGATCGACAAAACGACCGTTATTAACTTAAATAATTACATAATGTTCATATCATTGTAATAAGTGATATAATAAGGATAATGAAATTAAAAATGGTTCTTAATAAGGTATATATTAACTCTAGTTTATTATTCAGGAGGTTAAAGAACGGTTGAGTCAAGTCAGACACGAGGTAAGGGAACTTCTTAACCCAACTTCCATTCTTTGGGTTAATCTCCTACTTTCAAATTATGTCATGATATTATTATGTCCTATCTTGTATTTTTACATTCTTTATGTGTACCTATAGTGAATACACATAATAGATATATTTTATTTAAAAATTATCTTTTAAAGTAATTCGTCTCAATCTCCTTTCATTGAGGCATATTTGGTTTTATACACAACCTTCTTTTATACGATGTATAAACCCCTTTGACTTTTACGTTTATTCAAAAGGAATCTTTTTATACGAAGCGTTTTACTAAACGACAAAAAGAGAATGTTTTTCTTTCCGTACATATGCGGTGACAATGACTTCTCCGCCGCCGTGACCATTATTTGAGTTTCGGCTTCCTCTACAAGCCATCATTTTTTTAAATGAAAAATAAATACAAAGTTTTAACTTTCTTTTATTTTGGTATTGAAAATGGTTTTGAAAGCATTTTTATTATATCAATGTGTTGTATTTATATCTTGTGATTGAAATGTGGAAATGTTATGTTTCCTTTATGCATGTTTTATGTGATACGATTATGTTATGGTTTATGATATGTTTAAACCTATTCATATGAGGAATGCATTGGACTTAATAAGTGATGGGTGGAGCCCGCTATAGCTCCTCGATGCATCGACAGGTCTCATGAGACAAACTAGTGTCTTGGAACGAGGCCTTGAAAAAATCTTATTTGTGGTCTTGGCACGAGGCCTTGGCTACGTGGTTATGATAGTCTGGCATTATGCATTCCATCATTATGAAAGTGGTTATTGATATTGCATGTGATTATTCGACCAGTAGAATATCCATGTGAAGAAGTAAATGGCATTATCTCATTTTACTTTTGCCATATTATGTTGATGTTCAAGTTTAAAAAGGCTTTTGTTTTAGTTATACATTGCCTTAAATGTTTATGTTTATTTATGAAAGCTTCCGAAATATTGTTATCCTTACTGAGCATCTGAGCTCACCCCTTTCAATGTTTTAATATTTTCCAGGATGTGAAGAAGTATTTTATGAATGACCTGCAGGGGTAGTCAGAAGAGGATATGAGTGTGGAATATGTAGACTTTTTTATTGTAGTTTTTCACTTTATGATGTAATGTAACGTTTACGAATGTATCTAGTGTTTCCAAGGCTACTAAACTAATCGGTCTTTCGAGACTTGATCTTTTGTGATCATGCCAATGTTACGAAGTAATGCACCGACTCTGGGTAGCTGGGGTCGGGGCGTTTATAGTTGGTATCAGAGGCAGTTTAGTACTAACCTTGGAAGCTAGATTTAGATAAACTCTGATTAGAGCACATAGCCCAAATATAGACTTTGAGGATTAGTATAGAAGAACTTCCTAGAATTTTGGTATTATAGAGATGTTATGAGTTTTCCAAGCAATACATCCCTGTCTGGATACGAGCAGGTAGAGGCGTCTCTGGCACAGATGTACCTAGGGGTAAAACCCGAAAACACCGCTTTGAGCTAGACTCGAACGTGAACTGGTGCACGACAACGGGCCTTGCTGCACTCTTGGTTACGACACTCCCGGGGGATATGCTTAGGATAATTCTCATTTTATTTACAAACCACTATGAAGGGTTATGAGTATATACTTTCTCAAAGAAAACATTTCTTTTTATGATTATGGATTATATCCATAAATAGTTCAATTTATGTTAAGTGTTTTATAAGTATGGAATTATGTATTTTGATTCATAAACTAACCTAATTTATGCCATTGTATAGAAATGGCGCCCAGTAGAAGGAATGTGAACTCCAGCAGTACGTATGATCCAAAGAGTAAGAAGGATAGTATCTTTCACGGTATTAAGCCAACATTTCGAAGGGAAATAGTCTCCCATGTGTTCTCAACATATGAAGAAATAGTATCATGTGTTAATAGGATAAGTAAAGAATTCTCTGAGTCCTATGGCTTTGAAGCGAAGCAAGAGACGAAAGGGATGGAAGAGAGAATGATGGATAAAGGGATGAGGGGAAAGAAGAATTTTCCAATATGTGGTAATTGTGGGAAGAAACATCATGGAACTTGCCTAAAGGGAATGGGAGTTTGTTATAAGTGTAGAGAAAAAGGACACAAAGTGCGTGACTGCAAGGGTAAGAAAATGGTTTCAAATGTACAATGCTTCTTCTGCAAGGATTGGGGACACTACGCAAACCAATGACCAAATCATCAGAGCATGCCCCAAATGATGTTATTGGATAATAATCAAGTTATGATACTACCACAGATGAGGAGTAATGATTAGAGTTCTTATGTTGTTATTAAAGATTTTTTTTAATTTGAGTGTTGTATCAATGATGTACTGGTCATAATAATTATGGAGTATATAAGGATTGTACTGCAGTACTATTTCATCAAGGACTTGAGATTGTGTAGAACCAAGAAAAGTGACTCCACAGTAGGTTAAATTTTTGGAAAATATATGGTTGAGAGAAAGATAAACCATAATATGGTTTTGATACTGAGATTGTGATTTTGGTATAAGACGTGATTGATTTGGATAAATTATATTGGATATACTTAACTTCCTTGAAACTGATTGATGTTTTGTATACATTTTTGGATTGAAGGAGTATATCTAGTATTCTATAAGGAATAAGGGATCATGGTAATTCAGTATGTTTAAAAATAATACATGATGAAGGTGTTCACATGTTGTTACGTGGGATAAAGGATCTTCATTATGTTTACCTTCCTTATAAAATTTGGACTGTGAGTTGGACAGAAGTATTTTGGATAACTATTAAGGTTGGAATGGATTAAGTTGAACCATGGATAGTATTGTTTAAGGTTAAAAAAATTTATGAAGATTATTTTTGGAATATTATGATACTATAGTTTTAGGAAAAGGACAACCTGCAGGGTGGGGCATAACCCGTCGCGTCGGACAAAGCTGCAGAAATCGAACCCACAATCATAGTGCGACATGCATTTATTTCCTACCACTAGCCTACAGGAAGTCCCCGGTTATTAAAAAATAATTTTACTAATCTAAATGGTATGTGTTAACATTTGGAACCTTATACAATTAGGATAAGTATAATATTTTTGAGTTCTATTATCTTTTGAGTGAAAGATGAGTTGAAGGTTGAAACTCTAATTGTCAAACATAAATATATATATACCTATTTCTTATTCAATGAATAAATTAATTCGTAAACTTTAGTAAAGGGATATTAAAATAAAAAAAATGTGTTATCCTAATACCTTATGTCTTGTTGAACTGATGATATTTTAAATCAACATAGATTGAAGGCTTTGAGGCCCTCAATTTGACAGTTGATTGTGATTGATGACCTCAATCACTCCCTACAAATATTTGCGTTTTTCCTCCAATTATATGTCTTTAATTGCCACCAATGTTCTCTTAATCGAGATCATAATTGGGTGGTGACTTTTTCATTTCCCTTTCCCTCTTATTAAGACTAAATTCTATTAACCTTATTTCCGATGTGGGTTTTCCACAAAGGTATTTTCTATTTTCAACCTTTTATTTTACAAGAAAAATTTCAAATTGCGAGGACGCAATTTATTGAAGGAGGGGAGAATGTAACACCCCGAGCTTCCACGATACGCTTCTCATTCAATAATACAATAGCTTGCATTGTACACAACTTCGAGTTCTAAAACATCGCGAAAAAAATCAAAGTAGCCGTTATGAATAGTAATAACCACTTTTTAAAATTATAGAAATTTTATATTTCAAAATGGACTTCATTTTTGTATTCCTAATATTGAAATTAGCCTATGTTGAATTTTTTGTAATTTTCTGAGAACTTCAATATTTTTATGAATAGTGAAAAATACTTAAAACAACCTTTTTAATCAAAATAATTCATAGTGATAAATTATACTATTGAGTGGTTTTAGAGTATAATTAGAATATATTTTTACCATTTTATCCAATGGTGGTCATTAGAATTAATTTAACATTGAAATTGGACATAAACAATTGCCAATCTTTTGATATAAATTGTTTCTTAAAAACATGCTATTTGTTGTGACAGCGGGAATTAATTATAAAATTAATTAATGCAACTAATATGTTTGGAATTTTGTAAAATAGACATCATTTTTTAATTCGTAATATCAATTATAGCTTAGGGTGAAATTTTGGCCTTGTTCTGAAAAACTTCAATTTTTGATGAATAGTGAAACCACTAAGTGGTAGTTAAATAACTGATTTTTCGTTTAAATGAAATATTACCACTTCTGTGATTTGATTTTCAAAAATCCGACATACATGGTTGTCATTAAGAAGTAAAATGTTGTTCAATGAGATTAAAATAATTTTTTGTTGAATAGTAACTTTTAAGTTCTTAATCGCGATTAGAGGTAATTAGTGTAGTTTAAGGTAAAAACAATGTTTTATTAATATGATATGAGCTTGAAACCTGTCCTACTCCAATTGGATGAGTCATGGCCGACCAAGACAACCCATGGGTCAACTTGGGGACCCCATGGAGCCACTTTATTTAGAAAATGACATAAATAACTTTTATTTAATGTTAAAGTAAAAAATGACACAAACATAAAATGTTTTACTAAAACAATTTTTAAGTGGGTTTACACAAGTCCAAATTTTGATTATAAATATTCATTAGAAAGCTAAAAATATTTCCTACATCATAGTATTTTTCTTATAATTTTTAGACATTAAATAAATTAAATTATTTATGACATCATGATGATGTAGTGATTACCTCATTATTTAACGATTTAAATAAAATGGGAAGATAATGCAAAATACAAGGCTTACACTGGTCCAAATCCCATTGGATGAAGAGATTTCGAAACCTTATCACCTTAGCCTCGAATTATATATGTGTGGGACCTTTAGAATCCGAAAAGCATTGTGAAATAATGTAACATTTCAATCTTTCCAAAAGTGCCCCTCCTCTCCACTTATAAAAGGCCCCCACCTCTCCCACCTCATTTACACTTTCAAGCCATTTGGCTCGGCCAACCTCTACCCAAATACTCTCCCAAATTCCCCCTCTTACTCCTAGAATCCTCACTTTGGGCAGAACTCTTCCCAAGGAAGCCTTTGGCTCAAATCAAAATGAGTTACCCGATTTTGAGGTAATGTCTTTTATAATGTTGTTTTGTTTTATTTTTCTTCTCCAACCCCCTAAACTATTTTTATTCATTTCTTTTGTAACAACACCAGTATCCTCAATATACTAGGATGTTTTTATAAGAAGGATTCGAGCTACACTTACACACACCTACATCTAATGGTTAAAGAACATACGGTTTCTGTGGATGGCGAATTTCTGCCTCACGAAACGATGATTGTTCAACACTCATATAACACCTTCAAAGGTGGCCATTAAGATGTCACTATATTTATATATGATATATAATGTGTTTATGTTTCACTTATGCCTCTGTATTTCTCATTTATGGCTTACTTTATGATTCCCATTATGGGTAAAACGCGATAATTTCATTTTAGGAAGTGCGGACTACCGCCCCCTCAAAGTGATTTGAATCGTTAATGCCATATGTGGGATGTGTAAAGGATGGAGTAAATGGTATTATATACTATATTATACTGGAATTATATTATACATTTATATCATTATGATTTAGTTCCATTAAATATGAAATTGAAATGAAAGTAGCGTTCATGCGTACGTACGGCTTACCGTCTCCATGAACGGTGCATTTCATTTCTTACCTCTAAATGTTATGTAATATTATAAATGAATGTATATACGGGATATATAAGATATATATGACATATAAATCGTGAATATAATTCTGGATATAATGGATATTTCACCACATAAACAACTTGTAATTATAAGAAGCTTATTGTTGACTCAAGTACCAAAGATCGACAAAACGACCGTTATTAACTTAAATAATTACATAATGTTCATATCATTGTAATAAGTGATATAATAAGGATAATGAAATTAAAAATGGTTCTTAATAAGGTATATATTAACTCTAGTTTATTATTCAGGAGGTTAAAGAACGGTTGAGTCAAGTAAGACACGAGGTAAGGGAACTTCTTAACCCAACTTCCATTCTTTGGGTTAATCTCCTACATTCAAATTATGTCATGATATTATTATGTCCTATCTTGTATTTTTACATTATTTATGTGTACCTATAATGAATACACATAATAGATATATTTTATTTAAAAATTATCTTTTAAAGTACTTCGTCTCAATCTCCTTTCATTGAGGAATATTTGGTTTTATACACAACCTTCTTTTATACGATGTATAAACCCCTTTGACTTTTACGTTTATTCAAAAGGAATCTTTTTATACGAAGCGTTTTACTAAACGACAAAAAGAGAATGTTTTTCTTTCCGTACATATGCGGTGACAACGACTTCTCCACCGCCGTGACCATTATTTGAGTTTCGGCTTCCTCTACAAGCCATCATTTTTTTTAAATGAAAAATAAATACAAAGTTTTAACTTTCTTTTATTTTGGTATTGAAAATGGTTTTGAAAGCGTTTTTATTATATCAATGTGTTGTATTTATATCTTGTGATAGAAATGTGGAAATGTTATGTTTCCTTTATGCATGTTTTATGTGATACGATTATGTTATGGTTTATGATATGTTTAAACCTATTCATATGAGGAATGCATTGGACTTAATAAGTGACGGGTGGAGCCCGCTATAGCTCCTCGATGCATCGGCAGGTCTCATGAGACAAACTAGTGTCTTGGCACGAGGCCTTGACAAAATCTTATTTGTGGTCTTGGCACGAGGCCTTGGCTACGTGGTTATGATAGTCTGGCATTATGCATTCCATCATTATGAAAGTGGTTATTGATATTGCATGTGATTATTCGACCAGTAGAATATCCATGTGAAGAAGTAAATGGCATTATCTCATTTTACTTTTGCCATATTATGTTGATGTTCAAGTTTAAAAAGGCTTTTGTTTTAGTTATACATTGCCTTAAATGTTTATGTTTATTTATGAAAGCTTCCGAAATATTGTTATCCTTACTGAGCATCTGAGCTCACCCCTTTCAATGTTTTAATATTTTCCAGGATGTGAAGAAGTATTTTATGAATGACCTGCAGGGGTAGTCAGAAGAGGATATGAGTGTGGACTATGGAGACTTTGTTATTGTAGTTTTTCACTTTATGATGTAATGTAACGTTTACGAATGTATCTAGTGTTTCCAAGGCTACTAAACTAATCGGTCTTTCGAGACTTGATCTTTTGTGATCATGCCAATGTTACGAAGTAATGCACCGACTCTGGGTAGCTGGGGTCGGGGCGTTACACGCATTACTTAATACACTGGTGGTAGGACGGAGGAACAACCATGTGCTTATAGAGTCGTGGATTTCCTAGCAGGGCATTGAATGATGTGTTCTGTTGGACTACCAGGAATTTCGAGTAGGCCATGAGGTCACCAAATTGGGTCTTTAGATTAATTTGCCCCTTTGGATTATTCTCGATCTTGTCGTAACCTAGAAGTGTCGTGGCTGGTGGTATTAAATCACCATCACTGTAGCCCAACTTATAGAGTGTCTTTAGGGGAAGGAGTTTAACTCCAGAGCTGTTATCAATAATGAATTTGCGGATCTCAGCCTCATTTAGTGTGCCAGACACATATAGTGGTTTGATGTGTCCTTGCATGAAGGAATCTTCATCTAGATCGATGAAGGAAATCACTGCATTGAATTCAGCTGAGCCAGTCTCCATCAAGTAAATCTCGACGACAGCTACCTCAGCTTGAAACTCCTGGGAGCTGAGCCAGGCTTTTATAAGTGCCTCCCTGAGATCGGCTGACAAACTCAAGGAGTCCAGGATTGATATTTTGGCTGGTACCAATAACAGCTGCTTACGGATGTTGTATTTCTGTTCCAGTAGCTGACTCTTCTCCATTGGAGGTAGAGTTTTAGAGGGCTTCTTGGGAGTTGGAATACTTGATTAAGAGGGACCGACTACGAGGTCAGAAGCCGATGATGTCCCCATGTTCTAGGGACTCGGACCGACTGGTCTCTTTGTGCGCACTAAGAGGCTAGGCGCTTGTTCCTCCTCTAATGGGTATCGTAGAACGACGAGGGCAAAGTAGCCGCTTGTGGAGGTGGAGGGATATTATTTCTTTTTCTGAGTCTGTTGGAGGGCTCCCCCATAGATTTCCACAATATTAACAGTTCGGGATGAGTTCCAACCGTAGGTTTGGTTTCGGTCACGGCTGCGCCATCCCCGATATCCCCTGCCTCTCCGATTCCTCATCCCGGCTCCTCTTATTGGGAGCTCAGGTTCATAACCATACCCTTCATCAGGGAACGATTCTATAAGATGGATGATGTTTATGGAACCAAAGATTGGTTCTTCATCCTCTGATGGTCAACCTAGTCCGTTGTCCCTGATGGTGCCGTTTGGTGGGTCTGTGCATGTGGCTCCAAATTCAAGGGCATGAAATCAAACCATGTCGAGGATAACATTGGCCTTGTCGTAGACTACTCCTTTAGAGATTATCTCCACCTTTGATTATGCCAGGATGACTAGCATGTAGAGGGTTGTGAGGACGATATTGTCAGTTGTGCGGCGTCTGGGGCTGTTGGAGGCAACATTGGCTGCTGTAGTTGAGCATAGAGTATGCCCTGGCCTCGATTGATAGTCTTCTAAGTCATCCAGTTATCGAATTTCAGCCCCTTCTTGCTAATGACTTCTTTCCACCTCTCCCCTTCGTCGGAGCTAGTCGTAGAAATATATGTCGCATGTGCTGGGGATGGTCTCAGCTCGACTTGCCCGGAGTCTACCGTCCTTTGCAGGAGGTCCTTGAAAATGAATAATTCACAAATATTGTTACCCAACATTCGATGGTAGAGACAGTAATATTCCTTGTCATCTCGGCCGACTTATTCGAGTTTCCTCGGCTCCGGGAGGCCGAACAAGTTGTAGTTAATAGAGGCGATGAAGTAGATGCAGACATGGTCCTCTCGGAATGAGTATACTCTATGTCTTCTTTCCTCAAACTAGTTCAACATCGCCCCTTTCTAATCGTCCCACTTGGGCGGAGGCAGAAGCAGATATGCAGGGGGGGCCTTGATGATTTGGTGGATGCCAAAGCAGTGGAGCAGGCACAGGGGCTAGCATGAGTGTGACAGAGGACGCTTTAGCTCTAGATGCTCTCTTTGCAAAAGCCTGCGAGGTTATTTGGGACTTTAAATTGGTCCGCTGCAGGCAGTCCTCGATTCTCTAGGCAATGATCGAGAGATGGCAGAAGCCATTGGTGCACTCCACTGGTATAAGCAGAGTTCCCAGCTCATCTCGAAGATTGTCGATGCATATGGCGAGAAAATAATCATGAGGCATTGGCATGTTTAGAGAGTAGGTCAGATTTTTCCATCTAGCGATGAAATCTGAGACACTCTCATTCTCGCACTTCTTTCAGTTCATGAGGTCACTGACCATTGTTTTGGGAAATGTCGAGTTGAAGTGAAAGAGGAACTTCTGTCGAAGTTATTCCTAGATTTTATTGACTGGGCTGGCAGACTCGTATACTAGACGACGGTGGAACCTTGCAAGGTCTGTAAGAAGCATCTGAGTTTCAATGCTTTTTGTTGTTCCGGAATTCCCATCATCAGGTAACAATAGGACGTGTATTGCCTCAAATGTTGTTTTGGATCACCTGATCCATTGAAGATAGAGAATACAGGGCTCCCAAAATTTGGTGGAGGTGGCGTGTTCCTCATCCAATCTGGGTAGGGCTTCCTCTCTGGCTGTATCGGAGCGCTTCGACCTTCCATTTCTTCCAATCGATCCATTAGTGCCTCAATGGTGTTGGTGAGACCCTGGATTACATCCAATGGGGCCCATTCATGAGCAGGTGTAGCCCGAGGCATTTCTTGAGAATCCATATCGGTCGGCACCTGGGGTGCATGGGCCATTTTTGACACCTTCGAAGGGATCAAACGTACTCGCTCTGGTTGCTTCCTAAGTGAAGTGAAGTCTTGGTATTCATCCTTATCAACATTTGGGTAGTGGGACGGGCCAGGCGCCTCATTGGGCAGGATCCCTGACCGTGCTTCATTTCTCGGGGAAAACATTGGTCTTTGAGGTGCACTCACTGGGAGAGCATGATGTGGCTGCTCTTGGGACGAGCTTTCAATAATACGGCTCCTCTGGAGTAGCTCGGTGTTAAGCCACCTCAATTCTTTCATTTATTCTTCTTGTCGAGTGAACCTCTCTTTGAGCATGAACGACTCTTTTTTATAGAGAGAGGGGGTGGGTTAAGGGGAACCAGTCCCTTATTATTCTCCTTATTGGAAGCTCGCAGGGTCAGTGAAGGAAAGTTAGCTAGGGGGGCATATTTAGATTAGCACTCTAGTTCTGGGTGTGAACACCTGGTGGTTCATCGTGAGTCATAGCCTGACCGGAACAGTTGCCTCCATCTCCATCCAGATTTGCCTCATCCTCGGTGCTACCCGTGGGGTTAGACTCTATGGCGTTGATGGATGCATATTGCTGGGTGGGGAAGATGTCATCTTCCAAATGGGAATAGGATCTCCCGTATCTTTTACTGGTCTTCCCTCTCCTATCCTAGGATTTCATTTGGGCTCATTGATGAAGGGTGATGTGGAGAGTTCATTAATGTGATCTTACGGTTCTCCTCCCTTTCGTAGGGGATATGATTCAAAGGAAATGATAGGATATGAACCTCCTCTTCTGACTATCCTCCCTAGACGAGAGAATATTGATTCTCATTGGGGGGGGGGGTTGTTTTTAAGGAGGTCATAATTCCCCCAGCCCTGAGGGCTGGGGTTGGCTTCGTTCCTTGGACATTGAGTCTCTTCCCGTTTGTATTGGTCTTATAGGGGCATTTGTTGTTAAAAATGCCCCTAGCCCTATAGGGTGGGGTCTACCAAGGATTGTGGCGGTGGATGCTACTATCGATACATGCCTGATCATGTGTTCCCCCATTCAGGGGTGAAATGGGTTTGGTGCTGAGTTCTTCTATGAATCAATCCATTCTGGAGAGGCATACAATGACCTATGATTAGCCTCTCTTAGGTGAACGACCAATTGTATGCTCTTCGTGGCCTGATTCAAATGTTCTTGAATATATTTTTTCAATCAGGCCTGACGCTTCTGGGACTTACTCAAGGCCAGACTCTATTGGGTGTGTTTCCTTTCCTGAACAGGGAGACCACTCGATTGTTGTCTTCATGTGATGACGTTGCAATAAACCATGTCGAATGAGTTCTTCTAGGTGGGGATCAGAGTGAAATTCAGAGATCCATGTTCTCCCCAACCCCTGATATGGACTCTCTTCTGGGCATCACCGATGAGGTGGCACAACTGGTGTAACACAGGGAGGAAGGCTATCTCCATGTTTCCATTACACCTCTCGGGTCGCTGTTTCCGTGCCAACAGAAGAGCCTCTAGGTCGATGTGACGCAGGAGGTCTCCTATTGTCTTGACATGGTCTACATAACCATCATAGGGAAGGAAGCTTGAATTTAGTCGGCAGAGGGTAGACAATATATTATGGTGGATGCCATGCACACATTCATCCAACAACTCTCTGGGTATGTCGAACTGAGAGGTGGTCATGGTCCAAAACATAACTGGTATATCATCGATGGCCAATCGTTTCCTCAGGTGCAACATGTCGGCATACTCCTCTGCTAGTGATTCCTTTACCTGGTCAGCCCAACTAAGATGCTCATTGTCATTCTGGTCTGAGGTAGTGGGACCGTTAGGTATTGAATTATCATGCGGGCGATTCTCGGGGGGTTCTGAAGATGAACGTGGCCCCAAAACATCTTCTGATTGAAGTAGGGTTTCATTAGCAATTGATTGAGAATCTAACATGCTTGATCCCATCCTTCTGAGTTCCTAAGAATACAAGGGTTTTTTGTGATTGATTTGGTAGAGGGAGGACCTTCATGTCGATATGATATGTCATTACGGGGAGGACCTTTATAATGGTGGTCATAATTGAAAGGACTACCATTATTGCTTGATGCCTCACTACATAGAGTACTTTTGTAGTGCATACCTTGGGGAGGGCCTCCAAGGCATGTCACTACAAGGGAAGGACCTTTTAGCTTTGTAGTGTTGTTATAGGGAGGGCCTTCACAACAACTACCTTCATGGTGAGGATGACCATCATGGTTTGATGTTCGATGTGTATCATGGAGAGGACCTTCAAGACACACTACGACAAGGGGAGGACCTTTTTGTTGCTTGGGGCCACTGTGGGGAGGAACTTCACAATGGCGGCCTTGGTGGTGAGGACTACCATTACAACTACTGTAATGGCGAGGACTACCATTACATCTATCATAGGGAGAATATCTCCGGGGTACACCCTAGGGAGGGACTTCAGAATGTACAGTAATGAGGAGGGGTCCTTCCTGTTTCTGGGAGTCTCTACGGGGAGGACCTCCATTATTAGGGTGGAGAGGACTACCATCATTATCTGATGCTCGGATGTGTGGAGTGTCATTGCAATGTAACCGCTGGGAAGGACATTCAGGGCAAGCCACGACAAGGGGATGACCTTCTTGTCATGACGAGACGTCACTATCGGGAGGGCCTCCACAGTTTTGTCTATGATAGTGAGGACTACTATCATAATATGTGGTCCCACTGCATGGAGTGTGTCAGCAGTGTATACCTCTGGGATGACCTTCAGGGTGGACCGCAGCAAGTGGAGGACCTTCATACTGCTCGATGTACTGGACACGTGCAGGGTTTCCATGACTCTCATAAAAAGAGGAGATCTTGTGATTGATCATTATACGCTCATGGGGGCAACCCCCACAGGTGCTCTTGGGAGTACCTTCAAAGATTCTGGTAGCAAAATTTTGTGGAGGACCTTCGCAACTACTTCTGATGCTCCCATAATATTGTAATGGGTGGGAAAAGTTTTGGGCCTTCGATATGCGCTTAGCGGCATCGGGAACCCTAGCTTCCAACATATCGGAGTTTTGAACCCGCTCTTTATATTCCGGCTGCCTTCGGTGTGTTCGGGGTGTCTTCTTTTTGGTAGTGGGGACTGTCTGTTGTTGACAACGACCTTCACCTTGGGGTCTCTGTCTAATTGGGTCCTGTGATGTTTTCGGGATATGCCGATGAACATCTTGACTTTTAGAAGGGATATATGCTTTCTCTAGAGTATCCACCATGATGGACGAGTGTCCCCCAGTTGGAACAAGTGATGCTGCTCGATCTAGTTTCCCTTGCATCGCGGAATATAGCTAGCAACCCTCCTGGGGGGAAGCATGGATGAAGATCTTCCCGGAGGTGGAAATATCATTTCATAGATAAGTCGCCTCAATTTGAGAGATGGGCTCATAGGCCCTTAGTCCTTGATGTTTCCACTGATGCAATTACACTCTGGAAAGTCTGCATGATATGATCTGGGATTGATACATACTCCTCCATCTATGTAGGATATGCATAGGGACATCTTTGGCTGGAACCGGTATGAATGTCATTTCAATTATCATAGTTGGAATATCCAGCTCCGGTCCTATGGTGGTCAGTGGGTATTGAAAATTCTCCTGTGTCGGGGCAGGTGAACGAATATGCCACTGGGCTAGGATATGTCAGTTTATCTCTCCATTTCCACCACTTTGGGATGGTGGACCTTAATTGCATCCACAGGGAGCATTCCCTACATATGTTGGTTTCCCACCATATCGAGTTGGTGGCCTTTATTGGCAGGGAGACGTGGACGCCTATTAATTGTCGCCACATCTGGATGGTAGGCTTTTTTGATTGTCACCACATCGGGATGGTAGGCATCAAGAGCATATGCTAAGTGCTAGTTCTGCAGGTTCTAGGTTGACACCACTTTAGGTTGGTGGGCTTCATGACCCTGGGCAGGGAGAGGTGCCTACCGGGTAGGTGCCATCCTGCATGACCGATAGGCTTGATGGAGCACGATGAGGATTCATGCCATCACATATGATTCCACCATGTCCGGATGGTGGGCCACCATATGTGGATGGTGGGATTTAGAGGAGCGAACATGTGTATTTGAATGTTCGTGATGCGTCTCCAGGACTGGGCAGCATAGATCCCTCTTAGGGACAAGGGTAATGACCGGTCCCCAGTTGTAAGTTTTCTGCCCTCGTCGAGTGGTCCGAGGGGCTGGATCTCGGGGAGTGTGGGCTTGGATCCTCAGGGATTCATCCTCCTGATCATGAGGATGTTGAGTTGCGGCGCGACCATGATGATGTCTTCTTGCGGGGGCCATGGAGTAGAACACCTGTTCGGTGGGGATGAAGTCCTCGACTTCGACCTCATCCGCCTTTCTAAGATAAGGGAGGTACTCGTTGTCTTGTTCAGGGGATAGACTCACGAAATGGTTGGAGACAACAATAGGGGCCATCTGGATCTGCCTTTGCGTCCACTGCTGTGTAGGCGACCGGCGAGTCTTGGCGGATTGGAGGGCATGCATTGCCACCTACACCATCGTGAGAGTACCGTTCATGTGGTACTCTCGGATCAATGAATCTGAGACCCAGTGTTGAGGATGACGGGTAGGTGAAAGGGTCCTCCATTGGTGAGGAAGTCCTGTCATTGCGTAGTTGGGAGCAAGTGTCTGTGAGCTCATTCCTAACACCGTTGGATGGAAGGGAGTTCTGTTTGGTTCCTGTAAAACATTTTAACAAATACAAACAGCAAACCCGTCAAAGCAGCATCTCATGATCCCATTCGTAATTAAAAACCTTTCTTGACCATCCTTATTAGTATAAAGGGGGAACATGGTGGGATTAGGTTAAATCCATCGTTATTGGTTATAGATTCATGTCAGGTTCACCATTTTTTGTTTATGGTCTGTCTTGAAATGCCCAACGGTTCTGTGTCCTGTTATCATGCACCTGCTTTCCAAATGAAGGAGTTCGCTGGGTGGTTTGGCCAGTGACTCTTAAGAACTCACATTGGTCGAGAGGATGGGTAGTCGGGCTCATCGCACCATTTTTGGTGGAATTATTTCCTATTACTGGACTCTCTTATAGATTTAAGATGTATTCATATGTTCGCAAATATTTTGTTTATACCCAAGAATAGTATCCATGGATTACTCTTGGTTGGAAATGGTCAGCTGGACGGAAGGGTTCAGAATCATTTATGACTGAGTATTACCATCCCTCATTGGATTATTCACCCTGACGAGTATGGACTCATTTAAGAGACAATATGAGTGTCTTGGTGAAATGATGTGAAGATAGTCAGATCGACCGGTTGTTGGGCTTGAACCTTAGAGTGTCTTCCTACATACCCTGCCTCAGAGACAGGGATCAATGTCTACGTAGATCTAAGAGGATTGGTGCTTAGACTCAGAGGTAGACCTTAGTAATGGATTGGGGCTTACACTCTGAGGAGGCCCAGGGTAATGGATTGAAGATTACACTCTTAGGAGACCCATGGTAATGGATTGGAGCTTACACTCTGAAGAGGCCCATAAGAGGATTTCATGGTCGATGCTTACTCTAAGCCCACGTGAGTCATGCTCGGTGCGCGAAACAAGAGGCAGTGGGGACCAGACGGTCACTTCATGAAAACTGAATCCATGGGAAGTGGAGTGGGGATGACGCATAGGGCGTGCCCATATGGTCATGATTTACTCCAAGATGGATTCCCATGGCGACAAAGTGCAGTGGGAGAGGGACTTGGCCCCAAATAAGGATGGAGCAACAACCTTCCCCAATATTCCCTTCCTTGGGACTAGCCATGGGGATGTTCAATGGTGCATGGGGGATTTCTTCTAATGGGTATCCAGCCATGCCCCTGACAGGGGAGATGTTCCGCAGTCTAGACAAGGGGAGGGGCAGAAAAGGGGCTCTCGGCCTCGGATTCCGCATTACTGTCGGAATGTGATACTAGGAATGATTCGGAAATCAACCCAAGGGTCAGAGTAACCCCTTCACCCCTGCTTACCGTGGGTATGTGAACTCAATACGGAACGTAGATTCGACTGAAGGTTAAATAACACGGGTCCGGTGGATCCAGTGGAGGCCTCGGCTCGGGGCTGATGAATATGCCACTGAGGGAACTACAGATGATCAGGCAAGATTAGAAGGATTATATATGGCTTGGGGAATGTGAACTCCGAAGGATTTCGCGGGCAAAATGGGTATATGAGGAGTGGCAACCTTCACGTAGGGAGGTTCTACACGGCTGGAGAGGTCGTCTGCGGACCATGGTGGTCCGCACACCGATGGGCATCCCGTGAACTAGGGTGGTTCCTGGCTTCAGGTAAGGCCAGGGTACCAGGATTGTACGAGGAGGGATCCATGCGAGAAGTAGCGGCCAAGGACGATGTCTGTCGGGGGTTCATCGGTCGGGGATTTGCCCACGTAGGAGGTTTCTACATGGTGAAACGCATTGGAAAAGGGGCATAACCTCCCAGGTTCCTGGGGAGTGCATCCGCGAAGGGGCCATGGTTCGCGGTCTCTTTTACATGTTATTATAAGTTCGCAGTTCACAAATTTATTATGAATTTTCAGTTCCTTATTAATTCTCTTCCAACTTCATACCTGCTCCGGTTCACGAACTGGAACTTCGCTGTTTGCGAAATCCTAAGCTCATTAAATCGAAATCCTACCACATGAATCTGCTCGATCTATAAAAAACATCCTTCCTCTTCACGGTCAGTATCCTTTTATAGAGTGGGGAAAGAGATATATATGTGTTCATGCGAAACATTATGCGGAGGCCCATGATCGGAGACCCTGTCCTCGGAGGGTTTGGTCAATCCGCGACTCATGGGTGCATTAAACACACCTCACCCACGAACAAAACCAACATCAGGTAGTGCTTCGCAGCCGTGTAGGGTTCCACCTCCATTACGCGAACGACAATGATCCGCAGTTCAGGCCGGTCGACGCGGTTCGTGGCTGGGGGATGTTCGGGACAGCGGACCGGCTTGGTGCCCATCATACTTTGCGTCCATAGAGGATCTCCTCCTTCATTCCGAGAACGACAACAGTCTGCGGAGGGGGTGCTTCGAGGAACAGGATGCATAGAATTTTCATGGGACCGGTCTGCAGGCCGGTTCGACTTGTGCATCCATTGAGTTATCTCCATTCATTCCATACTTTCCCCCCAATTCTTTGGGGGGAATTGGTTAGAATCTCCTTTTTGTATTTTCCAGGACCCTACAGTGTATCAATCTAGATTTTAATTAAATGTATGGTTCATGGATTGGGTATAAAATAGAATTCTTTGGATAGTAACATTCCAGTTGATAAAATTCATGAAATTTTAAATTTTGATCATTGTTATTATTCACAACCATTGGTTATAGTTATATATTTTATTTAGATGTGATTATAATAGCAGCTTTCCTAGGATAAATGAGTTTCCCAACTAGGTGAATGTTGAAACATCCCATTGAATGAATCTCTAATTCTACACATAAGGATACATTTAATAGTAGAGTCTAGTTCTATGAAATACCCTGGATAAGATCATTTAATAAATCATTGAAATCAAAAATTTGGAAAATTGAGCTGTAATAAAATATAATAAGTTTATGTTGATGGTCTAAAAAAAGGAACAGAAAATGAATATGTGAGATATTGTAAATAAGGATTAAAAATTCGAAGAACATAGTATAATTATGATATAAATGAAACCAATAATTGGTTTTAATATTTAACTAACTCCATAGAAATATCACCAAAAAGAAAGGAAATGTCTTGGGTTATCTCAAAGGATTTGTGGTTCTTTTGGTACATGGGTGCAGTAGTGTGGATAAAAAAGGATATATCTCAAAGAATAAGTAATTAAATAAAATTATTGAAGGAATTTTCATAATAAAGTTTAAATAACAATCAACCTAGAAGGATGATGTTTTATTGGTTTGAATAATTAAGTAATAATATTGTTGGAAAATGAATATTTTTTGTGTTTTTTTGTGAGACTGATAAAATGAAATGTGATTTTGTTTATTACAACTTTTTTTAGAGATATGCATGATATAACACTCTTCATCCGCCATGTACCCTACATAACACATTATTTTAGATAGACCATTATATTTTATTTCAATTTTTTACAATTTATTAAGAAGAAAGTGCTTATTTTACCAAATTAGGTATATTTTTTAGTTTTCATTTACTTCTATTCCGATCTTCGCTTTTACTTCTTTCACCAATCTTAATATTTACATTTCATTTATTCATTATTTATTTTGGAAACATAATCATATACATCATATCTTTTAATTATCATTCACTTTTAAACATTTCATTTTTCTTATATTTATGTCATAAAATAATCCTAAAGACCTATTTGTTATGAACATACAATTGATCATAGAATTAGAGGACAAATTACTCAGTCTCATTCCCTGGGATAATTCGACCTTATCTGGGTTGGGATGTTATTCCAACATGTAAAAATCTAAATTGGATGCACTTCTTAATTTTACATTAAACCTAAAATAATGTACAAAAAAATAACAATGAACCTATGAAAAAATTTCATAAAGAACATACACTAGAAAAAAACCATCAATAAAATTGTATTTCATACTCAAATATTGATCCAAAATTCAAACTAAAATCTATATTGATGAAAATTTATCCATTATTTCCAATCCAACCTAGTGGGAATCCCAATAAACATTTAAAATAAAATAATTATATTTTATGAACCATGATCCCAATAGATGTATCTGATGACCGAATTGACCTAATAGTATTTCCATTCTCACAAGATAAAACTAAAAATATTTGGATGTGTTATTTCCAAAATAAATTCAAAAAAAGTAATAATTATTTGATGCATTATTTATTAAAGAGTGTTCTTCCATAATTGAATACCAATACAATTTTTAAGGATATCTTAGGATTAAATCACATATTGGTGGTGTAAATTTATGAATACTTCAATTGATTCTATAAGTTATGTTCACACTTCCCAAATCAAAAAATTAGTGATTAACACCTTATCCAATACATATACTAATACGTTACACATATGTAGTAGAGAATGGTGGATATCACCACTCTAAAGGAATTGGTCAACAAGAAGCCCATAGATTTAAATGTGTTGATCAATACGATGCACAAAACTCAAAAGAATTTGGAGGTGAGGTAAAAAAATGGTATAATAATACATTAAAAAACTCATTATTCTCATGAAAAAAATATTTGATAGCTTGTTGAAGGAATTTTACAATATGGTTAGGCAGATTTCATTATCTCAAAATATATCTCAAACTGCTCCTATGATGCCTTGTGGCATTATCACTAAACCATTCCACCCTAATTACTATTTCACCGAATTATATAAGATGGAGGATTGTGAAGAAATATTACATGGGATACAAAACAATTGGGAACCAAAAGCACTTCCCTTTAAGAATAATAATTCCATTTTAGCAGCATACATTTGAGGATGGAAACAATAATCAGAAATGATGTATGGATTAGGAAAACAATAAAGGGCCCCGTTCCAATAATCCTTCCAACAACTTCCACCAACCCAGAAATGTCTTAAACAAACCCAAATGTGATAGTAAACCCAATATTCAAAAACACATTAACAATAAATTATATTATTAACCAGTGGAATTTTTAAATATTGATTATCTTTTAAAAAAATTATATAAATTGAATGACTCAATTATTCAAGAATCATTATTGAGTGATTTGAAGACATAAATAAGCCATATTTCCATTGCCCTCTTGGATATGGTTTGTATCAACATAAAAAATATTCCCATACTAACTGAATCTGAATCTAATGTGGAATGTCAATGAAATAAAATTGAGATGTTTAATGAAAAAACAGATACATCTTCACATATATTTCTAATGGGATTTTACACAACCCTAGAAATTACCCATTCCAAACCAGCTAATGAGTGACCAAAGGGGAATTAGTAAGGTAATTTTTTTAATGGTGTTCATCCTAAAGAAGATCCAATTCTGATTAGGTATATTTAATACATAAATATGGATAAGAGACAATGCCGAAATTATGTTTTTGGATATATTCCATTGTGTGGAGAACAATATCCCTCTTAATGAAAAAATTAATCAAATTCAATGGTATTCCATATTTTTTGAATAACACTGTACAATTAAAAGGGTATAACAAGAAATTAGAGGATTAAACTTGGGAAGAATTTTTTTGGACTCATTACACCATCCATGGTAGTACCTACAATATTTAATGACCCCAAGATATTTACCATTCCATGAACCATATGATATTTTCATTTTTTAATGGGTTTTGGGATTTGGGTGACTCCATGAATGCCATTCAAAAATTGGTTTCCACATTATTCATGTTCAGATTAATTAATCCATAAAGGATGGGGTGAGATTATAATACAATTACATGACTTACCTAATTTGAGCCATTGTGATTGTCCTTATATGATTAATGTACATGGAATTTCCTGCGGATTTCTAAATGCTAAATATGGAAGATGATCTGGAATGTTCTCATTATCCCAAAATTTGTCGATAAATAATCCCAAAAACTATAATTAAAATCATAAATTTTTTATGAGTGTATAATTTATATAGATATAGGTGTTTAGATCATGTTATTTAATGGTTTATATTCCCTGAAATACCCCATTCGGATCCATCTTGTACGTAATAACCAAACATTTATTTGTAATTATTTTCAAAAGGTGATGATTATATTATTAGAGAAATATTCAGTATTACATATTGTTTAATGTATAAATATAATTCCAGACCTATATCTCATTATCAAACAACACTCTTTTCTAATTATTTTAGGAATTATTATTTGTATTTTTATAATGTACTTTACGACTATAAAATGGTTGTTGGGTATTCATTTTGATTTCATGGATTATTCCTTGATGTTAATGATTTGAATTTAGTCACTAGAATTCACTATGAACATATATTATATCATTTATCATATCCGCCCATCAAAACCATCCCATTCTATAACTTTTAAAATAGATACCCAAAAAAATATTCACCCATGTTTGATAATGGAAATTTTCTTCTGATAATTTCTGTTAATCTCCTACATGAGCACAAACAAAAATTTTTAAATCAACTAAGATGGAATATCAGCAGAATTGTTGGGACCTCAACACATATAATCTTTATCCCCCCTCCCCCATTTTACTGCATATGATTCTATTGGATGATATAGATTAATAGGTTATACACCCATAGTGGATACATAACCCCCAATTTATTATTATATTTGAAAAAAGAGGTAGGAAATTTTAATACGAAAGGAATCTTTCAGAATGTTTCTGACACTTAGTGGGTCATCATATTTTCAATTATACAAATGAAAAATGTGTTTATTATTATAATTAATAAAGATGGTGAGTTTGTTCTCATGGGAGTACCAAATAGTCTGTAAGTGTGTACTTATTTTATGAAAACAAATAAATACATTCATAATAACTATTTAACAATTCTATTAATTCCAAATTTCTTGAGAGACATGCTGGTAAAACCCTCCATTTCATCTTTGATTATTAATCTTGTTATTTTTAGTTTCCCAATTCCATAGAGGTCTATGAGAAATAAATTCTTCTACATGATCAGTAATGTTTGATACCAACTGACATCATTTTTATTATATAACAACCAAATTAATTTATAGATTTTTATTTTATGAATCATTTTCTATTTACATGAAATAAGCATTAAAGTATTAATAGATGATTTTATTGTGTATGAATTCTCATTGTTTGAGAGTATCATGAGTTTGGGTAACATGTTACCTCACCGTATTCTGAAATATGTGAATTTAATAATTGGTAAATTTCATGTCATGGTGGATAAATGGAATATTCTTATGCTTTTTACTATCACTAGATGAAATTGAGGATGATATATTTATGGTAAAAATTATTTATTCTGATTTATATCCTACATGTTAGTGTGATGATCAATCATTCCAGGGACACAATTATTTTTTTGATTCATCAGTGATTTCAGTATTATCACCCAACCCTTATTTAAAACTATTTAAAAGGATATTAAATTAATTTTTGGTAATTTATTTTGGGAATCATTTAAAGACATAAAGATCCATCCGAGAACTCCATAAACCATATATCCCCCTTCGATGGGACCTCCCATTTGATATTATGTTTGCTTTATTAAATATCTCAGTTGGAGTAGTATAATCAAATAGCGGGTAAGGGTGGTCCCATGTGATTTGTTATGTGTGTAGGATAATAGATTCTTTCCAAGAAAATAACACTCCATAGGAAAAAGATTTTTTATCTTTTATTTTTTCATTATAAAATTATTCTATAGTTTATCTATATATGAAGTGGGTTTTATCTCTAATAATGTATCAATATGTTACATAAAAAATAATCCTATTGAAAACAAATGAAATAATTGATTGATGATCTTTCATCACGAGATTGATATTAAAAGAATGTATTATAAATGTTCAATGAACTTTTTATCCCAAAAATTGATAACTCACAAGTTGTAGCATGATTCTAAGAAAGTGGTAACAGATTGGTACACATTAACCATTTAGAATATCTATTTCATCACAAATACACTTCCTTATTTTGAATTCTTGTTCAATTACATGGTTTCATATGAATTTATTTATGATTTAAGGAACCATTTAGTCAAAAAATGAAGAGTTAATATAAGAATTATATTTGGGATATTTCCTACCTCTGAAAGATGTGTAGATGGAATTTCATTTATTGTTGTGTTCCTGATCAATATTTTGATTTTTATTTTCACTTTTTTCATTAACATTCATTTGGTGGATACTTTAGACCCTCAATAATAGATAGCATGGTTATATAATCTTGATTATAATTGACCAAATTATTACATGATTCCCATGTGTTCTGTATGTCATGCTCTTATTTCCATATCACATGAAACATTTCAAAGAGACCCATGATTCCCTAAATAAATCATATTATTTTATGAGATTTTTTATTTATGAGTAATAAAAATTATTGGTATATTTTATGTATCATTTAGATTCACATACATTATTTTCACTGTTTATTATTATTGTAGATAGTTAGAGGGCATACCCACATGGAATGATGGTTCATAGGTTGTAGTAGATACTTTTAAGGATAAAATTATATGTAGATTTGGAGTATCAAATTATTAATCGACCAGTGGAAAAAATATAAATTTAGATTCCCTCTTTATGAAGTATTTGGGGACCAAAAATATTCTACACCTTACAAACCCCAAAATAATTTCAGGAATAAAAAATTGAATCAATAGTTGATTTTTTTGTAAAATAATTACACCCAAATTAAAAATATTGTATCACTATCATGGATTATGTAATATGAGACAATATATATGCATTCAACACTCTCATAAGTAATTTACCTTCCAAATTTTTTGGGGAAATCATTTCATCTTCCCATGGAGGGTTTTTATATTTAATATAATGCTATAATGAAATGTTTTCGGGAATTATCCCATTCATGATATATAAGGATACTTCAAAATCATGATCATGATGGTATATGATGGTCAACATATGAGAACTGATGGCTCTAAAAATTAATAAAAAAGTGTATAATGATATAATGATCTACAAAAGTGAGTTTCTAGTATGAGACAATATATTTATCTATGAATCATGAATAAATCTGATTCATGGTAAATTACATTTTAAATGATATTTTCCTTATGTTTTATATAGTGATTTTCGTAATGGTGCGGTGTATAACACATAAGAAGAAATGATAAAGTGATTTACAGTCAATGGTATGTTTTTGATGTAATAAATTGATGTTATTACCACCGATGATGTTGATTTCATTGCACTGAATGTGCTAATCGTCACATCAGAATACCAGGCTATCCCAAATCCTTTCAGTTTTGTATTATTTTTCCTATATTAAATTGAGTATTATAGGTTTATTAATCATATATAAGTTCACATTGATGAAAATGTAATATTTTATCTCTGGGAGGGGGGACACTTTTTTACATTAGCAAATTATGGGTTCTCATTTTTTTACTATTTATTTTCAATAATATAAAACATAAAAATCCAAAAAAATAGGAAAAACATATCATGTAACATGCTCATTTAGATGTGTAACTTTTGAAAAATGCATGTTTTTAAAAGTCATTGTTAGAATGAAAATTGTAAGAAAGGTTTCATCATTAAGGTGTTATTATTATAAAAATTTAATTAATAAATGATATTATAGGTTGTTTCATTATAACACCACAAATATTTTGAAACTATTCCTTGTTATGTTTTTTTATTGTAAACTATGACATTGAAATTACCATTAAAATATTCACACAACATGACTGGTGAATTTATTTTCTACTATGTTGAAGTTTTAACAATGTTTGGTTAAAAAAATTAATCTTATCTAAATCGTTGATCCAATATCATTGGTTGTCTTATGATAAAATTTATTACTTTCTCGAATTTTCATATGAGTGTGTACCATATATCTGATAGTTGTACACCCTAGAATTCAAATACAGAAAAAATTGACTAAATATTTAAGGTAAAATAGGCGATTTATTTATTGAAAATCATCGGAGGATATCTACGTTAGTAACTTATGGATTTAATTTTAATATTTTTGTAAAAAGCGGGTCATTATATTTGATTTAAAAGTAATATAGAAAATGTTTGGTGGAATACAACTTCATACGAATATATGTTTTATACTGAATAAATTGTATAGGTATGTGATTGAAATAGTTGGAACAAAAACAGGTGAATAATTATTGTAGTGGAAGACCCATAAATTTTTTAACTATGATTATTGTCCATAATCTCACTGAATTTTGTTTTAATAAAATTTATTACCTAAGGAAATTATATTACGTTATTAATGACACCATTATAAGATTATAACATTTCTTTTATTACCATTATATATTTGGAAATATCAATGTAGATATAATATCACACTTTTATGGATTATATGATATGACCTTTTTCCCGGGAGTGAAATGTTTTAGTTGTGGCAGTGTTATCACATTGTGGTTCAATGTTTTATTTCACACTTATATAACTATGTTAATCTACTTTAGAATTATAAATTACACATTTCATATCAAATTTCTCTTCAATTAGGGTTAAATTAGTTTATTTTTATCTACATTATAATGGTAATTTAAATATGTTTTTTAATATTTTGATGTATGATTAGGTTATTTTGAGGATACACAATGGTGTTAATGAAAAATAGGTCAAACTACATGGATTCCCATTAACATCTATAAATTTTCTCATGTTCTAGGATATATGTTCTACCATTTGAGTTTAAATATCATTTAATGATAAAAATTAATGTGGTATAAAATTTTTATGAATACATTGATGCCCGATTCATCAATCAAGGGGGATAACTAGACTGATCAATCTTATTAAATTAATATAATCAATGTCAAATGTTTGGTTTAGTATGTTCAATATATCACCCATTCAAGAATTTACTAGATGAAAAATATTCAATGGTTATATTAAATATGGTTTCCTACATCATTGATAATTTATAGAAGTTTTTATAATTCCATTTATTATCGCCAAATAGAGACACAACTTATATCTTGAAATATGTTTTCGAAAAACAATTCCCCATTTTGACAATATAAGGGAATCAAGGGTACGTCATTTTGTAGTTCTACCAGGGATTTAGGTTCTACCATGGTTGAGATATATTGTATTCCTCTCATATCATTGGTGGTTATAGTGATCCCCACCCCACAACCATAAAGAAAACTCTTGCAATAAGGATCTATATAACAAATCCTTAGTTTTCTTTTTTATATAGTAATTCTTTTTTATTATCAATTAAAATAAAATTAAGTAATAAATTTATTATATTTATCATATTTTAATCTTATTTAAATAAATAATTTTTTATTCAAATTTACAGTATAGTCTATATTTGATTATACACATTCTAAACCTTTTCACAAGAAAAACATTTCTACAATGGATACACCCCACCCATTGTACAATAGTTTTTATTATAATTCAATCTACATATACCCTTATTCACATATTAATTTTTTGAAAAAAAATATTCATTAATTAAAATTATATTATCTTCAAATTTATTTTTTTACTGGAATGAAACAATGACGAAAATCGATCAATTGAATCAAAATAAGTGAGTTTAAGTTATGTGTGAATTGTGAGAGAAGGAATATATCTTAACAAAACAACATTGTATCAGTTTTTAGAGTTAAAATATAATCACTCAACTAATGTAAGTGGTAAATAAATTATGTATATACTCTCTAATTCTCCAAATAACATACTCTATTCCTAGCACAACAATAAATTTAGGGATTTGTTATTTCTTGTCCAGAATCCTTCCAAGGATCTATTCTTTTAATCATTGTTGGGGAGGTAAATTATCATTGTGGTTGGGATTAAAATATAATGGGATGATAATTATGTAGATTTTAATTTTATTGATAATGATTAATAATTATTTTAAGAGGTATAATTATATTGATAAATCATTCGAAAAATATTTTCTAATAAAATAATTTTGTGTTGCATTTTTTAAATATCATTCCAAAAGAAAAAAACATATAATATTTACTTATAATATTTCTTCATTAATTATAATCATAAACCCCCTCAACATAAATATATCTTTTTTAATTATATTATCATCATATTAATTATTCATTTATGATTTTTTAATTATTTCTAATTTGAGATATTATATTTGTTATCCACTCTACATCACCTATGTAAGAAAACACAACATATAATTTCAGAGATCCCCTCAATGTGTCATTCAATGTGATATAAATTAACCCCTAAAATTAAAATGTTGTAATGAAATTTTCTAAAATGATTTAAAAAATGATATATGATGTTTCTGCTGTTTAATAGGTCATATTATGTGTTTTTTAATGATATCTCTTGGAACTCCATACGTTTAAACACGTTAACATGTAAAGGGGTCATCTTCATATCATAAACAGAATGTGAGGATATTTTTTGTGAGATAAATGGGGGACTAATTAATGCACTAGTAATAACTCGTAGTTTGGTTTAGGTTGGGTTTGTAATTTGTAGTGGTGCATTAAATAAATAATTTTGTAATATCATTATTAAGATTGATCGACTAATTATCTATGTATCAAGAAAATTTATAATACATAAACAAAAATATCTAACAAATGAAAATTAACTAGAGACTCTAACCTATACATTGTAAATATATGTATAATTCCTTAATGGAGAAATAATTTTGATATATACAGAAATTAAAATTTTAATGTATATCTTCAATCAGAATGTGCTCAACATGATGTAATGAAGGAGTTTTTAACTAGTCATAGACTATTATTTAATGATGCATTAGTACCCTGGGAAGAGGAAAAATTACTGTAATTCATTAAGTCATATTGACCGTGGAGTTATGACAATGAAAATGATTAATAAGCACATTATATATATACATATATATTAAAGATTGATAGTGTGATTTATATTAAAAGGGAAATATCAATTATTTATAATTAAATGTAGAAAAATAAATTTAAGTCAAAGGATATAGAAGGCCCATTAAAAAGATAATTTCTTAAAAAGGAATATCAATGTAGTGTGTGGTTGGAAATTAAAAAAAATTATTTTATGAGATAGAGTGTTGATGTTATAGAGTGAATATGCCATCTATCCGTGCTAGAATTAAATATGGAACTGTTATACATAAGAAATATTTCAAATATATCCCCACACCTTAGTAGTCCAATGACGTATACATATATAAGAGAAAAACTTTTTGGGATGATATAAAGATGAAAATTGAATATGATGTGTTAATATTCTAAATATGTCTGTATGTAAATGATGAAATACATCAATATAAAGGATTCATCTTCCCTCTAACTATACCTATATGGACATCGTAAAAGGTCACAACATTAATTGTCCGTAAATGTCCAAATTAATCATGGATTATCGATTCTATATGGGAGCTCATTGACTATCTAAAATTGATATATCTTCTCATAAAAACATGTAAATATCTACCCCTTGAGTATATTTATTTTTTAATTGTTAATGAAACCATAAGTCGTCATGGGGAAACTATATAAATTGTATTTAACACTGTCTCTTAGTTCAAATTGGTGTTATGTAGGCTTTTTCAAATGGGATTTCAACATCGATGTACATTTATTAACTTTTGATCATTCTCAAACTAAGGGAAAATCTAGATGAAATGACCATAATTAAGAAGTCATGGTAATTTAATATTCTCTTGGCATTCAATATATATGGAAATTGTATCTAACATTAGTAGTATTATAATACATTAATATGTTAAATTTGATAATATATATAGAACCAAATAACGATTATCATGGGAAGAGGATTCATATATGAAATTGATGAAAATAGGTTGGAGATAGAAGGTTAATGACTTAAGGGATTATTGAGTGGATTTAATTAAATTACAAACTATATAATATCCAATTAAAATATAATAATGAATAATAATTTTCTATTATAATAATTAATGGAAAGAGCTATAATTTTTGGTTTCAGATCATGTAATAATAATTTTTTCACAATGTATTTTATTTTTATAATTTTGATGAATGATAATGTAATGTCTATCAACATTGTCACTTTTTTAGATATTAGAAATAATTTATGGTATATCTCAATGATTTTATATACTTCCCTCTCATATTAATTTACAATATTCCTTCCCGGATTCATTATAGAGAAAATATTTGAAATATCAAATTACTTTTGACAATTTTAAGGATATAGAGTTGTGGCCTTCCTAGTATTATAACGAGGAGGATTTCTAGATTATATATGAGAGTGAGCTTGTATTGTGGATTCAGTGAACTTGTTTAGTGAAACTGATTCGGAGAAATCCAAAAAATTTATCGGTACACTAGTTCCCTAATGAATATATTATGAAAGAGTATCCACATATACTAAATAGTACAAATATACACTTATTTTTATGTGGAAAATATTTTAGTGGGTTAATGCTAATCCTGATACTCTACAATATGAGGTAAATATTTAATCATAAACTATTTCGAAAATCAATCCACAATTTCAAGAGCCTTTATTCATATATTTATATGAAATATAGAATCTATAATTTGAAATTTTAGAAACAAAATCTATTTATTAATTCAAGATAATGATGTTTATTTATTATGACTTTATATACATTTTCAATAATGATTGGGCTTTGTTAGTAAATTATGGTTTTCATGAATCAGGTAATTTTTATAATATTATCCTTATATAAGAATTAAATAAATGTTTAATAACATATTTAATTAATAAATTATGAATTTATGGACACAAATTATGAATTTAAATATATTCAATAATCTTATGAAAACAATATTAAAATTATTAGAAGTAATTGAAATGTTACTAGATATTTTTTATAATATTTCTCATTGAATTAATAATTCTCTGTGATATTCAAATATTTAGTGTATTTAGTCCTACATTAATTATATAGATTTTCTAATAATTCAATTTTGGTCAGTGTCATCAATAAAAAATAAATTAATTTTAAATATATATTTAATGCATTTTTCATTGTTTCATTAACAATATTTTTCACATGATTAGTCTTATTTACAGAATAATTAAACCTTTACAAAGTGAAAAATTTTATTTTAAAAAATATTTCTAAATTTTTTATTAGATGTCACAAATTGGATAAATATTTAAATCATACTCCATTTCTTTATTATTTATTTCCATTATTAGAAAGTGATTTTCAATGTAATAGTAGAAGGTATTGATTGTGATTAACCTTGTTTAATTGCCTAAAAAATAAATAACATTTTTAGAATTTAATTTTTGACCATTGTAAAGACCAATACATGTTTCCACTATAACTGTTCCATTTATGAGCTTGTTACCTATGAATAATTCTATGTAATTACTAAAAAAATGTTATGGTGTTACCAAAACTAACATTACTGTCACATATAAAAGGGGATCATATTCAGTACTTCTTGAAATAAATAACATTTTAATTTAGCCTTGTAAAACATTTGTTTTCCCTCTATTATCCAATAAAAAAACCCACACCTAGATACTCATAAATAACATTATTGATTAAATTCCAAGGGGGATTCTGAGGAAATATGAAGTCTCTGAAGTGACTATTATTAAATACTTAGTTTTCTTTTTAATTTTAAGCTATCAAATTAGGTATAGATACATTAATATAATAATATTTTTATCATTTATAACCTTTACTTATACCATAATATTGATATAAACATTTATCTAATCATATACCACATTGATTGTTAAAAATAAAACTATATTTTGTTAGTTGTGTGGACTACCGCCTCCATGAAATTTTTTGTCTTTTTTCCTTCCACTCAATAAAAATATCGATTTAAGTATTGTATTAGTGGGTAGACATGATTTTAATAATTTAATTTAGGGTATTTTATAAAATATTTAGTAACCATCTAATGATATAATAAAAAATTTCATCATTAACATAATCATTAAAAATAAGGGTACTAATCATATAATTTGTTAATGAATTTTTAAATGTTTTGATATCAATAAATAATTTTTATAATTTAACAACATTATGATATATCTATCAAAAAACACAATATACAATAAAAATTCTTCTGATATATTGATATGACAACAAAACCACCTCATAATCTGTAATTAAATCAAGGTTTGTTCATGTTAGGGTTTCTTTAATAAAAAAACTGGACAATGCTATGAATATATTCCATGGATAAATATTATAACATAATAATTGGTTTAATATGATATTAAAGTTTAAATAATTTCTAAGGTGATTTATATTTTATTTAAATATAAAATTTATCAATTAATGAAACAACATTAATTTGTCAAATATCACCAAAAAATGATTTTTATCAACTTTTGATTCAATGAAAATGATTAAAACCAACATGTCATATCAACATAAATTGTTATAAGTAAACAGTAAAATTTATTTAATCCCGTAATAATAGATTTATTTTTAAAATTAATGAATATGAATCTTCATTGTTATGAATCTAGTACAAATGTTCAAAACTAAAAACACAGGCGTAGAAAATTCAAAGAAATCATGTAGAGAATGAAAATTTTCAATGATAAAGATGATATTTTGTATTTTTATTGTTTCTAATTAAGTGATTAATATAACTACCTTTATTATATGGGAGAGAAACTGTGTTCACAGAACTCTAGCCATGGGGTAATGGTTTTTTCATCTCATGTTCTTCTCCTTGACACATGTTTTCTAATATTCACGTAATTTCCTTTATGTGTAGTATATAATACCAATTTGTTATTTATACCATGAAATTATTTTTTTAATACTATTTTAATATCATTTTTAAGACATTACTTTTCTAATAGGTTTTTATTTTATTTCTACCAAAACCAGATGTGGTGCATTCCATTTAAATTTTCATTCTTTTAAGCTTATAAAAAAAATCATCACCTATTTTATTTTCATGATGAATATATTACCATGGAAAAATATTTAAATTTTAATCATTAAGTTTATATAATATAAAATCCTATAATTTTATCCCTCACAAGTATTAAATTATTTTATTTGTTAACTTTTCCATTATGGAAAACTCAATCAATGTCTTCTAAAGTAAAATTTGGTGTAATTACATAGAAAATACTTCCATGTATAGAATCTAACATGTGGCTACATATATGTGTCAAATACACCTAGGGGTAATAACTCCATTTTTTTTAAAATTATCTCAATAATCACCATAATGTAAGATGAGTGGGACTATGACTTCAACACTATAGGGACAAAACAGAGTGATATTCAATAGAATATTATCATTCTCCTAATGAACTATGATAAATGATTTTTACATTCTATTAATGTAGTATATAACCAATTAGGATATTTAATACAATTAAAATCTTCCATGGAAAACCTAAAACATTTTTATTTCCCTATATACTTTACATATTTGATAATTATAAATCCTATTACATGGATAATCCCATGGATTGAATTTTTATTAAGAGTTATTCTCCTAAAAATCCACAATATTATTTAGAATATTGGAAGTACATATATCCTTGTCTCAATTGTTATGGATATCTGTTAATATTTCTATATGTGGATCCATTGAAAATGTTATGAATGTTCCTAATGACACTTATGGCTTTTTTAAAGATGGTTGTGTACTGGTCAAAGGATATAACACTAAAATTTATTCAAAAAAGAAAGGAATACATGGGGAAATTACATGAGATGAAAAGTATGTATTTTCCTAGTGTCACTAATATAGTATGGAAGATAATCTAAAAGAAGTTATTTCCATCAAACACATTAGTGAGTAAATCCCATATTGGAAAGATCATCGGAAATCATGTTTGTTTCACGATAGGTGTGGGTGAAAATGAAATTGGGATTCATGAACGAGTTAAGATAAAAAAACCCATCTGGAGGTGACAGTCCAAGAAAGATGGGCAACACCATTCCAAATAGCTTTCACTATAGTTGTGGGGTCTCTCTCAATCCTAATGGCATTCTAGTTTTAAAATTTGGCAATGAAAATGGCATGAATAACACCTATAATTTCATCCACAAATGAAGAAGAGATACTACAATGTCAATAGAAACGTCCTAGGATCTGATCAAGATGTTCTCTTAAGATTCCACCACATACAGAGGTTCATGGGTTCCCCTTTGAATCTCCACCCACATTTACATTGATCCATCATATAGGAGGAGCTAGCCAAAATACATCCATTGTTTATTTGGGCTTCAGATAGTTTCTATGAACTCCGATGCGGTGAATAATCATGAAATCCTTAACAGAGTTGTCACAATTGTCTTATTGTGAATTCATTTGGATATAATTATGTGATTGATGGTCCATGACATTAGATAGCACATCGATGTACTAATAATTATCCTTAGACAAAAAATGTAGGGCTTTCATCTCTTCCATATCCTATAATATTATTAATTATAGACTACATCCTTGGTGACATGGAATTTGTCTTTGAAAAATTTAATGGAATCAATTCATTGATGGATGAAATCATGAATTACATCAGCATGAAATCAATGATAATTATTATTAGTGTATTATTTTATGATCATGGATATATCATTACCTCTATTTCACTTCTATTTTATGTCTTTTCAATCTGTATGCTACTCCTTACAGAGTTTCTTATATCACCCTCATTTTTTTCCATTCCAATGAAAATATGGAAGGGTACTATAAAAAAGGTTATGTATATGATTTAGGGATACAATTTTTCCTGAAATAATTTCATCTATTTATATTTTGTTATTAAAAAAATTGTATATATGTATCTGGTATTCTAGTTATACTAACCAATTATATCATTTGTAAACTCCTCTACTTTTTAACAAAAATGTAATAATAATACCGAATCTATGTTTTTGATGTCTAGGATGTAAAAAATTACACTTCAAAAAATGGTTTTGATATTTTAAATGAAACTGGTAAAATTAGTTAATTAGGATTAGATTAATTTTTTAATTTAAAAATAACTACTATGGTTATGAATTCGTCGCCAAGTTAAAAAATTAAAATGAAAAGTAATATTTCTCAAAGGGGGAAAAGAAAAAGATTAGTCAAAAATATGTTTGCAACTTTATGGTTGAGATATGGATCAAACAATCCTGACCCCCTTTCCACATTTTCTCTACTTAAATTCCATTATACATTAATAATGAGATAATTATTATTGAAATTAGAAGGGTTTTTAAAAAAATTCACTAATATTAACTTCTAAGAAGATAACAATTACACCACATCAAGACCCACATGTCATTAAAATCACTCAGAAAAAAATCTATTTTATTCTCTTTATAACCATATAACAAAAACATAACCCCATGGTGTCTCATTATTATCCCAATCCCTTCAATTTCTAAGGGATTTGAATGGAATATTCAAGACTCTATCATTTTTTTTCTCCTTCTTATGTTTTTCTTCACAACTATAATATTCAAAATATCTCATCCTAATAATTATTAGATGTATTTGGTGTCATTATTATATTGAGACGTTTTTATATTAATGATACAATAATCTTTAATTTTTTTTCTTCCACAAATGAAAATAATGAACATTACTCATGTGTGTCTATAGATTACGAAATCCACAAAAAATCATTTGTTCATTTTATTGTAGTTAATAATTATTTAAAAAGTATATAAATTATAGTTCACCAGAATAAAATAATAAAAATAAAATCATTATGATTCTATAAAAACTAATTTATATTAAAAGAAATGCCTCCAAAACCACAATCATAAATTGAGTTATGGAGTGTTCAATTTTTTGTTTGTTTTACCACCATCATTAATGATGCTATAAATAATATTATGTATGAATATTTAAATATTTAAACTAATAATATTATTATATTTAAATAATATAAAAAATATAACAAGTTTTGAATATAGTATATACATTTTTTAATTTATTACTAAAACATCAGTTTTCATTCCCTGAAAAGACTAAAATAATCCAACATCGATTACATTTTTTACACTACATAACTAAAACAATAATAGAATCGTATAAGAAAGTTATAAAGAAATATAATAATTATTTTTTACGATCAATAATGATATATTAACAATGTACTTTGTATAAAAGTATCGGTAAGAACATATACATTTTAAAAAATGAAAATATAATTAATGTTATAACACACAATGATTAAAATAGTATATAACTACAAAATATTGGAATAATAATTTATTAAAAATGTGGAATATAAGAAATAAACATTTATGAATATGGTTATGAAATATATCATTATGGTAGATATTAATTTATTACATTATGTTTGAGTGTCACCTATTAATCAACAGAACAATTCATGGGCATATCATATTGACTTCAGTTTATTATGACAAGATTTATTATTATACACCTATTTATTATTTATATAGTTCATATATTTAACATGATTATATTTATTCAGAATCCATAGTTTATTTAACTATACATATTGAATTAAATGATATTTTATCCTCTAATTTTTTTTTCATAAATATTTTACCAAATCTGTATGGCTTTTTCATCACTCAATTCTCACCCATGTGCCAGAAAATCTATTAATAGTATAATTATATTTAGAAATGATATATTATAACATATTATACCATTAATATATATTTTTAATATATTTTCTAGAATATAATAATTAAAAACGTTTTTATTCCTAGATTCATCTAATGATTGGTTAAAATGGATATTTGTTATGAAGCATTTTCATTATTTTAAATTAAATTAATCTTAATATCTAAGTTTATAAATCCAAAAAAATCACTCATTCCAAAAGATTAAAACCCGTTAGTTTTTTCATCAAAATAAAATACCCCCACCCTTTTACATTTTCAAACAATTATTACATCATCCTTTTTACAATGTGGGGTCTCAACAAGGTTGTTTCAAAATGATAAAATTGGGTTTTCAATGATATAATAATAAAAAAATTACATTCACTATAAATTTTCCTTTTTATATGAAATATATATTATTCATGGATTTATTAGTAGATATCCTCTTCAAATAGAAAAATAAAAATTTATTCTCACATTATATTTTTGAAAACATTTTGTCTTCATCATGTATCCAATATTAAATCTTTTTTAATGTTTAAAATATTCCAATGTGTTTCCAATTATCATTTATAAGCATATAATTCCTTCACATGGATAATTTTTGAAACTCTTTAGAATAATAGATTTAAAATTATTTTTGTTCTATTGATCTTGGATTATGATTTTTAGAGATACTTGGATTCTTAAAAACCTTTCTTGGAGTAGAATAAATTTTTATTCAATATGATTTTACGAGACATTTCATTTTAAATAATGTTATATTTTCAAAAATAGGGAAAATATTTTAAAATCCTTATTGATTTTAGTAAAAAACATTTCATTTATTATGAAAAAATTGTGTTTTTTATATACATTCTTTTCACCATGAATTTTAAAATGATAAAAGAAAAAATATTTTCCAAAATTTCATTTTATGGTTTTTTCATTATTTTAAAATAATCTATCATCGACGAGGTTAGGTATCATGTCCTACAAAATTATTTACTTATATAAATAATTATTATTAGTTGGAAAATTTTATAACATCAAATAATTTATGTCATGGTGTCATTTGTATAATTTATGAAAGCCATATTATTACCATGTGTTCATTATGAAAATTAAATGATTTGAATATTGATATTTTGTTAAAAATATCCAATTTCCAAGAGTTTTTTCTATGATTATATCAAAATATCATTAAACCGGCCTTATTTATATGTGTAATTTTAAAATATGGCGATTTCTTTAATATGGGAAAAAATGTAAAATTTATTCAACGCGTGGGACCTATATCACCCACCAATATATTTTCTAATGGATTTTATCTTAGGATATTGAAATTTCATGTGAACTATTTAGCCAAAATTAAGGTTTAACTTTTTTTATTGTGATTGAAATTAGCTCTAATAACAATTTTATGTTTGTGTGTCTTGGTTTGTCTCCATGTTCATATAGCTAAAAAACTATATTTTTAGGATTCTGAAAAAAGAATTCCTAAAATATTTGACCCATGTTATATGCTTTACTTTTTATATTCTCATGTAATGTGGAATGTTTAATTTATTGAGGTGTAGTACATATATTTCATTCTTATGGTTAAAACTTTTTTTATTTATGTCTTTTAAAACAACATACACTGCCTTATTTTGTCACTCCAAATTTTTATGATCTAATGTTTTTATCCGTTAATTACACTATGGTATTAAAGTATAATCTATTTATTTTTATATAGGAAAAAATAGTTTTTATAATATTAGGGTTTAGCTTTTTTTGATTTTTGGTTAGTGATTTTTGAATATTAGTTTAGTTAGATTTATTATTATTGATATTTAGCCTTAGTAAATACTGTGGAGTTGTCTCTATTAATTGGATGCTCTCATAGAATATTGGAAAATACTTTAATATTTTTGTCCATAATAATATATGTAACATCCTAGGTAATTTAATGATAAATAAATTTCTAATCTTATTAACATTAATAAATTATGTTTTATAGAGTTATATCCATAATAAAAATGTTATGTAATTTTTCATTAAAATGGTAAAATCATTATTTCTAAAAAAATAGTTTTTCTATGAAATATATGATTTCATTTAATATATATCATTTTATATTATTTAATTTTGTTAATAAATTAAAATACATTTTTTAATGTATCTCGTCAATATTATAATATGATGAATTTTATAAAAATTATCAAAAAGATTGATTTCTCAATAAATAATAAAAAACTAATTTAGATTTAAAAATGTTATCACCTTTAAAGAAATTAAAAATTATTAATTATTTTTACAATGTTTTAAAAATAAAATAACCACAATTTTTTTATTAGTAATCTAATTATTGTATTCATAATTAATTCTATACATTATTTGGGTATAAAAAATTATACGTGAAATGAATTATTATTTCAAACGCTTTTACATCACATTTTACACATTTAGTTTCATGTTTTATTATCAAACATCTATGAATTAAATATGAAAATATGTTTTAGTTATTTGGGAAAATAAAAAAATTATACTTATTTATTTCAACATAATCTATCATAATAATGAATAATAAAAATATTAAAAACAATTTTATGTGGATATGAATGAAATATGACAACCGAGGAATAATATATAGTGATAAAAGATAATATATCCTTAAATGGTAGTCTAATTAATTTTTGGTGACCTTATTTAAAATTTAAATCCTATATACATTATAAATGGTCCATATTTGAGACATTCTACATGATTAAAAAAGAAATGTATTTTTTATTTTTTGAAACTCTATTTGTGGCCTCTCCCCCACTTATAAAATGACACCGCTTTCCTCTCATATACCATGTTTTAGATCCTATTGGTAAACCCAATACATGAAATTATCACCATAATAAATTCCTCTCTACATCTTAGATTCCTTATATTTATAAAAAACCAACCTAGGATTCCTATCTCTATAAAAATAATGAGTTAATCTAAATAAGTGTTATATTTATTGAAAGTTTATTTTTATTATATTTTTTTCTACCTCCTTTTATTGCCTCATGTTTTTAAATAGGGTTTAAATAAAAATGTTTTCAAAAAAACCATTTTTCGATATGTGAGCTTTTAAAGAGAGATCCATAACAATATTCCGAGTGTTGGAACACATAAAGGTGTTCTTTTTAGTCATGGGTTAATACCTGATTATTTTCATAGGCGTTCGAATATGTCTTGGGAGCACTGGATCTGGAAAATTCCAATTTAATGGATCTAGAGAGGCTGCACACGTTTGCGCTCTAACCCATGTAGCATAACCAATTAATGTTTTATTTATTTTTATTAAATAGTTTTAAATGGGGGTTTTGTGTTTAAATAAAAAAAATTGTGAATTAAAATTTTATTATTATTATTATGGTGTCATTTATTTATTTGGATGTTAGAATATTTTAATTGCATGATTAATGGGGTGTAACATTTATGTAAAATTAATGTGGAATTTGGGTTTCTCAAAGAAACGTTTAATTATATGAGGGGTTTCAAATTTAATGATGCATTATTAATAAATAAATGTAATCTCTTTTTTAAAGGATTGGAAAATAAAAATAATGATATTATTATTATTATAGTTTTATAAATGAAATTATCATTATTAATTATGATAGTTATTTTTGTAAAGAATAACAATATTAGATTTGGGGGTATTGTTTGGAAGAGAATAAATGAAAGTGGAGTAATAATAGTAATATTATGACTATTATTATTATTAATATGAGTAATTTTTTTAATTGTTAATTAATATTAATTATATTAATGTTATGGTAGAAAGACTAAAAATTCATTTTTTGGATTACAAATCACTTTGTGGATATGTGAGAACAGAAAAAGAGAATCAAAATAAGGTTTTGTCCAAGGGAATCCACCATTGTAGACACTAGGAAAACCAACCTTATGGTTGAAAGAGAAAAACACCAATAGAAACAAGAGAAGAGTGGAGGCTCGACCTGTAGGTGTGGTTCACAATGCCTTGGTTTCTTCAACTATAGGCTGAAAGTAGTTGTCTGGATTCCCCCTTGTGGACCCTTTTTGCAGGATCTCCTACAGTGTGTTCCCCCTCCATAGAAAATCTACATGCAGCGCCTCCATGGTTGTGACCTTCTCCCTCAGTCGGACCAACAACAAGAGTGTGAAGAACTCTAGAGAAGAACAAGTAGCACGCAACCCCCTCTCACCGACTCCTATTTGTGTGTAATGATTTCTCTAAACTCTTCAAAAATATTTTCCACCTCATCTAGGTGATCCCATCAACGTATATCCCATGATTCACATCGGAAATTTGACACATTTCTTGCCTTGTTTTCTCAGCCAAAACACTATGTTTCTGGATTAATCCGATTGATGCATTCCTCTATTTTTAGGTTATGTGACTGTTGATATGGGACCCATTTCCCGATAATATTGCATCTTCTACCTAGGGTGAGGCATATGGAATCAATGTTTCCTTGTCATTGTCGCACCAAGTAAATATTATTTACACAGTTTCTTTTCACCCTGTAAATTAGTGTTTCAAAATTTATCTAAGTCCTAGGTATAGAGGTATCTGTGCGTAAACCATGATGCACTGGTTCTGGTCACATATTACTAATTTTGTGAATTTTTAATCGTTTTGGAAGACAACATGCACACAAACACACACACACTCATAGACACACAAACTCACTCACACAGACACACACAAACACACACATGCACACACACACACACAGTTATATATATATATATGAAGGTGTGTGAACATGAGACTATGGACCAGTTGTAGATTGGTGGCTGTTGTATGTCATGATGCTGAGTGTTAATCTTGTTCAACCCTGAGGTGGGGTCCATTTCCATGTGCTGAAATTTATATAAATTCATTTAGAAAATGATTGATATTGGATTTAGCTTTTAATAAGACTTTGTTTTAGGGCATATATTTCATATGTTGATTCACAACCCTTGATGTTCGTGAATGATGACGGCCATGTGAGATAACTGAGGACATGACCATGTGTTGGTTTTAAGCATGTATTGTAAAAATGGTAAAAGTGATTCAATTAAACAATTAAATTATTTGAGTTGAGATGGATGAGTAATAGGGTAATTAATTGAATAATTAATTATCAATATGTGAGTTGGGAAATTGTGTAGTTTATGGAATATTGTGAATATAGAATTCGAATAATTACATAACATGTTATAAATCGGATGATAAAATAGGAAACTATTAAAGATTAATAGATATATTAATTATTACATGGTAAATGGAGAATGTTTAATCAATTGATGATTTTGTTATGAGATTTGTATTTAGCTGAATGAGATAATTGATCTTGAGATTAATTAAAATATTTACTTCTTTTAAAATATATATATTTGTTAACAGATTAAAGGATGTTCTTGTGCAGTGATACTTTGGAGAATTAATTTTTTCGAAAAAAAATAATGGAATTGATATTAGAATGAGATAGTTAATTACAGAAACATAATTATTGGTGGTAATTTAATTTTTAGATTAATTAATTGATGTATGAATTCATGGTAATGTGTAGTTAGTTAATTTTTGCATTAATTAATAGATTTGTTATATTTAACTAATCGATTGGTTTATTAAGAGAATAAGGATAGTTGAGTAACAAAATAATTATCATGTTTTCAATTAAATAATTTGGATAATTAAATGTTGAGGTAAATATTTAGTTTCATTTATTTTGGTTAATTATAATTAATTGTTAATTAATTATTAATGATTTAGATGTTTAATTGTTAATTAATTGAATAAATATTTTACGGGGGATTTATGTTGTTAATTTTTTGTTGAAGGAATTGATGATTTTGATTAATTAATTTATTAATTAAATAATGGATGGTTTGGGGTGTTATAAATGTTGTTCTACAATAATGATAAATATATGAGTATGATTAATAAAAGTGTTTTGAGACAGTTACAGATTCTCCAAATACTCACAATGTGCTAGACATAGTGATCTACACCATTCTTTCATGTAAATATTTTTTATAGGATAGGTAATGATTCTCAATATATCCATTGGTTTTATGACAAGGAAAAATGATCCAAATACTCATGAGGATCCTAGAAATTACGGTCTATACCCATTAATTTACATTTGAATGTGGATCCAGTTGTTTATACATAAACTGAATTAAATATTTAATGAATGGTTATGTGATGTAATGAATTATGAATTGAATAAGGTAAATGGTTTAGATCCCTACACTACTAAGGCATTTATTGAGATACAGGGGTCCAAAGTTTCCTTTGGATTTATATGGTCAAATAATGAATATTAATTAATAGGGTAAATAGTTTATTTATGAAATATATATATAGTTATTTTTTAGACTCTTATTTACAACTATGAGTCGAAGTAGGTATCTCTGTCAGGTGTCCCTAAAGAATCTGGATAGGTTGTAGTTTATTTATTCAATTAGGTTGTTAATTTTTTATAAAAACATAGTAATTATATTTCACTATCTCAATTAGGATATGCACCGATGGTGTTGACCTACTGAGAGGTATATCTCACATCCTACTCATGCCTTCAGTGTACTGGGGTACTCTAGTAGTCCATTCATGTACATAGGACTACATACCATGGACATTGCTTTTTGTTGTATGCTAGTAACTGGAGATAAGAATAAATGACTGTCATTGAGCTCACGATTCTTGTGGAGTTTTCCCTTTTGAAATTGAGTCTTTTCATTGTTTCTATATTGGAATGTAATGCATTCTTATTTATTTACTACTTTTTCATTTTGAATCATCAGCATGACATGCATTCATATGTTATATGAAATCATACTTTCACTTCATTAGAAATTAAGTATTATTGCTTATTTTATTGATTGTTATTTACTATAATATATTGTTGTGAAACTCTAAGATGATGGTATAGTCATCCCACTATAACCTCCAAAGACCCGCACTATTAGTTTTCTACCTCTAGTGTACTAGGAGGTACGCTTGAGTTAATGTGGGGACGAGTCCGGCCGCCAGATATGGGGTGATCCAGGTCAAGATGTTACAAAGTCGAATCAAAGGGAATCTTTTCCATTATCATGCTATTTTGGGGTTGGTAGACAAGATAATAAGAATGTATCAGCTCTTTCGCTAATATTTGATCTATGTATTAATCACCCCATGTATGGGAAATGACCATGTGGCCAATTTATATATTGTTGTTCATGTATTTCTTTTTGATAATTGATATTATTTTACCATGACTGACTGGTGTATTCTCTACTACTTCATGATAATGAATATTCTGAATAATTTAACTTTCTATGATATGTAAAATAATTTGAATTATAGGCATCATATTAGTCACATAGAAATTAACATTCCATTAATATATTCCATGTCAGGTAGTTGCACTAGTAGGATGCCTGAAAATTTGGAATTGTGTTCCTTGGGTGGAATTCTATGTTTTGATCTACATTAGAATGCCTCATTATATGAAATGTTTTGGTGATATAATTATATTGATTGAGTGATTATATTCCATACTGTCTTAGATATTCACATGTTTTTTATACAATGCTCCTGTATTATAGCATGTTGTTGTGTTACTACGTATGACAACATGCAAGAGATGTTATGATGTATGTAAGTGATGATAATGTTAAAATGTCAAATTAATGTTGATTGTGATAAATGGGAGCCAAATTCTATTGATGGGTTGTTTGAGCACATTATCGATTAGTAGATGTCCACCCAATTGTTTGAAACTTATATAACCATAGTATGTTTGAAAATGGTTATAAATGTAATGTTGCTGATCATTGACTAAAATGAAATGTTTTGTGGTTTCTTTTTGAAGAACCATGATTGAATTAATGGGTCCATTGGAGGTCACCTTTTCAGTAAAAAGAATTTAGATTTTAAATTTTAAGTTTATATTTGAATATCAATGAATGATAAATTTTTAAAGAGGATTTTTTTTATAGCATGAATATTTTTCTGTAGGGCCTTGTTATGAAATCCAAGTTATTTGTTGTGAAAATGTACTTATGTGTTTGTAAAATTTCATTGAAATATTAAATGGTTTAAATGAATTAAGAAAAATTGATAAAATGAAAAAGGGTCTCTTGAACCATATGATTTCTGTTTTTTATGACCATGAGAGATGGTTAATGTTTATGATTTATTAGGGGATAACCCCTGGTAGGTATTTCCCTTTGAGTGTTTTGGGTGTTAAGGTATGTTTGTCCCACTACTCAGGATGACATTGTGAGACTCTAGTGTTCCGAAGCACTGATAGGTTTACCATATGACTTCAATGATCATATTTTGGCACGATGATCATGGATCGATGAATGTCACCCATATGCATTATGGTGTTCTAAAATAGTACATTGGTGAGTGGAAGATTATTTATTGTGACAAAAAGGAAAATCACACGGTGGGTAGTAACGCATAGGTAAGCTTTGAAAGAACATGAATACAATTGATGATATATGAATCAATGTTTTTTTGATGATGCATCAATAAGAGAATCTGATATTTTTGTGTAAAGAGTCAACCTGTGATAATACAACTGATCTTTTAGAGACATGGGTTCCACTTACTGTGCTCTTTTGAATCAGACGATCATGTCCCCTATATTGTCCTCGTCGTGTAGACACTATGTTAGTGTCGGTCTTTTGCCACTATAACGTTTTAAATGTTGTTGGACTTGATGAGTGGTTGTTATCTTGGTTCTATGCTGGATGAGTGGATTCTTTGGGCTATGTATTCATTCATGTTGGGCCATGTTGGTTTTTTTAAACTTTCCTAGTGATGGATTGACATCAACATTTCTCCAGAATACAAGTTTCTACTTCAGTGTGCACGATGTTGGTGATGTAACAATTTCAAAATGCACATTTCTAGTTTAAGGTTGAGTGTGGGTTTTGTGACCGTAATGTCATTCCATGAAATCATGTGCAACCAGTTTCTGTTGTCATTTGAGATTCAGCCTTCTTCTTCAATGAGGTGCATGTAATAACCTCGGATGTAAGCTCTATTTTTGTGTTTATATGGTAAAATAATATTGTGCATTGGTCTTAATGAATTAAGCGGTTGGACGTTGGTTTTGGTTAAAATTATTTTTTTCATTTGAAAATGTAATAGGGTAGTTCAATAGAAAAATAATCTCATACATTGTAGCTCACAATATATTGTAATATTTTCCCAGGTCATCTTAGGGAAGATAATTTTATGAGGTGGGAAAATTGTAAATAATTGTTTCTTTAAAATAGGTTTAAATACACTGGTTTTAAAAAAAACTATTTATCAATGTGTCAGTTTTTAAACAATTCTGTAGATCATTATTCTATTTGTTGTAACACATAAAGATGTTGTTTTTGGACTTGGGTGAATACCCAGTAATTTTCATGGGTGTGCCGATAAGTCTCAGGAGCACTAAATCTGGTAAGTCCACATTAATGGATCTGCACGGGGTGTGCACTATTGCAGTCTAACCCGTGTAGCATACCAAGTAAATATATTATTTATATAAATAAAATAATATTAGACGTGATATTTTTGATTAATTATAAGAATGTGATTATTATTAGTTTTATTATTATTATAATTATAATTATGGGGTCAAAAATTTATTAGGATCTTAAAATATTTAAATTTAATTATTAATGTGGTGCAATGTTTATGAGAAATTGATTTTGATTTTGGTTATCTCAAAGAAATGTTTAATTAAATGAAGGGTTTCAGATTTAAGGAAGCATTTGTGTTCAATAGATGTGTTGTGATTACCAAAGGATTGAAAAATAATAATAAGGATATTATTATAATTTTATTTTTATTAATGTAATAATACTTATTAATAAAGGTTATTATTATTTTTATAATGAATAGAAAAAAGGATTTGGGGGTATTGATTACGAATGATTAAATTAAAGGGGAGTAACAGTAGTAATATTTTGACTATTATTAATATTATTATTAAGAGTACTATTTATTAATTTATATTAAATTAATTATATTATTTTTAGTTGAATATTAAAAAAACATGAATAGAATAAAATAAGATTGGAGGAACGACCGGAAGGTGAGGTGCATGACCCCCCTCGTTTCTTCGTCCTTTGGCAAGGATCACCAGTCTGGCCTCCTCTACATAGCCCTATTCCTCTGGATCTTCTACAACATGTTCCCCTCCATAGATGATCTCCATGCAGCACTTCCATGATCATGACCTTCTCCCCTGGGCAGATGCCCTGTAGCCACACGAAGCACATGCGGGAAGAACTTGTAGCACACCACCCCCTCTCCCAAACTCTTCTTTGTGCAATACGATTCGTCTTGGACACTTCACAAATCATGTTTATGTCATAAAGGGGACTTTGTCTACGTATATCCCATGATTCACATCTCCCGTTTGACACCCCACTCTCCTTTTTTTCTCAAACGAATCCTTATGGGTCGAGTTTCATTTTATTATTGCATTCAACTTTTATAGGGTATGTAAATGTGGAATGCAGACCCATTGGTCCATAATCCAGCATCATCCACCAAGGGAAAGGTGGAATGAGTCAATTTTACACTGTCATCATTGGACCAGATAATTTTTATTTATACTCAATGTTTTTTCTCCTTATAAAACTAGAGTTTGAGAATTTATTTGAGTCCCTGGTATAGAGGTATAGTTGGGTAGATATTGTTGCGATAGTTTTCGTCACTTATTTCAAATTTAGCGAATTGTTAATCGATGTTGTAGAAAACACATACATATATATATATATATAACTATTTATATATACATATAACTATATATATATATATAAAGGTGTGCACATGTGCCAATATAGACCATTTCCATATTTGTTACCGTTGTAGGTCAACTGATAGAGTATTAATCTGGTTCCACCCAATGGTAGGGTGCTTTTCATATTTTTAAAATTTTTATAAATGCATTAATAATATGATTTCTAGTGGATTCATCTTTTCATATGTCATCCAGTTAGTGCCGATATATGATATTTGTATGCATGACCCATGATGTTATTGAATGTTGTCACCAACGTGAGATTAATGAGGACATGACCATGTGTTTATTTTAAGATTGTATTGATGAATTATTTAATGTGATAAATTTAAATATTTAAATTATTGGAATGGATATTGATGAGTAATAGGGTAATTTATTATATAATTAATTATCAATATGTGATTTGGGAAATTGTGGTATTTATTTAATATTTGGAATATTTAATTTGTATAATTACATAACATGTTATTCATTATAAGATAAAATTGGAAACTAGTAATGATTAATTGAATGATTGATTATAACATGTGAAATGGTGAATGATTAGTCAATTGATGATTTGGTTATGATATATTGATTTAGGTGAATGAGACAATATATTCAGTGATTAATTTTGATTCCTTTTTTTGGATAGATATTGATATTTAATGATGGATTAAATGATATGATATTTCATTGATACTTTATAGAATTAATTTTGTGAAATAAATTTGGGAATTGAGATTATAATGAGAAAATTATTTCCGGATAATTAATTATAGGATGTGATCTATTTTATAGATCAATTAATTTATGGACTAATTAATGGTAATGTTTATATAGTTAATTTTTGCATTAACATAGAGATTTGATATTTTTAACTAATTTATTGGTTTACTAATGTAATAATGATAATTCACTAGTGAATTAATTAGAATTTTTTAGATTAAGGAATTTGGATAATTAAAGGATGAGATAATTATATAGTTGAAATTTTTTGGATAAGAATTATTATTTGTTACTTAATTATTAAATAATGAGTTGTTAAATTGTTAATTTATTGTTGAATTATTTAATGGGAGATTTATGTTCTTAATTAGCTGTTGAATTAATTAATGATTTTGATTAATTAATTTATGAAATAATTAATGAATGGTTTTTTGAAGATAGACATGTTGTTCTACGAAAATGATAATTATAAATGTATTGTTGATAAAACATGATGTGAGATAGGCAATAATGTTACAAATACTCATGTGGTGATAAACATGGCATTATAAACCTATATTTTATATAAATATTGTTTTATGGGACATTGATTGATTATACAAATACCTATGGATTGTGAGACAAGGATTAATGCTCCAAATACTCATCTGGGTGCTAGAAATGAAATTGTATGTCACGACCCGTCCTTGGGGCCCGTGCCGTGAATACCCCAAGCCCGCCTTCCATATGTTAGGGGCTGGCGACGAGCACCAAGGCATAAATCCTGGTAAAAAGGGAAGGAATTTCCTTTGTAAAGTAAACAAGCACCATAGAGTACATGCGGAAGAAGTAAACACTAAGTAAAAACTGAGTACAACAGTAAGTGCAGAAATTAAAAGGGGCCGGAAATAAAACCCCAACTGTAAAGTACAACTCGAAAGGGAAAACAGAAAATGTAATGTAAAGCTGCTACACCGAGCTGTCCACTAGAAATCCCACCTGAAGGGTGGGTACAGATAGCTCCACTGCTCCTCGGGTCCCGCCGTCTACTCCGAGTATGTCCTGCCCAGTGGTCCACCTCCAGGTACCGTCCTGCTCTGCATGCCTCAACCACGATCAACGATGTCCTTCGTCTGCAACCAACACAATGTAGTGTGGGCATAGCCCGTGGAGGGGTGAGTATAAGATACTCGGTAGGGAACCCGAGATGCCCAAAGGTCTCCCAAAATCCAGAGAGGATAAACCACAAAGGAAAGATACAATCACGAGGTAACAACCGACTCTTCTTAGGTATATGCCCATACATATACCTAAGTCATCAATTCCAATAAACTCTAACCTCCGAGCCCAAGTACAACTCATTCCACACAGGAAAGTATACGTAATCCACACAGGAAAGCACAACACAATCCACATAGGAAAGCAAACAGGATTCAGCTCACACAGGTATACTTCTTCGAAGATGATAGAGATGATCACTGATCCATCTAAGTCATCGGACCCACAAAGGATCGATAGGTACTAACCCACACAATGACCCACATAGTATCGGTAGGAAACTAACCCCTGCAATGACCCACACAGGATCTAACACACACAGGATCTGTAGGCGCTGCCTCACACAGAACCGCTGAGCGCTGACCCACACAGGATCAGACCCACACAGGATCGGTAGCACTGATCCACATAGGATCGCTGAGTGTTGTAGTCGTCGTCGTCAAATCCACTGAGGATCTTTGTATAGTCGTCATCATCACAGTAGCAGTCGCATCCAGCACTAGGGTTCCTGCACACAGCAAGCTCGTTCGGCTCGTTCGGGAGAGTCCGCTCCACGATCCGAGAGGCTGATACATCAACTGACACATAGTCCAGAGTTGATGTATTCAAACGTTCCATATCGTCAATAGGAACTCAACATCGCAGACGGCGCGTCAATCGGACGCCCGGTCTGAGAGTTATTGGCTTATTCGTCCCAGGGGCCCGGTTGGTTTTTAAGGAAAAACCAACACGACCGTACTCCACCTACGTCCAATCCTTTGGCGGAGTATGCCAAAAGAACTGTCTCACGTAGAGGAATTTAACGAAGTCGACGTCACATCGATCGGACGTCCAAAGCTCATGATAGGAGTGTTTCCGCTCCGAGGGCCCGGTTGGTTTCATGTACGAACAAACTTGGCTGAACTCAAAGTAATCTGAAACCTTTAGTCCGATATACCGAAATGACTGTCTCATTCCAAGGATCGTGTCGCCAGTGACGTCGCGTCGATCGGAGATCCGTAGCCCCAGATATGGGCGTTTGAACCAACTCAGTCTGAAAAGAGGGGGTCTAGGCCCGGCCCGGCCCGACCCAGTACCCCCTGGGTCGGCCGAACCGGGTCGACCCGGCCTAGGCGACGACCCGGACCGAAGACCCGGCCCGCCCCGGAAGCCCTGCCCGGCCGGCGGCGCGGCCAGCGCAGCCAGCACGGCCTTTGCGCTACGCATGTGCCTAGGGAGGGGCGTTGCCCCCCCCCCCCTTTTGAAAACGGCGGCCCCTTAATTGGGGCCGCTTGAAATCCATCCAGGGGAATTAATTCCCTCGGTTCCCCCTTGTCTTCCCGGCCCCACCTGGCCGGCCGGTTTCTGTTCAACGGGATAGGTGATGGTCGGTCCCCTTCCAGCTCCGACACTGGGGGCCCGGTCCGGCCGTCGGTCACCTTGCTCCGCTGCGGCCCGGAACCAGCTGCGGCCCTTGTCATCCGGTGTGGTGCGACGACACCGCGCCCTTCCACCACAGCCCCGCTCCGGACACGGTGTCTTCGGTTCACTTCGATGCGGCGCGATAGCGTCGCGTCCTCATTCAACTCCTCGGCGTGGCGCGACGGCGTCGCGTATAACTCGCTGTGTAATTTCCGCGTGGAGCGACGACACCATGCCATTCCGTTCAATCCACAAAGGAATCAATCATAAAATAAGGAGGAGGGTCGGCCGTGTTTGTGCGGACCGACCCCCTTGCGTTATTTGATAACAAATAGTTTTAAACCACAAAGATCACCAAGTTGATATTCACAACAAAATAACTAAAGAAACCCCTACCTCGGTTTCAGGAACGGTGTACGTCAACGAGCCACGGAAGACGAGCGTCGCGGAAGTCGGGCGTCATGGAAAATGAACGTCGATTCCGTTTTCCTCGAGGTGCATTCGAAGAGGAAATGTCATTGGAATAAGACTTCACGTTCTTCAGCAGAGATGTTTTTTGTTGAAGAACGGTATTCTTCGTCGGAGGTGTTCCTCGTTGAAGAACGGTGTTCTTCACGTTCTTCGTCGATGTTGAAGAAGAAGAAGACTTCAAACATAGCCCTTTCTCTCCCAAGTCTCCACCACACGAACAGCTAACCCCAAAATAAAATAATCCTCCCACTTATTTTATTAACCTAACATAGGCTTTTAATTTCACGAGTTTGAAAATTCAAAACCCACATTTAACTCACTTAAGTTATTAACATAAGATGTTATAAAATTAATGAGGTGATAAGTTAACAAAACATAAATGGGGGGTTTAGAGAAGTTATGAAAGTGAGGGGTTGGGCTCGTGTGGGTCCCACCCAACCTTATCCTCTCAAGGTTTCTTATCACAAGTGGGTCCCACCCCCAACATCCTTACATAGGATAAAACATCCAAGTGGAAAAAAATAAAAATTGTTAATTTTTTTTTTAGTACCTCAAAAATTAATAACTCCCCTCGTGTAAACGAAACTCCGAAACAGGAGTTCCTAAGAAATTACCGGCGCTACGTTTCCATTAGTGCCCTCGGAATTCGATTTCGGGCACCTGTTCAAAATTTAGAAATTCTTTCTCGTTCGTTCACTAAACGTACCCGAGCCAAACTTCAGAAAATGATTCCGGGCACACCGGGCCTCGGAATCAGGTGTCGTCAGAAACTGCGTTCTTGTAAAATTCCCAATAAAATTAAGAAAAAATTTCCCATGATTTTTACGAGTCTTTACATTACTCCCACCTCAGGGGTTTACGTCCCCGTAAAGATACATCAAAACTAGGGAAACAAATGGAGATACTGAGCACGCATCTGAGCCTCCCGCTCCCAAGTGCTCTCCTAGAGGTTCCCGTGCTGCCATCTGATGCGCACTAGAGGAATCGACCATCCACGTAGGACCCGCTCTTGTCGATCCTCGATCTCCACCGGGACCTCAGCGAAAGTCGCCCCATCATCAACGTCTATCTCCCCATGGTCAATGATGTGTGTTGTGTCGTGCACGTATCTCCTCAGCTGAGATACGTGGAAGACGTCGTGCACCCGGTGAAACTGAGGTGGTAGAGCCAGGCGATAAGCCACCTCGCCAATCCTGTTGAGGACCTGTAAGGGTCCGATGAAGCACGGCGATAACATGCCGCCTCAGCCAAATCTCTGTAAACCTCATCGAGGTGAGACACGCAAGAAGACGTGGTCACTATATTCAAACTCTAGTGGCCTCCGCCTCCTATCGGCGTATGACTTCTGCCGGCTCTGAGCTGTCCTCATCCGCTCCTGGATGACCTGGACCTTCTCTGTCGTGGCCCGGACCATCTCCGGTCCCACAAGTGCTAACTCCCCAAGGTTTTTCCAGCACAAAGGAGATCTTCAAGGTCGGACGTACAACACCTCGTACAGTGCCATCTCAATGGTGGAGTGGTAGCTATTGTTGTACGCAAACTCCACCAAGGGTAGGTGGTCCTCCCAGCTATGACCAAAGTCGAGGACACATGCGTGGAGTATGTCCTATAGAGTCTGAATGGTCCTCTCTGTCTGACCATCCGTATGAGGGTGAAAGGTTGTGCTAAGACGTAGCTGCGTCCCGAAAGCCTCCTGCAATCCCTTCCAAAGCCGGGAAGTAAAGAGAGAATCTCGATCGGAGACAATAGATGATGGTACACCGTGAAGCCGCACAATCTCCTGAACGTAAAGTCGTCCCAAGCTCTCCACTGAGCCCTGCTCTCTGATGGGTAAGAAGTGAGCCGACTTAGTGAGTCGGTCGACAATCACCCAAATAGAGTCGTGACCTCTGGAAGTGCGTGGAAGTCCAGTCACGATGTCCATAGATATCCCATCCCACTTCCACTCCGAGACCTCCAAGGGTTGCACCAAGCCTGCTGGTACCTGGTGCTCTGCCTTCACCTGCTGGCAGGTGAGGCAGCAAGAAACGAACTCTGCCACAGCCTTCTTCATGCCCGGCCACCAGTGCTGTCGACTGAGATCCTGGTATATCTTCGCCACTCTAGGATATACTGCCAAAGGAGAAGTGTGAAACTCTCTCAGCACCTCCTCCCGTAAAGCAACTGGTACCAAGGTACGTCCTTTGAAAAAGATGTTGTGCTCTGCTCCAAAGGAAAAACCATCAGGTACATGTCCTGAGGATATCTGTGCACGCCGTGTCTCACAGTCGGCGTCCCCACGTTGTGCCTCCCTGACCCGCTGCAGTAGTGGAGGAGTGACTGTGAGAGACTGAAGAGAAACTACTCCATCTCTATCCACGAAGGATATCTGCAAAGTGGCTAGCTGCTCTGTCGTCTCCTCAAGTAGCTGAATGCTCGTCCTCCTGCTGAGGGCATCGGCTACCACGTTCCCCTTTCTAGGAGTATAGAGTATCTCAAATTCATAGTCCTGGAGGAACTCGAGCCATCGCCGCTGTCTCAGATTCAGGTCCTTCTGTGAGAAGATGTACCTGAGACTCTGGTGGTCCGAAAGGACTGTAAAGCGCTCACCCATCAGATAGTGACGCCACCTCTTCAGGGCGAAGACCACTACTGATAACTCCAGGTCATGGGTAGGGTAGTTCTGCTCATGCGGTCTCAACTGAAGTGATCCATTGGCGATCACTGCCCGCTCCTATATCCGGACAAATCCGAGTCTAGTCCATGATGCATCACAATAGTCTACGTCCCTACTCTCTCCTCAGGCAACCTCAAGATAGGTGCACTGGTCAATCTCTATCTCAGCTCCTGGAAGCTCTGCTGACATCTGTCTGACCACACGAAGGGTTTCCCCTTTTTCGTCAAATCTGAGAGGGGTGCCGCAACTCTGGAGAAGTCTGGCACAAATCTACGGAAGTATCCAGGTAGGCCCAAGAAACTCTGCACCACCATCATGCTCCTGGGTGGCTCCCAAGCTAGCACTGCCTAGATCTTCGCATTAACCACTGCAACTCCTGCCTCAGAGGTGACGTGTCCCAAGAAGTGGACCTCGCGTATCCAGAACTAGCACTTCGAGAGCTTACCATAAATATGGTGCTCTCGGAGTGTGTCCAGTACAACCCGCAAGTGGTAGGCATGCTCCTCCTCAGTCGTCGAGTAAATAAAAATGCCGTCGATGAAGACCATGACAAATTGATCGAGGTATGGCTGAAAGATCATTTTCATGAGGGACATGAACACTGCTAGAGCATTGGTTACACAGAAAGGCATAACCAAGAACTCATAGTGGCCATACCGGCATCTGAAGGCCGTCTTCTGCACGTCCTCGTCTCGAACTCTGAGCTGATGATAGCCTGACCTGAGGTCTATCTTCAAGAACCATCATGCTCCTTTGAGCTGATCATAGAGGTCATCAGTCCTCAGTAGTGGATTCTTGTTCCTCACTGTCACCTTTTTCAGGCGATGATAATCGACACATAGTCGCAAGCTCCCGTCTTCTTTATTGGCGAACAAAACCGGGGAAGCCCAGGATGAAACCCTGGGTCGGATAAACACCTTGCCCTACAAGTCCTCCAACTGTACCCGTAGCTCTCGAAGCTCAGCGGGGGCCATCCGATACGCTGGAGTCGATATCGGGGTTGTCCTGGGGTACAGGTCAATATAAAAGTCTTCCTCTCTGCGAGGAGGTAACCCTGGAACGTCGTCGGGAAAAACATCCGCAAACTGATCCACCACTGTAGGAAAACAACGACTCATTACGTCTACTGCTCCTACGATGAGGCAAGCCAACTGATGAGTGATGGGATATCCTATCCACTGTGGAAGTCCATCTTGTGCTGCGAAGGCTCCCTTCTCGCCGGTGAAGGTGAACCTGCTCCCGTCGGTGCATACAAATCGCACCTTGTGCCTAAAGTAGTCAATCTGTGCATGGACCGTAGATAACCAATCCATGCCCAAGATGACGTCGTAAGGCCTCGATGCCGCTACAAGAAGATCCCAGCCAAATATCTCACCTCCTAGAGTAAGCTCACACTACCGGCACCAGTGCGTAATCATTGAGTCTGCTCCCGTAGGAGTCTCTAGCCGTAAAGATCGAGCCAACGGCTCTGTCGGAATCTCCGAGCTACGAATAAGGGCAGTGTCTATGAAAGAGTGACTCGCTCCTGTGTCTATATGTACATCAGCAAGGGTGGAATGGACACAGATAGTACCTCAAATCATCTCGGGCGCACCGTGGTCGTAGGCCTCTGCTGCCTGAAGTTGTGCCTGTCTCTGCCCGCCAGCTCCCTGTGGTCATGGTGGACCTCCTGGTGGTAGTGGTGGTAGAGCCTCAAAGCGTCGCCCACCACCTACTGCTCGGCCAGCTCCTCTTCCTCATCCACCTCCTCCCTACGGACCACCACGGTCGACCCTCTGCCTCTGCCTCAGTGGTCCCTCAACCATCTGCTGCTCCTCGGCACGACAGTTCGGGCAATCACGATCCATGTGGCCCTGCCCGCCGCATCAGTAGAACTGCCTGCCTCTCGAAAGACTGGCTCCGCTCTGTGTGCCCCGCACTGCTGAACTAGTGTCCTGAGGTCGTCTGCCTGAGATTTCGGTCTTCCTAGACCTAAGAGTCATCCGTCGACTGCCTGCTGCAGAAGACTCTGCTACGTGCCACCCTACGGGGGGTCTCGGCGCTGGTGTAGACTCAGCAAGAAATCTCTCGATCAAAAGGGCCCACTACAGTACTCCTGTCTGAGTCGAATGTTGAGGGAGATCAACGATTCCCTGATCTCATTTCCCAATCCCTTCTCAAAGGTTCGGGCCCGGAAGAATGGGTCTCATACCATGTTGGTCGAGTAGCGTGAGAGATCGGTAAATATCACCGAGTACTGGGCGACCGTCATGCTGCCCTACAGCAGCTGAAGAAGCTCCTGAATGCGCACCGCACGGAGGGTGGCCGGGACGAACTCCGAGCGGAAGAGCCTCTCATTGTCCATCCAAGGTAGAGATGCCTCATCGTGCACCTGGAGCATCAAGCTCCACCATCGGCCCACTGCTGCGTGCAGTAGGCTCATAGCGAGGATCATCATGAGGTCTGCTGGTGTCCTCACTAGCCTGAAAACTTGTACGACTACCTCCAGCCAGTCCTCGGCTGCATGGGGGTCCGTCTCCCCGCGGAACCTGGGCGGTCGCTGGCACTGGAACTCATGCAGTGCACTGAGGTGACGTGCATCGTCAGCGGCTGGGGATAGAAGCATCAGTGGCTCAGTGGGTAGAGCTACTGCTGGTGCCACTGCTGACAAAGGGCCCTCCACCGAGGCCTCATTACTCGATGGGCTGTCGTCACGCTCGACTCTCGGAACCCTAGCTGGCTGCCATCGTGGGGCCATCCTGAAAGGAAACAGGTGTGCCACGGTCAGAACAGTATACCTGGTGAGCTGATATAAAGTAATCACAAAGAAAACTTGAGACACACATGCAATCAATGTTTTCGTGCATTAAGTCAGAAAATAGAAGTCAGGGTCCTGGTGTACGGATACGTCGGCCACCGCACCAACACTGGACTCCCTGGACTGATTACAACACACAATATGTGAAACACTATTGCATCACATAGAAAAAGATCAGTGTCTCCGGTGGAATCGAACTCCTTTGATACCAATTTGTCACGACCCATCCTCAGGGGTCGTTTCGTGACTACCCCAAGCCTGCCTTTCATAGGCTAGGGGCTGACGACTAGCACCAAGGAGTAAATCCCAGTAAAAAGGGAAGGCATTGCCTTTGCAAAGTAAAATATCACCACAGAGTACAAGCGGAAGAAGTAAACACTAAGTAAAAACTGAGTACAACAGTATGTGCGGAATGTAAAAGGGGCTGGAAATACGAGCCCAACTCTAAAGTACAACATGAAAGGGAAAACAACAACTGTAAAGTAAAGACGCTACGCCGAGCTGTCCAATAGAAATCCCACCTGAAGGGTTGGTACAGATAGCTCTACTGCTCCTCGGGTCCCGCCGTCTACTCCGAGTACTTCCCGCCCAGTGGTCCACCTCCGCGTACCATCCTGCTCTCCAAGCATCAACCGCGATCAACGTTGTTCGTCATCTGCAACCAACACAACGTAGTGCGGGCATAGCCCGTGCAGGGGTGAGTATAAGATACTCAGTAGGGACCCCGAGACGCCCGAAGGTCTCCCATAATCCACAAAGGATAAACCACAAAGGAAAGATAGAATCACGAAGTTACATTCGACTCTACTTAGGGATATGACCATACATATACCCAAGTCATCAATTCCAATATGCTCCAACCTCCGAGCCCATGTACAACTCAGTCCACACAGGAAAGTATACGTATTCCACACAAGAAAGCATAACACAATCCACACAGGAAAGCAAACCGGATTTAGCTCACACAGGTATATACTTCTTCGAAGACGATAGAGATGATCACTGATCCATCTAAGCCGTCGGACCCACAAAGGATCGATATGTACTAACCCCCGCAATGACCCACATAGGATCAGTAAGAAACTAACCCCCGCAAAGACCCACACAGGATCAGACCCACACAGGATCTGTAGGCACTGGCTCACACAGAACCGCTGAGCGCTGACCCACAAAGGATCAGACCCACACAGGATCTGTAGCACTGATCCACATAGGATTGCTGAGTGTTGTAGTCGTCACAGTCAAATACATTGAAGATCTCTGTACAGTCGTCATCGTCGTCACAGTAGCAGTCGCAGCCAGCACTAGGGTTACCGCACACAACAAGCTCGTTCGGGAGAGTCTGCTCCATGAGCCGAGAGGCTGATAAAACAACTGACACATGGTCCAGAGTTGATGTATCCAAAAGTTCTTCATCGTCAACAGGAACTCAACGTCGCAGACGGCGCGTCAATCGAACGCCCGGTCTGAGAGTTATTGCCTTTTTCGTCTCAGGGGCTCGGTTGGTTTTTAAGGAAAAACCAACCCGACCATACTCAACCTGTGTCCAAACCTCGGGCGGAGTATGCCAAAAGATCTGTCTCACTTAGAGTAATTCAACGAAGTCGACGACACGTCGATCGGACGTCCAAAGCTCATGATATGAGCGTTTCCGATCCCAGGGCCCGGTTAGTTTCGTGTACGATCCGACCCGGCCGAACTCAAAGTAATCTGAAACCTTTAGTGCGATATAACAAAATGACCGTCTCGTTCCAAGGATCGTGTCGCCACTGATGGCGCGTCGATCGGAGGTCCGTAGCCTAGGATATGGGCGTTTGAACCAACTCAGTGTGAAAAGAGGGGGTCTGGGCCCGGCCCACCCCGACCCAGTACCCCCTAGGTTGCCCGAACCGGGTCGACCCGGCCCAGGCAGCATCCCAGCCTGACGACCCGGCCCGGCCCGGAAGCCCGTCTTGGCCGGTGGCGCGGTGGCGCGGCGGCACGGCGGCGCGGCGGGATGGCAGCGAGGCCGGCGAGGCCAGCGCGTGTGGCCAGCGCGGCCTTTGCCCCGCACATGTGCCAAGGGAGGTGCGTTGCCCCTCCTTTATGAAAACTGCAGCCCCTTGTCTGGCCGGACCCACCTGTCTGGACGGTTTCTTCTCAATGGGACCGGTGATGGCTGGTCACCTTCCAGCTCCGACACTGGTGGCCCAGTCCGGCCGCCGGTCACCTTGCTCCGCCGCGGCCCGGAACCGGCCGCGGCCCCACTCCGGTCGCGGTGTCTTCGGTTCTCTTCGACGCGGGGTGATGGTGTCACGTCCACTTTTAAATCCTTAGCGTGTCGTGACGGCGTCGCGTATAAATCACCGTGTGATTCCCGCGTGGTGCGACGGAACCACGCCATTCCATTCCATCCACAAAGGAAACAATAATAAAATAAAGAGGGGGGTCAGCCGTGTTTGTGTGGACTGACCCCCTCGCGTTATTTGATAACAAATGGTTTTAAACCACAAAGATCAAAAAGTTTATATTCACATCAAAATATCTAAACAAACCCCAACCTCGGTTTCAGGAACGGTGTACGTCAACGAGCCGCGGAAGACGAGCGTCGTGGAAGTCAGGCGTCGTGGAAAACGAATGTCGATTCCGTTGTCGTCGAGGTGCGTTCGAAGAGGAGACGTCGTTGGAAGAAGACGTCGCGTTCTTCAGCAGAGATGTTCTTCGTTGAAGAACGGTGTTCTTCGTCAGAGGTGTTCTTCGTTGAAGAATGGTGTTCTTCACGTTCTTCGTCGATGTTGAAGAAGAAGAAGACTTCAAACTTATCCCTTTCTCTCACAAGTTTCCACCACAAGAACAACTATCCCCAAAATAAAATAATCCTCCCTCTTATTTTATTAACCCAAAATAGGTTTTGAATTTCAAGAGTTTGAAAATTCAAAACCCACATTTAACTCACAGAAGTTATTAACATAAGATGTTATAAAATTAATGAGGTGATAAGTTAACAAAACATAAATGGTGGGTTTAGAGGGGATAGGAAAGTGAGGGGTTGGGTTCATGTGGGTCACAACCAACCTTATCCTCTCAAGGTTGGTTATCACAAGTGGGTCCCACCCATAACATTCTTACATAGGATAAAACTACCAAGTTGAAAAAAATAAAAATTGTTAAATTTTTATTTTTAACTACCTCAAAAATTAATAACTCCCCTTGTGTAAATGCAACTCCGAAACAGGAGTTCCTAAGCAATTACTAGTGCTGCGATTCCATCGGTTCCCTCGGAATTCGACTCTGGGAACCAGTTCAAAAGTTAGAAATTCTCGCTCGTTCTTTCACTGAACGTACCCGAGCCAAACTTCAGAAAATGATTCCGGGCACACCGTGCCTCGGAATCGGGTGCCATTAGAAACCACGTTCTTGTAAAATTCAAAAAAAAATTAAGAAAAAAGTTCCCTTGAATTTTACGGGTCTTTACATTATACACCCGTTAATTGATATTGGACTATAGTTCCAATTTATCATACATAAAGTAAATTAATTTTCTAATGAAAGGAGATGTGATGTAATGAATTTTTCATTGAATATTTGAAATAGTTCAGCCCTCGGCACGGCTGAGGCATGTATTGAGATACGGGTGTCCGGGGGAACCAATGTATTTATATAGTTAAATAAAGAATATAAATTAATGTGTTAAAAATATTATTTATGAAATTATATTTATAGTTACTATTCATACTCGTTTTTTTGACTACGAGATGAATAATGTATCTCTATTAGGAGTCTCGTTGGATCAAGTGTAGTTTGTAGTTTATTTATTCAATTTATTTGTAATTTCATTATAAATTCATAGTAATTATATTTCACTATCTAGATTGGGTTAAGAACCATTGGTGTCAGCCTATAGATATATATATCTGACACGCTACATAGTCCGCCATTGAACTGGGGTGCCTAAGTATTCCTTTCTTGTTCACAGCACTAAAGATCTTAGACCATTCATGTTGTTGTATACTAGTACCTAGAGATATGAGAAAAGGACTGATCTGGGAATCTAGATGCTCATGGAGTTTTCCCTTTAGGATTTGAGTATTTTCTTCATTTTTTTGTTACAATTTAAAATATTCAGTTTTGTTTTAATCTTTTCCATTATGTATCATTAGCATGACATGCATTCATCTATTATATGAAAACCTGTCTTCCGCTACTTTTGGAATTATGTATTACTACTTCCTTTATTAATTGTTATTTACTCTAACATACTACTAAAAAAAATTTATGAGAGGTTATAGACTTCCCACTATCACCCCATATGACCCTCACTGCTATTCGACTGCCTTTGGCATACGGGGAGGCACGCTTGAGGCCATGTGGTGACAGGTCTGGCCACTGGTTCAGGCATGAGACGGGTGAGGAGGTTACACTCCTTAAAATTATCTTTCAACACGATGACATAATAAAATATTTATTCTATATACTATGATGTTTATAGGTTAATTTCATTTTATATATCTATATAAATCTCCACTTAAATCAGAAATAAAACCATCGTCTATTATTTGGGGAATACATCCTCATGAACCGATTTAATTAATTTTCAATTATGGCCTATAAAATATAGTTATAATGATGAAATATATATATATATATATATATATATTAATTATTCAAGTAATATATATATAAATATGGAAAATAATATATCATATTCTTTATTAACTTCACTTTCAGTGAAATATGATAATTTCATTCTTTGGTATGTGTGGATAACCACAACCATTAACTGATGTGATTCTTTTGTATGTGTGGATAACCACCCCCATTATAATGTAATTAACTTAAAGTAACCATCATTCTTGGTTTGTTTTAAAATTATAATTACTATATATAGCTTAAAATTATTTTATTTTTATTATTTTTTATATTATTGAATAACTACCTCTCTATTTATTATAAATATAAAAATTTTATTCTTGACGTATAATTTGATTATCATCAAAACCTATAATGTGAAATTAATTGATTAGTTAATTGTATATAACATTGAAATAAAAAATATTAACAATAATAAACATTAAAAATGATCTTGAGAAATTAAATATTTTATTCAAATTTAGTATTCAGGATGATAATGAAAAGATGTAATGGGGTGACCACAATGTATGGGACAATATTCGTTAATAACATAATTTTAAATGTTATACTATTTTATTTTCGAATTATTTTCATTTCATACATATATTCTTAAAAAAAAATTGATTTCTTTATATTGAATTAAATGAATTTGAGTGAAAATTTTATTTTACTTTTCTCTTAATTTTGTTTTTTTTAAAAATTAATCTTATACATATTATATATATACATATATATTACAAAAAAAATATAAAGTCATATTTTAACATATAAAACATTGTTTATTATTCCCACCACAATAACTATAATTTTATATTGTGATTATATTTATAGTTTTTATGTTTAACTGAAATAAAAACCATCCTTCTCATTATTCTATGTATTTTTCAATTAGGTTTTAAATAGAATTGATATTTTAATATTCGAAAATTAATTCTTATGAATGAAAAGAATATTTTATTGTTTATGAAAATTAAAATCTAATAATTCAATTATTATTGTTACTATATTATTATTGGATATTTTTTTGATTATGGATGATCTAGATATACCTCATGATTATGGTTGATCTCTTTATATCTTTAGATGATGGGTTATCCCATTATTTCTTTCTATTTGATTCTTTAATGGGATGGAGTTAACTAGTTAGGTTTCTCCGATGAAATTTTTTGGAATTTACTATGTAGGTTATTTAATTTATAGGAGTCCTTATAAAAGTGATGCAAAATAATTTCTCATGATACCTCGAACAATTATCTATACTTACTGAGGGTTTTAATGATAATCATATGATTTCATAATGTAGGATAGTGAGAAAATTTTCTAATAGAGTTTTTTGCTAAGATTTATGTGTGAAATGTTTATATTTTTTTGTATTTCATGTTTTCCAAGAAACCATTAAATTAATTATTTTCTATTTTCTATTTCCTATTAATTTTTTTGGAAATGTTACACCATATATATTGATTTATTTGTTTTGATACCTTTTTTTAGTGTACTTTTTTTATAATGGAAATTTATTTATAGAATTCATGGACCGACATGCTTCATTATTTATTATTATATGTACCTTATTATGAATTTTTTAATTTAAACAATTTCAAAGGCATTTCTTATGTTTTTATGAATGATTAATGAAAAGGATGTGATCATGATTAACTGTTGGGAGCATATGTCCTAGAAAATACAAATGTGTTTACTTTAATATTTTTTCATTTTAAAAATATTTTATATTGTTTGGTTGTGTATAATATGTGATTTCATATTTTTTTATGAAATGAAGATGGACTATTTGTCTAGAATTATAATCCTAAAATATCCCTAATAATTCATGGCAACTATTTCTTTTCTTAATAAGAAATTTTAAATATTGTTTATGTTTAGTTTATTTTAGTTTCTATTATAGAAAATGATTATATTACATTAGAAGAAATATAATGTCTCTAATGTAACTTAAAGGAATATAATATATAGTTATCATGGTATAGAATTTTAATATTATGTTGTTCATCATCCAATGTATCTATATAAATAATGTTATTTGATACAGGAAAGAAGAATGTTAATGTATCGATGTATCACGTGGGTAATATCCTTCCAAATCAGCATCCTATAATCATTGGAATTGGAACTGAGTAGTTTGTTAGTATGACCAATTAGTTTAAATAAAATATAAAGATAATTTTTATTCAGTATAGATTGAAATAATGTATACCATTGTGTAACATTTCAATATTGGAGCATTTTGTGATCAATTATCCTCAAACATTTAATAGACCTTCTAATTCAGTAATAGTCGATGGAAGAATTAACTATATATAAATTATATTAAATTCCATTGGTTATCTAGTTCATAAAATGTTAAAATTTTATATTTTCCATTTAAATGAGAATTCAACTAATTTTCTCAATTGATAATAAAACAAGTGGAATAGAAGATACTAATTCTATGAAATGAGATGATTTCAATAATATTTTCATTTAGATGTATTTTCTAAGGGTGATTGACATGAAATACAATAGAAATTAATAGAATATACATTGAATTATTATGACTTAATGGATTCAAATGAATAAAAAATATCATACTTTAAATGTGTTGGAAAGTTGTATTCAATATCATTATAATATATATTTTTTTACTCAAGATTAATTCCATGAATCCCAAGATATTTTTCCACTCAAAAAAATTAAAATTTAATATAACCTAATTTGATGCGTTTAGAACACAAAAAATGGAGATTTTTGATATAAAATAATTTCATAAAAATGAAGTTTAAAAGATATATATGGGAATCATAAATTTAATAAATATATAAAAAAACTAAATTCATGAGAATAATGTTTTCAGTTTGTCATATTGTTTATAAAGAGAACCTTGGGAAATGAAATATGAAATATGGGAAGTTCTTATAATGTTCTAGGTCTTAGGAAAATTATCCTGATAAAAAATATAAACATATTTTTTAGTGGTAATACCATCTCAGATAAGTACGAAATAGTGTGTTTTAAAGATAATGATATGTTTCATTACATTGATAGGTGTCTGTAAAAGATCCAAAAAGATAAAGAGAAATAAGAATATTAGAAAAAAAGTGTGTGTAATTCTTTATAAACTACATAAGTAGACGTTGGGATGTCAAATGATGAGATAAAATGGTAATTAGATATTTATTCCTATAATGAAAGTGCTTGGATTGATTAAATGTTTTCACATTATTTAATTTTTAATAAATTTCTTGGTAAAAGGAAACTCCTCTTTAAAAAATGAAGTAAACACATTTTTTAAAGAACAAGGTATTTTTATTATATCTAGAATAATTTACGACTGTCTTTTTATTAAAAAAAAATTATGAGTATTTCCTGCAACACTTGATTTTTTTTATTATATATTTTATTGTTATTCCTGTTACCATTCTGAATTTAGTTTACCAAGCTATGATAGATTCTTAATCAAGGGAGTTATATTTTGAAATCAGATTCTCTTTTATTATAGGTAACAACTCAAAAATTTAATATCAAATAAATAATATAATAAACATTTAAGAAAAGTAAAAGAAATTTCTTTTGTCTTCATATAGAAAATAATGGTAATTATTCAGATAAATGTGGTCGATTTAATAAATTCATGTATTTTGGTTTTTATGGATTGGATTCATAGAATTGTACAAAATCTTTAGGTTTGATTTACATTTTATTATTTTCCTAACCCTATGAAAATTTCAAAATGAAATTATCAAATTGATAAATGTAATACTCTTGAATTGATAAATTTACTCCTATAGTTTCTTGATAGTCATTTCATTCATCCAATCACTTCACCATGAGGTTACCTTATTTTTTTAAAAATATATTGTTAAATATGGAATTTAAATATTATAGAGCATTGAAAAAAATTTCCAGAATGAATAATTATATTTTCCCATTGTTGATGAAATATTTAATCATCTTTATTGGTCTAAGTATTTTTAAAAAGGAGATCTCTAGTCCTCGTACCCTCAGATGATAGTGATGGTGGATAGAAACCCCAATACTACATTTCATAACAGATATGTGAATTATGAGTTTTTTGTTAATCCCCCAAAGAACACTAATACAATATATATATTAATAGATATTATAAAAAGAGTCTTCCATTAATATTTTGAAAATTTTTAGTTTTTTATAGATAAAATTATAGATTAATATAAATGTTATTAATAAAATGAAATACATCTAAGTTTTTTTTAAACCCTAAAAGGTAAAATGTTATATTTTATATATTGAAAATATCATTTTTGAATATAGAATATTTAATTCATTTGATATATCAAAAATAAATATACCATAATATTGATACTAAAAAAACTAATGTGGTTAATGAAATTACATGTCCAAAAAATGTGAGTGATATTCATATCATTGTTATATTAGTATGTTATTACCAACTTTTTCTTGAAAAGAATTCATGGTCATCTATAAAACTTACTTTGCTAAAAAAAGTAGGAGTTGTCTTCATCTAGATAATGACTTTGTTATCTACAGGAATGAATCAGTAATGGGAAGGGATTATGTTTTAATGAATAATTATTGGTTAATTTCTGATAGTTTATATCGATTATAACATAATAAGATAAATTATCTTACATATTACCCAAAACATTAAGCATTAGTGTTTTCAATCAAAATATAAAGACATGATTTATATGGAGTAATGTGTGAAATATATATTTATTATAAAATATAGAAGTATATATTCATTTATAATGATTTGGAAATTAAAAAATTAGATATCGATGAAATTTTTAATGGAATACTATTGAATTATTAATTACTATCCATGTATGAAAAATTGAGTATCCAGTTATTTGAGTCAAAATTTTATAGCTTCATTAAATATGTTGCATCTGAAACATGATACATTGTTTAATAATTTAATGAATGATTTCTTATAAATTTTCATTCAGGAACTCTTTAGTATTTGTTTTAGTGTTAGTTAAATTTTCTGTACCATGAAATATTTATCAATGTCTTAAGATAGATAATTTTTCATAAGAAAATGATTTTTTTATGAAATTAATTATTGTAAATGAAGGTATTATGATATCTAAAGAATTTTATGTGATACTTGTGACACCTATTTTGAAAATTAAATTGTTATTGAGGCTCATTGTAATCCATTTCTAATTCATCGTGATAATAAATAAAATGTATAGACCACTAGGAAGATTTCCAGTGGCAAGTAATAAGGAAATGCATATTGTATTTTTCTATAGAATGTTTTATATATCAATTGGTTAATGAAAAATGGTAATTTATGAATGGGATCATTCATAAATTTTTAGTGACAATATTTAAATGCGAGAATATGTCCTTTGTTTTTTAATTATACTACTAAATACTCCTCAGTGTGATAATGTGATATAGGTTTTTTTTGATCGATCATCTAAATTTGTGTATTTTATTCTCATTATAGAAAAAATTAATTTTGATACACATTACCTAAATTATACATAAAATATAATTATATTACATATAATAAATCTCCCAATTATTTCTTATTGTGATCTAATGTGTACCTTTGATTTGTGGAAATGTCTACAGATGCCGTTGGGTGATGAATTTAATTTTCGTATATCCTTTCTTCTTCAATCCGATTGACGTATAGAGTGAACAATTTAGCCAATGTTGGATATGATTCAATATATTGAAAATTTTAGTATAATGTATTTTTTGATCAATATCAATCTTTTGTTGACTATTTTAATATTTACTCTTTTCATACAAGTTTATATATGTCACCATTGGACAAATTATATGGTAATTGGTTTTTGACAGATGTTTTTTAGGATGATGTTTGTGAATGAGAATTCATGGGATTATAATTTTTATAATTAATGGTAAGTATGTTGAATATTATTTAGTAGTACATTTGGATTAAATTATTTGGGAGTAAAATTATTTTTTATTTACATATAAATGATCTTTTATTCAATATATGTGATCATGTTTTACACTAATTTTCACTGTAGAAAAATATTAATAATATTGTTCAAAATGAAGTTTTAAGTATGTGTATCAATTAATCTTATGAAATAGTATCTAAATTTGGATCTTTATACCATCAAGTGGCCTTTCTTATGAATTTATCTAAAATATATAATGCATATCATTTTTTATTTCTAATAAAAAAGATTCCAGGAGATCCTCATCATTTAATCCCTAAAATTATTCATTTGGATAAAATACATTAAAATAAGGAATATCTAGTATGAATTAAACACCACAGAGAACTACCAAGTTGTGGTTTTTCAGAAAATAGATATTATTGAATATGCAACATGGGATTCATAAAAATGTATGATTGAAAAATATACTCACATGTTTATGTAATGAATTCAATTGTGAGTACAAGATTTACAGAATTTGTAAGAGTATAACAAAATAAGAAATTTTAATATTAATCATTTTAATTTCATATTAATATTCATTAATTTTATTTTATAGATTTATATACATTTTATGTATATTAGATATTTTTTTGTCAAAATAAAAAAAACAGTCTTTCTAACCTAATTTGTGTTACATGTATTATATTGTTTAATTATTAATTATAAAATTATATAATTTTAATTTAATAAATTTACTTAATTATTTTTAGTCCATCCTTTTTAAACTATCTTATGAATAATTATATATATTTTTTGTAAAAATATTTATCTCTTATTTAATTGTGAAATAAACTGATTCTTATCTAAAACTATCTTTTCAATACTTGAAATTAAAATTTTAAATTATGTTATAAATGGTTTGAATGTAAAATTATCTCATTTTTTATAATTAATATATATTTTTTAATTGTAAACATCAATTTAATATAAAGAATATATTATAAATTTAATTTATTTTGAAAAAACATTTTTCCATTTTTTAAGGTTTTGATTCAAATAAAATTCTTCCAATTTTATTAATTGGGTTTTATAAAATTTATTAAATATTTTTTTATTGATAGTAATAATAATTATTTAATTATTTTAAATAATATTTTAGTCTTAATAAATATTAATATAGTAAACATTTATTTCCACAAATAAGTCTAAAAAGAGTTTATTCGAAGTTAAATAAAAGTTTTAATGGAAAAAAGAAATATAATAGTATATAAATTCAAAAAAATACATATTTATTCTATATATAATATAATATTGAAGAATATTCTATTTTGGATAGATTATTATTGAGTAAAACAATAATATATTTTATTCACTTAAAAATTACCTAATGTATTATCTCTCCCAATTATAAAATGACAACCCATCTTCTATCATCCTTAAACATCAATAACCATTTAGATCAGAAACATAAATTAATATAAAATTATTACATCAATAACTATGTCCAATATTCCTCATTTTTTTCATAAAAATAGCACATATTGGAGTTGCGTATAATCGTAAAGTGGTTGTCAGAAGAAGATGTAGAGTTCTAAACCAATGGACATTGTTTGATTTCTATTTATAATTCAATTAATTATTCAAAAAGCATAAACAAATAATATATCTATTATCTTATATATACATAAATTTTGTTATGTTAATGGAACATCTTGTATCCATCAACTATTCTAACAAATGATAAATGAATCCTCCATTTTTTAGTACAGTAGACTACCACCATGCAAACAAATTAAATTCATTTTCAATCACTGCATCTCATAGATGGATATAATGATATATAATATAATATATATATATATATCATATTAATGATATATTTATCATTTCATAAGGACAATACGTCATTTTTTTATTAAATTTCATCCAAAATGAATAATAACGTTGTTTATATGTACATTTGGATTACTACATCCACAATGCAATGTGATATGTTTTTAATAACCAAGTAACATGGATACTATATATAAGTATATTTAATGAAATGTTATTATATTTATTAAATACATATCATTATGGAATGATAAAATCATATTTATCTTTTTTCCCCAATGCTCTTGGAAAAATGAATATGTTACTCCAGTGTATGTATGACATTAAATCTTGATGATTATAAAGTAAATAATTTTTCCTAAAAATCATGCCTGATTGAGTTTAAAAGTATTAATAATTTTTTAAAAATCATAATTATATCATAATTTTTATTTGAGATTTGATGGAACAATTACCACCTTGACAATAATAAATAAAACTAGGTTATTACAGACATACGAACTAAATATCATGAAATAATTACATGTGAACATAGTTGAGTACGTAATAGTATATAGCATGGAAAAAATTAATATAAAAGGAAAAATAACCCTGAAAATTATTTTAATACAAAAATAATTAATATATTTTTAATATGTTTATTATAAATAATATATTTGATGATTCACACTCTATTTATGGGACACGTTACCTTGAAACCCCTCATTATAATTGTTTTAAATATTAATTATCTAAATATTTCTTAATAGGACACATTATTAAATAATTTGATACATTTATTTATATTTTCATAATTGGATTATTATGATAATTTTATTATACATTAATCATTATTTCAATCATTATCAGAATGAATATTTTTATGGATTGTAAATTGATTTTTTTAAATAAAAGGAAAAAAGGAATGCTCTATTTTATGAAATAATGAACCAATTGAATATCCTTAGTTATTAAACCTTATTTTTTTACTTATTACATAAGAATAATTCATGTTTCCTTCAAATAAATTTTGTTTCCATATTATGTGTATTTTTTGAACTAGATTTAGGTGGAACATATATTTCAATATATAGAAATCATTTCATAAGAATGAAGATAATTTTTTTAATATGATATTGAAAATGTAGTATTTTCTTAATAAAAATTATTTTTTGGTTCATGGGAGTTGTTTATAAACACTGGTGAGCCTGGAATATTTCTCTAATACATTTGGTAAATAGATGTTGGTATCTAATTAGGTTTCACATAATAGGTGATTGGAATTTACAAAGTATTATATGACATTTATAAGCGTGATTATAGGACTAATATAAAAAAGATTCCCTTTAATGACCCAATCACTAGTTAATGAGAATGTCTCTTGATCTACATCAATGTATTATTATGAAAAAGGTTATAAAGAATATAAATTTTCATTTTTTTAGGTTTTTGGATTTCAAAACACTGTTATTAATTGTTTTCATTGCTTATATTTTTATTAAAGAGTGATCACATGATTAGTATAAATATAGCGTATTAAAAAATCCAATTTACATAGAAAATGGACAGGATGGCCTCATCATGTAGAATTTCCCTGAACGAAGTAAATTTTCAGAGCTCAAATTTGAGGTGGCGTCATCGGGAATCACTCTAGACCAATGCCATGGTGAGATTCAATGCATTATGCTCGAAAAGAACTGACTACTAGAGAAGAAGATATTGATAGAGACTATCACCCAAGTAATGTTATCCGAGCCACCCCAAGAGTCTGTCACCATCGCACACCTTACCCTTCAGTTCTATATGTGTTTTATAAGGGGTTATGTTACAAGACCTTATCACTATGATTATGTTCATTAATTTTGTATATAATAAATAATATACATTTTTTTCATAATGTTACTTTTTAAATAGATTTTAATGTAAAAATATAATTTTTAGTTAATGATTATAACTATTGGACAAATTAAAAAATTTTAGAATTAAATAATATTTTAATTAAATGTTATTAATAAATTACATTTTATTAAATAAAAATTATTGTATAATTATTATGAATACAATTATGATTTTTATTATGGTTTGAAATCCACTTTTTTAAAACCCCATGAATTTTTGATAAATTTTGGTTATTCTTTTAAAAGTAAAAAATTCAAATATTTAGAAAATAAATTAAATAAAATGAATATTATTTTATAAATTAGGGTGTTGAAATTATCCAATGGTGATTTTTTCATAATTTTCCAGGACAGTCGAATTAATGTTTGAAAATTAAATACCATTTAAATATATAATGTGTACTATGACATCATAATGACCCAATAGTGATATAATAAAATATTATATACATTAATTTGGGTAAATATGAGTTTTAAAATTAAAATAATGTTATTTTAGGTTTTTTTTATTTTTCTTTACAAATCCTTTGTGGACACACAAAGACTTATAAAACATTTTAGCTTTTTAAAATGATTTCTTTGAGAGTGTGACTCGCCTCCACATAAGAAAGCCTAATATTTTAAGAAGATCAGTCACTAGCCTTATAAAATGTTGTTTTCAATTCCCTTTGGAAAACAATGTGCAACACCCATGGGTTGGTTTGATTTTTTGATTTGTTTAATGTCAGTTGTCCCAAACACAAAAAACAATGAATTATCTCTCCTTTCCTATATAGACTCACCAAAGCTCTAATTTACTCTTCGCTCAATGAATTATGATTTCATCCAACCTCTACCCTCCTCTCTATATAATCCTCCACAGGCTCCATAACCTCATAATAATTCGCTCTCAATCCCCTCCCAAGCCTTTGGCATCACATTTCCATGTAACGGATTTCTTCCCCTATCATTTTTGTAAAAGTTTATTTATGTTGCAATACTATTGTATTTTTAATTATAAATGTGGGGATATGTTTTCAAACCTCTCATATACTATCCTATTTATGTTTGAATGATGATATCCCTCTTTCCCTCTCATCTATGTGATGTATGTATACGTGTTACCATGTAAAAATTCTATAAGGAATTTTCATATCGTCAATTACATTCAAGCAATTCTTTTGTATTATAAGTCTAGATTCAAATAATTATGTTAGGACATGTATATATATATGAACCCCATTCCATAAATTTAATGTAAATATGATGAGACTACCCTTTCCCTCTAATCAATAATTTTTTTGAATTTTAATGTCACGCCATTATGCTGCAGAATTTAGACATCCATTTTCTAAACTAGAGGCATTGTGTCATGAAAAAAATGCACATTTCCCTATAAAAGGTATTCACCAATATAAAAATTTATCTATTGATTATATTTCTTAAAGTATGAATTCCACATTCATTTATAATGGAAGAAATAATGACCTATAATGATTCCATGTTGTATGATCCATGTGGCACACTTATGCATGAAATGAAATGTTTATGAAGGGTGAGCCATGATAGCACGCCAATTCATTGGGTAAAGATCAGTATCATGACATGTCAGGTGAAATGAGGGTTCAATCATACCAATTCATGTGAAATGAGTATTTACTCATGAAAATTAAAGTGAAATGAGGTTTTACTCATGCTCCATGTGCATTGAGCATTGGCTAATGCTAATACCATGTTTAAGTATTGTTGCAACATTCCTGTCCTATGATAAGAACACTATTTTATTCCTTTGTGTTCATGTTTGTTTTATAATCTATTGATTTCACTAATTCCTAACATGTATTATTTTCTTAATTCTATGCCTTTTGTAGACCCTTACTGTACTTTATAGCTCACACTTTTCTTATGCATGTCCCCAGGTTATCCGATGAAATGCTAATTACGTGGGAATGTAGTGGTCAAGTAATGTTTATTTTCAATTATGATGTTGTGTTTCCCATTTTAAGTCTTTATGTAATGTTTGTAAGCCCCAAATACTCTAGACCTTTCAATCGTCCATGTTGTTGTTGAGACAATAAGGTTTTCCTTTATGACTTTTCCATTCCTTCTTGTTTTGAAAATCACAAACACCTTATCATTAAGGAAAATTGCTTTTATAAGGAAAAATGCTTTCTTAAGGAAAATTGCTTTTATAAGGAAAAATGCTTTCTTAAGGAAAAACGCTTTTATAAGAAAAATTTATCCTTATCATATTTTCATTAATATTTTTCTTAAGTATGAAATTCGGATTCACTTTCTCGGAATCATAAAAACTTTGATATAAAAGTATTCTGTTTAGGATTCGGTTCTGGACAAGAACTATAAGGAAGTTTCATTCCGAATTCCGGATATGAATTCTGACTTAGTTCTATTCCAGATTCAGGATACGAATTCTGAAGAAGAATTCTCATTACGAATTCTAATGAAGAAATCCCATTCCGAATTCTCATTACGAATTCTGAAGAAGAATTCTCATTACGAATTCTGATAAAGAATTCTCATTACGAATTCTGATGATGAAATCTCATTACGAATTCTGATGACGATTTCTCATTACGAATTCTGATGATGAAATCTCATTACGAATTCTGATGATGAATTCTCATTACGAATTCTGATGATAAATTCTCATTACTAATTCTGATGATGAATTCTCATTACGAATTCTAATGACGAATTCTCAATACGATTTCTGATGACGAATTCCTATTCCGAATTCCTATTCCGAATTCTCATTCCGAATTCACCTATTAAACAGAATCTGATTATCATTGTTTTATACACTCTGAATTTATTCACTCCGAACTTTCACTCCGAAATTTCTATTCCGAACTTTTATGTTAGAGTTTAAAACGATGTCGTACTTTCTGTTACACTTGTTTTGTTATAAAACGATGTCGTCCATTTTGTTATAAACTAACCGTTGTCTAAGTGACACGTGTACAGGTCCCTCCGAACTTTAAGGAAAATATGACCGTTGGAGAGGAGCCGACCTTACCTATAAATAGGAGCTCATTTGAAAGAGCTCACTGCTGATGAATGCAGATGCATATGCTGATTGCTGAAAAAGTGCTTACATGCTGTTGAAGTGATTTCTAGAGAGAGAGTCTCTTATTAACTCTCAAAGCTTCGTGCAACTCCGAATGTTGGTGATTACATTCGAGGGCTTCCGGGGATAGGAAGACAGAGGTGCCGACTACCTTAAAGATCGAGGGCTTTCTTGCTGAGAAAGACAGAGGTTGCCGACTACCTTAAAGATCGAGGACTTCCTTGCTGAGGAAGACAGAGGTTGCCAACTACCTTGAAGTTGAGGGCTTGCGGGGATAGCAAGGCAGAGACTCCGATCTTCGTATCGAGGGCTTACTCTGGTGTGGGTAAGACAGACTTGCTTGAAAGTATAAATCAAGGGACCTTTATCCAAGGTTGTTGGATATCCTTCTCTTTGGGTTAAAAGACTATTATCTTGTTACTAGTAGTTTTACTACTTGTTGTTATTCTGCTGCAATTTGTATCTTAAGGAAAGTATAACCTTCTTATACTTCCTTACTTACTCTGTTTCATTTAGATTCTATACGCTTTAAGGTAGAATCTCATATTGTAACTTTTGTTAAGTTTCAATTTCCGGAACCATATTTCCGGAACCTATTTTTGGAATCTCTTTCCAAGTTTAGTTCGGTGTTAGAGGTGTTGTGAATCTACTTAGTTTAACTTTGTTAAACTTAGTCCTTTCCTTTTCTTAAGGAAACTTTAGTTGTTCATAACGAACATTAAAGGTTCCAAAGGAATTTTTAAAGTATACAATTCACCCCCCCTCTTGTATATTGAGCATCTCATATCATATTTCGATCCTACAATTGGTATCAGAGGTTGGAAACCTCTTACTCTATACCATTCTTACATTTGGTATCAGAGCCAAGGTTACTGAAATACTTGTACTCACATACAAGTTTTTCTTGCTCACTTTTCTATTCCGAACTTTATTTCATTCCGGATTATCCATTCCGAACTTTTCTAATTCCGAACTTTTTGATTACGAATCTTTTGCTATTAACAAGTTTGTTTCCAAGTTTTTTTAAGTATGGTAAGAATGAATGTTGGATCTATTGACAATCTAAATCCTACAAGACCACCAATCTTTGATGGTAATGATTATGAATACTGGAGAGATCGTATGAAGACTTTTGTTATCAATACTGGAGTAGATAACTTTGTCATGCTTACTGGTGACTATAAAATTCCTGACAAGGAAGTCAGAACCTTTACTAACCAGGAAAAGCAAGAATATCAACTCAACTATAAGGTACGCAATACTTTACTGTGTTCAATGACTAGAAATATATATAGCCAAATTTCTTCTTGTGAAGCAGCTAACTGTATATGGAAGAAGCTAGAGGTTACACACTTTGGGACTTCTAAGGTGATTGAGACTAGAAGAGCTATGCTTAGAGCTGAATATCATGGCTTCAGTTTTCCTTATGGAGAACCTATCTGTAATGTTCAACAAAGATTTATGACAATTGTCAATAGTCTACAATCTATGGGAGAAAAAGGTTTAGATGATGAAGCTCTTGTGGACAAGATAATTGACATTATGCCCAATGAGTGGGAATCCAAGAGAACATCTATAGATGAGAACAGGAAGGTCACTCAAATTACTCTTGATGAATTATTTGGAACTCTTCTACAACATGAGACAAGAATGAAGAGAGATGCTGACAACATCAAGAAGAAGAATGGAAATGGAACAGTTGCTTTTACTACAACTTCAAATCAGATGAAAGCTAAGACTCCTGAGAGAGTAACCAGATCCAAATCTAAGAAAGTCATTTTCCAATCCGAATCTAGTGAGAGTGAAGTTTCAGAAAATGAATTAGCCAATCTTGCTCGAAGGATGAACAAGATAGCTGGACAGAGAAACTTTCAATCCAAGTATAAGAAGAAGGATTGGAAAGATAAGAAAGATGGAGAAGTAACTTGTTATGAATGTATAAGAGCTGGACATATTAGACCAGATTGCCCTATGCTCAGAAAGAAAGAAAGGAAGGAAAGGCATTCAGACAAGAACAGGAAGAAGTATTACAAAACCAAAGCTAAGAAAGTTCTGAAAGCTAATGACACCTGGAGTGCCAGTGGTAGTGACTCTTCAGATGAATCTTCTGAATATGAATCTTCAGGACAGAAGAATCTTGGTCTTATAGCCAGATTACCCATTGAAAATCATTGTCTTATGGCTAAGGTACGAAATGCTGAATCATTGACCAATGTTTCTTTAAATTCGAATGATAGTAAGTATTATAACTCTTCTGATGAAGAATCATCTTCTGATGAAGAAAATACTTTACCTACTTTTGAAGAAGTCTCTAGGTTTGCTGAACTTCTTGAGATTGAGAATTCCAAACTCAACAAGAAACTTGATAAGGCAAATTCTAGGAATTCTATTCTTACAAAAGAGATATCAGATCTTTCTAAAGATCTTGATAAGAAAAATGCTGATTTTGAAAGTATTTCAAAAAATCTTGAGGAAGTAAGTTCTGAGAAGAACAAACTTGCTAAAGAATTAGAAAAAGTAATTTCTAATAAAAATGTTTTCGAGCCTAACTCTAGTTCAAAAACTAATGATTTTGAGGATAAAAACTTGGTTGTAAAACTCAAGTCCGAAATTTTTTCCTTAAAGAAGTGTTTATCAAACTTTACCCATGGTAAGGAAAATTTTGATAAGATGTATTCTCAAATACGACCTTTAAGAAATAAATCCGGATTTGGTTATACCCAAGAAAAATCTGTTTTCAGCAACAATTATTTTGTTCCTCAAAGTGCCCCATTTTGCACTAAATGTCAATGTGGTGGTCACTGGGCAAGAAATTGTTCCTTAAACAAAACCCAATCCTTAGGTTTTCATAAAGCTTACTTTTCTAAGAAAATGTGGATACCAAAAATTTTATTGTCCGGAAATCTCGGATCCAAACAAGTTTGGATTCCGAAAGTCTAAACTTTGTTCTTAATTTCAGGAAAATAAAGAAAGTTCCAGCAACAATATTTGGTACATGGATAGTGGATGTTCCCGGCATATGACTGGTAACAAAAGCTTTTTTGAAAAGATGATCAAAACGAAAGGAGGAAAGGTAACTTTCGGAGACAATTCTAAGGGAGAGATTGTTGGTATTGGTAATATTGTTCTTTTAGGTAAAACTTTGATTTCAAATGTTCTTTTTGTTAAAGGTCTTAAGCACAACCTCATTAGCATAAGTCAGTTATGTGATGAAGGTTACCTTGTGAATTTTAGGAATGATAAATGCTTAGTTCACAATTCAAAGGAAGAATTTATTCTCTCAGCCAATAGGCAAGAGAATGTTTACACCTTAAACTTAGAAGACCTAAGAAGCCAAGATTTACCTTGCCTAAGTGCAATGGAAGATCACTCTTGGTTATGGCATAGAAGATTAGGACACTGTAATCTTAGGAATCTATGTAAACTCTCTAAGAAAAAACTTGTTAAGGATCTACCAGAGCTTAGATTTGATTCTTCTAAAGTTTGTGATCCTTGTCAATATGGCAAGCAACATAAATCTAGTTTTAAGTCAATCGGTGAAGTCTCAACAACCGATGCATTACAGTTGGTGCATATGGATCTTTTTGAAACAACACAAACTGGAAGCATTGGAGGCAAATACTATGTGTTTGTTCTTGTTGATGATTACACTAGATTTACTTGGGTCTATTTTCTAGCAAGTAAATCTGAAGCTTTTTCTTATTTCAAAAGTTTTAGAGCCCAAGTTAAAAATGAGAAAAACCTTCCATTGAAAACTATTCATAGTGATCATGGAGGAGAATTTCAAAATTCAGATTTTGAAACTTTTTGTAGTAAGAAAGGTATTACTCACAACTTTTCAGCACCTAGAACTCCTCAACAGAATGGTGTAGTTGAAAGAAGAAATAGAATTCTTCAAGAGATAACTAGAACCATGTTGAGTGAATATTCTATTGCTAGACATTTCTGGGCTGAAATTGTAAGTACATCCGGAACTTGTCATTTCTTAGGAGATTCATTAGTTTCTTGGTCATGCAAGAAGCAACATTCTGTTGCACTCTCCACTGCTGAAGCTGAATATGTAGCAGCTGGAAGTTATTGTGCACAAGTGTTGTGGATGCAACACACACTCACAGACTATGGCTTGAGTTTTACTAAAACTCAAATTTTGTGTGATAACACAAGTGCCATTGCCCTAAGTAAAAACCCTGCACATCACTCCCGTGCAAAACACATAGATATTAGGCATCACTTTCTTAGGGATCACACACTTAAAGGAGACATTATTCTTCAGTTTATCGGAATGCAAGAACAACTTGCTGATATTTTCACAAAATCTTTACCTTCTGATAGATTTGAATATATTAAACAGAAGTTAGGAATGATAACCGTAAGGTAATCTTCCTCAATTAACTTTCTGTTGAAAAATCTCCTTACAGTAATAAACTCCTTTTCATAGGGGGAGTACATTTGTTTGTTTATTTAACAAAGTTTTTCAAATTTTGTTTTCAAACTTTTCGGAACGAAAATTTCCGGAATGGAATTTCCGGAACAACAATTTTCCAGAAAGGATATTTTCGCACAGAATACTTCTGGAATGGAAGTATTCGTATTGAAAATTTCCGGAATGGAAAACTTTCGTACTGATATTTTCATAACGGAACTTTCATACTGAGTCTTTCGTATTGAATTTTCGTGTTTACCTTTTTCGTATTAAGGTTTTCGTATTTAGTTTTTCGTATTGAGCTTTTTGTAGTCATCTTTATATTACCCATTGCGAATAACTTTCCTAAGCTAATCCGAAAGGCATGATTTCCTTACTGAAGTTTTCGTAATCATATTAAACTTGCTGGCAATTTCTTATAGTTTGTTTTTTGGTTTTTGAATTTCTTAAATCTTTACTTTAATAAAACCTCAAAAAGATCGGATTCAAGCTTTCAACCGTTAGATCTGATCTCAGATCATTCTAAACCGTCAGATCAACCGAGGAAGTTGAACCGTCATCCCAATGCATATATAAAGGGGACCCTATTTTCTCGTCCCACATCGATTTCAAGCTTTTGCGTGCTGAAGCTCTGACTCTCTGATTTAAGGCCGTTCCGAACTACAGATTTTCAGTTCCGAACTTCAGCCTTCTCAGTTCCGAACTTCTCAGAGACTTCTAATCCGAATGTCTGCAGAGTTAGCTTCTCAAGAGATGTCTTCAACCAAGCCCATTTCACAGTGGTTAGTCTATAGAGAACGGTTAGTGCATCCGAATTTCTTCAGCAACTATGATTCTATCATTTCGAAGAATATCATGTTGAATGGCTGGGAGGATGTTGCGATATCAAAAACCGGCAACCAAGATGAAGTCTACTCTGACTTGCTTGTCGAGTTTTATGAGACAGTTGCTTTCTTTGTGGAAGACAATAGAGAAAAATTTTCTTTCAAATCGTATGGAAAGAAATATAAGCTATCTTACACCAAGGCTGCAAGCTTGGTAGGGATGAGTTATGAAGGGGAAGCTGAGTTTATCTCGCACGTTCTGCCAGACTCCTTGGGTAGTTTCAACAAGGAGAAAGCCTTAGAAATTCTCGGATTAGATGATGATAAGGCTCCGAAAATTGCAAGTCTTTCTACAAACTTCCGGATTCTGGAGTTATGGGTGCAAGGGCTTATCGTACCGAGAAAAGGAGACAAGGACAGCTTGAAAAAGAGTGAGATATACATCTTGGATTTTCTGATAAGTCTAAGAAAGTTCAACCTGATGAAGCATATTCTTCTCAACATTGATAATTTGAAGAAGGGGAATCTGAGAGCTCAGATAGTGATGTACCCGACAATATTGTCGAAGCTGATAGTTCGGTGCCTAGAATCCTTCAAGGTTGCTTGTAGTTCTAAGCCGAAAGTTTGCAAGATCATGTTGCTCAGTGATGCAACTCTTAAAAGGATGAATATAGATTTTAACAAGGAGTCAGGGAAATTCATTGATCTACCGCCTCAAGCAGAAGTGACTCCGAAAGTGGCTGATCCGGAATCATCAAAGCCAGTAAGGAAGAGGAAACAGAAAGAAGTGGTAAGTGAGGCTGAGGAACCCAAGACTAAGGAAGTCCATTCCGCACCTCCTAAGCCTAAGAAGAAGAAGACATATACTGATGAGGTTGCAGCGAAGTGGAGAGCTGACAAGGAAAAGAGGAAGGAAGGAGATCCGCAGTTCGGATTGGATCCTGCAGAGGCTAAAGCTCTGAAAGAAAAGGCTGCTGATGAGCTTGAGAAGCAAGCTAAGGAAAAGAAGCTGAAGAAGAAGTTGTCAGAAGCTGAGGCTGTGCAAGCTTTGTTGAAGTTTAATGAAATGGTTTCAGCAACCATTGCCGTTCCGAGATCTTTTTCTCTGGAATCTCTACCTGAGACTCCAGGAAGTAATCTTGTAACTCCGGAAGAGGCTGTTCCTACTGAGGAAGTAGAGCAAGTGGAAGAGGTTGAAGAAGCGGCTGAAGGAAGTGGTGAGACAGGAGATGTGCTCAAACAAGTAGATGAATATAAGGGAACTCCTTCGGAACACCTGTCGCTCCGAACATCTGAAGCTCAATCTTCAAAGCTTGCTACTCCTGCAATGGAAGAAGAAAAGGGAGAAGAAGAAGTTACTTGTCAAGAAAATATTTTACTTGATGCTGCTCAGATAGGAATCGTGGAAGCCAATGTTCAAGAAGTTGCTGATGAGGAAGATAAAATTGTTCAAGTCTCTGATAGTGAGAACAGATCTCCGGAACAGGTTTCAATTCCGGAAAAACAAAAGGGAAAGCAAATTCTTGCTGATACCCCGAGTTCAGAAAAAAGTTTGAGGAAGGAAGCTGGTAGCTCTTCTAAGAGGAAGTTGGAGCTTATTGAAGAAGAAAATTCTCCTAGCAAGATTTCTGATTCGGAGTCATCATCGTTGGGGCACGATTTTGTTGTACAGTCCTTGAAGAAGTTGGTGGGAACAATTCTGACTTTCTCCAGTATTGACTCTCGGTGCCAGATGCTCCAACATACAATGAATCAGAAAACCGACTCCGTATCCATGGTTATGGATAAATGTGTTGAGATAGAAGCCCAGTTCAAAAATTTCTTTATTGGTTACGAAGCCCATAAAAGATCGTGCAAAAGGATGACTAGCTGGTCGAAGAAGAATGTGGAAGAGATGAGGTTGCTGGTTGAGTTTCAGGAGAATGTTAAGGATGCATTTCAAACTGAGGACAAGAAGTTTCATGAGATGACTACCTCATTCGATGAGAAATTGACAGAGGAAAAGAACATTCGGAGTCAGGAAGTAAGAGATCTGAATGGAAAGCTCAACTCTGTTAATCAAAGTTGTAAATTTGAAAGGGATCATCGGATCAATTTTCTAGAAAGGATAAAGTCTCAGGAAGATAAAATGGAAGCTCAAGAAGAAAAGTTGAAGACTCAGGAAGAAATCATTGAAGCACAGTCAGCAAGAATAGTTGCCTTAGAAAAGCAAGCAGAGGAAGATCATAAGGATCTCAAGAAGATCAAGACAATTCTCAAGGGGCTCATGTCGAAGGAGAAAGATCCGAAATGACCAATCCGATTTTTTTGTTGTAATTTGTTTTTGTTGCTGACATTTCAAATATAATGAAAATTGTGCTTGTTGTTTCTATTGCTGTCGTTACTAATCTTTTCAGGTACTTTGTTATTTTGTTTCCATTCCCTCCAATTCTTTTTGAAAATCACAAAGGGGGAGAAGGAAAAGATCCTTAAGAAAAAGAGGAAATCTAATAAGTGCTTATCAAAGGGGGAGAAAGAAAAATACCCAAGGAGATAGAACTCTAATAAGAGTTTGTTTAAGGGGGAGTATTTCTTAAAGAAACATCACTCCGGAAATATGAATACGATCCTTAGAGACTCAAAGCCTAAGGGGGAGTTAGTCGTATTCATCTATATTCTTAAATCAAGGGAGATAAGCTTTAATATGTTTCTTTCTTCTTAGAATAGCTTTTTCGTAAGGATGTTTGTGCTTTCCAAAAAGGGGGAGATTGTTGAGACAATAAGGTTTTCCTTTATGACTTTTCCATTCCTTCTTGTTTTGAAAATCACAAACACCTTATCTTTAAGGAAAATTGCTTTTATAAGGAAAAATGCTTTCTTAAGGAAAATTGCTTTTATAAGGAAAAATGCTTTCTTAAGGAAAAACGCTTTTATAAGAAAAATTTATCCTTATCATATTTTCATTAATATTTTTCTTAAGTATGAAATTCGGATTCACTTTCTCGGAATCATAAAAACTTTGATATAAAAGTATTCTGTTTAGGATTCGGTTCTGGACAAGAACTATAAGGAAGTTTCATTCCGAATTCCGGATATGAATTCTGACTTAGTTCTATTCCAGATTCAGGATACGAATTCTGAAGAAGAATTCTTATTATGAATTCTAATGAAGAAATCCCATTCCGAATTCTCATTACGAATTCTGAAGAAGAATTCTCATTACGAATTCTGATAAAGAATTATCATTACGAATTCTGATGATGAAATCTCATTACGAATTCTGATGACGATTTCTCATTACGAATTCTGATGATGAAATCTCATTACGAATTCTGATGTTGAATTCTCATTACGAATTCTGATGATAAATTCTCATTACTAATTTTGATGATGAATTCTCATTACGAATTCTAATGACGAATTCTCATTACGATTTCTGATGACGAATTCCTATTCCGAATTCCTATTCCGAATTCTCATTCCGAATTCACCTATTAAACAGAATCTGATTATCATTGTTTTATACACTCTGAATTTATTCACTCCGAACTTTCACTCCGAAATTTCTATTCCGAACTTTTATGTTAGAGTTTAAAACGATGTCGTACTTTCTGTTACACTTGTTTTGTTATAAAACGATGTCGTCCATTTTGTTATAAACTAAACGTTGTCTAAGTGACACGTGTACAGGTCCCTCCGAACTTTAAGGAAAATATGACCGTTGGAGAGGAGCCGACCTTACCTATAAATAGGAGCTCATTTGAAAGAGCTCGCTGCTGATGAATGCTGATGCATATGCTGATTGCTGAAAAAGTGCTTACATGATGTTGAAGTGATTTCTAGAGAGAGAGTCTCTTATTAACTCTCAAAGCTTCGTGCGACTCCGAATGTTGGTGATTACATTCGAGGGCTTCCGGGGATAGGAAGACAGAGGTGCCGACTACCTTAAAGATCGAGGGCTTTCTTGCTGAGAAAGACAGAGGTTGCTGACTACCTTAAAGATCGAGGACTTCCTTGCTGAGGAAGACAGAGGTTGCCAACTACCTTGAAGTTGAGGGCTTGCGGGGATAGCAAGACAGAGACTCCGATCTTCGTATCGAGGGCTTACTCTGGTGTGGGTAAGACAGACATGCTTGAAAGTATAAATCAAGGGACCTTTATCCAAGGTTGTTGGATATCCTTCTATTTGGGTTAAAAGACTATTATCTTGTTACTAGTAGTTTTAATACTTGTTGTTATTATGCTGCAATTTGTATCTTAAGGAAAGTATAACCTTCTTATACTTCCTTACTTAGTCTGTTTCATTTAGATTCTATACGCTTTAAGGTAGAATCTCATATTGTAACTTTTGTTAAGTTTCAATTTCCGGAACCATATTTCCGGAACCTATTTTTGGAATCTCTTTCCAAGTTTAGTTCGGTGTTAGAGGTGTTGTGAATCTACTTAGTTTAACTTTGTTAAACTTAGTCCTTTCCTTTTCTTAAGGAAACTTTAGTTGTTCATAACTAACTTTAAAGGTTCCAAAGGAATTTTTAAAGTATACAATTCACCCCCCCCCCCCCCTCTTGTATATTGAGCATCTCATATCATATTTCGATCCTACAATTGGTATCAGAGGTTGGAAACCTCTTACTCTATACCATTCTTACAGTTGTATCATGTTAAGAGCTTATGTAATAAATCATGTTTAAATCTGTAATAAACATGAGGGTTTTTATAGTTCGTATCAAATTATAGGATTTGTTATTTTTTTGGATTAGGATTAGAAAACCATAATGAAAGCCTTCGGGATAAGACTATTTATATTAAAAACATCCCTAAATTTGGCTGATTAATAACTATGTGGTATATCATGAAAATACATCCTTGTCTATATTCGAGAAGGTAGAGTCTTCTTTGAAACAAATGTACCTAGGAGTGAAAACTCTGATAAGGAGTTTTAGGCTTGACCCAGGATATCCATGAAACCGAAAATGGGCCTTGCTGCACTCTTGGTTAGAACACTCTCGGAGGATATTTTTTAGTTAATTCACAATATTAGTATGAACCATTGTTAGGAGAATAAAAAAATACCCCTATGAATATATAATGGGAAGTAAATCATTGATAACATAGATTGAAGCCTATAGATTTATAAGTTATGAAATAAAAGAAATTTATAAGTCATCCCTTTTGGACTTTTGAGTCCCTTTTATGTGTTAAAAAATTTAAGAGTACACATCCAAAAGTATATGTCAGATTGAGTAAAACCAGAATAAAAATGTAAAAGGTAGGGTTATCTACCAAGGTTCTACAAATTATTTTATATCCCAAAAGATTAGTTGAACTATCCTAACACCACCACAAATATTGTAAGTAAATATGTCAGTGAGACTGAAAAATAGGGAAATCAGTGCATCCTAGGAATATAACTCCTTCCCAATCACAATTTTGGGAATGAACATTCCAGCAAACCACATCAAACTCTCTCTAGTGGAATATGATACAATTATCTCCATGTATTGGAATTCCTTTTATAGATAAAACATAAATTTATGTGAGAGGGATATGACTCTACAAATAGAGAATCAACCACCAATTCTTTACAAGGAAAAGGAGGAGGATGAATCTTCCTAGGCACCATCATCTCAAGCGTGGATATTACTACCCTATGAGCACACGTATCTGGCACGGATTATTGAGTCCAAAGAAGAAACCATCCTTGATGACATGCCTATTGTGAGGGAATTCGATGAAGTGTTTCCCTAGGAATTGTATGGTCTTCCTCATAGAAGAGATGATGAATTATCAATTGATCTTATACATGGGGAGTTTCCACTATCCATGAATCTTTATAGAATGGATGTTGTGGATCTTGAGGAGCCTAAGAAACATATATATTAGAATCTGGTTAAAGGGTTTATATGCCCAACTGAAAGGTGAAGATCTATGAAAAGAATAGAATGTGTGAGTTCTGTTTGAGGGAGGTATCATTATTAGGCCATATCATCAAATGAAATGATATTTATATGGATCCCTCCCAAACAGATGCAATAGAGGGATGGATGAGGCCAAAATCGTTAATGGATATCCATAGCATCCTGTGGTTAGAAGGAAATGATCACCAAATTGTGAGAAATTTATCACGATTGTGAAACCCTTTTAACAGGAGAACTCTTAATGGATTCATGTTTTCTTGGAGAAATGAATTCTATGAGAGACTCAAATAGTTGAAAATGAGGATTATCACTACAATTGTGCTCAATTTATCCAGAAGTGTAGAAATTCTTATATAATTCAGTGATGATTCGAAAAGAGGCATGGGATTTGTTTTGACGAAAAATGGAAAAGTCAATGCCTATGATTCATGGAAATTGAATTTTACAGAGAAAAACTATCGAACACATGATATGGAGTTGGCTTTAGTGATATTCACTTTAAAAATTCGGTGGCATGTAATAGTTTGGGTGAAGTGTCAAATATATATAGGCCACCAAAGACACAAGATTATATTCACGTAGAAAGAGTTGAACAGGCGACAACAGAGATGGTTAGAGCTGATCATAAACTATGACTACTCAATACATTACAACCATTAGAAAGTGATCAATGTGGTGGATGCTCAAAGTAGAAATGTTATAGATATTATATCATTAATTATAATTGAAAAGGATCCAGTCTTCTTAGATTTGATGAAGATAGACATGGGAATAATAAATAGGGGATAATTATCATTTATTTTAAAAATTATTATTCAATCAATACTTTTTAAAATGTTAAAGGATCCTCAAAAGGATGCTGTGGGAATTTAGAAGAAGGTGGAAACTATTAAGAAAGAGAAATACTTGGATTTTAGTGTCAATAAAGAAGGAACTGTGAGATTTGGGTCAAGTCATTTTGTTCCATCGAATCCATAGATAATGAAGAAAATTTTGGATGTTGAAAAAAGTTATAATTTCTCCAATAAACCAAGAAACACAACGATATATAGAGATATTCGAGATCATTGTTGTTGGGATAACATGAAGAAGGATTGCACTGAGTATAAATCAAAGAGCCCGCTGTGTTATAAAGTGAAGGCTTATAGTATGAAGTTTAAGGAGAGGATGAACCATTACCCATTCCAACATGGAAATGTGAGAACATCCCCATGGACATGGTCACTGAACATCCAAACACATCTAAAGGAAACGATGCAATCTTGGATGTTTTGGATATTTTTATAAATACTATACACTTTATGGAAATTTGGGAGGATTTATCATTAGATCAACTATTACAGATATACATCAGAGACATGGTAACGCTGTATAGAGTACCGCTATTGATTGTATCTGATAGATATACATGATTCACCTCTATGTTTTGGAAAATTCCTCATCATTCTCTGTAAACTGAGATAATGTTATGTATGGATTATCATTCTCAAACTGATGGCCAATGTAATCAGTCAATGCAAACACATGAGGACATGTTGAGAGCGTACTCAATAGACTTCAAAGGATGATGGAATCAATATCATCCACTGGTTGAGTTCTCATAAAATAATAGTTTACACTAAAAAATAATAATGGCTCCTTATGAATCCCTTTATTGGAAGAGATGTAGAACACTATCATGTTGGGATGAATATGGGGATAGAAAACTCCTAGGATCATAAATGGTCGAAAAATGGTGGAGAAGGTAAATACCATCTAGCAACACAATAATGTTGCTCCGAGTTGAAAAATGAGCAATACTGATAATCTTCGAAGAGACCTAGAGTTTGTGTCGGGGACATGGTATTCTCTTGTCTATCATCATGGAAGAGAGTTATGATATTTGGGATGAAGGGAATTATTAGTCCAATGTACATCAGTAATTTTGAGATCTTTAATTGCAATATAGCAGTTTCCTATTGACTAGAACACCCACTAATCCTATCTCAATTACAAGATGTATTCCATGTAACACTCTTGAGGAAGTACATACCTGACCCATCACAGGTACTCAATCCATAGGTGGTACCATTAGAAAATTACCTCTCATATGATGATAAGTGGGTTATGATCATAGATTGCAGACACGAAGAACTACGAAATAAGACAATGCCTCTAGTAATGGTATTGTGGTGAAACCAAAAATTTGAAAAAGAAACATGGGAATCAATGAAAGAGATGAAGCACAATTACCCACATCCATTTTAGTGTGGTAAAAGGAAATCTCAAGGGAGAAATTTTTTAAGGGGATAAAATTGTAACGAACTAAACTTTTGTTAATGAAAATTCATCTATATCTAATAAAATTCCTCATTATATAAAATGGTTATATAAAAAGGCACTTTTGTGGTTTTATGTTTTTGGATATGAAAATACTTTTATGTATTTTTATCGTTGCTAATATAGCCATTGAATAGTGATGACCTGATTAGTATAAATATAGGGATTTACCAAATCCAATTTACTCAAAAAAAGGAACTGATGGACTCATCCAGTTGACCTTCCTCGTATAAAGAACATTTTTCGGTGCTCAGAAATGAGGTGGCTTCATTGGGATGTTTACATGACCAAATATGAAGATGATCTTCAACACATTACACTCCAATGGAAATGCCTATGGGAGTAGTGGAAGTTGATAGAGATTAGCACATGTGCGATGTTATTCAAGCCACCCCAAGAGCCTGTCACAAACACACACCTTACCCTTTAGTCATATATGAGTTTTATAAGGGGTTATGAAACAAGACATTTTCACTATAATCATGTTCATTATTTTTGTATATAATAAATAATATACATTCATTTAAATTTTTTTTCTGTGTTAATTTCTTTATCAAAAATAGCTTTTTATAATAATTAATAAATATATTTAGACGGATTAATAGATATTTTATTTAAATAATTTTTTAATTAAATATTATTACAAAATTACATTTTATTAAATATAAATGACCGTCTGATTATTATGAAAACAAGTGTGATTTTTATTAAAAATTGAATGCTAATCTTTGTCAAAACCCCTTGTTTTTTTATAAAGGTTGGTTTTTATTTTAAAAGAAAAAATTCATGTCTTTTGAAAATTATTTAGATAAAATGAATATTCTTTTAGGAATTTGGACGTATATATTATCCAATGGCGTATTTGTCAAATTTTTCGATGATAGTCGATTTTTGGGTAATAATTTATTTCCATTTAAATATATAATTGCACTTATTACATCATAATGAAAAGTGATTTAATAAAATATTATTAACATTGTGTTCATAAAATATTTGTCTTAACTTTAAAATAATGTGATTTTAGGTTTTATTTATTTATTTTACAATGCCTTAGTGGACCCTTTAATACTTATATAACATTTTATCTTTTTAAAATGATTACATTGAGAGTGTGACTCACCTCCCCATAAGAAAGGCTAATATTAAAAGAAGTTAGGTCATTGGACTCGTAAAATATTTCTTTATACACCCCCTTGGAAAAACCCTTTTCCAAAAAACATGGGTTGGATTGTGGTTTTGATTAGTTTAATGTGTGGTGTCCCAAACCTTAATAATAAAAAATTCCCTCTCCTTTCCTATATAACCCACCCACACTCCCACTTCGTCTTCACTAAAAGGCATTTATTTTCATCCAAACACTTTCTTCTATTCTCTAGAATCCTCCCATGGCACCCCAACTTCCCAATAAGCCTCTCTCAAGCCCCTTGCATGCCTTTGGGATCACAGTTCCAAGTAAGGGATTTCTTCCTCTCTCATTTTGGTCTTAGTTTATTTATGTTTCTATACCATTTTATTTTCTATTATAAATGTGGGGGTATGTTTTCTCATATCTCCAATACATTCCTATTTATGTTTGAGTGATATGATATCCCATTCCCTCTAATATATTCCCTCCAAATATACCTATTACCATACTGAAATTCAATATTTATATTTCCCTCTCCTCAAATACATTCAAGAAATTGTTTTGTATTTTGATTATAGATTCTATTAATTATGTTGGTACATGTATATATATGACCCACATAGTTTCCATATCATGTAAATATGATAGGACACCCCATTCTCTCTCATTATACATTTTTAATAATTCTTATGTCAAGTCGTTATGCTGTATAAATGGAACCGTGATTTTACAAGATGATGTTTTTATGTCGTGAATACCACACTTATTTCTCTATCAAGGGCATTCAACATTATCAAATTTACATATTGATTATAGATTTTCATTTTTGAATTTTATATTCATTTATTTTGGATTAAATGATGACTTTTATGTATTCCATGTTGTATGATCTATGTGGCACACTTATGCATGAAATGACAGGTTTAAGAAGGGTGATCCCTGATAGTGCTCAAATGAATTGGTAAAAGAATAGTATCACAATACATCAAGTGAAATAAGGGTTTAATCTTGATAATTAATGTTTAATTAGGATTTACTCATGGTAATTTATGTGCATTGAGTTTTTACTCAGTCTTCATGTGTAATGAGCTTTGTCTCTTGCTAATACCTCGTTAGGTGTTGTTGCCACATTTCTATGATGTGATAATCATTGTATATATTTCCTTTTTGATAAAATTATAATTATTCATAATTGATATGTATAAGGCCCAACATGTATTGTATTCTAAATGTTATCCTTGGTTTAGTCCCTTACGGGGCTTTATAGCTCACCCTTTTCTTACACATGTCCTCAGGTTATCCCATAAAATGCTAATTACAATCGAATGTAGTGATCATGTAAAATTAGTTATTAATAAAGATGTTGTGTTTCTCATTTTAATTCATTATGTAATATTCCAAATCCCTAAATAATCTATTCTTCTTGATCTTCCATGTTTTATCAAGATAAGGGATTATGTAAAAATCATGTTTAGTTGTTTAATATAGAGCAGGGTTGTTATATTCTCCAGGTTAACTATGTTATTTCTCAATCCATTATATGTATTTTAAAAAAATCATCTCACAAGGTAATATATTGATATTATTTTTAATTTAACTCTTCTACAACTTTATATGGGTGAAATTTATAACTTTTTAAGAGTTTTTAATGATTTTAAGAAATATATTATGACTCTTATTTATACATTTATATTTTTAAGGATTTTTTTTAATATTTTTAGGATGGACGATTATTTCATATGTAAAAAAATTATAATTACAAAGAAATAATTTTTTTAAATATAATTTATATGCTTTCATATAGACTATAAAGAGTATTTATTTCTATTTATATGTCCCTTGTTGAACTTATTTTAGCTATCTCACATTTTCAATTGTTTTTCAAAATTTCTTATGTATTAATCTAGAAATGTATGTTCAGAAATATATATATATAAAAATGACATAAAATAATTTTATTTATTTTAAATGTTTTGAATCTTTGAAAAACATGATACTGAGAAGTAATATCCATTTTGGGATGTAATAATAATTTAAATAAGGTTGATCCAAAATATCTCTAATGTAATAAACAAAAAAATATCATAAAATGGGTGGAAGTGATTTATTTCATAGAGAATATATTTTATTGATGTTTTTACTTATATCCCTTCTGATATATTCTTATCTCGATCTTGTATGTCGATAAATTGTCTAAAAAATTAAACTTATATATAATAACCCTTTTAAGGGAATGTGATGTATTAAATCAATAATCACATATTTCATGAAAACATGGCCTAAAATTATTGATAGGTTAGGACTCCGATGGAATATGCATTTATTTATCATATTATCATTATATAAACTATGATGTATTTATTTTTATGTTACAAAAAAGGTTTATGTTTATTATTATAAGGTAACTAAACAAAATGTGACCAATAAAAAAAGATCAAAATTCATTAAAAAAGGTCAAGGATACATTGTAAAAATTTAAAATAATAATAAATATTAAGGGATAATTCATTTTTTATAATTATTATATCCACATATTGTAAATAATTCATCACTGATGTCATCCCTTTGGATTTTATTAATGGGTGGAAGTAGAAGTATGAATGGATCTGAGTAGCATTATCAATATTATCTCAATGAAAAATCAATTTTAATTTTTGTTAGAATGATAAAACATGAGATTAAGAAAAATATTATATCATGACGTATGATTATCAATATAAACATAGTAGATGACCCAAACACAACAATGATGTGAAATATATATTCTCTTGAAATACTATGTGGTGAAGCTAATGAAGGACACTAATTTAAATTTCCAAAATTTCAGAACTCTTTAGAAATTTCCCATAGAAATTTCCTCATGGTGACTAGAATATTCTTGATTTTTGGTAAAGGGGTTTGTTGATTATTGAATGAGTAAAGTAAAATGATACATTTTATTAAAATGAGGAATGAAGATATAACTCATTCTAGAGAACCAAAAATAATTTATTCGATTATGTGTATAGAACTCATGATTTACCAAATTCAATTCCCTGACATGATTATTAATTTGTATAGTAAGGATATAAAAACTCTGAGATCCTATAAGTTAGAAAAAATTGTAAAAAAATATTAATTAAGTGGATTATGGTAATTATTATTTACATACCTTAAATACAAAAATACTGAATTCATTCTCATTATATCAACCATATTGTATTTTGGTTGCTTTCTAAGAAGATAAAGTCACAACCATTAGTGTTTTTTATTTTAAGGAAAACATTTAGTGGTATTATACTTTTGTTTGTTGAAATGATCATTATGAAAATCATTATATCATCCTCTAAAATACTGGATCATTTTCAATATATATTGTATTTATTCACATTAATTCTATATTAATCTCTATAATAGAGAAAATAAATGTCTAAATCAGTGGGTTCAATATTATATTGAATGTATAAAAATTAATTACCGTTGAAAAAACTGAATGTATTACATGGGCCCTAATACCTAGTTATGCTATTTTTTTCCTCCAATAATTTTGGGGAACAAATTCATTATGGACATCTTTATGATATTGGGGACTATATATCATTGGAGATAATATCTTGAGTCATTTAAATTTTTAACAACATTAATGGGGTATAATTTTTTTATATAACTTATCTAAGGGGGTAGAATTTAATAACAATAGATTTGGGATCCTTTAAAATACATTGTATTTTCTATACCATATGAAAATGCTACACCTAATATAAAATATCACAACATATTTAGAAGACATAAATAATAAATATATAATAAATTCTATGATAGTAGAATGTTAATAGTTATTACCTTTAGAATGAAAATAACTAATATGACTTAATACTAAAATGTTTATTTTTTTAATGTCTCAAACCACATTAGGGAGACTTTGATGGCGATATTATTACATTGGAATAAGAAATAATGAATCAGATCCCAAATTCCTAAATAATTTAGTATTCTTCCTAAACTACATACACACAAGATTTCAATACTACATTTCAAAAAACAAGTTAAATAATGATGAAATATTTTTTCAAGAATAATATTATTACCTATAGAATGTCCCTGTATATCATCCTATGTATTTTTCTTGGATTCTATGATTAATGAAACAAAAATGCGGGTGACCTCGAATTGTCATCACATGATACATACAATTGAGACAATAAGGATTCGATAATCATAATCAATATAAAATGATATGTATCTCAAAACACATTCAATTTAATTCATAAAATGTGAATAAAATTCATCCCTGGATTTTATTAAAAGAGAAATTACCAGGGATAATAATAACAATATTCTAAATGATTTCAATTACTAATTATTTCACATCATTTATCTTACACATGATACTACTACTATAAGAACATTCATTATATGTTAAAATATACATTTAACATATTGTTTAATGAGATATTAAATTAATAGTATCTTCTTACTTATCAATGCATCGAGGGGATATATAATACTACGACCCACACATCAGTGAAATTAAATAAAATTCCTTGAATATAGAGTAATAAATTTAATTAAAGAATGTATATACCTAATCATCAAATATACATATCATTTAAGGAAAAATGGTTTATAAATATTTAAATAGTAAATCATATAACATTTAAAAAAACATTGTGTAATAAAAAGTTATATGGTTTAAAGAATACTAATATACATGATATAATGAATTTGTATTTTCTATGAGAAAGATAATTTAAAATGAAAAATGATCTCAAATGGGTAGTTGATATAGTATATAAAATATTGAATAAGTTCACAATAACAAATATGTATCAATTAATTTGAAACTGAGAATGTTTCCCTTAAAAACCTTATATCATTGAAGTGAGTTTTAATCAAATGAATAGATTTTGTGTATCCACTATAAATCCACATAAAATGGTGATAAAATATAAGATTACTAAATTTCATTTAAAATATAATCATATCAGGACACAATTAATTAGGTACATTTTTTACCTAATGAGTTAAAATTGAGTTATGAATTACATTTCCCCATTATAATTAGTAAATTTGGAGGATGTTTTTATATTATTTTTTTTAGAAAAGAATGTTAAATAAGTATGATATTGAATTTGTTGTAAAATAAACATGGATATGTTAAAGGGTCTATTACACCATTTCTATAAATTTTAATGTGAAATTTATAATTCATGTTTTTCACTCATCTATTTTGATCAATGAAATGAAATAGGTGGCATGCGTGTGGATTTCATTCCCCTAAATAATTATTAAAGAAATATTTTGATATACCACATGTTGTTCAAATAAATGAAAATTTTCATAAGGGGTATGACTCCATTCCCGGATGAACATATTAAAGGGACCCCCCATATTAACTCCAATATACCTTCATCTCTATTTGTTCTACTCTCTCAATCTCTACAATAAGCCTAGTTGTTCGTATATTGGTCGTGGTGATTTTGGTGGCATAAAAGAAGTTATAATTTTTTAAAAGAATCATATAAAGGGTTTTTTATCAATTATATTAATATATTTTATCAATATAGTTAATTTTTTATTCCTTTGTTATTAATATGTTATTTATTTATTTGTTTAGTGAGTAAGATATATTTTATAAATAATAGTTTTTAATTGAAATGATTAAGTATAGATTAAGTAATGAATAAAACTTGATTAATAATTTGATAAATAATGATTATATAATAATAATTAACTAAGTAATACCATATGATTTATAATTTATTATGTAATAATTAATCAAATATTAATATAAGTTTAACCAATTAATAAATTAAAAAATGATTAACTAATGATTAACTGATGATTAAATATTGATAAACTAGTGGTAAAAAATTATTATCTATTATTTAGTTACTGATAAACTAAAAAATAAATAACGAATAAAGAATGATTAAATAAGGATTATTTAATGCTTAAAAATGTGTAAAATAAAGTTTACAGAATGATTAAATGATGTTTTTCTAATTATAATCTACTGATTATGAAATGATTCATGACTGATTAATATTTGATTAGATATTGATAAAAAAATTATTAACTTATTATTAAATAATGATTAACTAATGAATAAATAGTGGTTAAATAATTATTAAAAAATTATTTTTTAATGATTTTCTAATGATTAAATAATTAATAACTTATGATTTTTAATATTTTACTATTGATAAACTAATGAATAAATATTGATTACCTAATATCTTGTCTTTTTTAAAAGATGGTTTTCCCCTCTTACTTCATAATTTATGCCTTTATGGATGTGACTTAATCAGTGATGGGGATCTCTATTAGGTAAAATTACATAATGGTTAGTGAACTTTTATACTTAGTGATGTTTAGAAATAAACATGAGTAATGATTAATAATTTCATGGTATGGTGATAGGCATTAAAAAAGGTTTGCTGATTTATGGTATACATGGGATGAAAACCAACAATAATCATGATTACATGACATGTAAAGGAATTACATAACATGAAAATATTCAATGTTTTTAACTAAATAAATATGTGGAATCTGGATTTTATAACAATTCATTTAAAAAAAATTCATGTTGCAAAACCCTATTACAAATTTTATATGTGAGTGATGTGTTTTTAAAAATACATAGCTCAGCTAATTCTCATTTGTTATTGGAAACACCTCTTCTCCTCTCCAACAAGTGAGACTCTTCAAATAATTTTTTAGTACCCATCCCACATCCAGATGTCTAGTTCATGGAATTTACATCTGGTAAGTACCTTTGTTCAAACATTATCCCTCGTCTCATTGATGCTTAATTAGTTGTGGTGAAACCCTTAATCTAATTTCACATTTGGTTAAGATATTAATCATTTGTTAACCTTTCAACATATTTTCATTCATTTTCACCTTCTTCTTCATGGAGGTTGGCTATAGGAAGCAACATTTGATCGAATATTTTAGGTTTGGGGTCTATATCTAAAACATGTGGGTTCATAATTACAATGATTATTAAATATCATGTAATATCCATCTATATGTGAAAAAAATTGATTTAATACTTGAATTGTGTAATTCATCAATTTATATTGGTTTCAAATTGAATTTTAATTTTATAATGTCCTAAAGTATGTTTAGCATGCAATGTAACCCATGGTGATTTATTGTTACATTTTCCATAAATTATGGATTATAGTTTTTTGATATAATTGCTAATAAATGGTGAATTTTGTAATTTATAGAACATGAATGATGAATGGAAAGTTCATATAATTAAACATCGATATATATGATATGATATTGGGATATCCATTTTGTTAGATAAGTATTGAGGTCATTGTTATAATTTTTTCGTATTTGACCCTAAATTCTGAGATGCGTATATAATGTGTGAGGTCCACAAAATTTCACCACCAATTACTCTAATGTATATAGTGAATGGGATCAACCCAAACCCATATTGTAATGCTTATAGACTATTAAACCATAATTTTTATAATTCGTATGTGGCTTTAACCAAGATCTTTTTTTTGTGATTATGAAATGGGTATATGGTTATGGTTTACAATGATTTAAGACATGCTCATAGTTAATTTAGTACAGTGCAGATGATGGTTATTTACCTTGGTTTGGTATTGGTTGGAATGGTTGTAAGGCATGCTTAGACAACTTCCTGTATAGATCTCATGTAGGTAGGGATTTTATTTTATTAATTTTTGAATTAATATAATACACATGTTTACCAGTTTGTTGATTATACATTTTAGCAAACTAGATTATTTAGACAATGTGGTGTAAACCTATTGAGTTACACCCACACCCTATATGGAACACCATTTGGCACCTAATATGAATAAATGTATGATGGTTTAGATAAGTGAAATATACCATGTGGTTGATTTCATTTCATTATTGGGATGTAGATTGGAGTTGGGATCAACAAGGGGATGGGACCAAGGAAATTGAGTCTATAAATTATTATTCTAGACATTTTTATATTATTTTCCAACATAACATTTAGTTAAATTCCAGATAATCATTACATTATCAGTTATTATTTTCAATATTTATCAATTTTTTTATTTTAGTCTTCCTCTATGTCATTAAATTTATTATTTCAGTTGAAGTTGTTTTATTTTCTTTTATGACTCATCATACATAGAATTATTGTCTCCCCACTATAAACTTTACACCCCCACAACAAATCAAATGCCTCTACTGTACGGTGAGGCTTAATTGAGGTCTTGAAAATCACCATTTTCATCTATGTGAGAGAGTTTCAGAATGGGGGACGTTAGAACGTGTTATCAAAAGATCTTGTTTTCTATTCTATTTCCTTAAAATTTGGGAATGTTTTAAATGATACTAGGTTGTGTTATTAAATAGTCATGAGCGTCTGTGTGGCAGTAGCAATCTTGTGTATGGTTAAAAAGTCGAGTACCCATTGATGTTATATCTATTTGTTTTTATGATTTTTCATAATAGATTTTACATCACGTTGGGTGATTCCTATGTTGTATAATGATATTTTTCTATTTTTTATTTATTTATTTATATTTTTACTCATGACCTGGTATACATAGATATGATTATGCATTCATGATAATAGTAACAAGTGGATATATTTCAATGCCTTGATCATGATAGGGGCATATCTATTTTCATGTGTTGTATACATTCCTATTGAACTCAAAACAGATATAACTATTTAATTTGGTTAAATAAATGTGTTGACATTCTATTCCTAAATTATTATAATCCATGTTAGAATGAAAAGATGTAAGTTGTTCTTTTTTGTAGTCACATGTTATGGTTATCCTTATTGACAAATAGTTCTATAATGTGTTCATTTTTCTTTTAGAGAAAATGACACCTCTTCCTCTTCAAATTCTGCACTTGGAGAGTGGAAATGACCATGGTACATACATGGATAGACCAGTGTATCCTATATTTCATGAAGAGTATATGGATTTTGTGCTTCATGACTGCTTCATGAGGGTCATGTGATTCATGGAAAGTGATATTTTTTTAAAATTCCATAAATTTCATTGCTTGAATGATATTTTCAGCATCAGTTTCCACCAAATATTTCTAGAGATAGAGGACCCCAAGATTATGATTTTTGGATCATGTCAGTCTTGAAAATTGTCGGTCATCTGGAGACACTGTAGGATAGTTGGGTAAACCTAGTTTCTTATATGATTCACCGACCATCCATGTGTAGGTGTGAAATTCTTTATAAATCCAGGCAGTCAGTTGAGTTGTCTTGGATGGTCATCAATAGAAATATTATAACCCATTTCTCTTACTAGATGTTGAGGAATGAAAAGTATGATGAGTTCATGCACCTGATGTATGAGGGTGTGTCAGAGCTAAACTATGATTGAAATTTTAGTCACCAAAAATTTCATATTCTATGTTTGGAAGCTGATGATATATCTAATGTAAAATATTTTTATTATGGTCTTTTCTATGAAATCATATCACATAAAAACATTTTTCATTTAAGTAGTTATTAATATTTGATGAATATGGCCCTCAACAAAAAAGGAAATCTGAAAATGACATGATTTATTAATTATCTTAATGGAAAATAAAACGTAAACATGTATGATTCAACTAAAACTATTTAAAGGTGAGTCTATATGATTGATCACTTGGACTATAAATAATATTTATAAATCTAAAAATAATTCCTAAATCATGGTTTTTAATTTATAATTTTAAATAAATTTATTAATTTATGTCATAATAATGATGCAATCATTACCTTATTAAATAAATATTCAAATAAATGATCTTATAAATATCATAAGAAATATAATTTGAAAATTTTGAGGTCATACACATGTTTTTTTGGAAAACTATGATATTTTATCTTCTAGTTAATGTGTATATGAATGAAACATGTCATCTAAGCATTAATATATAGTGATAATGGATAATATATCTTGAAATGGTAGTCTAATAAATTTTTAGTGACAATATTTAAAATTCATATCATATATACTTTTTAAATGGTCCATCATTGAGCCATTCTACTTGATTAAAAAATTAATATGTATTTTTATTTTTTGAAACTCTAAGTTTTTCGTCTACACCACTTGTAAAATGAGACCCCTTTCCTCTCAAATACCTAGTTTTTGATCTTATTGGTATACCTAATATGTGAAATTACCACCTTAACAAACTCATCTCCACATCCAAGATTCCTTGTATTGATTTAAAACCAACCTTGGAAGCCATTCTCTATAAAACTAAAGCACATATCTAAAGAAGTGTTATAGTTATTGAAAGTGTATTTTTCTTATTTTTGATTCTACCTACTTGTAACACTTCATGTTTTTAAATAGGGTTTAAATATAAATGATTTCAAAAAAACCATTTATCGATATGTGGTTTTTAAATCTGAGCACTATAACATTATTCCTACTATCAGAACTCATAAAGGATTTATTTTAAGTCATGGGTTAATACATAATTATTTTAACGGGTGTTTCGATAAGTCTCAAGAGAACTAAATCTAGAAAAGTTTATTTTAATGGATTTGGACGTGTTATGCACGATTGCGGTTTAACCCTGATATCATACACAGTTAACATTTTATTTATTTTAATTAAATAATATTAAATGAGAGATATTTTTAGATAAAATAATGTGTTAATGATAATTATATTATTATTATTATTATTATTATTATGGTGTCATAAATTTATTTGGATATTAAAATATTTAAATTGCATGATTAATGGGGTTTAAAATTTATGTGAAATTAATGTGGCGTTTGGGTATCTTGAAGAAAAGTTTAATTATGTGAAGGGTTTCAGATTTAATGAAGCATTGTTATTAAATAGAGGTCTTCGGTTTATCAAAGGTTACAAAAATAATAACATTGAAATTATTATTATATTAGTTTTAAGAATGTAACAATCATTATTAATTATGGTTTTTATTTTTATTAAAGAATATTAATAATAGATTTGGGGGTTTTGGATGGAAATGAATAAATAGAAGGGAAGTAATAATAGTAATATTATGACAAAATTTTTAACTATAATTATGAGTATGATTTTTTAATTTTTTATTTATATTAATTATATTAATATATAATAAAAACCCAACAATATAAACTAAATATGAGTGGAGGCACGACCTATAGGTGAGGCACACGACCCCTTCGTTTCTTCAACTATAGAGACGGAGTAGCAATCTGGCCTCACCCATGTGGTCCAATTTTTCTGAATCCTCTACAGTGTGGGCCCCCTCAATGGAAAAGGTCTACACTGCGCCTACATGGATGTGACCTTCTCCCTCAGTCGGACCCACTACTAAAACACGAAGCACTTTTGAGCAGAACTAGTAGCGTTCCACCCCCTCTCATGGACTCCTCTTTGTGTATCATGATTTCTCTCGCATCTTCCAAAATATTGTTCACCTCGTTCAGGTGAGCCCATCTACGTATATCATGTGATTCACCTAAGAAATTTGACATGTCTCTCACCTAGTTTTCTCAACCGAAACCCTATGGTTCAGGTTTAATCACTTTGTTGCATTCCTCTATATTTAGGTTACACGACTATAGACTTGGGACCCATATCTCCATAATATGGCATTCTCCGCCAAGGGTGAGTTAAAGGGAATCAGTTTTTCATTTTCATCATCACTCCAGTTACGGTTTATTTACACATATTTTTTCTCACCTTGTAAATTAGCATCTGATAATTTATCTAAGTCCCTGGTATAGAGGTATATGTGTGTAGAACATGATGCACAGGTTCTAGTCACATATTACTAATTTGGTGAATTTTCAATCTATATAGAAGAAAACACCCACAAAAACACACAAATACAAAGACACGTACACAAAGACACACAAAGACACACACACACAAAGACACACACACACACACAAAAACATATATGGTTATGAAGGTGTGCGCACATGAGACTGCAGACCAGTTGCAGATTGGTTGTGGTCGAATGTCAAACCTCTGAGTATTAATATTGTTCCACACCGATGTAGGGTCCTTTTCCACGTGATGAAATTTTGATTAATTCATTATGAAAATTATTGATAGTGGATTTATCTTTTCATAAAACATAATTTTAGGGACTATATGTTATATGTTGATGCACGAACCATGATGCTCCTGAATGATGATGACCAAGTGAGATTAATGAGGACACGAACATGTGTTGGTTTTATGCCTGTATTGTTGAAATGGTTATTGTGCTATGATTAAAAAATTAAATTATATTATTGGAGATGGATGAGTAATATAGAAATTAATTTAATAATTAATTATCAACATGCGTATTGGTAAATTGTGGAGTTTATTGAATATTGGGAATATTGAACATGAATAATTACATAACATGTTATTTATTAGAATATCTAATTGGAAACTGTTAATGATTAATAGATATTTTAATTATTACATGTTAAATGGTTAATGGATAATCAATTAATGATTTTGTAATGATATTTTTATTTAGCTCAATGAGATAATTGATCATGAGATTAATTACAATATGTTTTTTTTGTATAAATAGATATATTTACTAATTAATTAAATGATGTGCTTTTTTAGTGATACATAGGAGAATTAATTTTCAAATAATAATTATTGAATGTGATATTATAATGATATAATAAATTCCAGAAAAATAATTATGGGTAGTAGTCTATTTTATAGATTAATTTATAGATGTATTAATTAATGGTAATGTGTACTTAATAATTATTTTTCCACTAATAGATTTTTAATATTTAACTAATAGATTGGTTTATTAAGTTATTAAGGATAGATTAGTAATAAATTAATTATCATGTTTATAGTTAAAGAATTAGGATAATTAAATGTTCTTGTAATTATTTAGTTGAATTTTTTATTATTAATAATAAAAAATTGTCAATTAATTGTTATATATTGAGATTTTGAATTGTTAATTAATTTTAGAAATATTATGGTGAGATATGTATGTTGTTAACTATTTGTTGAATAAATTAATGATTTTGATTAATTAAATTATGAATTAAAAAATGCATTGTTTTGGGGTGTTATAAATGTTGTTCTACAACAATGATAAATATATATGTATGATTAATAATAAGGTTTTTATATAGAGATTGATTCTCTATATACTCACAATCGTTGAGACATGGCATTATACTCCCATCTTGCATGTAAATATTCTTTAATGGGACAGGGAATGATGCTCAAAATATTCCTTGGTTGTCTGACTAGGACTGATGCTCCAAATACTCATGAGGATCCTAAACATGATGGTCTACAACCATTAATTGGCATTTGAATGTGGTTCCAATTGTTCATACATAAAATAAATTTAATAGTTAATGAACAGTTATGTGATGTAATGAATAGTGAATTGAATATGGGAAATGGTTCGGACCCTACCACGACTGAGGCATGTAATGAGATACAGGTGTCCAAGGGATCCCAATGATTTATATGGTTAAACAATGAATATTAATTAATGTTGTAAATATTTTATATATTCAATATATATGTATAGTTATCATTCAGACTCTTATTCTGAACTACGAGCCGAATAAGGTTTCTCTGTTTGGTGTCCCTTAGGAATCTGGATAGTTCGTAGTTTATTTATTCAATTTCGTTGTTAATTTTTATATCAGCATAGTATATATATTCCACTATCTCAATTAGTATAGGCAATGATATTGTCATTCTACTGAGATGTATATCTCACACCCTATTTGGGCTTTCATTGTATTGGGGTACTAGAGTAGTCCATTATTGTTCTCAGGACTACAGACCATGTCTGTTGCTTGTTGTTGTATTCTTGTACCTACATATATGAGCAAATGATTGGGTTTTAGATCAAGATGCTTGTGGAGTTTTCCCTTTTGGAATTGAGTCTTTTCGTTGTTTCTATATTGGAATGTAAAGCATGTTTATTTATTTACTGATTTTTCATTTTGTATCATCATCATGGCATGCATTCATCTATTATATGAAATATTACTTCTGCTTCTTTGGAAATAATGTATTACTACTTCCTCTATTGTTTTTTATTTACTCTAATATAATGTTGTGAAATTCTAAGAGGAGGGTATAGTCATCCCACTATATCTTCCAAATACCCAAGTTATTAGTCGGTAGCCTCTGGTGTATGGGGGTTCATGCTTGAGGAAATGTTGGGACCGGTCCGGTCAACAGATTAGGGGTGATCCAGGTCGAGACATTAAAAATATGAATCAAAGGGATTCTTTTTCTTTATATTACTATTTTGGGGTTCGTATACATGATACTTGGAATGTATCAATTCTTGGATTAATAGTCTTACTAGGGACTGATCACCCCATGTATGGGAAATGTCCATGTGTCCAAGGATTAGATATTTGTTTATGTTGTTCTTTGTCAGAATTGATATTATTTCACCATGAGTGGCTGCTGTATTCTATACTAATTTTTGATGATAAATATTTTGAATAATTTAACATGGTTTGATATTGAAAAGATGTTTCATTATATGCATCATATTAGTCATGTAGATATTAACATTCCATCTATATATTCCATGTCATGTAGTTTAACAAGTAGTATTCCGTATAATTTGGATTGTGTGCCTTGGGTGAAATTCCTTTTTTTTGATCTACATTATCATGCCTCCTTATGTGGCATGATTCGGTGATATAATTATCATGATTGAGTGATTATATTCCATACTATTTTATATATTAGTATGTGTTTTTTTACCATGATCTTATTTTATAGCATGTTGTTGTGTTACTACATATGATAATATGGAAGAGATGTTTATATGTGTGTATTTGATGATAATGTCAAAATATTATAGGAATTTTGATTACAATAAATGGGAGTAAAATTCTAGTGTTGGGGTGTTTCAGCACCATATTGATTGGTAGATGGCCACACATGTGTTTGAACCTTATATAACCATAGTATGATTTAAAATGGTTATAAATTTAAAGCTATTGATATTTGACTGAATTAAAATGTTGTGGGGTTGCTTTTTGAAGAACATAGTTTGAATTAATGGGACCATTAGAGGTCTCCTTTTCAGTAAAACGAATTAAGATGCAAAATTTATAATTTATATTTCCATATCTTTGAATGAAAAATTATAAAAGAGGATGTTTTTTATAGCATGAATATTTCCCCATAAGGATTTATTTTGAAAACAAAGTAACTAGTTGTGAAAATGTTCTTGGGTGTTTATTGAAATTCCATTAAAAATTAAAAGGATTAAATTAATTAATTAAAATGACTAAAATGAAAAAGGGTCTTTTGAACCTTGAGATTTCTGCTTTGCATGACCATGAGAGAGGGTTGATGTTTATATTTCATTAGCGGTTATGCCATGGTATGTAGTACCCTTAGTATGTTTTGTGTGTCACGGTAAGTCAGTCCCACTACTCAGGATAACATTTTGGGACACAAGTGTTCTAAAATGCAGATAGTTTTACGTTATGGCTTTTATGATCATATTTTGGCGTGATCATTGTGGTTTGAGAAGAATCACACATATACATTATGGTGTTCAGAAATAATATGTAGGTGAGTGGCTGATCATTTATTACGAAGACATGGACAATCTTGTGTTGGGTAGTAATGCATCAGTAAGCATTTAAATAAGAAGAATACAATTGATGATATATGAATCGAGGTTTGTTTGATGATGCATCAATTGGAGAAGTTATATTCTTTGTGTAAAGATTCATCTTATGATAATAAGAATGGTCTTTTAGAGACCTGGGTTCCTCTTAGTTTTCTCTTTTGAATCAGACATGCTTGTACTTATACTGACCTCGTCATGGATACACTAATATAGTTTTGGTCTTATGCCACGCAAAATTTTTCAATGTTGTTGGACTTGATGAGTGGTTGTTATCTTGGTTGTACGCATGATGAGTGGATTCTTTGGGATATGCCTCCATTCATGTTGGGCCATGTTAGTTTTTTTATATAGCCTTATGATGGATTGAAATCAAATTTATCTAGAAGTCTGGTATGTACATTGGTTTTAATGTTGTTGGTGATGTAACAATTTCAAAAGGCACATTGCTAGTTTAATGGTGAGTGTGGGTTTTGCGACTGTAATTGTGTTCTAGGAAATCATGTGTAACATATTTCTGTTAGTCTTCAAGATTCAAACTTCTTCTTCAATGAGGTACATGTAATGACCTAAGATGTAAGCACATTTTTGGTGTTTAAATAGTAAAATAATATATGGCATAGGTCTTAATGAATTAAGTGGTTGGACTTATGTTTTAGTAAAAAATATTTTTGGAATTTGGAAATGTAACACGGTAGTTCAAATGAAAAAAAATTCTCATCCTTAGTATCTCAACATATATTGTAATAGTTTTCAAGGGATTCTCATTGAAGAAATGTTTTTAAGGTTGGTAGATTGTAAACTCTCATGTTTCAGAACTAGGTTTAAATGCATAGGTTTTCAAAAACATTTCCATTTATCGAAGAGTCGATTTTTTAAACTAAGATCCTAATCATTAATCTTAGTGTGGTAACACATAAAGGTGTTCATTTTGGACATTAAGGAATAGCTATTAATTTTCATGGGTGTTCCAATGAGTCTCGAGAGCACTGAATCCAGTAAGTCCACATTAATAGATTCGCACATGTTGGGAATGGTTGTGGTCCAACCCGTGTAGCATACCAAGTTAATATATTATTTATTTATATTAAATAATATTATATGGGATATTCTTTTATTATAATAATGTGATAATAATAATAATAATAATAATGTTATTACGCGATCATAAATTTAATTGGATGTTAAAATATTTTAATTCCATGATTAATGGGGTGTAACATTTAGGGAAAACTGATGCGGATTTTGGGTATCTCAATGAAATGTTTAATTAAATGAGGGGTTTCAGATTTAGGGAATCATTTTTGTTAAATACCAGTGTTGTGATTACCAAAGGATTGAAAAATAAATATAATGAGATTATTATTATTATTGTTTTATGAATGTAAAAATCATTATTAATTATGGTTGTTATTTTTTTTATAAAGAATTAAAAAAACGATTTTGGGGTATTGGTTAAAAATGAGTAAATGAAAGGGGAGTAACAATAGTAATATTATGAGTATTGTAATAATAATAATAATTATGAGTATTTTTTTGTTATTTAAACTCAATTAGTTATATTAATTTTATTTGAAAAATAAAAAACCTACCATTGATTAACATAATATTTTAGGCGCGACATATTGGTGAGGTGCACAACCCCCCTAGATTCTTCATCCATATGCAAGGTGCACTAGTTCGACCTCCTCAACAAATCCCTCTTTCTTCGGATCTCTTACAGTGTGTACCCCCTTCATAGATGATATCTATGCAGAACTTCCATGGTCATGACCTTCTCCCCTTTCCATACCCCATGTAGCAGCATTCACCACTCCCGGGCAGAGCCTGTAGCACGCCGACCCCTCTCCCAGACTTCTCTTTGCGCAAGAATATTCCTCTCAGACTCTTCACAAATCATGTATGTGTCATTAAGTGGTCTTCATCATCTTATATCGTGTGATTCACATCATCCATTTGACACCCTTCTCACGTTGTTTGATCAAAAAAATCTCTATGCTTCTTGTTTAATCTTATTATTGATTTCCTCTTTCTTATTGTATGTAAATGTTGAATGGGGACCCATTGGTCCATAATCTAGCATTTTCCGCTAAGGGAAAGGCCAATGGAGTAAATTTTTCATTGTCATCATTGGACCAGATAATTATAGTCTATACTCTATTGTTTTTTCTCATTTTAAATTAGAGTTTGAGAATTTATTTGAGTCACTAGAATAGAGGTATAGGTGCGTAGATTGTGTTGCACTAGTTTTGGTCACTTATTACTGATTTGGTGAATTAATAATCGATGTTGTAGACTACAAAGACATATATATATATATATATATATATATATGAAGGTGTTCACTCATGCCAATTCTAACCATTTTCATATTTTCTACTGCTGTAGTTCAGCCGGCTAAGTATTAATCTTATTCCACCCCAAGGTAGGTTCCTTTTCAAAGATCAAAAATATTAAAAAATGAATTAATAAAATGATTTCTACGGGATTGATCTTTTAATATGACTTCTTTTAAGTGATGATATATGATATGTTGATGCATTACCCATGATGTTATTGAATGTCGTCGCCCATGTGAGATTAATGAGGATATGACCTTGTATCGGTTTAAAAATGTATTGCTGAATTATTTAGATTAATATAATTAAATAATTAAATTATTTTAATGGAGGTGGATGAGTAATAGTGTAATTTAATGATTAATTAATTATCAACATGTGATTTGGGAAATTGTGGCATTTATTGAATATTGGGAATATCGATTATGAATAATTACATAACTTTTTATTCATCAGAAGATAAAATTAGAAACTGTAAATGATTAATTGATAGGTTAACTATAACATGTTAAATGGTTATTTTTTTGACAATTGATGATTAGTTATGATATATATTTTAGCTGAATGAGATAATTGATCCATCAATTAATTTTGATACGTTTTTGGTAAAATGGATATATTTAATGATGGAATAAATGACGTTCGTTTGTAATGATACTTTGGAACATTAATTTTGGGAAATAATTATGGGAATTGAGATTATAATGAGAAAATTAATTTCAGAAAATTAATTACAGTATCTAATATTTTTTGTAGATTAATTAATTGATGGACTAATTAATGGAATTGTGTACTTAGTTAATTGATGGATTAAATAATAGATTTTGTATGTTTAAATAATTAATTGGATTGAAAAAGTAATAAATAAATGACTTGTGAATTAATTATCATTTTTTCGAATAAGGAATTTGGAAAATTAAATGGTGAGTTAATTTTTTAGTTGACTTCTTATGGTTAAGAATAATTAATTGTTAGTTAGTTATTAAAAATTGATTTGTTAAACTATTAATTTTTTATATAATTATTTGATGTGAGAGTTATATTTTTAATCAGTTGTTGAATTAATTAAAAATTTTGATTAATTAATTTATGAACTAATTAATGGATGGTTTTGGGGAGATAGATAGGTCATTCTACACAAATGATAAATAGAAATGTATGATTGATAAAATGGTATGTTAGACAGGGGATCATGCAACCAATACTCATGTGGTAATAGAACTGAAATTCTAAACCTATATTTTATGTAAATATTTTTTTATGAGACATGGATTGATTATCCAAATACATATGGGTTATGAGACAACGGCTGATGCTCCAAATACTAACCAGGGTACTACACATGACATTTTACACTCATTAATAGACATTTTGCTATAGTTCCAATGAGTCATACATAAACTAAATCAAATTGTTAATGAAGTGTGATGTGATGTAATTAATTTAGAAATGAATATTTGGAAATGGTTCAAACTTCGGCACGACCGAGGCATGAATTGATATACGGGTGTCTAGGGGAACTTATGGATTTATGTGGTTAAAAAAACAATATCAATTAATGTTTTAAAAATATTATCTTTGAAATTATTCTTGTATCTACTATTTGTACTCATTTTTTTGACTATTAGATGAAGCATGTATCTCCATTACGTGACCCATGGGATTATGGTTAGTTTACAGTTTATTTATTCAATTCAGTTGTTATTTAGTTATACATTCATAATAATTATATTTCACTGCCTATATTGGGCTAAACACCCGTGGTGTCAGTCTACTGATATATAAATCCCACAAACTACTTAGGCTACCATTGCACTGGGGTATCTATGTATTCTTTTCTGGTTCACCGGAATATGAACCTTCGACCTTTCATGTTGTTGTATGCTAGTACATAGGGATAATAGAAAATGACTGATCTGGGGCTCTAGATACTCTTGGTGTTTACCCTTGAGGCTTTGAGTATTTTATTAATTTTTGTATTTAATTTTAAATCTTTCAGTTTTGTTCATTACTTTTCCATTTTGCATCTTTATCATGGCATGCATTCATCTACTATATGAAAATTTCCTTCATCTCATTTTTGAATTATGTATTACTACTTCCTCTATTAATTGTTATTTACTCTGATATACTGTTATTAAATGTAGATAACATGTTATAGACTTCCAAATATCACCTCATAAGACACTCACTACTATTAAACAGCCTCTAGCATCCGGGGAGGCACTGTTGAGGTCATGTGGCGACTGGTCTAGCCACTGGTTCTGGCATGAGCCAGGTCGGGACGTTACACTCCTTAAAAACATCAAAAAAATAATTAATTATTAAAACAATTTCTTATGTATAATAAGATTTTTATATGTTAATTTATTTTTATATATCTATATAATTCTTCACTTAAATAGTGAATAAAACCATCCTTCTTCTATATGGGGACTACTTCCACATGTACCGATTTAATTAATTTTTAATTATGGACTATAAAATATAATTATAATGATGAATTTAATATATATATATATATATATATTAATTATTCAAGTAATATATATATATATGGAAAATAATATATGATATTTTCTATTAACTTATTTTTTTTAAATATGATAATTTCATTCTTCTTTATGTGTGGATAACAACCACCATTAAGTGATGTGATTCTTTTGTATGTGTTGATAACCACCACCATCACAATGGACATAACATTTGGTAACCATCATTATTGGATAGTTTTTATATTAACATTACGATATAAAATTTATAATTATTTTATTATTATTACTTTTGATATTATTTAATAATAACCTCTCTATCCATTATAAATATACCAATTTTTTTCTTGACATATTATATGAATATTCTCAAAACATATAATCTAAAATTTATTTATTATATAATTGAATATAAAACTAATATATAAAATATTAATAATAATAAAAATTAAAAATTATCATGATAAATTATATATTTAAAATAAATTCATTATTCAGGATGATAATTAAAATATATAATGGGACGACCACAGAGTAAGGGTCGATATTCGTTAAAAAGTCATTTTAAATGTTATAATGATTTATTTTCAAACAATTTTCATTTCTCACATATATTCATAAAATAAATTTTTAGATGTCATTATATTGAATTAAATGAATTAGATTGAAAATTTTATTTTACTTTTCTAATTATTTAATTTTTTAAAAAAATTAATATTTTATATATTTTATACAATTTTTTTGTTGAAAGAGGAACAAAATGTCATATTTTAACATATAAAACATTTTCGATTCTTCCCACCACCATAACTATAATTTAATGTTGTGATTAAATTTATATTATTTATTATTTACTCTAATAATAACCATCCTTCTCTTTTTTCTACGTATTTTTCTAATGGGTTTTAAATGGAATTGATATTTCAATATTCTAGAATAATTAATTATGTATGAAATGCATATATTAATGTTTATGAAAAATAAAATGTAATAATTCCAATATTTTTTTTCTGTATTATTATTGGGTAATGTTTATGATTATTGATGATATAGATATACCTCATATTATGGTAAATCTCTATATATCTCAAGAAGGTGGTTGATCCCATTGTTGCTTTCTAATAGATTCTCTAATGGGATAGAGTTAACTGGTTATGTGTCTCCTAAGAAATTATTGGAATTTACATGGTAGGTTATTTCATTTATAAGAGTCATTATAAGAGTGATAAGAAAATTATTTCTCGTGATACCTCATACACTTATCTATCATTCCTGTAGTTTTTAATAATAATAATAATATGATTTCATAATGAAAGATAGTGAGATAAATTTCTAATGGAATTTTATGCTATGATTTATGAGTGAAATGTATATCTTTTTTTATTTTTTCATGTCTTCCAAGAAACTATTAAATTAAATAATTTTTATTTTTAATTTTCTATTAAATTTTTCTTAATTTTTTAAACCATAAATATTGATTTGTTTGTTTTGATAATGTTTATTTTTAGTATTATTTTTATTTTGATAAATTTAATTTATTAGTAATATTCATAGACTAACATGTATCATTATTTATTATTATATGTCCCTTATTATGATTTTTTTCTCATTTAAACAATTTCAAATTCGGTTTACAGGTTTTTATGTACGATAATGGAAAAATATGTTATCATCATTAAATGTTGGGAACACATATCCTAAAAAATAATATTAGTTTAATTTTATATTTTGGTATTGTATAAATAGTTGATATTGTTTGATTGTGAATACTATGTGATTTCATATTTGTTTATGTAATTATGATAGACTATTTTTATATAATTATAATCCTAAAATATCTCTAATAGTCAATGGTAATTATCTCCTTTCTATTTAAACAATTGTACATATTGTTTATGTTTAGATCATTATTGTTTGGATTAGAGTAAAGTATTATATAACATTAGAGGAAAATATAATGTTTATAAATTACATTAAAGGAATATAATATATGGTTATCATGGCATTGAATTTTAATATTATGATATTTCATCATCCAAAGTATCTATATAAATAATTTTTTTGATATAGGAAAGATGAATGCTATTGTATGTTAGAATCACGTGGGTAATATCCTTCAAAATCAGAAATGGATTATCATTGGCATTGGAACTAAGTAGTATATTACTGTGACCGATTTGTTTAAATGATATATAAATAGATTTTTTATTTAGTATAGATTGAAATCATGTATTTTATAGTGGAACATTTCAATATTGAAGCATTTTATAATCAATTACCCTCCAATATTCAATGGATCTTCTGACTCACTGATAGTCGATGGATAGATTAATGCTTTGTAAATGATATTAAATGTCATGGGCTGTCTAGGTTATCCAATGGTAATGTTGTATTTTTACAATTTAAATTGGAATCCAACAAAAGATTCCCAATTTATAATAAAACAAGTGGATGAGAAGATAATAATTCAAGGGAATGTGATACTTTTAAGAATATTTTCATTGAGATGTATTTCCTAAGTTTGATGGACATGGCGTACAATAGAAATAATTAGAATATACATAGAATTAGTATGATTTAATGTATTCATATGAATAAAAATTCATACTTTAAATGTGTTATAAAATTTTATTCAGTATCATTATAATAAATATTATTGGTTTTACTCATGATTAATTCCATGAATCCCAAGATATTTCTCCACTCAAAATATCCTCATTTGATAGTATTATAATGTAAAATTGGAGTTTTTTGATAGAAAATAATTTCATAAAAATAAAGTGTAAACGATATCTATTTCGAACTTAAATTCGATAAATTCATAAATACAGACTAAATTTATGAAAATATAGTTTTCACTTGGACATATTGGTTGTAATGGGAACCTTTTGAAAGGAAATATGAAATATGGGAAGTTCATTTAATGTTGTAGGTCTTGGAAAAATTATCTTGATAAAAAAGATAAACTTAATTTTTTAGTGTTAATACCAACCTAGATTAGTATGAAATAGTTTGTTTTAAATGTAATTTGATGTTTAATTAAACTGATGTGTGTCCGCAAAATATCAATAAATATATGTAGAAGCAAGAATATATGAAAACAAAGTTTGTGGAATATTTTTAAACAACATAATAAGACCTTGGGATATCAAATGATGTAGTAAAATAGTAGTTACATATTTATTCATATAATGGTAGAGTTTTGTTTGATTCATAGTTTGACAATTATTTCAATTTTTATAAAATTGCTGGTAAATGGAAATTCCTATAAAAAAAATTGAAATCAACACATTTTTTCAAAACACATGGTCTTTTTGTTATGTCCATAATAATTTAAAACAATCTCATTAATATAATTTTTTAGAATATTCCTTGCAACCATTGATGTTTTTTCGGTTATATATTTTGATGTTATTCATGATATCATTTAGAATTTAGTTTATCAAACTATGATATATTATTATTCAAAGAAGTTAGTTTCTAAAATAACATTCTCTTTTATTATAGGTATCAATTCCAACATTTAATAAAAAATAAATAATATAGTAAATATTTAATAGATGTAAATGATATTTCCCTTAGTCTTTTTGTTGAAAATAAAGGTAATTATTCAGAGAAATGAAGTCGATTTAAAAAATTAATATATTTTTGTTTTTACGGATGGGTTACTTTGAATTATACATAACCTTTAGGTTCAATTTACTTTTGAGTTTATTCCCAATGCTATACAAATTTCACAACCCAATTATCAAATGGCTAAACTTAATCCTCTTGAATTGATAAATTTAGTCCAATATTTTCATGATAAATTTTTCATTCATCCAATCAATTCACCATGGGGTTCCCTTATTAGTTTATTTCTAAAATATTATTAAATGATGAATTTAATAATTATAGAGCATTGAATAAAATTACTAGTATGAATACTTATATTTCCCCCTTTCTGATGAAATATTTAATCAGCTTTATAGGTCTTAGTATTTTTTGAAAGTTGATCCCAGATCCTGGTACCATCAAATGATGGTGAAGGTGGATGTAGAACCCAATAAAACATTTCATAATAGATATGAAAATAATGAGTTTTTTTTGTTAATCCCTCTCAGAGCACTAATATAATATCTACATTAATATATATTATTAAAAGAGTCTTTAATGAATATTTCAATACTTTTTTGGTTTTTTATGGATGAAATTATATATTATTATAAAAGATAATAATAAAATTAAATACATATATGTTTCTTTTTAAGAACCTTAAAAGGTAAAATTCTATATTTGATATATTTTAAATTTCAGTTTTGGGTATATAATATTTAATTTATTTGATATATCATAAATAAATATATCATAATTATGATACTAAAAAATAACATTGTTAATGAAATTACAAGACCTACAAATGTGAGTGAGATTAAAATCATTATTATATCAGTATGTTATTACAAACAGTCAGTTGAAAAAGATTCATCATTATCTATACAACTTACTATCTTAAAACAAATACGAGATATCTTCTTCTTGACAAAGCAATGTGAGGAATTTATCGAGGAATTAAAAATAAGATCACTGATACCCCGATTTTGGCCCAAAAATCTATAAATGATGACATTGTAATCTCTAATGATGCATCATTAACGGGAAGGGATTGTGTTTTCATGAACAGTGATTGGTAAATTTCTGATGCTTTATATCAATTAAATCATAATGAGAGAAATAATATTACATATTACCCAAAACATTAAGAATTATTGATTTCATTAAAAATTTAATGACATGACCTAAATGGATTAATGTGTGAAATATATATTTATTATAAAATATTGATGTATATATTCATTTTAGAATGATTTGGAAATGAGAAGTTAGTTATGGATGAAATTTGTAATGTATTATTATTGCATTATTAATTACCAACCATATTTGGAAAATTGAGTATCCAATTATTTGAGTCTAAATTTTATAGCTTCATTAAATATGCTACATCTGAAACATGAGATATTGTTTAATAATTTATAGAATGATTTCCTACAAATTTTTCATTCAAGAAATATTTAATTTTTGTTTGAGTATTTTTCAAACTGTATGTATGATGCAATATTAATCATGGTCTTACGTAAGATAATATTTTAAATGGAAAATGAAATTTTATTAAGAAATTTATTTTTGAAAAAGATGGTATTATGATATTTAAAGAATTTTATGTGATTATTTTGTCCCCTATTTTGAAAATTAAATATTTATTGAGGCACACTGAACTCTATTTCTAATTCATCGTGGGTGTAAAAAATGAATAGACCATTAAGAAGATTTATGTTGGTAAGTAAAAAAGAACGATATATTTCCTTTTTCTATGAAATATTTTATATGTCAATTGGTTAATGCTAAATGAAAATTTATGAATAATATAATTCAATGATATTTAGTGACAACATTTAAATTCTAGAATATATCCTTTGTTTTATTAATTATACTACTAAAGACCCCTCTATGTAAAAATGTGATATGGTTTATTTTTTATTGATCATCTATATTTTTTCATTATCATCTCATTAGAGATAATATGCCTTTGGATAAAAATCACATACATTACATAAAATATAATTATATTACATAGAATAAATCATCCAATTATTTCTTATTTTGACCTAATGTGTACCTTAGATTTTTCAAAATGTATACGGATTCCATCTCTCAATGAACTGAATTTTTGTAGAACCTTTCATCCTCAATCTTCTAGACATATAGAGTGAATTATTTATCCAATGTAGGATATGATTTTATATATTGAAAATTTTAATATAATGGATTTCTTATCAATATCTATATTTCGTTTAGCTTTTTAATATTAAAAATAGTCATTCCAGTTTAGATATGTCACCTTTGGAGGAATTATATAGAAATTTGTTTTTGAAAGATGTTTTTTCAGATGATGTTTGTGAATGAAAATTCATGGTATTTTAATTTTTAAAATTAATGGATAGGAATTTGAATAGTATTTAGTAGTACACGTGGATTCCGTTAATTAGGAATAAAATTAATTTGTATTTACAAATGATACATCATTTATTCCATATAGGTGATCATGTTTTACACAAATTTTATCTATAGAAAAATATTTATAATATTGGTCAAAATTGAATTTTATGTATGTGTATCTGTTAAACATATGAAATAGTTTCTAGATTTGGATATGTATACCATCGAGTGTCCTTTCATATGAATTTATCTGAGGTATATAATGTGTATCAATTTTTTTTATAATAAAATATTATCAAGATGATCCTCATCATTTAATCAGTAATAGTATTCATTTGGATAAAATCCATTCATATGAGGAATATCCAGTACAAATTCTAGACCATATAGATCTACCATGTAATTTTTTCTGAAAACTAACATGATTGAATATGAAACATCGGATTCATAAAAATGTATGATGGAAAAATATACTCACATGTTTATGTTATGAATTCAGTTGTGCATACATGATTTCAAAAAGGTTTAAGAATATAACAAAAGAAGTAATTTTTATATTAATAATTTTAATTTCATATCAATATTCATTAATATTATTTTATATATTTATATTAATTTTATGTATATTATGTATTTTGTTGTCAAAATTAAATTGATTAATTCTAACCAAATTGTTGTAACATATATTATATTTTTTTAATGATTAATTTTAAAATTATATAAATTTAATTTAAAAAAATTACTTAATTTTTTTAATTAATTATTTTTAAACAATCATATGAATAATTATATTGATTTTTCTTAAAAATATTTATATCTTAATTAATTCTAAAATAAAATGATTCTTATCGATAACTATCTTTTCATTTCATGGTATTACAATGTTAAATTATGTTATAAATGGTTTGAATGTAAAATTATTTCAATTTTTATAATTAATCCAATTTTGGTATTTTTATTTTATTTTATACATGAATTTGATATGAAAAATTATTTTAAAAAGGAATATTTTTATGAAAAACAATTTTTCAATTTTTTATGGTTTTGTTTCTAATTAAATTATTTCAATTTTTTGAATGTAATTTTAAAAAATTGATGAAATGTTTTAATAATACTAATAATAATTTTTATTTAATGATTGGAAGTTATCTTTTCGACATAATAAATAATAATATAGTAAAAATATGTTTCCACGAATAAGGTTAAAACAGGTCTATTCAAAGTTAACCACATGTTTTAATGTTTAAAAGAACATATTTTATTATATAAATTAAAATTAAATCCATATTTATCCCATATATAATATAATATTAAAATATTTCAATTTTAGATATATTATTATTGAAGAAAACATTAATATATTTTATTCATTTAAAAATTACCTAATGTTTCATCTCACCCAATTATGAAATGACACCCCGTCTCCTCTCATCACTAAACTTAAAAAAACATTTGGATCAAAAATGTCTATTAAAATACCATTATTACATCAATAACCATGTCCTAGATTCCAGATTTTCTAATAAAAGTATCATAGATTGGAATTATGTATAATCCTTAAGTGGTTGTCCAATGAAGATGTAGAGTCCTAAAAAAATGGACTTTGTTTAATTTATTTTTTAAAATTTAATTAATTATTCCATAAACATAAATAAATAATATATCCATTATCTTATATATACAAAAATGTTGTTATGTTAATGGAACAACCTATATCGATCAACTTATTCTAACAAATGATAAATGAAACCTTCATTTGTGAGTACAACAGACTACCAACATGCAAAGAGATTAAATTCATTTTCAGTCACTACCACTCAAAGATGGTTATAGTGATGTTTAAAAAATATATATATATTTCTTATTAATGATATATTTATCCTTTTATAAGGACAATACATTAAATTTTTTCTTTAAATTCCATCCATAAATAATTTATTACGTTTTTCATGCACACATGTATATTACCACATCCACAATCCAATGTGAATCATTTTTAATAACCATATAACATGAATACTATATATAATTATATTTAATGAAATAGTTTTATATTTATTACACACATATCATTATGGAATGAAGAAATTATATTTATCCTTTTCCCCCAATGCTCATTGAAGAATAAAACTGTTACTCTAGTGTATGTATGGTATACAATCTCGATGATTATAATGTAAATCATTTTTCAGAAAAAATCATTCATGATTTCATTTAAAAGAATTAATAATTTTTTGAAAATCATAATTATTTAATTATTTTTATTTTGGATATGATGGAATAATGACCTCCTTGAAAATAATAAATACAGTAATGTTATTACGGACATACGAACTAATTATCATGAAATCATCAATTGTGAACATAGTTTTATATGTAATTGAATATATAATGGTAACTATTAAAATAAATTTAACAATAAACATGAAAAATATTTTTATACAATAACTAATTAATATATTTTAAATAATTTATGATAACTAATACATTTGATGATTCAAACTCTTTGTATGGGACACATTACCCTGTAACCCATTATTTTAATTGTTTTAAATATTAATTATGTAAATTTTTATTCATTGTACATGTCATTACAAAATTTGATAAATTTATTTATATTTTCATAATTGTATTATTATTATAATGTTATATGGCATTAATCATTATTTCAATAATGATTGAAATGAATATTTTTATGGATTGTATATTGAATTTTTTGTTGAAAAGAAAAAAATTAATGTTCTATTTTAAGAAATATTAAACCAATGTAACATCCTTATTCATTAAAAATTATTTTATTTTACTTCTTCCATTAGAAGAATTCATGTTTTCTTCAAATAGATAACCTTGATTCTCTTTTTATGTGTATTTTTAGAACTATTTTTATGTGGAACATATATTTCAACATATAGAAATAATTTTTTTGAATGAAAAGAATTTTTTTTATTAGTAAGATATTGAAAATGTAATCCTTTATTTATTATGATTATGTTTTGGTTCACAGGAATTGTTTATAAAGTTTATTATCCTGCAATATTTCTCCAATTCATTAGGTAAATAGCTGGTGATAGCTAATTATTTTTTCTCATAATTGGTTAATGGAATTTACAAAGTATTATATGAAATTTATAAGAGTGATTGTAAGAATAATATAAAAATTATTCCTTGTAATGACCCAAACATTAGTTAATGAAATTTTCGATTAGTCTAATTAAATATCTCATATTGAAAAATTTTATATAAAATATACACTTCCTTGGTGTTATGTTATTGTATTTTAAAATACTTTTATGAAGTGTTATTGTTGCTAATATATTTATTGAAGAGTGATCACATGATTAGTATAAATATAGGGCTTTAATAATCCTATTTTCTCCGAAAAAGTATGGGACGGCATCATCATATAGACTTTCCCCGAAAAAATCCCATTTTACAGAGCTCAGAAAGGATGTGGCGTCATCGGGCTTCGCTCTTGACCAATCCTATGGTGAGCTTCAACACTTAAAAAAGTTCGGTCATTTTCCTTATAAAATCTTTGTTTCAATCACCTCTTGAAAAAAAATGTGCAAAACCCACGGGTTGGTCTGTGGTTTTGATTTGCTTAATGTGTGGTGTCCAAAACATTAAAAATAATGTATTCCCTCTCCTTTCCAATATAAACCAACCAATGCTCTAAAATTACCTTCACTCAATGATTATGGACTCCTCTCTCTATAATCTTCCCAAGGCTCCCTAACCTCACAATAATCCTCTCTGAATCCCCTCCCAACACCTTTGCATCACATTTCCATGTAAGGGATTTCTTCCTCTCACATTTTTGTCTATGTTTCTTTATATTGCAAAACTCTTGTATTTTCAATTATAAATGTGGGGTTATGTTTTCAAACCTCCCAAATAATGTACTATTTATGTTTTAATGATTATATACCCCTTTCCATCACATCTATGCGTTCTATGTATACATGTTACGATGTGGAATTTCTATAAGGGATTTCCATCTCCTTATTTACATTCATGCAATTCTTTTGTATTTTGCATTTAGATTCCATTAAATATATTGGGACATGTATATATATTAACATTTTACAATTAATTTCATTCAAATATTATGACACTACCCTTTACCTCTCATCCATCATTTTTATGAATTCTTATGTCATGTCATTATGCTATAGAAATTGCACGTCCATTTTCTAAGACAAAGTCATTATGTCGTGAATACAATTCCCATTTATCTATCAAGGCTAATCACTAATATGCACATTTAATTTTTGATTAAAATTTCTCATGTATGAATTCCACATTCATTTATCATGGAAAAAATTATGTCCTTTAATGATTCCATCTTGTGAGATCCATGTAGCACACTTATGCATGAAATGAAATGGTTGAGAAGGGTGCACCTTGATAGAGCATCAATTCTTTAGGTAAAGATTAGTATCATGATATGTCATGTGCAATGAGAGTTTACTAATTCTAATTCAGCTGAAATGAATATTTACTCATGATAAATAATTTGCAATTAATGTTTATTCATGCTCCATGTGAAATGATTGTTGGTTCATGTTAATACCTTGTTAAGTATTGTTTCCACATTTCCATACTATAATAATAACATTATATAATTCCTTTGTGATAATGTTTTTTATGATCAATTGATATGACTAATTCTTAACATGTATTTTATTCTTCATGATATGCCTTTTTTACACCCTTACTGGACATTATAGCTCACTCATTTCTTATTCATGCCCTCATGTTATATCATGAAGTGCTAAGTACGAGGGAATGTAGTGGTCATGTAAAGGATGTTTTCAATAAAGATGTTGTGTTTCCCGTTTTAAGTATTTTTTTAATGTTCATAAGCCCCAAATACACTATACCACTCAATCATCCATGTTATATCAAGGTAAGAGTTTATGTAATAAATCATGTTAAAATCTATAATAATGATCAGGGTTGTAATGGTTCATATCAAAGGATATGGTTAGTTATTATTAAGATGAGGATTTGAAAACCATTTTGAAAGCCTATATAATATGACTAATTATAATAAAAACATCCCTAATTTTTTTTGTAATGACTACTGGTATATCAAGAAAATAAATCCTCGTCTAGATACGAACAGGAAGAGGTGACTCTCACACAAATGTACCTTAGAGTGAATACACCGATAAGGAGTTATATGCTTAACCCAGGGTATCATGGTACATGACAATGGGCCTTGTTGTACTCTTACATAGAACACTCTTGGTGGATATGATTTGGTAAATTGACAAGCATAGTATGAACCATTGTTCATGGAATAAAAAAATACCCTTAATAATATATGATGGGAAGGAAATAACGTATAACATAGATTAAAGCCTATATATTTATAATTTAAAAAATAAATGTAATTTATAAGTAATCCACTTTTGTCATTGAATTCCCTTTTATGTGTTGAACAATTTAAGAGTACTCATCTAGAAGTATATGTTGGATATAGTAGAACTAGAACAAAAATGTGAAATGTTGATTTCTCTATCATTGTTCTACCCATTCATTTATATCACAAAAGATTAGTATAACTATACCAACATCACCACAAATCATGTCCGTAAAGATGTAGGTGAGAACGAAAATGGGGAAATCCGTGCATCCCATGAATATAACTCCTCCCCAGTCACAATCTAGGAAATGAACATTCTAGTGAACGTCATCAATCTCACTCTAGTTGAATATGATGCAATTCCCATCATGTATTGGAATTCTTTATATAGAGAATACATAAATTTACATGAGAGGGAAATAACTCTCCATATAGAGAATCATCCCCAAATTCTATACAAGTGCATGAAGGACGATGAATCTTCCTTAGCACCGTCATCTCAAGAATAGATATTACTGCCCTATGAGAACACATATCTCGCACAAATTATTTTGTCCATCGAAGAAACCATCCTTGTAGACATGCCTATTGGAGGGATTTCTCTGAAGAGTTTCAAGATAATTTCATGGTCTTTCTCATTAAAGATATGTTGAATTCTCAATTGACCTTATACCTGGGACATTTACAATATCCATGAATCTGTGTAGAATGTATTTTTTAATGCTTGAGAAGCAGATGAAAAAACTACCAGAGAATCTGGAGAAAGGGTTTATATGCCCAAGTGGAAGTGATGATCTATGAAAAATATACAATGTGTGAGTTCTAGTTGAAGGAGGTTTCATTATTGGGCCATATCATCACATGAAATGGGTTATCTATGGATCCCTCCAAGACAGATGGAATTTAGGGATGGATAAGGCCAACTTGTGTAATAGATATCTATATCTTCCTGAGGATATGAGGATATTATCACTAAATTGTGAGAAATTTATCACGATTATCAAACCCTCTTACAAAGATAAATCGGATGGGATTCAAGTTTTCTGGTATGATGAGTGCTAAGTGAGATTAATGGTGTTGAAAATGATGATTATCACTATGATTGAGAACACTTTACCAATAAATGTACAAATTATTATGGAAATCAGTGATGATTTGATGAAGGGATTGGTTTTTGTGTGGATGAAAAATGGCAAAGTCAGTGCCTACATTCCATGGAAATTGGAAGTTCAAGAGAAAAACTATCAAACACATGATCTAGAGATTTATTCAGTGATATTCTCTTTAAAAATTTTCTGGTATGATCCCTTTTGGGGGAATTGTGAAATATATACAGACCACCAAAGCCTCAAGAATATATTCTCATAGAAGAAAGTTAAACATACCCCAATGAAGATGGTTATAGTTGATCAAAGACTATGACTACTCCATCCATTACCAATATAGGAAAGCAATCAAGGTGGACTATGCTCAATGTATAAAGGTTTTAGAGATTCCATCATTAATGAAAATTGAATTGGATCCAATGTTCTTAGTTTTAAAAAATATGGACATGGGAATCCTAAAGAATGGATCATTAACAATCCTTTTAGAAATTATTGTTCAACCATCTCTTTTGGAAATTTTATGTATTATCAAAATAATGTTGTGGGAATTCAAAAGAAGGTGGAAACTATCTAGAAAGAGAAATCCTTAGAGTTTAGTGTCAATGAATATGGAATTGTGAGATTTGGGTAAAGACTATGTGTTCTATCGAGTCCGTAGATAAAGAGGAGTCTTTTATATGATGCAAATAGTTCTAATTTATCCAATCACTCAAGAAGCACAATTTTGTATTGAGATATTCGAGATCATTATTAGTGGTATAACATGAATAAGGATATTTCTGAGTATATATCAAATTGCCTGGTGTGTCATCAATCGAAGGCTGAGAGGAATATGTCTGGGGGGATGACGCAACCATTACAAATTCCATCAAGGAAATGGGAGAACATCATCACGGACTAAGTCACCGAACATCTATAGAAATTCAATGTACAAAATTCTATTTGCGTTGTTTTGGAATTTTTACAATGACTGCACACATTATGGAAATTTTTGAGAATATCTCATTGGATCAACTGGTACAGATATATATCAGAGATGTGGAAAGGATGTATGGAGTACCACTATCGATTGTATCCGATCAATATTAATGATTCACCTCTATTTTTTGGAAAATACTTCAACATGATCTAGATAATGAGATGAACTTCAGTACACTTTATCATCCTCAAACTCTTGCCAATGTATGCAGACCATACAAAAACTTGAGGACAGGTTGATAGCATGCTCAACAGAATTCAAAGGATGATGGAATCAACATCTTCCACCGGTTGATTTGTCATACAAAAATAGTTTACAGAAAATTATCCAAATAGATCTATACGAATCTTTGTATGGGAGGAGGGGTGGAACACTACCACGTTGTGATAAATATGGGAAGAGAAAAATCCTAGGTTCAGAAGTGTTCGATGAAATGGCGGAGAAGGTTAAGACCATCCAGCAGCACAATAAAGATTCTAAGAGATATAAAAAGAAATATACTGATAATCTTCTATGAGAACTATATTTTGATGTTGGAGACATGTTATTCCTCCACCTATCACCGTGGAAGAGTGTTATGAGATCTGGGACGAAGGGAAAGCTTTTTCCATCATACTTCGGTCCTTTTGAGATCATTAATTGCAATAGATTAGTGGCCTATTGACAAGAAATCCCACCAATCCTATCTCAAGTACATGATGTATTCCATTTATCACACTTGAGGAAGTAAATACAAGACATGTTGCATGTACTCAATCCTAAGGTGGTGCCATTTGAAAATGACCTCTTCTATGAATATAAGTTGTTAAAGATATTAGATCATAGAGAAGAAGTTCTACGAAATAGGACAATGCCTCTAGTCATGGTATTGTGGTGAAACCAAACATTTAATGAAGCTACTTGGGAATCCGAGGTAGAGATAAAGCACAGTTACCCACATCTTTTTTAGTTGGGTAAAAAGAAAATTTCGAGGGATAAATTTATAAGGAGTGAAAATGGAAACGACCCAAAGTATTGTTAATGAAAATACCCCTTGATCTAATTAAATGTATCATTATATAAAATGGATATATAAAAATTGAACTTTCATGGTTTTATGTTTTTGGATATCAAAATACTGTTATGAATTTATATCATTTGCTAATATAGCCATTTTAATGTGATCACATGAGTAGTATTAATATTGGAATTTTTCAAATCTAATTTACCTAGAAAGTGGAACTTATGGCCTCATCCAGAAGACATTCCTCGTATGAATCACATTTTTCGGAGCATGGAATGGAGGAATCATCATTGGGCTTCACACATGACCAAGATGAAGATGAGCTTTAACACGTTACGCATGAATGGAACTGCCTACAGGAGAAGTGGGAGTTGATATAGATTACCAAACGACCGATGTTATCCAATCCACCTGAAGAGTCTGAAACCAAAACACGCCTTACCCTTCGGTACTATATGAATTTTATAAGGGGTTATGTAACAAGAAAATTTCACTATGATTATGTCCATTATTTTTGTTTATATTAAATAATATACATTCATTTAATTTTTTACTTTGTAAATATTTTTATGAAAAAATATTTTTTTTTTAAATAAGAAATATTTATAGAAGAATTACTAGATTTTTAAATTAAATAATATTTTAATTAAATATGATTTAAATTTTTTTTTATTAAATATAAATGACTATATAATTATTATGAATACAATTGTTATTTTTATTATGGTCTGGATGCTATTTTTTCAGAACCCTTAGATTTTTGATAAATGTTCTTTTTTTATTTTAAAAAATTAAAATATTTAGAAATTATTTAATTTAAAATGAATATTATTTTTTGAATCAAGATGAAAAAATTATCCTAAGGGGAATTTTTCATAAATTTTTTAGATAGTCGAATTTTTCTGTAATAATTAAATACTGTTTAAATATATAATTTGTTTTATGACATCATAATGTAAAAATAGTGATGTAATAAATTACTATAAATATTATGTTAGTCCAATATGTTTTTTAAATTTAAAATAATGTGATTTTAGGTTTTTATTTATTTATTTTCCAATGCCTTAGTGGACCCTCCAGGACTTATAAAACATTTTATCCTTTTATTATCATTTCCTTGAGAGTGTCACTGTCCTCCACATATGAAAGCCTAATATTTAAATAATTTAGTTCATTGTCCATAATGAATATTGTTTTCCACAGGCCCTGGGAAAAATGCATTTCCAAAACCCATTGTTTTGTTTGTGGTTTTTATTAGTTTAATGTGTGGTTTCCCAAAACAAAATAATAATGAATCCGCTCTTCTTTCCAATATGAACCCACCCTAGCTCCCACAACCTCTTCACTATAAGTCTTTGGTGTTTGACCATCCTATTTCCTCCTCTCTCTATAATCCTCCCAAGGTGACCCATCCTCCCATGAATCCCCTCTCAAGCCCCTAACAAGCCTTTGGGATCACCATTCCAAGTAAGGGATTTCTTCTTCACAAATTTTGGTCTATGTTTATTTATGTTGACATATGCTATTAATTTCGATTATAAATGTGGGGTTATGTTTTCTGATAGTCACTATACTTTTCTATTTATGTTTGAATGATGGGATACCCATTTACCTCTCATCTATTCCCTCGATATATACCTGTTACCATACCGATATTCTATAAGAAATTTCTCCCTCCTCAATTGCAATCAACAAATTGATTTGTATTTTGATTATGGATTCCATTACTTATATTGGGACATGTATATATAAGACACACATAGTTTCCATTTCAGGTAAATATGATGAGACACACCATTATTTCTCATTCTCCATTTTTAAAAATTCTTATGTTGCGCTGTTATGTTGCCGAAATGGCACTGTGATCTTCCAAGCCGAAGTCATTGTGTCGTGAATAACACCCCTATTTATCTATCAATGGTATTAACCTTTATGCATTTTTACATATTGACCATTTGTTTCAAGTTTGAATTATACATTCCTTTGTTCTGTATTATGTTATAACCTTTAATGATTTCATCTTGTATAATCTGTGTGGAAAACTTATGCATGAAATGACATGTTTAAGAAGGGTTCTCCATGATAGTGCTCTAAAGCATTGTTTCAAAATTAATATCATGAAACTTCAAGTGCAATAAGGTTTCACTCTTGATAATTAAATTTCAATGTGGATTTACTAATTCTAATTTATGTGCAGTGAGGTTTTACTCATGCTTCATGAGCAATGAGCATTGGATCATGCGAATACCTTGTTAAGTGTTGTTTCCACATTTCCATGCTATTATAATCATTGTATATATTTCCTTTATGTTCATATTTATTTTATTCTACATTGATATTCATATTCCCTAATATGTATTCTATTGTTCATGTTATTCTTAGTTTAGTCCCTTAGTGGGCTTTCAACTCACCCTTTTAGTATGAATGTCCTCAAGCTATCCCATGCAATTCTATGTATGAGATAATTTCATGATAACATAAAATTAGCTTTCAATAAAGATGTTGTGTTTCACATTTTAAGTCATTATGTAATTTTACTAATCCCTAAATAAACTATACCTCTTGATCATTCATATTGTATCAATTGAAGGTTTTCTGTTAAAATCATGTTTATGTGTTTAATAAAGAGCAGGGTTATTATATTCCACATGTTTACTAAGTGATTTCTCAATCCATTAATGATTATTCATATAAATATATTTAATTCACATGGTAATAAAATGATATTATTTTTAATGGTACTTTTATACAACATTATATGGTTGAAATATATATCTTTTCAAGATTTTTAAGGATTTAATCAATTATATTATTACTCTTATTTAAACAATAATATTTTTAATGATTTTTTTTAATAGTTTTAAGAGGAAAGATGATTTCATATGTAAAAACCATTATTATTACATAGAAATTAATTTTTTAACAATAATTTATATGATTCCCTATAGACTCCAATGATTATTTATTTCTATTTATGTCTCCCTTGTTTAGTTTATTTTATATATCCTACATTTTGAATTGTTTTTCGAAACTTCTAAATTATTAATCCAGAAATGTATGTTCTAAAAATAAAAATTAGGAACACATGTCCTAAAATAAATTTTTTTAAATGTTTTTTATCTTGGAAAAATTTGATACTGAGAAGTAGTATCCAATTTGGAATTTGATAATAATTTATATAAGGGTGAACAAAAATACCTCTAAAGTAATAAAACTAAAAGATTTCTTATAATGGGTGGAAGTGATTTATATCATGATGAATATATTTTATGATGATTTTACTTATGTTCTTTGTAATATATACTTATCTTGATCTTGGACGTGCATAAAATATCTAAAACAAATATACATATAAGTAATAACCCTTTTAATGGAATGTGGTGTATTAACGTAATCATCACATAGTTCATGAAATCATTGCCTAAATTTACCAATAGGTTAACAATATGATGGAATATGGTTTTATTTATCAAATTATCATTATGGAAACTATGAGGTATTTATTTTTATGTTCCTAAAAAAGATTATGTTGATAATAATATGGTAACTAAAAATAATGTAAACAATAAAAAAATAATATCGATATAAAAAGAACAAAAATTTTAATGTGACATTTTAAAATTTTATAATAATAATAAAATTTAAGGCATAATTAATTTTTAAATATGATTACATCATAATATTATAAATAATTCATCATTGATGTCATCCCTTTGGATTTTAGTAAAGGGTGGAAGTAGAAGAATCCATGGATGGGAGGGGCATTACTAATATTATCTCAATGAAATATCAATTGTAATGGGTGTTAAAATGAGAAACCATGAGATTATGAAAAATAATATATCATGACATATGATTATCAATGTAAAAATAGAAGATGTCCCAAACACACCAATAATGTGAAATATATAGTCTCATGAAATACTATGTGGTGAAGCTGATGAAGGACAGTAATTTAAATTTCAAATATGTCAAAACTCATTGAAAAAATGCCCATAAAAATATCCTCATGGTGACAAGGTAATTCAAGATTTGTGGTAAATGGGTTTTTTGATTGTCAAATGACTAAATTAAAATTAACATTCTGTCAACATGGGGAAAGAAGATATAACTCATGCTAGAGAAAAAATAATAATTCAGTCTATTATGTGTACAGAAATCATGCATTAACAAATTAAAATCCTTAACATGAATATTAATAAGTATTGTAGGGATATAAAACCTCTGAGTACCTATATGTTATGAAAAAATGTAATCAAATATTAATTATATGGATATTGGTAATTATGATTAACTTACCTTAAATACAAAATTATTAAATACATTCTCATTATATCAACCCTATTGTATTTTGGGTGTCTTATAAGAAGATAATGTCACAATAATCGTGATTTTTATTTTATGGAAAACATTTTATGGTATTATTATTTTGTTTTTGGAAGTGATCATTATGTAAAAAATAATGTCATCCTCTAAAAAAATTACTCTTTTTCTATATATATATATATATATGATTTATTCACATTGAATCTAGATTTATCTCTATAATAGAGAATATAAATGTATAAATATTAATTACCAATGAAAAAAATGGATTCTATTACATGGGACCTAAAACCTAGTTATGATACACATTTCCTCAAAAAATATTTGTAACATTAATGATTTATGGCCATCCTTATGATATTGAAGGCCATATATCATTGGAGATAATATATTGAGTCATTTGAATTATTTACCATCTTTAATTGGGTAGAAATTTTTTTAATAACATATCATAGGGGGTAAAATTTAATAACAATAGATTTGGAATCCTTTAAAATACATTATATTTTTTATACCAAATTTCACAAGCTATAGATAATATAAAATATCACAACATATTTAGAAGACATAAGTAATAAATATATAATAAACTCTGTGATAATAGACCATCAATAATTATAAACATTAGAAGGAAAATAATTAATATGAGTTAATACTAAAATGGATATTTTTTATTTTCCCTAAATACAGTGGGGAGACGTTGATGGATACATTATTACATTGGAATAAGAAATAATTAATCACATCACATGCGACTAATTAATTTAGCAGTCTTCATAAACTACGTACATACAAGATTTGAAAACTACATTTCAAAAAACAAGTTAAAAATAATGAATTATTCTTTCAAGAATAATATTATTACATTATGAATTTCAATGTATATCATCCTGAGTATAGTTCATGGATACCATGATTAATGAAACAGAAATGTGGGTGAGCTCAAATTATCATCACAGGATGAATATAATTGATGCAATCCGGATTCAATAATAATAATCAATATAAAATTATATATATATCAAATTGATTTCAATTTAATTGATAAATTGAGAATAAAATTCATCCCTGTATTTTTTTGGTAGAGTTAATATTTGTGATAAAAATAACTGTATTCGGAATTCTTTCAATTCTGAATTATTTGACATCATGTATCTCACACATGATACCACTACTATTAATAACATTCATTATATTTTTTAATCTACATGTAAAATAATGTGTAATGCCATATTAATTTATTAGTATCATGATTCCTATCAATGCATCGAGGGGCTATATAATAATAGGACCCACCAATCACTGAAATTCAAAAGAACTCATTATATATCGAGTAATCGATTTAATTAAAGAATTTATATAACTCATCATCAAATATCTATATCATTTAATGCTTACTGGTTTATAAATATAGAAATAGTACATCATATAACATTTAAACGAAACATTGTGTAATAAAATGCTATATGTTTTAGGGAATACTAATATCCATCATATAATTAATATGTATTTTTATGAGAAATGTAATGTAAAATTAAAAATGACCTCAAATGGGTAGTTAATATGGTATATAAAATATTGAATATGTTCACAATAACAAGTATGTTTTAATGAATTGTAAATTGAGACTATGTCCCTTAAGAACATTGTATCATTGATGTGTGTATTAATCAATTAAAAAGATTTTATGTATCCATTATAAATCCACATAAAAATGGAGATAAAATAATAGATAACTAAAATTCATTTAAAAAATAATCATATCATAACACAATTATTTATGTACATTTTTTAACTAATGAGTTTAAATTTTTTCTTGAAATACTTTTGTATATTGTAATTAGTAAATTTTAATGAGGTTTTTATTTAATTTTCTTAGAAAAGATTGATAAATAAGTATGAGATTGAATTTATTTTAAAATAACCTTTGATATTTTAAAGGGTCCCTTACACTATTTCTATAAATTATAATGTGAAATTTAAAATTCTTCTATTTTCATTCATCTATATTGGTCGATGAAATGGAAAAGGTGGAACGTGTGTGTATTCCTTTCTCCTAAATAAATTTTAAGGAAATATTTTGATTTACCACTTATTGTGCCAATAATTGTAGAAGTTCTTAGGGGTGTGACTTCATTCCCTAATGAACATATTAATGGGACCCCCATATTACATAAAAAATATCATCATCACTCTCGGTCCTACTCTCCATATCTCTATAATAATCCTAGTTATTCGTACTTTGGTCATGGGGATTTTGGTGGCATAAAATATGTTCCATTTTTTGCAAACCATCATATCAAGAGTTTTTTCTAAATTATATTAATATATTTTATCAATATATTTAATTTTTTATTAGTCACTTCAAAATATACTATTTATTTATTAGTTTAGTTAGTTAGATATATTTTATAAATAATAATTTTTATTTAAAATGATTAAGTATAGAATATCTAATGAATAAAATTTGATTAATAATTTAATACATAGTTACTATATAATTACTATTAACTAATTAATACCATATTATTAATAATTTATTATGTAGTAATTAATCAAATATAAATATTAGTTTAACTGATTAATAAATAATGAATAATGAAATATTAACTAATGATTAAATAATGATAAACTCATTGTTAAAAGGTCATATATATTATTTAGTGATTGATAAACTAATAAATAAATAATGATTAACTAATGATTAACTAATGATTAAATAATGCATAAAAATTTTATTACTAATGTTTATAGATTTATTAATGAATGATTAAATGATTATTAACATATTATTGACTAATGATTATGAAATGATTGATGAATGATTAATAATTGATTAAATGCTGATAAAAAATTAATTAACTTATTATTAAATAATGATTGACTAATGAATAAATATTTAATAACTAATGATAAAAAATGATTGAATAATGTTTTACTAATGATTAACTAATTAATAACTAATTATTAATTAATATTTATCTAATGATAAACTGATGAATAAATAACGATTATGTAAGATCTTGTCTTTTTTTCAATGAAGGTTTCCCCCTCTAACTTCTTAATTAACGCCTTGATAGATGAGACTTAATCAGAGATGGAGATCCCTATTGGGTAAAATTACATAATGGTTAATGGACTTTTATGCATAGTGATGTTTAGATATAAATAGGACTAATGATTCAGAAGTTATTAGTATGGTGTGAGGCTTTAAAGGATGTTCAGAGATTTATGGTGTACATGAGTAGAAAACTGACAAGAATCATGACTACACGACATGTAAAAGAATTACACGACATGTAAAATAATTACACAACATGAAAATACTCAATTTTTTTAACTAAATAAATATCTGGAATAATGATTTTATTAAAATTCATTTTAGATACATTACATGATGTGAAATTCTATTACAAATTGTGTAAATGAGTAATGTTTTTTAAAAATAAGCAGCTCAGTTGGTTCTCATTTGTTATTGGAAACACCTCTTCTCTTCTAGACCTAGGGAGACTCTTCATGTAATTTTGGAGTACCAATCCCCCATCCAGATGTCTAATTCCTAGAATTTGTCTCTGTTAAGTTCCTATGATCAAATTTCTTCCCTCGTCTCATTGATTCTTAATCAATTGGGGTGAAACACTTTATCAAATTTCACAGTTGGTTATGACATTGATCCTTATTTATCTTTCAACCTCTTCTCAATCATTATCACCTTCTTCCTCATAGATGTTGGTTGTAGGAAGAAACATTGGATTGATTGTTTTACATTTGGGGTCTATATCTAAAACCTATGGTTTGATAATTACCATGAATATTAAATAAAATTATACTTCCATCTATATGTGAACAAAAATTGATTTAATATGTGAATGGTGTAATTCATCAATTTCCCTTGGTTTCCAATGTAAATTTAATTTGATAATATCCTAATGTATGATTATCATAAAATGTATCCAATGGTTATTTATTTTATATTTTACCTAAATTATGGATTATAGTTTATTAATATAATTGTTAATAAATAGAGAATTTTTTATTTATATAACATGAATGAAGAATGGTAATTCTTAATATTAAACATTGATATATATGATATGATATTGTAATATCCATGTTTTTTTATAATTATTGAGTTCAATGTTATAATTTTTTTGGGCTTGGACCCAAAATGGTTAGTTGCTTATAAAATGTTCTAGGCCTACAAAATTTCAGCTCCAATTACCTTAATTCATATAGTGAGTGGGATCAAACCAAACAAATATTGTAATACTTATAGGGCATTAAACTGGAATTGTTGAAATTCTTATATGTATTTGACCAAGATTTCTTTTTGTGATTATGACATGGGTTTAAGGTTATGGTATGCTAGGTTGAACGAAATGATCATAGATATTTTGTTATAGTGAATAAGAAGGTTATTCACCTTGGTTATATGGTATTGGTTTGAATGGTTTTAAGTCAAGGTTAGATAACATCTGGTATAGAGCTCGTGTAGGTTGTGATTGTATTTTATTAATTGTTCAATTATTTTAATACATATGTTTACTAGTTTTTTGAATATATATTTTATCAAACATGATTATTTAGACAATTTTGTGTCAACCTATAGATTTATACCCACACCCTATATGGTACACCATTTGGTACCTACACTAGTTATATATATGCAAGTTTAGATAAGTGAAAAGTACCAAGTTGTTGATTTCCTTACATAGTTGGGATGTAGATTAGAGTTGGGATGGACAAGAGGATGGGACCAGGGACATTGAGTCTCTAATATATTATTCTAGTCTTTTTTATTATTTTCCATCATAACAATTTGTTACATTCCAGATAATCATTACATTAACAGTTATTATTTTTAAGAATTATCAATTTTTCTTGATTTTTGTTTTCCTCTATGTCTTTAAATTGATTATTTCAGTTTAACATGTATTATTATTCTTTTATGACACTTCATACCAAGAATTATTGTCTCTCCACTATACATTTCACACCCCCACTAAAAATGAAATGAATCTACTGTACGGGGAGGCTTAATTAAGGTCTTGAAAATCACCCCTTTCATCTACGTGAGAGATTGTCAGAATAGGGGGCCGTTAAAACGTGTTTTCAAATGATCATGTTTTCTTTTCTATTTCCATAAAAAAAATTTAAAGGTTTAAATGTGACAAGGTTGTGTCAAAACATAGTAATGAGCTTGTGTGTAGCAGTGGCTAACCCATGAATGGGTAAAAAATCGAGTACCCATTGATGTTTTTTCTATTTTTTATGTGATTTTTCAAAATATATTTTACATCACTATGGGTTATTCCCATGTTGTATATTATTATTTTTCTATGTTTTTATTATTTCTTGATATTTATACTCATGACTCAGTATAAAAATATATGATTATGCATTCTTGATAATAGTAACAAGTGGATATATCTGAATGCACTGTTCATGATAGGGGAATATCTATTTTCATGTGTTATATATGTTCCTATTGAACACTTAAAAGATATAACTATTTCACTAGGTTAAATAAATGTGTTGAAAACCCATTCTAAAATTCATATAATCCATGTTAGAGTGATAGAATTTTATTGGTTCTTTGTCATAGTCACATGTTATGGTTATTATTGTTGATAAATAGTTCCATAATATGTTCATTTGTCTTTTAGAGAAAATAAAACCTTGTCATCTTTGAATTCTACAATAGGAGAGTGGAAATGAACATGGTAAATACATTGATAGACCAGAGTATCCTATATTTCCTGAAGAGAATATATATTTTGAGCTTCATGACAGCTTCTTGAGGGTTATTTGAATCATGGAATGAGATATTTTTCTTACCGTTCCATCAATTTCATTGTTGGAATGATATTTTCAACATTAGTATCCACTAATTTTTTTTTGGAGATGGAGGACTCCAAGATGAAAATTTTAGGATTGATTCAATCTTGAAAATAGTCAATCATATTTATACACTATAGGATAGGTTGGTAAAACATGTTTCATATATGATTTATGGACCAGCCATGTGTAGGTGGAAAATTCTATATAAATCTAGACAGTAAGATGAATTTTCATGGATGGTAATCGAGACAAGTATTCTAACCCAATTCTATACCTAGATGTTGAGGGATTAAAAGTGACATGAGTTCATGCACCTGATGTAAGAGGATCTATCAGTGCTAGACAATGTTTGGAAATTTTACTCACCTTAATTTCTGTACTCTAAGTTTGTAAGTTGACGATATATCTAATGTAAAATGTTTTTAGGATGTTCATTTCCATGACATAATTTCATAGAAAAAAAATCTCATTTAATGTTTTTTAGGATGTCATGAATATGGAACTCATCATAAAAGGAAATCTAAAAATGACATGTGGTAATAATTAATTTAAAGGAAAATATAACATAAACATGAATGATTCTACAATAAAAAATATCAGTTGAGGTTATATGATTGATCACTAAGACTATAACAACTATTTATATATCTTAAAATACTTCATAAATCATGGTATTTTATTTATAATTTTAATTAAATAAATTTATTTATGATATAATAATGATCCAATGATTACCATATTAATTAAAGATTCAAATAAATGACATTAGAAATTTTATAATAAATGTAATTTGAAAATTTTGATGTCATAAAAATGATTTTTCGACGACTATGTCATTTTATATTCTATTTAATGATGTTTTTTTAGAATAAATTGTGATTTTATGACTTTAACAAAAATCAGTTACTAAATAGTGTCAAAATTATAATAAATGTGTTTTTCAAAAAAATAATATTTTATTAAAAGATAAAATAGTCATAGATTCAATGAATCTGAAAAATGGTTTTTATAATGTTACAAATGTAATTATTCATCCACATTATGGTCTATTAGAATTTTATAGTAACTATAAAGACCGTATAGTGTAAAATGTAAGATGACTGTGTAAGAGTTAGTTTATTTAACAAAGATTTAATGTAAAATGATAAGGATAAATTTGTGAAATAAATTTTTCTAAATCTTATTGGATGAGAGGATTTAGAAAAATTATAATATTATCCTATAAATATAAGACTTTTATGCTATCATAATTTGAAAATAAATTTTTAATAAACTAATATTTCACGAAATTTCTAAATTTCCCATTCCCCGCTCTTATAAAAGGAAACCACATCTAAAAACTTACTAACACCTATAAAACCCATTTCATCATCCCAATTCTATCCAAATAATCTCAAAATATACTTACATTGGTCAAAGTGTCTAAATTTTTTACATAAATCCATCTTATGTAGACCTTTTTTGCAAATCAAAAGGAGATACTGGGAAAAAGGTAATTGTTTAATCACCTCCTTCAAAATTGTTTTCTTATTATACATTTTATTCATATATTGTTCCAATATTAAAGTAATAATTATAGTTTCTTATACATGATTATATGTTATTATAATTATAGGAAAACATTATACCACTTTGTATCCATCCTACAAATAATAATATCACCATACGTGCAGATGTATGGATTACCATCTTCATGTCGGGGTGTAATTTTTTACTCAACAATACATAATTTTGATAGGTATATAAAAAAATATGAAATACTTAAATAATTAATAAAACATTATAATTATTCATTATAATTAATATACCATACTATTTTATAATGTTTACTCATTATGTTAATGATATAGTCGCTCGTGCAAACATTTGGCCTAACATCCCCATGATCAGATGTGGTTCATTCCATGTGATATTCATTAGACCACGATTATGTACATGAATGGAATGAATAAATATCATATACCGTATAATAATATAATTCTATAGGGTATATAACTATAACCTATGATGTAGAACATGAAAATATCTGAAAAACATGTGTAAGAACATAAAGTTGTTAATTTTAGATGAATTAGTGAAAATGGTATGTTACTAACAAAAGAATGAAAATATAATCATATATATTGTGTCAAAATTTATTATGATTCTAGAACAATTAAATAAAATTTTATAAATAATTATACATAAGGTTCAGATAGATACAAATGATATCAGACTTAAGGTAAGGGATAATTTTACAATATCATTATTATCTGAGACTGTTTATATATAATTGTTTACTAAGGTATATTTGTTATCCAAACAATATTCCCTAAATATGTAATACTATTTCTATACCTATAAAATTGTTTCATGTTAATTATACATATTTTTTTATTCTTACTATATGGAATTAATGCAATATTTTTTTATTCATTACAAGGTATTTTATTGACTTTTTCAGCAAATGTATTCGGGGAATGATTTTTTAAACATATAAGGCATGAATGAATTCATACATTTTCATAACACCTTATTTATAGGATGGTTCATTTATGTTTTTTTACCTTTATTTTAAATTAAATTCACTTATTTTCATATTTTGTGGCATTTTGAAAAAATAAAATATTTTTGAATAAGAATAGACATTTTCCTGAAGAATTAATTACGAGTACTTTATAAAAAGTCCCTTCTAATATAAAATAAGATTAATTTTCTATATCAATTAATACTTTGAATTTATTGTGTTTATCATTTAATTATTTTAATGAATTCCATTTATTTTATATGGATTATGATGAAATGACGTTTCAAAAACCATTTTTTGTTTTTTGGTTATTCTATGGTTAATGGTTTATGTTTTAATGGAAAATGTAATAATTATTTCATTATGAGATGGGTGGGACCTATATCTCCCTTAAATTCATTGGGTGAATACTTATATCTCATTATATAGTCATGGTTGAAACATAATGTAAATCTGGCTTAGTAACATAGAGCTGGAACGAAGAGTGAACTCTAATCAGTAATGGACATTGTCTACTATGATAGTCATGGTAATGAGCCTTGGCTATTAAGGAAATGATTTTATATTCTTATGTGTTTTCCCCCAAGATCATGTTTTATTCCAATGCTATGTTATAATGGTTAATGTTTCATTATTATTAATGCATTCCATAATGCCAATATATATTTTTAGACACAAAATTTTAATATTCAAAATATTTGTTCATGTTTTTACATTCTTATGTTATTTTTTGGTATGATGTTTTCTATGCATAATCTTACTAGGAATTTGATCTTACTATTTTCATATGTTTTCATTTCCACTGGATATAATTAAAGGTTTTAGTTTTGAAAACTATTGTGGAATATCATTATCGGAGATGTTGATAATCTTTCACCAATGTAGAGGAATGTATTCATAGTTTCCAAAGAAACTAAACGAATAAGTTCTTAGGGAATTTATTTGTGTAATGTAGTAAGTATTTCGGAAATTAAATGTAATGTACATGTACATAAATCTTCTGTCATTATATTTTCTATCATAGCGATGGGTTTTACAATATTCGGAAACTAGGTTGTGAAAACATCAGTGAGATCCCTAGAGATATTTCTAAAGATATTCCATTGTATGTCCCATGGATATGTCAAGTATATTTTACAATATAAGGATTTTTTTTCTAATAATGAATATTCCAGTTTGAACCTAAAGATATCATATATTGAAATATTATAATTATTTTACCTTATGTTTGTGTTTATAATCTTTGAAATGTTATTCTATGATGTTGCATCGTAGTCATTATAAATAGAAAGAACTACATATAACATATTTACCCATTGAATAATTTAAATGTGAAAATTATAGTAATTATGAAGATCAAAATCATATATGGAAACATCAGGAAGATAACCAAGATGACAGTATGAGTAACGGTCATACTGGTGAGGATAATGATATTGTTAATGTCATGTGGAAAGTATATGATTCGATTTAAGTATTGTTTACATTAATACTAATAATATTTTGGTTTTGAAAACATAATACATGATTCATATTTTAGGAATTATAAAAAATATTGATCCTGAGAAATAGTTTAAGAGTAAATTTTGATTGTTGATTTGTATATATTTTGAAATTTTAAGATTTTGTAATATGAATCATAAAATATATAAGTGTTTTCAGTTAAAGTTTGTAATTAAATAGTGGATATGTTATGATGAATAGATCTATGAATCCAAAAAAATGACTTAACTATAATGTGATATACTTGGATAACACCTGATTAAGAGAAATTTAACCCTTAATATATCCCTTATGTTATGATAATGATGTTTAGATAAAGAAATGTTGGATTTGAATAAGTAAATTTGGTGATTCAATTATCTTGGGAACTAATTATAGAGTTGTTGATAAAAGGGATATGATATCTTGGATAATGTATACAAATTTTTGGGACCTAAGGAATAATCTAAAATCCTTTTGAAAATGGAAACAATCATTTTTTTAATAAGGAATCTATTAATATACCATTACCTTTGAGAAATATGTCTTTTTATGACCTACAGGGGAACATGGATGTTTCTGAAATCCTTTATAGTAATATTCATATGGATATCACTAATTATGAATATGTTGATAATGATGTACTTATTTTGAAGATTTCTCTTTATGTGACTTTTTCAAGGTGGGGGTATTATAAGTTTCAATGTGGTGCATCACCTGGAATACCTTCCTAGGTTGAAGGTGTATCCTTCCACTCCATATTCCCTAATGATGTTATGCCTATATAGAGAATCTGGAAGCAGCGCCTGCCAATCCAGTGTGTCCATCAGTGTATGGGGTTGAGCATTGCATCGATATGTCATCTTTGCCTTAATAATGAAGAATATATATTGCATTTGTTCATCCATGGCACCTTTGCTGTTCAGTTAAGGAATTATGTGCAAAACACCTTTCAATGCTGCATCTATTTTGATTATATAGAATCACTGCAAACATAAGCCTTTCTAGAAGAATGCAGTGAGAAAATGAAATCCTTGATTATCGCTGCCAATATTTATATTTTTTCTTATATATGGAAGGTTCGTAACATCATCATCTTCAACAACTGCAAGACCTCTTTTTGTGAGGGTGTTCTGGCTATTCATCATATCATTAAACATTCTTTGATGACTCAAAATGGAGTAATGAATAATGAGGTTTCAAACTTTGTTCCATTGAGGACTCCTGGTTTTAGTGGCAGGGAAAGAAATCCCAGAGTGATGAAGTATGTTTGGTGGATCCCACCAATCTATGACTGGCTGAAGGTGAATGTGGATGGGGCGGCCTACAGTGAACCAGGTCTTTCTTGGTGTGGTGGAGTCTTTCAACCCCATCAGGGCTTTGTTAAGGGCTATTTATTCTACTAAAATGTGATTGGTCAGGTGATTGAAGTGGAGAAGTGGGCCATGATAAAGGTGATTAGGTATGTAGTCTGTTATGGTTGGTGAAGTGTATGGCTAGAGTCAGACTCGCCTATTACTGTAAAAATTCTGAAAGATCATTCAAGGAATGTTCCATGGAGGATGTTATCTTCTTGGATTTCTTGCCTTAGTCCTGCTGTGTCAATATTCGTTGATGGTTCTCATTACTACTGAGATGAAAATCAGGTTGCAGACGTTCATTCCAAAAGGGTGACTTTGTAGGTCAGTTTCATTTGGTCATTTATTATGCATAGTTGTTCCACAAGTTTGGTCCATAGTGATATTGTTGGTGTTTTGCACACAAGTCTTTGTAAGGCTCCCCTATTCTGAGTTTTTTTGTACTATTTATCTTTTTTATATATTAATTTCTTGGGAGAAGGATTTATGTTTGTCTCTTAGACCTTGTGGAAATATGGGATAAATTTTAAGTTGAGTTAGTGAAACAATTATTTATGTTTTATACATTCTTCATTCAGAATGATTGTTTAGTGATCCATTTACAGAAAGTATACGCTGATCATTAGATAGAGTTTGTTAGATTAATCTTTTGTCTCGATATATGATGACTTATGAATATTTTATAATTTGTGTAAACCATTTTTTAGGCAGATGGAATGGCCTATAATTCGATTTATGGATCACATGATCTTCATACAATTCAAGAATGACAAATGAAACTTCATTTCCTTGAATTATAGACGAAGAGGAATTTTTTATGGAACAACCTATGGTGAGATTCTACTAAATTCAAGTATGTATTTCATCTCATTTTCTTTAACATATTGAAAAGGATCTTGAAAACATTCAGTGATATCTTAGTGCCTTTTTATCCAATGAATAATTTGGTCCCTTATATCATCATAGATTTATTGGTTTCTGGATGTTAGCTTTCTCCATATCCATTATTTCACATCCCACATATGTTCCCCTCTATGGAAACCCATTGATGAGTTACTTTTGGAAACTATAATTTTTCTTACATTCCTTTTTTAAAATTTCATTTAAGTATTCCTTTTTATGTTATGGGATTCTATGAAAGAAACTGTGAAGTAGTAAAACTTTTATATACCTGATGAATTTTGTGGGTGGAATTCATTTTAATGGGGGTATAATGTAACAATATGAGATTTAATGAGATAGTTTTTTTTAATTTCATTTACGACTTGTGTTGTACACTACAACATGATTGGTTTACACTATACACAACACTATATTAGTTTTCAATATAGGAAACACAAATATTCTCTTGTTCAACATATAATTTCATGTTCTTTTGATTGAATTAATTTCATACAAGGCTATGTATTAATGATAAATACATATTATAACATATTCAGTATAATGGTGGGTATTAATGGTATTATCTTTATTCTAAAAAATATATTTAAATGAAAGTAAGTGAGTCTGTAAAATATTTAAATCACTGCTTGAGGAATATATTAGTGAAATATATATGTAATATATTTAATGTATTATTTAAAATTCATATTATATGTTGTCGAGATATGATATATGAACAAATTCAAAATTACAGACAAAATAAGTATTTTTGGGAAAAATGTAGTTTTACAACCTTTTGATATAAAACCCTTTTTAATTATAGTCCTGACTATTTTATAAGTTATATTTAACAAAATAATAATCTTATTTAGAAATGTAACATAGAAAAATTTAACCTGGATGAAATTTTGGAATTTCTCAAATGAAACTCAGATTTTTATGAATAGTGAAAATACGACATTTTAATAAACTAATGACTTTCATATGATTTATTTACACAGTTAGATTATATTTTTAATTGGTTTTAAAGTGTAATTGGATTGCTATTTTATCATTTAATCTAATTTTGGTCACTGTTTGTAATTTCACATAAAATTTGGCATAAAGACATGCCAATATTTTGATAATTTTTAAATTTTAAAAACATGCATGCTGGTTTTGACAATGGGAATTAAATTTATATTAATTAATGAAACATCTGTATATTGTTTTTTGAAAAATGAAATTAATATTATGAAACATATTTTCCAAATTATTTAAATATTTTTTTTGTCATTATTAATAGTCACTTTACTAATTTTTTTACCACGATTAAAGGGTAAATTAGGTAAATAATTTTATAAATATTATTATAATACTATAAAACTACCCTATCACATGTCCTATTTTTTTATAATTATTCATGGGTGACAAAAATAATCCTTATGTTGAAATTTTGGCATTTGGGGGCCACATGGGTGTGAAAATTACATGTTATAAAAATTAATTTAATGTTAAGGAAAATATAACATAATCATTTGACTTTTTTACATAAAAATTTTTATGATGTGGTTATGTAATTAATATATTTGACTATAATTACTAATATTATATCGAAACATATTTCTTACATCATGGTATTTTATTTATAATTTTTATACATTAAATACATTTATTTATTTAAGACACAATGATGATTTATTGATTACCTTATTAATGAATGATTAAAATAAATGATAATATAAATATAAAAATTTTGATTCCATCTACAAATTTTCATAAACATTATGACATGTAATATTTTAGTTACTATAGTTTTATTGAATCAATCCTGTTTTTATGACTTTAAAAAATCACATACTAAATAGTGTCAAAATTGACAGAAATATTTAAAAAAACTATTTTATTAAATGATAAATAACTCATAAAAATATATGATTCAGAAAAATAAATTAAATAATGTTAAATATTTTATTATTGATCCACTTCAGGTTTTCTTCACATTTTATAGTATCCATATTGACCAAATTTCTTTTAAATACCATAAAGGATGGTAAGAGTTAATTTATTTAACAAAGGGTTAAATCTAAAATATAAGGTTACATTTGTGAAATATATTTTTTTAAACTATATTAGATTATAGTATTTACATCCATAAATATCTTATCTTATAAATATATCTCTTTGGAGCAACTAGACATCGAAAATCAATTTATAATAATATAATATTTCAAGACTTTCCTAAAGCGCCCCTCTTCCCTATTATAAATGGCCACCACAAATAACCATTTTCTATCAAATATAATTTCCCTTGAAACGTCCATATTCTTCAAAAATAATCTCTAAATATCCCTTCCTTACTCTTGGAGAAAAATTAATAGGATGAACGTCTTCATTTAGAGACGTTTTTTGAAAATTAGAAAGAGATATCTGAGAAATAGTTAAATTTTTATTGCCGTATTCAAAATTCTTTTTTTCATCTACATAATCATATTATTTTGTTTCCATAATAGTGTAATATATATATTATCTTCTACATTATGATATGTTATTATAATTATGGTACAATCTTATACCTCCGTGTATCCTTCCTACAAATAACAATATCACTATGTATGTCTACCTACCGCTTACCGTCGCCACATAGTGGTTTATTTGTTTATTCATCAATACCTTATTTGGATGTGTATAATGATGATTATAATGGATTTAAAAAAAATTAAAAATATAATAAATTTTTATAATTATTATACCATAAAATTATTAACTATTTAACCATTTAGTGAATGATATCTTTTCTCTTGTGCACGTACGACCTACCATATCCATCATGTGATGTGATTTATTCTACATGATATTCATTAAACCACGATTTTTCACATTATTTGAATGAATAAATATGATATTTATTATAATAAATTTATTGTATAAATGATATAAATGTAAACTAATAATTTGAACACGAAATTATCAAACAAAACATTCATAAGAACCTAGATCAATTAATATCCGAATAACTAGTGACAATGAAATGTTACTAACAAACAAATGATAATATAATAATATATGATATCATAAAAATAATATTGATTTTCTATTAAGTAAATAACATTATTAAAATATTTATAAATGGGGATCAGATACTTATAAACGATATCTAACCTAAGGTAAGGGATAATTTTTCTATCTTATTATTATCCATGAATTTTTATTGGTAATTTTATTTAGGGGAATATTTTTCATCCACATAAATGTTCCCTAAATATTTATTAAAATTTATATTCTATTAATACTGTTAAAATAAATTTTTTTCCATTTGTTAATTCTTACTAGATGGTATGAAATGTATATTTTTTCATTATTCTATATAATGTGATTTTCTAACTTTTTCAGCAAAAGTATGATGAGAATGTTTTTGAACTTATAAGATATGACTGGATTCTAATTCTTTCATAATGCATTATTTCTGTGATTATTAATTTACAATATCTCTAGTTTATTTTAAAAAAAATTATTTTCATTAAATATTTTGTTGAGTTTTGAAAAATAAAATGTTTTTGAAATAGTAATGATATTTTCCTCAAGAATTAATTTCATGTAATTTATTGAAATTATATTCCATCAAATATGAAATATGGTTTTTTTCAATCAAAATTATTTATTTTTTTTATTTTAATTTTAATGGAAATATTATTATTAAATCCAATTATTTTATTTGTATAATGATGGAATGATTTTAAAAACCCCCCATTTTTTGTTCCATGGTTTATAAAATGGTGAATGGTTTATGTATTTGTGAAACTAGTTATAATAATTTCAATATAAAATGAGTTGGACCAATATATACCTCCATTGGATTGGGTAAGGAAATATTTCTCCTTAGAATGACATAGATAAAATGGCATCTAAAGATAGTTTTGTAATATAGGGTAGGAACGAGGTGTGAACTCGGTTCAGTTACTGACAATGTCCACTATGATGGTATTGGCAATGAGTCTTGTATAATATGAAAATTATATTAAATTCTTTTTTTATAAATGTTCATTATTTATACCTTTTCTACGATATAATAGTTAATATTCTTTTGTAATTTAGGATTTCTGTACTACTAATATTTATTTTCTAGCTCATGGTATTGATACTCAAAATATATGGTCATGTTTTTATATTCTTATATTTATGTTTTGTATGATGTTTTCAGGATTGCCTTTACTCATAATTTGAAATCACCATTTTTATATGTTTTCCCTTACACCCAATTATCTTGAATTTTATAGGTAGGAAAACTAATGAGGAATATATTTATGGTAGATTTTTTTATCATTCTCAAAGAAATATGAATGTGTTATGAGTTTCCAAAGACACAAATATAATATGGTGTTTTGGAATCTATATTAGTAATTTATTAAGTATTCTGAAAAATAAATCTAATGTCTCTGTACATCAAGATTGGTTTGTTAGATATACTATATTTTATTCTCTATCCAATTTCATAATGTATACTTTTTTAGTTTTTAGTAAAAAACATATTTCTCAAATCTCACATGTCATTTTAGAATACCTGGATACCATAAATGATTATATAAATCCAGTTTTTAGCCTATATCACTATTTTCTTTAATGGTGAGTTGGTTGTACGGTCTCTAATTCACATTCATGTAATTAAGTGGCACTAACCTAATAGATTACTACGTGAGTTTGGATGTGTTTAGTATTTTTTTTCCACCGAGACACTCACCATTGTGTCATTTAATAAAACTAAAAAGGAGGAAGGTTGTCGACTAGTACTGATGAAATTCCATGTATATAGTACTACAAGATATGTCATCATTGTTTCATATTAAGGGTGTTCATTCAATGAAATTAAAACTATCATAGTAGTTATAATATTCTCCATGGTATAGAAAAAATTCAATTTTATATCATACGCCACATAGTAGATGGATTCTGTATATGGTATGTCAATAAAGTTTCATTAAATAGTTTATTCTACAACATTCTAATTCATTTTTATTCACTTCACAACATACTATACTATAGAAGATTAACTATATGTCTGACGTAAAGGTGGATGATGTTTTTATCCTTGTAGTGATCCTTGACATTATAGAGGGGATGAATCTAGATTATTGTGTGGTTCAAGATAATATCTTTGATCATTCACTCTAGGAAGGTGACATGCATATACAAGGAGTAGAGGCTCCTACTCTAGAACCTCCCCACGTACCAGCTGATGTCGAGGATCAAGTATGATGAAGACAATGGAAAATGGGTTGTGTTGGACATGGGGCTTATGTTATTCCACAAGAAGAGGTTTTCATCTTCAATTTCAGTCTCATCCAATTGTCTATGTGCATCAGGAGGCGTGGGTTCATTCCTATTTTCCATATTTCCATAATATTCTTTGGATATAACTCATCAATTCTTCTATCAAGGGTTATTTACCATTCCTCTAACTTTTTTTCTTGTTCCTTCACATTATATATAGGTATCCCATTTGATAGTGATGAGTCATTCTAATCAACGTGTGGGTGATGTATCGAGGGAACATATTGATATCCATTTGACACCTCCTCCCAGCGTGTCATTGGAATAGTATCTGAAAGATGAGTTTGTAGTGCTTGAGGATCATCTATCTATAGGTTATCATGCTTTTCCCCATCTTATAGGGTGGAGATCTCAATACATGCAACTCTTTCTGAAAACATATTTTGGGATAAAAACGCACTATAGAGAGTGATAGTGCTCATCCATTTTATGGGTTTTGTTGACTAAAAAGATTGGAAAAAAATAATTTATTCTATCTTATATTTATTTTTTAATTTATTAATATTATGAAATTATTTTTACTATCATGAATTTTGAAAATTGTAGCCACTGATTCAATTTACATTTATATCATTGTAACAGTTTCAATTACACATGAATTCAATGTTGACTATATTTAAAATACTAAAATCTATTAAATTTCATGTGGGTAACATTAAAATAAAATTAAATAAAAATATAAATGATAAAATAATTCTAAAAAACATAGCCTAAGAATTTAAATTTTTTTTAAAATGAAAATATTTTGAAAAAAATAATAAAATATTAAATGTGAATGGAATGTAAAAAATACTATAAATAAAATTATAATTGTTTAAAATAAAAATATATTATTCCACTAAAATTAATTTTCATTAATTATTTTAATGAAATGATTGTTATATAAAATTATTTTCTATATGCTCATTAATGGCATGTTAATTCATTTAAATTGTATATCTAATTTATTATTAATAAACGTTTAATTCCACCAATGACATAAGAATTTATGTTTGTTGTAGGTGGTTATAAAATCATATAACATCTTAATTATAAAAACTATCAAAATAAATATTTGAAAAAGTGTCTCACTATATAAAAAAAATAAAAAATCATAAATATAATATGTAATTTATTATTTATATATCGAAAAAATTATATTGAAAAAACAACCTAGAATTTTCACTTTCAAATGTTAATAGAAATTAACACACCATGTTTTTCATGTCTGGATTTTGATCAGGTTCATTCGAAATACCAATAATTTTCATGGGTTTGTGGTTATATTACTATTGATTTTTTATGATTCATATAATTCAAATCATCCTACCAATGGCTCCTCATTGATTTTTGGGGGTTTTGGGAGAAAATGGTGGTTAGTTCAAGATTTGAGAAAAACCATGATATCATTTCTAGATTTTAAAAAATCTGATTCTTTTTTAAAACCTCAATTTTTCAAAAAGATTCAGACATTTAACCTTCCATATAACCTACCATGACCTATTCATACCACCATATACATTTGGAACCATTATAAATTCACAATGATGATGGATTTGTGTTATTTATGCAGGTATTGGGCCACTAGTGGTCCCATTTCTAGTTTCAAAAGATAAATTTATTTATATGATATTAAATTTATTAATTTTTTAGTGGTTACACATCTCTCTTGAGACCAAAATACCTAGGCACACCCCCATGATCCGTTTGTCCACTTTTAGGCTCATATTAGTCACGAATTACGATGATATTTTTCAAGGCTTCTCAAGTCAACCAGAAATGGTAAGATAATATTATTCCTTCATGAATCATTGATTTTTTTATAATTTCACACCAAATCATATTTCCCAGGTTTTCCCTGACCTAATAGAAATTTCCATTTAGTTCCAATCCACTCCCTCCCCTCTAAGGATGTGGATCAAAGGGAAGATGAATAGTTCTATAGTTTTTAAGTTGGGTTTCCTTCTCTTTTCTCCCCCTTCCTCCTCCTCAATCTATTATTTATTGGATATATCTTCCTCCCTAGTTATGAACGACCTAGGGTTCTATTATCACATGATTTTTATGGGGTTTCATTCTTTTTCGGTTTTAATTCATAGATATAGGGTTTGTGGACCCTCGTGGAAGGTTTTTGGGTGTGTGCTCCCATTCATCCAGGGTTTCAAGGTAGGTTCTCCCATGAAAAACATTTATAATTCAAGATTCTTCTTTTTCATGTTGCTTATACCATATATATATCCTATGAATTTTTTTTTCACAATTTTTTTTAATTATTTAGTGTTCATGAAGTGTATTTTATGCCTTTTTGTGAAATTTTTGTTGTTTTAGTTAACGTAGTCACACTATGTGTTTGGTTAAATGATACAATTGCTTTTGTAGATGAATTATAATTTTTATAACAAGGAATAGATATTTAAAAAAAATTTCCACTATAATTTTGTTTCATTACCTTTTTAGTGTAAAATATATTTTATTTTATTAATTGTTGCATGCTTCATTTTCAGGAAAGTTACTGGTTTGCTTTTGTGTGCTCAATGTGATATAAAATTATTGATTTGGATTTTGAAACATATTTTAAGTATGTGTATAAATTTTTTTGGGTTATGTATATGTGTTCCTATATGATTTGGGTTTTATAATGAAGTTAGTATCGATCATTAGGGTGTTTTGGCATGTTTTCTTATTGAATGGCCCATTTGAATCCTTAATGGATGTGTTTTGAATGAGCATCCTAAGATATTATGTAGTTTATATAAATTTTATATTGCATACAATTGTGTTTTAACACCTCTTTATGAATATTGTAATTTTTTCTTTTGATGAATTTTGTTTTTGTGATGAATTTTTAAATGATCGTTTTGCATTTTTCTTTTATAAATTGTTTTCATGTGTACATCATGTTGTATCATTTCGATCCATTTTATGGTCCATGAAATTGATTTAATAAATGGTATTTATGCTTTAAAATATATTTTGATATGTTATTGGAGGGTTTTGGCTATAAATACAGTATTTTAAATTTTTTCTGTAAATCCTCATTATACATATTAAAATTGTTATATGAAAATATTAATTGGTTTATTGATCTGTGAAAATTGTTTGAAGAATATTTGTGGGATAATTGTTTTTGTATGACTTGGGAATTATTTTTTTGTAATATTTTATTTGATAATATGTTGAAATTTTTTAAGCACTAAAGGGAAACCAAATTATCTAACTGGGCAGATGTGTACTATTTTTCTAGTGATCTGGAGTAGTTTCCTCCATATTTCACATAGAAAGTTTCACGATGAGAAAACTAACTAAAATATGATGATGACGTTGGGTAACACTATTTTATGGGTATTTATTCCCTACTTGTTGTTTATTCACAAGAAAATATATATTTTTATGGTTACATTTACACAGAGATTTGAGGTTACTGGGGCCCATAATGAACCAGTGCCTACTAGTGTTCTTGTGTCTTGTGCACATATGATATTGTTTATTCATAATTGGAATAAGGTGTATTTGGTTCAAAAATTTACCATTGGGTGTTTTTTATTTAGTAGTGTACTTTGGTTCATGTACCCCACTTGAAAATTGTTTTCGTTTTGATGATGCATGTCTTTGGAAATTGTTCTAGCATTCTGTTGAATAAAACATGAAATATTTGGTCTCATAATTTCCATAACATGGAACCTTATTTCGAAATATTACATTTATATATTGTATTCAAAACATGGAATTTATGTTTCTTATTTTTTAAAGGATGTGCATTTAGAATTGAATATTAGGCTAACCTATTGAGTTTTAATTCTCACACCTATAGTCTTCTTTTTTATCCCTTTTTCATGTTTTAACATGACTTTAAAAACCTTGGGAGACCACTAATCAAGGTATTAGATTGTTACCACTATGGTTACGTGAAGTTAGTTTATTTTTAGGTTTGGTCGGTTGAGTTGTATAGTTCAGTTGTAATTTCAGTTTCAGGTACATTTAGGGTTTAGTTCAACATTTATATACCAGAAAGGTGGATTTTCTATTTCATTATAATGTTTTTTTATTATTTATTTTTCTGAAAAATGGTCACTTTTAAATATAATTTATTCCCTTGGTTCTTGTTTCCATCCCAAGATGATCGAGAATGCCTTTCGGGACTTGACGCAGAGCCACATGAGTGACTAGTTTTGGATTGAATCATGAAGATTCGTGATAATATGGTATCAAAGGAGGTTATCTCTTAAGGGACCATGATTTTTAGAGTTCCCTTGTTATTTGTGGGATGTTCAGGTAGGTGGGATATGATTGTCATAACATGATGGGTTGGATCAGGAAGAGTGTCATGAACTCTTTCTCATTCTTATCCTCAAGTGTCCATGGGTTTTCTGGTTTTATTAGTTTCTTTGGTTCTTAATGATTCATTGGTGAATGGGATATAATAAAGGGAATTTTAATAATAGACTACATAAACATTATAGGGCCTAGGAAGCTATGTGGATTTGGGTATGCTCCAATAATGGATATCTATATTAGTGGTGTGTTAAACATATGACTGCCAACCATAAGGTCATGTAACCCACTGAAAGTATTTCCCTTTTGAGTGTCTCCTAGAGAATTATTTAATTCTATATTTTGTTTTAAAAATAAATGTTTGAGAATTGAGGATGTGGGTATTCATTTCTTAATTTAATTTTTTTTAAGAATTTAGGGTTTTTTAAACAATATTTTTTGAAAAAGTAAATAATTTATCGGTATATAATTTACTTAATATAAACTTATGGTTTATTGAAATATAATTGTTTGAAGGCATGAATTATTTTAATATCATTCTGAAAATTTGTTTAAAATGGGATTTTTTGGGATTTATATGTGTTTTAGTCTGATGATTTGGTTTTGGGAATTTGTTTTAAGCTGTTTGTTTTTTCCTAAGGGTTTTTCGATTTTTGGATATCCGATTAAGAAAATAGACCTTACTGGATTTCTGAAAATGGGATAGGGATGTTTGAATTTAATGCATGTTTTGGAAGTTGTTTTAAAAAATGAAATGGTTTCTAAATCAAATGGTTGTTGAAATAGTGTGGTTTGTTGAGATGATGAAAAATAATTAGAATAAAGGGAGAGAATATACTATATCTACTAATCATGGATTTCCAACATACCTGTGTCAACCTAGAGTTCATCCATGTCATAAATCTCTTACGTTCCACACCAACAGAGCTTCATGACTCCCCTGCCCATGTAATATCTAATTTCCATCCCTTGCACACACCGTGATTCCGAAATTTTCATCTTCCACCAACTAACGTTCCTTACTGGAACCTCGCAACTATGGACCTCTCAATCCCTTGAATGCCCCCTCTTTCATCGACCAGCTCCGGATCTACCATTTGTCCTTCACCGACCACCTCATCCGGATTTCAACTAAAGTCTCTTGTTTTTTTCCTTTCCCAGTTTTGGTCGGGGTACGTTTATTGATGACCTAGGGTTCCGGTTGACTCCCCACATGACTGTCATCTACCTGGCAGATATCTTGAAGATCATTGTCCCCACACTTCATCTTCTTCTATGCACCAGTTGTAGCATACACCTCCATCCTTTTGAATGGTGCACTCTAATTTCCAATGTTTTTAATTTACTCACGAAACCCTTTGAACCAAATACCGCAACCTCTAGGTAATCGTCCTAAAACCTCCACTTCTTCATTTAAGTTTGATTTAATTCCATAATATCTAATTGTAACCACTCGATTTACATACATTCGACACCCCCTGCAGTTTGTAATCATAGTCTAGTATTCCCAGAATTATTTGGATTCATATTTCAATGATACTTTCATTCTGATCTCCAGAGCCTTCCGGTAACTTGTATTCTAACTCGAATCATCTTTTCACTTCAGGTATTAACATATATTCATAAAGGAAAAAGTGAATCCTTTAAACCACATGTATGGATATAATTCGGTTATATAACTACTTGTGTTAACATAGTGCGTTATGATTATTCTTTTATGGTAACAAAAAAATATACATATACATTGGTATCTTGTATGAGGTTCCAAGCACAACATATCCAATTTTATTTTAATTTAGCATGTTCATATCCCACTACATGTTAATTTGTTTGATTTTAGAATACCATTTTAAAAAAAATAAAATTCTACCATCTTCCGATGTTAGAATTTCCTTTATTGTTTTGTCATCTACATTGTCGTTATACATGTGGATATCCACATGCATATATGGTTTTCTAATATTACATTTACTAAATGAAACATACATGTCTACTATTGTATATTATTGACTATTACATCTTTTCCTTTAGTATGTAAAATCGTGTAACTGTTATGTCCTCTGTGCATTATAAGGTCTAATGGCATATTTTGACTATATGCTATAAAGAAAAAACAAACCACCATGAATTGTCCATCGAACTCTAGAGATGCAAGGTTGCAAAGGAGGCATCTTACAAAGGAATGACATGCAGTTTGTGAGTTCTCTATTGAGTACCCTTGGAAATGTTTTTTTACTACATTCTATTGAGTTGTTTCAATAATTATACTTGCTTCATGATTAGTGCTGACAAATACTCGAAAAAATTCAATGTCATCAACTAATGACTATGTTACTCCATCAAGTAAACCAATATCAATAGGTGACATCAAACACGGGATCACACGGATTCCACTCTCACCACTATGAATCAAAATTTAGTTTCGTTTACCTTAATCATTAGAGTCTTTGCGATGTATAAAAATACATATCGGAGTAATGGCATGTATCTTACAAAATTTCTTTTATTATAGTGCATGTAACACCCTCTGCTCGGTCGAATACAAACATGTATTGCCCATCAAAATATACAGATGCACGGTTACAACACAGACTGCTGATGAAGGAGAGACATAAAGATGTTGATTTTTCTAATACTGTCACTTTTAATTGTTCAATTTACTTACATTTAGTTATTATCAACATTCATTGAAATTACAATAATAACAGTGACTACATGTACTGGAAATTCAAATGTGGCAACTAGTAGTCTGTTTGGAACCCCAAACACTCAACCTCTACCAACAAATACATTCACATGTGATATAAAACAAATTCCATTATCATCTCTCTGTAACAATGTTTAGTTTTGATTAAATTTACATGTATTACCCATTGAACTACACACTTTATTTCACAGTAACACATAATATTACAAAAAAACTGCTTCTCTGTCGACAGTGCCTGAAAGATCTACACCTCGGTCTACGTTGGGAGTTGGATCTATCAAATGAAAAGAACGACCGAGAGTAATGAATAAATCTCTTGTTCCTTTCGGTATGTATGATAATAGATTTATTTCATGCCCATATGTTATTTGGTACCACATTTGTATTTCCCTTCTAAAATTTTGGCTGTCAATTTGTGTATCATTAGAGAATGAAGAAAATATAGTCTCAAATTCATCAACTGTTAAATCGATGCAGTATGAATGACTACTATTTGTAAACATTACTGATTTTTGATCTTCAACTTATATTTCTTCTGCTTCACTATACAAACAGATGCAGCTTAACTCCTCCAGAAGGAAACTACAATACGTTATCTAGTCCAAGTATGATGTACACTATATGTGGACACACATACATATATATACCACTACACATCCTGTAGAGTATTTTTTTTTCAATAACTACATTCAGTTACTGGTTGAAAATAATTTTTTTTTAAGAAATGATTGAAAATAATTTCGAGGCTCAAGAAAACATAAATATTTACAGTAATGGTGTAGAAAACTAAATAGGTAATTTAATGTACACACTTCCCCACAAATGTTTTTGAGTTTGTTATTATTTATGCAAGGACAGTATTACATAGCACTTGTTGTTGGAGGAGAGTCAGTGGAAGAAGACACTACTGAGTAAACAGGTTTGAGTACATACTAAACAAGCATTAATGGTTCTTTACTACAAAAGCATCCTCTCTTATTGAGACTAAAGTTTACCAATAACATTTTCTGCATTATTGTTATGTACAATTAGGTTATTATGATATAGGAGACCCTACTAATGTCTTCCAATATTTTCACTCTTTTTTTTTGTTTGATATGAGAAATAAGAAATTTTGCAAAAGAAAAATCCAACGTTTCTCTCTATGCTTCTCAATGGGAAAGGTTTCATTGGACATGCTACCAGAATGTCCTGAATACCTTATGATGTTGGTGTTCAATCGAACAACTACTAAAGACCGATTATTCCAAGACCAAATGCATACTTACAACGCGTTGTTTGCATTTACGTCGATGGGTGGGAAGGTAGATTGGTCATTCAATAAAGGTCGAGATCCATGAATATTCAGAATACATGGAAAAACTACCATCTCATAGGTAGTTTATGTCTGACTGATGGACAACCACCAATGTTGGCACAACATTACGTGTATGAAACAGAACATGAGTTTCAAAATAGAATTCGAGGAATGAGGTATCATTTATTTTATATTCTTTACGTTAGGTTGAAAAATCCTTCACCTTTTTATGCTAACATTAATAATTGCTCCATATTTGATGACAGAAATCAACAATCTGTTATTAACTGCAATACTGTTGGAAAACTACAACAAATGATTCATAAAAAATGATTTTTATCAAGAATTTAGATGTTCGAGAGAGGTTCTTAGCTACAAATAGGTTCCAACATTAAATATAAAATTTCTAAAATAAAGAGAAACACATTGTGCCAAATATAACCGACCAAATACATCTGAAATTTTGATGTTTATTGTCGGTGACATTGATGATCTCAACCAAGAACGAGATATCATCATTCAAAACAAAAGTGGAGATTTACAAAGAATCGATGAGATTCACAATTTGTATCTTCCATTGGAGTATCCATTGATTTTCTCAGGTGGCCAGGATGGATATTGTGACAATGTGTTGCATCATGCTACTCAATTCACAAAAAGTACTACACTCATAAAGGTAGCAATGAGAGACTACTTTGCATTCCACTTACAATTCCGTGAAAATAAAGAATCGATCTTAACAAATTTTAGAAGATTACTGCAATAGTTTAATATTGATACTTATACGATGATTGAGTCTCAAATAATTTCATCTATTATATTCAATCAGAAGAAACTGGGGGTCGAATTTTACAATTGGTTATAGGATGCATTGCTTCGTGTTGACTGTGAAGGGACATCCTACAAAAATAATATTGTGTTACCATCTACATTTATGTGTGGTCGAAGGTATATGATTTAGAATTACCAAGATGTTATCTCAATATGTAATTGGGAGGGTATCTATATTTGTTTTTAACGTTTACATGTAACTTGATGTGGCCTGAAATAACTCAATTTCTTAGACATCGTAATCTTCATCCACCATATTTTCTGCAAATATTATCTCAGGTTTTTAAAATTAATGTTGAACGTCTACTAAAGGATTTACACCAAGTTTGTTTATTTGGGAATTCATGTGAAGGTTAATATTTATGAACTCACTATCCCATATTTTCATTTCCTTATTATATATTCTGTCATCTAATATTAACCATAAAAATATTTTTTCCGTGTGTAGTTTTTCAAACCATGGAGTTTCAAAAACACAGCTTTCCCCATTTGCACATCCTACTATTTCTCTGTCATGAAAAAAAACTTCACAGTCCAAGAGATGTAACCACTATTGTATGTGCTTAAAATCTGAATAATTGTGCCTACCAGTGACTACACAAAGCTATTAGGAATTTTATGATCCCTGGCCCTTGTGGTGATGCCAACCATACATCTTCCCATATGAGAAATGGTAAATGTTCCAAATATTGACCAATGAAATTTATGGGTCATACCACTATTGATGATGATGGTTACGTGTCCTATCACATAAGGGATGGTGGTAGAACAGTTATAGAAAATGGGGTCCCTTTAGTTAATCGGTTTGTTGTGCCATATAGTCATGTGTTTCTATTAAAGTATCAAGAACATCAAAATTTTTATGTTTGAAATTAGTCATCTTCCATAAAATATCATTTTATGTATATTTACAAATGAAAATGATCAGGTAACAGCTGCACTATATGAGAGCCGCAACAGAGAGATCTCATAGAAAGATGTAGATGAAATAAAGATGTATTATGACTGTCGGTACGTATATCCTTATGAGGCTTATTAGAGAATATTTTCTTATGTTATCCATTACAAATATCCACCAGTTGATAGGTTAGGTTTCCATTTACCCGGACAACATTCTCTGACCTTCAAGGATAATGATAATAATGAAGATGTATTAAATCATAGTAGCATATCTGAAATAATGATCACCTCTATGTTTCAAGAAAATATTGTGTACTCGGAGGGAAGATCTCTTATGTTTGAAAAATTCCCTACTATATTAGTTTACCACTCAAAAGAAAAGACATGGCATCTAAGAAGGCATGGATTTTCTATTGGTAGGCTATATTGTGTTTCTCAAAAAACTGGGGAACTATTTTACTTGTGGATATTTCTAACAAAAATCAATGGTGCTACTTCATATGATAATCTCAAAATAGTGAACAACATTACTCATGGAACATTTAGAGAGGCATGTTATGCACTGGGATTGCAAGAAGATGACACATAATTTTTTGAAGCTATAAAATAGGTTTCATATTGGGGAATGGGACTTTATGTACCAAAGATATTTGCAAGCATGTTATTTTCCAATAAAATTTCTCATCCAGACATTGTTTGGCAACAAACATGTCACATCCTAGCTGAAGATACATTACACACTCACAGACGAAGGCTATAACTGCAAGGTGCAATGCTGTTTCTCAGCTTATAATTTATAACACGTTGCTGCTAACTAATTACAGAATTCCCATATTTTTATGTTGTTGAAAAATATATTTATTTAATATTTACATTAATATTGACTAAAAATCATTGGTTATATAGAAATTAAATTCTTCTTATTGGTTTCAATGTAGTTAGGGAGGGTCTTAAATAATCTTATGATCATTTAAAGTTAGTATAGTTGTAATGTACTAAAGGCATGCAAGGTTATTTAAATAATAGTTCAGCCACATTTGAAATCTAACATTAAAATCCAAGGGGTCAAGAACTATCCAAATTATTGAATAAATAGAATAAATATTCATTAATGCTAATTTTTAATACTTTCCTTTAAATGTTATTATTAAATTAACCACTTTCTTCCAGAAATCAAATTTCTCTAATTTATTACTAATACATAGTTGCACAAGCCTAATCTCGATCAAATATTAACGGGCATGCATAATACAGAGTTTAGTATATATAATAAATTCTATCATGAGAAAAATGATTTATTATTTCTGTTAATATTAATTAACTGGTTTAATGCATGCATTTTTGTATACTACTCTGAAACAATATTACTCATTTTTCTAGATTTGACACTCACAGAACATCAGATACATATGTATTCTCTGCTTGAAATAGAAAAGAATTTAAAGACTGATGGAATATCTATTTTATTTTATCCTCCCATGCTAGTTCCAGATTCATCAATTGATACTCATTCGAATCATTTAGTTGCAGAATAACTAAATTAAAACAGCCAAAACCTACGAAAAGAGAACAGAACTTTACAGACTATGTTAACTGTTGAACAGTAAGAGGAGGTGGATGTCATTTTGTCTTCGTTATCAACAAATATCGGAGGATTCATCTTATTTCATGGATATGGAGTCACATCTAAAACATTCATTTGAAAGATTTTAAAATCATTACGGTGATCTAAGTGATCTATTGTACATGTGGTTGCTTCAAGTTGAATAGCATCATTACTACTTCTTGGCGGACACACTGCACATTGTAAATTTTGTATTCCAATATCCATTACTGAGCATTCTGTTTTCAATATTCAGCAAGGGAGTGATGTAGTTGAACTCCTAAACTCTACAAAATTGATTATTTGGGATGAAGCTTCTATGGTTCATAAATTGTGATTTGAGGCTCTAGAATATACTCTTTGTTATATAATGATAGTAAAATACTATAATGCAATGAATTTTCCATTCGGTGGTCTAACAGTTGTATTGGGTGGAGATTTTAGACAAATATTACCTTTAATATGAGGAGGTAACATAAATGGCATTGTATTTGCAAGTATTAAGTTTTCGTATCATTGGCAGCACGGTCAGGTCTTAACTCTAACAAAGAACATGATATTTCTTTCCTCAACATCCACCAATGATTCAAATTAGATCCGTGATTTCGATAAATAGAATTTGGACATTGGCAAAGGACGAGTTGGAGAACCTAAAGAAGGTGAAGTGATCTTTGAAATTCCTTCATCATATCATCTTTACTACACTGGAAATCCAACGATTATAATTTTGGAGAATACATTTCTTAATTTCAGTTAAAAATACAATGAGGTGTCCTGTTTGAAAGAGCGTTCCATTCTAGCTCCAACCTGTGATGTTATTCAAGAAGTAAATGATTACATTTTGTCTCTCACAAATTCTATAAAAAATACTACATCAGCTCGGATTCAGACTGCAATGCCAGTTTTGATACAGATAGGGCAAAAAACATATATACCTATGAGATGTTAAATGGCATAAATGTCTCCAGTTTGGCTTCCCATAAAATTTCTTTAATGATTGGTTTCCCCATTATGTTATTAAGAAATGTTGATCAATCTATTGGTTTATGTAACTATACTCATATGATTGTTAGACAATTATAGGATCATGTCATTAGAGAAAATATTTTGACTGGCTATCATTCGGGGTACTCAGGATTCATTCCAAGAGTAACTATGGTGCACTCTGATCTTAGATGGCCTTTTAAGTTACAAAGGAGGAAATATCCTTTGACAGTTTCTTATGAAATATCTATTAATAGAATTCAAGTTAAATCATTGTATTCTGTTCGGTTATATATCTACAAACTTATGTTCTATCGTGGTGAATTATATGATGCGGTTTTTAGGGTCACATCGGCTACTAGTTTGAAAATTGTTGTTGATGATAACAGTAATGCATCATTTCATTACATACATATTATTTTGTGCAAAGAAAAATTTGAAAACCTTTCATAGGTACTATTTAAACTAACACTTCAAATGTTATACTGCTATTTGGGACTACAATATATAATTCCTAAAGTCTGTTATAACTTACTATATTTTTTTTCAACAGTAATCATATTTGTACACAATCAAAACAAAATGTCCTAATCTATTATCTTTTTGAATGAGATTACACCATAGGATGATGAAACACTAAGGATTGAGGTTCGTGTTTTAAACAGGTGGTGCAATTCTTCGCCAAAATACTCTAATGTTGTTGTTCCTATCTATATAATACTAACTAATAAAGTGGTTTGTTTAAATTTCATGGCTATTGTTTTCTTTTTTCTCCCTATAATCCTGTTTCGATGTATACATTTTTCAATACATCTAAATTTTATTTCGGTCCTTGCACATTTAAATTTTTAATGTATTATCCTATGTTTTAACATGATTTGTCTGGGGAATGAAAATTTAGTGTACTATCACTCGCTGCCAGCTTATCTCTAAGTACAAAAATCTATTGTGTGAGGGGCTATGCTAGTTGATACAAAACATCCAGATAGCTTCAAACCATGGTAGTTACCTTTGATGTAGACATGCCTGTAGACTACTATTCACGTAGACAACATATGTTCATCCATGTGATGAAGAAATTCCTCTTTTCAGTTTTTATTTTACATCATATGATGATATTATTCAATTGAATGTTCCCAAAGAACATTTATTAGGTATTTTCCACTACCCAGTTCATGTTACATTTCAGTCTAAGAAAGTTAAATAGATTTAACCTTATAGTATTTTATACTACCTCTGTATTATTTTCAATTGAAGCCTATTTCTATCATCTATGTTATAGAAATAATTGGACTTCTTCGAAACACAAAACCGGTGAAATCTATGGGTCCTTCCAACCGCAAGATGCAAATTACTCTAGAGGATGATATGTCAATATTTTTTTTAAAGTTACATTATATGACTGGTAAATATTTATATGTATTCATATTGTTACTCAATTTTTATACGGATGTTTGCAACTAACCTGTATATTCATGGGTGACTATGTAAATTAATTGACTTATTACATGGAAAACAAAAAAGAGTCATCTAACATTATAATGTTACAACTTTTCTGGGTGAAGCGGTTGTGTATTATGGCTTCTGTCTATATAATATAATTTTTCTTCTTCTAAATAATTATTAAAATATGTTTCATGACCACCTGACTATCTAATTATGTGTTCTTTGAATTCAAACTCTTTTTAGCCTCTATTATTGTAACAACTACAATGAATCAAATGAACATTACATACAATGTTTATATTCATTAGGTATAAAATTTCAGATATAGGTCACATTACACATACTCTGTGTTCTGTATTTTTACAACTTTATACTCTTTTCATCACAATTGTAATTCAAAAATGATCTTATTTTTTATTATAAAGTCTATAATTCTATATTTACCAGGTTTGGGCTGTAAATAACATCATATTTACAAATCCCACCACCAACTAATGTCAACCCCACTATAGAAGTCTTGTATTGGAATAACAAGAAAATGATATCAAAAGTGAAAAGCTCTCTCGAGGTAACTATAACATCATTATAATCAAAAATACAATAAACTATTTTATGAACTGTTTACATCTGTCCTTTACTATTGAGTTTATTATTATGTACTAACTATTCTACAGCCTACATGGTTCTTAATAGTAGCTACAATAATAAAAATTAAAAGTACTCACAGCTGGTATTTCGATTCATGTAACTTTTGCATGAAGAAAATTCTTTTTTTAGATGACAAAATCTGGTGCCACAATTGTAAATTATCTCCCAACAACAGTACTCACAAGTTTCAAATATTATTTTAAATACCATTTTGTTAATATTTTCCTACAAAACTAATAAAGTAGAATACTTAATATCGCAGACATTGTAACCAAAATATTAAATCCAACAGATTCAGAGTAAAACTAATGGTTTCTGATACGACAGACTCTTGTTCAGCTATTTTATTTGAAAAAAATTCATCCAATTCTTACATAAAACAGCTACAGAGTTAAGAGCTTCATTGATACAGGTAAAACCAATATCGTGTATAACCTCAATATCTATTTCCATTATATATTAGAACACTACTAATCATTTGTAATTTAGGCCTATGATGAGTATGGTTTTCTTATAGAATTGGATATTTTTATATCAAAGAATGTTTTATTATCAAATGATGTAACCAATTATAATATGCAAAATCCTCATCGTTCGTTTGAACAGTACATCTTCAATGTGAAATTTATCAGTGATAATGATTAATATATCCCCAGCTTTAATAACATCTTTGAACAGAATCAGGTAATACAATATAGTTTTTCATATTTTTCTTAAATAACTATATGTTACAAAATTTGATGATCTATCATTATTTTACTATATAGGTATTTCAAACCAGTGGGTCCTCACATGTCAGTAGTTGAATTGAATATATCAATTACTATATGTTTTAGATTTTTCCCACTTCCTATAAAAAAATCTACTCACTGTAATTTTCCTTCCATCCTTGCACAATAGAAACATCAAACGGGTAGGTCTTCTCAATAAAGTGAAACATTGTGAGTAGATATGATGTTTGTACCTCAAATATGTTATCTACTAAGGTATTTTTCAGTTATCCTCATTCACTATTAACTAATTTCCATTTTTATTAATAAACATCCATCATTAATATAGAGTCGTGTTGTTTTTATATTTTTTACATACACTACTTTAGATCTGTAACTGCCTACTGTTAACTAAAAGATATGTGCTTCATTGATTTCAACTACAACAAGTACATTCCAAGTCTTCTAACTATATTCTATATGTAGAAAAAATTTCACATGAATTTGATAAGGAGGATTATGTGCGACATGATCCTAAGACATATAGATACAGTTTCTGTAAAACAAGTCATTGTACTCATGTAGATAGGCTAAGGAAGGGAAATTTGGATAACTCAAATGAGCAGTCAAACTGAGATGTTCTTCAACGTCGTCTTGGTAATAAAACATTATGTGTATTTATTTTTTATTTCACCCCTATTTTGAGATATCTTATATTCATTAAATAGTGTTAAAGAACGAGTGAACATTTCAATGAATAACATGACTATCCAATGTTTCCTTAAATATAATTTGGAGTTCAAAATGAATAATTTTTCTCTTCAGTTGATTGGTATGTGATCGGACAGTTCATTGGAGTTGACATTGCAGTTCATTTTCATTTCTATTTAACATTCGTGATTAATACTTACTGAATTTGATCATATTATTTTCCAATTCATAAGCATAATATTTATTCTACAGTACTTACAAATGTCAATAAGTTTTTTAAATTATTTATTGAAGTCAACTCTTCATGTAGAAAAATCTACTGACTGGCTGCACCTGTAATATTATCAATCGGTAACCAATAAATCTTGACCACCACAATTCTGAATGAACCAACTTCTTTAATGTTGTTTAGTATGGTATTTTTCTGAATTTAGTTTCACTCTATGGAAAACACTATTTGATATTAAAGTCTTCTGTTAATATATTATTCTTCAACTAGGTTTTTTTAAATACACCATCAGTCCAAACAATATGTTTCTATTTTAATGTATTTAACCCAAAATCAAATTTAAGACAACTACTATTTCTATTTGCAGTGAAACAGAATTACATACAAGTGAAAAGGTTTAACAGTAATGTAATACTAACCAGTACCGTAACATATGGTCAATTTACCAGTATTGTAATTTTCATTAAGATTGAAAAAATTAGTTATTTATTATAACAATGACCAGATTATATCTTTCTTACAGATTTAGGATTTTTCATATAGCATTGGGTCACACCAACTCAATGTACTGTAATTTGAAAAAAAAAATTAATACATTAGTTTTCGGTACAATTTTTAAACTCAAGTATTTTTTATGTATGTTTAGTTCTTTCATGTCATTTTTATAAAACCTGTACTAAAAACCTGTACTATTTTTTGTTAGTTTTTAAAGGCACATATTAAATTTCAGTATGTTTAGTTCTTTCTTGTATCTTTGTTTCACACCCACTCAACGTACAATTTTTTAAAACTGTACTAAAATATGCATGTTTTTTCTATATTTTTTTCTGGCAATTTAATTTCTATATTCATTCTTCACGGTCATTTTTCACGTATTTTTTCTGCATTTTTTGGACATTTTCTTACTTTTGCATGTTTTTCAACATTTTTTATACATGTTATATGTCTCGGCATTCATTCTTATTACTAAAATCTCTATGTTATTCAACATTATTAATACATGTTCTAATATGTACATATACCAATCCAACCACAATATTCTTTTTCTGATTTTACATTAACTATTTGAAAACATATAACTCCACTACGGCCTAATTTTTTTGCATTTTTTCTACATGTTCTAATATGTACAAGTTGTTCAACCTTTTTGCTACATTGTATATGCTTCTGAATTCATTATCTGTACAGAATATGCATGTCCTTTAGCTTTAAATATACTTTGGCCGGTTCTAAAGATGGATATATTTGGGATTTCTCATGATGGAAATTTTAGTATGTGTTTTCTATAGGATTATTATCAGCTTTTCATACTGCACATTTTTCATACAGAATTTTTTTTTCATGATGAACAGTTTTCTTGTCATGCTGGATGGTTTTTGTACATTTTATAATCTTTAAATGTTTTTTAGTATTTTCATACATGTTATATGTTTCTCTATTCATTCACAGTACTAAAATCTACATGTTGTTCAGAATTATTTATACATGTTCTTATCTGTACATGTACCTGTCCAACTGCACTATTCTTTGTTTGATTTTACAGTAACTATTTGAAAACATATAACTCCACTACAGTCATATTTTTTCAACATTTTTTCTGCATGTTCTAAAATTTACATGTTGTTCAGCCTTTTTTAAACATGTTATATGTTTCTGTATTAATTCTTAGTAATAAAATTTGAATTTCCTTCAGCATTATTTCTATTGTGGTCTGTTCTAAAGACTTCTATATTTTGGATTTCTCATGCTGGACATTTTAGTATGAGTTTTCTATAGGTTGATTATCATTTTTTCATAATATATGTTTTTCATGTTGGATGTTTTTTCATGATAGATGGTTTTCTTATCATGCTGGACGGTTTTCATAGTGGATGATTTTGTATCCGTTTATCATGCTGAATGTTTATCATCATGTTAGAGGTTACTCATCGTGGAGGAGGATACTACTGGATGTTTTTTTTGTTATGTTGAAGGTTCTTGATGGTGGATGTTTATATTTGAAGTTTACCTAGCCTGTGTTTTGCATACTAGAAATTGTTCCATGAAGGATGGTTTGTTGTATTTGATGTTCCTTATGTACATGGAAGGTTTTCATCAGTTTTTTATTAGTTGGTTTTCTCTTGTTGCAATATTTAATTCAATCATTTTCACATTTCTCAGTTTTATTATTACAATCTGCCTAATGTTTGACTTACGTTTCACTTTTTATTCAATGTTACTGTTTGGTCTATCGTTTATAAATACTAATCTCTTATTAAATGAAATACCAGTATTCGAATATGTCGTACAATAGCACTGGTGCGTACTAGCTTTATAAGGAGACCGATGGGTTTTATTTTCAAACATTTTAAAATTATTTTTTTGTGGAAATATGATTTTTTTTTGGAAATTTTGGATAGTGTTCTTGTGGATCATAAATGATTTTTAAAATGGGTTGTATATTTTGGAAATTAAAATGAGGATTTTGTTTGACCCTTTGGTGTTTTCATGGGTGCTCATATGTATTTTTTTCTATAGATATGCTAATGGATGGAATGTTTGGAATAGTGGTTGGGTGCCTGAGGTATCACTAGAACGTGCATGTGAGTGAGACTTGATAAAACATCATTTGAGAAAGTGAAAATCCACCATGTTTTCTTGTTTTTCAAAAGTGATTTAATATGCAAAAGGTTTGGTGCATTTAGTAAATTGGTGTTTGTGTGGGTTTCATTTTATTGTTTCATATGTGTCGATTGTTTGGTAAGATTCCTCATAATTTGGAATTGATTTTATTTTTGTATCTTGTGATGGGATCATTTTGGTGGATTTTTTGGAGCTATTTTTATTGGGAATTTAGGGATATGTTGGATTTTTCGATGTGGAAATGGTAGGTTCTCATTTGGAATTAATTCTAGTTTATAATCCTAATAATTAATTTAAAACATTAAATCCACCTCTTTGGATGATGCCTCAACTAGTTTGATGGAATAGTGAGTTGTTTGGGATTGATCTAAAGAGGTTTCTTTTTTTGATCATTCTTTTTGATATATAAGTTGTGGTCAGTGGGGTTGATTTTTGTTGTTGTATTACTTGTCAATTTTTCTCCTTCTTCAGAGTGAGGGAGAACGATGTTATATTCCATTGCGTTTCTATTTAGATGAAGGTTTTTTGTTGAGAATGTGATTGTTGTGTAGTGTTGTGATCTGTGGCACCTAATTACGACACAGTAGATGCTTCGAAGATCCGGGCTTCATCCATATACCACGGAGGGAAGCTCATCAAACATTTAAGAAATCGGTAAAGGTGTGGGGAGCTTCACTAAGATCCTACTATAACCACTATGGTAATGAAGTCCCAATTTTTTATTATGGTTTCTCAACAATGTGATCATAATTTTTTCATAAATTTTGTGGGAGACTTACCCCTCACACAATGTTTATGGTTATGCTTTCTCGGATCAGGGCTTCCAATCAATGTCCCTATGTGGACCACCAATGTGAATCGGGTGAGGGTTGGCCTTACTTATTTGTAGGTGGAGTGTGTTGGGTGGTTCCTTAATTTCATTTTTGGTTTTAGTGGCCCAACAATTGGTCACCATTCCTTCCTTTCCCTATGTGGGGGGGGGGGTGATCCGTGATGAATATGATGGCTTAGTTCTTCTCCCCACTATCCATGAGTGGGTAGTTCAATTGTTCCTCTGGTAACCCTAGTAACATGAATTTTTTGGTTTTTTTGGTAGAGTTTGGGTGGTCTTATTAAGGTGAGTCCCTATTATAGTTCTTTTTTAATTTTATTTGTTAATTCCTAGATGGTCTATTATGGTTGGAAGACACACCATGGGTCTCGAAGATCATTCATTTAATAATTTATTTATGGTAGTTATGATTTAATGGTGGGGAGAAAATTCTGACCATTCCCCCAATATGTTGGATTTAATGATTGGACATTGTTTTGGGTTATCATCGGGTTCATTCGTAGAACACCCAAAAATTTGGTTCTTGGTCTGGTTGTGTGGTCGGTGGCTTTATCATTTGGTCAATTCTCAGAAAGTGGTTGTGAGTTGGTGTTTTGTTTGAGCAACATTCATAAGTGATGTTAATGGTAATTGAAATCTCTTTATTTTTAGAGGCTTGATTGTGTTGATTAGAAATCCTTAGGCATTGATCAATCATCTAGAAGGTGTTATGGATTTCTAGGGGATGAAAGATTTAATGGTGGGAATAATTGTCACACCAGGTTTTTCATGTCATAGTATTGATCCAGATAACATGGAAATAACAATAAATTGCAGGGTTTTGGGTTATGATAATGTTTAATTTTGAAGTGAAATATTTGTCTAATCCTCCTAATATGGGTGCATCATATCTTTTTTGGGGGTTTTGTAAGAAAATGGTGGTTACTTTCTCATTTGGTCCACACCGTGAGCTCGTTCCCTGATTTAAAAAAAGTCTATTTCTATTATAACTTCTAATATTTTCATGATTATTCACTCATTCCACCTACCAGATGGCCTCACCTGATCTATTAAAACCAAAATATCCATTTGGAACTCTTATGAATTCATTATCATGATGGATTTTGGTAATTTATTCATGTATTGGGATTTCGTGAGAGCTCATTTCCAGTTTCAAATATTATTATTTAATTCATTTATATCATAATAATTTTTTTAGATTTTTTTGGATTTCACCTCTCACTAGAGACCGTAAACCCTAGTAGAACCCCTATGTTCCATTTTCCATCTTTATATATTATCTTAGTTTCAAATTAGGATTAAAATTTTCAAGGCTTCTAAAATCGTCTAGATCTGGTATGGTATATTGTTTAGTTCATAAATATTACATTTTTTTCAATTTTCCCCCAAAATATTCATTCCCATGATCTTCCATACCTAAGGAGACACCCAATTTAGGACTAATACATTCCCCTTTCTTAAAGGGTGCACATAGAAGGGATGATTATGTATTCTCATGTTTTCAAGGTGAGTTTTCATCTCATTTCTCATCCTTTTTCTTCGTCCATCCATTATTTATTAGCTATCGGTTAATCGTGGGTCATGCATGACCTACGGTACTATTATCCTATGATTATTATGGTGTTCTAATTCTTTTTGGGAGGATATTAATTGATATAGTGTTTTTGACCCCTTGAGGGATGTTTTCGGGTGTGTGTTCCTATTTTGTCACAGTTTTGAGGTAGTTTCTCCCATGAACTTCTATTAAAATTCATGATTCATAAGTTTCTTATTATTTCACATGATATTTATTCTAGTAATTATTTTCAGCATTTTGGATAATTATTTAGTGTGAAATAATGGTATTTTATGCCTTGTTTTGTGAAAATTGTGTGGTTTTGGTTATAGTGTGCAAACTAGGTGTTTGTTTAAATGATCTATTTTCTTTTTCACCTAGATTATAATTTTTACAAACTGGTATAATTATTTAAATAAATTTTTGGAATGAAAATTTCGATTTATAAAATATTTATTGGTTAATGATGTTTTTTTTAAATTGTTGCATCACTCATTTTCAGGTAAGTGCCCAATTGCCATTTCTGTGCCCATGGTGATAAAGATTGTTTGTTTTGGCTTATTGGAAATATTGAAAGCAAGTGAATAATTGTTTTTGGGTTAATTATGTGGGTTCCAATTTGGTTTTGGGCTATATAATGAGGTGAGTATCGGGTTTTATGTTGTTTTAGCATGTGGTCTCCGTGAATGGCATGTTTAGAACCATTATAAAAATGAATGTGTTTTGAATGTGTAACCTGAGTTTTTGAGGGGTTTAAGTATAATTTATTTTTCTTCCAATTTTCTTTTTACACCAATTTATGATTATTTAAATTGGTTTTTTTGGTTGATTTTTTTTTTTGAATAATTCTTAATGAACTGTCTGGAATTGTTCTTGTAAATATGGTTTTCATATCTACATGATATTGAATCATTCAGAGCCATTTTATGGTCCAAAGAATTGATTTATTAAATCAGATAACGGAACTCAAAATCGGTTTTCTATGAAAATGGAGAGTTTTTGGCTTGGAAATATCTTTTATCAATGTATTTCATGTAAAAATCCTTGTTTTATATCTTGAATTAATTTTATGTAAATTTTATGTGGTTTCTTGATCCATTAATGAAATATAATGATTTTTTGTGGGGTATTTGTGTGTGTATGATTTGGTAGTTAAATCCTCATGTGAAAAATATATCTGATAAAATGTGAAACATTAGTGATCACTAAAGAGAATCTCATATATCTTGGTGGGAAGACGTGTACTAGTATGCTAGTGATCCGGAGGGATTTCATCATGATTTTACGTAAAAAGTTTGATGATAACAACACTAACTATAAATGATGATGACGATGGTTCCCACTTGGTTATGAGTATTTTTTCTCTACTGGTGACTCATGAATGAGAATTTAATTTTTTTTGTTTACCATTACATCGAGATATGAGGTACCTTGACACCACAACGAACTAGTTCGTAGGTGTATTCTCGTGACTTTTTCTCATTCTGTATTTTGAACTCACTGTCAACATACGATATGTTTGGTTCATAAATTTAGAATTGTGTGTGACATATTTAAATTTGTATTTTCATTCAATATGTCCTTTTGATTTTATTTCATTTCGTTGTTATATATCTTTTGGAAATTGTTCTAGCATTCTTCTTTTTAAAACATGAAATATTTTTTTCAGATAATTTCCATAGAAACAAAACTTTATTGGAAAAAATACTTTAATATATTGTATTTCAAACATGGAATTGATTTTTGTTTTATTTTATAATAAGTAATCTAGGAATAGAATATCGGGGAAACCTATTGAGTATTAATACACACACCTATAGTCTTGTACTTTTTTATCTTTTTTGGAGGATTCTTGTTGAGATTGATATCTCTGGAAAATGTATAATTGATTTATTGTAGAGGTAAGAGAGAGGTTTCATGTAGTTAGTTGGTATTCAGTATTAGAGAGTTGAGTTTTCTAGTTCAATTATTATTTTTGTTTCCTATACTGTAAATTTTTACTTAAACATTTTTATAAATGTTTGTTGGGATGTCTGTTCCATTATAATGCTTAGTTATTCATTATCTTTTTGGGATAAAATATTACACTTTCACTCTAACCGGTTTCCTCAGTGCTTTTCTCCATACTGGGAGGATCGAGAATGTCATTCAGAAGTTGTTGCTTAGCGACCCGATTGATCCATTCAGGGTCAACTAGAACTAGTTCGTGAAATTATAAATAATTAAAATAAACACATAACATATATCAAAAAATTTTATAATATAAATTTTAAATATTAAAAAAATGTATCTTTGATATAAAATTTTTTATGAAATGTTGCATCAGAGAGGCTACCATTCCACATTAATTTTCAAAATATTATTAAAATAGACTAATTTAAATAATTTTTAAATGAACCAAATAATAAACACATTCTTATGGCCCAAAATTTTAATAATATAAATATGGATTATTTAATGCAATGAAGAAAATTTGATTCATGATATGGTATATCAAAGCTGTAATACACCACAAAAAGTAAATATGTGGTGGAAAAGGCATATATCACACATAAGTAAAAGTGAGATGAGAGACTATACCTTACACTTTATTTTGTTTGAACATCATTAGATCATCTGTATAATGGTCTAATGGATGTTATAAATTTATAAATAATAAATATTTTAATTTATTATATTATATATGATCCTCTTATATCATATTTTTACCCTTTTGTTAATAATATTTTAAACATTTCATTACTTTAAGCTTTACATCCCCAGTTTCCACATGTTTATTTTTCAATGAATGTCCTCTTTATTTTACATAGGATTTTATTTCATCATCCCCAAAATGAAATTAATTTTATTAATAACATATTTAATCACATTATATAGTTTTATAACAATTATTTAATGTTGATCTTTTAAATTGAATCACATTGCATCATTGAGACTGTAGGTCTTATGTAAATACATGAGACTATATAATTCTATTACTGGTTGTAGCTATGAGTAAATTAGTGAAATATTATTTTCCTAGGTTCTATATTTTTTCATAATTACCATATATATCCATTATTTAGATCATTATAACCATTCTAGTAAAGTGGTGATGAAACTCAATTTAAACCATATCCTAGAAACTGTAAGTTATATCTATGCACGTGGGGGAATTCATTTGTAATATAATAAAACGTGTAACACGGTTTTACAAAATTTATAATAGCATCTGAAAATATATATGATTCAAGATTTATTATTTTTTGGTGTAATGAACATATTAATAAGAAGTTTTATAAGAAATAAATTTTGAGATTAAATTCAAATGATTAACCCTTCTTTAGTAAAGATCTTTTATATATTATCTTAAGAGGTATAAAAATGGTCTTTGTGAAAGATCATAACCTATAGAACATTTATAAATATATTTGGATTATAAATAGATAGAAGTTCATTGAGGTAGATGTTACATGTTATTGAAAAGATTTGATTGAGGGGTTCTCTTTTATAATTGTGGGATGGGGTACTTTAGGGATTTTAAAAATATTAAAATATAAAAATGCCATTCTACTAAAAAACCATCCAAATAGCATATAAATTTATAGTGGATGACAATTTCATCCATATATTTTCCCAATTTCATTTTTTTTAATTTTATAAACTTCCATAAAATATAATATTCATAAAAAATAATTATAATTATATTTGATATTATTCATTTTTATGACATTAAAATTATCATAAATAGATTAAAATCATAACAAAATATTTCATCAAATCCAAGGAATGTCTTAGTTATATATTTAATTTATTTAACTTATTAATTATCTAAATTTATAGTTATTTCAAAATATATAATATAATTTATTACATTTTCCCAGTAATTCAATAAGCACTACATAATTTTTGTGTAAAAACATATGGTATTTAGGGTTTCATCAAAATGAAAAATAAATTTTCATGATGATGGTAAAACTATTATCTTTTATAATACTATTATTATTATAATGAATCCTCTAAATACCATATAATAAAAATTTAATACCTATTAAAGCAATATTGAGAATAGTTAAACTTTCATATAAATAAAATAATATTAGGTACATAATGTCAACTATGTGTCTCCAATATGAAATGAATTTGACTAAAGGTTGATAATGGTCTAACTAGAGACTAAAAATTATATTTTGTTAGATTTTTTTGTCATTTATTTGTTTTTAATATTTAAATTATAATCTTTTAAATAATGATTCATCACCGTGAAAGGAACTATACTATTATTTCATAAGAATTAATGAGAACTATTATATATATATATTAAAAATAATTTAACGTAGTAAAATAATTTTAATTAGGCTTAATATAATCATTAATATTCATTAGTTTTGTACATTTACTCATATCCTTGTCAAAAAACATATTTAATTAGTCAACTTGATTTTTATTCTCTTATGAATGTGTTGTACTTGATTTTGGATCATATTTATCTAATAGAAGTAAATAATGAGAATCTACCTATCTTAATCATTTTTACAAAATTATATTTGATAATAAATTCAAGAAATGATTCATTTACGCTGAACTTATTTCTATAATGAACCTAATTATATATTTTCAATGCCATGTAGGCAATGTCACAACACTGAAAAATGTTTTCAATATTTATAATGAGATAAAATATAATTTATAATTTCATAATTAGTTTTGATTTATATTTACCTTATATTATCCTACTTGATTATTTACATATCTTAGATTAATTATTTAATATAAAATAGACCATCATGATATTAAATATATATATTGTATTTTATTTAAAAAATATTATTATTATTCATGAATGATTCATTTTTTTATAAAACTATCAAAATTTCACCATATAATATATTTTTTATTATAATATAAAAATAAATATAATCTATAAAAATAAATTTTATAAATGTGTCAAAATTTAGTTATAATTATTCAATCATGGAATGAAAATAAATTTATTTTTATTAATACATTAATTTGATGAATAAATTGATTTTTCTAAAAAATACTATGTTGATTTTTTAAAAAAGTATTTTTTATTGGTGATGGCCATCATATATATTTCATAATATAGATAATAATATTTGTACTCACCAATCGAATTACTATTTTATAACAGGCATGTTAAAATAATAATGATTAATAGTATACATTGATTTGATTACTCTCGATGTTTCGTCCGATGTAAGCAATCAAAAATGTCAAATTTAAAAAGTGGCATACCATCAAATAATGGGTTTTAACATTATCCCCTCAATAAATAAATAATGTCATCTCAAATTGAAATTTACATTCAAATATAATGGATTAATAATTTAAAAATTCTTTTTGGGAAACCAAGAACATAAATAGGGTTAACAAAACATCGTCTCAATAAAAGGAAAATGAATATATGAAGTTCACCAAATGAATTAGGATTTTTAATAGGAGAATATCAATCATTAGAGAAAATATTTAAATTTAAGAGATATCTAATGATCATTATTTCGATTCTGAGTGACATGGAACATAGTCATTTGGATTTTAATTAACAGAAAAACCATAAATTGGTAATGGGATAAAAGACTGTTGATTTTCAGAAAAAAAATGTAAATAGATAACATTTCTTGCAAAAAAAAGTTCCTATAGATTATGTATTCTTTTACAATCAAAATTTTAATTTGATAAGATAATCATACTTTATTTAATTCCATGTCAGAATTTTAATATGATCCTTTTGTTGTGATTCGATCTACTTCCACATAGTCTCTTTCTCTATGAAATGGGTATTTGTAAATAATTTTCAATAACTGAAACTCTTTTATCAAAATTTCAATCAATAATCCACTATTATATTAAATTTATACTAAATCATAATGGTTTATACATTTTATCATCAAGATAAAAGTTAAAAATATAAACATAATCCATTAAATATGTAGTTAATTTGAATATTCATCAAAAATATTTTAGTCCAAATTCAATGTCTTGATAATTAGAATAAAGGTCACTAGATTTTAAAAATCAAAATAACAAAAAATATTCCCCAAAAAATATATAGATATTATTTACATATAACAAAAATATGAATATATAATTCATCTTAAATTCTTCTTGAAAAAATGCATTCACCCAAAAATAAATCTCAGGTTGACAAATATATTCCATAAATCCAAACATGTAGCAAACCCTGCAAAGAGAACATAAACCCTAAAATCACTTACCAATATCATAATAATAAATACATTCCAAAAAAATGACATTATCATTATTATATCATCATAAGGAACATATTTATCATTATCTTCCCCAAATAATGCCTTTTCCAAAAGATAATCATATAATAGAATAACTTCTCATAGTTATACATAAAATTTATATTGTTATTAAAAACCCTTAAATAATACGTATTGATTTAAAATTGATTTATATCTCATCATTATATAAAATTACAACATAATTGACGAATCCAAATACAAAATCAAATTAATTAGTCAAATTCATTATTAAACTATTAAAAATGATCAATACACCATTCCTCTTATATTTCATTTGTAGACTCTTCAACAGAAATAGTATAACAATTAATCATACATATTTTTTATTCAATTAATAAAATTTATCCCAAGGAATATTTTTTTCAATTATTTTCATAATTACCACATTAAAACATTAAACCATCAATAATACCATTAGGAGACCATTTTTCTCGCCCATTAAGTTAACCAAATGTTTCATTTTTACATTTAAAATAATTTTTTTTTATTCTATTCAAAATCCAAGAAACATCTTCCCCATAAAATGATACATTAACTTGTATTTTTCTTGTCACATTATTTATATATAAGAAATAATCTATTTTTTAGTAGTCTCAACCCCAAGAACTCTCCGAAAACATTATCCTTATTGTCTTTGGTGAGTATGAGAGTTGATAAAGTCTAGGTTATCATTATAACAAATAAATAATAATTAAAATATACAATACATGACTCATAATTCCATTTAGTTGTTCATTAACACATAATAATTCACATTCAATGTTATCTGTGTTCAATCTAGTTTAATACCTTGACTAAAACCAAAACTAACCATGTTTGGAATTGTTACCATTCTGGTAAATCACATTGTCATAGTGAATTATTTATAGGATGTCTAAATCAAGAAAAATTCCTAATATATGAACACATGTGTGTTTAATATGCTATTTATGGTCATTAAAAAATCTATATGATATTATCCTTTACTTATCATTTTCATCAATATAATTTATTTGGTTATATCCCCTAAATCTATGATTTCCTATATCATGTTCCCATGTTTTTTAATAAACATGCTCTGATACCAATTATAAAGTCCCTGAACAAAGAATCCCATAGTTAGTGGTTAATTTGTAACAAAAACATAATATACAGGGAATCATATACCAATTGACTAAATAAAAAGGGAGAACTAAAATTATCATTATGTATTAAACATAGTTTCATATATAATGAAAATATTAGCTTAATCAAAATGGAACTGTATTTGATGGAAAAATTATATTTAATCATTAAAATTATAGTAAGTTTCATTCATTACAATTGTAATAATGACTTTTTCATGGAAAATAATAATGGAATTATGAATTCTGTAAAATCAAAATTATTAGTCATTAGGTATCTATCACATGATACCACTTTTGTGAAGACTGTCTACATGACAGATAAATCCACAAGTAAAAACAAGATTAAATCTAGTGAAATTGATTTATCTCATGAGACCTATCAATGCATCAAAGATCTATAGTATATATGTCCCCACCCATCATTGAATGTCTAATTTATTTTTCATATAAAGACTAAATCTTGACATATAGGGACATTATATTTCATTTTTAGAATACTTAATAAATTACAAAAATAGACACCCAAAGACCACATTAGTTTAGTGTCATTGGAAACATTGAACACAATATTATAATCATGGTGAAAGATCTTCAACATCTCCCATAAATATCTCTCCCTTTTGTTTTCCTACCAAAGACATTTCATTATATCTTGTGGAAAAGAAAACATAAAATGGGTGAGCTCAAATGCTGATTAAGGGTAAACAAAGGAAATATCAATCATATCATATTCCATTGAAAATCTTATCCAGCAAAAGAGATCATAATATCATCTCAATGGATACTTCATAGATGTTAAATGTAATCCCAACAATAATAAAATAAGACATGATAATTTGTTTCATACACACATAGTCATATAAAATAGTTCATATTAGTCAATTCTCACTATAAAGACCATCATAGCGGACAAATTCCATTACTGACCCGATTTCACTCTGCGTTCCATCCCTGTATCACTAAACCTGATTAAATTTTCATTCCAGCCATGTCTATCACAAGAGATATAAATCATTACCCAATGTATTAGAGGAATAGATAGGTCCCACCCATCTCATAATGAAATAATTCTTACGTGTTCCACAAATTAAACATAAGTCATTCATCATATCCAAATGAATAAAATGGGTCTCACAAACATCATCCCATCTTAAAAAAATCCATATTAAATAAATGGATATAATTTAATAATAAAAAAAATAAAACATGTAAATAATAGGGAAATTATATTTAAAACAAGCCCAGATTTATGAATGTCATCTTAGATAGAAAATATTTTTGATAAAACACTTGAAATGAATTCTTAAGTAATATGTCCATCCTTCTTCAAAATCATCTTCTTTTCTCAAAATGACATGAAATTTTAAAATAAAGTATTATTTTGAAATTCATCATGAAATATTTTCATGGAATATTCATGGAAATAAGGCATCATGAAACCATAAAAATTTGTTCATTCCTTTTAATTTAAAAAAAAATATCCTCATACTTTGGCCGGAAAAGTCAAAAAAGTACATTGTTTGTTAAAGAGAAGAATGATTCCTTCAAAACTATGTGGTAAAATTCAACAAAGTGTAAAAATTACTTTAAAAATACATGGAATAAATTTAAACATGTTATGAATACATTTTTGAAAACATGGAAATGGATGATAAATATAACCCCAATAAATACTTTCGTATAAGAAATTTCAAGTAAAAATTATATAACAAAATTACCCATTAAAATTTATAATTTGTGGAATCATACCTATCATAAAATAAAGAAAATTAAATTCATCTGAAAATATCATATCATTTATAATAAAAATCATAAAAACATTCATGGGAAGTATAAACACCATACATAATAAATAGATGATGATTAAGGCATATGTCTCACATAAATAAAAGTGAGAAGAAATAATCCCTTACCTTAGGTCTGTTTTCTTTCTTATGTGTCTGAACCTCTTGTATAATGATTTAAATAATTTCATTGACTTATACAACAATCATAGTTATTTTTATGAAATAATATATGAATCACTTATGACTTTATATTACCCGTTAATTTTATAATTCCATGTGGAAGCAAATTTTGGGGTAATAAAGGTTTCATGTATCGTACGTGTTTGGACTTCTTGTTCCTGACATTATTACTTATATAATAATATTATTAAATAAATAATGTAAAATAGGAATTATATATCATATATATTTATTATATAGATATATACATTACCATATATAGATAAATTAGAAGAAATATACCGTTCATGGAGACGGTCGTCCGTATGTACGCATGAACACTATTTTAACTTCCTTATTAAATTGAATTTAATTTACTAAATGAAACCTATATATACATAAATAAAGTAGTATTATAATGTCATATATTTCATGATTATTTATTATATATTATTTATAATCATTTGTGAATGGGTAACATGGAGAATTAATCTCATCGCGTCGTGGAGACAGTAATCCGTACATACGCACGAGCAAGGATATCATTACCAAAAATAATGAATTGTATTACAGGGGATTATATAATATCTAAAATTTAGTATCATGTTATAACAATCATATATTTTTATTATTTCCATCATTATACCAATCCAATTAATGTGGTGGGAAAAAATAGATTGCAACATGTCATGGAGACAGTAAGCTCTATGTACGCACATGCAATGATTTTATTTTTCATATGATGGATATAAGGTGAAATATGGTTCTTTCATTATCATAATAACATATTAGTCTACATCTCATACTGGATTTATTACTTAATAATGAAACAAATAATATAAAGTAAGTTGAAGATGTAATAAATTTGAATGAATCGGTAAAGGATATTACCTCTTCTTCAACGCGCCTCTTCTAAACCTCCTCATAGGGCACTAATGTTTGTCTTTAAAGAAGACCAGGAACTCTAGTATGTTTCTAGGTAAGTTAAGAAAGGAAATGGACATGTTTTGGAAGATCATTAATGGTCAAAATAGATTGAAGTTTAGAGGGAAGAGGTTCCCTTTTATAGGAGGGGAGAGGGGCACTTTTCGTAACTCAAAATTTTTAATTTATAAAAAATCCAACCCCACATAAAAACATCCAAAATGACTCAAAATAGAGGATGAGATGATATAGGTTTATAATCTCATCATACAATAAATTTTTTCATGTTTTCATTTTATTTTAAAAATTACCATTTGTTTTTTCCTTATTTAATCTATTCAATTTTATTTTTGTAAATAATATTCAAAATTTTAAATGGTTATAAATAATTACTTATGTGTTTTAATTTTATATAATTTGATACTTTATGACATGGTAGACCATATAAATTTTAATTTTTAATTTTTAAATATTTTTGTGATTTTTAATCTTTTTAATAATATGTTAATTATATAAAATATCAATTGGGTCGATTTGGACACGATTCATTTATTTGAATTTAAAAAAAATCCACACAAAAGATATATTCAAACCCAAATATTTAATTTATTCATATCTTTTCATATTCATCTATAAAATTCGTGGATCATATTAATTAGTTTATATAATAATTATTTTAATATTTTTAATATTATTCATTTGATATTTCTCTTAATAAAATAATTAATACAACATTTTTGGATAATTATTTAATATACATAATTGTTCATAAAAATTAAAAATAAAATAATATGATGAATATAAATCTAATAGATTTCATAAGAATACATTTAGTCAAATTTATCTTCTAAATCATCCTACATATAAAATGTGTTGGGGCATTTTGATGGGAATTATTATTTTAATAAAAACTATATTATTGATTTTTCAATAAATTTATAATTTCTGCATCATTAATTTATAACCTATTAAGGTAATTATATATTTTTTAAAAATTAAAAATAATTTACCATCATAAATATTAACATTTTATTTTTAAAATGAGTATTTATTATCGAATTTATATCCCATTTATCCATATTTTACAAATAATTTTATTATTAATGTTTCAGTGAGACATATTTCACATTCCTTTAAATAAAATAAATTAATGGTCTTAATCTCATTCACGTGGGTTCTAAATGATAATATATCAACCCAAGTATATTTTAGGACGAATTATAATCTTTCAATTATATTAAAGCATGTGTTACGGTAATTTTATAATATTTTTTTTACCCTTAATTATATTATTCACGTGTAACTATGGTAAAAACAATTACCGTTGTTACTATTCATAATGGCCAAAAATAAAACTAGCATATTAACATAATTTTTACCTACTGATTCCAAATATGGAATCCATTTTTCTATATTCAAAGCAATAATTTTGTAGTTATTAAATTAAAATTAATCTAGTTGTTGAGAAATTGGGTTTTAAAATTTAAAACATTGAACAAGATTGAAATGTGTTTATCTATGAATTCAATGTCAAATTATTGATCATGATATACATTATATTAAAAGGTAGAAATATATTCTATTTATAATTTAACACAATTTAATATTATAATTTATCCATATAAATTCTCTTGATGAAAAATGTTGTTTTTATTTTAAATTTACCGTATTATTACGATTCACCAAAATATGAATGTTATCAAAATAATATAGAAAATTTATCCAACATAAATTTTAATTCCTTGACTCAAAATTAGAAGTTTAATTTGAAAAATTGAACTTATAAACTTGTCAAAAATTATATTAAAAATGAGATCGCCCACAAATGGTGACAAAACTGTATTTTTTTAAAAATACTTCTTTTATTCGAGAAATCAATTTTGTTCAAATACCATTTTCTAGATAATATGTAAGCTGAATGATAATGTTATAATATTATAAATGTTGTCAATACTATTCATAACAGCTATTCCATTAAAATATTTTAATACTATAGTGTTGTTTAATGGAACATGGTATTTCGTAAAAAGCAAGCCTTCGTGAGAGGTTGCTTTTGTATGTAATGCAAGCCAAGTCAGTGTTGCATGAAAGGTTCCTTTGGTGTTGCCTATAACATAATCTAATATATTTATCATTGAACAAAATCTATATTCAGTTTTGAATTCTATCAAAATTACTTTAAATTGTGCTAAAAACATTCCAATAATAGTGTTGTGTATGCTGCATGCTAATACGGTGTTGCGTATAGTGCAATCTAATATTTGTTTAGCGAACGACACAAGATATCAATAAAATTAAAAATATTATTTCTCATAAAATTTCAGGTTGTTACATTCTACCCCCATTAAAATAAATTTTTCCCTAGAAATTATCCAAGGTTAAAAATGGTTTAATTCATGAAAGTTTCTTTCATAGAAACCGACATCGTAAAAAGGAATACAAAAACATAATTTTAATATGTAAAGTAATAAGTATAACAGTTACCCAAATTTACTCATTACTAGATTTTTACAAAGGAGAACATAGGTGAAAATATTGATATGTAATAGAAATCTAACCACCATGTTACGATGGAGAGTGGTAGACAGCATGGCTTTGAAAAATACAACAATCACAAATCCATATATTTATAATGATCAAGGTACCATCTGGTTCATCGGATTTGAGGGTACTAAGACAATATTTTTGTTTTTCAATATCATTTCCCTAAAGATGATAAATTTCTGCATAAGGATAAATACTTACTTGATTTTAGTGTAATATCATCATTGGTCATTCCATGAACAATTTCCACTTCATCTCTTATTTAACGAAATGAATTTGAATTTTTCATTTGTGAACTGCTAGCAGATTATGCGATAGAATGATAGGTCATTCCATCTATCTTAACAAAATAGTTAGAACATGTTATCAAATAAGCATAATTACACATATTGTTCGATAATAAATTAGTCATAAAATAGAAAATAACTTATACTATCCATAAATGGATAACATTATAATCCTTCGAAAATCAAAATAAAAATAAAAAACTTGAAGGAGGTCAACTAAATATACTTTACACTTGTCTCCCATATCTCACTTGGTAGTTCTTGATTTTCACATTCCAAATATGTTAATACCATAATCATGTATTCACCTTGAGACATGAATTACCATATAAACTTAGTAAAAACTAGAATGCAGTCAAAATTTAACTCTTTTCACATTCCAAAATCCCAAATATTATATATATTGAATCCATGATATCAATTTTTCCTTATAACAATCATAAGATCATTAATACTATCAAATATCTCATTTTCTCCTTATCCCTTCATTATGTGCATGTCATCTACTTTCTAATAAAATATCAATAATTTTCATGGTTACTGATAACATATTCTTATGGAAAACGACAATGGACCATAGATATTCCTATATTACATAATATCATTACATAGCATGTATAAAATTATTCTCAAATACCAATACATAAACACTTCAATCCATCCTTCTAAATGATTGTCATAGAAAAATTCATTCCACTATCTATAAGAAACCTATTAGGTAGGGGCATTGAGTTGGATAGTTACTATGTTAACCATATATAAGACATTGAACCTCATGAAAGTCTGTTACTCTATGAACCTTTTCCCCACACAAATAACATCATCCCCGACATTTGAGGTATTCCTCAAGGTTATTCTTCCCTTAATCATAATATGTTGAAGGCTTAATCTTCCTTCCTCTACATTCCTTGCCATGATAACATGCATAAAAGTCTGTATTCCCTTTATTTGATGACTTATGAATACCACTAAACATTGACTTATTAATCATATATCTTGATGAATGATTCAGCATAATCACAATGTCATTCTCTTTGGACATTACGTATTTTCATTGTTCATAGTCACCAATTTGTCCATCAGATTCAATGTTAACCCAATTCCTTATGGTTCCCTCCATTGACTAAAATATAGAAAAAATGTCTGATAGGAAAAAATCATGCTAAGACAACAATATAATAAAGGGGGAGTACTTTAAATCTTTGTCAAATTATGTTTAATCATAGGTTATTCATGATTGTTTTCATAAATTTAGGATTGTATCCAATACTTATATTTTACATTAGGGAAATTTCAAGACGTACCATATAAAAATCTGTAGAGGTATCACAAAAGTTTTTGCATCCTAGTTTCCAAATGATGACTAGAACTTCTCTCTGATACAAACTATAATGACCCAAGCTTTACATAAATGGACCTTCCATTTATTTTGCGGAATACTTAATACATGACACAAATTGACGCCCAAAGATCGCGTCAGTTTAGTGTCTTTGGAAACATGGAACTCAATCTTCTAATCATGGTGAAAGATCTTCAACATATCCCATAAAGATCTTCCCTTTAGTTTTCCTACCAAAAAAGTTTCATTATGTCATCGGGAAAAGAAAACATAAAAAGGGAGAGGTCAAATGCTTAGTAATGGTGAACCAAGAAAATATCAATCATACAATATCCATTTGAAAATCATATCCTGCAAAAGAGATCATAATTTCATGTCATTGTATAAATCATAGAAGTGAAATGTAATCCCAATAATCATATCATAAGGCATGAAATTTTTTGAAATACACATATAAGAACAAAAAATCATTTCATATTAATTAACGCTCACTGCCAGGACCATCATAACAGACATAGTCTTTTACTGAATTGAGTTCACTCCTCGTTCCAGCCTTGTATCACTGAACCATATTAAATTGTCATTCCAGCCATGTATATCTCATTAGATATAAATAATTATCCAATGACTTGGAGTTATATATAGGTCCCACCCATCTCATAATGAAAACATTCTTACGCTTGCCAAAAATTATACATAAATCATTCATCATAACCCAATGTTTTAATTTGGTTTCATAAACATCATCCCATCATATCATAAACCATATAAAATAAATGGATATCATTTCAACCAAAACAAAATCAAAACATGTGAAAAATATGGAAATTATACTTAAAACATACCCATAATAAATAATTTCATCTTAGATGGAAAATATTTTTGATAAAACTCTTAAAATGAATTCTTGAGGAAAATATCCTTTCTTTTTCAAAATAATCTTCTTTTATCAAAATGTCACGCAATTTTAAAAAAAATATTTTTTAATAAAATAATCATGAAAATTTGTAGAGGAATATTCATGGAAATAAGGCATATTGAAACCGTAAAAATCGGTTCATGCTATATATGTTAAAAAAACATTCTCCTCATAATTTTTCCAAAAAAGTCCAAAAGTACCATGTATGGTAAACAAAAAAAATATTCCTTCCAAACAATGTTGGTAAAAGTAAACAATGACTAAAAATGAATATGATCATACATGGATGAATAGTAAACATTTAATGAATACATATTTAGAAAACATGGACATGGATGATTAATATAACCCCAGTCAATACTTACGTATAAGCAATCACATGTAAAAATGTGATTGCAAAATTATCCCATACAATTTATAATGTCTGGAATCCTATGTGTCATAAAATAAAGAAAATAACATGCATATGTAAATTTCATATTTTTCATATGAAAAATCAAAGAACATTAATGGGAAGCATAAACACCATATAAAATATATATTTGTTGATTAAGGCATATGTCTGACCAAAATAAAAATGAGATGAAATAATCCATTACCTTATGTCTGATTTCTTCCTTATGTGTAAGAACCTCCAGGATAATGATTTAAATTATGTCATTGAATTATTCAACAATCATAGTAATATTTACGATATCGTATATTAATCACTTACGACTTTATATTACCCATTCAATTAACAATACCTTGTGGAAGCAAAGTTTTGAGTAATAATCGTTTCACGTATCGTACATGTTTGGACTTGTTGTTATTGAAATGATTACATATATCATTATTTTTATACTTACAGAATGTAAAACATGATTTATATGTCAGATATATTTAGTATATAGATATATATATATATATATAATATAGATAAAATAAATGTAATGCACCGTTAATGGAGACGGCAGTTCGTATGTACACATGGTAGCTGTTTTCATTTCCTAATTGAAATGAATGGAATTATGTAAATGAAACATATATATATACATAAATCCAGTAGAATTATTATTTTATATCTTTCATGATTATTTATTATATATACATTATAACCATTATTGAATGGATAACATGGAGAATGAATCTCATATCGTCGTGGAGACAGTAATCCGTACGTATGTACGAGGAACGATATCATTCCCATAATTGTTGAATGGGATTTGAGTAGATTATATAATATCTTAAAGTTAGTATCCTTTAATAAAAATCATATATTGTTATTATTTTCACCATTATACCCATCCAAATAAGGTGGTGGTGGAAAAACAGATTACACCATAGTGTGGAGACGGTAAACCATACGCATGCAGACACGGTGATTTTTTTTCGTTGGATGGATAGATGGTTAAATATGGTTGTTTCTTATTAATAATAACATATTAGTATACAATTTTTACGGGAGTTATTACTTAATAATTAAGCAAATCTTATAGAGTATGTATAAGATCTAATATGCTTGAAAGAATTGGTAAAGGATATTACCTCTTCTTCGACGCGCCTTTTCCAAACCTCCTCTTGGGAACTAAAGTGGGTCTTTGAAGAAGACCAGGACATCTCGAATATTTCTATGTAAGTGCCAAAGGGAAATGGACAGGGTTTGGTCAAACATTAATGCTCAAAAAGGTGTTAATTGGAGATGAAGGAGGTTCTCTTATATAGTAGAGAAGAGCGGCATTTCTGGAAATCTCAAAAATATTAATTTATAATAAAAACCTACACATATAAAAATCTCCAAAATGACTCAACATCTAATATGAGATGATATTAGGTGTAATATCATCATAAAATAAAATTTATACATGTTTTGAATTTATTTTAAACATTATCTTTTTGATTTATCCTTATTTAATCTATTTAATTTTATTTGTGGTATTAATATTCAATGTTTTAAATAGTTATTAATAATTACTTATGTGTTTCTAATTGTACATAATTGGATACTTTGTGACATTTTCTACCATATAAATATTAATTTGTAATTTATAAATATTTTTGTGATTTTTAAACTGTTTATTAATATGTTATTTTTATAAAATATCAACAGTGAAAATTTTGACACTATACATTTATTTGAATTTAAATAAAATCTGCACAGATGATATACTTGAAAAAAAATATTTAAAATATTTCTAACCTATCATATTCATCTATAAAATTCGTTGATAATATTAATTAGTTCTTATAATAATTATTTTAATATTTTTAAAACAATTTATTTGATATTTCTATTAATAAACTTATTACTACAACATTTTTGTATAATTATTTAATATACATAATTCTTGCATAAAAATTAAAAATAAAATAATCTTATGAAGATTTATCTAATAGATTTTTTATGAATTCTTTTAGTCTAATTTTACTTCTTAAACACATAACTTTTAAAATGTTTTTTAAATTAAATTTGAAGGTGACAACTTTGACATCTTTTAATATAATATAATACAAATGTTATAACTAGTTTTATAAAGCTCTAAATAGTCCACTAGTCGACACATGGATTCATATTGTTACTATATACTCGGCCAATAAGTTTTGGTCATGTTATTGGCCATTTTTATGGGTATTATTATTTTAATATATACTATATTATGGATTTTTTACTAAATAAATAATTTTTTGCATCATTAATGTATAAGCTATTAAAGTAATTATATATTTCATAAAAATTAAAAATAAATATCAATGTTAATAATAAATATATTTAAAATGATTATTTATAATCTAATTTATATTCTTTTTAACTTTATTTTAAAAATAATTTAATTATTAATATTTGAGGGAGACATATTTCACTTTCCTTTAAATAAAATAAATTAATGGTCTTAATCTCATCCAAGTGAGTTCCAATAGATAAAATTTTATCCCAAGTATATTTTTTGATGATTTATAATCATCAAATTATATTATGAAATGTGTTAGAGAAATTTTATAATATTTGTTTTACCCATAATTACCCAATTTACCTTTAACTATGGTAAATAAAATTTACTGTAGTTACTATTCATAAAAACAAAAAATATAAGTAGTCTATTAACATAATTTGGACCTACTAATTCCAAATATGAAATCCATTTTTTCAAATTAAATGATCAGAATATGTAGTGATTAATTTAAATTTAATCTCATTGTTGAGAAAACATGCTCTAAAATTTAAAACATTGAAGACAATTGAAATGTTTTTACCTATAAATTCAATGTAAAATGAATGAAAATTAAATAAATTATATTAAATAGTAAAAATATATTCTATTTATACTTTAAAATAATATAATATTATAATATAACCATATAAATTATCTCGATGAAAAAGTGTGTTATTAATTAAAATTTAGCATAGTTTTACGATTCATCAAAATATGAAGGATATCATAATAATGTAAACAATTAATCCAACATAAATTACTATATCCTGATACAAAATAAGAAATTTAATTTGTAAAATTGAACATATATGGTTTTCAAAAATTAAATTTAAAATGGGTGTGCCATTAAAAGGCGACAAAACTGCAAATTTTGTTTTAATATACATCTTTTATCCAAAAAAATAATTTTAGTCTCATATCATGTTCTAGAAAATATGTAAGATGAATGGTGGTATTATAAAATTCAAAATGTGGTTAATGATATTGATAAATTCTAGTTCATAACAATAGTATAATAATATATTGTTGTTTAATGAAACATGGTATTGCGTACAACCCAATCCATTGAGGAAGGTCGCTTTTACGTGTAACACAAGCCTAGTCAGTGTTGCATGAAAGATTCATTTGGTGGTGCGTATAACATAATATAATTATTTTTTCATTGAAAAATATATAGATTTAGGGTTTAATTTTATCAAAAGAACCTGAAATTGTGCGTAAAAGAAGCCAATAATGCTATTTTGTATACATCAAGCTAATATGGTGTTACGTGTAGAGCGAGCTAATATTTGTGTAGCATTCAACACAAGAAAACAATAAAATTAAAAATAATCTTTCACATAAAATTTTGGGGTTTTACACCTCATATGATTAATAATATATTTAATTAATCAATATATATTCTTCATCATCCAATATCCGAATCAAACATAGAATACAAATTTATCAATATTTATCTTACAAATAAAATAACCTTCAATTTGAACACTCCATATAAAACATGTATAATATTTATTCAATGCTCATATACAAAAAAATAATAAATAATTTTATTTAATAGAAATGTAATGTAAAATCAAAAATTACCTCAATGTGGGAGTTAATACAGTACTTTAAAATTGAATATGTTCATAATTACCCATAAGTCATCATTAAGTGGAAATTGAGATGAAGTCCATTATAAGGACCATGCCATTGAAGTTAGATTTAATAAAATGTGAATATTTTTTTTATCTAACATAAACCCACATAAATAAAATGTAAATACAAAAAAAGAAAATAATTATGTTGTTTAAAAATTATCTTAGTATGACATAATTGGTGAAGTAGAATATTTAAAAAATGAATTATAATCGAGTTATGAAATGCCATATACAGTATAATCAGTGTAATTTAATGTCACATTAAATTATAAATCTTCCAATTAAATAATTAATTCCATTTTTATAATGAGATTTTTTATATGATATATCAATGGGGTATTATAGAGAAAAAATAAGTGGTCAATAAGGAATATAACTAGTATAAGTAAAAATGAGATGATAAACCCTTACCCGGTGCTTTCTATAAATTAATAATGATATAAAAACATTTATAAATGTTTGAGGGTTTTTATAAATTTATAAAATAACATTATTCTATTTTATGATATCATATATGATCCTTTTTTTTCATTTTCTTCCCTGGTTATTTATAATATTTAATCAATTTCATAGTTTCATATGTTAATTGTCTTAATTTTACATGTATATTTTTAATGAATTTCCCGTTTCATTTTCACATGATATATTATCATCAACCATATCATAATTATAAGATTATTAAAATCATATTTTACCATTAATGATAGTTTTATAACCATTCTTTAACTTTTAACATGGAAAATGTATCGTACCATTGAAACAATATCCCCAACGTACACAAAATTAATGATATCATTCCACTAATGGGTAAAACTATCGCAAAATAGATTACATAATAATTTTTGATATTCAATATCATGTTATATTTATCATATAAATAAATTATTTAGATCATTATAACCATCCTATTAAAGTAGTTATGAAAAACAAATTTTTCTGGTGTGTAGAGACAGTAAATTGTATGTTCGCACATGCATTTATTTCGTTTTTTCATAGAATGAATAAGATGTGATATATGGTTATCAAAATAAATTAAAAACATCTCATAAAATAAGCGATACTGAAATTAATATTTTATGGTTGGAAGAATACATGATTAAAATATATAATATGATATATATATATATAGATTCAACAAAAAAGATTTACTATATTTCGGTAGAGCGGCATTAGATATTACCTAAAGAGGTCAATCGATGGTGTTTCTGAAAGACCAAAACCACCTGAAAATTTATAATTATACTTAAAATATATATTATAAGAGTTTGGTTTATTTATATGGATTGTGGTTGTTAATGGAATTGATGAATTGTGTTCCCTTTTATAATTTAGGAGAGGGGAACTTTTGTGATTTCCCAAAATATTAAAATTTAACATTACAATTCTATAGTCAAAATCATCGAAATATCTGATAAATTTATAGGGGATTATATTTTTAACTATATATTATGAAATTTTGGATTATTTAATTTCAATAATATTTTTAGATATTTTAATAAAATTTTGTATCCATGAAATATCATTATTAAGAGGCATGAAACTATTCATTACTACAACATTAAGAACATTAAATGAAAATAGAAAATTTAAAAAAAGACAATTGATTATGTACTAAAAATATCATAGTACTCTATATAAATCATTGGTCAATTTAATTATATTATATTTTATTTATTTTAACATTTTCAAAATCAATTTTTATTTCCCATTATCTGAATAATTACTACATCATCTATAAATAAGAATTTATTGTATGTATATCTACAAAAAATAATAAAAAAATCCCTTATTAATATAAATATTTTATATCATAATATACTATATATGTTTGATCATTTTTTCTCAAATGCCACATATTAAAAATATTATACTAATTAATAACCACAGTGTGGATAGTCTGAAAATCATTATAATTAAATACTATAAGAGACACATTTTCATTTATTATGCCCAAATTTGTCATCAAATATACAATTTGATTATATTGATATAAATATAATTGTACAATATTATTTATGAAATTTTTATATCAATTTTTGTTTCATATTAAATTAATTAAAAACATTTAATTAGTTTTATTTCTCATTGCACAAGCTTTGCGTTAGTGTTTCATAAAGAATAACTGCTAAATATTACATATAAATATTATAAATAAAATACCACCCTAAAAATACAACCTTTAGACTATATATAATTATTTATATTCATTCATTATGTATATTTACTCTTATCAATATCCAGAAAACATAGTTCATTTGTTTATTTGAGAATTCAAGCCTTGTGAAAGCATTACACAAGCATTCAGATATGATTCATGTTATATAAGTAAAATAAGAAAATATATCATCCAAAATCATAATTAATTTTTTATATTTATTAATAATTTCATAAAATAATTTTTACCTCTAAATTAATTTATATGAAGAAATGATTTTTTCTTTTTCCATTATGTGTAGGGACTGCATCCTAATGAAAAATTATTTTCATATATATCAGGAGTTAATTAAAAATTATATGTTTTAAATAATTTATATAGCATATTTAAATTATACTATAATTCATGAGTATTTAAATATGTTTAATAACTTTTTATGTCATAATTAGGTCCTGACATTATCCCCAAATATTACCTATTTTATATAAACAAGATTTCTCATTATTCCCCAAAAAAAAATTGGTAAAATTCTCAAAATTTCACCATAGAATAATTAAGGTTTTATAAAATAAAAATGAATTATATTTTTTCAATAAAATAACACAAAATTATAAAAATTTATTAATTTATTTTTCTCATTGAATTAAAAATATCATATTTTTGATTATATCATATTTTTGACTAATAAATTGACTTTTCTAAAAAATGTTTACTTCTTATGTATAAATTATGTATTCAATATATATATAATACATATTTTGAAATATATCTATTAATATTCATCCTTCCTAACTTAACATCTATGTTATAATGTTCGTGATAAAATAATCATATTTTAATGTATATCATGGTTTGTATAAGCTTGATGTTGCATGCAATATAAGCGGTAAAATAGTTTTCATTTAAAAAGATACAACCCATGGAATCGTGTGATGATATAAATTAAAATAAATGTAATTATATATATACATATATATTTATATTATTTTAAAAAAATATTAATTTAGAAAAAATATATAATTTTGATAAAGTGGATATAATAATTGATTTGCAACAAAATTAAAATACGATGTTTTTTCTAATATTACCAAAAAAATATAAGTGATTTTTAAATAATGAAAGATTTAATTAATTTCATCACTTTTAAATAGCCTATATTTATTTAACAAAATTTCAATTAAAATAATATACATTTTTAAATTAAAATACTTCAATTAAAATCACTATGTATATTTACGAAAACAATGAATTTCCATTTCGAAATACTATATATATATATATAGAAATACAATTCAAAACATTTTTAAAAGTATTAAAAATAGCACAACAACAACACAAAGAAATTTTTTATAGTTTAATCAATATATAAAATATTTTATAGGTGAGTTTTTTTCTTATAATACATTGGAAGGCCCATAAATTTCAATAAATATGAAAAAATTAATTTTTTCCTCTAATATAATAAATCATGATAGATTTATAATATATAAATTTAACATCTAAATAAGAATTTTTTTAAAAAAACAGTTTTATTCATTTATTATTATTATTTTAAAATTAACATTTTATAACTTTATAAATTTTAATTCAAAAAATTATTTTCAAATTTGAAATATTATGATTTAAATTAATAAATAAATTCAAATCCAATTTCATTTATTAAATTTACCTTGTATTGTTAAAAATTATTTTCCCCCTTTAAAATGTAATGATTTTAAAAAGATTTTTACTAATGTGTAGGTCAAAATATAATAAAAACATTCCACAAATATATGGAGGGTGTGTGGGTCATCCAAAAATCACTAAAATTTGTAATTTTTCCTATATAAATCCCATTTACTATTTATTTTAAAATTTTAATATTCAAATTCAAAAGGTATTTAAAACACATTCCTTCCCTTCGCATATATAAAGATAATACTTCCACCACTGCAATACAAAACTCTCTCTTTAATTACTCATTTATACTCATCCATTTTAATATATACGGATCCATATCCCTAGAAAATTATCACATATTCTCTCATAATTAGCCTTATCAGTTAAATTGCAAGGGGACTTCCAATGAATACCATGCCTCCAACATATGTACTCTCTGTAAGGTTATTCTTTGTAATCATACTCTTCCAGAAATTTATAACAATAATAATATATTGAAATACATATAATTATTTAAATTATATGTTTTTATGTTAAAGGAACAACACAAATATATTTATTTATATCCACTTATAAAAACAATGACACTTGGATTATCCATGTTTGAGTACAACATACTCCATATAGAATAATTTTTATCATTATAAAATAAGTTTATTATTAATTATCCAAAAATATTGAAATCCTTTTCACCATAATAAAATATCTAAATAATTTTATTTTATTTCTATTAAAATTGATTCATTTCAAAAGGAAAACTTCATTAACCATACTCACCAATTGAGTTTACAAACATTCGTGTCTTGTTCAGTATAATAATATCCATGAATGATTCCACAAAACACTATTATAGATTACTATGGAAACATGAAATCCAATTTAATTATAATATAATAATAATAGTTTATTTTAATTTTTATTTTAATTAATATATTATGTATTTAATATATATAAATGTACCATTTTTTATTCTATAAAATAACAGAAATAGGGAAACACTAATTACATTTTCACACATAGTGACCAAACAAATTCTGAATTTTGTTTAATATATTTTTAAATATAGAAAATATATGTATTAAATTATCTTAGATTATATAATAATGATTAATTTTGTGACAAATGATGGGTAAAAACATCTATATTATAAAACAACTATAAATTGCTAATGTTATTAACACTCGATGGTTGAAATATCCTATAACAATCAAATATATCTATAATAATTAATTATAATTGAGTAATTTAAGAAATAAATATATATAAATAATTTTATGATATATAGGACTAATTAATATTTAATTTTTTTATTAGAATTTATAGTTCCATCAACAAAGAAATGAAACCAGGTTAGGGTTTTTCATCACAACATCTTTTTATTGTGACATGTTTTAATGATATGAAACAATTTATCATTTATATGTTTTATATATTTTGAAAAACAATTTCTAACATTGTACAATATTCAATTCCTAATATTTAGAGAACCATATTATTTTAGCAATTCTACTAAAATTTTATTAAAATTTACTAATTTTGTAATATGTTTTCATGATTCAATTCCCTTCCAGGGGTAATGTTGTCTCTTAATTTGTTTTATCATTTATGATTGATATATTCTATCCTATGATGATATATTATGTATTGTCATGATATTTTATGTAGAAATATTGATTCAAACCAATTCATGCTTCCTCTATACATCTATTGTTTTGCTAAAATGAATTTTTTTAATAAATAATTACCATTTCTTTAAATGGATTTTTCCTTTATACAAATATTTTTAAATACCTACAATATTTTAATTAATTTATTATCAACTAAAATTATCTTATATAAAATAATCATTTTCTATAGATTTACCTATTTTAAAATAATGGTTTTTTTATCCTTTTAGCAATGTGGGTTTCAACAAGGTTGTTTCAAACTGTAAAATAGTTTTTTCCATCATTTCATTTTAATAATATTTATAAGCTTCTCGTCATTTTATTTTAACAAAATTAATGTGTTTCTTATTTACGAAATATTAAATAATAATTTTATAGGAAGGAATTTACAAATTATTTTCACCTCCCCTTGTTGAAAATCATACTTATTTTTCATGTATTCATTATTAATGATTTTTTTAATATTAAAACCATAATATGTGCATCAAATTCATTTTTTTGAAATAATTATGTCTTTTCATGAATCATTAATTTAGTAAAATTTAAAATAAATTTGAAAAAATTATCATCATTACTTTTATTATTTAATAATAAAATTAAAACGGGACATGGTAAAACATACTCCATTCCTTGAGTTATTCGATTTTTTATTGAACATTATTTTCTAATAATTTAAATTCTAAAAAATATTTCCTTTTAAATCCCTTGGATAATTATTTTTTCATACAAATACATATTAATAATTTTTTAATTTCATGGTTCATAATATAAAATGATTCATATTAAAATTTATCTTGTCACTAAGACTTGTATTATGATAAATAAATTATTTATTCCAAAATAATATTTAATGATTTTCTATTAATTATCATTAAATTTTTTATCTCAAGTAATGCTATGTTTAACATTTCACTATATATTTTCCTTAATATTGAGCTTGTTTTTGGGTTGATAATACTTTTTTAATTCTAATGATTTAATTCATGATATTATTTTGGTATTTAATGAAACCTATATTTTTTCTATATGTTACACGGGTTGATTTAATTATTTCATATTGTATGTTCTATAAAACAAATTGTATTTCCATGTATTCCTTTTATATTGATTTGAAAATATTCTAAAAACAAATTTCAATATATGGGTTCTTTTTTATATGAATATTTTCTCTTTTTAAAACATAAATTTATAGATTATGTGATGTTTTGGACTTATATAACACTCCAATTAATTAAGAGAAGGATAATATCTCATGAAATAGAAATTTTATGAGAAGATATTAGAAATTACCTATGTATATAAAGGGAGAGTGTGATAGATTTTATCATTACTCAAAAAAATTTGTGTGAATGGGTTGGTGGGTAGTGTGGTTAAAAATGATTATAAAATATATTTTTATTAATCTTGTATTTTCATTCCAGCATTCCATGAACCATATTATAGGATTATTTTTGAAATTCCCCATTCCCAAGTAAAAGGGGTTTTATTTCTGATTTTATACCTATATTTCATGCTTATGGTCAACACATATTGATTTTTTTTCTCTTAATTATGATACTTTTCATTATCCATTCATCTCAATATTTTTATGAGTTATTCATTATTAACACTAGTTTTTATCATTTACTGAGAATTTTAGCTCACTCATCTTATGTTCTCCCATCACCAGAATTTGAAGATGACTATTTCTCATAGAATTTGAAAGATTGGATATACATTATTTATAAGAGTTCACAACATGAAAATCATGTGTCTTTTTGTTTTTGGTGTCCATGATAGTAAAGTGTTATTTCATTGGGTTATGATTCATTGTGTGTGAGTTATTAATAAAACCAAAGCATCCATTTAATTTTTATGTATGTTTATTGTGGTTAAATATAGGAAATCCCCAAGAGGACACCCAAAACATGACACCTAGATAATAAAAAGTTATATCACTATTTGAAATATGTGTAAGACTCATGATGTAAAAAGTTAATATGTTTAGTAAATAAATAATATTATTTGAAACAACATAACCATAAATTCCATCCACTTTGAAATCCTAATTTCAAGTCACACATGAACACCCAAATCAATGCATGAATTGACCTATCCTGGATCACATGAAGAATCTCATCCTACTAGTCATGTCTCCCGTTGTTCATTAGTCAACGGATCCCTGATAGAGTTAACCCCTTGTTTGATCCCAAGAAGCTTTCCTCCAATGTGATTTGAACTCACATAATCCTTGGTGTATTCCAAGATCTAACAAAAGTTCATTTATTTAATAAAATTATAAATTTATAATGATACTTAATAATAAATAATTCATCTACAAAAACACACTATTTAAAACCATGTAATGAAAGAGTTGTTTCAAAAAACCATTCAAAATACAATTTTTTTATTTCATATATTGTAATTATTTTCTGAGAAGAAATTATCCATAATTCATATTAAAACCCAATATAACTAATTATATTGAAAATTTATCTCTCTTTATAGATCGTGTGGATAATGTGGATAATCCAACTTCTTTTTACTATAGTTATCAATAACAATGTTGGAATCATCGATCGTGGCACCGATCACATAATGAATTCAGAATGAATGGGTTTCATACATCAGGGATTGTTCATCCCTAAACACCTTTGGGATTTACTATATAAAGATTCACTATGTAGATGAGTTGAATATAGAGTATTCATGGGTAGAATAGATTGTAAACTTAATAAAATACCCATAAAATCTGAAACATTATCTCCCTTCAATGCCCAAAACAAACTACCCAAGATTTGGTGCTTCAAACAATGGTCAGAAAAATTGGTTTTGACAAAAATCATGGCATGTTTTTCCCACATTATTTTTGTTTTTATTCACTACATTCTAACCACATATAAATATTACAAAACCATGTGGAAACAACCTAATCTATTTTTGAAAAACCATTCACGATAGAATATTGTCGTTATGTAACTATACATATGTTCCAAAACCATGCCCAATGTCTAAGGCCACAACATACCAAAACCTCTCTTAGGGTTCTTGTTTAGCCTATGGGGAATTGGTGTACACTGAACACACCAATCCCTCCGCATAGGCACATTCTTACATGTTATGCACCAAAAAATTCATAAATACTCCATATCTCTATAATAAACCATCCAAATCACCTCAAACCCCACAATTGTAGAAAGGGATTTAAAAAATAATAGAATTCAAAATTCCAAAATCCAATCAACTTATAGTGATATATCCTGTCATTATCTATAAAATATACTATAGTCATTGATAATGATATACAATTCAGTAGGGTGATGATATAAGAGTCATAAATATCTCACAACATTTCCTTATAAGGTTTATGAAATTACAAAAAAATTTCCATATAAAATATACTAAATATTAAAGAATCATTCATGTTGTAGAAAATAATGATTTAAGTTATTCTATACAATTAAAAAATGAAATATGATAGTGAAAAACACTATCCTGAATTATATTCATTTTTATCCAAGTCATAATAATAGACTTTTAATCCCCATAGATTACATGGTAATCATTTTATATAAAATTTTATTTTTTTTATCTACAACATTTCACATTAACATCGAATAATAGAATGAATAATCCATGTTACATTTCTAGAAAGGACTAGAAAGGGGAAAATCCACTGAACATTTATTCAATAATGAAAATAGTACATAGGAGGAGTAGAAGGGGATTAAAACTATCCCATATCCAGTAGATGAAAGATTAAAAATCACAATAGGATAATTCATTCTCATTATTATATACATCTGAAGTGTCCCATTATGATGGAGAGTTACCTTGACTGAAGTACTTATACAACTCAGTATCAATAATTCTTGATATCGTAGAAGGGGATCAAGTAGAAATGGTATTTATTACGATGGAGTAGACATTCATAATCCTTTTTTTTGGAAAGTAGATATGAAACACATGTGGTCCAATATCTTTTGCTATCCATTTTCTGATAATGTATTTGATTGGATCTTTACTAAAACTCTAATCATCAGGATAGATGATTTCAAATACCATGTCATCATCCGTAACATTATCCCACCTGTAAAAAAACGTGTCAAGAGTTATTTTGGTTTTGAATATCCTCAAGGAAATTAAGGTTTTGGGTTTCAATGAGAGGTTCTTTGCCGTCATATACTGTAATATCTAAACCTTCTGGCTGCACAAATCCACACCCCAATATTTTTTGTTGTATATTAGTGTCTTCGTATATCAAATCATGGGAATCATCCACATTGTAAGGAACATTAGGATATTCCTCAATCACCACATCCTCATTGGATGGCTCCAAATAGACCTCCACCTCTATCAACTCTATATCATCATCCTAAACCATTTCTGTATCCTCCCTTCCAGTGTCTCTTGGATTAGTGAACCCATTTCCTAGAGTTTCGTCACAAGGTTTTCCATCCAATATGATTTCTCTACTCTATTCAATATCCATTGGATGGTTAACATTATACAAATCCATATTATCATCTACCATTAAATCAAATGTGCACCCTCTACACACATATAGTATCCCATAATACGTATATTTTAATTAGTAACATCTGATCCTCCATAGATTTCACTCAGAGCCACCAAAGTTCCCAAATGTACAACTTCTATTGAATAGCTTACCACCATCATCTCCCATATCAGCCTGTTAAAAATACCATTAACATTTTTATCAGAGGGTATCACCTGTGTTTGTTTCAACTCCACAACATCACCCAAACTCATAGAACCATCATCCTAGCTGGTATATTGAGAAAATACATCATATCCCTCATTTGACATGTTAAAATATACCAAAATAAATCCATGATAAATATTAGCACTAGCAGATGACTGATTTATCCGATCTCTCATACCAGATCCATGTAACCTCAATCTCTTATGCTTGGAATCCACAAGACTATTTCCCAATTTCGGGAACAGGGAGTAGATGTCACAATACTATTCAAAAACTAATTTTTTTTTAGGAAACTCCCCACCAATATCAATCTATAATGATTAAACGTTCACTTTAGACACATAATCATCAACACATACCCTTGGTGAGATCGGTTGACAGACCACCCGAGTCATACTATCTGAGTAGATATATCACCCTAGTAGGATCCAAATCATGTAATGGATCAAATTATTAGGAAACAGGATGTATGCTCTATAAATATAACACAAATAACCATTTTTCATTAATATATCATCATATGATAGTCAAACATCCACATGAAAATGAAAAGATGAGATTTTTCACACTTATGAGGTGTGATCGACAAGGAAATGATCATATCTTCTTCAAATGAAAACTAGATCATCTTATTCTGGAAATAAAGAATCTGTATTGTTACTCACTATTATAGACCACATGATCAAAAAAAATTGTGATCAAAGGAGTCCACTAATGGAAAATAGTGTTTTAAATGCACAATCATGGTTAGATGTAGTAGTGTGGAAGCATCGCAAATTCCACCATTAGGAGCGATAATTTTTGGGATCTGTTGAATCATTATAGGGTCGTCGTATTTAGTGATATCTGGGGGAATGAGTGTATGAAATCAGTTTTTTAGAAAGGGGTAATTTTTTTTAGTTGACCCACAAGTAGAGATAGTGAAATACTCTCCCCCGTTGATGGTGGAGGGTTCAGTGTGATATCCATCGTCGCCTGGGGCATGGTTGCAGGAGGTGTCGACTGAGAGACCAGCTTGATATATTTCATATCAAATATGATGTTGTATATTTTTTGTTCATACATCATGAAAATAATTTATCATTTTCTATGATATGTGTATCATGTGTATTTATATAACTATTTTTTTTTATATAATGTCATAACATCAAAAATTCATTAATGATTTATTTATACATTTACATTATCTTCGATATAAAATGTTAAATTTCTCTAAAATTTCACGTTCATTTGAAACATGTTAATTCAAAAAATTCATCAAAATAACCAAATCTAATAATTTATAGAGGCCCTCCCATATTTAATCAAAAAATCCAATGTAATATATATCACTTAGAAAATGATGATTTTAAAATTCAAAATGAAAAATATATGGAAACATTCATTCATTCTATTTTTGGATTAGGTAATTGTCGTACTAGAACAACTAAACTCATGGTTTCAAACTTATTTATGATACACAATTCAATCACTGATGGTCTTTATTAAGGATTGTATCATTTTTTAAACAAAACTAATTTCTGAAACTATATATTAGTACTAATGAATCTCACGGATCATCTCAAAAGATAATATTGATAATATTACTACATCTTGTGAATCTTGGTATAATTATTTTGTATATATAGTAATAATTAGAAAAATTGAAGACAATCATGGTAGGAATTGACATGTCTTGACTCATTGGGTCCCAACCTAGGATAATAGTAAGATAACTCAGCCACCTAATGATAGTATATAATAGTCCAGGGATAAATGACTAGAATTGATAAATAATATCTCACATTATGGGATGTCATAGCCTATGGCACCTTGTATGTGATATATATCTCCAAAAATATTAATAAGGTACAATACATGTAATTTGTAAAATAAAACAACTAAAATATACAAAATTTATGAGTTTAAAACATTTGTAAGGAATTATACTTCAATGATGACCATAAATTGAAATACATATGCATTAAACTTTATTCCAATGTATAACCAACACCATCCAATTAGAGGAAACCTACATGTCACATGAATTATGTGGTCAACCTCCATGAGAATCTATCTCCTCTAAAAATAGAATGAATCCACCATTAGTATACTCTTGAAAACCCAAACCGTATCCATCACTTCAATGATCCCCACTAAACTAAAAATACTATGCCATTATTAAAATACAGGTGGACATAAAGCCTATAAAACAAAGAAAAAATAAAAAATCTTTCAAGACAAAGTATATTGAAAAATAGTAACTACAAAAATAATAGAAAACCAATATATACTATAAAACTATAAATATTAGGGACATTAAAATGACACCAACATATTATACCTATTCCATGAATGATCACATCTCGTGAGGAATAAATGATGCTCGTAGTAGTAATAAAGTGAAAGGACTATTGTAGGATTCGCAGTATCAAGTCATGTCTTGAAAGAAACCTTTTCTTCATGATGATTCCTAATAAGTAAATAATATAATTTTTTTCCATTTATTGTGAGACTACAATAAAACACTATGGGTACCCATACCTCATTGATGTTTCTGCATTAGTTTAGGGGTTAACACAACATTGCACCTGCAACTACCATATCATCATTATTAATATAATATTTGTGAATCAAAATATAATCAATGATAATTTATCATTAAAATGAGTAATAAACCAAATATTCCATAAAACTAAAATCATATATAAACCACCAACATCTTAGAGTTGGGTTGTGGACTCATTCCTATACAAAAGTAAATTATGGTTGAGGGATTAATTTACCATGTTATAGGATCAACACCATGTCATGTATAGCATTTTGAAAAAGTAACTTCTTAACACCATGGATAATGGACACACACCATATTAGTGTTGTAAAAACATATTATATCAACTGTGTAGGGTACCTTCAACTTGTTTGAAACCATGAGAGTTCCAAAACAATGTTGGAATATGATGGACCTGCACCTTGAGTATATTGGGGAGTCTTGAACTAATTAAATAATATGTGCAATACCCCATAACTAGAAAATAAAAACTTTTTATTCAATTGAATATGTGACACAATACTCCATACATAATCAACAAACAAAATATTTTTTTTATTTATGCTCCTTGATTGTATGAAGATTACACAACCCCATGTTTAAATCAACCATTATATTATATACCATTATAAACAGCATATTAGTTTGGATGGTATAAATAATAATATCTAGATTATTAATCATTTGGATATCAAAAGAATAAAAATGAATAAGAATCCTTTAAAATTAAAAAGAAATTTTTTCCCACAACTTATAATTCTTCTGTAAATAGTGGTTTATTCATCCATTGTGTACATTATTAATGTAAATTTTAACAAATTTTATAAAAAATTTCAAGGATGGACATTATTTCTTAAATCAGCATATCAAAATATTCATATGGTGAACCTTTCTAATATTTATGCATGTTTTAATTATTTTATAAATATTTAAAAGTACTGATTTTTATTTTAAAGCTATGTTTTGTTTTAAATAATTTTTTTTCATTTATTTATTTTTATTTTATATAAAATTAATCAAATTATATAAAATATTATTTGAATTTTGGATATTTCAGTCATTTTCATATTGAATTTTGATAGAATGATCATTATAATATTTTGATGATTTTTATTTGAGAATCATTTTTTTCATTATGTCTAGAAGGTTAATTTAAAATTAAATATTTCCACATATGTTATTTTAATTTGTAAAAAAGGATTCAATATTTTGAAAAATGGTTAAATTAAATTTTTTAATAGGGTTAAATTAAATTTTTCTGTAATTGAATATTGAAATCTATGAAAATTATTTAATACATGTATGGAAGAAATGGATTTTAAAATTGTTAAACTAAAAAATAATGCATGGTAAATGACAAACCATCTTTTCCAACACTGATTAGAGAGAAATATTTAAACCTAATCGATTTAATGTTTCTAAATTTACCATTTTGCAGCTTTTTTATGATAGATTCATTAGTATGATTGAATAATTTCAAAAAATGTACAAGTGTGATACTCAGCTCACCTATAAAAGTCCACCCACTCTCCTATCTTCTTAATTTTTTCACACCCATTTGGGTTTGACAGTCCCTGAAAAATTTACTTCTCATCATCTCTCCCCTCATCCTATATGCCTTCAATTTTTCATAAACCCAATCTAGGATGTCCTTATTGCAAACCTATGGAGTTTTAAGGAAGAATAAGTAATTTTATTCAATAATAACTTGTAATTTATTTCATCCTTACCCCCTTCCAATTAAAATTATACAATGATGTTGCAATAACATCAATACAAACCACAAGATTTAATGTTTTATTAATAAGAGTACAACTTAAAACCATTTCCACTACCATCAAATGGGCTAGGAAATCATCATTCATGTGTATGGTAGAATACTTCCTCGTGAACCATTGTCATTTTTTTACAACAACATAACATGGTAATGTATGTGACTCATTATTGTTCTAGTGCATGGAAAAATAAAAATTTATATTTCTAATGAGGCATAGTGTCTAACTAGGGCCATCCCACATAAAGAGCTTGTTCTCATGTTCACTACCTTAATCTAATTAACCTAAACAAACTTTTTATACTATTTTATGTGTTTAAGGAAATATATGATATTTTCTTGAGTTCTTATTTCCAATGATAATTAATTTAAATTTTATATGTGAATTCAATCTATAATAAAATGTATTATAAACATATTGAGTTGTGGATGAAAGATCATGGTTTTCTGTTCGATTTTGGGGAAAATCGTTATTCATATTATTTATTTGATTTTATTTTGTTAATACACACATTATATATCTTAATGAATTACTAGTTTAATTATTTTAAAATTTATGAATCATTAAATTCCTATGAAATATCAATACCACCTCCTCCAGCAATAACGTTTCATGATACACATTAGTCGACGGTGTTCCATTTTGTAGGACTCAGCTATATCGATGTTATTGCATCCAGTGATTTTCTAAACTCCATCATGTGGAGATCTAGACAATGAATTGTGGGAGATCAGATTAAAATATAATTGAAATAGATTATGTATAATGTTATGTGGAAAAATTAATAAGTGATGTACAGAATAAACACTCGTTCATGCTACTCATATCTACCACAAAAATTTGATAATATTTAATAAAAAAAATCAAGAACACCTTTACCTCCCCATGTCCAAGAACTGGTTCATCCTTCCATTATATGGAGTAATATAACACATTTGTGGAAAGATCAAATGTAAAGGAAATGGAAGGAAAAGGTATCATAAAATAAATTAAATATAATAATGAGAATAAAATACAAAAAACTGAAATAATAGAATAAACAAATAGATAAAATAATAAAAAAATAAAAAAACATTAATAGTTTAGAAGAAGATAAATATATTATTAAATAATAAAGTAAAATTAAATAAAAAATAATTATTTATAAGAATATTATTAGAATATGAAAATAAAACAATAGAAGATGAATAAGAAGATGTTTAGATGGCTACAACACAAGAATTAAAATTCATGTATTAATTTATTAAAATTGAAAATTGAATTTATAATTAAAAATAAAACTAATTCAAAATATTTTAATAAATAAAAAAAGATGAAGAATACTAAATAGAGGGAGCTTTAGTTTAGCCTCCACTAGGTGGCCTCCACCATCATAATATGTAGATCTCTCCCTCATTGCTGGTCGATGGTGTTTCTATATTGTCAAGGGTAAAGGAGTCCTCAGCCTCCTCCTCATTTAAAATTACCCATGACCCAAGGATATTTGTGACTTGATATTAAATTCTCCAATCAGATACAACATTTCATGATTTGGAAGCAACCAATATAATTGGGTGTTTGAATAATTATCATAGACTGGACAACATTGGGATTCAAGCCTTGTGGAAGCAACATTCATGCATGTTGGACATGACAGTGGATAGTAAATGGAATCTCTATCATGTATGCAGTTGTGGTGTGTGAAGATCCAATATCATATCTCCTTGAATGCGGCTAGATTAAACTCAAGGGGATTCTCATAGAGTTCATTTGTGCCTTCTCAAACATCATAAGGTGGAATGTGTCTTTGGTAGTGTATGTTTATATTATGCTCGTGAATCAAGATGGGTAGAAATGAAGTATTTTGGTGATTTAAGAGGTGTTCTATTTCCCTGAAGCAGTGGAGATACGATAGTGTGAGATGGAGAGAATATGTAGAAGGTTTCATAGGTGATCAAAGAAAAAAATAATAAAAAACAGTGTCAATTTTTGTAAAAAATCATATATTTTCATTACACATTAATACCAGAACATGGAGGACTTCTAGTTTATAAATAAAAATGTGGCTCCAAAACTGTAATGAAGTCATCTGGGAGTTGAAGGACTCCTGACCAGTGATGTTCACTTCCCCTTCCTAGTGATTCCTTACTCACGGTTACAAACATTGATCCAATATTTTTTGTCGCTTCTTTCATGAAGTAGCTATGAACTTTCATGGTTTGATAACATCTAGCTTGTGTATTGGTCTATCCCCCCCTCCAAACTATATGTTGTGACATTCCCTCCTTATTTTAACCAGGCTATCCAACTCATAGTGTCTTGTATTTCTGATGGGATCCCACTAATACTACTTGTTCAAAAGATTATTTGATAGATACCCAGATATAAATGTATTTTTATTGGTTTTCTATTTGGTTCATGGATCATTTGAAATGATAATTAGTCAAATATAAGTGGGGTATACCTTATAAATATAAGGATGGTCAACATTTTTCATTCAATGATAGGATACCTTAGTGAATGAAGAGACAGGTGGCAGTAGGGTCGACCTTGGTTGGTAATGGGAGGGGACCTGTCAATGAAAGAAGGTTGGGTTAGTGGATACATTTTTTGGGATATTGAGTTCTAGTGGTTCTGATTCACTGATGTAGGTATCCCAATAGTTTAATTATTTAGATGTCATGGTGCAACTAAACTATGGTGGTTGTGTTTGTATAACATTGAAGGATGACTGCCAAATTTGTATCGACTAGGTGTAGAATTTGTCTCTTTTAACAGTTATTGTTTAAATACATATGGATCAACATTGTCCATTAAATATTAAACCTATCTACTGCAATAAGAGTGGTTTGTTGGTTAAATACAATAAAGGGTGGGATTCTATCATAGTTGTTAAAAAAATAAGTTCATGTGTATTTATATTAAAAATTAATCCAAAACCACGATGCTTTGTAGAAAAAGATGCACATAAATATATTGTGTCAAATACCCCCCCCCCCCCACACACACAGAAACCATGATTTCCGACATTAATGGGATATGAACATTAAAATAAATTGGGATCTTATTTTAACCATAATTATATGTGAATGTAATAAAATTAACCAATTTTCAATATTAAATAGAACATTCCAATTCCAAATAATTATTCAAATCAATATTTCACTTATAATTGAAATAATAAATTCTTATTTTTTATTTTCAATTTTGATAAATGATTAAATATCTAATTTAATCCTTTTTTATTGATTAATTAATTTTTATTAAACATACCAAAACTTTATCAACCTCATTTTTAAATCATTTCACTCATCCCTCATGATAAAAATTCAAGTATATCAATAATTGTATCATGAGAACATGATCATTATAAAGAATCTTTGAAATGGGCTAATTTATCACATTTTCAATGAAAAAATGATCATAAATTCATGAGGAATTTAATTTTAGATTTGAATTTCACTGAGTCCTAAAGTTGGTAGGAATTGATATTTTAAAATTAATTTTCAAGGAGGATATTTTTCACTTAAATAATAGTTTATGATTTTAAAAGTAAATATCACGGAAATAATCCATTGAAAATTATAACAACTCCCACTTACATTGTTCAATGTATGGTGATTTAAAAATTAATTCTTATGGAATGATTTGTGCATCTAGATGAATATGTTTCTTCAATATTTTACCTTTTTTATTTCTAAATGAACTTTTTCATTTTTTTTAATGTTAGGTGTAAAATAATCCTCACATACACCACTTAAACACACATGAATAAAATAATACTTCTGTAAATTTGGTATTTTTGTTATCCCAATTCACTACCCATATTTATTATTTTTTTTGTATTTTATTTCATACCACTTAAATATTTCTTCAAGTGGGTAAGAAAATGTATAAAATAAATGAAAGAATATTTATTCTTCTCACCCACAATAACAACTGATATATATTCCTTGTAGTGTAAATCACCTCTTTCATTATGACTTCATTAACCAAGATAACAGAACATTAAAATATCATGAAAATAAAAATTGGAGTGTAGGAATATGTAAAAATTCCTCAAACTAGGTACCATTATTAACACGACGATTCTTAGTCACTAAGTGATAAACAAGGATTAATCGAAATTTTTTTCATTGATAAAAGGTTTTAAAATGATTACTCAATCATTTTAAATGTTAATTTTCATAGCAATTACTTTGGAATATTCAAATGAATTTTCCGGATGGTGATCTTTCCAATGACCCCTCATGATATATGATCAAGAATAAAATAGAATGTACTAGGTCTAGAAATTATCTATAGAAAGAAACATATTATTTATGAAAATCAATCAAGGAATTCATAATATATCCAAGTCAATTCATGTGAATTCAGTAAATTTACTGTATCAGAAATATTTATGAAACATTCATTTACATGGATCGACTAATTCCCCCAAATAATGATTCCTCAACATAATATCAATGTATCACATAAATAATTCAATCCTCAATAACAATCATTAAATATCATTAAAACTAAATTCTAAATCATTGAATCACAATATTCATAAAAAACTCATGTCTCCTATATAAATAATGTATATCATAATAAAATAAATGAAATGAAATTTCCATTTCAATGCTCAAAAAAGGTTATGGAAAAAATATAGAGAGTTTAAAAAATAAAAAATAAAAATGAACACACTTTCCCATAAAGCGTATTCCTTTTCCTCTACATTTTTTGAATGAATGGTGCCCCCATGATCATACAAAAGAAAATTTCTTTATTAACAATAAAGACCATGTCATTTAAGATCAAAAGGATTAGAGGGATTGGCATACAAGTTGAACAACCAAAAAAGAAATTATATAGAATATAAATTCCTACAATGAAAGTAAAACGGTATAAGTCTTAGAATAAACACCCATGTGGGCCATGAATATTTTCATCCTCTAGTGGATAGTATCATATGTTTTCCAATATCTTATGGTGGATGAATATTATTGAATTATAACCCAAAATGGTATATATTCCAAGATTTTCTTTTTATTGTTTTCCGTAGTAATCAATTGATATATTATACCAAATCTCACCCATTCTCAATTAGGTATAACTTGAATGGTAGGATTAAGATGGCTTATATATCATCCTATTGGGTGGTCACTACATGCATAACCATTTCATTCTATTCTTGTGCAGGATCAACATGGGATGAATTTATTTAATCGTAAAATGAAATTTAAAAATGGATTTTTAGTCGAATAAATCATAAATATAAATTTTTTATAAGTTATTTATTCCTTTATATATGTGTAGCCTCTATCTCGATTTAATAAATCTCAACTATATGGCCTTCCTCATTGGACTCCTCGATTATTGGTTCATTGAAATCATATATCTCCATGTGTTGGAAAATAGGTGCATCTCTAGTTTTTTCATCATTCTCTAAGGGATAACATTTATTACTTGAATCTGAATATTAAATGTAGTGGTAATTAATACTAAATTAAAATTGATTAAAATATTTTAAAATATATTTTTATAGTATATAACCTCCTATAATTAGTTTATTTTCAATCTCTCCCTCAGTGGTGAGTACCTCATGTGTTTTATTCATTGTAGAAAGAGGTGGGTAGTCAGGATCCTACATTTCTACTACAAATCAAACCACCTTGGTCATGTCTTCATTCAATGGTTCTAGATAATTTTCCAAGTTATGTATGATTAAATTATTTATTTTCTCACATTCATTCCAAAATTCATCTTGATCTTTCTAATTTTTTTCATATCTCTTATGTAACACCCCGCCCTAGTTACCCAAAGTCGGTGCATTATTTTAATATATTGGCATGATTACAATGAATCAAGTCCGGAAGGACCTATCATTTTAGCAGTCTTGGAAAATAGAAAAAATACATGAATGTTACATTACACTTTATAACATACAAAAAAACATAAATAATCCTTTATGAATGCCATTATTCCCTTGGCTTAACCCTGTATATCAATCACAATACACTTCTTTGAATCATGGGAAAAATAAAACATAGAAAGGGGTGAGCTCAAATGCTCAGTAAGGACAAAAATACAGCAGAAACATTCATAAATGAACATAAAAATTTAAGGCAATGTATAACTAAAACAAAAGCCTTTTAAACATTAACTTCAGCATAATATGGCATAAATAAAATGAAATAATGTCATTTACTTATTCACATGGACATTCTACTAGTCGAATAATCACATACAATATCACTAACCACTTTCATAAGGATTGAATGCATACGGTTGAACATTAATTTCTTTTTCAAGGCCTCGTGCCAAGACCTTGGGTAAAACTGTAACCGGAACCCAACCCGGAGTGCCTCTAATAACTGGAGCCCAACCCTAGAGTGCCTCTAATAACCAGACACCAACCTAGAGTGCCTCTAATAACCAAACACCAAGCTGGAGTGACTCTTATATCCAGACACTAACTTGGAGTGCCTCTAATAACTAGACGCCATCCTGGAGGGTCTGCTATAACCAGACCCCAATCCGGAACATTAAAGTCCAACACATTCATATTAAGAAGAGGATCAAATAAAACATAAACGTTTGTATTAAAACTAGAATACGGAATGCCTAAACATTAATCATAAACCATTAATTGCATAAAAAATAACGCATCCTTAGTGAAACATATCACAAAACCTAAAATACAACATGGATGATTTGTATCATAATAAACCAACTTCAAATATGACTAAAATCCATTAAAGGATGTTGACATAGTTGAAATCAAAACTATTTGAGAGAAATATCTCTTTTTTTAAATCATTTTTAAGTCAAATAATTATAAAAGAAAACATTTACATTAAATATATTATTATATGATTATAAGGGACGTTTTGAAGAATTTATAACAGTGGAAAATAGTCTCACCCTCCATTAAATTAAAAGAAACATTCTTACCTTAATTTTATTGAAATGGTTAAAAAGGACTGTGTTTGGAAAACGACGAAAAGATTACTATATAAACATATTATAAAAATTCAAACAAGGTTATAATTGACATTAACCCATATTATGTAAAATAGTAATAATTTTTTTAAAATTAAATTTAAGAAACATGGATGTGGATGATAAAGAGCTCCGTGTAGATAATTACGTATAAACAACAGTGGATAATGATGAGATTGTGAAATAAACCCTTACCAATTTGGTAACTCATGAAACATACACCCCATGAAAGTGGTATCATACAATGAATATGTAAATAAACATAAATTAAAGTGTATTACATAAAGAATATAATTATGGGTAGTACATACACTACACAAAAGGTAATAGTGGCAATATGGCATGAATCTCACAGGAATAAGGAGTGAGATGAAAACCCCTTACCTTGTACTCTTCCTTGATAGATTGTAGGTTAACCTCCTGTATAACAGTTAAATCATTGTTATTGAATTTTACAATAATAATATACATAAATATGATATCATATATGATCTTTTAATATTGCTTTGTTAATAATATTTTAGTATTATCATTGTTTTGTGTGTTAACTAATTTGTTTTCCTTTATATGATTCATTACGTAAGCCGTGTTTTTTATGAATATTTTGTATCTTATTCATATCCCAAATGATATCAATTCCTTAAAAATTACTTTTAATCATCAAACTATAATTATTCTTGAATTGATATGACAGGGAAATGAATCTCATCGCGTTCGTGCAGAAGGTAATTTGTACATACGTACGAACGCTAATTCCATTTCAATTTTCATTTCAAAAGGAATCAAAAACAAATGTTAAATTGGTATATTTTTATTCCAGTATAATATAATATCTTATATGTGTTACTTAAGTTCATTATCACCATCCTTTATACGTTCCATGTATGGTATGAACGAGTCATATATCTTTGAGGGGGCTGTAGTCCGCACTTCCTCAAATGAAATTATCGTATATATATACAACATGAAACTAATAATGGTATGATATAAAATGGATTTAAAGAAGATTATATATAAAATAAATATAATTAATATCATATTTAATTATATTTACATCATAATGGACACCATGAGAGGTGGTAGGAGATAATTGAACAATCATCACTTCGTGAGACATTTGGTTTCCATCCACAAAAACATTATGTTTTCCCCCATTAGATGGAGGTGTGTGTAAGTGTAGTTATAATACTTCTAATAAAAATATTCTAGTATATTTATGATACTGATTTTGTTACAAAATAAAATAATAAATAAAGATTAAGGGTTGGAGAAGTAAAATAAAAGAAAAGAAGCTAAGAGAAATCGTTACCTTTAATTTGGGTAACTCCCTTTGATTTGAAACAAAAAGGACTCTTGATGTGCCTTATGTCTAAGTTAAGGCTTTTAAAGGGAGGAGAGTGATGTAGGGTGATCAATCGGGTAGAGTTTGGATGATCCAAATGGCTTGGGAGGTGTGAGGAATTGGTTAGAAGTGGAGTCCTTTTATAAGGGGAGGAGGGGCTCTTAAGGAAAAACATAAATTATAATTATATAATAAATTCATAGTAGGTTTCTAATGGCTCCAAAGTGGATTATTAAAAGCCTAAGGTGGGTATGGGTCTAAATATATTCAACCAATAGATTTTAGACAGGTTTGGGTCATTATATTAACCATATTATTTAGTTTTAACTCTTGGTTAATTAGTTTGACACTTACCTTGTCACTTTGTATTTTTATATTATATAGTTAATAAACATACTATATACCTCCAATAAACCCCCTAGTGGTCAATTAATTATACCCCTATCATGATAACAGTCCTTTGGCCGAACCATATATTTTTAAGAATTTAATATCAATTAATAATATAATATTTGTTTTAAAAACTCTTTAATGTCAATTTTGAAACTATTTGGTATTTGATTTTTGTGAAAATTGTAACATCATGATTACATTGAAAAAAGTTAATTAAATCAATACAAACATGTCATATTAATCTATTAAATTCTTCTAATTCATTAAAAGTTTAAATTTTATTTGTTTGTGTATTTATAAAATAAATTATTTTAATATTTCACTAATAATGTAATTACTGTAGCATCATTGTATCAAAATAAATTAAATTATCTAATGTCTAAAAATTATAAATAAAATACAGTTATGTAGAAAATCCTTTTAGATTTATAATTTATATTTATAGTCGCAAATATATCATTAATAACTCTATGTAAAAATTGTTTTTCTAAAAGATATAGGCTTATGTAATTTTTGTATTTACTTTAACTTAATAATTATAAAGTGTCATTATCACTTACAAGTGGATCCATGGGGTCCCAAAATAAACCCAAAGATTCACATGGTTGGACATGTATCAAAAAATAGAGTTAAGACATGTTTTAGGGTAATTTATTATTATTATAATATTATATTATTTACCCTTATTTCCCGGATTGACCCTTTAACCATGGTAAATAAAATATTTACCGAAGTAATTATTCAAAACGTCTAAAAATAGAAGTTATGTATTTACACAATTTGGACATACTGATTCCAAATATGGTGTACATTTTTCAAAATTCAAAACACAGAAGTGGCAGAAATTAATTCAAAATTAATTCCTACTATCAAAACAAAAAGCATGTTTTTAAGAGATAATAACTATCAAAAGATTGACATTTGTTTATGTCCGGTTTAAATGTAAAATTATTTCCAATGACCAAAATTTTATTAAATGGTAAAAATATATTCTAAATATACTTTAAAATCACTCAAATTCATAATTTATCACTATTAATTATTTTGATTAAAAAAGTTGTTTTTAATAAAAAATTATTAATTTTCACTATTCATCAAAATTTAAAAGTTATCCGAAAAGTACCAAAATTTCATCCTAGGATAATTTTGATATTAAAAATCCAAAAATTAAGTATATTTTAAAATATAAAATGTATAAAATTTCAAAAATTGTGTATTTCTATTCATAACGGCTACTTTGATTGGTCGCGGCGTGTTAGAATCTCGAAGTTGCGTACAATACATGCTACTATATTATTCAAAGAGAAGCATACCATGGAAGATTGGGGTGTTAAATTCTCCCCTCCTTTAATAAATTGCATCCTCGTAATTTATGATTGGTATTGCAAACATGGGGTTCACATTTCAAAATATCATAGTTGAAATCCCACATCGAAAAATGGATTAATGAGGCCTCTATTTAAAATAAAGAGTGGTAAGTATGAAGGTTACCAAAAATAACACATAGTATTGTTCCATGTAGAAAAATATGGATATTTGAGAGAAATATAACCATCAATATCTGATAGAGAGTCGTAGAGAACACGGCTATGAATAGGCCAACAATCCAAAAGCCATAAATTTGTGATGATCTAAGGTACAATCTATGACAGCATTTTTGTTCTAAGATCCTTTTCTTAATGTTGAGGAATTTATTTATGAGATTGGATAAGATCAGAAGGATATATAATTACTTTATAATTAGAGTTTTATCCATTAATAAATTTCCACCACAAACTCATCTTTCACCCCCAAACATAATACAACTCAAAAATACTCTATTTATCATAATCTAATAGGGTTCCAAATATAATGAATTTATAATTCTTATATCAGACCATTTAAAAAAAATACATTATACTATCCAGGAACTTCACTTAGTCCAATGGTAGGAAATAAATCCAAATTTCATTATGGTTTCGTGTTCGATTCTCGCAGCTTTGTCTGACGCGACGGGTCATCACACAGTCTGCGTGTTGTCCAAAAATAACCTTTCAAACTTAATCCCTTCCAACCTGTAGACTTATCCAAAATACTTTGGTAAACTCTCAGTCCAAAATTTATATGAATGAAAAAAATAATGTAGTTCCTTTTTTCCCTGTAATAGCATGCTAATACCTTCATCATGTATTCTTTTAAAACACTAAAACATCCTAAATTACCATAAAACCTTATTGATTACATTCAAGGTCCCTTATTCTTTATAGAATACTAGATATACTTTATCCATACAAAAATGTTTTAAACTCCAACAATAATCGAATTAAAAAATCTTTAATCAGTTTCAAGGACGTTAGAAATATCCAATATAATATAACCAAATCAACCATATCTTATTCCAAAACCAGTACCTCGATATTAGGACCATATTAAGGGTTATATTTCCTTCAACAATGTAATTTCCAAAAAATTTAACTCCCTATAGAGTCACTTTTCAAAGTACCATAAAATCTAAAATCATCAATAATATAGTATTGCAGTACAATGCTTATTTATTTCTAGTACATCATTGATACAACACTTGAATGAAATAATTCCAAAATAACAACATAAGAACACTAGTCATTCATCTTCATCTATGGTAGTGTCGTAACTTGATTATTATCCAATAGCATCATTTGCGGCATAGTCTGATGACTAGGACATTGGTTCACGTGGTGTCCAAACTCCTTGCAGATGAAGCATTGTACATTTGAAACCTTTTTCTTACCCTTGCAGTTTTGTACATGGTGTCCTTTTTCTATACACTTATTACATACTCCAATTCCATTCAATGCCATAGGACTCTGAAAATTCGTTACTTATCTTATCACCACATGATACTATTTCTTCATATGATGATAACATGTGGGAGACTATTACCCTTATAAATTCTGGCTTAAGACCATGAAAGATATGATCTTTCTTACTCATTGGATCATGTGCATTTCTAGATTTCTCATTCTTTCTAATGGGTTCCATTTCTAAACAATGGAATACAGTAGATTAGTTTGTGAATAGAAATAACTAATCCCAAACTTGTAAAACACTTAACATAAATTAAACAGTTTATGGATATATTCCATAATCATAAAAATTCCTCCTCTGAGGAAATATATACTCATAAAACCTTTATAATGATTTTTAAAGAAAATGATAGTTATCCTAAGCATATCCCGCAGGAGCGTCGTAACCAAGAGTGCAGCATGGCTCGTTGTCGTGCACCAGTTCCCATTCGAGTCTAGCTCAAAGCGGTGTTTCCGACTTTTACCCCTAGGTACATCTGTGCCAGAGCTGCATCTACCAGCTCGTTTCCAGACAGGGATGTATTTCTTGGGAAACTCACAAAATCTCTACAATACACAAATTCTAGGAAGTTCTTCTATACTAATCCTCAAAGTCCATCTTAGGTCTATGTGCACTAATCCGAGTTTGTCTAAATATAGCTTCCATGGATTTTACTAAACTTGATCTGATACCAACTATAATGTCCTGACCCCAGTTTCCTAGAGTTAGTGCCTTATTTTCATAAATTGGCATGATCACAAGATAGATCATGTCCCAAAGGACCGATCAGTTTAGCAGTCTTGGAAAATAGATTACATATATGAATGTTACATTACACTTTATAACATATAAAACAACATAAATAATTCTTTATGAACACCATTATTACATTGTCATAAACCTCCATATCAATCACAATACACTTCTTAGATTCTTGGAAAAAATAAAACATGGAAAGGGGTGAGCACAAATGCTCAGTAAGGATAAAAATATAGCGGAAACATTAATAAATAAACAAAATAATCTAAGTAAATGTATAACTAAAACAAAGGCCTTTTAAACATGAACTTTAGCATAATATGGCATAAATAAAATAAAATAATGTCATTAACTTATTCACATGGACATTCTACTAGTCAAATAATAACATGCAATATCACTAACAACTTTCATAATGATTGAATGCATAATGCTGAACTTTAATTTCTTTGTCAAGGCCTCATGCCAAGACCTAGGGGATAACTGTAACTGGAACCCAACCCGGAGTGCCTCTAATAACCGGTCACCAACTCGGAGTGCCTCTAATAACCGGACACCAACCCAGAGTGTCTCTAATAACGGGATACCAACCCGGAGTGCCTCTAATAACTGGACCCCAAACCCGAGTGCCTCTAATAACCGGACACCATCCCGGAGTGCCTCTAATAACCGGACACTAACCCAGAGTGCCTCTAATAACCGGACACAAACCCGGAGGGTCTGCTGTAACTGGAAACCAACCCAGAACATACTATTCCAACACGTTCATATTAAGAAGAGGATGAAATATAATATAAACATTCATATTAAAACAATCATACAGAATTCCAAAAAATTAATCATAAACAATTAATAGCATAAAAATAACCCATCCATAGTCAAACATATCACAAAACCTTAAATACAATATGGATTATTTGTATCATAATAACTCAACTTAAAACAAGCTTAAGATCCATCAAAAGATGTTGACATAGATGGAATCAAAACTATTTGAGAGATATATCTATTTTTTTGAAATTATTTAAAAGTCACATAATTATAAAACAAAACATTTACTTTAAAAATTTTCTTATAATCTTGTCAGGGATGCTTTGAAGATTTTATAATGGTGGAAAATAGCCACACCCACCATATAAGTTAAAAGAAATATTCTTACCTTAATTGTGTTGAAAAGGTTAAAAAGGTCCTTCTTTGTTGTTGACGCTACTTTTTCGTCACATTGTCTAAAAGAATGGAATGGGAAATGACTTAGCACAAATTGATTCATCTTTTGAAGAAAACATCAAAAATCAACAAAGGCATGAACATCGATTCAAATCCACAAGGGTCGTGTAAGTTCCATCACTATCGCGCAAGTATACATGCGCGCCACATAATGGTCACGCAACTGACTTGTGTTCCCTAAAGGATAACCGCCCAGGGTCTTCTCCAGCCTATAAATAGACCCTGTGGGCCCCCCAATTGAGGAAGAATTTTTCCAGAATTCAGATATAGTGCTCTGAACTCCCAAGTCTCTTCTTTAAGTCTTCCGAACACCTCTAAGGTAATTCTTTACCTAGAATGGAAGGTCTAAACTGGAGGAGTAAGGTCCAAGTGTTATAATTCACTAACACTTGCGCAGATATGTTTTTTTCCCTTAAGGGAAATGAACACACTTGCATGCCACCCTACGTATTCACCATAACATGCGCGCCATCTTCTGGAAAGCCTTTAAGGATGATTCTAAAGGCTTTTATCAAGGATCGCCAAAATATTACTCTAAGGGCTGAAAATTGCACAAGTTCCCATGTACCGCGCAGGTATACCTGTGCGACCAGGACTTGCACGCCCACGCAGTACCTACGCGCCTTCCAGGACTTGCGTGCCCCTACCTTTTTCGGTGCCTTTCCTACCCATTTCACCCCTCTTATGCCATTCCATCTCTCTCATTCAAAATTCAGTCTTCAAGACACTCTTCAAAGCCATTTATGGAATGATTTCTTGATTTGGCTTCCTTATCTGAAAGGAACTCTGTGGAATATCTCTCCAAATATAGTGATTTACACATATTTATGTCACTAAATATTTAGATTTCAATCATTCAACCTCGTCCTTCAAGATGAGAGAATCCTTAATTGGGCCTCCTTTTCAAGAGTAATCCCTAGTCTCAAATATGAGCCTCTTTTTAAAGAGTAAGCCTCACTCTCAAATATGGGCCTCCTTTTCAAGAGTAAGCCCCAGTCTTAATTTTTTTTTTGATCTATGCTTCCTTCTTAGGAGTAAAACCCAATCATAAGTCCCCTCCTAACTTCGGCATCTTCCTTAGGAGTATGCCACAATATTAGAGTATCCAAATATCCATGAAGAACATATACCTTTATGGACCTTGTTCCTGGATTTCCTCACTGAAGTAAATCTCAACCCTCATTTATTTTGGGCAGTCATACACACATAAGCCCCACGTGAGCTTAGAGTGTAAAAGTAATTATGACATTTTTCATGAGCCATCAATCATGAATAATCATCATACTCCCTTATTAGAAATATGTGGGTTCTGATTCCTTTTCCAAAACAAAGGATACATAGGTAGCGCATCAGTGGGTACAATCCCAACATTGAAATATCCATGTCCTCCTGAATGAAAATAAACATCAAGTGCCCCAATGAGTGGCTTTAAAACCAGTATGGTCATCATAATGACAAAGATACTTGTATGTATTTTTAAGGATACCATCAAATAAGAATCTCTAACAAATACAGATGATTCTTAATCGATGAAGATCCTAGAATACATATAAAAGATTCTCTGAATTTCCTACGTACCAATCATTGATTGTCATACTGATGGAAAGGTCATTTTATACATGGTAATGTAATATGGATTCACGAACCTAACTTAAATCTATAAAGAGTTTCTCGGAGTAGAAAATAATTCCCCTAAAAAAGGTGTGATGACTCCGACCTCCCATCCTCTCGACCAATGAAAATTCATAAGCCTCATCAATCCACAACTAATGAGAACCTACCTTTGGAAAGTAGGTCCAAATGGATATAGAACCATTAGATGTTTCTGGTTCGACAAACATACCCATTAGAAAACGATTAAAATGTTTGAACCATCAATCAATGAGGTCATCCCCAATTCCAGAGGGAAACAAAATAATGGTGAACCTGACGTGAATCCTTAACCAAGTTAAAATGATGTTTTTATTATTTGTTAGGCCCCTACTTAAACTCAATGAGAGGGCCAACAAAAAACAATAATTGACATATGCGCTCATCCAAAATATGCAGTGGATGAATTTATCTTGATTACGTTTGTTATATCAAACAGGCACTCTTTTCCTAGATCTTCTGCATTTCCAGAATGGCTTCTCTTAAGTTCACATCTGGGAATACATCTGCTATGAAAACCTCTACTGTGAATGCTACTGCTGCTACTCCTGTTGGATCATCATCCGCTCTGAGGATGAAATCACCTACTCAGCATCTTCAACGTTGGGTATCAAAGGCGCTGGTTAAGGAGTACCATCTACACGGTACCATTCCCACTCTGGAGGCAGCTCGACAAGCCCTCCAAGTGAACAATTCACCCTGGTTGTCCGGACAGCGACGACCAACGATCATGAAGTAGGCAGAGCTAACTACCATCTCTAACTGTTTCAGGTCGTTATCCCCGAAATGAAATCACCACTCACTCCCATAGTCTAGGAAAGTGAATGAGTAGGTTCCTCAGGGACTTAATTCAAGGAAGAAGGAGTCTTTCCCGAGGGCTCCCATCAACCATCGCCACCAGACTCATGCGGCAGTGCGCCCTCAACATGATGAGGGTGTCGACTCCAGGAATTCGGCTCAGGTTCCCCAAACCCGAGCTGGAAAGTCGAATCACCAGAGGACAAATAGGGTTAGTATTGAGCAAGTTATCATCTCTTCCATTTCCGGAAAAGTCCACCAACCTAAAATGGTGGCAAGCAACGAGCGGGCAAACACACCTGCCCGTTTTCATTCTGTTGTCCAGCAGACTCGTCTTGCAACATCACGCCAATCCCACCAGGCAATTCCGGCAAAGTACTATACGCAAGAACATATACCTATTTATACATCACCATATAGTCAGCAGGCTCGTCTAACTATAAATGATATATCTCATCAACCACGTTCTGCGAAGTACAATCATCAGGCACATACACCTGCTAGTATTGATCATGCATACCAACAGTCTAACTTGGTAGCACACGAAGAAGTCAGTCAGAAAGCTCCGAAAACAAACAGGAAGCAGACTCAACTCTCTACCCCCACACTTGAGTACTTTCAGGATTCACTGATAGGAAAAGGAGGATAGGAGCAGGCACATACACCTACTCTATGAACAGAATGGACGTATATCCCCATTCCGGCAGGTGAAGTCACCAAGAATATTCTATCAATTGTGAAAGAGCAGAATCAAATCCCTATTCATATTCTGGAGCTTTCCAGGATATTATAACAACTTCAGTGGAATCTTAGGCAAAGACACATAAATCTTTCCCTACCAGTGGAATGACACATCAACAGTTCATTCCGGAATAGACACAAACATCTGTTCCAGTCCAAGAGGGTTGTGGGGCATACTCCCCCATATCATACGGACAACCAAGTCAGGCACATACACCTAATTTGAGTGGAGATTGTCAGCTTGACCTGGCCATCTCTCCTGATCAGGCACATACACCTGCTTACAGAAGCCGCTTTCATCAACAAGTTGTTTCCAAGTCGAGTAAGAAGGCGTCTAAAAAGAAGACCCTACCAGCACAGTCATGAGATCAAGATCCAATATGCAATAAGGCCTTTCTCGATGCTAGAGTTCTTGATGCCCTCACACAATTATCTGTTGGAATTCAAGATTCTACTCCCTCATTTCCCAATCGTGGGAACATTAATTCTGAAGGTCTTCAACATACACTCCCTCATGAAGGCTTGATTTATGACAATTCGGTCGATCTCGTAGTTTCATTTTCACATGAGAGCTACAAGAACCCACTGTGTGGTCAGAAGACCAAGGATGAAGAGATCTCATCTTTTGCTGTAACCCACCATGGTGGTCCTCCCCATGATGATGAATTTTAGTGCGGAATTTCTCTCTGCAGTAGTGATGAACATTGCCTAGAAAATGCTCTAGTGGATAATGTAGTGCCAAGGAAGCCCTCTTATCTTGAGGCACTTGCAAATGAAAAACCACTCATGTCTGATGCTTCATTGCTAGCTGGTGAAATACTTTCTCAATCAGAAGATAGCCCAGGGTTTATTTCATTCTCCGAACCACCACTATGTCATGAATTTTCTAGTTTCATCAGTGATTTCTCTACCAATATTGTTGAATCTGATGAAGCAAAAAAAGCAAGCACTAGCTCTGTTCAAATTAGGTAGAAGAATCTTCATTGAATGATAAAGAGGAAATACTGAACATGAGAAAACAACTAGAGAAGGGTGATGTGCCAGTCATGTTTTGGCCTCTGGCAGACTCTAAGTATGACATTACAGAGATGTTGACGGATGATGGGATTCATGATATTCATCTCAACATATGGAAAAATATTTTTCAGTTGAAAAAGTAAGTATTATCTTATGATGAATATGAAAATATTGTTAAGATAATAGAAGGGTTACAACGTCAAATTGACTTGGCATCTCTATCAGTCTCTTGATATCCGAAGGTAGAAAAGAAGTAGAGAGCCCTTCAGAGTTCATGCCTTGGAGCACTAATAAGATTACTCTAGTTAATTGCCAATGCCCCATCTGGTATTCATGTTAGAGGATGGGGTGTTCATGGAGTACTACATTTCCCTGTGCTCTCTAGTCAGCAAAGCCTTCCAAAAATGGTATCATGAAATGTTATTGCCCTTGGCCGGCCACAGTCAATGGGTTTTGTTTGTAATCAAAATCTTGCCCAAGAATAGGCCTCAACTAGTTCTTCCCAAAATCAAGAATACAGAGAACAAGTTTATGAATTAATCCTGCATAAAACAAAAGAGAATACTGAACAAGCCTCTCATATGGAGCAAGCACATCATCAAGTGATAGAAGTGTCGAAAATCATCCAATGGCCTTTCGAGCCGGGTGATAAAAGTGGATGTCGATTGATGCAGCTAGCTAATTTTACGAATAAGGTCCGCAAGATCAGCAGAGCTTTTATGAAATTCTCAGATATAGCATGTCAAGAGACACCCCAGCTTGCCAAACTGGGGACTCTTTTAAACCAACCCTCGGAATCAACAAATAGAATTCTAGGAGTTGAGCAGGAACAGCAAGAACAGCCCCAATCCACAGGACTGGGGACATTTTCAAATCATCAATCCCCTCCATAGAGAAAGTCAGTCTTTTCTCGATGGGGGAAGAAGCTTCAATGGGAACAAAGAGCCAAATTATCAGGAAATTCCCTCTAAATTATGTTTCATCAAGAAGTTCATGAGGGATTGAATCAACAAAAGAAAATGTCTCATCAAATACATGGAAGAAGAAAATATCACAGAAATGCTGATAGAAGGGATGTGATGTGTTATGCATCAATCAATGTCATCAATGTCATTGGTGCTGATCCACCAGATGAGGCTCACTCAGAGGGATCAGATGAAGAGGTTCCTCCTTAGGAAGTTGTACGCACAGACACAAAAGAAGAAGATGTGTGTACACGAAATCACTGATTTACTCAAAAACTGGGTGTTCCTTCAAATAACCCAATTCCCCCTCTCCGAAAGATATCAAACAAGGGTAAGGGAAAGAATCAGGTTACATATCCTCCCTCTAAAGAAGTCCAATCACATTCACTCGAGAATAGTTTTTTGCAACACGAGGAAGAAATTAATGAATTGAGGAGGTTGAACACAGAACTACTTCAAGGTAGTCTTCCTCTTAAGAGTGATGGAGTCAGTCATCCAAGGGAGTTTATTGCAGCTACTGAGATGGATCAAGAATATCCTCCTTTATCAGTACACCCTCACAGGTCTAATCCTATGGGTCAAGTGCAACAACAATTGCCAGGGCTGCCATCTATTGCAGTACTAACCACCACATCTGTCCAAGATCTAATCAGTGCACCTATTCATATTCAAGATCAAACGGATGTTTCTAAAAATATAATAACTACCATTGAGTTATTAACAGCTCGGTTAGAGACTATGGAAGCGAAGCGTGTGCATGTTCAACTAGAAAGGAAAGCTTACCCTAAATGGGTAGATTCAATCTCCCCCCATCAAATTTTGGAAACCATGTATTCCCTATTTTCAATGGATCAGGCGACCCTGAACAAAATTTGACGCATTATGTGTCTTGTTGAGATCCTATGATGGGAACTCCGGAGCATCAAGAAGCAGTGAAACTCAGATGCTTCATGCGAACCATGCAAGGACCCGCTTTTGTCTGGTCTACAAGCTTGAAATCTCGGTCAATTATCGGATGGGAAGATATCTGTCAATGATTTCATCTTCAATTCAGCTCATCATTTCCAAAGAATATAGTTTTCAATATTACAAATTGTAAGAAAAGGGTGAGTGAAAGAGTATCTGAATTCATTGCTCACTAGAAGGGATTAAAATATTCCCTGAGCTTAGCACTCCCCCAAGAGGAACTGTTGCCAATATGTGTGGCAAATCTGCATGAAGAATTATGCACACCACTGGTCCCTGTGAAATACACAGGAGGTTTTTGAGACCTTATCTCAATCGCTCAATAGATTGAAGCTCCTCTTATACAGACTAAGGATAAATCTCATGTAATTCTGTCAGCTCTAAGAAGGAGACTGGGGAAAGCAGAAACTACTACAGTTATGCTTAAACAGGCACTTGTACCTGCTTCTACCTCAAAACCTTCATCTTTTTGAAGGGCTCCAACTCCTCAGTTCCATAAAACAAATTTCTTTTCATCAAGATGATCAAAGAGATCAAAGACGAAAACAATTTGACTATCTAAAGAGGAAAACATACTCTTTCCGAAATGAAGAAGTTCTTGGTTACTTCATTTCGGCTCTGGAAAATAATTTGGTTCATTTACCAAGGCCCAAAAGGCCATACAAGGAAGGAGATGAAGACCATCCCAATTATTTCCCTTTTCATCAAATTTTTTGGCATCCCATCCAGGAGTGTTTTGTTTTCAAAGACCTCCTACAAAAGGTGGTCGACTCAGGACAAGTCAAATTAAAAGGTTCTTCAGCTCAGGTAAAATGTGTTAATGCTACAGTTCTAGAGGAGGAAGGCGAGTGACATGAAGTTAAGAACAAAAATGCACAAAAGCATGATGATTGGATGGTCAGAAAGACGATCAACCGAACTCATGCTATTTTGAGAAAAAATTGAAAAATCCAATTGTACCTTCTGCCATGAATGCCGCAGTAAAACCCTCTTCATCAGAGGGAAAATCCTCAAAGAAAGGCATGATTCAAAGAAAGAAAAAGAATCAGAAGAAGGTGAGTATGTGTCAAAGCCTAAGTTGTCTTTGACTCTGGATGACCTCATGTAATATACTTCAAATCAACGGGCACCGTCCCACCAAACTACACCGCCTAAACAGGATAATCAGGCAGAGTCTTCATTGGATGAAGAATTGATCTTTGGTTCTGTTAATTTGATTCAATTAATAGATCCATATGCCAGTTGCAGTTTCGATTTTGAGGAGCTGGAATTCCCTGTATCAAACAAAGGAATCAGTGGAAGTTACAGAGGATCAGGATACATGGGAAGACATGAATCTTTCAGAATCCACTATTCCAATTCTACCCATGCTAGAACTGTGTATACAGCAGAAACTCGTGGTAGAGCCCTCCAGCGAGCTCAGTAAGGATAAGAAAGTTCTTCCACCAATAACAAATTCAGTCCTAGCACAGTTATTTTTGAGGATCGGTTGGGGGTTCCACCTTCATCCTCTCAACAAGTAAATAGATCTAATCGGTCTAATCTTTCAAAACCAGGAATATTTCCAACTCCTATCCCAATACAAGATGCATCAACTTCCAAAGCATCTGCTTCCAAGGAACTTGCTAAACCACATGTTCATGTTGGGAAACACAGACCTCTAGATCAAAAGTATGAAGTATTAAAACACTTGGCCCATGTACCAACCAAGTTATCAATTCTGGATTCTTTGAATCTATCAAAAGATCTTTGGGAGGCACTCATCGAGGCTTTGTCAAGTCCTTAGGAGTTTGAAACTGAAATTTTTGCAGCTAAAGTCTATCACATTGAGAATAATCCTACAGAAATCCATGCGATAATATCTTTTACTGATGAATATGAAGACGATGTTTTTCATTGTCATGTTAGACCTTTGTACTTATCTGACAAGGTCAACGGCGTAGACGTCCGAAGAGCTTTCATTAACAATGGTTCATGAGTCAACCTTATGCCCATTCATACATTTCATCGATTGGGACTCACGGAATCTGATTTATCTCCTTCTACCATGATGTTACAAGGATATGATAAAAATGAACAAGAACCACTGGGTGAAGTTACACCCAGATCTTAGTTTGGAGATCTTGTATCTAATTCATATTTCATGGTTATTGATCAAGACTCAGCTTTCAACATCCTTCTTGGAAGACACTGGCTACATCAACATGCGGCTATCCCTTCATCATACCATTAATGTCTCAAATATTGTTTCGATGGTCAAGTTGGGACATTGTATGGTGTTAAGGCCCCGTTCAAGACATGTGAGTCTCAATACATTGAGGCGGAATTCAATCACAAGAAAGAAAAGGATAAATCCACAGAAAAGAGATTACCTAAGTTAATGCTCCATATGGTTTTTAGATGATTCTAGTAATTCCATTTGCGCATGTGAGTATAGATTATGTGTTTTCTATCAGTAAAATTGACAGGATAGACCCAAATAAAAATACTCTTATGGAAGGATCTATAATGTCAATTACGGAAATCGAGCCAAACAACATGAGTGAAATTGGTGATCCTCCAGGCAATGATGAAAGCTCAAATGGAGATGTCTTCATTTTATATGCTGAAATCCATCAAGTCTATACTTCTCCAATCAGGCGAGAAGAAGTTATAGAAACATCATATGTGAATAATGATGTCGATTCCCAATCCATCTTCTCCTATTTATTTCCCAAGTAAGACCCTTCATTTTTAATTGGGTCAGAAATGGAAGCTTCTTCTTCAAGATGTTCATATTTTAACATCTCTTCTGATCATGGAAATTCTGCTTTATCATATACTATGCAAGTAGAAATGGAATAAATAACACATGTTGAAGATGAAGAGAAAGATCTCAGAGATGCTCCTCCTGCATTTAAAGAGGGTATCTTTACCACTGTGGATGAACTTAGAGAAATAAATCTGGTTAAAAAAGAAGATCCATTCCTGACTTTAATCAGTGGGGCCATGACTCTTGAAGAACAAGAGATGTATATTTCCTTTTTAAAAGAAAATAGATACATATTTTCTTGGAACTATACAGAGATGGCCGGGCTTGATCCCGATGTTGATACTCATCATTTGGGTTTACCAGAAGAACATTGGGGATTTAAGCAAGCCGTGAGAAGAACACACCCAACTTATGCTTCCAAAATTGATGCTAAAGTGGATAAGATTATCAAATATTACCTCGTCAGAGAAGTTCAATATCCCATTTGGTAGGATAATATTGTCCCTTTAAAGAAGAAGAACGGACAAATTAGATTTTTCATCGATTTCAGAGATCTTAATCGGCATTGTCCTAAGGATGATTTCCCAGTTCCGATTACAGAACATTTAATTGATGCAACACCTAGATATGAAGCACTTTCCTTCATGGATAGATATTTTGGATATAATCAAATCCGAATTTCCCAAGAATATGAGGAATCCGCAGCCTTCAGAGCCCCTTAGGGCATGTTTTGCTACCGGGTAATTCCCTTTGGCTTAAATAATGTATGTGCAACATATTCGAATTCCATGCATCGTATATTCAATCACTTTTTATGGAAGTTTGTTGAATGCTATGTGGACTATTTGGTGGTCAAACTCAAACAACTTTTTAATCACTTGTCTGATTTGGAAGTCACATTCCACAAGCTTCGACAACATAATTTGAAGATGAACCCCTTAAAATGTTCTTTTGGGGTAACCTCGGGAAAATTTCTCGGCTTTGTTGTACGCCATTGTGGTATAAAAGTGGATCCTGAGAAAAAAAGTCAATCCATGCTATGTCACCTCCTTGAAACTTGAAAGAATTAAGAGGAATTCATGGACACTTAGCCTATATTCGGTGTTTCATCGCTAATTTGGTAGGAAAAAATTTTACCCTTCACCAAATTGTTGAAGAAGGGAGTCACTTAACAGTGGACCGAAGAATGTCAAGATGCATTCGATATTATCAAGATATACCTATTGAGTCCACCGGTACTCATGACACCTGATGAAGGAAGACCACTTATCCTCTATGTGACAGTTCTAGAGTGATCATCGGGTGCCTTTCTTGCTCAGAAGAATGATGATGGGAATGAGAACATCCTCTATTACCTTAGTCGAGCTATGCTTGAAGTCAAAACTCAGTATTCAAGTATTAAGAAGTGATTCCTGGCATTAATCTTTGCAGTTCAGAAGTTGATACACTACCTGCAACATCACGAGGTCCAATTGGTATTTCACAATAACCCGCTCAAATTCATCCTTAGTCGTCCAATGCTTATAAGATGTCTGGCAAGGTGGGCAATTATTTTACAGCAATTCGACATTTAGTATGTGTATCAAAAAGAAATAAAGGGCCAAGCTCTGGCTGAATTCCTAGCTGAACAACCTTCAGTGGAAGACACATCTTCAAATATTGAACTCCTTGATGAGGAAATCTTCTCTATTCAAGAATGTCCTCAGGCTTGGGAAATGTATTTTTATGGTGCTTCCAGAAGTCCAACAGGGAGGAAAATGGAAAATCCTAAATTGAACAAGGTTTTCTTAGGTCTTGTACTCATTTCTCCAGAAAAAGCAGTGCTACCTTATTCTTTATTATTGTGGGAATGTGGTATCAATATTGAAGAAGAATACCAAGCTCTCATCGCAGGCTTGGAATTGGTGCTTCAAGCACAAGTGAATAACATAAAGGTTAAAGGTGATTCAGAGCTGGTAATCAAACCAGTCAACGGGGATTATGCCATCAAAAAAGAAGAACTAATCCCATTTTAGGATTACATCAGAGAGTTAATGGCGAAATTCCCTTTGGAACCGAAATTTTCTTATGTCCCACGATCAAAAAATTCTCAAGCTGATGCACTGGCTAATATAGCCACAGCTCTGGCAGATCCAAATCGGGATGAGACAATGATAATTATTTCCCCCCATCGTGCAATTTAACCTTATGTTTGAATCAGAATAGAGGAAATTAATGAAATTAGTCCCATTCCAGAACTGTAAAGTCATACTACAGGATGGATGTCACCTATTAGGAAATACCTTCAAAATGGAACACTTCCACCTAGTAGAGCTGAGAAAGAACAAATCTGGAGACGTGTGGTCAATTTTACTCTTTATGATAGCTTATATCACCTAGAGAAAATTCTCTACAAATGTAGTTTTGATGGTGTTTTCTTCAGATGCATTGATGGTGAAGAGACAATGGATATCATGAAAGAAGTGCATGTAGGATTCTTTGGTGCCCACCAGTCTGGATGTAGACTGTCTGATCAGATTCGACGGCTTGGATACTTTTGGCCTTCAATGAAACAAGATTGTGTTGATTTCACAAAGAAGTGCCATTCATAGCATGTACATTCCAACTTCATTCATCAACCTCTAGAGTTACTTCATACAGCTAAATACTCATGGCCATTTTCCACATGGGGAATGGATGTGGTGGTACCTTACCCTTCAGCTACGGCCAAGAAGATTAAGTATATTCTTACTGCTACTGATTGCTTTTCCAAATGGGATGAAGCAATACCTCTCAACGAATCCAGTTCTAAATACATTGTTAGCTTCATCAACTCTAACATCACTACTAGATTTGGTGTCCCTCATACCATATTGACGGACAATGGAACCAACTTCTGTTCAACCGAGGTGAAGAAATTGTATCAAGAATATAACATCAAATCCAACCATTCATCTCAGTATCATGCAGTGGCCAATGGACAGATAGATTCATTCAACAAGACTCTATCAAATATTCTTCAAAAGATGGTGGATATAGATATGAAATCATGGCCTCAAAAACTCTTTCATGCTTTATGGGCTTATCGGACTACCAGCTGCACTGCAACGCGGTCAACTCCATATTCACTAGTATATAGACCGGTAGTCGTCTTGACCATTGACGTTCAATTACCCTCGCTCAGAGTATCCATTTATGATCAGTCATCTATAGATGACCAATCTCAAAAGTGATTGAATGAATTGGAACGGTTAGATAAGAAAATATTGTGCACTTTTCACCACTTGGAAGTCTATAAGAATTGAATAGCATGAGATTTTAACAAAAAATTTCATCTTTATTAATTCACTCAGGGAGAATTGGTATTAGATCTCGGAACTCCAATGATACCAGGAAAGAAACCTCCCAATATTGAGCCAAAATGGGAAGGACCTTACTCAATACATAGGGTCTACTTCAACGGAGCTTATTCATTAATCTCGATTGAGGGAGAACTCATCACTACTCCAACCAATGCCAAATTTTTGAAGTATTTTGTATAAACACAAAATATATCATCATTGGTCCGGTATGACCTTAAACTGCACCACCGTCTAGCAAGACGTTAAACTACACAACCAATGGTCCATGCATATGACCCTAAACTATATTCACATACGTCCAACATGACGTTAAACTATGATTTCCTAACTACATGACGCTAAACTGTATAAAAGTCCTTTACGTCCAGAAAGATTTTCATCTACATAAAAAACGGTCCATGAAAATTACCTTAAACTATTTGCATGTCCCTTACGTCGAGCATGACAATATACTACATCATCCACGGTCCATACATATGACCTTAAACTATTTGTGTTACTTTCGTCCCACATGATGTTAAACTATGAAAAAGTTCCCTAATTCATCCAACATGATGTTAAACTGTGTCCCCCTTCACCGCCCTTTCTATATTACATTAAACTATATAGAAGTCCTTTTCTCCAACATGATGTTAAACTATGTTTTCCCCATCATCCTAACTACATGGCACTAAACTATACAGAAATTCCTTTGATACATCCTACATGACATTAAACTATACTTTGTCCCTACTACATGACACTAAACTGTGCAGCACCAATAGTCCTAACTACAAGACTTTAAACTGCATTATCCCTTTATATTTCCTACATGACATTAAACTATTCATCTTTAGGGTCGTTGCTACCTCATGTTTCTCACATCGAGTATGAATCATGTGAGCTTAGAGAAAAATTCAACCATAACACTCTCACTGGGCTACTAATCATGTGTAAGTCCCATCAACATCATTTTTTAGGTTGTTGTCCCGAAGAACAACTTGATCATTAATTCATTATTTAATTGAACTATGTAGACTTTGATCCTTTCCTTCCAGGATGGGTACATAGGCAACCTCTCAAGGTTCAAGCCCAAAATCAATCTCTTCACATCGGTTCACCTCCATCTCATACAATGTTGATTCATGAAACCACACCTAGAATCAATATCTTTACATTGGTTCACATTCATCCTTACTATATGACGTTAAATTGTACAACACTTTTTTCCCTATAAGATAATAAAACTAAAATATTCTTCGATACCCTCACTTGAGAGGGAACCATTATTTACATTGATTTTTCAATCATGTTTCATTCCAAAGACTACGTGCATAAATGGCAATGCTCAAACCTTTTATCTTGGGTTAACCCATCATTTCACTAATGTCCCCTTTCACACTTCACATGTATGAACCAAATTTGTATAGAGGGTAGATCTAGAACTACGTGGGCTTGATTCCCATCCATATAGGATATGTAGGAATGTTCGAGTGTCCCTCGAATCCAACCCCAAGTTGTTTGGGCCTAACCCCAAATTCCACTTTCAGTCCCTTGGCTGAAAAGTACCCATGAAAACACACATTGTGTATTTCTTATAATGGTCCAAGCTCTATGACCCTAAACTAAGATCTCCAATCCTTTTGTCCCACATGATGTTAAACTGTAGTTCAAGAACTACATATGGATTGATTCCCATCCTTATGGGATATGTAGTGAAGTCCAAAATTTTCATTCAGGACCGAGCCACAACATGATTATGGTTAGCATTGATCTATGTATCTCTACATACATTAGAAAATACACATCTTCATGTTTCATAATCCTAACCTTAAATATTTACATATCTTCATAACACTTTTCTTAACTTCTAATCAAAAAAGGCCTGAAATTCTTGAGAGTTCGTTTTCTTGACCAAGAAGCACGTGCCCTTAGGCGGCCTTGCATAAACAGTCTATATAACAGACTTGTTAGCCAAAAGATGCTATTTATTTGACTATGTAGCCAATTCCCTTAGGTGGCCCTGCATAATTCAAACCCCTAACAGGTTTGTTAAATACTGGTAACTTCATTCATGGGAAGAAAGCTTATTTTTTCCTTATTTGTCTTAATGATAATATGTAGAGATCCGTAATAAATAGCCATCCTTAACATACTTGTCCCATATCCTTTCTCATGATCTAAAAGTATTCAAGTCTATGGTTTATATTTTCTTTCCCTATGTTTCGGTCAGACCTTCGTAGGAGTGATATTCATCCTGTTCTTCGATAATCTTGTTTGTAAATATCTTCTCCATATTCAAGTGCCTCTTTCCATACAGAAAACTCTATACATTAGAAAATTTCAATCTTCATAAACTTTCACAGGCTTTTTTAGCACTAGGAATGTAAATTTCTGAGAGTTCTTTTTCCTGACTATGTAGCATGTGCCCTTAGGCGGCCTTGCATAAGCAGTCTACGTAACAGACTTGTTAGCCAAAAGATGCTATTTATTTGACTATGAAGCCAATTCCCTTAGGTGGCCCTACATAATTCAACCCCCTAACGGGTTTGTTAAATAATGGTAACTCCATTCTTGGGAACTACTTCTTATAATGCCATTTATCTCTTTTTCATATCATTTCTCAGATTCAAATATTCCTAAGTCATAGTTTACATATTTTCCCTCATAATTGAGTATGGAAATATGTTTTCAGATAAATTGTCAAGGAATTGAGTCAATTTTAATCCATTTCGGTCAAAGCTATTTCGACCTTAAACATTAGACTCTTTATGTCCGAAGTGCATGACTTTAAACTCCCCCCAAAATACAAAGGAACTCTGAATAAAAATCAAGTTCCAGCTCACTAAACATATATTTTGTATGATTTAGGTAATATTGATCAAGTAAAAGATTCAAAGATTGTAGGGTTATTTACATTAATCCTATTAGAAATCAAACAATTCTTACTAAGCACATTGGCTTAGGTAAAATTTAAAGCAGGTAGAAAAGGAAAATACATGCACAAGTGATTGAAGTTGAAAGCATTCTTTCCCTTTGATGAACATGAATTATAAGAACATCCACAGATTGGAGTCTCTTCTCTTTTCCATGAAATTATGAAAGGCTGTCAAAATATGTCTTCACTTGATGAACTGCATCCCAATAATAATCAGCAGCTACTTGAAGCTCATGCACTCGACCAACTTCACTCTTTTCAGCCTGATGGAGTGCTTTCATGGGATCCGCAATCGTCTTAATACCATTCGTTTGAACTCCCTCTAGTGAATTATTGAGTTAGACAAGTTCCCTAGTAACAACATCCAACTGTTGCTGAAGGTGAATCTTCTGGAAGACTTCTTCTTTAATCTTATGCTTTAGCTCCTTCATCTTGGAAGCATAGTCAGACTCATATCGGGATACCGCAGCCTCAAATTTTCTGATGTTGACTGAAAGTTTTACCCTGGTAAGATCTTTGTGACACTTTTTCTCCTGCTCCCTCCTGAAGATGACTTATTTCACCACGGTATGGATCTCTTGGTATCCAAAACCGCCAAGTCCTAGCATGATAAACTGGGACGACAATCGAGGGATCTTCGATGTTAGCTCTTCTAAAGGCACCTCAGATATGATTTTCCATATGTTGTTCCATGACTTGTGTCGTGAGAAGCTGACCGCCTTAAGAACCTCTTGGTCTGATTCAGCATCATCATCACCGGGGGCATGTAATCTGGGATTAATGAACTTCAGGAAGTGCCATGTTATGCTTCTTCCCCCCTGAACCTGATTTCTTCACCTTCTATTACTGTTTGGATGGATGTAGAGACCTCACCTCCACTTCTAACCATTGAGGTCGATAGCCCCGTTTGATCAATTAAAAGTATGGTTAGTTTCATAAAATAATGGAAGTTGGTTGTCTATCTTGAAAACTCAGTCCAATCATTACCTAACAGTAGATCAAAAACTTGAGAAGACTCATCCCCATCTTTCCTAGTTTCAATAGAATCTTCAAGATAGGTCTATTGAGGGTTTATTGGGTTTAGATCCACTTGAGCTAATTTTTCTGTAATGGTAGGGTTGACATCAATGTCCACACCATTTTTAGGCATTGGCAGTTTAGGAGCTTCTATGCATGGAACTACATATTATATTCAGTCATGATTAGAAGTGTAAATTATAAGAAAATTTACTTAGCGAAGGATAACACTCACACCTAAGGTCTTCTAAATCACATGATAACTTAGCATGATCATAAAATTCTTCGAAAGACATGCCATGAATCATCATTTCATCCATTGATATTTCAGAATCCTGGTTAGTCTCACCAGTGGGATCATTTGATGTGTCCTCTTGGAGACCCTCATTCTGCGGCCCCTGACCCTAGATAGCTTCTTCAGGAAGGATGGAAGATTCAGTTGCTGCATCCACCAATTATTCTCATGCAAGTTCTTCTCTACTTGTAGCAATAGTAGGAGCAATACTGGTAATAGATGTTGGATCTTTTTCAGAGGCAGCCAAGTTAGCCTGAGTTTGTGTTTGTTCCACAGCACCCTCCATGGTCCTTCAGGGAGGATCGGTCCTTTCCCTCAGAGGGTAAATGGAAGAAGCCCCTGCAATCCCAAGGAAAATGAGAAATATATTTCATGGTTTAAAATCCAGGATTAACCGAAGGACTTACCACTACTGCTAATGAATTTAGTGGTGGAATTACTCCTTCGTCGCCTTTGTCCTTTTTATTTTTTAGAAGTATCAGAAGTCTCCCTTATTGGAACTTGAATTGGAGAATGGAAGGCTATATCCAACGCCTCATTCATAGCCTGCTGGCCTGGAGATATCTTTCTCTGTTCGCAAAGAGAATTAGCAGCATCCCCGATGGCAGTACCACCAAGGCTATACTGTGGCGAAGAAACCTCAGTTCCTTTCTTTTCAAGCTGCAAGATGAAGAAAATAACTTCCTTAAGTAAAAAATCATTGACATGAATCAATTTGCATAGAAAATAAAGAAAGAAAACATACATCTTCAGGACCCACATAATCTTGACAGTCCTCATCTCCAGAACCACCAGCCCCCTCAGTGGCGCCACAATAAATCATTTCCTTCACCCACCTGGTGATAGGAACAAACTCATCGGTGGCATATATGAGCATTTCCAACTCTCTGATGTAAACCCGCACTTCATTGGGGTTATCGTCATATTGGATATCTGTAGAAGTTTGAAGATTCCCTATTCTAGGAAGGTGTAGGCCCTCACACAAATCCAACCAGGCAGTCTCAGTACCACAGTATAAACTCTGCCTTGTCTGGACACCCTCAGGTCTTAGATATGAAGGCTGTGGGGAAGGTCCTACAATATTTGACTTCAATTTCTTCCAGGCTCTTGCAATTGCAGATAAAGAATAATAAAATAAGACTTATTACTTTATAAAGTAGTAGTGATTTAATTACCACAATGAATTAACTCACCAGGAGTTGATGGAGAAAGTCTCTTGATTATAATCGGAGGATTATATCGGGCATGAGGCCTCTTTTACACTTGTTGTGCCTCATCATACCCATCATGGGAATCTGGTGAATTAGTCCTAGAGGAGGAATCTGTCGAATCAGCTTCAAGTGGGGAAACATCACCTTCATTAGGAAGGGCCTCCTTCTCTACAGTCCTCTTCTTTTTCTCCACCTGATAAACTTGGTGATTCAGCACCCCGTTGGTGTATGATGCTATCTAGTGCTCGGCATACCAAGTAGTCTGGTTATGTGCTTTTTTTTCAACTGGTAGATCAAATACTGCCCCAGTCTTCTCCCTTGACATCAGTAGCCACAGTTGCCAAGAAACCATCGGATGTTTCTCTAACCTGACATGTACTGGGGGAGATACAACAATTTGTTGCAGAAACATGAATTGATGTGGAAATCTATATGGAGAATAGGCCCCGCATATAATTTCTCCGTTAATCCTAGAAAATAGCACACCATCCCAACAAGCTAGCCTGTATGCCCTTAGATCCAAATGGGTTGTTCCATCATCAACAAACCGCCTCGTTGGCAGATTTCCATAGGGAAAGAAGTTGAATTTATTAAACATTATTATCCTCACTTTCATGTCATATGCAATAACATCTAATGGAGAAACGCTAGAGAATGCTTTCACTTACGGCCTGATAGAACATCTAGGAATTTACAATCCATTCTATACATTGTAATCCATAAAGTGGGTGGAAATTCATCCCCATTAAACATGGAATGGTCCCACTATTCTTAAAGGAGATTTACCCATGAAGACATGAAGTAAAATCTTGTGAGTCTTTTCCAAAATGGGGGTGGCCAACCCAACCATTTTTTTCCTCAGCCATCTTTTCCGCAATGACGATGGTCCCGGGCCTAATGGCTCCCTTCAAATCCCTGAGTGGCAAGAGATAAATGTTGAGCCATAAAGCCAAGAAGTTCGCCAGATGAGACTTCTTCAGGATCATTTGATTCACTTCATATCCCCATTTCGTAGAATCTCCTACTTCTAGAGTTGGCCAGAATGTGCCTGTGGCACCCCTCTTCTCAGGTTTTGGTCAAGTGGTAGGAGTTTTGGGCCTCTTATCCATGGATTTCTTTTTCTTGTATTTTTTCTCCTTCAGCTCCTTCTCCTTTGACTCCTCTTTATTATCAATAAGAAATATATCCATCCACTCCTCCGGATGAATACACTTTCTAGAATGAGTTAACGAGGTCTCTGAACTCTTGACCTGTGGAAGATCTTAAATAATTCCCGAGCTAAAGCTGGAGTCTTCTGTGAATCATTCCAAGTCACCTTGGGTGGAATGAATTCATCATACATGTCACCCTAAATTGGAGCCCCTAAGATCTTGTGGACATTCCAAAGACTGATACCTACTTCTCCATGAGTCAGATAGAAAGAATTAGTTTCTGGGCTCCAGTGGCTAATTATCTCCGACATGAAGTTATCATGTCTGTAAACATATGTTTTCCCAACCCAAATAGCTTTGTATATCGCATCTCCTTTCAGATCCTCGACAAACTCTGCACAGGTTTGTCACACCCAGTATGCCCATATCCAAGTTGTCTTCACACCTCCCCCAGGACGGAAGTGCCAACATTTCTTCCAGCCTTTGGATTGATCCATCTGAGCATTTCAGTAGATTGAAGGATGACAATGTGGTTGCAGCTCATGATTATGAGGTTTCAAATCTGGCGTACAAGGACAATGATGCATCATGTGGGCCTTCTCCACCGTTCCAGCAATTATAAATAATCCTCCACATGAGATATTTGTTGATGCAAAGTTGGTATAATTCAGAAACCACGAAAATGGGAGATAGTTATTTGCTTCTAGAATAGTAACTTCTCGCATATGACCATATCCATACAAAGTCAAATAAATGCATTGGGGGAACTCGCGATGATATTTCTTCAGATACATTGAATAATCTGGAAGAGTGATACATTTGACAGTATAATAACCGTGGCCAATGATGTTCATGATATCATCAATCCTCTTGCTAGCCAATTTATCAGCTATTCCTGTACTAAGAGACATTTGATTGTGCAAAAAACTGGAATAAGTTAACTCTTATGTAAGTTGATTTTTCATCAAATTTGTGAATTAATTTTAGAATAATAAAAACGGCATTATTGAGCGCAAGTCTAAACTTGGCGCGCAAGTATGGATGTGTCGCGCAAGTGTTAATGTTCTGTGCAAGTTTTTGGCATGCAAGTATCACCGTGCAAGTCATATTACCTTGACAACAGCGCAACAGCGAAGAAACAGTGGAAAAAGAGCAACTTGCGGGGCAAAGGGGACTTGCATGGAAAGAGCTCGAAAATCATTAAATCAGATGCTTTGCACGGAAAATTACCGCATATTTATAAGCCAGGATGCCCACCTGTGCGCCTACAGCTAGCGTGCTCCATCCAAGGCACTCCAGCCCTGTGCTACTCGCACCTGTGCGCCACATTCCCTTTGGTTTTCTTCATTTTCTCAGAGTCACATCCTTATTCTATCGGATCCAACTCTAAGGGGGGACTTTTGTTGACGCTCCTTTTTCGTCACACTGTCTAAAAGAATGGAAAGGGAAATGACTTAGCACAAATTGATTCATCCTTTGAAGAAAAAATCAAAAATCGACAAAGGCATTAACAAGGCTTCAATTGCACAAGGGTTGCGCAAGTTCAATCACTGTCGCACAATTATACATGCGCGCCACATAATGGTCGTGCAAGTGACTTGCGCGCCCTAAAGGATAACTGCACAGGGTCTTCTCCATCTGATAAATAGACCCTGTGGGTACCCCATTTGAGGAGGAATTTTACCAGAATTTTGATATAGAGCTCTGAATGCCCAAGTCTCTTCTTCAGGTCTTCTGAACACTTCTAAGGTAATTATTTACCTATAATAGAAGGTCTAAAGAAGAGGAGTATGGTATAAGTGTTAGAATTCACTAACAATTGCATGCCTAAGTGTTTTACCCTTAATGGAAATGAACACACTTGCGTTCTGCCCTACTTCTTCACCATAACTTTTGCGCCATCTTCTGGAAAGCCTATAGGGATGATTCTAAAGGCTTTGATCAAGGATCTCCCTAATATTACTCTAAGGGCTGAAAATCATGCAAGTACCCATGTGCCGCACAGGTATACCTGCGCGCCCAGGACTTACGCACCCACGCAGTACCTGCGTGCCTGCCAAGACATGTGCTCCCCTAACTTTTTGGGTTCCTTTCCTTCCCATTTCACCCCTCTTATGACATTCCACCTCTCCCATTCAAAATTCAGTCTTCAAGACACTCTTCAAAGCCATTTATGGCATGATTTATTGATTTTGATTCCTTATCTGAAAGGAACTCCGTGGAACATATCTCAAAATCTAGTGATTTACACATCATTATGTCACTAATGATTCAGATTTCATTCATTCAACCTCATCCTTTAAGATGAGAGAATCCTTAATATGGTACTCCTTTTCTGGAGTAATCCCCAGTCTCAAATATGGGCCTCCTTTTCAAGAGTATGCCCCACTCTCAAATATGGGCCTCCTTTTCAAGAGTAAGCCCTAGTCTTAATTTAATTTTTGATCTGGTCTTCTTTACCAGGAGTAAAACCCAATCATAAGTCCCCTCCTAACTTGGGAATCCTCCTTATGAGTAAGACCCAAGATTATAGTATCCAAATCTCCATGAAGAACTTATACCTTTATGGACCCTGTTCCTGGATTTCCTCCCTGAAGTAAATCTTAATCCTCATTTATTTTGGGCAGTCATACACATATACGCCCCACATCATTGCATCTTTCGTGGCACAAATTGTCTGGTTTCATCGATACCTCTTATTTCTCACACCGAGCATGACTCACGTGAGCTTAGGGTGTAAAAGTAATTATGAAATTTTTCATGATCCATCAATCATGCATAAACATCATTCTCCCTTACTCGAACGATGTGGGTTATGATTCCTTTTCCAAAACAGAGGATTCGTAGGTAGCCCATCAGCGGGTACGATCCCAACTTTGAAATAATCCATGTCCTCCTGAATGAGAATAAACATCATGTGCCCTAGTGTGTGGCTTTAAAACCAGTACGGTCATCATAATGACCAAGAGACTTTTATGTATTTTTAAGGATACAATCAACTAAGAATCTCTAACAAATATAGATGATTCTACATGGATAAAAACCTCGAATACATATAAATGATTCTCTTAATTTATTACATACCAATCATTGATTTTCAGACTAATGGAAAGCTCATTTTACACTAGGTAATGTATTAAGGATTCATGAACATAACTTAAATCTATAAAGAGAGTCCCAGAGTTGACAATAATTCCCCTAAAAAGGTGTGATGAGTCCGACCTCCCATCCTCTTGACCAATGCAAATTCCTAAGCCCCATCAGTCCACAACTAATGAGATCCTCCCTTTGGAAAGTAGGTCCTAATGGATATTAAATCACCAGATGTTTGCGGTTCTACGAAAAATCCCATTAGAAACCTATTGGAATGTTTGAACCTTCAATCAACGTGGTCATCTCCAATTCCAGAGGGAAACATTTGTAAAATGACGAAATGATTCCATTATAAACTTATTATAAAAATTCAAACAATGGTATAAATGACTTTAACCCAAATTCTGTAAAATAATAAGAATTATTTGAAAAATATTTTTAAGAAACATGGATGTGGATGATAAAGAGGTCCCAGTAGATAATTACGTATAAACAACCTCGGATAATGAAGAGATTGCGAAATAAATCCATACAAATTTGGTAACTTATGAAACATACACCCCATGAAAGAGGTATCATACAATGAATATTTAAATACACATAAATGAAAGTGTATTACACAAATTATACAATTTTGGGTAGTACATACACCACACAAAATGTAATAGTGGCAATATGGCATGAATCTCATAGGAATAAGGAGTGAGATGGAAACCCCTTACCTTGTGCTTTTCCTTGATATAGTGTACGTTAACTTCTTGTATAATAGTTAAATCATTTTTATTAAATTATACAAGAATCATATAGATAAATATGATATCATATATGATATTTTAATACTGCTTTGTTAATAATATTTTAGTATTAACGTTTTTTGGGTGTTAACTGATTCGTTTTCCTTTATATGAATCATTACATAAGCCGTGTTTGTTATGGATAGGTTGTATCTTATTCATATCATAAATGATATCAAGTCCTTAAACATTACTTTTAATCATCAAACTGTAATTATTTTTTAATGGATATGATGGAGAAATGAATCTCATCGCATTCGTAGAGACGGTAATCTATATGTACGCACGAACGCTACTTCCATTTCATTGATCATTTTAAAAAGGAATAAAAACCAAATGATACATAGGTATATTATTATTACAGTATAGTATAATATCTTATATGGGTTACTTAAGTTCATTATCACCATCCTTTGTATGTTCCATGTATGGTATGAATGAGTCATATCACTTTGAGGGGGTGGTAGTCCGCACTTCCTCAAATGAAATTATCGTATATATATAAAACATGAAACGAATAAAGGTATGATATAAAATGGAATTACAGAAGCTTATATATAAAATAAATATCATTAATATCATAGTTAATTATTGTTTCAACATAATGGCCACCGTGAAAGGAGGTAGGAGATAATTGAACAATCATCGCTTCGTGAGACGTTTGGTTTCCATCCACAGAAACATTATGTTCTTCACCCATTAGATGAAGGTGTGTGTAAGTGTAGTTCTAATACTTATAATAAAAATATCCTAGTATATTTATTATAATGGTTTTGTTACAAAAGAAAATAATAAGAAGAGTTTAGGGGTTGGATAAGTAAAATAAAATAAAAGAAGCTAAGAGAAATCGTTACCTTTAATTTGGGTAAATCCCTTTGATATTAACCAAAAAGGACTCTTTAAGTGCCTTATACTTAAGGTAAGGATACTAAGAGGAGTATAGGGATGTAGGGAGCTTAATATGGCAGAGTTTGGATGATCAAAAATGCTTGAGATATGTGAGGAATTGGTTATAAGTGGTGTCCTTTTATAAGGGGGAGGAGGGGCTCTTTAGAAAAAATTTAAAATATTATTTTGTAATAAATTTATATTCGGTTTCAAATGGATCAAAAGTAAATTATTAAAATACTAAGGTGGGAATGGTTATAAATACTTTCATCCAATAGATTTTAGACAGGTTTGGGTCATTATATTAACCGTATCTTTTAGTTTTAACTCTTCGCTAATTAGTATGACACTTACCATGGCACTTTGTATTTTTATATTATATAGTTAATAAACATACTATATAGCTCCAATAAACCCCCAACTGGTCCATTAATGATACAAATATCATGATACAAGTCCACTGGCCGAACCGTATAATTTTAGGAATTTAATATCAATTAGTAATATAATATTTGTTTTAAAAAGTCTTTTTTGTCAATTTGACACTATTTGGTATTTGATTTTTTTTGAAAATCATAACTGCATTATTACTTCGAATATTTTTCATTAAATCAATACAAACATTTCATATTAACCTATAAAATTCTTTTAATTCATTAGAAGTCTCAAATTATATTTATTTGGTTATTAATAATATCAAATATTTTTATATATCTCTAATAAGGTAATTACTGCATCATCATTGTGTCATAAATAAATTAAATTATCTAATGTCTAAACATTATAACTAAAATACCATTATGTAAGAAATATTTTTATATTTATAATGAATATTTATATTCGAAAATATATCATTAATATCCTTATGTAAAAATTGTTTTTCTAAAAGATATAGGCTTATGTCATTTTTGTATTTACATTAACTTAATAAATATAAAGTGTCATTATCACTTACAAGTGGATCCATGGGGTCCCAAAATCGACCCAAAGATGACCATGGTCAGACATGTATCAACCAATAGGGTTAAGACATGTTTTAGGGTAATTTATTATTATTATAATATTATTTGTTTTACCCTTATTTACCGGATTTACCCTTTATCCCTGGAAAATAAAATATTTACCGAAGTTATTATTCAAAACGTCTAAAAAAGTTACCTATTTACACAATTTGGAAGTCCTGATTCCAAATATGGATTCCATTTTTCCAAATTCAAAACACAGAAGTGGTAGAAATTATTTTAAAATTAATTCCTGCTGTCAAAACAAAAAGCGTGTTTTTAAGAGATAATAACTATCAAAAGATTGACACTTGCTTATGTCCGGTTTAAATTTGAAATTATGTCCAATGACCAAAATTGTATTAAATGGTAAAAATATATTATAAATATACTTTAAAACCACTCAAATTCGTAATTTATCACTATTAATTATTTCGATTAAAAAATTTGTTTTTAATAAAAATTTAGTAATTTTAACTATTCATCAAAATATAAAAGTTATCCGAAAAGTACCAAAATTTCATCCTAGAATAATTTCGATATTCCGAATCCAAAAATTAAGTAAATTTTAAAAGATAAAATGTATAAAATTTCAAAAAAGTGGGCATTGCTATTCATAACGGCTAATTTGTTTGGTCGCAGCCTATTAGAATCTCGGAGTTGCATACAACACACACTACTGTATTATTCAAAGAGAAGTATACTGTAGAATCTTGGGGTGTTACATATTAGTAGTAAATTCTACCTCCTTGATCTCCAATGTAAAATTAGGAAAATAATGAGGCTTAGATTCTGGATCAGGATCTGGTTTCTATGATTATTCATGGATACATACAGTTATACAAACCATTTTCCTTGTATATCATGAACCATATATTTATCTATTAAATGTATTGAATATCATATTTCAGTTTTGGTTTAGAAGCATTCTCCCGGAATTGTTTTGGGGAAACATCTTAAAAATTATTAGGTAGAAACAAGGACCACTCTACTAGTTTCTCTTCTATATATTTTAAAATTTTTTAGAAGAACAACTAGAAGTTAGTTAACTCTAGGGGAAATAATTCAACCATTGGATTTTTAATGTTCTCTATGTGATGTGGTATGCGGTCCATGAAATCGACTTATCTGATATTTTTTATCCAAGATCCCATGATTTTTCAATACCATAAAAAATAAAATTTATTCAATAGTTCTTGAACACGTGTGTATGTTTAATTCCATATAGGATTGTATTAATTAAAATAAAGCATGGAAATTTTTTAAGGGTTTTTGATGAAATTAAAATCTAACCAAAATGAAAAAATTGAAATGGATATAAAATAACTAATTGGATCCCATAAAAATCATCAGTTTTTTTTTGCATTCCTATTGTATAACATGGTAAAAGAAAATTTTATTTTCCAAATAATGAATAGTGACATAGTAGTGTATTCTTATTTGAGGAGATTCTAGGAATTATCACTCACTTAATATAATTAATCTAAATAAACTTTTTCTTTGTTTAATAAAAATAGTGAAAAATATTTTTTCTTTTTTATTCTTAATTATATAAATAATGAAATTACATGGAATATGATAATTTAAAAAAACGTACATGTAATGATAAAAATAATTAGTTAACGTAGAAAAAACATGGAATTGGGTTTTTTAGGGTTAATAATTACTCAACATTATCTGATTAATTCTAGTTTGATAATCCGAAACTAAAATCTCATGATAAATTAATATTATATTTATTTGAATATTTTTGAAAATTTATATTTTTAAGAAATATAAATTCCATATCCTCCACTAATCAAGGACGATGATAGACCTTTGTCAAGGGTGGCCCATCTTCTAGGACTGACACTGTTGACTTTTTCACCTATTGATTCACTCGACACCATTATGTTTTGATATAGAAAATAATTTTAGGTAAAACAGATCAAACAAAATAATAGAAATGGGTATATTTATAGTTCATCGAATTAATTCTTCACACTAGATAAATTATATGCAATAATGAATGAAATTAATATCTACATCATATGTAAAAAAAAATGTAAGAAAAATAAATAACTCCTTGAATTCCCCTGAGACATGCATTATGTGTGCCTCCCATCATAAGGGGTAAGAGATCACATTACTAGAATGATTATTATATATGATAATATAATCAAAAAAATTATATAAATATTTAGAATAATATAAATAGAATGGAATGGAGAGAAATAATAGAGAGAGAGAGAGAGAGATAAATATAATAAAAAATAAGAAAAGTGAATGAGGTAAAAATATGAATAAAACAATATTATAAAAAATGATATATATTTTGTTAATATGTTAAATAATTTAATGATAATAATATAATAATATAATAGAAGGATATGTTGAATAATAGTAATAGTGGATGCGTGAATCATGTGAGTTATAATTGAATGGATTATATTATTAGAAGAGAAAGTTCAAATTAAAAACCAGTATTAATGAAAAAAATAACAAACATTGAAAATACAAAATGGAAATGAATAGAAGGGAGAGGGATCTTAGTGTAAGCCTTTATTGAGTGGTCTTCTTCCTTGTGGTTTTTGTAAGTCAATCATTCCAATGGCCGGGTGTCTTTCTTTATATGAATAGAAAGCTATGTACTAATCCCCCAACCCATTTAAACCATATGATTACCTAGAGATCATCATATATTATTTTAGAATTATTCCCTGAGATCTAGTGATTCATTAATTTAAAACAAATGAAATAATTGGTTGTACTACTAATGATTGTGTACTAGATTGCATCGAGATGTGAAGATTTTAGCAGTAGTCTTAATGCTCGGTGGATGTGGAAGTGAATTGTGCCTGAAATATACTTCATCCATGTGGTAGTGGATAATAGATTCCCTCCTTCATTTCACTATCTATGTGGCCACATTAAACTCAATGAGATGCACATGTAGTTCTTAAGAGGCTTCTAAGACATATCATGTTCTAATGAGTCTTTTATGGTGAATTGTTTAGTGAAAGACATAGCATTGGAAGGTCCTGAAACCATTTATTCCCCTGAGTACAGAAGTGGTCAGGCGATGTCAACTGGTAAAGATGTGGCCACGCAAGGGGGAGACCAATGGCTCTAGGTGTATGAGATTAGCGAGGCATAGACAATTCCAAAGGGATTATTTTATTTTTTAAAACACACGTCAATATTCATTCCATATAATAATGCTAACATGGGGGACCACTTGTATATTAATACTAATGAGGAAACCACACTAAAATGGGGTTGTGTGGTAGCCGAATGAATCTCTCCCACCATCATGAATAACCCATTCTCGGTGAATACTTCCAACATATGACACATGGTGTTTTACCAAAAAATAAAAAACACAATTATTTTAATCATTTAAAACCACCTCCATTCCAAATTTTCAATTAAACATTATTTATTACACAATTTATACTCAGGGTTTTTTTTGAAATTCTTTCCAACCCAGTAAAATCTTTTTAAAAACATACACATAAAATGATAGTACCTGTATAATGATGGTTGGAAAGTATATATGTATATATATATATCATATTCAAAACATAATTATACCTCTATATTCATTATATCATTTTTACCATTTTTAAATTCTATTCTTAATTGGACATCGTAATCTCTGTCATGTGTATATCGTACTACCGCCTTACAAAGTGACATGATTTGTCTTTAACTAACCCTTCACATGGATGGTGACATGAATAAATTTAATGACTATATGTGATAATTAATAAGTTATTAGTATATTCATAAAATTAAAATAATTATATAAAGATAATATATCATTTTAATTCTTACCATCTCACTCACATAATGATGATAACATCATTAATGCACTTCTGGTATATCACTTTCAGGATGTTATATGACGAGGTTTTCATTACCAAATAACATGGATGAAAATTTTAGTTTAATTTAATGTATATTATGGAATTTATGATATAATAATAATTACATAATGATAAAATATTATTAACCACCAATCTTGAATGATCATTGTAAAGTATAAATGCTCCTTTAATGTATGTACATCCTACAGTTTCCATGATCGCCACGTACTTCATTTCTCAAAGATACCACCCATGATTTGAATTAAAATTATAACTGATGTATAAATATGTTTATTATATAATTGTAAATTTTATTATCATTATCTAATTATTCAATAAGTTCAAGGACCTGATCTTCCATGAAAAACATGTATGAGAAAACAAGGCAATTAATACACAACAAAAAAGAAATATTGAATGATTATTAACCAATTGGTGATAGGATTGTATAAATGTATAATATGTTATATTATAAATATTAATGTAGATATATAATAATTTAATAACATTTATAAAACAACTATATTAAAGGATTAATCATTTTCATAAAATATGAGGCGTAAGGTAATGGATTTCGTTTCAATTTCAATTCATTGAGGACATAGTAATGTAATAAACATAACTTAATTAATTGCATGTATATTCTTGACCATTGAAATGACATATAATGAATACATCATTATTCAGGGTATACAATGTTTTATTTTGAATTATTTTATCTATAGGGATTTCAAATTAATTTTATCGTCTGTTAATTATTTTCATAAAACAATTTCATTTCATTGGGTTATATTGATTATTTGATGTCCTTGATATCCAAATATTATCTATTAAATGAATTTCATAAATTTATTTTTTATTTAAACATTTTATCTATATTTATATTTAATACCATTTATTAATTCATTGATTAATCCATACATTATCATTCTAATCACTGTATGGGTTTATTTTATAATCTCATTCCAACTGAGATTCATTATTTTTAAATTTCAGTTGAACAAAACTATTTTAAAATACTATAAATAAAACTATATAAATATATCCTCCTCTATAAATTCATGATATTTTCATGCAATATTATGAGGTTTTCTACTCTTTAGAGCATAATATAATTTCAATAATAATTTAATGAAAATAAAAATTTATTTTTGTCTTCAATCGAAAAACCATATTTTCCATAAATATGCTCTCTAAAAAAATTATTTGTATAAAATTATTTATTAAATTCATTATTAAATATTTTATTTCCCTAGATGTTTCCATTAGAATCATATTGTTGTATTATGAACATGTAACTTTTCTAACCATTTGATTTTGAAAAAAAGAATTTTATTTTTATCTTTTATAGCATGTACAAAATTAAAATCCAAAATTGCAATAATTTCAATGATTATTCCTTTACGTGTTTCCATGTATACTTTTAAATGAAGTATATTACATAGTTTTAAATATATTTTATGATTTTAAAAGTTATTTTTGATGAAATATATTTTAAAACGTTTTTACATTTTAAAATTTTATTTTGAAAATGAAATTATTAGTTTACTAAGATATATTCTTAATAATTGTTTTTATTTTATTTTTATTAATCAATTTTATGAATTAATATTTTTACATAAACTAATATTTGGTTATGTAGTATTGATAACATCATTATTCCTCCTATGGAAGATTAATGATTACCTTTTCTAAATATATTATTGACATTCACTTCATTTATTCATTATTGTAGTCGGTAAAATTTCCTTGAAAGGTTCACATTCATATGAACATTTGACATTAAAGATCCCCATAATATCTATAATATTTATCAAGGATCTATTAACTAGATAAATTATAAATCATTTCTATAAATTGGGATCTTAATTGAATGTGATTTTTTATTTGTGTAAATATTGATAAATTTCTATCCAATACACAATAAAAATATTTGATGATATGCCACATTTTTTATATTAAATTCATTAGTATTATATATATGAAATTTTTTTACATGATAGATTGGGGTGGTTCATGGTTATAGATTTTTTATAGATTTAGTGATTAAATCATCAGATGAATAAGTATGATTTCCTTAGTTAAATAGGTTTCTACCCATCAGTTTTAATAATTCTTATGGATAAATATTGAAATTAGTCAGATATTGTGACTAATGAACTTGAAGTACCATAATTAAGCTCTTCTATTATTTATAATTCAATATTTTTGTTCATGGGATTTTCAAAATGTTTATATTTATGGAAGCATTTTATTCTCTATTATTGATTAAATGGAAAATATTTTTAGTTATTTTTCCATTCCATATTTATTATAATATATCTAATTTATAATATACATTTTAAGGACAAAATGAAATTTTATTTCAGTTATTTAAATATCAATACTATTTATACTACACAATATTTTTTCAATGATATTATAATTGGATAAAATTACTTCTCTATTTATTGATTACTAGGTTTGGTTTTACAGTTTTATGTTTTTCCATGTTGATTATTCTTATGGATTTTTGACATCATCAAATGTACATAAAAATTTATTAGTATTTTCTCCCGCCCTTATTTTGATTCCATTCCAAACAATCCAGCTATGTTCTACGATTGATATTACATAATATAATATAAGAATAAATAATATTTTTGAAAAAAAAATTGTCTTAATTTTAGTATTCTAATGAAATGTGGGAATCATGTATGTATCTAGATTACCAAGACAAAAAAACAATTTGGAACATTAAATTTCAATTCATTTTATATCATGATAATTTAATAAAATAGGTATTGGCTTTGGGTAATAGTGTTCAAGGTCTCTATAAAATAAAGAAATACAGAATTATTGTTAATGCACGTCCAAGGGAGTACCTGACCCCATTTCTACTTAGGTTCTATCACATGAACATAATCATTGATCATATAAATATAATTAATCTCAACTATATGAACCACCAAACATTATTCATTTAATGGAGATCTGTCACGCGAAACCTTTTGGTTCTTTCCCTTGTAGTGAATTTGGGGGGTCGACTAAATAACCTAATATTTTTCTAAGACCCTCATATCTGTGAAAATAGTCTAGTCTATTTGAGTGAAAAGAAATATGAATGAAATTATCATTAAGAGATATTGTAGAAAAAAATTGGCAAGGAAAACAAATAATTATAATAGATACTACCTCTTTTTATGTGAATTTGGGATATTCATTGAACCTCCCAATAATATGTTCATAATGTACAAATAAATTAATAATGTTCAAAATTATTTTTCACAAAACTATTCTATCATTTATTAGAAATAATAATTTAAAAATAAATTATTTAATTTATCATATAAAAAATTATTGATTGTTGACATATTATATTGATTAATTGAGAAGTAATGTATATCCTTCTTTAGGATTTATCAATATTAATACATCCTATCAATAAAAAGTATGATTATCACATATCACCACATTGTAATATTCCCATGTTATAAACTATGTATATTAAAGGTAACAACAATAATATATCACTATTTTATATTAAAATATATTAAAATATAATTATCACATATTTTTTCCAGATTGTTTTTCATGACCTATGACATATCATACAATATGATATAGAAAACAAAATCATATAGTTTATATTGTCTTTAGTGAATATCTCCATAAATTTCCCACCTGCCCTAAAACATCATTAACTTTGTTACATTTCATCTTGATTTTTATCCTAAATAATATAATGTGAAATCATATAAAAAAGCATATTTTCTTAAACAATATTATAAATCTATAGTGAATATCAATGATTATCTCATAATATTAATTATATTTTGAAAATCCATCGAATAATTATTTTAGATAAACTATAAATAACATTTAATCAAATTATCAACGTTTTATAAAACATTTTTCATATTCAGTCAAACTAAAAGTGTGACCCCATGTGCCATTATAGAATTTAAAATTCATTTAAATTTTTGAGTTTGTAAATTTATGAAAATAGAGTTCACTAAAAAGTAAATGGTGTTACGCATTCATCAATGGAATTTAGTGTGATCTTGTTTTAAAAAAGATAACATTATACTTATTTAAACTGGTATTATCATATTCAAATTTTCAAAATAACTTAATCCTTTATTCGAATACTTTGATTAAACAGGTGATATGATGTATGTCAATACAATGTGAACTACTCATAAATTCCAAATATGTTGAGTGTGGATTAATAATGTTAGTGAACACATCACACATAATTCATTTACGCAGATTCACTCATATAACTCCCCAAATCATTATATATAACCACTAAACATGTAACGTCCTAGTTTTGGGTGCCAAACAGAGGTTCCCCATACCCGGTTGGTCACATTTCCTCAAGAGAATTTCCAGAAATTCCAGAATCTCCCAACTAGAAGTGAGGGCCATGGGTGTGACAGTGGGGACACAATGACATCATTGACATAGTATTGTAGTTGAAAGAAAAATATAAAAATATCATAAGTAGTAGTAATATTCAATAAGTAAAGAGATAAATAATGGAAGTAATAACCATCTATAGCACATATATATAAATGATTCCTGATACATATGTCTAGTAATGTTGAAAAACAATTCATAATGCGGTAATAGAGTAATTAAACAAAGTACAATGAAAAAAATGAACTCATGCATCATTGAATGCCTCTTCTTGGACCCATGCTCTCCAGCTCCACAAGAATCAAGTAACTAAAGTACAAGAGAACATTCCCTTATATATACCTACATCAATATACTAATTTTGGTCCCAAAACAATAACCCAAAATACGATGTGAGACGAATCCTAGTAGGCAACCACCCAAATATATGTGCCTATTGATCATTGAATATATATGGTAGGCAATAAGAAATATTATGTCCTAAATAATGAAGTACTCAAAAGTGAAAAGTCCTACAATTCCAATTGCATTAACATTAATATATTATGTAAACAGAAATAAAAACACTTAAAATACAATGGGAATCACTCATAGTATAATCCCTCTGGATCGACATTAACAAAGACTTTCTAAGCAAGCACTAATCGTCAAATCCACACGTGGTCTTGTATTAGTAACTATAGACACTCTAAGGAAGCCATCAATGTCCAATTACTTCTATGGACTCACAAAGTGAAACTACAGACACTCTTAGGGAACACAAAGTACAACCCCCATATGGTCTGACAATGTAAAAATAAACAGAAACTCTAGATAATCCATCTTCAACCATTCCACATATGGTATACTACCCAAGGTTCCCATAGCCCTGTGTTTCTCAATTGTGGACAATTTTGTTCAAAATCCAATTTAATCTTTAGAACTTCTTGGATAACAACATTCAAGAACTACATGGCTAAGCAGCTCTAACCATCAAACAACATCAGATAATATCACTCCATCCTAAAAAAACTAGGCATGGAAAAATAACATCTTAACCGGAAATGCTAGACCAAATGGTCGAAAAACAAAAAAACATGGGAAACACATCCATATCATGGAAAATATCCCTATTCACACTAATAAAACTCTACTTAGGCACAGTAGTAATTACCAGAAATAATAGGGCTAAAATCTGTAAAAACAAAATAACCTATTCTAGGTTATTGGGAACTTTTCACATAATATTGAAACACATACTATAGAAAGTCACAAGACAACTACCCCATTATTTTACGATTGATATACTCTAACATAGGCCCTTTAATTGGGAAAAAATGATGTATATCCACAAAAACATCTAAAACATTCATCCCAGGATATCTCATGATAAAGAATAAATCAAAATACTAATCACAAGATGTAGGAAGAAATTATTGTGGAGATTACAATGCAATCAATGATGGTTGATTCAGAGAACATTTGATCCATTAGGGGCTCTGGGAAGAATTGTGCTCGTCTATCTCTCTTGGATGATACATCATTAGAAGAATAGGTTTATGTGAATGATATGTGTCACCTGTCTGATATAACAGTTAGAAATAAAAGTACACACTGTGTCTTTTAAAAGTACACAAAATGTATAGGCCTTTAACATGATCTACTTTAGGCAGTCTCCAGATCACCCCACACGACCAAGTACTCAGCTGTTACACAGCTAGTACATGGTCACCCATGACAACCAGATACACTGCATGTACTCCAAAGTACATGACGTGTACTCTTTAAATTTCCATATTATCCTATTTTTCTCAAAAACACTAGAAAATAAAACGCATGCCTAAAAAGAAGGTATCAGTTTTTACAATCATCCCCCCTTAATGAAATTTGTAACTTAATTTACCTAAGTAGGTGGTGTAGAATAATAGTCCCCAAACAGCTCTGGCCACTATGATCACACATCAACCACCCTCCCCCATGTCTCATCCTATACTCACAGGTGCTTCTATAGCACCCACACCAGAGGAAGAGACCAGCCCCATAGAACCATCATTCTACAATCAACAATCCATAAAGTATTCTCCTTGAATGAGGCACCCACCTCTAACTCAACCACCACGAGTTGGAAAACATGAGACGACTCTAAGAAGTAATGTTGTAGTTGAGTAAAATGAAAGACATCATGCATATCCTGGTACCTCTAAGGTAACTGTAACTAATAGGAAACCAGCCTGAATCTCTCCAAAACCTCAAATGTCCTAATATATCTCGATGAATCCTTACCCTGTCACATAATCCACATGTCTTCTTACCTAGATGTGATAGGTAGGCAAACATGATCTCTAACCTCGATCTCTAGAGGATGTCTCTATCAATATTCATAATACATTTGGAATGACTGTGATGAATCCATCCTCTTCTAAATCAAATCTATCTTCTTCATGGTCTTGTGGGCAAGATTAGCACCCAACATAGCTGCCACACCTTCCTACAACCAACATAAGGGTGATCAACATGGCCTACCATACACATCCTTGTATGGTTCCATCTGAATAGGTTCTTGAAAACTATTATTGTAGGAAAACTCCACAATAGGTATGTGCCTCTCCAATGAACCTTCAAAATCTAGGATGCATGATTAAATCATGTCCTCAAGCCCATGTATCACATGCTTGTACTGGATATATGTCTGGGGACAGTATGATATATTCAGAATTAGTTGTGTACTGAAAGCCCTTTGTAATACATGCGAGATTTGAGAAGTAAAATGAGCATCTGTGTCTAAAAAAATGGAGTATGGAACCCTTGTAAACATACAATCTCTCAGTTGTGTATCCTTCCCACCTCATGATCATTTAAGTACCCTTTGATCGGCATGAATTGAGAATAATTCACGAGTCTGTCAATGAAAACCCAAACTGCATCCTTCTCTCAAGGCAACCTTAGTTAACAAGTCATGAAGTCCATTGGGACATCATTCTACTTCCACTTGGGAATAAGTAATTTCTGAAAAATCCTTTATAGTCTCAAATAATCCTTATTCACCTGTAGATATGTGGAACACCTCCTAATGAATCCAGAAACATCTCACTTCGTACTGGGCCACCAAAATATATGGTGAAGATCTCAATACATCATTGTGACTCGACGATGAACTACCCAAACTGAGGAATGAAAGTCCTATATCAGCTCTTCGTGTATATACACACACACCCATGCATGCCTATGAAAGTGAAAGATATCATCATCGATAATGGTCTATCAAAGAATAGGGTCCTCTCCTGACACGCTCTTCATTAGGAATAGGCCTTTAGCATTTGATTGTTTCCTCTTTCGTACTCAATAAAGTAGAGTAGATGTAACAACTATAGAAGAAAGAAACATTTTCCTGTCTTTCGTGCACCTCAAAATGCATCTCAGAGATTAGAGCCATAAGCTGACACTCACTACTGGCCTCCTGAACTACCTATATCTGAGTCCTCCTACTTAAAGCATTATCTACTACATTTCCTTTCCTATTCATGTAAGAAACCTCAAAATCAACGGAATGAAGGTACTCAACCCACCTTCGTTGTCTCAAATTTAGATCGTGTTGAGTAAATATATACATGGGAATATTATGATCAGTGAAAACCAAAAAAAATGCTCTCCTAGAAGATAATATCTCCAATAGGGTAAATCATGAATGACTGTTGACTGGTCAAGATCATGCATTGGGTAATTCCTATCATGTGGCTTCAACAACTGAGACTTGTACACAATGAATCCTTCTCCCTACATAAGCACTACTCATATCCAAATACCTGATACATAAAAGTACACAACATAGCTCTTGCATGGCACTAAAATACTAGTATCGGTGCTGATGTCAACCTCTATTTCAGATCCTAAAATTATGACTCACTAGAATATGTCCACAATTACTTCCCAAACTTCTTATCCAGGCTCGTCAGTAGCACTTCTAAGCATGAAAAGTCATGTATGAAACATCTTTAGTAACAAGGAATCTATAGAAGACATTGTACCTCAATGAGGTTTATCGGTTGATCCCAATAACTAGTTATTCTTAATGTCTCAGTGTCTACCGATACTCATGTACTTGAGATAACATGACCCCTGAAGAGAAAATGTTCTATCTTAAAGTGGAATTTTGAGAGAATAGCGTATAACTGATGCTCTCTCAGTGTACTAAAAATGATCTGAGGATGTATGTCATTGTCGTTTTGAGTGTTAGATTACACCATGATATTGTCCATGAATACTACCATGAATAAATCCAAGAATGGATGAAACACTTGGTTCGACAGATCCATGAAAACTGTAGGTGCGTTCATTAGACCAAACAATATAACCACATACTAATTTAGACCATTACTTTTCTGAAATAATGTAAGAGGTATATTTGATAGTCTAACATGAAACTGATGATAACTAGAACTCAAGTCTGTATTTTAAAAAACCCAGGCTCCTCGAAGCTGATCAAGAAGATCATCAATCCCGGACAAGGGATATCTATTCTTGACCATAAACTGGTTCAACATATAATAATCCACACAAATTCTTAGGGTATCGTCCGACTTCATTGAAAACAGGATAAGCGAACCCTAAGGAGGAGTACTGGTTCATATGAAATCCTTAGCATGTAACTCCAATTATTTCTTCTTGAGCTCATTTAACTTCGGTGTAGCCTTCCTATTTGGTGGAATAGACACCGATGATTCTCCAGGATCAAGTTCAATCGAAAATTCCACATATCGCTCTCAAGGACATTCTAAAAAGTCCTCTGGAATGACATCCGGGAAATTATCGGCAAATAGAGGAATGTCAAAATGTGAAGTCTCTTGGTCATCAAGATATATACTAGAAATCTAGGCTATAACTCCTCAAAATTCAAGATGCTCATGTCCTGCCATGCTTTCCTGGACATCCCATTCGACCTTATGAAGAAATGAATAGCCCACTGGGGATGTGAAACTTCAACTAGGGCGATATCAGTTATCAAAATCCTGGAAGGGAACAAACTAGTCCATTACAAGAATGACATCATAGAATGTCATGTATAGGACATATAGGGCCCATAGGAAGTGAAATCCACTGACCTCAATAGGGAAAACCTTTCAATGATGGACACTAGAGGTTCAAATCCAAATTGGTGTGCCCAATATCCAGATATCGATAGAGGTAATGATGGATATCCCAAGGCACTCCACAATAGCAACAGATATGAAACTATGGGATGAATCTATATTGAATAGTGTAGAAGCTAAAACTGAGGCAACTAGAATCATACCTCGAACATTAGAGGGTCCAGGATCATGTTTTTGCTGTGTATGGTCCACTTCAATAGTTTGACCAGTACCATGACCTTGCCTGACCACACTGAGCTGATCCACCCTATTTTGGAAGAATGCCTAACAACTATCTTTCATTTCCATAACCTCCACCTCTTCATGAATGGTCAAAATAACTTTATCCCCCAGTCTGATATGAGACTAGTGGTACTACTCTGGTGTGAGGAGTCATAGTAGAACCTCTGTCACCTGCTGCTATAGAGAAAAACTCACAGAAATGCTTAAGATGGCCCATATTTCCGCAAGATCATCACTAAAACAAGTCCCTTAGACACAATTTCCTCATATTCTAGCTCTTCCTGCACTAGTTTCACAACACCTATCTACCTGTATAAGAATCCATTTTCTGTGGATACCCACACATAGACTCCATGCAGCACTTCCTGCTATCAGTATGATGGGTACCAACTCCGGATGGTGAGACACTCTAGCTCACATCTCTAGAATCCCTCATATTTTTTTATTGTGATCAGTTCTTGGTTGACTATTGAGGTTATTGGAGTCATCCTGAAGATGTTCACCTGGGATTAGATGTCATGCCGGAGACCATCCTCAAAATTCTTCACAAGAAATAACTCATCTCCTCGTGGAATGGGTGTGAAGCAATACAACTCTATGATTCAGGAAGAATACTACATGACTAAGATAGTACCCTGGTCTAGACTCATGAACTCTCAGGCTCGATCAGCCCTCAAAGACTCTGAGTAGAATTAATCAAAGAAGGAATGCTAGAACTCATCTAAAACCATATCTTCCTAGCGTCCAGCCTATGAGATAACATCCCACCATCACATGGAGGAATATAGTAGATTGTATATAGAGAGCTTCACCCCACTCTCTTTGGGCGTCTCCAGAATATCGTAGATCAAAAGTAGGGCCTCTATCCATGATTCTGCAGTCTGAGGTCCTCCATCCCCTGTAATGGTGGGAGGATGCTACTACTGAACAACCCACATCAAATCTACCAAAAACAGGGAACGAGGCGGTACTCCTTGGTAGGTGTACATGAACATCATAAATACCTCTCAGAATTGTTCAGTGGAACTTGCATATGAGATCATGATGGGTGAGAAGATGGGCACGACTGGAGGATGTGATTGCAGTTCCGGATCTTCCATGATCGGTGTCTGTTCGCTGCCTTTTAACTGGCGTACAACCGGAAAAAGTCTCTGTGACCTAAAACTGTAAGGTCAAACACACACTATAGATCATGATTTACAATGACTAAGTCACAGTTTTGAATAATGGGGACCTGAGAAATAAATAATTCAAATTATCTAAAAAGTGGATACATTGCATGTAAAACTCTTACATGGTGTGTTCTGTTAATCTTTAATATGGATGTGTACTTTTTCCAGACCAAGTCAAGTAACTCCACATTCACACATCATTTTGTTCTAATACATTGTGTGTACTTAAATACTCGTCCCCTTCCCAATATCTTCTACAAGACTTAACCATCATAATTCTCGTAGAGAATGACTACACGGCGTGTTTCTGCATAACACGGTGTGAACTAGAAAAAAATCACAAACCTATGTTTTTAGGCTCACATAGGTAACAAAGATGACTCTACATAGAGTGTTTTTGCTAAACATTGAGTGTATTATGTACCTGTAATCCAACCTTGTCATTAGTTAAATGGACGTACACATGGACCCTAAGACATGATATGCACAGAGGGTACATGACATGTCCCACAAAAATTTCACATCCCCATTTCTCTACTCACCCAACCATTGAATCAGTATTAAACTACATGGCATGAACATAAAATATATAGAGTGTACATAATAAAAAATACTCCTTCCCAAACAGAAGGACTCATGGCATGTATTCTACATTACAGACCATGTATTCTAGGTTTTTCTAGATAGTACGCCTCAGAAACTACTCTAGAAGTCCATAAAACACTAAAACTGACAATAGAGTTCTAAATTCTAATATGTGGGGGCCCATACCCCCATGAATCAAATAATCACATCATATTCATGTCATATAAAAGCATAAAATTTCACGTATCTACCAAATTATGAAAAATGATGGCCCAAAACACCTCAAGAATCAATGTTTGGGGTTCATTAAAATGAAACCTTACACAATCCCATTCCCTATCAAATATCAGGTATTCTATCAAGGCATCTATTACAACAATAACCATATCTTGCACAACATCTAAATAGGAAATTAGTAATTCACCATAAATGGAACAGAAACAATGCATGACATGTGATCAACAGAAATTGCATATATGATTAATGATATGACGTACCCTCATCTGATCAGGCTGCAATAGAAATATAACCTCAATAATATCAACAACAACAACCCAAAACAATTGAATCACCCTATGGTGAAATAAAATACTCTGTAATAATTGATAATCTTGAAAATTTTCAATAATCATGGTAAATTAGCTTTTCCATATACACGGGTAAGCTACTCATAGGCACAACTTATTACAAATTACATATTTCATCCTATTAGTAACTAAAAGATCAAATAGTAAGTCATGAAGAAAATAATGCCTTCAATAACACATTATAACATCCTAGTTCTAGGTGCCCCTCATAGGTGTCATGTACCATATTGGTCACATAACCTAAAGAGAATTTACCCAAACACTAGAGGATGCAGACTAGAAGCGAGGGCATTGGGTTTGATAGCGGGGAAACAATGACCTCACATCCAGAGTAATGCACCAGAAAGAAATAGATAATAGAGGAAAAAGCATAAATATCATGCAATAAGTAAAAAATAAAATATTTGATGTATGAACCAAATGGATCATGTATATATAAATAATAAATGATACATATGTCTAGGAAAGTATCCAACCAGGTCACAATACTAGAATACAAAACTATTAAAAAGTACAATGAAGACAAATAAACTCCAGCCGCATCAAAATATTTAGATTGGTTACATGCCCTCCATCTCTACAGAAATCAATTACCTGATGTATAAGGGATCTTTCCCTTATCAATACCTCCAACAATATAATCTATTTGGGCCCAAAAGCAGGGCCCAAACATGATGTGGGATGAATACCAATAAGAAACAGCACAAAGATCTATTTCTAATAGACAGTGAATATATATGGCAGTCAATAAGCAAAATGAAGCAGTAAACCAGGAAGTAGTAAAAAGTAAAAAATCCTACATCATCAGTTGCATTAATTTTCATATATCCAGTAAGCAGCAATTCAAACCCAAGAAACCCTCTAGGAAATAATCACAGTCAATCCCCTCTAGCTCAGATTTAGCAAAGACTCTCTATGGAAACACCCACCATAAATTTCCCATGTGGTCACCTACAAGTAACTATTGACACATTGAAGAAGTACTCAACATCAAATTTCTATGTGGTCTCAGAATGGGGATCTAATGGCACACATAGGGAGCACAAATTCCATCCCCCATATGGTCTCGCAATGTAAAAGTAAAAAAACACTATAGAGAAGCCCTCATCGTCCATTCCCTCTATGGTCTACAACACGAGGTTCCCACATATTTGTGTATGTAAATTGTGCACAACGAAGTTCAATAACCAATGTAAATTATAAGAACTACATTGATAATAGATTTATAGAACTACTCATCTAAACAACAATACTAATCTAACAGCATTAGATAATATCACTACATCATAACATCACTAGGCAAGAAAAACAAGCAGCCTAACCAGAAAACCTATAACAAACACTCAAAATCAAATTGAACATGGGAAACACATCCATAGCGTGAATAATAACCCTTTTCACAATAAAACAATCTCTACATAGGGACACATGGAATAGAAGGTAATAACATGGATAAAATCCCTAATCATGCAATACCCCATTCAGGGTTATTGGGAACGTTGCACATACTATTCAAAAACTATGGAAAGGCATAAACCACCTACCTAAGCATTGAAAAATCAATATACTCTTATGTCATCCCTTCAATCTGCCAAGAATGACATAGATCTATACAGGAGTCTAAAAATTTCTACCAGGGATATCTCACATAAGAGGATAAATCAAGAGATGGGGATCTAGAATAAGGAGGAACTCACTATGGAGATTACAACATAATCGACAGTGGTTGATTCCGATAATAGATTATCGATTGGGGGCTCTGGGAAGAATATTTCTCCTCGTTAACTTCTAGATGAGATGTCATTAGAATAAGGGGTTACTGTCAATGAGACGTGACCCCAATCCGATATAATAAATTTTAATGAAAATTATGTGACGTGTCTTTGAAAAGTACACAACGTGTAAATGACATTACCAATCCCTGCTTTAGGTGGTCTCTAGGCCACCCCTCACGGCCACATACTTGGGCATTACAATGTTAGTACACAATCATCCATGGAAACTGGTTACACAATGCGTACTCCAAATACATGTTTTCTACTCTTTAAATTTACTAATTCTTCTATTTTTCTCAAAAACAATAGAAAAGAAAACACATACCTAAAAATAATATATATTTTCTTAAAAAAATTATCATATCTATCTATGTAAGTTCAATTCATCTTTATATCTCAATCATGGGCCATGATTTCCTACTCATAATATGAGAGGACACATCTCATCTTAGTTTATCCTTAATAGAAAACACAATCTACAACTTACCCAACCACCCCTAAATTTCTATGTTTCTAAAAATGGATAACAAATATATCAATGTATGAAGATTAAAATTATATTTATCTAACCATAATTAGGTAATCTGATTCAAAATGACACAAGATCCACTATCATACCAAATACATAGTGTATCACACTCGATGTAGAATAATTTTCTAGTCATTATGTAGATAAAACAGTTTTCCTGTCTCATTAAAATATTTTGTATCTCTATATGATATAATTATCACAAAATCATTAAAACATCCTCCAAACATATAATAGATAACGATGAAAATTTAATTGGGTTAAATGAAATTCGTATTCAAATATAAAAAATTTAATTACATGTCTGGTAATATATGCATCCAAACTGAAATAAAGATAAATCTGTGTTTTCATTTTTCATAACATGATATATTTTGGATATATAACCACTTGTAATGATATTAATGGATAAATATATGATACAGTCTAATCATATCACATATGATAAAATAAAAAATATTCCTTTTCTTTGATACATCTTTCGAGTTAGGTTAAACTCATTAAATATCTATGCAATTCTCACTACATCCCAATATAATCATCTGGTAAAACCATCCCACTAAAAACTTTTTTTGAGAAAAATATAAATATAAATTATTTCTAAATAATATTGAGAAATGAATATCATAATCATATTTATCCTTTCTTGTAAAACATTTTTCAAAATATTTTATTCGACAACATCAAATTTTATGATGTTAATAACATATGTTACCTGTAAAGAACTATTTCAATGTTAATCATCCAAATATTCCTTGATTTTTTTTAAAAAATATATTTTTCATGATATCATATAAAAAAACTTAATCTATAAAAAAAATTATTTTCCAACACATCCTATGTTTTTTTGAGATATAAAGTCACCCTCAATTAGTTATTTTAACTATATGTAACTCTTTACGTTGTTATCTACTAATCAACATGAAGCTCTATAAGTATATTTTGTAATATTAACATAGAATAATGATGTGAACAATATTTTACATGTTATCCATGATATTTTATTTGTCTAAAAGTACACCCAATATCTTATTGGAAACTATATTATCTTCAGAATAAAATACTAAGATACAAAAATATCCTTGTGTTAAGAAATAAAATATAATTACTTTTTTATAATAATAATAATATAAAATATTAAAATCCATATTATATATGATAATTTATATGATAATAGATATATTATTAAAATATAAAATTATTCTATAAGATATGTCATTAGATTGTAGAGGGATATATTAGCTTCTTATTTATCAATTTTATTGTATAATCACTTTAATCCAAATAAAACAATTATCTTTATGCTCCATTCATTTTTTATTTTATTGGATCTAGAAATAACCATTTATATATGATTCATGTCATATTTTTTATATGAACACATTGTAAATAAAAAAATTAACTTATCACATAAGAGAAAAGAGATAATTATACTACTCCTTTATTTAAATCCATTTGGGTTTTGAATATTTGTTTTCATTCTAAATGAATGCAGTAACAATCTCATCTAATTAATTCTATTGAAAACTAAAGGATTAAAATATTATATTATGGATTTTTAATTCTTATATATTTATAAAATTTTTATATTAAATATTTTTTATCGTATTCCCAATAAATTTCCTTTTGATTTATATAACACTGATAAATGAAAAAGTCTCTCAATGGAGATTCTCAATCCCCTTATAATATCCTGGATAATATCATCCAATGGAAAATTATCTATTCATACAAAAAATCAATTTAGGATAAATTAGACATTATTAGCTATAAATAAAAATATTTTACATTAAAAAAAGTATTCTTCTCCTTTCTTGTCCTTTTTACCATTAATGAATTTAAATACCGAATAGAACCATGGAATAAACAACCCCAATTTATATATCATAAAAACATTTTGAGAATAAGCTAAAAATTATTGATATCAACAACATTATCAAAATTATTTTTATAATAATAACATAAGAAATTTAATTTCTATAAAATCTTAAAAGGAATCATTAATCTCATTATGTAATTTATATACTCAAACATATTGAGTATATATTCATATACTAACAGTATTTTTCATGTGGTATTTAATGACATTGAAACCGTAAGAACAATTATATTCTTCTTTTAAGCATAAATAATTATATTTTTAACTACTTAAACAAAAGGATATTAGGAATGGTGTTTCAAAAGTACATAACATATTTCTAACATGATTAAGAATGATTCTTATGTTCTTATTCCAGTGCAATATATTTGTTACATTTGTATTCTCCTTTTCGGGAATTGAATCTAAAGACATGTTTAATTATGATGATGTATTTTATTTAAAAAGAGACTCTTATCAGGTAATGTATCATGTTTTACTGTCATTTGATAATAAATTTTATTAAATTTTCCCCCATTATAATGATAACACATTCAATTTTTTATCAAATCAATTAGTGGGTGATGATTCATATTTCAATAACCATTTAGTCTACCATATTGTTCATCTTACCACAATGTTTTTTAATAATGACCTTATACCAATAATATATTATATTAATCTAGTAGGGATGATTATAAAACACTTTTCTTATTATATCATATTTATAAAATGATCAATGTCTTTATAATACCCTTTACAAGAGTTTAATTGCTAAGTATAACCAATGGATATTTCAAAAAATGAGGCACCTAATATTTAAGGTAAAATTATTTCATTAATTATTTACCCTAGATTTTTAATTTTCACCAATCTATTGCATGAAACAACATTATTAAATGGTTGTGGTATTCAAAAATGTTTTCTTGTGAAGGAATCTAAGAATTATTTTTATCATAAATTTTTTTAACTTCACTTAATTATCTAATATTGTTAACATTACAGTTAAAAAAATTCGAATGATTTAGTGTGGAATTTTTACTACCTACAGAAAATTAATATGATCAATCTATATTTATGTATAAATAATTACACAACTCATAGATTATGTGACTAAACAAAAATAAATTTCATCTATATTTATTGTCATATGAATGAATCTACTAGTTCATAATGATCATTATGCCTATAGGCTAGTCCCACTATCTTGTATTTTATGGGAGGTCTGGACTGGAGAAAAATTAACATCGATTTTAATGAGTTTAAATTTATTATGGATAGAATCATTCAAACTAATGTGGACCAACCTCAAAATATTTGGGTTGGATCATGGGATATAAATATATTATTTATTTATCATATTAATTATTTTTGACCATGGTGTTGAATTTTTAGTGAAAAAAATATATTTTTAAGCATGTGATTATTATATATATATGTATATATAAATATATATAAATATTTCAGGTGGGTATAATTTTTTAAATATTTATCATTCATGTATATTACAATAATTTTTTTAAAAATTATTTTTAATATTGATTAAAAATGAGGTCCACCATGTGGATTGATCAATATAATATATAAACTAGATAAGACGATAATTCTTATTCCCCTCATTAAAATTTGGCCAAATTTTACTAAGAATTTCTAGATCCATTTCATAAATGATTGACCCCCCTCTAATGTAGCTCATTAAGATCATCATTATTCATCTCTTAATTTATGTAAATCACATCAATTAATTTACTATATTAGAGTAATACTAAATCAACCATCCATATAATAGTATTCATTTATATATAGATATATGACCCTTGTTTTCTAGAAAAGTCATAAACCTCCATGATAGTGAGAAATCTAATCCAAATACACTCTACTCTTGGTTCAATAGTCAAGGGAGACAATAAATCCATCAACATTTGATCCACTAATATATAAAAATGATAATTAATTTTTTTAATTCAATCTCATAACATAACTCAAATTAATGTCTAGGTAGAAGAAATGCAATTAAATTATCATAACATGCATGTAACCTATTAATTGCATCTATAACAATTTATATAAACACTTTAGCTCAACAATAGAAGAATAAATAAATTAATGTTATAAATCAATATATATTCAGGAATATGACAATAAATATAATTAAATACGAGAATAATTAATATTTGTAAAATGATATAAACTTTTTTAGAAGAATTTATAAATAATGATATTATAAACAGGTTATAAATTAAAAAGGAATAATGGGAAATCCATAATGAAAAAAATATAATCACTTTATATTATTTTCCTATTTGAACATATTCATATTATCATTTATATGTAATTTTAATAAAATATATTCTATTTAATGAAATATAAACACTTTACTAAAAAATTTAAATAAGTAAAAAATATATAAAATATAAATATAATAAATATAAATTCATTGAAATATTTATCTTATAAGTAATAAATAAATATTTTTATAATATTAAAATTATCTCAGTAAATAATGATTATTATTTTTATCATTTCATGTCATTAATTATCAAAATTCCATCGTTAATATAAATTCAGTTATATTTATCCATATTTGTTATAATATAAACATTTTATAAATAATTCTTATAATTTATTTATAATTACATTATATCCACATCATAATTCAAGACATATAAATAAAAAATATATTTAATATTTATAATTCATATTTTTGAATATTAAATTAATAATTTTTTATGAATAATTCATAATATAATTCCAAATAGAATAAAATATTATTATTATATGATTGTTTATAAATTAAATAAACATTAAAAAATAAACATTAAATAAATTAAAAAAAATTATGTTATATAAATCATCTATTAATAGATAAAAAATTAAATTATATTCTAGATCTGTTCTATGATATCTGTTTTATCATAAATAGTGATTTAGATGAAAACTAATATTTTATTTTAGGATTAGTGATTTATTATCGATTATTGATTATCCCAAAATATCATTATTTTTCAATGATATCCAACTAGCATAATCTATAGTTTAATAATTTTTATATTTTACGATTGTAAAATTATTTCTTGTGATATCCTTCCTAGACAACCTAGTTAGTTATCTTACTATATCTCATATTTCATAACTACAACTGCATAATATATTATTTCATGTGAATCATGTCAAAATAGTCAGATATTAAACATTGTATCATATGTTATGACATAATGAAAGTTATATGACTTGTGTTGTATCACTTATGATAATATAACATATCAAACTCAGATAATATATCAATGCATAATAATACTATTTCAAATAGACCATCCATATGTGAATATTTATATCATTTATGATACCTCAGCAAACAATATCCAAAATGATATACATTACATTTTATATTTCTACATTATTAAAGCTATAAATAATTATGGAAATGTTATGATACCATTAAATCATTTTTAATGATTGAATAACATGTCTATTGTTTATGGAAAAAATTAAAAACCTAAAACCCATGATCATGAGGCTTTGAAAAACCGAAACCATATAAAAAATAGATAATGAACATGTATATTTCATTGATGATTGTCTCAACTTGTAATTTCAATCATGTGATTGATGAATATTGATTAGAATAAATCATCTGGTTCCATTATCCATGTCAAATCAATAGGTTGACTAAATCACCTTACACATGGAATGAACACTTCATACAAATATGATATTATAAAATCACTTAAAATGATTAATAAGTAGTAAATTATCAAGTGACTCGTAATAGAAATATTGGTAAATCATCTCACAATATTTTCATGGCAACTATTAAATTTAATATGCCTCAATTTTTCTCCCCTACCCACCCTGTTCTTACTCATACATTTATAATAAATGAGTAAATAAAATAATCGTTACAAATATTTTTTACCACCCAAGGAATTAATTTATCATTTAATTTAATTATATATTCTTCCATATGTTTTCGCATATTAAATATTCTCATTAAATGATAAGATTTCAGTAAAATAAACTCAATGATAAAATATATCACTCATATTACATTATCATTCATAATATTCTATGTGAATTTTTCATTATGATTATAAAATTGAAAATAATTATGATATTTTGTTGTTGTAAAATGGCATTGGATGAGGTAACTACTATATGATATCACAACATCATATTAAATGATATATCTATTGTCATATTATTTAAAAATTCTAACAAATATTTCATACCATATGAAATACTCATATTGTATAATATGATGTAGTCAAAAACAAAGAATTAATTATATTAAGATTTGGTTATTTCTCAATCTAAATTATAATGCACCATGTAATGTTCTCAAGGATAAACAAACGCAAGAAATAATAAGGATAAACTGTGTCCTTGTTATGTTGGTGTGATAGAAATTCCTTAAAAATTTGGGGAACTTGTTATTTCATAAATATATTTCCATTTGAGTCCCAACCCCCATGTGCAATCCAGTATTCTCACTTAAACGCGATTATCTATCTTAATTATGTACAATTTTTAAATATAAAAAAATGGTGTTCTAACCATGTTAACATCATGATATATACAATGTGTTATCCCATGATACTAAATAACTTTTGATCGACGATTAGTCAGTACATCCCTTTTTACTATTTGTTACATAAAGAAAATTATTTGATTTTTTAGAATAACTTGTTGTATAACACATGTTATGTTAATGGTAATAAATTATATTTCATTTAAATTATTTTAAATGAATATGGATGATGATTTGATGACATCCCCCTATCATAAAATTATTACAAGGCCATTCAAAATTGAGGATCATCATTTTGGGATCTGATAAAATTTTTGGAATAGTATTGTTTGAATATATTTTAAATACATTAAATAAATCAATCTTATAATATATGTGGGGGAACTTGTATTCAGAATGTATGGGTTAAATAAAACCACATTTGTCAACCCATATGATAGATTATGACATCTGGTTACTTAATTGAGTTTTTAGTATGTACAAGAATGCACCTTCCAAGATTATTACATGTCATGTAATTATATAAAAAATTATTTTAAACTAAAATTGATTAAAAGTTATAAGATATAATAGATTGTAATTATCTATGACAAATTATTAATCTCAATGTAAAATAAAAATTATCATTTTTAACCGTTATGTGGTGGATTATATCACACTAAAACAATATGAAATTTTTATATGAATTATGTATCATCATATACAAGTCATATGATAAAATTTTGATTTGGATTATTAATTATCTACAACTATTCATTGGGAACATATTTTAAAACATTGGATAATGTTAACAAGAATTTATCAAAAATTTGACATGCCAATGAATTAAAATATTTATGTCATAATATAAAAATATATATAACTAGTTTTTTTAATATAACATTTTTAGTTAAATAATATTTATATTATTAAAAAAATAAGGATCTATTATAAAAAAATAAAGGAGTTTTTGATATTATTAAAAAATAATCATAATCAAATAACGAAGAAAAAAAATCTGATTTGGTCTTGGGAATGGATTGCTGGCTTTCTAAGGACTCTTACATGTGGAAATTTCATAATTTTCCACTGACTAACCATTTATTTCACTCATTTCCATGTTATAAATTATTTTAAGTCACATTAATGCATCGCCCAAAATTGACTGAGACATAAATGAGATTGAAAGATTATTTAATACTTCAAATGACCATTTGAGACTATTTTTTTGTACAACCTTTTGGTTTACTATGATTTTTTCTTCCTTAGAGGATATTGGATGTCTATAAAACTATTAATTTAAAGTATATGGGTTCTTTTCTTAATTAAATTGTGTGAATGAAAATGTGGTTCATATTATTCTATAGTATTACATAGCTAAGAGTTAGCTCTTATATTCCTCACCTAAGTGGATCATTGGAGTCTTTCATAACCATCCAATATTTGATTTCATTAGAAGAGTAAATAACATCACATGTATATGGTTATAATATCAATTATTCATAAATGATTAACATTATACTTGTATAGAAAACATGGTTTGAATTAATCAATTAATGTTTGATATAAATATGCCATCCCTTTTTAAATATGCATTTCTTCTTTATTTTATTTGAAGGTTATTATTACTTGTTATGCAAAAAGTTATGATTAATTGTTTCTTATAATATATACATATTATTGGAAACATAATAAGAACATAGATGTTATATTAGATCCGTACTCAATACATGAAAACATTGTATGATAAATGATTGAATATTATATTGTCAGATGATATATTATCAGTATGTAAAAATCGACCTCAACTCAAATGAATCATTAGTGAATAGTTTATTAATCTAATACATTCCCTTAAGGGGAATCCATAGTAGTGAGTTTCCAATCATACCCTATGTAAATTATCATATTCCATGTGCATTAGCCCAAAAACCCCCTTAAGAATAATGAATGTTATATCTTACTGAAATTGATGTAGATACATAGAATTGTTCAATTTAATGATATTAAAATATGAACCATTGTATGATATGTGATTGGAAATTATTTTTAATTATAATTTATCAGATTAATTAATTTTTTGAATAATAATTATTGTAGAGTTTTTTGAAAATTATAATAATAGGAATTCTATTAAAAAATCTCACCCATATTCATTGGTCTGAGAAAGAAGATGGATATTCCATGTTCATAGGAGACATCCTCAAGATACAAATAGAAGGAAATAAATTCCAAGGACATTATAAATAGTTAGAGGAAAAATATCCATAGTAAAGTATAATAGGAAAACCAAGATATCCATAACCAACTACAACTACATGATTCATGAAAACAATGCTATATAACACAATATATATCAAAACAAACCAAACAATATCAGAGTACCAAGAGGAAAAAATACTAATAAAAAAATAAAAAAAAATAGACTACAAAACCAATAAAGGTCATAGAATCCAATGATACAAAAACAACAACTCCCAACCTTCTACATGATCCTACTACAAAATACATTCCCATATATCATGATGAATCAAATAAGAAATATTGTAGCATTCCATTAACTACAGCATAATAAAAAATATATGGAAACACACCATCATTCCCAAGTATGGAAATTGTAATGAAACATAGTAGGCTTTACTAAAATGATTTCCCAACTCATTACTCTATCATATAAAATGGTAGCACCTTTATATGAAACTATTTTATAATAAATATATAAAATATTTATATCAAAGAAAACCCTTTTCTATGTAAGAAAATATTAATACCGAATGAGATTTTTGAACCAAACCCATTTCATGGGAAACAAAATAAGTTATTCAGACAAATATTTCGCAATTTAATTTTTCAAAACCAATTCCATTTATCATATAAATATAGAGAGACACATATTTTTTGTGTTACTATTGACTATGGAACTTCACATCCAAACTATGTGCCATTGATGGAGGTATATAAAAAACATTTACCATCTCATTCAACTCATGCCTAATCATGTCATCCATCAACCATTACAACACAATATTTCACCAATAATTTTAATAAAACTATTCATATTATTGAAAAATATTTTACAACCTATTTCCATTCAATTAAACAATAAAAAAAATTTAAAAGATTCATTTTAGAATCAATAAATCAATTTCATTGTACACTAAAAAACAAAAATTCCCGAATACGAAAACCCCTCACTAAATATGTTTTCCACCAATAGTTGAACTAAAAGATAACAATAAAATTTAGGAAAAATAATTAATTTGAAAACTTCCCTTCTAATTCTCATAATATGACTTATGAGTGAACTCACCTAACTCATGGAAAATATGGATATAATAATGAACAAACATATTTTTTCCAGAACAAATGGATTTAAATAATACTAACCTATATTTGATATTTTTTAATAATAAAAAATATACATATCTCATCATGAATGGAAAACCGAAACCAATATACATCTTCAATGGATTTCATATATCATTACAATTGAGGGAAGAAGAAAAATATAAGGTAACAATGATGTTAGAAGACATACAATGGATGTCTAGCCTTCAATGTGCCATGATTTTCTATGATATCATTCCTAGATCCAAAATAATGGTATCCAAAGCCTATAGGAAGATATGAGTTGTCGATACAGTCAAAGTAGATTATAAGAATGAAATTAATGATAAAATAGTAGTTAAATCATAAATTTTACGAGATAACATTTGACAGTGCATGGTTAGGGAGCACAGTTAGGTAAACTCTGCACTAACCATTCACAATTTCTATGTACCCAAATGAATAGTTACTCACGAGTGGTCACATGATTTTTAAAAACCGTGCGCCTAATAATACGCCTACCTAGATCCCCATGATAACTTTTTCAATTTTTTTTGGAGGAGATTAGTGGTTTCTACTCCTTGTGCACAAGTCATGAAACTCTATCGGATCCATAAAAACATTCCAATGGTCCTATAAACCCTTCAAAATATTATCCAAATAATTTTAAAATTCAAAAAACATAAATAACGTATTAGAAACATGAAGGTAAAGGGTATTAAATCTCCCTAATGTTGGCCTTTTCATCATCATTTTGATGAAAAATATCATTTCTCTAATAGATATTAGGCCATTTCTCGACCATTGAATTATATAATTACATGGATTATTCTAAAATTAGACAATATCCTGATAATACCCACAATAGACTGATGATTTTTCCATGAAATTCATTCTCTTGGGTACCCACAATCCCTATAATCAAATGAACTAATAAATCATTTAGCTATATGTCAACATGATCTCAACAAATCTCGTGAGCATGATTAAGCTGATAATTTTTCATCTAAGAAACATAATATAAAAAATTCACTAAAATTAACCATTTTGGCCAGGCCAAAAGATATTACATCCCACCATACCATTCATGTATCTCAAAAGGGACTATGTATTTAGAAGATAACCTTAAATTCTTCAATAAATAAAAATGACCATGACCTGGAGAGATATCTAATGAAAACATGTCACTCACCTCGAATGACAATATCCATAAATAATTATGTAAATAGGATTTTAGATGACTCTAAGCCATATCCATCCTTCTCATTGTCACCGAGACCTTCTATATTGTATATTTCATAATGCTTGTCCAAATCAGCAATCCATCACCAATTTCCACCCTAAAAGGTGGAGAAAAACACAAACACCCACAAAATGCCTCAAAACGAGAAATATGTATAATGGCATGAAAAAATTGTTATATAAGAACTTCCCTAATGTTACATGCTCATCCCATGAGACACTAAATTCATTTATTTTATCACAAATCATGTCTTCCAATGTTTCTATTTTCCCTTCAGAATGTTTTACATTATTATAAAGACATGTCCTACTCATTGATTACAAAGTCCCAAGGGATTTTTTAAGGACTTATAGAAATGAGACATAAAACATTAATCATTCTTTGGTACAATAAAAACATATACACCATTCTCCTTTACCACATAACTAATATAGATTGTAGGAAATCCCCCTAATATAAGAGATTCACAAATATGTATGATATGGGAAATCTTTTTAGGATGATCAATTGTAAACCATTTTAAATCATGTTTTTAAACAATCTGTGGTAGACATTTCACAATATCCATCACTATAAACACCCATTTCAAAATAATAATAGGTAATGTCTACAACATACTAGCGGGATGATGGTTCCCAGCATTAACCTTCTAACAGGTAATGTATACAACGTCTATATTTTCTGATGAGAATTCCAAGTCAAATGGTAGAATAATGATGATTTTATTCCCGAAAAGATTTAGGTATGAAAATCTGATTTTGAATCCACAATGCTGAACTCCAATAAAATTATCATCCTTTAATGGTCTCCCAAAATTGAATTTTACCCTCATAGAAACACATTATGGATTTAATGCCTATTGATATTTAATCATATTAACAAAATTTGGAACAACTTAAACTAGAAGTGAAGTAGAAACACTCTCATGGTGTTCACATTCCATGTGAATGCCAGTTAATACTGACATCAACTACAACAAATCTAAGGCCTCTTTTTCCAAATTACCATTCAACATTAATCATAATGAACCTACATCCAAATTACATTTACCTAGTTTATGAATCATGAAAATTATGAAAATTATTAGATGAACTATCCTTCTTCTTCTATCTCATATAAAAATCTACATGTAATAAGTTGTGTTTCATTCTTTTATGATCCTTAAACACCCCCAATATCTCACTAATAAGATAATGACTCCACGACTTCAATGTGCGGTCTATAATATCTTACATCAAATAAAGTGTTGGGATGTTTGTCACATGAAACCATAAATATTTGGATCTATAAGTCGAAACATGATCTCCCTACATGTGAAAACATTCCATAACAGATCACTACAAATCACAATACACCATGATCCCTTTTCATAATTCCAGTAATACCAGGATCGGTTTGGATGTAAGGAAAACCGGTTACTTGTGAAAATAGAAATGAAATTCACGATGAAATTGGAATGGAACATCATTAATTCTCAATTATTTAATAGGTTAACCTAGTAGTGAAAAAATAATGAACAAAACATCAGTAATAACTATCCATGTCAATGAAAATCTGCATCTCAAAAACATTCATTGGTTTTTTTCATGAGGCAATAGCCTCTATTTTTTCCAATCCATAGAAATTCCACTTTCAGATATAACATGGAAATGTAAGATGACATATTTTATCAATAAATAAGATATTTATAATTTTTCATTCATATGATAATTCCTCAATATAACCAACACTATAAAAAATTGTTACTCAAGATCATCTTTTGTCCTTGAATACACTAATATATCATCCACAAAAACCACCACAAAATAGTCCTTATTCGTCTAAAATAACTGATTCATCAGTTAAAAAAATTATAATTGTTAATTTATAAGACTTAAATTCATTACCACATACTCATAATGTCCATATGTACTAATTAAAATTATTGTTAGAATATTAAACTATATAAATTGTAATTTGTGATATCTCGATTGCATGTAAAATTTAATTAAGCACTAGGAACCCATTAATTTATCAAATATATCATCATTAAATGAAGTGGATATTGATTATTTATCTTATAATTGTGATGTTAATGACAATAAAAACACATATGAAATGTTTCATTGTCCTTTTTCAGAAAATAAAAGATAGGTTCTTCCCATGATGATGTACAATGCTTAAGGAACCCTATTCATTCCATATCCTCTAACAAATATTTCATTTCCCTTTATTTTTCTTGTTCCATCCAATGATACAGAATCAAAATAAGCTAGTAAATAGGATTAGATTAGTCATAAAATCTGAATCACTTTTACATGGTATCCTTGATTTTTTTTCAGGAAAAACATCTTGAAATTGATCACCATCTACAATAAAAATAATATTCTTGTTCTCATCTACTAATGATAAGGACAAATATTCAGCCAAGTATGATATTATTTCAATTAATAATGCTATTAAAGTCATTAAATATGGTTTTACATTCCATTATTCTTTAATGTGATACTCAATTCCATTATTAGTCATAAAAATAATCTTTCGGGTATTACATCAATCTCATCCTGGAAAATTTTTAACTAATCAGTTACAAGGATTATGTAAAATACATTCATATCTAGAACCAATAAATCTTATATAAAGTCATATAATTTTAATTATATTTATTTTGATTATTCCGTAAGGTTTATACATTCCCCTTTAATTGAAGAGTTGGATAACTAAAAACTGAAGGTAACATATCAATAATTAAACATAGAAAATGAGGAAAAGTTTGTAAATAAATTAATTTGAAGTACATGTATCAGAAAAATCATACATAAGGTGATAATTCAAAACAATCCTACCTGTCACCATTGACGATCTTTTTGACCACCCATAATAACATGATCTCCTATTTAAAAAATCTTACTCACAACTCTTTGTTATTTACTTCACTTTTCATATTTACAATTTTTCATAATCATGTTTTTTTATAATCACCATTTCAAGTAATGCTCTCTTGACATGTTGAATTATACATCTATCATCCCATCAAAGAAAAAGATGTTTTAGAAACATGTGACGTGTATTGAATAATCATCCATTGATAACTACAACAATAGCACTCTAGAAGTCCAATCTGGATGCAATTGTGACAATATCTTGGTGCTTTAGTACAATCTTTCTTCATGTTATCCAAAAAACTACATTGGAATCACCCTAGAATTCAATTTTGTTTTTCAGGAAGATTCATAGATCTAGAAATTTTATTTTGAGTCATCCCACTACATTGTAAATATGTTTCCCTCTTCCTCTTATTCCCAACAACAGATTTACAACCATTCCCAAATGGTTCCAATATTATCCCCTACCTATTTCTCTATATCTGTCCTGTTCATCAAATGTTTCTTTATTGACAACATCTATATTATTTATTATACCATGTATTGAATTAATTGAGAAAATATCATGTATTATATTAGATTAAAAAATTAATTCCTTCATGGAAAAACTTGTAGAAACCTCATGTGGAAGGTGGAGTAAATTGATTAATTTTTCCACATACTCTTTCACAGAGGGGTTATTGTATTTCAATCTGAAAGAGTCCCACATTCTTGGGATTCTTATTCTTTCAGGATAGAATTTTCTATTAAAAAATTCATTGAAACCCTCGCATGTACTGCCTCAGTCTTATTTATTCTGAATTTCTAAATCCAACCACAACCTGGCAAGATTCTCCATCTTGTACATTTCGAACTAGAATTTCAATTATGTTGTTTATTGTTGAAATCAAAGGTTTGATTATTTCTATTCACCCACAGATCTCCTCTCTCTATTTTTTTATGACCCTAAAATATGGGTGGATTATATCAGGATCACTTTTCCTCAGTGATACTCCCTGGGATGGGAGTGAATAAAGGGAGATAATGACCCCCAAGTCTCACCGCCACTAAGACATGGGTTGGCGACTAGTACAAAGGGAGTACAAATATCAAAAATATGAGAGTTAGTACGATTTTTAAGAAACAAAATCAAGAGATATAATGGATCATCCACAATGAAACTCTAAAACATATTAAAAATAAATCCAAAACCATCCCACATGAATGTTTAAAATAGAATTGACAAAATACAATGAAAATGTATCAAAAGAAAAATACCTAAAGTATAAATAACTAGTGTCATGGATAATATCAAGATCCATGTTAGTAAGGTCTAGCACTATCCATGAAATCTAATTTTAACCCAAAATGTAGTTTATATATGTAGGGTGATCCTAAAATTATACTTATTATGAAATTTGAGGTCTCTCAATAACATGTGAATGTGGCATACTAATGCACATGTGAGATAACATAAAAACCAAACAACACCTAAGAAGGTATAAAAACCATGCCAACCTATCCAAGGAATCTCACCAAATAATGATATTCATGTAATATAATGTAAGGGACATAGATGATAGAGAACCCTGCATGACATTCCCGCCAATTATCCGCTCTCACAACCTAACCCAAAACATTCTGGTTCTCCCACCACTTCCGAACATACTGCGTCACAACCAACCAACATGCACCTGTGCCAAAAACCACATCACATCCCTCCAACATATAATTATGAAACGAAATACATAAAATCTCATAAATACATTGTAAATTATAGTAAATATTATCATGAATACTCCTAGGAAATCACAACTCATCTCATCCCGAAGCCACCAAGGAAATCTCAACTCACCTACAAAAACCTAGGCATCACCAACCACAACCTAGACAAAGAATCATGGGATGTACCTACATGTACGAATGTGTACGGATGTGTGGGTGGTCGTCCATCGATTCCCCAAAATATATTTTTGGAAATGATGTCCTCCACCATGACGATGGGGGTGTTTCACACATCTTTTCCAACTAGGTTGGGAACACATGTAGAAATAAAAAATAAAATAAAAGTATATATAAAAGATAACAAAACACTTATCTCAACCTATTGGTTTTCAGAAAACAACAAACTCACAATACTACCACCATTTACACAACCTCTATATGCACTGTGCCACATAATAATCCATAATCTCAATTCACATTCCCAACCAATTTCGATTAACCATGAATGTTTCATTAATTCATTCATTCCTCATGAGTCCCCTCTTAATTGAAAAATTAATTATTTAATCACTCATTTATTCCATAATTATCCAATTAACTACCTAGAAAAAAATACAACAAGAAACATAGAGAGATCAATTCATGGAGAAAAACTAGGAGAAATACTAATTCTAACCATTACGAATATTCTTTAAAGTCATCACTCCAAATCTATCCACTCACAACCAAAAACAGCAACACATAAAACCATAACTAGTTTGGAAACCATGATACACCACACTTCTAATCTACCCCACAATGGTCATGACACATCCCTTGGGGCCCGTGCCATGACTACCCCAAGTCTGACATTCATTGGCCATGTAGTAGGCGACTAGCACCAGAAAATAATATCACTAAAACGGGAAGGTTGTTCCTTTAAACCTATACAATCAAACAAACTATAACACAACATGAAGCTACCATGAAGTAAACTGATATAGTAAAAGTGTGATGAATGTAAAGGGGCCAGAATACAAGACCAACTAAAAAGTACATGTACTAATGAAAAGTAAAAATAACTTTGGAATGTGAAAAACATATCTTGGATCTTTCACTAAGGATCATACCTAAAGGGTAGGTACGGTTCACGATCAGTAGTCCCTACGTCACATTAATTCAAATGGTCTACCTCCTACCTCTATCTAGTCCTAGCTTCATCAGCCTCGATCAATGTTGTACGTCGTTTTCACAAGACACAATAAGGAGTGCATGTAGACTATGAAGGGTTGAGTATAATGATAATCAGTACGGACCCCAAAACCCCTGTAGGCCTCTCAGAGTTCCACAAAGGATAACCCACAAAGCACGACCACCATCTCAAAGCACAAAGCGATTAACATCAACTCTACACAGCTATATGCCCTTTCATATACCTATGTTATCAAGATATAATCGTCCCATACATGAGGGAAAATTATCATAAAGGTAATGCCACAAAGGTATAATTACATCCCAAGAAACAACAGGAAGATACATGTACCACACATGTAATGCCACGAAGATAACACTACGAAGGTAGAAGTACCACATAGGTAACTCCACGAAGAAAACACCATGATGGTTGAATTACCACACATGTAACACCATAATTTTATCACCATGAAGGTAAAATTACCACACATGTGTCACAATGAAGATATCACCAATAAGGTAAAAGTACCACACAGGTATCACTGTGAAGATATCACCATGAAGGTAAAAGTACCACACAGGTATCACCATGATGTTAAAAGTACAACACCGGTATCACGAAGAAGGTAAAAGACTAATCTAACAACATGTTTTAATTTAAAATATTGAAGTTCATATGATTAGTCGTGAAGCTAGATCATCTTATTCTATCAATAGGGACTGCTGCTAACCATACTCTGTCTAACCCACACAGGATCGATAGGTAACTAGCCCCTGAAATGACCAACACAAGATGGATAGGTATCTAAACCCTACAATGACCCTCATAGGATTTGACCCACATAGGATCGATTGATAACTTACCCCCACAATGAGACATAAAAGATCTGACCCACATAGAATCGATAGGTAACTAACCCCCTCAATGACCCACACAAGATAGAAAGATAAATAACCCCCATAATGACCCACAAAATATCTAACACACATAATATTGGTATGAGATGACCCACATATGATCATTGAGAACTAACCCACACAACATCTGACCCACACAGGATGGGTGCTGACCCACACAATATCGGTTGGTATTAACCTCTGTATGATTTATCTCCAACATCTGCCACTCCGCCAGCCACAGGACTCCTTGCACCCGGTGCGCTCGAGTTCTGTAGAATCTCCCCATGAGATATTGGTCATAACTAGACTACCTATAACCTCCAAAAGGGAGCTTCCCCATGAATCTATATGTCATAAGGTTTGCAATGTGACACATGGTGCGTCAATTGGGCACCCTGTCTTTGAGTTATATGTGTTTTAGCTTGAGGGGCCCAGTTGGCTTTAGGTGTTATTCAACCCTTCCATACACCATCTATCTCCAAAACACAAGTGGAGTATACCAAAATGATATTAATGATCCAAAGATCACAACACTATAGATGATTCATCATATGGGCTTCTGGTTGTCATGATATGGCCATTTAAGTATTTCAAGGTCATGTTGGGCCCGGGTCTAGTCTGACACCGTCCGTCTAACCCGGCCTGCCCGGTCTGGGCTACGCAATAGAGGGCTCGGACTGCTGGACTAGGGTCCAACCCAACCCATAGGGGGGCGGCCCACAATGGTGGCCCGCAAATGGAAGCCCTCAAGGGCTACCCGACCATAAAAAAGGGGTGGCCCGCAATGGGTGTCCCACAAGGGGCGGCCCACATTGGGTAGCCTAGCCCACATAGGATAGCCCAAAAATAGAATCCTGCAAAGGTTCATCCTAGTATGGGGCGACCTGGTCACATGAGGTGTGACCCGATTTGAGGCAGAGCGTGCCCTGATGGCGGTGAGGTCAGCCAGTAGGCAGCCCAGCCACGTGAGGCGTGGCCCACAAGGGGGTGGAAAGGCCACGAACTACCCTAGTTTTCAAGGGGGGAACTATTCCCCCAGTTGTCCCAAATGGCCCGGAGGCCATTCAGTTTTGTGAAATGGTGGCCCGACGTGGGTGCAAATCAGTTTCCGTGGAACAAACGCAACGAGTTCCTCCTCTATTATGGCTTCGGCTGTGGATTCTACATACCGACAGAGTGATGGTCGTGCCGCCTCTCCTTCTGCAGCTAGATAAAGTGCAGAAATCCTCCTTAGATCACCACAACTCTTGATCTATGTCCCATTTCACTATGGCGGTGTGCGACAGCATGCCTCACCACGTCTACGGTTGGCTGGTGCTGACCGTTCTGATGACTAACACGTCTTTGTTCTGTAGCCTCCTCTTGTGGTGTGCGTCAGCACACACATTCTTTGTAGTCGGTCGGTGTCTATACGCAGGAGGAATTCCATAATGAACACAATGGTGTAGAAAGATAGTGGTGGCTTCGGGCTGGGTTCATTAGGAACGCGCCCTCCGCGTTATTTTCTAAACAAGAGGGAAGATAAAATGGGGTTTAATAATGATTGACTTTAATTTAATTGAAGAATTAAACCCTTACCACAAGAACAATGGTAAGTTATCATTTTTTGAAGTTGTTTGGTGTTCTCCATCCATCGCAACGAGGTTCCAATGACGCTGCTCGTACGTCGATCGTTGGATCTTTGTTCATTGCCACTCGTCAAAGCCCACAGGAACTGGCTCCATCCATCAAGGGTTTGGAATCTCATTACTTGGTTAGAACTGTATTTCATGGAGAATTAGTGTTGATAAACCATCTAAAACTCCTTTTAAATATGAGAGGGGGAGGGTAAATAATGATGTTGGGATTTAATGGTGGCTCGTTTATTTGGAAGTTTCCTAATTTTCCAACTTTGTAGTTACATAGATTAGAGGGTCAATCCATTTAATGTCTTGAAACATCACTAGCCCCACACTACGCTTGTCCGTTGGAGGATAAGAATAAAAATAATATAATAAAATTATTTTATTATATTTCTTTTAAATACTCAAAAAACCTATTTTTTGTCCAGACCTACTGTTGTCAATGTAAAGACTACCTTAAGCGAATCCAAGTGCTGCAGATTCAATGTTTCCATTGGATTAATGATCCAAGAACCAGTTCAAAAGGTAAGAAAATCTGCTCATGTATTTACAGAACGTTCTTGAGAAAAAGATATGAAAATTATTAACAGTCACCCTCGACTCGGCGCAGTCGAGGTGAGGCTCTACCTAAAGAGACCAAGCCCTCATGAGCTGAACGATACTCTCAGATTTTCAATCCAAGTTACTGGTTAGAAGTTATTGATTTTACAATAAAATAATTGTCACTAAATTATTTTATTTATGACAAAAAACTAACATTCACTGGTGGACGACACTGGAAAAAGTCAGTGTCTACCTAAAGAGAACATTCCCTCTCGAGCTTAGTGGTGGTGTCAGATTTTTAATATGAGCCACCATTCATGAGTTACAAGCATTTGAAAAATAAAATAACATTATTTTATTTATGTTTATGCAATTTTTAGGTTTTCTCAATAGATTTCTGTGCCAACTAAACATAAGTCGCACCAAGGCTAAACCCACAATCCTGGACACAACGATGGCATCAGAATTATAATATGGGTAGCCATTTATGAGTTATTCCAAATTTTCAGAAAAACTGCATATATACGCTAATTAATTCTTAAAAAAATTTCCACAGACCACGATGGGCACTCCAGGCATCAGAATCACGCGCCGTCAATTTTCACTATCTCAAAAATTAATTCCATATTATTAAAAAATCGTACATAAATTTTGGGATATTAAATTCTGCCAACCATAGGGATTTAAATCCCCAAATAACAAAAATGGAAAATCAAACAAATGAGGGTACTAAGAATGAATTTGATCCTCTATCACACATGTGCATTCCTATAGGTCCCCATACTGCCACCAATCTCGCACCAGAGGGATTAACCATCCACGAATGACACACTCTTATTGATCCTCTATCTCTATTGGGAACTTCATAAAAGTATCCCCATTGTCAATGCTCATCTAGACCAAGTTGATAACGTGTGATGGATCATGAATACATCTCTTCAGTGACGACCCAGGGAAAAAATTATGCACCTGGTGCATCTGTGGGGAAAGAGATAGATGGTATGCCACCACACCCACTCTATTGATAATCAAGAAAGATTCGATTACCACGGAGATAACATCCTGCCAGAGCTAAATCTTTGAAAACCACTTCAAGGAGAGACCCATAGAAAGATTTGGTTTCCCTCCTCCTATCGGCATAATACTTCTATCAGCTCTGTGCATTATTCACTTGCTGACAATTGAGGCATCATCATACAAACTATGTCTCTCCTTCCATAATCAACGGCGACTAGTACTTATGCCGGATGTCCTGATACACCATCACCACTTCAGGATGTACCACTAAGGGTATGTATGGATATCCCTCAACACCTCCTCCCGAATAGTCTGTGGTACCATGTCAGATCCTCTGAATAGAAGGACGTTCTACCCAACTTCATAAAATCCTTCAGGAGACCATCTGAAGGATATATGAGCATGTCGGTCCTTGTAGTCAATGACTCAAAATGTGCCCCCCTAATTTTATAAAGAATTGGTGGAGTGACAATCATAGACTGTAGGTAAGCTACTCCATCTTTATTGACGAATGATGTCTATAGTGTGACTAGATATTCTGATGCCTCACTCAGCAGTTGTAGACCAGAGTTCCTACTAACTGCATCTTCTACCATGTTTATCTTATCAGTAGTATACACTATCCCAATGTCATAGTCTTAGAGGAAATATTTCCATCGTCGATTTTTCCACATCTGAAAGCTCTACTGACACTTCCTCATCCATAGGAAAGACTCTCCCTTCTTCATCAAAGATGAGAAAGGTGTCGCAACCCTGGAAAAGTCTGGCTCAAAAATACACTAGTACCCAGCCAAAGCTAAAGTCCCTCTCCCTTCAGTGAGGTAATCATGGAAACATCATTCGTAAAGATGTCCATGAACTCTACAACTCATGTTGGGAACTAGAAACTAAAAACATCCACTGCCATGGGCGTAATGCTAGCCGACTGAAGAGTTATCAGTTGCACCCTCCTTTGAATTAGTTTAACATATCCTGCATGGGTTTCCTTTTTTACTGACCAAGGAAAACCCCAATCCAACATTGTAGATAAAACACATCCTTTATTCCTTATATATTAAATCAGGGTAAAAACTCTTGATATCCAGTCCATACCCAAACTAACGTTCTAAGGCCTCAATTCTCTCACCAAAATTTTTTCAACCGAAACTCTCACTTCAAGGGTCGGATCACACAATGGGAATATGTGTGATTTTAGAGTCTCTAATTAGAGGTATCCAAAGATTTAAGGGTCAAGACAATAATTTAATTGGAAACTCTAGGTCTTCAACACGATTCATGGAAAGAAGGAATTATTAGTTCTTATGTCTATTAAGACTCCATCTAGTAATAGACAATGACAGTACGTCTAACCATTCCAGGAGCCCTTGGGTCACACTCTTTGATGGCAAGTAGCAACTCCCTTCCCTTTTCCTCCATCTCCCTGAGCCTGGTGGGAACCACATTGAGGTGGTGGTTGTAACATGTCAAAATGTAAACCAACTCATGCCGCACTCTTAGCTTCACTTCCACATCTACTACCCTATAGATCAATCTATCCCAATCACTTCCAATTCCAAAAACATTTTACACACCCACGTCTCTTAGACATGCATCTCTTTTCTGCTTTCCCACCATTAACATTCACTGGCTGCATCCACTCTGCCAAAGAATATTCAACCACAATGTTTATCTCTATCACCCTATCATAAGTAGGAATTTTTAGAGGAAATTTTGTGGCTAGGATTTCCCTAAAGGCACCTCGCTCGGACATCCGAGCCCCGATGCACTGATTGTATAGTATTAATCGAGTACCTGGAATGGTATGTACGTTTTGGTGAATACTCAGCTACCAACATGTCATCATGCCGATGTTGTAGAAGATCTAGGGAACACTCACCCCTTATATTTTTATGGAAATAGACCACCTACTCTAAGTAAGGTTCTAAAGCTTGTCCACTGAAATTTCACCTCATTGCAACATAATGGTAATCCAAACCCAGTCATTATCTTATTAAGGCACGTAGAAGGCTCTCTACCAGGACCACCATCTAATCACATGGATCTCTGGCTAGATGGAAAATTGGCCTCCTCCTCATGCTAGTCCTTAGCCGCATGTGATTCGGGCTCTCCTACAAACCTCATAGGCCTCTTCCATAGGAACTCGTGCAACGCACTCAGTCGGCGTTCACTATCTACCATTTTGGCAAGTGGTAACTACTACCCTTTGGGTGGTGGTGGTGGTGGTAGAGCACCCGAAGGTGCCAACCCAGTAAGAGGGCCCTGCATCGGAGCCTCATTGATCAGTGGGACAATATTGTGTACTCTCTCAGGAATCCGAGATGCCTATCTATTTGAATACATCGTAATAAAAAACAGATGATACACGATCAATAAGTTATAACTGCTGAGCTGAATGATGAGAAATCACTACCAAAACTCATCAAAAACACACCCAATCATTGCTTCCGTGTACTGAGTCAGAAATCTGAATTCAAGGTTCTAGTGTATGGATACGTTGGCCGCCACATCAAAACTAGACTCCTCAAACTAAAAAACACACACATAATAAATAACAATACTACTACATTGAAAATATCAAAGTCCTAGTTCATCTTTAGAACAAACCCCTTTGATACGACTTTGTCATGAATCATCCCTCCAGGCCCATGCCTTGACTACCCCAAGCCTACCAACCATAGGATAGGGGCAAGAGACATGAGCCGTAAAGGAATATACCTAAAATGGGAATGCATTTTCTTTTAACCAGTACAAACACACAGACTAGAATGCAACAAAAAGTAACCAGAAAGTACACTACTATAGTAAAAGTGTGCTGAAAGTAAAGGGTCATGAATACAAGCCCAAATAAAAAGTAAAAGTAAAACTAAAAATAAAAAATACCACACGAAAGTGAAAAATAACTCCTATATCATCCACTGAGGGTACTACCTGAAGGGTAGGTACAACGCACAATCAGTAATCCTTGCGTCGCGTCACATCAAATGGTCCACCTCCAAGAACCATACGATCCTGGATCCCTCAGCCTTGATAAACGTTGTAAGTTGTCTACACAAGGCAAAATAATGTTCAGGAATATCCCTTGTATCCTATGTTTCATGATACGCGGTCGGTACCATGAGACCCTTGTAGGTCTCCCGTAGTTCCAAAAAATAAAAACCACAAAACAAGACCTCCATTTTAAAGCACAAACTGATAGACAACATCTCAACATAGTTATAATCCCATTTATATAAATAAGTTATCATTATATAAACATCCCATACATGAGATAAGATTACCAAAAAGGCAACGCCATGAATGTAGAAGTACCACACATGTAACACCACATGGGTAGAAGTACCACATAGGTAACACAATGAAGAGAACACCATGAAGGTAGAAGTACCACATAGTTAATGCCACAAAGACAACACCACAAAGGTAGAAGTACCACACATGTAACACCATGAAGATATCACAATGAATGTAAAAGTAACACACAAGTATCACCACAAAGATATCACCACAATGGTAAAAGTATCACATAGATATCACCGCGAAGATATCACCACAAAGGAAAAAGTACCACAATAGTATCACAATGAAGGTAGAAGTACCACATAGGTATCCCTACGAAGGTAAAAGACTCATCTCACACTAGTTATTCAATGATGTATAGAAGTACATATGATTAGTTGCGAAACTAGATCATCTTATTCTATAAAGAAGAACTTCTACTTACCGTACAGAGTCTGAACCACACGGGATCGATAGCTATCTAACCCCTATAATAACCCACACAAATTTTTCCCCACACAAGTTCGATAGGTAACTAACCCTCGCAATGACCAAAACCAGATCTGAACCACACATCCCAAAGACCCACATAGGATCTGACCCACATTGGGTCGATAGTGAACTAACCCCCGCAATGACCCACACATGATCATTATGCACTGACCCACATGGGATCACTGAGTTTTGAGGCACACAGTATCTAAACTAGATAATAATTATTTTGACCCACAAAGGATTTCTCGGTACTAACCTCTGTATGATCAATCTCCAACCCCAACCTCACTGCCGGCCACAGGATTCCTCGCACCCAGTGCGCTCGAGTTCCGTAGAATTTTCTCTCGAGATATCAATCAATCCTCGAATTCCACTAAGATCCTCAAAGAAGTATCCCAAAGGACCGTCATGTCGTAAAGGTTCCAACGCGATAGAAATTGAGTCAATTGGACGTTCGGTCTATGTGTTACAAGTGTTTTATCTTTGGGGGCCCAAATGGATTCGGGTTCGATCCAACCCGACTATACTCCAACTGTCCCAAAATCACAAGTGGAGTATACCAAAAAATAATTTCATGATCCAAGGATCCCAATGCCATAGATGTTTCGATAAAAATGTGTTTGGTTCCCATGATATGGCCATTTAACTATTTCGGGGTCCAATGGAGCCTAGGTCCGGTCCGACCCGGTCTAACTGACAGGGGACAACCCGGTCTTGGCTGGGCCTTGATGGGCTCAGCCTGCTAAGATGATGTATAACCTGACCCATAGGATGTTTTTCCACAATGGTGTCCCATAAAGGCATCACATCCCACATAGGGGGCCGCAAAGGGTGGCCAACAAGGGTGGCCCCAACCAAATAAAATGGGAATCCCGCAAAGGGCGGGCCGCAAGGGTGCATCCCAACACCAATAGGGTAGCCCGCAAAGGTCGTCTCGGCCCATATCGGGATTCACACTATGGGAATCCAACAAGGGGGTCACCCGGCCACATGCGGCACCGCCTGGTCCGAGGTGGAGTGTGGCCCGCTAGCAGCACAGCTTGCTGGCACTACGGTCCGCTGGCAGGCGGCCTGGCCGCTTGAGGTGCAGCCAACAAAGGGGTAGCTCAACAATAGTTCTCCCAAGATGGAACGGGGGAAAACATTCCCCCATTTATCCCAAATTTCCCAGAGGCCATTAATTTTTTTGAAAAAGTAGAACCAGGTGGGCCCCACCCGGACGCTACATAACCCACATGTCGGGTTCGTCCTCTGTCGTATCTTCGTCTGTGGATTTTTCTCTCTACTGGCACGCTGGTCGCGCCACCTCTCCTTCTGTAGCTGGCTGATGTTTTGGCCACCTCCTTCGATCACCATAGCCCTTTGCTCACTAGATGTGCATGATTTTGTGACGCACCTCCTCTGTGGCAAGCCAATGATGTCTATTCTGATGATCGTGGAGGCATTGTGTCGCGGCCTCCTCTGAGGGCAGGCATTGGTGTACACCTTCTTTGTATCCAATTGGTGTCGTCGTGCTGGCGGTATTCCACAGAGAACTCAAGGGTGTTTTAAGATAACATAGGGTTCGAGCTAGTTTTGTTAGGCCCGACCCTTCGTGATACCTTCTAAACAAGAGGGTGGATAAAATGGTGTTCAATAAAAATTAACATGAATTTAAAACAATTAGTAAACCCCTCCCCCAAGAACTATGATGTGTGCATGTTTGTGGAAGTGGTTCAAGGTTCTCTATCCTCTACATCTAGCTTCCAACATCACTGTAAAAACCAGATATTTTTATGAGAAATATTTTGTTTTAATGTTATATACATCATCAAAGGAATCTTTCACTACACACAACACTAGCTTGGCTTCCTTTACATGGAATCATGACCTTCTTTAATAGCTTGTGTCGTACGCAATATCGAGTTTCACTAAACAACGATATATTAATAAAATATTATTAAAACTAGCCGTTATGAATAGTAATAACCACTTTTTGAAATTTTGTAAATATTATTTTCCAAAATGGACTTCATTTTTGGATTCTGAATATCTAAATTAGCCTAGGGTGAAATTTTGGTATTTTTCTGAAAACATTAAATTTTTTTTGAATAGTTAAAACATTATATTACTATTTAAAAACCGACTTTTTATTTAAATAATTATTTATTTTATTTATATTTATTTTAGGTCAAAATTGATAAAAAATACCTATATAAGTTCAAATTAATTCATTGGAGTCATTTTATAATAATTTTAGATAGACAAAAATTTTATTGAACTTTTCACCGACTTTTACCCACCATCTAGGAGAATTTTAAAATTCACATAAAATGTAATTTTACCGCTTCTGTGAGTGTAATTTTGAAAATCTGAGAGACATGGTTAATATCAAGGACTAAAATGTTGTTCAATAAGATGAAAATAATTTTTGGTGAATAGTAACTTTTTACTTTTTTTACCACGGTTAAAAGTAAATAGTGTAATTAAGGGTAAACATGATTTTATTATTACCCTAAAACATGTCCTAATTCTATTTGATAAGTATAATTCAACCAAAAAGAACCTTAGGAATAAAATATGACCATTTTGGTCAACTTGGATTAGATTAGGACATTTAATATTATTTTATTTAAAGAATAGTTAAAATAGTAAAAATCAAAGTTTAATAACTAAAACATTTTTAATATAGGGTTGTACATAAGATAAATTCAACTATAAATATTAATTGGAAATATCAAAAGATTTCCTACATAATGGTATTTTATTTATAATTTTTAGACATTAAATAAATTAATTTATTTATGACGCAATGATGATGCAGTAATTATCTTAATAATGAAATATTACCCAAATTAATATTATAAATACACAAATAAATGTAATTTGAGACTTCTTATTAATTACAATAATTTTATTGGTTAATATGACATGTTAGTATTGATTTAAATAACTTTTTTTGGAACTAATCATGCTGTTATGATTTCAAATAAATCAAGTACCAACTAGTATCAAAATAGACATAAAATAGTTTTTAAAAGAAATATTAAATTACTAATTGTTATTTTTTTCTTAAAAATCTATGGATTGCCCAAATGACATAGATAAAGTTATATATATTAATAATAAACAACTTGGGGTTATTTTGGCTTGTTATAGTATGTTTATTAACCTTATTGTGTAAGAAACAAAAAGACACGGTAAAAGTAAAATAATTTAACTTAAAGTTAAATCTAAATTATAAGGATAAAATAGAAACCTAAACTTGTCTAAATTATATTGGATGAGAGTATTTCAACCCATAACAACCTTATCTTAAAAAAATAAATTTGGAGCTATTAAATACAGAATATGACTTTATAATAAAATAATATTTTTCGGTTTTCCAAAGGTGCCCCTCTCCTCCCTTATAAAAGGGAACATCCTCCCTATCCTCCTCACACCACTTTGAGCATTCAAGTTCATAAAACCCCTTCCAATTTCTCTTCTACAATTATATATAAACGTCCTAGAGGTTATGGTATTCTTCAAAGACCATCTTTAGTGCCCAAAGAGGAGGTTAAGAAGAGGCGCTTCAAAGAAGAGGTAATGTCCGTTACCGATTATTTCAAATTTATTTCTTTTTATACTTCTTATTATTTAGATTTTTAATTATTAAGTAATAAAATCAGTGTCACTAATATATTGATATGTTATTATAAATATGAAACAACCATATTTCACCTTCTATCCATCCTACAGAAAATGAAATCACCGCGCGTGCGTACGTACGGAATACCGTCTCCATGTCGTGGTGTAATCTATTTTCCACTACCACCATATTTGGATGGGAATAATGGTGTATAGAATATCATATATTTTATTATTTTAAATTGATATTGATTCTGAAATAGTATACATACACCCCAATACAATTCCACGATCATGGGAACGATATCACCACTCGTGCGTACGTACTGAATACCGTCTCCACGATGTGACGCGACTCGTTCTACATGATCTTCATTTCATAATGATTATATAAATGAATTGAATGAATAAATATGATATATATTACACTAATACCATTCTGTAAATGAGGTATATATAACCTAAAAAGAAGAATTAGAATATATTCGTCAAAACACGCATATGAAAAAAAGTAATAAACACCAGAATTACAAGTAGCAATGAAATATTACTAATAAAAAGATATTAATATGACTATTTATGATATCATAACAATTATTATGATTCTTGAATATGTCAATGACATTATTTAAGTCATTATACAGGAGGTTCAGACACTTACGAAAAAATTCGGACATAAGGTTAGGGAAAATCTCGCAATCTCAATTGTTATTTGAGATTGTTTATACATCAGAATTTAATGGGGAATATTTATCATCCACATCCATGTTTCCTCAATATTTAATATTATTTATATCCTCCTACAATTTTTTTAATCCAATTTTACCATTCGGTGAGTTTTTAGTAAAAGATATGTAAAGAATCTTTTGTCGTTTTTTCATACGAGGTACTTTTTGACTTTTCTGGCCAAAGTACGAGAAGAATGTTTCCTTAACTTATACGACATGATTGGATTTTTAGAAAATTATTTCCATGAATCTTCCTTTACAAGTTTTCATGTTTCTTTTTAATCAACTTCTTTTAGTTTAAAATTCTATGACTAGTTAAGAAAGGAAATATGTTTTTGAAGTAGAAAGGATATTTTCCTCAAGAATGGAGTTAAAGTGTTTTATCAAAATTATTTTCCATCTAAGATAATATAGGGTTCTGTTTATATCCCTATTTTTACATTGTTTTGATTATGTTATGATGTAATTGTTTTTATGATGTCTTTTTATATTATATGGATTATGTTATGATGGAATGATGATAAAGAATCCCATTTTTGTTACATGGGTTATGCTCTGATGCATGATTTATGATTTTCTGGAACACATAAGAATTGTTTCATTATGAGATTGGTGGGACCTATATCTCACTCAAATGCATTGGGTAAAGATTTATATCTCATGAGATACACATGGATGGAACGACAGGATAATCTGGTTCAGTGAAACAGGACTGAAACGAGGAGTGAACTCGGTTCAGAAATGGAAATTGTCCGCTAAGATAGTCGTGGTAATGAGTCTCGACTAATATGAAATTATTCTCTATGATTATGTGTGTATTCCACAAATATTCATGTTTTATGTTATGATTATTGGGATTACATTTCACTACTATGATTTATCCCATGCTATGAAATTATGATCTCTTTTGCAGGTTAATATTTCCAAAATGTTATGTTCAAATCAATATGATGTGATTGATATTTTTTTTACCCTTACTGAGCATTTGATCTCAGCATTTTGTATGTTTTATTTACCCAGGTCAGGAAGAAGGTTATTATTTAGGATATTCCAAAGGGGACTCTAGATATGATGGAATAAATGGGAGATAATATAGATGCTTTATGAACTAGTTGTTTATGTTTCCCAGTTTCTAAAGACACTATACCTATATGGTCCTTTCATTGTTTTGTTATATGTTTTAATAAGTATGATTAAATTTTGAAGTATTACTAATTTATGTAATGTTTGGGTTGTTATAGTTGGTATCAGAGGAAAGGTATAGTCAACCATTGTAAACTAGGATGTGAAAGCCTTAGTAAGAACCCCTAAGGATATATCTAAGCATAGAACACAATCTTAGTGTTTTAAAAATGGCCATGAAGAACCTATGATTAGACCTTAAGTGTGATATTTTATTATTGATTATGTGTTTTTCCTATTATAATTAGTGTTGCTCAAACTATTCTTCTTGGTTTTAGTCAATGGCTGGAACCCGATGGAACCGTGTTAACGCGGAATGTGACGGGCAATGAAATGATTTTACCCTGGAGAAACCAAACGATATGGGAGCAGGAATGAAAAATCTTGTAGCCATTCTCACACAACATTCTCAAGCTATGAATCATGCAAGTATTCCAAACGAGCAAAAGAAGGAGCAACATTCTAATGAATCCTTCATGAGGCAGCGTCCACCCTCATTCAGCGGGTCTACTGATCTATTAGTTGTTGAACAATGGATCATTACTACTGAAAATATATTTTCAGTTCTTCAATGTTCTGAACATGAAACAATCATCTTAGTAGTGTATCATTTGGAAGGTGAAGATGATCAATGGTGGAATATTATCATGAATACAAGGCCAAGGGATGAAATTGAATCCATGGAATGGGACGAGTTCATGAACTTATTTTTTAATAAGTACTTCCCTCGTATTCTTCGAACAAAGATGGAGAAGGAGTTTCTTGAACTGAGGAAAAATGATGATGAATCTGTTGGTACCTACGAAGAAAATTTTACAAGGCTTGCAAGGTACACTTCTGGGATTATTATCCAACCTGAGAGTAAGATTGATCGATTCTTTAGGGGCTTAAAACCAAGTCTTCAAAGGGCGTTAGCCATAAGAGACTTCAACAGCTATGAGGAAATCGTTCGATGTGCTCTCAAGGTTGAGATGGAGACTGGGGTAACCCATCAGTCATATAGATTTGATAAGAAGAGGAAAATGTAATTCAAAGGAAAATCTAAAGACCACACTGAACATAAGATGATTTGTCCCTTATGCTCAAAGTGTGGAAGGAAACATGGTGAGTGTTTTCTTAAAGGGACAAGTAAATGTTTCAAATGTGGAAAAGAAGGTCATCAGTCATTTGACTGTCGTAATGATGGGAATAATATGTCTAGTGATGCATACAAAGAAAAGGTTACGCAGAGTGCACCTCCTACACTTCAATGTTACAAGTACAAGTAAATGGGGAATTATGTCAATAAATGACCTAATCCAAGGGTTGTTGATGATGATCGACATCCAAAAACTCTTAAGTCTAAAGATAATGGAAAGTCACATGCAATTTCTATATGTGATGTGGCGTATGAGAACGAAGTGGTGAATGGTACACGTACCATCCACTCTAAAGTAGAAAATGTTTTATTTAATTATGGATCCAACCACTCTTTTATTTATGAAGAATTTTCTAAGTTTATCGATGTATTACCTCAACAATTAGATGTTTAGTTAGTTTTGACAACTCGTAATGGCACAACAGTCACATCAAAATTTTATAATAGTTCTTCGATTAAAGTTTGTGGGAAAGAGCTTCCTGAAAATCTTGTGATCCTTCCTATAGTGGAATTTGATGTGATTCTTAACATGGATTGGATTTCTTTATATGGATCTCATATCAATTTCCAAATAAGGTAAGTCACATTTCATATTCCAGATCAATCTATGATCATCTGTCGATTCAAGGATGAACATAAACTTCTAGTGGAAATTTCTTCCATCTTATGGGTCTTGATTCCACTAAATGAAGGTTATTTATCTCAAATGGTTGGTGAGAACCCCATGATTAAGAATATCCCCATTGTACGAGAGTTTTATGATGTCTTTCCAGAGGAATTTCCAGGTTTTCCACCAAATTGTGAAGTTGAGTTTTCAATAGATTTCGTACTGGGTGCAATGCCTATTTCAAAGACACCTTATAGAATGGCCCCAATTGAGTTGTAGGATTTGAAGAAGCAACTCCAAGAGAATCTTGATAAGGGATTCATATGACCTAGTGTGTCATCTTGGGGAGCACCTGTTCTATTTGTTAAGAAGAAAGATGGATCAATGAGACTCTGTATTGATTATCGAGAACTTAACAAAATCACTATCAAGAACAAATATCCTCTCCCACGCATTGATGACTAATATGACCAACTACGAGGAGATCAATAATTTTCCAAGATTGATCTTCGTTCAGGGTATCACCAATTAAGGGTCAAAAGGGAGGATATACCAAAGATGACTTTCCGTACAATGTATGGACACTATGAATTTAAAGTGATGCCATTTGGTCTTACAAAAGCCCCTTCTATCGTTGTGGATCTAATGAATAGATTCTTTAGAGAAAATCTTGATCAGTTTGTGGTAGTCTTTATAGACGATATTCTTGTCTATTCGAAGAGCAAGGAAGATCATGAAGATCACTTGAGAATTGTATTGAAGACCCTGATAAATGAGAAGGTTTATGCCAAATTTACCAAGTGTGAATTTTGGCTTCAAAAAGTTTCATTTTTTGGTCACATAATCTCAAAAGTAGGGATATCTAGGGATCCAGCAAAAACAGAGGTTATTGAAAGATGGTCGAGACCAACAATAGTAACTAATATCTTAAGTTTTCTTGGTTTGGCTGGATATTATCGACATTTTGTGAATGATTTTTCACGATTATCTAACCCACTCACCAGGTGGACTCGAAAATGTTTTAAGTTCATGTGGATGGAGGAATGAGAAGAGAATTTCAAGGAGTTTAAAATAAGGTTATCCAGTGCACATGTTCTCACACTTCTTTGTAGTGGAGAAAGGTTTGTGATCTATAGTGATGAATCCAAGAAGGGGCTAGGGTGTGTTCTTATGAAAAATGATATGGTGATATCTTATGACTCGCGACAGTTGAAAATACATGAGCAAAATTACCCAACTCATGATTTGAAGTTTGCTGCGGTAATCCTTGGATTAACGATTTGGAGGTATTAACTTTATGGTGAAAGGTGGGATATTTATACTGATCATAAAAGGTTAAAGTATATTTTCCCACAAAAGGATATGAATATGCACCAAATAAGATGATTGGAGTTGTTTAAGGATGACGATTGCTCAATTAATTACCACCCTGGGAAAGAAAACATGGTGGAAGATGCATAAAGTCAACAAGACCATGCTAGCATATCCATGATGAGGATCACAAAAGATCCAATATTTATGGATTTACAAAGGATGGATCATGGAATTATAATAGAAGGGAAAAATCATATCCTTCTCAAAAGAATGTTCAACCAACTATACATGTGACGATCATAGAGGTACAGAAATAAGATGTAGAGTTTCAAAAGAAGGTGAGAAATGTTCTAGAATTCAACCTTGATTGTGATGGGATAATAAAGATTAGAAATAGGGTTTGTGTTCCTCCCATCCTAGAATTAAAGAATGATATTCTGGATGAGGCTCATAGTTCTTCATTATCTATTCATCTTGGAAGCATGAATATGTATAGGGACCTGGAAGAGTACTTCTGGTGGGATGGCATGAAGAGAGATGTTGCTGAATATGACTCCTGATGCATGGTTTGTACGCCAGTTAAAGATGAGAAATTGAAGTCTATGGAGATATTAAAATCATTACCCATACCCGAATGCAAATGGGAAAACATCACTATGGAAGTTGTCACTGGACTTCCTAAAACATCCATAGGCAATAATGCTATCTGGGTCATAGTTGATCGTCTTACAAAGTCTGCACACATCATTGATATTAGAGAGGATTTCTCTCTGGATCAACTTTCCAGGATATATGCAAAGGAAGTGGTAAGATTGTATGCAGTACCACTTTCCATTATATCTGATTAGGATCCGAGGTTTACCTCAAAGTTCTGGTGAATTCTTCAGCATACTCTAGATACAGAGTTGAGTTTCAGCACTTCTTATCATCATTAGACTGACGGTAAGTCTGGGAGGACAATACAAACTCTAGAAGATATGGTGAGAGCTTCCTCTATGGAGTTCAAAGGTGGTTGGGATCAACACCAACCATTGGTGGAATTTTCTTATAATAATATCTTTCACTCCAGTATTCAGATGGGTCCTTATGAATCTCTCTATGGAAAGAAATGCAAGACTCCAACTTGTTGGAATGAAGTTGGGGAAAGAAAGCTATTAGGACCTGATCTTGTTGATGAGATGGCAGAAATGGTCAGATCTATTCAACAACACATAAGAGCAGCTCGGATTCGACAATAAATTTATGTTGATAACCGAAGAAATGGCCTAAGTGGGTGATAATGTGTTCTTACGAATATCTCCATGGAAGAGAGTAATGAGATTTGGAATGATGGGAAGGATGATCCCTAGGTATATCGGTCCTTTCGAAATAATGGATCGTGTTGCGAAAGTAGCTTACCGATTAACGCTTCCACCGAATCTCTCTCAAGTTCATGATGTGTTCCATGTATCTCTCCTGAGAAAGTACATTCCTGATCCTTCACATGTACTATGCTCAGAAGTTGTACCGCTGGAGCAAGATCTTTCTTATGAAGAATAGCCGATAGAGATTCTGGATCGTAGAGAAAAATTTCTATGGAACAAGACCACTTGCTTGGTGAATGTTTTATGGAGGAATCACCAGTTAGAAGAAGCTACATGGGAGCTTGAGGATATGATGAGGGAGAGGTATCCTCATCTGTTTGTTACCAAGTGACGAATGTTGAGGGCGAAATTCATTTTAAGGGTGGTAGAATGTAACACCCGAGATTTTTATGAGAAATATTTTGTTTTTATGTTATATACATCATCAATGTAATCTTTCACTACACACAACACTATCTTGGCTTGCTTTACACGCAATTGCGACCTTCCTCGATAGCTTGTGTCGTACGCAATACCGAGTTTCACTAAACAACGATATGATATTAAAATATTATTAAAACTATCAGTTATGAATAGTAATTACCTCTTTTTGAAATTTTTTAAATTTTATTTTTCACAATGGACTTCATTTTTTGATTCGGAATATCAAAATTATCCTAGGGTGAAATATTGGTATTTTTCTGAAAACTTTCAATTTTTGTTGAATAGTGAAAACACTGGGTTACTATTTAAAAACCGACTTTTTATTTAAATAAATATTTATTTTATTTAAATTTATTTTAGGTGAAAATTGATAAATAATACCTATATAAGTTCAAATTAATTCATTGAAGTCATTTTATAATAATTTTAGATATATAAACATTTTATTGAATTTTTCATCGTCTTTTACCCACTTCCTACGAGAATTTAAAAATTTGCATAGAACATAATTTTACCACTTCAATGAGTGGAATTTAAAAAATCTGAGAGACTTGGTTAATATCAAGGACTAAAATGTAGCTCAATGAGGTGAAAATAATTTTTTTTGAATAGTATCTTTTTACTTTTTTTACCACGGTTAAATGTAAATAGAGTAATTAAGGGTAAACATGATAATATTATTACCCTAACACATGTCCTAATTCTATTTTATTAGTTTAATTCGACCAAAAACAACCTTAGGAATAAAATATGACCATTTAGGTCCACTTGGATTCGATTAGGACCTTTAATATTATTTTATTTAAAGAATAGTTAAAATAGTAAAAAACAATGTTTAACAACTAAAACATTTTTAATATAGGGTTATACATATGTTAAATTAGACTATAAATATTCATTATAAAGATAAAATTATTTCATACATAATGGTATTTTATTTATAATTTTTAGACAATATATAATTTATTTTATTTATGACACAATGGTGATGCAGTAATTATCTTATTAATGAAATATTAACAATATTTAAATTATATATATCCAAGTAAATGTATTTTGAGACTTTATATGAATTAAAATAATTTTATAGGTCAATATGACATGTTAGTATTGATTTAATTAACTTATTTCTAACTAATCATGTTGTTATGATGTTTAAAAAAATCAAGTACCAAATAGTGTCAAAATTGTCATAAAATTGTTTTTAAAACAAATATTATATTATGAATTGTGATTTTATTCTCAAAAATCAAAGGATTGGCTAAATGACTTCGATATGGTTATATATATTAATAATAAACAACTTGAGGTTATTTTGTCTTGTTATAGTAAGTTTATTAACCTTATAGTGTAAGAAAACAAGAAGACACGGTAAAAGTAAAATTATTTAACGTAAAGTTAGATCTAAATGATAAGGTTAAAATAGAAACCTAAACTTGTATAAATTATATTGGATGGGAGAATTTTGACCCATACCCACCTTATCTTATAAATAAATCAATTTTGATCTATTAAAAACTGAATATGAATTTATAATAAAATTAAATTTTTAGTTTTTCCAAAGGTGCCCCTCTCCTCCCTTATAAAAGGGCACCTCCTCCCTCTCCTCCTAAAACCACATTGAGCCTTAATGCTAGGAAAAACCCAGACAATTTATCCTCTAAAATTCCTTATAAACATCCTAGAGGTTCTGGTCTTCTTCAAAGACCATCTTTAGTGCCCAAAGAGGAGGTTAAGAAGAGTCGCTTCAATGAAGAGGTAATGACCGTTACCGATTCTTTCAACTTTATTTCTTCTTATACTTCTTATTACTTAGTTGTTTCATTATTAAGTAATAATATCAATATAAATAATATACTGATATGTTATTATAAATATTAAACAACTCTATTTCACCTTCTATCCATCCTACAGAAAATGAAATCACTGCGCGTACGTACATACGGAATACCGTCTCCACGCCATGGTGTAATCTTTTTTCCACCACCACCTTACATGGATGGGTATAATGGTGTATATAATAACTATATATGATTATTTTAATGTGATAATGATTCCGAAATAGTATATATAAACTCCAATAAAATTCCACGATCATGGGAACGATATCATCGCTCGTGCGTACGTACGGAATACTGTCTCCACGAAGTGATGCGACTTGTTCTACATGATCTTCATTGCATAATGATTATATAAATGAATTGAATGTATAAATATGATATAAATTAAACTAATATTATTCTGTAAATGAGTTATCTATAACCTAAAAATATGTATAAGAATTTATTCGACAAAACACGCATAAGAACAAAAAGTAATAAACACCTGAATAACAAGTATCAATGAAATATTACTAATAAAAAGATAATAATATGACCATATATGATATAATAATAATGATTATGATTCTGGAATAAGTCAATGACATTATTTAAATCATTATACCAGAGGTTCAGACCCTTAGGAAGTAAATCGGACCTAAGGTAAGGGAAAATCTCACAATCTCAATTTTTATGCGAGATTGTTTATACTTCATAATTTACTGGGGAATATTTATCATTCATATCCATGTTTCCTCAATATGTAATAATATTTATATCCTCCTACAATTATTTAAATCCAATTTCACCCTTCGGTGAGTTTTTAGTAAAATATATGAAACGAATCTTTTGTCATTTTTCGTACGAGGTACTTTTTGACTTTTCCGCCCAAATTATGAGAAGAATGTTTTTTCACTTATACGACATGAATGTATTTTTAGAACATTTTTTCCATTAATCTTCCTTTAAAGGTTTTTAATTCTATTTTTAATCAACTTCTTTTAGTGTAAAATTATATGACATGTTATGAAAGGAAAAATGTTTTTTAAATAGAAAGGATATTTTCCTCAAGAATGGAGTTCAAGTGTTTTATCAAAATTATTTTCCTTCTAAGATAATATAGGGTTCTCTTTTTATCCCTATTTTTACATTGCTTTGATTATGTTATGATGGAATTATTTTAATGATGTCCTTTTATCTTATATGGATTATGTTATGATGGCATGATGATTAAAAATATCATTTTTATTGCATGGGTTATTCTATGATGTATGATTTATGATTTTGTGGCACACATAAGAATGGTTTCATTATGTTATGGGTGGGACCTATATCTCCCTCTAATGCATTGGGTAAAGATTTATATCTAATGAGATAGACATGGCTGGAACGACAGGTTAATCCGGTTCGGCGAAACAGGACTAAATCGAGGAGTGAACTCGTTTCAGAAATGGACTTTGTTCGCTAAGATTGTCTTGGAAATGAGTCTTGACTACTATGAAATGATTCTATATGATTATGTGTGTATTCCAAAAAGTTTCATGTTTTATGTTATTATAATTGGAATTACATTTCCCTATTATAATTTATCTCATGTTATGAAATTATGATCTCTTTTGCAGGTTAAGATTTCCCAAATGTTATGTTCTTATGAATATGATGTTATTGATATTTCTTTTGTTTACCCTTTCTGAGCATTTGAGCTCACCCTTTTGTATGTTTTCTTTCCCCAGTTAGGAATAAGGTTATTAAGTAGGATATTCCAAAAGGTACTCTTGATATGATGAAATAAATGGGAGACAATGTAGATGCATTATGAACCAATTGTTTATGTTTCCCAGTTTCTAAAGACACTACACCTATACGGTCCTTTCATGGTTTTTTTATATGTTGTAATAAGTATGCTTTAATTTTGAAGTATTTAATATTTATGTAAAGTTTGGGTTGTTATAATAACAACTTGTACGTCGATCATCAGTTCGTGGTTTTGTATCACTCATCAATGACCACTAAAACTGACAATGTTCTCTAAGGGTTTGTCGTCTAGGAACTTGGTCAGCCCTTTTTTGCTTGGAAAAACAAAGCCGATACACCTCCCAATGCTCCATATAAATAGAAGAGGTGAAGGGTAAGTAAATGCAATAGAAATTATTTTTGGCTTCTTAATTAAGAAGTTTCCTAATCACCAAACATTGTGATTACTTATATTGAAAGGTCAATCTATTTAGTGTCCTAACACATCGATGGCTCCACACTCTATTTTCCTGTTTGAGGATAAGAATGAAAATAAAAAAAATAAAAAAAAAGTCCAAAAAGTTAGACTTTTCTCCAGAACTACTGCGGTCAATGTAATGTCTCCCTTAATCAAATCTCGGCACTACAAATGCAACAGTGCCCTCATATTTTTATTATGAGCACTGGTTCAAATGATATGAAATTCCACTTTGGATTTTACTGAACATACCTGAATAAAAGTTCAGAAAATTATTTAAATTCACCCTCACCTCACACCGGTCGAGGTTAGGATCCACCTAAGGGAACACGCCCTCAGTTGATGAATAGTACTCTCGAATTTTTAATCAGAGTCACGGTTCATGGGTTATAAGTTGTTGAAAAACTAAACAACATTATTTAATTATTTTATTTACGGTTATGTTATTTTCAGTTTTTCTAACAAGAGGACGACTCCGACATAACATAAGTCTCAACTAGCATAAAACCGCCATCCAGAACACAAAGGTTCCCTGAGAATTCTGATCCAGAAAACCATTTACAATTTATTATTCTTTTCCATGAAAACTGCTTATGTGCACTAATTAAAGCATAAAAAACATCGATGGATAATTCCGAGCACTCCGGGCCTCAGAATCACGCACCATTAGATTTGGAGATCTTGAAATAATTCCATAAAATTTTAAAAAAATGGAAATTCTTGGATATTATATTCTCCGCACCATAGGTACTTACATTTCTGAAAGAAAAAATAAAAGCAAATCAAACAAATGATTGTACTAGTCCAAAATCTGAGTCTCCCACTCCGATGTGCTCTCTTGGAGTTCCTTGTGCTACCACTGAACTCGCACTAGAGGGATCAACCATCCACAAAAGACTCTCTCCTGTTGATCCTCTATCTCCAATGGGAACACCGTAAAAGTCACCCCATCATCAAAGTTAAACATGCCCTAGTCATTAACATGTGTTGGATCATGCACGCAACTCATCAGCTATGACCCATTGAATAAATTATGCAACTGGTTCATCTATGAGGAAAGAGATAGATGGTACGACACCTCTACCACTATGATTAGAATATAGAAAGGTCTAATTAAACATTGAGATATCATGCCGCTGACCAAATCTCCGCAACCATCGCCGAGGTGAAACCTGTAGGAAGACATAGTCTCCCTCCTCCTATTGAGATAAAAATTCTGTTGGATCTATGTAGTCATTACATGCTGACATGTGAGACATCGTGAAACAATCTTTCTCACTCCTTCTTTCCTCACTGGACAGCAGTACTGATGTCAAATTTCCTTGTACACCTTCACCAATCCAGGATGTATCACTAAGGTTATTTATGTAAATCCCTCAAAAAATCCTCCTTAAGCATCAGTGGTACCTTGGTTCTTCCCCGAAAGAGGATGACCTGCTCCCCACCTTTAAAAAATAATTCTGGAGAGTGTCTTGAGGATAACTAAGCACATCGGGCCTCTCAGTCAACAACTCAAGCTGTGCCCCCCCAATTTGTTGACGAATTGGGGGACTGAATATCATCGAATATAGGTAAGTTTCTCCATTTTTATCAATGAAGGATATACACAGTGCTACTAGCTACATTGATGCCTCGCTAAGCAGTTTTAGACTAGATCTCCTACTGACTCTGTTTTCTACAACGTTCCCATTCCCAGGAGTACAGATTATCTCAATTTCATAGTCCTAGAGGAACACTAGCCATCATCTCTATCTAAAATTATGAACGCTCTCCTGACACTTATCCATCCCCAGGAAAGGATCCCCCATCTTCATCAAAGATGAAAAGGGTGTCGCTACCCTGGACAAGTATGGTTCAATACTGCAGTAGAACCCAGCCAATGCAGATGTCCCTCTCCCTTCAGGGAGGTAATCTGGGAAGCATTTTTGAAAATATGTACTCACACTCTGCAACTCATGTTGGTAACTGAAAACCCAAAACTCCCACTCCCATGAGGGTAATGCTGGCCGACTGAATATTGGTCGGTTTCACCCTCCTATGCATGAGTTTATTCAATGCTGCATGGGTGTACTATTTCACCGACCAATGAAAACCCCCTTCCAAAATTGTAGATAAACATCAACCATTTTTTCCTAATATACTCAATATGAGTATGAATTTAGGATGTCCATTCCATACCCATACTAATGCCATAAGCCTTGAAACTACCACCAAGAGGATCCCAATAAAAATCTCTCCTTAAGTGTCAGATCACACCATTATCATATGTGTGATTTTAGAGTCTCCACCCAAAGGTATTTCTAAACATATAGTTCAATTCCATGGTGTATCTATAATCTCTAGGTCTTGATCAGGATTCATGGAATGAAGAAATGATTAGTTCCTATGTCCATTAATATGGCAGCTAGTATTAGACATAGACAATACCTCTAATCCTTCATGGATCCAAAGGGTCACACTCCTTTACCATATTCAGATACTTTCTTCCCCTATCCTCCAGCTCCTTGGGCCTAGTGGGGATCAAATTGAGGTGTTGGTTGTAACATGTCGAAATTCAAACCACCTCATGCTTCTCTCCTAGCTCCACTTCCACATATGCATCCCAACAGATTTACTTTTCCATATAACTTCTTCTTCCGAAAACATTTTACATGCCCATCTCTCTATTAATGGCATCAGTTTCCTGCTTTCCCACTATTAACATTAACTGGCGGCATATGATTTGTTAAAGAATATTCAACCACAATGGTTCTCTCTAGCACCCTAAAAAATGTAGTAATTCTTATAAGGAATGTCTTGGATCGTTTGTCCCAAAAAACACATCATTTAGAAGTACGATCAGTAAATCACTAACTGTACCATATTCATGGAGTACCTAGAATGGTCAGTACATCTCGAGGAATAATCAGCTACCGACCCATCATCCTTCCAAATATATTCAATCTCTACGGAACACTTACCCCTTAGCATTTTATGGCATGAGACCCCTACTTCGGGGAAGGTTCTCAAGATTATACCCTGATAAGTCACCTCATCAAATGATCAGGGTAATACAAACCCTCTCATTATCCTATTGATCCACGTAGAAGGATATCTACTGGGACCACCATCTGATCGAATGATTCCCTGGCTAGATGGAAACTCAGCTACCTCTTCAAGCCAGTCCTTAGTTGTCTATGAGTCGGGCTCCCCTCGGAATGTAAAAGGGCTCTGCTGCTAGAACTTATGCAACGCGCTCAGTTGGTGTGCACCATCCGCTAGTGCGGTTGATGGTAACTACATCCCAATGGGTGGTGGTGCAACTGGTACACCACATGGAGGTTCCATCATAGTAAGTGGGCCATGCACCGCAGCCTCGTTGCTCGGTGGGTCGTCATCAGGTAATATCTCAAGAATTTGAGTTGGATATCTATGTGGAGACATCCTATTAAAGAATATATGTTCCATGATCAATAAGTTATATCTGGTGAGCTTCCTCAAGAGAAATCACCAGATAAAACTCTTCAAAAACACATGTAATTAGTGCATCTGTGTACTAGGTTAAAAATCAGAATTTAGGGTCCTGTTGTATCGATATGTCGGCCGCCACACCAACACTTGACACCCCAAAATAAAAACCACACTCATAACACATAACACTATTGAAACATTGAGAAGTTCAAAGTCCTCATTCATCACTTGAACAGACCCCTTTTGACACCACTTTGTCACAACCCATCCCTCAATTCCTGTGTCGTGACTACCCCAAGCCCACTTTCTATATTCCAGGGCTAGAGAGTATCACCAGAAAGGCATATCCATAAAACAAGAAGAAATTTCCTTTATACCTGTCCAAACGCATAGACATAAATAGAAAATGAACCAATAAACAAGTAAACTGTAGTTGTAAATGACAGCAGAAAGTAATGGGGCCAAGAATAGAAGCCAAATTGAAAAGTAAAAGTACAACTAAAATGTACCAATACAACTAGAATGTAAAAAAACTCTAATATTTTCCACCAAAGTTCCTACCTAAAGGGTAGGTACAACCCCTGATCAGTAGTCCTTGTGTCACATCACCTCAAATGGTCCACCTCCGAGCATCGTCCAGTCCTGGCTCTCTCAGCCTCGATCAACCCTATACGTCGTCTGCACAATACACAATTAGGTGCAGTTGTAACTAGTGTAGGGGTAGGTATAACGATATTATGTGGGGACCCTGGGACCCCCGTAGGTCTCTCATATTTCCACAACGTAAAAAACACAAAGGAGGACCTCCGTCTCATCGAACACAACAATAGACATCTTCTCTGCTTAGGTATATATACATTCATATACCTTAGTAATCAAGATATCCTCATCCCATACATAAGGGATGATTACCACAAAGGTAATTCAATGATGGTATAATTAACACACAAAAAACACCATGAAAATCCAAGTACCACATTGGTAAGTGCATGAAGATAACACCAAAAAGGTTGAAGTACCACACAAGTAACACCAAGAAGTCAACACCATGAATGTCGATGTACCACATAGGTAACACCGTGAAGATATCACAAAAAATTTAAACATAACACAAATGTATCACCACGAAGTTGAATGTACCATACAGGTGACACCATGATGATATCACCACGATGGTAAACATACCACACTGCAATAACCAAGAATGTAATAGTACCACACATGTATCACCACGACAGTAAAAAACACAGTTCACTAAATGTTTTCAGTGAAGTATAAAGGTGCATATGGTTCATCACAATGCAAGATCCTCTTATTCTATCAAGAGGCACTACTAGTGACCATACAGAGTCCAACCCATACTGGATGGATAGGTAGCTAAACCCCACATGACCCATACATGATCAGACCCACAGAGGATCGATAGGTAACAAAACCCCGCAATGACCCGCATAGGATCTGATCTACACAAGAATGATAGTCAACTTACCCCCACAATGAACCAACCATGATATGAACCACATTGGATCAATGGGTAACTAACCCCCACAATGACCCATACAGGATCTGACATACACTTAATCGATTGGTAACAAACCCCTGCAATGAACCACAGAAGATCTGACCCACACATTATCGGTATGCATTGACCCACAAAAGATCACTGACGACTAACCCACACTGGATCACTATGCACTGACCCACATAGAATCATTGTCCACTGACCCACATAGTATCGGTGTTGACCCACACAAGATTTCTCAGCACTACTATCCATATGATCTGTCTCCGAACTCCGCCTCACTACCAGCCAGTAGATTCCTCCAAATTGGTGTGATCGAGTTCTGTAGAATATTCCCTTGAGAAATTAGTTGTATCTAGACTGCCAATAATCTTAAAAAGGGAGTAAACCAAAGGTCTTCCATGTTGAAAGGGTTCCAATGTGACAGACAGTGCATCAATCAGACACTTGGTATGTGAGTTACAAGTGTATTAGCACTGGGGGCCTGGTTGGATTCAGGTTCAATCCAACCCCGCAATACTCCAAATAGTTCCAAAACTCAAGTGGAGTATACCAAATTGAACTTCATGATACAAGGATACCAATGTTGTAGATATGTCATCAAAGGTGAGTCTAGTTCTCATGATATGGCCCTTAAAGTGTTTATGGGACCGATTGGTCACGGGTCCATTCCGACCCTATCGGAATGACCTAACCCATTCCATAGGGGGTGTACTAGGAAGGTGGCCCCCAAGGGCAGCCCTACCCTCAATGGGTGGCTTACAATGGTGTCGTGACGCACAAAAAGTGGTGGCCTACAATGGGATACCTGTAAGGGGGAAGCCCGACCCATATAGGGAGGCTCACAAAGGGTGGTCCACAAAGGGTGGCCCAGCCCGTATTGGGTAGCCCAAAAAGGCAGTCCTCAAAGGGGTGGCCCGCAAGGGAGAGACCCATCCACCTGAGGTGCGACCCGGTTTGAGGTGGAGAGCGGACCGCTGGTAGCCTGGTCCTCTAGCAGGAGGCTGACTATATGAGGGGAGGTGGGACCGCGAGGGTGTGGCCCGACCACTATCTTCCCGAGATTGAAAGTGAGAAAATGTTCCCCTTGGTATCCCAAACAGCTAAAAAGCCTTATCGTTATGTAAAATGGTGGCACCACATCGGTGCAGCCCGGGTGCCCGCGAAACCGGAAAGGCGGGTTCCTCCTCCACCATGACATCAGCCGCGACTTCTACTCACCAGTGACACACTAGTCTCACCAGGTCTCCTTTTGTAGCTGGCCAAAGTGTTTTTCCCCTACTCCAATCACTATGGTTGTCGAGCCATGACCTCTTTCTCACTATCATCATGAAATGGTGCGCATCACCTCCTCTACAGCCGACCGATTCCGGCCATTCTGATGATCATTGCGGTATTCGGTCATGGACTCCTCTTGTGGTGTATATTGGCATACAACTTCTTCATAGTCGGTCGGTGTCACCACGATAGTTGTTTTCCATGGAGAATGTAACAGTGCAGAAAGATAGAGGAGGGTTTCAGCCTTTTCCATTAGGAATGGGCCCTCCGTGTTATCTCATGAACAAGCGAGAGGATAAAAATGGGTTGAAAAAAAATTTACATGAATTTTAAACTAGAATTAAACACCTACCTCAAGAATGATGGTAAGCGTGCATTTATAGAAGTGGTTCGGTGATCGTCGTCCTCCGAAAATAGATTCCAACATCATCGCTCATACATCAATCCTCAGTTCATGGTTCAGTGTCCCTCGTCACCACCCACCGGAACTGGCTCCATCCTCCAAGGGATTGTAGTCTCAGAACTAGGTCAGCACATTGTTTCTTGCTGAAGCAGTGCTGATAACCCTCCCCAAGCTTTATATAAATAAGATATGGGATGGTATGTAACATCGCTGGGAATTAATGATGAATCAGTAATTAAGAAGCTTCCTAATTCTCCAAAATTGATGTTACATAGATTGAAGTGTCAATCCATTTAATGGAATGCCACATCATTGGCCCCACACTCCACTTGTCTGTTGGAGGATATGAATGAAAATAAAATAATAAAATAATTTTATATTATTTCTTTTAAAATGTCAAAAAAACATATCTTTTTCACCAGACCTACTGCGGACAATGTAAAGTCTCCCATAAGTGAAACCTACCACTATTAATTCAATGGTGCCCTCTGATTTTTAATCTGAGGACCGGTTCAAAATTAGGGAAATGCCACTTGAGCCTTTACAAAACTTACCCGAAATAATGTTCTAAAAATTATTAATAGTCACCATCGACTCACACCAGTCGAGATTAGGCTCCTCCTATGGAGATCATGCCATCACAAGATCAACATTACACTAATATTTTAAATCCATGTTACCGTTTAGATGTTATAGATTTGACAATGAAAAACGTTTCCACAAAATTATTTTATTAACAGCCAAAAACTAACTTTCCATGGTGGTTCGCACCAGCCAATGTTAGTATCTGCCTTAAACATAAATACCCTAACTTTCTTAATGGTGGTATAAGATTTTTAATTTCAATCACCGTTCCTGTGTTATAAACATTTGAAAAATAAAACAATTTTATTTAATTATTTTATTTACGGTTATGCAATTTTTAGGTTTTCTCAGCGGATTCTTGCAGCGACTAATACTAAGTCAATCCTAGGGTAAACATGCCATCTTGAACGCAACAGTGCCCTCTAAATTATGATTTGAGAAACCTATTAATAGATATTCCACTTTTTATGGAAAACTACTTATGTGTGCTAATTAAACCTTAAAAAAACATCGACGGATCATTTTGGGAACTCTGGGCCTCATAATCACATGCTATCACATTTTACAGTCTTGAAATAATTCCATGTATTTAAAAAAAACTATGGACATTACAGGACATAACAACAATCAATAAATCTATCATCTTAAGAATACATCACACCAACCAAGCCACCGCACAACTCAAAACCTTTCTCACAACCACGTATCCATAGATACTATTTAAAACGGAAAATTTCATATTTAATAACGCATCACTTATCCAATTCTACGTGTTAATTCAAGGGTTATCAACGGAGCTTCATAATTATTGGCCATCCATTCATTAGCCGAGTATATGAAATTATCCATTTGTCATTTATATGTTTATAAAAAAAATTCACATATAAGGAATCATCCATAGCATATGTACATAGTGCAAACAAAGCCACCAATGACAACAATTTTCAGCTAGGGATCAAGATGAACATTAAAAATATCACAATTAATGTTTAAAGGCTAAAAACATGTAGATCAAGCCTCATTTCCCCTATCAACTCAATTAACTGAATTTTTATCATTTAATTATGATGGAAGACTATGATCCAAATATAAAAAGATGAAAAACCCCCTCTCAAATGATGCAAAAATAATGGGAATTAAGGGAATCCCTACTATCAAGGGGTGTTAATTTACATCACATGATATATGATCATGTAACAATCCTCTGATTTCCTCTCCCACAATATCAGCATCCATATAAGGATTTTATGGCACTATTGCACCAACAAAAATCCATAAATACCTCATTAAGAATATAAGTATGTAACCACCATGGAATAGAGGGATGATATGGAAGAGAACGAGATCAATCTAAGAGAAACTATTAGAACATGAAGAAAGAATACCTTTTGTATCCCCATTGATAGCGGATGAAAAATCAATGAGATCAACAGATAGAATAGGGAGGGAGGGGGCTCGAAGAACACCGTGGTGTGGCTAGGGTTTGTCTAAAATGATTGGGGGGAGAGAGAATGACTAAATGAATGAGGGTTTGGATGAATTTTTTTAAAAAAAGGATCAGGCTATTTCTTGATGTGTAATTCCATTTCGCAATTTGTAGTACATGGTGTTCGGTTTCAAAAAATTGAGTTTCTTCTATATTTGTTTAATTTTTCGATCCCAAAAACATTACACATTGTGAAACACCCAAGACATGCTATGAACCTGATGTGCATGTCATGTATTAATGTAACATGACCTGTAATCCCCCTTTTTATCCTTTAGAAACTGAACTCCTCCAAGAGCCCTCTAAGCCAACCGTGAACATATCCAAATAACAAAAATAGACAATGTAATAGACAGGGATGACACAAACCATTACATTATATACCAGTCAAAATACTACCATCCCTGAGAATCCCAGACAAACCTCGAGAGAAAAAATATGTTAGTCTGAACAATCACAATTATAGATAGCTCTCAAGTATCTCACTACACTTAAAATAGTGATAAAAACCAATCAGATTAATGTTTAATGATAAACCATCATGTTTTGTTTGAAAGATGGACTGGGAACCTCCATATCGAATAACACCTCCTTCAACATCTACAGACCATGCCTCGTGACATCAACCATAATGATCATGAAACACAGTACATGGGAATAACAACCATGCCATCTCAAACACACGAATCCAGAAATACCAACATCTATGTCAAGAAACAATCCAATCATGGTGGAACTGACTTTACCGTATAGGTATAATCACATATCAATTAATTTTTCTAGATTTAGAATTAGGTCCTCCATGTTTCATATGTAATTGAATCTTCACACAATACAATACATACACATAAAGAAATAAAACAATATAATATCAGGAAAAATGATATATCCATCACATTTAAGAAAAACGGGGAATGGAAAAACTCATAAAAAATCTACGTAGTAGGGATAAAACTTCGCTTCTCACTCCAATGTACTCACATCCATGCCACCATTACTCCACAATAGATGAACCAAAGGAATGGTTTATCCACATAGAACCTTCTCTTGATGATCGTGGATCTCCACTACCCTCACCACATATGTCATATCGTCCTTGATTTCCAAATATAACCATTTAATAAAATGGGATCAATTATGGAGATACTGATAAAGGTGAGAGACTACAAATGCTTCATGGATCATTTACAACTACGGCCCAAATAATAACCTCTATGCCACAATGACAACGTTCTCCACTATCTCAAATGGTCCAAAGAACGTAGGAGAATGGTTATACCCTCTTACAAACATCCTCTAACACATCATAGAGAAACCTTCAAGAATACATTATCTCAAAACTTGAACACCAAGGGCCTGGTTCTTTAATTATCATAAGACTTTTTTCATTACTGTACTACTTTTATCCTCTCGTGAAAAATATGAACCTTCTATATCATTCTCTGAATCACATCTAAATCATGAAAAACTACATCTCTAACCATTGTCCAACATAATAAAGAATTACATGGTCTTCTGTATAGATATGAAATTTCGGCCATGCTAATGGAAGATCCACCAAAGTCTATGATGAATTTATGCCACATATCATCCCATGTATGGATAGTATTTTCCATCATCTCGTGTGTTTGAGGGTGGAAAATAGTGATGAAGAGTAACTGGGTGCCAAAATTATTCTGAAAATCCATCCCCAGACTGATGAGGAAAACCATACATCTTGATAATAGATAATGGACCTCTAAAATCCATGAAACCACACCAATTCATCCATGTATCTCTTTGACAATGCATCCATTTCTCCCGAATCCATAATCACTAAGATGTTGAAAACAATTTCAACATTTCCACTTTTACCTAGATATTGTCAAAAACTCTATATGAATTGGGAAACCCTATGAAGAAATCGATTGATATTTAATCCCATTTCCACTTGGGAACATCCATGGGTTATACAAAAACAAGTTGGAACATTGTGATCTGCATTCACCTACTGGAAAACCGAGAACATATCCTAAAACTCCACCACTTCCTATTTCATCCCAAGCCACAAAAATAAGAATATTTAAACCATAGAATATCTTAAAAACTCCTAGATTTACCACTAGGGGTGATCTATTGATGTCACAAAGAACGTCATTTCACATTGATACTGGGGAAAAAATTCACTGAAGCAGCATTTTGTTCTGACCCTCATCTGACCATACATCTAGAGCATCACAATATCCTACCAGATCATGCATCACCACTTCATTTTAGTATCTCCACCCAGACTCCAACAACTAATACATCATAGAGTATCACACCATTATCTGAAACAAATAGCCTCTTCTTCCACCCCCATATTATGTAAGTTCCAAGATATCAACTCCTCCAATACCCTCTATGCATCTGCAAATTTCTAGACAACATCCTTCTTTAACATCCTAGTCTACACATCGACCACAACTTTAACCTTTCATGAGGTGTAAGAGTTTACAATTTAATAGTCCTAAATAAATTCCATCCACATCTATTTGAATTGATTCAGATCATAACGGGAAATTATATACCTCATGCTCTTGTGGTCTCAGAAGACCCTAAAACACTCCCCAATGAGATAATTCTTCCACAACATTAGCACAAATACAACATCTTCTATCTCCACATCATGTGAGGAATGGTTATGTTCATGAGGATGAATTTACCTAGACCCATATGTGAATATTTGTCACTACTATGTCTGCATTCCTTCCATACCCACACAGGAAGAATAAAAAAAACATCAACCCTTCCTATGGAAACTAGATAAAATTGAGAACTAAACAACTTATATTTTAGGTAAACTAATTCTACAAATCACTAATCAGTAGAAAAAAAAATAATTGTTCTCCCCTGTCATTGATGTAAATGGGGATGAAACTTGATAGTAACCAGGAATGAACCTCCGATAATATCCTAGAATAGTAAAGACACTGTGAAATTTTTACACATTCGTTGGATCATCCAAAGAAACAACTACTTCAACCTTGAATGGGTCCACTAACACAACCTGGAGAGACAAAACATGCTAGAGGAAATGAAACTATCATATATAGAACACTTTATTGGACATCAATCCATATAGTTAGTGGTGTCATAGAACCGGAAAGTCAGTTGTTAGATGTTGAGCATGCTCCTCCTCTTACGGAAAGAAATCCAAGATTTCATTGATGAATACGATGATATACTAGTCTAGTACTCATTGGAAATGGATTTCATAAGCCCTATGAACACAAATGCTACATTCGTAACACCGAACTAAATGACTATTTATTCAATGTGACCATACATGCACCTGAAGGTTGTATTGATTATATCACCATCCTTCACCCACAACTGGTCATATCAAAGATACATATCATTCATAGAAATTCAACTCGACCATCTCAACATTTATAAAACATAACTTATCCTTGGAAGAGTGCAACGGTTCATGAGTTTCACCTTGTTCAACCACCAATAGGTTGTGCAAAACCTCATATCACAATCCCCCTTCGTTGCAAACAACACTGGAGCACCCACGTTGAAACACTAGGCTAGATAAATCCCATATTCATAAAATTATCTATTTTAATCCTCAACTACCACAAATCATAATATTCCATCTGATCAGTACCCATCAAAATCGGTGATGCATTGGGCTATATGTATTTCCCAAACTCAATGTCACGCCGTAGGGGTTGAATCGCAACCTCCTTGAGGAACTAAAATAAGAACTACCCAACAACCACAATAACCACCACCATCCCAGCATTCATTGATTCCAATGAAATGTTATCCAACAAGGAAAGAAGGGGCTCCACACACCGACTGCCAAAATAAAAACCCACACCCAAAGAGATCCACATTTTTTCAATCTAAATTTGAATATAAAACACTTTTCCAGAATTAGAGGATAATTGTATGCATGGAATACCACCATTATATTTCGAGGATAAAATTGTATGGCTGTATCTGTAGTAGTATGATATCCTCATGGGACTGATGTGGTTCAATCCTCATTCTACACCCCTATAACACATAAAATATTATGTTTAATCATCCGAATAGCATACTCAACACATGTGTGATGGAAATACACAATATTTATAGTCCTAGATCATGGGCTATAGCGTGTTCCACAAAGGATTGTGAAAATCCTGAATCAAAAAAAATCATAAGAATGGGTACTAAAAAAGAAAATCGTACCAATGACCATATCTGGACTTGTGGGAACTTCTACCTATATTGCCTGAATGTTTCCATTCCCAGATCCCCTGCCACTTTTTTGAAGACCATCTACATTACCATGCTCAAGTCATTGTCGATGAACAGAAGGATAATCCTGAGGATGGCCTATATCGGCTCCACCCCCTCGGTATAAAAAATTCATCTTTTCCCTACATATGAAACTTTATCACTGTAAATAGATGTTGGGGATGCCTCTGAGCCTTCCGACCACTTCCAAATTGATATTTGGCAGCTATTGAGCACCTACACTGATGATGGCCATGATCCCCACAAAATAAACACATCGTTCCTAATCACAATGTATAGGCACAAAGGCCCTTACTACGAGAAAGGTGGTAAGGAGTATACTGAGGCTATCTCCCCACCGGTCGAATCCATGAATGTCTTACCACATGAGATCTACCACAGATGAATCTTCCTCTAACGAACTAGGAATAATTCCTTCTTGCGGTAATCCACCACATGAGTGAATCCGCTCTATCACCTCAACATTTTTATGAAACTCCAAATACGGTGGCAATGTAAATAGAGTAACATCATACTTGAATAAAATGGACGATTTCCTCCTAGAGTTATCTCTCATAAGAATCATCATTTGAAAAATTGATTTGGGACAAGATAAGAAGATCCTTGAAAATGATCTGATGCCCCTGCACTAACACATTCCCCTGCCAAAGAGGGAGTTTCTACTACCTATTCTCAGTCATTATAGTCAATGAATAGAACTCTTCATGTTACTACCTCTCTATTTCATCCCACAAGAGATATGACTCCTTCAGCTCCCCCATTTATAGATTCCTATACTGACGTGTAACACCCATCATCTGACTAATTGCAAAAACAACCATGTACTCTGTTAGGACCTATATCATACTCAAGGAAATCTTTATCTTATTTATTTAACCCTATATCCCTATTTCTGAAACATATCCCTCATTCATTTGTAAATATTTTCACTGGAAACAACACAAAACCCACTGCCACTTGTCATTTTCCTCAGCTAGGTCAACCCTACAGCGATCAACCAGATCAGCCTGTTGTAACTATACTATCTGATCCGCACATGGAAAACAGCCAAGATCCATATAAGAAAATAAAACAATGTTTTCTTAATCCCTAGAAGTGTCAAATTTTAACAAAAACATTAACTCATTGTATTTATTTTGACCATTTTGACCTCCCAAAAACAATCCATTTCTAACAAGAACACATTTCATTTTGATGAATGTTCCATTCCATGGTCTCTACCCTACAAGTATGTTTATATCACTTGGTCATTTGATTAGCTCAGAGTCCATACACTATCTCATGGGGGGATAAAATATAATTTCCATACTATATTACCTAGATTATGAAATGCACCAATTCTAATTGGAATTGTTTTCATACCATCCCATCTAATCATCATTGTTCCTATCTTTAATCTACATATTATCTCATAAACATCATTTCAGATACCACTCTGTCACAACCCACCTTCCCAAATGATATCCCCCTTTGATGGCCATGATGAAATGGAGATAATGACCCCTGATCCATGCGTCTTATAGACCCTAGTTAGTAACTAGAACCCTGGGAGTATGAATATCACAAATATGGGAGGCATTACCCTTTTAAAGAAACATGATTGAGAGATATGATGGATTTCCCACAATGAAACTCCAATACATATATAAAATAAATAAAAACCATCCCACATGAATGTTTAATATATAAAAAACATAATATCATGAAAAAATATATAAATTAAAATACCAAAAGCAATGCTAAGAAACAACACGAAAACATTGAAGATCCAATGTAGTGGGGTCTAGCACAATACAAGAAATATTCATGGAAGCCAAAAAATAGATTATATACATTGACTGATCATATATGTATTCTCCATAAGAAATCAAAAGACTCTCTTGAGAATGTGAAATAGGAAAACTAATTCACCCATTAAAAACTACAAAACCAAACAATACATAAATAGGTATACTAACCATCCCAGCCTATCAAAGACACATTCACAAAATAACCCAAGTCATGTAATATAATATATGTCACATCAATGATAGTGTACCCCCACAACACTTTACCAATAATTAACCACTCCCACACCCTACTGGAAAATTTAATGGCCCTCCCACCTCTTCTGAACATATAGTTTCACAACCCTCCAATAGGCACCTAGGCCACAAACCACATCACATCCTACCCGCACACATCTAGACCATATACCATATCACATCACATAGATACAATGGAAAACAGATCACATATCTTATAGAAGAAACCATGGATATAACAACACATATCATGCCAAAGAAACCTAGGAAAGAAAATCTTGCTCACAGAAACCCAGGCCTCACAAACCATAGCCTTCTAAATGAATCTCGTGTTCTCACTACCTGAACGAATGAGCTGGGAAGAGTGGGCTGCTAGCCATGAATCCTCTCACTAGAAGGTTTGGGAAAGACACCCTCTACTGTGAGGAGGGTGTTTCAAAAAATAACTCTCAACCTGAGTGTGGTGCATATAGAAATCAAAAGTAAAATAAAATTTCACACCTGTAAAATAAAAAACCCATCCCAATCTGTGGGGTTTCAAACAACATTCAACCCAAAATAATACCATATTTTTGCTGCCTCTATATGCACACCACCACTAAACAAACCGAATGACCAGTTCAAATTACCTACAAATTTTAATTAACCATTTCTGTAATGTCCTGACCCCAGTTACCCAGAGACGGTGCATTATTACATAACATTGGAATGATCACAAGAATGATCAAATCTCGAATGACCGATTAGTATTGTAGCCTTGGAATAACTAGATACATTCATAAAGTTTGCATTATATCATAAAATGAAAACTACAACATTATAGTTTCTATATTCCACACTCTTATCCCCTCACACTATCCCTGAAGGTCATTCATAAAATACTTTTTCACATCCTGCTAAAAATAAAACATAGAAAGGGGTGAGCCCAAATGCCCAGTAAGGATAACAATATTGCAGAAACTTTCACAAATAGGAATAAACATTTAAGGAAATGTATAACTAAAACAAAATCCTTTTAAACATGAATTTCAACATAATATGGAAGAAATAAAATAAAATAATTCCATTTACTTATTCACATATATATTCTACTAATCGAATAATCACATGCAATATCAATAACCACTTTCATAATGATGGAATGCATAATGCGAGACTATCATAACCACATTGCCAAGGCCTTGTTCCAAGACTAAAAATAAGATTTTGTCAAAGCCTTGTTCTAAGACACTAGTTTCTCTCATGAGACCTACCGATGCATCGAGGAGCTATAGCGGGCTCCACCCATCACATATTAAGTCCAATGCATTCCCATATGAAAAGGTTTAAACATAACATAAAAATTCGTAATAAAACTAGCATACGAAAAGTAAATACTTTATCCATAAACCATGAATGGTATCAAAATAACACATCCACAATCAAGCATATTACAAAACCTTCAATACAATATAGAAGTTTTGTATCATAATAAATCAAATTCAAATAAGCGTAAAATCCATCAAAGTATATTGACATAGATGAAATCAAAACAATTTTTTGAGAAATATCTCTTTCTATTTTAAAATAATTTAAGAGTCATATATTTATAAAATAAAACATTTTCTTTGAAAATATTTTTATAAGCTTGTAATGGAAGCTTTGACAATTTTATAACAGCGGAAAATAGCCACACCGGCCGTATAAGTTAAAAACAATATTCTTACCTTAATTCTGTCGAAAAGGTAAAAAAAAGGGCCATGTTTGGAAAACGACGGTAAGATTCCTTTATAAACCACTTATAACTGTCAACAAGGGTATAAATGAATTTATACCATAGTCTTTAAAATAGTAAGAATTATTTGAAATACATCTTTAAGAATCATGGATGTGTATGATAAAGAGGCCCGAGTAGATAATCACGTACAAACAACCTCAGATAAAGAAGAGATTGTGAAATAAACTTTACCTTGTTCTTTTCCTTGGTTGGGATAGGTTAACCTATTGTATAATGGTGAAATAATTGTTATTAAATTATAAAAGAATAATATATATTAATATTATATCATATATGATCTTTTAACATTGCTTTGTTAATAATATTTTAGAATTATCATTGTTTTGGGTGTTAACTTACTCGTTTTCTTTTATATGTTTTGTTATATAAGACGTGTTTGTCATGGATAGGTTTTAACTTAATCATATACAGAATGATATCAAGTCCTTAGATACTATTATTAATCAGTAAATGATAATTAGACTTGAATGGATATGATGTAGAATGAATCTCATCGCGTTTGTGGAGACGGTAGTCCGTACGTACGCACGAGCGACAATATCATTCTTCTGATATTAAAATAATATATAATTGGCTGGTATATCATATAAAAAGAATAATTATCATGTTATATTTATTATTTACATGAATTACACATCATTATTATACCCATCCAAATAATAATTTATTGAATAACAATTAGACCACGACGTGGAGATGGTAAACCGTACATACGCAGGTATGGTGACATGTTATTCAAGGGATGGATAGAATACTGAATATGGTTGTACCATATTTATAATAACATAATAGTATATATAAGATACTGGAGTTATTATTTTAGAATGGTAATAACAAAGAATGAATAAGTGGATGAAGAAAGGAATATGAAAAAGGGTGGTGAAATCTTTACCTCTTCTTAGGGTTCTTCCTTTTGATTTGATCAAAAGGGCTTCATAGGTTGGCTTTCATACTAAAGTAAGGCCTCTAGGATAAATTTAGGGAAGTTGAGAGAGTATTTGGGCAGAGTTGGGCGAGCCAAATGGCTTTGAAGGTGCGAATTAATGAGAAGGGGGAGTGCCCTTTTATAAGAGGGGTGAGGGGCACATTTGGAAAAGCTAGAAATATTATTTTATAATAAATTCATATTCGGTTTCTAATTGCTAAAAAGTGGATTATTTAATTGTTATGGTGGGTATGGGTCTAAAACCACCCAACCAATATAATTTATATAGGTTTGTGTCATTATATTAACCTTATCTTTTAGTTTTAACTCTTAGTTAATTAGTTTGACACTTACCATGTCACTTTGTATTTCTATATTATATAGTTAATAAACATACTATCTACCTCCAAGATACCCCAAAGTGGTCCATTAATGATACAAATATAATGATATAAGTCTTTTGGCCGATCTTTAGACTTTTAGGAATTGAATATCAATTAATAATATAATATTTGTTTTAAAAACACTTTTATGTCAATTTTGACACTATTCAATAATTGATTTTTTAAAAAACCCAACAGAAGGATTACATCAAAAAAAGTTACTTAAATCATTCTTAAAATGTCATATTAACCTACAAAATTAGTGTAATTCATAATAAGTCTCAAATTAATTTTTTTTTGATATTTATAATATCACTTATTTTAATATTTCATTAATTCGGAAATTACGACATCACCATTGTGTCATAAATAAATTAAATTATTTAATGTCTTAAAATTATAAATAAAATTCCATTATGTAGGAAATCATTTTATCTTTCTAATGAATATTCAAAATCGAATTTATCTCATCTATGACCCTATATTAAAAATGTATTAGTAAATAAACATTGATTTTAACTCTTTTAACTCTTCTTTGATTTAAATAAAAATAAATGTCCTAATCTAATACAAGTGGACCTAAATGACAATATTTTACTCCTAAGGTTGTTTTTGGTCGAGATAAACTTGTCCAATAGAATTAGGACATGTGTTAGGGTAATATTAACATCATTTTTACCCTTAATTACCCTATTTACTTTTAACCGTGGTAAATAAAAGTAAAAAGTTACTATTCACCAAAAATTATTTTCATCTCATTGAACAACATTTTACTCATTGATATTAACTGTGTCTCTCGGATTTTCTAAATTCCACTCACAGAAGCGGTAAAATTATGTTTTATGAAAAATTCGGTTTTTTAACTACCACTTAGTGGTTTCACTATTAATCATAAAATAGAAGTTTCCAGAAAAATACCAAAAATTAGGCTTATGATATATTTGATATTATGAATTCAAAAATGAAGTCTATTTTACCAAATTCAAAACATATCAGTTGAATTAATTAATTAAAAAATTAATTTCCGTTGTCAAAACAAATATCATGTTTTTAAGAGATAATAACTATCAAAAGATTGACATTTGTTTCTGTCTGGTTTAAATGTAAAATTACATCCAATGATCAACATTGTATTAAATGGTAAAAATATATTCTAAATATACTTTAAAACCACTCAAATTAATAATTTATTACTATTAATTATTTTGATTAAAAATGTTGTTTTTAATTAAAATTTAGTAATTTTCACTATTCATCAAAATATGAAATTTATCTGAAAAGTACCAAAATTTCACCCTAGGCTAATTTCGATATTATGAATCCAAAAATGAAGTCAATTTTTATTGATAAAATGTATAAAATTTTAAAAAGTAGGTATTAATATTCATGACGGCTAGTTTGATTGGTTGTGGTGTGATAGAACTTGAAGTTGCATACAACACACGCTACTGTATTATTCAGAAAGAAGCGTACCGTGGAAGCTTGGTGTGTTGCATTATCCCCTCATTCAATAAATTGGGTCCTCACAGTTTTTAAAATTGGGATTGGTAATATAAAAGAATGTCCCACATAAGAAAAAGTGTCAATAAAACTATAACTTTAAAAGAAAGAAAGTGAAGTACAAAGGTCACCCGAGATGACCCATACAAGGATTCCATGTAGGAAAACATGGATATGGATGATAATCTATGTGTTATGTTCTGATGGAGAGGGATAGAAAACATGATCCGGAGAAAGTTAACAATAAGAAAACCACAAACTTGTGTTGGGACAAACAGTCATTAGTGTCCCAGTAGGAAAAGTAAAATGACAACATTTTTTGTTTTAAGTAACATTACATAATGCCAAGGAATTCATTTATGATATTTACTAAGAACAAAAATATATATACTTACTTTTTAAGTAGAGTTTCATTCTTTAATAAATTTTTACCACTAACTCATTTTTTTAACAATGAGTATCAAGAAGACTTGGTCATAATGGATGAGCGAGAATAAACTTCTATAGAAATACATGATCCACCTAGGATAAACTATATATTTACGTTGTCTTTAGAGATTAATCAAAACCAAAATGGTTAGTATAATATCTGATGATCCCCTAAATGGATATTGCATTAGAGAAGAAAACACTAATCTTAATTTCTAAAATTAAACCATCAATACCCTAAAGTTAAATTAATACCATTCAATAATAAATTGTCCTTAAGATCCTTCAATATAATCCAAACTAATATTGAAACCCAAAACTTATAAGAATGTAGTCTTCCACGTTAAATTGTTACTCCAAATGACATTAATTACTCTTAAAGTCACATAAATAAAAGTAATTAACCTAATAATTTCCATAAATAACCTGAATCACTATAAATCCACCATAAAAAAATAGAAAAAAGTTTATCATTACTCCTCAAATGAAATCCCATACTATTCTATTTTCCTTGGGAATATAGTGTTCACAACAAAGCCAAAAACTTCCAAAATGACATTTATCACTTAATCACCAAATCATTTTCCTATACTAAGGGTATTAATTTGATATGACATAAGATCCCCAAATCAAATTATTATTGATCAATAAAATCATTTAACTAAAAATAATAGTCACACTAACCAGGGACTTTATGTTGTCTAGTGGTAGGTGATAAATCCCAATCGCACTTTGTTTGTGGGTTCGATTCCCACAGCTTTGTCCGATGCAACGGGTTGTCAAACGGTCTATGTGTTGTCCTTTTTCAGAAACTATATTTTATAACCTTACCAAAATGAGATAAATTTCTCAAAATAACCATAACATAATTTAACGACAAATCTTATCTCATTCCTTGCATTTTCATCCCAAATTATAATAACATATAAGTTCCTCAAACCTAACAATTATATAAAACCAAATGGTTATTAATAACTATATCCACAAGGGAAAAGATAATCCTTCCTCAAATATCATTCTCACATGGAAAACTGAAGGGTTAAAAATACAAGAGAAAATTATTCCAAAGTAAACCCATCAACAAGGAGTACTAATACTTTTTAAACATTTCTCCAACCATTTATTTCCACATAGCTTCTTCTTTGACAATGAAAATATCCTATAGAATAGGGAATTCACTTGGTTAATGGCCAAGTCCCCCACATTTATGGAAAATGACTGTAAATGGATTATTGGGACCATTTTTATCTTCTCCCAAAGTACTTTTCATTTTTCTTTGTCAATTCTTCACTTTATGTCCTTCCTTCCTACACGTAAAGCATTTCATGGTCCCATTGAGACACTTTCCTGGGTGTCTCCTTCCACATTTCCTGCATGATGGAAATTGAGGATTCCTTTCTCCATGGTCTCCACTGTTGGAGCTCTTATCATTCATCAACTTTCTCTTCTTTGTTGAGTCTCGGAATTGGTTAATATATATATTGTTGATCATATTTTTGAAAAAATGATTTTTCATGAATAAGATGTCTTTTATGCCTATCAACATTCCATTTTGTTTCTCATTGCCACCACCGTTCCCACCTTGTACATCATTCTCAAAGTCACTATGACTTCAATGGAATCCCTCCATTGACTAGAACCAGATAGCATTGTGTGAGTAACAGTAGTCATAAAATCATTTAGAGAATATCATGTCACCATATTATTAATTTGAAACACATTAGTATTAACCATAGTCATTTACTCTCAACTGAAATATAATATTTCAAATTGATTTGTAAAGAAAAAGTAAATTATCCTAAGCATATCCCCCGGGAGTATCGTAACCAAGAGTGCAGCAAGGCCTATTGTCGTGCACCATTTCTCGTTCGAGTCTAGCTCAAAACGGTGTTTTGGGGGTATACCCCTAGGTACATCTGTGCCAGAGCCACCTCTACCTGCTCGTATCCAGACAAGGATTTATTGCTCGGAAAACTCACAAAATATCTACAATACAAAAATTCTAGGATGTTCTTCTATACTAATCCCCAAAGTTCATCTTAGGTCTACTTTATCTAAATCTAGCTTCCAAGGTTTGTACTAAACTTTCTCTAATACCAACTGTAACGCCCCGACCCCAGTTACCCAGAGTCGGTGCATTATTACATAACATTGGCATGATCACAAGAAAGATCAAATCCCGAAATATAGACTAGTTTAGTAGACTTGGAATAACTAGATACATTCATAATGTTTACATTACATCATAAAATGAAAACTACAACATTATAGTTTCCATAGTCCACACTCTTATCCCCTCATACTATCCCTGTAGGTCATTCATAAAATACTTCTTCACATCCTGGGAAAAATAAAACATAGAAAGGGGTGAGCTCAAATGCCTAGTAAGGATAACAATATAGAGAAAACATCCATAAATAGGAATAAACATTTAAGGCATTGTATAACTAAAACAAAAGCCTTTTAAACATGATTTTCAACATAATATGGAAGAAATAAAATGAAATAATTCCATTTACTTATTCACATGGATATTTTACAAATCGAATAATCACATGCAATATCAATAACCACTTTCATAATGATGGAATGCATAATGCAAGACTATCATAACCACATAGCCAAGGCCTCGTGCGAAGACTAAAAATAATATTTTATCAAGGCCTTGTGACAAGATGCAAGATTGTCTCATGAGACCTACCGATGCATCGTGGTGCTATAGCGGGATCCACCCGTCACATATTAAGTCCAATGCATTCCTATATGAAAAGGTTTAAACATAACATAAACATTCGTAATAAAACTAGAATACGAAATAGAAATACTTCATCCATAAACCATGAATGGTATAAAAATAACGCATCTACAGTCAAACATATCACAAAACTTTTAATACAATATAGAAGTTTTGTATCATAATAAATAAACTTCAAAAAGGCGTAAAATCTATCAAACTATGTTGACATAGATGAAATCAAAACTCTTTTTAGAGAAATATTTCTTTCTATTTTAAATGATTTAATAGTCACCTATTTGTAAAATAAAAAATTTTCTTTGAAATTAATCTTATAAGTTTGTAAGGGAAGCTTCGACGATTTTATAACGGAGGAAAATAGCTGCACCCACCATATAAGTTAAAAAAAACATTCTTACCTTAATTCTCTCGAAAAGGTTAAAAAAGAACTTGTTTGGAAAAAGACGGAAAGATTCCTTTATAAACAACTTATAAAAGTAAACAAGGGTATAAATGAATTTATACCATAGTATTTAGAAAAGTATGAATGATTTGAAATACATTTTTAAGAAACATGGATGTGGATGATAAAGAGGTCCCAATAGATAATCACGTATAAACAACCTCGGATAAAGATGAGATTCTGAAATAACACTTACCTTGTACTTTTCCTTGTTTGGGGTAGGTTAACCTCCTGTATAATGGTGAAATAATAATTATTAAATTATACAAAAATCATATATATTAATATGATATCATCTATGATCTTTTAACATTGCTTTGTTAATAATATTTTATATTTATCATTGTTTCGGGTGTTAACTTACTAGCTTTCTTTTGTATGTTTTGTTACATAGTCAGTGGTTGTCATGGATAGGATGTATCTTAATAATATCCATAATGATATCAAGTCCTTATATACTATTATTAATCATCAAATGAGAATTAGACTTGAATGGATATGATGGAAAATGAACCTATCGCGTTCATGGAGACGGTAGTCCGTACGTACGCACGAGCGACAATATCATTCTTTTGATATTAAAATAATAAATAATTGGATGATATATCATATATACAGAATCATTATAATGTTATATTTATTATTTACATGAATAACTCATCAGTATTATACCCATCCATATAATAATTTATTGAATAACAATTACACCACGATGTGGAGACGGTAAGCCGTGCGTACGCACATATGGTGACATGTTATTCAAAGGATGTATAGAATACTGAATATGGTTGTACCATATTTATAATAACATTACAGTATATATAATATACTGGATTTATTATTTTAGAATGGTAATAACAATGAAAGAAGAAGTGGAAGAAGAAAGGAACGTGAAAAAGGGTGGTGAAATCATTACCTCTTCTTCGGGTTCTTCTTTCTGATTTGACCAAAAGGGCTCCTTAGGTTGGCTTTCTGACTAATGTAGGGCCTCTAAAATGATTTGAGAGAAGTTTAGAGAGTATTTGGGTAGATTTTGGCTGATCCAAATGGCTTTGAAGGTGTGAATCAATTAGAAGGGGGAGTGCCCTTTTATAAGAGGGGTGATGGGAACCTTTGGAAAAGCTAGAAATATTATTTTATAATAAATTCATATTAGGTTTCTAATGGTTCCAAAGTATATTATTTATAGTTTAAGGTGGGTATGGGTCACAAACCAACCAACCAATAGAATTTATATAGTTTTGGGTCATTATATTAACCTTATCTTTTAGTTTTAACTCTTAGTTAATTAGTTTGACACTTACCATATAACTTTGTATTTTTATATTATATAGTTAATAAAATTACTATATACCTACAATAGATCTTCAAGTGGTATATTAATGACACACCTATAATGAGATAAGTATTTTGGCCGAACCTTAGATTTTTAGGAATTGAATATCAATTTAGAATATAATATTTGTTTTAAAAACTCTTTTTTGACAATTTTGACACTATTCAATAATTGATTTTTTTGAAAAGCACGACAGATGGATTACTTCGAAAAGAAGTTACTTAAATAATTCCAAACATGTAATATTAACCTAGAAAATTAGTTTAATTCATAAAAAGTCCCAAATTACATTTATTTTGATATTTATAATATCAATTATTTTAATATTTCATTAATTAGGTAATTACTGCATCAACATTGTTTCATAAATAAATTAATTTATTTAATGTCTAAAAATTAAAAATAAAATACCATTATGTACGAAATATTCTTATCTTTCTAATGAATATTTACAATCGAATTTATCTCATGTATAATTCTATATTAAAAATGTTTTAGTAATTAATCGTTGATTTTAACTCTTTTAACTCTTCTATGAATTAAATAATAATAAATGTCCTAATCTAATTCAAGTGGACATAAATGAAAATATTTTACTCCTAAGGTTGTTTTTGGTCGAGATTCACATTTACAATAGAATTAGGACATATGTTAGGGTAATATTAATATCATTTTTACCCTTAATTACCCTATTTAATTTTAACCGTGGTAAATACAAGTAAAAAGTTACTATTCACCAAAAATTATTTTCATCTCATTGAACCACATTTTACTCCTTGATATTAACTGTGTCTATCGTATTTTCTAAATTCCACTCACAGAAGCAGTAAAATTAAGTTTTATGAAAAATTGAGTTTTTTAACTACCACTTAGTGGTTTCACTATTCATCAAAAAATGAAAGTTTCCAGAAAAATACCAAAAATTAGTCCTAAGCTATATTTGATATTATGAATTCAAAAATGATGTCTATTTTACCAAATTAAAAACATATCTGTTCCATTAATTAATTTAAAAATTAATTCCCGTCGTCAAAACAAATAACATGTTTTTAAGAGATAATAACTATCAAAAAATTGAAACTTGTTTATGTCTGGTTTAAATTTGAAATTACATCCAATGAACAAAATTTTATTAAATGGTAAAAATATATTATAAATATAATTTAAAACCTCTCAAATTAATAATTTATCACTATTAATTATTTCGATTAAAAAAGATGTTTTTAATTAAAATTTTGTAATTTTCACTCTTCATAAAAATATGAAAGTTATAGGAAAAGTGCCAAAATTTCACCCTAGGCTAATTTCGATATTCCGAATCCAAAAATGAAGTCCATTTTTAAAGATAAAATGTATAAAATTTCAAAAAGTTGGTATTACTATTCATGATGGCTAGTTTGATTGGTTGTGGTGTGTTAGAACTTAATGTTGCGTACAACACACGCTACTGTATTATTCAGAAAGAAGCATACCGTGGAAGCTTGGGGTGTTACAATTTCAATTTGGTTAATATATCCAACCCAATAAATTCCAATATTTATTTAAATATTATTTATTTACTCAATAATTTATTCAATCACTATTCAAGAAGCTACCAAGAACAACACACAATAAGATACACAATAAGAGTCACTCCGTGTGAAACTTCAGAAGAATTATCCAAACCTACCATTATCATCCCTCTTCAAAGTAATCCCTTTAAATCCATCCATGCACATCAAAAAAAAGAAACAAGTTAAACCATATCTTGTTTCGTAGCCTTGTTGTACGACACTTCCCATCCATTACCACAATCAATCAGTCTCTCAACCATAGATTCCAACAAACCACCCAATCCATCCCTTAACACCCAACCATTCTCAGAACCTCTTCACTGCAAAAACCTTAACAAAGAACAATTTCAAATTAAATGAGGAATCACTTATTCAATTAGACCTGTTAATTTTGGGGTTATCTAATAAGAACTATAATCATGTGACATCAACTCATTACTTTAGTATATGTAATTAACCAATTTTAATTTATATGGTGACACAAAAATTTCACAAATGAGGAATCAACCAGAAAAGATGATTCCAAAACATAAAAAAACCCCAAACAACAACATTTTTTAGTGGGGTATCATGCTCGAACAATCAAAAAATCCCAATCCATGTTGAAATTGTTAAAATAAGTGGATAGAAAAAACATTAACCCTGTAAATTTAATAAACCATCTTTTCATGGTTTAATTAATCTATTTAAACTCAGATTCACATTTAAAAAGTGGAAAATCCCATCTTGCATGATGCACCAATAAATATAATGAAGGGAATCCCTAGTTTGAAGGGGTTTCAATGTTTATTCCATGAGAACGAATCACATAACCATCCTTTGATCACCTCTCAAAAAAGATATTCATCTATCTTAGGATGTCATTACACCACCACACTAACAAAAACCAAGAGAAATTCAATCAATAACATGTGTAAGAAAACACCCTGTAACAACAAGAATATATGAAAGGGAATCAGATCAAGATGAGAGAAACTATTATAACATGATTGTAGAATATACCTGGGTCCCCATAGATATCCAACAAACAATTACAAAGATCAATAGATCGAATATGGAGGGAGAGGGATCAATAAACCCTTCGAGGAATCTCAGGATATTCCGAAATGAGAGGGGGATAGATAATGACCGAATGAAATAATTTTCATCCAAAATATTTTTTTTAAAAAAACTAGATAGTATAATTTCACAATGTTTAATACTCTTTCATGTCATGTAGTACTCGTGGAAGGGTTTACACCGAAAAACGCATCGCCGCCCGATTTTTTTTTCAAAACCCATATTGTTGCAGACTATGAAAACCCCAATAAAAGACATAAAACAAATGTTCATGTCATCTATTATAATTAAATGTCATGTAATACCCCTCTTTCAAGCCATCGACAATCGAACACCTCTAAACTCCCGATGAGACTCCTTTTAACATCTCCAATGACAAAAATCCATTAATATAATGGACCATTAAGACACAAACCATTATAGATTAAGCTTCTACAGATAAAAGGATGATCTAAATTCCTTGGTTCATCCATCCTTATCCCTCTATCAATGGCCAAATAGTAAAAATATATATTCTAAACCATATATTTTTTCACCTATGAATCAAGTGCAACCACATTCTCATCATCCTCTTCTAGTCGGTTTCTATGACTCTTATCAGGTTCTATATTCAATAAGAATTCCAAAATACCATAAATATCACTCTCTAAAGTTGAAGGCTTAAAAATTAAAATTTACAACATCCCAAAAATCATAAAAATTCTTTCCACAATTCAATATCATGTGTTTTCAATCCATTTTTTTCAATTCCTCTATGATTTTGAAAATAAATCTTTTTTTCAAAATCCACTACCATTCCATTTCCGAATATCACATTGGAAAATAATTTCAACACATATGAAAAATCTACACATTGAATCTAAATATTAAATCATTTATCAGATTGAAATTTTCACTCCTAGTGGGAAGTGATTTCTATCAATTCATGTCATTCACTTATCATCATAAAAACCCAGTACAATGAGGTAAAAATCCTATAAATGTCTCAAAATGATTATTTACCCATCTCCTTGGTAATATGAGAATCTACATATATAGGTTAGCTATTGTATTTTTTGACATGAATTTATATTTTAACACAAACTAATCCTTGATACCACCACTAATCTTGGAAAAATTGAAATTTAATTTTCAACTCCATGTATGATGCAACTCGTAACCATGGATTGAAAAATCTGATATGACATGTGACATCCCTCCCCTCGACATTGTATTTTTAAGATGGAAGGATATTTTATAACCGTAAGTATAATCACCATGTTGTGAACGTCCAAAAATATATTCCAATGGATTTTTAAAAATTACTGTGATGATTATTCCCTGGAAAATAAAATAATTAAAGCTATGTAACCATAATCCAAATCTGCAAAATTATTCATGATAACAATGTAATACATGTTAATTTATAAAAAAATCTAATCAAATATATATCATAGTATCAAGAGGAAAACAAGAAAAAACCAAATATAAAATGATGGACAATACCAACAATGCTAAAAGTCACTAAAGACAATAACACATCAAATCCCAACATATCCAATTCCCCAATTCAATAATACATGACCAACTCTCATTGAGCATCTCTAAATAAATGTCATACCTTGTCATAACTGGTGTCCCAATAAACAATATATGAAACCTTACCAACGTTTCCTAGTATTGTGTGAGTAATAAAACTCTGTAGGATTTACCCAAATGACATCCCAACTCACACCACTAATATAGAACTTGTTAGAACATTTAAATAATAATAATTTATAATTAAATCTTAAAACTATTTATATAAAAAAAATCTAAGTAAATATTTTATCATACCAAACCATTTTTCTATAATAAAATATATTCCAAGGAAATAAACCAAATCATTCTTCTAACCATTTCCAATTTTTTTGGAACAATGGATTACATATCACATACCACAAACACACAAAAACAGGATTGCTGATACCACTGATTGTGGAACACCTCATCTATAATATTTCCCATTGATGGTGGTACTTCATGAACATTACCCCTCCCATTATAAAAATTCTAAATCATTAAATAAGAAAAAAATTTGAAGAAAATATTTTCCCAATAATTTCCAAAAAAAATATTCGTTTAAGTTAAAACACTATTTTTACTATTAATGATGCACTGAAACCAAATGACATTTTTAAAATACAGATTTTAAAATCATTAAACCAATTTCACATCCAAACATGACACCCAATTATAACATTTTTATAAAACACAACTAAGGAGGGTTTCCATAAATAATTCCACAATAATATCATAATTAGTTTCATGACAAACAATCATTTTTAATACAATCATACTAGTTCAGGTAGGTGGAGATGAGCGTGAGCCAACTATCTCACAGAAACAATAGTGATAACTAATAATTTAAAATATTATTTTCATCAACATAATGAAACACCAAAAAACCTATTATATAATATTCCATAATGTCAAAAAAGTATAATATTATCTTGATTAGAAACTCAAAACCAATATCCAACCCAAATAAATTGGATCTACCATTCCAAGAGAGGTTATATAAAGAATATATGGAATTGAAAAAAATAAGAATATGATTGAATAAGAATGGGATAATGTTTGAATGGTATAGATTATCTAAGAATTTATTCCATGAGTCAGATAAGTTCATGAAAGTGGAACCAATCAGGATCCTACCCATGAAATATGAGAATTATATGGTGGTTTTGGACTCTTACATGATATCACATAGAGTAGTGTTGATGTGGGCTGAACTAGTTGTGGAATATGTGTCACAAAATCCAATCACACTTGAAAAAAACCACCATATTCATGTTCTATTTGAGGATATATATTTTTATACATTCATGAAAAATTTTAAAAATCTATTTGGTTAAAGAATTCCAATGTTTACACATCATGAATGTTCAATGAATTTATCTACCAAACTAGATGTGAGTATCCAAAATTAGATTTGTTTTGATTATGTGTTTGTATTCTATTTTGAGAAATAATAAGTATCTAGTAATGGAAATGGTGTGTTTGAATATTTGAGTAGTAAAACATCTAATTTAGTGGTTAAAGATTCCTATTTTCGGTGGAAGATAAAGGCATCCCTGGATGAGATGCCTGTTGTAGTTCAGAAGAGCCAGGAGCAGAGGACTCTCATATCAGTTTCAATGGAGTGTACACTTTTTAGTTGGGTTTGGGTAATATAGTGTAAGGATCCAAAATGTTTGGACATTAGGTAAGTACTTGATAGTGGGGAGTCTCCTTGGGAAGGACCATTAATAAGATTCTAACATTTTTACCAAAATCATGGATTTTGACATTGTTTATATGGAAAGATATTATTCATGAATTTCATTCCAAAATGATGGTTTTGCATCATGGATTGACAAAAAATTATTTGGAACAACACCATATGTATTATTGGACATGATTGAAATATTAGATTTTGGAATTATTGATGTGATTCTACAAATTCCAATAGGTTAAAGATGAGAAAAAAGAACCTTGTGTTTTAATTAATCCATTTCTCATATGGAATTTAATGTTGGATGATGGTACCATGGACTTTTTTGTGGGTCTCCCAAGGATTCTTATGTATAATGACTTTATTTAGGTTGTTTTTGACTGACTGATAAAAGAGATACATTTCATTCCTATATAGGAGACTCTATCAGGGTATCACTTGTGTGAAAAAAATGTTGGAATTATAATCAATATAAAATTGGTTTTATTGAGTATTGTTTTTACCATGTCTTCTATTTTACTACATTATTTTTTCCAGGTTTGGAGAAGTCACTTTTAAAACAATTTTTACTGATTTTGTAATTCATCTGTTATATAGATTGGATATTGGATCAGACTATATAGGTTTGTGGGATAATCTATAATAGTTTTTTCATTACATCATTGGTTCTTAGGAGAATCAATAATCGCTTGTTGCGTCTGACTCTAACAAATTTTTTTTAAGAGACTATTAAAATGTAACCATCATAGGAACGTTATGGAAGGCCATGAAAAAAAACTTCTATGATAGAAGGAGGTAGGGATTCATTGTAGTTGGAGATGAGTCTCATGAAATAGACATCATATTAGGTATAGATAAATTGATCGTGTATAGATATGGATAAAAGTTTGCATAAGATGTATGTTGATAGTATTAATAGACACATGGTGTCTAAAGTGGGTGATCATGTGTTCCTTTAGGTGACACCATTATTGGGTAACAATATGATTCATAAAAAGGTAAAGATAATGCCCACAGTTGTTTTATTTTTTGAGGTTGTGGAGAGAATCAAGACGATGGAGTAACCATTGGCTCTTCCATTGATGTATAATTCTATGCATGATGTTTTTCAAATGTCACAACATCAGCGTTATGACCTCATCCCATATAATATGATCGACATTGATGATGATGTTCTTGATAAAAATGCAACCTTTTAAGATAATCTTATAGGTGTTATGTATTAAATTAAGAATCTTTTGTGTGTTACTTTAGTAGTTCTGAAGATGGTACTGTACTAGGTACCTCTATGTGCATCCATGAGACCACGGTTCGGGACTAGACAGAGGCATAACTCCGGGTCATTGTAGTAGTACTATAGTTGGTACTGTATTTGGAACAATAGTAGTACTATGTTGGTATTGTCACCTGTATTGTTTGTCACTATAGTTGACGGAATAATTCACCTTGGAAAATTGTTTTAGGCTTGGATTCCTTAAGGCCTTACACCCGCAATGGCCTTTGGTTCAGTTAGTCTTTTAGGAGACCTTTAATGCCTTTGGCCCAACTGAAGGACTTTGGGCCACATCAAGGACTTCGTGCCAACTGATGTGAAGATGCCCAAACATATCCTATAAGGTTAGCAACTCTATAAGTGGATTAAATAGAATCATGCATTCACCGGAGCAGGGCTAATAGATTTGGAATAATGAGAGGGTATGAAATTTCCATCGGTACCAGGAATGTGCATCGCAACACCAGATAGCTAGCCGAATATCCAAACAAAGGAGAAGAACTGATCATGAAGTAGACACTAGAGAGGGTTGATTTCATGTATTCTTAGTATGTATGATTTAATTAATACCTACATATCTTGTAATGACTCCAATACTACGGGAAATGTAATGTTAGGGTTCTCGTTCAACCCTTAAAATAGGGGTTAACAAAAATAAATAAAAAATGGAGCCCTTCGGGACATTCAGACAAGAATGTTTTGTGGGAAATATAGTGAGGGTAGTTATTGTATTTTTTTAGATAGAAATGATCAATAGGAAACATGGGAGAGAGAATAAACTATGTGGGATATGTGCCCTGATAATTTTAACATGTAGTCATTATTATTCTTAAGAGTGCATGTAGAGGATGATCTATAATAAGGATGGGAGATTGAATGATCTTGTCCATTTCTGTAGTTTCTTTGATACCATTTATAGGTAATATCTTATCTTATTTTGATTAAATCTTGTAAGTGTTTTACATTGGGGAGTTATTTGATGAAGTTGGTGAAATTTGGAAGGAAGACGAACCCTGTACGGTTGGCGCAACGGTTGTGCAAACCGTGCACCCAGGCTAACAAATTGTCAAAACCCAAAAAAGGGATTCGTGACGCAAGATAATTTGTTGAAATCTATTTACCCTCTTTTAAATAATTTTGTTACCCCCTGAGAGGTGGAACATGGTTAGGAACAGGGTTTGGGAAACCAGTGAACCAGCTCCCAATAAATCATTTTCATAGGTATTATCATTCCAAAGAATGTTTTAAAATTCCAGAACCATCATCCTTTACCCTTTGATGACCCAATTTGACCCTAACTCATTCCCATAATTTCTATAGGTTTCTTGATGAACTCATTTGGGACCCAATGCCAATTCTTGATTAATTGACGACTATAATGACGGATCTCCACATCTCCTAGTATTTGATCTATACATAATTGGATTTCTCTCTTTGATTCTCCTATTTTATGATGAAGATGAATGTTATATCATGTGTTAAAGAGGATTTAGGCCTAAGAATTAGTTATTGTTGTTCCATTTGATATTGTTTGACAGAATGGATTCGTGATCAATTGAATCATTTTTGGTTTAACCATCCAGTTTCAATTCTTGAAATAAGTGTTGGGAAATCTATTATTAATGATTTTGGGGTTGGTTGTCTAAATTGAAAATCCTATAGTCTTGAATGAATTATGTTTCTTTAATTATTAAATATATATTTCCATGATTGAGAAATTTCTTCAATGATTGAATTGATATAATTTACCATCCATATTATAATTACTGGGAATAAATTTGTGGAAATTGACAATGGTGGAATTGGATTAATTAATTGGTTAATTAATTATTGGAATATTCAGATTTTGAAATTTATTGTATAATGGGGTTGTTTTATTGGTCAATTAATTCATGAATGAGTTAATTGAAAATGTGGATTAGGAGACGATGGCCTTATCCTTAATCAGTAAATGGCTTATATGATTTATATAAAGAAAAATGGTTTACAGATGAATTTATCATGTTATTCCATGTTATTAATGTGTTGATCCATTATTTATTTGATAGATCAAATGGTATACCATGATGTGAATTTTGATAATACTGTTAATGTTGATTAACCATGTTCTATTGGATATTTGTGATATATGTGTCATTGATTGAAATATGAATGTTGTACATGGAATGACGCTCCAAATAACCATATGTGGATGATAGATATATGAGTTTGGGATAATTATTGATGCTCAAAATACCCATATGGTATTGAATAATTTAGGGTGTGGTAGATATTTACTTATGTTCTAAACAATCATGGGGTACTTGACATTGAATTCAAGGCCAAATATATTTTCATTAGATTATGGATCCAATTGGCCATATTAAGAATTCAGATGAAAAGATAATTGATAATCATGGTGTTGTGATATTAGATTTCTCTTCATGATAGTTTATAATATTGTACAGGCTAAAGTTGAAATTGATGTAGTGGGTTTCGTTAGAAGCCTAGACGTTTATGTGGTTTTGTAAAAAATAATTTTTTATATAAGATAATTAAAATATTTCTTGTACATTATTATTTATATGACTATATACACTATTATTGGATGGGTGTTTTTTTATAAATCATTATTGGGGGTCTACTTAGTCATACTCATAACCTACCCAGCAACATGATAATTACCTAAATAGATGTTATTTTTATTGGATGGGGTACGTAAAATATCCCCATGTTAGATATCTAATTCATTATTGAGCAGGGATGAGTGATCTCAAAAATGTGTTTGGACATGCATGGAGTTTTTAGTGTAATTATTTTGGTTTTTAGTTATATACCCTACAATAAATATAGAATGGCATATCAATGGTTTGGTTTTGATATTTTACACCTTGTTTATTATCATGTTGTACAAGCATTATTCATATTCTGGTTATTGTCTACTCATATTTTTTATTTACAACCAATATTTTTCTAATTTTATAAAGAGGGTATACTATCACCATTAACTATATTATAAACTCACCACATGTTAGAAGCCTCTAGTGTATGGATAAGTGAACATGAGGTATTTTGACCAACCAGTTCAGGGTACTAGTCTGTTGAAAGTGGGTTGGACATCACATTTCTAATTTTGAAAGTGATTCCCCTAAAAATTATTTTAAATATCTGTTAATATTATTTCAATTCATCAAAGAAAAAAAACCAAGATTTTACATGTAATGCACATGGGATATTTTTAATGATATAATTATAATTCTTTTTCTAGATGGATTTTGATTATTCTGAATAGATATTCATTGAACCCATTTCATTTTAATGGGTAAATATATATATATATATATATATGAATGGAATAGTTTTTTATGTATTTTATGATGAAATGAAATCTCTATTTTCTTCATTCCTATTATGGTTCTCAGAAATATATGTTGAGGATGGCTGGTTCATTTGTAACCCAATGATGTTTGGTTATGTTATAAAGCAATGATAGGTGGTTCCTTTATAAACCATGGACTATAGATAACAATATAACTAAATGATGGGTGGGATAGTTATAGACCTCTAATATGTTTGGTAGTGATATGGGGTTTACTAGATGGTTGTTACTACAAATATATTATGGTGTTCTGTTACTCCTTATAGATAAGAGATTTTATTAGTTATAGGTAACACGTATGAAGAATTGAAATTATCTCATTTAGTAATTCCATGAGGAATGTTTGATATTAATATATATAAACACATTATATATATTCTTGAAATAAATTTATAATGAATCATAGATGAGAGATTATTTTCACATGGGTCATCATTGTTCAATTATATGACCCTTCTCTTTTATAAAACATTCAAACCATGTTTCATGAATAATTATCCTTTTTTAATTATCTTATGATGTCCTGATGAAATTCGATATGTGATTATACTCGTTTTCTCATATGAATCTTAATCATGAAATTAAATTAATGCCCTAATTATGTTTTCCCCCATGTTTTCATGACTGGTTTTAAGTATGTTATTCCAAAAATGATTCTATTTGTGATGAAATAATTTGTATATGATATAAATTATATATTAACTAGGATAAATACTTTGAGAGAGGGTGAATCAGGGAATGAAAAATTAAATCAACTACCCCTTCTGATTTTGTTTTTTTGTTAGAGGAAACTCTTTTCTCTCTCTCTTTCCCATTACAGAGTATGAATGAATCCTAAAGCATGAAGAGGAGGCAACAATTTTACATGGCTCACCCTCATTGGTATACATATAAGGAGCATACACAGGTGAAGTGCCTATGTACCTAATACAATATAAGTGCACTAATTTTTACAAGTATGAATAAGGCTCATTGTCCCTAATGGTTTACAACCACTACCAATTTGAGAACACACTACTCTCTCAACTGATGTTAGCTCACTGTTTCTTCAAAATATCCACTCATAGCTTATAGACCTATAGGTTTCATTATTATCACAAATGAATGAATATTTTTCCTTATGTAGATGATAATTTGTCATCCAACTTCCACGGGAAGATGAATCATACTTTGCGAAAAAAGTACCAAACAATCTTCCAGCAATCACGCAGTCCAAGAGTGACTGGCACACTTCTCTAAGCTTGGTGAACTAATATAATTCATGAAACACTTATTCAAGCCTAAAATGCAAGTTTCCTCTAACCCCTTTCACGAAACTCCGTTTTCCAACTCCAAAATTTGGCAAATCAAACCTTTTACACCCAAACCAATACTGCCACACAACTATCAATTGTCACACAACTTCGGTATTACATTATACTTATGCACTCACAACACCACATGCTCGCCCAAACCACCTGCATGATAGGAGCTCTAATTTTATCTAAGTGTGTATCTTCATGGAAAATGAGGAGGGGTATCCCTCTATATATTGGCACGTGGGTACCCTAAGCGTCGGTGCACAAGTCTTTGCTCGGTGTGCAAGTTCAACCGCCCTATTCTCTATCGCACTAGTCAACTTGTGAGCCCAATCCAAAATATGGGTTCCCATATTTCCATTACTATGTTTTCATGATATGATATTTGAGAAAAATATGTTTTTAAACATTCTAAGCCTCCATTACACCGACAAACCACCTTATATCTTCTCTTTTTGTACCGCCTTAAGAATGTCCATTCTATTGTCGAGGTTTTTCATTCAGTCATGGATTGATAATAACATCTCTTGAACACGAAATCTCACCATATTAACCCCATTTTTTTTAAAATTGAACATCTTGGATTTCTTAGTTAACAAGAAAAACATGGAGGGCCACTTTTTCAACAAACACAATCACCTCTAAAATTATACAATGATTTCATGAGGGATTTTTCCCAACAATATCCCCCATTGGGTTTGTTGAAAACATTTTCATAAAATGCTACTCTGTTGATGATTTATCCACCATTAACCAATTTCAATTCTTATTGTGATCAAAGATTCAGTAATAACATACTCTAATCCCACGTGATCTATGCTCGGCATGAGAAACAAGAGTAAATGAAATGTTCATCAACGAATCACTTCATTTCTAAAAACCACTTGTTGATAACAAACTGATACCAAATGATGATTTCTAGAAACCTTCTGAGACCATTCTAAAATCACTCATCATCTATTATCACGATCCTCAGTTTCCATGATATCTATGATTTGATGGATCACTTATAGCATCATCAGATTTAATACTCTCCTTATTCATATCTTATGTCTTGTGTTTCCCAATCCAAGCTATGAAAAATCTCTTCAAACACCCAATACACTCATCATGGTGCTCCCCCTATCAGCTACTTCACATGTATTGATACACCCACATATCTCACTACACCACCCATCAGCTTCTCCATGTGTCTTTGAAAAACTCATTGTTTCCCTTCTTTAACCATTGTTTCTCCCCCATGAGGGTTTACTATTTCACCAGATTTTTCAACGAACCCAAAGGTCACTCCTTTGTGGTCTGAGACATTGGAAGATTCACCGATTAGCACATTAGTGAAATACTAACCACATCGTGGGGAGAGGGGGGGGGGAGGAAGCCCGCATCCATACTCTTTTAATTGTGGGGAGTCGACTGGAATACTAGAACAAGTCGATACCTATTGAAATCATCCTTGGGTATGGCCTTCAGAAAATGTTTGCAAGATGTATTTTGGTAGACATATACTACAACATCACGATTCCCTACTCTACCTTCTCCTTTATAAAATGATAATTTATCTCAATCTTCTTTTTCCTTGAATTATGGACTAAATATTTGTAGAGATTTATAGCACTTGAGTTATCGCACTGGATTCTAATAGGAGACGTCCCTTCAACTCCCATATCATCAAGTCGTAGCTTTATCCACAATAATAGAATGCATGATTGAGTGACCTCAATATACTCAGCATCTTCAGTGATCAATTAAATGCAATATTTCTTCATGTTTATCCATGAAATACAAAATACACCATGATAGAAAGAACCTCCTAACGTTTATTTCTGGTCATCTGTTGAACCAGCCCTATCTGGATAAATATATCCTAATAACTTTGACAGAGATTTGTCACAATATATCAACCTGAAATCCATTGTACCCTTGATATACTAAATAATATTTTCATTGAAATAATGTGTCTTTCCTATGAATTTCTTTGATATCACACTATTTGGAATGTGGAAGAAATAATATCTGGTCTTGTCGCTATTAGGTATAGTAAAATCCCAATAATCTGCCTATATTCTATTATGATAACTTCTATTCCATTATAATCTTTTGATAATTTCATATGGGTGGCAACCAAAGTCTTTATCTCCTTGTAATTTTCCATTCCAAATCATCTCTTTACCTCCTTATAATATTTTTATTGAGAAATGAATTTGACATTACTTCTTTGTTTCAACTGTAAAAGAAGAAAAAATGGCAGCTCCCCAATCATAGACATTTCAAACTCATGTTTCATGAATTCAGAAAACTGACTTCATTGTGCTTCATTTTATCCACAAAATATTATGTCATCATGATAAACTATAACCATCATCCATTCATTACTATTGTTTTTTATATATAGATTGTAATCAACTCCACCATTCTAGAGTCCAATCTTCTTCAAAAACTGATCAATCCTTATATACCATGCTCTTGGTGCTTGTTTCATCTCATATAACACCTTCATCAGCCGAAAAATATTGTTCTCATCCTAATTAATTTTAAAGCTATATGGCTTCTCGATATACACTTTTTCCTCTAGAATCTCAATCAAGAATACAAATTTGACATCCATCTAGACCACATTGACCATCCATTACACTACAATGGCTAGGAATAATCTGATTGTCTCTATCCTTGAAACTAATGTAAATGTATCAACGGCATCAATTCACTCTATCCTTGTGTATCATTTTAACATTAGTTTTTCTTTGTTTCGAATCATTGTTCTATATTCATTCCTCTTGTTGCGAAAGAACAATTTAGTCCCGTTGGAAATATTATCAGCTGGCCTCGAAACAATCTCTCATGTATGATTCATCTTAATATGATCAATTTCTTCATTCGTAGTCTAAACCTAGTTTTCATCATTAACTACATCAGAAAAACATCTACGATCCACCTAAGATAATAAATATTTATGCAATAGTGATTTCATTCTTCCAGTATGAACATGAACTGATTGATCACCGAAGATATTTTTCCAATTAATTTCAGCTCAACTCTTTGGCTTCTATACTGATGCAAATTTTTATTCTTCATTCTCATCATCAGTATCTTCTTTAGAATCAATAGTAGCCTCTTCTGTTCCCCTTCATTTATTTCCTCCACATCAAAAACATCAATAAATTTTCACTGGGCCATTGAAGGATCTCATATTTTTCCACAACAGTGATTTCATTGCTCTAAACTACTTTTCTCAGCCTTTTATAAAGGCATTTATATTCTTTGTTTTTTCCAAATTAGCTAACTAATATTATCTCATCTATACGTGACTCAATTTTCTTATGTTTTTCTTTATTGGGTATAATGTAGTTACTCCCAAAGATTCGGCAGTACATCACCATTGTATTATTCAAATACCACATATTTTATAGAGTCTTTCCTTACATCAGACACAACAGAGACCTTTTAATAATATAGACTAATGTCAATAATGCTTCCTTCCAAAATTTCTCTGGTAGTTCATTTTCTATAAGCATTGGATAAGACATGTTGTTGATGACCTGATTTATCCTATCAACTACTTCATTCTGTAGGAGGTACTTACTGATGAAACCTGATGCCTTATCCCATGTTTCTTATGATAGTATTCATCATGACTATTTTTTAATTCCGTACCATTTTCAGTACGAAACATCAGAATTTTTTTTCCCAGTATCCTTTCACACACCCTCTGGTAAACTTCTAAGCAGGTGAACACATCAGACTTATGGGAGATATCAATCACCCATGATATTCTACCACAGTTATCAATGAAAATAATGTAGTTCCACGTTCTATCAATTTCTCATGGTCTGATAGGCCCAAAAACATCAGAATGCACCTTTTTGAGCACTCATGATGACAAATTTTATTTTTTCATTATACATTTTTCTAATGAGCTCCCCTTGATGGCATGGATGACACGTGTGAGTATGATCCCATGAAATCTTAGGGAGGTCTCTTGCAACATCACACATTACCAGATCTTCCCTGGATGGTTGGAAAAGATGACCTATTTGATTATTCCATTGGTTGTTTTCTTCCTATTTGTACAGAAATTGCATACCTTCTTCTCCACATAAAAGGTATAGATTTAAATTTTTTCTTTTTCCCTGTAGAACCATTGTCCCATCTTTTTCTTTGACAATTCACATCTTCTTAGTAAACCATATATAATTTCTTGAGTCACATAATTAATCGCACAAAACTATTGTGACTGAGGCTTTCTACTACTATGACATCATCATGTATCCTCTTTTCCCCCCAAACGTGGATTTTCTTGTGCTAATAATTGTCAGGCCATCATTGTCTCCAAAATTGAAAAATCCTTCATTACCTTTTTTTTATTCCTGTAACATTATCCTTATTACCTACCTTGTGAGATGTGAAACCGATATTAAGGATCCCCACTACAGAACTATCTGCTGCATTAATGGAAATATCTTCCACCTCTACCTTCCCATCCCTTTTCTACGTGGTTCATATTTTTTCATTTTTAGTCAGTATGGATTGAGACACTTGATCTTTCTCAGAGTATGATGGACCGACATCATCATGAAAAGTATAAAATCTATTTTTCATTTTCAAATCACCTTTTGGTTCATTGATTTGCTTCTTGTGAAAATTTTAATTCTTCTTTGCCACATGCCTCTATTTGGTCTATATAGAGTATCTAGCCATGTGACCAAAATCTATTTTTCCTTTTCAAATCTATTTTGAATTTTCTCAGTTTGTTTGCCACATATGTTCTTGCGCCCTATGATATCTCATGGATATGAAACCCACATACTCTGAATTCCCCATCATTACACAATAATAACACTAGATAGAAGTTGAATTCCTTTGTTTCATTTCTGCATTGCTTGTTTCCCTTTTGGAGCTTTGAATATCCATATTCTACATTGTTCCCAAATCAACCATTATTCCCAGAATGGGTGCTTGTGGTCTGACATCAATTTTCATAGTTTGCTGATTTCTATCAAGCCACCCATCTTCCTTAGCATCTGAAAATAATTTATTCTTTCTTTCTACAAAACCACTATGGTCCACCTATAGCTTCTCAGTTTTTTGATTGATCTTCTTTCCTAATATCCCTATAGGAGTCAAGAGTTTCCCTTGATCATTAGCCTTTTTCCACATACCGACAACATCTCCATGAAGTTATTCAAATCTCTTGATTTGATCTTTCCTTGTGTTATTCAAGCCATCAATCTCCCTATTATTTTCTTAAACCTTGATTTTAAATTCATCACCCTTTTGTAAGATCTCTATCCTAGAAAATAAAAGGTTTTCAATTTCATTTATCAGCTCATACATCTCTCATTCTTATAGTTGCATGTAGATTTTGGAATCATATACCACCCTGTTGGAATTCATTTTATTTTTCTCTCCAAAATCAATCTCTTCAATAGATTCTTCTAATTCAGCTTTGATGTCAGCTCTTCCCTAAATTTCTTATTCTTCATCATTTCCGGTTTCATCCTATTTCTGAGTGATACTGAAAAATGCCACCAAAGCATTATCTCCCTGATCTGTGTCGTTCTCTATCTCTCCTACCATTTCATCCTTAGACCCATATGAACTTCCACATTCATATGACAGAGGATTCGTTTTTGTAAAAAAATCTATTGAATAGCTTTTTTCCATTCACATAGGCAGAATTATTCTTCTTGATAATTTCAATTTCATTCACTATATATTCTTGAATCTTATTAGGGAACCTTGTGGCAATGAGACCAACATTTCCTCATATAAAGGTTGCGTGTGAAAGTTTCCCTTCGAGCATTCAATTTCCTCTTTGATGATGTAATGAAAGGAATGATATCACCTCATATGTCTCTTCTTATTTATGAGAATATACAATGGTGAGCTTCATCATGGTCTTGAATACCACATAATTTGATTTCCGATTTTATACATCATCTTTATCATCATTCCTCATTTCATATGCAACTAGGCGGTTTTGTAGGTTATCCAATGTTGGCTCTATCAGGTCTTTATCTTCCAAAACAAAAACATTCGGATTGAACCGAGGTGGTAGATTCCTCTAGATGTGATTCAAAAAAATTATCTCTTCAAAAACTTCTCCAAGACCTCTCATGTATTCCACTACAACCTTTACTCTATCAATGAATGCATCAAGAGACTCATCCGGGTGCATTCTCATATCTTCATACTTGATCCACAACACTTGTAGCTTTTCCTCACTGACCATTGAATATCATTCATATATGTTCAATATATTTCCCCACATTGAATGTGATGTTTTTAATGACATAAACTTCCTATATATTGCATTGGATATGGATACCTCTAAAGCATTGATACCTTTGGTGTCAACATCTAATTCAGTTCGCTCGGCTTCTGATAATGCAATATTTTTAATATTATTAATTATGCAATGAATTACAACTATAAACATCTCTATTCCCAATGATCAAAATAAGTGTTTCATTGGATTCATCCATAGCTAAAAATTGTTCCCGTCGATGATTGGAATCCCTTTGTGATTGATGACCTCAATTTGACAGAGAATCACTGATATCAATATTTCTCTCTTATACCAATTATTCGGTCCACATTCCTAGATACCCTAGGGGTAAATTAGGGTAAGAAAAATTAAATCAACTTCCCCATTTCATCTATTTTTGTTTTTATAAAAACCCATCATTTCTCTCTCATTCCCATTGCAAAGTTCAAATTAATCTTAAAACCTGCACATATGACATCAATTTTTCTTAGTTTACCCTCAATGGGCTATATCCAAGGAGAATGCAACAGTGATGTGCCAATGTTCCAAATAAACTATAAGTGATCTATTGTTTACAAGTTTGAAGAGGATTCATTGTCCCTTCTAGTTTACAAGCACTCAGAATTTGAAAACTCAATTCTCTCTCAATGGATGTGAGATCACTACTTCTTCAGAAGATACACTCAATGTTTATAGACCTATAGGTATCATCATTATAAAAAATGAATGCATATTTCTTTGTATGTAGATTTCATGTTGATGTTCAACTTCCATGCAATGATGAAGAACACTTTGCACTGGAGGTACCATAAAATCTTGCAACATTCACGCAGTCCTACAGTGATTTGTGCACATCTGGACACTTGGATCGCTTCTCTAATGCGTGGCACGATTTGTCAATACTAGCACAAATGCTTCACCTAACCACTTGCGTGACCCTCTCTTTTCCAACTCAAGACAATGGATACACACATCCTTTGATTCCCAAACCAATATTGGTGCAGAAATATCAACTAGCACACAAATTTTGAATAACCATCTACTTGCACACTCACACCACCACTTGTGCACCCAAACCACCTGCACGATTGGAGATCTAATTTTTTCTACATGCTGAAATCCATGGAAAATGAGGAGGGGTAGCCCTATACTTATTGTCATTTTAGGTACCATGACTGCTGGCACAATAGTCTTTTCTCGATGTTCAATTTTAGCCACCCTAGTTTATATTACTTCGACAAATTAATAATTATATTTTTATAATATATAACAAATCTCTTGAAGAAAATTTTTTCTATCACGAAAGCAATCAATATTATAATTATTTTAAAATAATTTATTTTAGTTTCACATTTTGTTACCCTATATAAAAATTCACTTGAATTTTTTTTTCTCTCATCAAATTTTTATTATTTCAAAATACTATTATAGAAAACCCACATCATATAGATGGATAATGAATCATCCCATAAAAAGGAAAACTAGTGAACATAATGGTTTCATGAAATAACACATAATTAGGCTCCCAAAAATTGATAACATTGCAAGAATAATAAAATTTAGACATGGAGGTGAAAACAGACATCCAACGACTAATATACTGTGATAATTTAAATGCTCATGGGAAAGATATTTAAGAGAAATTGAAGATAAGTGATTGGTGAAAAGGACCTCAATTTATTGGACTTGAAGGTAAAATGGTAACATTTCAATTCAATGCTCTTTTTTCTAATGTCTTGGGATTAGTTTTTATTCAATATATATAAAACTATTTGATATGGTTTCTATATTGGTTACCATTTCACAAGAAAACATTTATACATTGGTTGTTCTTCTATCAATAGTCAATTTAACTATTACTATAAAAAATGTATACTCAATAAGAATATTCATATCTAGAGCACTAAAATTTAGAATTAATATACCATATGGTTTATAAAATAATTAAATTTAATTTCTTATATATCCACATATTGGTCAAAACAAAAATAGTTAATGGATGTATTCCAATATTGATAAATAACTCATAAAATTGAACTTCATCCATTACATAAATCATTAAACTTATTAATCTTCCAAAATATATATATCCAAACCCAATATAGAAAATTCATAATGATATGATCGTATTTTTTTCAACATCAACATCAATATTTATCCTCATACACTATAATGTAGAAAACAAAGTAACATACACAACATGGGAATATATTGTTTATAAATTCTTATAATATATTTTAATAACATGAATCACCATGTAAACTAAATTAAAAAATATTTTATTCTATAAATTAACTCAAAACAATATATTCCACAAATCAAAAAAATCAATGAAATTCAACATGTTGGATTTAAATCTGGTTTTCATAAAACCAAATTACAATTTGAAAGTCCCAAATTCTATATAATTTACATTATCAATGTCAGTCATCTCATTATCTCAAATAAAATATTATCAACTCAACATCAAGAATATATTAAGGTTTATAATTCCCTTCATCTAATGTTCTCCAGAAATATCATCTTTTTAAAAATACATTTTATTGAATATTAATGACATTCATCTTAAGAATTACCATCCTTGAATAAAAAAATTGTGTGAAAAAATCATAGGTATTTCATGAATATAATAACCAAAATATTGCTAATATAACAATTATACCACATAATTCTCAAATCACAATTCTTGAAAACATTAATCTTTTCAATTAATTTATTGGAATAACATTATTGTTTCATTGGTATATGTGTTGACATTTAGATTAGGGCACTGACTTAGATAATTAATATATTCCACAAACATGACACATTGAAATATAAATGGTACTATAGGCTTAAATTCATATCATTCCATTAAATACATCATTTTTTCTACAAAATTACATTATTTATGTTCTTTTTTCTATACATAAAACCTATTACCTATCCTGTCATAAATTCCCATGAATACATAGAAAATAATAGTTTGAACAATAATAATCATAGTGATAAACCATGAAAAGTTGACCCATGATGTTTAAATCATGACAAATTATTTTATATCCATGACACCTTATGTTTATTGAAGGTACCCAATGTTCATTATATATTAAAATTGTTCAATCATTTTTCATTAAAATTATGAATTCATCCAAATAATTTTCCACATGAGTGTCAAACTTGAATAGAAATAAGTGAAACTCCATCATGCACTAGAATGACAGTGGGGATAAACACAAAACACTCTTTTCGAGGTAATATCTTCTATGGAAGACTATACTTAATGAATTGTAATTAATATTCCCATACATAGAAGATTGGAATGGAATTTATCATAACCATATCCTTAATGAATATTTATAGCATTATCTGATATATAGTATTATCATCAGTGGTTTAACCGAAAATCCATATCATTAATTTCTAATAATTGACTAAAATGGCACATGATACTAAAAATAACATAAAATACATTTCATTTTTATATATTATTTCGTAATATATTGATATTAATATTGTATTATAATTACACACTTCATGTAAATAATGCATTAGTGTCATTTGAGACTAGATATACAATATTATTATATATTTAATGATCTTCAAGCTATCCATTTATTATATCACCACATAGTACTCTTATTACAGATATCCTAAATAAAACCAATCTTCATATCCTATGGAATGGAATAATAAAAGATGGTTAGCTAAGTTTCTCAGTAAAGATAAATAAGGGAGATATCAATGATCACATAAACATAACATGATAATAAATATGAGAGAAAATGATCATAATATTTGAAAATACATATCAAGAATTTCATATACCATAATATTAAATCATGGAATAAATCATGGATGTCAATAATACATGAATGATAAAGGAATAAAATAAGAATTTCACAGAGCATAAAAATTATATGAGATGTAGTGTAATGACCCCCTCCCCTCAAAGTGTTCCCTCCTGGGATGGCAATGAGAGAACGGAGATAATGACCCCTGAGACCCGACTCTAGTAGGCCCTGGGATGGTGACTAGCACTAAGGGTATATAAAGCACATGGTTGAAAGGCATTACCCTCAAATAGAAGACATGTGGAAGGGATAGATAAGACAAAAACTGACCAACACCATCTCAGACAACAATATAAATGAAATCCCATGTACACAAATGCAATGTCATGAAAAACTACTTCAACTGAAAGTGGAATACTAAAAGTACCCAAATGAATTTATATGTAGTATAAACCTCAAGCCCGAACAGCTCCAACAAAACCAAGCTTGTAAAAACAATGTTGATCTCCAACCATCTCAAAGTGTCCCAAAAAACAATTTATATATACATAGGGTGAGTATAATAGTATAATCAGTAGGATCCTCCGTGGAGCTGCTTGTGAAAATGTAATGAAGGAATGCTAAATGACAATGAACAAAAAGTGAATCTAACTCATCACCTAAACATGTATACTGTGTTCCAAGACTCACCATGGCTACTCTCACCATGAATTTCATACTTGTGTATATAACATAATTTTGAATATAAAGGGTACCCCACAACTACTTCCCCACTAGATTGCTGCTTTGCCCCAATGTCGCATGTCCTATAAATCTTTCAACAAAAAGGCTTGCCCGCAAACACCTGGTCAAATCACCACACATGCATCTCGTGTAAGAAAAACCACCACGTCCATGTAAGCAAAGTAACCCGGTAGATTATGGGAGCCACCAAAACTCCTATAAAATGTATCATATGTCGGGTATTGAATCTCAAGCCATTATAACTCATACACTGAATAAGGATCCCCAAGGAATCATAGCATATACACGTTACACCTATAGTAGTTCATAGGAAACTAATGCCAGAATATATGTGTGTGGATAACCACAAGCCATAACAGCCCACTACACACATATATGGGGAAAATTAACAATTGTTCCTACCAGCACAAGTAACTACTATGAGAAGAGAGCGAGGACAAAGGGGTAGTCAGCCATCCATCCTCCCACCAGAATGTTTGGGAAAACACACCACCCAGGGATTAAGATCCATGGGTGTTAGTTACTCTAACTGGTGAAGTGGAGTAGCTTATAGAGACACAAAATGTTCAGAATATACTATGGCTCACAACCACACTATTGGAGTAACATTTTCTTAGACACAACTACAACAAACGTCTCTCGGACTACCAGCTACCACTTCTAAAACTACGTATCCTATAAGCACAGAACCATATAAATAGATTAATTTCATTACATAATTCCTTTTTCATCAGTTTCACATTACGTTAATTAATTACTTATACATTAATAAACCATAAAAAATTCCACATTAAATTTCATTAGAATCACACCCAAATTCCATTGTTCCTACAAATTGCAACCTCAACATTGTGCCCCATCAAGCTCCATACCCATGGGATAACAACATTCAATCAATAATTTATAAACAACATTATTAACTTCCCATATTCTCAAGCATTCTAGAAAAAAATTCTATGCTACTAAACACAAGGGGGATCAACATAGTTAGTAGATGAACTTACCTACAATTCTTTGCTGCCTATCGCAAGAGAATAAACCCATCTACCATTGGGAAGCTAAAAACAGAAAGCATGTTGTATACCCCATGTGTCTTCACAACTTTTAGAAGAAGGGTAAACAAGAGCAGCTGCCTTGAGCAATGGAGAATGTAAAGCAGATAAACAACCAACATGAATTAGGAAGCTTCCAAATATTCACATCCAACCTGTTTCGTCATCCATGTTGTCCTCCTCGACACCCACATGCCGAAACGGATGCATCTATCCACTCATGGAATCAACTACTACCACAACCAATAGGCCTACCTACCCCCACAAATCATAACAACCTTCCTAGCTCACAACACAACACATGCATCAGGAAAAAAACCATCATACCAATAGGGTTCTAGGCCCTTAAACAACAAAGAGGGTAACTCAGAACCCTACAAGGAAATATCATTTATTAGACCACCAGTTCATTAATCCATATTGGACTAACATATTTTTTATTCGTAGGATCCAAAATCAGGATACCTAAAGAGTAAGCTATCAAAAATTGATTAAACATGCTTACTACATCAATGTGATTAACAAAAAAATTACAAGAAGGAGAACCAGATTCATTTACAAGCCTCTTTATTTTTATCCAAACATTTATCAATTACTTCCGGCTTTATGTTATTTTCCAATTTCCAACAAGAATGAAAAGCTAAACAAAGCTACCCTAGATATCACACTATCCAACAAAACAAGAGGCAATAAAATACGATCGATACCAATTTATTTACCCAGTTTTAATATTTATTATGTTCATTCCATTGTGATCCAATGGGATAAAAAATGCTAACTACACAGTTGCATGTAAAATAATATAGAAGCAATGAATTCCCAACCTCAAATGGTTCTTGATGTTCTTTATATAGGAACAAGACACACAATGTGTAACGATCTCCTCCCCCATGACAACTGTATGCTCCTGAGGATCCAGAGACACCACCACACTAGTCAACACCCAAGAAAATACTATTAGGAACACAGAGATAAAATTCCATAAAAGGGAATGGAGAAAAAGATGAAGATGTTCTCCATAAAATGACGATAGATCAAAGATTATATCGAAGATTGATCGATACTGTGTTGTTTCATAGAAAGCATAGGGGAACCAATCCATGGAAGAAATATTGATCACACAACTCCTATGTCAAGGAATGAAGTTTCAAGTATCTCACACCAAATAACAGGGAGGAAGAACTAGGGAAGAAGATTGCTTTTCAATTTATATGATTTAATTGAGGTGCGATTTATGATACATTGGATTTTCTATTAAAAAAGGATCACAATAAACCATGTGGTTTGAGAATGTAAATGCATCCTGAGCCATAGGAAAAATTAGTATATGAGTTATGTCCACTGAATCGGCCATAAAGTCCTTAAAATGAGGATTAAAATGCATTTTACATCAAAGAAAATGTCAAAGGGGCAAACTTGTTGGAAGCTAGAAACATTGTTCATGAACACAAAATATTGAAAATGAAATACAGGCTGCCGTTGGACCTCACCATTCATGAAACACTGTTCTTGATCTCAAAATTTGGAAAAAGAAATAGAGGCTACCATTAGTCCTCACCATGATGGAAACATTGTTCATGTACTCAAAATTTGGAAAAGGAAATAGATGCTACCATTGGACCTCACCATTCTAGACATAATTTTCATGAAATAAAAATTTGGAAAAGGAAATAGAGGTTACTGTTGGACCCCACCATTATGGAAACACTATTCTGGAACAAAAGATTTGGAAAAAGGAAATAGAGGCTACCATTGGACCTCACCATTCTGGAAACACTATTCACATAATGCTACTATTTCACTGTTCCCCAAAGCCTACCGGTGATTCTGTTCACTTAAGGTTACCGTTGCACTATTCACATAAGGCTACTAATGACACTATTTACATAAGATTACTGTTACACTGTTCACATAAGGCAACCGATGACACTATTCACATAAGGTTATTGTTCCACAGTTCACATAAGGCTACTGATGAAACTGTTCAATAAGGTTACCATTGCTCAATTCACATAGGGATACATATGAAACTATTCACATAAAGTTACTATTTCACTTTTCACATAAGGCTACCGATCACACTATTAACAAAAGGATAACATTGCACTATTCAAATAAGGTTATCGATGAAAATGTTTATATATGTTTACCATTGTGATCTTCACATAAGCCAACCAATGACACTTTTCAAATAAGGATACTGTTGTGCTGTTCACACAACTCTACCAATAAAACTGTTCACATAAGGTTACGGTTGCACTATTCACATAAGGAAATCGATGACATTGTTCATATAACTGGAAATTTGGAAATGTTTTGGGGATAAGTCAACTTGACATCCCAAAACACCATAGACAGATGATTTTTGAAAAGGAATGTACTAGAGAGGTCTGGGACAATACCTCAAATACCTCTCAAAACATTATCATTCTCGAGAACTGAAAAAAAAAGAAATGAAAAAAAGTCTGAACAACCACCCATCGAGCCTGTGCAGTAGGGGTATTGCATCACCATAGGCCCCCAACTTCTTCAATATTGATATGTATTGTAGATAGTTCTACCATTACTCTCCAAGAATCAACAGATTCACACACTGCATCACTATATGAAATTCGAACCTGTGCAGTAGCATTATTTTTTTTCTTTTCTAGTTTTATATGTTATTTAGAAGTCGTATTCCTATAATAACTCCATCCAATGATGAATTCGTATGTTCATGTCACACAAGGAGAAAACATATCTCAAACTCTTATGATTAGTTAAAACCACAAAGCGCTTGCCAATGAGATCGTGACTCCACAACATTAGTGAAAACAACATGGCAACTAACTCAACATCATGGGTATTATAATTACCTTAATGGGGACACAACTGGAAAACCCCGTAAGAATGCATTGATCCACACTACATCAGAACATAGCCAAACCCCAGATGTGAAGCATAACAGAAAACATTAAACTATTCTTTTTCTGTGGAAGAGAAAGAACTGGAGCACATACAAAATTCTCTTTTAGATACTAGAATATTTCCTAAGGTTGATTAGTCTATATGAACACCTAATATACTATGCTCAATGTTGTCATAGGTGTTGAAACTAGAAAAAAATTATATATGAACCTCAATACCATAAAACTTGGCAATGGAAGTGCTGCCCGTTATCAGTGATAAACAAAAAGTGCTGAAAAATGGGTAATCCTTTATCAGCGCTAGTTAAAGCGCTGATAAATCTAACCTTTATCAGTACTAAAATTATTTATGATAAAGTTACACCCTTTAATAGTGCCTTTTTTAGTGCTGATTAAAGGCTACATTTATCAGCTCTTATTTTAGCGCATATAAAAGTTTTTTTCTTAATTTATATAAAATTATAATATTTATCAATGGTAAAATAAAAGTGGTGATAAAACATAAATTTATCATCGCTTTTTCAGCACTGAGAATGAGATACCTTTATAATCACTAAAAAAGCGCTGATAAATGTAGGTCTTTATTAGTGCTGAAAAAGTGCTGATAAATTTATATTTCATCAACGATTTTATTATAACGCTGATAAAACATACCTTTATCAGCGCTTTCAGCAAGCTCTGATAAAAGTTCCTGCGGTTTCATTTTAATAACACTAATTATCCCTCCTCTCTCGAACGTGGTAACGATTTCACAAAAGCTGAACCAGGACCCTCTTCCATCACGACTTCTCCTCATCCTTTTCTATCTCATTCTCCTACTCTTCCACATCCTCATCTTCCTCCTCCTCCTCTTCCTCCTCCTCCTCCTTCACCACCGCCGTTGTGTTTTTCTCCTCCACCACAGCCTCCGCGGCGTTGGGTTTTACTCCTCCGCCACAACCGTCACTGCCTCCGCTGCCGCGACCGTCTCTACCGCCGCTGCCTCCGTCGCCACTGGTCAATTTAGGAGTATTTTTCTATCTCATGGGTTAATATAAATGAGAAATGATTATCCTTTAATTATTATGATGACTTATAGTTTTTATATAAGTGAGTTGAACATATGTATGGGTAGTTAAGGCAAGAGTGAGAGCCCAGGTGGTGAGACCCTTGTATTGTAGGTTGTTTTAGATAGAGGGTGTGTGAGAACCTATAGTAAGTGGTTGTTTTGTTTCACTAAGGGATGTGTGTTTTGATGTGGGGATAAGAGTGGCACCCATTGGCTAATTATTGTGTACGAATTTATATAAGGGGTTTGTGTGAGATCTCAGTGGTCGTTAGCATGTGACTTATGATGGTAGCGAGTTTCTGAGTTTTGGTAGTTGGCGGAGTCTAATGAGTGGGGTTATCTTGGACTTATTAATACCTTAGATACATAAATCGAGGGTAGATTCTTTGACATGTGGTATTGATTCATATTAGGATTTATCAAGTTCATAGCGAAGGAATGATAATGCCTTGGATTAGTATAAGGGAATCACTCTCTATTCTTGAGTTTTTGTGTTTTGACTGGGTTGAGGGACATGATCATTTGTATTCCTAACCTTATTGATTTATAGTATGTTTTTAATGTTACCATCACTATTTAACCTAGATGGATGGGTTTAGTGTAATGAAGCATGGGTATATTCCATTTGTTTTGGAGTAATGTTGGGTAACTAGTGATCATGTAGTGAGTTTTGGTATGGTGTGATGTTAAGATTTGAAAAAAGTGCCAGGGGTGTCCCATTGGAAATATGTGTGTTCCCCCAAATTTTTGTCAATATTTATGGGTAGGCTCATTGAGTTTGAATTGAGATATGATCCTACTCACTAGATACCACGTGTTGTGTTGAAATGATTGTAACATGAAGTTTAAACTCATTTGATTATGATGTTTGTATGATGAAAGGTGTGATAACAGAGGATTGATCAGGGATTATTCATTTGGGATATGCTATCTAGAATAAACATGGGGATTATACCTAGTAAGGAGGACCTATTGGTCATGGCTTACCCATTTTATGTTCATCATCTATATTTTAAAAAGTCTGTTGAACTCGTTCTATCGAAGGTGTGTTCTATAATTACTTGTTATCATAAGGTGTGTTTAACCATGGTGTGGGTTGATTTCAGTTTTAGTGGGTTATTGGGGTTTGTGGGATGTGGTAAATGGTGTGCTCAATTTTAGATTATTTTATTCTCATGAGTTTCCATATTTTTTGTTTTTTTTCAGTTCAAAATATCCTCTGTTGTGTGCCTCTCCTCTGCCATGAACGCACCTCTCCCATGTGCTTAACGACTCCTTCATGGTGAGTTTTCTCATGTTACTCATTGTCTTCCTCTTGTTTACATGTTATTACTATTTTATATTGAATTTTATAATGTGAAATGTATGGGCTAAACGCATCGCTGAAAATTGTGGTTGTTGGTGGTCCTAGTTTGCGCACTAAATGAACTGCATGTTTGTTAGTACTTGTTGAACATTGGAATATAAAAATTGGTAATTTACGTATACATGACTTATTAACGAACCCCCCAAGATGATAAAACTTCAATGATGTCCCCTGAATTAACAAACAAAATTGAATAATGGATGCTTTGTAAAATCTAAAATTGTGATTTTTTGGTTTGTATGGTGTTGCGATTGTGAGCACGATTGTGCTTTTGTATGGTGTTGCGGTTGTTGGCATGATTGATATGCCATTTGATTTCCATGTTTTTGTTCTTCCACTATTTAATATCAATCCAAACATAACACATTTCAATGAAACCCCCACTTTGTTACTAGTGCAATTCCACTGAATCCTAAAAAACCACTTCTAGTGGACTCTATGAGACACTTTATGGTGTGAAGATGCTATTTTTCAAGTTCTATATATTTTTAAAATACATGGTATATAGTCGAGTTAAATGGAACATGCTTCACCATACATGGAATTCAAATAGATTTTAATGCCAGACAACATTTATCCACATGATTTGGTTAAGAGTCCTCCTTTTATAGGTTTTAGGTACTCTATGGAGATATACAAAAGGCAGGGAACAATCCCCCATATATAGATAGAGTTCAAATACATTCACATGTTTTGGGGTAGGTTCCTCTATTTCATTGTAGTGGAATTTTTAACAGGTTTTTTTTAAAACCCAAAACAATGCTACTTTATTAATTAAATCATAATATTAGGAAATTTCTAGATCGAACCCCTAAAGACGAAGAATATGAATAAAGAATGGATGAATGCCAATCAGCTGACAATACAGTATGATGATGGAAAGAAAGAGTTTATCAAGTTTGCAGGAGATCATGCATGTGACCCTTCTCAAATACTTTTTCAGTGTTTCATTGTCGTTATTGAAGACACATTAGTCTGGAGGAGTTAGAAGAACACCTGATCTGTCACGGAATAGATCAAAGTTATACATGTTGGAATAAACACGGGGAAATAACAAATGTAGGTAGTGGCTCAGAGAACATGACATTTTATGGAATATCTGATATGATTACAAGCGTGTACAGTGAAGACGATCGTATGGAGGGTGTGATTACAGATGTGAATGATGATGAAGATCGTATTGAAGAATTGATAAGGACAATTGAAGATGAACTTCGTGATTTACCAAAATTGTTTGAGAAGTTAAAGAGTTGTGAAAAAACACCATTGTATGTTGGTTGCACTAAATTTACAGTTCTATAAGCCGTACTGAAGCTGTATAATTTGAATGTAGGAAATGGGTGGAGTGACGCCAGTTTTATGGAACTACTTGCTCTCTGGAATAACATGATCCCTGAAGATAATGAACTCCCATGCTTAACATACTATAACAAACAAATGCTACGATCGATTGGTATGATCTCTGAAAGAATACACGCCTACCCGAATGACTATATATTGTTTTTCAAGGACCACAAATCACTTAAATAATGCCAAAACTGTGGTGATTCTCGATACATGAAAAATGATTCTAGTCCTACGAAAGTTGTATGGTACTTTCCAATCATTCCATGGTTTGGGTACCTATATAGAAGTGAGGAGATTGCAGGACAATTGACATGGCATGCCGATACAAGAATTAAAGATGCGAAAATACATCACCCAGCAGACTCTACTCAGTGTAAGAGAATTGATCACGAGTATCCTGAATATGGAATTGAGTCGAGAAACCTTCGTCTAGCATTATCTACAGATGGGGTGAATCCTTTGGTTTTCAATGCAGCAGTCACAGTAAATGGCCGATTGTGTTGGTAAATTATAACTTACCACCGTGGTTATGCATGAAACGAAAATACATCATGTTATCTATGCTTATATCAGGACCAAAACAACAGGGTAATGGTATTGATGTTTATTTGGCTCCATTGATCTATGATTTGAAAATATTGTGGGATTTAGGTGTTACGCCGTATGATGCGTACATAAAAGTAGATTTCACATTAAAAGACATGTTATACGGGATGATAAATGACTTTCGTGCTTATGGAAATTTGTCAGGATATATCATTAAATGAACTCAAGTGTGTCCCGTTTGCGAACAAGTTATACAGTCAATTAGGTTGAAATCTTCATTGAAAACCATGTTTTTAGGACATTGTTGATTTCTATCCCGATGGCATAAGTACCGATCTTGAATGACATCACTAGAAGGAAGTTCAAAAGAACATACAACACCATCTCCACTAACAGGTGATCAATTGTTTGAGAAGGTAAAAGATTTTAACACTACTTTTGGTAAACCGTTTTCAAATAACCTTACGAAAACTTGTTAGAAAAAGAGATCAGTTTGTTTTTGGAATTACCATACTAGAATTGTCTGTATATCAGAAATTTTTCTGATGTTTTTCATATTGAAAAAAATGTATGTGATAGTGTCATCGGCTTGTTGAAAAATGCACCCGGTAAAATGAAAGATGGAATTAAGGCTAGATTGGACATGGTTGAGATGAGAATACGAGAAGAGTTGGCACTAGTTAAGGGTGAAAAACGAACATTTCTTTCTCCTGCTACTTACACTCTTTCTGGGTAGGAGAGATATCCATTTTTCAACATTTTGAATGATGTATAGGTTCCATAGGTTTATTCATCAAATATCAAGAACATCGTGTCAATGAGCGATTTAAAATTAAAGGGTCTGAAATCAAATTACTTCCATGTTTTGATGCAAGATCTAATTCCTATAGCATTATGTTCCATTATTCCCAAGAATGTCTGACATACATTAATGAAGATATATTTATTCTTCAAAGCTATATTCATCAAATTTATAGACCCGACAAAATTTCCAACTATGGAAAGAGAAATTATCATCATATTATGTGACTTGTAAATGTTCTTCCCGCCAACATTTTTTGATATGATGGTTCATTTGATGGTTCATTTTTTCCGAGAGATTCGACTATGTGGTCATGTTCATTATTGATGGATGTACCCATTGAACGATATATTATGATTTTGAAAGGGTATGTCAAAAATCAAAGTCAGCCAGAGGGTTGTATTGCGGAGCAATATGTTAATGGGGAAGCCGTTGAATTTTTTACCAAATACCTGTCTGGTGTGGAAAAAGTTGGCCTACCGAAATCTCATCACAATGAGAGGCTTGAGAGTGAAGGAATTTTTGGAAGAGAGGAGGTCACAATCAATATTATATATTGGGAGCAGGTTGACCTTTACATTGTTCATAATAGTTTCGACGTTGACCCATATGTTCAAACCCACAAACAAATTCTTAGGCATTTGAATCCATCTAGGGCAGAAAAATGGATATCAAATACCCTTAAACAATAGTTTATAGGATGGATTGAAGACCATATTTTGAAACAGTTTGATGAAAATCCAGACTCAATTTCAGAACGACTTAGATGGCAAGCCAGAAGACAAAGTGTGTATGTATTATCTTACAATGCTTATTTAGTTAATGGTTATAAATTATATACTAATGAACATGATGAAAAGAGTACCATGTAGAATAGTGGGGTTACACTTATGGCTGAGGTGATGCATGTTACCAGTGCTAAGGACAAAAATCCAATTTATGTGAATATGTCATACATTGGCATCCTCAAACAAATATGGGAGTTGGATTATAAGAAATTCAAAGTGCTGATATTTCAATGCAAGTGTGTTGATAACATGAGTGATGTTAAAATAGATGAATTTGGATTCCTAGAAGTTTATTTCGGTATGGAAGTGGAGAAACACGAAAAATTTATAATGGCATCATAGACAGTACATGTATTTTATGTTCCAAACCCTGCAAACTGAAATTGGTCAATTGTTCTGTTATCGACCAAAACAACTGAAGGGTAAGATGAAAGTTCAATAGAGGATGACCCTTTTATAGGGACTTCACAATCATTTTGAAGCGGTCGCAATGTAGACTTTGTTTTGTATGTCAGAGGAGACCCCAATGAAGGGATTCACATAGTCGATAGAAGAGTCAAATATCTTCAACCATTAAAGAAAAAAAGAGAGTATAATAATCAGGTTATTTGTTTATTTTAATATACATTGTGTTACGTTCTGTTATTATAAGTTCGCTGCTACGTTTATATAATCTTAGTTAAATGTTAAACCACTTCGGTAGATAAGGAATTTTTCACCTACTGATGTGCCCTTTCCCGAGGAACAAATGGTCTCTCAACCACATGCTGGTGGTCCCAGTTCAGAGCAACAACAGGTTTCACAACCAGCTGCTGGTGGTCCCACTACAGAGCAACAACAAGTTTCTCAACCTACTGTTTCTGGTCCCATTGATGGTTCTAGTGCTCCAAAGAAATATATTGATTAGAATTCTGAAGAAATGGTAGGAAATGAATCCCTGAAAGCGCAAAAAAAAAACAAGTGTTTCTTAGTTTGACAATGTTATCCAAAATCCTTAAGGCAAAAGAAAATGACATAAAATTTGAGGGGGGATGGAATAAGCGAGGACAACAGGTTAACCCCATCAAAGCCATCATTAGTTGCTACATTGTAATCGTCACTCGGAAACGTTTGCCGATTGTTGTAGAGTCATGGCAGCATGTTGTCAACGGTCTTAAGACACTAATGTGGGAAGAAATTACATTAACATTATGATATCATTTTTTAATTGATTAAAATAAAATAACAAATCATTGACTTACTCTTCATCATCCATTTCAAAGTGCATTTATAGTAGATGACTCACACAAGGAATATGTATTAAGAGTTTCAGGAAGGATTCATAGAGGTTTTTCGAACAATTTTAACGAAATATCATCTAAAAGTTGCTGAAGGTAAAATCCAGAAGAACCCACCACCACTTTTTACACACATGATATCCCAAGGAGTGTGGGGTGCGTTTATCAACCTTCATGCGTAGTAGACTATTCAGGAACATTGTGTGGGGGTAATACGTTGTTTGACATTTCTTGTATTCATCACTTTGATTGACATTTATTAATTAAGAAACAGCAACTGAGTGCTGAAAATAAAAAACGCACAGCAGAACCAGTGTACCCTAACTGTAAAGCAAGGATGTGGTACTCTTGACTTTAGAAAAAATTGGTACATCTTTTAAATCTACCGTAGTACTTATATGTGACATAAAACAACACCATAACCATGTTTCTCTATTTATATGCAGATAGATGAATTGAAATCGAAAGAAAAATCCATCCCACACCATGTGCTATGGAAGGAGGCTCGTGTAAATAAAGAGGGAATATTGATAGATGAAAACACACAAAAAGTGTGGGAAACATGTGTAAGTATGACATAAAAAAATTAATTTGTTTTAAATTGCTATTACATTAAAATGACTAATTATTTTTCATTATTATATTTCTGAAATAGTCACATGAATCAACAAAACCCGCACCAGAGGAAGACATACTTTTAGCAGCCTTGAAACTGCTAGACCAGTATGGTCGCGTCAGAGGTGCGGGTTTTGGGGTGACACCCCGAACATATTTTAAAAAAAAAGCGGATGATGAAAATGAGAAAATGGAAAAGATGCAAGAAAAATGAGCTATTTTTAAAGAAGAATTACAATACAAGAGAGATATGTTATCAAAATTGATGGGGGAGAGGGAAAGAGAAGAAACAACTCAACAATTACCCATGCGTGAAGATCCCGCCCCACCCCCTACCAGCTATGAGGAAAACCATTCCCCTAAAAACCTGAGTTATATGGGGTAATCAATGTTTTAATAATTGTTTCTATGAAATGTGATTCACATAGACATTGATACATTTCCTGTACTAATATTCAACAGGGTGAAAATGACTGTGATTTATATCTATCAACTCCCATCTATCGCCTTGTAGTGAGGGCTACAGTGTTCAATGCATAGAATGACATGCTACACAACAGACATCTTCCAAAAGATCATTTCAGAGTGTCAATTACGTTGCTAATGAGCTGTGTGCCGAGATACCTATTCCAAATGATTATGAAGACATTCATTCGGTTGAACAAGTTGTTGGATCATTCATCGAATGGCCATCAGTTCTTGTATAAAAACATGTCGACAAGAAGGTATCCATTTCCAAGTTATTATTCAAGATGGACCTTTATCATTTAATGAAAAAAGGTCTGAACCGATGAATGATATTATAGAACATCAATGAGAATGGGGTGAAATGAAATATCAGCTCAAAACTATCTCAAGGATCAACTAACTAATTGAAATGGTCTACTGAGAGCACCTTCACCCCTCCCGTTCTATATCCATAGTTAATATCATTGCAGGCTCATGTGGATACAAAGTTGGTAGACAACAATTCTCACTTAGTTGATTTTGAAAAAATACGTATGGAGTGGAAACAACAGATTTCATTAGTGGTGAAAATTTAAATGAAATCCTCAAGTATGAATGGCTATGAACCATAGTTGTAAATGTATACATGAGGTATGTTTTCATTATTTGATGTTAAAAAAGCCAATATACTCTGAAAATTATGAATAAATTTTTTATATATTTTTTGAAAGTGTATATATTAAAAAATATTGAAGGGATTTCCTCAAAATCAAAAATTTAGACTCGTTAGTCCTTACACCACCTCCCCAAAAGAAGAAATAGATTCTGATAAATAGGCTGCCATAACGTCATCCCTCCTCAAATAATTTGAAAACAAAATTATGGATGACATACTATTTTTAATAAAAATGATGCAGGGGTAAAACTCTAAAATTTAATGATATCAACTATATTTTCATTTCTTTCTTTACTTATTCCTTTTTTAATTTTTAGGGAGCATTGGATGCTGATTGTAGTCAATTTGGATACTCCAAATATTTATTTTCTGGATTCAACCCATGGATATCCAACAAACCAACCCTGCATGGTGCCGTTTGTTAATTTGTAGTACACTAGATCCAACATTATAAAACAAAACATCTAATTATATAATTTATGATATCTTTTAATGAGGATTCTGTTACGATTAGGTAGTGCATCAATATCGTCTAATGCACGGAATGAATCTAGGGTGTATGGAGGAGCAAGCCTACAAGATCAAAAATTGGAAAAGTCGACGGGTATATATAATAACATTGCACAATCGAAACACATATCAAAACAAATTACTTATTGTGGTCGATGTTTCTTCAGTGTCCAAAAAAACAAATGGAAAGGACTATGGTTGTTATGTTTGCAAATTTATGAAAGAGATAATATTTTATCAAAAAACTAGCATCGATAATGAGGTATTTTAAAAAAAATTACGAGTTCATTGAAAATATTTATTAATCCTTTGTGTATTTATATTTCTTCAGTACTACCATGACTGTCGCAAAAAATCATATTCAAAAGATGATATAGATGTGCTTAGAAACTAATGGGCAACATAGCTGATAGACGATTGTACACAAAGAAGATGAAGGTAAATTCCTTCTAATGTTATCCATATATGATCATTGATATCTCCCTTGTTTACACTTATTGAGCATATATGATCACCCTTTATTATGTTTTATATCCTCTATGTCACACGTCACCAATCCCTATATGGAATATCCTACTCATCACACACGCCATGACTCTTATATATCCTTAAGAGGGTGTTCCCCATCATATGTGATATATAAAACTATATTATCAGTCTTCTTTAGGCCTAAGACTGTAATACTTACTCAAATGGACCTTGAAAACCTAAATACGCTATAAAAATCTCATACCAAACCCAATACTCTCATAAACACAACTAGAAACCTCACCTCTAAGGATACATAATCTCTGGATGATCACAAAATCACAAATATTCAATAGAACCCTCACTCTATCTCTTGGTGGATCCAAAACACCCAATTTATTTACATAGGTTGCTCTTGATTTATATTCCTTTCATAGGAACGCATATACTCTTGCATGAAACAACGATTCATGAGTCATTTGTGACCTTTACGAATCAACCTTACCCCAATCCGATGAATGGTGTGACCAGAATGGCTAAATGTGGATGATATCAGTTTGAAATTGACATTAACATTAGAAAACAACACAACTGACAAACTGAAAACCATGAAAACACAGTTTTATTGGTTTGATAATTTAGGACAATGATCCATGAGCTATTTTTGAGTTGTACGAATTGACCACACCTCAATCCGATGCACGGTGTGACCGGTATGGCTAAAATTGTCTGATATCAGTTTCAGATTGACATAAACTTTATAAAAAAACACTACTAACATACAGAAAACTGAGAAAAAACGTTGTATTGTTTTAATACCTTAGGAAAACTATCCATGAGTCATTTTTGAGGTGTAAGAATAGACCGCACCTCAATCTGATGCACAGTGTGACCGGTATGGCTAAAAATGTCTGATATCAATTTAAAATTGACATTATCTTTAGAAAATAACACAAGTGACATATGGAAAACTGAGAAAGCACGTTCGGGTTGTTTTGATACTTTAGGAAAATGATCCATGAGTCATTTTTCACATGTACGAATCAACCACATCCCAATCTGATTCACGGTGTTACTTTTATGGCTAAAAGTGTATGACATTAGTTTCAAATCGACAAAAACTTTAGAAAAAAACACTAATAACATAAGAAAAACTGATCAAACACATTAATATTGTTTTGATACTTTAGGAAAACGATACTTGAGTGATTTTTGAGGTGTACGAATTGACCACACCTCAATCTCATGCATAATGTGACTGGTATGGATAAAAGTGTCTAATATCAGTTTGAAATTGACATAAAATTTTGAAAACAACACTACTGACATTAGGAATACCATGAAAACGTGTTCGTATTGTTTTAATACATTAAGAAAACGACCCATGAGTCATTTTTGTGGTGTACGAATCGACCAAACCTCAATCTGACACATGGTCTGACCGGTGTTGCTATAAGTCTCTGATATCAGTTTGAAATTAACATTAACATTACAAAACAACACAAGTGACATATGGAAAACTAAGAAAATGTGTTCATATTGTTTTGATACTTATGGAAAAAAATCCATGAGTTATTTTTGATGTGTACGAATTGAACACACCTCAATCTGACACACGATGAGACCGATATGGCTAAAAATTTCTGATATTAGTTTGAAATTGTTATTAACTTTTGAAAACAACACAAGTGACTTATAGAAAACTGAGCAAACACATTCAGATTGTTTTGATACTTTATGAAAACAATCCATGAGTCATTTGTGAGGTTTAAAAATTTACCACACCTCAATCCGACACAGGTTGTCACCGGTATGGCTAAAACTGTCTGATATCTGTTTCAAATGGACATTATCTTTAGAAAACAACACAAGTGACATAAGGAAAACAGAACAAATGCGTTCATATTGTTTTGATTATTTAGAAAATGATCCATGAGTCATTTTTAATGTGTAAGAATCAACGTCACCTAAATACGACACATGGTGTGACCGGTGTGGCTAAAAGTGTCTGATATCAGTTTCAAATTGACATTTACTTTAGAAAACAACACAAGTGACATACAGAAAATGGAGAAAACATGTTTGTATTATTTAGATACTCTAGTAAAACTATCCATGAGTCAATTGTGAGGTGTCAAAATCAACCACACCTCAATCTGACGCACGGTGTGACCGGTATGGCTAAAAGTGTGTGATATCAATTTCAAATTGACATAAACTTTAGAAAACAACACTACTAACATACGAAACATTGAGAAAACATATTCGGATTGTTTTGATACTTTAGGAAAACGATCCATGAGGCATTTATGATGTGTAAGAATCAATCGCACCTCAATCTGATACACGGTGTGAGCGGTATGGATAAAAGTGTCTGATATCAGTATGAAATTGACATTAACTGTTGAAAACAACACCACTGGCATTAAGAATACCGAGAAAACATATTCGTATTTTTTTGATATTTTAGGAAAATGATACATGAGTCATTTGTGACATGTACGGATCAATCTCACATGAATCCGACACATAGTGTGACAGGTATGGATAAAAGTGTCTGATTTCAGTTTGAAATTGACATTAACTTTAGAAAACAACACAACTGACATACGTAATACTGAGCAAACACATTCAAGTTGTTTTGATAATTTAGTAGAACGATCCATGAGTCATTTTTGAGGTGTACAAATCGACCTTACCTCAATCTGACGCACGGTGTTACCGGTATGGCTAAATGTGTATGATATCAGTTTGAAATTGACATTAACTTTAGGAAACAACACAAGTGACATACAGAAAACTGAGCAAACACTTTTAGATTGTTTTGATTCTTTTGTAAAATGATCCATGAGTCATTTTTGAGGTGTACGAATCAACCTCACCCCAATCCGACGCACGGTGTGACCAATATGGATAAAAGTGTCTGATATCAGTTTGAAATTGACATTAGCTTTAGAAAACAACACAAGTGACATATGAAAAACTGAGAAAAAACATTTGGATAGTTTTTATACTTTAGGAAAACAATCCATGAGTCATTTTTTATGTGTACGAATCAACCACACCTCAATCAAACGCACAATGTGACCGGTATGTCTAAAAGTTTCTAATATTAGATTCAAATTGACAAAAACTTTAGAGAACAACACTACTAACATACGAAAAAACATGAAAACACATTCAGATTGTTTTGATACCTTAAGAAAACGATCCATGAGTCATTTTTGAGGTGTACGAATTGACCGCACCTCAATCTGATGCACAGTGTGACCGGTATGGCTAAAAGTGTCTGATATTAGTTTGAAATTGACATAAACTTTAGAAAAGAACACTACTGACATACTAAAACTGATCAAATGGGTTAGGATTGTTTTGATACTTTAGGAAAACTATCCATGAGTCATTTTGGATGTGTACGAATTGACCTCACCTCAATCTGAGGCATAGTGTGGCCAGTATGGCTAAAAGTGTCTGATATCAGTTTGAAATTGACATTAACTTTAGAAAACAACACTACTAACATACAGAATACCATAATAACTAGTTCATATTTTGCTGATACTTAAGGAAAACTATCCATTAGTCACTATTGAGGTGTACGAATTGACCACACCTCAATCTGAAACACAGTGTCACCGGTATGTCTAAAAGTGTCCTATTAGTTTCAAATTGACATTAACTTTAGAAAACAACACTAGTGACATATGAAAAACCAAGCAAACACGTTAGGTTTAATAAATAATGATTCATTTGTGACGTGTATGAATTGATCGCACCTCAATCCAACACATGGTGTGACTGGTAAAACTTTTCATTAGATAAAGAATCAGTATTTATTAAATGAGATAAATCATCAAAAAACATATTGATTTTACATTATTTCCTTTCATTGTCATCCGAATGAAAACAATTGAGTTTATCATTTCCATATTTTAGTTTCACATTTCCATATTAATGTATTCAATCATATTATTGTCTTAATTTATTTCATTATTGTATTACAACCATAATATTTGTTTTCTTATATAGGTGAATTTTTTTCCTTGAGTTCAAATGCTTTGTTCGGCAACAAATACCGTGTATGACAATTTTTTAGAGAGGGTCACATATATGAAAATATGAAACATTAATCTTTATAAATGTTTTTTGATAATTATAATTGTAACCATGTAATAAATTTTTTGAAATATATATATTGTAGTTTGTTTTTTTTGTATTCATTATGATACGTAATGGTATATAGAATTGTTTGTCAAAATATTGTGCGTGAGTGTTGTTTTGTACAGGTGTTCAGGTGCTGTTTTGTACGTGAAGGTGTTGGTTTGTGCAGGTTCTGGTTCTGCAGGTGAAGGGTAAGGTGCATTTATGAGCGCTGATAAAGGTCACCATTATCAGCGCAATCTTGAGCGCCGATAATAGGTCCCTTTATCTGTGCTGAAATAAGCGCTGATAAAGGGGTTTGTTATCCACTCTACAAAAGCACTGTTAATGCTGGCATAGATAGGGGGTCCCCTTTAGCAGCGCTCCAAAAATCACTGATATACATGACCCCCATTTATCATCACTGGCATTAAAATCACTTTTATAGCGCTGTTAATATCGGTTTTTAGCACTGATAAAAGGCCAAATTGTAAAAGTGCCTCTTATAGTAGCAAACAATACCATGAAAACTCTGATCCTCTATCATTGTCTTAGGTTCTGACCAAGACGCAACTATTTAAATATTTTATGGATCCACAACTACTCCCTACTGAGACAAAAAATGCCCCATAAAATGGACTTCATAAGCCCAAAACTCACACTTTTGACATATTCACAAATAGTTGATGTAGACGAAGAACACCCAAAATTGTGATTAGTTTCTCATCATGCTCCTCCTCAGATGTGGAGTACACAAGAATTTCATCAATGAACACCACCATGAACATGTCTAGGAACTCGTGGGAGACAACATACATCAATACCATGAACACACTTGGAGAATTTTTAAAACTAAACTCCATTACAATGAACTCATAATTCCCATGACCACACCGGAATGCAGTCCAAGGGATACCATCATCTTTCACAGGCATTTGATGATATCCTAACCGAAAGTTGATCATTGAGATCCAAATTTCACCCATCATTTGATCAAATAAATCATCAATACGTGGAAGAGGATAAAGATTCTTCATGGTCAGTTTGTTTATGTAATGATAATTGTCACACAACCGCAAACTGCCATCAGCCTTCATCACAAACAAAAGTGGCGAACCTCACGATAACACACTCAACCGAACAAAACCTCACAGTAACGTACCATCAATATATATTCATAACTCTCATAACATTTATGGGGAAATCTTATATGAATACACAAAGATAGGAGTTTCTCTTGGTTATAGCTCGATCCCATACTTGATCTGTCATCGAGGAGGTAACACTACAATTTTTTCTGGAAAGACATTATGGTAATATTCTACGACCCTAGGAAACAACAACTACCAAACGACTAAAGAACTAAAAATCATCTCATTTATCATAGATGATAATGATGGAACACGCCTCTAACCCCTCTGAGGGTCTCGCTCACCAATGAACACCACTGGATCTCCATCCGAATTTAAGAACACAACTTGCCTCCTGAAGCAATACACGATAGACTGCACAAAATAAAACCAATACATGCTAAGGATGTCATCATATGGTTGTATTCCTAAACATAGGAAATCACCCCAATAGTAGTGCTGCCCCAACACTAGCTGCAGTCTTTACATACTTCAAACAAGCCATCTCGAACTGAAACCGACACAGTCATTGCCAACGAAACTGGAATATGCTCTATCTCAAGTCCCAATGCATGGACAAGGGTAGGTGAATTTATGGAGTTGTAGTTCCTGAATGAAACAAGGCTTACACCAAGGTAGAAAACAAGGAAAGGGTACGTCATATGATGTCTGGATCGCCTGGTGTTGTTAACACTAAAGCATGAAGCTGACCACGAACTCCTCCATGACCTCTCTGACCCTGATGACGACCACCATCATGGTCGTGATCTACTCACTAAGGTCTATGGAGCATAATGGGAATTCATTTTCAAGCCCCATCTAACCTCTGCTGATCTAAAGCTATTTCAACCAGCTACTACTATCTCGGCTGGAACTACCTCAATGTAGGAAACTGGAGCGAATCACCTGGTGCATGTTGACTGCTCTTAATGGTCGGGCACTCCATCTATTGATGACCTCGAACATTACAAAAAAATTACATGATCCCATGGCATAGGCCTAAGAGCTGCTACCCCCAGAGCAACGAGATGCTGAGGGCTGGGACCTACCCCCATCTGAATAAAAACACTTCTTCCCTAAACACTGAGAACTGCATACCGAAAATCTGCATCGTGAGGAATCACAAAGACTCCACTCTCATGATGATCCCACTTTGTCCAATGTCTTCTAGATGGCCTCTTCCCTCACCAGCTCCTCGAGATATGACTTCAGCATGAATGGGGTGACATGGAACTGGATCTATGGATTCAAATCCTCCTCGAAATGCCTCTTTTTGGCCTCCTTATGTGGAAAAATGCATGAAGCATATCGTAAAATGTTACTGAAATGGATTCCAAACTCTTGCGCACAGCCGCATCCCTATCAAAGGGTAAGAAGCTCCTAGCGACTGGACTTCTCCGCGGTCGAAGAATGAAAATGGCATCTAAACTTGTCTTAGAACTCCTCCCTTGAGACCACTAACGCCTCCTGACCCCTAAAAAAAGAACCGCCACTGCCTCGCTGCTCCACAGAGTATCATCACAACCAAGGACACCCACTGCTCCTTTCGAGCATGGATTGAACTGAAGCCTATCTGGGCCTCCTCCATCCAGTCTTCAGTGACATCATTTAATAAGGATCTCTTGTACAACTGTAGAATCTGGAATTGAAACACTCTAAGTGTCCTCCACAAAGTGTCATCATTTTGTGTCTCTACCCTATGACGATATGTTGACACAGCCTACTAGACATCTTCTATGTGGTCATGTTGAGGACATCGACCTGGGGACATAACTATATAATAAAAAATAGATAGAGATCCTAGAACTGGAATATGGAAGAGTCACCATTAATTAATTATTTGTTTTATTTTATTCATTTTAGGGTATCCTATCTGAACGTCTACCCATTCAAGAACAGACTCAAAGAAGAATGATGAATGATCCTTTCCTAGGTCTCAACCCTGAAACTAATAACACATTTTTTAGTATCCATTATAAACATAATAATCCACATATCAGATCATAAGGGGCCCTAAAAACCTGTCTCTCAGCTAGTATCCCATGATTAAAAATTTTTCTAAACGTGATTAATATAGTTTCCCTACCAACCCATGAATCCTCACCTATTGCTAACACAAAAAATCATCCCATCCCTCAACCATTCCTCTAATAACACAATTTCAGTACCCCTTCCCACAATGTGTACAACTCATAAGCCGAAACCGTGAGAAGGGAGATAATGACCCCCCCGAGTCTCGTATCTAGTAAGCCTCAGGATGGAAACTAGCTCCGAGCGCATATTAAACACAAAGATGGGAGGCATTACCCCTAGGAGAACACTTACTGAAGCAAGAAATAAGACAGACACCAACCTAATCCATCTCAGACAAAAATATAAATGAAATCCCAAGTACACATATATATTTTCATGCGAAACTGCTACAATTAAAAGGGATAAACAACAAGTATAGAAAAGAAAGTAAAAACAACCACGATCACAACCATGAACAGCTCCTACAACCCCAAGCTAGAAAAAACCATCTTGATCTCCAAACTTCTACTGGTGACCTAAAAAAAGTTTATATGTACATATGGTGAGTATAACAGTGTACTCAATAGGATCCTCCTCTGAGCCACTCATGAAAAAGTAATGAAAGCATGCTAAAACACAGTGAACAAAAAGTGATACTAACTCGTCACATAAACATCTATACAATGTTCCCAGCCTCACCATGAATACTCTCACCAAGTATCGCATACAAGATTATATAATATAATAAAGATTATCAAGGGTACCTCTCTACTATTTCCCCACAGCTTTTCTAATTTTCCCCAAAATCGTACATCCTAAGCATCTCTCTCCAAAAAGGCTTGCCCTCAGACACTTGGGAAAAGCACCGAAACATGTGCCCCGTGCAACAAAACCACCACGTCCAGGTAAGAAATGTAACCAGGTGGTTTCTATTTGACCCCTTAGCCAACAAAACGTTTAACATACATCAGGTATTAATCCTCATGTCATTATAGATCATACACAAGGTAAGGATACTCAAGCCATCATAGCCTATACAAGTTACACCTATAGTCTTCCATATGAAACTATATCCATATTATATGTGTGTAAATAACCACAAGCCATTATAGCCCTCTACCCACATATATGGGGAAAACTAACCTATGTGCCTACCCACTCAAGTAACTACAATGAGAAGGGAGTGGGGCCAAAGGGGGTAGTCAGCGATCCTTCCTCCCACCGGATGGTTGGGGAAAACACCCTCGGGACTCAGAATCCCCAGGGTGTCAGTTGTCCAAACTAACAGGGTAGATTAACATATAGAAACACAAAAAGTACCAAATATACTATAGATCCCAACCAAACTATGGGAATAACCTATCCTTAGAACCAACTACAACTAACATCTCTTGGATGTCTAACTGCAACTTCTAATATTATGTATCTTACAAGCAAAGAACCATTTAAAGAGATTATTTTCATTACTTCACTCCCTTTTTATCATGTTGAGTTTATGTTAATTAATTATTTAATCATTAATTAACCATTAACAAATCAACATTAAATTTCATTGTCATCCCACCCAAAGTCTAATAGCATTTCAAATAACAACCTCAACATTGTTCCCCAGCAAGCTCTAACCCCATGGGTTTGCATCATTTATTCAATCATATATTAAAAACATTATTACATTCCCATATTCCCAACCATTCTAAAAAACATTCTATGATAAAAAACACACTGTGGATCAACATGGTTAGTATATGAACTACTCGTCGAGTCTTTTCCACCTATACCAGGAGCATAGACTCATCCTCCATCAGGAAGCTAAACACGAAAAGCATGTGGCATACCCCATACATCCTCTCCCCTTTTGGATGAAGGGTAAGAAAAACCAACTACCTTGTGTAGTGGGGAATGTAATGATGTTAAAAAACCAACACGAATCAGAAATCATCTACACATTCACATCCCACATGTCTCGTCATCCCTAGTTTCATTCCTTAAGCCCACATGAATAACCCGATGCATCTCTCCACTCTAGGAGTCAACTATTTCCCCAACCCATAGGCCTCCCTGCCCCCACATATCACAACAACCTTCTAGGATCACATCACAAAACACAATCCATGAAAAAAACCATTATATCAATTTGGATCTCAGCTCTTAAAAAAGAATGAGGGAAACATAGAACATAACAAGGAATTATCATTAATCAAACATCCAGATCTTTAATCGATCATGGATTAACCGATTTATTATTTGTATGTTCCAAAATCGAGAAACCTGAAAATTAATCTATAAAAAATTGATTAAACATGCTTATTACAACAATTTTATTAACATATAATTACAAAAAAGAATAACCACATTCGGTTACATGCCACATTATCATTAGACAAAAAAAATTATCATTTAATTCTGGCTTTACATTCCTTACCAATTTTCAACTAGAACGAAAAACTAAACCAATAAACCATTTATATCACCCAATCTAGAAAAAAAGAGGCAATAACCTATGATCGATATCAATTTATTTATCGGGTTCAAATATTTATTGCATCTATTCCATTTTGATCCATTGTGAAAAAAATGATAACTATACAGTTGCTTGTAAAATATATGAGAAGCAACAAATCCCATACATAATATGGTTCTTTTCGTTCTTTATATGATAACGATCCACACAATAGGTTATGATGTCCTCCCCCCATGAAAATTGTATCCACCCAAGGATGCAGAGACACCACCGCATCAGTCATCATGTTAGAAAATACCATTTTAAATGAAGAGATAATGTTCTATAAAAGGGAAAGGAGAAACACAAGGAGATGAAACCAAAAGAATTATGATAGACCATACCTCATATCGATGATTGATCGATACTACATGGATGAAACAATAATTTGATGGGAACCAATACAAGGAGGTTTGTTTTATCAAACAAATACTATTGGAAGGAATATATGGTTCGAGTGTCTCAAAACAACGAATAAGAAGGAAGGACCAGGGATGAAGATATCTCATCCCTTTAGAATATTTAATGGAGAAGTAGTTTGAGATACACATGATTTTCTATTATAATAGGATCACATTAAACCATGCAGTTTGACCAAGTAAATTTATCCTGATCCATAGAAAAAATTAATATAAGAGTTATGTCCTTTGAATCGGCCATAGAGTCCTTAAAACTAGGCTTTAAATTCATTTTATGTCAAAAAAAATGTCAAAGGTGAGAAACTGTAGGAAGCTGGAAACACATTTCATGAACACAAAATTTGTAAAAGGAAATAGAGGCTGCTATTGGAACTCACCATTCTGGAAAGACTATTCATGAACTCAAAATTTTGAAATGGAAGTAGAGGCTACCATTGGACCTCACCATTTTGGAATCACTGTTCATAAACTCAAGGTTTGGCAAAGGAAATAGATGCTACCGTTAGTCTTCATCATTCCGGAATCACTATTCATGAACTCAAAATTTGGCAATGGAAATAGAGAATACAATTGGACCTCACCGTTCTAGAAACACTATTCACATTTGGTTACAGTTGTCCTGTTCACAAAAGCCTAGCGATGACACTGTTCACATTTGTTTACTATTTCACTATTCACATAAGGCTACCGATGACACTATTAACACATGGTTACCATTGCACTATTCAAATAAGGCTACTGATGCCACTTTTCACAAGAGGGTTTCATTACCCTGTTCACAAAAGGCTACTAATGCCACTATTCACATAAGGTAACTGTTGCACAGTTCACATAAGGCTACTGATGTCACTTTTCACAAAAGGTTACCATTGTACTGTTCTCATAAGGCTACTAGTGACATTGTTCACATAAGGTTATCATTACACTATTGACATTAGGCTACTAATGACACTGTGCACATAAGGTTACCGTTGCACTTTTCACAGAAGGCTACCGATGACACTGTTCACATAAGGTTACCCTTGCACTGTTAATATAATGCTACCGATGACACTGTTCACATAACTAGAAATATGGAAATGTTTTGGGGATAAGTCTCTGTGACCTCCCGGAACAACTCAAACGCTTGATTTTCACAAAGTAATCAACCAGAGAGGTTCGAGCCATTACAAATAAGGTTTTAGAATACATATGATCATTGAAATTCATTTTCATCAGAAATAACACTTCCAAGACTACCTATGTGTATGGAATAACTCCCAATTCCATTTTTTCCTTATAATTATTCAGTCCCAACCACATAATACTGGGAAATGTCCCCTACTACACTTGGTTTTATCCCCTTTAGTGTATTTATTATCTAATTTGATGTCTATATTAACCATTAAATTGGATGTATATATAATTATGTTCCCACATGTGAAAAAATCACAATCGTTTCCAATATATTCTATAAAACCATAATTCATTCACCAGAAATCATAAAAAGTTTAAAGGAAACATGTTTCACATAAATTTCGTCATTTCATTCATGAGAAAGCAAAAAAAATGGGTTTCCCAAACATCAAATTGTTATTATAATAAACCATTTAGAGATATAAGAAGGATGGAACACATATATCTTATCTCTAAAAAATAATTAGTTGTGTGAAAGGATATTATCATAAATTAAAATTACATTAGAATATTAGTTGAAAATTTTATGGAGGAAAATATCAATTTCATTTATGAAATCAAAAATTTAAAATAAAAATTTCCAAAATTATTATTGAATTTTTTTTATTTGAAAAAATCCATGGAAAATTATAAATTGAAATTAATTTATTAGAGTATTCATGATTGTATGATATTAATATCATATCATGTACATTAAAAAACATTCCATTTATATATTTAGAAGAAATTAAAAATAACATTTTTTACAAAAAAAAAGAATATTCTTTTTCAATCATTTTATAAAAATTACAAAATGGGTAGTTATTCTAATAATAATTAATTATATTTTATTAAAAAAATTAATACAGTCATTTTAATTAATGCTATTACATGGAAAAACAAAAAAAATATGACCAAGGAGGGAAACAATGCCAGTTTTCCTTAAAATCATTATATATATTGAGTTATTAAATAGAGGGAAAATTAAAGTAAAAAATTTAATATAAGAGAAAAATTGTATGGCCTTGACCTTAAACATTTCATAATCTTCAGATAAGTCAATAATTCGGCGTCAACATTCATCAAGGATATTTTCATGTTTAGGGCTTTAGATAATTGGAAATAACAATTACATAACAACTAAAAAATTACAAAGTAGTCACTTATTCTCACTATCAATTTTTTCATAAAAAAATCATTAACCAAAAACATGGTATCATTTCATGTTTTAAGAGTATAAATTCTCATTGATTCCATCCTGGCCTCTATCCCTCTTTAATTCCTATCAAATACATTTCTGAACATGAGATGAGCATAAAAAGACCAGTATGGGTTACATAAATAATTAAAACAACTAGTCTCTTGAAAACATGTAAATAATGAATACCATATCATAAATTAATATAGTTCAATTTAAGAAGTTGTAAATATATTTCAGTAAATATAAGATCAGTTCTATCCCTTTTTCTAAAAAAAACATTTCTATAAATCCCATATAATGAAACATATATCAATCAATGTTTAATTGGGTGGTTATACATAAATGGAATAACCATATGGTCTAATTCTACACATATCACTAAATTGAATAACAATACTACCGACTTCCATGCCCAATGAATTACACGTTATAACATAACCACCCACCCTTGGTTTATCACAAAACCACAACTATTTGGTTTATATCATAACCACCATCCATTGGTTTATCATGTAACCACCATGTTGGTGCCTTTGTACCATTATATAATCATCACAAATAAAATATTGGATATATGAACATTAAAATAAAAAAAAATCATTTTTTAATCAAAAGAATCCATTCAAAGATATTGAAATCGTTAATCCACTTTCAAAACCATTATCAACACAAAAACAACCAAAAATGTTATTGGAAATTTATTTTCCTTTTAAAAACATGATGGAATATTAAAAAAATCCACATATCAAATAATTTTTCTGGCGGTGGAGGTGTCGTTATCCATGCACACGTTAATTTTTTTTTGTTTTCATCATTTAGTAAGGTGATTTGTCGAAAACAAATTACATATGAATGAAATATAATGTCTAATTGGTATATTATACACCGTATAAAATAAGGCGGTGTATAACATCAAAATATGCCTTAATGAAAGGAGATTGAGATAAAGTCCCTTAATGTGAGTCTGACATGTCACGTACAACCATTATGTTCTCAAATAATAAAATGAAGTTAATTTCTACGTTATTATGAAAAATATTAATGTTTATCATTCATTTTATATCAATTATTACAATTTAATAAAAATTACGTAATTATTTAAGTTTATATCGGTGATTTTTTCGATATTCGGTACATGAGTTGAAAATGAACTTGTTTAATGTAAATTGTACATGTACTCGAATTACACCATCTCCAAAATATTATTCATGATTTAAATATCATACGTATTTTTAATATCCATTATATTTAGAGGCAATAAATGACTTGAACCATTCTTTGAGACGGTAGGTCGTACATACACATGAAAACTGCATTCAATTGTTTGACATAATATATAAATAATTGTGAAATGATATTAATGTATATTATAATAATAGTATTATATTTATTTCATGTATTTATCATAATTTTAATAAAACCATTTTTTATATATTCTATGTATAATGAGAATGAGTCACATCTCTTTGAGGAGGAGGTTTTCCACACATCTTCAAACGAAATTGTAGTATTGACATAACATGGAAAGAAAAAAGGAATGTTATAATAAAATTTAAAATAATAGATAAAATATTAATATAATATATATCATATATAAATATATATCAATCATAATGGACACCATGATAGGAGGTAGAATGAAAATTGAACAACCATCATTTTTTGAGGCAGTGGTTCACTTTACATAGAAACAGTATATTATATATCGATTGGATGGAGATGTGTGTTTCTTTTGGTTGAAAAATATAAAAAAAACATCCAATTATTTTTATTATACTTGTTTTTTATAAAATAATGTATCATAGAGAGGACAAGGTTTCAGAAAAGGAAAATAAATGAATGGAGCTTGAGAGAATACATTACCTCTAAATCAAAAAACTCCTTTTGATTTAAGACAAAATGCTTACATGACTTTCCTTTTTCCAAAGTTAAGGCTTCTATGAAGAGTTTATGAATTTTGGGATCTTATTTTAGCATAAATTGAGTGATACAATGGGCATGAGTGGTGTGAGTATGTGGGTAGATGTGGTGACCATTAATAAGAGGGAGGAGGGGACTTTAGGGAAGTCTTGAAATATTATTTTATTATAAATATATATTCGAATTATAATAGTAAAAAATTAATATATTTCGAGGATAAGAAGTATATGTGTATAAATTCTCTCTAATATATTTTAGATAAGGTTGGGTCACTTAATTAACCTTATCATTTAGATTTAACCCATAGTTAAGTAAATTATCTCTTACCAAGTCTTCTTTTATTTTTACACTATATGGTTAATATGATTAATATAAAATTACAATAGAACCCCATGTGGCTCAGAAATTTTATTTGTAACATTAGATAATTCAGTTGGATGAATATAAATTTTTATTAATGTTATATCATTTAATAATTTTTTTTAAAAAAAACTCATAAATGTCAATTTTGAGACTATTTAGTTAATTATTTATTTTAAAGTCATGAATATTTTTATTTATAAAAAACTAAATTTAATAAATTAATACATGTAATAATACAACAATAAGTTTGTGTACAGAATCAAAAAGATCAAATTACATTTATTTTAATATCTATTATATCAATTCATTTATTCATTCATTAAAATGGTAATTAATGCATCATCATTGTGTCATAAATAAATATATATATATTTAGTGTATAAAAAATATAAATAAAATGCCATAATTTATAAAATATTTTTTTTATTTCTATATAAAATTTATAGTTATATGGATCAGTTATATAATCCTACCTTAAAATCATTTTAGTAAAAAGATACTTGTTTATGTTATATTTCACTTTACATTAAATTACATATTATACCATTTCATTATCACACCCAAGTGGCTCTATGGGGTTCATAAATCGTTTGAAGGATGAAATTGATTAGCCGTATATCATCCAATAATATTTAGACACATGTTAGGTTAGTTTTATATTATTATTATATTATTCTTTTACACATATTTAACTAATTTACTATTTCACCATGGTAGATAAAAATAATTACTGGAGTAACTATTCATAATGATAAAAAATAAAAGATACCTTTTTAAAAAATTCAATAGTTATTATTCAAAATATGGAAGCCATTAGTCAAAATTTCAAACTATGAAATTTCATTAATTAATGTAAAATCAATTCCCGGTGTGAAAACCAGAAATTGGGTTTTTAAGATGTAAAAACTATAAAAAGATTTACATGTATTTATGTATAATTTATATATATTATTACATCTATTGTAAAAATTTGAATTAAATGATAAAATAATAATTCAATTACACATTTAAACCATTTAAGTAATACAATATCTATATAAATAAATTACATGAAATTGACGTTTTCAAATTAAATGCATTATTTTTCTCTCATCATTAAAATAAGAATTTAATCACAAAAATATAAATAATTAAACCACCATAATTTTTTGTGTACCTCTTCCAAATAAGTCGTTTATTTTGTGAAATAGAACTTGTAAAATTGTCACAAACTATATTTAAAAAGTGATCTCCATCTAAAGGTGGTAAAACTTTATTTTTTTTTTGAAAAATTACTCTTTTATTTAAAAAACTGTATTTGTTCTTATATGTTATCTAGAAAACATATATGATTAATTATTATCATTGTATTTAATATATAACATATAAAAAATCCATAAATAGTATTATTATTTTTTGAACCCAATTATTCTGTTTCAAATTGGTTTTCATAAGACACATCCTTTATATTTAATTGGTTTTATATTTCGTTTTCATTAATATTTGGTAACCAATGAATCATTATTTAAATATTTTTATGTCATATTTTCATAATTAATATGATATTATTTATTCCCCCAATTCCAATATAAATTTTATAATGGTCACATTCAATAATAATATTTGGTTGTTCTTTTAAGCTCGATTTAGAGTATCATGTACCCTATTGAACATAATGTTTATTTATTAAAAAAATTTATGTTACACCCCCCATTAATAAGTTACGTTCAGTAAATTTGAATTTGGGGTTGTTAACATGGGTATGAAATTTCGAAATACCTTTATTGCAAACCCACATCAGGGAAAGGGTTAATAAAGCATCCACGTTAAACGATAGAATGTGAAGTTCCAAGGACACCCAAGATAAAATATACTAGTATTCCATGTATGAAAATGTGAATGAGTATTAAAAACTAAGTGTCATTTTCTGAAGGAAATTGATAGAAAAAATGATCAAAAAAATTTAACAATGAGAAAACCATAAACGTGTGATGGGTTAAACAATCACTGAATTCGTTTTAGGAAAAATTAAAATGATTTTTTTTGATTTTTTATCAACTTAAAAATGTTTAAGAATTATTTTACTATATATAACAATAACATGAGGAAATATAATTACATGACATGTATAGTTTCATCCATTAATCGAATTCCCCCACAAACTCAGGGTTTTCCCTAATCTATTACTATTTAATATTAAATTGTCACCCATGAAGCACTAGAATCAACTTCTAAAGAATCAAATAATCGAGAAAAGATTTACCATATATTTCCCCTGTATCTAGACATTATCTAAAACCAAAATTTTTAGTAGAAGATTATATAATCCACTAAAAAGAACAATCCTTTATAATGAGAAAGACTACTTTTAAACTCTAAAATTCAACAGTAATACCGAAGTTCTAAAAAAACTATTGAACAAAGAGATGTCCATAAAATGACCTAAAATAATTCTAAATAAGATAGAAACCCAACATTTATATGGATTTGATCACATAGTCCTCCACAAGAAATCATAACATTTATCTCCATATAATATAGACAACTCTTAATGTATCATACTGAAAATTATTTATCCTAATCACATATCCTCCATTAATGTGTAATAATTTGCCTAAATAACCTATATATTTATCCAAACACAATAAATAAAACTCCCCAAGCTTCCACTGTTCGCTTTCTTTGAATAATACAGAAGCGTGTGTTGTACGCAACTTCGAGTTCTAACACACACCACAACCAATCAATGTAGCCATTATGAATAGTAATACCCACTTTTTAAAATTTTATAAATTTTATCACTCAAAATGGACTTCATTTTTGGATTCGGAATATCAAATTTGGCCTAGGGTTAAATTTTGGAACCTTTCAGATAAATTTAATATTTTGATAAATAGTGAAAATTACTAAATTTTAATTTAAAATAACATTATTAATCAAAATAATTAGTAGTGATAAATTATATATTTGATTGGTTTTAAAGTATATTTAGAACATATTTTTTCCATTTAATACAATGTTGGTCATTGTACATAATTTAATAATTAAACCGGACATAAACTAGTGTCAATCATTTGATAGTTATTATCTCATAAAAACACGCTTTTTGTTTTAACAATGGGAATTAATTTTAAATTAATTTCTGCCACTTCTGTGTTTTGAATTTGGAAAAATGGATTCCATATTTGGAATCAGGATTTTAAAATTGTGTAAATAGGTAACTTTTATTTTTAGAAATTTTGAATAATTATTTCGGTAAATATTTTATTTACCATGGTTAAAGGATAAATCCAGTAAATAATGGTAAAAATATAATATTATAATAATAATAATAAAATACCATAAAAATGTCCTAAACTTAATGGATGATACATGTCTTACCATGGGCATATTTGGGTCGATTTTGGTACCCCTTGGATCCACTTGTAAGTGATAAGGACACTTTATATTAATTAAGTAAAAATAAATACAAAAATTACATAAGCATATATCTTTTAAAAAAACCAGTTTTAAATAGGGTTATATATGTTGGATTTTTAAATATAAATATTCATTATAAATATAAAACTATTAAATACATAATTGTATTTTATTTAGAATTTTTAAAACTTTAATAATTAATATTATTTATGACACAATAATGATGCGGTATTTTCTTTATTAATGAAAGAATCAAATAATTGGTATTATAAATGTTAAAATAAATATAATTTGAAAGTTTTGATTCCATAAAAGAATTTTATTACGTAATATGACATGTTAGGATTTCTTAAATGAATGTGGTTCGAATTAATAATGTTTTTAAGACTTTCAAAAAACTATTATTAAATAGTGTCAAAATTGACAAAAAAGAGTTTTTAAAAATAAAGATTATATTATTAATTGATATTAAATTCCTAAAAATCTATTTTTCGGCCAATAGACTTATATTATGATATTTTTATCATTAATGGACCACTTGGGGGTCTCTTGGATGTATGTACTATGTTTATTAACTATATAATGCAAAAATACAAAGTGACATGGTAAATGTCAAACTAATTAACTGAGAGTTGAAATTAAATGATATGGTTAATATAGTGACCCAAACCTGTATAAAACATATTGGTTGAGTGGTTAACGACCTATCCCCACCTTCAACTTTACATAATCCACTTTCGAGCCATTATAATCCAAATATGAATTTATTATAAAATAATATTTCTAGCTTTTCCAAAGGTGCCCCTCACCTCTCTTATAAAAGGGCACTCCCCCTTCTCTCAATTTCACACATTCAAAGCCTTTTGGAATGGACAAACCCTTCCCAAATACTCTCTAAACTTTATTCCCTTTATCCTAGATGCCTTCCTATAGTCTGAAAGCCAACCTATGGAGTCCTTTTGATCAAATCAAAAGGAAAAACCCGAAAGAGAGGTAATGATTTCACCACCCTTTTTCAAGTTACTTTCTTCTTCAACTTATTATTTCATTTTTATTACCATTCTAAAATAATAACTCCAGTAACTTCTATATATTAAGATGTTATTTGAAATATGGTACAATAATATTCAGTATTCTATCCATCCTTTGAATGACATGTCACCATACGTGTGTACGTACGGCTTACCGTCTCCACGTTGTGGTGTAATTGTTTTTCAATACATTATTATTTGGGTGGGTTTAATAATTATTTGTAATTAATGTAAATAATAAATATATCATGATAATTATTCTTTGTATATGATATACCATCCAATTATATATTATTATAATATCAAAAAATGATATTGTCACTCGTGCGTACATACGGACTACCGTCTCCACGAACGCGATGAGATTAATTTTCCATCTTATCCATTAAAGTATAATTTTCATTTGATGATTAAAAATAATGTTTAAGGACTTGATATAATTATTTATATGAATAAAATACAACCTATCCATAACAAACATGACTTATGTAACAAAACATATAAAAGAAAACGATTAAGTTAACACCCGAAACGACGATAATACAAAAACAGTATTAACAAAGCTTTAATAGAAGATTATATATGATATCTTAATTATGTGTATTGATCGTGTATTACTTAATAACATTTTTTTAACTATTATAAATGAGGTTAACATACCATCGACCAAGGAAAAATACAAGGTAAGGGTATATTTCATAATGTCTTCATTATCCAAGGTTATTTATACGTGATTATCTACTGGGACCTCTATATCATCCACATACATGTTTCTTAAAAATGTATTTCAAATCATTATTAATATTTTAAAGACTATGGGATAAAGTCATTTATACCCTTTTTTACATTTTATAAGAAGTTAATAAAGGAATCTCTCTGTCGTTTTCCAAACAAGGTCCTTTTTAACCTTTTCGACAGAATTAAGATAAGAATGTCTTTTTTAACTTATATCGTTGGTGCGGCTATATTCCATCGTTATAAAATCATTGAAGATTCTCTTACAATATTATAAGAATATTTTCATAGTAAATGTTTTATTTTATATCTATGTGACTTTTAAATGATTTCAAAAAAGAGATATTTCTCTGAAATAGTTTTGATTTCATCTATGTCAACATCCTTTGATGGATTTTAATCTTATTTGAAGTTTATTTATTATGATACCAAACTTCGATATTGTATTGATGGTTTTGTGATATGTTTGACTATCGATGTGTTATTTTGATACCATTCATGGTTTATGAATTATGTATTGACATTTTGTATGCAATTTTTAATATGAATGATTATGTTATGTTTAAACCTGTTCATATGCGGAATGCATTGGACATAATAATTGACGGGTGGAGCCCACTATAACTCCTCGATGCATCAGTAGGTCTCATGATACAAACGAGTGTCTTGGAGCAAGGCCTTAATAAAATCTTATTTTTAGTCTTCGCACGAGGCCTTGGCTATGTGGTTATGATAGTTTGGCATTATGCATTCCATCATTATGAAAGTGGTTATTGATATTGCATGTGATTATTTGACTAGTTGAATATTCATGTGAATAAGAAAATGGAATTATTTCATTTTATCTTTGCCATATTATGTTGATGTTCAAGTTTAAAAGGCTTTTTTTAATTATACAATTCCTTAATTGTTTATTCTTATTTATGAAAGATTCCCCTATATTGTTATCCTTAATGAGCATCTGAGGTCACCGCTTTCAATGTTTTATTTTTCAAAGGATGTGAAGGAGTAATTTATGAATGACCTCCTGGGATAGTATAAGGGGATATGATGACATGATGTTTTTGTACTAGTTTTCACTTTTTGATGTTATGTAAACTTTATGAATGTATCTAGTTATTCCAAGGCTACTAAACTAATCGGTCTATCGAGTCATGATCTTTCTTATGATCATGCCAATGTTATGTAATAATGCACCGACTCTGGGTAACTAGGTTCGGGGCATTAAATTTGGTATCAGAGGATGTTTAGTACAAACCATGTAAGATAGATTTAGATAAACTTTGATTAGAGAACATAGCCCTAAGATAGACTTTGAGTATTAGTATAGAAGAACATCCTAGAATTTTGGTATTGTATATATTTTTTGAGTTTTACAAATAATACATCCATGTCTGGATATGAGTAGTTAGAGGTGTCTTTGGCACAGATGTACCTAGGGGTAAAACCCAAAAACACCGATTTGAGCTAGACTCGAACTGGAACTGGTGCATGACAACGGGCCTTGCTGCACTCTTGGTTACGACACTCCTGGGGGATATGCTTAGGATAACTCTCATTTTATATACAAATCATTACAAAGGGTTTATGAGTATATACATCCGCAAAGAAAACATTTTTATGATTATGGATTATATCCATAAATAGTTCAATTTATGTTAAGCGTTGTATAAGTATGAATTATGTATTTTGATTCAAAAACTGATCTAGTTTATGCCATTGTTTAGAAATGGCGACTAGTGGAAGAAATGGAAACTGTATCAATGCACACACACCATGTAGTGATTTCCATCCTGCTCGAGATAACTATTGTAGAGCCGGAGATGCAACTAGTGCTGATCAACTTATCACCATACTGGGGCAACTCACTCAAGATATGAATAGTAATCTTACCTGTATGGAGCACCCTGATCCACTGCGTCGAAGATCAATGTTAGGTCACTTCATGAGGCCGCAACCACCAACATTCAATGGGAGTAAAAATCCATTACTAGCTGGTAAATGGATATGTTCCCTAGAGAAAAATATTTCAGGCTTTGGGTAGTAGTGAAAGAGAAATAGTTGTCATGGAAGTTTATCACCTGACTTGAGATGCTGATCAATGGTGGTCATTCATTCAAAACACAAAGGAAGATGTTAAAGTATCAAATATTGAATGGATGGAGTTAAAAGATATTTTCTTAGGAAAATACTTTCCTCATGAACATCGAGAAGATATGGAAAGCCAATTTCTGAGTCTGAGACAAAAAGAGGATGAGAATGTCGCAAAGTATGAGGCTAACTTTATGAGGTTACCAAGGTATTCTCGATATTATATACATAACCCAAGAAGTAATAGTGATTATTTATTTTATGGTCTAAAACCATTTCTCTGTCGAGCATTAGTCTCACAATCCTTCTCATCTTACGAAGACATTGTCTCATGTGCTATCAAGACAGAAAAGGAATTCTCTAAATCTTATGACTTTAAAGAAAAGCAAGAGAAAAAGAGATATGTTGATCAATCTGGGAATGGAAATGAGGAGATGAATGTAAAAGATGAATATCCCTCCTGTAGTAAATGTGGGAAGAAACAGCATGGTACTTTCTTGATTGGAATGAGAGTCTGTTACAAGTGTGGTGAAAAAGGCCTACAAGCTCGTGATTCCAAGGGGAAGAAAGATGCTACTGATGTTCAATGCAACTACTGTAGGGAGATGGGACATTATGCAAATGAATATTCTAAGCGTCAGGGTAACTTACCTCAGAAAATGCCAAGGGATCAAGGCCAGGCTTATGCTATCACTACTGCTGAGGTAGAATCCCCAAAAGATGTGGTGGCAGGAAATTTAATGGTTTTCTGATGTTTAGTAAATTAATTATTTGAATCTGGATCATCGCATTGTCTCATATCTTCTCAGTTTGCTAGGAAAATTAGATATTTCTAATTAAATTTAACAAGGGTGTTGTTAGTTAAAACTCCTAAGGGAAGTATCATTCCAATAATGATTTTTGAATTAGTCCCCATTAGAGCACAGAAATTTTCATTATCCGCTGATCTCGTCATCATACCTATGATTGAGTTTGATGTAATCCTAGGTATGTATTGGATTTCGGACCAAGATGCAAAGATTTATTGTAAGAAGAAAAAGTCTATAATTTTTTATGATGATGATAAGGAACACCTTATCTTTAGAGAAGAATCGTCACCACCTAATTCTTATCTAGATCCACCCCCAGTAGCTCAACTAAATTCAATTATTAGGGATAAATAGAATGAAATAACAGTGGGTGAGGAAATGAATGTTCAAATAGAGGTTGTGCCTATTGAGAAAGAATATGTAGATGTGTTTTCGGAAAATTTAGCTGCACAACATCCAGAACGAGATGTTGAGTTTCCCATTGATTTAATTCCTAGATCATGGCCTATATCAAAGAACCCTTATAGAATGTCCACTGTGGAATTAGTTGAACTAATGAAACAACTAGATGAATTGAGTAATATGGTTTTTATTCTCCTTACTGTTTCTCCATGGGGAGCCCCTATTCTTTTTGTTAAAAAGAATGATGGATCTATGATATTTTGCATTGACTATAGGGAGATCAATTCTATAAAAATAAAGAACAAGTATCCCCTACCTCGCATTGATGATTTATTTGACCAACTGCATGGAGCTCAATACATTTCAAATATTGACCTTTGATATGGATACAATCAGTTGTGTGTAAAGAAGGAAGACATTCCCAAGACATCATTTCGAACCAGGTACATGCATTATGAGTTTACGGTAATGCCTTTTGGTTTGACTAATGCACCTTCTGTATTCATGCATCAGATTAATAGAGTTTTCAAGGAATATCTTGGTGAATTTGTGGTGGTATTTATTGATGATATCATGGTATACTCCAAAAACTATGAAGATCATGAAAATCACTTCTGCATTATCCTGAAGACTCTGTGAATACAAGAATTATATGGGATGCTTAGCAAGTGTGAAATCTGGCTTCAAGAGATTTTTTTCATGGCCATATTTTCTCTAAAGATGGAATCTCTATTGATCCTTCTAAGACCAAGGCAATCCATGAATTGCATGCACCGACGAGTATAACTAAGGTACGTAGTTTTATTGGTTTAGGAGGTTATTATAGACGTTTCATCCAAGAAATTTTCCCGTTTTGATAACCCATTAACAAAGATGACACGTAAAGGGCTTAAATTTATTTGGACTAAAGATTGTGAATAATGATTCGAAGAACTGAAGAGAAGATGAGTCAATCCACCTATATTGACTCTACCATCCGGGAATGATGGGTTCGTTATTTATAGTGATTCATCGAAGAAAGGACTCGGTTGTGTCCTTATGAGGAATGATAGGGTTATTGCCTATGCATCATGACAGTTGAAAATTCATGATCAAAACTATCCTACTCAAGATCTCGAGTTTGCAGCTGTGATCTTTGCATTGAAGATATGGAGACACTACATCTATGGTGAAAAATGTGAGATTTATACTGATCAGAAGAGTTTGAAGTATATTTTCTCACAAATAAAACTCAACATGAGGCAAAGGATATGGCTAGAATTACTCAAGGATTATGATTTCACGATACACTACCACCTGGGGAAGGAAAACAAGGTGGCAGTTTCTTTGAGAAGAAAAGATCATGGAGGTTTGAACATGATGAGAATTGAATGGGGTCCTATTTTTATGGATCTAGTAACGTTGGATATAGTAATTACCATGAAAGGTGAAACATCAATGATTTTTTAAATGGTTTACAAACCATCTTTACTAGAAAGAATAAAGAGTTCTCAGACCGATGATGAAGAGTTTCAGAAGAAGATTAAAGCTATGAATGATGGGAGATTGAGAGACTTTGTGTATGAAGAAGTAATTTTGAAATTCGGGAAGAGTCTTTGTGTTCCCAATATACCTGATCTAAAAAGGGAATTATTAGATGATGCTCATAGTTCCAATTTCTCTTTACACCATGGGAGCACTAAAATGTATAGATATTTAAAGGAACATTTTTGGTGGGACATCATGAAGAGGGAGATTGCTGATTTTGTTTGAAGATGTATGGTTTTTCAACAAGTGAAAGCTAGAAGGAGAGATCTGGGAGGAGTCTTGAAACCTCTTCCCATACATGATTGGAAATTGTATAATATCACGATGGACTTTGTCATGGGACTACAAAGGAATCCTAGAAGGAACGATTCAATAAGTGTTATTGATGATCGTCTTACCATGTCCTCACATTTTCCTGCTATAAGAGAGGATCTACCACTAGAACGTCTAGCAAGACTATATATTAATGAATTTGTGAGACTTCATGGAGTACCCCTATCGATTGTTTCTGATCGTGACCCCATTTTACTTCAAGATTCTGGAAAAGTATTCAGAAAGCCCTATATACTGAACTTCGTTTGAGCACTTCCTACCACACTCAAACTAATGGACAATCAGAACAAACTATTCAAACCATAGAAGACATGATGAGATCATGCTCACATGACTTTCAGGGTATGTGGGATCAAAATTTACCTCTGGTAGAATTTTCCTATATCAATAGCTTCCATTCAAGTATTTAGATGACACAATATGAAGCGTTATATGGAAAGAGATGTCTAACACCAACCTGTTGGGATGACATTGGTGAAAGAAAACTTGTAGGCCCAGAACTAGTGGAGGAAATGATGGAAAAGGTGAAGGTAATCCAAAACCACATCAAAGCAGCTCAAAGTAGGCAGAAGAGATATGCCGATAACCGAAGAAAGGATTTGGAATTTCATGTAGGAGATCATGTTTTCTTGAAGGTATCTCCATGGAAGGGTTTATACGTTTCAGTAAGAAAGGAAAATTGAGTCCCAGCTACATCGGACCATTCAAAATTCTAGAATTAATTGGGGCTGTAGCTTACCGTTTGGAAATTCCTCCAAATCTCTCCAAAGTTCACGATGTGTTCCACGTATAACTATTATGAAAATACATGCCAGACCCAACGCATGTACTCACATATGAGGAATTAGAAATGGAACCCGATCTCTCTTATTGTGAAGAGCCCATCAGGATTCATGATATGAGAGAACAAGTGCGGAGAAACCGGACGACTCGTCTCGTAAAAGTTCTATGGAGTAACCATAAAATGGAAGAAGCAAAGTTGGATCCTGAGAAACTTATGATGAAGAATCAGCCGAGTCTTTTCATGCTGTAGAATTATAGAAATTTCAAGGAATATATTATTTGAATGAGGGGAGAATATAACACCCCAAGCTTCCATGGTACACTTCTCCTTAAATAATACAGTAGTGTGTGTTGTACGCAACTTCAAGTTCTAACACACACCACAACCAATCAAATTTGCCATTATGAATAGTAATAACCACTTTTAAAAATTTTATAAATTTTATCTCTCAAAATGGACTTCATTTTTGGATTCGTAATATCGAATTTAGCCTAGGGTGAAATTTGGGTACTTTTTGAATAACTTTTATATTTTGATGAATAGTGAAAATTACAAAATTTTAATTAAAAACAACTTTTTTAATAAAAATAATTAGTAGTGATAAATTATTAATTTGAGTGGTTTTAAATTATATTTAGAATATATTTTAACCATATAATACAATGTTGGTCATTGGACATAATTTCACAATTAAACCAGACATAAACAAGTGTCAATTATTTGATAGTTATTATCTCTTAAAAACACGCTTTTTGTTTTAACAACGGGAATTAATTTTATAATAATTTCTGCCACTTCTATTTTTTGAATTTGGATAAATAGATTCCATATTTGGAATCAGTTTGTCCAAATTGTGTAAATAGGTAACTTTTATTTTTAGACATTTTGAATAATTATTTCGTTAAATATTTTATTTACCATGGTTAAATGGTAAATATTGTAAATAAGGGTAAAAAAATATTATAATAATAATAAATTACTTAAAACGTGTCCTAATCTTATTGGTTAATACATGTCCGACCATGGGCATCTTTGGGTCGATTTTGGGACCCCATGGATCCACTTGTAAGTGATAAGGACACTTTATATTGATTAAGTTAAAATAACTACAAAAAATGACAAAAGCATATATCTTTTAGAAAAATAATTTTTACATAGGGTTATATATGTTGGATTTTTTACTGTAAATATTAATTATAAATCTAAAAATATTTACTACATAATGGTAGTTTATTTATAATTTTTAAACATTAAATAATTAATATTATTTATGACACATTAATGATGGAGTATTTTCCATATTAATGAAAGAATCAGATAATTGGAATTATAAATGTTAAAATAAATATAATTTGATACTTTTGATGCCATCCAAGAATTTTATCGATTAATATTACATGTTAGGGTTGCTTAAATGAATTTGGATCAAATTAATAATGCTGTTAATACTTTAACAAAAAAACAATTATTAAATAGTGTCAAAATTGACATAAAAGAGTTTTTTTTTAAAAAAAAATAAATTATTAATTGATATTCAATTCATAAAAATCTATGTTTCGGACAAGAGAATTATATTATGATATGTGTATCATTAATGGACCACTTTGGGGTCTATTTGATGTATGTAGTATGTTTATTAACTATATAATATAAAAATACAAATTGACATGGTAAATGTCAAAGTAATTAACTAAAACATAAAACTAAAAGATAAGGTTAATATAGTGACCCAAACCTGTCTAAAACCTATTGGTTGAGAGGTTTTAGACCTATCCCCATCTAAATTATAAAATAATATTTCTATCTTTTCCAAAGGTTCCCCTCACCCCTCTTATAAAAGGGCACTCCCCCTTCTCTCAATTTCACACATTAAAAGCCTTTTGGCTCGGCCAAAACCTGACCAAATAGTCTCTAAACTTTCCTCCCTTCATCCTAGAGGCCATTATTTAGTTATAAATCCATTCTATGGATTACTTTTGATCAAATCAAAAGGACGAACCTGAAGGAGAGGTAATGATTTCACCAACCATTTTCACGTTCTTTTCTTCTTAAACTTCTTCTTTCCTTGGTATTACCATTCTAAAATATTTACTACAGTATCTTCTATATAATTATATGTTATTTTAAATATGGTAAAAGCATATTCAGTATTCTATACATCCTTTTAATGACATGTCACCATACGTGCATACGTACGGCTTACCGTCTCCACATTGTGGTGTAATTGTTATTCAAAACATTATTATTTGGATGGGTATAATAATGATTTGTAATTCATGTAAATAATAAATATAACATGATAATGATTCAGTATATATGATATACCATCCAATTATATATTATTATAAAATCAAAAGAATGATATTGTCGCTCGTGCGTACGTACGGACTACCGTCTCCAAGAACTTGATTAGATTCATTCTCCATTGTATCCATTCAAGAATAATTCTCATTTTATGTTTAAAATAATGTTTAAGGACTTGATATCATTCTGGATATGAATAAAATACAACCTATCCATAAAAACATGCCTTATGTAACAAAACATATAAAAAAATGATTAATTTAACACCCGAAACGACAATAATACTAAAATATTATTAACAAAGCATTAATAGAAGATCATATATGATATCATAATTATGGATATGGTTCTTGTACAACTTAATAACAACTTTTTAACTATTATACAGGAGGTTAAAATACCATAGACCAAGGAAATGTACAAGGTAAGAGTTTATTTCACAATCTCTTCATTATCCTAGGTTGTTTATACGTAATTATCTACGGGGACCACTTTATCATCCACATCCATGTTTCATAAAAATATATTTCAAACCATTCTTACTATTTTAAATACTATGGGATAAAGTCATTTATACCCTTGTTGAATTTTTATATCAAGTTAATAATGGAATCTTTCTATCGTTTTCCATACAAGGACCTTTTTAACTTTTTCGACACAATTAAGGTAAAAATGTATTTTTAACATATAAGACGGGTGCGGATGTTTTTTTCCGTTAAAATATCATTGAAGATTCCCTTAAAAGATTAATAGAATATTTTAAAAGTTAATGTTTTATTTTATAACTATGTGACTTTTAAATGATTTCAAAAAAGAGATATTTCACTCAAATAGTTTTGATTTCATCTATGTCAGCATCCTTTGATGGATTTTAATCTTATTTGAAGTTTATTTATTATGATACTAAACTTCCATATTATATTGATGGTTTTGTGATTTGTTTGAATGTGGATATGTTATTTTTATACCATTCATGGTTTATGAAAAAAGTATTGACATTTCGTATGCTAGTTTTAATATGAATGTTTATGTTATGTTTAAACCTATTCATATGAGGAATGCATTGGACATAATAAGTGACGGGTGAAGCCCACTATAGATCCTCAATGCATCGGTAGGTCTCTTGAGAAAAACTAGTGTCTTGGAACAAGGCTTTGAAAAAATAATATTTTTAGTCTTGGAACGAGGCCTTGGCTATGTGGTTATGATAGTATGGCATTATGCATTCCATCATTATGAAAGTTGTTATTGATATTTCAGATGATTATTCGACTAGTAGAATATCCATGTGAACAATTAAATGGCACTATATCATTTTATCTTTTCCATAATATGATGAAGTTCATGTTTAAAAGGCTAATGTTTTAGTTATGCATTGCCTTAAATGTTTGTGCTTATTTATGACAGTTTCCGCTATATTGTTATCGTTACTGAGCATCAGAACTCACCCCATTCAATGTTTTATTTTTTCCAGTATGTGAAGAAGTAATTTATGAATGACCTGCAGGGATAGTATGAGGGGATATTAAGGAAAGATGTTGTTTAAATAATTTTCACTTTATGATGTATTTTAAACATTATGAATGTATCTAGTTATTCCAAGGCTACTAAACAAATCAGTATTTCGAGACTTGATCTTTCTTGTGATCATGCCAATGTTATGTAATAATGCAGTGACTCTGGGTAACTTGGGTTGGGGTGTTACCATGAAAACATTGATTCCTCAAATAAAAAACTCAACCATTACTTCTCAAATAAAAACACATAATATTATATTTTCCATTGGCATTTATTGATCTCTAAATAGATAACATATTCAAAAATAACATTTATCACCTAATCACTAAATCATTTTTTGTATACTAATGAAATAAATTTGATAAAACATAAGTCCCAGAAATTAATATATTATTAATTTGTAATATATTTTAACTAAAATGAATGATTCATACTAACTAGGGAATTCACGTAGGATAGTGGTATATGATAAATCCTAGTCGCACTTTGGTTTTCAGTTCAATTTTCAAATCCTTGTTCAACTTGATGAGTTGTCATTTAGTCTAAATGTTTTTGTTTTTAAAAACATTATAATTTTTATAACATTCTCAATCGGAGATAAAATAATCAAAATTGACAATAACATATTTTAATCTAAAATATTATCACATGTCCATCAATTTTCATCCCAAAAAATAATATCCCATAATTTACACAAAAATAAAATTCATATAATGGTTGTCCATTATAATATAATTGTGTCCACGAAAGGACTGATAAATCTTATTTGAATTAAATTTTAACATTAAAAAATATAGTTTTAGACATACTTGTTAAAATATTCAAAATTAACCCCATCATAAAAAGAGAATTAATACATTTAAAGATATCATCATTCAAAAATCTAGTATAACTCTTAAATCCCTTATATGTATAATTTTTAATCATTCAACATTCTTCATGATACCTTAACATGGATATTCAATATTATCCCTTAATAGTTATTTCCTTCATATAGAACACATGAATCATATACTAATATTCAACAATTTGAAAACCACTTACAATAAATAATACATAACTTTCATATTTCATATTTAGTTCCCTCATCTTCAATAGGAATAACATTATGTATTGCTAAACATATAATTTTCGGGTCCTACTGGTCCCAATCCAAAACCTTCTTTTTTGAACATCTATTTTCATAATTACTATAGTCCCCACAATTACAACATTTTATTGATAACTCAAAAATAACTTATTTACCATTCCTATAGTCCATTGAACACAACCTTTGTGATAGGAATGGTATTTCTTTGTACCCTTTTTTCACATCTATAACATATTATAGTCTCTTTAAAATGATTTTCTAACTGTTTCCTTCGACTTACTTGACACATAAGTTGGTCAATATGAATACCATTATGATCAGTACATGATCTTCTACTGGGATTCGTTTCCCACATATATGATTTCTTAGAAAAATCACGATGGTTCATGTGGTCAATCAGGACTCTAGATACATATTTCAATGTCAAAATATGTGTTCTTGTTACTAATCCAATTTCATTTTGTTGCTTATTTTCAAAACACCCACATTTTCCCTCACATACATTATTACTTTGGTTCCTGATAGATCCATACATTTAATAAATCCAAAATGTTTAGTTTGAGTATATTAGTAAAGTCATCATATACTATCTTATAAGCAGGTAAAACAGTAATATATACTTATTCATTTTTGCATAAACTCATTAAATATATCTACATTTACATTGACTCTTTCCCATATGCTAACAATTTTTGTTATAAAAAACATGTTACTTATCCTTAAATAACACCATAACATGAAAATTTATCTAAACCACCCTTTGATACCAATACTAATGCTACGACCATAAACATTAATTAATGATGACGAATGTTAAAAATTTGACTATAATTCACACTGTGGATCTTTATGGTTTAGATATTTAGATAATTAGGACATAACTATTACATAGAAACTCCAAAATTAAAAATTAGTCATTCTTATTCACAATAAATTTAATCATAAAATTGAAATTCATTAAAAATAAATGTTGTATCATTTCATGTTTTAATGACATAACATAACCTTGATCACGTCCTTGACACTATCCCTATATATGTCCTTTGAAATACATTTGAAAACATGGGAAGAGCATAAAAAGTTCAATATGGTATACCTAAATAATTTTAACTATTAATCATGTGGAAATATGTAAACCATGAATAATTTATCATAAAATAATACGTTCACATTTAAGAAGTAGTAAATATAGATCAATTAATAAATATTCATTGCTTACCCATTTTTAACCAAAGGATTGGAATAAATCTCTCAAAAAAACATATGACATGTAAAGAAAAATTGGATATAAACAATCTTAAATAGAATAAAAATATCATAGAATTCCACACATATCACTTAATTGAATATCTATACAACTTATATCCATACCCAATGAATTAAAGATTTTAATGTAACCACCCATCCATAGATTATCACGAAACCACATATCAATGTTTTTTCATGTAACCACCCATATTTCATTTATCACATAACCATAATTCAAATGTCTAATTACCTTAATATAATCATCACACATATAAGATTGAAAATATCTACATTTCACTCAAAAAATATATTACTAATCACAGGAAATCATTTCAATATATTGAAATAGTAAATCCACTTTTAAAACCATTTTCAATACCAAAACCACCAAAAAAGGAATCGTGCATTTATTTTGCTTTTTAAAATATCATGTCTTATAGATGAAGTAACATAACAAATAACGGTTACAGTGGTGGAGGATTCACTATCACAGCATGGGTTAAAATCTTTCCTTTTTGCTGTTTAGATAGGCACTTCATAGACAAAATATTACCTTTTACTGAAACTAAATTTCATTGTGGTTTTTTATACAACGTATAATAGAAGGTGGTGTATTTCATCAATATATGCCTAAATTAATGTTTATTGATGGGATGTACATTATCTTGAGTATAACACATCACATTCAATCGTTATATTCTTGAATAATAAACATAAGTTAATTTCTATTTTACTTAGACCCATTTTCATGTTTATTAATATTTATTTTATATCACTTATTAAAATGTTATAAATATTACAAAATTATTTATGGTCAAATGGGTTATTTTGTTTATATTTGGTACTTGAGTCCAAAATGATCTTGTATCATGTAAATTAGTCGTGTAGTGAAAATTACATCATCTCCATAATATTATTCATGGTTTAAAAATCATATTAATTTTAATGTCCATAATATTTGGGGAAATGAAATGAATAGCCCAATTCATGGAGATGGTAGAACCTATGCATGCATTAATGATACTTTAATTTATTTTCATATAAATGAATAATAATAATAAGATATAAATATATATTATAATAGACGTATTATATTTATTTCATGTATTTGTCATATTTCTAATAAAACCATCCTTCATGTGTTACATATATAACGTTAATGAGTAACATTGCTTTGAGGGGGAGGTAGTACACACTTTCTCAAAAAAGTTATCATATTTATAAATAATTTAAAGCATAATCTTATGTTATAAATACAAATTATAGAAAAATAGAGAAAATTTAAATATAATATATATCATATATAAATATATTGGTTTCATAATAGAAATCATGGGAGGTTGTTGGATAAAATTGAACATTCATTATTTCGTGAGGCAGTAGTTCACCATACATAGAAATAATATCATATATATCCATTAAATGGAGGTTTGTGTAAGTTTATTTTAAATACACTGAAAAAATAACCCTAGTATATTTTTGATAATGGCGTTGTTATAAAACAATCTAATAAATAGAGGTTAGGGGGTTGAGAAGGAAAATAAAGGAATGGAGCTTGAGATTAGTAGTTAGGTCTAAATCATCTATCTCCTTTTGATTTGAGGAAAAATGCTTAATTAAATGGCCTTAACAATATGGTATTGATTACATGAGGAATTGAGTTATTCTAGATGTTTTTTTATGAATAATTTTAGTGATCCAAGGGGATTGAGAGGTGTGAGTATGTGGGTAGAGGTGGTAAATTTTAGATGATGTAAGAGGGGCAATTTTGGAAAGTCTTGAAATATTATTTTACTATAAATTTATTTAGGAATTATAGTAGTTTTAAAGTAATATATTTATATTATTTGATGATGATTTCTCGAAATAATATCAACCAATAGGTTTTAGACATGTTTTTTTTTCTAAAATTTAACATTATCCTTTGGCTTTAACCCATAGTTAATTAAATTAACTCTTACTATGTATTCTTGTATTTTTACAATATATACTTAAAAATGAATCTAATTTTTTTGGCCAAATTTATCATTTTTATGAAATTTATATCATTTATTAAATTGTTATTTGTTTTAAAAACCATTTTATTTGAATTTTGACTCTATTTAGTAATTGATTCCTTAATGACATTAAAAAGTGATTGATTATTAAAATCTAAATTTTACCAAATATAAAATTCCAAAATCATCCAAAAAATAGAGTATGGAATCAAAAATTTCAAATTACATTTATTTTAATATTTATAATACCATATATTTATTCCTTAATTAATAAGTTTATCATTGTAGCATCATTTTATCATAAATTTATTTGAATATTTAACGTATAAAAATTATAAATAAAATAAAATCATGTAGGAATCCATTTTTATTTCTAATGAATATTTATAATCAAATAGAATAGTTATATATCTCAAACATAAAATCATTATATTTAAATGATACATGATTATGTTATATATCTCTTTACTTTAAATTAACGATTATAACATTCATTATCACACCAATGTGGCAACATAGGGTACTTAAATCATCCCAAGGATGATCATGGAACGAAATATCTCATAAAATTGGACTATGACATTTGTTAGGGTAATTTTATATTATAATAATATTACTTTTAAACCGTTATTTACCTGATTTAAACTTTTATCTTGGTAAATAACATAAATAATAATGATGTTATTCATATTGTCCAAAAATAAAAGGTACCTATTTACATATTTTAGACCTTCTCATTACAAATATTGTATCTAATTTTTAAAATTCAAAACACCTAAGTTGCATTAATTAATTTAAAATAATTTATAATTGTGAAAACTAGAATGTGGGTTTTTTTATGTTAAAACTATCAAAATATTGACATGTGTTTACGTCCCATTTAAATGTAAAATTAAATCCAATGAACAAAATTATATTAAATGATAAAAAAATTATTTAAATTACACTTTAAACCCAATTATAAGATAATCTATCTATATAATTAAATTATATGAAAATAAAATTTTGTATTAAAATGCAGTATTTTACATTATTAATTAAAATATGAAATTCATAAGAATTATACAAAAATTTCAACCACGTTAAATTTTGATGTCTTTATTCCAATTAATAAGTTTATTATGTCAAATAAATAAAATTAAATTGACAAAACAAGATTTAAAAAGGTTTCTCCATTAAAAGGTGGTAAAAATATATTTGATTGAAAAAATATTTTTTAATTTGAAAAATTGAATTTCTTCATATACAATATCTAAAAAACATATAATATGAATTTTAGACATTAATTTGAATATATAAAATATAAAAATACTTAAAGGGTGATATGATTTTATAAACACAATTATTCTCTTTAAATTGGTTTTCCTAAAAATCATGCTTTATATTTAGTTGGTTTTATATTTCCATTTCTAATAAATTTTTTAACCAACGAATCTTAATTTAAGCATGGTTAAACAATATTTTTATAATTCAGTTGATATTATTCATTCCATCCATTGCAATGAAAATTTTGTTATTGTAACATTTAAATAATAAAACATAGTTGTTTTTTTAAGCCTAATGTACTGTATCATGTACACTGTTGAACATAATTTTTCATTCTTAAAACTCACTATGTTAGATAATTTTTCAATATATTTTAGAGACATGGGTAATGAAATATCATAATTCGAAATAAAATTATAATTAATCCATATAAACAATGATATTGTAAAATATCTAACCAATTTCGTAACTCATGAATCATGATCCACATGAATGAATAGAATTAAATAATACATTCAATATAAATAATATAAAGATTATAATGACATTAAATTTTCAATGGTTGTTTTCTCATAAATTTGAATAGGTGTTTCACATCAAACATCCCTCAATGAAACAATTTTGACATGAAGAACTCTAATAACATTGGTAACAACTAAAATTGAACCTCATAATAAATATAAACTCATATGGATTTTTAACATAAAATAGATTTCCTAAGAGGAATAATAAATTAAATTCATGGGATGGGAATACACCATAACCATTTAAAGTGAATAATATTTCATATGTATCTGGAAAATATAAGTGACACTGAAACCCATTACCTCATGTTTTATTGTAATATAGATTGTTATAACTTATTATATAATAAATTAAAACATTTTATACATTTAAAAATAACAAGTTAAATAACAATTACCAAATATGTTATCAATTTATATTATTTAAACACACATTTATTTATAATTCTATATTAAAATTATTGTCTACGGGTCTTAATAGTTACATTTTTCACGAGAGAATTAGTTTGGTAGTTCAAACACTTATATAATATTCATGGATTCACTATCTACAAAATATTATATATGATATAAATATAATATATTTTAATTATATACATGTTTATAATAATCTATAAAAGGGATATATATAATATTATTTACTTCATTCATATAGACAGTTGGTCATACATATCCATGAGCATCGTTATCATTCTAAGGAAAAAAGGAAAGTATGATCAATATTATATTATTATTACAAAATCATATTAAAATCATAAATAAATTATATATATATATAATAACATTAAATAATACATTATTATAGTAGGATAAAATTTTAAATGAAATAGAAATATCATTGCTTTATCGAGGTTATAGTCTACATATATGATTAAGAGAAGATATGGTTTTTTAATGGATTTGAATGTGAGATGTTAGAAAATATATAATAATCCAAGAAGAATAATTATTTCGTAAATATCACATTTAAAATTCATAAACACTAGGAAATTGTTATAGAACATGAATTGCATCTCTATGTGGAGGATGTAGAACACAATTAAGTATGAGCAATATAATCACTTCACAATTATTGGAAATATTAATTTATAATGGTTAGTAAATAATAAAATTAATGTATATGTACATTAATGATGTTGATGTACTTGTTTTTCTAAAAATCATAGATTTAAATGACGAATACGATTTTTTATGTGGTTAGGTTAGATGATTATATCATTTTTGATTGGCATCCTTTAGATTCCTTACTAAGTACCATACAAAAGAAATTTGACAATACCTTCACCTTTATATCACATCAATTTATTATATAAGATATATTGGAATGATTTATTCTATATACATGGGTTAAAGTTGTGTTACTAAGTCATATAGTGGGTGTCCATTTATATGTGGAGGAGAGGGAAAACATGGATTTTCATTAATGACTAAAATTAAATATTATTATACTCAAGAATAATTCATTGAAATCACCAGTTATTTGATGATTGGAATGAATTATTTCAATATATTTGTATACACATAATTTATGATAGATTTTTTGTAGAACATTCCAATAACTATTTAATTCACCACCGCACCCAAAGTAAATTCTTTTTAACATTAATAATGGGGTCTAATTTTTCATTATTAGGGGTTATAAATTTACATGTAACACAAAACATTTCATAGATAATTCCTTAGGATTAATATTTCAGACATTTATGTCACAAAATGATCTATGATTGATTAATATTTGTCTTAATTTTATCTCTTAGTTTATTGTTTTCTTCATGTAATTTTTTTCCAAGAAACACGAGTATCTCGAATTGCAGAACATGTCTCATGGATATGGAACACAATTTTCCAACCCATGTGGTAAATGTTTGACATATTCTATATCTTTTTAAAGATTCAATCACATGAAGATAACCCCATATATTCATACATACATCTAGATCATGTAGGTTGCACCAAGAGAATAGTATAGGGTGTATGGTTGGCGCATAGTTTGGAAAACTGTGTATCCAATATAATAAAATGGGTATTGTTTAAAAAAATGAAATTACAATTTAAATAATAAATATAATTTTTAAAAAAGTAATCATAAAAACACAATAAAAATTCCCCACCATTCTCCCCGACCTCTACGCCATGGTTTCCTATGTTACAACACTCCCCCTCTTCCCCAAAAGCCACACACAACACCCATCTCCGGATCTCCTTTCCATCTACTTTAAGACCATATTTATTAATTTTTATTGTTTTATTCATAGAGGGTAACTCTTCTATTCCTTCATTAATCACATCCTTGTATTCTTCCTCTATTTTGTTTCTATGTTCTTTTTATCTGAACTCTAGGTTATGGGTTGAACCTGTTTTTTGTTATCTTTTCCAATATTTTGACTTTTTAAGGGCCTCTCTAGTGGGATTCTTGTTTGTTTTAGTATTCTCTAGAAAATTCAAAGCATCTATATCCATTTTCTTTCATCAACCACCATTTTAGGGTTTTTTCTTTTATCCTCTTCATTTGTTTTGTATTTTTTTGGTTCTTTTAGTTACATTGTTTTCCTAAAAAAATTTAATTGCATATTGGTACTTTTTGATTCAGTATCAATCCTCCAAAGTCAAAGATGTCTTGAATTTTTATCCATAGGTAATCATATAAATTTATATTTTACCTATATATATAAATTCAGTCATGGTTGTGTGAATATATATATATATATATATAAATATATATTGGGGTAGGTGTGATTTTGGATATATGTGAAAAAATAATATGTTTTTATGAGTTAATGAGAATATGAAAGAATATAACTAAATATAAGGACCCCTTTTAAATATTTGGTTCTGTAAATATGAACAATGGGGATACATGTCCTTATTATTATGTGAATTTCCATAATCATTTAACCTGAAAAATAAAATATTTAGGTTGTTGTATCCGAGCACCAAGAGTTTGAGGTCGGTTCCTCTTTGACTGGTCTTTAAATTTAACAGATCTTTGACTTATTCATCTTTTTACCAGGTTCATATACTAATTAGATATTAATAATTCATATAAATATTATTCAATGTAAAAAAGAGTAAATTTCACTTTGAATCCAATATTATGAAATTTTTATTCATAAACATTATATACAATATGTTTTTTGAATTTTTTTGATGTCCCTATAAATGAGTTATGATTACATTAATGTTAGCATGAGCGTAGAAAATAGTTTCAAATAGTATATAGATTCATAATTTTTTTTGAATATTTTTTATAATTTATAAAAAAATATGTTTTCAAAAGGTACATTCACCTAACATAATTTTTCAACATATATTGAGGTGAACCACGGAAATTTTAAAACAACTGGCCATCCATTTATTTTTATAAAAATTATTATCTGATTTGTTGGATTTTATGACAATCATTAATGTTTCATTTAAAATAGAGAAGTTAAGATATCAGATAATTATTCTTTATTAGACCATTTTTTTGTTTTCCTGAAATAGTTAGAACCTCTATGGATACTAATAATTTTAGTTTGAAATTGGAATTGATGGAGTCGGGAGGATGAATATGAATGAAAATTTGATTCCTCAATATAGGTATTATATTTTCTTGGATTTTTGACCGCTAACATTCCTTATAGCCATTGGATCCAATCTTTCATAGTGAAAGTCAAGAAAATATTTCTAGCTATTTTAATTTTAGAGGGATTTTATAGCCCTGGTAGGGATAGGATTCTTGGTATGTTCCACTATTGAGGCTAGTGTAGAGAATCCATGTTGATTATTAACTATGTGGGTGTATGAGATTCTAGTAGATGGAACTAAATCGAGTATACCAAGGCTATCATCACATGATGACTAGGTACATAACAAGATCACATTTACTTATGATTTCTAATAATTTTTATTTATAAAATGTTTTCTGAAAATAACATAAACTATTATTCTTTCTACTAAAATGTTTCTTCATCTTATTACAATTTTTACCAAGGGGGTACTATAAAAGTTTTATAATCATTTTTGATAAATTATGGAAAAACGTTCCCTAAAAATTTATCCCGGAGATTTTCATTAAAAATTAAACTATATACATCTCTTAATATATGTATTTAAAACTAATATTAGATGAATAATTATTTATATGGAAAATAGATAACATGATTTATTCATGAAGTCCTTATATGTTTTAATACAAATGCTTATATCGTTATTTTTTTGGACATCTGGTGATCCTCCCTTCTTGTTCTCAATACCAATGGATCAATGGTGGTTTGGTTGATGGTGTTAACACGAATGGTCAAGTGGAGGTATGTGTGGTATTTTTTCATTCTTCTTCTACATTATATCCTTGTTTCTAAATTTATAATTTTAGTATTTTATTTTATTCTTCATGGTAAATTGTTCAAAAAGTTTATTTGTTGATGCTAGACACTAGTCTCTCTCTAGGTAAGATCAAGAAGGCCTCTCAGGCCTTGTCGGATGACAGCTCAATGACTGGATTGGGATGAACCATGTTGGTTTTTGATATAAATGGTTTTAGAAAAGGCCCTAATTATTTGGGGGTATATAGTAATTTGGGTACATCATTTTCTAGGTTCTTGAGGTAGTTAATGGTTTGATTTGTGATCACTACCACTAGTGATGATACCATAGTCACTTGGGGTAGTTTATCATAGATTCATTCATTTCAGTTTGGGTTATTTCTATTAGTGTTTTTTTAGTTCGACAAGATTGTTTATGTTTTTGGATGAAATTGGATGTGATCTATTAATAAATAATGAGATTACATGGGGTAACATACCATGTGAATCTATTGTGAACGATTCTATATACTTCCAAGGGTTGGTTCATGATCAGTACATGGTCTATTAATCCATGATTCTAGGATACTCATGACCAAAATTTCTTTATTTCCATTAATTTGGTATGGTTGATTCTTTTTTTTTGAATTTTTTTTGTGTGAGTGAACTTTAACGGGAAAATGAATTTTGAAAAGTGTTTTTAGTGTGATAAAACGTTTTTCAAAAAAGAAAATTTTTATTTTATATATGGATTTTAGGTTTTAATGGGGATGTATAGAATGTTTTCTATTTAAAATTGGTTTATGAAATTTGAAATGAATTTTAAATTGGAATTTATTGGTTTTCTATGAAAAATGATATTTCTTACCATTAAATTTTCTTATGAACATTCACATATATATATGTGGGTGTGTCTGGAAATTCTCTGTAGGTTCATATACAAGGATAAAATAATATGTATTGTGATACAATCATATGTGATAGAACATAATATGTCACATGTGAGTATTTAAAATTAAATGGTTTGACATTGATTTTTAAAAGTGGTTTTGGAAAGAAAAAATGTTTTTTCATAATAGAGGGATTCTTTTCTAATTAATTTTTAGGTTTTATAGTGTATAATTAGGTATTTTGTTTAATTTTAATATTTATGTGTTGAAATTATTTCAATTTCTAAATAGAGAATTTATTTAGAAAATATGTGAATTTCTAGAATGAATGTTTTGAAAATATTTATTTTCATTTGTTTTTTTTATTTGTTGAATTATGAGATTCATGTTTTGGGTTGACGTGTTAATTTGGTTAGTATTTTTTTCAAACTGATATAGTTTTATGTGTCATGTAATTTAAATTATGCTTTCTAAAAATACACTGAAGGTTTCTATGGAGCCAGATCTAGTCATTGGCCCCACCTAGACTCCAAGAGGATTGGTGGAGAATTTTTTTTTCAATCATTCCATCCAATATAATTTCATCAAAATTATTTATAGGTTGTGTAGTGTATTTAATAATTTGAGATTGAATTTGGGTTTTCTGGAACAAAAAATACTTTTTAGGTGCGAGTGGTGTTGGTGATTTTTGAAGGGTCAAGACTAGACCCATAAAAGGTTGTCGTTCAATTATCATTGTGAGTTGGGTATTCTTTTGACATAATCAGGACCACATTAATCAAATAGTATATTGATATAGAAGTGGAGGAGAATCATATTGAAAATCATCTGGATGATTGACAAGGGAAATAGACGTTGAAGGTGGTATGTTGACAATTTTAATGAACTAGTTTCCTTTTCTCCAAAAATTGTATTGATAGATCAGTTGGAAGCTCCTCTTTTATGTGAAATATTTGTCCAATGACTTGGAATCAAGTAAAATATTTTTTTTATCTCATCAGTAATACTATAACAATTCATGGATTCAATTTTTTAGTTCTCTTGAATGTTCTTGTTCTAGTTGGGAGTGTGAATTGGAGGAACTTCTTCCTTGAAATTCTCAATTTAAACTCCTACCTTTCATTTGGTTGATAACACACATGTGTTTCTTCTAGTGTGGTCAGTTTTGGGAACTATAATCCATTTTTTATAATACTATAAATTCATGTTGTTGTTGTTGTTGTAGAAAAATTTTATAAGAAGTGTTTCTAGAAGAGGATTCCTCACACTGAGTTATATTGATCCTAACTATGGGTTAGCAGATGAGTAAATTCATTGGTACATTATAATTAACACCAGAATTTTTTCTTTTGATGCATTCAATGAATTTTTGGATGCAGGGGTTAGACATTTGACATGTCGTATTTAATATTTAAATGGCGACCATTAATGTTTTCTAATACAGTGGATTTTTTTCATTGGGAGCCTTTGATTTTGATTATATTAGTGTAAAAATTATTCAAAAATCATATTTTTGTGCATTAAACATATGAAATAAAGCATATTATTTTATCATATTAATTTTAGTTTTTGGTAGGTACTCGTATGGAGATTCATGTGTGTTGTAAAATTGTGAATTGTGAGACAGCCATGTGCTATTTTTAAGTCAATCACTAGTGGGTGGTTTGGTTGAGCATTTCCATTAGATCAACTATTGTTATAGTTTATTCCATAATGGGTATGAGACACCTCTATTCCCCTTGTGTATCTACTATTTCTTCTTTCTAGAGTTGGTCAACTGTGAGGTGTCAATATAATAGTGAACATTGGGATTCATTTTTTGGTTTGTTCTGGATTATAATTTTGTCCATATTTTCATTGATGTTAGGATGGGTGACATTCTTGGGAAAAATTGATAATGGGGGGGGGGGATAATTATGACATCCCAACCAGACAATTATTAATATTTTTTATTTTTAAGTTCCTATATATTTTCCACTTCCAGGTAATTTATACCAATAAACATACGTTTTTGAGAATATAGATCATGTAGCTTAGTTATGTTTCACTATTTTCCAAACTGTGCGGTGACCTTCAAACAAACCCTGCATCATTTGAAAGATTCGACTGCATGTTTGGAAAAAATGTTTTAATGATAATAAATTCATCTTGTGTGGTGTTCTATAAAACTCTAGTAGAGGCCCCATGGTTATCACTTGGCTTTTGAAACCATGTAACCCAAACAATGCATAATTCCTTTAAAAAAAATATTAAAAAAAATATTTTATTTATAATTTTAAAAAAATAAAAAATGTAGTCTAAAAATAACCTTGAAACCTTTCTTGTCCGATCACCACCCCCTTCCTCCCATTGGTGTCTCATTTGAGAAACATCCACCTCTTACTCCATTGTTGGGGGAAAAAACCGCTCCCGAGTTCTTCTAAACCAGTTTTCATGAGGGTTATAGGAGGATTATATGTGGTGATTTCTACTCTCCCTTCCTTCTTCCATTTCATGAACTTTTCATCGCTCTCATCACCCCATTCTTTTCGCATGAACTTGAGGTAATGTTTTGACCTAATTTTTGGTTCTCGTCTATATTGTTAAGGCTTGTGAAGGGTCATTATAGACTTCTTCATTTTTGTTTCTATATATTCCACCTGAGGTAAATCATATCAGACCGTTTTGGTTCACCCAACACAATCGGAGGTTAGTTTTAGCATCCCTCTTTATTTTTCTTGATTTAATTGTTTGGATATTTTACTTATATTTAGTTAAAAAAAAATTTAGTGGGTCTTGGTCATCTATGAAGATGTTACAATTCTATAAAGTCAACATCGACTTATACGAATATGAATATGTAGTAATATATATATATATATATTATTTACCGCTTTATAAATATATATTCACTCATTGCGATATGATTATATATATATATATATATTTGGGATAGTTGTTCTTATGTATTTATATGACAAAATGATACTTGTGTAACATTAATGGGGTATATTCAAGGGTAAGAATATATGTATAGACTCCACTGTACATATTTGGCCATGTAAATATGTTAATAGTGTCTATGATTCCATGAAGAAATATTATTATACATAAAAGACTTATAGGGAAAATGGAATATTGAATATTCCTTATACATGTTCCATGACTTTTATATAGGTTCTCGTCTACTTGGCCGTTAAATTTAATGAATCATTGATTTTCTAACCTTCCCACCATATTCTTATAATAATAAGTGTTTTATGATTCTTAGAATAATTATTTATCGTGAAATATAGTTATTTCCACTTTCAATTGAATTGAATGATATTTTTGTTAAATATTTTACAATATATGTATCTTAATATTCTCGGTTATACCTATAAATGAGTTTTGGTTTCATTCTTTGTAATTTATTTTTAAAAATGTTTTTCTTAAATGGAATTGGGATTCCAATGTTTTCTCCTTGTTTTTTAAAAATTATTGAATTTTTAAAACAATATATATAAATAAATCATGATTTAACTAATATTAATGCAATCCTAGAAAATTAAAGAATGACTTGGCCTTTTATCTGATTATAAGGAAAATGATTAAATGGAGTTTTATAATTTCCCAAAAAATTATTAATTTGTTTTCATAATTTCAATGTTTTGATTGAAATAATGATCCCCAATTGGTACAATTTTTGTATTATTGAAATAGAGGGTGCCTCTATGGATACACCTTATTTTAATATGGAATTCACATGGTCGGTGTTGGGTGATGGGGTTAAAATGAATGATGGATTCCTAGATATAGGTGTCATATTTTCATGGCATCTAAACCTCCCATTTTTTATCTCCATATTATCATAGGCATCGTAGTGATATTTGAGAGATGTTTTCTATCTATACCTCAATTAGATAGACTTCACCCCCTTGTAGAGATGGGCCTTGTGTGTTGTGCCCCTAGTAAAGCTAGTGCATGATGCTGGTATGGTTATTGACTATGGAGTTGCATCATATTCTAATAGATGGATCAGAAAAAAGTATTTATAGGGTCTCTTTACTCGGTGTATATGTATATACCATGATGATTTTTACTTATGCATTATAATATGACCTTATTATAGCTTTTTTTCCTAAAATCACACAATCTATTATTCATTCAACCAAATTTTTTCATTACATTTCACTTTCCACAAACGATCTTTTGGAATGTTATATATTTAATAATTTTATTTGTAATATAAAAGAAAATGTTTTATTAAATTCATAATTTATTACTTTTATTAAAAATAGAATGATATAATTATCATTGTACATGTATTTCAATCATGCAGTAGATGAATCAATTATTTAAAGGAACTACACAGGGAATATGTTATTTGGGTATTCATATTGATTATTAATATACACACCTATAGTTTTATATTTAATTAGCTTCTTGTGACGATCATACATCAGTCACTGTTTCCATTGTGTGATGTTGGTTTAGTGTTCAGTCGGGATTTCAAGGTCCACATAGAGTTATTTTCTATTTTATTTCAATATGTAGTTTTTTATTAATTTATTGATCTATGTTTTTATGAGATAAATCATTCTAAATGGTTGTATATTGATTAATATCATTGGATGACAACCCATGAGGATTTGGAAATCCTCTCAAGGTATGCCGCGTTCTTTCTCAGGTGACCGATTCTAGGATGACCTAGGTTGGTTCATTAATATTTATCATCATGATTTTCAACTTATATGATAATTATTATTTTAAAATAACATAATACGATATTATTTTTCATAAAATACAATAAAAGGGGGAGTAAATTCTTCACTTCATTAATTAGTTGGTGAGGAATGCAGATAATGTTTCTAGAGTGGGAATCCTAAAGGAGGAATATATCAGTGAGGCTAACTTCAGATTAAGACAACACAGTGATCCAAGACCCAATGGGTTCCCATGTTCCTTCTATGTTGTAGTGTGGGCTTTTTTGAAACATCACATAGTTTAGGAATGTTAGGATTATTTCAGAGTGATCTTTTCCTAGGGGAGGGAGTGCCCTTATATTGGTTCTCATCTCCAGGTGCCAGAATCCAACCTAAATTTCCCAGTACCAGCATATTTTCCTCTATAATTTCTCTTAGAAAATCCTATACCGCTGTTTATCAAATAGATTGAGCAACATCATCCTGAGACATAATTTCATGGAACAACATGGGTTTGTGAAATGTAGTAGTATTCAGGGGGTGATTTGTATTGCTAAATAATTTGTGGGAAACATTAAAAAGAGGATGGAATCTTCTAAAGTTATTATCCATGTTGGCATGGAAAAATCTTATGACAGACTTCAATGGAGTTCCTTCCATTGTGTGATGAAGAAACATTTCTTCCACAAATGTTTCAGTGATCTTTTCATCAGATTCCTCTCTTCTCCATGGCTTAAATTTATATCATGTGCATGGGTTATTGATACGTTTAAAACATCAGAGGTCTGTGGAAAGGAGAATCCAGGTCTCCATTAAAATTTCTCATGTATAAGAATGCTATCTCATCAAATTTTCACACTAGTGTGAAGGTTATAAGAATTTTTTCATATGACATCAAATATTGGGAAAACTCTATCTATCAACTGATGTTCACTGTTGATATTTTATTATTTACTATTGGCAGGTCCATGTCACTCCAAAACCTCATGGGTGTCATGATACCCTATCGGGAGGAAAGTTTCCATCTCATCAAATAATGGAAGAGAAATTTTTTCAATTCAAATAAATGATTTGGAAGGGGTTTCACTGCAATCCATGTCATATTGGGAAGTCATTGGACTCAATTTACAATGAATAACCTTGGAGAAAAAATATATAATTGGAGAAATAAAATGAGTCTCTTCAATGAAATCATCATCCATATTACAACAAGAATTTTCAATTAGAAGAATATAATCTTTTTGATCAAAGGTAGAGTAACGCTTATTAATAGAGTTCTGACATAAATTACTTGAACATTATCTTATTCATCATTCCACCGAAGTGTACTATTCGAATGATTAAAAACACCATGCTCGACTTTTTAGGGGATGCTAAAAATTTGGGGAGATTCCATTCGACTTCATGGAGATGCATGAAAAACTAGTTTAGGAAGGTTGTGTGGGCCAATGTAGTGTCGTTGAATATTTGAAATCTATAAATTCTCATCTCGTATGGTAAATAATTGATGTTTGTTAGTTATAGGAAACATTTAAAAAGAATACGAACAGATAGAAATGGGAGGACTGACCAAGGAATCGACAAACCCATTTCAACCTTTCCAAATGTTTGCTATCACATCTTCATAGCCTTCAGAACTACTCTTGCTGGCTTGTTGAGAAAAGTTATGTAAATCTAAGGTATTAGAATTGGGATGACTATATCCTCTTATATCCTGGATGTCATGTGCATCCCCTCAACTTAAATGAGGTATGTGGCTACAAAGGCATTATGGATGACATTCTCAACTCATAATAGAAGCATTTTATTCAAATAATTATCCTAGAAGATGAGCTATATTACTGCTCTTTCACTGGCATGGCTTTCTATAAGTTCTATACTAGTGGTTTCAAAACCTCCTTCCATGTAAAAATGGAGAAATATGACCTCACCATGAACCTCTATTGAAAAGTGTTCCCCACCAAACCGATTTTTCGATTCTGGAATATATGCCATAGAGCTCTTCTAATGGATGAGAATGTCTAGTGTAGAAGAGTGATCATGGAGTCACATTTCATTTGTTGAACCAACCCACAAAATGAGTCCACCAAATAATTTATTGTGCATAATGAATGGGAGAAGAATCAATGGTGCTGTAGGGATCTATTTTGGTCATTGACTATATAAGTAATTCATTTGAGGAGAACTGCATTATGTGTTTTAAGGGTTTCAGATACCTATATCTCCAATAGAATATTCTGGGGATCTTTATTGTGAAAATATTATGGAATATGATGGAGGTGAGAAACAAATATATATAAGGCTTGATGACTTCACACAATGATTTCTAGGTGAGAACATTTTCTATTGTGGCTGACCTGGGTCACCCCTTTTGAGCATGTGAGTGATCTCCCTATTTTATAATGATTTTTTCTAGGCCTCTCTCCTCTACAAGATCGAGTTCTTGAAACCAGTGTAATTGGGTAAAGTGGTTACGAAATCATAGTGGTTTAATGCTCAACATCAATGGTTCCATCATAGATGGGAATATGAGGGCCAATAGCCTGGTTAATAATTTTAAGGGAACACTCGTTTTTAGTTTTAGCACTTTCTATGGCCTGGGCTCTCCCTTGGGTGTGGAAGTTTGGGAAATTCACATTTGTTTTCCCTGTGAAATCGATTCTACATCAAGGTGGGGGACATTGAATCTGACTCAGCTGTGACTATCCTTTATCTTCATGGCATGTCTAAGCCTCCATGGGAGATTTTCTATTTAGTTATGATATGTAAGAGGTATATCAATAACGGTTTCTCTGTCAAGAATTTTTGTCATGAAATCAATTTTGCAGCGGTCAATTTGGATTGTGAAGGGATAAGATATAAGGACATCGTTACTTAAAACCACATTGTCACAATACTAAAAATATGTAACCACATTATTCATTAAGACCCCCTTGACCTTTATCATATTAGGCCACCATTATTGGTGGTGGTTTTTTCATGGTTTATTTTATTTAATTATTTTTCAATAAAAAGATAACATTCAGTCACAAAAAAATTCATGTCAATAAAATATCAAAATTTCACAATATGATTATTTATATATGATGATATAATAAATTATTATAACTGTATTATATATTACGAAAAAATGTGATAGATATTACTACATGACAATTAAATAAAAAGGTTATAAAATTCACATTTAAATAAAAATTATATATATCTCAATTCTATTATAGCTTGGTATTTCGTGTGAGTGAAGGTATGGATATTATTGATCTATATAGTTAAATTATATTGCTGTTTTAAATAAACATATGCTAAAAAATCATGAATACCACCCAAGTTAATTTTCTATTAAAAACATGGGTGACTGGATTTAGATCATGTGGTAGATAGTTATTGTTGTTCTTTAATATTAGTAGATTTTTTCTGGATTAGGGATCATGTAATTTATATTAGTTGAAATACATTTCCATTCATTAATTTCAATGTCAATGTAAATTAGATGTGATAGGATTAATACACCTTAAAATATATATTACTAGGTTATCCCTAATCAATGATCAATATAATCATTTGTGTTGATTTTTTATACTAGTATGAGTATGAAATAATTTATAGTGATACAACTATTCAAACATTGGACATAATTTGGTGATCTTTTAGTTGGAATAAGATGTTTATGTCACACAACATGTATTTCCATATATATGTTATTATTGTTACATTAGTAAACATTATTTATGGGCATTTTTTTGGAGATAATCAGATATGTTCACTACATTAAAAGAATCATACATTTATTACCATTTAATTTATTTTAAATTGTCTTTATTATAAGGTGATTAGTTATTAAAATAATCAATAAGGTGTATTTTATTACCCAAGATGTTGTGTGTCCCCAAATGTAATAGTTTATTCATATAAAATCCTTAAACTATATTTTTACTATGTATTTCTAGACCATTCAATGATAATTATGTATTATATAATTATATAAGATTTATTCAACATAGTAATTGAATATTGGGACAATCTGTTTGAAATTAACATTATCCATGTCTCATTTACAATCATGATTCCATAGATAATGGTATTTTTGAAATCATAATGTAGTGAGTTAAATCACAACATGACCCTTGGTAATTCCCTTTTTTTCAATTTTTTGATACCATCCATTGATAAAGATAATGGCCGAGACTCATAATTATATCAATTATTATAAAATTCCATGGGTTTTATACCATATATTTTAAAAAATAATTAATTTTTGACTATATTTATTAATTCATATCTCAAATTTATTGTACTTATTTTAGAAAAATAATATACATTCATCACATTTTAAATATTTAATTAAATAAAATATATTTAATCTATTAAATAAATTGGTATTATTACAATTAATAGAGTAAATGATTTGGTAAAAAGAAAAAAAAGAGGAAATTTGAAATCAGAAATGGAATATTAGATTGTACAAAGTTTAATGGGTTTATAAGGACCAGTACAAGTTAAAAGAATATATTACCACCTTGAGAGAACATTTACGCACATTCATTTCTAGGGAAATCATATTTGGAGGATCATTATTTCATTTCATATAATGGGTTGGTACTTATGCCACATTTGGAGGCTATTTAATGTTATAAATTTCCACTAAAGGATAATTGTTGCACTACTATTGGTTAAATAAAAAACTATATTTCATCAAGGATATTTAATATACCTCTGCAAATAAGTAGAATGGAGGAGTTGTTTGGCCTTCACTATAATTTGATAAATCAAATGTGGTGTTTTGGGTTCTATTATGTTCTTTTCTTGAGGGAGTTCCTTATTTTTAATCACATAAGTGTTTTTTTATTCTGTCTGATCTATTATTATATCATTTCCATTACTAATGTTTATATAATCACTTATATTTAAATAGTAACATTCATATAATGGTTAATTAGTTTTACTGATGGATACTAATGGATACATTAGATCTTCATTCAGTGTTTGATCAAAATACCCTAATGGTTTTTAAGAATGTATTCTTACAACATCATTTTATTATTATATTTTTTAATTAAATTTTATTTTCTTGATTGAGTTTCGATAGATGATTCATGATATCATGAGGGTTTATTACATCCTCAAACTATAGAGTCTTTAATTAGTACCTTAGTCATATTGTCCTAGACTACACACTACGTCCTTATCACCATATTGTGTCTGTTCCATCGAGGTAACATATTAAATGTACCCCCGTAAACATAAATTAATGTAATCCTAATTTATGTGGTATATGAACAAATTTAAGACCATAATTTATATTTATAATACCACAAAACCTATTTATTTATAATAAGATTCACACATGATGAGTATCTCAATGATAACATAATGGGAAATCATGTTTTCATTTCCAAATCTATATGAAAATATGAGTCTTCATGGATAACTATTAATTTATTAATAAAACCAATTTTTTCTCATGATTATTATAACTATACCTCATTAAGAGATTTAACTTTTCATATGTCACATCATTTATCTCTTACACGACAATTGTTTTCCACTTGGTTGGATTTCACATAAAACTGCCACTCAAAGGACCCCTGTCACATGCAAACCCACAACTATTTCACAATGAAATCATCCATTTTATATATACCCCAATTTCAAAGTGAAATACCTTCCCCATAATCATACATGTTCTTCAAGAGCTACCATCCTAGAAATGATGGCCATTGTAAAGTTTTATTGTTACTATTCATCATAAGGAAAATATAAATAATGAGTACCGAATAGTGTCATGTGAAAATGTGGCCACCTAAAATTAATATTCACCCAATTATAAAATATGAAAAAATGATTCCAATGGAAATAATTTAAATTTGATAATGTTGGGAGTTTAAAACATTTATTTATCCGTGAAAATATATTATTTAAATTGTCATTATGGTCAATGTCCACAAAAAATATCGTAATGAAATGTGCAAAACATTAGATAAATCATGTCACATGATAATAATTAAAAATGATGAACAAGACTTGAAGAAAATTAAATTATTTTACTTAAATTAAATCAAATCCACCCCTCAACGAACCAAAAATATTATTAAATTTACACCAATATCATAGATTTTGATCACTATTTTTGTCTGTAATCTAGGGCATGTCGCCGCACCAAAATTTTTTTTGATTACATGGAAATATATCATAAATAATATTATAATTTTATATAAGGATCATTGTTTAATAAAATGATATAAAATTATATAACTCAAAAATATAAATTTATAATCAAGATTTTGTTCAAATAAACATTTAGATTAATGGATTGAAACATCTCAGCATGTGTCCTAACACCCGAGTACATAAATTATTTTCATCCTTGGATAAATTCTATATACCAAAAAATGATGATATTTGAGTCTCCATTGATGATTATATTTATTATATAAAAACATTCATATTTATGTTATAATCATTTATATATATATAATAGTAAATGTCACCTAAATAAAATATTCACATAATTTCATGAAAAATACACCTTGGGGTAAAAACACATCATCAAGACAAAAGAAGAACCCAAAAATAATTGAATACATAAAATACATTGAATTTATCATTTTACCCCTTTTGGGGACCCAAAATAGGGTTTTCACGTGATGAATATTAATATAGTACATATCGGGTTTTGTCTCAAATGTATCCTTAAACATAGTCATAAGCATATATTGTTACTATTGTAGTCATGTCATTATATAATGTAAACATATTGACTTTGTTCCACGTAACATATCATGGGATTATAGATATAATAAACAAATATTCCTCACTTGTTTTCAACAGTTAATAATTAGTGAGTGTATTCATTTATGACATGATAACCCATTTGAAACATTAAAATGACAAGAATTCTATAATGAATAGTAAATTAAATTCATACATTCGATACAATTATTTGAAAATAGTTTTTTGGGGATGTTCCTTAGAATAGATGACATTCATTAATTTGAAATTAAAATGTTTCATATATTAATAGACGAAACATTCTTCCATCTCAAATAACCATTCAAGAATCTACGAAATCAATAGTTTAACATCCATACCTGGATTACTATGAAATGTATCTGGATCAGTGTCACAACGTGACATATGGAATCCATCATTATATGTTAGATATCCATCATTAACTAATCTTAAAAGGATTCAGGTGTTGTTTTACTACATTTTCACTAAATAAAATGGATCACAACCTAAAGGATCTAACATTTTATTAATTTTTAGAGAATTAATAAAAAAATAATTCCCAAAAAACATATATAAAAATTATTACAACATAAAAATTCAAGTGAGGTAATAATTATCCTGATAACACTTAAAATCATTCAGATATCTACCTTATGTATCATTGAAAATGTATAATCATAATGGGTGGTCTCATATTAATAATAACGAAGAAAATAACCAGAACCTATCATAGAATGAATAAAGCCTGAATAATTTGGCAGAGATAAACAATAATCTGAAATTACATATAATTTATATCATTGTAGGGTACTAAATCCTCTGATAATATAAGGAAATAAATAATCACATGGATAAAAACTATTTTTATAACTATTGAATGAATAATTCCATTCATGAGAATCCTACAATCTATCTATGTACCAATAAATAATTTTTAAAAAGTTAAGTCGTATGAAAAATTATCAAATTATTTTTCATGAGTCCCACTGATGAATTGATGGTATTAGAAATACCAATGTTAATCCAATATATCTCGATAGTTTATATGTTTTTATGAATCAAGAAATTATTATTTACATACTGATAAGATTAGATTAAGGTTTAAATTATATTATGTCTATCTATTCTTAAGGATTATTAATTTTAAAAAAATATTAAGTAAATTAATTTATATTAATATCATAATTATTTAATATTATTTTTCATTAAATGGAAAACAAATTTATTTAATTTATATTGGAATTCAATTTTCTATCATCAGATGTTATATTATGTTTTATGATTATCTTACTTTTAAAATATTTTTCAATGATGTTGAATCTATGCATGTGCATAAATATCGACTATAAAGAAAAATATTTTACCATACAGATCCATTATAGAAAACAAGACCCTATAATTATATTTAATTATCTTAGGATGTATATAAAATATCTAATGAAGAAGAAAAGTTTGTCGATCAATGCTATAGGAAAAGTCATTCAATTTATTTTATCATCCAAATAAGACTATCATAAATTAATTATCATTGGGGAATCAATAAAGATTATAAATCAATTATCATTCAACGTTTAGATATTATAATAGGTAATGGGATTAATCTACATAAATTGAAAATATATAATATTTATCCAATGCAATTTAGAATTCAATTAACTAAACATTTTTATCATTGGGTGGTGTACGGTAAATTATCTGATGAAAAAAGTTATGTTGGACATTTAACTTAAGAATACTTAATCATGAAATGAATAGTTATGAATACACACTTTACCTTTCATGTGAACATTCGAATAGCCGACTTCTGATTTTACATGCATCATAAATGGAGTTATACAAATAAGGAATTATTTATTTGAATAAGGAATCTTTATTACTAGATTGGAAATATCAGATATTGGTGATTTTTATCATCCCTTCAAAAAAAATTAATTCCATATTCTTCAAATATGGACAAACTAAAATTCAATTCCAATTTTATTATTTCATTAAATAAAATTATTGGATTTTCCATATGAATTATCGACTGTTCATAAATTCAAATTATATATATATATATGAGTTCAGAGCATAATGGAAAATGATTCGTGGGAATAAAAACAAAAGACATGTCATTCACACTATTAAAAAAATAGAATAATTATAAATATTGAATAGTTATTATTATTACATGATTTTTATTGACCACGACCCTAGTAGCCCGAGGCCACTAACTTAATTTAATACTTTTTATTCAGAAATAAGGAATCATATCACAAAAAATCTAACAGATATGTAGTCATGGTAAACTAGATACCAACATGATCAAAAAGTTCCCACTTCAAAACACTAAAAACATGTTTTAAAAAAATCTTTATTACATCCAACATATCCTTGCATATCATTCTTATTACACTTATTGGATTCCCATAAAACTATAAAAAAAATTGGTGTCCTCAAATACATAGTAAATTTTATGCATAAGAGAATCTATTGTGAATTAAATATGCATAATCAAAATGGTATTTTAAACCACAAAACACACATTCCAATTTAATAACATGAATATGATGATATTCCAATAAATAATCAATATAAAAAGGTAAATAAATGAAAACACAATAAATTTAATCAATAAACTATGAATTAGATAAATCAATAGATAATATCATTTTCAAAATATAATGGGTAATAATACATGAACTATTAATGATGGAAATTCCAAATTGTTTATAGTTATGTTCTCAAGAACATTATTGCTTTACCATCATGACTATCCCCAAGATAGTTTTAAAATATTGGAAAAAACATGTTTAATGAAAACATATTGATTCTTCTTATAAGACTAGTGATTAATCAAGGGGATATATAATTCTATGACCCACCATTAACTATAAGTCAAAATCACATATTATATATTATATAATCAATTTAATTAATGAGAAATGTGCCTTATAACAAAATACATGTATTGAGTAATGAATACCAATATGTTAATAATTCACTAGATAAATAAATAAATTTAAATATTGAACCCAATAAGTAGAAATTATGTATGATATATGAATTAAAAATATCTATGATAAATAATATCAATATTTTTTTGAAAATTTAATGTCTAATGATCGATGAGAACAAAATAGTTCCATGAATAGTTAATGTCTACAAAAAACGAAACGTAATGTGAATTTCAATACATTCCATTTTTGAAATAATCGTACAAATTAAAAATGATGAGTAAGGATGGTATAAATATATCATATCACAATTGATATATATGAAATATAATAATATGTAGTTATTTTATATTAAAAACTATTAAAATGTATTTATAATATTTCTCCATGAAAATATAATTTTCAATTTTTAAATATACTTTGTAAAATAATTTTCATCAATAATTTTGAAAATACATTTATTTGAGAATGAAAATTAAATCATACTATGTAATATTTTAAAATTTATTTTTTTACTTAAGGTATTTAAATTCATGTTGTAATTTAAATTTACAATATTCCATATCATTTTTAGTAAAATAAAAATTTGAAATTTTTTGAAAATAGAATGATGATTTCATTAAAAATAGTACAAATAAATTTACTATATAATTTTATTCATCTTAAAATCATATATTATATAATATTTATAAATAATAGTTTTGGGATAAAAGTGAAATTCGAGCACCTAGTGTAATGGTGTCATATTCTATTAAAATATTTTTTAAATCATTTTAATTTCCAAATATTGGAAATTTGTAGTAATAATTAATACAATTATGAATAAATATATCATAATAAACTAAATTAATTTATTATATAGAGAAAAATTAATTTTAATTAATGGAAGTTTATTTACAGACAATCCTAAGTAAAATTTGATTGTGAAATAAACCCTTACAATGATCATAATGTTGAAGTGGGAATTAAGAAATTAACCAATTATCTGTTTCAAATTAATTTCGAGCTAAAAAATTGAAAAAAATCATATGATATTCTAAATTCTTTTAAATGATACTCATATAATATCTAGGTCAATAATTATGTAATATGACTGAAATAAAGGATATTTTGTTATGAAACTCAATTCCACTTCGTAATTTTCATGTAAAATACCCATGGATTAAAAAAATAATCTAAAAAATAAAAATACAATAACTTTTTATGGATTAATATTATTATAGGAAATGTGGATTTATATACCCCATATAAATGAAATTATCTTAATAACAATACAATATGCCACAACGAAGGGATATTGAGGTAAAATCCATTAACACTTTGTAATATTCATGTAAAATATCCGTTGATTAAATAATTATATATTAATCATAAAATAACATGATTTATGAATTATTCAGGATATTACATGTCAATTGGGTATTATTTACACTATATATAAGAAATTTGGTGCACTAGAATAAAATGTGCCTCAATGAATGGAAATTGAGATGAAGTCCCTTACCTCACGCTTTCTATTTGTTGATAATTATTTAAAATTATGTATAATGGTTATAAACATGTAAATATATTATAATATAGATTTATTAATATTTATAATACCATATATTTTCCTTTTATAAAATCTTATCAAATTTTAGTTATTAATGATTCATTATATAAATTTTTTTGAGGGTTAATATCTTTTTTTCTAATTCCTCCTCGAACCAGATTGTTTTTTATATTGTGATTATTATATAATATTATAATATAAATAATAATAATCAATAAATATTTATGATATTTATCAATTAATTATATTTTAATGAAATAATGAAACATGGTATTAGGAAATGATGTATGTTACGATCATGGAGACGATAGGCCAAACATACAACTTATTAAAATTTAAAATTTTCATTATCATTATATAAAGGAGGTAAATAATATTTTATCATTGCATAACAAAAAATATATAATTTATCTAAAGAAAATTATATATATCATGCATGTGTTGTGGTGATGAAAGTAGATTCACATCGCTTCATGAGAATGACAGTTCCTATATACACGGACGATGTTATCATCATTCATTGAGTGGAAATATATGAAATATAATGATATATTATCCATAAATAATGATAAATTACTCATTAATATCTTAACAATTGATGTTAATATATATATATAAAAACTATCCTATATATATTCCATTTAATTTGTTAGTGGAAGTTGAATGACATCTCTTTTCATGGACATAGTCCATCGTACGCAAGAGTGATTTTATCATATTTTATATTAAATTTAAAATAAAAAAGAAAAATATAATATAATTAAAATAATGATTATTTATGTTATAAATATCATTTATATACATTAGATAAATCATAAAACTAAAAAAGTTTTGTTGATGGAAGATGTGTCATAATGGTTCACGATTTTGTAGTAAACTATAGACATGAATGAAATTATCGTACCCCATTTGACTGAAGATTGGATAAATATAGGTCATTCCAATAAAATAATGACATATCATTATATATTAGATTTTTTCTATTATTATATATCCATAAATTAATAATTTTTTAAGAAGGGTGAAGAAGTATGAAAACAAAAATGCATAATATTATGTCTTCGGAGACAACCACTTTAGGACAATACCAAAAGTATTAGAAGAATTGATTTATGGAAACAAAATATAGAAAGTGGGTATGGACTTTGGGAATTTATTTTGAAATGAATTTTTGAACCATAATGGTTTGATGGTTTTAATAAAAGAGGATAGAGGCTAGGATTTTCTAAGTGAGGTGACTAGCACTGGGAAAAATTTTAAAAATAAAAAGGTCTACCCACATTTTTCACATTCCAATAGTGTCATAAATAGTGTGTTATCGTTCCATTTTCATTATTAGGTATTATTATGTCCATATATTATATTTCTAATATGTTCTTGGATCTTTTAACTCTAGTATTTTTAGCACAATAGCTTATAATACCATTTTTACATTAACCATTGTAACAAATTTTTATTATTTTTACTATTTATTGTTTTAATAAATTACTTTAAAATTTTTAGATAATATACATTATTATTATTAAAAATATGAAATGCATTTTCATATTAATATTATAGAATTTGTAAAATCCAATTTTATTTTATATACAGAGTGGGGACGAAAAAGTGTATTTTCCAAGAGAGAATTATCATAAGTATATAAGGTAATAATATAATAATTCAATATGAATTTCTTTTTATTGACATAAATTTGAAAAATAGTAATATTATTTAACAAATATACATAAGTCATAATTTTAAATATAATTCATCCTTGAAATTTTTTTATATGAAATGATGTTTGCAATAATAATAAATACTTTTCTGTGTTATTCAAAAATAAAACTTTTAAAAAATATAACAATAATTCACGACAAGATTTTTATGATATGTTGATTTAAAATAAAAAAAATTATTTTATAATAATATTCTTAATATTGGAAAATGTTACTTTTTAATTATATTTTACCAAAGTGACTAATCCATTTTTAGAAAGAAATAATGTTTTTAGAAAAAATATAATTTCCTTTTAAATATTTTTTTATTTCTAATCAATAGGTAACTATAATTGTATAAATTTAGTTATTACTATTCTACCACAATAATTAAACATCAGTGTAATAATTTTTTTATAATATAACATTATGTTTAGACTTAGTGTTGTGTGTTCTGTAAGATATGAATTAAATTAAATTTAAAGAAACATATTTTATAGGTTGATTCATATCAGTGTTATTTTTCATATACGATATCTTATATATGGTTATTCATTTATTATTTTGGGTTTTTACATTCTCCTAAAATTAGATAAAAATTTTCCCCAAAATTTTATCTTGAGTTTAAAAATAAGCAGATTTTTTTATAATATTCATTTCTTGAAACCCAAAATCATAACAAGGGTTAATAAAATAAAATCTTTATTAGATGGAAATCAAAGTAAAAATTTCATAGGAAAAATTATATAACTAGGTTTAAAATTATGAAAATATTAGTGGAATGATTTCATATAAACAATAATGAAATGGGTTAATATTTATAGAGAGTTATAGATTCCATTAATCATAATTAATTTACTATTTAATGGATGGTTATGTATCTCAAAGCCATAAATCATTGGTGATTTAAAAGTTCCCTAAATTCAAAGGATATAAATGTAATAGGATATCTTTTTTTCAGGATTGTTTTCTTAATGATGAAAAATTATTCTACAATATATATATATATATATAAATATACATTCTTTTATGTTTCTATTTCATAAACATAATTTCAAAATTTGGTGGTACATTGAAATATTTTTATTCATTGCATACTCCGAAAAATGAATATAAAAATGAGTTTTTATTCCTTAAGAAACAAAATTAAGTTTTAACAGATCATAAAATAAATATATATATTACAATTATTTCTATATGTCAATTTTTTTTTCAAATTAATAAATATTGAAAATTTATTCATTATTATACATTAATATAAAAAACACTACACTCAAACAAATATATATTAATTAATATTCATTCTTCAATTTATTTTATAATTTAATATTAACCATTATATCTTAAATCATATTGGTTGCCTCTAATCCCTTATTATCATTTAGATTTGGATTTCATCCCACATCCATCACCAAATCAAATAGGATGTCCTCTTTCCAAAACAATGTTATTATAATCCATAAAAAATTCTTAAATAGTGATGAATCATTATTACATAAATATCAATTATATGATAATCCCTAAATGTTACCAATACATTTAAACTTAGTCCCGTAAAATTTAATTCCAATTTTCCTTTAATATGTTATTTTCTAAAATACAAAATATGCAAACGAGTTGAAATGCAAAAAAGTTTTTTTCCAATAATAACCATTATCATGTGATATTCTTAACAAAAAAATTAATTGGTGGTTTTAAGAAATAGAACATATTATCATACAAAAACTCAAAATCCCATGATAGTACCAATTATTCTTATGTTAATAAAGATTCATATTCCTAAAAAATATAAAGAACAAAATTAATGGTATCATGATTTTTATATTCAATATATGATTGTTATGAAAACTTATACAATTTAATTCATGTATCCGAATAGATAAAAACATCATCCATTTGATTTTTACATATCTCCTTCCATGGAATAGGTGATAACAATTAAAATACAATTTTTCTCAGTTATTTCACTACTTTCCCACATTTAATATTACAATTTATAAATGCATAACTAGGAAAATATTAATTTCATTTAATAATAATATTAAATTTTCCTAAACAATTATATACACCAAATCATTCATTATATAGAGAACTAATAATCCTATTCATTTGAGACACACTCACGGGTTTATCGTTCTACATTTCTCACAAGATTTAAATGGTTCTTTCATCCCTCCTTAGTATCCACCACTCGATCTCATAGATAACTACACCCAAATCTTTTTTGGATATCCTAAGTAATTTTTAAGGTATTTTTTGTTTATAATATTTTTTTATTGTGTATTTTACATATTCACAATTATATTCACATCTATAATTATCCCATTTGGATTCTCATTGTATCTTAATTTTCATTCATGTTCATTGATAACATGATTATTTTGGGCTTCATCTTTTATAAAATCAAAAAATGTATTGTTTTAGAAATAAAATTTCTAGTTTGGGGACCATATTATCATTTATAGGATGTTCAAATCATTATAATTTTTATTAATCTAAGACACATTTGGATTAAAAAAGTTCATAATTTATTATTATCTATTAAAATTCTTCATAATGGTTTGTAATGAAAATGTGGATTATCCAAAAAAATATCCCAAAGTACTGTCAAACTTGGTATGAAGTAAGTCTCATTATCGTATAACATTTTATTATTCAGTCAAGAAAAATGAGCCCATATTTAAATTTTCACCCCTTGGTAAAACAATTATAGACTTACATCCCCATGTAGTATCTAGTCAATGATTTATTTCATGGAAAACCCAATAATATATACCTTACCCAAACATTACAATGATATTCTATACTTATCCACAAATTCAATCATAGGGTTATCTTACCAATTCATTTTTTCCCTATATCACATTCTCGTGTTTTCTATTATACCTATGTGGATTCTAAATATAATGACCCTAATCTGAGTAAATTAGAGCTAGTGTCTTAGTTTATTAAATTATCCTAATATACAATTAATAAAATCCCAAATGACTGAATATTAAAACAGTATTGGTAACCTTGAATCCTACATGACACCCATATTTAATTTTAAAACATAGATTATGACATTTTTATATGATTATAATTATTTTAACTTGAATATTGTTTTATATCATTCATTATAAACTTCCTAGATTCCTTTGTATCAAAAAAATAAGGGTGGGATCAAACACTCAGCATAATAAACATCTAAAGGTAAATATATTTACATTAATTCCCTTTAAATTACAAGAATATCGTTTTTATATGAGTTATAATTAGTATGATGAAGTAAATAACATAAAACACAATCCATTTAATCAATAAGATTTGAATGAAATGCATCTAGAGACAATATCATTGTGAAAATCACAAAGATATTAATTAATTAATTCTTAATAAATGAAATGAATATTAATTTTATATCATGTTATCTATTTAATGATTCATCTATAATCGAGTTTTTTCAAATAAAGGATTTAAAATAAAAGTAGAAACTGATTTTATTTAGGTTTACAAATTTTCATCATGTTAATACTGATGCATTGAGAGGTTATATAATTTTTACTCTAACCAATCAAATATTTCGAAAGATTTCCTCAAATATTTAATAATCTATCCAATTAATGAACAATTTTACTTATTATCAAATACATGTATTGACTAATGAAGGTTCCTTTATCAGTATTCCCTCAGATAAAAAATATCATTTAAATTTAAAAACTGTATGTAAATTTATGTACTTTTTAATAAATATAAATAACCCTAATAAAAAATATGGATATTTAGGGAAAATATAATATAATAGATTAAAGTAATGTGAATATTTAAAGGGATGGATAATGAATAATAATGAACTAATAAAGATAATTTCATGTATTTTCTAGGTTAAAATGATCATTATATTTATATTTTAAGAATAATGACATAATCAATAAAACGTATACCCAGTAGAGTATATGTAAAATAATGTTCTTTTTCGTTGATGCATAGAAATAACTTTAAATATGTTTAATTAAATATTTTAATGAGTATACATTTCTTTTCAAAAATGTATTTTAAAAAACAATACAATTTTTTTAAAAAAAAATTATTATTTAAAAATTATCATTTAATCATATAATTGAGTATTTAAAAAATTCTGTCATCATAGCTGGTAGAAATTCAATTCATTTTTTGCTAATAAAATTAAAAAATCATTTCACATTTTGGATAAAATCCATATAATAAATTTTTTAAAAATTTCATGATGATTATTTAAAACTCATTTTGTAAAAAAATCACTCATGGGTAAAAATATCCTTAAAATTTCATTTTTATTGATGATAAAATTATTTTTAGAAAAATATTTTTGGAGGATAAATTATTTGCAACATAAGAGTGAAATAATGTTATATTTTAATAAAACAATTTCTCAATTAACTTAAGTACCAAATAGTTTTAAATAATATATTCACTTGAAATATTATAGAATAAATAGAGGATGTGAAAATTAAATGTGTTTATTATTAAATTACTAAAAAAAATTCTATAGTGGAAACTTATGTATATATAATCCCTGATTAAAAGGATACTGGAAAATAAACCCCAAATAAGACGATAAAATTGATCTAGGAATTAATTAATGAATAACTTATATTTATCAAATTTAAATACAAATATATCATGTGTAGATACAATATTATTTATTAAAAATTTATTTTAGACAAAATCATAAAATATAAAATACTGAAATAAGTACTAGAACCAATGAAAATAAATTGTGTTATAAAATTCATTAATGTTTGATATTTTTCAATTGAAATACCCTTGTAAAAAATTCTTCAATGTGAAACATATACAACCCATGAATTATTAAGGATTAATTATATTTTTTTCTTCATTTTTAGTATATACAACATATAAAAGAAATTAGGTTCATGACATTATAATATTCCCCAATGAAGATAAATTGAGACGAAATCCATTACGATATATTAACATTCATGCAAGATCCCCTTAGATGAAATATTTTAAATTGAAACATTATAGTCCATTAATTTTCAATGATTCATGATATCTCAATAAAAATGGTTAGTATTTACATGAAATAAAATTAATTTGGGGTACTATAATAAAATATTCCTCCATATTTGGAAATGTAGATAAAGTCCCTTACCTCATTCGACCATTAGCTAAAACTTGATTCAACCTTATGTTTAATATTTTTCATCTTATTATTAACATTTAACATAATGATATTAATATATATATGTTAATGTATCATCCTTTTATAACATCTAATAACACATTATTTAATAAAAATTCTTTATTTCATTGTTTCGGGTGTTAAATTCCTTGAATTTGCATTTTTTCTTTATCATGAATGTTCTTGTTCTTATGAGTATTATATAGTAACATGGTTTGTAGAATAATTTAAAAAAAATAACATAATAATTATATTTAAACATAAATTATACTTTTAGTAGAAATCATGAATGTTGGTTTAGAGAAATAATGTACATTGTAGAATGTAGACGGTAGTTCGTACATACACATGAGTAACATTTCCTTTTTTTATGTTCATTAAAGAAATGGGGAGAGTAATATATAATCATTGTATAATTATAATAATTTCAATAATAATATATTATGTTATTAAATATATTTATATATATATCAACCATGTGGTGTCATTATGAAAATAGAATCTCATTGCTTCCTAAAGGTGATATATTGAAGTAAAAAATTGCGTTATTTTATTCTTGTGAGTAAAAAATTAAAAATGAAAATAAATTATTATCATTTAATAATTATAAATGTTAAATTAATAACATAATTATGTTATTATATCACATATATTCATTAACATTATACTTATTTTCTAAAACTAAAATGTTAGTGAAAAATAAATTACATGGCTTCATGAGGTACAAGTACGCCATGCACACAACTGATACTATGATATCTATTGACGAATGTATAGTAAATATTTATATATTTTATAGTTAATATATTGGTAATATAATTATCATATATATACATTATATATATCATCATACCCAATTCTGATAGTTGTTGATGGAAAATTTTCCACATCAGTTCATGAGAACGTAGTCCGTCAAACACATGAGCGACATTATCATTTATCATTTTATAGAAGAGTATATAGATATAAATCATAAACTAAAAATAGTATTTCATAGTGTGTTGGATATAATTAGTTTATTGTAATATAAAAAATAAATAGTATTTTACGGAGGTGGGAGAAGAAATATAATAGAAGCACATAGTAAGGAATTTTACCACTTCTTAGACCACAACTTTAGAATTATGAATCATGTAGTATAGAAATGTAAAAATTAAGGAAAAAAAACTATTTCTAGGATTATGGAATTTATGTTTTTAATCAATTTTCGTAGTGTATGGATGATCCATTAGTGTTTTTTGGTTTTAATTAATGAGGAGAATTTGTGGCATTTTTCATGTGAGGTGAGTGTCAAACATGATATTTTTTAAAATAAAAATGTGTACCCACATTTTTACATTACAAAATGGACAAAAAACGATTATTAATGATACATATAAATTATGTGGTATATATATATATCCATTAAATATATTTGAGACAAGTTTTTAGTTTATTTTCATCCTTAAATTTCAAGTTTAACCCTCGATAAACTCATATTCACAATTAGCATGTCAATTATTTCTTATAGTGTTGACTTTTAATAGTTTTCTAAAACTATGTTTCATATATTATTTAACATAAATTATCGTAATTTAAAATATAAATTCCACATTACCCAATTCAATTCATATAACTAGATGAATATACATCATATTTTTACCCACGGATACAATGAAAACTCGCGTTTCCAAATAAACAATTATCATAAGTATAAAAGGTTTTAATATCAAAATTCAAAATGAAATTTCATAAAAACTAAAGAAAATGATAAATTGTGATATTATTGTACTATTTATTTTTTAAACATATATAATATATAATTTATCATCGTAATTTTTTTAATTTAAAAGGCAGCTTACAATCAAATTCATTATTTTTTTACAATTCTTCAAAAAATGTAACGTTTATGAAAAATGAGAATAATTACCTCTAAGAGAAGTTTTTTATGATTATTTAAAAAATTATTTTTATTTTTCAAATAATTTTTCTATAATTGATTAAAAGTAATTTCAAATTATAGTTTCAATTTGAGCTAAAACATTTAAAAAAATCCCAAAAAAACATTTTATTTAAAAGAAGTATTTTTACTTTTTTATAATAAATAAGTAACCATAATAATAAAAATTTAAATATAAATATTTATACAATTAAATATAATGTAATGGTTGTAATGTAATATTGTATTGTTGTTTATTTAGACTTGGTGTTGTGTATAAAGACCTAGGCTTCTTATATATAGATATTAAATCTTTTTAGACATATATCCAATAGATTACATAACCATGTATCAGAGGACAGTAAAAGATTATATTATTTAGTGAATAGGTACACAATAATTTAATATGGTGAAACATTTTCAACAACCCCCGTATATTTTTCCCCTTCAGTATACTCTACTGACAATCAATTCATAAAACCTTTTTAAAAAAATCTAGGGAATGGAAATATAAGATAATATGATCAATGAATCTTAGTAAGGGTAACCATGGGATATTTATAACAATAACAATATTATAAGGGTATCATAACATCATCATAACAATTGAAAACCAAACCCATCATTTCATGTATTATTATTTTGAGTCATTTAACACTGATTGGAAATTCACAAGGCATGAATCATAATTAATTCAAAGAACCTTACCCGAGGGACAATAAAATTGGAAGAAGACATGGATTTTTTGCCTAAACGTCTTTTTATAACATTATAAACATGAATAAATATAAAAATGTTCATACATTAAGGTACAAACCTAAATGAATCCCTCAAATGAAATTATGGATATTGAACTAGTCCCATGCATAACATTATGAATCTCAATTTATGTTCAACAATTAACATTGAGAACATATAATTAAATTCATGCATGACATTGTAAACACTTAATCAGGTTCATAAAAAACATTTTAGTTGGTAATAAGGTACAAATATAAAATTTTGAAAATGTAATTTGTTTCCACATAACATTGGGAACATGTAATCTAATTCACTCATAAGATATTTACTCATGAGTTATTCATCCTTACCCAATACATTGGACATAGATATAGGTCCAACCCATCACATAATAAAAATAATAAGTTTATGTTCCTCATGATTTTAAATTATTTAATCAAACCGTAACCCAAATAATGAAATAGATTTCATAATCATTTCAAATATTGTATCCTACAGAATAGATATAGTTTTCATAATCATTTTATCATTTCATTATAGCATAACCCATTTTAAAAAAATAAGGTTCCATATTAATGTTATAAATTTAAATAACATGTAATAAAAATGGGATTCATATACATCATTTCAGGATGAACCATTTATAGAATGAATTAAAATAGTACACTTGGATTATATCCCCAGAAATTCATATGATACATCAATGTATACCATCTTAAATGGAGAGTGATTACGAAAGATCACATGGAATATAATTTTTGGGAAATTACATTTCAATTAAAATATATTTTTAGTATTTAAAATAATAAATTCATTTTTGATATTATATTATTCTTAAATAAAATATAATTATATTCATATTAATTCATATAAAATAATTGTCGGTTTGGTAAAAATGAATTTCCATGTTCGGAAAGTTAAGAAAAATATTCCATTTAAATTTTTGGTAAAATCAAAATGGGTATGGATTAGAAAATAAAAAGTTCACTCAATTCAAAAAAATATAGGAAGAACTAATAAAAGTGTATAAAATTATTTAATACATCATTCTAATAAGGTTAGATATATTTTTTTATAAAATTTACAAAACATGATTTTGGAACAAAAAGTGTTTTCTTTCCAATAGGGTAAAAATGGTAATATTTTATAATAAAATTATCCAATATTTTAAATTTTGATAAGTGGTAAATGGAACTATTACTTGAAAATAGAATGAATATTGGGAATAATAAAATTATTCCAAATTATTTAGAGTTATATCGAATGGTTTCGACATTGATGACATAACAATCAACAATGAGATTGTAACATAAATCAACTACCACATTGGAAATATTTGAAATATAATACCCATGGAATGGAATTAAAATTTAATCCATATTATTTATAGTAAAATCAACAAGAAATATTTCAATGGAATTATATACACCACAGATTAGAAATAGGTGGTGAATATAGCATGTGTCACGTTGAAGTAAAAAATGGGAAAAAAATATCTTATAGAATAAATAATCATTGGAATCAAATGACCTAATAATATTGAAATAAAATGAAACATTATATATATTTAAATGTAGTGGATTAATTATATTAAAATTCAATTTGGGTGTATATACAACACACAAAATAAATGTGTGGTAAATTATCATATGCCTCCATGAAATAAAAGAGAGACTATAAATCTCTTACCTTATGTATCAACATATTTTGTTTAAATTAAATCCAAATGATTAATAGATATATTATTTTTGTTCATATATTATTTATCCATAATTATTAATATTAAATCATATATTATTTAATTATTACCTATTATTACACATTATTTTACCCAATCACGCTTGTGGTAATAACCTCTTCGTCATTCATATATCTTTGTTTTTATTTTGATCCCCTTACACTAATCATGATTCCATAATATCCCAAATAATAATAATAATTAAATAATTATCATCTTTATACATCAATTATACATTTAATCAAAATCATAAATTATGGTCTTAATAAATGATGTATATTACAATCATGGAAATGGTACACATGAGTAACAATTCCAATTATCGAGATCCCAATGTGAATGAGGTATGTAAAATATTATCTTTTAAATGTAATAATATAAATACCATAATTAATTTTTCATTCCTTTAAATAATCTTTTATATGTCATCCATGAGGTGTGATGATGATAATTTCGAGTCACATTGCTATGTGAAGGCGTATGTCCACAGATTCTAGAACTACATTACCATCATTCAGTGAGTGAAAAATAAGAAATAAAATAACCTATTACACATTTAAAATGATAAATAAGTAATTAATTGAATTTATATATCATTTATATCACATATGATCATTTAAATTTTCTTTATTAGCTTTAATGTAAAGTTTTATTGAAAAATGATTCACACCCCTTCGTGACACGATAGTACACCATACACAGTAGTGATGTTATCATATCTCTTATGGAATGGAATATAACCAGGTATATATGATAGATAGAAACTATTAGTACAATTATGTCATAAATAACATTTATATAAATTAGATTCATTTTTGTACCCAACCATTAGTGGAGGTAATGGAAATATCTATGACATCAATTCTCGAGGCGGTAGTCCACCATGCACATGAATGATGATTTCATAACTGATTTTATGAAATTAGGGAAGTTAATATGTCATTAACTTCTATAAAATATCACAATATATGAAATATACTAATTTAATTGTATCATTATTTTTACAATAATTTAATGATGTGGAGGAAGAAATAAAGAAAAAACTCGACATGATGATTTTTACAACCTCTAGGGTAACCTTCATAAGATTACACCCAAAGACATCCTCGGTTGTATTCCTCTAGAAAATACTTTAACTATGATGATATTATGGAATTTTTAATTTGATGTTATTTGGTATTGTCTGATCAATAATGTCTTTGAAGGTGTGATGATTGGAGGAGATCTAGATGCCTTTTATAAGGGAGCCTCTTCAGACACTTGTAAATTCTAAAATGAAAAGGTTTTAATATAGTGGATTTTTTTAAAGAAGTTATATAAAATTTGATTCACATTTTATATTATAAATGCCTTTAATAATGATTCATAATACATTCTTGAAGGTACTAGGTGCGTCCATGGCTCGTTTAGTTATCGGAGCATAGAAATGTTCAAGAATGACTGGGCCGCACAGTTAGAAGAAACAGTGTCGCCCAACACCATGGTTTCTATATTCTATGTGATAGAGTACAGGTGGCTCATGGTGGCTCTTAAACCTATAAAATAAGGTTCATGATCATGTTTTAGCTGATATAAATCACTCAGGGGCCACATGGTAACTTTGTAACCATGGTCCATAAAGAACACAATTGTGCAGTAGTTGTAGAGTTTAGGGAAGAAAATATTTGATTATTCATTGAATAGTAAGATAAATTGAACACCCAATCATGTGATATTCCCCTTCATATAATTTAATGTAAAACAGTTGGCAGATGGTTCAACCAACTAGGAATCCAAACAATCTACCTTATATTTTGAGTTGAAATGTCTATTTTGACTTAATGAAACCTTTAATATATATTCTACTTTTCCATTACATTACCTAGTAGAATATCATGATTTATTCCACCCTTGAGATCATGAAAATATCAATATAGGAATTAATATAGATCTCCCTTGTGATGTATAATTCATGATTCACTAGATGCATTATATTTGTCTCTGTAAGTTCTTCAATGGTCTTACCTTCTTATCTATATTTATTTCTGAATCGATCATGAAATTAATGTAAATTATTTTTTCCCAATTTTTATAGAATTAGATTATTTTTTTAGAAATATTAAAAAGTACTCCAATTGTGGGGACTATATAGAGTGAGGAGCCGTATAAAAACATTGGTTAGTTGGTCACATCATTGTTCCCTCGAGATTTGATGATTTATATCTATGACATTGTGTCACACACCTACTTTTTATGATCCATATTTCATATTGTGTTATTCATATAAATCATCCTATTGCAACATTATATAATTCCATTTATTTATTTTTAGTAATTTAAGGGATGAATACCTTTTTTATGAAGATCCCATGTATGTTCCAAGTTATATTTCTCCTAAATAGTAATTTGTCATTTTCCATAAATCTTATCTAGATTTCGTCTTAGATATTAATTTGTAATTTAATTATAAAAATAATGGTGAAGAAACCCCATTGACCTTCTCATTCTTGTCCAATCATAATAATGTAATTGAACCCATTTAATTGTTTCCCAATTTCATAAAACACCTCATATGTGATTATCCATCCTTCTAAATAGAATTACATTTTTAATTGAATTGAATTGAATTAAATAGTAGGGGTTGTTCATGATTATAACCCTTCTATAAGTAAATTATATTTATTTGGATGGAATGTTCTAAAGGCCTTCATTTTTTATTTTTTATAATACACCTTTAAAGGGGGGATGTGTAACCCTTACTATCCCTAATTGCTTAAGAGACAATTACATGGATCATAGTTCCTAGGGGAAACCATCCAGATGAGACAACTTGAACATATCCTACCTAGAAAATGGCATGATATCATCAATCCACCTTCACAAGGTTGGTTAGCTAGATGAGAAGTGTAGAGCTACATAGTCCTGGTACTGATAGAAATTCCTTACCATCTCAATAATTCAATTCCACTTAGATCTTATCTAATGAATACATGTTATATAAATCCTCATCTCCAGCCCTTTTCCCTTTAATATGACCCGTACATCTGTATATTTCATGTAGCTTGAATTCCTTGGGATTGTCTGAAGTCATTACGGTGGCCCAAAGGCCATGAAAGAAATCTACCCTAATTTTCAAAAGAGGCAACAGACCTAATGGCCTTTAGTAGACCAAAATAACTGCTGGACCTGATGACCAAACTGGTTTCCAAAAGGCCCATATGGATGAATAGTTATGGCTACTATAGTACCAAACAATACCTGATACAATAACTGTTTTAGTGAGTGCATTAGTTCCTGCTACACTATCCCAAAAATAAATCTCCCCTGGATGTGATGAATGGTTTGTATGTTTGGTAATACAACACCATTTATTATTCTTAATTAATATTTTGATATGATTTGTAATTCCTTTCGTGTGATAGAAATTTTATTCTTTCTATGTATATGAGCTAAATGAAAATGGTTCATGTGAGGTAATTCACTATTCACATTATATTTACTAATACACCTTTTTATAGGTTGTGACATGATGTTATGTGAACTAGTGATAATGAAAGTATCAGACACCAATAAATTTGCTATTCAGTGTGACATTTTACACAATTGAAACTCGTCAGATGTTGGAATTGCGGTGTTGTGTCCATGTCAGAGTGTTGAAATAATGGAACCCTTTCCATATATATTGAGGAGCATAACTCCTCCCACTCATTATGAAATGTATTTCATTTAACCTATTACTAGATCTTATAGTCTCATTAGACTTGTCGTGGATGTCTTTGGTATTCTCATGTATATCTTGGACATGTATTCCATAAATATATCCACTTCTGTCCACATGTACATGAATTATATATTTATATAAAATATATATAATTATACTATATATATACTATTAATATTAATGTATTATATATGACCAAATTTCTATTATGGCCATGATACAATGTAGGTAGGGCCACTAGGCGTCCACTAGGAACTTTATGGGGATGGTTTTTTATTTATATAGTATTTTATATTTATTATTAATTGTTTGGAACTGTTTGGTTATGGTACTGAATGTATTATGTGTATAAACCATTGTTGGTGGCCTAATGATAATTTTATGCCACACCCTACTTGAGCTACCTTTGGTCCCAGAGTAGATTACATGTACGCTAAATATGATAAAGGAATGTTCATTTCTACAAGTTCGTGATAATTATTTGGTATAGATATAGAATATGTGTATAGGAATGAGCCTTAGCTTGACATACTAGGGGAGAATATTTTTAAAAATTTTGCACTTCTTTTATAGAATGATTTTATCTTTCTACCTCGCTTCTTTCATTTTTTATTTCAGCATTCCATAAATACATGTACTTGACACTTCCATGGTGTCATTTTTTATCATTACCAGTATTTCAGTTATTTTACTTATGGAATTAGTTATTTATTCAGTCTGTTTATATTATCTTTATATATTGATGTATATTATTGATGTATCCACTACAACACTATTCTTAGTGTGTATAGTCTCCCCATCATACAACCATTACACTCTCACTATTAGTTATTATCCTATAGAATATGGGGATTCATGATTGAGAACATGTGTCCCACCAGATCTGGGCATAGTTTAAGTGGACCCTGTGTTGGGAATTTTTAAAGTGGTATTAGAGCCGTATTATTTATTTATTATTTTTGGTTAGTTATTATATTAGAGACCATGAGTTGAAAGATTTTCGAATTGACCATGTTCTTGGATGTACAAAACCCTTGTATAGTGGAAACCGAAATAACATGGAATTAGAAATTTTTATTATTGTTTACACCAGTTATGGTTGATACGAAATTGGTTTTTCGTGACGTACAAGACTTATGATGTTTTTGATAATGGTATTATTGAAATTATATTTACTTACCTTGGCCTCATTAAATGACGACAACGAATTAAATACAGTAATATTGAAATAATAGGACAAATATTCCATTACTTTTTTCATGTCACATTATTTTTCAATGTGAAATTTGTAATTTAATTTTGTTAGTGCATTGAATAGGTATTCAATTCTATTGAAACTTCCTCCAGTGTTTGTAAAAATTATTCGGTATATAAATTTCATAGCGTAAAAAAACAACTTTTTTTCTAACTAAGAAAAAGTAGAAACCTTAAGTATAATTTTATATCAATTTTTTCCATGGGAAATTCGTCATAGTTCAGATAACATGTTATGGTTTGGGTTAAGTGAATGCCATGTTTTGGTTGATAAGGATTATGAGCCATTATGGATTAGAAAATAGAAATTGTCACGAACCGAATCTAGTCTCCACCAATCCATGCACCAAACCCGACCCATGACAAGACCCGAATGGCGTTCCGGATCCCCATGGGCTGGAAAAAGTTTTTAGGTATCATAAAATGAAAATTGGGAATTATTATCCCAAGTTTATAAACATAAAACAACAAAAGAATCCAATAAAACGAACCATGATTTTTCAACTTAAACAATCATTTAAAAAATATCAGAACTAAATTAAATATTTTAAAACAACTCAACAATACTATAACAAAGGTAAAAAAAATGGAACATCCCAAGAACCCTCATGAGGTGCCTAGGATTTTTCGGGACAATATTGTTTTTCTATGAGTCTTTTAGATGGGGCCTAGGTTTCTTCAGGTGAGAGGTGTGGTAGTTGTGTCCAAGCTGTCTACAGGCATGATGAGTGGTGTGGTTGTGGCCCATGTGTCTGTGTGTGGTATTTGTGTGTAGTTTTAGGACCAAGTGTATGTATTAAGGTTTTGGTAGTTGGACTATAATTTTGAATAGTGGTAGCATCAAAACGTTATCCATTAATACTGAGAAACTTATCGGTTGGATAGTGGTGACGAGTACACAATTCTTAATTTTTTATTCTATTAAATTATTTTAATTTATTTATTTTGTGAGTCTAACTTAGAGAAGAAGGGATAGTTTGTACTCAATTTTTGGTGCATTGTTGTTCTACATATCTCAAACAAGGGAATAATTATGTTCCCCCACATGCGCATGGGTGGATTTAGTTTTCCTATTTGGTATACTTGTTTACTCACACTACATTTTCGGAACTATTTTCAGGTTTCCATGTAGACTTTAAGGACTGTGCTAGACATTACTAGCTCAAAATTATGGTTATTAGTTGTTCTTCTCAATATTATTTTCTGTTTGTATCATACATTGGTGTTTTTTTTAATATTTAGTAGTTTATGATTAAATAATTAATGGGTTGGATTTTTGTTTCCCTTGTATAAATGTTTGGTGTTGTTTGGGTTTTTTACTATCTTATATCCTAGTACAATTTTCCATAAAAAATGGTAATGCCTTCAATTTTGTTCTAGATTCAATACCATTGGTTCTAGTCGCCACTCTGGGACCTTTTGAAGGCCAAACATAGGGGACATTGTCTCTCCTTCAACTTGAAGAACGATGATTGTGGCACTTTGAATTCTCTTCCCTCATCATGAAGTAGGGGGTCCTGAATGAATGGAATCAGATGTGATGGTTGAGAGATAGGATTGATTTCGGATTTAGGAATATTGAGGAATGAATGGGATGGTGGGGAAAGAGTATTGGGCATTCATTGTGCATGAAATAGGCTACAGAAGCACATCTAGTTCGTGTGAGTCTATGGGCCCCCAGTGATCTGATGCAAGGACTCTGGGCCTACCGAACTACCAATTTAGGCCACATAGATTTCAATATAGAGACCCATGGAAAGGTACATGCATCCTAATAACTTGTGTTATTTTTTGTCTTAGTCGTTTTGAGAATTTACATTAAATAATGAGTTAAAAATTGTTAAATGAAAAATTAATACTAACGAGGATTTGGAGTTCCGTATTTACCTTTTTATCCATCGAACCCAGACACTAAACACATGTGTTACGAGTAGTTGATTACCCCCTTGTTGACTGGGATGATCAATGAATTAACAATACATAAGAGTATGATGATTTGTGGAAGAAGACCCTTCGTGCTTTCTAGTCATAGACCCCAGAGAAGTACGAAGGCAGCGTTTCAGAAATACAGACATAGGTATGGCGTGAAGAGATGTCCATCTCGTTTACCTTGATCAGTGCTCTGAGGGAGTACCAGGTTCCTTTGGAGGTGAGACAAATGTGAGGAGCGGGGCATCAGCGGTGGATGCTTTTCCTCGAAGTGAAAAAGGAGACTGATGTCTCATGGGCTGACATTGAGAAGGAATTTCAGGCCAAGAATCTTTCCTTGAAAATGAACATAGAGAAGATATAGGAGATTATATCCCTATTGTAGGGAATAATTTCTATGAGGTAACTAGGGATCAAGTTCAAGGAACTCATACTCTTTTCTTTGGATCTCTTTCTTAATGAGGAGTCATTGGTGAGACTCTCTGATGGGGAACTCCACCAATATCTTCTGCATTTTGTCTCTCACTTTACACTACTAACATAATTAAAAGATAATATGATGGCCGATGAAGAGGAGATGATTCACATGCAAGGAGGTTTACCGCAAGTAGGGATACAACCATGTTCCTCAAATGGGAATCAATTCTGTACTAGGTGTCTAACGTCATGGCCCTTTAGGTTTTAGACTGAGGGATGCAGGCCTCAACTCTTCCATTTCTGATCTTATGGTTCACACCCTTTCCCCAATGGCCCATGATACAGGTGCTTTGTATGGGTTGTCCATGGATACCTTCAGATATAGTGCCCAATTAATGCTCAGTGTGATGGGGGTGGGGACGTTCAGTGCCCACCTAAGTGTAGTAGTTTCTAGTCAGAGCTTTTCTAACAGAAGGGGCAGCGGGCTCATGTTCCACTGAAGGTAAACTGTGATGGAGTAGGATGACCATATAGTTCACCACAAGGACACTGATCAGGATGTGGTTGGGTAGGCGATCGATAAGAGAGGGGTTTAGGATCATGGCATTAGAAGTTGCACTCTGCCAAGGTTGTAGTTCCAGCTTGGATGGAGCTTGTTCAAGGTATGATTAATCTGTTTAGTACTCTAGTAGGTTCATCATTTAATTCATGAGCTGAACACTCAATTTTTCACCCATTCTAGCCCATTCCATGGGAATATATGTATAGATACATTATGTTCCTCTATTGTTTAGAACACTAGTTGGAGGTTAGACTAGTCTATTTGATGCTTTCAGGGGATTTATACGGATTTTTGAGTCGCATTAGTCCATTGAGTATATTCTTATTCTACAGATTAATCCATACAATTTCATCATTTTCATTAATTGGATGTACTTTTTTACATTTATTTATAGACTTAATTCAAAGGAGAGACATGTTTTCGGTTATGGATAGACAGTGTGTAGGTTTTTTTGTCATGCAGAGTTGTCAGGAGGGTAGCTGATGTTTGGAGCCTCTTCTTTTGGTGTTTTAAAAGATGTCATAGTGGTCTATGGGTTCTGAGATGGTGGAGGTTCTGGAATATTTTGGGGGAGTTCATGGATTCTGTCACTGAAGAGGTTGTGACTCTACCCACTCAACGTCACATTTAGTGTAGAATATAATTGAAACATGATGCCCGTCAATTTAGATGGATCCCTATCAGATGGAGCCTTCGATTTTTAGGAGTTTCATGTTTTGGCTGATGACCTGAATAAAAAGGTTTTTACCTCGTTTTTTGTTTCACTGTGGGTTTCCCCAATCTATTTCATTAAAAATTAAGATGGTGGCCTCAGGCTATGCATAAACTACTAGAGAATGAATCTTGTAATGGTTAATAAACTTTACCATATCCCAATAATAGAAAATATTTTTGACCATTGATGGGTAGTTGGTTGGTTCTCAAAGATCATTATGTAGTCCAGATATCATCAGTTGAGGGAGATAGGGGGTGACATCCTGAAGACTTCATTTTGGTATAGGTATGGGCACTTTAAGTTCATGTTCATACCCATCAGTGTTAAAAATCCCCAAGATGTGTTAATGGGGCTCACGAACTCAATTTTTCACATGTTCCTTGTATGGGTTTTCATCATGTTCATCGATGATATTATAATTTACTAAATGTCATAGGATGGCACACTAAGCACCTCTAGACATTCTTAGAGGTCCTCTGACATCCCCATCTCTATGGGATGTTTTCCACGTTAATGTTCTGGATGAGAGAAGTTCACATCCATGGACATGGGGTGTATTACAAAGGTATATAAGTGATTCCATCAATGGTCAAGGTATTTTATTCTATGGAAGCACCAACAAATGCGGCAAAGGATCATAACCTCCTTGTTCTACCAGGCTATTATTGGAAGTTCATAACAAACTTATCTCAATTTGGGGCTCCGATAACAGCTTTGACTAGAAATTACTAGGCCTTCGTGTAGAGTGATTAGGGACAAGTAAATTTGGGCTAACTGAAGGAGATGATGGTCAATACACAAATTCAATGGTTTCCATAAGAATGGGTGACGTTGAAGCTCTTATGTGATGCTTCCAGTCTATGTTTGGAATGTGTGATGATGCGGGAATAAGGTGTGATCTTTTATGGAACTAGGATGTTAATTCCTCAAAAACATAACTATCCCACCCATGATCTGGATCTTGCATTAGACGTATTGACTCTCATGTTTATGCTACATTACTTCATTGGGTAGTGCTTTATTGTCTTCAAAATTCACAAGAGCTAGATGAATATTTTCTACTAGTGAGACCTAATCTTGTTGTAATGTTGTTCATTGAAGTTTCTGTAGGAAAAAACTATGATACTTTGTATACATCAGGAAAGAAGAATGTGGTGGGTGATTCCTTATGTAGTAAGTCATAGAAGGAGGTAGTTTGTTAGTCCATGGATTCTTGGAATGAAATAGAGGTGTTGGGTACATTGCCTCTAGATTTGAGAGTGGATGGTAGCATAGGATATTGATTTAGATGACAGTGTAGTCATCCTTGGTGATTCAGTTGGAGGAGTCTCAGTGGGGAAACTGAGGTACTGATCTGATGTGTGAACATGCTGTGTAGGGTTATTCTATGTGGGGATCATCAATTTATATTAAAAAGTAGATGTTGTTGAGTGAGAATCTATTTTCCCCATTGGATATTAGTAAGGGAGTTCCCCTTGAGTAACATTGCTCACCTCATGTGGTGCATCCATTAGTTTTGAAATATACATAGGCTTGAGGGAACATGTTTGGTGGCTTGGGGTGAAATGGGATGTGGCAGAGTTTGTGTTCAGGTTCCTAGTGTGTTAGTAGGTAAATGTTGAGCACCATGTTCCGCAGTAGTCAATTTAAGCCACTAAATGTTCTCGAGTAGAAGTGGGATGACATCTTGATGTATTTCATCATAGTATTACAATGGGATGAGGGAGGATGTGATGTTATTTGGGTAGTAAGGGATCAGTTGATGAAATTATCTCACTTCATAGCGATCAAGGAGTCCAATGTAGTGGATGCCATAACACAAAGGTATGTCGATGAGGATGTGTGGCTGCATGGAGTTATAATATGAATTTTGTCAGACTGGGAGACAAGTTTTACAACATGAGTCGAGAGGGGAATGATTAAATACTTTGTCACTCAATTACACCTCTATACTACTTTCCACCCTTAAACAAATAGGATGATAGAGAGAAAAATCCCAACATTAGGGGACATGTTTTTGTTTTTTTTTGACTTTAGATGGACTTGGGTGAGACATTTTTCCTTTATATATTTTTCATAAAATAATAGAAATCACTCTTCCATTGGTATGGCTCCATTCAAATATCTATACGAGAGTTCATGTAGCTCACCCATGTGCTGGACAGTAGATGGGGAGGCACCTATACTAGGTCCATAAATCATGAAGAGTACGACAGAGAAGGTGTATCTTGTCTGTGAGAGGAAGAAGGAAGCATAGAACAGAAAAAAGTAATAAGACGGTGATATGAGGAGGCCTTTGGAGTTAGAGGTTGGGGATTATAAAATCTTGATGATTTACCCTTGATGTGGGAAGATGAATTTAGGTAGAGGTATCAATCTTTCTCCCAGGTTCATCAGACCTTTTAAGGTGTTGGGACGAGCTGGTGAGATGACATGTCTATTAGTATTTCCACTGCAGTTGGAGAGGATCCATGATATCATCCATTTCTCTCAACTCCATTGGTATCTACACAATAATGCACACATCAATGACTAGAGATTGATAGACATTAAAGATGATGTGAATATCAAGGAGTGACTAGAATGAATCAATGATCATGAGGAGAAGGCACATTGTGGATGAACCATTACTTGGGATAATGTATAATGGGGGCATGGTGGACTAGAGTAGAGTACTTGGGAGCGAGAGGAAAATATGTGTGCCCAGTACCCAGAGATTTTTTGAGTTTTTCACTGGTGTTATTCATTTTACACTACATATGATGTAATGATATGCAACATTTGATGTGAGATGAGTTGTTTCCTTGTTCTATTAATGTGGGTTAAATATCTTGACTGTGGGGTGGGGTGGACATAATCCCTAATCAATACACATTAATGCGGATCTAATTTAACCCATGGAGGTGAGATAGTTCCACCAAAATTCGATAGTATATTGACATGGAGGAAGGTGATCCCTAATCCATGTGTTTGAATAGTGTGACCTTTTTTATTTGTGTTGTTTTTTTGTCAATAGCTGTTAGTGAGGTGTTCTTGGATTTTGAGGATTTTCCTCTAATTTTGGAACAACGTAGGGTGGAGAAAAGATCGTGGAGTATCCTTATGTTTCTAAATAAAACTGAAATACTTATAATATTTCTATGGATGATATGTAGTCACAAAACAGAACTATGTATCAAAAACATGGTTAAGATTTAGCAAAAAATATGACGTAAACATCATATCTGAATCAGATACAGTTGAATATGATACAACATGAAACCTTACAACTTCATCAATTAATATTTATAATAGTGAAAATAGTTATAAATATTTTAAATATTGAAATTATGTTTTTTGAATTTATAATTTCTTAAACTACAACACATAATTACCTCAACATCATGGATAAAATAAACCCTAACAGATTCCAATACCTTAAATCATATGTCTATTAAGAGTAATGTAATTCCGCTTGAAAATAATTAGTCACTAAATTATAATCAAAACCAATAGGTTTTAATAACATAAATATTTATTAATTTTTTTTCCAAATTACTAAACTCCCATGAAATAAAATATAAAAGGGGAACAATGAAATTGAACATATGATCTATCATATACTCATAAACACATAATGCTACCTATAACACTCATGTTTATATTATATAGAGACATATACTATTCAAAATGATAACTCACCCATCATTAATCATAAAATTTCATATCTTATACATAAAAACTTTCATTGGAAGGTTGTGGTCATCCTTGTACTGATGGAATATCATATGTGATTTCATTATTAGAAAATAAATTTAAAGTGATATATTCACCACAATTTTGAATAAATGTCTAACCATAATATTTTAATTTGGATTATTCATAAAAAATCCATCATGAGATTCCAAAATAAAGAGGGGAGTATATACATGATTTAATTATCACTATTCAATTTCTCCATTATAATTGTATAATATTTTACTTTATGATTTTTCTTCACCAATTGTTGTGTATTATCATCCAAATTATAAATTTTATTGGGGAATGTATTTTTAATAATTATAAAACCCCATTCACTTGAATCAATTTAGGTTAGTTTTTACAGTATGTTGAGCACTCTCTCGATTCGTTTCCATTATTTTTTCCATCACACTACTTTTAAATTATTTATATTGATGGCCCTGCTTCCCCAAAATGAAAAACCTTCATGTTCCTTTTAAGAAATCACCCAAATCCTCTTTCTTATAATATTTGAAATTATCATTCTATAACATATTATTCACCCTTGGTGAAATATAATTTTAATCTCTATGGAAGAACATATTCCTTTTTTATCTGCACAACAAAGAGGGATGATTTTGTTCTATCTCCACTTTTAGTGAACATCAGATGGCTTATTTTTATCATCCAATTTCATTAATGGGTTACACCATTCATATATTTGGAATTAATCTAATGAATAATTTGACAACCCTACCTTCATGATCAATGTGAATACCCTAATATATCCCCATATGTATTCTAAAGTTTTCTTCTTATATACCAATCGAATCACCATCATTCTTCTTATGCTCGCTGAATTCCAAATCTATTTTTGTATGAATAATATAAGGAAATTACTAATTTATAATAATATTTTAATCTCATGGCACATAATTTATTCAATATCTTCATATTGCCTCATATTCTTAATAAGGTTACAATATTAATTTACCTCACCTTCTAAGGTGTTGGTAGAAAAAATGACTTTCTCATTCTCTGAACTATGGATTAATTGAATTATCCTTTGAGTGGTATTGATTCATTGCTCAAAAAGATTGAGGATTTGCAGAACCATTGAAATAAGTTGTCTGTTTCCTAAAAAAGTACTCAATACAATATTTTTACCACATTTTCTTGTTTAGATATATCTCATGATTAATATCATGAGAATTTTGTGTGAGCATAATAATGAGGTAATTAATTTAATCTTTCATAACATTACGCTTATCAGGAGTTAAATCATCTCATTATTCATTTGTGTTAGAATTGACATTATATTTTCATGTTACAACCATTGACTGAAACAAAAATCATAGTGTAAGTCATAATAATCATAGAAGGGAACGACATAATCATTATAAATTACATATTAAGTGTCTAAATCAATACACATTCCTTTTAATATATGAAACCAAGTGTTTACCTTTGTTTATTAACAATCACCATTTATCAGAATCCTTTTTTATAGTTTGTAATGATTTTTTTTTAATTTCCAATAAATATACGCATAGAGTTTCAAACAAGGAATTCAGAAAAACCCAAAGTCATAGAGTAGGTTGTGATCGAGTATAATAGAATTTCCATTTTCAGAGTAAATTATACTAGTTAACATTGAGATAGGGACATATACAATTGTATTATATAGACATATAAATAATTTCTTGTAATTGACTAGCACTATCCTTTTCCAACATTTCATGACATTTCTTGTATAATGTCATTTGATACTAGGTACACATTCATAAAATATTGTTTATTATAATCATCATATCACTTAAATATCACCCACTTCTGTACCTTGCGAAAAAAATAACATATTTAAAACCATTCATCATAACCTAGTGAAAGAAAATATTATAAAGTATACTCTTAAATGCATTGTATGGGGAAATTAGGATGATTCATAAACATTATAATGAATTATGTCTGAAATAAAATGATCATAAAACATCATTGACACAACTTTATTATCAAATATCATAATATAAAGTGTTAGAATAATTTTATATACTCATAAGACATTAATTATAAGAGAATGATAATAAATGATACTTAAAAACATAAAATTGGCACCCGAAATAGATTTTTGCCATACATATAATTTTATAAAATTGTGAACATTTATAAATAGATAAAATATTCCGCATTTATTTAAGGACTGAAAATTAGGCCCTTTAATAAAATTATGGATATTTAACAGGGTCCATTGATGACATTATGGATATGAAATACAGATTAGTGCCTAACACTATGACTGTTTAGTCATGTTCTCACATAGCAATGTGAACTTTTGTTTAGGTTCCTGAATTAAATTTGTACAATGTAATTTTTTTTATACATAAACTAATAAAGATGTAATTAGGATCACACGTAACATATTTTTTCATGATTTATTCATCTTTACCGAATGTATTGGAGGAAGGTATAGGTCACATACATCAAATAATAAAAATAATATATATGTGTGTGACATGATAATAAATAATAGATCATATCATAACACATGAAATGAAATATATTTTATAAAAATTTTATTATAATATAATCTATGTAAAAGTTATAGGTTTCATAGTCATTTCATAATAGTAGAACACATGGAAAATGAATCGGGTTCTATAAGAATATTTTCTGTCAGTAACTTGTGGAATATAAATTTGGTTCGTAAACTTATTGTCATGATAAAACATAAAGATATATAATAATAATGGTATCCTTAATTAATATACCTATAAAATAATATGTTGCGTCAAATAATAATATCTTATATTGTAAATTATTTTGAAAGATCACATAAAACATTTCTTGATGCAAATAAATTTTCATTTTAATTCATTATCTGAAACAATAAATTCATAAATCAATTTGAATGTAATTTTATTTGAGAATAACCATGATAAAATATAATTTTATGATTTAATGCAAATAATAGTAATTACTACAGATAATTCTATTCAAGTCATGCACAGTAAAATAATGATTCCATTAACATTTTCGGTAAATGCCAAAAGGGAATTTTTGTGAAAACAAAATTAATATTCCAATGAGAATATTCAATAAAAATAATAAAACATGGTTAGAAATGTATTTCAAAAATAATTCTTTGAATTCTCAAAAAACCTTCTTATATTTTTTTTATAAAATTAGATTTACAAATATAATGGGTTTTCTACAAATGACATAAATAAAGGAAATTTTCTTAAAAACAACATCTAAATAATAAAATGTTAACAAAATTTAAAAAACAATAATATTACATTTAAATATCATGAATTAATACAAGATAAAAATAATTAGATTTATTTAGACATAAATAAAAATATTTTAATATTGGATACACAGTCATAGGAAATCATAATAAATGATGATATTTTAAGATAAATACATTACCATTTTTGGAACATTTAATCTTAATCCCCATGAAAAATATATAATAAAATTTATATATCATAACCATTTTTTGGAATAATCATTATAAAATAAATTCAAGGGATGTATATACACCACAAAAAAGTAAATGGAGATGAAAATTTCATGTGGCTCCCTGAAGAGAAAAGTGAGACAGAAATCCCATAAAAATTTTGTAATCTTTAAAATTATAAGTACCAAAAAATAATTACATCAAATTAAACATTAAATATAATAAAATGTAATGTATTCATGATATTACATGTAATATGAAATTTTTTACACTAGGAATATTAAATGAGTGGTGAATTTGCATATGACTCCCCAAAATAAAAGAGAAACTATAAATCCATTCCATAATACTTGAATTACATTTTGAAAATTAGAAACACATTTATAATAAATAGTGTTATATTATATATTTATTATAAAAATTATAAAAATATATTGTAACTTATATGATTTAAATATGGTCATTTATTACTCATTTATTACAAATCATGTTTCTAGTAATAATTTTTTTTAATTATATGGTGTTATTTGTTATTGTATATCCTAATACATTGATCATAGTTTTATCATCAAGTTAATGATATTCACTAAATTAATACCATTTTATACAACATTAATAGTTTTAATACCAATATTTATTTATGGTTTTGAGTAATTAAATAGGTTACGATCATAGAGAGGGTAGGTTATACGTACACATGATTAATGTTTCTATTTTTTATGAAAAATATTGAAATAATGTATGTAATATTATATCATTCATGAATGATAGTAATATAATTAAATAAATATTTTTTCTTTTTATATACATACCCATATTAACCATTTTCATTGGAAATTAAAATATCTATTTACATCGCTCTATGAAGGAGGTTGTCCACATGTACATGAACGATGTTATTATATATTCGTGGGTGAAATAGTAAGAGTGAAAATTAAATAATAATAATTATTAATGGAAAATATGACACAAAAAATCATAATTATGCCATTTATATCAAAAATATTCATTAAAATTATCCTAAATGTATTCCATGAATAACATTACTTTTATATGAATCACATTACTTCAGAAGGTGGTAGTCTGTTTTACACATGAAGGGAATTATCATATCACTAATATAATGGAATGTAAAAAGGGTATATTTAATAAAAAAAATTCATAGGTATAATTATGTTTTAAAATTAATAAATATAAATTATATATATTATAGTACCGTATCATGGGATCTGTTAATGGAAAAATTAATCAAATCTGTTGTCGAGGCAGTAGTCCATTGTTCCCATATTTCATAACCCATTTGATAATGGTGGGAATGTTTGTAGGTAAACACCTTAACATAACACCATATAAGAATATATAGGATATTTTCTCCATTATATAAATCTTTTCATAGTAATTGAAGTATAAATAAATTAAATTAAATAAAAATAGTCATTGATGAATGTTACCACTTATTCTTGTAAACCTATATGGATTTCACAAAAATGCTCCCAATGATGGATTAATGAAAATACTAAAAACTATTACATTATATTATGGTTTTTTGGGAGTTATTTAGGTTAGTATAGGCTGATAAAAATGCGTTTAAAGTTGTTGATATGAGAGGAGAGATTGTAGCTTTTTATATCTATTTGGATTAGAATACTTCAAATTTTGGAAAATGGTGTTCCAAAAATTTTCAAAATATAAAGGGACAAAAATAGACTATTCTATAGTGTTAGAAATTATAGGGTATGAATATTATCATAAAATATATTTAAGATACATTTTCATGTCATTTTAACCATTATCATATTATTTTATCACTCGGTAAAACCATAATTTACATTAACTAGGGGAAATAATTTTTACAGTTTTTAATATTCATATAGGTCAAAAAATAATTTTATCTTATTATATAATAATAATTATTCTAATTAAAAATATTTATTTCCCTTTTCCAAATTCCAATATCTAATGTGGAAAAACATAATTTTATATTAATCACGTAGACAAAATGAGAAAGTATGTTTTCAAGGAAAAAAGTGTTCAAATGATTACAATGTTTTAATATAAATTCAATATGAAAAATAGTCAAGTGAACTGAATTAGATTTAATATATATCATTGTACTAATTTTAATATTAAAAAATTTAAAACATAATTATTCAATATATATAATTTAAATAAAATTGAATTTTCCTGTAATATTCATTATTTTTCATTATTCATCAATAAAATTATAATTATTATATAAAATTCCTAATACATTACAATGTATTAATTTTTACACAATAAATTTAAAAAATAAATTTATTTATTTATATAAATTCTTAAAAATTATTTTTTAAATGAAATATTTCTTAAAAATTGTTTTAATAATGGATGTTTGGAAAATAATGTTTTTTACCATAAAATTTTATTTTTTTTCTTATCTAGAAACTTTAGAGAAAAAATAATATTAAACAATTGATTAAATTTATATTATATTCATTTCAATAAATTAATTCACCCAAACAATATTTTAATTAATATAGGTAAAACGTTTTTGTTTGCATCTATTTTTTTTAACGAAAAATATTTATTTTCTTCTCATATAGTTTTTATTTTTATTTTTAACTATTTGGACACAAAATTATTAATTTCATAAAAAAATTAAAAACATATTTTTTTCATTGTTTAGTTATTATTATTCAGGTATACAATTTCCATTTTTAGTATATAACATAATTTTAAATAATAATATTAAATTATTTTTTCATGTTTCATTTACACTCAGAATGAAGTATTATGCATGTAGAAATTAGTACTGCTAGCAAGAGAAAATATCATAATAAATAATTATATATGATTAATATATAATTTTAAAATTCACCGGCTATTACATTTTTCCCATATTTTATTGAAGAATATTATTTTATGGAAATATATTTTTTTGGTTGTTTAGGCTCAGTGTTTCATGTCACATATGCTATCGAAGAAATTATTATTATTTTAAATATTTATGTTGTAATTAGATTATAATATTTGATCAATGAACCATTGGATCTGTTTTTATAGGATACTCATATTCTCTGTAAATTTCTTCATTTATTAGTTGAATCATTAAACTGTGTGATTAAATTGTTAACACTATTTATTCAATCTATGTAAATGAAGTGATAAATCCTAATATTCAGTATTTAAAGCTAGTTTTTTTACAATCATTCATCATCCTATTAAATTATTCTATATTATATCCAGTGATGGATTCATATTCTCTATTGGGAATTAACAAGGAAATGGATTTGTTCTAGTAAAAATAAACAGTATCATGGAGTTGAGTATTATTTATTGGACTAGGGGATATGTGTTTCCCAATAAACAATAAATTTACATAATTTTATATTTAACAATATATATCTTATCTATCCAATTTTTTATGAAATTATCCTAATTCATTATTCACTAACGAGGATGTTTTTAAGGGATGAAATGTTCAAGAACTCATTTGGGACCCCCACCTTTGTTTGAGTATTTCTGTAGTAATTCTCTAACCAAATACTACTATTAGATGTTTTTATTTTTTAGTTCTCATATATTAATGCTTTAATACTTCACATCATCAAAAAATATATTATATGATTGAAAATATTAAATAATTATCTATTGTAATAGCTATATACCTTAATGGTGATAATTATGGTAGTTGTAAGGCATTGATGATAACATGCATGATGTACCATGGACTAAATGTTTACATAAAATCTATGAGGACTTATGATATTCTATATGAAGATCCAAATAATTTGGCTTCTATTATGTAATATGAATTTGACCAAAACACCAAACTCATGAACACTATCATTTTTTAAACATGGTCTCGATGAGTACATTCATGTTTTCAAAGTTAAAAATATTACCAAATGTGGGCTAACATATCTGTTGAAAATGATGGAACTAAAAATGTATCATCTATTTGATATAATATCACTAATCTTATGTTTAAAAAATTTAATATTATTTAATGTGAAAACACTGCTCAGTTAAATGGAAGAATCATAACGGTTCTAAAAAATGTTGTTTCTTTAGGATCACCTATTACTCAACCAGATCTATCTCTATAAATTCTCAAAATTTATTCACTAGAATGAAGTGGAATCTAAACTCCCAATAAAAAATCTGTATTTGTTGATGGTTTCAAAATTTCAAGAACATATTTTTACACTTTTGATATACGAATCATAAATCCATGATTAGTCACGTGATAAAAATCATTTTAAAAAGAAAAATACACCCTTAATAGTGCCTACATAATTATATTACAGATAACAAAATACATTAAAATTTTCAAATGAATATGGAGAATATAACAAATAATTTAATTAAAAATAAATTAATGAACATAATCAGTTTTTAGTAGGTTAAAAAAAATTTAGAACAAAAGAATATGATTAAGATAACCTATATGATATATGAGGGAAAGTATATGAATTTAAGATGTTATGAGTACAAAAAACTAAATAATATAAACATAAATTTCCCTTGCCAATAAGATAATTACAAATTCAAGAAAATGTATTTCTGGAAGGTTGGATAGAATAAGAAATAGAATAATGTTATGAAGGTTACCTAGAGTTCCTCGAAAGAGTCCATTAGTGATTTGAGTTGAGATTCTAATTTTGGAAACACAAATTATATGGACAGCAAGTGCTTCATGTCATAATAAAAATAGGTACATTTTCATACAATTCAACATCAAAAGATGAATATGAAAACTAGTCTTATAAGTAAATAAATGAATATTTTTCTATTATTAAAGAACATTATGATTCATTAAATAAAAAGAATAAAGTATTAATGGAATAATTTTTCAATTTATGAAAATAAAATAATGAAATTAATAAAAAAAATACTAATCAAAATTCATTCATTAATGATTTTCTTTCAAATTATGTAGACCTTGAAAATAAATAATGTAAATAAAAATATTTGTTATAAATTTAATGGATTATAAGAGTTTTATTTATTTTGTGGTATGATTACCTAATTCTTATACTTGGAAAAAAATAACCCAACACCGATAATTATGACCTATGAAGTAGGGGAGAAAAACTCAACCACTCATAAATCTATTTTACATTACATTCTTATAAAAAATTTCAATAATTACATTCATTCACTATGGAACCATTTTCCTTTTTTGAAAATAACTATTCTATATGAAATCTACATGTATGCGTAATAGATAATGCATTTATCTTAACAAATTTCCATTTATAGATTTATTTTTAAAAAATAAATAAATATGTTGGTTACCAAATATTTTATAAAATGTATTAAAATACCCTATTGTGTTTTGGTTCTAATATTCTTTTTTGTGTAGGGAACAATCCATAATATTAGAAATGATCATTGGTTTACAGATGGTGTATAGTAATACTATATGACTTGAGATTTGTCCAACATCAACTTATTCTTTAAAATTGATTGAGGCTATTTTATGTTTTCCCACTATGTAAAAGGAACAAAATTTGAAATTGCAATAATTGGAAATATAATTGAATAAATCATAACCAAATAACAATTTAGAAACTCATTGATGAACATTTTTTGTTTATTTTTATAATAATGCCTATATAGTTTAAAATAATTTATGTTTTATGATACATGAATTGAATATGTATATACATTAGGTTAAAATTATTTTTTTAGATAGAATATTAATGTTTTGAAATCTAAAATAAATGATTTTCATATTCACAATAAAATACTTAAGCATTTTTTGTTTTACTCATTGAGAAATTTATATAAGTGTAATTTGAATTTTTATTTTCCCACCCTTGAATTATATAATAACATACTCAGTGATGCCTGAAAAATGAAAAAGAAACACGTATAATTTATTTAAAAAAATGTGTTTTTTCTAAATCTAGACCCTTTCAACCTATCCACAAAAAAATTTTAGACCTACAATATCATTAATAATAGCTATTAAATATGTTGTGTATGTTTTAGTTGATGGTTTTTTTGATTCACATTGTTTTAAATCATGATACACAAAAGTGATCCAGATTTAGTTTTTATTAAATTTTGACCACATTTACCAAAAATTAGAAAAAAAATTACTTTATGATGATAGCATAAAAAGTAATTTTAAAAACAAGAATTTAATTCATTTATTACATAAAATGGTATAGAATATATTTTTTCTTCCCCAAGACACTCCTATTGTTTTTTTGTTGCAATGGTAAATAGGGACTTACAAGAACTTTATGTGACTTTCTTATGTGACTATAACATTCATGCATAATCTTTTTTAAAAACAATTTACCGAACATGCAATCTCAATTATAAATTTCTAACAAATTATATCCTATATAAAACCTTCTATGTTATATAGAATAAAATAAAACTATATTTATGATACATTAATGGGTATGAATGTGAGGTTTTACTTTAAATACCAAGGACATACATGGTAAGTATTATCCAAATGCTGATGAACGAATATTTTAAAGTTACTCTACTACTTCATTGGGATAAATTATCTCAAATAAAATGTCAATATTAGTTATGTAATCCACTCATTATTACTTTGATTAATGTTATCATTTTGATCCTAAGAAAACATAGATTGTTTTATTTAGTGGCTATATGGAAGAACGTGAACAAGGAAAAAAATTTATAACAAAAAATAATATGATAATCAATACAATAAGGAATCATTTGACCTATATGGGACTAACATTGAAAAAAAAAAATGGGATTCCTAGAAAAACATGGGTCCACAAAAACAATCTACTAAATTTCATTATAAGAGATCCAGATGTTGCCTTCCGGACTAGAAGAAGCATAGAAAACTATATATATTTCTATTTGTGTATTATTTTGAACCAAAAACCGTATAATATTTCTTAGATGAAGAAATTTGGGGTTTCAATATGATTAAAAAGATATACTAGTTCAACTGGGACATGGTTTGGGAATTAATCAATAAATCATTTAATTATCTATTCATTAGAACTAAATGTTTATATAATATCAAATATGTTGATCAAGGACAGATAACTAGAAGTACAAAATGATTATTTATAGAATTTTATAATCATGAAAAATATAATGATTAAGAATATACATATACCCATGTAAATGTGATATAAACCATTAGTATCTTACAAGTAAAATGATCTCATATAAAATATAAATTATCTTAGTTGGATGTCAAATATGTTTTTTTTAATGATTTTATAGTTCAGTAATTTTCTGATTAACAACCATTACCTTTTTAAAACACCCATTTTCAATATTATATTTTTATTCATTAAAATCCATGAATAACCATAATAAACCATCTAGTGCTTTTTATGAATGATTAAGTTAATTTATTTTATCAAATTAGTTTATTATTGGATTTGAACACCCTTGTCCTTTCAATAAGTCATTATAAAAATCTTACTTTCATTATACCAATATATATGAATGATTTTATTTTTGTTCAAATAATAAAAAATATTTCGATGAATTCTCAAAACTCATGAAAAAATATTTTGATATAATAATTATGCGTTAGTTAAACACTTTCACTTCTTTTTAGATTTATCAGATAATTTTTATGAGTTTTTTAAACGATATATAATTTATTTCTGATTTAATAAAATGGTTTGGACATAAAAGAAGAAAGCAATATTCAAATATTATATGGAAAAAATATTAAACATTACTTGGATAAATTTAGAAAACTAGTTGATAATATGTTATATAGAGAAACAATTGAGATATTTTCATATTTTACTAAATGTACTCTAGACATTATGTTATTTATTGTCCTTTGAGACAGATTTCAATCAATCAAAAAATATTCACATTTAACTAATTATAGAAAATTAATGGTACATAATATTAACTATTTCCCTATATAAATTTTTTCAAAGATAAAATCTAATTTAAATTTAAATAAATATTCAGATTCCAATTTTAGTGGGTGTATCATTGATAGAAAAATTACATCAGGAAACTATAATTTAATGGTAAATATTTAGTATCTTATTATAGTAGGAACAAATATACACATTCATTGTCAACTATTGATGCTTACTATTTTATGTCTAGATGTTATCTTGCATAATTTTTATGGATAAAAAACACCTATATTTATTTTTGATTGAATTTTAATTGAATTCCCAAAGAGTGTGATTACACAAATTCAATCAAAAGTTCTATGTATGTAATAAATAATTATAAAAAAATATATTTAAAAAATTATTTCTTGGTATATCATTCCCCAAATAGTGAAATATATTTTGAATCGTTTTTATAGAAAAATATTTATCTGAAATCATTAATATGTCATTGTATATAAAAAATGACATTATCAATTTTGAATTACGATTCACTAATTGTAATTAATTTTATTTCATTTATTTGTTTCATTATTATTCACACTTTAGTATATATTTTGTCAATTCGTATTACCATTATTTATTTTGATTTTTCAGCCATCATTTTCAATTTTAGTTATATAATTTTGTTACCTATAGCCAATAATTATAATTATTTCCCTTTTTGTCACTATATTAAAACCATTGGTCATATAAAAAATTGAATCATATTTGTCTTACATGTGAACTCATTGATAATTTCACATCTCTTTTCTCCTATCATTCCAAAATTATTTTAACTAATCCACAATAACATCTTCTATTATGGGATAACTAAGATACAATATATTTTTTATGTGAGAATATTTTTGTGTACATGTATGGCGAGATAAAATTTGGAAAGAAAATAAATTTATTTTTTATGGATTGGTTGGATGGATATAATTTTAAAGGAGGATATAAATCATCAATGATGGATGTATAATTTAAATGATAAAATAACATAATTATTTATAAAAATTATGTATTTAATATTTATCTAACATAAATTTTTCATTTAGCCAGTTTTACTGATCTTATAAATACAAACATAAATGAGATGAATTTTTAAATTTCTTCCATTGTAATGAATAAGGATTTTATATGCCCGTGTAAATTTCATTTCATTTTCAACACTTATCAAGATAATGTTGACGAAGTTAACAGTCCAAAAATAATTAAATCTCTCTTTGTATGTTGGTGATGGAAAACAATATTTCCATGAACTGAATCCAAAAATGAAATTCCAAATAAATATTACAGAATCATCAAACACTGAGACAAACTGTTATTTTGTGGAAATAATTTTTTCAATTTTTTACTATGATATATATGTTAATAATATAAAATCATGTGAACATGAGATATTATGTAATAGGGTAAATGTACCAATTTTTAAAAAATATTGTCAACTATTATCTGTTTGGGAGGATCATGGAAAATAATGTGTTTCCCTATGTTAGACTACATCGGACCATTTCCATGGGTTAAAAAAATTGATTGATGGAGTGCTCAAATGATGTGTATTTTTTAGATCCCTCTAGAAAATATGTTTTAAATAGTTGGATAGAATAATACATGGAAGCATTCCATTCCCATGCATAAGGGGGACTCATCTCAGATAATATTATCAAATAATGTAACTGGAAATTACTTTTCTTCTATGTCAATTATAGAAACATCAGACATTATAACTATTTCCAAAATAATACATAATGGTATTGTTTCTTTTGGATAAGATTTATTTTGTGGATGGTAAGAGATAACATGTTTACACAAATGTACAATAAATAGTTTGACTACTTTTTTATGGAAATTTCAGTGCTTTCCTCTATTCAACATAATGTTCTACTAGTTTCAAGAACAAGATAATGTTGGCTTTTATCGTTATAATAATTTTTCCTATAGATCATGAATGAAAAATATCTATTATTTTTTGAACCAATCCACTATTTTTTCAGACTCTTCATACTATGAGAATATAATGTGTTAAAATGAAATCTTTTAATTTTTTCAATTGGTATAATTTTTCAAAATATCTTGAGGATAATATAAAAAATAATAATGAAGATATATTTATGGAATTTGATAGGAAAAAATTTGGAGAGTATAATGAAAAATATCTAATGGATGGAGTCCCCTTAGTAAAATAATTTCAAATTATTATAAAAATCCAGCAATAAATGTGAATCTAGAATATTCTGCATCCCAAGAAGTTTCATAGACACTAAATTCTAGCCATAATACCTTTGACATGACTATTGTTTAGCTTCATGTTTCTTAAGAAAGATCCTTTTAGTTATGATGTGCTATTTTTTAAAAAATTGAATCAAATGAAACCTGATCTTATTGAGTCTCATAGATAGTTCAATACTACTAGTGTTTATGATTATTCAATGTCACACATGGCTGCCTAAAAACATATAATTCAATCTTTCGTTGAGAATAATTTTAAATAATATCAATGGTAAACCTTGATGTAACAATTTTAAGGTAAAACATCATAGAATAAATGTTTACTGGTGTCTCTAAAAACATAGTATATTGAATTATCATATCACTACTCTATAGTGTGAACTCCTTTCATGAACAACATCACTTCATGGAACTGGTAGTCAACATGTACTAAAACGTGCCATTATCATTTCTCTAACTCATGGAAGTGTAAGAGATTAAATGAAAAATTACTTCTATATAATCATAATTATTTATTAAATATCATAAATATATATTAAATATATAATAATAAATATCCATTAATGACTGTGATAAATAAATACATCACTTTATGATGAGTTAGTCAGAACTTATGCAAGACTGATACATCCATTTAATAGTTGATAGCGGAGGACCAGAATAATGGTTGATCCAAAAAATAATAACATTTCAATATAAATGCGATCATTGTATAAGTATATCATCATTGTTATAATATAATTTAATTATTTATAATAATTAATAAATTGGAAACACTCTTTTAAGAGTTATACATCTTATTTGGAAAACCACCTTAGGTTTATGGATAGAGAATTCATAGGATGGTATTATTGTCAAAAAAGACCACAAGGATGTGGGGTGGGATTTTTAGAAAATATTGTTTTAGTCATTTTATGGAATATGAGTCTCTTTAATATTTAATAAGATATGATATTTGGTTTTCATTTATAAAGGAGAGAGAGGACACACCTATATATTTTATAAAGATGAAAATATATTAATTTCTTACTGATGAAAATATCATAAAAAATTGACTCAAATAAGAAAAATATATGATATAGTGTTTAATGAGACTATATTATTGGTTTTGTACATCTTTTTAACTCATTACCACACTTATCATTTTATATTTAACCATATTTAATAATTTTAACTCTTTTTGTTTTAACTAACCATTTCCTCTAATGTTATTATTCATAATAACCATAAAATTAAATTTGGATCATTAAAAAAATTGGAAATTATTATTTCAAATAATTATTCAATTTTATGAAATTATATTTTTATAAGTTGTAGAAAGTAATTTTAAATCAAAAAAAGAAGACATGATTAGATATAGTTCTCTAAATAAATGTTTTTTTATGTATAAAACTTGATTTATTCTAATTCCATACAAAGTAAAAAATAAACTCAATGCTAAAAAAATTGAGTAAATATATAATATATAAATTAAATTAGAATATTTAATATATAATTTTTTATTGAACTAATCAATATAAAAAACATTGCGCACATAAAAATAGTTTTATAGAAAATAAATTTTTATGCTCAAAATTGAACATCTGTAAAACAGTGAGTAATACTTATTCCTCTGTAATATGTTAGATTATTTATAATTATCTAGAACTTATGTTACAATAATATCATACACATACATAATGTTAATGTTAAATTAATTTATTTAATAAAAATAAATTACAATGTTACACAAATCTGAATTATTAACTATATAACCAAAAATAAATAATTTAGCCAAATAGAAATAAATAACACAATATTAATATAGAAAAGTATGTGTTAAAAATTATAATACCTTACAAAAATAAATTTTTTGAAAATGATATAAATTAACATTATATTTTATGAAAAAAAATGTAATAATTATTTTGGATGAAAAGATATATTTGAAGCATAATAAGAATTTAATGAAAATTAGGTAATTAATTTTTATTTATTAATCAATACAATAAATAAAATTTAGATTATATATATATATTTTATAAATGTTTTATGAATATTCATAGAATACAATTTAATGGTTATGACATAATAGTGACATTGAAATAAAATTATATTTATTTTATATCGTAGTTTTCATTAAGAATGGGTTTTCTTGTTATATATGATATCAAGAATAATATTATTCAAAACAAAATTGGGTGTTAATGTCACCCAAAAATAAAACACACATCCATAAATTATTTTCCATAATATAGTGTAAAATATTTGAAAACACCTTTGTTAAATCTCATACCATACAAAGGGGTAATATAACATCCTACAAAAATAAGAGGTGGGAATGATAATGTTTGTCTGAAAGAACATATAATTACAAAATAATAAGGATAACATTACTACGTGTTGAAAATGTCTACATAAAAGTAAAATATAACATTCATATGTTAATAAAGGTTGATTGAAATTATTGTCATCAAAAAGTTAATAATAATAAAATCATAAATCACCGAGGTGTGAAATGACAATGAATTCATTAAAATTTATTTTAAGAATAAAACAATTCAAATTCAATATAATTTTCCTAGAGGTAAAGACATAATTTACTATGAAATATGAGAAAATATAGTTACTTTATTTCCTCAAATCCATATACAAATTTCATCCTTAGTTTTCATATTTAAATTTTATTTTAACTTGTTTTAATCCCATATTCTAATGTTTAGTGATCAACATGGATTTTTATTGCATATGAAACTGAAAATAAATCATTAATTGTTAAAAATATATATAATAGAAGTATAAGTTATTTAAATATTCTATTTTTAAAAAAATGTTGATATTATAATCAATATGAATTATCCTTTTTATGAATAATTAATATGTAAATTTATAAAACATCAAATAATAACACCAATATAAAGGAAACTATACATTTTCCTTAAAATTATTATAAGGACACATTATGATAGATTATTATTTTTGTTATCAAAAAATTATTAAATATGAAAATATAATTAAACCACTAAAATCCTGACCATTTTAAATGAAATAATAGGATTACGAAACTTTTTTGCTATGAAATAATTAATGTTTACATTAACTGGAAAGGATTGATATATTAAAAATAAATTCCAATTAAAGGTATATATTGAAAATTGCTTCTATAGAGTGTAAAATTACGATTCATATGTCCATGAAAAATTTAAAATAGTTTATAGATCTATAATAAAGAATTATTTTTCAATTAAATTAACTATTATTATAAAATACTGATTTTCATCATCAGTTGTATTAATTGTATAACATTATTGGTTCACCCATATAAATTTATAATTTAATTTACCATGATTCTTGTGTAATTTTATTTCATAATTCCCTATCTCCTTATATTTGAAACTGTAGATATTGGATTACTCATTCTTACCCTTCAATTCATGTTCTTGATAGAATTTCTCTCCACAGATAAAGATAACAGTCCATCCCTTCAATAATGTTTCATGGTTTTTCCCAAAATTAACATATGTTTTAAATTCCATTGTTCTATAATTTTCCATAACCTAATCTATTTTTTGAAAGTTATCATTATTCATCTTCTTATCATTATTTCCTCTTGAAATATATGACCCATCAAATTTTTTCACCATCAAAATGGATCTTGACCCCAATGATTATATGGTGAAAATGTATTATAAAATAGTTCCTTTTATAGTTTTAGTATAAACCCATTAATTAAATGGATATTCATAATTTCTATATTATGAAAATTGTATATTAAATTTCATTAAATTCATGTTTCCAAATTATAAATAACAATTTCCTATGAAATGTCTCTTAGGATAAGGTATATTCACACTAAATCATATTGTTCCCTATGAAGAGATAAATTTTAATTGAATATATCCTTAGAATTATTCAATTCCAATATCAATATATCATTCCTAACAATTTTAATTTAAATTAATTTTCACCATTAATCAGTATATTCATTAGAATAATACAAATACAAAATAACTTTTTCAATTTGACATTACTTATAAAACTATATAAATATTTTTTCAAGGGACCTGATACATTATTCATCCATTATTTGATTAGTAGTTCAAGTTATGGATGGTTATCTCAAAAACATGTATGTCCCAAAATCAACGAATCTTTTTGTAAAAAAATATGTAATTCGAAATGTTAATATTATTTTTCATAACTATAGTCACATATCTTCATATAGTCCTAATATTATTTTCTCCGACACTAGTTATTTTAACATACTCTTAAAGAAAATACCAACATTTATTATGGATGTTTTGATAATTTTCATTATTTCTTTAAGGCCACATTTATGAAAAATTGCATACTCTATATTATCTTGTATAATTATGAAAAATAATATATACTTCTAAATCTAGTGCAATACCAAAAAAATTGAAAATGAATTCATATTTAATATCATAATGATATTATTAGTATCATTAGTGATATCTTAAAATCCTATATAGATTTCAAAGAATTTTATATGTACTATTAAAGTGTGTGAATAAAGCTAATCATTTAATCGAAATTGTATAGTTTGATTTGTAGTTTTATGAACACTCATCTTGAACCAGGGATGCCTGAGATAATAATGAATCTATCATTTTAGAGTCTTTTTATGGATTCAACTAAGTGTAAAAAATATCCACATTGTTGTATCCATATATAAATGTATATTCAAAAAAATTAAAAATACATACTTTACCAAATCATTTTGATATTTTCTTATTCATATATAGATCCTCAAAGATTGATATAGGGTTATGTTCACTAATATATTCCATCCTAAATCATATTCACTATGTTCATACTAAAATTATAATGATACCATTTATAAATCTGATTGTCCAATAACCATGATCCAATGCTTATTTTACTATATCCGCACCAAATTTTAGGGAACTCGATATGAAGGATCGAATATTTTAGAATAATTGGGAGACAAGATAGATACACGATTCTCTTATTATATCTAAATTCAGGAAATAAACCATAAAAATTCTAGAGAGGACATTATTATGTCTTCTATAAAACCCATGAAATCATATAAAGATCCCTTCATGGTATCCTCAGAAAAGAATAACATAATAAAGGGTAGGTATATATTCTCAGTAAGAGGAAGCATATAATAGAAGATATCATAGAGTAAGAAAATAATGAATATTTTGGAATAGATAAATAGTAACAAAATTTTTCATATAACTACTCTCATAATTATCGAATACGTAAATGGATTACATAACATCATAAATAATCAAATGGATAATGAAAAAATGTTTCAAATGTTACAATACATATCATACATCATATCGATTGTTTCATATCCCTATTCTAAAATATCATACGTCAATATACACAACATATTCCCAACGCTTAAAAATTTGTGTCTCATGTTACATAAAAATTTATTAAAGGTTAATAACGAGACCCTGCAATCAAAGAAAAATTATAATACATTCATCAAATTATGGAACAAATAAAATTACAATATATAGTAAACATAAACATTCATATAAGAATGTAGCCTAAAAAGTATTACTATTTATCCTAGAAAATAATTTGAATTTTGTTATTATAATATTAAAAATTAATATAGATGATGGTACCAATAGATTATATCCCTTTTAAATTATATTATTAATTATGATATTTTGACAAATATTATTATAGTTTTAAAAGATCACAAAATGAATTCTTACGAAAATACCATTTTCATTTTAAAATCACATATACTAAAAATAAAAAAAATTCATGAATATTTGGAAAATAATTTTTTATGAAAATAAACATATAAAAAATAATTTGAATAATAAATTAAAATATTATTCCTCACATATGGAAAATTCATTTTTAATATTTATATTAAAAAAATAAATTTTATCACACCTTTGGTTAAAATTAGATCATTCGGTGAATGAAATGTATATTACTTTTAATAAAATATATTTGAATGTCTAAAAATGGTAATAATAACTTTTATAAATAATTTTAGATGTGTAGAAACATTCCAAAAAACTTTTTAAAGAAATATAGACATGAAAAAAATATTCCTAACCAAATAAAAAATCATTTTCAGTTTTCCATATAAAAATTAATTTTTTATTTTTGAGTAAAAAAGTTAGTAAAAATGGTAGAAATATATCCAAATAACAAAAAAAACTAAAGGATAAGAAATATTATTTTGCTTAGGATAGAAATTTCATTTAATTATCATAATATAATCTTGAATATAAACAATCCTGAATTAGAATGAGATTGAGAAACAAACTCTTTCCAAAAGTAAAACATACGTTCTATGTGATTTTAACCTATTGAATACTAACCATATATTAATTACATTTTAACAAATATATTTAATATATATTTTAATATCATATACAATCTATATAAAAATTTTGAAACCCATTTTTAATAATTGTTTATTGAAATCAGTGTTTCTAGGTGTTAACCATTTTGTTTTTCATATAAGTTTCAATTAATTAGTGTTAGTAATAGCATATTTATAAAGGTTAAATCATTACAATAATGTAAATAATTATATAAATATCATATATATATTCATTATATATAATTTTATATTAATTAAATATTGTAGGATACAAAATATGAATCATATTGCATTGTGCATGTGGTAGTCCACACTTTGGAAAAATAGACCCCATCATTTTTTTAGGGATAGAGTTGTATGAAGGTAAATTATATTTTATAACTTAATAATTATTATTATATATTCAATAACATATATATTTTTATTTCATAAAAACCATCCATTAATGGTGTTGATGAAAAATAAAATACATGCATTCAGTGGTGTTAGTATTCATGAACAAACGATAAATGAATTATTTTTCCAAATGATGTGGAATGAGAGGAATAATGGGTTTTCAATTAACATAAAAACATATATCTATCTATAAGGTAATTATGATATTATATTTTCATGATATTCCTAGAAAATAGAAATGTATAAGAAGAAATATAAAGATATCACATGGTTAAGAGCTATACTTATTCTTTGGAAAACCACCTTTGGTTTATAAGTAAATCATTATTATGCTGGTATTATGATTGAAAATAGGACTATTATCATATTTTTGGGGAAATTATTAATGTCTTTAGGTAGGTATATTCTATGGAATTGGGAATGTGATTTTCTACTAAAATTAGATTTTTCACGTTCTTTTATAAGTGATGGAGAGGTCAGACTTGGTAATTAATATAATATTCAAAAATATTAATGTGTTATTGAATCCATATATCTCTAGAATTATTCATATATAAGTAGGTTGTTATATAGGATCAAAACATGAACATACAATATAATTGAAAGATTTTAGTTCAATATAACCCTTTTCATTTTAATTTTAACACTTTTTCCCAGTTATAATTCATACTTTTTAAACATAATTATCAAAAAAAGTTTCTATTCAAAAGGACCAAAAGTTATAGTGACCTAATTAAAATATTAATAAATTATTATTCAAAATATTATGTCTATTTTATAAAATTTAATAACTATAATATATAATATATCATTCAAAATATCATTCAAAACACAATGAAAATATTTTTTCTCGAAAAATAATTTTTAGTATAAAACTAGATTTATTTTTATTATATGCCTAAAAAATATTCTAATAATTAATAAATAATTTTATTGAATATTATATATATAATTTTGTTAAAATAAATAAATTTTTATTAATTTTTATTAATTATCAATAAAATCATTGCACACAGAAAAAATGATTTTTGATAGATGATTATTAATCCCAAAAATGATCTCAAAACAAAATTAATTATAATATTTTTTCATAAGTAATTATATTGATTACTTAATATTATATGAGAGTATTAGTTAAATTAATATAAAATTAAAAAATTAGGGCATTTAAATTCATTTACATAATTATATTAAATAATGGCTTCATAAAAGTTTATATTTTTCTATTTGTTGGAATTTCTAAATAATATCACAAAGATTAATTATAAGAAAATATGGATTTTTTGTTTTAAAATATAAAATTAATTACCTAAAATTTAAATTTTCAAAATTTAATAACATAATTATAGTTTATATAAAAAATTGAAATACAAAAAAAATGTTTGAATAGAAAATATTTTTAAGCATAAAATGACATTACTGAACATTGGGTAATTATTTTCTATTAATAAAAAATTATTATAACTAATCAGAAATTTTATTCATATTCTATATAATGTATTTATTACTATGTATACCTATAAATTTTATGCAATTTTTAATGGTCACATTTATATAAATTATTTCTAGTTTATATCAAATTTCACATAAATCTCATTCCTTTGTTTAATACATGATATCGAGCATTGTATAATTTTAAATAATAACTTATTTGTGTTTCACCATAGAATGTCATTTAGATACGAGTGTCTAAGGTCATACAATAGGGAGAGTACACCACCTATATCAGAGTATCAATCATAATGGAGAAACATATCGAACACATCCATCCTAATAGTGTATAATGACAATAAATTATTAGAGGTATCTATTAAAAAAAGATGGTATAAATGAATAAAAGATAGAAAAATCTTATATATATTTATATTTAATTAGAAATCATTAATAGTAAAATTTATGAAAGAATTAGTGATATCACCATGCCATACCTCATCCCATTCTATATATATATATATCTAGTTTATTTTTACTCCATTAACCCAGAGTAATTCAATCCTAAACCTAACTTGTGTGAAGGTTTCCCTAGTACCCATGTTTAATGGCCATCTTAATATAGTGTATGAACATAAGTCATTAGAAAACTATGAATCAGTTCATGTTAATAATCCAAATTATGTGATATTTTCTTGTGTAATTCTATAAATAAAAAAAAAATGTCTAGAATAAAAAAATAAAAAAATAGTTATCAAACATTAGGACTGCAACCCCGATTAACCATACATACTTGAACTATTGATAGAGTCTTTCCACACTAATCAAAAGATCATTACAAACTATATGAGTTTAATACTTCATCCCGTAGGATTTCATCCATTGTAGTTAGTAGTGTAAGGTATAATGTTGGGCCACATGGGGTGACACTAGAAATTATAATAATTGCATCAATGAAAACATATAGATTCAGGTAGAACATCCATATAATCTCATAGAATAATGTGTTATAACTGGATTAAAGTAGTTTATACAAAGGCATCAAATGTTCATCAGTCCTAACTTTGGAAACCCATTAAATATTTTTTAACATTCCCTAGTTATAATTTTCAAATGTGAAATCCTTGGTTATAATCAAAATATTTCTATCGTAATTGGGTTTCATCACTAAACCCAGGTTAAATAACCTTTGGTGATCTACAGTAACATGTTTCATCAACAAATATTTGGGGATAATCCATAACATTACATTATCACAATCTCATAGGTAATATATAATAATTTCATCCAAGGAATCCCAAAATATCAAAACCATCTATTATCATGTATGCAGGTATCATACAGTCATTTAACAATGAAAAATAACACCCTCGTTCATGACCCTATATATAATCATGGAAACATAAAAGGTAAATTTCATTTCATTTAATAGAAACATAACTATTTTTGGGTATATTTTAATAATCATATAATGGAATAATATTTTGTTCAACACAAAACCCTCTCATCACTATCCCCATATCATTTTATAACATCTGTGGTATTAGTTTTAATGTGACACACATAAATATGACTACCCATATCTCACATACCTGTTCAATGTCAAATAATTGATAATGTCACAAATTTGGAAACCTAGATCATTAAAAGGGGAATTTTTCCCACTTGGAGTCCTCTTTTATAATAATATCACTCAATCATAACCCATCCCATGGGATTTTAAACTCGTTAGTGGATTTGAAATAAAACATGGCCTCATAAGACACACATGATATTACACATTAGAAAATATATAAAAGATGTTTATCATGAACCATCTATTGACTAGTTGTCAAGACAGTTCAGTCCGCAAACCCAACATAATCCCATAAGACCTATCATCCATCAACAAAGGATAAAAATATCTCGAGATAAATGGTCACTCATCTCATATCAAATTAATCAAACTTACCCTCTCCATGGTGTCATATGGGTCATTTTATTACATTCTAATGAAAATCAATATTATGAGACCCTATTACATTATAACTAATTCAATTCTACAGAAAATCATTTGATTAGTTTCCTGAATGGGATTTAAATTATATTACATTCTAGTTGTCCAAACCTAACCCATTGGCATCAAAGGTTTCACGACATTACAAAACGTATGAGGTGGCCTCGACACAATGTTCCCTTATAACATAGGTTACAAATTAAATATTACTATTTAATTTAGATTAAATATTTAAATTGATTTGATTTGATTAATTATTAAAATAGAATCATTTCTTTTATGGATATCCCATAAACGCAAATTCTTGTAACACCATGTATAGATCCATAGGTCTAGTACGAAGACCACCAACCTACAGTAAAGAATTATTTTCCTTTCCATGATTCAACAATCCTTAACCAAGCCCATATAATCCTCCCCAATACTTTTACACAATCATAGAATCTACCTCAATCCATGATCCATAATGATTATTTCATATTAAAGTACTAATAATTATTAATTTTAATCCAAACTGACTTATTCATCAGACATCTTAGTGAGAACCACTATATAACTATATCATGTTGGAACCACAGTTTTTATATGTTGAAAATGGAGTATGGTTTTTATTATTTTCAATCCTTAATAGAAGATCCATAATATAATAAGGGAATGTGTCATATAGTCCATGATTACAAAAATATTGTAGGTGGTATCATTTCATAGTGTTTTCCAAATTTTGGGGTCCAAAATTTGGAAAACGGATAAATGAATTCTGGAAAAGTAATTTTCATGCCTGATTGAAGGTGATTTGGAAAATTTCATAAAATTCATGTTTTTAGACAATTTATTCATAATATGTAAAATAAAAAAAGAAGTTTGATTGATTAGAATTTTCATGTGAAGTACGAGGTTGTATAGAAGAGACTTGCATGAAAATTTTGAAATCTGAAGTGGTATCCCATGCCTGAAGAGAATCAGTCACAACATGTTTGAATATTACACCTACGGTCATCATGAACTAAAATAGGTTGCTACCCCTAATATATATTTATAACATCTCAATGTAGATTTGGTTCCACTACTATGAGAAGACTTTCACACATAAGAGAAGCAGAGATAAAATTTTGTGTACAAAGTGATATTTTTGTCTAAAAAACCAAGTGAACATTATGATATTGATTCATGAAAGTTAATAGGTTAATATAATATAAGGATTCATGAAATACATCTGGCACAACAACTCTAATATTGTGTACAAGATCAGGTGTTGCATACAAGTCTAGTGTTGATATTCTAATAGGCTTTTGATATCTGTTTTGTTTGATTTGTGATTCAATGTGCATCAATTCTGGACTTGGGTGAAAAAATAGTCTTGTGATATATAGAAACAAACACTTAAATTCAAATATATTGAAGATACCATCAAGTCGATAAAATCAGTATGACTTCCCCATAGACAGTGAGCTAAGGGAAGTTGATGAAAGTGTTCTGATGAAAACATTGAGATATCATTGAAAACTTGTATGTTAAGTGTTCCAAACATAGAGTGAATGTATAAAATCTTTTGTAATCCAAAACAAGTGAATATTAGTGTAATTTGGTAGGACCAAAACCTTGTATGTGTATGCCCTTCAGACTAGACCATTTTGGAAAACCGTATAAATTTTAGTTTTGTCTCTTTTTATTTTAATATATTATTATTCTATTATTAGAATTCATAGAATTAATGAGTTCCTACCAACATGTGACCATGATCCATCATATTAAAAGAAAAATTTGACACTCTGATTCACCCCACTATTCTTAGGGTGCTTTGGGGGCCATCAAGTAGTATCAAAGCCAAAGGTTCACATAATTTGGACACCCTACATTAATGATATTCTTTGTTGATGATTTGAGCTTTATTCCTATACCAACAATGTAGTGAATATTTGACGATGAATAAGTTTTCAATGATAATATTTCCTTATCCATCATGGGCGTGAGGAACAGGAAAAAGAAAAGGGAGAAAATGTTCATGAATTTCATCATACCTAAAAAATATAGAGAATCTGGTTCACCATGACTTTCTTAATAAAGATATATATCAATCTTGGAAATTAAATAGTATGTAGCTCCAGTTTCTACCAAATAGAAGTACAACCATTCCACTTCTTGTAAGTAAAATTTTTAAATGATCAGGAGGTATGTGTCAGCACCTTTATATGTTTTCTTCAAAATAAATATCCTAGGACAAGTGATATTGTTAATCAATCTACAACCTCAGATGAAATTGAATGAATATGAAATTATCTTCATGTTATTCATAAAGGAGTCTTATATATTTGTAAAACATTTCAATTTATATAGGAGGAAATGACACAGTTTAGAAAATAACTAAATTCTAAGGAAGAAGGATTTCAATGAAAAATAATTTAGTGATAATATATGTCCTGATAGGTTGGAAGCTATGAAGAAACAAAGAGGTAACATGAAATTATTTCCATGAAATAACTAAAATATGTTAAAAAGAAAGAGGAAGTCAAAATTTATCTACAAGAAAATATCCATGAGCATGAATATAAAGTAAAGAATTGTACAAATGGAAAGGTTCTATGGATTGATGGAATATTAGATAAGATAAATGTTATTTACTCTCTGATTACGAAAAATGTGATTCTACATGAAGAAGATCTTAAAATAAATAAGTATTCTAGAAAAAGATGATAATGATTTAAGAGCATAAAATCATCCTTAATATGTATTTTCTAGATTTGGAAGACTAGTTGTTCAATATTTTGAAGTCATATATAAATATTTCACAATAGAATAAAAATTTGGCGTTTCTACAAGATGTTCACCAGAGAATTCAAAAATTAAAAAAACCTCTAAAATGTGATAAGAATATTATGAAATATTCTATTTATCTATCTTTTGTATCTTAGATTAAATAGGGTCCATCTAAAACATCTTTTGTTAATTCTTTAACAATATTAAAATGAAGAGTGTATGCTGTAAGGAAAATATTGAACATGTATTGATGATTAATGGAGATAATAAACCTAGCACTACGACTATGGTGGATTGGAAAAAGAGTATGGAAGCCATCTTCCAATATTTATATCAAATATTCATGATGAATATCCAATGAGATTATTTAATAGATACTAAAAAATAACGATTTTGGGTTACTTTTGGTGCTTTAATGGATTTGGTAATTGTTCCTTAAATTGGTGGAGAAATCATTAAAATGTAATCGCATGAAACAAGCCTATATCATGGGGGTAATGAGTGGAAAATAATGAAACATTATGCAATGGTCTAGAAGCAACTTTTTAGTACAAATATATTTTCAATGATTGATAACATCTATGATGTATGCAATGGTAGTGGTCACATGGATATTACATGATCATCTCTACATGCATTTATTGCAGATAAGAAAAGAAGTCCACAAATGCCAAAAAAAATCAGATCAAGCTACATTGTGATGAAATTAGAAGACTTTTGTGAACAAAACTCATCCCAAGAAGTTCTCAGGAATAGAAAGTGAGAAAACCAAAGATTCTAAATACTAGAAATTGAAAGGCAGTTCATCCAAAAGAGCTACTAAAATACATGACACTAATATGAACCCATGTTTAATATCTAATCATGATACATCAATTCTTAATGACATATTTTTTATTTGACCATATGATTTAGAAGAATGAGGAAACATGAAAATTCAATGTCTATAGCTAGTAGAAAAATGAAAAAATAGACCCACAAGATGAGGAAAAATATTATGAGTGCATTCTAACAATAAGAAAATATCATGAAAAAAATATTTCATTATAGTTGTATGAAATCTGATTACATTTCAAATGGATGATCTAACTTAATTCTAGACCAATAAGTATTACTTGAGTAGAGTATGAGTGTATCATCCATGAAGGATGTTAAGAATAAAAATTCATTACAAAAACTAGAAGATAATGTGAAGGGATTCATGCCACATTAACATTGATTAGACTATATTCTCAGATGTTCAAGCATGAAGACTGAAGAAAACAGATGAACTTGTTTGAGAAAATATCTTAACTGTGCAGTTCATATTGATGATTCAAGGAAGAGATGCATTATTACAATAATCTATTGGGTATTTTATTGGTTCCTATAATATAGGGTATGTAAGGTGATGTATGTTGTCATGGGATAACCTGAGAAGAATATAGGTCTATCAATACGTAATATCCAAGATTTAGAAAATACCATATATGTATGATTCCTCAATTTGGTATTGAAATAAAAACATGATGTAGGATCACTTTTGGATGATGCTGATGATTCTCTACTCTGGATAACTAGTATATATAAGGTGCCATGTTGGACCGATCTTATTTATTGAATCCTGAAGAACAAGTGTTCAATAATTTTATCCTTGGGAAAGTTGTAAAAGTTATTCTATGTGGACAGTCATAAGTTGGAGAACAAAATTATAGTTATCTCCATATGTAAAACATCATGAAATACATTCTCGATGATTTCCACAATTATGAATATGTCGGTGTGCATTTCCCTTGAGGGAGAGACAAATAAAGAATGACTAAGTACCTATTAGAACCATTATTTGAATTATTACCTAACCTGATGACTTAGAAATTTGTTTGATTATCATGGAATCAGAAATTGGGTTTCATGTACTGTGATCAGTAGTCAAGGGATAGTTTTAAATTCTAAAATATTGGATAGATGGAATTATATTCTAGGTTCACCCAAAGGTGATGATCCCTGATACGAATCGGAAGAAGAAATGATATCCGAATAAAAATCATCTGAACCTCTATGGGGAAACATTAGAGAAGAAATAAATCAATCCAATATAATTTGCTATTTGAATGATACTACAATGACACGATGGGTGAGAAATGACGCCAAATCATCCTACCTATGAATTGTGTTACCAAACTCATTTGAAGAATCTATAAAATATAAATCATGGGATAATTCCATTAATAAAAAACTCAATCAGATTGACAAGAAGAATTCATGATTATTTTTTAAGAGACCCAAAAGAAAGAATGTGATTGGTATGAATTGTGATTTTATGAATAAATATGGTTATCCTGATAATGTGACAAAAAATAAGGCATGAATGGTGTATAAAAAATATCTACATATTGATGTTGTTGATGTTGAAGAAACATTTTCTCCGATGGGTTGACTGGAGTAAATCAGACTTTTTTATTCCATGGAAATTCAAATAGGATGGAAATTACATCAAATGTATGTATAGACTAATTTATTAATTTTTTTTAGGAAGATGATGATTAAATAGAAAAACTATTGTGATTTTAACATTGTAAAGATGAAATTATGGTTTGTGGGTTAAAGAAGGGTCTTTATGGCCTAAAGTATGTACTATGAGCATGGTACTCTTAGTAGAATTCTTATTTAAAGAATCCTGAATTTAAAATAAGAGGAGTGGATCAAAATGTTAATGCGAATAATTATCAGAGGGATCAGATTATGGTACTTGTGTACATAGATGATATTATATTTGGTTGAAGTTAGCAGGGATGAGTGAATGAATTTTCCAATCACAAGAAATAATAATTTTAAATTTTTATGATTGGTGAACTCAAATATTTCATGTAATTGAAAGTGATTTATTTAAAAGAATACACATTAATTTCTAATAAAATATGAAATATGGATTCTTAAGAAATTAAATATCCATGACTCCAAACAAATGTTGACTATGATTGTGGTTGGGACAAAACTGGGAAATTTTGAGGATGGGAAGTCTATATTTTCCACAATGTACAAGATAATCCTTTGAATCATTCGGAACATGATTATGACACATCCAAATATTTCCTTTCCATCATTAATATTTTCTATAATTAAAATTTAAATAAATGATTAACATATGAATATAGTGAAAAAAATATTGAGGTACATTCCATGTACTCACAATTAGTGCTTAAACATTGGTGTGGGAAGAGATGGTGTACTATCATTGGTTTAGGATGCTAACAGGGCTACAAATATTATTTATTGAAAGACCAAATGTGGTGGAGAATTCTTTATTGGCAAGAAATATGTGGGATTATTGAGTAAAAAATAGGAAATTACTTCTCTCAATACTACTGAACCTTAGTATATCTCCATTAAATATGCATGAACTCGGCTACTGTAGATGCAACAACAACTGATAGATTTTGGTGATGAGGTAAAACAACCAATTATAATTAATTTTGGTAACAATATTGAAATTTATCTCATGAAAAATATTTTTACTCATTATTATATTAAACTCATTGAAATTAGATATCACTTTATCAAGAAAAAAATTGAACAAGGCTTGATTAAAATGTATCATATGTGAACTGATGTGAATGTGGATGATATTCTGACCAATCCACTCCCATCTGATGTGTTTGAGGAATATCAGTTGAACATTAAAGTTCAACCACGTGCTAGTACAATAGGTTGGTATGCGTGTTACCATCTCCATAGTTCAATTAACTATTTTAATCATTATATGGGAGGGATTCAGGTTTATATGAGAGATATGATCTAGGGGGAGCATATTCATAGCTCTAAAATATATAAATACAAATCTCTAGGATAATTTTCAAAGGTTTATAATCGATAAACTAAATATGAATGATGATAAGTGTACATAGAAAGAGAATAGAGAAATTCAAAAATGTTACAAAGTGGGAGAATGATGAGTTACAATGGGGATAAATAATGGGAGAAAATTATAATGAAGTAAAAAAAATTATGTTATGAGGAAACAGTTAAATATTCCAAAACACAAAAACCCAATTCATGCTTCACAACATGTTTTATACACTGACCAATGTACATATTGACATAGAGTTTTTGTATAGTTTACTCATGCAATTAAAATTTTTATAGTGGTTGGTACTTAAATGAATTAATAATTAAATTACCAAAAAACCCAAAGTGTGATATTATAAGAAAATTATTAGTTATGTTCTTGAAATAGAGTATCATTTTTATTTTTTGACAATACTCAATAGATGATCAGGTAGTTAAAAAGTGAAATGAAACAGTTCATGTTGACATCAGTATTATAGGTGGTCTCATTTCTCAGTGTTTGAAAATTTTTAGCTTCCAAAATTTGGAAAATAGAGAAATGTGTTTTAAGAAAAGTATGTTTTCTACCAGACTGACCAGTATTTAGAATCTTGCAAACAAGGAATGTTTGGGGAACATTTCATCAAAAAATGGCATTGGAAAAAGTTTTTGAATTATTTGAATTATAGTGAAAAAAATGTTGGGTAGAAGGGACTTGCATTCCTAATGTGACATTAAAAGGGGTTTTGTGAACATGAATAGAATCTTGCCTGACGTGTCATAATCATACAAGTGGTGACATATTGGTCTATAAATTGGAGGCCACCCCCAATAAAGACATGGAAAATTTCACTGAATATTTGGTTCCTCTTCCCCATGAAGGACTCGCATGTGAAAGAGCCATGGAGATTAAATCATGCATGAAAAGTGTTCATTTATTCTAAAAATATGAAGTGATCCTTATTTCATATATATTCAAAAGATAAGTGGTGAATATAAAATAAGGGTTCTCTGAAATACATATTTTCTAACAAACCTAAATATTTTTTGAAAGATTAGGTGTTGTGTTAATGTTCAATTTTTAGATTCTAATAGTATTTTGAGATATCTTTTGTTCGATCAGTGACTCCAATTGAATCAATTTAGGAATGAGATTAAAGAAAATTCTCAAGCTGGATAGAGACCAAGAACTCAATGAAAATATATTGAAGAGACCATCAAGTTTCTAAACTCGGTTTGACTTCTCCAAAAGTAACTAGCTCAGGGGAGTCAAAGTAATTGTTTAGAGGGATGTGGTGAGCTATCAATAAAATTAGTAAATGGAAGTGTTCCTAAAAATAAGTGACTATTTAGAATAATTTTTAATCCACTAATAATAAAGATTTGTGGATTGTGGTATGACTGACACGCTTTCATTGTATGATCCTTAGACATTACATTAGTAGTGAACCATGTTTAATTGATTTGGTGTACATTTTCATTTGCCTAATTTATTACAAAAGAATTCCAATAGACATGTTTGAAATGTTTTTATCAATGTGGGGTCATGATCCATCAGATTAAAAGTAAAATTTGGAACCCTGATTCACGCCTCCCCACTGAGGATACTCTGCAGTCTTTCAGATCCTCGATATGTTTCATTAAGTATGGTCGATAGTACATCTCTAACATTATTAAAAGAAAAACCATTTTCATGTGACCCATATTAATTTTCAATTTAGTTTAATTTATCCCAAAATTCTTATAAAAATGAATCATTCATATATATTAATGAGACAGATTATGGAATCATATTGATATCTTCATAGGATTCAATAATAGTAGGCTGCAACAATATTTCGTATTAAAGTTGGTGATTTTTAATGACCCCCACACAACTAACCCCAATACGATGTCTACAATATTATAATGATAGTAGATATTGTAAATAACATCCCAAAGTAAAAAATAGCCATGTAATATAGGAAAACTAGTAATATAATTTAAATTCACATTTTATTTTAAAAAATAAAATACATAACACATTTTGATGAGAATTCCATTATTGCCCTTAATATATCCCTATATATTAATCACAAAACATTTCCTGATATCATAGGGAAGATTAAATACAAGAAATTTGGGAGCTCATATCCACATTATGGTTAAGAATATAAAATTTATACAATGAATAAATACACATTATCACTAAAGAATGTTAAATAAATATAACTCAATCCATTTAAAAAATATCTTGAGTATAATATATAAGGGTAAAATAATGATGAAATATATCCAAATAAATAATAACATGATGTTAAAAAGTATCCATGGGTGTTATAACTAATAAAATAATAATGTGGACATCAATAATTAGTTTCATAATGTCGTAATGCATAATTCTGGACTTTTTTAACATAATTTCGTGATGTTTCACTACAAATTTCAATGTTATAGGTAAAAACCCATTTAATTTGTTGGAATGATATTTCTAATTAGACACATTAACACATCGAGGGTATATCTATTACATGGAAAAACCAATAACAAAATATATACACTTAATTCGTTATATGATTTGTTTGAATCATAATAAACATAATCATTCATATTGAAAAAATAATGTACATGTTTTTAATACATAACACAATCTAATAAACATAGTCATGAACCATCTTGGGTGGAATGATTTATCATAAAAGAATGTTTAATTTTCAGTAGAACTAGTCATAATCAATCTAAATAAAAAATAATGATTATATCAATACAAAACAAATTAGATCATTAGTAAAAAAAAATTATATGGTTGATGAATAAAAATACCCCAAGGATGTAATTTAATCATTCTTGGTGAAAATGAAACTTATATTTTGAAAATATATTTAAATTTAAAATTTAATAAAAATTTTAGAAAAAAAATAAAATAACATTTCAAAAAAATAATTTAATCATTAAACCCTGGTGTGCTCATATCAGTGGGGGATTTTTTTCCTATGAAACACATGAAATCAAAGATTACATAAAAATTTACAGTAGAACAAAACTATTTTTTTAGTTAAGATGACATCAGAATTCCTTTAATAAAATTTAAAAAATTAAATCATTGTTAAATATGTGTATCATAAGTCATTTTTATATAATCAAAAATATTTTATTTATTATTTTTCCAAAATCAGCATTATTGGACAAAAATTATTTTTATAGAAATTTATGAGTGAAGTAAAATTTTTAAGAAAAACTTATTCTCATCTATTTTAACTTCCAAAATAAAAAAGGATTATTATATGAATATTTCATCAATAACAAGAGTATATATAAATTCATGAGTTTGTTATATTATAGATCATTAGATTTCATCATCAGAAATTTTTCATAAATAATCATAAAAAACTATGATATTAATAAATGAAATAATTACCACTAAGGTAATTTATGAATCATAATCCCCATGAAATAAATAAAATGAAATAAATTAATTATAATGTTATTAATTATATAAGATATCAAAAGGGGGACTATATACACTAAAAAATATATTGTAGTTGTGAATATGGCATTCATCTCATAGAAGTAAAATTGTGATGAGAAACCCTTACCCCTGGTCGACATCCACCATATATTCCTAAACCTCTCCTATTATAATTATAGTATTATTATTAGTTTATAAAATGACAACCCTCATATATCTAAAAATATATATGATTTTTTGTTGTCTTTTTCACATGTCTATTAACAAATATTTCATAAAATCTCTATTTTTGGTGATAATTTCTTCAATTGTCTTGTATCTTTTTGTCTCTTAATATTAGACATTAAATATTGATACTTGATTCATCATATTAAGCGTTTAATTAATTATATAATTTTCAGTTATATTAATTTTATATTTATATATAGTAATTGGAAAATGTTAGTGATAGAAAATGCAATACACCATACAGGGAGACAATAGGTCATATATAATCATTGATATTGTTTCTATTTTCAAGATGGACATAAAAAATAGAAAAAATAGTTATTCCCCTTTATGGAATCATTATTATATTTTTATATAATTTATATTATTTTAATTCATCTTTCATACAATCCATTTAAAAATAAAATGAAAACAATTTTACATCGCTACATGGAGGTGGTTGTCCACATGTATACATGAGGTAAGTTATAGTTTTCAATTGAATTGGAAAGTATGAATTTAGATATTATATTATATATTATAATATGTATAATTTGGTCTCAAATATAACATATATTCAATAAATTTATCCTTTATTCCTTCCAAGTAATGCATATGTGAAAAACTAATTGCATTGATTCACGATGAGGTAGTTTTCCATTCACATGATCTATGTTAATGTATACCCCCACAGAATGAAAATTAAGAAGGTATATGTGATATAATTATCATATATGTATAATTATTTCATATATATTATATAAATAAATTAAATTCATCTTTATAACCATCCTTTAATGGTGATGATGGAATGTAAATTACCTCATTTCATGAGAAAGTATTCAACTGGACACACGATCATTGATTTCAATTTCCATTAGATGTATATGGATAGTAATATAGGTTATTAACATAATTAATTAATTTAATTTATATTATAAAAACATTTGATAATATATTTTAGTAATTTTTATAATTTTTTTGTCATGGAAGAGGAAATAGAAAACAAATACATTTTAACATTACCACATCATGAGACACCCACTTTAGCTTTTCATAAAAATTCTTAATAAGATAGATTTCAAATAAAAATAAACTATATGATATATTTTTAGTGTTTGTGAAGGATATATCTTGAGTGTGCTCGCCTAGGGAGACACTTGATCTTTGTGTCGTAGAGCGACCCGTGAGGTCGCATGGAGTTAGTTCGGACGTCGTGTTTGGTTAGTTTTTTTCTTCTTTTCCTTCTTAGTCACTTTATATGGTTTATTTATTTTGTGCTGCTCTGTATTATTTCTGTTGTTTTATTTATTTATATTGTCCAACATCATTCCCACAGCCTCTTTTGATGTCTGGGCGCTTGTCGCCAGCCTGTGAGGATCGGGAACGCCTCTCGGGCCATGTCGCAAACCAGCTCGGGTGACCGGTTCTGGGTTGACCCTAGTTTGTTCGTGACATTATAGAAAATAAATTAATAGTGAATTAATAAAAAAAAATTAAGTAAGTTTAGAGAGGAGGGAAGTGAAATTGGACTTTTATAAGAAGGGGAGATGACACAAAATTAATGTTTTAAAATTATTTAGCATACTGACATTTCAAAATTGAAAAAAGAATAAATTTTTTTAATTCAGAATAATAATAGCTTATATGTGATTAATATTTGTATAAAATCATAGTCAAATATCTTTTACGTCCTTTTAACCCTTATATACTTAGTTTAACCACAATGCCCCTAAAAACTATAATATAAATTAATCATGACAATTAATATTTTAATATTTTCACTATTAACTATGATTAGGAAATAACATGACCATATTATATAAAAAAATATTCTGAATAACTATATTAAATGAGTATTTTAAAAATAAATTTATAGAATTGGATCAAATCATTTTAAAATAAATCTCACTAGTGTGTCGAAAAATCAGTTTTTTCCAATAAATATATTCAAAAGATTAAAATGATTTTATTTTAAATTTAAATATTAAAGGACTAAAATGAAATAAATAATTAATATTTTAATATAAATTAAGTAGTAATACATTAAAATAAGTAATGATTTTTACTATTTAAAAATTTAATTCAATAAAGAAGTTTCCAATAAAAATCATCATTTTTCCCACACATAAAAAAATTTAATATTTCTATAAAATTTATATACATTCATCCAAATATAAATATAATAATCATATTTTGTAAATGAAATAAATATTATAACATATATTTTCTATAATCATTATAATTTTATTCTAAATTATGTAGGAATAGTGTATAATTGACCATTAAGAACAATATTGTTTTACTAATACATTTTTACATCCTACACATAGATGTTATTTATTTGGAATCAATAGAAACCCATTGAATTTATTTTATTCCAGTGTAAGCCATATAATTTACATAATTTTTTTTAATTATACATAAACCATCCAACATAGTAGACATTTTCTGATGGTCATGTTTAATTAATAATAATATATTATATTATTTCATTTCATTGAGTTTACCGCTGTGTACGTCACAAGATATCAAAGAGAGTGAATTTATTTAAAAATAAATATAACATAAAATTTTATTGTATTAAATTATATTAAAATATTTGTTTTAATGTAATATATGTTTCAAAACATGAAATTCTTTTTTTTAAATCACTAGGTGATACATTCTAAAAAGTAAATAAATTGATCCCTTTAAATTATCTTATGTTCATATTAGGTCAATGATTTTTTAAAATACCACATTATAAATATGGTTAATAAAACATCCACATGATAAGAGATAATGTTATGTATGATTTACATCTATAATAACAGATATTATGATTTCGAATTTGAGAAATTTAAGGACCACAAAACAATAAACCTATTTGGTGTGAAAAAGACTATCAGTTCATTAAAAATGCTGGTATTAGGATTTATTTTTCTTTAATATCCTTTTCCACATGTTGGGGAATTATTTTACTATATTGACTAAAAACATAATGAAATATATTTGATATATTTTTATTTCACAACCACTATAACATTTATTGGTTGTTCTTAAATCAATTGCCACTTAATTTAATACCCTATAAACTTAAATTTAATGAAGAAATGTTTATGCCTGATGAACTGAAATTTACATTTAATAGACCATATGATCAATAAAATAATATATATTTCTTTTGTATGTATTTATATATTAATAAAAATAAAAATAGTTATCATGAGTCTACCAATGTAATAAATTAATATATAAACTGTAATAGATACAACGAATGTTCTAGTTAATCCATTTCAAATATATTTATTTATGAAATCATTTTAATAAAAATTATTTCATTTTAATAAGAACATTATGTATTCTTATAGAAATGACATCAAAATTGTCTACATTTGATTGTGTGTTCATTTCCCCACAAGCATTCAATTCGGGAAGGGTTGTCACCTGGTATTAATGATTAATTTTTTTTATAAAAAAATATACAATTCTTATAAATTTTCATAAATATTTATAATGAATATCCTCCTAAATAAAATTGGTCATAAAATAAATTTTCATAGACATCAGTGTCAATCAACATTTTTTTAAAATAAATATAGAAAACCCATTTTTTATAATACTTAAAAAAAATTAAAATATCATTAATTAAATACATAAAAAATATAAATCATTATTTCCAATACAAAGTAACTATAATAATTGCACCACTATTGTATTTTTAACATCATATTGACCCAAATACCATATGTTATTTTGAGGTATATTCTATTGATTCTTGGGGAATTCATTTGATTGGTGTCCCATAACCATAAATTTGAATCATTAAGCATTGTAGACATATTATATCTCATGGATTCAAAATCAATGTGACTTTTCTCCCAACAGTTATAGAAAACTCCCATTTCCATTAAGAATTTTCTGATGTATTTTTTTCTACATTTATCTATTTTATGAAAATAATTATTTTCCTTCATACCCTTTCCTTTTTATTTCTCTATCGTATACTTTTTTATTAAGTCCATTTTAAGCTATAATATTTGGAGAATTATGTTTTATCTTGATAGAACATGATATTATATACTCATATAATGCGACATTTTAGGAGACTAGTTCTCCTCAAATGTATGGATTAATCCCATTAAATAAATGTTTAATATTGTTATTTTGATTGTATATATTGATTATGGCATACATAAATAACCAGGTAATATTTTTTCATAATTAGAAACATTATAGTCATTATTTTCTCTCTGATATTTCAATTCGGTCTTCTTATTAACTTATTGTTCTCAAAGAAAATAATTTTCTATAACGAGTACCTTTAAATACTACCCTTCAATATTTTTTATTTGTTTTTCATCGTATATTTTTTAAATTATTGACCACCATTTATCCAAATATTCTGTGAGATGATAAAAATACCTGAATAAAATTCACTCATTCATTTAATCCGAGAGAGTTAAATGTGATGTATAAGGTTCAAATCGATTTTTCCAATACAAATGCTGTTTTAGTACCATTAAATGATTTATTCTTCTAATATATTAAGTGATATAACATTATTCGACCACATGGGGGATAAGTAGGTTACTATATACATAATAAATTATTTCTCATAACCTGAGTCAGCTTCCCCAACATGGTTATAATTTGATGATTTCGAACTGTATCTATTTCCCTAGATTCATTATCTTTCATTTGATGTAAATACCTATGTAGTGTATGTGAATTTATATGGTTTCTATTAATTCCACTAGGTTTTATTTCAAATCAATTTCATTTATTTGATTAGATCATAACAATTTTCACCACATTTTATAATCCCAAAATAGTTGAAACACAAAAGATAAATTTATAAATTTAATCCGGGATAATCTCATAGCCATAAGAATGTTTTCTAGAGGAATGATTTAAATTAATAAAAATATTTTCAAATCCTTCAAAATTATATATAAATAAAATGTGAATTTACCCATGTGTAACCCCAAGGAATATCAAAACCTCTTTACAGTATGGCAAGTTGTAGTTTAATATGTTACTATGATTAAAACCAAAAAATTCATAGTTTTTACCCAAAGGTATATATATTACATAACCACATCTACATGGATGACTTACTAGGATTTCCCATACAACCCTACTTTTAAATAATATATGATGTTCTTCTATAATTATCATCAAAGTGAGTCTTAATATTACATTACCATGTCTATTTTTTCTTAAATATATTTCCTATGTTTTATACTAATCATTCCTCAAAACCAAGTATGATAACCCTAACTCAAAAAACCTAGAATCAATGTCTTCTTTATTAAAATTTCACTAGATATAAGAAATTCCATTATGAATGACCAAATAATTTATTAGTCTTTTTAAGATTAATAAATACACTAAATTCACTTTACCTTTAAAACATAACATTGAAAAATTATTTTATTTTAAATTTCATTAAGTCTATAAGTGCATCAAAATATGTCAATGAAAATAAAATTCATGGTTTCCGTATAAAAAAACATAGGGAAGGGGTGAGATCAAATTCTCAATAAGGGTAAGAGTATTGTTAAATATATCAGTAATAAATAAGAATAATAAATATGGAATTGTAAATAACTAAAAGAAACCATATTTATAAAATAACTTGATCATAATATAGTATGAATAAATGATGATCACATAATTCCATATAAATGGTCCCCTGATATTGAAACGTATAAATAGATAATCTAAAATGATGAATAGTCTCATAAAAATAATTAAAAATTCTATGAATAAAGGAATACATAATTAAATACATATGGAAAATAATTTCAAGACCATTCACAAGATAATTTAAAACTAGTGGTAAATACCAATTTAATTTTAGAATCTGATTTCTCACATGAGACTGGATGATGCATCGAGGGGATATCATAACATGACCCCCCAAATTAGAAAATAATTCCAAATTATTACAAATATAAAATGGGTAAAACATAATCAACATAACAATTCCAATTAGAAATATACCTAATGAAATGTTAATACATAACCAAATCAAATAAACATAACAATAAACCATCTAATGTAATTCCGTGAAAGGTAATAAAAATATACATACTCATTAATAATGATCATAAACCATAATAAAATTATATTTATGATAACAATAAAACCTCTAACTATTGTATCATATGTAAAAAATGGTTATTTCATTGATAAATATAAATTCCATAAAAATGACATAAAAATTTATTGAGGAAAATAACCTTTTCATTTTGAGAATCATTTTAAATATTAAAATTAAAAAACTATTTTAAAAATCTATTTAAATAATAAGACATTTTAAAACTATAATGTAATATTTTAAACGTCACGTTTACATGACAGAGGTAAATTTCCTTCATTTCATTCACATTATAATAATGATTCCTTCCACATTCTTGAAAAAAATCCAAAGGTGCCTTATTTTGAAGGAAACAGGAAGATTATTATAAATATATTTTATAAATAATGGAAAATTGGATAAAATGTATTTCATAAATATTTTATATAATATTTTTGATAATTTTTGAAAACATTTATACAAAATAATGTTTTGGAAGAAATTGTATTTTCAACCAATGAGAAAAATGAGATATGTTTTTATTAAAAAAATATTTCTCAATCTTTTTAATTAACAAAGATAGGAAATATTTTACTATCCCATGAAAAGTTCATTTATAGAAATTGGAGATATATTTCATGATTTTCTTAACTAATATTTCATATTATTCATCATCATAAATTTAATATTTTATGATGACGATAAACGATGAGACTGAAAAATAATTTTTTCCCACAATGGTTATTTTTAAATCAAAATCCCAATGAATGAAATTACATTAAATTAAAAATAAATTTACATTGATTTAATATAATTAGTTATATAACATATATAAAGTACTAGTATATACACCACACAAAATAACTATAGGAGAAATATAGCATACGGATCATGAAAAAAAAAAGTTAGATGAGAAAACATTACCAATGGTCCAACATCTTTCTAATGTGTTTATTCATATTGTATAATAAATTTATTGTAAGGTAAATATATTAAATAACCATATTAATATATATAATACAATATTTTTTTATTTATGTTTCTTTGTAAGTATTTTATTAATAATTCCTTTCTTAAATTACAATTTTTAGTAATAATTACTTTTTTTCATGTCTTTTTTTTGGTGATTTATTCCATTATCTTTTATCAATTTTAAATAATCATACGATTGTAAAAAATATAAAAAATATAATATATATTTTATATATATGTATTTATATTAATCGATTAATTTTAATGATAGAAAATTTTTTATGCTATTCATGTAGATGGTATGATGTACATACGCATAAACATTGGATCCATTTTCACCATAGTTGAAATTTAAAGGAAATAATGATTAAATCACTATTACAAAATTTATATTAATTTATATATATCTTTTGTTTTAATTAAATATATTCTTTTTTTCGATCCCTATAAAACCCAAATAAAACACTCCTAACATCGCTACATAGATGTGATTCTCCACAGAAAGAAAAAAGAAATATAATAGTTTTCAAAAAGATATTAGGGTAATGATAATTATATGAAACTATATTCATTGACTATGGTTAGGTGATAAATATCACATATATTCATTACAAATTTTCATTAGAACCTTCCTTTTATTTCTTGTGCGTAGAACAAATCAAATCGTGTCGTAAGGAGGTAGTCTGATGTACAGAAGAGTGAAAGTATCATATCCCACCATAGAATGGAATATAAGGTGATATAATTTATAAAATGATCCAAAAGTATAATGAAATAATTAATCTGAAATTAATATTTTAAATACATCATTATATAGAACATTTTTTATTGGTGATAGATAACAAATAACATCAGTTAATGAGGTTGAAGTCTTCAAATTTCATGATAGAATGTTTCATATACCATTTTATGGATATAGAGATAAATATACATTATTCTATTAAGAAGATACAATATAAATACAAATGAGGTAATATTGTTATTATATTAGCAAGATTGAAAAATATTTGAAGGATATGGATGAAAAAATAATATATAAATATTCATTTAAGAAAGTTAAATCCTCTTCAGATGAACCCTTTATATTCTCATTAAAACTATTAATAGGATTTATTTTTGATGAAATAACTACATATATGATATTATTATAATTGAAGGTTAATTATTTTGGTAGGTCTTCAAAAACCAAAAGGTTTTATATGATTGTATATGAGGGAGGATGGGGTGGTTTGTTATATGTTGGGGGGAGGAGACACACAGAAAATTTTAAAATAATAACATGCACCCATGGATTTCACATGAAAAAAGGATAAAAATATAACATTATTGACAATTAAAGGTTAAATGTTTAGAATATGTTTATATAAATAGGTTTTTCCATTGTATATTTCATTTTTAACCATTATATTTATAGTTTAACACCAAAATAAATATGTTTTTACCTTAATCATGTAAGTTAATATTTTTTTGTTTTCATTATAATTTATGGGATAAAATAAATTTAAACTAATATATTACATAAATTAATAATATTTTAAAAATATAATAAATTTTGAATAATTCTATTCCAATAAGCAGTAATTTTTTTTTAAAATTAAACATAGGGATACATTAAAAACAATTATTTTTAAAACAAAGTTTTATTAGACATTCAAAAAAATTTATATATGAATTCAATATGAAATAGATTTAAAAGGCAATAATTTGGTTAATGGAAATATAATTGGAATATTTTTCTTTAAATTATATTTAAAATAAAATTTAAAATATTATGTAATTTAAATTGATAGTAGTTTTCATTAAAAAAATATATTTTCACAATCGATCAAAAATTGTTACTTTGATAATGTAATTAAAAATTAACAATTTTTTAATGTAGAATTTACCAATAAATATTATTTGGTAAAATAAATTTTCTATAAGTGGTAAAAATTATTTTTTTTTGTGAAATGAGTGACTAATTTTCATTTTAGAAATAATCAGTTTTACAAAAAACCATTATTTTTCCATAAATTGTATTCATTTTATTTATTATATATACATAAATGTTTAAATTATTTTTTATATTTCAAACCAAATTATATTCACAATTTAGTCAACCCTATTCTTACATTCTAACATAATAAATATATTATGATAGACATGTTTTCATAATAATATTTTAATAGAGTATAATGTATTATTTAAACCTACTGTTGTCTGCATCACAAGCTATTAATAATACATAATTTATTTATAATTAAATATATCCTATTGTTTAAGGATATTAATATTTATTCTATTAATGGAGTTTCATGTCATATATGCTATAGGAGTTGATGTTTCTCTTAAAATCTAGCAACATTAAATTATTTCACCACTCTGATGAAATAAACATCGATTCCATAATAAAATATTGTTCCAAATTATAATGAGTTAGATAAAAGAGGGAATATAATAATAATTTGATGTATATTTGAAATAAATATCATCTAATCACACACATAATTTATTTATATAAATGGTAAATTGGAGTGGGAAGGTCCAATAGTCTCCATCTCATATTTCAGCTATTCTTCTAAAACAAAAGGGGGTCAATCCCACAAATGAAATTTAAAAAATTCCAATAAATTTCATAGCATGAACCAAGTTATAATTCTATACATTATTAGGATTAGTCTTCATTTCATCCATTTTCCCAATTTTCACAACCTCTATAAGGCCCCAAGTTTTCATAGAAGATAAGGATCCATTATTGTTTTGTTTAAATTCTTAAATATGGCCTAATATTAATTCCATTTGAGTTCAAGGGTGTATTATACGAGTATGAGGATTGTATGGAGCATAGAACCCATGATTTTGGGTGAAGTAATCCTAGATCATGGTTAGTTTAAACCATGTTGGGCAGGCTACATAGTCTGAAAACCCATCGAAGGCATGGATGTATAGTAGAATGATCTCACACAATTTAGTGAAACTGTGCAACTTGATGTGATGGTCTTATAAAAATGACTAAAATTTTGACATTTGGGGTTTTTCATGGTTTTCCAAGGTTAGTAAAATGTCAAAAAAAACTGTGCGGATTTCCCCTTTTATATAGCTAATCATTCACTGTTGGTGCCCTATTTGGATAATTTTGCCTCCCAAATCATGAGACAGTAATAATTTTTTTAGTTTTATAATATTAAATAAAATTAAAATATTTTTTATAATTATTCTCTAATTTATTCTCCTATACATAAATATGTCAATTAGAGAGATCCCCTTCATGAATATTCTTCGATTTGACATTACTCCCCATAATATATACGATTCATGATTCTCTTTTATTATTAGATCCACATTAGTGAGTACTCAATTCCATTTTATATTTATTTGTTCTTTTGGATATCAGATCCTCTATTATGGTGAAAGATAAATTTATGTAATTTTAGGTTCTTCATCTATTCTTCATTTTTTTTCTTCAAATCTCAGTCGAATCAGGAGTTGATACAATACAAGCTCACAACTACCGAGCCATGATAGCTGGAGGTTTGGTGATTTATTAGCCAAATATACATATTTCTTCTCACAGAACATTATGGGACGACCCCAATAATGAAATGATAAATTGAATTTGGCTAATTATGACCTATAAGGTTGTCCATTACTTCCATTTCGATGAGCCTATTTTTTTCTCCCTAACCAATGAAACCCATGGGGTGTGTCATATAACAACCAATGCATATACCTTAATAGACCATATATAGTGTGTGTTGTTATGAATTCCATGTTATATAAAACCAAATTATAAATAAATTGGTTGAATAGGTAATGGAATACCTCCCTTGAATGTTGATGCTTCTAATTAAATTGTATGTATAGAAATGGTATTTCATAAATGGTATTGATTGAAATTGAAAATATGAGTGGGTGTTCTCATTGAATGTCTTCAATCACGAATTGTGGATAAATTTGTTGTTTTACTCATTATTTTCTAAATATAGTAATTACATAAATGGATAGTCCCATGTTGTATGAATGAATTATTTAATGAAATATGGAATGATTATATAGATTCATTTGATGATGATCCATGAATCTTAGATGTGGTAGTGAAATCATTGGATAGGGTATGCTCCTTTTTTCATCATTCCATGGGATGCCTTAGGTCATGCTACCCCTAGGGTTAGTTAATGTTGGATTCACATAGGAAATGTCTGGTTGACAAGCTCCAATGACTCCAACCATTACCTATCTGTTTTCCATCAAGATGATCCTGGGACATGATGAGGATGTATTGGAAATCAAAACCAAGGATCCAATCTTTTATGGTCGGTCACCTTGATTATTATGGAATGGACATGAGAAATATGATATTCTTATTTAACTGACTCAATCATGTATGTTTTGACAAATTATATTGTACGACATGGTCATGGTTGATATGGTTCTCTGGTTTTCATGATAAATTTTTTGTGCATATTCTACATTATGTGAAGCTTACTTGTATGATGAGGATGGGCATCTATTAGAGAGGGCATGATATGTCATTCAATTTTACTTGTATTCTAGTAAATACTTGGAATGGGTACTTAGTTTCATTTACTTCATACATGTACACTTTCAAACTATTAGAATATTATGTTTTAGATCCAGGACATGTATAGATCTTAAAAAGGATACATGATGGGATATTATCTCACATCCTATTCAGGCTCCCGTTGGGTACTCAAAAACACTATTTGGATGTAGGTATAGATAAGTACAAGAACCCCCAATTTGATTTTTGATTTGTTCTATGTGTAGAAGATGAAGAGCATGAAATTGTGTTAATTCTTGTGATGCTATTCGGATATAGCACTTTTGGTATATTGGTGTTTTAGTTACATTTATTGTAATGAACTTTTATGTACATATCTTTCTATTTTTTTAGATACCTTCCATGTTCAAATTTTCATATTGTATTCCTTTTTCATTGAAATAAATTCTTTCATGGTATATATTTTTAGTATTTTATTATTTCTTCGGCTACCTGTTCGACATTGGTATTCTACTTGCTTTTAAATCTGAAGATAACAACATAGTTTCACTATATACACTCCTCGTCAGTCGCTGCTAGTCTATATCCTCTAGAATTTTTGGAGATACTATTAACTCCATGTTTCCTACCATGGTAGGAGAAATTAGTGGTTCCATCAGGGTTCGGGACATTACAATGTGAAATGAGAGTTTCTAGTTTCGTTATTCATTATATGGAAACAATACTAAGTGAATGTAAGTAATTGTACATTTTCAATGAGTTGTTCCAAGAAATATATAAACCATGTACCGAAAAATTCCAAGTTTCCACTATTAATTTATCTATTTTATATATTTTTCTAATTTACAGTTTATTTAATTCCACTATTGGGTGAGGCACATGATTTGTGATGTTATTTTTTTAATGATTGTTGGATATATTTCTATTGTGACCCAATGTGATGAGGGTATGAAATATCGTGCATAATTGTTAATAAATTTAATGATCTATATCCCAATCATTATTCCATGTTATTTAGGTTGAATTACATGGTTTCATGTTGTTTTGATAGGTTTCATTATAGTCACACATGTTATCTTGAAATGTACTCTGGAAATTGTTATGGTGTGAATTGGGAGGAAACAATGACTTGGATCAAGGGAATTATTGGAATTAATAATTTGAAATTTCATGGAGAATATAGGTTAAGATTTTTATAAAATTGTGATTTAATAGAAATGTAAATTAACTGAATTGGAATGGATAATTGAACATTGAAATATAGACATGACTTATACTAAGATTTTGAGTGGTAATGATGTAGTGTCTCTTGTCGTCTATGTTGATTTTAGTTATACAGTCATGGATTTATGAGATGGTTGGGGGTTTAAATTTTTTATAGGATGGTATTAACATGTTATATGATTTTGTGTTGGTTGCATTGATGTCATTATTTACTAAGTGGTGTCTTTGGAATAGTATAGAAATTCCAACATGGTGACCACCACTAGTATGACATGAGGGAAGTGAATAAAACAATATTGAAGTGGTTTTCTGTGAGATACTTGTGGATCCACTTCATGTGAAAACAATGAATCCATCTATTATTCTAGACCCATGTTAATGAGGTAATGTTTTATGGAGGTTTTTATCATTTCATGCAGAATATCAAGGAGCGTCGTAGCCTACATTTTCTAAGGCAGAGTTGATACCTATGTTCCATCATTAGAATCCTGTAATGTTTTATTTGATGGTGGTCCTTGGGATGTATATTTATGGCTTGAGACTATGCACTCAATCATTGAGAATCTTGAGACACCAACTTGGAGGAGACTGTAGGTAGATACATACATGATTTTGGGAGGGAAAAATGTCGTTGTTATATTATGATCTAGTTTAAAGTTTAGCACCCATGGTTTGAGGTATGTATCCTTTTAAATTTCTTTTTATATATATATAATTTGGTTGGGTTATGTTTTGAATGGTTTTAAAGTATTTTTGGAAGGTTTTAGATATTTTCTAATGGTGCAGAGTATGAGAATGGTTAGGGAAAACTGTGAAACATCCCTGGGAAATAGAGCACAACGAGGAAGCGACCAACAGATTGGAAAATAGTTATGGCACACAGATTTCGGAATCATGCAGCCATCCAAGATAAATTATGCAACATGGGAAAATGACATTATACATGGTTCGAACATGATTTGTGTAACTATGACGGTCAACCAACTTAGGCACTCCCTTTACATCGATGTAGGCACTAGGTTTGTGGAAAAAATTTGTAACCCAACATCTAAATATGATTAGTTTAAAAGTAGGGTTTAAAAAAGTCAGGGCTTAGAGTTTTCCCTAAACACCTCATTTCATAGAATATTCAGCCATATCTTGGTAATATCTATTCTCCAGGTTTGATGAATATATTCCATGTAACGACCCGAAATTTTGAATAAATCTTGTTTCCTAATTTTGTGTGTTATTTTTTTCATACTCAACAAAACTGTTTCATTTGATAACATGAGTGTAACTAAAATGAGACTGTTGGGTTTTGACTATTATATGACTGTTAGTCTGTATTACCGTTGACAACTGAATGTTGCAACGTTTTTCTCTAAATACATGTGACCTCGGATAATTAATATAGAAATGAAATTCGATGGCCTCATCCAGTATTCTCGACCCAATAGAATCCCATCTAACGGAACTTGGGAAGAAGGTAGCACCAGTGGGCTTTTCTCTGGACCAAACCCAAGCCGAACTTCATCGTGTGAAGCTAGAACGGAATCGTCTTCGAGAGAAGTTCAAACTGATAGAAATTACTACTCGTGCGATGTTGGCTGAGCCTCCCTCATATTCTCTCACCATATCACACCATACACATTGTTTCTTTGCTGGTGTGATAAGGGGCTTTGTAAAGAGTCTGTAACTGCCTTGTGTAATCCTTTGTTTTGAATAAAAAAAATTGATTTCTTCGTTATGATGAAGTTTATGAATTTTCATATGTCCGGATAAATATAGTTTGCATATTTTTGATGAAATTTATGGAAAGGATATTTTAAAAATGTTTATGTAAACCTTAAATATATAAAAATGTGTAATGATATTCAAAAAATGGTCTTCTACAATTATGTTCAGTATGAAATTTAGAGTCTAATAAGATCAACTTAATTTTTGATGAATTGTAAGTTATGAATAGTGATTTTATGCTTAGGATTAGTAATGTGACCAATTGGATTAGTAATCTCACTTAAAGAAAGTATTAATATAATCTAGGCACCTTGATTAAGTAATATGATTCAATAAAATGGTTAAATAACGGTTTCATAAATTATTAGCCAAGTATTAGTTTTTTGGGTGAATAGTGTTTTTTAATTAAAAAATAAATTAAAAATATTTAGAAAATTATTTTTATAAAATGGATTTCATTTTTCAACTCAGAGCATCGATATTATGTTAAGGTAATTTTTGGGGATTTTTCTGAGAAAAATGAATTTTTGATGAATAGTGTATTTATTTAAAAATTAAATTAAAAATATTTATAAAATTATTTTTATAAAATGGAGTTCATATTTGTAATCAGAGCATCGATATTTTGTTAAGGTGAAATTTTGGGATTTTTCTGAGAAAGATGAATTTTCAGTGAATAGTAAAAATGTAGTTTTAGGGTTTCAGTATGCTTAATGACATCATAACTGTATCATGATGATGTAATTAGATATATTAATGGTTTGCAGACCAAAGATGATGAATTACTGTATGGGGGGGCCCTCATGTGGGCTAACTCCATGGGAAATACCATTGAAGATCCCATGGTTTTTAGAAAACCACTTGTGAGGTGTCCCTTGGCCATTAATGCCTTGTCCCCTCACATTCCCTATAAATACCCACCCTTTCCTCCTTTAGTATTCACTCCCAACACTCCCCCAACGAATCTCTGGTCTCATTTCTTCCCAAGGATTCCTCTCAAGGTGCCCCCAAGCCCTCAAGGTCTTATCCTTTGATTTTTAAGAGTTACGTTTTAAGGTAAGGGATCCTACCTCCCTCTTCCTTTCCAAGTAATCTCTTTTATGTCATTTATTTTATGCTCCGTGCTCTTATGTTGGAGGATCTTCTTTTATATTCATCCTGCTGTATTTTTCATGTTTATATTATGATATACCCCCTCTTTCTCTCATCATTTCATTTTAAGAATGTTAAAGGGGCACCGTTAGGCTGCCGAATTTTTAAGGGATTCTTTCACCCTTCTCATGTTCTATTTTCATGTCATGTATTTCATGTTCCTTTTTATTATGTTTGGGTATGATATCTATATCTATTATATTTAATAGTTATGTTTATATGATGAGAGACCCTATTTTATCTCTCCAATTCAGTATTTTGAAGTTTTACGTGGCGCAGTTAGGCTGCCGATTTTTTAAGGGATTCGTTCACCTTTCTCATTTTTCAAAGTTCTATTTTCATGTCAATTCTTTCAAGTTCCTTTTTATTATGTTGGGGTATGATCTCTATATCTATCATACTGAAATCTTATTTTCATATGATGATAGACCCTATTTTATCTCGTCAATTCAGTATTTTGATGTTTTAAGTGGCGTCGTTGGGCTGCAGAATTTTTAAGGGATTCTTTCACCCTTCTCGTTTTCACGATCTATTTTCATGTCATGTTTTTAAAATTCCTTTTTATTATATTGGGGTATGATCTCTATATCAATCATACTGAACTATTATGTTCATATAATGAGATAAACTATTTTATCTTGTCAATTCATCTTTGGTTGATGTTTAAGTGACGCCGTTAGGCTGCCGAATTTTCATAAGAGAAATCTCATTTTTGTCTTCCCTCCATGTTATTTTATTTCATATTTTATGTATTTCAAATCTCATTACCATATTCTTATTTTCATTATATTATGTCCCTCTACTATTCTTTGGATCATTTATGAGTGGGTGACCTATTTACCCTCTCTTTTCAATGTTTTCTAAAACCCCGAAGCATTGTCGTTATGCTGCAGAATTTCCGTCTCAAATGTCTCTCTCTTGTTCTCAAATTATTTTATTTTATTAAGTGAATACTAAGAGATCTTCATTATAAATGGGTTTTCACATATATGCCAAAATGTTCTATTTTAAATTCTGGGATTTACATACATAAGACCCACTTTCCTTTTCCGTGGGGTTTAAGTAACATAAAGATCATGTCTTTAAAGTAGTTTTTAAAAGGTTATGATTATGGAATGAAACAAAATTATTTTATGCTATATGGGTTGTTTATGAAATTATTGATGATGATATATGTGGCTCACATGATAATAAAGGAAAATTTAAGGGTGTGCCCTGATAGTGCTCCAATTCATTGGGTAAAGACTTAATCTTTATAGATGACCATTTAGATTGATACTATGGTGAAAAATCATGGTAATTTTTATTGGCACCTTGGGGATGAACCTTGGTGAAACGGAAATGATTGTCTTTGTTAAATGTTGTTGCCACATCTTCATGTTATGAAATACGTTATTTTTATTATGATATGCCTCATTATTTATTTTTCATTCCTTAATGTTCTTTTTCATGACTTTTTTGATGTATCTCATGTTCACATGTTAAATGTTTCCCTTTTTTCCCTTACTGGGCCTTTTGCTCACCCTTTCCATAGATGTTTGCTCCCTGGTTATGAGATGATGTAATGAAACTTGGATGAACAAATAAAGAATCCTTTCAAGTGTTTAAAAAGAATGTTTTTCTCATTTAATATGTTCCTGGTCTCCAAGACACTAAACCTTAATGATCCTCAGTTATGTAAAATGTAATGAAAAGTTATGTTACCAAAAGGCGGGATGTTATTGTTGGTATCAAAGGATGGATTAGTTATTTGTGGAAATTAGGATATGAAAACTTTAGGAAGAAGCCTATAGAAAATTTTATAAATAGGAAATATTCCTGGTATTTTGGTGAGTATTGAGTAAGGGGTTGCCATGAAAATACATCCTTGTCTGGATACGAGCAGGTAGAGGTGGCAATGGCACAGATGTACATAGGGGTAAAACCCGAAAACAATGCTTTGAGCTAGACTCAAACAGGAGATGGTACATCACAACGGGCCTTTTTTGTACTCTTGGTTACAACACTCCCGGGGGATATGATTTGGTAAATTCATAATCTTAATATGAACCATTATTAAATGAACAAAGATAAAATAAAATAACTATTCACATAAGAATATATGATCATGGATAACCTAGATTGGAACATAGGGGATCACAAGTAAGGGTATACTTTTCTTCTACAAGTTTATCCTTCTATGCTTAAAGTTTCCTTTTAATGATTATTGAATAAGTATTCAAGACCGTAATTATACATTCTTTTCTTAGTTAATGGTGGGAAATGGAAAAACATGTCCCAACAACCAATGTGATAGGAAATGCGACGATTGCCGTATTAATCTGATAAAGATGATTTGGGTATTAAAAGATGATTATTATTTTGGAAGACGTTCACTATTTTGTGGACCCTATATGATCGAGGAAAATAGATTACTACAGTATTTTTGTTGAGGAGTAATGGTTGACTTATATTTTGAAGAATCGATGAATTTAAGGTGGAATTATAGTAATTTATGTTACTTATGGAAACGATTAACCTATCATGGGTAAAATGGGTTTAGGTTAGATAATTTTGTTATAAGATGTTAGGGGTGGTTGATTTTGTTTGGAGATGAACGATGAAGTTTATTTTGGAAGACTATGTTATCAAATCCTTCTTGTATTTGGGATTCAATCATAGTTTGGTTTATTTTGAGGAATTTTAAGGACAGTTATTTATTGAATGGTCTATTATGAACATTGGGTAGTACCGTGGATCTTTGAAGATTTAAAGTAGTTTTCCTTCCTCTTGGGTTCTTTCTTTTGGAAGAGTCGTTTTATCTTACCCTTTCTGTTTTTGGGATAATGTTTAAAGATATAAGAAATAGATAGTTAATCTTTAGTGGATTATGTGATTCTCTATAAAATGATTCGTGAGCTTTGATGAGACCAAGTATTTTTGAATGCTCACCATTTGGAGAAAAGATTAGTTTTGGGAGAAACATAATAAAGGATGAAACTCTACTTGAAGGTAGGTATATTTCCCTGTGTTTTATTCTAGGTAGTAAATGAATTCAAAAATGTTACCTGTTAACGTTACTTACTGGGAAATAAAATATCATTTAACCCATCATAAGTTTGTGATTTTCTTGTTGTTAACTTTCTCCTAATCATGTTTTCTATAACTCTCCCTTAGAACATGACCCTTTGTTTTTTCTTCCATATCCATTTTTTCCTACATGGAATCCTTGTATGGGTTAACTCGGGTGGCCTTTGTACTTCCTTTTCATCATTTTAAAGTAATAGTGTTACTAAATCTTTTTCCGATGTGGGACTTTCAATTAAATTTCAAAACCCAATTTTTAAATAAATTGTGAGGATGCAATTTCTTAAGGAGGGAAGATTGTAACGACCTGAAAATTTAAATAAACTTTGTTTCATAATTTTGTGTGTTGTTTTTTTCATACTCAACAAAACAGTTTCATTTGGTAACATGAGTATAATTAAAATGAGACTGTTGGGTTTTGACTATTATATGACCGTTAGTCTGTATGACCGTTGAAAACTGAATGTTGTGACTTTTTTCTCTAAATACAAGTGACCTTGGTTAATTAATATAGAAAGGAGATTTGATGTCCTCATCCAGTAGTCTGGGGCCAATCGAAGCCCATCTAACGGAACTTGGGAAGGAGGTAGCACCACCGGGCTTTGCTCTGGACCAAACCCAAGCTGAACATCATCATGTGAAGCTAGAAAGAAATCGACTTCGTGAGAAGTTCAAACTGATAGAAATTACTACTCGTGTGATGTTAGCCGAGCCTCCCTTAGATTCTCTCACATTATCACACCTTACACTAAGGTCCTATGCTGGTGTGATAAGGGGCTATGTAAGGAGACCATAACTGCCTTGTGTAATCCTTTGTTTTAAATATAAATTTTGATTTCTTCTTATGATGATGTTTATGAATTTTCAAATGTCCGGATAAATATAGAATGCATATTATTTATTAATTTTAGAGAAAGGATGTTTAAAAAATGTTTATGTAAACCTTAAGTAATTAAAAATGTGTAATGATTTTCAAAAAATGGTCTTCTACAATTATGTTCAGTATGAAATATAGAGTCTAATAAGATCAACTGAATTTTTGATGAATAGTAAGTTATGAATAGTGATTTTATGCTTAGGATTAGTAATGTGACCAAATGGAATAGCAATCTCACTTAAAGAAAGTATTAATATAATCTAGGCTCCTTGATTAAGTAATGTGATTCAATAAAATGGTTAAATAATGGTTTCATAAATTATTAGTCAAGTATTAGATTTTTTCGGGTCAATAGTAATTTTTTAATTAAATATTAAATTAAAAATATTTATAAAATTATTTTTATAAAATGGATTTCATTTTTGAACTCAGAGCATCGATATTATATTAAGGTAATTTTTGCAGATTTTTCTGAGAGAAATGAATTTTCAGTGAATAGTGTATTTATTTAAAAATTAAATTAAAAATATTTAGAAATTTTTTTTATAAAATGGAGTTCATATTTGTAATCAGAGCATCGATATTTGGTTAAGGTGAAATTTTGGGATTTTTCTTAGAAATATGAATTTTCAGTGAATAGTAAAAATGCAGTTTTAGTGTTTCAGAATGTTTAATGACATCATAACTGTGTCAAGATGATTTAATGAGATATTTTAAGGGTTTGTCGACCAAAGGTGATGCATTATTGTATGGGGGCCCCATGTGGCCTAAATCCCTGGGAAATACCATGGGAGAGCCCATCGTTTTGAGAAAAACACATGTGAGGTGTCCCTTGGCCATTAATGCCTTGTCCCCTCGCATTCCCTATAAATAACCACCCTTTACTCCTTTAGTATTCACTCCCAACTCTCCCCCAACGAAGCTATGGTCTCATTACCTCCCAAGGAGTCCTATCAAGGTGACCCCTATCCATCAAGGTCCCAACCTTTGAGTTATAAGAGTTACGTTTTAAGGTAAGCGATCCTACCTCCTTCTTCCTTTTCAAGTAATCTCTTTTATGTCATTCATTTTATGCTCCATGCTCTTTTGTTGGAGGATGTTATTTTATATTCATCCAACTGTATTTTTCATGTTTATATGATGAGAGACCCCCTATTTCTCTCATCATTTAATTTTAAGAATGTTAAAGTGGTGTCGTTAGGCTGCCGAATTTTTAAGGGATTTTTCAGCCTTCTCAAGTTCTATTTTCATGTCAAGTATTTCAAGTTCCTTTTTATTATGTTGGGGTATGATAACTATATCTATAATACTTAACTCTTATGTTCATATGATTAGAGACCCTATTTTATCTCTTCTATTAGGTATTTTTATGTTTTACATGGTGCCGTTATGCTACCGAATTTTTAAGGGATTCGTTCACCTTTCTCATTTTTCAAAGTTCTACTTTCATGTCAATTCTTTAAAGTTACTTTTTATTATGTTGGGGTATGATCTCTATATATATCATACTGAACACATATTTTTATATGATGAGAGACCCTATTTTATCTCTTCAATTCAGTATTTTGAAGTTTTACGTGGTGCCGTTAGGCTGCCGATTTTTTAAGGGATTCTTTCACCCTTCTCGTTTTCAAGATCTATTATCCTGTCAAGTATTTCAAGTTTCTTTTTATTTTTTTGGGGTATGATCTCTATATCTATCATACTGAAATATTATTTTCTTATGATTAGATACCCTATTTGATCTTTTCAATTCATTTTTGGATGACGTTTAAGTGACGTCGTTAGGCTGCCGAATTTTCATAAGAAAAATCTCATTTTTCTCTTCCCTCCATGTTTTTTAATTTCATATGGTATGTATTTAAAAATGCATTACCATGTTCTTATATTCATTATATTCATTCTCTCTGCTGTTATTTGGATCATTTATGAGTGGGTGACCTATGTCCCCTCTCTTTTCAATGTTTTCTAAAACCCCGAAGCATAGTTGTTATGCTGCATAATTTTCATCTCAAATGTCTATCTCTTATTCTCAAATAATTTTATTTCATTAGTTGAATACTCAAAGATCTACCTTGTAAATGGGTATTCACATATATACCAAAATGTACTATTTTAAATTCTGGGATTTACATACATAAGACCCACATTCCTTTTCTGTGGGTTTTAAGTGACATAAATATCATGTCTTTAAAGCAGTTTTTAAAACGTTATGATTATGAAATGAAACCAATTAATTTTATTCTATACGGGTTGTTTATGAAATTATTGATGATGATATATGTGGCTCACATTATAATAAAAGAAAATTTAAGGGTGCGCCCTGATAGTGATCCAATGCATTGGGTAAATACTTAATCTCTAGAGATGACTATTTAGACAGATGCCTTGGTGAATAACCAAGGTAATTTTTATTGACACCTTGGGTATGGACCTTGGTGAAACGGAAATGACTGTCTTTGTTAAATGTTGTAGCCACAACTTCACATTATGAAATACATTATTTTTATTATTATATGCCTCATGATTTCATTCTCATGCCTTAAAGTTATTTTTCATTACTTTATTGATGTATCTCATGCTCACATGTTAAAAGTTTCCCTTGTTTCCCTTACCGGGCCTTTTTCTCACCCTTTCAATTGATGTATGCTCCCAGGTTATGAGATGATGTAATGAACCTAGGATGAACAAATGAAGAAGCCTTTCAAGTGTTTAAGAAGAATATTTTTTCTCATGTAATAAGTTCCTGGTTTCCAAGACACTAAACCTTTAACATCCTTAGTTTTGTAAAATGTAATGAAAAGTTATGTTATAAAAAGGCAGGATGTTATATTCCAACCATTTTGGATGCGATTCGAAATATTTTTTATGGTCCAGTGATTGGAATTATCACTTCGTAAGTCTCCTCTCTTGGATGGTTCTTGTTTTTAAATAGATATAATTCTCCCCCATCCAAATCTCATAGATATAACCAAATCACAGGTTATCTACAGTTTTTGTCCAATATTATTGATATTTGGCCTTTTTGAATTTAGGAAATTGGATATATGGTTGCTATATGGATGTTGCACTCGGATTTGAGGTTCTTTTGAGTCATCGGTCAATTTCTCCAAACCATATAGCTCTGTGTCATCAATATCATCTTTATATTTATAGAAATGGAATACATTATTTCTAATTAATATTTATTGATTGAAATTTATGGTTTTTATAATTTATGAATATTTTAATGGAACCCAATTTGTGATTATTTTTGGATTTTAGGGAAAATGGTAATTTTATTTGAAATTTTATTTAGTGATGGATTTTTAATTGGTGATTTTAAAATAGTGATTTTAAAATAAGTGGGTTGGTTTGATTTTTGGAAATTGTGTAATAAAAATATTATTCATTATATTGTGGTTTTTATTGATATGATGTATGGTGTGGATGTGGCCTAATGTTGTTTTAAATAAATGTGAATTTATTTAAATGGGTTACCATATTTTTGAAATTGTGGTTTGGTTTATAGGGTATTTTGGTTGGAAATTTTTATCATCGAATGTTGTATGTAAAATGTTGATAAGATATTGGAAATTGTAATTTGGAATGTTGATTTGATTTTCAAAATTTTTTTTGGTATGGTTGCTTGCATAAGTGGTTAAGAAAGTGTTGTATTGGATTGATTATGGTCATCATGTACCACCATCAAGTGGTAGGGATGTACCAATATAAAATAGTATCAGTTTTGGATGAGAATTTACTCCATTAATGGACACCATGATAGTGTTATTGGTTTTTTATTATAGTTGTTTTGTGAATCTAGAGAAGCAAGATGAATTGGGTTATTCCAATGGGTGATGGTAAATTTGATAGAGATGTGTTTTTTTTTTCTTTCATTGGATTGGTGTTGATTTGGGAACATGTGATTTGATAAGGGTGTGTTTGGATTTATTAAAATTTTTACGTTGTTTTTGGTTTTATATTAAAAAAATTTATAATTTTTCTATCCGATTTTATCCTAGTGTCATGTGAATGGAATTAATTTATGGAAAACTGAATAAGAATTACTACTCTCCCCCTACTTTTACACAATACAGGTTAAATAGATGTTGTATAATGAGACATAGCGAAGTTATGTCATCTCATTTTGGTAGTGGTTCTTTGTGATTCTTGGATGGTATTGTGTTTCTTGGAGTATAGTTGAAGGTGTGGAGATATAGATTTATGTCATAACATCCTTGGGTTTTGTTGTTTAGTCTTCATCATGGTACTCCAATATGGGGATTTTGTGGTTTTGTTTTTTTTGTTCGTTTGGTATTGTTGTATTTTTTAATATTCATGAGATAAATCATGTAGTGTTTTTAATTAAAGGCACATTTGGTGGGTTATCTTCATTTCAATGATAAATCCTTCCCTAACTATTCTTGAATCCATTGTTATTTATTGGATGCATATACCTCCACAGTTATTTCGCTTAAGGACCAGTAAAACCTCTACCTCAACTCAATCCAATGAGGATGGGTGGGTTGTTTGAAGTGTTTTAAATTTCTTTGGCCAATTACTTTTAATTTAAATATTTCTTGTTTGATTCTATGAGTTGGATTTTGGTAATTGAGTTTTCATTCATTCTTGGTTTATCCCTTTATTTGGGATGATAGAAAGGATTTGGATTTTCAGAACATGAAATGTATATCATAAAATGATGTATATAACCCATTTATACTAAATATAATTTTTCTAGGTATTTTTGTAAATAACGGTTTTAAAAATACTTATAAGAGAATCATCTCATTTTTATTGCTGTAGCCAAATAGATAAGCATGAAATTGATGGTGGAAATTAAATTCCACTATGACTTCATATTTCATTTGTAATATTGATTTATTTGTGGCATGAATTTTTTTATTTTTTAATAAAATATAATTTTTTTCAAACGCACAATTTTTAAAATAAAATGGTTCTATTATTTTGAAAATATTTTGATTTATAAAATATGGGAAATATTAAAAAAAGGATTAACAAGGTAAAAAATGATAATGTTGGAATGCATGGGTGTGATAGTAGATATGGGATGAATTTGGTTGTGTAAGCCATCAATTTCTAGGGAGTGGGACTTATGATGGTATTTATGGTATTAGAAATGGAATTAAGTGGGCATCATAGTGACCAGGCAGAGGCTACTGTGGAAAATGTGGTAACCTCAGAACCCTTAGTGAACCTTAAGCTACTGAAAATCATAATCCAAGCTTTAAAAGCTATTGAAGGTTCGAATATAAGGGATGAGATGAGGAATTTGGATCATTCAGTTTAGTTTCAAAAATATATTCATCCCATTTTTGTGTTGATTTATTTCTGGAATTCGAAAAAGAATGGTTAAACATGAAAAATATAATATTCTATTTTCAAGGAACACTTGTGTACTTGAATGTAAGGTTGAAAATGTATATGCTGGAAGATCTTGCAAAATAGTGGTGGGAATTGGTGGACCCGATAAAGGAATGAAATGTGAGGGTTTTTTAGGGATTTATTAACAATCAATTATAACCTCACATCTTCAAAATTAAGTAGAAAATAGAATTATTAAGCATGAATCAAGGGTTCTGGTCAGTAATGGAGTATGAAAATAATTTCATGTACATAGACAATTATTTCAACTATGGTTGTGACTAGTGCATCCCTGAATGTAATGACCCGACCACTCTAGACTGGTGTCAGTTCACTACTTGTTATATTGTCATGGTTAGAAGGAATAAAAATCCTAAAGTAATGATTAGTTTAGTAGTCTTGAAGAATCAAGATATGTAGATGTTAATGAATTTACATTGTAAATGTTTACAAAATACTATACATAATGAAAACTAAAAACTGCTTCAATGAGAACTCAATAAATTATCTTCTCCTTGTCACATGTTTAACGTAAACAATGAAAGGGGTGATATCAAACACACCATAAGTATTAAAATCGTGGAATAATTAATCAATAATAAGTGAATTGTAAACAATTTGACATAATCAATATGGCATGGTGAATAAATGAAAAACTCACTCCCTTAATAATCTGAGAATGAAACTGCATCCATATATTTTTCCATAATGAAAACCTAATGGATAGTAAAAATGATAAATGAATAAGGAAAATTCTTATTATTTCTACATTATGTATCAGGAACATGAAACTATAATACCATAAAAATGGTTTTTGACTATGGGTTGAAACCTATCTGATTTTTGGAAATAAACTCGAAGTGTTTGCCGCCAACTGATTTGTCCAATGAGACCTACTAATGCATCAATGGGTTGTAGTGGGGCCCATCCACATCATCATCCAAATAAATTTTTTACATAGATTCAGCAGAAGAGATACATGAATTCACATTATTTGTATAGAATAGAGGATTCAAAGTCATCAATATGTCCACATCCAAAACCACATTCAAAATAAATACCATAAGTAAAATGGCATACGGCCTAGACAACAGTCATATCGATGATATGAAAATATGGATATTTAAATGGAATATAATTTCAATTTAAATGTGATCCCAAATGGGCATTAAGTAAACTACATAAGAAAGAGTAGGTGCACAATACTAAGAAAGTCACAATGATGTGAAAATGGAGACAAAGCTCGTTACCACGTTGTAATCAATTGAGTTGTATGACCAAAATATAACAACAACCAAATAAATCACATATTACCATGATTATAAAATGAATCAAGATAATATATATCTAATGGAAGTATAAATATACCATATATAATAAATAAGTGGTAAACAATTGAAATCTCATATAATTGTATGTGACATGAGAAAACCCTTTCCAACATTTCAGCATGGTTACGAGTGTTCTTGTGAAAGCATAATGATAGGTAAATGGGTATACCATTATTTATATGTCAAACGGTTTTTATGGGGGAGGTGAGAAAACATACCCCATCATTGTGCATTAAAATTAAAAAAGCACAACATATGAGCGATTCTTGGACAAAAGTGAGGGAGAGGATCCCTTACCTTACGCTCAAAGGTGTTATTGTCTGTTCTTAATGACCTGAATAATCAAATTTATCACCATTAATTAATAATTCCATAACCTCATAAACATTTAATTGATATGGTATAACCTTATTAAATTCATTAATGGACATTTTGATCTTTTTAAGAGAATTTATTTTATTGTTTTGGAAGCATATTCATTCTTGGTTTCATGATTTGTTTACTTGTATTCATGAATTGAAGATCATTTGAAATATGGATAACATCCATAATTGTTAATATAAATAATCAGTGACATTAATAATAAATAAATGGATATATAATTATTATGGTTCTATTCCATGAGGATGACTCGTTCGATGATTTAAAAATAAACTCTTGGATTTCGCATTGCGGTTTTGTGCACAATTAACTTGTTTTGTATTATTATTCCATATTATTAATTGGTAAAGATTATAGAACCTTAATTGAGAAAATATTCATATATTATGACCGGTATCAACCATTGAAGAGGTATCATGACCAGTATTGATGATAGTAATGAAAATTGAAAACTCATCTTCCTTGAGTGTGATAAATTTACGCATCCCAGACTACGTTTGCATTTATTGTATAAAATGTGGAGAAAAAGAGAGATAATGATGAAATATTCCATTAGAACAATTAATATACTATACATGTAATTTACCATATTTATCATGGAATTTTTATGAGGTTAGGTGAGTAGGGAGAACAAAAGAATAATATTTTTTAAAAGAAATAGAATGAAAAGAGAAGGAAGGTTCATCTCTTGAGTACTCCTCCTTGAGAATCTCCATAAGGCCTTTATTTTTGGAATTTTGGTGAGACTAGAAGCTCATGGACGTGGGAGAGATCTTGGGAAGATTATTTGGTAGAATTTTTGAATGGATTGATGTTTGAGTGGGGTGGGAGGAAGTGGTGGTGAGGGTTGGTTTATATAGTGAAGGGGAGAGGAGTTTTCTTAATATTATAAACATAAATTTATTATTTCCTCTAAGACAACCAATAATGAGTATTTCCTGTCCATGAACAGTAATATATGTCTCTATAATTGATCCAATTGGTCATACATATGCAGATCATCCTCAATGGCTCAATAAATTCCTTATTTAGTAGTTATCGTAAATTATCATATTTTACTAATCATCAAAAATTTAAGTATTACAGAAAAATCCCAAAAATACACCCCAACCATTTATTAACATTTAGAATCCAAAATTGAATTCCATTTTTCAAAAATAATTTTCTATATATGATTAGTTAAATATTTAATTAAAATAATTATTTAATGAAAATTAATAAATATTTAAAATATTCATTTTCATTTTTATGTTTCCTAAATTCATTTATACATTCAAGGGCATGGATTCCATTCATAAGAGTCTTACTAATATTCATAAGGTTAAATTACTATTCCTAAGAGTATGTTACTATTCATAAGGGTATGTTACTATTCACCAAAAAGTAAATTAATTCTATCAAACTCTAATTATCATCGTAATCACAACCGTGTATGTTAGAATTTTAAAATTCAAATCAATGTGATGACAAATATTATATTTATGGATAGTTTATTGATATCTCATATAAGTAAACATGTTTTGTTCTTTATAGGCACAGTGATTCATGAATTATAGGCTATAACCTGAATGTATTTAAGAGAAACATACCATCAAATGTTTGGGGTTCTACATTATTCCCTCCTTTGGAAATTTCGACCTCAAAATTATTCATTTACAAATCACACCAAAAAGATGTGGGTGGTTCTTCTTCATAACATCCCCAGGTTCCTATGTTGCTTCCTCTATATTCTACTTTTTCCAAATAACCTGTAATATACAAGTAGTCTGATTTATCCATACCTTCTCCATTGTGTCATGAATTTTGATAGTATCTTCACTGTATGATAAATCAAATTCCAGTTTCATTTTATCATATGTGAGTACATGCATTGGGTCAGGCTTGTATTTTTTCATCAATGACACATGGAACACATCACAAACTTTGGGGAAACTTGGAAACATTTCTAAACGGTAAGCTAAAACTTTGATTCTTTCTATATTTTCAAATTATCCGATGTACCTGTGGCTCAGTATCCCATTTTAACCAAACCTGAAGATAGCCTTTCATTGAGATACATTCAGAAAGACATTATCTCTCACTTGGTTTTCCATATCCTTTCTCTGGTTGTCAGCATAACTATTCTTCATACATTGGGATTATTTTATATGGGCTTCGATTTTACTCACCTTTTACAGGGACTCTTAAATATGTTCATGGACTATAAGATTTCTCTCACCTATAATATTCTAACAAGTTGGAGTTCAAAATATCCTTCCATATAATGATTCATATAGAGAAATTTGAATACTAGAATGGAAACTATTATTGTATGAAAATTCCAACAAATTCAAGTATTTAAACCTCATACCTTAAATGTCCAGAGAAAATGATCTTAGTATGTCTTCCAGAGTTTGAATATTTCTTTTAGACTATCCGTCAGTTTGAGGGTGATAAGCAGTACTCATACGAAGCTCAATATTCAATTCCTTACGGACAATTTTCCATAATTTTGATGTAAATCGGGGATCTCGATCATACACAATTGATTGAGGTTCCCCATGAAGTCTTACAACATCATTAATATAATGTCCTGTCATGCGCTCAAGTGGTATATTCTCTCTTATTGGATGGAAAGGTGCTGATTTTGTGAGACGATCAACAATTACCCAGAATGCATCATTCATTCTCGGTTTCCTTGGAAGTCCAGTGAAAAAATCCATAATATTGTTATCTCACTTCCACATATTAATGAATAGAGGTTTCATCAAAACATTGGGATATTGTCTCTCTACCTTCACTTATTGACACACCAGACACCTTGACATGTATTCAGCAATTTCCCATTTCATATTATCCCACAAATAATGTTCTTTCAGATATCTATAAATTTTTGTGCTACTCGACTTTATAGGGAAATTTAAACTATGAGCATCTTCTAAACGTTTCCTTTTTAGCTCAGGTACTGATGGAACAAAAAAACCTCTTACCAAATTTTAGAAGTCCTTCCTCATACATAAAGTCTGCCAATATCCCATACTTGACATCATTAATTATTTTCTGTAGATTCTTGTCAATAGATTGGTAGAATTTTATCTTATATATTATATATGGTTTAGAAATCATTTGAAAAAGGATATATGTTTCCCCTTCCTTAAAATTCCCATATCAATCTTTATAAGATCCATGAATATATGATCACTCTCAATCCTCATTTGTGTTAGAAGTCCACGATCTTTCCTACTTAATGCAACTGCACCCTTATTTTCTTTTTAGGGGTGGCAATGTATTGAAAAATCACATTCTTCGAGTAACTTGATCCATCTCATTTGAATCATGTTGAATTCTTTCTTTGTGAATATGTATTTCAAACTCTCATGGTCCATATAAATCTCACATCTTTCTTCATTGAGATAATGTCTCCATATTTTCAGAGCAATGATTACGCAGCTAACTCAAGATCATGAGTTGGATAATTTTCATCATGAGTCCTCAAATGTCTTGATGCATAAGAAATAACTCTATCATTTTTCATAAGTATGCAAACCATTCAATTCTCTGATGCATCGCTGTACATTATAAATCCATCACTTCTAGATGGTAGTGTCAAAATTTTCATTGACCAATCTTCTTTTCAATTCTTAGAAGTATTTTGTAAATTAATTTTTCCACACAATCATAACTCCATTACACTTGACCTTGGTTAGTGGGATAGAAGGTTGCGAAAAGTTATGAACGAAACGTCGATAGTAACCTGCTAAACCAATAAAATTGTGTACCTCACTTATGTTTTTTGGTGTGGGACATTCATGGATTACCATTGTCTTTGTAGATCAACTAGGATTCCATCCATAGAAAAAACAGAGCCTAAGAATGAATCTTATTGAATCCAAAATTCAAACTTTCTAAACATCCCATATAATTTATTTCTTCTAAGTGTTTTCAGAATAATCGGAAAGTGATTATCAAGGTCTTTGAAGCTTTTTTATTATACTGGGATATCATCGATGAATACCACAATAATGTTATCAAGATATTCCTTGTAATATCTATTCATTAAATCCATGAATAATGGGTGCATTCGTCTATCCAAAAGGCATAACTGTAAACTCATAATGCCTATACATGATTTGAAATGTTGTCTTATGAATATGTTCCTACTTCACACGTATATGATGACATCTGGATCAATGGTCGATCTTCGAGAAGTATTCAGATCCCTTATGTTGATAAAATAAATCATCAATCATGGGAATAGAATACTTATTCTTTATCATAATAGCATTAATTTTCCTATAATCAATTCATAGCATCATGGATCTATCATCATTCTTGACAAAGAGGACAGAGGCTTCCCAAGTAAAAACACTGGGTCGAATAAATCAATTTTCACTCAATTCCTCTTGTTGTTTTTTAGCTCCACTAATTCCATGGTGTCCATTATATAGGGACTCTTTGATATAGGTCTGGAACCAAAAATTAAATCAATAGATAATTCAACTTCCCACTCTAGTGGATGTCCATGAAAATCCTCTTGAGGAACATTATTGTATTCTGACACTATGTGCACATCTTCAATTTCACTATTTCATTACTCACCCATAGATATTAGGTTCTCTTCCTATCCATGAATTGAATTTAACAGAGCTACTAGGGGTGGGTCTAGATAATAATCACATGTCTATTTATCTACTCTATTGATATGATATTCTGCAAAATATTAAAAAAATTCAACATCATTTTTCTTCAATATATCATCGCATCATAATTTGACAGAAAAATCAGACTAAAAGTTATATCAAATTCAATAATTGGTATGAAGATAAGGATAGAAAATATAACATGTTTTTGTATCATGAGGGGGACATGGTGACATGCCTTTGTTGCAATGATTCATTCCCTAGATGTTTTGATTGATAACTCCTTTATTAAATCAAATTGTGCATGTCTAATTTTCATATAAAAATGGGATAATATAAATGAATGAAAGGATACCGAATAAATTAAATTGTTGGCTATGTTTTAGTAAACCATTAAAGTACCTCCACTACATCATTTGGAACTTTAACATTTAAAGTTGTAATCACTTAAGTATTCCCGTCCTCTGTTGGATTTTTCTGAGGCAAGATTCATTGGCGCTTTAGACACACATTTGAATAGTGTTACATTTCAATATAGTTTTATCATTGGACATCTTAAAATTGTCTCTTCCTCTTGCATTCATAAGATAGATGACCCTTTTCTCGACACACATAGCAGACTCCCATGCCTTTCACACAATTCCTATGATGACTCTTTCTATAGTTCTCGAGAAATTTGAATTTCTGCATTCCCTTGTTCTTCTTTTGCGCATTTCCTTTCTCTTTTTTATCAGAATACTTCTTTTTATCTCGGTTTCCCTTGAAAAAATTTGATCTAGAAAATTCCTTATTTATATTGATGGAACTTGGTACAATTTCATAATATGATAAAAATGTTTGAGAAGCTAATGACCTTCAAATACATGGATTATGACCTTCAAAAAAATGATCAATCATTCCTACCGAGTCACGTATGTAATCTATGGAATACCTAGAAATCCATGTGAAGGAAGCCTTTTACTCTAACACAATGTCTTCTTCCCATTTCATTAATCCAAGTAATTTCCACATTATTTCGATTCATTTCTCACGAGGGAAATATTTTTCAAATAATATTTCCTTAAAAGTCGTCCATTCCATATCTTCTATTTCTACTTTTTCCATGGTATTCTGAATAAAAGACTACCATTGATTTACATCTCCCTTGAGACAACATACTACCAGTACTACATTTTCATTTTCATTGCATCTTAATGCAATGAATATCTTTTCAAGGGACTTGATATATTTCTTAGAAACCTCTGGATTAGTAGTCCCATAGAATGATTGGGGGATTATGCCTCATGAAATAATCTAACACAGTTGTTCAATGGTTATTCATTATAAACTTTGTATGTTTTCCCAATATGGTCATGAACTAGTCTACTCCAACATTTACTATGTTGACTTGCTGAGTGGAAAGATCCCTACCTTATCCAGGATTTTTGATTTCCCTTCATATGTAAGACTCCATTTCTAAATAATGACACACACTAGATTAGGTATGATTCATAATGTATAATAATAATATAACTAAAAACAGAGCATAAATTGAGATTCTATGCATGATTAATCCAATAATCAGAAAAATAGTTTTATTAAGGAATAATTTACATATCAATCCTTCATAATGTCTTATAAAGAAAACATGAAATATCTTAAGCATATCTACTAGGATTGTCGTATCCAAGAGTGAACAAAGTTTCGTTGTCATGTAGCAGGATAACCTGGGTCAGACCCGAAACTCCTTGTTGGAGCTTTCACAACTTGGTACATCTGTGACAGAGCCACCTCTACCTACTCATATCCATAGAGGAATGTATTTTCTAGAAATATTCACATAATATATTCCTTACCAAACTTCTAGGATGCTCTTGTATATTAATCCTGAAATAATAACTTAGGAATTTGTTCCTAATCTATGTTTTCCAATCATGTTTCCATTTTTTCTACTAAACATCCTCTGATACCATCTGTAATGCCCCGACCCCAATAGACATGAATATTTTCCTTATTTGTCATATTTGAATGGTTAGAAGGAATGAAAATCCAAAAGAATGATCAGTATAGTAATCTTGAAGAAACTAGATACATATACGTTACTCAAATTATATTGGAAAATTTTACAAAATTCAATACCTAACAAAACTAAAAACTACGTCCAAAAAAACTCAATAAATGATCTCCTCATTGTCATATGTTAAAAGTAAACAATGAAAGGGGTGAGATAAAACTCTCATTAAGGGTTAGAAATTGTGTAATCATGAATAAATAATATCTGAATGGTAAACAATTTGACAAAATCAATATGGCATGGTGAATTAATGAAAATCTAACGCCATTACTAAACTGATAATGAAAACACTTCCATTGATTTTTTTCAAAGTGAAAACCTAATTGGTAGTAATAACTGATAATGAATAAATAGAATGATTATTATTTGGAAGTCATGTATATAACACATGAAACCATAATACTATAAAAATAGTTTAGTTCTATCGGTAGAAACCCGTCTGATTTTTGGAAACAATCTCAAACAGTTTGTATCCAACTAATATGCCTCATCAGACCTACTGATGCATTGAAGGGATGCAGCATTCCCCACCTACCTCTAAATCCATGTCATTATTTATACATTTGATTAACACAAGAGAAACATGACAATACATTATCCTTATAGAATTTATCATATGAATTCTTCAATATTTCCATAGTCAAAACAACATTCAAAATAAATAACGTCATTAAAATGTTATACAACTTAGACAAAAATCATATCCATGATATGAGAATATGAATATTTAAATAGAATATAATTTAAATTTAAAAGTGATATCATATGGGCATTAGGTACACCACAAAATAGAGAGTTGGTGCACAATACTAAGAAATTCACAATGAACTGAAAATTGAGACAAAGGTCGTTACTACGTCGTAATCAATTGAGTCATTTGACCAAAAGTTAATCATCACCAAATGAATCGCAAAATAGCATGAATATAAAAAAAATCATGATAATATATATCAAATTTTAGTACAACTATATCACATATATGAAATAAGAGACTAAAAATTGAATTCACAGAGAATTGAAAGTGAGATGGGAAAACCCCTTACAAACATTTCGGCATGGAAACAGGTGTTCTTGAGAGTACTTAATGAGATGTAAAGGGGTATCCCATTATTTATTTGTCATATGTTTAGAATGTGGGAGGTGTGAAAACATTACTAATAATTAGGCCTTAAAATATCGGAGCACCACTTATGGGAGATTCTTGATCAAAAGTGAGAGAGAGGATCCCTTACCTTATGCTCAATAGTGTTATTGTTTGTTATTAACGACCAGAATAATAAAATTTGTATTCATTAATTATATTTTCATAGCCTCATAGGATTTAATTGATATGTTATAACCTTAATAAGTTTTTTAATAGACTTTTTTATGGGTTTAAGAGATTCAATTTTATTGTTCCGGAAGCATTTTCTTACTTAGTTTAATGATTTTTTTAATTTTATTCATTAATGAAAGCTCAATTGAAATGTGGATAATATCTAGAATTGTTAATATAAATTATTTGTGACATTAAATAGATATAAATGATCTTATACTGATTCTGGTTATATACCATCAAAATGACTCATTCGACGAGATAAAAATAAATGCTTGGATTTGGCTTGGCGGTTTTGTGAACAATAAACATATTTTGTATTATTATTCCATATTTTGAATGTGTAAAGATTCCAAAACATTAATCAAGATAAAATACATATATTTGTACCTGGTTCAACTATTTAAATTGATTAATGACCAGTATTGATGATATTAATGCAAATTGAAAACCCATCTTCCTTAAGTGTGCTAAATTTACACATCTCAGTCTGTGTATTCATTTTTGGTATAAAAAGGAGGGGAAAAAGAGATATTATGATGAAATATACCATTATCGCAATGAAAAATACAGTACATGAATTTTATTGGAAATTTTATTGAAATTTCATAAGGGGAGGTGATATTGGAGAACAAAATAATGAATCTTTGTAAATGAAATTGAAAGGAAGGAAAAGGAAGGATCACCTATTTAGTAATCATCCCTGAGAATCCCCTTAATGCCTTTGTTCCTGGCCTTTTGGTGAGACCAGTAGGTCTTGGACGTGGGGAGAGTGCTGGGGGTGAGTATTTTGAAGAATTTAAGCAATGCTTGAGTGGTGTGGGAGAAAGAGGGGTGGGGGTTGTTTATATATTATAGGAGAGTGCAGTTTTCTTAATATGATAATAATTAATTTGTTATTTCCTCTTAAGACAACCAATATTGAGTATTCCAGGACCAAGAAAAATATTAAATGCATGTGACTATGAACCAGTTGGGCTTAAGCAGTAGATCATCATCAATGACTTAGTAAACACTTTATTTAGAATGTTTCATAAATTATCGCATTTTACTATTCATAAATAATTTCAGAATTTCAGAAAAAAAACACAAAAATTCACCCGAACCATTTTTCACCATGTAGAATCCAAAAAGGTAGTCCATTTTTCAAAAATATTTTTCTATAAATGATTAATAAAATATTTAATTTAAATAATTATTTGATTGAAAAATAGAAACACTTAAAATCTTCATCTTCATTTTTATGGTGCCTAAATTCATTTATACAATCAAGAGCAGGGATACCATTCATATGAGTTATAATACTATTAATAATGTTTGGTTACTATTTATAAGGGTAGGTTACTATTCACCAAAACTTTAGTTAATTCTATCAGACTCTAATAATCATCTTCATCACAACCGTGTGTGTTAGATTTATAAAATTCAAATCACTGAGCTGAAAAATATAAGTTTAATGGCTAGGCTATGGCTATCTCTTATAAGTAACCACATGTTGTCTCATAGAGGTTCAGTGATTCATGAAATATAGGTTATAACTATAATGTATTTAAGAGACACATTCCATAAAATGTTTGGGGTGATACACTAAAGGTACATATATATAAATCAGGAATAAGTTATATGATGCTTGTAAAACCTAGATTCATCAGTGTAATCTTTTAATATACTAATTTTTGGTTATCGGGACACTCGTCATGGGTTACAGGCATCGTATGCCTTGATGGGATGGTGGTAGAAACACACCCCATATCCACAAGAAAAATTATCCATTGTGATTCCAGGATCACCATGACTCTACAATAAGAGGATAAAGAGATATGTGTGAAAAGTAAGCTGGTGTTTGGAGATGAGTAGGTTGTGGTGGATGATCATTTGAGACTGTTCAGAGTTATAGGTATGATTCTTTTGAATTATACATTTATGAATGTGTCTTTTGATATTAGTGTGTCTCATCATTTCATTTCATTCATGTTGTTCGATTTCAGGGTTTATGTGTGGAAATAATGCCTTCTTTTCTGAAATAAAAACTATATTGGGTTAAAATGTGTTTTAGGACATCCTGCGTAGTGATTTTTATATATTATTGTATGGGGTTTAATAAATGTGTTACTTCTCCGAGCATGAGATGGATGTCTGTGATGTAATCCTTTTTATGTATTGGATGGAAATGTTTAATGACGACATCAGCTATTATGAGAGAACACTTAGTTTCCATGATTGTGGATGGAATCAAGAATATATTTAGGGGATAATAGAGTGAAAGGGTCTGTGTAAATTATTATTTTGGCACTAGTGGTTGGGAGGATCTCGTATCAATTGGATGATTTTTTTACATCAATGAAAGTTATGGATGAAGTAGTTTTCTGAATATGGTTGATCTGTTTCTTGACATCATTCTGAAATAATTCTCAGGTATTCCACCCATGAGAGTAGTGGAGTTTTTGATTGATCACTTTTAGGGGACATGTCTTATATCACTTCTGTCTTACTAGATTGAACCAACAGAATTCAGGATATGGAAGTTGCATCTAGAGGATCTGGAAAACAAAGGGTTCATTCGTCTTAAGATATCTGTGTGGGTATAGCTAATTTTGATTGTTAAAAATTCATCTGAAACTCTCTGGTTGTGATTTTAGTATCATGAGATTATGCAAGTTATGATAAAAACCTACATCTACTCCTAAAAATTGATGATATATTTGATCAGTTGAGGGGAGCTCATAGGTTATCAAAAAATGAATTGCAATCATCATATCATCTAATGTGGCTGTGGAATGAGGATATCACAAAAAGATCCATTAATGGTAGATATAGAAATTATGAGTATAAGTATATTCCAATTTATATTACTTATAGATTACTATTTTTCATGTAATTCACAAATTAGATATCATAAAGATGTATAGATTATTTCTTTTTTGATTATTTGGATGATATATTTGTGTATTCATATATAAAGGTAGTGCATAAAAATACATAGAAATAGTGTTGGAAATCATCGGATCCCATCAGTTGTATGCCAAATTGTCAAATTCTGAATTTTGGATACAAGAAGTTTCTTTTAATGGCATTTTTATTTCTAATAAAGGTCTTTCAATTGATCCAGATATAATATAGGTCATTATCTCTTAGAATGTTCTAAATTATGTCTTTGTGATATAATGATTTATAGTTCTAGCTATTTATTACATACGGTTTATTTTTTATTTCTTCTAATTTTATTTTCAAATTAACTCTTTTACAAGGAATAATGATCTATTCTAAATTAAAGAGGACTGAAAAATATTCAGAAGAGCATAAGGATCAGCTTAAATCTTCTCCTATCATTGTTTTGGAAGAACGCGTGAAAGGGTAGGTTGTTTTTTGAGATTCATCTGTATCATGATTGGGTGTGTTATCATGAAATGTGATCATGTGGTTTCACATGTCTCACTATAGTTGAGGTTCCGCGAGAATAACTACCCAATGCATGATTTGGAGATCGTAGTGGTGGTTCATGCTTTGAAAATGTGAAAATAATATCTTTTTGGTGAGAAATTTAAATTATATACCAGTCATAATAGTTTAAAGTATATTCTATAATATATTAAAATGAAAATGATTTATAGGATATTGATAGAGTATCATCATATGTTAATCTTTGACATAACAAACACACTGGGTAAAAGAAATTTCGTGGTAGAAAAACTATGTTGAATGTCTTATGATCAGGATTAAAATCTAGCATTGGATATATGGTTTTTTATTTCATTCATAGCATATTTGTTCTTCGAATGTGATGACCAAGGTCAAATAGTGGTTTTCTATACAGATTTATTAGTTGACTCCTTGGTTCAATTGGATAAAAAATGGATTATGTCTTATTCAGAGTGTGTGTCAATGAGATCAAAACTCAATGGTGGGGATACCATTGAGGGCTTGAAATGAAATATTTTCTATGTGTTTTGGTTTTAATATTTTATGGTAATACCAATATATTTTTAGGCGAAACTATTTAACACCTACCATTATTCTAGATGTGTATTATATCCAGGAATTCTGAAAATACATTAGGCATTGAAAGCATTATTTTGTTGGGATGGTATGAAAATAATAGTGGAAGATGTTTTTCAGAGATGCATGACGCATTAGAAATTCATTTAAAAACATCAGTGGCTTGTAGTCATATTATATTCCTTCCCTATCCCAGTATAGAAATTTGAAAATATGACTATGTATTTGGAGATTGGTCTCCCATGAATGGTTAAGAAGCATGATGTAGTATGGGTTATTGTGGATTGTGTCACATATTAACCCCATTTCATCCATATTGATAAATCACATATGGTAGAGGATTTTTCTAAAATCTATTTCTGAGAGATGTTAAAGAGGCATGGTGTACTGGTATCCATTGTATCAGATTGAGGTATGCGGTTCACATATCATTTGTGGAAATTGTGGAAGCATGGCCTTTGGACTCGGTTGAATAAGAGTACAGTGTATCACCTTCTAGAGGAGGAGCAACCAGAGAGGATGATACAAACATTGGAAGACATTTTATGGGCTTTTGTGACGGATTTAGGTGGATCATGGTAGGATCAATTGTGTTTAGTTGAGTTCCTTCACTACAACATTTATCAACCCTCGATACATAAGTCCATGTTTTATCCATTTTATGGTCATCTATGTCAATCACCACATTTCTCGTTGGAAATAGGTGAAACATCATTGGTTGTATGAGCCTTGTTGAATATATAATGGAGAAAATCTTGTTGACTTGGAATATGATTGAGATATCTCAGAGTCATCGGAAATTGTATACATACCACCATTGATTGTAGTTTTCATTACAGGTGGGTGATCTTGTGTTCTTTATAAACTCTCTATGGATGGTACAACATTACTTTATAAAGGGTCTATGTTATCTCTAAGGAATATTTGGCCATTTGAGAAACATTATCATTTTGGAGTGGTGGCATATCATTTTTATTTTCCACCACTATTTAATATAGTGCACAATGTGTATTATTTGTGTCAATTAAAAAAGTATCAGCTCGATCCAGACCATGTGATTAGATGGGATCGCTTTGAAATATAGTTGGATTCTTCGTAGGATCATGTGCTATTAAGGATTGTTGATAGGCAAGATAAATTACTACATGAAAAAAATATTGATTATAGTATAGGGTCTGTGAAAATATAATGATATTATGGAGGACACTTGAGAATTGTAGAATGAATTTCCCTACCAATGGCCCAAACTCGTACAGAAAATGTAAGGTTTTCAAATTTCTATGTATAAAATAGACAATGGTGGGGAGAATGTAAATCCCCCATTTTTAGGTATGCTACATTTTTTATTCCTATTAATGTATTTAATGTTATAGATTAATATTCTGGAAGGTTTGAAAGAGTTTTGGGTTGTTTTGTATATTTTCTATGGGGCATGTTTTTAACATGGATAGGAAAACCCAAGAAACCTTTCCAATGTAACTCTGCATAATGAGGTATATGAAAATTTATTGGCTCATAGTTATTGTGTATTTTTTTTCAAGCCATGTGACCATCCAAGGAAAACCCTGAACCATGAGTTAGTGAAAATTTTCATGGTTGGCACATTGTTTTTTTGACCATATTCCCCAACCATGTGATGCACTCCCTTTGGATAGGAGTTGGTTCACTGTTACCGCACAATTTAATAGTTGGTTTGTTTAAAATCTTTATGTTAGTGGATTTAACCTAAACATCTCTTTTCTAATACTATGTATCCTTATCTTTGGATTATACCATCTCCACGATTTAGGATCAACTCCCACCCATTTTGGAAGGAACATGAAGGCTTTTCTAGCTTCATTAAAGGATATTATCCCTCAGAAAGTCTATTATCCTGGTAGTTTCTAGGTTTTATCAAGATCAACATCCCTCTCTGTCCATGTTTACATGATCTACTTTCATCTCATGTAGATATAGGGTTTTTGTTTCCATTTTCTTCATATTTAGCTTTGTTTATTTTAGGAATAGATATCTCAGTTGGTTTTGAATAAGTTTCAACTATATTTGGGGTTTGATTGTGTCGTTGGTCGTTTTTTTCAAACCTTCATGGTTGGAGGATTATATTTCATCTCTTTTTTTATAAAACATAAAGGCTCAGTTTCAAATTAATTTTTATTTCTTTAAATTTATGGGGTTTTCATGTCTTATAATTTAGTGAAACCCATTTTTTAATGATTTTTAGATTTTAGGGTAAGTTGTTTTTTTTGCAATGTGCTTTGTTGTTGGATTTAAAAATAGTGATTTTAGAATTTATGGGTTGGGTTGTCTACGTAAAATAAGTATCAAAAATGGGTTTGAATAAAGTTTTCTTTTTATTAAAATAATGATTCAAATGGATGTGGCGTAATTATGTATTCAATAAAACTGATTTTATTGAATTGGTTTGAAATAATTATTAAATTGATGTATGTATTAATGTGGTGTTTGATAGAAATTATATGGAAAGGATTTTTTTATAGAAAAATAAGATATTCTTTTTTGAATTTTTATTTTTATTGTTGATTAGATTTTGGAAAAAGTGATTATAATTTTTTCATTCATAAGTCGTTATCCAAGAGTTGGATGTGATGGATCATGGTCATGAAAAAACCACCATCATGTTTTATGAAGTTACACTATATAAATAGATAGTTTAGGTACGCGAAGTTTCTCCTTCATTGTAAAATGATCTCATGTGGTTGGTTTGAAAATATGGTTGTGTAGTATGTGTGGTCACCCAATATTAATTGAGTAATGCCAATGGGTGTTGGAAAATTTGGAAAATAAGTCTTTAGTTTCATTCCATGGAATTGTGTTTGCATAGAAACAAGTTATTTGATAAGGGTGTACATGGCTTGGCTACTCTTGTATTGTTCTTTATTGTATTTATATTAGTAATTTTATAATAATTTGTTTACTAGTTCAATCAAAGTTTGATGTGTAGGGATGTAATTTTGGGAAAACCTATAAAATATATTTACTCCCCCACTCCATTGGCACTCTGGTGTTTTTGAATATGTTTTATTCTGAGACATGGTAAATGGAACATAATGTCATTTTTGTAGTACTAAATTGTAAATCTAACGATGTCTTGGGGTTCTTGGATCATGGATTTCGGTGTGTAGCTACGGAGTTGTGTCTTAGCATCCTTGGGTATTGTTTTTTCGTCTTGTACATGGTACTCTGATTTTGGATTTATTGTGGTTGAATTTTGTTTGTCGTTTGGTATTATTGTATAGGGTAACATTCTAGACAAGTATCATGTAGTGTTTTTTATTAAGAAATGTTTGGTTGGTTATTTTAATTTCAAGTTAAAATCATTCCCTAATTTTTCTTGATTCCCTTGACATTTATATCAGGCATTTTGAGCTTTGGGAATGTCACTTAAGGACATGTAACACCACCACCTCAACTCAACCCAATGAGGAGGAGAGAGATGTTATATATAAGCTGCGAGATACGGTTTGGACTGATTTCCAAAACATGTTTTTTGGTATATTTTTTCCACAGTACTTTTGGGTACTGCAGGCTAGTGGGTTCCAATGTATGGAGTAAATATGTCTTTTTTTAATAGAATACGTGGAATGAATTTAAGAGTTGTAGAGTTCTACACTTATGTACCTTACTGAGGAGATATCGATAGAATTATGATTTGAGGAAGTTCTCAAACATTCAATTAGAAAATTGGTCAATGTGTTCAAATTGAGATCCATTACTAAAATTGTAAATCTGGTGCTAATTTCATAGCGAAACCTGATAGAATTTGGGTTTGTAGATAGGTTATTATTGTTTCTTTTCATATTAGTTTAACATCTAGAGGATGTATATGACATGTTGAGGTTTCCCAATTTATGTACCCACCTGGAAACTAGTGTTTGAGGTGAAGTATTCTTTCACGAGTTTGGAAGGTAGGACAACATTTAGAATTTGATCCATCATGACCTAGTTGTGTGATGAGCTTGTGGAAGGAATAGTCACATGAAACGTTTTTACATGACCTTAAAACTATCTATTAATTGAAGGGTTTTTCTCTAACACAACGTTTGGGAGATGTTTCTCCACTCTACATCAATAATTGAGTTAGAGTAGGGTGAGTTGATTGGTATGAGTATGTGGTTGTCATGGCTGAGGCATCCAGAAACCAGTTACACAAATACATTAGAGTCTGATGACATCTTGTGGTGAGGTTGGGTCACAAGGTCCCGGTTCATTCCATTTCATTTTTATAAAGACTACCTTGATGAATTAGGGTTACATCCTATCAATGTTGATAGGTATGATATTAATATCCATTAATATAACTTCCTCTCTTTTTTATACAGGGGAATAAAATAATTTTATATATGTTCTAATTGTGGGAAAACTTTTCCATGTGGTAATGTTCTTGATGTTATCAAATACATTTGACATTCCATTGAGAATAATAATGCAGAGTGTATTCTAGTGCAGGGAGTGTCCCCATAATTTTTTTCTATATCACTTCATCCAGAATCAATATTTCCTCAATTTGATAGAGTTTGAAGACATATACAGGATGTAATAGAAAACAAAATTATTTTTAGCAAATTGACTTAAATCACTAGAGGGTGACATTAACAACAAAAGAGTGTGTAGGTCATACTCACATTAGTGAATGGGATGTCCAAGAGAGTCGAGCAGGATGAGATCATTGGGTTCTATGTAGAATAAAATCACTTATTTCTAGTTTTTGTTAGTATGTTCAAGGATCATGTCATGTATACTTCCCTCCAATGGATGATTATTTTAGGGATGTGTTTTGAGAAGAATTTTAAATTTCAACTCCTGAGAGATAGGTTATGTTCTATATAGAGCTTGTGCTAGAAGTTGGACTAGAATCCATTCAGTATTATGTGACAGCTCAGAGAGAGTTCTTAGGATCACAAGAGGTAACTAGAGGATTTGGAGGAAAAGGGGTCTTGGTCGGAGTGGATACTCAAGAGGGGGGTGAATTGAGTTCCAATTAAAATTTTTGTTTTAAAAACTTTGTCTGAAAAACCCACAAATAAAATACGGAATTAAACATTAGTGAATTTATATCAAAGTAAAGGTTCGGTTTGGTTCTCAAGGGATTGATTATTTCCCAGTTAATCAAAATAGAAAAGTTGATTAACATTTGAAACTAACTTACTGATTTACAACTAATATAAACACATGCGAGTTTAATTATCAAAGTTACTTTAATACAGTTTTGGTTTTAAAGTAATTAGCAGCGGAATAAAAGAATAACTTTGAAAGATATAGCACAACAGGTATAACCAAGAGGTTCAGTCTCAAGCCGAGACATAGTCCTCTCAATAATTTATATAAATATGATCCACACCCTGGATCGGGGTTCACAATAGTTTACAACTGTCCAGGTCCAAGACCTCTACCACTGTTATTCGTGGGAAACAAAACAACAGCAACCAGCTGTCCAGGTCACACATGACCTCTACCACTATTACTGTGGGAAATGAAAGATGTAAAGAGTTTTCTGAGGATTTACAGATCCTCCAGCTAAAGTATTGGAGACAGTGTGTGTGTGTTAAATATAGCAGATAACACAAACTGCTCAAAATGTAAAATAATGAATCACAGAGCAGAGATTTAGATTTTTGAAATGGTTCTGGTGATTGCAGTGAAGCTTTGGACTCCTTGAGTTTGATCAGAAATGGTTCTGAGTCCTCTTCTGGTTTTTGTCTGAAAAACAGAGCGTCATCTGCTTGCCATCCAGGTTCAGAGATAGTGATAAATGTAGTCGATAAAGTTCTTCAATGTCCTCATGAATGTACATAACTCTTTTTCAGTAAGCTTGAGTGTGTATGAGGTTCTGTGTCTTCTGAAACTATCTCATCCACCACTCTTTGCACTCACATGTGTCTCGTTGTATCTTTGCACCAACAGGGACTTCTTGTATTTATGGAACGAGCTCCAGCATAAGAAATTATTTCTTTTTGCAGGTATGAGGTACGGTTCCCCAACATCCAACAACCTTCATTAAATAAATGGCATGGAATTAAAATATTCCTAATATAATTGTTGGTTAGAATAAATAAAGATAAAGAAATTCAAACAGCTGTTTATGACTATTGGTGAGTCAAGTGATCGGTAGGTCATCAGCATCCGCATCGGTGGCTAGACATCGGTGTGTCCTGATCGGTGACTCATTTGATTAGCATTGGTGTGTCATGATTGATGACTCATATGGTCAGCATCAGTGACACATCTTTGGTGACTCAGATGATCAGCATCGGTGTGTCATGATCGGCGACTCATTTGATCAGCATCGGTGTGTCATGATCAGTGACTCATTTGATCAGCATTGGTGAGACATCTTGGGTGACTTAGATGATCATCATCAGTGTGTCATGATCGGTGACTCATTTGATCAGCATCGGTGAGACATCTTCGGTGACTCAGATGATCAGCATCGGTGTGTCATGATCGGTGAGACAGTTGACTTTTGATATGGATCGGTACGACCATTGTCCTTCGATATGGATCGGTGTGACCGTTGTCCTTTGATATGGATCGGTGCGACTGTTGTCCTTTGATATGGATCAGTGCGACCATTGTCCTTTGATATGGATCGATGCGACCGTTTTCTTGACAGAACACAAAGTGTCTGTTTGACCCAGTAGACTTCCAGAATACTTCTAAATCAATACCAAGCATAGATAAAAACATTATCCAACCAATATAAAAAGATTCACTAACAGATTGTGATTATGTATATGAGAAATCAAACTAGATTATGTAACGATGATTTGTGATTATTAAAACAGCAATCATAAGAAAAATTCAACAATCTTCAAGAGGGCTCAACAATCTCCCCCTTTTTGATAATCACAAATATTAGTCAAAAATAAAAATAATATAGCATCAATAATAGTGACAAGGCATAATAAGAATAAAAACACAATGAGATATAAATCTCCCCATGAATTTATGCCTTAGTATATTTATGTAAACATTTCTTGTAACACCCCAAGCTTCTACGGTACGCTTCTCTTTGAATAATGTGATAGCGTGTGTTGTACGCAACACCGAGTTCTAACACAGCATAACCAATCAAACTAGCTGTTATGAATAGTAATACCTACTTTTTGAAATTATATATATTTTATATTTTAAAATGGACTTCATTTCTGGATTCAGAATATCGAATTTAGCCTAAGGTGAAATTTTGGTACTTTTCGGATAACTTTCATATTTTGATGAATAGTCAAAATTACTAAAATTTAATTAAAAACAACTTTTTTTAATCAAAATAATTAATAGTGATAAATTATGAATTTGAGTGGTTTTAAAGTATATTTAAAATATATTTTTACCATTTAATATAATTTTGGTCCTTGGACATAATTTTACAATTAAACCGAACATAAACAAGTGTCAATCTTTTCATAGTTATTATCTCTTAAAAACACGATTTTTTGTTTTGACAGCAGGAATTAATTTTAAATTAATTTCTGCCACTTATGTGTTTTGAATTTAGAAAAATGGATTCCATATTTGGAATCAGTATGTACCAATTGTGTAAATAGGTAACTTTTATTTTTAGACATTTTGAATAATTACTGCGGTAAATATTTTATTTACCATGGTTAAGGGTAAATCCGGTAAATAAGGGTTAAAAAATAATATTATAATAATACTAAATTACCCTAAAACGTGTCCTAGAATTATTGGTTGATACATGTTCGACCATAGACATCTTTGGGTCGATTTTGGGACCCCATGGTGCCACTTGTAGGTGATAGGGACACTTTATTTCAATTAAGTTAAAATGAATACAAAAATGACACAAGCATATATCTTTTAGAAAAACAATTGTTACATAGGGTTATATATGTTGGTTTTTAGATTATAAATATCCATTAGAAATCTAAAAAGATTTTCTACATAATGATATTTTATTTTAAATTTTTAGACGTTAAATAATTTAATTTAGTTATGACACAATGATGATGAATTAATTACTATAATAGTGAAAAATTAAAATAATTGATATTATAAATACCCAAATAAATATAATATGAAACTTTTAAAGAATTAAACTAATTTTATAGGATACTATGATATATTAGGATTGATTTATTTGACTTTGTTCGAAGTAATCTATCTGTTATGAGTTTCACAAAAATCAACTATTAAATAGTGTCAAAATTTACATAAAAGAGTTCTTAAAAGAAATATTATATTATTAATTGAAATTAAATTCCTAAAAATCTAAGGTTCGGCCAAGAGACTTATATCCTGATAGGTTCATCATTAATTGACCACTTGGGGGGTCGGTTGGATGTATATCGTATGTTTATTAACCATATTATATAAAAATACAAAGAGACATTGTAAAAGTGAAACTAATTAACTTAGAGTTAATACTTAAAGATAAGGTTAATATAAGTACCCAAACCTATATAAATTCTATTGGATGAGTTTTTTTCGACCCATACCCACCTTAAAATTTAAATAATCAACTTTGGAGCCTTTAGAAACCGAATATGAATTTATTATAAATTAATATTTCTAGCTTTTCCAAAGGTGCCCCTCACCCCTCTTATAAAAGGGCACTCCTCCTTCTCATTTCTTCACACCTTCAAAGCCTTTTGGTTCGGCCAAACTCTGCCCAAATACTCTCCCAACTTTCCTCACTACAACCTAGAGGCCTTATTTTGATCAGAAAGCTAAACTAAGGAGCCCTTTTGATCAAATCAAAAGGAAGAACCCGAAGAAGAGGTAATGTTTTCACCACCCCTTTTCAAGTTCCTTTCTTCTTCCACTTCTTCTTTCTTTGTAATTACCATTCTAAAATAATAACTCCCGTATCTTATATATACTGTGATGTTATTATAAATATGGTACAACCATATTCAGTATTCTATCCACCCTTTGAATAGCATGTCACCATACGTGCGTACGAACGGCTTATCGTCTCCACGTCGTGGTGTAATTGTTATTCAATATATTATTATTTGGATGGGTATAATAATGATGTGTAACTCATGTAAATAATAAATATAACATGTTAATGATTCTGTATATATGATATACCATCCATTTATATATTATTTTAATATCAAAAGAATGATATTGTCGCTCGTGCGTACGTACGGACTACCGTCTCCACGAACGCGATGAGATTCATTCTCCATCGTATCCATTAAAGTATAATTATCATTTGATGATTTAAAAATGATTTTTAAGGACTTGATATCATTATGTATATGAAAAATATACAACCTATCCATGAAAAACATGGCTTATGTAACAAAACATATAAAAGAAAACGAGTAAGTTAACACCCGAAACGACGATAATTCAATGATTTTATTAACAAATCAATGTTAAAAGATCATATATGATATCATATTAATATATATGATTCTTGTATAATTTAATAACAATTATTTCACCATTATACAGGAGGTTAACCTACCCCAACCGAGGAAAAGTACAAGGTAAGGGTTATTTCACAATCTCTTCATTATCCGAGGTTGTTTATACGTAATAATCTACTGGGATCTCTTTATCATCAACATCCATGTTTCTTAAAAATGTATTTCAAAACATTTTTAATATTCACAAGTATATGGGTTAAAGTCATTTATACCCTTGTTTGACTTTTTATAAGAGGTTTATAAAGGAATCTTTCTGACGTTTTCCAAACAAGGTGCTTTTTAACCTTTTCGACAAAATTAAGGTAAGAATGTTTTTTTTAACTTATACGGCGGGTGCGGCTATTTTCTACCGTTATAAAATCGTCGAAGCATCCCTTACAAGCTTATAAGAATATTTTCAAAGAAAATTTTTTATTTTATATCGATCTTAAATGATTTCAAAATAAAAGAGATATTTATCTAAAAAGAGTTTTGATTTCATCTATGTCAACATACTTTGTTGGATTTTACGCTTATGTGAAGTTTATTTATTATGATACAAAACTTCTATGTTGTATTGAAGGTTTTGTGATATGTTTGACTATGGATGTGCTATTTTTATACCATTCATGGCTTATGGTGAAAGTATTGACATTTCGTATGCTAGTTTTAATACGAATGTTTATGTTATGTTTAAACCTTTTCATATGGGAATGCATTGGACTTAATATGTGACGGGTGGAGCCCGCTATAGCTCCTTGATGCATCGGTAGGTCTCATGAGACAAACTAGTGTCTTGGCACAAGGCCTTGGAAAAATGTTATTTTTAGTCTTGGCACGAGGCCTTGGCTATGTGTTTATGATAGTCTGGCATTATGCATTCCAACATTATGAATGTGGTTATTGATTTTGCATGTGATTATTCGATTAGTAGAATATCCATGTGAATATGTAAATGGAATTATTTCATTTTATTTATGCCATACCATGTTGAAAGTTCAAGTTTGAAAGGCTTTTGTTTTATTTATACATTGCCTTAAATGTTTATTCTTATTTATGAAAGTTTCCGCTATATTGTTATCCTTACTGAGCATTTGAGCTCACCCCTTTTCTATGTTTTATTTTTCCTAGGAAGTGAAAAAGTAAATTATGAATGACCTGCAGGGATATTATGTGGGGATATGAGTGTGGATTATGGACACAATATGTTGTTGTAGTAGTTTTTCATTTTCTGATGTAATGTAAGACTTATGAATATATCTAGTGTTTCCAAGTCTACTAAACCAATCGGTCTTTCAAGATTTGATCTTTGTTATGATCATGCCAATGTTATGTAATAATGCACCGACTCCGGGTAACTAGGTTCGGGGCGTTACAGTTGGTATCAGAGGAAGTTTAGTACAAACCTTGGAAGCTAGATTTAGATAAACTCTGATTAGAGCACGTAGACCTAAGATTAACTTTGAAGATTAGTATAGAAGAACTTCCTAGAATTTTGGTATTGTAGAGATTTTGTGAGTTTTCCGAGCAATACATCCCTGTCTGGATACGAGCAGGTAGAGGCGGCTCTGGCACAGATGTACCTAGGGGTAAAACCCAAAAAAACCGCTTTGAGCTAGAATCGAACGGGAACTGGTGCACGACAACGGGCCTTTCTGCACTCTTGGTTACGACACTCCCGGGGGATATGCTTAGGATAAATATCATTTTCTTTACATATCATTATAAAGGGTTTATGAGTATATACTTCCTCAAAGAAATTTTTTTATGATTATGGATTATATCCATAAATAGTTCAATTTATGTTAAGTGTTTTACAAGTATGGGATTATGTATTTTGATTCATAAACTGATCTAGTTTATGCCATTGTTTAGAAATGGTTCCTAGTGGAAGAAATGGAAACCGTATCAATGCACGCACTCCATGTAGGGATTGCCCTCCTGCTCAAGATAATTATAGTGGAGCTGGTGATGCAACTGGTGTCGATCAGCTAATAACCATACTGGGACAACTCACTTAGGTTATGAATAATAACCTTACCCGTATGGATCACCCTGATCCATAGCGTGGAGGATCAATGTTAGATCGATTCATGAGGAAACAACCACCAACGTTCAATGGGAGTACAAATCCCTTAGTAGCTGAGCAATGGATAAATTCCCTAGAGAAAATATTTCAGGCTTTGGGGAGAAGTGAAAGGGAAAAAGTTATCATGGTAGTTTATCGCCTCACTGGAGATGCTGATCAATGGTGGTCATTGATTCAAAACATGAAGGAAGATGATGAAGTATCAAATATGGAATGGAGGGAGTTCAAAGATTTGTTTTTAGAAAAATACTTTCCTCGCGACCATCGAGCAGAGATGGAAAGGCAATTTCTGAGTCTGAGACAGAAGGAGGATGAGAATGTCACAATGTATGAGGCTAATTTTACAAGGTTAGAAAGTTATGCTGGAGATTATATACGTAACCCAAGAAGTAAGATTGATCATTTCTTTGATGGGTTAAAACCATTTCTTTGTCGAGCATTAGTCTCACAATCCATTTCGTCATACGAAGACATTGTCTCATGTGCTATCAAGACAAAAAAGGAATTCTCTAAGTCTTATGACTTTAAAGAAAAGAAAGAGAAGAAGAGACCTATTGATCAATCTGGGAATGGAAATAAGGGGAAGAAGGGAAAGGTTGAATATCCATCCTGTGGTAAATGCGGGAAGAAACACCCCGGTACTTGCTTGAAGGGAATGGGCGTCTGTTACAAATGTGGTGAAAAAGGCCACCAAGCTCGTGATTGTAAGGGGAAGAAGGAAGCTACCAACGTTCAGTGCTACAATTGCAGGGAGATGGGGAATTATGCAAATGAATGTCCTAAGCGTCAGGAGAACTTACCTCAGAAAAGGCCAAGGGATCAAGGCCAGGCTTATGCTATCACTACTGCTGAGGTAGAAGCTCTGAAAGACGTGGTGGCAGGTAATTTATTGGTTTCCTCAAGTTTAGCAAATGAATTATTTGATTCTGGATCATCGCATTGTTTCATATCTTCCCAGTTTGCTAAGAAAATTAGATATTTCTAATTTGATTTAACAAGGGAGTTGTCAGTTAAAACTCATAAGGGAAGTATCATTGCAACAATGTTTTCTGAATCAGCCCCCATTAGAGCACATAAATGTTCTTTATCTGCTGATCTCATCGTCATACCTATGATTGAGTTTGATATAATCCTCGGTATGGACTGACTTTCGGACTATGATGCGAAGATTTATTGTAAGAAGAAAGAGGTTACGATTCTTGATGATAATGATAAGGAACACATTATCTTTAGAGAAGAATCATCACCACCTAATTCTTATTTAGATCCACCCCCAGTATCTCAACATAATTCAATTATTGGGGAGGAAGAGAATTAAATGACTATGGGTGAGGAAAGGAATGTTCAAATAGAGGATGTACCTATTGTGAAAGAATTTGTAGATGTATTTCCGGAAGATTTACCTGGACATCCTCGAGAACGAGAAGTTTAGTTTTCCATTGATTTAATTCTTGGATCAAGGCCTATATCGAAGACCCCTTATAGAATGGCCACTGTAGAGTTATTCGAACTAAATAAACAACTAGAGGAATTGAGTAATAAAGGATTTATTCGCCATAGTGTTTCTCCATGGGGAGCCCCTCTTCTTTTTGTTAAAAAGAAAGATGGATATATGTGGTTATGTATCGACTACAGGGAGATCAATGCTATAATGATAAAGAACAAGTATCCCCTACCTATTATTGATGATTTATTTGACCAACTACATGGAGCTCAATACTTTTCAAAGATTGACCTTCGATCTGGATACCATCCGTTGTGTGTAAAGAAGGAATACATTCTGAAGACAGCATTTCGAACCAGGTACGGGCATTACGAGTTTACTGTATTGCCGTTTGGATTGACTAATGCACCCTCTGTATTCATGGATCTGATGAATAGAGTTTTCAAGGAGTATCTAGATGAATTTGTGGTGGTATTTATTGATGATATCTTAGTATACTCTAAAAGCTACGAAGATCATGAAAATCACTTGAGAATTATCTTGAAGACTCTGAGGAGGCATGAATTATATGGAAAGTTTAGCAAGTGTGAATTCTGGCTTCATGAGATTTCTTTTCTTGGCCATATTGTCTCTAAAGATGGAATCTCTGTTGATCCTTCTAAGACCAAGGCAATCCAAGAATGGCCAGCACCTACGAGTATAACCGAGGTACGCAGTTTTATTGGTTTGGCAGGTTATTATCGACATTTTGTCTAGAATTTTTCTCGATTGGCTAACCCATTAACGAAGCTCACACGTAAAGGGGTTAAATTTGTTTGGACAAAAGAGTGTGAAGAATGTTTCGAAGAACTGAAGAGAAGATTAGTCAATGCTCCTATATTGACTCTACCATCTGAGAATGATGGGTTCGTTATTTATAGTGATGCATCGAAGAAAGGACTTGGTTGTGTCCTTATGCAGAATGATAGGGTTATTGCCTATGCATCACGACAGTTGAAAATTCATGAACAAAACTATCCTACTCATGATCTCGAGTTAGCAGCTGTGATCTTTTCTTTGAAGATATGGAGGCACTACCTCTATGGTGAAAAATATGAGATTTATACTGATCAGAAGAGTTTGAAGCATATTTTCTCACAAAAAGAACTCAACATGAGGCAAAGGAGATGTCTTGAATTACTCAAGGATTATGATTGTACGATACACTACCACCCAGGGAAGGCAAACAAGGTGGCAGATGCTTTGAGCAGAAAAGACCATGGAGTTTTGAACAATATGATAATTGAAAGGGATCCAATTATCATGGATCTAGTGAAGATGGACATGGGAATAACCAGGGAAGGAGAAACATCAATTCTTTTTCAAATGGTTGCCAAACCATCTTTACTAGAAAGGATTAACAGTTCTCAGACCGATGATGAAGAATTTAAAAAGAAGATTAAAGCTGTGAATGATGGGATATTGAGAGACTTTGTGTATGAAGATGGAATTTTGAAATTCGGTAAGAGGCTTTGTGTTCCCGATTTACCTAATCAAAAAATGGAATTGCTGGATGATGCTCATAGTTCCAATTTCTCTACACACCCTGGGAGCACCAAAATGTATAGAGATTTGAAGGAACATTTTTGGTGGGACAACATGAAGAGGAAGATTGCTGATTTTGTATCAAGATGTATGGTTTGTCATCAAGTGAAAACTGGAAGGCAACAGCCTGGAGGAGTCATGCAACCTCTTCCCATACCGGAGTGGAAATGGGACAATATTACGATGGACTTTGTCATGGGGCTACCAAAGACTCCTAGAAGGAACAATGCAATATGGGTTATTGTTGATCGTCTTACCAAGTCACCAAATTTTCTTGCTATAAGAGAAGATCTACCCCTGGAATGTCTAGCAAGACTATATATTAATGAAGTTTTGAGACTTCATGGAGTACCCCTATCAATTGTTTCTGATCGTGATCCCCGTTTTACTTCAAGATTCTGGAAAAGTATTCAGAAATCCCTAGATACTGAAATTCATTTGAGCACTGCTTACCACCCTTAGACAGAAGGACAATCAGAACGGACTATTCAAACCTTAGAAGACATGTTGAGATCTTGCTCACTTGACTTTCAGGGTATGTGGGATCAATATTTACCTCTGGTAGAATTTTCCTATAACAATCGCTTCCATTCGAGTATTCAGATGGCACCATATGAAGCGTTATATGGAAAGAGATGTCGTACACCAACCTGTTGGGATGATGTTGGTGAAAGAAAACATTGTAGGTCCAGAACTGGTGGAGGAAATGATGGAAAAGGTGAAGGTAATCCAAAATCACATCAAAGCAGCTCAAAGTAGGCAGAAGAGTTATGCCGATAATCTAAGGAAGGATTTGGAATTTCAAGTCGGTGATCATGTTTTCATGAAGGTATCTCCATGGAAGGGATTCATACGTTTTGGTAAGAAAGGTAAATTGAGTCCCAGGTACATCGGACCCTTCGAAATTCTAGAATGAATTGGGGTTGTAGCTTACCGATTGGCAATGCCGCCAAGTCTCTCTAAAGTTCACGATGTGTTCCACATATCTCTGTTGAGGAAATACAAGCCTGACCCAACGCATGTAATCACCTACGAGGAGTTAGAACTGGAACCTGATCTGTCTTATTACGAAGAGCCCGTCAGGATTCTTGATACGAGAGAACAAGTACTGAGAAACCGGACGATGCGTCTGGTAAAATTTTTGTGGAGAAACCATAAGATGGAGGAGGCAACGTGGGAACCCAAGGAACTTATGATGAAGAACCACCCGCGTCTTTTCATGTGATAAGTATTCTATAAATTTCGAGGACGAAATTATTTGATGGAGGGGAGAATGTAACACCCCAATCTTCTACGGTACGCTTCTCTTTGAATAATGTGATAGCGTGTGTTGTACGCAACACCGAGTTCTAACACACCATAACCAATCAAACTAGCCGTTACGAATAGTAATACCTAATTTTTGAAATTATATATATTTTATATTTTAAAATGGATTTCATTTCTGGATTCGGAATATCGAATTTAGCCTAAGGTAAAATTTTGGTACTTTTTGGATAACTTTTATATTTTGATGAATAGTGAAAATTACTAAATTTTAATTAAAAACAACTTTTTTTAATCAAAATAATTAATAGTGATAAATTATGAATTTGAGAGGTTTTAAAGTATATTTAGAATATATTTTTACCATTTAATATAATGTTGGTCATTGGACATAATTTTACAATTAAACCGAACATAAACAAGTGTCAATCTTTTGACAGTTATTATCTCTTAAAAACGCGCTTTTTGTTTTGACAGCGGGAATTAATTTTAAATTAATTTCTGCCACTTATGTGTTTTGAATTTAGAAAAATGGATTCCATATTTGGAATCAGGATATCCAAATTGTGTAAATATGTAACTTTTATTTTTAGACATTTTGAATAATTACTGCGGTAAATATTTTATTTACCATGGTTAAAGGTAAATCTGGTAATTAAGGGTTAAAAACTAATATTATAATAATACTAAATTACCCTAAAACGTGTATTAGACTTATTGTTTGATACATGTTCGACCATAGTCATCTTTGGGTCGATTTCGGGACCCCATGGTGCCACTTGTAGGTGATAGGGACACTTTATTTTAATTAAGTTAAAATGGATACAAAAATGACACAAGAATATATCTTTTAGAAAAACAATTTTTACATAGGGTTATATATGTTGGTTTTTAGATTATAAATATTCATTAGAAAGATAAAACTATTTCCTACATAATTATATTTTATTTATAATTTTTAGACGTTAAATAATTTAATTTATTTATGACACAGTGATGATGAATTAATTAATATAATAGTGAAAAATTAAAATAATTGATATTATAAATACCCAAATAAATATAATATGAAACTTTTAATGAATCAAACTAATTTTATAGGATAAAATGAAATATTAGGATTGATTTATTTGAATTTTTTTGAAGTAATCCATCTGTTATGAGTTTCACAAAAATCAACTATTGAATAGTGTAAATTTTGACATAAAAGAGTTCTTAAAACAAATATTATATTATTAATTGATATTAAATTCGTAAAAATCTAAGGATCGACCAAGAGACTTATATCATGATAGTTTAATCATTAATGCACCACTTGGGGGTCGGTTGGATGTATATAGTAAGTTTATTAACCATATTATATAAAAATACAAAGAGACATTGTAAAAGTGAAACTAATTAACTAAGAGTTAATACTTAAAGATAATGTTAATATAAGTACCAAAACCTGTATAAATTCTATTGGTTACGTTGTTTTCGACCCATCCCCACCTTAACATTTAAATAATCAACTTTGGAGCCTTTAGAAACCGAATATGAATTTATTATAAATTAATATTTCTAGCATTTCCAAAGGTGCCCTTCACCCCTCTTATAAAAGGGCACTCCTCCTTCTCATTTCTTCACACCTTAAAAGCCTTCTGGTTCGGCCAAACTCTGCCCAAATACTCTCCCAACATCCCTCATTACAACCTAGAGGCCTTAGTTTGATCATAAAGCCATCCTAAGGAGCCCTTTTGATCAAATCAAAAGGAAGAACCCAAAGAAGAGGTAATGTTTTCACCACCCCTTTTCAAGTTCCCTTCTTCTTCCACTTCTTCTTTCTTTGTTATTACCATTCTAAAATAATAACACCAGTATCTTATATATACTGTGATGTTATTATAAATATGGTACAACCATAATCAGTATTCTATCCACCCTTTTAATAGCATGTCACCATACGTGCGTACGTACGGCTTACCGTCTCCACGTCGTGGTGTAATTGTTATTCAGTATATTATTATTTAGATGTGTATAATAATGATGTGTAACTCATGTAAATAATAAATATAACATGTTAATGATTCTGTATATATGATATACCGTCCATTTATATATTATTTTAATATCAAAAGAATGATATTGTCGCTCGTGCGTATGTACGGACTACCGTCTCCACGAACGCGATGAGATTCATTCTCCATCGTATCCATTAAAGTATAAATATCATTTGATGATTTAAAAATGATGTTTAATGACTTGATATCATTCTGTATATGAAAAATATACATCCTATCCACGACAAACATGGCTTATGTAACAAAACATATAAAACAAAACGAGTAAGTTAACACCCGAAATGACGATAATTCAAAGATATTATTAACAAATCAATGTTAAAAGATCATATATGATATCATATTAATATATATGATTCTTGTATAATTTAATAACAATTATTTCACCATTATACAGGAGGTTAACCTACCCCAACCAAGGAAAAGTAAAAGGTAAGGGTTATTTCACAATCTCTTCATTATTTGAGGTTGTTTATACGTAATAATCTACTGGGATCTCTTTATCATCCACATCCATGTTTCATAAAAATGTATTTCAAAACATTTTTACTATTCACAAGTATATGGGTTAAAGTCATTTATACCATTTTTTGACTTTTTATAAGAGGTTTATAAAAGAATCCTTCCGTCATTTTCCAAACAAGGTGCTTTTTAACCTTTTCGACAAAATTAAGGTAAGAATGTTTTTTTTAACTTATACGGCGGGTGCGGCTATTTTCCGCCGTTATAAAATCGTCGAAGCTTCCCTTACAAGCTTATAAGAATATTTTCAAAGAAAATGTTTTATTTTATATGGATCTTAAATGATTTCAAAATAAAAGAGATATTTCTCTAAAAAGAGTTTTGATTTCATCTATGTCAACATCCTTTGTTGGATTTTACGCTTATGTGAAGTTTATTTATTATGATACAAAACTTATATGTTGTATTGAAGGTTTTGTGATATGTTTGACTATGTATGTGCTATTTTTATACCATTCATGGTTTATGGTGAAAGTATTGACATTTCGTATGCTAGTTTTAATACGAATGTTTATGTTATGTTTAAACCTTTTCATATGGGAATGCATTGGACTTAATATGTGACGGGTGGAGCCCGCTATAGCTCCTCGATGTATCGGTAGGTCTCATGAGACAAATAGTGTCTTGGCACAAGGCCTTGGCAAAATCTTATTTTTAGTCTTGGCATGAGGCCTTGGCTATGTGGTTATGATAGTCTGGCATTATGCATTCCAACATTATGAAAGTGGTTATTGATTTTGCATGTGATTATTCGATTAGTAGAATATCCTTGTGAATAAGTAAATGGAATTATTTCATTTTATTTATGCCATACCATGTTGAAAGTTCAAGTTTGAAAGGCTTTTGTTTTAGTTATACATTGCATTAAATGTTTATTCTTATTTATGAAAGTTTCCACTATATTGTTATCCTTACTGGGCATTTGAGCTCACCCCTTTTCTATGTTTTATTTTTCCCAGGAAGTGAAGAAGTAAATTATGAATGACCTGTAGGGATATTATGTGGGGATATGAGTGTGGATTATGGAGACAATATTTTGTTGTAGTAGTTTTTCATTTTATGATGTAATGTAAGACTTATGAATATATCTAGTGTTTCCAAGGCTACTAAACCAATCGGTCTTTTGAGATTTGATCTTTGTTATGATCATGCCAATGTTATGTAATAATGCACCGACTCCGGGAAACTAGGGTCAGGGCGTTACATTTCTCCCCCTTCCATAGTATGTTTCTCCACCATAGATATAAATCCCCCCCTTTGGGATAATCAAAAAGAGGGGAAACATATAAAGAAGCGATTAAAATAAGGAATCATAGAGTATAGAGAGAGAAGTAAAAGTTTGTTAAGTACATCAGACTACAAACAGAACATTGTTCACCCTATCAACAACAAGACACAACTATTTCATGGGATATAACGGGGCTTTGCCTTTTTCAGAAGGATCAGTGGTTGGTATGTTGGAAGGCCTGGAGGCAGGTTGAACTGGGCGAATTTGAAAAGGTTGTAAGATGACTCTAGATGGTGGAGGAGAGGATGCCTCAGAGATTTGATGTTGAGCAGTAGTAGTTGGTTGAGAAGATTTCTGAGGAACTGGTCATAGTTGAGATAGATCTTGAGCAACGAAGATCTGATTTGGAGCAACATTAGAGGAACTGAGAGGGTCAGTAGTAGGAAGCACAATGGTGGTGTCTTGTGCATTCAGATAAGGCTTCAAAACATTTACAAAATTCTGAATAACATCTGCACCATACTGCATAGACTTATCAAAATCTTCCTTATTCTCCATGAACGGTTCCATGGTAGGAGTATAATCTTGAAACTGAAGAACTTGAGTCTTGAAATCTTGAGTGATTGAAGGTAGTTTCATATTATCAGCCAATATATTGAAATTCACGGTCATCTCATTCTTTGTATAAATCTTTGAAAAGTAATGGTCAACCTTTTCCTTGATCTCTCTCTAAGCATTAGTGGAATCTGCTGAATATACTGTCACTATATTATGAATGTGGTCACCGTGCTCCTTCATCTTCCTCAACGAGTCCAAATCAAGAACTTGTCTGATGGAGGCCAATTCAACATGCACAATCTGCCTTAGAGCCTCTAGCTCACGAGTATTGATCTTGGTTACTTTGGTTATACTGGCTTGAGTAACTATCTGAGTTATCTCAACATTCCACTTTCTTAGATCATACATCTTAAGATGTTCAATCAGATTCCTCAACACTTCCATCATAGCAGAGATGGTTGATCTAAATTCGTTTGTTAAAGAAACTAAGTCAGATTGTAGATCCTTCAGAATCCGATTAGAGAGGCTGTGTGCCTGCCAATAAACTCACCAGTATTGGCCGGGTCTAGTATAATAGCAATTGAAATTTTTTCTCTAACTGTATCTCTCACAGAAGCAAGAAACTCAATTTTCAACTTATCAAAATCTGACTGAGAGACAGTAGAACTAGGAGGATGAACATCTGCAACATCACCAACATGAGAAGACCTTGCCTCAACTGGTTGGCCTTCCTTCATAACCGCAGTAGATTCTGATTCTTCCTCTTCTTCTTCAGAATACTCTAAACCCAAAACAATAAAACTAGGGTAATCATCCCAGACAGTAGCACACAAAGTATATTTCGGATAATCATAACTTGCTTTTCCACTGATTTCTAGAGAATCGCTCTTGTCATTGGCATTTGATTCTGGTACAGTTTGATTTTTTTTCTGTTGGAGGTATAGCAAGACCATCCACTGGTCGGTTGTCACCATCATCATCATTATCATCATAATCATCATCATCTCTATTCCCATTTCCATTCTTCACAGAAACATCACTATCAGATACTTCAGTGTCACTAGCTTCTTCATCATCAAGAACTAGTTCTGATTCAGGTAAGGGTAAAGGTGGACTGGCAGGTCCAAAGTCTATTCTTCTCTTAGGGTTCACAGTATCAGGATCACTCTTATCATCAAGAGGTGACATACTTCCTTCTTCTGTTTTAGGTTCTTCCGTCCCTTGTTTACCAGACTCTTCAGTGTCCTTATTCCTTTCAACATCTACTTCTTCCCCATCATCAGAATAAATTGGCTCCTCATCTGATTTCAAACCAGGGTCTCTCAAACCCTTCGGCCTCTTTCCATGATCAGTGGGATTGTAGGATTCATACAACGTGTCCTCATCAGCAACCCAGCATTTCTTCCATGGGTTCCAATTTATTTTCATCCTTTTACAAATTTCTTTGTTAACACAAAAAGCACTATTAGATTCAGCTATCTCATCAGCTTCATCATCACATTCTAGATTCATTAACATAGCAGAGATCACTTTGGAATAGAACAGGGTAGTGGCTTTCTTTGAAGGTTTCACCATTCCAGCTATGTGAACCATTATATGTCTACAAAAATTTATCGTCTCATGGGTATTTAGTAAAAACAATAGAAAAACATCCTGGTATTTTAAAGCAGCAAAATATCCTTTCCTGGGGAAAATTTGGTGCTGAATAAACATAAAGGGAAGTCTACATTCACCATCCAACTCTGAGGATGTGATTCTCCTTGACTCTCTATTTCCAGTCAAAAGCTCTAAAGCTAACTCATAAGATAATTATTCAGTGGTTGGAGGAATGTTTCTAGCATAATCCTCATACTGACCCTCATGGGGTACATTTAAACATTCTGCCCATTGTTTAGATGAAAACAATATTATCCTTCCTTTCACCACAGAAGACATTCTAGCATCCTCTACACTATATAAAGTAACTTGCATGTTTATATAAAACTCATGCACTAGCTTTGAGTAGTATACACGAGTGCTATCTGATAACCAGGCTTTCCATCCATGCGATTCTAAAACATGTAACAACAGAGACTTACTTGTCAAAAGCCAGGCGGAACTAACTTCCTTTTCTACAACAACAATCCGAGTTTCTAGGTTCGGATAAACTGATCTTTGAGTGGTACTACTCAACTTTCCTCGAGCATGCTTTGAAGGTACATGACTTTCTGATCCTTTGCTTAGTCTCTTTTGCTTAGCCATTTGAAGATTCTGGGGAATGTAGGAGTTCGAAGGTTCGATGTAGAGGAGAAGAGAGTAAATAAGTCTTGGCAAGAAAAAAATTAAAGGTCGACGGTTTGGGGAATAGAAATAGTCGCGCATCATTTATTTCATCATTTAGGGTTTCCATAATAAAGATAAAAGTAATTAATTAATTACAACATAATAAAAATTAATAGAAAGACAGATCAGTTTCATAGATCAGCTTCACAGATCAGCTTCACAGATTAGTTTCACAGATCCCTTTCACAGATCAGTTTCACAGATCAGTTTCACAGATCAGTTTCACAGATCAGTTTCACAGATCAGTTTCACAAATCAGTTTCAGAGATCGGTTTCACAGATTAGTTTCATAGATCCGTTTCGCAGATCGGTTTCACAAATTAGTTTCACAGATCGGTTTAGCAGATCAGTTTAATAGATCAGTTTCACAGATCGGTTTCACAAATCAGTTTCATAGATCGGTTTCACAGATCGGTTTCACACATCTGTTTCACAGATCAGTTTCACAGATCGGTTTCACAGATCAGTTTCATAGATCCTTTTCACAGATCAGTTTCACTAATCCGTTTCACAGATCAGTTTCATAGATCAATCATACACAACTCCTGTTTAATAAAATTCATTATTTCAGAGCATAATGGCTTCGTAAAAATATCAGCTAATTGATGTTCAGAACATATAAATTCTAGGGAAATATCACCTTTATGATAATGATCTCTTAGAAAGTGATGTCTCACATCAATGTGCTTAGTCCTAGAGTGAGACACAGGGTTCTTAGATATTTTGATCGCACTAGTGTTGTCACAGTTAATTGAAACATGTTTAAAATCAAATCCATAGTCCAATAAAGTGTGGTTCATCCATAGAATTTGTGCATAGCAACTACCAGCAGCAATATATTCTACTTTAGCAGTAGACAATGCAACTGAGTTCTATTTCATACTACACCATGATACTAGGCACTTTCCAATTAAATGACATGTTCCAGATCTGCTCTTCCTATCTAACTTACATCCAGCAAAGTTAGCATCTGAATAACTAGTTAGGTCAAAAGATTGACCTTTTGGATAAAACAAACCTAAATTCATAGTATACTTAAGATATTTAAAAATCCTTTTAACAGCTAGTAAGTGTGATTCTTTAGGATTATCTTGAAATCTACCACACATACACACACTAAGCATAATATCTGGTCGACTAGCAGTATGATAAAGTAAACTCCCAATCATACCTCTATAATTGGTTTGATCAACTAGTTTTCCAGTTTCATCAACATCCAATTTACAGGTAGTACTCATAGGTATATAACTTTCCTTAATAATATCCAAACCAAAACGTTTTAATAAATCCTTTGTATATTTAAATTGATTTAGAATAATACCATCTTTAGTTTGAAAGATTTGAATTCTAAGAAAATACTCAAGCTCTCCCATTAAGCTCATTTCAAACTTATTTTGCATAACCTTTGAAAAATCAGTACATAAAGAATTTTTAGAAGATCCAAAAATAATATCATCAACATAGATTTGTACTATTAAAAAATCTTTTGAAATCCTTTTAATTTAAAGTGTGGGATCAACTATTCCTTTTGTAAATCCTTTTAAAATAAGAATTCTTGAAAGTCTTTCATACCAAGCTCTTGGAGCTTGTTTTAAACCATATAAATCTTTAGAAAGTTTAAAAACATGATTTTGAAAATAAGGATTTGAGAAACCATGTGGTTGTTATACAAAAACATCTTCAACAATAAAACCATTTAAAAAAGAACTTTTCACATCCATTTCATATAACTTGAAATTCAGATGTGATGCATAGGCAAGTAAGATCCTAATAGCCTCTAATCTTGCTATAGGTGTAAAGGATTCCTCATAGTCAATTCCTTCTTCTTGATTGTAACCATGTGCAACTTGACTAGCTTTGTTTCTAACTAGTACTCCGCCCGTGCACAAGCATGAGAATATTAATTTTTCTTTGAAATCATATGGTTCTACATCTTAAAAAAATTTAGTGGGAAATAGAAACAAAAAAACTGAAATCATATGGAAGACAAAGCAATTTAAACACTGAAACAGTGAAACATCAAATAGTGGGGAGAAAAAATAGATTGTCTAGAAAGATATATGAAAATGGATGAAAAGTAAAATACATGATTTTAAGATAAAAAAATATGATGTGTCGTAAATTATATATTAAAGGAATGAAACATTATCTTCACCATAGAGAAATCATAAAACGGATGTGACACATTTGTAATTAGAAATAGTAAAAATTAACAGTAAAACTTGATAACTGAAATTATGATTGGAACATAATACATATTGTTTTTGTAACTGAAAACACATAACATGTCTACAGAGATGTATTTATTTTCAAAATGATGTGTGAAAACTGTAACAATAGGTACTGTTTTTATCAGGCTCTGTTGATGTGAACCTCGTAGTCATATATAAAAGACTCAGAGAAGTGACCTGCATCGTTTGTGGAATGGTCTAGCACATTTGGAAGTTGATTGATTGAAAATTCATTTCCTGCATCAGTTCAACATAGCTCATAAAAAAGAAAGATTAAAATATAGTACAAAAACCACCCACCCAGCACAACCAAGTATGAAATTAATTTTCAAACAAACCTGATTAAAATGTTGACGGAGTTTCTCAGTCATCAAATTGATTCAAAATTGATTAAAACTGCATTTAATTAAAAAAATTAATAAAAAATTAAGAACAGTAAGTAAAATGTGTCATGAATTTTATAAGAAACCTTTAATAACTGACATAGGTCTAACTGCAAAAAAACATTAAAGGCAGCACCAACAGAACTTTAATGATTTATCAGTAACAACATAACAACAATCCTAAAAATCCAATGTAAACTCTTCATTGTAATGACGAAAAGCAGTTATAGTAGATACCAGACCAAGAAATATATGATCTCATTCTCCCATTTCTTTCTCTACAGATTTATAAAATTCAGGACTACACCTTTTGTTACCCATCTTCAAACAACAGTTCAATGATCCATTTTTTCTATGAAAATCATATTCATCTATGTAGAATCCGCAAATAATGAATAAAGAATAAATTAATAAACATGAAAAAATCTATTTTTATCAAAATTTAGAAGGTATTATGTGGCTTGAACTGATTGGCATGCACTGTTACTAAAAAACAGTAATCCAGACGTCCTGTTTCAATTAAAAGTAGTAACAAGGATTAGTAATAATAGAATATATGATTCATAATTGATAGTAATGGGTAGAAAATCCATAATAGTTTCTGCCAGAACCAACGGCCTAAATCCATTTCATCTTTAAACAATAACTGGCTAGTATGGATCATTTCCAGGAATATCTTACTCCAATGAATCCCTCAATTTCACATTCAAAAAAACCTGGAAATATTCATCATTCATTTTTATAGATCAAGTTCAGTTTCTTAGTATATCACCTCTCCCTCAACACATATTAATTTTGCTGAAAGATTATAATCAAATAACCATGCGGGTACCTTTGGATGTTGGAATCATGGTAGTATTTACCGAGAACAAATAATCATACCTGCATGGTGCATTTTCTTGATCTAACCATACTCAGTATCAAGCATTGTGAGTTTCCTCCCATAGATAAAACCAATTCTGTCAAAAATGTAATAATACTAAAAAAGGAGATGTGCATGAAAAAATCAATCCAAGATATTACTCCCAAGGAAAGTCAATTAAAAACACTTTATTTAATCAAAACTTGTTATCAAACCCTATTAGTAAAATCTATTTGAGCCCTTATTTGTTGATCAATTTTTTATGAGAAGAAAATTTATTCCAGTAACTGTTTCATAGCTTTCAGTAATTGGGAAACAGGTATACTAAAATAAATCCAAATATAAACAGTATATTAAAATAGGACTATGAGTTCATATAGAAAATTAATATGTAAGGCACTCATTTTGAGGAAATGTTGATAATTTGATGTATAAAATGGAAAGCCAGCAATAAGCAGTTCAGTTTTTGCATGGGAACCTATTTCATTAACTTGAATCACCTCTATATAAAAGATTCATTCAATTCATTATGACTGTAGAATAAAATTTCAATCATACCAAACCTGAGAAGTGTAGTAATGATCCAAAAATAGATGATAAAGTAGTAAACGTTATTTTATAAAAATGAAAATTGAAAAATAATGGCAGGAATAAAAAAGTACACTGGAATTATTAAACATTTAGTGATATTACCGTAAACAAAATTCTGTTTTACATGTCTTTGCAATATTAAATTAATATTTGACCTTAAACTAATATATCATGAACCATTCATCATGGATATCTAATAAATTAACCATCGATTGAGTTCAGACATGAAACATTACCTTGATAACATACACTTATTTGATTGCTTTAAAAGAAAATTAGAGTATGTCTCATAAATAAATAATTATTTCTTGTCATACACCGTAAACAAATAATTATATATTTTATCTAAAGTCTCATAAATTATCAAAATTCACCGGTAATCATTGATGCACAAAAATTAGATATGAGTGCTTCAAAAGCGAATTGGAGGAAGTCTCATAAAGAAATAATTATTTATTGTCATACACCATAAATAAATAATTATTTATTTAATCTAAATTCTTATAAATTATTTAAACTCACAGGGAATCAATGGCGGACCAAAATAGCCTCCAAAGACATGTTCTAAATGTTCAAAGACAACCTCTATGAATGCTGGAAAAACTACCAATCATCTTCAAAAAATTCCACTATGATAAGTTCAAATAATCACCCATTCCACGGAAGTTACACTGAAATTATCAACCATCAACGAAATGATATACCAATGGCAACTAAAGAAGATCTCACCATAAATTTCCATCGAAAAAAACTAAAAACAGTCGGATCATACTCCAAAGCATAGTGTGACAGCTCCAGTTTTATAATTTTATTGATGATTTTCATAAGAATATTAACTCCCTTCAAATTTCACAGTGGATAATTTAATATTAGTGCATTTTTAAGTTGGATTCGCAGAATACATCAGGAAGACAACATAATAATGAAACTATAAGATGTATGTTATAGGGTTTTACAAATAAGTTTTGATATGCATAAATAGAAAATAGTAAACATTTACCATACTTATTTGAATGCTACATCATAGGTTGAAGCACCAGCACTGGAATTTGATAGGTTGACTCCCTGCTGGATTGATCTTTTAAATCATAATAGTCAATATTAGTTTAAATAAAATGGGACAAATGAATTGAATCCTCAATGTATCTAATATTTCTGCTTCCAGCCACTTGTTTATGAAACATGCATTCATAAGGAACTCATGAATAAAATAGTGTATGAATCTATAGTAAAGGTATAATTTACCTCAGAAATGATGTTTCCATCCCCGCTAAGCATCACTGAACCTCATCCAAGCCCCTTCATGCCTCATCAAGTTTTTATTTCCATGTGAGCACCTATTTGATATCAAATTCCATAAATAAATAATTATTTATTTTATCTAAAGTCTCATAAATTATAAAAACTAACCAGGAATTATTATCTCACGAAAATAACCTCCAACGACATGTGCTCAACCTTCCAAGACATCCTCTATGAATGTCGGGAAAACTACCCATCATCTTCACCAAATTCCACTATGATAACTTGGAATCAGCACCAATTCCCCTAATAAAGTCACACTTAAATTAACAGTCATCAACGAAATGATATAAAATTATAGATGAATAGAACATATCACCATAAATTACCATCGAAACAAACTAATAACAGAAGGATCATACTTCAAAGCATAGTGCAACAACTGCAGTTTTATAATTTTATTGACACTTTTAAAAAGCGTAAACATAACCTTGAAATATCACGTTGAATAATTGAATATGATTGTGTTTCTATGTTGGATTCGAATAATATTTATGGAACGCAACATAACAGTGCAACTATAATATGTATGTCGTAGGGTTTTATAAATAAGTTCCAATATACAAAAATGGAAAATATTAAACATTTACCTGACCTATTAAAAATCTACAACCTAGTTTGTATCACCAACCCTTGAATTTGATAGGTTTAATCCCTCCTGTTTTGATCTATAAAATCAAAAAACTCAATTTGATAGGTTTAATCCCTCCTGTTTTGATCTATAAAATAAAAAAAGTCAATTTTAGTTTAGAGAAAAAGGGATAGATGAATTGCATCCTCGATCTATCTAATATTTTTGCTTTCAACCACTTGTATATGAAACATACATTCATAAGAATGTCATAAATAAACTCATGTATGGATCTATACAAAAGGTATAGTGTACCTCCAAAATGATTTTTTCATCCCCTCTATTCATCACTAAACCTAATCCATGCCCCTTCATGACTCATCCAAATTATTATTTCCACGAGAGCACCTATTTGATGTCACACACCACAAATAAATATTTATTTATTTTATCTAAATTCTGATAAATTATCAAAACTCACCATGAATCATTGTCACACCTAAATAGCCTCCAACGACATTTGCTCAAACTTCCAAGACATCCACTATGAATATTGGGAAATCTACGCATCATCTTCACCAAAGTCCACAATGATAAGTTAGAATCAGCACTCATTCCCCTTAGAAAGTCATAGTGTAATTAATAGCCATAAAAAATGATATAAAAATGGAGATGAATACAATATCTCACCATAAATTATCGTCAAAACAATCTTACAGTAGGATCATAATCTATGGAATAGTGTAAATGCTCCATTTTTATAATTTTGTTGATGATTTTCAGAATCATAATAAGTCCCATGAAATTTTACATTGCATAATTGAATATGACTATGTTTATGTGTTGGATTCCAAGAATACATCAAGAACACAACAAAGTGCAGTACTTGATTTTCAAAAGGAACTAATAAAATTGTTCTCCTGCAATATGTTACTTACAGCTAAACCCTAGATCTTGAAGTGAAGAAGTAATATTTTAGTAGGCTATAACAGTTGACATTTTAATCAAAATTCAACGATATCGGAGGATAATATTATTTATAGTTAAATATGTTGGAAACCGTTTGTTTTGTGCTTTTTGGGGGGACATTATTGTTTATATAGCAGTTCTGCATTACAGTTTTGAACTTTTTTCATACATGACTTGCATGAACTAGCCATAGGTGCATAAAATATTCCATAAAATTCCAATGGTAGAAGATCATTTTCTCAAAAAAAAATAATAAAATAAATTAGTAATGTGATCTAATATCAAATACTGAAGGATAACATATCTATACCAATCCCTAAAATTTAAAAGGATTTTCAATGTGGGAACCGATTGAAAAACACCCACTAATTTTGAAGAATAAATCAATGGAATTTGGGTTCAATGAAAAATGTCATGACTGTTGGAAGTTCAAATATTTTTAATATATATAAAAACAATATTTCATACATTTATGATTAATTTCCATAAATCTTATCTCAAATGACTTATTTTTTGCATTCGGTGTGCTTGTTAAGAGAACATGATGCTAAAGTAGCACCATGATTTCACAAAAGTAGTACTTGTATATACTATAAATAGTATTAACTAAAATAGCATTGGTAAATCTGTCTATATGCTAGAAAATGTCCAGTGGATGCTAAAGTTTGATGTCATGTCATATAGAGATGCTCTAAGAAGTTTTAATTGAAGGTTGTTCTAGGAAAAGAATGTAGTTAAAAAAATGTATTCTAGTACATGGAAATCATGGAATAACTACAAAATTAATCACAATGATAGTTATATCTACCACTCATAATTATGATCTTAATGGGCCTTTATTTTAATCCTTATTCAAATTTTTTTTATGCATTGACTACATGTACTCGCAAACGGATGACCAACGGGAAATAGGTTGATTCAAAATGACATCATAAGAATCAACTTATTCACGTTCAAGTGATAAGCAGTGATATAGGATACAACATTATCTGTATTTTTTCAGTAATCTATAAATCTAATTAATATGGGTGGCTAGTTTGAAAGCAGTGAATAGATATATAGATGGTAAAAAATGTGATGCATCTCTAAGAAATTAGGAAGACCAAAAGACTACTATGTTTAATGTACATAAAAATGAAAATAAATGTGTAAATTGTAGTTGGTGTGTGTTTTTTATGCACCATGTGTACAGAAATTATTACTTGTATAGGCTTCAAATAGTTTTAACTAAAATAACCTTGGTAAATTTGTCTATATTATGGAGATGTTCATTTGTATGCTAAAGTGGGATTTCATGGCATGTGGAGGTGCTCTAAAAAGTTTTAATTATAGATTGTTCAAGGAAAAAGAATGCAATTAAAATCCAAAAATGTATTTCAGTATAGGGAATGCATAGAATATCAAAAAAATGAAACACAATGATAGTTATATTTGTGACCCTTAATTATGAAGTTAATGGGATTGTATTTAAATCAACAGTGCAAATTCTCTATGAAGCAGTGAGTATGTAGTGATGATGAGGGAAATACCTAATCCCCGTTAATGAGATGAGATGAATAATTGAATAGCATACATAGGAAAATTAGTATAATAAAATAGTCTAAATATGAATTTAATGGCATACCAATAGCATCGACCATCAGTTTACTGCAAGCATATGATGTTCTAGTATTTTCAATTTTGAGACATCTGATGCAGGGATTTATCATTGAGGAGACTTTTTATGAATATTCTGAACTATTTTCCTTGCCTGGCACAAAAAACACTCAGGAAAAACATCAATGATTTTTTAGAATGATAAAAACTAAAATCTCAAAGTAAAATTGAGTTGTTGTATACCACATCCAATTTCACGAGGAACTGTTATCGAATTAGAGATGAACAAAGAAGTAGAATTTGAATAGATAGATAAGACATTGCTGAACCAAAAGATCCCTAAAACAACTTTAAGAAAAAAATTTAATGATGTAACAACATAAATTTTGAGCAATGCACAATTAGATAGATTAAACACTGCTGTAATGGAATGAGGATAATATAATATAATGAAATTAGCATCTCTGAATCACGAACCTAATGCATAAAATGACTGAAGTGAAGAATAACACATTGATTGAATCCATATCCAGGAAAATGTGAAATTCAAGACCATAACTTCATGTACTAATCAAATAATAAAACTACTATGAATAACCATGAACATGTTCTACTGAAATTACTTTCAATAAAATCGTAAGAGGCATCATTAATGTTGTAAAAATAGTAATGATTTTGGGGATAGAATGCAATATTTAATGAATAGTTGGCAGTGAATGCTACAAAAAAATCTCAACACAACAAATGGTAAGGTAGGAGTGCAGATTTGAGATGTATGAAGCTATACCTACGGTTTGCGTGAATAAACTGATCGGACGTCAGGGAAGGATGCTTCTGTAGGAAGAACCAAAGGTAGCGGGGTCAACTGAATATGGATTTGCGAGCTGCGAAAACCGGTAAATTTGATTTATTGTATACCACATCCAATCTCATGATGTATTGTCATCAAATTTGAGATGAAAAAAAAGTATAATCTGAATAGATATATAAAACATTGCTGAACAAATAGATCTCTGAAACAACTATATGAAAATTTCTTGATGACGTAACAGCAAAAATTTTGAGCAATGCACAATTAGATAGATTAAACACTACTATAATGGAATGAGGATAATATACCATAATGAAATCAGCATCTCTGAATCACGAACCTAATGCCTAAAATGATTGAAGTGAAGAATAACAAATTGATTAAATCCAAATCGAAGAAAATGTAAAATTCAAGAACATAATTTCGTGTACTCATCAATGAATTAACCAAATATGAATAACCGTGAATATATGGTACTGAAATAACTTTCAATAAAATCCTAAGACGCATCGGTAATTTTGTAAAAGTAGTTTAGATTTTGGTGATAGAATGCAATGTTGAATGAATAGTTGGAAGAAAATGAACAGAAAAATCTCAACACAAAAAAGGGTAAGGTAGAAGTGCAGAATCTAGATGTATGAAGCTATAGCTACGGTCTACGTCGATAATCTGATCAGACGTTAGGGAAGGATGCTTCTGGAGGAATAACCGTAGGTGGCATGTGTTTCCGGAGGAAGAACCGTAGGTGGCGTGGTCAACTAAAGATGGATTTTCGAGCTGCAAAACCCGGTAATGGTAATGCGAGGAAGATATGGAAAATGTTGTAGACTTATGCTAATAGCAAGATAAGGAGGAAGAAGGATTACCATCATGTCAGAATATATAGATACTAGGAGGAGGAGATCAATGGAGTCTTTATTTTTCCGGAACCGTAACTCCAAAATAGATTCTTACGGACCAGTAACGGAAGAATAACAAACCCTAATACTGTACTTCAGCCTGGGAGTAGCTGAATGTCGCGAGGGATGAGAGGATTGGAGCACCGGGGGAGAGATTCGTGGTTTAAGGAAACCTAGTCGCGGTTGATGAGCGGGCAGAGGAAATGGAAGACACAGAAACCCTAATGGAGGAAGAGGAGGATTGTGGATGGGGGAGGAATATTGATTTGTAGAGGGATTGGAGGGTTGAAGGAATCGATCATGGAGGGGTAAAATGGGGTTAGAAAATAGGAATTTGGAGACGTGGGTGTTGGTGGAGGTGACACGTCATCAGGGAGGCACCCAGGATTAGAATATATAGTAGATGATGTTTCCAGATTCATCAACTTTGTTTCTAAACACCCATTTTGTGCATATGGTTATAGTGTCCTTAGGTCTTTATACTAATTTTAAGACTTTGTTTCTTTCAAATTGATTTAGTTCTTCTTGCATAGCCATTACCCAAAATTCATCATTGATAGCATCATTGATATTTTTAGGTTCTAACTCTGAAATAAAAGCTTGATGTTCAACTTGATTTCTTAGAGAATCTCTAGTCTTTGTTCCTCTATCTAGATTACCTACAATAACATCTAAAGGATGGTTCTTTATAATTATATTTATCCTAGAAAAGGTAGGGCTAGAGATTTCAGATTCATCTACAGGTTGAGGTTCAACAGAAGCAGGTTCTGGAAAATTTCCAGAACTGGATGTTTTAACTATAGGTCCACTGTCTTTATCATTACGGTTCAAAACAGAGAGATCATCTTCATGATTTTCAAGAGAGGTCATAGGTTCATGTGGATCAGTTTCATCAAATTTGATGTGAACAGATTCTTCCACACATTTTGTTCACTTATTGAAAACTCTATATGCTTTACTAGAAATAGAGTAACCTAGAGAAATTCCTTCATCACTCTTGGATGTAAATTTTTCAAGACTATCTTTAGTATTAAGAATAAAGACATTGCAGCCAAAAACTCTAAAGTAGTTAACCTTAGGTTTCCTATGGTTCCACAACTCTTAAGGGGTCCTCTTAAGAATAGGTCTGATCAAGACTCTATTGATAATATAACAAGCTGTATTTACAGCTTCGGCCTAAAAATAAACAGGTAGGTCATACTCATTAAGCATAGTCCTAGAAATTTCTTTCATGGTTCTATTCCTTCTTTCTACTACACCATTATGATAAGGTGTCCTAGGGGCAGAGAAATTTTGACTATATCCACTATGTGAGCAGTAAGATTCAAACTCATGATTTTCAAACTCACGTCCATGATCACTTCTCAGGGTTTTAATACTAAGTCCACTAAGGTTCTCTACAGACTTGGAATATTTTACAAAGCAAGAACAAGCTTCACTTTTGTGAGCTAGAAAATATAACCAAGTATATCTAGAAAAGTTATCTACAAGAACATAGAAAAAGTGCTTCCCATTTAAACTAGAAACTCTGGAAGGTCCAAATAAATCCATGTGAACTAACTTGAGAGGTGGAGAAGTTGAAACTTCTTTCTTTGATTTAAAAGAAACTTTATGTTGCTTTCCATTTTTACAGGGATTACAAACTTTGTCAGCTGGAAATTCAAGTTTGGGTAGGTCTCTAACTAAGTTCTTCCTAGCAAGTTTTCTAAGTGAATGCACATTTCAGTGTCCTAATCTTCTGTTCCAAATCCAAGATTCTTTATGAAAATCATTTAAACAAGTAATATTCTACTTATCCATAGAATTTAAATCAACAGCATAAACATTTTCATTTCTTAAAGCAGAAAACACTAAAACATTTTTAGAATTAAAAATATTGTAAGAATCATTTTCAAATTTAACATAAAAACCATCATCACATAACTGGGAAATACTTAACAAATTGTATTTAAGTCCATCAACAAATAAAACTTTAGAAATTAATACTGAGTCAGTGTTACCAATCTGGCCTAAGCCGATGATTTTTCCTTTTGAGTTATCACCAAAGGTGACAAACCCTCCATCAACTCTGACTAAGCTTTTAAAGCAAGAGAAGTCTCCTGATATATGTCTTGAACATCCACTTTCCAAATTCCAAGGATTTATACAGGAGCTCTTTAAGATGGTTCCCTACAAGACAGATTTAGATAGGAAATGATTTTGGTACCCAGATCTTCTTGGGTCCAGATAGGTTATCCAATAAAACTTTTGGTACCCATATTTGTCTAATGGTTCTCATAAGATTTCTAGAGTCAATATATTTTTAATGATAAACCTTATTAGATCCATAAATATGAATATAACTAGTTGAAGCATATGAAGTTTCAGAACTATCTACATTCTGTCCAGATTTAGGAATGAATTTAGTTTTGGTAATTTTCCTTTGTCCAGGTTGATATCTTATACCAGTAGTGTATCTAGATGCTATTTTCTTACCTAGAACCTGAGTAAGAGTATCTTTTCCATTGGTAAATTTCTCTAAGTCTTTCTTGAGTTTCACATTAGATAATTTCATTTCAGTGTTTTCTTTAAGCAACTGAGCATTCTTTTCCATTTCACTATAAAGATCAGATTTATGTTTAACAGTTAAAGCATACTGTTTCTTTAAACCTTTGTATTTGTCATTCAGCTCATTACAGGTTTCTTCTAACATATCACAACATTCAAATAGTTCAGATTTTGACATGTTTTCGAAGTCAGAATCATCTTTGGAATAATATGAATTTAAAGCATGAGTTTTAGATGGTACCTAAGCGGTGTTTGTCAAAAAGCACATGTTTTCCTTGTTTCTATGTTCAGTTTTAGAAACTTCATATTCATTGGAGATATCCTCAGAAGCACTCCAAGTAGCCTTCATGGCCTTCTTAAACATATTGTCCTTATATTCATACCTCTTCTTATAATTCAACTTTGGACAGTCTGCTTTTATGTGTCCCTTTCTTTTGCACTCATAGCAGACAACTTCATCTGATTTCTCAGATTTCTTCCAATCCCTTTTCCAATGTCCCTTGTTGTCATACATACCTTTATAATTTGATTTTCTGAAAAAATTCTTCTTCCTATAAAACTTCTTAAACCTTCTGGCAATGTGAGCCGTCTCAGCATCACTATCAGAAGCACTTTCACTGTCTTCATAGCTTGAACTTTCATTTATAGCTTGGAGTTTCTCCTTATCCTTGTTCTTTGAAGTTGAATATTTGAAAGCAACATACTTTCATCTAGGTTCATCTTCCTCTTCTTTGTTAACCTTGAGTTCCTCTTCATACATCATCAACTTTCCAATTAGTTCCTTGACTGGCAGTTCACCAATATCTCATGATTCTCTAATTGAGACCGAAGTTCCTCTCCATCTTTCAGGTAGACATCTCAGAATTCTCATAATTTGTTCCTTTAATGGAACATCCTTTCCCAAAAATGTCATTATGTTGAGAATTTCATTAAACCTGAGATACATGTCAGAAATGGGTTCATTAGGATTCATTTTAGAATTATCATACTTAATAGTATAAGTATTCAATCTCATTTCCTTAACATTAGTTGTTCCTTCATGAGAAACGAATAAGGTATCCCAAATTTCATAAGTTTTTTATAGGCAGATATTCTATTAAATTCCTCATCTCCAAAAGCACTGTACAAGGCATTCATAGCTTTGTAATTATTATTGTAGGTAGCCTTTGTAGCTTCATTCCAAGTAGTTCTAACAATAGTAGAAATTTTATATTCTGATTCTATAGCAGTCCAAATATCAAAACTCATGCTCTCTAAATGAATTTTCATCTTAATATTCCACTGAGCATAGTTGTTTCCATTGAAAAATGGTGGTCTATTGGTAGAAACACCTTCAAGTCTATTATCCATGATAGCTTACTTAAAGAAAATATTTTAAATAGATAAAAAATTTAGAAATAACAGAAATTTTAAGAACATTAAAATACAACTAAAATCATAGTTGAAAAACAATGTACATAGAAAATATTTTGAAACCTCTGATACCAAATGTTGGTCGGAGTGGATTCTAAATAAAGATGTGAATTGAGTTCCAATTAAAATTTCTGTTTTAAAAACATTGTCTTAAAAACCCCCAAATAAAATACTGAATTAAACTGTAGTGAATTTATATCAATGTAATGGTTCTGTTGGGTTCTCAAGGGATTGATTATTTCCTAGTTAATCAACACAAAAAAGTTGATTAACTTTTGAAACTAACTTACTGATTTACAACTAATATAAACACTTGCGGGTTTAATTATAAAAGTGACTTTAAAACAGTTTTGGTTTTAAAGTAATTAGCAGCGGAATAAAAGAATAAAATTGAATGATATAGCACATCAGATATAACCTAGAGGTTCAGCCTCAAGCTGAGACTTAGTCCTCTCAACAATTTATATAAATTTGATCCACACCCTGGATCGGGGTTCACAACAGTTTACAACTGTCCAGGTCCAAGACCTCTACCACTGTTATTCATGGGAAACAAAACAACAACAACCAGCTGTCCTGGTCACACATGACCTCTACCACTGTTACTGTGGGAAATTAAATATGTAATGAGTTTTCTGAGGATTTACAGATCCTCCTACTAAAGTACAAGAGATAGTGTGTTTGTTAAATACAGTAGATAACACACACTGCTCGAAATGTAAAATAATGAATCATAGAGCAGAGATGTAGAGTTTAGAAATGGCTCTAGTGATTATAGTGAAGCTTTGGACTCCTTGAGTTTGATCAGAAATGGTTCTAATTCCTCTTTTGGTTTTTGTCTGAAAAACAGAGTGTCGTCTGCTTGACATCCAGGTTCAGAGATAGTGAGAAATGTAGTCGATGAAGTTCTTCAATGTCCTCATGAATGTACAGAACTCTTCTTGAGTAAGCTTGAGTGTGTATGAGGTTCTGTGTCTTCTGCAACTATCTCATCCACCACTCTTTTCACTCATATGTGTCTCGTCGTATCTCTTCACCAACAGGGACTTCTTGTATTTATGGAACGAGCTCCAACAAAAGAAATGATTTCTTCTTTCAAGTACAAGGTATCGTTCCATGACATCCAACAACCTTCATTAAATAAATGACAGAGCATTAAAATATTCCAAATATGATCGTTGGTTATATTAAATAAAGATAAATAAATTCAAACAGCTGTTTATCACTATTGGTGAGTCAAGTGATCGGTAGGTCATCAGCATCAGCATCGGTGGCTAGACATCGGTGTGTTTTTATCGGTGACTCATTTGATCAACATCGTTGTGTCATGATCGGTGGCTCATTTGATCAGCATCGGTGAGACATCTTAGGTGACTCAGATGATCAGCATCGGTGGGTCATTATCGGTGACTCATTTGATCAGCATCGGTGTGTCATGATCGGTGACTCGTTTGATCAGCATCGGTGAGACATCTTTGGTGACTCAGATGATCAGCAACGGTGTGTCATGATCGGTGACTCATTTGATCAGCATCATTGAGACATCTTCGGTGACTCAGATGATCAGCATCAGTGTGTCATGATCAGTGACTCATTTGATCAGCATCAGTGAGACAGTTGTCTTTTGATATGGATCGGTGCGATCATTGTCCTTTGATATGGATCAGTGTGACCGTTGTCCTTTGATATGGATCGGTGCAACCGTTGTCCTTTGATATGGATCGGTGCGAACTTTGTCCTTTGATATGGATTGGTGCGACAGTTGTCTTGACAGAACACAAAGTGTCTGTTTGATCCAGAAGACTTCCAGAATACTTGTAAATCAATAGCAAGCACAGATAAAAACATGATCCAACCAAAATAAACAGATTCACTAAGAGATTGTGATTATGTATATGAGAAATCCAACCGGATTAAGTAACGATGATTTGTGATTATTAAAACAGCAATCATAGGAAGAATTCAACAATCCTCCAGAGGGCTCAACAATCTCCACCTTTTTGATAATCACAAATCTTATTCATAAATAAAAATAATATAGCATCAATAATAGTGACAAGTCATAATAAGAATAAAAACACAATGATATATAAATCTCCACCTAAATTTATGCCTTTGTATATTTATATAAACATTGCTCCCCCTGCCATAGTATGTTTCACCCCCATAGATATAAATCTCCCCCTTTGGGATAATCAAAAAGGAGGGAAAAATATAAAGAAGAGATTAAAAGAAGGCATCATAGAGAATAGAGAGAGAAGTAAATGTTTGTTAAGTACATTAGAGTACAAACAGAACACTGTTCACCCTATCAACAACAAGAAAAAACTATTTCTTGGGATATAACAGGGCTTTTCCTTTGTTAGAGGGATCAATGGTTGGAAATTTGGAAGGCTTGGAGGCAGGTTGAACTGGGAGAATTTGAAAAGGTGGTAAGATGACTCTGGAAGGTGGAGGAGAGGATGCCTCAGAGATTTTCTGTTAAGCAGTAGTATCTGGTTGAGAAGATTGTTGAGGAACTGGTCATATTTGAGATTGAGCTTGAGCAACGAAGATCTGATTTGGAGCAACATCAGAGGCACTGAGAGGGTCAGTAGTAGGAAGCACAATGGTTGTGGCTTGTGCATTCAGATAAGGCTTCAAAAGATTTATGAAATTCTGAAAAACCTCTGCACCATACTGCATAGCCTTATCAAAATCATCCTTATTCTCCATGAACCTTTCTAAGGTAGGAGTAAAATCTTGCAACTGATGAACTTGAGTCGTGAAATCTTGAGTGACTGGAGGTAGTTTCAGATTATCGGCCAACACTTTGAAATTCACGGTCAACTCATGTTTTGTATAAATCTTTAAAAAGTAATGGTCATCCTTTTCCTTGATCTCTCTCTGAGCTTTAGTGGAATCTGCTGAATATACTGTCACCATCTTATGAATGTGATCAATGTGCTCCTTCATCTTCCTCAACGAGTCCAAATCAAGAACTTGTATGATGGCGGCCAATTCATTATGCACAATCTGCCTTAGAGCCTCTAGATCACAAGTAGTGATCTTGGTTACTTAGGATGTACTGGCTTGAGTAACTATCTGAGTTATCTCAGCTTTCAACTTTCTCAGATCAGACTTCTTAAGATGTTCAATCAGATTCCTCAACACTTCCATCATACCATAGATGGTTGATCTAAATTCGTTTGATAAGGAAACTAATTCAGATTGTAGATCCTTAAGAATCCGATTTAGAGAGGCTATGTGCCTTCCAATAAACTCACCAGTATTGGCTAGGTCTGGTCTAATAGCATTTGAAATTTTTTCTCTAACTGTATCTCTCACAGAAGCAAGCAACTCAATTTTGAACATATCAAAATCAGATTGAGAGATAGTAGAACTAGGTAGATGAACATCTTCAGCATCAACAACATGAGCAGACCCTGCCTCAACTGGTTGGCTTTCCTTCATAACTGAAGTAGATTCTTATTCTTCCTCTTCTTCTTCAGAATACTCTAAACCCAAAATAGCAAAACCAGGGTAATCATCCCAGACAGCAGCACAAAGAGTATATTTTGGTTTATCATAACTTTCTTTTCCACTGATTTCTAGAGAATATCTCTTGCCATTGGCATTTGTTTCTGGTACAGTTTGATGTGTTTCTGTTGGAGGTACAATAAGACCATCCACTGGTCGGTTTTCACCATCATCATCATTATCATCCGCATCATCATCATCTCCATTCCCATTTCCATTCTTTACAGAAACATCACTGTCAGATACTTCAGTGTCACTAGCTTCTTCATCACCAAGAATTGCTTCTAATTCAGGTAATGGTAAAAGTGGAATGGAAGGTCCAATGTCTATTCTTCTCATAGGGCTCACAGTATCCGGATCACTCCTATCATCAAGAGGTGACATACTTCCTTCTTCTGTTTCAGCTTCTTCTATCCCTTGTTTACCAGAATCTTCATTGTCCTTATTCCTTTCAACATCTACTTCTTCCTCATCATCAAAATAAAGTTGCCCCTCATCTGATTTCAAACCAGGGTCACTCAAACCCTTCGGCCACTTTCTAGGATCAGTGGGATTGTTGGATTCATACAACTTGTCCTCATCAACAACCCAACATTTCTTCCATGGGTTCCAATTTATTTTTATCCTTTTAGAAATTTCTTTGTTAACACAAAAATCACTATCAGATTTAGCTATCTCATCAGCTTCATCAACACATTCCAGAATCTTTAACATAGCAGAGATCACTTTGGAATAGAACAGGGTAGTGGCTTTCTTAGAAGGTTTCACCATTCCAGCTATGTTCACTATTATATATATACACAAATTGATCTTCTCATGGGTCTTTAGTAAAAAACAAAAGAAAAACATCCTAGTATTTTACAGCAGCAAATTCTTTTTTCTTGGGGAAAATTTTGTGCTGAATAAACTTAAAGATAAGTCTACATTCACCATACAACTCTGAGGTTGTGATTCTCCTTGAATCTCTGTTTCCAATCAAAAGCTCTAAAGCTAACTCATAAGAGAAGTATTCAGTGGTTGGAGGAATGTTTCCAGCATAATCCTCTTACCGACCCTCATGGGGGACATTTAAACATTCAGTCCATTGTTTAAATGAAAAAGATATTTTCTTTCCTTTCACTACCGAAGACATTCTGGCAGCCTCTACACCATCTAAAGTAACTTGAAGATTTATATAAAACACATGCACTAGCTTTGGGTAGTATACTCGAGTGTTATCTGAGAACTAGGCTTTCCATCCTTGCGATTCTAAAACTTGTAAAAACAGCGACTTACTTGTCAAAAGCCAGGCGGAACTGACTTCTTTTTCTATAGCAACAATCCTAGTTTCCAGGTTCGGATTTACTGATCTTTGAGTGGTACTACTCGACTCGCCTCGAGCATGCTTTGAAGGTACAATACTTTCTGATCCATTTCTTGGTCTCTTTTGCTTAGCCATTTGATGATTCTAGGGCATGTAGGAGTTCGAAGGTTCGAAGTAGAGGAGAAGATAGGAAATAAGGCCCGACGGGAAAAAAAATTTTAAGGTCGACAGTTTGGGGAATAGAAATAGCCGCGTATCAATTATTTCATCATTTAGGGTTTCCATAATAAAGATAAATGTAATTAATTAATTAAAAATAAAAAGTAATAGAAAGATAGATCTGTTTCATAGATCGGCTTCACAGATCTGTTTCACAGATCTGTTTCACAGATCAGTTTCACAGATCAGTTTCACATATCAGTTTCACAGAACAGTTTCATAGATCAGTTTACCATATCAGTTTCACATATCAGTTTCACAGATCAGTTTCACAGATCGGTTTCACAGATCAGTTTCACAGATCAGTTTCACAGATCGGTTTCAAAGATCGGTTTCACAGATCGGTTTCACATATTGGTTTCACAGATCAGTTTCACAGATCAGTTTCACAGATTGGTTTCACAGATCTCTTTAACATATCAGTTTCACATATCAGTTTCACAGATCGGTTTCACAGATCCGTTTCACAGTTCAGTTTCACAGATCAGTTTCATAGATCAGTTTCACAGATCAATCATAGACAACTCTTGTTTAATAAAATTCATTCATTCAGAGCATAAAGGCTTCATAACAAATAAATTCTAGGTAAGTATCACCTTTCTGATAATGATCTCTTAGAAAGTGATGTCTGACAACAATGTGTTTATTCCTAGAGTGAGACATAGGGTTCTTAGATATTTTGATCGCACAAGTGTTGTCACAGTTAATTGAAACATGTTTAAAATCAAATACATAGTCCAATAAAGTGTGTTTCATCCACAGAATCTATGCACAGCAACTACCAGCAGCAATATATTCTTCTTCAGCAATAGACAATGCAACTGAGTTCTGTTTCTTACTACACCATGATACTAGGGACTTTCCAAGTAAATTACATGTTCCAGATGTGCTCTTCCTATCTAACTTACATCCAGCAAATTCATCATCTGAATAACCAGTTAGGTCAAAAGATTGTCCTTTTGGATAAAACAAACCTAAATTCACAGTATACTTAAGATATTTAAAAATACTTTTAACAGCCAGTAAGTGTGATTGTTTAGTATTAGCTTGAAATTTAGCACTCATACACACACTAAGCATAATATCTGGTTGACTAGTAGTAAGATAAAGTAAACTCCCAATCATACCTCTTTAATTGGTTTGATCAACTGGTTTTCCAGTTTCAACAACATCCAATTTAAAGGTAGTACTCATAGGTATATCACTTTCCTTAATACAATCCAAACCAAAACATTTTAATAAATCCTTAGTATATTTAAATTGATTTAGAATAATACCATCTACAGATTGAAAGATTTTAAATCCAACAAAATACTTAAGCTATCCCATTAAGCTCATTTCAAACTCATTTTGCATAACCTTTGAAAAATCAGTACATAAAGAATTTCTAGAATATCAAAAAATAATATCATCAACATAGATTTTTACTATTAAAACATCTTTTGAAATCTTTTTTATAAAAAGAGTGGGATCAGATATTCCTTTTGTAAATTCTTTTGAAATAAGAATGTTTGAAAGTCTTTCAAACCAAGCTCTTGGAGCTTGTTTTAAACCATATAAATCTTTAAAAAGTTTAAAAACATGATTTTGAAAATGAGGATTTGAGAAACCAGGTGGTTGTTCTACAAAAAAATCTTCAACAATAAAACCATTTAAAAAAGCACTTTTCATATCCATTTGATATAACATGAAATTCAGATGTGATGCATAGGCAAGTATGATCCTAATTGCCTCTAATCTAGCTACAAGTGCAATGGTTTCCTCATATTCAATTCCTTCTTCTTGATTGTAACCTTGTGCAACTAGCCTATCTTTGTTTCTAATGATGTTTCCAGATTCATCAACTTTGTTTCTAAACACCCATTCTGTGCCTATGGTTATAGTGTCCTTAGGTATTTCTACTAATTTCCAGACTTTGTTTCTTTCAAATTGATATAGTTCTTCTTGCATAGCCATTACCCAAAATTCATCATTGATAGCATCATTGATATTTTTAGAATCTAATTGTGAAATAAAAGCTTGATGTTAAACCAGATTTCTTAGAGAAGCTCTATTATGTGTTCCTCTATCTATATTACCTACAACAATATCTAAAGGATGGTTCTTTAGAATTCTAGTTGGTCTAGAAAAGGTGGTGCAAGAGATTTCAGATTCATCTACAGGTTGAGGTTCAACAGAAGCAGGTTCTGGAAAATTTCCAAAACTGGATGTTTTAACTATAGGTCCACTGTCTTTATCATTAGGGTTCAAAAAAGAGAGATCATCTTTAAGATTTTCAAGAGAGGTCATAGGTTCATGTGGATCAGTTTCATCAAATTTGATTTGAACAGATTCTTCAACACAGTTGGTTCTCTTATTGAAAACTCTATAAGATTTACTAGAAATAGAGTAACCTAGAAAAATTCCTTCATCACTCTTGGATGCAAATTTGTTGATAATGTCTTTAGTATTAAGAATAAAGACTTTGCAGCAAAAAACTCTGAAGTAGTTAACCTTAGGTTTCCTATGGTTACACAACTCATAAGGGGTCCTCTTAATAATAGGTCTGATCATGACTCTATTGATAATATAACAAGCCGTATTTATAGCTTCAGCCCAAAAATAGACACGTAAGTCATACTCATTAAGCATAGTCCTAGAAATTTCTTGCAGGGTTCTATTCATTCTTTCTACTACACCATTCTATTGAGGTGTCCTAGGGGCAGAGAAATTGTGACCATAGCCACTGTGTGAGCAGTAAGATTCAAACTCATGATTTTCAAACTCACATCCATGATCACTTCTTAGGGTTTTAATTTTATGTCAACTAAGGTTCTCTACATACTTGGAATATTTTACAAAGCAATTACAAGATTCACTTTTGTGAGCTAGAAAATATACCCAAGTATATCTAGAAAAGTTATCTACAAGAACATAGACATAGTGCATCCCATTTCAACTAGAAACTCTAGAAGGTCCAAATAAATCCATGTGAACCAACTCGAGAGGTTGAGAAGTTGAAACTTCTTTCTTTGATTTAAAAGAAACTTTATGTTGCTTTCCCTTATGACATGGATTACAAACATTGTCTGTTGGAAATTCAATTTTGGGTAGGACTCTAACTAAGTTCTTCCTAGAAAGTTTTCTAAGTGAATGCACATTGCAGTGTCCTAATATTCTGTTCCAAAGCCAAGACTCTTTATGAAAAGCATTTAAACAAGTAATATTATTCTTAGATAAAAAATTTTAATCAACAGCATAAACATTTTGATTTCATAAATCAGAAAACACTGAAACATTTTTAGAATTAAAAACATTGCAAGAATCGTTTTCAAATTTAACATAAATACCATCATCACATAATTGAGAAATACTTAAAAAATTTATTTATGTCCTTCAACAAATAAATCTTTAGAAACTAATACCGAGTCAGTGTTACCAATCTAGCCTAAGCCGATGATTTTTCCTTTTGAGTTATCACCAAAGGTGACAAACCCTCCATAAACTCTGACTAAGCTTCTAAAGCATGAGAAGTCACCTGACATATGTCTTGAACATCCAATGTCCAAATACCAAGGTTTTCTATAGGAGCTCTTTAAGCAGGTTCCCAACAAAACAGATTTAGATTGGAAATGATTTTGGTACCCAGATCTTCTTGGGTCCAGACAGGTTAGCCAATAAAAGATTAGGTACCCATATTTGTCTAATGGGTCTCATAAGATTTCTTAAGTCAACATATTTTGAATGATAAACCTTATTAGATCCATAACTATGAATATAAATAGTTGAAGCATATGAAGTTTCACAACTAGCTACATTCTATCCAGATTTAGGAATGAATTTAGTTTTGGTAATTTTCCTTTGTCCAGGTTGGTATCCTATACCAGTAGAGTATGTAGGTGTTATTTTCTTACCTAGCTTCTGATTAAGAGTATCTTTTCCATTGGTAAATTTCACTAAGACTTTCTTGAGTTTCTCTTTTGAGAATTTCAGTTCAGTTTTTTTAAGAAACTGAGCATTCTTTTCCATTTCAATATCAAGATCAAATTTATGTTTAACAGTTAAAGCATACTGTTTCGTTAAACATTTGTATTTGTCTTTTAGCTCATTAGAGGTTTCTTCTAACATATCACTGTATTAAAATAGTTCAGATTTTGACATGTTTTCTGAGTCAGAATCATCTTTGGAATAATATGACTTTAAAGCAGGAGTTTCAGATGTTACCTCAGAGGTGTTTTTCATAAAACACATGTTTTCCATATTTCTGTGTTCAGTTTTAGAAACTTAGATTCATTGGAGATATCCTCAGAAGCACTCCAAGTAGCCATCATGGATTTCTGAAACTTATTGTCCTTGTATTCATACATCTTATTATACTTCAACTTTGGATAGTCTTATTTTATGTGTCCCTTTCTTTTGCACTCATAGCAGACAACTTCATCTGATTTGTCAGATTTCTTCCATTCCTTTTTCCAATGTCCCTTGTTGTCATACTTACCTTTATAATTTGATTTTCTGAAAAACTTCTTCTTCCTATAAAACTTCTTAAACCTTCTGGCAATGTGATCCATCTCAGCATCACTATCAGAAGCACTTTCACTGTCTTCACAACTTGATCTTTCATTTATAGCTTGGAGTTTCTCTTTATCCTTGTTCTTTGAAGTTGATGATTTGAAAGCAACAGACTTTATTCTAGGTTCATCTTCTTCTTCTTTGTTAACTTGGAGTTCCTCTTCATACATCATCAACTTTCCAATTAGTTCATTGACTGTCAGTTCACCAATATCACATGATTTTCTAATTGAGACAGAAGTTCCTCTCCATCTTTCAGGTAGACATCTCAGAATTCTCATAATTTGTTCCTTTGATAGAACATCCTTTCCCAAAGAAGTCATTTTGTTGAAAATTTCTTTAAACCTGAGATACATGTCACAAATGGGTTCATCATGCTTCATCTTAAAATTATCATACTTAATAGTATAAGTATTCAATCTCATTTCCTTAACATTAATTGTTCCTTCATGAGAAACGGCTATGGTATCCCAAATTTCATAAGTAGTTTTAAAGGCAGATATTCTATTAAATTCTTCATATCCTAAAGCACAGTACAAGGCATTCATAGCTTTGCAATTGTTATTGTAGGCAGCCTTAGTAGCTTCATTCCAAGTAGTTCTAACAGTAGTAGGAATTTTATATTCTGATTTTATAGCAGTCCAAATATCAAAACCCATGCTCTCTAAATGAATTTTCATCTTAATCTTCCACTGAGCATAGTTGTTTCCATTGAAAAATGGTGGTCTATTGGTAGCAACACCTTCAAGTATATTATCCATGATAGCTTACTTAAACCAAGGATTTTAAAGAGATAAAATATTTCGAAATAACAGAAATTTAAAGAACATTAAAATACAACTAAAATCACTGTTGAAAAACAGAGTACATTAGAAAATATTTTGAAACCTCTGATACCAAATGTTGGTCGGAGTGGACACTCAAGAAAGGGGTGAATTGAGTTCCAATTAAAATTTTTGTTTTAAAAACATTGCCTTAAAACCCTCAAATAAAATAATGAATTAAACTATAGTGAATTTATATCAAAGTAAAGGTTCTGTTGGGTTCTCAAGGGATTGATTATTTCCTAGTTAATCAAAACAGAAAAGTTGATTAACTTTTGAAACTAACTTACTGATTTATAACTAATATAAACACTAGTGAGTTTAATTATCAAAGTGACTTTAAAACAGTTTTGTTTTTAATGTATTTAGCAGCGGAATAAAAGAATAACTTTGAAAGATATAGCACAACAGATATAACCAAGAGGTTTAGCCTCAAGCCGAGACTTAGTCCTCTCAACAATTTATATAAATTTTATCCACACCCTGGATCGGGGTTCACAACAGTTTACAACTGTCCAGGTCCATGACCTCTACCACTGTTATTCGTGGGAAACAAAACAACAGCAACATGTTGTCCAGGTCACACATGACCTCTACCACTATAACTGTGGGAAATGAAATATGTAAAGATTTTGTTGACGATTTATAGATCCTCCAGCTAAAGTACAGGATACAATGTCTTGGTTAAATACAGCAGATAACACACACTGCTCGAAATGTAAAATAATGAATCACAGAGCAGAGATATAGAGTTTAGAAATGGCTATAGTGATTGCAGTGAAGCTTTGGACTCCTTCAGTTTGATTAGAAATGGTTCTGATTCCTCTTCTGGTTTTTGTATGAAAAACAGAGTGTCGTCTGCTTGGCATCCAGGTTCAGAGATACTGAGAAATGTAGTCGATGAAGTTCTTCAATGACCTCGTGAATATACAGAACTCTTCTTCAGTAAGCTTGAGTGTGTATGAGGTTCGCTTTCTTATGCAACTATCTCATCCACCACTCTTTGCACTCATATGTGTCTCGTCATATCTTTGCACCAACAGAGAATTCTTGTATTTATGGCAAGAGCTCTAGCAAGAGAAATGATTTCTTCTTACAGGTCAGAGGTACCATTCCCTGACATCCAACAACCTTCATTAAATAAATGACAGGGAATTAAAATATTCTTAATATGAACTTTGGTTAGAATAATTAAAGATAAATAAATTCAAATAGCTGTTTATGACTATTGGAGAGTCAATTGATCTGTAGGTCATCAACATCAGCATCGGTGGCTAGACATCGGTGTGTCCTGATCGGTGACTCATTTGATCAGCATCGGTGTTTCATGATCGGTGACTCATTTGATCAGCATCTGTGGGACATCTTCGGTGACTCAGATGATCAGCATCAGTGTGTTGGGATTAGTGACTGATTTGATCAGCATTGGTGTGTCATGATCGGTGACTCATTTGATCAGCATCGGTGAGACATCTTCGGGGAATCAGATGATCAGCATCGGTGTGTCATGATCAGTGACTCATTTGATCAGCATCGGTGAGACATCTTCGGTGACTCAGATGATCAACATCGGTGTGTCATGATCGGTGACTAATTTGATCAGCATCAGTGAGACAATTGTCTTTTGATATAGATCGGTGCGACCGTTGTCCTTAGATATGGATCGGTGTGACCATTGACCTTTGATATGGATCGGTGCGACCGTTGTCTTTGATATGGATCGGTGCGACCATTGTCCTTTGATATGGATCAGTGCGACCGTTGTCTTGACAGAACACAAAGTGTCTGTTTGATCCAGAATACTTCCAGAATACTTATAAATCAACAGCAAGCACTGATAAAAACATGATCCAACCAATATAAACAGATTCACTAAGAGATTGTGATTATGTATATGAGAAATCCAACCGGATTAAGTAAAGATGATTTGTGATTATTAAAACAGCAATCATAGGATGAATTCAACAATCTTCCAATGGGCTCAACAAGGGGTTTATTTGACTACGTACTTCATTGTTTGGTTCTCCAGTCCCCTGTGTGAAGAAGAAATATTTCACCTTAATCATATATTTAGATTATTGAATATTGAATACGATGGTGGTTAATAATTGATATCCCTTTTCATGAACAGATGATTTGTTTTATTATCTTTTAGGAGATCACGTGTTCTCAAAAATTGATTTGAGATCTAGACATCACAAGGTATGTGTTATACCTATAAATATAAATTTTAATTTTTTTTCTTATGGTATGGTTTGTATGGTTATTTTCTTATTCTATTTAGTATCAGGAATGTGCAAGTGGTTTTCATGTCCCAGCTAAACTAGGTCCTGGATCCTTATAAAGATTTTTTTTCATTATTTTCATGGATAATACCTTTGGTTATTCTCAAAATCATCATGACCATGTCAAACATGTTGATATCTTATTGAATAAATAGATAGGTAATCTATTTTATTGATAGCATACAATGTGAAGCATCAGGATGGATCTTATTCTCTTGCTGTGTCACATCATTTTAGAGCCAGAAGTATCAGTAGACCTAGACATGGTTATATATATAGTTTCCTAAGATCATTCAAAAATATAATTGGACATTTAAATATTCTTGGGTTTGGTTGGTTAATACAAGAATTCATATAGGACTTATCATGCCAAGAAGTTCCACATATAGTCATTAATTAGAATGGTTGGAGGTTTCATTTTTTAGAATGTTGGGAGACATCCTTTTAGAAGTAAAATGAGAGATTAACAACAACACCTATCATGTTACGTCCATAGAAGGGCTAGGGATACACTATGCATTTCCACCTATCAAGTATCGGGATTGGAGAAGTGCGAATATAGGGGGATAGAGTCTTGGTGTGTGGGTCTCCGAAACTGAGTCCACATGAGAGGAACTACACAGTGCACAATCTCAAGTTAGTTATAGTTGTTCACACATTTATCTGTTGTTGACTATACCTACAAAGAAATATTTTTCGGTGGTAAATGGTCAACAAGATAATTATGTATATATTTAAATATCATGTTCTAATTCTGATGTATTGAATGTGTGATGAATAACTATAGCCATTGGGTGTTTACCTTAAATGTATGCCTAGTAATGGAAATATAGTGGTCGATTCACTAAGCAGGAGGACTCAAATAAAATAAGTTTGACATGCTAGTAGTGAGTGCATGCTTATGGATTTGTTATCTAACATGTATTTTGAGGTACGAGTTATTTGAGGGAATACTTTTCTTTCATCAATACATAAATCCTCTATCCTAATAGACTATGTAAGCTTGATATAGTTGTCGTATTCAGAGGTACTAATCTTGTGGGAGAGTGTGGAAAGTGAGGATCGACCTCTATATTTAATAGTGGGAGAGGATGATATCCTACGAATTCATGGTTATGTGTATGTTCTAGTTGAAATACATGATTTGTTAATGAGAGTGTTTCATTATAATTCATGGGATGTGCATCCCAGTGTATCCACGATGTTTCAGTACATGTGCCCTTTGTACTGGTGGATGAGTATGAAGAGTGAGGCAGCTAGTTTTTTTGGAGGTGTTCCAAATATCAATAGATGAAGGTGGAACATCATAAACTAGCTGGAAATTTATAGTTGTTACATATTTTTGATTGAAAATAGGATGATGTCATGGTGGATTTAGTGACAAATGCCCAAAGTTCTCTTTTATGTATTAATTATTTATAGGTTGTTTTTGATAGGCTCACAAATTTTGGTGATTTATTTTTGATCAAGTAGACCTTCAATTTGGATGAACATGGAAGGCTATGTGTTTGTGATATAGTACAACATCGTGGGGTTCTTGGAATTGTAGTTTCAAATTGGTACGAACACATTACATCATGCTTCTAGCAGTATATTCAGATGGCACTGGGTACATAGGTGATTCTATGCACAATATACCATAATCAGACCGATGGATATTCATAGTGTACAATAAAAATTCTGATGAGTAATATCTCGGTCCGAAACTCAACAAAATATTTATCCAGACTAGTTGCTACATAAACCCAAGTGCATCCACACAAACTCCAAAGGCTTCTAAATATCAGAACGTTCAAAACTTGTGTTTGTTAAAAGACGATTCCCTCATAGATCATACAGTGGATAGTATGAAATAAATTAACAAATAACACATAGTAGCATGTGTTTTCGTATTAACTGATACAATATAGAATTGGAGAAGGATAAAATATAACTAAATAAAGATTCCAACACCAATATAATACAACAAGTCATGTATGTAATATAAAGCTATGATTTTAGGCAGTAAGAGTATCAATAAAAAATATAATGCAATAGATGAAAAAATTACCAATGACTATATCCATAAGCACCTTGAGAACCATCTCGGTCCTATACCCAAAATCCAACCCTGTAATGAAAATGAAGCATCAAAAGCTTGACCCTTTTCTTTAAAAATACTTGAAAACATATTGTCAAATTGGGCCCCAATGTTACTTGAGAAGGGTGTGAGATACAAAATCTCTTAAGGCTGACACCCACAATTATAATCCCAATAAAATTTATGTAATAGAAAAAATGCAGTGTGCCTTATATAAAAAAGAATTGTAGAAAACAATTAAAAATACAACACCTTGGTCGGGTTCCAAAACGGTCACCCATCCCATATCACGATGGCTTGTGCTGGTTGACTGAATAAGGTTCTTGTGCAAGGAAATATATGAATGAAAGGGCCTAGTAAAGAAAGCATTGAATAATGTAAGACCCTATGTTTCTTCTCTAACTCGAGGTCTAATTAATATTTCATATCAACCATTAAAATATTATTAATAATAAATGTAACAGAATGTTATCATAACAATATTTATAGTTTCATCTCTAAATAACAACATTTAAAAAAATTGTTACTTTTATTGGTGGAGTCTTGTATCAGTCCAATGTCATCTAAAAATTGTCACATGTATTGCAAATGGAACTTAAAATATAATAAAATTTTGTTGATCCCATCGTAGGAAATGTAAATGGTGTTCACAGTATCACTCGAGGCATGGTGACACTATGTATGTCCTAGGTATCTTAATATAGGACTGAGTATCCCCCAAAGAATGCAGTAGCAGTCTTTCTAAATGTTTTATACACTATGGAACCCCTACAAAACTAGTTTCACATTAGAGTATAGTAATCCTCTTGGGAATATGTCACTTTGAAATCTAAAGCATCCCCACAGTGCATCATGGTATAATCACTTGATCATTGAGAGTCCACCATGAGTCCTCAATATGAATCTCATGTTCTCTCCTAGTTATCACTATGGTACAATGAACATAATATCGTTCCACTATGTTTGTCCTAGGTGATCCATAAGGATTCCTTGGTATCACTCAAGTTTTGGTGACTCTAAACTTGTCAAAGGTATCTCACATAGGTGGAAGAGTACCACCTAAGGCATGGTGTATCAATATTTCCAAGAGGTATATCCATGATTATTTCCCTATGGATATAGAATCACTCCGGAGTATAATAACAACCCTGGAATCCCTCTCCTTGAAAGCTAGATCATCACTCTCGACACATTGGGTTATAACCCCAATGATCATGGTGAGTCCATCCATGTATCCTTAATAAGGAACCAATAAAATTTCTTAATCTATAGAAAATTATCAATCAAAAAAATAATTACCAATATTAATAATTAATTGATATTACATGTAATGAAAGCATGTTCATATTCATAATCTCAAACATGAGGAAAAGGCCTCTCATGAATGTTGTTAGACATGGTAAAATTATTAAAACATCAAATTTTAGTAAAATATGTCAATCAAGTAATAGGGGTCCATTTTTTCATCGAAAAGAGTAAATTTTAACTGATTAAAAACTATTCTATTACCTATCATAAGACATCTTATACAAATCCAACTCATTAATTTCCCTTAAACATTGAAAATTTATTTATAAATAAAAATGGGTAGTTTGAAAGTGTCATGGCCACAAGGAATGGACCCACGTGGATCATGCCCACCATAATAGTCACAAATACCTAAATGGTGTCTTGGGTTTCATTATTTTCAATTATCTCAAATGTAATTAAATTTAATATACAAGTCAAAAGTAAACAAGGAAACTAAAATCATTAATCCAAGTACATACTAAAAAATTTATCAATGGTATTTGGATTATAATATATAGTACCTACAATATAGTGGTTTTGTTATAAAAACATGATATTTATTTTCAAAATAATTCATTTGGTTATATATTACATTAATTCTAAAACTCATTAATCCCTAATAAAAATTATGGAAAGTGTGATCTTGAGTTACAAAGGAAGACAAGAATATAACGGGGAAAAGGAATGGGACCCTAAATGAATAGGTATGAAAATTCAGGAAAATAAAATAAAATTATCATTGATAGATTTCAAAGTCATTTCAACTCTATTAAGGGGGTTTTATTATAAAACATGTGACCTTTCATAGTAACCAAATCATGTATCATAGCTCAGTATTTATTCATTAAATCACAGGTCTCTAATTTAATTAAAATAGGTGTGATAGAAATTAATTAACAAATTATTAAACATAATGGGTAATGAAAATTGATCCTACCTAAAGAAGAAACGATCTAATCCCTTGGAATACAAAAAACTTACAAGTGACCACAAAACACCACAGAGCAAGGTATTAGGCATTATTGGAAAATTGAAATGACCTAAAAATAAAAAAAGGACCCAAAAAATTAATTTGAACCCAAATTTAAATGGAAGACTATACTTGATACTGACAACGATGGTACAAGATGAGATGAGGAACTTCTCCTTCGATGGTTGATGTCGTAACACGTAAGACAGGGTCTCTAGAGAGGAAATATACACCCTATCATCAGAAGAAACAAAAAAATCAGAATACCCCATTTACTTAGGTTTTAGAAGAACTTCACTTGTTTATGGGGAGACCAAAATGATACAAAAAACTAAGAGGAGAATTAGAGGATGATCATTCCTTAATAGATCTAAGATGTTCTATTGTATAATCTGGGTGAACTTATTGCACAAGGGAGGCTGTGTGGAGGGGGTGTTGTACGACAAAGGATTCGTCTAATGGATCACACGAGGGATTAAGGGATAGAGAGACTGCTTATGTTTTATTAAAATTAACATAACAATAATAATAATAATAACCCAAATTAAAATTTTAATATTAATATAAATTTTAAAAAATATACTAACAATAATAATATTATTATTATTCATAATATTATTAATATTTTATAAACATTTCGATATATTATAATATTCCATTAATTATAATTTTATTAATTATATTAATTTTATTTTATTTTATTTGATTAATATCATTAAAATTAATAGAACATATTACTTTCTACTGAGGCCCACACAATTTCATATAAATTGTACACAATGTTCACTAACCTAAAAAATGCAAATTTGAAGTCTAGAGTACCCAAAACTGAACAACACCCGAGAGACCCCTCCAGCCTTTACACATGTTTAATAAATGACATTTTGATGTGTTCCAACTCAATGAATATAATTGTTATCTTTTTAAAAAAATCCCATCTAATAATTTCAAAAAGAAAATAAATTTCATTGGATTTTCATCCAATAAAAAAGGGGGTCATTACAAACTCCCTACATAATGAATTATTGTCCCCAAGAATCCTTTGGGAATAATTAAAACAACACATGACCTACGTGGTCCGTTAATCCTTCTTTAAATGGTTATGGTTCATTTTCAGACATCTTATTCACCCCCATGATTATTCTCATACACATGGATGTAAACCATTTATACATGCTGCAATTATTGATGTCAAACCAAAACCTCAAAAGATTTTTTACATTAGTCCATTGAATTAGAAATATGATAATCTCATTTTCTCATCAAACAAATTGCCAATGGTTTCCTTAAGCTTAGGTCATTATCTTGAAAAAGGATAATTCCAAGAACATCACCTCCATTGCCAGAATTGCCTACAAAGCATGACCATAAGCATTTTATGGTGATTCTAGAAAGAATTAATTAAAATGGGATGTCCAAATCCTGATAAACCAAATAAAAACATGTCATGCATGATTCTTATAAGGCACTGTCTAACCTTTTTAAAAAACACCATCGATACCCATGGTGGTGTGCTTAATTATGTTCCTCAATAACACATTACACTAAGCAATAAGGAAGTCAACACCAACCACAACATACATGCCATTCTAGGAAACACCGGGTATAGTCATATGGTGCATTTCCCACTGAACTGCAATGCCTTCTCCCAACAAACCATGATTTTACAACAATCACGGTCACTAAATCCCCCACCTAACTGATGGTGATGTTCCTCAATCAAAAGCATCACCATTGATACCAAAAAAAATATGAAGTTAATAATGAATTTAATTAAATAGGATTATATGGAATTACATAGGGTTTTCCGAAGTATTTTCTATTTTTGATTTGTTGGTAAAAATCCAAACATTCTCATCCGATCATTGACTAATCCCTAAGCAGCATCTACATTGTAGTCAAGTCAAAGGAAACTACTGATGTCTGAGAGTCCGTCTGAGGAATTCCATCATAGGAATATAGTTATCACTCGGGATTAACTATGTCATGACAAGAACTACTATTTCATCATCAGACACCGAAAGGATGTTATCCAAGAATCTCAACATCCTTTTTACAATTTAACAAATCATAATTTTGATGTTATCTTAGTGCATCAACGACGATGTCAATCTAGTAGACATTCCCTTCACATAACTTAATAATATATGAATAGTTAAAATTATTTCCAATACATCATATACATTTGGTGAAAGGAGAATAGATAACCCATGACTGGTAATATTCAAAGAAGATCCTCGACATCCCCGACCAACATAGTACCGTTAAATGAACAATGATGTCCTCAACATCCTAGGAATTTTGTGGCCATTCAAATTAACCAATGAAGTGTTGTAACTATGACCAATGCTAGAAATGGATTATGTGTTGTATTTTTCTTTTCAATCCTCGTTAGATGTCCAAAAACGTTTCCAGGAAAGGGATCATGCATTTCTTGTGGGCATCAATATTGAATGTGGTGTGTTTTTCTAGTGATTTCTAAATTTTTGGGTCTAAAAATTGGAAAATGGGTAGTTGTGTTTTTGGGTATAATAAATACATAATATAAATTCAGAAATGATGGAAAAATAAGAATGGTTGAATGACGATGGATCCCCAACCCTTCCAAGACATAGGAGGGGGGAGGATGGAGTAGGGCCTCATACTTATGTTTTTTTAGAATCCCTTTATCCCTTCCTCTTACCCTATATTTTTCCTTATATTATGGGGATTTCTTTAGGACCTTAGTTCAAAATAGTTACTATGGTGATCCTCATCTATCAATCTCGATGTTGGAGTTCTCTGATGCCTCTTTTTTCTGAATCAGACCCTGGTGTTACACTTTAGCCATCATAGGTCCTCAGTTGATGAGTTGACTTCCTAGTTTATTGAAATTGGGACATTAAAGATCACACAGTTATGTGTATTTTGGATAAACTCCACTGGATAATATGTCCTTCCTTGGAAGAATATCTGATATGTGTGTGGTCTCAGGATCCTTGAAAATACAATAGTTGGAAGTTCATTATTCATCACTGGTATTTTGAATTCTAAATGAACAGGGAAACACCGTCTGTCATGTCATTGGTATGTCTCCAACAACTTCCTTTTCCTTTTCAAAATCAAGTTATCATTCATATGCTAGGTAATCTGGAATACCAATTTCTCTACTCTGATTATCGCACTGCTACTGTGAGTATTCCAATCTATTTGTGGGTCTATGTTGAGGAAGATGTCTCGAAGATACCGGATGTGAGGGAGTAGATTAAATTTTTATAAGAGTTTAGTTTGAATGAAGTTGTGTTTTATGAAACATGGATTTATTTCTGCCTGATTTCCGGTCATTTGGGTCATTCGACCTCAAACTATCATGATGGAGTCATGTACAGAAGTCTCATTGGTGTAGGGTAGAGGCTCGACAAGGCCTCTAGTAAAAAATAGATTTTTGATGTGGAAGACATGGTTGGGAATGCCTCTAGCATGGTGGTCTTGGGTAAACTAGTGTTGAAAAATTCTACAGAGGTGTCTTCTCAACCGATAAGCATGAACATGGATAGAAATGCCAGAAGTGAAGCTCTGGTTAAAGTAAAGGTTGCTAAGGCTAAGGAGCAATAACTACAGGTTATGGATGTCCCTTACCACCTAAGGCATGATCTTGGGATTATCCATATGAAGGTGAGTAGAATGGAGGCCGTGCAGGTGGTTGGAATGGATAAGGAGGATTCCATGGATGTGGTTTTTGTGGAACAACAGTCAGATTTATCCCGAATAATAAAGGAATTTGTATTGAATAGTCTTGTGAGTGATGACCAATTATTTGGGGACCCTTATTTCCATGTATTATAGGATAAAAACATGAAACCTCAATTTACGGGTCATTGATACGAGAAGCCCATAGGTCCATCCTTCTCTATACCCCCATCTAGTGATGTTTATGTGGTTTCCATAAGCATGTAGGTCAAGATAGGTGGAATGTTAGTATAGGGATAGCATTTTTTTCATGCCATAATAGATTCATTTCATGGAAGTGGGTGGAAAGAGGGTGTTAATTTCATGTGTCCTTTAGACCCATCCACTCACATCCCAATTGCCTCATCGCTTCAGAGGGTTGTGAGTGTGGGGATGACGATTGGTTTGGAGATTAGTAAATGCAAGGTGGTGTCTTTGTAAAGACTGACACCCCTTGAATTTGGTATATGGGTTGAGATAAAAACCTCTTTTATGGATTGGCGGCCGAAGAGGAACCATTGATTCATGAGGAGGATGATTTATGGGAAGATAGTTATAGCTAATTCATTGGGGACAGCTTGGTCCCTTTCCAATGGGAAATATCCTCACAACCCTAAAATAAATAAGGGCAAAAGTGAAGCATCCAAATGGAAAATGTGTTGTGTTTCAGGGGAAAAGTCCCAAGGGACGAAAAGACTACTCTCACTTTCCTAATCTGATGGAAACCAGGTCAGCCAAAAACGGTGCATCAAGGATAGAAAATACATAAAATATGGGTACAAAAGAGATCCATGCATTGAACCAAGTGGGGTGTAAGGATACATAAGGTAGTCATTGAAACTCTTACTCCACTCCAAGGATGAAATGAACGAATGAGTCCTTATACCCATCACTTCAAAAGAGGAGATATTAATAATATATTATATATTGTTAAAAGTTGATGCCCTCGAGGATTAAGAAGAGTGGATAGAAAATCCAGTCTGAATCATAGCTTGCGGCTTCAACAAAGAAAAAATCACCATGGAGGAATTCATTTAGACAATGGAAATAATGGATTCTCCCCTTTAAGAACATATCAACAATAATCCAGACTCACAATTTGGTACTCTGAACTGGGAATTATTTAGAGTGGTTGAGTCAATTAATCGCAGTCCTATGTTTAATCATTTTGTCAGCTCTTTTAGCACGTAGTGGTATTCTACAATGTAAACTATGGTTTCCCACTTCACATCAATGTGGATTCATAATAAATATTTATTTTTTGGGATATATATTTTTTTGGAAGAGTATGGTTCCAAAAATATTGGTGTGGGGTTCATAAAACATTGAATGTGTGCTAAATTGGTTTTTCATGGAATTGTCAAAGAAGGATGGAATTTTCTCTCCAAAGGTTATTCAGGATAAAAAATCCAAAAAATTGAAAAGGAACAAGGTGTGTGAAAAATATGGATATATGCACAAAAAAATACTTCTTGTGTGAAATGAATTTCAAGATGAATGGGGGTGTTTGTGCGACATTGTGGGTTTGGCATGTAGGGGCTAGAGACACCTATAAATAAGATGTGACCCCCCTCATTCAGCATGGCTCAAGAATTAGAGAATACCTAAGCTCTGATGCTTGTAAACGTTCATTGAAAAGGGGGTAGTGTGAAAACGTAAAATTTGTGTGTTAATGTTGTGGATGCACATATAGGTTGTAGTTGGGTAATATATTTGAATGTGAATAGATTCTTGAAAGCTAATATTGCACACAAGGTCTTCGCTTAGTCTGAAATGACCATGTGAACCATTCATTGTAGTTGAATTAATAATATGTTTTAATGGAAAGTAAGGGGTTGCGAGAAATCCCTTTCTCATGAAAAATCCAAAATATTTCATGCATGTTCAGGTATTGAAAGCAAGTCTAGTGTTAGGCCTCTAAAAATATTTTGAATATCGGGTTTTTTGTGCTTAGTTCTTTTATGTTCATCAATTCAAGAATTCAACGTAATCTATGTCTCATGTTATATTGTGATGCAAACATCAATGAAAATATTTTGAAGATACCCTCATGTTAATAAATTGAGTAAGAGTTCTCAGATGGTAGTGATATATGGGGTGTCGACAAAAGTGTTGTGATGGACGTTTTGAGCTCTCCCAAAATTATTGTAAAGGCAGTGTTCTTGACACATAGTGACTATTTCCGAACTATTGTACACCACAACTTGTGATGATTTGTGTATTTTGGTATGAATGACACACTTTGGTCATATGATCCTTGGATGTATCCCTTTGTGTTGAACCTATTGAAAGTTTTGTGTGGTCTCATTGCAAGTGATTATTTAATTGTAGTTTTTATCCATTATACATGTTTAACATGTTCCTACCAATGTGGGAACATGATTACATACTCCAAAAGAAATAGATGACACCCTACTTCACCCTCACCTCATAGGGAATCCTAGGGTTCTACATGTGGTTTCAAAGTGTGGTTACTTGTGTTAGATATGTTCATTTCCATCATAGAGAATTCAACCCATGTGAGAGTAGTATCTATCTATGATGGATGTAATTTTCATATTTGGAAGAAAAAAATGAGATCTCATCTAATATATATTTTAATGGAAGTCCAACGTGCTATTGTGTATGGAATACAGGTCAGAGATCCAACAGTGATGGCTATGACTGAGAATGGTAGGAAAATTCTTGATGCAGATGCTAAAGCATAGAATGCTCTCACCACTGCTCATTCAAATCAGATTTATCTAATGTTGATGAGAATCACCACATAAATGTCTCTGTGGAAGAAAAATTAAAATATCTATGAAGGAGATAGAAATATGTAGGAGGATGAAATTCAGGTAATGTACAATAGGTTTGACAATCTAAAGATACACCCTGATGAGAATTTAGACTCCTTCTTCATTCGAATTAGTGAATTTATAGGTGCAATTCAAGGATTTGGGGAAGAAATAAATGAAATTAGAATTGTAATGAAAGTATTGATAATTCTTACTCCTCTTTTCAAGTAAAATTTGTCATCCCTGGAGGAATGTGATCTCTCCATGGTCTCTCTAGATGATCTGCTAAGTATCCTTGAGGCATCTGAAATGAGAGTCTAACTGGAAGGCACTACAAATCATGTATACAATGAAATGGATTACAAATCAATAGAAAAACTAAAAATTTATAGGGATAGTAGTGGTGAGGACTATGAGGAAAATGATATTAATTCTCTCATTTCCATTAAATTCAAAATGATAAATGGAAAATTTTTAGGCAACCTATTAATAGGGTGTTTTCATTGTGGTACGTTGGGAACATAACCTCTCAGAACTCATAGATATTTTATGATCAAGAGAGTGAAGTTTAAAATGCTGAGAATCCTCAAAAAAGGTTCTTCCAAATGGGAATCATAAAATTTTCAAATAAACTATAGAAAAATGGTTTTGTGTGTGATGAATATGAAGAGGATAATGACTTATATGAGGAAGACGAACTATAATTTAAATCTAGAAAACATGCTTTCATGATGGCCACTGTTGAAAAATCAGAACCATAAAATGATAATGGTGGAGATAATGAATTGAAATCTAATGACAATCCCGAGTTTCAACATAAGGATGTTATTTGTGACATTAATATTAAATGTAAGAATTGTAATAACTGGAAACAATTTTACAAAAATCATCTTAATATGTTGATCTGCATGAAGATGAATTTGAATGAATAGAAATGTAAAATCTAAATTCGTTGAATTCACTTATGATTTAGTGGATCTGAGGATGATAATTGATGATCAGGAAAAGGTCATCAATGACCTCACCTCCTGATTAGAAGATATGTCCATGACTACTTAGGGTCTTGAAGAGGATGTTGTAACTCTTATGAGTAAACATTAGAGTGAATCAATTTCAAACGAATCTAGGATGAAAATGAAATTTATAAGGATCGTAGATGATAAGATAGTGGATAGATAAAAATGTTTTTCTAATGGAGTTGTAATTATTTAGAATGATCAAACACCCCCTGCATGGGAAAAATTGGAATCAATTATGGGGCTGAATCATCAAATGTTTTAAATATATGTGACCAAAATAAAGGCAAGCTGAATGTGGGACAAGTGGAAACGTCACATGAAGTACTAAAAAGTAACCCCCAATTCAATATTATTGAAGAACATAATAATATCCTCATGTATCTAGGAATAACATAATTTCAATCTATAATCCCACTGAAGAAGGAATAAGGATAAATAGAAGTGATAAGAAATTTTCTCCAATGAATTGTCAGTTATGGGGATATTTGGTAAGTACTATGCCTTATTACAAAGTAGCTAGAAGATATTTGAATGGAGAAGAGTCAAAAGTTAAAAAAGAGTAACAACGTCATATCCTAATTATTTTAGAAGAAAAAATTTATATGGTTTTTTTTTTGTTGTTTTAACATTGGATATAAAGCTACTTCTTGAAGGAATAGAGTCAAATGGGCACCTCATATTGAAGATAGAGAGAAGTAAATTATCATCAACAAGAATTTGTTTCCTTTCCAAACAGTATTTCCCCTCTAGAATAATATCTTGAATATGAAGAACCCATGTACATAGAAGAGATAATTTAATGACCATCAGCGTCTTACACTCAATAGGATATCTCATGGAATCAAGAAAGAAAAATTGAAAAATCAAATCTTGCATAAGTATCACTCAAGTATTTAATGAAGAACATCTCATGGATTCTAAATAGCATATGTTCATACTACATGATGGGTAATTCATACATATTAATTGATGCCATTAAAAGGTCAATGGAATAGTGTTGTTTTATAATAATTTTTCTTTGATGATAAAAGGTTGTGGAAGTACATAGGTGGATAATAAAGCGAAGAAGAATAATGATTCCCTTCATTTGGATGGTATGTGACACAAAATTTTGGGTGTGAGCCAACTCTTTGAATCAATTTGTTATTGTGAAATTCAATTAGAATGGATATACTAGAAGTGGATAATTCTGGAATCATCTCGTGAAAGGTTTTAGAATAGATGGAAACTTATATCAGGTTGACATCTGTGAGAACATTTTATACCTAACATTTTAAGAGGAAGACAATTTTTACCATCGAAGATTGTGGAACATCAATCAATAGGACATAGAAATGGTAACTAAACTTAATATAGTCATTCATATCCCTAATCTAAAGCATTAATGAGAAAAGTCTTTTGATACCTGTATGCGAGGTAAGATAGTCTACATGTCCTACCATCCAAAGAAGAAAATAACATCAAATCCACTTGATCTCTTTCATACAGACGTATGTGCATTGATAAATGTTGCTGGAACACATAGAGAAATGTACATTGTTTTTTTCATTGATTATTACCGTAGAATGATATGTGTGATTATACATAGAGGAAGAGAGAAGTGCATCATTTCATGAAAACCTATCAATGAATTACCGAGAATGATACTTGATGAAAGATCAAAGTCATTCAGTCTAAAAATGGAGGGGAATAAATGTCCACTGAATTTGAAAATTACCTAGTGAAGCATTGGATATAGAGTGAGGTGGATTCTTTGAGAATGCCATAGAAAAATGGTGTTTTTGAGCATATTAGTCGACATGTAAACAAAATGGCCATAACTATGCTGTTAGAGAGTCGTATTCGTCGACACTACTGGAAAGAGGTAGTTTATTTTTAAGTGTATATTCAAAATATAATAGTTCTATATATGGGTGAGAAAAAAAAACAATTTATGAATTTCATCATGGAAGGAATCCCACATTGAAATATTTTTTTATTTTTGTAAGGAAATGCTTCCTCTCAAATAAAAAAGGATATCTTGTGAAGTATGGAGACAATAAAGATGAGGGAATATATCGTGGATACTCAATGAATAGACTATCCATGAAATGTTTCAATAAGATCTTGTAAATTATTTTGGAAAATATTTATGTTATGATAATTGAATATAAAAACTCAAATGCATTATGGAATTATTATGTTGAAGTGATTGACAATGAGGAAGAATGTGAACGTGGAACAAATTCTAATAGAGTGGTAGATGAAGGTGTATAAAACACCCAAGAGACACATTATGATATTGATTGGGTAGATGATTTAGAATATGAATCCATAGTTGGAGAGAATTTGAGTGATCCCCAAAGGTGAAATTATAGATTAGATAATGATCAGTGCAACAACATTAGGGATCAGAATGCACCTACACAGACCAAGTGAATGAGGAATAGTGCATAATCTGCATTTAAATCTGTTGTGGACCAATCCTTATTTGAAGATGCTGTAAAGGATGAGTCAAGGGTTAAATCAATGAATGAATATTTAGATCATACTGACAAAAATTAGACATTGGATCTTGTCAAGAGACCAGATTTTTACAATGTGATTGGTATAAAGTGGATTATCATGAACAAAGTTGATGAGACTGGAAATGTGACCAGAAATAAGGCATGATTGGTCTATAAAAAATAGTCAAAAGTGGAAAGCATTGATGTGGAGGAGACATTTTCTCTAGTAGTATGACTTGATTCAAATAGGTTGTTTCATACGATGATAAACACAAGAGGATATAAATTTTATCAAATGGATGTGAAGATAGAATTTTTAAATGGATTCTTGGAAGAAGAAGTATAATTTGAACAAACTGTGGGTTTTATTCTTGGTAATTATGAAAATAAAGGTTTCAAACTAAATAAGTCCCTCTATGGTCAGAAGCAGGCACCACGAGCATGGTATTCACAGCTAGATTCTTTTATAAAGAAGCTAGAATTCAAAAGAGGAGCAGTAAATCTCAATCTTAATGTGATGAAATCTCAAAATGATTAGTTCATGGTTATACATAATGTGTATGATATTATCTTTAGTGGTAGCAAGTAGGGATCATCTAGGGAATTTTCTAATCAAATTATGTTGGAATTTGAAATGTCTATGATCTGAAAGCAGACATTACAATGAGGGATTAATTTGATTTAGAAGAAGGTTTACACTATCATTTCTCAAGAAAAATTTTCAAAAGTGTTGTTGATGAAATTTTATATGCAAGATTATATACCAATGGGGAGTCGTATTTTTGCCGGAATAAAAATCAGAAAACATGAGGATGGGACATCTATGGATCCCATAATTTATAGGAGAAACATTGGAAGCTTAATATACCTGAAAGTGACATGGCCATCTATTTTCATTGTAAAATGTTTAGCGGTCACCATTAAAATTAATCCAATGGAAGAACATATGAAGTCAGTTAAATGTATCATGAGTTACATTGATGGTACCCAAAATTATGGTGTAATTTTTTTTGCAGGAATAGATAAAGAATTATTTTAATTTGTGAATGCTGATTGGGTGGGGGATGTAGTGGACAAAAAATCCACCAGTGGTGGATAATTATATATTGTGAAGAAAAGTGTGGGATAATTGAGAAAATATATGAATATAAATATCTTAGTATCAAAAAAGATGCATATTTATCTGCTAAAAAGGCATGAACTCAGAAACTTTGGATAAAGGAACAACAGAATGACATAGGTGATGAGGTAGAAAAACCAATGGTGATTTACTATGACAACAAGAGCATAATTGTTCCTAAAACGAATTCTGTTAAACATTATCGTATGAAACATATTGAAATCATATATCCCTTCATCAAGGAAAAAATTGAACAAGGAGAGATCAACATGGATCATGTAGGAACAGATGAGAATGTGGCAGACATTATGACCAATCCACTGTTAAATGTTGGTTTGAGAAACATTGGTTGAACCTTGGTTTTGAGACACATTCTAGTGTATGATGAGGCTTTATATTAACCCCTCTCCCTAGTTATCATAACACTTTTAAATCTATTTTTGGATGTGATGTAGGTTTAGGTGGGAGATACTGTCTAGGGGGAGTATGTATTGATATATAAAATGAACAAATACTATTCTATGGGTTTATTTCCAATGGTGGAGAAGGAATAAATTTCAAAAAACAGGAACCCAATTCAAGAATCGCATTTTTTTCTTCACCAATCATTAACCATGTAGACTTAGAATGATGTCTTAGTTGATTATTCCATTTCCGTTGTTGATAGTGGTTGGTGTTTTTTTAAAATATATTTTGATATAGCCAATAACCCCAAAGGGGGATATTGTAGGAACCACGACCGATGTAGTAAATAGAGTATAGTTTGTTTTTGTTGACAATCCCCTTTCTAATTTTATAATTATTTATAGGACACGATCATACAGATCAAGTGGACAAAATTACTAAAGGATAGACTTTTTTCACAAAAGGTGCACAAAATATTGGAGTGGTGTGCGAAAAACATGGAATGTGCATGAAATTGGTCTTCTATGAAATATTAAATTAGGGTTGTAATTTTACTCCCTAAAGGTGATATAGGATCAATATTATGAAAAATCGAAAATGCTTGAGCTGTGGAAAAAATTGGGAGATTTGTGAGAAAAATGATTTTTGGGAAAAAAAGAAGTGCGTGTAGAATATGTGTTTTTGTGCGGCATGGAGGATTTTGCACAAGGGGGATGGAGACACCTATAAATAAGAGGTGACCCCCTCATTCAATATGACTCAAGATGTAGAGATAATCTGATCTCTAATGCACATAAACATGGTGAGAAATGGGTGTTGGGAGAAAACGTAAAAGTTTGTGCATAAAAGTTACAGTTGTCTGTAAATGTTGTGGTAGTGCATAAAGGATGTAGTTGCATTAATGATTCTCTTGAGAAATAATTGTAGAGAGATAATAATTCTTGCAATTTGTTACTTTAGTTTGAAAATACGAATTCAACTCTTCTTTGTAGTTTCATGAATGTTAAGGGTTGCATAGAATGTAAGGGGTTGAAATAAATTCATCTTGCGTGACAAATCCCAAATTTTGAGTGCAAGTTCAGGTATTTCACGAAAGTGTAGTTTTTGAATTATGAACTGCTCTTGATTATTCGATTTGTGTGTTCAGTGGTTTCACATGCATCAATTCAAGAGTTCAATGCAGGTAGTGTCTCATGCTGATCTGAGATGAATAATTCAATGCAAATCTGGTGAAGAGACCCTAATTTCAATAAACTAAGTCTTCTCTAATGGCAGTGAGTAAGGGGAGTTGACAAAAGTGTTCGGAGGGTTGTAGTGAACTATGCATGAATTATTGTAAAGTCAGTGTTCTTGACATAGAGTGAATTTTTCTGAACTCTTGTACACCACAATTAGTGATGATTAGGGGATTTTGGTATGATCGACACATTGTATGTGTATACTCCTTGGTCGTATCTCTTCGTGGTGAACCAAGTAAAATTATTTTGTGACCTCTTTGAATGTTATTTTTTAATTTCAATTCCTATCCTTCATACATGTTTATGACATTTCATCCAGCATCGAAACAAGAGTATATGCATTAAAAGAAAAAGTTGACACCTTGATTTCCCCTCCCCTATAAGGTTGTCTGGGGGTTCTACACAAAGTACATACCATACCAATGGTATTTTCCATCGGTTTCATACATGTATAACCATAAAAATGATATTTTTATTAGAATTCCACGACTTTTATTCAACATTAAATCCTCAAAGGTTGTCATACATGAAAACCCATTTTCAAAAGGAATATTATATTGTGTTCTGTCTACTTGCAGAGACCTGCTTACCAAAACTGACAAGATTGACCCAGCATAGGAGAATCCTATTTTTGAAAGAATGGACTGGACAAACTAAACATAACCACACTAGAAATGATATAGCTTAAATGAGTTCATGATAGTTACCCATGTTATTCTAAAAAAATAATTATTTGTCATTAAGTGAAAACTAATCTGACTTGTGTGTTAAAATACCCAAGTATCTATAAATTCTCCCAAAGCATTACGATGAACATGATTATATTAACTCGAAGGTCTCTCAACTACATAGGGGACCTGATACATACAAAAAAACAAATTTCAACAATTACACCAAACTCATAAATTTCATTACTAATTATAAAGCTTCACATGCACTACGTAATGGAGTGCATACTACCCTGAGGTTTCAATGATAGATGACACGTCTTCAATAATACACATATGATGACCACCATATTCCATCAAGTAACATGTGGTCTATAAAATTGATTTATCCTTAACTAATACTACCCTATATGACAATTTTCTTAAATGATGACATACCAAGTCATCGTTCACCAAAGGAGGAAAGGGGTTCAAGAGAACTACTAAGCACCTAACAAACACTAAGGCATGCTAACCTGCTAAAATCAAGCTTTACCCTATGCTCACTCTTGTAACAATGATCGAGATTCCATGACTATAAAACCCCGAGATTTTATATGATAAATTATTTTTTAATTTATTTCATATCTTCTGTTTTACGCTACACCAATATTATCTTGCGTTATACGCAACAGTGTATTAGCTTGCAGTATACGCAACACTAATATTAGATCATGTTACACACAATTTCACGTTTTTTAAAGTATTTATTCTATGCAAAATTGAGTATATATATATATATTCAATGTATAAATTAAATATGGTTGTATTTCATTACACGCAACAACAAAGGAGTCATTCACAACATGAAACACTGACTTGCCTGCCACTACACGCAATCACGACCTTCCTCGATAGAGTGTGTTGGACGCAATACCAGGTTTCAATAAACGACGATATATTTTAAAAATATTATTATGAACTAGTCATTATAAATATTAGTATCTACATTTTGAATTTTATGAAATTATTATTCATGTTAAAAATTTTCTAGAAAATGGTTTGAGAAAAAAATAAATTTTTCTGGTAAAATAAGTATTTTTCAAAAAATGCAGATTTGCTGCCTTTTGATGGCGCACCCACGTTAAATCTAGTTTTTGACATTTTTATAAGTTAAATTTGACAAAAAAATTCTTCTTTGGAATCAGGATATAAATATTTACTTTGGATATGTTTTTCATATTATTCTGATAACTTTCATATTTTAATGAATAGTAAAAACACGGTATATTTTAATTAAAAACAACTTTTTTCATTGAAATAATTTATATCGCTAAATTATATTATTGAATGGTTTTAAAGCATAAATAAAATACAGTTTTACTATTTAATATAATGTATGTAATTATCATTAATTTTACACCAAATTCATAAGTAAAAACATTTCAATCTTTTGCAACGATTTAACTTTTAAAACCTGTTTTCTTAACAATGAGATTAATATTAAATTAATTTCTGCAACGTCTGTGTTTCGAATTTTGAAAAAAGGATTCCATTTTTGAATTCAGTGGGTCTAAATTATGTTAATAGGTTACTTTTATATTTTGGATATTAAGAATACTAACTACGGTAATTATTTTTTATTGCAGCTAAAGGTAAATAAGGTAATTAAGGGTAAAAATAAAATTTTAAAATTACCCTAACACCTGCCAAAATTTTATTGGATGAATAAAAGTCGACCTATATCATCTAAGGGCCTAATTAGATTCGTTTCATGGACTATTGACAATGAAAATGAAATAATTATTATTAAAACCAAAGAAAGTGACAACATGTCACTCTCTTAAATCTTATAAGTATAATAATTTTATTTTAGTGACAAACTTCATGAAACATCGAACATGAATAGTCTCAAAAAATATAATAAAATTATCTACAACATGTGAATTTATTTTGAATTTTTATGTATTAAATAATTATCATTAAAGGTGACATAATAGTGATCTTGAAATTATTTTATTTATTGAAATAACAAGTAAATTGTTTTAAAAATATTAAATTAAATATTTATAGGAAATATTTAATATGATCCACTAATTTTATAGATAAATATGATATGTTATGAATCTATAAAATCTTTTAGTTCGAACATATCTTTTGTGAGGATTTTATTTTAATTCAAATAATGAATCCTGTCAAAATTGACAGTATTGTTATTTTATAAAAATAACATAATATAAAATTGTTTAAAAATCACAAAAAAAATTAACAATTTTAAATTAAAATTTATATGGTGAGAAATTTCATAAATTATGCAATTATGGATAATTCAAAACACATAAGTAATTATTTATAACAATTTAAAATTTAGAATTTTATTATCACATAAAAAATTAAATAGATTAAATAAGGATAAATCAAGTTGATAATGTTTTAAATAAATATCAACGTGTATAAATTTTATTGGTCAATGATATTACATCCCTATCTCATCTATGTTCAGATTTTAGTCATTTTGGAATTTTTCAAGTGGGGGTTTTAATTTATTATAAATTAATATTTTTGAGGTTTCCAAAGGTGCCCCTCTCCTCCCTTATAAAAGGGAACCCCTTCCCTCTTCTCTTTACACAATTTTGGGCCTTCAAGATAGGTCAACCCCTGCCCATTTACCTTATAAACATCCCTAGAAAAATTATAGAGCTTTTGGTCTCCTCAAAAGACCAACTCTAGTACCTTAAGAGGAGGTTAAGAAGAAGCGCGTCAAAGAAGACTTAATATCCTTTACCGATTCGTTCCAATTTATTTCTTCTTCTACTTGTTATCCTTTATTTGTTTCATAATAAATTAATAACAACAGTATCAATCATATACTGATATGTTATTATAAATATGAAATAACATTATTTCATCTTCTACCCATCCTATGGAAAACAAAATCACCGTGCATGCGTACGTACGGAATACCATCTTCACGGCGTGGTGTACTCTGTTTTCCACCAAAACCTTACTTGGATGGGTATAATGGTGTAAATAAATAACTATATATGATTATTGTACAGTGATATTTATTTTGAAATATTATAAATAAACTTTAATACAATTCCACTATCATGGGAATGATATCATCGCTCCTGCGTACGTACGGACTACCATCTCAACGAACGCGATGAGATTCATTTTCCATGATTAACCATTCAAGTGTGATTTTAAAGTATATATAATAAATAATCATGAACTATATTACATAATAATTATACTGTATTTATGTATATATATGATACATTTACTTAATTCCATTTAATTCAATAAGGAAATGAAAATAGTGTTCTTGCGTACGTCCGACCTACCGTCTCCATGAACGGTGTATTTCATTCCATTTATCGATCTATAATATATATTTATATGCTGAATATATATTATATATAAATCATGTTTTACATTCTGGAATTATGTAAATCAGGATATAAGTAATAATGTCAAGAACAACAAGTCAAAACACGTATGATAAATAAAACTATTTTACACAAAACACTTCTTTAACATGAAATTTGTATGAGAATGGGTAATATAAAGTCATAAGTGAACCATATATGATATGATAACAATGAATATGATTCCTTAATAAGTCAATGACATTATTTAAATCATTATACATGAGTTTTGGATACGTACAATGCATATCGGACCTATGGTGAGGGATAACTTTCTCAATATCGTTTTTATCTGAGATTGTTTATTTGTAAGTATTTACTAGGTTTATATTTATCATCTATGTCCCTATTTTCTAAAAATGGTTTCATGTATGTTTAAATTATTTTTTACCCATTTTTGACTTTTACTACATTGTATGTAATTAATCTTTCTTTTGATTACCATACGAGGTAATTTTTTACATTTCCGGCAAAAGTACAAGAAGAATATTTTTTTAACTTATATAGCACGAATGGATTTTTACAGTTTCATAACGCCTAATTTTCATGAAGCATCCTATACAATATTTTATGATTAATTTTAACAAAATTATTTTCTTTTAAAATTTCATGGTATTTTTCGAAAAGAAAATGATTTTAATGAAGAAAAAATATTTTCCTAAAAAATTATTTTCATGTTTTTTATCAAAACTATTTTCCATTTAAGATGACATTATTTAGCATGTTTATGATTCAAGTATAACGTTTATATTATTCGCATAGTTTTATTTTTCTTATGATGAAATTATATCCATTTCTTTTATATGTAATATGTTATGAGGGGATTATTTTTATGATACCCATTTTATTTGTTGGGTTATTATGAATGATGTATGTTTATTTTGTGGCACACGAAATAATTATTTCATTATGATATAGGTGGGACCTATATCCCCTCCAATTCTTTGGGTAAATATTTATATCCCATGAGATAGAAATGGCTGGAATGGTATGTTAATCATGTTCAGTGATACAGGACTGGAACAAGAAGTGAACTCGATTCAGTAAGAGACATTGTTCACTAAGATGGTCTTGGTAGCAAAGCCTTGGCTACTATGGAAATCATATAAAGTGCCTAATGGTTTCCACAATTAAGTATATTATTCCCATGATATTTAATCATGATTTATGTTTATTTATGATCTATGCCTTATTTATTGCCATGTTTTATGTCATTGCTCAAGATTTTGATGTTTAATCATTATGTGAATGTTTTTTAAAGTTTGAAAGTATATGATTTGTTATATTTTATCCATTCTTACCCTTACTGAGCATTTGAGCTCCCCCATTATATGTTTTCTATTCCCTATGATTTAATGAAATGTTTTAGGTATGAAAACAAAAGGGGAAGATCTTTATGGGAGATGTTGAAGATCTTTCACCACGATTAGAAGATTATATTCTGATTTTCCAAAGATATTAAACTATTACGGTCCTTGTGTGTCTGTTTTTGATATGTATTAAGTATTCCAAAAAGTAATGTAATGTAAATGTATGTCAAGTTTGTTTCTCTACAGTTGTTATCATAGTAAAGGTTTAGTTATCCTTTGGAAACTAGGATCTGAAAAAAATTAGTGAGATCCCTAATGATTTTTCTAAGGTATGTCTAGCGATGTCCCTATGGTTTAGTATAACTATAGTTTTAGTCCTAGAATTATGTCGATGATCATTAATAACCTAGAGGGAACCTATGTTGTTATAGGTTAAAGGAGGTGTAATAAGTTATACATCCTATACGCGACTTTTTACGATTATGTGGTTCCTAATTATTTTAACTGTTTCATACCCAATGGTATCTAGTTTTAGTTAATAGAGGGAACTAGAAGGAATTAGCTTAACAATGAAAAAGATGGATAAACTGGTGACTATGATAAGCAAAATTGCGTAATGCATAGAGAGAAGTATATTATTATTATACCGAATCAGACATCGCAATATATGATTAACTAGGTGAACATTAGTGGTATTCCTAATTCATCAAATAAGAGGAAGATGGACTTTTATGCATTTTTTCATGGTGAGGATCATAAAGAACGGAATATTGAGATTTCTAAATAAGGTAATAAGAACCATGAGGAATACCTCAACTGGAGGGGAAGTTGTTATCAATGTGGGGAAAGGGGTCATAGAGTGACAAACTATTATGGAGTTCATTGTCTTATCTGTGGATAACATGGGAATTACCCAACTCGATGACCTGACCTAAGAGGTTACATCTAAATCAAGGAAGGAATTATTCCATGAAAATCATTGAAGATGATGGATTAAAGTGTTTATGTATAGGTATTCATGAATAATGTTGTTTAGGTACTTTTATTGTATATTGGAATATCTATGGGTTGGTCCATTGTGGTTTTCCATAAGAATATGGCATCGATAACCATGAAAAGTGATTGAAATATTTTTAGAAATCAGATGATATGCGTATAATGAAGGGATAAAGAGAAAATAATTTGTTTGCTAGTATTCATGAGCTATTGACTAATATAAGGACAAAGTGATATCATGCTTTGAGTGTAACGAATTTTTTGGATTTTTGTATATGGAAAGATTAACTTTTGATAGCATTCATGTTTTCACTAAGGTTCTATGGTAATTCATGTTGTAAGAGAATACATGATTAAGGTATTGGAATGCGATCAACAAGATATATCATGTGATATATGAGGGATAAATGATGGTATTCACATGCTCAGTAGATGACATTTCTAGTAATTGTTTTCTTTATACTATGAGCTTGGACAAGAAGTATTTTGGATAAGCCTAAAGATTTGAAATGGATTATTTAAGTCTAGAATGTTTTTCGATATTATTTATGGAATGTTATAATAATGTATTTTTATAAAAAGGCCAACCGGCAGGACGGGCGACAACCTGTCGCACCGGACAAGGCTATGAGAATCGAACACACAACTGAAGTGCGATCGGCCTTTATCGCCTACCACTGGCCTACAGGAAGTCCCTGGTTAGTAGAAACTGGTTTTATTATATTAAGCGGTATGATATATGAAGTATAAGTCCATTTTAGGAATCATATATGATTAATCTAACTATAGATCGATTTATATATATTTAAGAACTTTTTCTATCATTTTGTTTGAGACAGATGGAATGACCTATCATTCTATCACATGATCTACTAAAACTTCCCAGAAGACAAATTCAACTTCATTTCTTGAAGAGATTAAGTGGAAATTGTTCAAGGCACAAAAAACTGTAATATTGTACCAAAATCAAGTAAGTATTTCTTCTAATTCAAATTATTCAACTTTAGGGAAATGATCTTGAAAACCAAAAATTTTGTCCTAGTTCTCTTATATCTGATGAATCAGATGGTACTTAGATCATCACAAATTTATGTCTTTGTGATTGTTGGGTTTTTCATAGCCATGTTCTCTGCCACTCTCCATCAGAACTTGATGTTTAGATTTTTCTTCCATATCTATTTTTTCACATATGTTTTACCATGTGGAAACCCAGTGATGAGTTAATTTGGGTAACTATTATGTTTCATACTTCATTTATTAAAATTATGTTTTAGTATTCCTTTTTACGATGTGGGTTTCTATGAAAGAAACATTCAAGTTGTAAACCATTTATAACCCCGGTGAATTTCGAGGCCGAAATTCATTTTATGGGGGTAGAATGTAACACCCTGATATTTTGTAAGATATATGCTTTTTTAATTTATTTCATATCTTCTGTTGTATGCTACACCAAGATTATCTTGCACTATACAGACCACCATATTATCTTGAAGTATACACAACACTAATATTTGATCGTGTTACACACAGTTTCATGATTTTTATAGTAGTTATTCTATGAAATATATAGTGTATATATATATATATATTCAATGTATAATGAAATATGGTTGGATTTCATTATAAAAGAAACAAATGAGTGGTTCACTACATGCACCCTTGACTTGGCTTGCATTACACGCAATCGCGACCTTCCTCGATAGCGTGTGTTGGACGCAATATTGGGTTTCACTAAACGATGATATATTGTTATAATATTATTATGAACAATCCGTTAGTAATATTAGTATCCAAATTTTGAATTTTATGACATTATTATTCATGATACACATTTTATAGAACATGGTATGAGTACAAAATAAATTTTTCAGGTAAAATATGTATTTTTCAAAAAAAATAAGTTTTGCCGCCATTTAATGGAACACCCACATTAAATATAATATTAGAAATGTTTATGAGATCAATTTGAAAAATTAAAATTCTTCTTTTGAATAAGGATATAAAAATTTAGTTGGATAAATTTTTCATATTATTCTGATAACTTTCATATTTTAATAAATTGTAATAACACGCTCTATTATAATTAAAAACAACTTTTTTCCTCACAATAATTTATATGGTTAAATTATAATATTGAATGGTTATAAAGTATAAATAGAATATATTTTTACCATTTAATATAATTTATGACATTATCCTTAATTTTACACTAAATTCATAAGTAAAAACATTTCAATATTTTGCAACGTTTTATCTTTTAAAACCCATTTTCTTAACAACAGGATTAATTTTAAATTAATTACTGCAACTTATATGTTTTGAATTTTGAAAAATGGATTCCATATTTGAATTCATTGTGTCTAAATTTTGTTAATATGTTACTTTTTTTTGATATTATGAATAGTAACTACGGTAATTTTTATATACAGTAGTTAAAGGTAAGTCGGGTAATTAAGGGTAAAAATGAAATTATAAAATTACCCTAACACCTGAAAAAATTCTATTGGATGAATAACACTCGACCCATATCCCCTAAGGGTCAGATTAGATTTATTTCATGGACTATTGACCATGAAAATGATATGATTATTATTAAAACCAAAGAAAGTGACAACATGTCACTCTCTTAAATCTTAAAAGTATAATAATTTTAATTTAGTGATAAACTTCATAAAACATCGAACATGGAGAGTATACAAAAAGATACTAAAATTATCTACATCATGTGAATTTATTTATAATTATTAGGGATCAAATAATTATCATTAATGGTGACATAATAGTGATCTTGAAATTATTTTATTAATTAAAATATCAAATAAAAGGTTTTAAAAATATTAAAATAAATATTATATGAACTATTTAATGTGCTCCAATAATTTTCTAGATAAATATGACATTTTATAAATATATTCATGCTTTTATTTCGAACATATCTTCTCTGAGGATTTTATTTTAATTCAAATAAATAAATATTTACAAAATTGACACTATTCTTTTTTTATAAAAATAACATAATATAAAATTGTTAAAAAATCACAAAATATTTAAAAATTATAAATTTGAATTTATATTGTATAAAATGTCATAAATTATCCAATTATGTACAATTAAAAACACATAATTAATTATTTATAACATTTTAAAATTTAGAGTCTTATTATCACAAATAAAATTAAATAGATTAAATAAAGATAAATCAAATTTATAATGATTAAAATAAATTTCCAACATGTACAAATTTTATTGGTTGATTATATTATAACCCTATGTCATATAATTTCTTATTTGAGTAATTTTGGATGTTTTTATGTGAGGTTTGAATTTATTATACATTAATATTTTTGTGGATTCCAAAGGTGCTCATCTCCTCCCTTTTAAAAGGGCACCCCTTACCTCTTCTCTTTACACAATTTTGGCCCTTCAAGCTCAAAAAAAACATACCCATTTACCTTATCAAATTCACTATAAACATTATAGAGGTTTTGGTCTCCTCAAAAGACCAACTCTAGTGCTTTAATAGGAGGTTAAGAAGAGGCGCGTCAAAGAAGAAGTAATATCCATTTCCAATTCTTTCCAATTTATTTCTTCTTCTACTACTTCTTATTTATTTTTTTCATAAAAAATAAATAACATCATTATCAATCATATAATTATATGTCATTATAAATATGAAACAACCCTATTTCATCTTCTATCCATCCTACGGAAAATGAAATCACCGCGCAAGTGTGCGTACGAGATACCGTCTCCACGCCGTGGTGTTATCTGTTTTCCACCACCACCTTACTTGGATGGGTATAATGGTGTAAATAAATAACTATATATGATTATTGTAAAGTGATATTTATTCTTAAATATTATACACACACTTCAATACAATTCCACGATCATGGGAATGATATCATCGCTCGTGCATACGTACGGACTACCGTCTCCACAAATGCGATGAGATTCATTTTCCATGATTAACCATTCAGTATGATAATAATGAATATATAATAAATAATCATGAAATATATTACATAATAATGATATTTTATTTTTTTATATATATGTTTCATTTACTCAATTCCCTTTAATTCAATAAGGAAACAAAAATAGCGTTCATGCGTACGTACGGCCTACCGTCTCCATGAACGGTGTATTTCATTCCATTTATCGATCTATCATATATATTTATATGCTGAATATATATTATATATAAATCATGTTTTATATTATTTAATTATTTAAATCAGGATATAAGTAATAATATCAAGAACAACAAGTCGAAACACGTACGATAAATAAAATGATTTTACCCTAAACGCTGCTTTAACAATGAATTTACAAAAGAACGGGTAGTATAAAGTCATAAGTGAACCATATATAATATCATAACAATTAATATGATTCTTTAATAAGTCAATGACATTATTTAAATCATTCTACAGTAGTTTTGGATACATGAAAAGCATATCAGACCTAAGTTAAGGGATAACTTTTTCAATCTCGTTTTTATCTGAGATTGTTTATTTGTAAGAATTTACTGTGGTAACATTTATCATCAATGTCCCTATTTTATAAAAATGGTTTCATGTATGTTTAAATTATTTTTTACCCATTTTTGTCTTTTACTACATGGTATGTAAGTACTCTTTATTTTGATTGCCATAGGAGGTAATTTTTTACTTTACCAGCAAAAGTACAAGAAGAATGTTTTTTTAAATTATACAGCATGAATGGATTTTTACGGTTTTATAATGCCTAATTTTAATGAAGAATACTCTAAATGATTTCATTATTATTTTTAACAAAATTATTTTCTTCTAAAATAGCATGGTATTTTTTGAAATGAAAATAATTTTAAAAAAGAAAAAATATTTTCCTAAAAAATTAATTTCAAGTGTTTTATCAAAAATATTTTCCATCTAAGATGAAATTACTTAGAATGTTTATGTTTCAAGTATAATGTTTATATTATTTACATAGTTTTATTTTTCTTATGAAAAAATTATATCCATTTATTTTATATGGATTATGCTATGAGGGGTTTATTTTTATGATACCCATTGTATTCATTCGGTTATTATTAATGATGTATGTTTATTTTGTGGCACATGGAAGAATGATTTCATTATGAGATGGGTGAGACCTATATCTCCATCAAATGCATTGGGTAAAGATTTATATCTCCTGAGATAGACATGGATGGAATGGTAAGTAAATCTGGTTCAGTGATACAGGACTGGAAGAAGGAGTGAACTCGATTCAGTAAGGGACTTTGTCCACTATGGTGGTCTTGGCAGCAATGCCTTGGCTACTATGGAAATCATATCAAGTGACTAATTGTTTCCACAATTAAATGTTTTATTCCCATGATATTTTATATGATTAATTTTTATTTATGATCTATGCCTTACGTACTTCAATGTTTTATGTCATTGCTCAATATTTTGATGTTTAAACAGTGTCTTCATGTTTTGTTAAGTTCAAATGAATATGATTTGTTATATCTTATCCATGCTTACCTTTACTAAGCATTTGAGATAACCCTTTATATATTTTCTTTTCCCCAGGATTTAAAGTAATTTTTTAGGTAAGAAAACAAAAGGGGAAGATCTTTGTTGGAGATGTTGAAGATCTTTCATCCCGATTAGAAGATTATATTCCGAGTTTCCAAAGACATTAAACTATTACTATCTTTGTGTGTCTATTTTTTTATGTATTATATGTTCCAAAAAAGTAATGTAATGTCTATGTGTGTCATGTTTGGGTCTCTACAGTGACCACTCACTTGATAAAGGGTTTTAGTTAGAGGATAATTGTTATACAAGGTAAAAATACACCCAAACATCCCCACACATCTAAAACACTCTGGATTTAACAAGGCATTAGACTCCATGGGAGATCCCTACCATAGGCTATCCCCTTAAGTAAGTAAATTCATCGACGCAATCACAAGTTAACATTGAAAAGTTAACCACTGGTCTCATAAACCTATCATTTAATCCATTGTTATAAAAAATAAAGACAATAGAAAATATTACTACTTCTGTTCCATGGTACTGAATATGATTTTTTAAACTACTCATACATGAGGGTTTGAAAAATTATCACATATATAGTTATATTTTAATACATCAATTTAATTCACATTAAAACATTAATCATTCAAAAATTTGAAGAAAAAACATGAAGTATCTATTTAAAAACAAGTGCACAATGTAAATTCATTTAGCTATAATCTTAAATAAAAATAATCATGCCATAATAAACATCCTTTTTTAACAATTTAAAATTTATTAACATCCCATCACAAATTATGATATTTATTAAATATGTTCTTTTTTAGTTTTTAAATTATATTTCAACCTATATGGGTCTCTCAAACCATCTTGGGTTCATTATAGTACAACCCAACAATCATTTCTCAATTATATATGTTTTAAATCACCCATAGTGGGTTAGATATTATCTAAATGACATATAATATGAACATTAATGACAATTATAGTGGTTTGAATATATGATTTACACTTTCCCAGTTATAAGGATCTTATACACCGTTCAATTGACAATTGGATGTCGTTATAATCAGAACCATTAAATTGAGCCAATGAATCAAATAGCATAAAATAAAAACATGCATGTGATCATAAGTAGTGTGCATTAAAACATTGTAATAATAACCAAACCATATCATAGGAACAATCCTTCTTTAATTAGTATGGCATCCTAGAATGTAATTGAATAAGGCAAGATATAGACATCCTTAGCATGGAAAAAACCCGAAAGGAAACAATCAAGGCTGTAGGAAACTTATAAATTCACCTACTGATAATGGAACATGAATGACATGTTAATCCTAGTCTCCAAACCAAGATAAGGAAAAAAATTCCACAAAATAATTAATCTAATAAGATGTTAAAAATACACCATTCATCTAATGTGAAATAAAATTCATCATTAATAGAAAACATCATTAACATAAATATTATCCCTATACACATGGTCATTTCCCATAATTAGGTTGATTTTTCCCTGGAAAGAATATTTACCAATTGGTGAAACTATCCTAGTCTCCTATATACCACAAAAACTAGTAATAAAATGGAAAAAATAATTCTCTGTTACCAATTTGTAAAGTCCCAACCCTACTAAACACTAAAATGGTAGACAAACCAGTATCTACATGACCTCAATCGCACCTCCCTAAATTCAAGGGGATTTCGACTAGGAACGAGTTCCTAGGGTGTGACTTTGGGGATAATATTCCCTCATAGATCAAATTTTTTACAATTTATGTCATATATTATATACTTCACTGTAACGAATGAATAATTAATAAAAAAAGAAGCATAAAAATTTAAGGATGATACTATAAATGCATGTAGTACAGATTAAAATAAACAATATAATATATCAAATGTGTAACCACCCAATGACCACCTTCATGACCATCAAGAGCATCAGCTCGGTCTCCTTCCCCATCTCCATCCAATTAATGAAAAATAAGCATCAGAAGATAGACGAATGCATTTATTAATACTTGAAAACATAAAGTCTACTCTGGCGCCAATGTTACCTGGGTAGGGTTAGAGATATAAAATCTCTGTAGGCTGATATCGGGGGTGTCTAGTCCAATTCATATTGTATTATATAAATAATATGGTGTTCCATATATTATAAAATAATAGAAGATAATAAATAAAATAAAAACACCTTGGTTCGGGATCCAAAATGGACACATGTCCCGTATCACATTCTTTAGACAATGTCATATTTCTGAATAGGGTACACGTGCAAGGAGATTTTTGTATGGAAGGGATAAATAAAGAAGGAATTGAAGAAGTAAATACCCCAAGAATCTTCTCTAACATGGTGTCTCAATAATATGTCATCTTAAGAAATCTGACATTATAAATAATAAATGTCACAAAAAATTGAAATAAGAATATTGAAGGATTCAACTCAAAAAGGAAACAATCAAACAATCGGTTTATGTGATTTGTAGAGTCCCATGCCTATCAAAACAAAATATAAAAGGAGTCTCAAGAATTTCAACAAGAACACCCAATAAAATTAAATGCCAAGGATTCTATCTTAGGAAACACATACATCATTCCTAGTTTCAGTCGAGGAATGATCTCACAGAGCTTCTCCAAGGTACCTCACTAGAGGATTGAGAATAACCCAAGCCATGGAATGGCCATATTAAAAAACGGCTTGTACATGGTTTCTCCCCTAGGGATCCAATATCACACATGAGTATTATAAATTTCCTAATACTCCCTCACAATGAAATCTAAATCATCACCCTTGGTGCTTCATTGTATAACCACCTGAGCCCAATAAGTCCATCCATGAATCCTCAATATAGAACTCATGTTCTCTACGGTAATGTGTCATGTGATCTATAGCACAAGAACATCACAATATTTACATATATATATATATATAATATCATTCCATTATGAAAACAACTCTTTCCAAATTCTAACTTGATATTTATGACAACACTTTTAATAAATATAAACCACAAGTTTATCCATACAATGATTCCATAAAATCTTACAGTGGAGTTTGAGCTCATCCCTATTAATCTAAACAGAATCTTTAGAATCACTATACTATATTTTATATAATCTAGTAACATAGATTTTGTAACATGTGATCCATAAGGAGTCCCTGGTATCACAGCCAAAAATTGAGAGGAGAAGGATAAAAATAGTTTACATCGACTGATCAAAGACATTCTGGTGGAAAATAGGGGAGAAATCAGTGGATAAGGGAGTCCATGGGGAGGTGGGTGTCGTATGTCGCAGGGTTCAACCAAGGAGGTCGCACATGGGTATCAGAGAGTGGGATCCCTCTTTGGGTATTCTTAAAATAAACATAATAATAATAATAATAATAACGATAATAATATTAACAACAATAATAAAAATAATAAGAATATTATTATTATTGTTTTTATTATAATGGAAACTTTGCATTAGATTCATTTTCCACCTTTAATCCCATTGTGTTCATATTATTATTTTTATTTAATCAAATTAATTTAGTTTCATTAAAATTATGACTATGCACAGTTTCTTGTCCATAGCCACCTAGTTTCAAACAAAACATCGGCCTCTGTCAGAAATCCATCCCTTGAGAATTTGGATTATAATGATCTAGAATGTCAATGATATAATTGAGGGACCCCTTTTTCATTTATCAAAGATTACACACCAACATTTTTAGGTGTTTCTATTCTCATAATTATAATTTGAAGATATGTTTCAAAAATTTCCCATCTAATAATTATTAAAATATTGATTTCATTGGATTTTATTCATCTTAGAAACATGGGTCATTACATCAAAAACATGATACAAGCATGTGTCAGGGATTTTGGTTTCTTTAGGGAAATGAATATACCAAGGGATGAGTTCAAATAAAATAATAAATTTCAAGGAATAATACAGACAGAACCTTTTGACGGTTTATATGGTGGGCCATGGCGATCACCTTTGTTCTAGTTAGCGGTACATGAGGTAGCTATAATTGGACCATGTTTTATGCCAGATATTTCTTAGCACGCCTAGAAGATTCAGAGTTCAATGGAAACTACACAATCTAAACAAAAATCTTACATTGATCACCACATATGACCTCTAGAGTGTGAGTTCAAGGAACGTGAAATTTAAGGTTCTTCACCAAGGCTATGAAACTGACGGATAATGAGACAAGGTAAGATTTCACCATGATATGTTTGGATGTTCAAGATTCTATAAGAGTCACATAAGTAACCTATTTGTAACAATTAACCAATAAGTACCAAGCCATGCATGATTTATTCCACGTATCTCTTTGGTTACATTATCATTCAAACCCATATCATTTTTTTCAGCATGAGGAGGTTGTGTTACATGAAGATATGTCCTTTTAGGCATATCTTATTCATACCATTAAAATAGTAATGAAGGGTCTATAAAGCTAGTTAGTTCCTCATGTATAGTTTCTAAGGTCAGACGAATGTTTATATGAAGTGAGTTAGGAGTGAGAGGCCAATGTAAATTCTTAAAGGCTAGATATGTTCTCCGACGAATCCTAACCACCAATGATAAGGAAATTCGTGAATGGATTTACTTACTGTATGAATATTGTATGATAATAGGATTAATTTGGGGTACACATTATTATTTTTCATTTTATATTATTCAATTTAGAGTAACAAGAATACCATTTGAGGTCACAGGTGTGTCAGAGGATTTTTGGGATTGTTTAGAGCCAAGAACCCATGTTTTTCTGAGAAATAATTATTGCACATGGTTAGATTAAATCATTAATGGAAGGCTACAACATCTAAAAAACATATTTATTCTTAGACATAGATAATTATTATCTTGTAAAGATTAGGAAAATTGTGCGACTTAAAGATCTCACACACACATGAATGTCTGCAATTTTGATTGTGGGGTATTTTTCTATTTGCACATAGTTAGAAAACAGTGAAAACTAATTGTGCATGTTTCCCTTTCTCTATAGTTAACCATGCCTGATTGGTGAGAAATTTGGTTAATTTTGAGGCCCAAACCATGCGACCTAATTAATTTGGTAAATTTTACAATTTAAAATCAAATTATAATAATTTTTAATCTTAATCTATCAATTACCCTCCCATACAACAAAATAAAATCTTGAGAGGTCCCTTATGTGTCTATTCATGAATTAGTGGTAACCCAACAATTATATCTTTAATTAAATCATTAAAAATCTTGTGGTATCTACATCTGTGAGAAATCATATCCATTTTATCCATTATTCATTCTTATATATATATTTAATTGGCAATTTAAGTGGATGATTATTTTTCATACATTAATTTTCTTTTTTTTCTTCATTTTCTATCTAGATCTATATCAGATCATGTGTTGACACAAGATGAAAACTCTACAAACAATCTATAGATTTTGGAATATACATTTTTCTTAAGGTTTGGTTCTTTATTAAGCCACCTATAATGGAGCCTGCCACCAAACATTATAGAGTGACCCATAAATTGAATGGATAAATTAATTTTAATTAAATAAAACCTATTGAGTATGCCCTTAGGTTATTTTGTGATGATTTGATATATATTTATTCATCTAAGGCCACCTATGGGTTTTCCCATGTAACTGCATATGTCTATTCTTTATTAGACCACCCATGGAGTGTTTTTATAAGCATTCCTATTATTAATAATTCCAATTACTATTTAATTGTTTGACTTGGATGAATAAGTAATTTGATAAATCCCTTGAATTTTGATACTTTTGATTAAATTTTTTATTTTGAAATGGTATTTCATAAATTTTATTTAATTAATTGAATAATTGAGTGAGAATACACCTCCGCTGCCTTCTAACATGAATTGTTGAAATATTGTTTGGTATACTAATTATTTTCTTTTAGATGTGATTGATTACTTGATTCAGTGGAATCATGTTATATTAATGAAAAATATTATGAAATGAAGAATGATTCTTTTGTTAAATTAGAGGGTACTCCATTGATCATGAACTCTGTAGTGGATGCATTAGTGAGAGTACGATCCATGGGTCTTGTTTTCTTGGGATTCCATGGGCCTTGCTACCCCTTGGATCCGGCATGTTTTGACTCACGTAGAACATGTTCAGTTTAAATAAACCTAGGACTACAACCAATTACTAACTAAGTTTCCATTGAGATGCTCTTGCGAATCAGTGAGGATGTATTATTCTTAAACACCTTGATTATGGTCCTTTATTGTCTGAAACTTTGATTATTATATTATAGCAATGAGAAATATGATCTACATGGTTGAATTGATAGATTGTGGATTTTATGAAACATTAGTTTGTATGACAAGGTTTTGGTTGATATGGTTATCTAGTTTGTATTGAATGTTAATGGTGCTTACTCTCCTTTACTAATAGATTGTTTGATTGTGGAACTTGGAAGTATTTTTTAGGGGTATTGAGAGACTTTTTATTGTTACTTATTTTCTTGTATATAATTTCCCGGGACCTAGAAATTTTATTTCTGGTAACATATTATCTAGCACACTACAATATTTTTTATTGCACCACATGGAAATTTATATATCATTTGGTTGATATAAACTCAGATTTTACCTCACATAGTGTTCGAGCCATTGTTGGGAACCATAGACGAATATTTGGATGCAGGTAGAGACAGAGGAAAGTTCACATATTTCAAGGTTTTATTTTATTCTTCTATTCCTTGGAGTATGATAGAACTTGGCCAATCTGAGGCTCGTGATGTTATTTAGAATAATATATTTTGGTCTATTGGTGTATTCGATACATGAATCATACAAAAATGTAAAGTACTAATTTTATTTACTATATAGATACATTAAATGTTCACTTTAGCATATGGTATTTTTTTACATTCTTATCCATTTTTACATGGTATCTATTTTATGTTGGTTATTACTACTTATACTAATTGCATGAAATTTATATTCTTATGTGTTACATTCTAGTGAAGAGTGCGTAGTATCCCCATAGACACTCATCATTCCTCGCTAAAGGTCAGCATCATTTGGAATTTCATGAGATAAACATTAGTTCATGTGGCCAACCAGGCTTGGTGCACATATTTGTGGAATCGATGTGTAGGATGATACAATTTGGAATACTCCTTCAATTCCATTCTGGGTGCGAGTGACTCATTGATGCTTTGAAGGGTGAATTTTTTCTTCTTTATCCCATCAATTCCAAACTCCCCTAATGATTCCTCTAAAGACCTAATACCTTCCTGTAACCTAATTTCATGTTTGATAACACATATAAGAGTTATTTAAACACTTGAAAATCCAAAATGATCCCCGATTCAACAAATAAGCCGATCACCAAAACAAAAAAACTCAAAACCCCCAATATTTTTAAAATTCAGCAGTTTGCTGGGTATTATAATCTCCCCACCATAAAACTTATCATCCCATAGGGGTCTCATTGACCATTCATCAAACCATCCTAAGCCACACAGTTTGGAAAATCAGAGCTAGACCTACATGAATGATCCCAAAACTTCGATGGTTCACTCGTTGCACAACACTCAATGTATTGTGTGTTATCCCAAAGAACAAAATCTACAATACACTATATAACACCCCATGATTTTTGATATTTTTATTTTAAATATACACGAATTATTTGACGACATTCATTACACATTTCATCATGTCTAAATAAATTCTGATATTGTTATCATTTATAACCTATTCATTAAATTAGTAATCATGAATATTAATAATGAAATAATTAAAAAATTAAAATTTTTAAACAAATTAATTTTTTTGATTAATTAATATTTTTAAAGAACTCAATTTTCAAAAAATTCATATTATTATCATAAATATGTTTTATTCAGAAATAGTCTTCATGTTATTTCATTCAAGAACATTATAATTATCTTTTAATATTTTTACAAATTATATTTTATGAAATTAATGACACATTTAAAATCAAAATTTAATTATTATAATAGTGTTGTTTAGTAGTATATTTCTAAAAAAATCAGTTAATTTTGAATATTCAAATTTCTCTAAAATTTTCATTTCTTTTTTTAAAATGAATTAATTTAGAAACCAACCTTAGGTTTTTATTTTTATACTAATATTTAATGTGTCTCCTCTAATTATATATAATATAATTAATTACATTGTAAAATAATACTATTTTATTTTGGAATAAGATCATTTTGATTCTTGAAACATATTATTCTAAAATATATATTTAGACTCAATGTGTATCTATTTTAATTAATTAATGTAGTATCTATAAATTAATTTTTTAAATTAAAATTTAGCTTTTGTTTTAAATATAAATATTTTAAAATAAATATATAGGTTTTTACATGTAATGGAGTAAATGTAAATCTATTGATATGCTTAAAATGTATTTTTCCTTAAAACATGTCTAATTATTTTCATGATTATATAAAATTAAATTTGGAAAATTATAGATTTTGATTCTAGTAAACATAATTCCAATCATAGAATCATTATAACTAATATTATTAAATATTGATAAATATAATTTTTTCCTATAATTACTAGTTTACATAGTAAATTTTTGTAACTACTGTCAAGGTATTGAACTATTTTACCAGGGGTTAAACTAAGAAATAATTGTAGTAATTCTACCTTAAAATGTGTAATTATTCTTAAAATATCATCAAACTTATAATTTTTAAAATTCTAATATCATGAAAATTTTACTAACTTTCACACGAATGTGAAAATAAATTATTGAAATCTATTATGAAATTACACGTGGGTGTCAACCCTAACATATAAAGGGGAACATATTATCCTCTCTATTTCACACCATTTGATCTTTATATATTATTTACTACATTATTAATATCATTTGTATATAAATAATATTTATCTTAGAGTTTCTTGACTTATCTTAATACAAATCATTAAACGTATACGGTTTATGAAAAAGGAGGTCTCTCAAATAACACATATAAATATTAGCTCTGACCATTCAATTTTATTTCTTATTATAAATAAAAGAAAAATTTTGTATCTATCATACCATAATTACTATATTATCATAAATAAAATATGATTTTAGTTAGATTATATAAAAATTATTTCTATCCTCTTATCCAAAAAATTGGAGATTAGTGTATTTCTTGTTCGTACGTGTAGACTACTAAATCCACAAAGTGATGTGATTCATATTTTCTAAACAATATTAACGGTTGGTTAATATTTTAGATTTAATATATATATATATTATTTATTATATAATAATTATTCTTTATTTTTGAGTTATTATTTACATTTATTTAGTTTCATCTTTAAAAAAAATTGAAGCAACATTCACATGTGCGTAGAATCTAATATCTCCACATAGTGATGTAGTTAATTGTTCAAAATCACAATATATAATGTGTCAAAAGTATTTATATGATGTATATATTTTATTTTAATATCATTATAAATATTATGGGCATTATGGAACCATTATTAAAGTTCATAAAACATACTTACCGAGCCAAAACATGTATGGAAAACAAACCAATTAAGACCATAATTGATTGTGATAAAAAATGAATTTTTTAAATGAATTTGAAAAGATACTATAATAAAATAAAATATGGTATTTTTTATGTGAATATTTTACTAGTTTATAACTATATGCAACATTTATTTTATTATAAGTAATGTGGAGTGCTTACGAAGCAAAGTAGTCTTCAGGTAAGTGTTTTGTGTGTTAATATTGTTTCATTTGGACATTTGTTATGTTATAAAAAAATTAATGTATATGGCATGTATATATAGAACCTTTGAAATGATAAATAATTTATACTTCATAATTCATGTTATTTTATGTTATCATTAATATTATTTAATCTATGAAGATTTGATTCAAAAGTTACAAAAATTATATCTCATCTCACTTTTGATTCTAGGATTCATATATCATATCAATTTCATGTTTCATTCATGTTTTATATATACACCCCTTTAAAAAAATAAACATTTAATATATTTATATTATTTTTATATAATATTTCATTATAATTTATTTATTTTATGTGGGTTTTTATTCTAATGTTTCCTAAGATATCAATGTTTTATGTTATAATCTCATTTCAACAGGATTATTTATCATTAAAATATTTATGAAGAAATTGTATGACATGTTCAAGAAAATATTTTACATATTCACATCCTCTGGTTATTTATAGATATTACATATTTTGTTTTCATTTTTCTCTCCCTTCGTATTTAAAATTTTATAAAATTGGAAAACTAATATTATTTTCATATTATATTTATAATATTTTTCATTCATTCCCATGTCTTATTTAAAATGATGTCTTTAATATTTTTTTATTCCTTGAAGATTTATTAAATTCAATATTTAAATTTTTTAAATTTATATGAAATTATCTTAAGGTAAAAATCATTATATTTCCTAAATGTGGTACTTTTTACTTTTTATTGAAAATGTGAAATGAATCATTGTTTAAACGTTTACCACACAAAAGGCATTGCATTCCATAATTTCAATACATTAAGCATAATATAATATAATATATTCTTATTTTCTTAAGAAAATTTTGTATTATATTTTTTATTTTTAGTATCAGATATTAGAAATTTTAAAATTAAATGGGTATTTTCCTCATGAAATATTCTAATAAAATGTTAATGGAATTTTTTATATGATAATATCCATATATTTAAATTATGCTTCATTGGGTATATGATTCTATGACATCATACGTATAACATATGTGGATATATTACAATTATGTTGAAAAAATATTTATGTAATACACTTTGTATTTCATGGGTTATGTTATGATGAAAAGTTAAATGCTTTATTAATCTTGTGGTTTACACAAAAAGGGATTTGGATTATATGATGGGTGGGACAATTCTACCCCTCCATTACATTGGGAAATTGGTAATGTTTCATCAACTCAATGGGGCATCTACTGGTTTTCATAGGACAAAAATAGATAACATTAGTGGTTATACCAATCTTGAATGTGGGTAAATAGGTGGTTATCTCAATCCCAATGTAGGTACACAAGTTGTTAGCCCAAGGCAATCATGGCATTAATATTATACTGGATAAAAATATTTCTTTGAATATGATAATTTAACACTTTATTCAATTATATTATGAGGTGGTATTCTTCCATTATTATGATATTATGGATCTTTATATTTTATTCCTTTCTCATTCATGTATAATGTACTATAATTATTTATTTGATAACACATTGTTTTATGAACAATTGGGTATGAATTTAAAATGTAAATCCCATGTTCTCATACATTTATAAATATGACATTATTACATCTGACCATTGATTTATATTTCTAATATTTTCTATTACTGGGCATCTTAGCTCAACAATTGTTATGTTGTATTTTCCCCATGATATAATTAATGGTTTTAAATTTGGCATATCATAGAATGATAATAGTGGTGAAAAAATATGTGGGGGATGATAATGATCATTTATCTACTAATTAGTTATTTTTCCAATATTATAATGACATTAAAACATTACAGTACACATATACAACATAAAAATATATAATTAATAGTTTCATCCATAGGGTAATCCCTATATGCCTATGAACTAGGGAAATTCTTATATAATGAAAAAATAACACCCAACCATTGGAAAAAATAAGTATTTTATAATTATCCTCTATATAATAAGCGAAACATTTGTATTTATGGTCTTGTGAAATGAAATTTTTCATGGAATTTTTAGTATTTAATATTTATATAATAATATTTTATTTATATATATATATTGTTTTGTCTGCTATACCCAATAACCACTGAAACCTTTATACAGTTCTGCGTGAATCACATCTATCTTAGGACACAAATATTCTATCAACAACGTCATTGCAGTTATTATAATTCAATGTATGATATTATTTATCTCACAATTTCTTATTTAGATCTATTGTACCCCCCACAATTGGACATTCCCACTGAAATGTCCCCTCCTTCTTCCAACTAATTGCACCGCACATGATGCTCCCAACACAATAATCTCACTCAATGTCTAACATAAATCAAAACAAAATTCAGACCTCCTCTAATAAACTAATTGTTTTATTTATGGTAACACCCATAAACACATTCTAAAAAAAGTTATTCATCAAATATTAGTATTTCCAATGATGACCCTCACACAGAGGGTATCACTCATTCCCCATACAATGACACTATCATCCCTTTCATCCATATAAATAAGTTATCAAAATGAATCATTACTACATTTAATAGAATAATTCATTAACTGAATCACATGGAGAAACAAGGTTTAAAAACACGATTCATATAAAAAATACAGTTTCATACCCAGAATCATTTCATGACTCTATCTAAACCATTTAATATCCCTCAGGTAAGACCGAGATCACCTCTTTCTTAATTACAAAATAATAACTACGAAAAATACCCGATGTTAGTAAAGAATATGCCATTATTCAATGAACATGATCAGATCTGATATTTTCATGCACTCATTCTCTATTTTCACCATGAACGGCTAATGACAGGTCTCGAAACACAGTGATCCATCAAACAAGTTGTTTATTTATTTGTTAACAATAAAATTTTGTCCACTTTAAGATTATCATTATTTTTAGTCACAGTATCCAAAAAATATAAAATTAAGATAATTCTACATCTATCACCGAATATAACAAGTAGTTTTTCCAAGATCAACCATACCTAATCTCATACAAGAAGCATCAATTTACTGCATGTTCTAATCTTGTGTGAACATTAACATTCGACATCATCCAAAATCCAACAACAAAAAGGATCACCCTATAAACAATAAATAGTTATAACATCATTATGTTTGATTATAATCCACTTTGTCTTAATCAACATCATCCTTTGAAAATGTATTCCATCAGAATCCATCATCGTTTAGCTTTCACACAACCATGTTCGATTTCAACTTCAACTAATACCATGCATAATGGATTTCATTGAATTAATAGGATAAAATCCTATGGATCACAAAATCTCATTGTGATTAATCAGGAAATACAAATCATTACACAATGAGTCTCACATCATTGAATCAGTGATTACATATCTAAACCTCTATCCATGCTCTCAGGAATATCATAAATAGTGTACCCTTGGAATACTTATTTAATATAAATTATAAATACTACACTATGATTAAAAACATGTATATATACCATATAAAATCATTCTACGAAAAAAATATAATACCCAGAATTATACCAAGCATTTAATTTTCATCCATGGTGAGTGGGGGAAGAGTTATCAACTTTTCCTTCACAATAAAACAAGCTCAAATACCAACATCACAGGCCCTGGAGGTTCTTTTTTATAAATAAGAATGAGAAATACAACATTACTTTTTCAAAAAACACTCTATTGGTGTTCACATTTTAAATATAAAACCTCTCATGATTATCCCTCATAATACAATATGAACTAGTTCACTAATGATAAGTCTAAATATAAGGGTCTCTTAGTCTCATAACTGGTGTAAAAGTCTTTTCCTTATTAAAAAATAATCCATAGGGCCTCAACTATCCTACCATGTGAAATAAAATAAATGTTCCATTTTTCAAAACATCCCACACATGGATCTCATTTGAACACAAAAATTATGAAACTTGTTCCATGACATCATCCAACAATAGTACTATGTTTTAACGAGCATCAACTTTTGGGGATCCTCCCATGAGAATAACAATAAACATATTCATATTTGTTTAATATAATGGAATATTTGAGAGCAATTCATTTCAATTAACCATATACCTAGGTTTATAATATATGAAATTTCATTACTAGCGATATACGAAAGAAACAAATTGGTTTTTACTTGTACATTAAACAACTAATCATATAGGAAAAAATACTACATGTGGAAAAATACTTAGTCATCATGTGCTTATACCGATCCACTCTAAGGGATCCCAACCACTCTAACACATTTTCAATCTTAAATCTCCCTAGAGGATCTTATCACATCACACATGAATACACAAACTATTGACATCACCCAGGGATAATTCATATCTTCTAATTTAGATCTCTGTAACCACTATAACATGGATTAGTTAGGTAGAGTGTCATTCAATGATACACAGGGAACCCCAATTAATTTTTTTACTAACAAAAATTATAACTATACCTTTCAATTAATATCCAATAAGAGGATTATCTTATGGGTATATAATGCTTGAATTGACCCACTAGTATTAGTGAACCACTCTTGCAAATGTTACTGCATCATTGTCCTCATCTAAATGATTTCTATTGTTGATCTACATAACCTTCCATAAAAAGTAATTTCATATACATGTGTGTTAAACTGTGTAAGATACCACCATGATATTATATTGGAAAATTCTATATGAGGAGTTTTCAACATTAAATATATAATCCAATCTTGTTAGTGATATAATCTTACACAAGTCGACATACTTAACTTAATGATCTTATATGTCTAATCATGACATGGGAGAAAAATAATTCCTCCATCATCGAGAGAAACATCTAATAATTGGAATCATAACACTGGTAAAAATGATAACAATAAAACTGGAAATAATAAATCTCAAATATTATGTGCATCATACACAGTAACATTATTCAGCTATAACATCAAAAATCATTAACATCGACCCCACATGTTCAATCCAAGACTTCCAATTAGAAATATAGGACATCAATTAATAGGATGAGTTATAATAAAAATCCATAACAGATTTCAATGTATCCATTATTGAATATATCAATTATTAATAAAAATAAATACATGTTTCGTACCACTTTGTATAATTTCTACCAATCTCACTTCGAATAGTAACAAGATTGGTGGATCCATGTGACCGCAGGTGCACCTCCTCAAATTTTAGATGTTGTTAAATATAAATAGGTTTCTACAATGGTACAATGGGGAATGTAATCCTTCATATCAGAATATCAATCATAGTGGAAATAAAAATCTTTTAACACTTACATCATATCAAAATACACTGATAATAATTTAGTGGAAACATGTGATAATTGTGAACTATTAACATGAGATCATACTAGATAAACATATCATTGTTATAATACCATGTAAAAATATGAAAAGGAAAATAATAAATATAGAATGATCTATTGTATTACTATGAAATACCTCATCTTATTCATCTTAAACAAATATAATCCACCCTTATCGACCAACCACGCATTACTCAATCCAAAACCGGCAACAAGTGAAGGATGCTCGGCTACCCAAGAACAATGTGCACATGAGTAGGGTGTGAGTATATTACATAGTATGAAAACCAATAATGGTATCTAATAAAATATAAATTAATTGATATATGAACATGACATTCATGGAATTAATAAAAAATCATTTGATCCTCTTGTTCCTAACAACAATCAACCAAACCTACTTCGACCAGTGTTAGAGTGTCACATAGAACATAAAATATTCATTAAAATCTATATAATTAAAATATTACATCCTATTTGAGCTTTTACATGGTTTTCAATAGTGTTGGGGATTGATATAATCATTTGGTATTACACTACGTGTCCAAATAATTGATTAAAAACCAATATTAAATCCATAGAGCATATCCATAACAACCCATAGTAGTAGATGTCATCTTCATAAACAAGGATCATGTCTATGAAGTAACATAGTTATAAGGAATTACTATAATTCATGCTGAGAATATCCTGATTTTTTTCAAAGATTTCATTGGTTATTATTGAACCCAAGGTGTACCTATGTTAGACTTCCACAGTAACAAGTGTCATCACAGAACCTAATGAGATAATCTTGATAATTACATAGAAGTGTGTTGAATGTAAAGATCCAAAGTGATGATCCTTAGAATCTCAGAGTTTATACGCCACCTATAAGGTTGAATTCATATATGGGTCCTTCATTACTCACATATACATAATGTTATAGTTACATATTTGATACCTTATCATAACCACCCACATGGGTGTTATCCATTTAATTTAAAATAAATATAACCTAGATGGAAAATATTATATCTAACCAAAAATCAAATATGAGTAAGGTTTTATTTCTTTTCTAAACTCATAACCATTGTCTATATCCCATTAGATCATAGGTATGGTATGGGTTCTATGGAGACACCCTTAATTATCTTAAAATGTCTAAGGTCAAATAAACATTAGGGTACCTTCTTGATTCCTCTAGATCAATATAGTGGATGAGAGACCACAAAACGGGGTCCTCAGTTGAATGGAATTCACTCAAGTATAAATCATCCCACAAGGACTTCACACACCTTAGAAAAATTAAAAATAAATCATTTTCTCATAGGACACAAGGTATATTCCATTCAAGAAAAATTTAAATTATATGGCACCCAACCCATATAAAGGATAGGTTTTATGATTATGTAGTCATATCACCCAACCTAATACCATCCCAGATATTCTCTATCCACTAATGGTAAACATAACATGACATAAAGGGTCACTCACCATATACCCATTACATTGAGGCTAATGTCTCTAAGGTGTTTTAAGGGTCATCTTACATCCCACCAATGCTAATTAATATCATGGGATTCTGGGAGAGGAAAATAAATTCATTTATATTTCAATTAATTTTATAATAAATCTTGAATGGGTTTAAATTAAATCACATACTATTAGTCCAAAACCTATCTATTGGTTCTTAGGGTCTCAATCTAGTGTACTTGTAATGTGGTGTTCTAGAAACATTATTCCATTTATTTGATCCCTTCTCAATTAGATTTAATATTTTAATTTAAATTATAAAATGTAATTAAATTATTTAATTAATAAAATGGGTTCATTATATTACATGTTATCCAATAGAAAAATGCATATACAGTCATTAATATCATCAAATGGATTTGATTGTGACCACCACCCTTAACATATGAGTCACCATCCTTTCCACTATTCATTGACGTACTTCCATTCCCATCTAATCCATGTTTATTCTTGTATATGAACCCAAGATCCCTCCTCCAAATATATATAATAAATAATTAATGACACAAAATTATATTTTTTTTAAAATATTCCTAGTGTCTAGAACACATTATTGAATCTAAAAAGATGTCTTATTTTGATGAGATGGATGATTGGTAACCATATACATGATATATTGTCACTAATTCTCTATTTAGAAACAAACATAATATTTAAACTTGGTATCGAGTGTCTGATGGGAAGCATAAAAGAAATGTAAAATGTCTCTTCCCCCCACTGAAATATATTATAATAGTGAATCTAGTTAGTGGTGATGTGTCTCCTGACCATCTATGATGTTGTTCTATATTGGCCAACAAAACATGGAAGAGAACCATTCTAACCCATAGTAACATGTGGGGGATGTTAAGGTTACAGCTACTAGAATACACATCTCTTTTTTGAGGCTCCCACATTGTTATACATGTTGTAAAGTGACATCAATTTCAACTTGATGTATTGAAAAATCAGGCTTAAGATACTATGAAACTTTTCAATGATGGGTTTGCATCTATCCATAGAGAAATGGTGATAGATATCTGAATGATGGGTGTTAGCACACACATCCATCGTTTCGGTAGACTAATCCATTGGAACCTATATGATTATGTATCATCATCCAAATAAAATGTGACCAATACCACAACATGAAAAAAAATTGAATCCAACTAAAATATGGTCCAAAAATATGTGTAGATTTCAGCTATACCATTCTAGAAAGGAAAACCATTATAAAAGAAAATAAAATAAAGTTCTCTTGAACCATATATATTACTGAAAACAATATATGGCCTCTAGAATTCCACCAATGATGTTTGGTTGCTCTGATCAAGATCCACACCCATCCACCCCTGTAAACACTCAAAAATTCCATTAAACATCACACCATATAATGCTAATACAATTAAATCCAAAAAAATATTCCCACAAGAGAACATTATATAAATTTCAATAAATAATCCTCCTCAAGGGCACTCAGAAGAACAACACAAGCATTGGAGGTTCAAGGATCTGGAATAATCTTGATCTGAATACTAGGAGGAATTATGCACCATCAACATTGGTCACTGAACAACATCCCTAACCTAATGGAACCACCCTAACCATAATCATGTTAGTGTATAATAGTAGAACTATTACAGGATAATCAAGGAGGGGGGATAATAGCGACATCAATTAGAGTGCAATCATAGATGAATATACGAAATGGGAAAATCAACATTCAATATTCATGATATATTGATGCCTATCCTTTGAAGCACTAATGATAATGTTAATACTAGAAAGTCTTAATAAATGAGTGATATTGGATGAAATACAGTCTAAGGAAAAGGGATTAGGAGCATTCCCCAGGGGATGGGTTAATGTGTCTGTGAGAGTGCGGCAACATCCTATTTTAAAAAATAAATTATAGTAAATTGTAATTATTTATTTATGTTAATGAAATATTTAATAATCACAATACAACCCACCATGTACCACGACATCGCTTCACCCTCATCCAACCACACTTGGAGGGTCTCTGGAACACCATTTACACTATCTTGAGAAAAAACTATATCACGTGACGTGTGATTATTTTCCAAATTAATTTTACATGAATAGAAAATCGTATAAAAACAATTATAGTGGAAAACTCATTGAAATGGAATGTGGTGAAATATGGTTGGAATTTTATGATTTTATATAGTTATGATATATCATGTACACATCAAAAAAATATTTTATTTCACTATTTTGTCAGGAAACATCCATTTAATCCAAAGATAAAGACAATGACAATTCAGTGTGAGGTATACATAAAGTTATTGAAGAAGGAGATATAGGATCCTAAATATATATATATATATAATAACTATAATCAAATCCAATAGATGAGATACAAGATAGTTGGAGGTGTTTATATTTTCCTCTTGTGTGAGAGAACCTTAGAAAAAGATAAAGCAGGGTTATACCCCCTCATTAAAATAAAACCAAATTTAATAATATCAATTGCATGATCCAATTGGTCACACCATGAAATATTGGTTAATTAACTTTTTCTCCCCATTATCCCATTATTTTCATTGAACATTCCATGAGATTCATTAACCCCATGAATCCAATTCACACTATTAATGATCTACAACTACTTTTTTGACTATCCCTAAAACTTGAAACTCGTCCTGAAATCCCTGCGAACAACCATGCCCTTACCTTCACATCACGACATGTCTAAAAACAGATTTTAAAGACGTTCAAATGCATAGTAACCCTAGATAATGACCTAGTTACACAAATAATTCCATTGGAATAATGCAAAATTAAAACCCCTTAGAATTTCATAATGTCTTCAGACACATTGTATTATAACTAGCACCCCATTTGGGGGTTCATGGTCCCCACATTATGAAAGAGGATACAATGTCAGTTTATACCTAGGATAGTATGAATAAATAATTTTTAGATTCAGTGGCCCCAATCAATCTTACTTTTAATAATAAAATATAGATTATTTAAAAAACAAGTATATTTGATATGTATTTTATTTCACTGTGTTTGGATGTTTTCTAAAAAATATATCATGTATTACATTATTTTTATTATATATATATATATATAAATTCAATAATTACCCAAAAACCATTACTATAATTAGATCCTTGATTCTATAATTTATTAAAATTTCACTTTTTCAAATTAATGTACAATATTTATGATGATATGTAACAAGTACATCCTAAATTTACATTATTTTACTTGATTATGTAATGTGAGGAACTCCACTTTAGACTACAATAAATCCTTAATGTAATATTGAGAGTTCCCATAAATACATGATTCTATGATAACATATCATATATTGGAATTTGAAAGTGATGTGGAAATGTAATTTTGGACAAGATAAAAAGAAATTGTGTAGTAAGTCAACAAACTATAATGATTTTACATCTAATTATAATTATTTGATAGTGTCATTGGTTCATTGGATTATTATTATGGTATACTGATAACACAATGAAAAAAGTTTGGCCTAGTGTTCAATAAATTATAACTTATGCCACAACAATATCCTACAATATAATGCCTTATATACCACATACATGAAATTATTTTATTATAAAATATAGTGGGAGATTATTCCTTAACAATATGTTATGATTTAACAGACTCTAAAGTATCTATTCAAAATATAAATTTAACAAATTAATTGTTTTTTAAATTTTACTTATTGTCCATCAATTTTCTAAAATAATGGAATACATTTTTACTATTAAATGATATTTCTAAAGACTAAAATAAACATCAAAATAAATTTTAGTGTCTTTTGTTTTGTAAATTATTTTAATTATTTTTAATACATTAAATTCCACAATAATTTTCACGGTATAAAATGTTTATAAACTATTATTATTGTGAATTAAAAATTTATATAATGAATTTGATTTAGTGGAATGCCTATAATTGAAATAAAAAATAGGTATTAATTCATAAATTTTACTTTTTATATTCCTCGATATTGGTTATTTATTGTTGTTATGTTCATTAATTTTATTTTCAACCATATAATTTCGCTATTCTTTTTTAGAATTTTTATGTATTTGATTCTATATAATCTAATGTATCTACAGTTGTGGGACATTAATCCCAACATCCTACTACCCTAAATTCTTATGACATGTTCTAAAATTATGAGGGTGGATAAATATGACTCTCAACAAATTCATACGGTGATTTTCAATACCACATTTCTCTAAACTATTATATGAAGATTTCAATTACCTTATTTGTATGATGCATTGGGATATGCATCAATATGTTTGAATTCTATATTTTGATTGAAAATACATAATGTATGTTATGTAAATAGTTAATCATTAATTAGGTTGTAACAGATTAATTTTATTTGATAAAATAGTGAACCTAAAAATGAATCATTAGAATCATTCAAAAAAAGTGTAAAATAAGTATTGAATATGATACAATATTAATGAATTTAATATTTAGATGATGGCTTTTGAGTTCTTGAGAAATTAAAGTAAAATCCTTAAAATAATAATATTTTCAATCATTCCAAAGTTGTACATTACATGACCATGATAATCCTATAAGGTAGTTTCTTTCCATATTTACGTTCCCTAATATTATATTCTCTGAGGAAAATAAGTTTTAATCTTACCCTAATTGTTTGGAAATTTTTGGGGAATTTTTATTTTGATACATATTTTGGTGAAAACCATAATGATTAGGATACAATAGTTATATGGTTGATTAAATCCATATTATATATTTGGAAAATGATTTATCTTCTCAACAATCCAAGAATCACATACTACATGTTTAGTATAATTCCCTACCCTAAAATCTTGGTTATGAGATGAACACATGAGTGGACTCATTATTAATTAATATTTATTTGTAGTATACCTAAATGGATATGTTGTATGGGGTTATTATTTTTTGAAAGAGGAATATAATTTTATTCTTTTAATGAAAATATTTAAAAACAATATACGAACCCATATATATTTCATTGAAAATGATTTTGGAATTCCTTATAATAGTTATATTTAGATCCACAATAGGTTCGACCTAAAAATAGTTTAGTTTTGGTATGAAGTGTTGTGAATGTTTCTGAAAGGGAACTAGTTTTTTTATCTAGATTTCAATGTTATGGATATTAATTCCACCATGTCTGACTCTTGGGTATTTGATTCCTTGTTTGATTTACATATTTATTTTGATAAACACAAACTAAAAAATAGATAGAAAATGATGAAGGGATAACAAAATCATTACATCAGAAATAGAGTAAGTGTTTTTTAATTATAATCTAGTATATATAACCTATTTTTTCAATTTTCATTATTCATAGAATTAGAAATTTTTTATTTATCCCTTCAATAAATAAGTATTTTATAGTTCATTCCTTTATTAGAAAGATGGTATTTGAATTCATTATTCAGAAAAAATGTTGTTCTATATATGTGAATGATATCATTATACAATTATGAATATTATAAAATATATCTTTATTTTATATATTGATAATACTACTTTTAACATTCAAAATAATATTATTATAGTCAAGATCCCATCAATCGTTGGTGTTGTTTCCATAGACATATAAATGTGAAATGAAACCAAAGACTCCCGTAATTAGGATTATTAGACTCATTCGGTAATGAGTCATCTTGTACATGTGAATCATATTTATTATGAAAATTGATTACGGAACCATTTAATGCATAATGTGAAAGGGAAATTCGTCTTTTATATCTCAAACAGAGATAGGAGTATCAAAGAATGGGAACACAACCGAGTGATGATTTTATGGACTTCAATAACTTTACTGAGAACTTTAATTGATATGGTTATGTATTTCAGATGAGACCCAAGTATGAAATACATTAAATGTTCGATGATTTATATAATTTGTTAAAAAAATATTGGTGAAATATTAATAAAATTATCTAATACAATCGGTGTGGTGGATACTTATTCTTTAATTCTTTGATCATGTTAGATATTATGTAATTTTCTTAAAAATTACCTCATCCTATAAATAAATAATGGTATGGTGTTTCTAAGTGAAGGAATCATAACTTTTTAGATATTTTTGGTTGATAATAAATTATGGTAAATTAATATTATATTCCAGGGTTATACTCTAGAGATTATTTCATTGCAACAAAGTCACATTCAATTTAAATAATTCATAAAGTCAATATAGGGGAAATTCTATGGAAAACATCCCAATTTTTTTTATATAAATATTTTGGGTTGTACGTATGATGATTGGATTGTAACAAACAAGGACCTATTAACTAAATATGTTTATTTATTAGTTATCCCAACCAAAAAAATGGATAATATTTCTATAATACTATTGAGAAAAAAGTTCTTGTAACATGGAAAGATTCCTTACATGAAAATAATAAAATATATTAAGTTGTTAGTGGGATGAATGTTGATCATAGATAATTGCATACCCAAAAAATTGGAATTGTTCATGAGATGGAATTTGAGTTGGTTCCATGATGTGTATTAGATTCCTAACCATCTCATGATTCAATGTAATATCATGATTTTGATAGGATTCTCTTGTATCATAAATGATATGGATTTAACATGGAATATCGTGAGGAATTGATATTCATATGGGGTAAACCTAGTACATATTTATAAATATTAATAATTAATAAAAAATGTTATGTTTTTTAAAATTTTAAATGGACTATATATACAATAATTGTAATTTACCAAGATGGATGCACTAGAATGATAATAGTTGATCCAGCTATGAAAATAACTGAAGGAAATCACTAATCACCACAAGTTGGAAACTAAATCTGAAATCATAAATGAAACCAATGGGATTATTATTTTTCTAAAAAATATAGAATTTAAAAAGGTAAATGTAAGTATTCTAATCATATCAATGGATAATGTACCGAAATCACATGGGAAAAAATACAAAAAGAGTATATCAACATGGAAAAAATCATATACCAATGTAAGTGCTCAAGAGTATCCCATTTAATAGGCTGATAACATCTCCACTAGTTATCTCTATTACACTAGGTCCTATGGAATAAGAAAATTTACCACCTCTAAGTGTTTATTTCCCTTTAATTAGACCTTACGTAAGATTATATAAAAATTCCCAAAGTAAAAGTTAGGGTATGTGATGGAAAAACCATTATACTATCACTATTTTCCCCAAAATCAATTTCATAATAATTATACCAAATTAATATATCAATTTAAGGAAAAAGTCATTTAATTTCATTAACATGTTTTCATTAAAAATTATTTCCCAAAAAAAGATGTATGATATTTCAAAATAACATTCACTGAAAATTTTATATAAAACCTTCATATAATAATCTAGGAATAAATAAAATACATCCATAATAAATAGAAGGGAATAATCAAATTAAATATATCAGAGAAAATGTAATATTCTCTATGTTATGTTAGGTTTCGGAAATGGGATCATCATACTTCTAAATCAATGAACTCAGCTCAATGTGTGTATAAGTCCCTCGACTCAGACCGTCATGACTCAATAATCTCAATAAAAAAAATTTCTGCACTATTTTTGTATTAGTTCAATCATTGTTAACATAATTATATGGGGTTAGATCCTTGAATTCTATCCCTAATTACCCAACAACTAACTATACTAACATAATCGTCCTTTAATAAATCAATGTATTAATTGTAAATAATTCATTTCAAATCAGTTAAAAGTACACATTAATAATTTTCATATTTCAATATGACTTTATCATCTAAAATCAAAATCATAGGTTTTGATCATTCAAAGACTTTTCAAATCATGTATTGATTTAATAAATATATCTCTTGGATAAAAATTATTAGATTTCATCAAATCAATATATATATATATCAAGATACAAATTTTCTCAGATCCACCCAACGAATTCAATGACATTGAAATTGGTGTGTTTTCTTAATTTTGATTCACTTTTCCAAATAAAACATCTATAATCTCAAATATATTGTTTTAACTCTTTTAAAAACACATTTAATTTCAATAATTTAATTTTATGTTTCACCTTTGGAGAAAAATAATATAGAACCACCTACCATTTACCTGTAACCCAATCAACACACAGTTGGGGGGGGGGAATGCCAATGAAGAACGAATTGAAGGATATCAACATATAAAACACATATCATAAACTGTAAAGATAAAAATATGATTTAATTATAAATGAAAAAAACACACCACTTTTAATGTAGGATAGCATAATGAATGAGATTTACAATGAATCAAAAATATATAGGGATCAAACACTAAACTAACACATCTAAAAGGGATGGAGTCTCTCACTATATATAGTAGGAAGAATTGGGTTCTTGGGTAGACTGCATGTTGGATGGAAAATGATATCAAAAGAGTAGTATATATTAAATCACAAGGATGGACGTATTTAAACTACAAATTCTTTGTTTATATAATTAATCCATCGCACATAAAATACTTAAAAAAAGAGTCTATTAGAGTTAAAAACAATCCATGTAATGTATATATGAAATTAGTCATGTTTTAATTATAGGTCTCTCTTATAGGGTATGTTTATCTTTTAGGGTGTAAATAAATTTAAACTATAATACATTATCTTGTAATATTTCAAGAAAACTATTTCTTTCATAATTCATTTGTAATCTAGTACCCACCATTATCCCCCTAAGGAATCATGACTAATATTTAAAATTCAACCAAAACCCAATGTACACCCTATAAATCCATTAACTCATTTTTAATAAAACTCAATTAATTCCAAAAACAAGAATACCGTAACTTAATTTCATTTTTTCATACAATTTAATTTCATCCTTAAAATGTTATGGAACAAATCAAAACCAAACTAAATGAAAATATGAGCCATGAAGTATGAGATATATGGTAATATGATGTTACAACGTCCCTACATTTGTAAATATTTGTATTATGAAATCTTGTAAACATTATTCCATGTTAATGTGATGAAGTCATCCATCTATCATCAATGATTCATGCTCCTAAATATGATATGAATCATAACCAATCTACCATATAACACGGACCAAAGAATCTCCATCCAATGAAGATCCTTTGTATCAAAATGAAATCTTCTAAAATTATGCTCAGTCATGGAAAACCCAGGTGAAACATCAATATCATTTCATCTCATGATATTGGAAGGGTCTAAAATAATCATTTGATGATGAAACCCTTGAAACCAATTATTGATCAAAGCCTATTATGGTAGATGTGAAAAACTACAGTCTACATTCCCAACTCATCCAAAAATCACAAAAGGACACCCAAATCTTAGTGGTTGATTTTCCTTTTTCCCATGATGTTGTTTACCCAACCAAGGTGAAAATCAAAATAATATCAGGACTAATACTAAAAACTCAAATGAATTTTTATGATGTATAGAATAGGATTTGTATCGGATCTAGGTTTTTAACATTAAATAATTTAGGAACATAATACTTATCAGTATCTGTTGGACCAATTATGGTCCAACATTGGATTATTCCACAATATCAAACCATCATAATAGATATCCACCAAGATAAGCATAAAATACCTCAGAAGGATTGATTCTGATATTGGATCGGTAACTACTCTTATCAAAAAACTGAACTGGTCCCAAATGAACATCCCTATCTCTCTTAAATTCAATAAGATGAACTCATATTTTTTTCATGAGTATATATATAGAACACTATGTTTAACTATTATACTATGGATGATATGATATTTCCAAATTCACCCAAGATCCAACTATTTATTAAGGGACCCTCCAAAAGTGTTAAGTGAAATATGGATCCCAGTCAGAGACTATAGCATATGAAACTCCATAATACAGAAAAACTATTTCAGATAGATAAATCCAAAATCCTTAAATTCTATTATATCTCAAATTGGTATATAGTGATCTAATCAAGTCATCCTACTAATCACCATACATATGGTGTTACTAGCTTTTGGTTATGAGGAATCCCAAACACCAATTCTATAGAAATATTATCCAAATTCCAATTCTTCAATTGATGCTTCATATAAATACCAGACAGTCTCTGGTTCTAGGTTGTGACCTATTTTTAGGTACAAATATGATAAATTATTTTATTGATATCATACCTTATAGTGAGCCACCCAAATCATCATTGTATATCATAGAATTTCATTATTCAACCCCTTTGCACCACCCACAAGAAATTCAAGGAGAAAACCATCATGAACATTTATATATTAAAATGTACATAATAATTATTCTAAGAGAGATGGTTTCAAAATAACATTCAATAGACCATTCATAGACTCATCCTACCATTATCAAAAATGAAAACCGAGCAATGAGATTCATAAAATTCAACATTTTGAATGATTCATTCTTGACATTTCTCAATAGATTCCATCATAAGGTATCATAAATGAAATTCCTTATACTATAGGGGTAGGAATTGTAAAAATCAAAATACTATTGGTAGACCACTCAATGCCACAGTTAGAGAACTATTTTTTTAGATAGATGAAACACTTGTATCTTTGGACATAATAAATGGTAACCCTTTCTATAAAAATATAATGTCTCAAACTCTAATGGGCATGAATCACTACCACTAGCTCAAGATCACAAGTTTGATAATTATTCTCGTCTGGCCTAAGCTATTTGAATCTGTAGGCTACCATGTGATCACACTATATATAGATGTAGGACAAAACATACTATATTAATTAATAAATACCACATATCCATATCCATACTCTTGTTGATTTGACTTTGGCATAGAGTGAAAATGATGTTTCTACATAACAAATTAACTTCGACATTTCTTAACCCTATGAAAATTCACTCCACTATGAGTGATAGTGGTTATTAGAGAAGCTATCTTTGAGAAATATTTAATGCATCTATGGTAATACCCTCTCTTAATCAAGAAGAACTATATCCACATGAAATTTCATGTCCTCTCCTAAGTTATAATAGTCTTAACCATTTAATGATCAACTAAGATATATTATTTTGAGAATATGTGCCTAAAGATGATTTCTTTATGAATCCAATATTTACATTACAATATCTTATCATTTAGTTGATTATTTCTCAGGATTTCCAGAACTATAGTCAAATATTGTAGATGGTCCTCCCCAATATAAGAGTAGAAAAAGAGGTTTTCTAAAAATACAAACATGAATGATTCATGTTTCTTATGAAAACTCTATCACATTTATGCACAAAAAAATTATAGGATAATTTTCTAGTGCAAATATCATAAAAAGATACTCATAATATCCACGCCTGAGCCAAAATAAATTATTATGAATGTTGGATTCATTTATTCTCAGATAGTTATATGTATATTGAACATAAATAATTAAAAACCTATCGAACCCTTTAATTTTATGAGTAAATCGTAAATTAAAATAAGTTTACATATTTTCTTTTACAAATTTAATTGTTTTTCCCTAATCAACACAAAGGCGATGTGTCCCATAAAATATCATTGCATGGAGAATAGGTTCCACCAATGGATACACACTTAGGAGTATAAATAATTTTCCAATAAAACATAAAACTGAGACTTTACCACACTCAAATACACTAGTATCATACGATACGAATTAATTGATAACTTTTGTGTTCTAGACAATAAATTAATAGAAAATCTACCGCCCTTACCGATGGAAATATTGAATAATCATATGTAAAAATTTCAGGAAAAATGATAAAATCTATTTGGATATTATCTCTAAATTATTCCTACATCATGTTAAACAAAAAATTAATATTATCCTACCCAACTCTAAATTACATTTTTCATCTACTCGAACTTACGTCCCATTTCATCGAAAAAGACATTAATTACCCCATTGCTTATATCAATTGTGTCTTTCCAAAGCTAACAATAAATCCAGGGCATATAAGAAATCTACAAATCCATATTGGAAAATACTTAAACAACTTTAATTTATGGAACTATAAAATTCTAGGAAAGCTCAATCTTTGATAAACTGAAAACACTAGAGAGACATTGAAGGCCCTTCTCCATCTTCATTTTGAGTTCTGTAGTATTATTCATTATATAAATCAAAATCCCTAAAGGAAGATTCCTAAAATTCATAACATTGGGATGTATAAATATTTCAATAAATGGTATGTTGTAGTTATGCTACATATAATAGTCACTTGAACCACATTATCTTCATTAAGAGACTCAACCACTACATGAAAAGGTTTCATTCAAGATTCCAGTGGCTATAAACCCTTATATTTTTGAATCCTCTAGTTTCACCACAATATTTTTGGTGATTATTATTTAGTTACACTACATGGAGAAGAAACAGTAAGACAAAAACATTGTAATATTCCTTAGAATCAAAATATATATATATAAATATTTGGTGTCACCTTACAAACCCATCATGAATTCTGTATCATGCAACACTAAATGAAAGTGAAAGGGCCTCTTACAAGCATTGAAATAGGTTTGGATGATACCTACTATCTAGATTCATTATAAGAGTCATCAAGACTTATATTTAATTAAACGAAACTAAATAAAATACAACTATGGTAAAAAAGGAACTCTCTTCAACCATAAATTACAATCCAGTTCAAGATCAGCCAACAATACAAATTTAGTTACATCAATATAAGAAGTGTTATTTAAAAAGAAAACCTATGATCATATATCAGGTTACATATAAATCTCTAACAATGATTCCCTAATATTTTAATTTAATACAAAGTTAGGAGAAAACATAATGAGATCCGTGAAATGGTTTTCATAATATGCCATTGAAATGTAACCCTGTTGATTGATGAGAAAATACATAGCCATTAAAATAAATTGACTCTATATTGATTTATCTAGTGAAATGAACTATAAATACAATCAACTCCAATACCTTATTCTACATCTGCATCACCATCGAATATCACAACCTCTTGATAGGCCCCTAAATAATGATGGTGGATCATTTCAACATTATTGATTCTTGAATTTCAATCAACTCAAAAATATCTTCGAAATTTTAAAATATACTATTCCTATTGGTCATTAGATAAATGAATAGATTATGGTTTATTGGGAAGAAACTCATGATGATGATTTATAAAATCATCATTTTATGGTTTAACAACTAAATCTTAAATGAGAATGGTTTATTTACTTTTCCCTGAACGTTGATAGCTTGCACAAAATTCTCAACTAGATTCTCATAAATGGAATGAATAACATATTATTCTTCTAAAAAATCATCCTATTGAATTTAATTTGAACGTCTCCTCATAGACATGATACTAAACACATAAAAATATGACACTACAATTATTAAAAAATATACACAGATCAACCATTCAAATAAGAGATACAACTATATAAATTCTATGATGTTGATTTTAGGATTTCAATTTTGACATACTCATATCAAAATCTACAAAAAAAATTCAAAATAGATCAAATTATTCCTCCGATTTTTTTTTTCTAATCATTCATGGAGACTTAAGGCTCTTTATGATGATGTGTATCAATGAACTCACTCAAAACTACCTTGTACATCCCATAAATCCTACCTCCTATAGCAAATATAGCTCCACTACATTATAACATCAAGGAATGGTTTAAAATAAACATTTGATATAGGTTTTTCATGAACCATTCTAGATAACCTAATAAAATAATATAGAAGATGGATCTGAGGGGACCTATAGGGAACCCCTATCCCCATGTTAGGTAGGATTTAATATTTTGTCATATATTATAAAAAAGGGAAAGATTCCTTTCACAAACATTTTTGAATGGAAAAAGGTTCAAGTAATTTAATTTAGCACTCCATAAGGAGAATGTACTAGAGTCACATTAGAAAACAAATACCCAAATTGTACATCACTAAGAGACAAAACATCAATAATGTAAAATATCAATCATATCCAATGTAATATGTGGATCACAACTCCACCAGTCACCTATATCACTCAAGGTCCCAAGGATCCAGAACATCCATCTTCTCTATGTGGATCATTCACTTTTTATAGAAATGTTATAAGATAGTTAATTAATGATCACTGGAAATGTTAGTTTACAAGATCAAAAATTTAGTATGGTCTCACCATTTGTTCCATAATCATATCCTTAAAAATTAAAACAATTATTCATTCAATTTAAATTAAAAAGGAATAGAATGAAATTTAAATACATGTTTCAAATGAATTATTCCAATAAAACTATAATTGATATTTCAAAACTAGGTTAAATGAACATTTTATATAGTACATTTATATAAACTACATCTTATGAATAAAACAATTCAATAATAAATGGTATGTAATCATCTAGGAAAACATATCCTAACTATATGCAATAACCCTTGAGGTGTGTGTGTTTTTTGAAATAAGATCCCCAAACTACATTATTAATGATCTTATACTAACGTGCACACACTTACCTCGACATAGGCTATTAAGAATCATCCCCCATCACAAAAATAATGTCACAGTATGTTTATATGATAAATTTCATTGTCAATCCTTTTCAATAGTGTTGGATTATAGCATGATTTTAATAACTACCCACTAAATGCTTGAGATCATAGATTCATTATTCAATAAATAAATTCTTCATTTGTATCCCAATCATATTATTTCAATTCAAATGAATTTTTTTTTAATTTATTGTTTCAAGATTTTTTTCTCATTTAAAAATCAAATTATATGTTTTCATCAATTCATGAATTTTTAAATGATATTTCAATTTAATCCATTGAAATAAAATTTTTATATCATATCATTTCATCAAATCAATTTCAAAATTAAGCCATAAATTTTTTCAATCCTATCCAATAATTTCAATTACATTGAAATTCATGTTTTATCACAATTTCCATCCATTTTCAAAATAATACGTTCATTACTTCAAATTAATTTTTTTATAAAATATGAAAAATTCATTTAATGTATACCATTTAATTTATTGTTCTGAATTTATGTTAATGCAATATAGATGTACCTACAATTTATCAAATATCAAATCTACACCTCGATACTGAAACACTAGTGATGAAAGAAAGTGAATGATATCAAAAACATATTTTTGAGATCACAAACCATAAAAAATAAAACACTAATTATGTCAAAAATCATGAGATGAAACCACATACAATGATAGAAATGTAAGGGTAGGGAACAAACTTATTGAAAATCATCATGTATGAAGAAAAATCAAAAATTTCTAGAAGGGTAGAGCCAATCACGGGTCATGGGAGGAACCCTAGGTTTATATAGGGAAAACCTATAGAATATGGAATGAAATAATGTGTTAATCGAAAATAAAATCAAGGGGGAATGTGAATTTAAATAATAAATCTTGGGTTTATATTGTAAATTTTTCATGTCATGAAAATATGATAAAATACATAATATCATTTTAAAACCACTCTAAGGGATGAATTTATAATTTATGACCAATTATTATGGTGTAATAAAAACATATGAAATATGTTCAATGTTCATAGAATAGATATATTTACAACAAACCTGTTCTCAAATTTTATTTCTACAGAACAATTGACATCATAAACTAATGATTTATTTGGAAAATTCCTTCTGTAGACAATGATGAGCTGATGCCCCTATAGATCTTCTTATAAATTAACTTATTCATCCAGATCCCAAAATAGACCCTCTAAATATTTTTTGAACATTTATAACAAAAAATAATTATTTAATGAAAATTTAAATCATCAATCATTATGACATTTTCCCCAAAAATTCGTTATTTCCTTGAAAAGATGAAAAGATAAAATAAGTGAATAAAAAAAGGTATAATAAGTACCTAAAAAGATAACTGAATGTTCCACTAATCATCTTTTTATATTTATGAATGCATCTTATGTGGTGATATTCAAATTGATCAAGTGAAATTTCTCTGGGAAAACTAAAATAAAAGTAAGAATGTCATCCTATAAATCATTCTTTGTTGAAAAAAGACTCCATGAAAATTCATGGTACTAACTATGATGAAATATATTCACCCATTCTGAAAATAATGTCCATTCAGATATTTCATTCTATGGTGGATCTTTTGGATGATGAAATATATTACAAGGATATACAAATATATTTCGTTAATGGAAATTTTTTCTGGTATGTGTGTATGATACATCCCCAAAAATCTATTTTCTAAATGACATAATGCAGTTACGAAAATACAATAGCTCAGTTATAGACTAGTGAAAGCATAACATAATTAGAATATCTTATTCAATGATGTAATAAAATACATTGGATTCATCCAGAATATGGATTTTTCAAAAATTTAATATAATATTTTTTATTATATTGGTTCTTCTTATATTATATATTGACCCAATTATAATCATCAGGAATTCCATCATGAATCATCAGTCTATAATGTTGTGGATGAGATAATTATTCTTTATGAAAGACATCACAGATGAAGCCTAAATACTATGTTTGAATATCTATATAGGAATATGTAATAGGTTTATTAGACTTGGTCAAGACTCATAAATAGGTATTTTAGTAAATTATTTTACCATTGAAGAAAGAAAAAAAGTTGTCATTACCAATGATACATTCCATTAATCTTAGAATCATTCAAAAATAATTATAAATGGCAAGATAGGATAGATAGAATTTCATTTGTGTATTCCAAATGTTATATCATGTATGTAATTCATTGTACTCAACCCGATGACTCCAGAATAAATGAATTTTTCATAGACAATAATCTGATCCTACAGTATTCAATAGATTGTTGTGATGAACATTAATATGTGTTTAATAATAACCACATATATATTATTAGACATTTGAGTTGAGTAGGAGATAATGGTTGATTTTTACATAGATTCAATTTTAAAAACTAATAGATATGACATATGATTTATGTATTGCTTTATTTTTTCATATAAAATGGATGAATCTCTTTAAAGAGTTTTAAATAACCCACCACAAAAAACTCAAAAACCGAGTTATAGTAAAACATATTATTAGGTTATGTGAATGAATTTGTTTGGATTAGAAATTTTATCTATTAAAATTTGGAGGGTCTTTTCATTCATGGAGAATTTGTGATTTTCTTTAATAAAAATTGATCCATTAATCCATCAAATGAACATTTATCCCACTAAAGTACTAAACAAATAAGTTATAAATACCATCTAATTTGATACATTTTTTGAGGGGTGACGTTTTGATTTGTATGGTGGATACTAAAAACATCATTGAAGATATATAGATGAATACATTAATATATATGTAATGTAATGAGGTTTATGTTATGTATTTTTCTATATGCTACCTAAGAAATAAATTTAATTTTTCTATATGTATCATGATTTTATAAATTAAGACAATATCCCTTTATCAATCATTCATTTTTTAGGAGATTTTTTTTTTAAATAGTTAACAGATAATAACCCGTCAATGGATGAAAATTATTTTCCATTACCGATGATCATCATTATGTATTAGGGGTTGTATTGATATATTATAGTTTCCTTGAAGATTAAATTGTGCTAATTATATAGGGTAATTAACAAAATATGTACAATATATTAATGTGGAAGTGTGTACGTACATATTACAGGGGATCCTATAAAAGTTATACATCATTGAATGTTACACAATCATTGATGTACTTGGAGGAATATTATTATTGTTATTCATCATTACCTAACGATTGTGTGCTAATATCCACGTAAATCATAATACTTTAATATCATTCTTAGTCCAGACATGGGGCTTACATAATTAAGGGTGGTTGGATGTGTTGTTAATCATGTATTCACATGAAGGATAAACAATATATTATATCACCACTCATATGATGAGTTAACAGTTATGGTACAATGATAAAATTAGATTTTCAATTTTTTTGAACATTTTTATTTCAATGAAATGTGATTTAGTCATAATCCTAATAATTTTATTTTTATGATTTAAGAATGTATGATATGGCCTATACTATATTGACATGTTCTAGGTCTTGTAGTCATTTGAGATCATGGAATTAAGGATTATATACATAAATGTTAATTATATCATAAATCATGTGGGAAAATGTTCTAATAAAGATATTTGTAGAGACCAAATACCAGAAGCATGAAACAAGTGAATTAATTTATTTCATGGGAATATATGTAAGTATTATTTTCTATGGGGACAAATAGTCTATCTGTTTTGAAAACCCAAATTATATACAAGATACCCATTTTGCATTGGTGAATAGAAAATTAAACTATATACAAAATTAAATTAAATGAACTACATCCTTGAATTCTTATTCAATGATTTTTCCCCATAACCCAGGGAAAGAACACAAAAATATGGGTGATTTCAAATGCTTAACAAGGGTAATTGTAACTAAATAATCAATGAATTTATTATAATAATCAGCTTACAAACATACATAACTGATAAAACAAATCATTTACATAACAATATAAGTAATAATTTGTATTGAAGTGTTTGAAACTAATAAAAATGTGATATAATCCATAAAATTTAATCATAATTATTCCATAGATATATATTAAGAACAATCCCATGGATAAGTAATAACTGAGTCCAAATGAGGAAAATGAAAAATAATTGGATCATGTTTTTACTAGGTACATGGAACTTTTACCTTATTGCCTGATCATAAATGTTTTATAATATGAGGTAGAATATCATCAAATTTTCTCAACTAATTTGTCTCATGATATTTTCAATGCATTGAGGGGATATCTGTAACTAGGCCCCACCCATGTCATACATGTACAAAGTATTTATCATATATAGATAAATAAATTTCATTATTGACAAATTTATATTTTTATAACCCCTAATTGAATAATTGATTTTCATTTATCGATGATTCTCTAAGGGAGGATTAGTAACAATAATTATTTATGATGATGAGGAAAATAATTCTTGAGGAAAATAATTTGTAAACATTTCAGAGTGACACATACCTCATTGTAACATTTAAATAATAATACCCATTATATAAATAAACCCAATTAACATATAATATCATTATAATATGAATAATAATGATATAACATGTTAAAGGGAAATATATACACCATATAAAATAATTTGGGTGCAAAACAATAAAATATGTCTCAATGAAATGAAATTGAGATGAAATCATTTACCTTGAGTATGACTTGTCACCTGTGTCCTCATATTCATGAATAATAATCATATATTAATTTTTTTCCATCTTTAGATAAATTATCAATTTTATTATTAGCCTTACTGCACATATCACAATGTTCCAGAGAACTAGTTAAATATTTGTCTAGATAAAGCATTTTGACCAAATTCAGTTCTTGTGTTAAAAATTAATTTCATAGGTGAGATATGGTAATAGGGGATGTTATTTAATCATATCCAGAATAATAATCATGAAATTATTATCATATTTATAATGCATATATATATATAACCAATCCTGAAAGACGGTTTTCAAAAATTATCCAATGTTACAATCATTGAGATGGTAGGTCGTACATGTGTCACAGTAATGTTCCCAATTTTTAATGATCATTATGGAAAACATGAAACTAACATCATATCTTTATATAATGATAATTTTATCAATAATATAATTATATTTAATGATATCAAATTATATATAGATATAAATCATGTGATGTAAAAGTAATTACATCACATCTATGAGATAGTAGTCCACACATCCACATAGGATGTTATCATTTTTATTGTATGAAAAGAGTAATAAAAGAAAATAATATATCATATTTCCATTAATGTAATTATGTCATTAATAGTATATATATTATTCATTTCAAAAAAATTTTGTTACATACAATTTATTATAATTCATGTGATGTGGGAAGGAAACATGTCACATTGAGTAGGCTGTCGTACACACATTATCAAACGATGTAATAATATTTAAACAAAATTAAAACCCTAAAAAGTGAAATATATAAAAATTATAGAATAATAATTACATAATAAATATAATATATATATATATATATAATATTTAATAATTTTTATGTCATAATGACCACCATGATATGTGGTAAATAAAAAATGAACCATCATATTTTCGCAAGGCGGTCCTTTGTTATACAGGAACGGTATGTTCATCACCCATTAGATTGAAGTTTTTGTAAATTTAGTGATAACCATTAGAATAATAAATCATCCTAATGAATAAATTTGAGGAATTTAATAATGATATAAAAATAATATTTTAGGGGTGTATAATGAAAATAATATAAAGTAACATAAGGAAGAATGTTTCCTCTTATTCTGGTAACTCCTTTTTGTTTTCTACAACGGTCTTCCATGGAAATATATAATCCCAACAAGAGGATTCTATGAGGAGGGAGGGGATTTTGGGATACTATTTTGGAAGAGTATGGATGAAAAAAATATGTATTTAGTGGTGTGAAATAGTGGAAGAGTGAATTTTCTTTTTATATGGAAGAGAGGTGGCATTCTAGCAAGTTTTTAGAAAGGGAACTCCACCCACATTTTCCCATGTCAATAGGATCTAATAATAGTCCACATTATAGAAATGGTAGTAAATAGTCTATAGATATCAATAAAATGGATTTTGGACAAGTTTCTGGGTATTGTTTTTCCTTAATCTTAAGGTTTAGTCACTAGTTAGGAAAACTTTTCCCTTAATCTATATACTTAATTTTAATTGCATTCACTACTATTTTTTCTAAAATACAATGATGAGCTAATTTTAAATTAAAAAATATTAATATTACTCTAAATATTTAATAAATTTTACAAAATTTTAATCACATAAGTGGAATAAATTATTTTAAATTTAATATAGTAGATGTGACGATAATGTAGGTTTTTAATGTAAAAGACATTCTAAAGGTTGGTATGTTTTCATATCCAATTTCAATTGAAAACTTATTACAATTACCTAAATTGGATTACTTTATGTGACCCTAAACTAATAATATAATAAATTAATTAAAATATATTTCTCTTCTTAAAAATAAATTAGATGAAGAATGTATTTTGAATTACAATTCAACATTTTTCACTATTCATCTGTAAATGAAATGTAACAAAATAATACTGAATATCACCCTAACATAATATGGATTTTTTTTACAAATATTTAGTTTATTTTGACATATAAATTTCAATTTTCCAAAAACATTAGGTCAAAAAATTTCTCCGCTACAAGGTGGTAAAACAACTTTTATAAAAATATAGGTTTTTATGAGTAAAATTGGTTTTTTATATTATGTTTATCCGATCTATTGGATGAATGTAAAAATTATTATTTTTGGATAAATAAAATATTTATTTAAATAATATCATCCTCAAATAGTAACTAATTTTTTTATTATCATATAACCCCTTTGTGATCATAAAAATAAAAATATATCCTTTGTATTCAATTAGATTATATTTTCATGTATAATTAATTATAGTCGAATGAATTTATATTATATCTATGCAAATCATATACATTCATAATTAAATTAACACAATTATTTTTCATTATACCTATGGATAGGTGATATATTATTATAAAAAATAATCATATTTTAATAATATTTTATTACTTAGTAAAACTCACCATTACATGTAATTCAAGCCATTAAATAATCCCATTATAGTGTGTAATGTAATTTATCATCGGTGTTCCCTATAGATCAAATGTTAATTAATGTTGTTCATGAAATATCAATGTCTCGTGTAGTGTATGAATAACTTGGTTATGGGTATAAACTATGTTAGTAAAAAATAAAATTTATTCTGAATGAGAAATATTGTAATGTCTCGAGGTGTTACATTCTCCCAATCACAATTAAATTATATCATCACAATTTAAACATTATCTTAATTAATGAGGGATAGATATTTTAATTTAAACAAATGTTGAGAAAAAAAATCATATATAGGGTTAATAACACATATTATTAATCATATGGAAAAGGAAATATGATGGTTAGCATGAAAATAATCATTCAAATAGGATTATATTACATAAAACCTCAGTATTTATATAAAATTTAGTCATAATGTTACGGAGAGTGATAAAGAACATGTTCATATGACTGTTTTTATCAGAAAATCATAAACCATAGGTGCGAATAATGGTCATTGATATCATAAAAATGATGATAATCATAGAACATTTTTGTTTCAAGACCCTTTTCCCAGAGTAAATAAATTAATTTATTCACTAAGATTTTAGGAAAATATATATTTATATTTCATAAACTCAATAGTATACTTTGGTTCTTCCATGAACCATTTCTAATTTATTTTCATATCACGTGGTTCACTATATGGTGATGTAATACATTAATCACTAAAATAACATCCAAGGTTAAAATTTAACCATTTCATAATTTTTTATATTTTCCAAATGATTAAGATCCAATTCATTATGTGGTTGGATAAAAATTTTACAAAATTATCTTATCATCAATCATTCATCAATATGAAGTTTTTCTTATTTGATACATTCCAAACATGTTAATAAAATTATAATGTATTCATTCGAAACATATTAATAAGATTAATTACTATAATAATAATTAGAAACATGAAATAATGATTAACAAGTACAAAAATACATGTGACATTTGATTTGATTCTTAAATAAAATAGTTTTTAAAATTCCATCATTGGAATAATAATCTTCTATGTTGACAAATTTTTAATCTATTCCAAGGTATTCACTTCTTATTCAATGTAAATTATCCAATTTAGTCATATCTATATTGAAACATCGTTACCTCAATATTATGAACATATTACGAATTATCCTTCCCTCACAATGTGTCTTCAAAAAATGTGAACTTATTGAATCAAATTTCATGGTAAATGTTACCAGTCAAAACATGTTTTTTCAAAATCATTGAAAAAATGTACTGTAGTACAATCCGTGTACATTCCAAAATAATTATGAGTAAGACATTATCAAAAACATTCATTCACAATATTATTCAAGGATCAGCCTACACATGCACATTAATCACTAAACATCATTAGTATTAATAAAATAAGCTTGAAATTGATCCCTTATCTTCTTTTGAGTATCAATACATTGATTCATGGGAAATTAATTTTCATAGTACCCCATATTCATGCAGTTATAACCCTGAATGGATGACTTTTAACACTGCCCAGTGAATAAAATAACAAAATTACCCATTTTTCACATTTTTAATAATCTTTTAATGACATAAAAAATATACATGGGTAATTCCTTCCATAGTAATCACATGATAGAATATATTTATTTCCATTATTCCCATTTTATTATTTATCTCTACTCTCCCAGTATTATATTTCCTCCCTAGCAATCTGTTAGACATTGAAATTTTTTTCTCTATCTCGATATCACCAAAACAAATCTCTTTGTATGAGGAATTTGTCTGAGAAACCAGTTCTCATCAAGGATTTGTCTTTTGACCTTAAAAAAATTGATCAATCTAATACTTCTTTTCTATATATAACCCAATTAAATCCTATATTTCCTTAAAATGGTATTTTTATAATCTATAAAAAATTTCACTTTTTATTTAAGATTAGTTACCTTTTCTTCATATCAATTTGTTGATCATGATAGAAGTATTTCTCATATAATATATCCATTAAAGATCATTATTCTATGAATTCCATTTATTTTCCACCCATGTATTCTATATGAGGAACCACCACAGATTATGAGAAACATGGAGACAGTTGTCCGCGGCTGTAGATTTTTCATTTCATGTCTTCCCAAGGATTTAAATATCTTCTCTAGATATTTAATCAATATCTCGCCTATAATTTTATTAGTACTTCCATTAAACGATTAGAGATTCTATTGTATAGAGATATCTATAATCCTAGATTATATTTATAGAATATCTATCGCTATTCAAGATATGTTGTGTGACATTACATGAATATGCATCCCTTATATATCCATAACTTTCTCAGTTCCAATTTGTTCTATATTATATTTCTATATAGGGAAATCTCTACATTTTAAATGAAAATTGATACCATTATTCCCTCCATGAACCATTTCAAAAAATAAAATATATTATATTAGATCATCAATTTATATAATATAATGTATAATCACAGAACTAGAGAAATATTTATCAATCATTGCAAATATTTACCATAAGAAATCTCTTAATAAAAAACATGGTTTCCTTATAGATATCAATACATTTAATTCATTCTATAATGGTCTGAAGTGAAATTTATAATTACCTTAATATTATCCCCTGGTAGTGTTAAACCTAGTATACAGTATGGCCCATTATTGTGTATGAGGTTACATCAAGCCAGGACTGACACACTTTTTTAGAGATGTTACCCATAGGTACATATGATCCCGAACCACATACTCTTGTAGTATCGAGATAGGGATGTGTTTCTAGCAATACCCATGTAATTTTGACCTTACAAAAATTCTATGATGTTCATCTATACTTATAGTAAATTATAACTTAGGTTTATGTTCACTAATCATGGTTATCTAAATCTAGTTTACAAGGATACTGGTAAACATTCCCTAATCCCAAATATATCAAATCAAACCCAAATCCCTAGGCCAGTTCATTAATTTTTTACATTGTATTGATAAAAGATACATATACCAAGGGATGGAATAGTCTATAAATTTTTTAAATAGTGATTCAACAAATGGTACCCATTTTACATTGAGATATTGAAAATAAAACATGATACATAATAAAATTATATGAATCTTCTCCTATAACGTTTATTTTTATATTTCATCCTCATGACATTTTTAATGGAAACCAAAATAAGATTGTGAAAAATGCTCAGTAATGGTACGTACAAAAGAATAAATAATGAATTCATTAGAATAATCAACATGAAAATGAAAATAATAGATAATTTGTTCCATCCAAATAATTTGATAGGGCATAATCTATATAGAAAGGACTGAAACTAATACATATTAAATTTAATGAATTAGATAAAAATAGAATGAATTGATCTATATTTCTACTAAAAAATGCAATGATAAATAATAATTAATATAAAATTAGTAAAATGATTATCTATTAGACAATTTGCTTCCTATGTAAAATGAACATCTATATTTAGGACCATCCGTAATATATTTTAGTATATCGGGTATAAAATCACATATTTTGGAAACCAGATTTGTCTAATGAGACTCTAGATTCATCAATGTGATATCTATAACTACGCCCCACCCATGTTGTTCTTTTCCAAATTCTTCTACGTATATCGAAGAATAAATTTAATTTGTGAACAATTTCCCTTTTCAAATATCTGAATGAAATAAATGATAATGATTTATCGGTAATTACACAATGGAGGATAATTAAAACAAATGTTTTTTATTTTTATGAATAATATTCTAGAGGAAAATTATCCTTTAAGAATTTAGAGTGTCTCATACCACTTTGAAACATCGGTATCATAGTTTCAATTAGAAAATAACAATGAAATAAATTATAATTTCATGAAGATAATGAGATTCTTGATATAACATTTTAATGGAAATTATATACACTATATAACTAGTACTACGTGCATATAAATAAAATATTTCTCTAGGAAATGATATTTTAGATGAAATCCCTTACATTGAGTCTGAAATTTCAGGTGTGTAATTATATGATTGAATAATAAATTTATTTAAATTATTTAAATTCTTCCAAAAAATTGTCATTACTATTATTATTTTTACATCACATATTAAAATGTTAAATACAATGATATAAACAATTAAGATTATATAAAGTGTATTGACCAAATTCATTTCATGTGTTGAACACATTTTTAGTTGGTCCTCTATGATGAAATGGGTAATTATATAAATATCAATAGAATAATAATCATGACATAATAATTATATTTATCCATTGATTATACTTCTAAAAAATTCATGACATACTGTTATGAAAATTCAATAAATGTTACAATCATAGAGGTGAAAAATCATACCGAAGTATTAGTAACGTTCCTCTTTATCGATGATCGTTAAGAAATAAAGGAAATTAACATTTTATCTCTACTAAATGATCATTATATCATTAATATGATTTAATTTATTCATATATACTTATATATAAAATTTATTTTTTCTTAATATAATAACATCGCATCGAGAAGACGGTAGTCCACACATCCATGGGCGACGTTATCACTTTTGAGTGTGTGAAAATAGTAATAATGAAAATGGTATATTGCATTTATAGATTGGTAACTAGTTAATTATTATAATATATTTGTTCTGTATGTCGTATATTTTTAATTAAATTAGTCACTATTATGTCCCATGTAATGTGTGAATGTACTACATCATTATGAGAAGCTAGTAGTCAAGACGACAATAAATGATGTTATCATATTTAAAAAATAGAAACCCTTAAGGTATTATATAGAAAAGGTTTAAAAAATAATAAATAAATATTAAATATAATAATATATATATATATATATGATATTATATTTCGTTTCCATGTTTATCAGAACCATTAGAGGTGGTAATAGAAAAAAAATCATCATCTCATGAGGAAGTAGTTCGTCGTACACCAATGGTAAGATAATTACCCATTAGATTAATATGAGTGTAAGTATATTCATAACCTGTGTAATTACAACATATTAGTATTTTGGGGATACATATGTTATTATATAGTTATGGAATGAGAATATTAGTGGATTTGGAGAATGAAAATGGAAAAATGGAGATTTAGGAAGAATGATACCTCATATTTTGGATAGTCTTTTTGGTTTACAGCAAATGGATTTCATGGATGGATTTCATGGATAGATTGTTCCATCAAAGGAAGGATTCATAGAGGATGGTATAACTGTTAGGAGACTATTTGTGATTTTTTTGGATAATCCAATGTTGATTGAGAGGTGTGACGAAGGAGAAGAACAAATGTCGTTTTATAAGGGAACAGGACTGGAATTCTTGTAATTTTTGGGAAATGGAATTTCACCCACATGTTTCACATGATAAGTGGTTTTGATAATGGTTCCAATTAAATAAAAGGTACTATAGGGTTGAAATATGGGCATAAAATTCTTTTTGGAGAAGTTTCAAGGTCATTTGTGACCGTAATATTGTTGTTTATTGCATTAATAATCCTAATTTGGTATTAATCATTGTGAATAATTTTAATTTCATTTGCTGATATTTCTAGTAAATAATTAATTTGAACCTATTAGAAATTAAATATAATTTGTATTGAGAATATGGAATCCAATTTACAAAATTCCAATCAGATTTGTGTACTAAATGGATTTAAATTTAATATTTAGATTAATGACAATGTGAGTTTTTATAGTAAAAATTTTCAAAATATTGTTAAGTCAAAATATCAAATTTGAATGTGAAATTGATTAAAATGAACCAAAATTGTTATATTTAGGTAAAATTGATGTATTAATTATTTTCAAAAAAAGTAAAAATATATTGTAACACAATAAGTAAATTTTATGACAAATAAGTTTTGAATTAATAATTAGTAATATCATTATTCATCAAAAATTGAAATATTATAGAAAAATAAAAAATCATTACCTCTAACCAAACTATGATGTTTCAAATTAAAAAAGTAACATTACATTGTGATGTAATTAGAGAGAAATTAATTCATCTTATATTTATGGATCCATATATTTTTATAAGATATTTTGTAATATTCCTAAAAACCAACTTTTCAGATAGGTTATCTATTATTATATTATATAATAATATTTTGATAATATAATATTTTTCGGTAAAACCAGACCATTCATGTAAGAGAAGCCATTGAAGGATATCATTGTTTCATGCAATTTTATCTTACCTTAGTGTTCTACATAGAGCATGCGATAATTTATATGTCATAGAAATTATCAATGTTGCATGTTTTGTATGATTAACTCTTTTTCATATAAATCATGCTAGAAATGAAATAAAGTTTATTCTAAAAGAAAAATATTGTAAATTCTTATGGTGTTACAATTTGAGTTTGTTTGTTCAAGATCACACTAAATGAATATGTAACATTAATAGTGATGATTCATTTTATTGGGAATTTATTTCATACATATATATAATCTAGAATTCAATTTCATATAATGGTAATATGTCTTATAGGGTTACACAGTTCAGACTAGGGATAAGGATTGGGTTTTGGATAAACAACTTCTTCCAAAATGAAGATAATATTATAAAATCTTATCTAAAAGGGTTTTAGATGGATTTAAAATGAATTTTAAAATGCGGAATAAATAAAATATAATATTTTAATAAAATTGGGATATTAGATGTTGTAAAAAAAGGATATACATATGATCCATGATGGGGGTTGTTGCACACATTTCCAATGAATCTATAAATAAAAACATAATAAAAAATTGGTATCAACATAGTATTTTTTCATACATTGAAAACCATGTAAAATTTTAACACCTAAAGTAACATTCACTTCTGGTTGGAACATCCACATATTATTTGTTTGGTCTAATCAATTATATTTTAATGACATTATTCTCTTATTAAATAATGAAATAATTCAAATGTTAAACTGGAAAAATTCATTACTGATAAATAAAGTATCTTAATATTGATGATCCAATGGTAGTATTTGTACATAAAGGATAGAATAATTCATTTTATACATCGTTCATCTTCATAAATCATGCATCAGAGCGTAAATGATGAGTTATTCAAAAATATTTTTCTTTATGATATCTGTATCATTTCCTTGATTTTGATACATTTTATGTTATATTATGCATTTAAAAAGATAATTTTTTTCATCAAAATTTATTTTATATATAGGACAAAATTATATCACATGGGAAATTAGAACTAAAAATAAAGATAATAAAATATTAGGGAAAACATATTTTCATATATTATCCCCTCCCGTTGAACATTTTCATCCTTAAAAAGAAATAATGATTCGATTCCAATCTACGAATACATAAAAACAAAATTATTTTGAAATGAAATCATATCTCAGATGTACACCATTGATAACCTGGGTTCTCACTTCAATTCATGATTTTTACAAAACCATACTAGCAGAAAATATCCTCTTTCAACATAGCCTTCTGAGATTTTTTCCAATGATTACACCTTAAAAGAATATCCATGGAAAAAAATTGGATTAAATTTAAACCATAGATAAAAGTTATATTTTATTGATCATGTATTTCTATCTCTATCAGATCAATGGACATTAAAATAAACAAAATAAATGGAAACCAAAAACCACTTACAGTTATCTAAAAATATTTGTATTCCCTTTATGCGCATTTAGATAGAATCTTTAAGTACATACTAGAGGAAGTAGCACTTTGTGGATGCCCTTACTCATCCTAATATAATATTTTGGGTAGAAATACACCATCAACACTATGATATTTATTTCGTATAATCTTGATAGAGTCCTATACTTTCATGGGGGTCGAATTTTATGATTAACCATGTGGTTTTACTCGTCATGATATATTATTAACAATCCTAATTTAATCTAGTGTATCTATGGTTAAAGGAGAGAACACTATTATACATACCGTAATTTGGTATATCCAGGGGACAATAAGGTATTATTGAGTTATTCATGTAATCGTTTTTACCACATCGAATGGAATTCATAACAATCCTTTAAATTATATGATATGGTTATATGATGAATCAAAACTCTATGTTGGATGGAGGTATTAGGAGAGGATTAATAAAAACCCATGGTGAATCCTATTACACATATTTTATTTTCTAAATGGAATGGGAAAATCACAAAAGGTGTCTCTTGAATAAGTAAATCATTCATGAATGGTCTCCTTTAACATTCAACATGATGGAATTAGTTAAAAAAGGCAGACCTTTATAGAGTTCATTTGAAGTGATTTCATTCTCAAGGGTATAAAAGGTACTTCCATTACAAAGGTCCCATGATGATTTTTATTTATAAATGGTATCCTTAATGGGGAGATAATTTCATATTATTATTTTTTATATTTTTATTTTCCAGTAACATTAATTACCTAAGGGTTCACTAAGTGGGTTGATCAATGTATAATGATTTTGAAATTTCAAACACTATAGCATCTGTATTTTTTTATTTCCCTATATCAATCTTATCATATGTATATATTTTTATTTCCTAGTCAAACACACTCCTAAATTTTGTTACCTGTGGATATTCATGGACCACGGTGTTCTCATATGATTTAATTCCACACAAGGGATATAAAGTATAGACAAGTATATATAATAGCTCTATGGGACTAGATAAAAATCCCAATCTTTGTGCAATAAGGAAAAATAGTGCGTGGAAGGGAAAAATCATTCAATTCCAAAAAATACAACAAAATGTGATGGAATTGGATCATGAATGGATCAATGATCAATGTTTGTAATTTTCCTTTTCTGAAGTTTAAGAATGTCAATTTTTATATGTGTGTCTATAAAAGGAAACATCCCAATTGTAATTGAAAATAATATGCTAGATAATAATGACTTTCTGGACACTCATACTTTTAAAAATATTTATAACAAAAAAACCATATCAGAGAGGCTATATAATTATTCTACTTTATCAAATATGAATATTTTATAGAATATTTTGTTTTACCAAGAGATGGAATCACTAATTAGTAACTCTTTTCCAAATTCTAGGAACAACTAATCCAATGTGAATGGTCATAATAGTAAACAAAATAATCATAAATGATAATTCCATGATGGAGAAGGTAGTACATGGAATATTATTGATACTTTGTATATGAGTTCCTTGCAAGGAATCCAGTGATTCATGTAGCATGTTCTACAATATTAGAAATTTTTACATTTTTCCAATTTTGGATTCAATATTCATCATCTTGATCCAAATAATGGCGGACGAATAACTTTTCCCACATTTTAATCATTGAGGTCCTTACAAATTTTGAATATTAAATTCTAAATAATACTTCAAAACATCTACAAAGTGTTCATGTAATGGGAATGCTAATTATTGATGCATTTTGGGGAAGAATTTTGGTTATCCAACAATTTAAATATTTTTATCCATGATATATTGATTTGATTAAAAAATTCTAAAAAATATTATCCATTAATTTACGTAACTATTTTACAATAATTTTACAATAAGAATGTGATATATATTACTTTGAAAAAAAATTAGTTAGAAAAAATCATTACTCTTATAGTAGTTCATTAATAATTTTTTTTCACTCTAAATAATGTATAATGAGAAATTCATACATATTTTTCCAAATTCATGTAATGTAGGGATGGGGTATAAAATTAAACTGAGTGATTTTATGATTATATTTTCTTTAATTAATGGAATAAATTTCTAATTATCAAGATATAAACTATGTGGTCACACTCTCCACAAAACATGCATAATTCCAAAGAATTCATCGTATAATTATTTAGTTTACTAATTCATGCTTGTTTATTTTACTATGTGATCACATATAAATAGTACATAAATAATAACAAAAACCCATTAATACAATAACATAAATGAAATTATCATTAAATTTTTCAAACGGTTGATCCATCTTTTCGATGATTGATCATCAGAGATTCTAAGGGTAACTCATTATTTTTTGTATCAATTGAGATACAATTTTTTTACCATCCAATATATCCATTATCCATTTTGTTCTTCGCTATCCCTTAGTCTTAACTTTGGCTCCCTCATCTACATAATAATACAATAATAACTACTATCATGTGATGGAGTTCGGTGTTGCATGATACACATAAATAAACTCCCACACAGACATGAAGGTCCCTATAAATATAATCAGGTAGATAGATGAAGAAAAAATTATTTTGTTATTAATTAATTATTAAAAAAAATCTTCATTATAATAATAAAATAAAAAAAAATGTTGTTGCATTTTTTCAGTGATTTATTAAGAATAAAATAAATAAATATTGAAAATTAACAAAAAATGGTCAGTCAATCCCATGTGATGAGGACATATATTAAACCATTATAAAATAATAAAAAATACATAATTTCTACATTATTTTAGTTTTAGTGAAATAAAATAGCCTTAAAATAGTTTCAATTCAATTATAAGATATCCCATGTGCTATAAAAAATTTAAATTTATTTCTTAATAATTTTAAATAGGTTTGAGTTTTTTATTTCTTATAATTTTATTAGAATTTATTATTTTCTTAGAGATGTATTGTTATATTTTTGGGCCCAAATTGGTAGGGAATGTAAGGAATGGTCTATCCCAGCTGGATAACCTAGCTACATTGGTCAACATATTCTAAAGGGAGAATGTGGGTTAGGGTGGGTTGTAACCCGAGGGGAATTTGAATCTGATTATTTCTACAATGTTTAATAGCTGTTATAATATATATATATATATATATACTACATGTTTATAATAATAACACATTTATTCTAGGATGTGTCTCTACTCTCCCCCATAAAAAATCATTGCTACTCACATTGGCAATTTGGTGGTCAGTCAGGCACCCCCAAGACTTTTTTTAAATTGTTTTCTGTTTACCAATAACAAAACACCCTTCTTATAGATCCCTCTCGAAAAGGACCACCACCAATAATTCCACACACTAAAATGATCCCTTCCTTGCATTGGAGTCAGTTTGTGTGTGTGTGTGTTTTTTTATCTACAAATGATCATTATATGGCCATAACTCGGAAATATGACATCTAGTCACGGACCCATTTGGGGAATTAATGAATGCCCTCTTTCTAAATTCATAAAATATAATTTTGAATTCCATGTTTTTTTAATTATATTCCCACTCTGAATCCTCTATTTTCATTTCCTATTCCATATAATTTTTTATGTAGGAATAATTTAAAATAAATTACCAAGTCGATGTCATACTATCAGATAAAATACAATATGTACATGATTATCGACATAAGGGTTTCATGTAGTTCAAATAAATACAGAAAATAATTCCTCATTAGATTTGAATCCAATTTTTTTCTCCACTCGCGATAGTTAATATTTTCCCAATGGATCCAATTTGCGTACACTCAAGATCATTCACACAGGATTTTAAATCATCCATGTATATCAATATACAAATGTTTAGGTCAGGAACTAAGAATCTAATGTCTATCAGTATACATGTGATTGTTGTAATAATGATTACATGATCTTGTATGGTGATCCTGTATTGGTTTTCTACATGTTCTTATTTCTCAACTGTGGATAAGGGAGAGAATAGGTAGAAGATAGAAAACATATGGGAGAAATAGTACCCATTAATTTCATCAGATTTTAGCTAATGCATTTTTTTTATGACATTTTAATATCATACATTGGTCCTTTAATAATATAATAATTCTAAATAATCTATATATTAAACATATTACTTACTAACCATGTCGTAATGTTAATGATTATTTTATCTCATTACTATAACATCATAATGACATTATGTGATAAAATTTGAGTCACTAAAGTAACATGTTTTGGGTATATAATAGTTAATGAACATTCAATGAAAAATATTCATTTAAAAAAATTGATATTTTCCCAATGAAACATTTGATTACGTTTTTGAATTTAATATCGATTATTATAAAATTGAATGATATATATTTTCATTAATATCTTGTTAATTTTCATACGTTTCAATTAAATAACACAATGATGGGTCCCATTACATCTTAATATACTAATTCATTACAATTAGTCTTACATTTGAAATCCCTTAGTGTGAGACCATCTTGTTTCATATCTCCATAGTAGTGATTGTCATTCACAGACATAATTAAGTGCCTAGAAACATTGAATTCCCCTAAAGAGGTAAAACTAATTCAAAGCAATTAAATCCTATCTCATGAACATGGACAATATTATATGATTAATTTTTCAAATAAAATTCCATAATGTCAAATCCATGTCTTGTCTCACTATCCATACATGATTTATTTATTCATTATTTAAAAAATTAAAGAAATTATATTTTTTCCCATTCCATGTATATATAAATTAACTACTATACTTGTAAATTCAGATGATTTATGTCTTCCTATACTCAATATCAATAAAAATATTCTTGATTATTCAATTAAATTCATATCATTAATTATTATCCTGGATCAATCTACCTCGCTATTTACATAAACTATAAGAGATTTCATTATGAATCAAATAAAATAATCTATAATTAATATTAATAATAATATAATTTTATGATACCAATGTACATGTTCATATATAGGAACAACCAATGACACCAAACACATGTTGGTATCTATTGGTGGGTCTGTACTATAGATCTTATATACTAGATACCACTATGTGAAGAATTATTAAGAAGAGGTCATAGTGATTATGATCCCAAAAAACATGATAATGTAATATCATTTCTATCTCTTTATAATAATTTCATTAGACTATTTTAAATCTATCTATGGTTAGAGAGATAGTATATTGAACTTATCATTATAGTTGGGACATATTATATAATTTTTTATATTACATGTAATCTATGGAAATTACCATATACAATTAATGAAAATATAATACCAGTGGCCTGGTATGTCAAAACACACACACACACAAATATATATATATATATATATATATCAACATATATATACAAGAAATGGTAATAAATATACAAAACTATGTTGGTTCTTGAGAACCCACATTCACAAAAAGAATATCCTAAAGAGTCTTCTAAACACCACACACTATCTTTATTCAACCAATGTCAATTTTGATTTTATTACGGAATTGTAGAATATACATGGAACCTAGAGTGTAACAACCCCATCCACAATATCCCATATTTGGTGGTTAGTTTATTACGATGGCATATATAAAAGAGATTAAATCACTAAAGATGGATCATTTTATTAGTATTGAAGAACTAAATACATACATCTAGCCCTTTTTTCATTGGGAAATAGAATATAAAATAAAATACATATCAAAATATAATAATCTACATCCTCTGAAACTCATAAAATGATCTCTTCTTCATAACCTAGGGAATACAAAAAAACTATTCATTTTAAATTCTCAATAATGATTAGGTATAGTGGAAGATTAAATGAATCAATATGTTTGAGAACATGGATCATTATGTTGTGTAGTTTTTTAGACAAAATAATAAATTGATATTTTATAAGTACGCGCCATGTGCTTATGAGTACACTACATGTACCCGGTCTTCGCGTATTGACAAGGGAAGGGTATGTAATGGCCGAGTACATGGCTCTATAGGTTTCCTAAAAGATAGCTTCAAGCTGGTGATGGTTTAGTCTAGTACACGACATGTACATTTGGTTATAATGACTCAGAGGTATAGATTGTGATATTTTTCGAGTAGTCAATACAATCAAGGTTAGACCATGGGAGATACCCATAGAGGCGTTATTAAATGAATGTTGGACCCTAGGGCATTGACAATGAGAGATTCAAGGTGGTCATTATTTTTTATTGTTTCTATACACACCATGGTCTATTGACCATGAGAGCTACCTTGGTGGTTGTTTGTAAATGATTAGTGTTATGTGGGACCAATGGGTTTAGACTTTATGAGCATTCCTAGGGGGTCATTATTTATTGACATTATGATATGTAAAAACAGAGGCGTTAGACTATGAAAACATTGTAGGAGGATTTCTAATGGATGGATACATGACTTTGAAGAGTCTTCCAAGCCAATGAAAAAGCATGGAATCAGTCTTACTAGATTGTATAGATGGTCTTCTGAGACATCTATTTTTCTATTACACAGAGGATATAGAGCTTAGGTTCGATCTAAATATTTCCTTATTCAATAGTTTGAATAATTAATAAATGTAAATGATTTTAATTTAAATCATGAGGATTTTTTACTTTTGAGTACATCCTAGTTTATTGTATCATTTATGCATATTATCTTATATATATATTCAATGATAGTTAGGCATAGATATAATGGAGGTTGCCTACTGGGATTAATTTCAAACCCTATTTAGGTCAATCTTTTGGTCCCAAACAGATTATATGGTTGCAGGTATAGAAAAGAGAAGGTAATCATTTTCTTCTAGCACTCGATTGATGTTGCATCTAGAGATCATGGGACCAAGGTGAGGCTTGAGAAGCTGTAGGATTTTACTTTTTTCTATGATTTGGTTTTACGGTTTTATTTCTAGCGTTGTGACTGGTTTGGATACTTTCCTATACACATGATACATGCATCTTTTATATATTCTGTAGTTGTTATATTACTATTAGTCTTCTTCTATTTAGTTCTGTTGTATGGTATTACATCTTTCGCCATTGTTTCTTTTTTTCGGTTGTGTTTACTCATCCAGTGAGGGCATCGTTTCCCCATTATCAGACCTTGTCCCTCACTTCTAGTAAGAAGCATGTAGTAGTTGCTAAAAAACTCATTAGGTCATATGACCAACTTGGTGTGGGGTACCCTTAGGTAGCACCCAAAATCAGGACATTAAAATATATATAATCAATATGGATAGGTAAATGGATAGAAAAAACATGATAATAAATAAAATGAAAATGAAAATTCATTCATAGACTTTGACATAGTGAAACTTTTCTTAAAAATAATAACTTAATTCTAAATGAATGTAATCCTATATTGATGGATGTTCTATATCTAGGACATAAACAATTATACCATCATGATAGTTTTTTAATGTGGGTATAAACCCATATAATTATTTTTGGAATCAAACTCAAAGGGTTTGTAACCAACTATTTTCCTCCAATAGCACTACTAATGCATTAAGGGTCTTGATTTAATTTGTACCCAACCCGTAAGCCTTGTATTAATTGTCCCCCAACCTGTGTCTTACCAATCCCAATAATTCCTCAAATAAAAATTTAATTAAAAAATATTGTTCCTTATTATCAAATATTTATATTATATGAAAGATACATATTTATTAATATTTTTAATTTAAAAAAATAACCATCAAGGTAAACACTGTATGTAAAATGGAATACGGCATAGAAAATAATAATATACATGAATGAATGGATTAAAATAAAAATATTTTGAATGATAAAGATAAATGTTGTCAAAATAATGTGAGATCATATAAAAATATTGTTTAAGAATCTTTTTAAATGACCAGATTTATTGTGGTTTAATGGAAATTATTAAATAGACCTTAAAACAAAAAAAGAATAATTGTTTTCCTAAAACCACAAATGAAGATATATATTTATTCATTAATAGAAATGTTATTTGGGAAATAAAAATTTATTAAACATATTTTTTTCTGTACTTTCTTCTGAGTGTGAAATTAGGATACTATCTTTAAACATGCTTTCTTATTGGGTGCAATTAAAAATTTAACCTTTTACAATCATTTATTAACCATTAAAGAAGGATGAATAGATATATATAAAAAACAAAGAAACATATAAACCGAATGTGGAAGAATTAAATTAAAATAATGAATAAAAATATTTAATGGGACAGAGAAAGTAAGTCGAAGGAAAATATGGAGGTTCGGGGAGAGTTATTACAACTATGTAATCAATCAAATCATATTACCCACAAAATTTGTAATAATATAATGAAATAATTAATATGATGATGAATAAATAGGCTAATGAAATGATATATCACATGGAATTATACATACAACATACACAACAATTAAATGGTGAATAATGAATAGATCAAGGAAATAAAATCAAGACGAGGAACACTATTCTTTATTTCTGAAAGTGTTCATCACATGTAGTAAATGTATTAGATAATAAATTATATTAATTAATAATTTAATTAGAAAACAATAAATCATTAATTTGATTTATTATAATCTTATTAAGATCATTTATGATCATTTTTATCATTTATAATATTCGATTTCCTTTATTTGGGAGTGTTTGTTTCCTTGGTTTTCATGAATCCTTCACTTTAATAAATGTAGGAAAAGATCATGTAAATTAGGAATAGTTATCCAAAAGTGAAATAATATGTTATAAATGTTCTTACATGATAATTAAGGATATAATATATCATTTTCCTAGTTATGATTATTATTCATAACATAAAGCATTAATGATATACATTTAGATTATTTTCTCATTTATCGATGACCCCGAACTTGTTTTGTCTTATAAATTAATATTTTGTATAAATATTTGTAGAATAATATTAAATAAGATTTAATACATATATAATAGTTTGATTTAAACATAATTTTTTTATGACCAACAAAGAAGGTTTAACTAAAAAATAGTAAATCTTCATCCACGATGGTTGTAAATCAATAACTCATGGATGATGTTTCATTATTAGGAACATAGATATGAATAAAGGAGTATCCATGGTTAATATACCACTAACATGATAAAATTATAGTATAAAAAATAAATTTTATTCATCATGTCACATTTTAATTGGAGGTTAGAAAAGGATATCAAAAGAAAAAACATAATGTAAAGAAAGGGGATTTAACAATTTGAATTATTCTCCTTCAGAACCTCTTGATAGAACATGGAAGTGGCCTTTTGGAGACTATAAATAGTGGAATGTGGCTATGGATGAGGATAATGGAATTAGGAAGAGTATAGCTATATGAGAAGGATCATGACGATGAAATGTTGTTAAGGGATGAGTCTCCTTTTATAACTGAGTTTAGGTGTAGTTTATGAATAACATAAAATATTAAAATTTAATATGTCTAATATAGGGTTGAAGAATTCAAAAAGGCCTAAAAATCACAAGATTTCACAATTTCTACAGAATATTATCCTTTTGGACTTCTTCAGGATTTATGTTATTTACAAATAATTTACTTAAATATTATATTCACAAAAAATATTTTTTTCATATAAAAATCTATTCATAACTATATTATTATAAACATAAAAAAATAAATTTCGAAAAGAATATTATTATATCCTATACATATCATATATTATAATTTAATTAAACAAAAAATCTAAAGATATATTTATATTATTATTTGTAATATTGCCAATTATATTTATTCATTAATTAAAAAATTATTGCATAATCATTCTAAACACCATTATTCTAAATATTTATTACCTTAAAATTAAAAATAATTTTTTTTAAATAATATTTACATATATTAATTAAAATGGAATATAATGTCATCAATATACTTCTAGAAACCCATAAAATAAATAAATATACTCATTAAAACAATAGTGTGAACAACGTGACCTCCTTTTAATCAAAATATTATATAGTTCTTAATCATTTTCATGTGGCTCCAAATTTTTATTAATTTGACCTTTGAAAATAATAGTAGATATATTACCAATAAAAAATATTTATCTATATTTCTATGCCTTTTATTAATTTTTATAATATTAGTGAAAAAATATTTATTGATATTTTTCTAGTTTCTCTAACACTGTATCATTATTTTAAAATCATTTAAAGTTAATTATTACTGATATAAAAAAATCAATTAATAAAAAATCAATTAATTTGGTTTATTATAATTATTCAGTTTCATTCCTTTATATATTTACCCATATCTATGCCATGAAAACAACTTTAATCTGTTAAATTTTTTTCCATTCTTGCATTAACATTGTAGAGGTTTTTTAATAAGACTCGTGTTATATAACACTAAAATATGAAAAACTCATAAAAATCCATTATAAAAAAAGAACAATTATTTTTTTCACTCAAATATTATATTAAGAAGCCATATTTTTCTTTTTCAGCATTTCATAGATACTATGTTTTCACTAACAGTGATTTTAATACTAACCGCGAAATAAATCATAATATACCTATTTTGAATTATTTAGTGTGAAATTTTTATATAATAATATAATAATATAGTCATCCCATATGGTCAGTAAATTTTAATTTCATATTTATTCTCGAATGATGTTACAACAAAATTACTATATTCTGAAAAATGTATTTTCTATTATCCACAAAACATTAAAAAAATTAGAAAACATCAAAAATTCTCCCTAACAATTTTTTTATGTTTATAATTAAAAATTAAACTCCATATTAGGATATAAATTTTCTAAATATGATAAATTTTCTTTTTAACTAAAATCCTCATTTATTAAAAAATATCGATTTGGTATGAAAACTAGATTTATGACACATTCAAAAATCCATTAATGTTTAATAAAATTATCATATAATCATATGAATATATTATATAAGACATTATCTTTTAAAAAATTATATTATTAATAAAATTATGACACAAATTTTTCATTTTTATATAATTTATATAATTACTCATTGATATAAATATATAGTATTTTCATATATAAGATCCCATAATTTAATTAAATATACCATAACTGAGTTTATTATTCCCATGGTCACATTACTAATCTTAATGGTTACATTACTATTCCTAATTGTAACATTACTAATTTAATGATGATATTAATACTTAATAAATATTCATTTAGGCTTAGCGATGTATGAAACGTAAGAAATCTAACGAATTATATTTTTAAAGAAGATGTGTATAGTAAAATCCGGGATGGTTATACATGGTGTTGTTAAACATAGTATTACTAGTAGATATTCCCTTATATTTGTTAAAAATATGGGATTTTTGTGAATGATTGTTTTTCATTTTTGTAATTCAATTAAAAAATCCACAATGATAAGTAATTTGAAAAAAAACATAATTATTGATGAAATGCTATTTTACACTATATTTGGAAGACCCTTTATGTAGAATGTATAAAAATGATCATAATAGAGTCATAAAATCACAAGGAGATTTTATGGATACACTTTAATTGATAGGATACTTCAAAATAGTGGGGACAAAACACATGGAAATAAAACAATGACTGTGAAGGGAAATAAAAAATTTGGCTAAAAATTTGTGATGAAATTATATCAGGATAAAAACGTCACTCATATAGGGAGATTCCAATAATTTACATATCAGCATATATTAAATTACTCCAAATATAAGAGTACTAAATATACTATTACTTAAATTTGGGAGAGTAACCAAAATAATTATTAAAAAATTTCTCCTAAAATGTGGTATAGGGGGGAAAGTGTCCTGAATATATTAAAAATAATAAGAAAAATGTTGTGGGAGTGAATGAGAAGGGGGTGTAAGGTACAGAATAATATAAGGAGTCTACCCAATAATAATAGATGAAATAATTTTGTTAATGAAATTTTTTTATGAAAATAAAAATTCACTAGAAAATTATTATTACAGTTATATGAAGTAAAATAATATCAAATTGTTCAAAATATAATAATTATTAAAAACAATAATTTCGTTTTTTATAGATATTCAAGGGAAATGGTTAGTTGAATATTATTTTGGGCAACAAGATATGTGTTAAATAGGGTAAGTAGTCACTACAATATTCTAAATGAAAAAAATTTATTGAAATAAAAATTGAGTCTTAATTTCTAAAGGATACATCCTATAATATTTTCCACTTATGTGTGGTCGAGTATTTCTATTTATAGATAATTAAAAATGATAAAAGTTTAAGAAAACCCTATGAGGTTAATTACGAACTGAGTATAGAGACAATGCAATAAAAAATAATTTTAAAATATCCCCACGATCTAATATAACATTACCAATTAAAATAAAAGATAGGTCAGGTGATCCCACAACCAACTTGAACCCATACATATAAATAAAATGTTTATCACTGTAACACCTTGAGATTTTAGAATATAATTTCATTAAATAAAATATATATGTTTGATAGCTTTGATGACCCAAACCACCGAGCTCAAAAAGAATCAATCGATATTATAACATAACCATAAAATTTACTGTTACGAATAGAATTAACCACATTATGGAATATATACACATATATATGTCTCTCTATGTGTGGGTGTATGTTTGTGAGTTCTTTACAACATTCGGATTTATTTACCAATTCTTTATAGATTATAACTCACTTTTTATTACTATTCATTAAAAAAAATTTGTACATATTTTCATTGATTTTCATAAGAGAATATTATTATAATTTTTTAGTGAATATATGAATATATACACTTTTAGTGAACATTTTCCATTAATTTCAAGCATTTATAGAGTTTCCGTTAGTTTTAAAATTATTTCAATGTAAACCATCTTCAAATATATTATTATTAATCAATTTAATATCATTTGAATAAATTTTATGATTGGTTTAGGTATAAAACATTCTACACTTTAGAATAATGGTTATTGATTTCTAGAAAAACACATTTCATCACATTTGTTGTGTCTCATTGTAAAATAAAAACTTCAACATCAAATAAATTAATTTGTAAAATTTATTCTATTTATGTTATTATCATAATATATATATTTTAAAAGTGTTAACTAAACATTTTTATATGTAATATTTATCATGGTTGATATTTTTCCCCTTGGTAACAGAGGTAAATTGAGTTAGAAGTATTAGGTAAAATATTAAAATCCCTGTAAGACCTTACCTTATTCTATTGGATGAATTATTATCAAACAAATATATTTTTATTTATTTTATTAATTTATTTAAATATATAATTTATATTTCGAAACCCAACCTAGCCATTTGTGATGAAAACTAATATTTTGATCAAAATAAAAAAAATGGGGTTTTCATTTAAATAATTTGTTTCAAGGATCCATTTTTGTTAGAACTAAAACTATTATCCAACATCTAGTGGCTACATTATTGCATTGAAGTATATTTAAGGGACCTTATCTCAATGTACTAATAGGTATTTAGTCATGAAGAACCAGATATACACATGATACCCATTTCACAATGGGAATGAAATATAAAAAAACCAAACTGAATGTTTTTTCATCCATGAATCCTATTAAAATATTTATTATATATAATTTTGTTAATAAAAAAATGAAAAGGTATTAATTAAATTCTCATTCAGGGTTACATGGGCCAGATTATATCATTTGTAAATAAGGAATAATAAATATGAAAATGTAAATAATAGAAAACACATAGCATTTAGTCAATAAATTGATAATTAAATGAATTTACGGGTTATATTAATGTAAATATCTCATGGATTATGATAAATTAGTTTTAAATTATCTAAATTTGTACTATTTGATATCATGATCTCAAAAATCATGATGTTTCTATCTTCAAGACCACGCACTAGGAGTGTTCAAAACAGTCGGTAAAGACCCATTTAATTTAGAAAAATAATTTGTCTCATGAGACCTATTGATGAATTCAGGGTAATAATATTCCATCTCCACACATCACTAAAAGTTCAATGGGTTCCTTGACTTTCTAATTATTTTTTTAATTGATGAACGTTAAATCTTTTCATCAAATATTTTTATTGATTGATGAATATAGATTATAAAAATTACAGTATTTAGTCAAATAACATTAAGAGTAAATCATCATATATAAATCTAGAATATAATTTAGGAAATGATCATATCCTTCATATAAAGAATATATTCATTTAAGGTAAATTGAATGTTCAATAATCCTACGAATTTGAATGTTTCAAGGATAAATCAATGATGAAAAAATTATAATTGATAAAATACTATCATTAATACATTAAAAATATCGATTCTGAAATATGTATGTTGTATTTTAAGTATAAATTAATATATATTAGATAAACTTAAATAATCCGCCTCAAATTATTTTTCTTTTTAAAACATTTAAATCTCTTATATGATGTTAAATATAATAAAATGGTTACAATGGTGGGAATGTTCATTAGCATCGTATATGTTTAAAAAATTTCTTTTGAATTTTTATAAAGGAATGTGAATATGGATCCATTAAGGATAAAATTAAAAAATATTATTTTTATACCATGTAAAAATTCAAGTATTAAATAATTATCAGTTATAAAATATTATTTTAAATAAAAAATACATTTTCAAATCAATTTTAAAGAAATATTGATGTGGAATGAAAATATAACTTATCAAGATGAGAAATAACTTGGATTTTATTTTAATAATTACATGAAATAAAAAATGTATTGAACCATTAATAATCTTGAATAAATATTTATTTTCATAAATACATCAACGGGTCCACATATAAACCAAAAAAAATTATATAGGTGCATAATTCTCAAAATGTCTCAATGGTGTGTAAATATAGACGAAATCCCTTACCTCATCCATCCTTCTAGTTGAATGTGATTTACCATCCTATAAAATTATTTTATAAATGTCATTAATTAGTACTAAAAGAATACAAATATATATAATATATTTTAAAATTTACGTATAACCTTTTATCATCTATTTATTAAATATTGGTTATAAAATTAAATATTCTAGGTGGAATCTGCCTAGATCTTCATATATGTTTTGGTTTGGTAGTTTTGGACTACAAGCATTTATCATGGGTGTATATTATCCACAATCATTATAATGATATAAATGTCTTAATACATATAATATGAAAATTTTTAGTCATCAATTAATGTTCATATAGATAAATAAATTACATCATTCACATAGACGGTAGACTGTATGTTCAAATGAATGCAACTGTAATTTTGAAAAATAATGAATAAATATAAGGTAAATTATATTTACCCATTAAAGTATAAAATAAATATCTTATTTATCATATATTTTTTTAAATGTATTCCTATATCCACTCATTTAAATATAAAATGAATAATTTCTCACAACTCTTTGTGGATGTGATAGTCCACACGTACAGAAAAATGACGTTATCAATTTCCAACATATCAAAAAAATGATTGCTGATGTGATATTATAGATACATTAGTATAAATATTTCTTAAAAATCATATATATATATACTAAATATTCCATTACATCTAGTCGTGAGGGGTGGTAATGAAACACGAATTACATCGATTCGTGAGGCGGTAGTCCTCTGTACACATGATCGATGAATTATTTTTCCTTTTTTTGGAAGTAGATATAGATATCGGTTACAATGTTAAAATAATATCACATAATTATATCAATGATATTTATGATATTAATTAATTATTGTAGATTAAGATTTTATAGAGGTGGAAGAAGAAGTAAAAAAATTATTGTTTATGAATGATATATCTTCTTTGAAAAACGTATTTATTATTTCAACCCAAATGTTTTGAAGGGATTTAATTAAAAAATAAAAGAAAAAAATGATGTGGATATTTATTTAATGGAGGGATTATTTTTGGTAGTTTACTAACAAATATGAATATTTATTTGTAGATATGGTAGGAGTAAACATGTCCTTTTATAAATGGGGGAGTGGAACCACTTGACAATTTTATGAAAGAATATAAAACGATAATGTAATTATCAAGGAAAATTATCTAAATGGTAATAGATTCTATTTTTGATGTAATAATTTATTAATATGGAAATCATAATGTAATTTCTCATTTTTAATTGGCAAACCTTCCCTTATCATTTATATTAACCCTCTTTAAACTCATTATAACCAGCTCTGTAATAAAAAATAATACTTTTTTACAATTAATTGTGACAAAAAAATATTTTGTCCTAATGAATCATTATTAATTATACCGATTAATTTAATTAATTGAAATTTGAAAAATAAAATTCATCAAATTCATAGAATTTAATTTAAAATTTGACCTACAATACACATCAAAAATAGGGTTTTTAGGAAATTCATTTTTCCAGAATAAGATAATCATACATTACCCATATGACTTTGAATCAAAATCATATATATATAAATTCATATTTTTTATATATTTTATTAAAATTTAATATATAACATTCATTATTAAATATAATTTTCTTTAATTAAAATTGTTAAAAATCATGTTCTGAGGGTTCGGGCATGCTCCTCTTGCTATGGCAACATCTTGGCTCCTGATTTCTCTACATCGTCAATGTGAAGGTTCCTGTTCTGAGGGTTTGTGGGTCCTCTGGCGGCGTCGTGTGTGGTAGTCATCTTCTAGCTTCTGTGACGTCGAAGGTTCGTGAAAATTGGTTCACTATTCTTCTCCATGGTGGTACGATGTGGTCGATTTCAGGTCTAATGTGGTCCGAGGGTGAAGTCATGTGTTGGTTTGTGGGCTTTGGATGGATCTACGGTCTCTTCGAGCGATGGTGGTGACAACTTTATCTTAGTTTCTTGTAGTGATGATTCTTCCATCATCTGGTTATGGTTACCATATTTTTTTTTATGGTTTTTGGATTTTTTTCTCTTGCCATTTTTTTCGATTTTGGTTTCTCCTCATTTGTTGTTCATTTATGTGATTCGTGATCTGTTATGGGTGCTCTTCGGTTGGTATTATGTGTTCTACTAATTTGGTTTGTACGTTAGTATTTGTGGAAGAATTTATGGTGATGGAGGTGGGGTTGGATTTGTCGGAGGTGATGGTGGGGAGATTTTTGTGAAAGAGCAAGGTCTGGTGTACAGTTGATATATTGGTTTGGGCTGATTTTGGTGAACGGGGGCCTGGAAGGAGCCCTTGGATATTTTTTAGAATGTAGTTATGTATCAGTTGGTTTGTTTTTTGTATGGTTTTGATTATCACAGACATTCTGCAAGGATTACTTCAAACGATGATTTAGAGATAGTTGGCTTCATTGTGCATGGGTATTCGTATTCAGATGTTTGAGAGGGTATGGCACAACCATCGGTCCCAGCCCATGCTTCTGCATGGAATAGCATGCCGAGCTGTCATGCACGAGGGAGGTGTGCCATATTGATGTCAATGCTGGGGAGGATTTTTTCTGTGTAGATTTATCTTGGGATGATTGAGACCCTTTTATCATCAGATGGTGTTAATGTCTTTTAAGTCATGGAGTCCTGTGAGGTTTCCCCCCTTTTCCCTTAAAAGGGGGTTTATCAAAAATCATAATAAAAAATTTATGCCTCTCTGCCATTAAGTCTGTCAAATTGATTGTAAATATATAATTAATCCCACATATTATAATAAACTATTATACATAAAATGTGGAATAATGAAATACTATATTTTCATTTATTTATAAAATATTATTTCTATTGGAAAATTTAATGAATTCCATGTGGTCATATTTTTACGTAGTAAGTTAAAAATTTACATTCATCCAATAAAATAAAATTTTTTACCATGATATAATAATATGTGAATTTAACATTAGTTTTATAAAAATATATTTTGAACTTAATATAATGTAAGATTTTTTGTTACACCATTCTGTTTTGGATTTCACAATGATTCCCAAACCCGTAAATTGTTTACTATTTTACAAAAAAATTTGATGGTGACTGATTTACAAAATTATTTCAAGATGAATTTTTTTTTCAATTAAATTTGGTATTTTCCTAATATCATTCTTTCATGGGTTTTTTAATCTTATATTAAATGATATTTTAGCCACCTAAAATAATTAAATTTCATAAAATGGATTTTGAATTTGGAATTACTATGTCTAGGTTTTTTTAGAATCCTAATTTATTTTTGGACATATATGTATCTTAACAAGGTAAAATGAAATGTTTTCCTGGTTTATTATAAAATGTGTTTAATGTTTATTAACTAAGAAAGAATTCCCAAAATATATAAAAAACATGGGAATATGTGAATTGGTGTGTTTATTTCAACTCTATAACATCATACATTTGAAATTTGGATTCATTAGTTCCAATTGATATTAATATGATATATATTGATTAATCTTTTATGTAATTCCATGTACATGGTTTCCCAAAATTATTAATTATAACCACTTTTAATTTATTTCTCACAATGTTTTATTATTATATATTAGCCAATACCAACGCAAAAACTTCCAATATTATTTCTTTATTTCATAGAGAATATATTCTGGCCAAAACGCTTCCCATTAAATGATTAAGAAGTAATATAAAAGTGGTTTCTCAACAATGTGGGATACCACTTACCAGAGTACATTAGATATTATTACTTCCTCTACCACCTCTCAATTATTTGTATTTGAACTAAAATAATGTGCCCATTATCCAAAGTATATAGAATATTTATTATTATGATGTAATAACAATTATCTAGCTACTTTCCATGCCTTGGGAATATAAATAATCCCTCATGTGTATGTGTTGACAATCGCATCCACCAATAGATTTGTTTCATTTTTCCTCACCACATCAAATTGATTTTCATAATGATTTATTAAGTTTATATATGTGATTTATGATATTTTATGTTATTGTATTATGTATATATAATAAAATAATACATAATAATACATTGATTTCGTGTTTATATTAATACAATAATAAAAAAATCACACAAACCATTTCCCGAAAAGATTAGTGTCTTGAAAATGAGCTTCATTAAAATATTATTTTACAAAACCTATGATTATGTATACATATCTGTTCTCCTCTAATATTTATTCTATACGTATCATATGACATAATATTATTCATAACATGGGTAATAGAATCTTAGGAATGGGTGAGCTTTAATTCTCAATAGGGGAAATAAGTCAACTAATCATAATGGGATGATCTTATATATGGTGGAAACCATCTATAGTAAAGTAATATTATATGTAAACATCATGTTGTCATCAGTGACAAGATGAACATTATTGATCATTAAGAACCATTGAATAAGAATTTATGTCTAAATAAAGGTCATTTAAACTTTTCCTAGAAATGTATAATAAATATTAATTCAATATCTAATGAGGTAAAATATATTTAAAACATAGAATATCCTAAAATATGACATAGTGGGAAAATTAATCATAATTTATAAAAGAAGGGTCCTAAACATAATCGTAGAAATTTTTTTTGAATAGACCTGTGTGAGTTAAATAATTAATTTTTCAAACAAATCAATGTATTTCCCCCAATTAGTTTATTTAATTAATAAATTTTTTTCTATGTATCATTATATAATGGGATATATATCCATTACAAATTCACTAGAGTGATATATAAGACCCCAAATGTCATCATCCATAAAAATAATTTCTTCTGAAAATAAAGTCATTCATCTTAACATATATATCCCATTGGGAAAAAATGGGTTTCATAAGTTTTCCCAAATTGTATGAATTAGAAAAACATGATCATTCAAGAAAAAAAACATAATAACAGAAAAAATCTCATATATCGAATAACCTATGAAACATTACATTAAATTATATTATTTAATGGAAAGGAAAATAGTTTCCACAAAAAGGAATTTTCATGAAATGCATTTCTTAATGTCATCATATAAAAATTTGATTTTTGAGTCACAATCCATAAACCATGTTTTTTAAAATGAAGAGGAAATTTTAAAAAAAATCATTGAATGAAATTACAATATATATATATGGAATATAAATAAATCATCCAATAAAATTTATTGTAGAAACATCGAATATAATACAATGGGATTAAAAATCCATTAACATATTTGAAAACCCCATTAAGAAAAACCCCAAACCATTAAAAAGCTATTAAAATCCATGTTCTTAAATAAAAAAAATATAATGGAAATTGGATATAAATCTATTTTGATATTCCACTCAGGAATTGAGATCATTTTATTGATGTTGAAACATTTATATGGAGGGAAAACCATTAAAAGAGACTAGAATTATTCTCAAAAAATTTAATTACCAATAAAATATTGATTTTTCCATAAATAATACATTACTATGAACATGATTTCCCTATTAAGTAAAATATAATTTTTTTAACAATTTCATAAATTATATATGAGTTTATTTGTAAGTATTTTATAAAAAGAGAAGTGATTATGACCTTTTGGAATGTTTTGATTGACGAAATCCTCTTAAGATTACTTTTTCTATGTGAAATAAACTATGAGCTCATGTATCAAAGAAATATTCCATAATAACCTTTTTAATGTCTATATATATTTATATCACCTTTTTTGAAATTTTTTTGTAATTATTCAATTGATGTTCTTTTGTTAGTTATAATTATTTATAAAACTTCATTTGTCAAATATCATAATTTTTTTGAAATAGTGTTTTAATGAAGGTGATTAAATATATAATTTAACTAATTTAAATGACTAACATATGATAAAAGGCACTATAAATTTTTTTTATATAATTTATAATTTCCTAATTTCAGTTTATATGTTCTTTGGTTATGGGATTGATGAAGAAAACATAGGCGAACTCATTATGTGAGTTTACCATATAAAACATGAAATATTTATTGAATCGTAAGATATTAATATTATGAATATAAATATATTTATACATAAAAAATAACTTATTATTATATTCTTTCCATAATATAACATTCATTAATAATCAATGTCATAATCCTAACAACATTACTCATGTAGGTGTTAAGAATGACATTAAAAATAGTGTGTTATAATGATTGAATGAGTTGGATAATGTTAATATATAACATAAATAAAATATTTTAAAAATGTTTATAATTTTAAAATTAATAAATATCATTATTATACAAATTCTTAATACCAGAAAATATGGGTTCTTATGAATAATGAAAATAATTTTTTGCGGAGGAGGCATTTTTCAGATATGCATGATTAACGGTCCATTTGTTTACTGAATGGGATGAATGATGGAACACTAAAAGGAAAATTTAAGAATTTTTTTGGATATAAAACCCAATTAATTCATATAATACATTCATAGTACAATCCTTGAGAGATGGTTATGGGAAAAAATAATATATCATAGAGGAGTTGGTCGTTCAAAGGTTCATGTGATCAATATAATTTTTTTCACTATCGATTGAATTGATTGAATGTTTTTTTATAATTAATATAATATAATTTTAGTGTAATAATGATACATATTTAATTATATTAATAAGGTTAAAAAATATTATACTAAGGAGTATTATTGATTAAAATACTAAGATAATTGAATACTCAAATTGGATGATTTTGTTTTCTTTTAGAAATATCCATAGAAGTGAAGTCCTATAGAAAACATAAGGTGACCAAAATATTATGTAGGTGGGAGAGAGTTATAATCAGATAACCATTGTAAATATTGAACATGTAATTAAAATTTGACATATTACTTTTCATGTCTGGAAGCTGTATGCTTTTATAATGGAAAAAAATGATCTTTTGGAAAGCCGAATAATTTCAAAATAATTCTATAAAACTATTCATGGTTAAATATATAGAAAGAGTAAAAATGTGGCCTTAAAAACAAGATATTGTCTAATAAATATCATATATTCATTTTAAGACAAGATAATTGTTATTTACATCTTTTTTTACTTGTAATCATTTTACAATATTTATTTTAACTTGGTAAAAAAAATTAGCAGTAAGAAATAAAATTAATGAATAAAATAATATGGGATAAATTATATTCATTTATACCAAATTATTTAGAATTTGAAAACAATTTTGATAAATGAAATATATAATTATTTGAATGAAATTTAAATCAAACACAGTTAATTACTTGAAAATTATTTTTATACAAAGACATTTTAAGCATTAAATTTGTATATATGATAAAATTGTTTTAGTTAAAGATTTTAATGACTTAAATTGATATATAATAAAATAAATGAAAATTTATATTCTTTCATGAAATTTAAAAAACAAAATTTCACCTCAGGAACACATAATTATATTCGTACACATAATAATGGTTTTTATAATTATATAATTTTAAATCAGTTTCAAAAAAATTGAACATTTGATTATTTGATCAAAAAATATTTTAGAATAAATAACATTACTCCATAAATAAATATTTTATTAATTATAATATTATTTTATCATTTTGAACAATAATAGATAAATATAAAATCATAAGAATAATTATTTTAAAAAACCTTTTTTCTAAAGAAAATCATCCTTTTTAGAAATAATCAAAAAATCAAACTAGGACAAATTTTATATGAAGAATTAAAAGTTTTATTTGATTCAATATAATATAAAATATAATATTTATAAATATATCTTTTAAATTAATGTTTTAGATACAAAGAAATTGTAAATCATTGTAAAAAAATTCAATATTATCTAGTTTTAATTATTTTTAGGGTAAATATTTTTTTTTACAGTTTAGAAATTTATTATAGATTTATTAATATTTTTTTAGTATATATTGTGGAATTTACCATTAAGTTTAGTGTGTAACATATGTTATCAAAAATTAAATTTGTTCTGAAATTTTTAAAATTTTTGGTCGTTACATTCTACCCTCTTAAATGATTTTATTCAAACAAAAATTATTTCATTGAGTAAAATAAGATAGGGTGGTTTTTTATTAACACATACTCAGGATATCATTTAGCTTCCTCTAATATATTATTCCTCCGAATACAGTTAACTAGATGAGTGGTAATGTTCTGTATCACCATATAACATTAATCTAGAATTTTGACTAGTTAATCCTTACATAAGAGACAATGTTCATATTGCATGGATTCTAAATTTCATGCATGTGATGTTTCAAAAATATACTTCCGTATAGATGATACAATAAATACACCATGTACCTCTTAGGTGATAATATGTTGTCCTATTTTATAATATAATAACCATATAAGAACATGGATAATGAATGGACTAATATACCTAGGTATAAGATTCATTTTCTTCAAAAATTCCATTAGCTGCTTCTATAGATATCTCTCGAGGAATAACATATCAAAAAATTCAAAACATACATATTAGCGATGATTATATTCACTGTTATTCTACTTAATTTTTTCATCCTTAATTTGTTTCTGAATGGATTAAACCTTAAACATAATTTCTTAGAAAAAGTTAGGACCAATCAACTTCCCCTCTCTGACTTCATCCAAGAATGTTAGAGTCATACATCTCTTCCCATACATAATATAAAGTATTCACATCTAAAATATATACTAAAAACAATTTTTACATGATAACTCTACCAAGTGTTGTTTTTTATCCCAATATCCATGGATTTACATTAATCAATATCTCATCATATCCTATAGGGTTTTGATGGTCCTACCCAAGTTAATATCTATCAAAGGGTAATTAAAGTTTTAAAATAACATTATATCCCCTTTTTTATAATTATTTTAACTAAATATTGATATATACATTGAATCTCAGTCAAATTCAATGGAATGTGGAACCCAATACTATCTGACCACTTCTATTATGAATATCATGGAAGGTTGGTAAAGTGATAAACATCATATAATGAATTTAAAATGCACTGATTATTTTAGAAAATCAACTATAACCAAAATCGAATTATGTCCCAATTACATTTTGGGGTGTCACCCAACAAAATCGATGTAAAATTTTCCTGTTTCTATATTTTTTTGGTTCATTCCTATAATATAAACATAAAATTTTATTGTTTAACCTTAACATTATAGATTACCATGTATCGATATGTGTATTATACACATTAATAATTCATGTTATCACACAATCAGTCCTATTTTAGATAATTAAATATAAATTCCTCTTGAATGAATATAAAAAAATTACATATTAAAACCTCAAAAAAGATCCTTCTTTAGTTATAGTTCTGGTTGGACACATATATAAGATCCAAATCATATAACTTAATATTTATCAATGAAAAAATCTTGTTTACTCAATACCCTTTTCAACAGTTGTGAATCATATTTTTGTGACTATTTTATCTTCTTATGAATGGATGGTTTATTACTCTTTTCTAAAAGATGCGATTTTTATCATTCCCTTATGATTTTATGATCCATCCCCAATAATTCCATTTCTATAGAATATTTTTCAGTCCTCATCATAGATATGATATAATGATCATCATTACTCGAGTAATCACTGATAATACATTTCATCCAATGGTGGAAATGTATTGAGTGATTATATTCCATGATAAGTTATAACCCTCTCCTTTGGAAATTTTCATCTCATTTTTTGGTGAATAAGTATTTTAGGATCTTTCAGTTAGATTAAATATTAAACATCACATCATTTTATTGATGCCTCCATATTTTCATTGTAAAGAATATTATTTCTAGATCCATATCATGAGTTGAGTTTCTCTAGTAATTGATATCAAATTATTATGATGTTTAAGAAATTTTTATTATTTATTACCATAGTAAGTAATTCAAAACCATTCAAAGTTACATCATTATATATCACAAAATCATCTCCACTATAGTGTTGTGAATGTAGAGGAACAAGGACCAATAACATTTCCCTAGATATTTCCTCACCTTCCATTTATTTTAGGAATATTACTCCCTTTTATGTAACGCCCCAACCCTAGATACCCAGAGTCAGTTCATTATTACATAACATTGGCATGATCCTAAAGTATCAAGTCATGAAAGACCGATTAGTTTAGTAGTCTTCGAAACACTAGATATATTCATAAGTCTTATATTACATCATAAGATAAAAAAACTACAACAACATCTTGTCTTCATATCCCCTCATACTATCCCTACAGTTCACTCATAAATTACTTCTTCACATCCTGGGACAAATAAAACATTGAAAGAGGTGAGCTCAGATGCTCAGTAAGTTTAACAATATATCAGAAGCTTTAATAGATAATCATAAACACTTAAAGCAATTTATAACTAAAACATAATCCTTTTAAACTTGAACTTCAGCATAATATGGAAAAGATAAAATGAAATAATTTCATTTACTTATTCACATTGATATTGTACTAGTCGAACAATCAAATTCAATATCAATAACTACTTTCATAATGATGGAATTTGAAATTCCAGACTATCATAACCACATAGCCAAGGCCTTGTGCCAAGAATACAAATAATATTTTTCTACGGCCTTGTGCCAAGACACTAGTTTGTCTCATGATACCAACCGATGCATCGAGGAGCTATAGAGGGCTCCACCCTTCACTTACTAAGTCCAACACATTCCTCAAATGAAATTTTTTAAACATAACATAAACATTTGTATTAAAACTACCATACGAAATGTCAATAATTTATCCACAAACCATGAATGGTATAAAAATAGCACATCCACAATCAAAATTAACTCATTTGATACAATATAGAAGATTGTATTGTATCATATTAACCTCAATCGAGAATAATTAAGGATATTGACATAGATGAAAATAATCATCAAAACTATTTGAGAGAAATATACCCCTTTTTCTTGAAATCATTTAGAAGTCACACTATTTGTCATGAAGCCATTTAAAAATAGATTTTTTAATCAAAGTGTCCCATACCACATTGAAACTTTTAAAAGTAGTTTTAATTTTAAAACATTAATGTCCATAAAAATAAATCTTTAAAAACATTTTTAAAAAATGGACATTAATGAGAAATATTTGGAAGAATAAGTCTTTAAAACATTTAAAAATGGTATTTTAGTTAAAGTATCTAACAAAAAGAGAGAAAATTGAATACAGATAATTGAGGTAATCAAAACATTTTAATATCATGAGAATAAAGAGATTCATGATATACTATGTCAAAGTACATTATATACACCACATAAAAGTGATTTGGTGTATAACAACAAAGAAGTCTAAATGGAATGTAAATTGATATGAAATCTCTCATAAAGGTCGTATCCTTAGATTAAGGATAAATCAACGACATAATTATGTGTGAAAAATATAAATACACTAAATATGATTGGATATTCATTGTAAAACAATCAAAGGACATTCACACATATTCTAGTAAAAAACACCAATGAATTGGATATTTAACTCAACAAATGGAGATTGAGTTAAAATTACTCTTATCAGGTTCATACCGATGACATGAGAATTTATCAATGGAGTGTTTATGTGTTTCGAAAGTATATCCAGATAAAGGGGAGTGGAATTTATGACATAATGAAATGAATAGTTATTCTACACATAATCTTTGAGTAAAATAATCAATGAAGTATGCATAAAGCCGTATGAGTGGAAATTGAAATATCAAATTCCCTTATCAATATGGTAACTAACGAAACATAAACCCATGAAAGAAGGATCATACAATGATGATGTAAATATACATAAATTAAATTATATTACACAATGAATACAATCATGGGAAGTACACAAACCACATGCAATAAATAAGTGGTGAATAAAGGAAATATCACGGAATTAGAAGTGAGATAAGAAACCCCTTACTTTGTTCTTTTTCCTTGTTTGACGGTAGGTTAACATACTGTATAATGTTAAAATAATTGTTATTGAATTATACAAGAATCATTTACATTAATATGATATCATATATGATCTTTTAACATTGATTTGTTAATAATATTTTTGTATTATCGTCATTCCGGGTGTTAACTTACTCGTTTTCCTTTATAATCCTTGTTACATAAGCCGTGTTTGTTATGAATAGGTTGTATCTTATTCATATCCAGAATTATATCAAGTCCTTAAAAATTATTTTTAAATCATAAAATGATAATTATACTTGAATGGATACGATGGAGAATGAATCTCATCGCTTTCGTGGAGACGGTAGTCCGTACGTACGCACGAGCAACAATATCATTCTTTTGATGTTAATATAATATATAATTGGATGTTATATCATATATAAAGAATAATTATCATGTTATATTTATTATTTAATTTAATTAAAAACCATTATTATACCCATACAAATAATAATATATTGAATAACAATTACACCACGACGTGGAGACGGTAAGCCGTACGTACACACATATGGTGACATGTCATTCAAAAGATTGATAGAATAATGAATATGGTTGTACCATATTTATAATAATATTACCGTATATAGAATATACTAGATTCATTATTTTATAATGTGAATAACAATGAAATAAGAAGTTGAAGAAGAAAAGAACTTGAAAACGGCTGGTAAAAACATTACCTCTTCTTCGGGTTCTTCCTCTTGATTTGATCAAAATGGATCCTTAGGTTGGATTTCTGATCCAAATAAGGCCTCTAGGTTTTATTGAGTGATTTTGAGAGAGTATTTGGGCAGGTTATGGCCGACCCTAAGGGCTTTCAAGGTGTGACGTAATGAGAAGGGGGAGTGCCCTTTTATAAGAGGGGTGATGGGCACATTTGGAAAATCTAGAAATATTATTTTATAATAAATTAATATTTGGTTTATAATGGCTCCAAAGTGGATTATTTAACGTTTAAGGTGGGGGATATATCTAAAACCACTCAACCAATAGAATTTAGACAGGTTTGGGTCATTATATTAACCTTATCTTTTAGGGTTAACTCTTAGTTAATTAGTTTCACTTTTACAATGTCTCTTTGTATTTTTATATTATATGTTTAATAAACATACTTTATACATCCAAGAAACCCCCAAGTGGTTAATTAATGATAAAATATCATGATATAAGTCTCTTGTCCGAACTGTATAATTCTACGAATTTAATATCAATTAATTATATAATATTTGTTTTAAACACTCTTTTATGTCAATTTTGAAACTATTCAATAATTTATTTTTGTAAAACTCATAACAGAATGATTACTTCGAAAAAAGTCAATTAAATCAATCATAATGTGTCATATCAACCTATAAAATTATTGTAATTCAATAAAAGTCTCCAAATATATTTATTTAGATATTTATAATATCAATTAGTTTAATTTTCACTATTATGGTAATTACTGCATCATCATTGTGCCATAAATAATATAAATTATTTAAGGTCTAAAAATTATAAATAAAATATCATTATGTATGAAATACTTTTATATTTCTAATGAATATTTATAATCGAATTTATCTTATCTGTAATCCTGTATTAAAAATGTTCTAGTAAATAATCTTTGATTTTAACTCTTTTAACTCTTCTTTGAATTAATTAATAATAAATTTCCTAATCTAATCCATGTGGACCTAAATGATAATATATTATTCCTAAGGTTGTTTTTGGTCGAGATAAACTTTTCCAATAAAATTAGGACATGTGTTAGGGTAATATTAATATCATTTTTACCCTTAATTACCCTATTTACTTTTAACCGTGGTAAATAAAAGAAAAAAGTTATTAATCACCAAAAATTATTTTCATCTAAATGAACCACATTTTACTCCTTTATATTATCCATGTATCTAGGATTATAGAAATTCCACTCCCAGAAGAGATGAAATTTTTATGAAAAATTCAGTTTTTTAACTACCACTTAGTGGTTTCACCATTCATCAAAAAATGAAAGTTTCCAGAAAAATACCCAACAATTAGCCTAAGATATTTTTGATATTATGAATTCAAAAATTATGTCTCTTTTATCAAATTCAAATCAAATCAGTTGAATTAATTAATTTAACAATTAATTCCCATCGTCAAAACAAATAGCATGTTTTTAAAAGATAATAACTATCAAAAGATTGACACTTGTTTATGTCTGGTTTAAATGTAAAATCTCATAAAATTACCAACATTAAATTAAATGGTAAAAATATATTCTAAATATACTTTAAGACCAATCAATTTAAAAATTTATCACAATTAATTATTTCGATTAAAAAAGTTGTTTTTAATTAAAATTTAATAATTTTCACTATTCATCAAAATATGAAAGCTATCCGGAAAGTACCAAAATTTCAACCTAAGCTAATTCCGATATTATGAATCCAAAACTGAAGTCCATTTCAAAAGATAAAATTTATAAAATTTAAATAAGTAGGTATTACTATTCATAACAGCTAGTTTGATTGGTTGTGGTGTGTTAGAATCTCGAAGTTGCGTACAATGCACGTCATTGCATTATTCAAAGGGAAACGTACCGTGGATGCTTGGGGTGTTACATTCTCCCCTTCATCAATAAATTGAATCCTCACAATTTTTTTTAAATTGGGCTTTAGAATATAATGGAATGTCTCAAATCGGAAAAAGAGTCAATAAAACTATCACTTTGAAAGAAAGGAAGAGAGGTATAAAGGTCACCCAAGATAACCCATACTAGGATTTCATGTAGGAAAACATGAATATGGACGATAAACTAAGTGTTCATTTCTGATGGATAGGGATAGAAAACATGATCCGGAGAAAGTTAACAATAAGAAAATCACAAACTTGTGTTGGGACTAACGGTCCTTAGTCTCCCAGTAGGAAAAGTAAACGGACAACATTACATAAGGACGAGGAATTCATTTATGATATTGACTAAGAACATAAATAGATATACATACTTTTTATTTAGAGTTTCATTATTTAATAACTTTTTACCACTAACTCATTTTTTTGAATAATGTGTATTCAAGAAGACTTGGTCACAATGTAAGAGCTAGAATAAACTTCTATAGAAATACATGATCCACGTAGGATAAACTATATAATTACCTTGTCTTTAGAGATTAATCAAAACCAAAACGGTTAGTATAATACCTGATGACCCCCCAAATGGATATTCCATTAGAGAAAAAAACAGTAATCTTAATTTATAAAATTAAACCAACAATACCCTAAAGTTAAATAAATACCATTCAATAATCAATTCTCCTTAAAATAATTCAATATAATCCAAACAAATATTGAGACTCAAAACATATAAGAATGTAGTCTTCCATGTTAAATTGTATCTCCAAAAGACATTAATTACTCTTAAAGTCACATACTTAAAAGTAATTAACCTAATAATTTCCATAAACAACCAAAATCACTATAAATCCACAATAAAAAAATAGATATAAATCCACCATTACTCCTCAAATGAAATCCCATACTATTCTATTTTCCATAAAACAAAGAGAACAACTTCCAAATTAACATTTATCACCTAATTACCAAATCATATTTCTATACTAAGTGTATTCGTTTGATAAGACATAAGATCCCAAATAAAATTATTAATGATCAATAAAATAAATTAACTAAAAATAATAGTCACACAAACCTAGGACTTCACGTAGTCCAGTGGTAGGCGATAAATCCCAATCGCACTTTGGTTATGGGTTCGATTCCCATAGCTTTGTCTGATGCGTTGGGTTGTCACACAGTCTGCGTGTTGTCCTTTTTCAAAAACTATATTTTATAACATTACTAAAATGAGATAAATTCCTCAAAATAACCATAACATAATTTAACCACAAATCTTATCTCATACCTTGTATTTTCATCCCAAATTATATTAACTTATAATTTCCTCAAACACAATGATCATATAAAACCAAATGGTTATTTATAAATATATTCACAAGAGAAAATACAATTCTTCCACAAATATCATTCCCACATGGAAAACTGCAGTGTTAAAAATACAAGAGAAAATTATTCCAAAGTAAACCCGTCAACAAGGAGCACTAATAATATTTAAACATTTCTCCAACCATTTTTTCCACATAGCTTATCCTTTGACCAAGAAATCTCCTATAGAATAGGGTATTCACACGGGTAATGGTCAGGTCCCCTATGTTTATGGAAAATGACTGTAAATGGACTCTTGGGACCATTTTTATCTTCTTCCATAGTACTCTTCATTTTTCTTCATCAATTATTCACTTTATGTCCTTCCTACATGTAAAGCATTTCTTTGTCCCATTGACACAATTTCCTGGGTGTCTCCTTCCATATTTCCTACATGATGAAAATTGAGGATTCCTTTCTCCATGGTCTCCACTACTGGAGCTTTTATCATTCATCACTTTTCTCTTCTTTGTTGACTCCGGGAATTGGTTAATATATATATTGTTGATCATATTTTTGGAAAATTGATTTGGCATAAAGGCGATATCTTTTACGCCTATCAACATTCCATTTTGTTTCTCATTGCCACCATCGTTCCCACCTTCTACATTATTCTCAAAGTCATTATGACTTCATTGGAATCCATCCATTGACTAAAACCAGAAGGCATTGTGTGAGTAACAGTAGTAATAAAATCATTTAGAGATTAACATGTCACCATATTCTCAATTTGAAACACCTTTGGATTAACCAAGGTCATTTACTCTCATCTTATATATTTAATACTTCAAATCGGTTAGTAAAGAAAATGTAAATTATACTAAGCATATCCCTCGGGAGTTTCGTAACCAAGAGTGCAGTAAGGCCTGTTGTCGTGCACCAGTTCTCGTTCGAGTCTAGCTCAAAGAGGTGTTTTCAGGTTTTACCCCTAGGTACATTTGTGCCAGAGTCGCCTCTACCTGCTCGTATCCAGACATGGATGTATTTCTCAGAAAACTGACAAAATCTCTACAATACCGAAATTCTGGGAAGTTATTCTATACTAATCCTCAATGTTCATCTTAGGTCTACGTGATCTAATCAGATTTTATCAAAATCTACCTTCCAATATTTGTACTAAACTTCCTATGATACCAACTGTAATGCCCCGACCCTAGTTACCCAGAGTCGGTGCATTGTTACATAACATTGGCATGATCACAAGAAAGATCAAGTCTCAAAAGACCGATTAGTTTAGTAGCCTTGGAATAACTAGATATATTCATAAGTATAAAATTACATCATAAGTTAAAAAAACTACAACAACATCTTGTCTTCATATCCGCTCATACTATCCCTACAGGTCATTCATAAATTACTTCTTCACATCCTAGAAAAAATAAAACATTCAAAGGGGTGATCTTAGATGCTCAGTAAGGATAACAATATAGCAGAAGCATTCAAAGATAATCATAAACACATAAATCAATTTATAACTAAAACATAAGCCTTTTAAACTTGAACTTCAGCATAATATAGAAAAGATAAAATGAAATAATTCCATTTACTTATTCACATGGATATTCTACTAGTCTAACAATCACATGCAATATCAATAACTACATTCATTGTGATGGAATTCATAATGCCAGACTATCATAACCACCTAGCCAAGTCCTCGTGTCAGGACTACAAATAAGATTTTGCCAAGGCCTTGTGCCAAGACACTAGTTTGTCTCATGAGACCTACCGATGAGTCGAGGAGCTATAGCGGGCTCCACCAGTCACATACTATGTCCAATGCATTCCTCATATGAATAGATTTAAACATAACATAAACATTCGTATTAAAACAACCATACGAAATGTCAATACTTTATCCACAAACCATGAATGGTATAAAAATAGCATATCCACAGTCAAACATAACTCATTCGATATAATATAGTAGATTTTAGTGTATCATATTAACCTCAATCGAGAATAATGAAGGATATTGAGATAGATAAAAATAATAATCAAAACTATTTGAGAGAAATATCCCCCTTTTTCTTGAAATCATTTAAAAGCCACACTATTTGTAAAGAAGCCATTTAAAAAATAGATTTTTGGATCAAAGTGTCCCATACCACATTGAAACTTTTAAAAGGAGTTTTAATTTTAAAACTTTAATGTCCATATAAATAAATCCTTAAAACCATTTTTAAAACATGGACATTAATGAGCATGATTTAGAAGAATAAGTCTTTAAAACATTTAAAAATGGTATTTTCGTTATAGTTTCTAACCAAATGAGAGACACTTGAATAAAAATAATTGAGGTAATCAAAACTTTTTAATATCATGAAAATAAAGTGATTCATGATATACTATGTCAAATTACATTATATACACCACATAAAAGTTATTTGGTGTATAACAATACAGAAGTCTCAATGGAATGTAAATTGATATGAAATCTCTCATAAAGGTCGTATCCTTAGGTTAATGATAAATCAACGACATTATTATGTGTGAAAAATAAAAATACACTAAATATTATTGGATATTTAGTGTAAAACAATAAAAGGACATTCACACATATTCTAGTAAAAACAACACCAATGAATTGGATATTTAACTCAACAAATGTAGATTGAGTTAAAATTACTCGTATCAAGTTCATACTGATGACTTGAGAATTTATCAATGGAGTGATTATGTGTATCAAAAGTATATCCACAGAAAGCGGAGTGGAATTTATGACATAATAAAATGAATAGTGATTCTACACATAATCATGGAGTAAAATAATCAATGAAGTATACGTAAAGCTGAATGAGTGGAAATTGAAATATCAAATTTCCTTATCAATTTGGTAACATACGAAACATAAACCCATGAAGGAAGGATAATACAATGATGATGTAAATATATATAAATTAAAGTATATTACTTAATGAATACAATCATGGGCAATACACAACCCACATGAAATAAATAAGTGGTGAATAATTAAAATCTCACAGAATTAAAAGTGAGATAAGAAACCCCTTACTTTGTACTTTTTCCTTGGTCGACGGTAGGTTAACATCCTGTATAATGGTGAAATAATTTTTATTGAATTATAAAAGAATCATTTACATTAATATGAGATCATATATGATCTTTTAACATTGATTTGTTAATAATATCTTTGTATTATCATCATTTCAGGTGCTAACTAACTCGTTTTCCTTTATATTCTTAGTTACGTAAGCCATGTTTGTTATGGATAGGTTGTATCTTATTCATATCCAGAATTATATCAAGTCCTTAAACATTATTTTTAAATCATCAAATGATAATTATACTTGAATGGATACGATGGAGAATGAATCTCATCGCTTTCGTGGAGACGGTAGTCTGTACGTACGCACGAGCGACAATATCATTCTTTTGATGTTAAAATAATATATAATTGGATTTTATATCATATATAAAGAATAATTATCATGTTATATTTATTATTTACATGAATGACACATAATTATTATACCCATCCAAATATTAATATATTGAATAACAATTACACCATGACGTGGAGACGGAAAGCCGTACGTACGCACGTATGGTGACATGTCATTCAAAGGATGGATAGAATATTGAATATGGTTGTACCATATTTATAATAATATTACTGTATATAGGAGATACTGGATTCACTATTTTGGATTGGGAATAACAATGAAATAAGATGTTGAAGAAGAAAAGAATTTGAAAAAGGGTGGTAAAAACATTACCTCTTCTTCGAGTTCTTCCTTTTGATTTGATCAAAACGGCTCCTCAGGTTGGCTTTCTGATAAAAATAATGCCTATAGGTTGTATTTATGGAAGTTTAGAGAGTATTTGGGTAGGGTTTGGCCTAACCAAAAGGCTATGATGGTGTGAAGTAATGAGAATGGGGAGTTCCCTTTTATAAGAAGGGTGAGGGGCACCTTTGGAAAAGCAAGAAATATTATTTTATATTAAATTCATATTTGGTTTCTAATGGCTCCAAAGTTCATTATTTAAATTTCAAGGTGTGGATAGGTCTAAAACCACTCAACCAATATAATCTAGACAGGTTTGGGTCATTATATTAACCTTATCATTAAGTATTAACTATTAGGTAATTAGTTTCACTTTTACAATGTCTCTTTGTATTTTAATATTATATGGTTAATAAACATACTATATACATCCAAGAGACCCCCAAGTGGTCAATTAATGATAACACTATCATGATATAAGTCTCTTGGCCGATCCTTATATTTTTAGGAATTTAATATCAATTATTTATATGATATTTGTATTAAAATCTATTTTATGTCAATTTTGACACTATTCAATAATTGATTTTATTGAAACTCATAACAGAATTATTACTTCAAATAAAGTCACTTAAATCAATATTAATATGTCATATTAACCTAAAAAATTAGTTTAATTCAGTAAAAGTCTCCAATTATATTTATTTACATATTTATAATATCGATTATTTTAATTTTTCACTATTATGGTAATTACTTCATCATTATTGTGTCATATATAAATTGAATTATTTAATTTATAAAAATTATAAATAAAATATAATTATGTAGGAAATCTGTTTATCTTTCTAATGAATATTTATAATCGAATTTATCTTATATGAAACCCTATATTAAAAATGTTTTAGTAAATAAACTTTGATTTTAACTCTTTTAACTCTTCTTTGAATTAAATAATAATAAATGTCCTAATCTAATCCAAGTGGTCCTAAATGATAATATTTTATTCTTAAGGTTTTTTGTGGTAGAGATACACTTGTCCAATAGAATTAGGACTTGTGTTAGGGTAATATTAATATCATTTTTACCCTTAATTTCCCTATTTACTTTTAACCGTGGTAAATAAAAGTAAAAAGATACTATTCACCAAAAATTATTTTAATCTCAATTAACATAATTATACTCCTTGATATTAACCGTCTCTCTCGGAGTTTTTAAATTCCACTCATTGAAGCAGTAAAATTAAGCTTTATGAAAAATTCAGTTTTTTAACTACCACTTAGTGGTTTCACTATTAATCAAAAAATGAAAGATTCCAGAAAAATTCCAAAAATTAGGACTAAGCTATATTTGATATTATGAATTAAATAATTTTGTCTATTTTACCAAATTCAAAACAAATCAGTTGCATAAATTAATTTAAAAATTAATTCTCATCGTCAAAACAAATAGTGTGTTTTTAAGAGATAACAACTTTCAAAAGATTGACACTTGTTTATGTCTGTTTTAAATGTAAAATCTCATCCAATAACCAACATTGTATTAAATGGTAAAAATATATTCTAAATATACTTTAAAACCACTCAAATTAATAATTTATCACAATTAATTATTTCGATTAAAAATGTTGTTTTTAATTAAAATTTATTAATTTTCACTATTCATCAAAATATGAAAGCTATCCGAAAGGTACCAAAATTTCACCCTAAGCTAATTTCGATATTACGAATCGAAAACTGAAGTCCATTTCGAAATATAAAATTTATATAATTTCAAAAAGTAGGTTTTACTATTCATAACAGCTAGTTTGATTGGTTGTGGTGTGTTATAATCTCAAAGTTGCGTACAATGCACGTCATTGCATTATTCAAAGGGAAACCTACCGTGGAAGCTTCGGGTGTTACATTTTAGGTCATCTTGGTTAGTATATTGTATAATTAATGAGGATTCTAATCACTAAAAAATTACCATTTTCGGAACATTATGTAAAACTTATCATTTCAAAAGGTCCATAGAAAAATCCAAAATTCTCTTCATATTATTCATTTAACATATAATATATGATAATGTCATAAATAATCCCTGGTATTGTTTTTTCAAGGAAATATTTATGTAATAAATTAATAAAATATTTAAATATAATTATATAATATTTAATCCCAAACAGAATTAATATAAATTCCTTATGTTCAAACCTTGTGGAGAATGTTTTCAAGGGTATATATTATCTCCTAATCATAAATTGATGATAATTGGATCGAATATCAATCTTTTTTAATTATTGACATCCTCATAGTTAATCAAATAGATCATCAATATAGGGTAGGGAATATTTTTCATTGATAATGATATTGTTCTGTTCATGATAGTCGTTTCCATGTAGCATTTACTCATACTTCTTCCTAGATTACACTGGTGAACCCCATGGTAAAGCACTCTAGCATGAAACGATATTATCATAATTCACTTGTAGTTCCTTCCTTAATTATCCAATGTTAATGGGGACCATTCAATTAGTTTTCGTCGAAATTGTTTTCCCACAAATTATGAATTCTCTGGAAATCATGAAATTATGTTTCAAAGGGAGAATTGGAAACTCATGGATAAATTTATCCAAAACCCCTCATAGAAGAGGCGTAACTTCAATGATGAATTTCTATACAAAACAATATGATAAATACCCACTTAGAATTGGAATCCAAACCCATTCGATGGATATAATTTTTAATGGGAGTCATTATTTTTCCTCTCAGTAATGGACAACTATAGGTTGGTTTATAAAATCAAATGTGAATTCCATATTCTATAAATTTAAAAGGTATTTATGCTGAGAGAAAATAAATCATACAAATAACAAAAAAATACCACTAAATAATGAATAATAAGAATTTTATATTATAAATATTTATAAATATTCTTCTGAAATCCCCAACTATAGAGTAGTGGATTGGTGTACCTTAAACTTATTGATCCACTTCAGTGATTGTCGTTGAATAGGTCGTTCCTTGGTCTAGGGATTAACCATTGTAAAAGGGAACTAACATATATAATTCCCAATTTCCCAACATATAAGACACAAAATTACTTTTTAATTATATTCTATATGAATTTATTTCCTATAAAAACAACATATTCCTCATTCTATGAGACATTCTCATGTGTTATTATTAACTTATTCTTGGCATTAATGAAATTGATCATTCTTGCATCCATAAAAATTTCTACCTGAACTTCCATAAAATCCCATTTTACAATTATATTTCATGTCATAAAACTATCATATATTTATATAGTAAATGATATATTTTGATTTTTGATTAGGAAAATTCATAGGGTTTCACTTTTCCAATTTTTTATCATCTGTTGTTAACATGGTTCCTTTGGGTTATTGCCATTTACTAAATCCAAAAAGTATAGTAGGATTAGAAATATCATAGATATAAATAACATTATCATTAAAATAATTTATAGAATATCTAAATACCGACACCTTCTTTTCAACGTATGACACATTAAACATCACATGGGTTATTCTTGGTTAACATCTATTTAAATAATTTATAATTGTTTATAATGATAATGTGGATCAACTAAAGAATATCCCATCGGAGTGTTTATCTAGTTATGTATTCTTAGGAACAATCATATTGCATCCATATTATGATTGACTAAATTATCAACCAATCCTTTTTTAGGTGATTACATTCAGGTGTATCTAAGTATCAGCGACATTTACTTTTCAGCATCTTTATATGGTTGATTTTTTAATAAAATCATATAATCTCTACATTACCAACACATCCTGATGTTATCCAATATATAGAATCACACATATTTTTATCTGTAATTTTATCTAAAATAATCCCTAAAATAATTAAAATCTCTCTTTGATACTTACTATTTAGAATAAATAAAACTATACATAAATAATAAAATGAATTCATGGATTAATTTATACATCCCACAAATAGTTTCACAAATTAAGAACAAAAAGGTTTATTTTCTTAGTAATTGGTTGTGTACACATATGATTATTCATCCCTTATGAAAATTTCATTATTATAATTCTCCAATAGACCCTATTCTAGATGTCTCATTTGACATAATTATACTTATTGCCTAGGGAAAAGAATCATAAGATGGGATGATATTTAATGCTCGGTAAGGGAAACATATCAACTAGTCACAAAGGATAGATCTGAAATATGAGTCAAATGGAGGCTAATGGACCATAATTAGATAATGAGTTAATGAGATCATGAATTTCAAAAAAATAACATCGGTGATCCTCATATACTACCTCATCTGAAAATATGATCAATGAATAGTCATCAAGAACATATCATGAAAACATATAGTGAATATGAAATTGATAAAACATAAATTATAATATCATTAAATATAAAAATATCATATATATTTAACTATTTTTTAAAATAAGGGTAGTTTTAGAGAATTAGTGGCACATATATAAGTATATGAAACCATTATAAACAAATCCATGTATATCGAACCTTTAAATTTATGGAAAAAAATCCAATTTTTTCATCCTATTGTTTTGTTTAAAAATATAATTGTATCCATATATCATTATAAAATGATATATATCACCATAAAAAACAAATCAGTTGGATATATAGGACCCCACCCATCATCATCCATACATGTGAGTGCCTCATTAAATCAATCCTTTCATTTTTAATATAAACTAACATTGGGGAAATGGGTTTTATAACATTTCAAAATGGTATTACAAAAAAAATATCATTTGATAGAAAAAACGTGATCACCCCAAATTATAATATATCATGTGGGTTGTAATCCAACAAAAATTAAGAAATAAGAATAATATAAAATAAATTATTAATGAAAAAAATATTTTTGGTTAAAGTCTTTTATTAATATCATCTAAAAATAATGGGATTTTTGAGTCACACTCCAAAAATATTCAGATGTAAAGGGAACATCATAAAAATATTCATTGACATTTTTTTAATAAAGAGACCATTATGTCAAATAAATAATACTGAAAAATTTAAAGTATATGATAAAATATATATAATCATCGAAAGGAGAATCATTTATGATTCATGAAAACTACTTTATAGAGAAACCCAATTCATTAATAGAATATCAAAACATTGTTCTAAAATTATACAAAATATAAGGTACAATTGAGATAAAAATAATATCAGTATCCACTAGGGATATTATAAAATTGAATGGAAGTAAAATCAAAGATATTGACGTAATATTTTTTAAATAAGATGCAAATTATTTTCAATAAAAATTTATTTGCAATAGATAATTTAATCATCAGGGACGTATACTTTAGCATGAAACATGATTGTAAAAGAATATAATGTGGAAATAAAAATTTAAAATATCATTGGGTAGATATATTATACATTAAATGTTTTTATATAAATAGAACTAATTATAGGAAAAGGGAATTATTTGGTTCAAGAAACCCCCCAATATTACACCCACAAAGTCGAGTGTTCTCTTTGAAATTATATCAAAAAAAATTATCTTTACAAATCCCAAATATTAGAAACATATTAATTTATATATCTTTAAGTAAAATTCCACTACTAATATTAAAATAAATTTTTTATTTATTAGCTATTGACAATTTTCATATTCAGGAGTTGGAAATCATTGGTGTCTTCAATTATTTTTATAATGGAATCATTATTCTACATTATTATAAAACATTTCATCATCTATAAAAAATAATATTTAATAGAAAATATATTTTAAATAATTTATAAAATATTGATTTCCATTTTTATGTTTTTGGTATTGTTTTGTAACAATGATATCAAATACAAGTCCATTTTTTGTGATTTCAATGATAAAAAGTCATATATTAATAACACAATTAGATATTAATATTATGAGACAAAAATATTTGGGACAAAATGTATATTTTTTTTTGATTTTTTTACAAAAATATATCATTCATTTAATATCCTTGATATAAAAAATACAACAGAACTCGTCTCCATGGTAAAAAAAACTTGAATAAGTGTGTGTTATAATGATTGGAGAGCAAGGAACAATTATTACAAACAGATAATAAAACATTTATATAGTCTGGGAAAAGTAATTACTATCATATTTATTCATTAAATTCATTCTTATAATAATCCACTATGGGACTTTTTATAAACTAAAATTTTTTCAATGTGGTGGTGGTAATCCGCACGTACGAACAAATAATGATTCCATTTCTCAATGATAAGAAGGAATGATCGTATATAAAAAATAATAATTTTATAATTTAATGTTTTAGGAAGAAAACCTATTTATTAATTATATCTATCTTTTCTCCCATCCTTGATATATGTTGATGAAAAATAAACCACATCGCATTGTGGTTGTGGTAGTCTGTACATTCACATGATCGATGTTTTATTGTTTTCATAGTGCATATTAGGGATTTAATATTTATTTTTGTTACTATTATAGTGAAATATTAGTATAATAATGACTCATATTTTATAATATAAAAAAATTTATAAATAATTTTTATGGAGATTATAGTAAAATAAAATACTAAGAGAATATTACACTTACATTGAATGCTTTACTTTTCTCTTGGAAACTCATTGAAAATTAAATCCTAACACATTATTAAAAATTATTATATAGGTGAGACATGGTTCAATTATAATTAAAAACGAATATTTTAATTAATTAATTAAAATTTGAGACGTAACTTCGAATGTGTGGAACTAGTATTATTTTATAAGTGAAAAAGTGAACATTTTGAAACACAATTAACTTATTAATAATTACATGATGATATTAGTGGTTCAATGGATAAAAAGTGTATAAAGACGGGGTTCAGATAGGGAAATTTTTAAACACATCTCATCCATCCATTTTGGGATATGGTAAGAGTGATTGATGGATTTTTCTATATTTTAACCTTTTTCCAAATTAAGTTTTATGTTGGTAATTATTTTTTACACTTAATAAAAATCATTAAGGAAAATATTTAATATCAATTCCTTATAACTAATTGGAACCTTTTAGTTTAAAATTTTAAATTTGTTTTAAAACAAATAATTATAATGGTTGAAAAGATTATTTTGAAATAAAAACACTTAATCATGTGAAAACAGTTTTTAGAAAAATTAAATTCATTGATTTAAATTTATACATAAGAAAAAAATTAGCATAGAAACTGATTCTAATGTCATAAAATAATTTATTATAAAAAAAATTAAATTCTTGATGATTTTGAGGAATGATAAAGTTTAATTAATCTATTTAAACACATAATGAAGGCAATAAACTCTAAAAAAACTATTAATGTGAACTTATTATTATATAAAAAATATTGGTAATATCATTATATGTGTTTCATATTAAGAATTTGGGTCCATGTATAGCCTTTGTGCCAGGTTGGGTTTCATTTTTTCATTTGGTTATTGTAATGGGTTTCTCCTTTTCCCAGTCCTCAAAAGGATATGTTTCTTTTTGTGTTCAATCAAATGGGTTTTCCCCGCACATTGACTCATTATATGATAAAATATCTTTGTAATATTATATTTTTATTCGTAAATAAATATTATATTTATTAGGATGATTCTTTATTATTATATGATATGATTATATAATTGTAAAATCATTTAAATTTAAATATTATTAAGTTCCATATTTTTTAAATAAAAATATACATTTTCTGAAATCATAAAAATATAAAACAATGTAAATCATATTTTCAGCAATTAAAAAATTGATCTTATTTTTAAAAAATTAAATTCAAATATTTGTAAATGTCTATTTTATAAGAAAATTATTAATAGGAAAAATAAATCCTTTAATTAAAATAATTTCTTTATTTTTTAATCATATTAATTATTTACTATATAAATATTTAATGATTTACCATGTTTATGTTCATTAATGATTTATTAATGAATTATTCATAACTTTTTTTGGTTATATGTCATTAGGTGTATCATGTAAAAAAAATTATCAAACATAGCATCAGTTCTATATAGCCTATTATTTGTTTCATTTTATAGAAAGAGGAATTATTATTTATTTTTCTTATATTCTAACCAATCGAAACGTTTAAACTGGACTCATGTATATGTATGGACTATGATCTCAATGAATATATGTTATTCATTTTTCATCAACACATGAAATGAATTATTGAAATGTGTATATAATTATAACATGGTATAATCCAGTCATTATTTTCATTCTAGAGATTATTTGATTATGGAAAAACTATAAGGGCCAGGACTTCTGAACTAAAATATACATGAAAAATAAAGTATTTATCACCTAAAATATATATTTTAATAATGAATTATTAATAAATGGGTGATAAGATAGAAAAATTAAATAAATTATGTTATTATATATATTATTATATTTTTTCAATTTTTTATAATAAATATATTTTTCATACACATGAGGTTCTAATGAAACTCTAACAGGATGAGACTTCTGTTAAGGGTTTCCTATCTCACATTTGTATCTGTGAGAAATATTCCATATTCATCACTTAATTATTCTTGTGGTGTATATAATTATCCTTTTATATTATATATCCTGAAACACTTTTTATTATTCATCATTAATATTTCATTTGATTTTTTTCTGTCATTTGGGTTATGATTTAAAAGTGACCAATGTTGTATGTGATTTTTGATCTTATTTTAATTTTATTTTATCGAGGATTATGAATTAATTTACATTGAATGAAATTATATAATAAATATCTAAAAACCCATTAATTTTTCCTCCTCTATGGTTATATATGGAATTTTAATTTTTTATCTCTATTTTTTCTAGTTTGGAAACTATAATATTTTAAAAAATGTTCGTAAGAAAATTCAACCTTATTTATCCTTTTTTGGATAGAAAAATTGATTCTTCAGTATTCTTGATTTCTAAATTGTTTTGAATAATGTTTTTTTAATATACATCAACGATTTTATAAATTATATCTTATCCATGTTTTACATGATTCAAAAAAATAAACAATATATTATTTTTAATTTTTTAACAAGGTATATTTTACCATATGTGTGAATAGAATCATTGTTTTAATGATTATTGCATGAATGGAATTTCGTGACACCATTAAAGATCAATTATATTATTACACCATCATTATTTTACATTTTCAATATCAATGAAATTAATTTTCTTGATATTTAGAAAATATTTGGATTTAAAGTAACAGATTTGAAAATGAAAAGGTTTTCCCCTCAATAAATGTTCTATTTTATCTTCTGAATGATTTTTTCGTATAAGATTGCATCATTTGATTTTACCTATGATTCAAAAAGTATACTATTCTCTGAAACCATCATTATTAATTCTATGTATTCTTAATTATTATTATGATTTTATTTATTTAAGACCAGTTTTGTTTTCATGGGTTTCATGATGACGAAATAATCTTTTTTTATGATCTTATATAAAACTTATAGTTTAATATTATATATTAGGTGGGATTGTAATGTCCCTAAAATTCATTTTATTATTATTTATAACATTTGTTATAATTTCTTTATGTGTGAACCTAATTTCATGATCACAATATAATGAATGGACTTGGTTTCATATCCCGAAGTGTATATATGGATCTATTTTCATGTCTAGAAGATTATTTAAAGAACTGTTTTTCTTATTCATAAGTTTAAGAGACAACATTATTTAACACCCATAACATAACGATTCAATGTTTTTAAATTATTATATATTTACAATTTTATAATCTTATGTTTTTACAATAATTATATTTTGACATTATTCTCTAATGGATTGTGACTTGATACCAATGATTATGCACTCTTATGAATATTTTATTTTGATATTTCAATGATTTTGCAACTACTAATGCATAAAAAATTTAATTTATTGGGTATTCCATCCTTATGTTGTGAATATATTCTCATAATGTTATTCACTTATATATTCCCGGATAGAAATATTTTATGTTTACACTTAATGAAAATCTGAGCTCACACTTTCTTATAATTTCCCTCCCCTTATTTTGATAGATGGTTATAATATTTATATGTCAAAAAATATATTAATATAAATAAAAATTTTCAATATGTATTACATCATTTATAAATTATGATGTTTAGGTATGTAGTTTAGAAATTGAAAAATCCAATATGGTTTTTGGTTGAGTATATATATGATCTATATTAAATATTAATCTTATAAGATGTAATATTTTTTTATGAAGATATTAGGTATCTATTATTTATTTGAAAAATTAGTATTGTATATCATTTATAGATATTGTGATAAATCATTGGTTAAAACACTATGAAAAATTTAATTTATAAGAAAACCTCTTGAATTTCTAGCAAAGTGGATAATATGAAGTTTTCATTAAAGATGCATCCTTCCAAGAATTTTATAATAGTTTTTGAATCAGGAATCGACGAAACTAGGGTATACAACTATAAATGGGTATTATTGGGTATTAACTCAATAAACATCAGTGGATGATGGGTGGTCTTATGACTACACACCTAGAAAGACACTCACAATCAACATTCTATTGTAAATTCAAATTTTCTTTATGAACTGTTATGAATTATTTTAATAGATGGTGAATATGGAAAACCAACGTTGAACATAATGCATCATATATTATAATGTATGTGTAATGATTTAATAATCTTGTGAATAATTTTCCATGATTATATCATTTCTGAATATAATTATTGTTTCTTACACTATTTATAGTCTTTATTCAAATTGATATAACCATAAGAAATCATGAGAACAAAAAATTGAATAACTAATGAAATAAATTTATTTATATGTAAAAAAATTACCTAGGAAATGGAATGAAATGTCTTTTCAAAATTCTAACCCAAAAACCTCAATCTATATTGGAAAAAAATAATATTGTTGAGAACTTGAATGAAACAAGTAAGGAGAAACTTTTCATTGAGCCTTTTATGAGACAATGTTCACCCTATTTTTTAGTCTTATAATCCACTAGTTATTGAGAAATTGATCAATGGTATGGGATAAATATTTCATAGATTAAAAATATTAGAACCTAAAAAATCTTTCTTGACAATCTATCATGTGGATGTAAAATCTGATGTAAAGTTGACACTTATCTAAAACCATAGGTAAAAGAATTAAATAAACTCCATAAAATGAGAGAAATTTAATATGGTATTCCTAAATAAATATTTCCCTTGATACATAAATACTAATACGAAGTGGTACGTTGTATAATCATGAGATATAGATGACAAATCGATTTTAACAAATGAAGAAAACAGTACATGACAATCATAGTAAACTTATCCCTTTATTATCAACCCTTTGAGAAAAATATATTGATTATTTAGTGTCCTTTAAGTAAGTAATCTAATGTATTTACGATACATTGGTAATAATGAATAGATAATTCAATGTTCCCTAATGTTATATACATATAGCTGTAACGACAATTACTATATAGTTTTTATTTATTTGATGAAAAAATAGAGATTTGTTGTATTTTCAATTGTAAATCACTAGTTGTAATGAAATTTAAACAACGTTAATTTAAAAATGATTGGGGAATCACTCAAGATTGTTTATCTAAATGAACTGGAAAATACACTATTCATTGAAAGGGTTTCTATTGAGTAATTTATTTTCAATGGTGGGTGAAAAATTTAGAAAATGAAATATTGGATAGGAAGGATTCAACATTTGAAGTTAAATATTATAGATTCATGGAAATTTGGTATTATGTGAATCAATTCCCTAATATTAGAGATAATAAGAGTGATGGGATGCGTTAACCCACTATGAAAAAGTGATTAAATGATGATTCTATGATATACTAATCATTAATGTAAAATGATAGGAGTTTTTATTTATATGTATTCAAGAATTATGTTTTAAATGTGATTTATAATTTAAATTCTAGTTATAATAATAATAAAACATGTAAGTATTATTCTAAATAAGTTTTTCTTATCTATTTTATATATTATTATGTCAATTACATCTATCACTACAGAACACAATGCAAGGAAGAAAACTACAAAAACTCACAGCCACGAGGACTTGACCCCATGACCTACTTCTGAACCCAACCCAACTATACCACCCCTCCACCAACCGTGAGGTATATGTATTTTAAAACATACTTTTAATTGAGAATAAAAACTATAACAATGATTTAATGGTAAATTAAAATCATTAAAAAACGTGTTATTTAGGAATTGATTACCATCAATATGTTACTAATGTTGAGATAATAGTGTTTAGCTAGTATAAAAGGAAAATATATTGATTTAATATTTTGGAGTTAATTTTTTGGATGATTTTTTTTATTTATGTTTTAATGTGATTTAGTGAAATTATAAATCAATTTTAAGAAAATATATAATCATAGTACTCACTTGCATTATATATGAAATTATCAATTCAATTATATTATCTGAGGATAATTGTTAAATTAAATATTGAACAAATAATGTGATAAAATCATTTTGAATTTTTAGGTTTTGAAATTCAATATACATATATTAGTAGAGTCTTAAGGATTACAATTTATTGTGAGGATTAAGTTAAAAATTGGGTTTTATTTTTAGAGATTTAGATATTAATGTATTATATATATATATATCCAAATTATATAACTTGACATATACAATTTTGTTTTGATAAATATTTATAGACCTGAACGATGAATTCTCATGCATTTATTGAACTTATCATATGTTACATGTTAAATCATATTCCTCTGGTATGAAATAAAATATTATTTAATTTTTATTTATTGTAGTAACATATGAAGTGTAAATTTATTTGGTCATAACAAAATGGTAAAATCATTCTTAAGAAATAGAAATAAATCAAATAATTATATCTTATAAAGTTATCTATATTGATATTATCAGAATACCTCAAAAAATCATGAAATAATATATTTAATTATTTCCTTCATTTCTGATCAATCAATAGCCTTTCGACCCCACACTAGTTTATGTTTTTGTGGTCATTAATATTTTAATGACCACATTTTCTATTGAAATCTATTAGTCCTTGGAAAAATTATTCCCATTGACGTCTATTTTTTAACTTCCTAAAATTTCAATACACAACTAGGATCCACACTATTTGTTCTTTTAGGTAACCTTTATGTTTCCCACATTCGTTTATGTAATGGAAATTTTATTATCCCTTTAAATGATTTGTGTTTTTAAAAAAGGAATCTGAAAATATTGAGCCATTTATAGTCATAAAATATAACAAAAGGGAACATTTTATATAATTATGGTAAAATATAACAGCAGATAATTTTATAATATACTTCTCTTTAGATAAATTCAATTTTCATAGATAGTTTTCTTGACATAAAAAATAATCTAAAAATTTATGATATACTATAAAAAAACCATTAAAATTATTTTTATGTGTAGTGTTTATAATATTTGAAATATATATATATATATATATATCTATGTGTGTGTGTGTTTTTCACATGTAAAATTAATTTATAATTTCTTTTTAAATAAGTAATCTATTCTTTATAAGGTCATTTTATGCTTCTAAAATATGTTTTCTCAAAAAATGATTTTCATTCAATTTTCATAAATAATAATAAATTTAATTTATAACCCTTTAAAAAATGATAAAAAATTAAAAAAATTTAAATCATCAAATCAAAATGATCTTATGATGATATTATGTATTTTTTGTTATAACTAATATTTCTGTGATTTCTCGAATGTTCTAATTTTTATCGAAAAATATTTTTTCATTTTAACAATTTTAAAATATCCAATTTATTTTATAATGGATTAAAATTGAAATAAATAAAATAATATTATCATTAATTCAATTAAAATCATTGCAATCTATTTTTTTGATTAGTTTTTGTATAAAATATTTATATACTTATGATTACATTTTTTTAATTTCTCGAATAGCTTTTTTTAATCACATATTGTGGGTTTAATTGTAAATTAAATAATTGAAATTTAGTGAATTTAATCTTATAAATTACATTCCATATTTATAATAATAAAAATTAATATATATTTAATGTTTCATCTTAATTTTTCTTCATTATGACTAATAATCGTGTTATAGATTTTTAACCTTCATAAAAGAGGTATAACTAAGTTAAAGTTATGAGATAAATCATAATAATATTTAGAATGCTATTAATTATCATATTATATTATTAGTGTTCTATCAAATATATTTTTTTGAATATAATAAATATATTATATAATATTATTTTGAATTTTGATACTGAATCATGATTTTTGTTAATATAAGTAATATTTTATTCTCATATAAAACAATTTGTGGTTCTATACATTTATTGATTTGTTTGGAAGATTAAATTTGGTATTTGAATTCAAAAAAATTATTAAAAATATCAATATTATTTTTAACCAATATATTATGTGAAAAAAATTAATTTCATTTTTACTTGGTGAAATGAATTTTACAATTAAGTACTCTATTTTAATAAAAATGGTTTTCACGAATTTTTTTGATAGAATCTGTGTAATTTCTTCCCTCAATTAAAATTTAATTATATAAAATGAATTCCAAATGTGGAACTATAATTTTCAAGAAATAAATTATATCTACCCTATTATTTTTTCCCTTCTAAGTAAGACATCATGGTAAAAATGATTATTTCACACTATAAACGATATAATGGGTTTGTTGTGGTTTAAATATAATATGAGGACTAAATTTTATCCATAAAAATTCCTAATATAATTGGTTCAGTTTATTTTTACCCTTTGGTATCTTATCATATAGTTTGTGAATTATTAGTTCCACATTAAATGATAAAGATATATATATTTATTTTTTATTCATTTAAGTAATTCAATGTGTGTCTTTTCCATCACTTAAGAAACTTATACCCCATTTCATAATTATTCAATAAAAAATATCCTTGTATATTATAAATGAGAAAAAATAATAATATACTAGATTCCTTACCTATGTAATATATATTATGGTATTTCTGATAACCAGACTTTCATGGAATAAGGTGTAATCCAAAAGTGGTTTCTCAATAAAGAGTTAAACCACATAAATGCATATATTAAATTTTATCTGTACATATACCTATTATTAATATCTATTATACATTATAAAATAAAAAATTCAATATAGAAAATATACATACATTTTATTATGATGACGTATTGACTATTATCCAACTCTTTTATTGTTCCATGGGAAAAGGAAACATCACTCCATCCATTGTAAGGACTATTACATCCACCAATCCGTGCATTGTTTTCATACCCACACTACAATGATGGTTATAATAATTTAGTTTATGAATATATATGATATTTTTTGGTATTAGAATTGTTCTTAAATGGTGGATTATTATTTACTTTTATTTTTTTGTCTATAAAATTATAGAAGCATCACTCATGCATATATACGAACTACCATCTCCCTGAATTAATGATATTAATTTTTCACCAACTATTTATCAGAATAATTATAAAATTTTATATAATGAATAAATATAATACTCATTAAAAAATTAATATTATTTCTATGATGTTAATTGATCAATGTAAAAGGATCGAGACTATTAAACAGAAACATTCATTAGGATTGAAGTAGTTATCAAACAAAATAGTTATTTTTATAACTAATTGATAATAAACATGAGATTATTTTATAAATAAATCATATATTGTATTATATATATATATATTATGTTTCATTAGTATATTTATAATAAATAAATATTTATTATATTGGTTGATTGAAATAAAATGACGCAAGATGAGACTTGGGGTAACAGTTCCAATATCAATTTTGATTCAATGAACCAAATGCACTTCCTCTTATTTTATATATAATTCTCATTTTATTTGATATGTCACAAATACATTAATATTATAATATTTTATTATTCCATTTATTTTTTTCCTTCATGGCTTTTATTATTTAAATGAAAATATAGAAGTAAGGGATTTGTTTTTCATTCTCATTTTTGTCGTGACTGATTTTTCTTGAATTTCAATTAAATGAAATTATATATTCCTTATCTAATAATGACCATTAATATTTATTATCCACTAATTATTTCATTAGTTTTTATATTTTATTATTATATTTCTCTCTTTAGTAATCAAATTTTTTTATAAAAGTTATTTAAGAATAGGTATTATAATTCATCCTATTTCATTCAAAAACACATTTTATATCACATAAATTATTTATAAATAGATTTCAATAATATTTTCCAATTTTATTAAATGGATTTAAAGGTTGTTTTTCCCATGTTTAAATTTTTACAAAAAAAAATATTAGAAACAATATTATTTTAATATTCTAAAAATGATTCTTTTTTACTTAAGGAGTGAATATAATCTGTAATTTTATGATTACAGTAAGACTATAATATCACAGCATTTTAACCACTAAATTTATTGAATATTACATTACAATATTATATAGTTATTTTAAAATAAAATACTTTCATTAATATTTGAGATCTATTTTGATTTTTATTTTGTGGTTTCAAAACAAAATAGTCATTCCCCGTAAAATTTTTCAAAGTGATCTTATAAAGTAGTTTAACCTCTTTGATGAAATTGATTGATATTACTAATATTTCACTGGGAATATTAATCAATGATACCATATTTAATATTTCTATAGATATTTTATTATTTTGATCAGGAAATTTTTATGAAACTGATTCACTTATCTAGGATTTTAAATAACGAAATAATTAGTGTTTTAAAGTTATTATGGTACATTGATTTTTTATTATTATGTGATTGGTTGTAATATTATAGATATCCATTTTATTTTCTAAATATGGATTAATAATAATATATTTATGTTCTTAATTAATATAATTTCATGTTTATAACATGAGGCATGGACCTAGTTTCATGCATATAGCTTTATTCATGGATATTTTTTCATGTCAATAGGTTTACATGTAGAATTTATTTTCATGTACATAATGTTAATCGTGAACCCGATTTCATGAATATAAATTAAATAGTGAAGATATTTCTATTTATACAATATCATAAGGATATAATCTAATAATTTTTTCTGCATTCTTTTTCCTTAGTTATGTTCCCTTGGATCTTGATTGAATACTAATCATTTCACACTCATAAGATTATTATCAATTGTTATGTCAAGGCATTATTGTATGGGTTATGAATAAAGATAATGAATTTATTTGGTATGAATTCACTACATTTTTATTATGTTATCAAAAACTAATTCTATTTTATGTACAATTATTGATAACTCCAATGATTGCCCTAAATATGTATCTATTCACACAATTTCATATGTTTTCCTTCCACTAGATTTTTTTATGGTTATTTCTATGTATCATATGTCAAAAATAGAATTAATATGATGGAAATTGTGGGAGATATTGTACATCCTTTATGAAATAATATTTTCGTGTATCTTGTCTCTAAACTCAATAAATCTGTATTTTTCTAGAGAATGTATAATTTTCATATATATTTAATATTCATTTAAATTATCTAATATTAATGTATCAAATGATTGAGTTTCCTCAGTGTATCTAAGATGGATGTGTATTACTACCTTCTACTCTATTTGTGACCTAGAGTATAGTAACCCCTCATTATATACAACACTGATTCGATAACCATATTCATCACAGCAGATCCAATCATTTTTGGGCACCTAATCACCATTATCATAGATTCCTCCCCACCATGAATCCTAGCATCTTAAAACAAACAATCATAATTGACCCAACATTAATCCCTTAATACTATGAACTTTTAAACTATAAGATGACCAAGAAACACTTGAAAACTGTGAACATCAAAGGGATTCAATAGCATTAAAACAAAAATCCAATCTATCTCTATTTGAACCACATGAATAAAAAATAATCTATATAATTCCAATAAAAAGAACTATAAGAAACACAATAGATGAATGTGAGTTTAATTTGTTCCACACACTAGTCACTGAAGCTATTTTTTGACATCTAAATATACACATCCATATACAAAATCATCACAATTAGAGGTTGTCAATACATATTCTTATAATAGAGAAAACTCACTAAAATACCCTTCCTAGTAGATACCTTATAAATATATCAGAAAAGAATAAAAATTAAAAAGAATACATGAGAAGAGTATGTAAGATGATGTGAAATTAGCTAATATGAAAAACCTTATTGATCTATAATAATATGATAATTCCCATTTTACTCTGGAAAAACCAAAATAAATCTACCACTCTCAGTCCTAACTATGTGGATTCATCCTATATATTGGGTATAACCATCCTTAGTGAAGTATTATCATGAAAAAATGTTCCTTATAATGAATGAAAAACTACTTTTGAAGTAGAATATATAGTAACTAATGAATTCTGATGATAATTATTACCATTTCGTGAGAATTTTTGATAAAATAGTCAGTGGTGAGTTGTCTCAAAAAATCTTAAATATGTAACCTATCTCTCCGACCAAAAATGTTGGGTGGAATGGAATACTTCTTGAGGACCCAAGTAATTTAGTGAAATAGTTCCAATCAAAATTACCTAAATGTTCAAGATGAATGGAATTATCATTCAATCCTAAATGAAAATGATAAATTGCACTCATCATTTGAGTATAAATGGTTAGTTTAAACTAGGATTGTTATCATGGAATAAAAAATAGTTTAAATTTCAACATTCATTAAGATTCAAATTTTTTTGTTGAACACTACCCATATTATAATCCTACATGAAAAAAAAACTAAACATAACTCAAGTATAATAAAATAATCGTTTATATTTTTTTATTAAAATTTATATAGATACATCATTCAAAGGAAAAATGTTGTATTATAATTAATGAAATTGTTGAATATAGAATCCAAAAAATATTGAGGTATGTTCCTAGTCCAGAGATTGATGAATGTCATAAATATCATTTTTATTGGAATTGTGAAAGAAAAATCCATGTAGAGATAATTATAATAGTAATGCATAAGAGTGTGGCATGAAAAAGAAATCATGTGATTGTAATAAGCGGTGAGATAGATAAGGATACTCCTAAAATGGTGAGATTCACTCTACCACAGTGTGAATTCATGGATAATGTGATAAACACCAAGGATAATGTTTCATAGATAAGGAATATAGATTCCAATATAGAGGAGAATCAAAGATGAATGATGGATGTAGTAGATGTTTGTATCCAAGAGAACACATGAAAATCTAGTGGTGAACACCAATAAGAATAGATCATCTAAGTTGTGTTAATGTCACTAGAGAATAATAAAATAATGGTAATTACTAAATAGGGACATCAATATATGTGTGATTATGGATAGATACTTAAGATAATAAAGGGAGAAAACATTGGGTTGTTGTAATATATATGTTTAATATATGAAAAAGAAGTTGAGGGACCATGATAGAAACAAATATATGATGAGGGGAGCGATCAACATGAGATTATACAAAACATTGGATTTACTTGGCACAAATACTATTTAGGTGGAATGTTCCCAAAACATATACCAAATATATGAGGTACTGCTTTTATATTTATAGGTAATAATAAAATATATAAATCATATATAAAGGAATATTTCAAAATAAAATTACGTAAAATAATATTGTCCATTACAATCATTCACTACTCAATCTATAATATAGTATTTTCATAGAGTTTGAAACTAAAATTACTTTTTTAATAGATATATGAGAGATATGTGCATGAAATCCTTGATGGATGAAAAATTCTAGGAATCATGCTAGGTCAACACACACAAAAACAGAACCAATTAGAAAGGATGAGTCAGATGGTTTTTTTATCGTGAAACATATGCAATCTAATGATAATGTAATAAAAGTAAAATTAAATAGAAAAGGTAATATATATCTTAGGATTGAGATTATTTAGATTCAATATAAGTGGTAGATCATAATGATTATATATATCTATTACATGACTGTAATGTGATATGAAAACTATATATACGGATCAATACATCACATCGATGACTTTTTTAATATAGTCTATGTTATGAAAATAATTCATCAAGGATCAATGATATACCACATATATTAGTGAAAATATTATAATGCAGCAAAGAACATGATTTTTATTCATGACAGATAATATATTAAAAAGACTACGATGGAAAAGTACAAGAAGATAATGTAATGGGGGATGTAATTGAACAATGTAATATACTCTAAAACGGGTGCAGTGAATCTATATGTCCCATTAATAACAACACTATAAATACATAATTGAACTAATATAATATAAATATATATATATATACATAATTTAATAATCCAAAATGCTTAATAATAAAACTACTTTGGGAGGATTAACAGATTATAATATTAATAAATTATTACATGTGAGGTTTCCCAGGAGGTTGTACTCATTAACAATTATGAATGGAATGGTTGTAAAATGTTGTTATTGGCTACAAACATAATATGAGAAGGCATATGACATGCAATAATACGTGTACTAAGAAACAACTAGGGTAAATGGATTGGGGTTTTTTGGTAGAAAGTGTGTAAGATCTTGCAGGAGTAGCATAAGAACATTCGGTAGTGTATCATGTGAATAATAGTGGGAATCTATGCATCTTAGGGTAAAAATTTACCCCACAATGGGTAGAGAAAAAATGATGATAGAGTCAATATAGGATTTAAGAATCTATTTTATGATTTTTATGAATGGGATATAAATTCCATATATCTTAAATTAATGTTTATTCCCTTAAATTATATTGATAAATAAAGATATATCATGGTTTAGATAGGCTGGAGATATAAAATTAAAAATCATTGAATGTGAGTAAGTGTATTAATCAAAACAAATATCTACTAACGCCCATATAAAAAATTCATTTTGAAAATATAAAAATTCCCATGAAATATACTAATTATTTACCATTCCACTCTTCCTCTGTAGTGTAATAAATACAATATGGATGCCAGTGATGTACAAGATGTAAGAAAAAACCATAATAAATGGTATATACCTATGTTTATTTATTTATATGAACCACTGTAAATGTTTAGTGGATTGTTTCTGTGGAATAGTACATGTCTCCATGGTGTACCAAGGGTTCAAAACTCCATATTTTAGAAAATAATCCTTATTGTGAAAGATTTATTGTTGATGAACAACTAGTCTAACTATGTGACATAACCATGTAGGGTTGGGGTATCTCAAACAGATTTGAGGAAATGGTCCTTTCATTGTTTGAGAACCATTTTGGACGTCAAATAAATTACTTTTCCTATATACCTTTTGGAGTAAGCATTCTCACAGGCAATGACTTATTTTCCAAACCATGTATTTTCCTCTAGAAGGCCATGTGATCATGCCACCATTTGATTGAGGAAACTCCAAGGGATTATCATGGTTGTGATAAATTGGGATAATATACTAGGAAGTTCATGAGGCTTAGTCCCCTCTTGTGTAGAGTGAGAGAAACATTTGGCCAATATTTTGGCGAACCATGTGGCCAAACATTGTTCCTCTTATGAAGTGGTAAGATGTCCTTTATTATATCATGGGACTCATGGTGCATCCCCTGATTTAATCCACTATTTGACTGCCAAATATTTGTGTAAAGAACCAGGATCCCCCTCCTCCACCATGTGTGATTATCAATAAATATTGGGCCATTTGAAGTGTCATTTAGCTGGAATCTAAGATCAAGGTAAGTCATCCACTATGTTTCCTTATATTTTCAAGAACAGGATTGGTAAATTGTTTCCTCTCTATCTGAAACTCGTGAGCCCTAATTCCATTAGGTTTTTTCTTGGTGTTTTTTAGATATTTTAGTTTAAATTACTATCTATGTATGGATTTATTATTGTCTATGGGCATGAAGGAGGTGTTATATAATCTTTTTACTATATTATTGATGTTTTATTAATTGTATGTAGTTTTTTTATGTATAATCCTTGTTGTGGTTTAATGTCCTTTTTGTGGAAATGAATTTTTGGCCTTTAATTATTTAGTGAGACCATTCTCGAACACAGTTGGGACCCTTGATGATTCGACAAGAAAACCTAGGGATTCCTATGTGTTATTCCAAACCCATAAAATAGGTCAAATGTATTAGAAAACATTGAGATATCATAATTTTGAATGTAAATTGGTTTTAATTGTAAATTTTTAAGTGGTCATAGTAAATTAGGTAATTAAAATATTTATATTCAAGGGTATGTGAAATGTCTATGAAGATTTTGAAATGGATAAAATTATTTGTTTTGAATAATTATTTGATTATAGTTTTCATTGAAGTATAATTATGGTTAAATTAAGTGATTATTTTTTAAAGACTGACAATTTTTTAATTGGTGTTTTATTAAATTCTGAAACGGGGGTTTGGAGTATTAGGCTGTTGCTAGTTTTAAGGGTCTGTTAGGATCCTAGAGAATGATGAATGATTTAGGGAATTAGATATTAATAAATAATGTGATAATGATGGAAATAAATGATAATGGAATGGTTAGTTATGTTAAACATGATGTGTTGAATAAATATTGGATTTATAGACTGATGCCCCCTCTTTTTATCTAGTGACTATTGGTATTGGAATGTTTGACTACTGCTCTACCTATTTGTTTTGAGAAGACTAGATTTATACTCTAGAAGATATAGTGCATCGATATTTTTATATGATGGGGTGACACTCTTAACTCTATAGGGATAGACATGGCATTTCATATCATGGATGGGATTGACATACATGATGTTCTAAATCCAAGTTGTATAATTTTACAAATGCTTATTGTTTTTGACTATTTGAACCTATATTAAATGAATGTGAGGGTAGTACATGATGATTAGAATCCTGGTTGTATTCATTTACTGATAGTCCATGAATACCAACCTATTAACCCTATATTAAAAGGATGGGATGATGAGAGATGATGTTATAAATCAAGGTTGGAGACATGGATTGATGCCCATTTTTTGGTGACCAGGAACATCTATGATATAATAAATGGGTATGTGGATAGATTCAACATTGTGAAAATAATTATGGAAATGATAAATGAATTCCCCCTTGTGAACAAAAATGGTTGACCCCTATGTTATAAGGAATATGATATGACATGGCTTGAGAAGGATATATTGGTTGGATGACTCGTTGGGATTCAATGATTCAAATATATAATTAGAAAATTCTTAGTTAAGAATCATATTAATTTTCTTCATTATTTATTCATTACAACACATGTAATATTCATGTATTATTCATCAAAATAGAATTTTACAGAAAAAATTATTGGTGTCCTACTAAGCTGTACTCACATCCTTCTTATGCCACCATGTCACTTGGGTACTAGATTATATGCTACATGTTTTTAGTTAGAGGATCCAGACAGAAATATGGGGGTGGTTTAGGTATGGGATGACAGGATGGGGCATGGTATACCCAGACTTGGTTTGGAATTGGGAAATTTTTGTGATGTTTTATAGGATTTGGTAACAATTATTTTATTTGTAAATCAACATAACATTTAGAGTACACATATCATTATTTTTTAGTTAATCCATTTGGTTATTAATAACACCTATTGTATCCAGTCTATCTATATTTCCCACCAAATTCTTCGTCAATTTATATTAATTTTCATACTTATAGTGATAATAATTTATACTCACCCCATTTTTTCCATTAGACTATAACAGCCAGTCAACAGCATAGGGCATATAGGGGGGCATGCCTAAGGACTTCCAGCACAATAGCCCAGGGAACTGGTTCTCATAGAATATTTTATTAGATGATACAAAGTTTTATCATAAGAGGTTTCTATTGTCTTAAACGTTTTTAAATGTAGAACAAATGATATGATCTTTTATTTAATTAAAATGATCCCACAACTTTTTTCTGGAAACCCCACACATGGGGAAAACCCATCATTTCACTGGGTGGTAATCCATGTTTTGTTTTGGTATTTTAACTTTAATTATTGTTTCTACCCTGACTAGTTATCATGTATTTGGTATTATTAGTTAATAATGTTTTATCTCTTATCCTATAAAAAAATAAGGTTTTAGGTTTCATATATCATTCTAGGAACATTTGATTGATATGTTATCAAAATGTTTCTTGTGAGTAACTTCTAATGAGTATGATGTTTAACAAAGGACCATGAATTTTGTAATGGAATAAAGCTAGGATATTTCAAATTTTTGGTATATAGAATTTTCAAAAATATGAATTCATGGTTTTATAAAAGAAAGGATAAATAAAGTGGAATGTTTAACTATAGAAAATTTTGAGATACTAGTAATTGGTAACTCATTTTTTGTTGAATAAACATTTTAGGGATGTTTTTTCCATGAGAGTACTCTAGTCTTGAGAACATGGGTTATGGGATATGAGACCTTGGTTATTTGGATGAGTTAGATAGTAGGGTGTTTCAGGTTGTGACTTCATTTATTATGTAACCATGAGGTGATGAGTCGTTGTGTGGTATTGTGAATGTTGTAATCCTTTTCGATTGTAAGAGTATTATTTGTGCATTATATTATGATTTTTTTTCATAGTGTACGGTTATATTGATATTGGATGTGTCAATATGGGAGTAATTCATATAGTTAGCTGTTTAACGGATGCATCATACATGGTGGGTTTTGAAATGAATGTGTGGGTACATACCATGGGAATCAACTTGTTTGGCGATAGATTTTTATAGATTATATGTATAGATATTGCCATTTTCTAGAAGAGACTCAATATTAGTAATTGCTTCCATTTGACCTTCCAGTAAGACTCATGAGAGGGGTTGGATGGGATTCGAGTTCCTTTAGGTTCACAAGGCACATGTGGATGTTTTTTGGGAATTTAAAGATCATGAGTGTTATTCAGAGTTAGATTTGTTACATGATAGATGTAGTCAGGATTTTGTAATGAGAATTTTTCATTCCATATTATCTATTTATATGTGAATAACTTGGATTTCTCTAGATGGATTTATCAATGGTTTTGAATGGGAAGGAATATTCGAGTTCTTGAAACTATTTTTTGACATTGTTCGATGTAGGAAATTATGTTCAGCAAAGATGGACTAGACATGGAATGATTGAGCTTGGATAGAATCATTGGCTCTTGTGGGACAATAACAGTGATCGGTGGCCAGGTGGTTAGAGAGGGGGGTTTTCGATTATTTATGTTGTTGGATGGGTATATACATTATTTCACTAGTCTGATGAGGCTGGAGGGTCATAAGTCTTGGTTTCCTGCTTGAGTATGCCTCAAGCATATATTCAGCGATGTAAATCACATTATGGTCGGATTTAGGATTAGTGAATGGCCACTGGAAATCACGGTTTTTTAAAAGGTTATTATTGTTGGAATGATATATAATAAACAATTCTATTGGAATAAATGAGTTCATGGTTATGAAGGATGTTCTAATTTTATTAAGTTAATCTTAGGTGATTTTCACCAGCTTATTAAGAGACATATTTGTTTTAGGATAGGTGTTATAGGCCATGTGTAGTGTGGGTAAAATAGTGCGATTGGGAATATTAGTTCATATATGTATGAAAAGGATCATTTTTTCATTGGTGGTTTTAGGTTTGTGAGTTTGTATTGTATCGTAAAGTTCATTTATTGAGGAGACACCTAATTGATGTGAGGTCTGAGTACATGGGAGGATTTTAGCAAGACACTGAATGAAAAATTCACATCCATGGTATATGATTTTTTCTTCTATTCATCAATGTAATTAGGGTAAAAATCCAAAATATAGATGACTATTACCAAAATATTAACATCATCTTTGGAACAATGAGACAGAATTGTTTATACACCAAGGTACATAATGATTTGATTTTGGTGAGATAGAGAACCTCTTGGAGGTTTCATTTTTTGAAGCAGTGTGAGTGGAACTCGTGAAGGGTTGTTTTCCATCAACCATATTTGGGGAGGCCCTTGGGATGGAAAAAATGATAGTGAATTACATACAAGTTGTTTATGAAAGATATGAATGAGAAATACATTGCATGTTGTTTTCCACTTGAGTAAGGGAGAGGGGGCCACATCCACTTCATTAGTTTAACAGTAGTTGGGTTGTTGGCTTTGTGGGTCAAAGTAGATTCACTAAAGTAGAAGCAATAAAATTCCTAATATGTGGATTGATTTGTCAGACATGTGGGTATGATGCTCATGCTATATGGATTGAAGAAGTTTGTAGTTGACAGTGGGATGGACTTAGTGGAATCAATATATTTATGAATAACTAATATTGTTTGATTCGATATTTCTCATACAATTCATTTTATGATTAATGTTTTGTAGCTGGATAACCTATAAATTGTCTTACAGATCAATGTTGTGGTAAAAGAAACATGAACATATTATGATGGAGGAGCATGTGTGGGATTTGTAGATATTGACAGTTGTTTTGAGACTCTAGAGCTTTTAACTATATTATATCATTATGATTCATGTACAAACATTAGTGGGTGTGATTCGTTCATTGAGGAGACACATGTGTTGTGAATACATTGCGATCTTGTAAGGTGGAAACACATCAGATTTATAGACTGATCACTTATAAGATGACATTGGTGGGGATATTTTGACATGGGTTAATGTTTGGAATGGGAGTTGTGGGTTAAAACCCTCCTTTGGATTGACATCAAAGAAATTAAATATTTATGTTGGTAATGATATTGGGTTTTTTTATGGGAAAAATATTTTTTTTATTTGTTCATTGATGGAGTATGTCCATAAATTCTATTGGGATTTAATTAATTAGGTTAGGTACCAATATTTATTGGTGATCTCATCGGTATTTGGAGATAAAAACATTGGAACAATGATAAGTGAATGTTAAGAGAGTTATTTAAATGATTATTTGGGTATTTAATATGGAAAATGTGAATAACATTATCAATTGGAGGATTTATGATAAAGATTATGGTAGGGAGAACCCTAACAATTATGAGGGACCAAATGATAATTTATCCAATGATTTTTTTAGGTGGAATCGTTTGATCCCCATATCAATGTTTCATTTCCAATAGTGATCTCGAGCAAGTGTTTTGAGGTTTGTGGTCTTCAGTTAGATGTTGTGATATGTTTGTGCTTTAGGTATCCAGTTTAGGAAGAGGCAATTGGGATTTGAATCATGAACATTAATATGTTTGGGAGTGTGGTTGGATCACTATGTTACACTTTGAGTGATGTTGATAATGGGTAACAATATGAATTTTGGAAACAAGAGTGTTACTGTTACATATTTTATGTCATGAGATGTTTAGAGGAAAGGGCCAGTAAAGTGTTAGTTGGCTCATATTGGGTGGTCTGGTCTTAAGATCAATGTTTTCTTCGATTTATACTTCGAGAGGGTGACCTTATATTCCTTAAGGGTTTATTATTGTCCATATTGGGTCTGAGGATTATGTGTCCTTTGAGGAGAATCAGGTTATTTCAGTGGAATATATTAAATAAAATTCATTTGGGTAGGGTAGTTTATATTTTTTGAATACTGTTAAAACTCACCTGTGATAAGGAAGAATAATAGGGGAAGAAATTAATGGGTGGGTCCTATGGTCATACCATATATCATGGAGGATTAGAGATTTTTGGTAATATAGATTGAGGATAAACTAATATATGTTGGGGTAATTGTATGATATCTACCTTCAAAAGAGGTATGAAAAATTTTAAATTTTTTATAATGTTAATTTAATGTAGTAATTGGAAAATTTATGGGGAAAAGGACATGTCTTGATGGTGTCCTAGGGGTTCTATAATTGAATATGTGGAAAATATGGAAAACCATGAAATTTTTAGGGATATTACATTATTCGTTTAACTCTATCCCATTACCATGTGGGGATGGGGTGTCTAAGATAGATACACTGATTGGGTTTTTAGAAGGTTTGAAAACCATTTGGCCCTTGAACTAATCCAATATGTCTTTGTCAATATGGAAAAAGACAGACACACGAGCACCAAAAAGTTTTTCAAACTGCGATGATGCCTCTTAGAGACAGTGTGTTCTTGTCTCCCTTGGATCGAGACAAGCCTAGTGGATTATAATTATAAAGACCCTGACCCCATTTGTATAAATTCAATGCCTTACGTTCTTCCATTGATATATTATAAAAGGAAACACATCCAGAAAGACCAAACAATTCAGTAGTTTGGTAAAAACTATATACAGAACTATGAAATTACATTATATCTTGAAAATGAAAAACAACATTGTAAATCATCTGTTGAAACTCATATCCTAAAGATTATCCATTCAATATGGTCATAATATACCTCTTCGTACCAGGGATAAAAATCAACATAATATATTGGTGATATCATATTGTCAATAAGGGAATACCATACCATATAAGATATTTAAAATAAGTATAAAATTTTAAGACAGTGTATAAAAATGAAATACAAAATTTTTAAATAATATCTTGAGAATAATATGTGAATAATAAATCATATGATTCCATATAATCCCTCACATGGATATCCTAATAGTTGAATAATAACAAATAATAACTATAACTAAACTCATATTGAGGGAATGCATAATGATGGGCATCTTAACATACCATTAAGGCCCCAACCAACATATGAGAAAAAAAATGTTTAAGGCCACCACCACAACCATATATGAAAATAAATGGTAAATGCCTCACATGAGTCCATATCTGCTTTGTCTCCTGATATCTACCTATGTATCAATGTTTTATAGAGATCACCATCTTTCATTTAATATGTATAATTCATTCTTAATATCAAAATGGTGAATCATAACCAATATAATAACTCTTATTAAAAATAGCATATGAAATTTTAATACATTAACCATAAACCATGAATGGTATCAATATTGTACATCCATAGTCAAATATATCTTAATCCTTTCAATAAAATATGATAGGTTATATCATAACAAATCAACCTCAATTGAGGAAAAAATACAATAATGTATGTTCTCACAATTAGAATAATGTAATAAAATAATAATAAACTACTTGTTAGAAATGTACTTTTTCTGTAGAAATTAATTTTAAAAGGGCCTCAAAATTTTAAATGAAAAAAAATCTTAGTTAAAATATATTTCAATTTTTAAGGAAATCATCAAATCATTAAGGCTCCATGACAGTGGTTATATCTTCTCATTCTGTATAAGTTAATGAAAACATTCTTTTTGAACATTTTTAAAAATTAAAAATGGACCTCTAAAATATAATAATAGAAAGATTCCTTTGAAAACATTTTATAAAAAGTAAAAAATAGTAAAATTAACTAAAAATAATTTTAGAATAATAATAAGTACATTTAAAAAAATATTTTTAATAAACAATAATAAGGATGAAAAATATTCCCCAATTGATACATGTGTATATACAACCTCAAATTATAATGAGATTGGGAAAATTAACGTATAACTTTTACATTCTATTAGTTGAGGATGTGATAACCTCCTATATAGTTGTTAAATAATGTTATTAAATTATACTAAAACCATATATTTTATTTACTGTATCATATATTATCATCATATTTTGTTTTATTTATAATGTTTCATTATTACCATTGTATTTACTTTTAACAGATTCATTTTCCTATGCATCTTTTATCATGTATGAGCTATTTATTATAAATATGATATAAATTCCTCAAATACCAAATGAATTTAAGATCGTAAAAATTATATTTACTCATCTTAGACCTTTTTTAATCATTCTCCAATGGATGACCTTGAGAATGATTCTCATTGCATCATGGAGACGTTATGACATACGTGCACACGAGCAACAATATCATTCCCTTGATATTAATGCAATAATGGTTATTCATCGTATATTAGACATACAGATTAAATTTCATTCCATAATTATTATTTATATACATTATATTAATTATTAAACCCATTCAAATAATGTGGTGATGAAAAAAAATTATAGCACGGTAAGAAGACTATACGTCGTAAGCACGCACAGATGGTGAATGTTTTTTTGTAAGATGGATAAAAGGGGGAATATGGTTGTCACATAATCATAATATCATCTCAGTAAATATATATTATACATTTATATTTTTTAATATGTAAAAAACATAGGATGGATATGTATAAGAAGAAAATAAATTAAATAATTTGGTAAAATGATTACCTCTCTTCAGTGGAATTCCATTGGATCTCCACGTAGGGTTACTACGGTTAGTCTTTTTGAAAGAACAGTACCTGCATAACATAAATAATAATTATTCCTAGTGAAATGGGGAGATTTTTGTTGACATATCAGGATTAAGGTGGTGTGAGGACATGATGGAGGATGTGTCCGTTTATATGGGAGGAGAGGTCACTTTAGGAATATCTCAAAAAATTAAATTAATGTAAAATATTTTCCAACTCCAAAAGGAACCCTAGTGAGGAATTTTACATATATTATTATTATGAGTCTTAATAATCTAAAAAGAATTTTTTTTATACAATTTTGTGTCACAATATTAACCTTACATTTTGGATTTATCCATTATTTAAACTCTTTATCTCTTATTGTGACAACTTGGTTTTTCACACTATTGGGATATTATTGTTATATTATAATATCAAGAAACGCCAAGGGGATCATAGATGAAGTATTTGAAAATATTAAAGTTACTTGGAAGAATTAATTTTTGTATGAACTAAATATCATTTTATTAAATATTTTTTAATTTACCTTATCATTTATGATAATTTTGATACTATTAGTTATTTAAATTTTTAAAAATAACACAAAAACATGATAAATAAAAGATAACACTTCTAATATAAATATATATCTAGTCAAAGTCATCAAAAAAATTATATTATGTAATTAATTATTTAAAATTTTATTAGTTCTAGTATTTTTAATATCATATATTTTATATTTTTATTAATTACACAATTATTGTTTCATTATTATTAAAGTCATTAATTAAATCGTTTTGAGTCTAAAAATTTAAAATAATTTGTCATGATTAATATAAATTTATCATCCTACATATTATAATTTATAATCAAATTTATCTTATGTATAACCCAATTTTAAAACTGATTTAGTCATTTGAATTATGAGTATACGATTTTTATCATACAATTAAATAAAATATTATAAACTTTTTATTTTTTCCCATGTGGCATAAATGTATTTAAATTTTTTAGTAAGGGTTAGTTTTATCTAGACCCTCCTATCAAATGAAATTAGGAAAAGTTTTATGGTAATTTTTTAAAAAAAAATATAAATTTAGTTCCTCAAATTATCGGATTTACCCTTAACCATCGTAAAAAAATACTAATTTCACTATTCATAATATACAAAAATTTAAGATGATAATAATATACATAAAATATAATATTTAATAATACCATTTATGCATATTTTTTCAAATTTTATTCAATATAGTGGACAAATTAAATTTAACAATAATCACATATATGTGGATTAAAGGTGGCCAAAAGAGATGTTCAACAGTTCAATACATTTTTATATCTAATTACAAAAATAAAAATGATTATGATGGATTAAATTGTATTAATATAGGTATAAGTGATATATTGTGACATTAAAATTAATTTAATCTCTAATAAGTATTTAAATGAAAAATGAATTTTTGAACTATAATGTAATATTTTTTATAAATCATCAAAAAAATGAAACTTCGACGAAAAATACGAAAAATACAACCTATATTAATTTTTATATTCTGAATTTAAAAATAAATTTTATTTGGAAAGACAATATTTATTATGTTTTTAAATTTTATTTTTAAAATAATTTCACTATTAAAAGGTTATTGAATTCCTCTTTAAAATATATTTTATATACATAAAATCACATTTTTTATAATATGATTGTAAAGAAATCAATGAATATAAATATTAAAATTATATTTAACATACATAAATGTTAAAATTGTGTTAATACTATTCATGACTACTACTTGAACAGTTTGTTTCGAAAATTGTGGTTCGCTCTTTTTTGATGTTGTGTGCATCACTATCAATGAAATTTATTTAAAAAGAAAATAAACCATGAAATATTATTGTGTTTCATTCTTCCCTCCTTCAAATAATTTGGTCCTTAAAATTTCAAGAATATCACCTCAAAAAAGATTTTTTTTCATCATCATAAATTATTAGTTATCCCATGTCACATCTTTCATTGTTGACTTTCCCCAAATAACCTTTACCAGTCGAGTCATTAGATTCATCAACACATTTTCTAGAGTATCAGGAATCATGATATGATCTTCAAAATAACATTGGTGAAGTTCTAGTTCTATTTATTCATATTTGGGTACATGCATTGGGTATTGCATGTATTTTTATTATTAGTGATACATGGAACACATCCAGAACATTGCAGAGGTGTGGAAGCATTTATAAACGATAAGATACAAATATGATTTGTTTCAGAATATCAAAAGTTCTGATGTAACAAGGAATTATTTTTCAATTATTATCATATATTTTAGTACTCTTCCATGAATATACCATAAAAAACATGATCTCAAACTTGAAATTCAAAATCCATCCATCTGCTATTAGCAAAGAAATTTTTTCTGCATTATGCTTCATTAATATGGTTTTGAATAGTATTCACCTTTTTTGAGGTTTCCTTGACATATTTCAGGATAATAAGTTTCATTTCATCTTATTCATCCAAACAAGTTGGTGTACATCATCTCTTTCCATAAAACTCTTCATATGGTTCCATTTAAATACAACAATGGAATCTATTATTATAATAAAATTCAACTAAAGGAAAATATTGATCCCACATGACTTGAAATTCATGTTAGAATGATATCAAAATGTCTTCTAATATTTGAATACTTCATTCTGATAGTTCATTAGTTTGAGGGTTTTATAAAGTGCTCAAATAATGCATAGTGTTATAGGCTATCTGAAGACATTTCTAAAACAATTAGTTAAAAAAAGGATCATGATCAGAAAAAATCAATTGAGGTAGACCATGAATTTAAACAACTTCATTAATATAAATCCATTTTTAGTGTTCAAGAGGTTATTCTTCTCTAATATAAAGAAAATGTTCTGATTTGTTAAGGCGATCAACAGTAATCCATATTATATTATTATTTTTTTGGAGTATTTTGTATCCCTGTGAAAGTTTCCATCATAATATCATCCCATTTCAGCACAGGTATATGAAAAAGTTTCATGAATCCTCTATGATGTTATCATTCCGCCTTCACTTATTGAAAAACTAAAAATCTTGACACATAATCAACAATATCCCTCTTTACATCGTCCCACCAAAAATGTTCCTTCAAATATCAATAGTTATTAGTTTCAGCTGGGTGTATAGAGAGATTTGAGCTCCGAAAATCATCCAAAAATTCAATTATTATAGTAGTTTTAAGCGAACACAAATCAATTTCTGAAAATTTAAAATAAAATCTTCATATTTAAATTCTATCAATCTCCTATCATTAAAATCATTAAATTTGTTTTGAAAATCTTTATCACCAGACTAAGATATTTTTATCCATTCTACTAATGAGGGTTTTTCATCCATTTTAAAACATTGTTCTATTTCACCTTCACTAATAATTACTATGTCTATATTTATATGATCCATGAATATTGGATCCCTTTCTATTATAATTTATTTAGTACCTCATGATCCTTTTTGATCAATTCATCTTGCACCTTATTTTACTTCACTGGGTTGAAGTGGGTTTTTAAATAAAACCCCTTTATTAGATTTACCAATATCCTTGGCCTCATATTGGGTATTTCTGTAAGAAAATATATTTAAAACTTTTTTGATTAGTATATATCTCACAACATTCCCCATAGAGATAGTGCCTTTATGTCCTTAGATCAATTATTACTACTACTAACTCAAGATAATGATTTGGATATTTCTATTCAAGAGTTCTTAACTACCTTTACATATATTAAATAAAACTATAATTCTTCATAAAGACACAACCATATCTTTTCTTTGATTCATCACTCTAAATCAAAAATCCTCCATTCCCTGGTGGTAATTTAAAAAATTGCTCATTGCCTAATTTTATATAAAATTACAAAAAATAATCATCATATTCTATTTTCAATTTTAATTTATCCCTTACACATGTGATCTTAGTTAACATGTTATCCAGTCAAGAAAAATTATGAATGAAATTCCAATAGTAACTTGATAAAGAAATGAAACAGCCTACCTATGTTATGCTCTTATGTGCAATCAGTTTTTGTATTGGGTATGTCTTTAATTGATCAATATAGATTCCATTAATTGAGAAAATATGCCTAACAAAAGATATTTCATGATTCCAAAAATAACACTTTCTAAATTTACCATATAATTCATCCCTCCTGGGAGTCTCATGAATGATTCATAATTGATTTCCATGGTCTTCATAGAATTTATAATACCCCAAAATGTCATCAATTAATAAAAAAATAAAATGATCATAGATATGACAGGTCCAAGGTGGTCCAATGTCCGGACCACCCCAAGCCTACCTCAGGTAGGCCTGGGGCTGGCTACTAGCTTCGGGTAGTAATATCCCATAAATGGGAAGCATTTTCCTTAGTACAAGAACACATGCAGTAATCACTAAGCCCCAATCTTGAAAAAATTAATAAAATAAGCACACATACACTAATATACAAACCACATAGTATGAAGAAAGAAAAACGGGAATGAAAACATGTCACCAAAAAAATCCCACCAAAAGAAAGGGTCTGACAAGTTAATGTACAAGATCCAAGAACTCATTCAGTAGAAAACCCTACCAAAATGGTAGGTGTATGGCATATTTCTGAAGTTGTAGAAGCACACCACATCCACTTGATCACTCTAAAAACCACCTATTCCCGGTCCCGTAGGATACCATCAAATCATTGATCATCTACCAAAGACAAACCCATGCGGGAAGAGCCCATTCCGAAGAGAGTAAAACAAATACTCAATAGGACACCCCAAAACCAAAAAGGATACCACAATATAAAATACACCAATTACAATACAATTGAAATCAATAGTAGTTTACATAATATCTTTTCATGATCACATAGAGAGTGTCGATAAAGCGCAAATTGTCTTTGGTGCCTAGAGAGTCAGTTTCGGCATACAGAGCATCGTTGGTGTTGCATAGAGCATTGATGGTGCACATAGCATCAATGGTTGTGTACAAAAAATCGATGATGAATGGATAATCACATTGAGTGGATAGATCATTGAGGTCAGTGTATAGAGCGTCATCGTCGGTGCACAAAGTGTCGAAGGTGCACGGAGCGTCTGGGTTGGAAAACTAAGCGTCCAAGGGTCATAATCCCTTAAAATGCATATCCACCAATTAATGTAGACACCATGTTATGTCGACACAGTGTTTTGAAAACAACAGGTCTCTACTATCCATAGGATTCTATTCATAGCAACCTTTAACTTGGATAACCTAATTCTCAAGATAATTTTTACAATCCAACATCTACAAAAATTCCCATTGAGGATCTCAATAGTATTGCGTCATTTTAGGCGTCCCAACACCACAAATGTATCATAAAATGGACAAATATTTTGGAATTTATGGCCAAAATAGTGAAATATATCTTACTTGGTCCGGGTCCGGCCTAACCCAGTCGGACTCCCCATCCAAACAATGTCTTTCCAACCCGACCCAATCAGACTTGGTCGGTTAGGGATAGCCCGAACAAACCTGTCATTAGGGTTCGCTAGTCTACCAAGGAAGGCCTAATTCATGCTTCCCAGACCGCATTGTACGGGCCGCATTATCTCCAACAGGCATTGATTTTCTAGTTGCACCTTCCCTAAGCTCACGTGGTCACCCAACCGTGGGCCTTGTGCCCCCCTGGGGGACAAAGCAACTGGTCCTCTTCACCAGTGTACACATGTGGTAGAGTCATGAGTTATCTCCGCAATGTGGTCCTTTGTACCGGGTCTGCTGCACCGCCACACAATACATTCCCAGTATAGGCCATCCTACTGTCATGGTCCTGTATGGACTATAGGATAATACTTCCATCGGCCCCCTACTAACATCCTACCTGTAGGGTCCTCTTGGATATACCACATCACTGGGCTGGTGGTGCCTCTTCAAATGGTTGAGTTGGTTTATTTACCTCTCCACTCCCCACAAAAACTAATGGAACCACTTCCTCATTCCTCTACATCATACTACCACCACCATTTTCTGTCACGGGGTCAGATATCCATCACAGATCGTGAATCACAAAAAAATGAGGAATAAGGGGAATTAAATCATAGGAGCACCAAAATTGGATATATCTGGTCTGTGTTCATGTATTTCTCTATCCATCCATGATATGTTTGAAAAACCTAGGGTTAAAACAAATCAATTCTCAACATGGAGAAATCTCGAAACAAACCATTTTTCATAATCTGGACAACATTCATAACACATGATCTGTGGATTAGTAAGTTCATAGAATAATCCATGTTTGTCATTATAAAAATTACTGTGAAGGAAGATAAAAAATAAAACTCACACCCTTCCAAGAATTGTATCTATAATAGTATAAGAATAGATTATGTATTCATCATTCATTGACTTGTAAGTGTCTGTGCCGAACTCTGATTGTCGATTTGCTGGCATTCATCATTCATAAATCTATTGAGAATTTTTCCTTCTCCTTGGTATTGAGTAATTCCAAGGGTTATTAAAATAATGTTGAATCCCTTTGACATTTCTTATTAAAAGAATAAATCATCACTATGTCTCCATGAAATTTTAATAAAAATATTTCTTTTTATTATTTTAATGACGTTCACATCCAAAAAATATCATTTACCCTTATCAAACAGCAATCGATGTTAAGACCTTCTAAGCTAAGGTCAGTGTTCTGAATTCTTCAGTGACATCGAATTTTAGATTTGGGATCCCATTTAAAAGATATTAATGTTCAGTGTTATTTTCTTGAGTGTTTTAAATTTAAACTAACCATTATTCAATGATTTTATCTGGGCACTCTAGACCTCATAATCTCATGTTTTCCTGATGCTTGGTATCATAATTTTTTCAATTAATTTTTAAAAATAAACTGAAGAAAAATATGGGTCGTTACATTCTACCAACCTTAGGTCTTTACTCCCCAAAATCCAAAAACATGGGTTACTCAAAAAAATTAAGGATAATCAATACACATTTGAGCCTCCCACTCCCATGTTATCTCCTAGAGATTCTCATGCTTCCACCGAATATGAACGAAAGTAATAAATCTCCCATGATAGATATTCTCTTTTCGGCCTCTATATCAACCGAGTACTATGAAAAAGTCACTATGTTGTTAATGTACAACTCACCCCGATTCATGATGTGGGAGGGATCCTAAATGTACCTCCTCAGCTATGACACGTGAAAGAGATCATGCACCCAATGCATCTATGCGGTATAACTAGGCGATACACAACCTCAATGAATCAACATAGAATCCTAAAGGGGTAATGTATCTCAGAGATAACTTGTCATCCCGGTCAAATCTCTCCAATCCACGTTGATATGAGATATTAATGAAAATATGGTCTCCCTCCTTAAACTCCTAGGGCCTATTTCTCCAATCCTCTAATGGTTTCTATCTTATAAATGATGTCCTCATCTGGTTCTAGATGATCTACATCTTCATGGTGGTAGTCCACACCAACTCTTGTCCCATGAGTATTGAAGCCCCTATGTCTATCTAGTATAGCATTGACTTATGTGGTAGACCAAACAGGGACTCATACGGCACCATACCAATTGTTTAATAGTAGTTTTGGTTGTAATTAATCTCTACCAAAGGTAGGGGATCCTCTAATATGTGGTCAAAGTCTAGGATATAAGCCCATATAATGTCCTCTAGAACCTTTATGGGCCTCTCTTTCTAGATGTATTTCTTATGTTGAAACATCATGTTAACGTGAAACTGTATACTGAATGCCTCATGTAACCATTTCAATAGCCATGATTTGAAACCCCCATCACAGTTTGAGATGATCATTAATCATACTCTATAGTGTTGAACTATCTCTTACATCTAGAGGCATCGCAATCTCTCTATGTAACTGTATTCCTAAATAGGTAAGAATTGGGATGACTTGATGAGCCAGTCCAAGATCACTAGATAATATCGTGTCCCCTGAACATTCAATGTAAACCCTTTTCGAGGTATATCGATATTCTATCTTACTTCTACTCAGGAACCTTGATTGGATGAGTCATGCCTATTTGAACCTGGTTCTTTTCCTACACATGATGACAAGTGAGGCACTAAAGAAAAACACTCTACCACCACCATCTTCATCTCTGAACACAATAACTGACATCATAGATTTTGTTATGTATTTTCCAAGATAGGATGTACAACTAAGAGGATGTGTGTAACTCCCTTAGCCCCTTCTCCCAAAAGACTGATGGTACAACAGTGTACCCTCAGAAAAAGATGAAATTCTCCCAACCTATTGAATATCCACTAGGGGTCAGCCCTGTGGACAACTGAGCTTGTCAAGCCTCATAGTCGATATCTCCTAATTGTGCCTCCCAAACTTACTGTAAGAGTGGAGGGGTGACAACCATCCACTGAGGATAAGTTGATCCATCATCATCCACAAAGGATATATTTATTTTTACCAAGTACTCTGACACCTCACTCATCAACTACCATATGGATCTGTTATTGAGTGTGTCTTCCTCCGCGTTACCCTTCCTAGGAACGATGATAGTGTTGAAGTCATAATCCTAGAGGAAATATAGAAATTTCATCATCACCATTGAAATATCCTTCTTGGTTAAGATATACATGAGGATTATGTAGTCAATGTATATGACAAACCCCTCCTCTATCATGTGGTGTTTCCACATCTACAACACGAAGACTATAACTGCAAGCTCATGATGATGGGTGATGCAGTTATTCTCATGCTTTTTCAGCCATCATGTGTCATAGGCAACCATCACTTTCCCCTACACCAGCATACTACCCAACCTAATTGTTGATGCATCATAAAACACTACATACCTGATTCCCTCCTATGACAGTATCAAGATGGGAGCACTCATCAACCTCTACCATACCACTTGAAACCAATATTGGAACATATATGTCCACATGAAGGGTTTTCCCTTATTCGTAAAAGGAATCCAGGCTTCCAAAAACCCTAGAAAATCCATGAACAAACCTCTGGTAGTACCCATACAATCCTATGAAAATTGTCACCATGACAACACTATAGGGTGGCACCAAAGAAGGCTCACCTTTATCATCATTGGACCCACTACAACTACAACTTTCAAAAAAACATGTCCTATAAAGTGGGCCTCTAAAATCCATAACTAACACTTTGAGAGCTTCCCATAATGATGGTGCCCTATATGTGTATCCAGGACCATCCTCAAAGGTATTGAGTGATCCTCCCAAAATACCGAGTACTATAAGATGTCATCAATAAAGACCCTGATGAACCGGTTGAGGTAATGCCAGAAAATGTTTTTCATGGGTCCCATGAAAACTTCTAGGTAGTTTCTCCCACCGAACAACATCAAAAAATATTTTTATTGGTTTTACAAACAAATTAAGTGTGTCTTTGGTATATCCTCCTCTCATACATGAAGCAAACGATACCCAAAACAGGAGTCTATCTTCGAGGAAAACCACTCTCCCTTCAGCTGATCGAATAGGTCATCGACTCTCGACAGTGAATACTTTTTTTTCACGATCACCTGATTCATGCATCTTTATTCCACACATAGTCTCATGCTCTCTTCAGAATTCTAGGAAAACAAAACTGAGGCCACCCTGGGTTGAAAACTGGGGCTCAGTAAACCTATCCTCTGAAGTTCATCCAACTGTAACCTCAACTCTTACAACTATATATGATCTATATGGTATATATAAGAAGATATTGGAGCCATCCCAGGATATAGGTCAATGAATAATTCATCATTATAATAAGAATGAAATCATAGAATATCCTCTGGAATGATGTCCTCGAACGCATCCACCACTCCATGAAACAAGGGACTCCACTCTTTTATCACACCGAGGGTCAGACTAGCCAACTGGTTAGTAATTGGATTCACCTTCCAATGAGTATGTATATCTAATTCTTCTTGAATTTACATTTCACCTGTAAAGATAATCCTAATCCCATCAACAAGGACACACTGCACTCTACCACTAAAACAATCCATCTGGGCATAGACTATAGATAATCATTCCATTCCCATAATGACATTGTATGGCCTCGATGATGTTACTAGGATATCACATATGAAGATCTCACATAAATGTATAACATCACACTACCAGAACCATTGTCTGATCATCAAATCCACTCCCATATGAGTCTCTAAATATAATCATTGAGATAATGGCTCCACCAGAATCTCGATATCTGAACAAGGTTCATCGCATGGAAGGAGTGACCAATAGTTATATCTATCAAAATTGTAGCTAGAATTGTAATGAAATAGATTGTAATTATAATAATTTCTAGAGAATCATGTTTGTAAGCCTCAATCACTTGATTCTAGCCATTCCCCTGCCCAATGGCTGTCCAAACCCGTGGGAGACCACCTGGGGGTGGTAGTGGTAGAACATCAAACCTCCCCAATGCTTTCTGATATATAAACTCCTTGTCCATGTCTGATTCTCTATAGACCACATTACTCATTAAATATCCTTTTCCTTGGTGGGACCTTGATCATCTGTGGATCATTTTTACTGTATGTCCAGAAATCACGATCATGTGTCCCTAACTACCGTACGTGTAGTACATCTAGTCCTAAGCTGACTCCCTCTGTCATGTGATCCTTGTACCACCAATCCTCTATCATGGGGTCGTCCCCTGGAGTTAATTAATTTCTTAGGATCATGTGTATGCTTCCCTATACCAACCGTGAATGTCTCAGCTACCAGGTTCCTACTGGTAGCTCCCACTACTGGCATTTGTTCCTCTACAAATAATTCCACGAGAATAGATTGATCTAGTACACAAACGTATGTTTGAATTTTAATTGATATAATTGATGGATTGATATCCTAGTGTAGCCCCTAATCGTAGGTCTGATTTCTAAAGAATAGTTCTCTCACAATGTATGTGGGGTAGCGATATAGGTATATGAATCACACCGAGTACTCTTATACCATCTGGCCACCCTACTACAGATGTATGAGTTCCTATATATGAACGGAGTGTGACATATCTAGGAAGAACTACTCCATCAATATTCTCTCAATGTCTAACCAAGATAGACTCATCTCATCCAACATCGGGATCACAATGCTCCACCACTGTCCTACCGAACCCTAAATAAGGCTCTCGGCTAGGACTACCATTAGGTCGAAACATTTCCTCACAAGGATAAAGACCAATGTAACCACCTACATCAAATCCTCATCCACCTATGGGTCTATATCACCCCTGATCTTTGGAGGCATCTATCTCTATAACTAAAGAAATGCATTTTCTTGTGTGCACCCTCTACCCATAGAATTGTTAGAAACTACTACTCGATGGGTAGTCATACTACTAGTGCACCAACCAGGGGTTCATTACCTACGGTATAGAGTATCTTTGGTGAAAATACATATATTGATGACTCGTCACTAGGTGTACCATTTTCATTGTCAAGAAACATAATCCACAATGGATATCTGTGTAGAGAAATTCTGAAGCATATCAATATGAACCACTTCCAATAGATTATACCTGGTGTGCTAACTCAAGAAGGACATGGGGACAGTCTCAAAATCCTATATAATTCATGTACCACTTATTCCCTGCAACTTTTGTTTTCATTTATTGATTTGAAATATGTTGTCTTTATTCCTGGTGTATGGATACGTCGGTTGATGCTCCATTACATGAGTCCCTGGCCTGAGATCCGAACTCAAAACACATAACACTTCTTCTTCAAACCAATATCATAGACTCACAGTCCTTAAGTAGAACGAACCCCATTTGATACCACTCTTTCATGACTCGTCCTAGGGGTACCCATGGTGTTACTACCCCAAGAACGCCTCTAATAGGCCAGGGCCTAGATACTTGCACCGAGTAGGCATATCCCACAAATGGGCGGAATTTTCCAAAGAACATGTACAAACATACACATATCTCTATGCTCAAGGATAGAAAACTCTATGAAAAAAATTATTCATGAACAAATATTCCTACCATAGAGAATGGAGAAAGGAAACTGGAATGTAAAAAGGGCTAGAATACAATCCCACCAAAAGAAAGAGTTTGAAAAGTTAAAGTACATGCTATGGGAACACATTAATCACAAATCATAACTAAATTTTTGGTTTAGGATATCATTATAAAGATGTATAAGCACACATAATCCTCTGGATGACTCTATGAACAAACTGGAATTGGTCCACCTTGCGCACTGCCAATGCTTCGATCGTCTTCACAAGACATGACATATTCGGGTAAACCCCATATAGGTGTGAGTAAAAAAATACTCACTATTACACCACGAGACCACAAAGGAAGCCACAATGAATCGTAAAAAATTTACACAAAAAATTAATGTACACACCATGTATAGTCATCTCAAACTTGTATTTGTCTAAATCATGAAGAGGTATTATCAATAATAGTCTATAGAACTTCTCATATTGATGACACCCATAGTGTAGATGATGCACGAAGCATCACTAGAACACAGATTATCATTTTTGGCACACAAGAATTCAATGGTTTCATAGGAAGTGTCGATGGAACAGAGAGTTTCACTATCTATGTATATAGAATTCATGGCACATAAATAATCAGTGTCGGGGCATAGAGTATTGAGGTAGGCACACATAGTGTCTAAAGAGAATGAATTGTCTCAGATAGTGCATGGAGTTTCGAAGGGTCTTACAAACCCTACGTCACATATCCCCCTTGTTTTGTAGAAACCCACTCGTATAGATAGCATGTTTTGAAAACTACATGTCTCTTCCCGCCACATGATTCCATTTCTAGCGCGCTTCTCCTAGGAGAACCAACACCTCATACCAATGATCTTATTAAAAATTAAAAGAACTCACATAGAGTATCCCAAAAGTTATTGAACTCCATGAGGGTCCCAATGCAATACATGGATTGTCAAACCGACGAACGGTTTGGACAATATGGCCAAAACTGTGAAACAGGTCTAGCCCAAACTGATCAGGCCGACCCAACCCAACCCTATTTTTTTGCGCCAGGCCAAACCAGCTATTCGTGATGGGATTGGTCTATTGGGACACTTGACCATGAACCACATGGCCACATGGTCCATTCGAGGGGGTGACCCTATTCCTCTAACCTAGCTCACGTTTTACGGGCTAGCTCTACTCCACCGGACACAGTTCACAAGGTCGTGGCTGGCCCTAGCTCACGTGGTCACACAACTAAATGACAGAAGCCCCACCTATAGTCAATGTGGCTGGTCCGTGTGGATAGGTCACATGTGTCATAGAGTTTCGAGTTCTCCCAACGATGTGTTCTTCTATAACGTATTCAATTCACTATCTACAGCTGCCCTATATGTGTCCTCATCTACCACCACCCCGACCTTCCCACTAGAGGCCATCCCACCAATATTGTTCCGACTGGACTGTGGGTTACATACATCGTCAGCCACCTTGCTAGAGGCATACCTTCCATTTCCTCCTGGTCTAGATGCCCCATCGACATCCTTGCCTCAACGCTCCCCACATGAATGGTCGGAGCCTCCACATCTGGCATCCTCCTTATGCTACTGCCTCAATGTGCTGCATCAAGGTTAGATCCCCATCATGAATTAGAAATCATGATGAACAAGGAAAGAGATGAAGTCCAAGCATAAGACCACCCAAAGTGGATTGATCTTTGAATTTTTCATGTCATCCTCTATTTTTCTATGATAGAATTGAATAACGGTGGGTAAAAACAAATAAATTATTAACATGGATAAATAATGAATGAAACCCCACAAAATAATCATCCCAAATTGCATAATGAATGATCTCTGGATTATTCTAATCATTGACTAATATAGGTTTGTCGTGGCAATAATGAACAAGGAAGAAATATCCAAATAAAACTCACACCCAACCTAGGATTCGGTTGATCACTGATGATGAAGGGAATCTTCATTCATCATTTGTCGGTCCAGAAATGCCTAATTTGAACTCTCATTGTCGATCTGGCATTGTTTTTCATTCATCATTATTTTGAGAGAGTTTCCTTCTCCTTGGATTAGAGGAATTCCCAGGTTTATGATGATAACCTTCAATCCCTTAGACAATGCTTATTAAAATTTGAAAATAATATTTTTATTCCACACAATGTCAATTAAAATATATATTTTTGATATTTTAATTACATTAAGGTACAAAATTTGACATTCACCCTTTACCCTTGCCTGTTGAGGTTAGGACCTACCGATGGTTAACGCTCAGTTCTAAAAGCAATAGATACCATCTATTTTTTATCTGTGATTCCCTTTATAAGTTATCAATGTTCAATGTTAGCCACCAGAGCGTTATTAATTTATACTAAACATTATTAAATTATTCGTTTTGGGCACACGAAGAATCAGAATCATGTTCCATCTCCTTGCCTGGACTCATCATTTTTTTAATTAATTTATAAAAATAAACATGACAAAAATATGAGTCATTATAATCATGATATTCCATGACTAATTTTCATAAGATCCCAAACACATTTGTGTGAATAATTCTATCCAAATTGTATTACAAAAAATTCATAATGTCCAAAGCTCATGCAAAAGGTTTTATTTTGCATGTTTTCTTTATTCATTCACAATTGTTGATATCAAAAACAAATGTCAATATTTGAAAATAATTAAACACCAAGAAGTTGATCAAATAATTAATTTATTCTTAGTAGAGGATACTTGTTCATTATTATCATAGCATTTATTTACCTACAATCAATTCAGAGCCTCATATGTCCATTTCATGTTAATATATAGAATAAGGGATACCCATGGAGAAACATTAGGGTGAATAAATTAGTTTTTACCTGACTCTTCATGTTTTTTCTTCAAATCCTCTAACTGAACAATGTCCAATCTACAGAGAGTCTTTGATATTGGTCTCTCATTAGGGATTAAATCAATAGGAAACTCCACTACACATTTTTGAGGTTTTTCTGATTAATACTTGGGAAATATATCATTGTATTCCATTAAAATAGGTACATCCTCAATTTGAAGATTTCCATCATCACTCATAGATGTTATTTTCACTTCATCCACAAGAATATCATTTTTTAAATCTACTGAGGGAGGATCTATAAAAGAATCTACTGATGAAGTTTATTTTTTAATGATAAGGGATTCTTGTTCTTCTTCACAAAAATCGTAATTTCATTCTTATTACAATAAATTGTTTCATCATATTTGGAAATCAAATCCGTTATGATTATTATATAAAATTCAATCATATTTATTATGAAAAGTTAAAACACTATAGTATGTTTCTTTGTCATAATTTGATTGAACAAAAATCCCTTTCACTTAGCCAGACTTCCCATAGGATATTTGATTCAGAACTCATTCTTAAAAAGGTCTATTGTTTGAAAATATGAGATCATATAATATAATGAGATGATCCCTAATCAAATAATTTTTTTTCTATGTTTGAGGATATGATTAATGTACATTCCACTATATCATTTGGAACATTAAACTCAGGTGTGGTGATTGAATAACATAATCCTTTCCCCCTTGACCTTTTCTAGGTCATGTTTTCTTAAAATTTATGATAATCATTTGAAATTGTACTGTATAACAAAAAAATTTAATATTGAAATTTGGTAGCATCTTTCATTCCATTGAAATCACTGGTTTGGTTTCATTTTTCCCCAAACATGACAAAAACTCATTTTTATTTTATGTAGGATCCAGGGTGTTTCCTTATATAGGTATCATATTTTGGAAAATTCCCCTTCCTTTTATAACCATTATACATTCCTTGATCTTCCACCCTCATCTTCTATTTCATCAAATTAAATTCACAAGACATTGAGAATTATTTTTCTTTCATGATAGAAAAAAATACAATTTCATTATATGATGGGAAGTTTTGGGAGACCAGTTCCCATTGGATGATAGTTTTAACTAATAAAATAATAAATCAATCATACATCATGGTTTACATATATACTAAAATAAGACTTTCCAAATAGTGAATTTAGCTTCATAAATTTAAACATTATCACCCATTCTTGCCACAAACTCAGAAATTCCATTTCCATATCCGCTTGATCTTTACAATGAATGTATTTTCTAAGAAATCATAAAAAAATTCCCCAATTCCATGATTTCTATATCATCATACTCATTCATGTTTTTAATCAATGACGACCATTGATCATCATCTCCAGAGAGAATAAATATTTCCATGAACAACTTCCCCCTTTCGTTACTTGAAAAAAGATGAAATATATTCTCTACGGAACGTATCCATTTCTTAGCTTAAAATTGATTTTAAGTCCCGTCGATTGATGTATGGGTTTTTCATATGATGTAGTCTAACATTGTTCCTATACATGGTGGATACGGGTGATCCATATGGGTATAGTTATTTTTATAACATGAGTCATTTGACCCAATATAGTTATAAAGTATTCAGCACCATTTCTATCTCCATCTCCAATATCATTATATTGCATAGGGCGTAAATCCATAAATAGAATATGGGCACTGATAAGGTTTATATTCTTTCGACCAGGTGCCTTTTCTGAAAAATGGCATACACTAGATTATGTTATGAATCAAATTGTATAATTTTAAACTAGTATAATACATCACATAATTTGAATAGTTTGTCCACATTGAATCTCATAATCCAAAACATGATTTCATTGGGGACATATTTACTCATAAATCCTTGATAATGTTTTGAAATAATATTTTGAATTATCATAATGATATCGTTTGTAATTTTCAATCTAGGTTTATAGTAACTCCAATTGTCATTACCAGGTTATATAGAGTTAGGCTCGGCACACCTTGTCAAAGTTGTTACTCCAGGGTACATATGTACTAGAACAATATTCGTTTTTATTGTCATGGATGGGATGTATTTCGTATAAATATCCACATAACCTCTACTATACAAAATCCTAGGACATTATTCTATAGTTTCCCTAAAATTATATCATTTGGTTATGATCAATAATTTATTTTTTGTAAATCGAGATTCCATGGTTTATACTAGACATCCATTGATAACAAATTTAAAACCCCCAAACCTAGTTTCATGAAGTTAGCACTTTACATTATTACAATGGTATATTATATAAAGAAACATATCAGGAATGAATGAATAGTTTAGTAGTTTTGAATAATCAATATACAAACATTTCTTGAACATTACATATTAAAAATAAAAATTGACATAGTAACTCTTTTGAAAACACTCAAATCCCTTAGATAATCCCTGAAATTCGTTAATAATATATGTATTCAAATCATAGGGGAAAATAAAAAATAGGAAATGGTGAGCTTAGAAACATGTTAAGGGTGAAAATACCATAGAATCTATCATAAATAATTAAAAACATATAATAAAGGGTTTAACACTAAATCACAAGCCTTTTAAATAAAATTTATACCATAATATTGAAGTAATAAATCAAATAATTCTATATATACCATCGTATGGATATTCAAAAAAATAAATAAAACCATTTAATATAAAGAACTAATCTCATAATTTGGGAATTCAAAATGTTGTACATCTTAACATACCATCGAGACCTCAACCAAGACATCAAAAAATTAATGGTTAAGGCCTTGGGCAAACCATATGTGATGATAAATGGGGAAGGCCATGGCCATGTCTATACCAGATTTGACTCATGAGACCTAATGATTCCCCGAGAGGCTATAGAGGACCCCACCTATCAATTAATAATTCAAATTCATTCCTCATATGAAAATGGTCAAACATAACCAACATAATCATTAGTACTAAAACTATCAAATAAAATTTTAATATATAAACCATTAACAATGAATTGTATGAAATTATTACATCCATAATCAGTCATATCATAAACCCTTAAATATAATATGGTAGATTTTATCATATAAAATAAATCTCAATTAATCATAATATTTAAAAATGGATATTGGCATTGATGATAATAATCTAATAAAATCAATATAATCATCTTAATAGAAATATCCCATTTCTATTGAAATTATTTTCAAAAGTCCATGAAATTTAAAATGGAAATATTTTTAGAGAAAATAATTATGTAATCATGCCAAAGATGATACAAAAAATTAATGAATGATGATTTCTATAAATTTCTCTCATGATCTATATGTTAATGAAAATTTTTCTCTCACACACTTTCAAATAAAATGTCAAAATGTACATTGTAAGGATAACAACATAATGATTCCTTTCAACAAATTCTATAAAAATTAAAACATCGGTAAATATTACTTTAAATTTTTTTATGATTAATATGAATAGGTTGAAATATGTTTTTCTGAAAGATGTACATAGATGATAAATATCCCCTAATAGGTACTTATGTGTAAACAACATTGGATAATAATTAGATTATGAAAGTAACCCTTAACTTGAACGATCATTTATTTGAGGGTGCATTAAACTATAGCATGAATATTAAGGTATGTTATTATATTGTCATATAACTAAATAAATTATTAATTATATCATATATAATACTCTTATATTATATTTTTTTAATTATGTATCATTATAACTATTGTTTCAGGTGTTAAGATCTTCATTTTTCGATGCATGTTTTGTCATGAAAATCCTCTTTATTTTGAATATGAAATAATTTATTCATTTAAAAATTATTTTATTTCATAAATAACATATTTAATCATATGATACATATTTATATTCATTCATCAATGGTTAATATGGATATTGAAACTCATCACATCGTGGAGAATGTAGACCATACATATGCACGGGGGACGATATCATTCCTTTAATTGTTACAACGTATGGAATTTTGATTGTATATTAATTATACATAATCTATATCACGTGATGATAATTGTTTATATCCATTATATTAATCAATATATGTATCCATGTAGTGTGTTCATGAAAAAAAGTTACACCATGGCATACAGACGGTAAGTTGTATATATGCTTGCATGGTGATATTGTTTTTTATAAGATGGGTAAAAAGAGGAATATTGTTCTACCATAATAATAATATCATCTCATTATATAGATTATACTAGAGATATTAATTTATTTTGGAAACAATATATAAAGTGGAATTATAAAAACAAAACAACTTAATAGAATTGGCAAAACAATTACCTACTCTTCGATGGACTTCCTTTGGATCTCATATTGGGGAAACTAGGGTTGGTCTTTCTAGAAAAAAATTACCTCCATAAATTACCATAGAATATTGGGAGGAGAACTTTTCAGTCATGGGTTAATCTAAGAGCCTATATTTTGTGTACAGATGTAAAGAAGGATGTTTCTTTTTATAAGATATAGGAGGGCCACTTTAGGAAACTCTAAAATATTAAATTAATATAAATTAATTTAATATTTGAAATTATTCCAAAGTGATTTTTTTCAAAGATAATATAGAGAAGAGTAAAAATCCTTCCAAATATTGATTTTAATTAAATTTTAGGTCACCATATTAACAATATCTTTTGTATTTTAAACTTCCTTAATCCCTTTGACTATTTTTCTGACAAATTAGATTTTTAATCACTATGGTCAATATAGTTACATAATAATTCCAAATGAACCACAAGAATACCATTGATCACATATTTAACCTTTTTTTATAAAATTACCTAATTTAATATTCATATAAATGTTTTATTATTTATTAAAATTTTATATAATTTAGAGTATCATTTTTTTAATTTTGATACTTTTAATTATTTTTCCTTTTAAAAACTATTCGAAACCATGATAAATTTGAACTAACACTTACAATATTTTTATAACATGGATATGTTATTTATAAAATTTTTGTATATAATTTATTATGTCATCGTATATTTTACAATGTTTTTAATACCATTTATTTTATATTTCCATTAATTATACAATTACTCCATCATTATTATACAATCCTTCAAATAAATTTTTATTTTCTAAAAGTTTTGGAATAATTATTATCACAAAGTAATATCTATTAAATTTTAAATTTATATTTATAAAATATTTTATCTTTTGTATAACTCTATTATAAATATTATTTATTTATTAAATTTATGAGTATAACATTTTTTTACCTATCATTAAATAAAATATCATAAATGTATTATTTTTACATGGATGGGATAAATATATCTTATTTTGTTACTGCGGTTGATTATAGTCGAAATGCATTTTCTAATTAAATTAGGACAAGTTTTAGTGTAATTTTATAATATTATAATATTCTTTTCAACTTTCATTACCTGGTTTACCATTAACCATGGTAAATGATTATTTACTAATGTTATTATTCATAATATCAAAAATATTTTGTTGATAAAATTATAAATTAAATATCATTCTAATTAAAATTATGATAGTCGGTTATTTCATATTCAATTCCCATAAGTGGTTGAATTAATTTCAACACTCATCCCATATATTTTGTGAGATGGTTGGTAAAAGAGATGTTCAAAAGTTCAATATTTTTTTATATAGAATTTAAAAAAATTATTCCATTCAGTTAAATTGTATTAATATATTTATTGTTGATCTATTTTCAGTTTAAAACATTTAAGGAAAAATAAATATTTAGATTAGAAATGTAATTTTTATATACAATGCAATATTTTCACTACTCATCAAAAAACGGAAGTTCATAGAACAATACTAAAAATTCACACTTAGTTAATTTTGATATTATGAATTTAAATATAATTTCAATTTTGAAATATATTATTTATACAATTTCATAATATTATATTTATAATAAAGTCCCAATATAATGGTATTAAAATTCCCTATTAAAATATTTTTTCTATACCTAAAATCAGATTCTGTTTCTTATATTATTATTCTAGAAACACATAATATAAATGTTAATATAATATAGAATACACATAAATTCCATAATGTGGATAATATTATTCATAACCGCTATTTAAAAGGCTTGTTTAGAATATTTTTGGGCACTCGAACATGGCATTGAGTGAAACATAGGGTGTTTAATTTTTTTTAAATGAAAATATACAATGAAATATTGGGGTGTTAATTTTTTGGTTTTTTAAACCATATGGATGGACCTACCAGGAAATGAATCTTGGACCCCTCTTTGAAAGAGAGAGTTGCATTGTGGATGAATGTTTTTTTCCTCTCCATATTTATGTTTTGTCACTTAGTTATCTCCCCCATAATAGCCACAAAATAATGTAGGATTAATGGAATGCTCCACCCACCTCCATCGTCAATGCTCCTTCAATTGGGGGCCATTTGAAGTTTCATTTAGTGTGAATCGTCGTGTTTGGTATGCCTTTTACTATTTTTTCTTATTTTTTATGATTGGTCATGGATTATTATTTCACCTCTTTTATCAGCTCATGATATATATTTTAGTGGTATTATTTTCCTTAGTTTTTTTGGTCTTTATCAATTGAATCAATATGAGTGGTTAGATGAATGATTGTTTATGATCATGGGTTAGGTGGTTTATATAAATTTTCTGATAGTCTTTTTGTTTTATCAAATGAACGTAGTCATTCTATGTTACAACCTTACAGTGTTTTTATTTATTTGGAAATCATTATTTTAGAACTTAAAGTTTTTCCTCATTCTATTTTCAGACCCCAATGGGTCCATTAATGATTCCACACTAAACCTAGGGCTACATATGGGGTATAAAAAACACTTGAAATTGTTTAAACGAATTGGTTAACATTGAGATATGCTAATTATAATATTAAATGGTATATAATTTTTAATTGGTATGTGGGAATGGTAATAATGATAATTGAAATTCTTATATTCTATATTTTAAAAAATTATTATATGGGTTTTGAAGTAGTAAATTTTCATTTTTATCAATGTATGGTTTTCAATGAATTAAAATGATGTTTTTTTTGATGTTATTAGTTTTTTTAAGCATCTAAAATTGAATTACATGATGTTTTATTAAATTTTGAAAAGCTAGTTAGGCCTTTCTGAGATGTGGATAGTTTTAAGGATCATTTAGGACCTTAATAAATGATTAATGATTAAGGGTACGATATTTTGATTAATGAGTGTATTAATATTTAAATGATTAAAACAATTATGGTTTGTGATGTTCTAACAAGAAAAGATGAAACACAATCATATTCATGGAATGATGCTCCATTTTTTATAAACTATGTACAATGGTTACGTGATGTTAGACTGATTCTCCCCTTCTTAGTTTTGGTCGGGACACACTTAGGCTCCTGGTACCCTAGTGAACTGTAGTTTTCAGAGGATGGACTGATGATCCTGATACTAAAGAAAGAGAAATCATATTCTATATCATGGTTATGATAGATGGACATGATGTTCTGATACCCTATTGCATATGTGGACTACTGATGCTTGTTTTTTGACCTCTAGAAACTATACTAAATTGTTGGTATTGTAACACGTGACTTTTATAATTCCATTTTGATACATTGACCGATGATCTTAGTTTTTTGACCTGTAGAACCAATATTAAATATATTTTATAGATGGACATGATGTTCTGAATATTGGTATGATATATAGACTTGTGATTCTTATTTTCCAACATGAGGCCTTTATGATATAAGAAATAAATACCTGGACTAATGTTCCATGGTATGATTAATTTTGGAAATGATAATTGAATCCCCCATTGAGATTTAAAATGATTAATCACTTTGATACATGGATTAGGCTCCAATCATGCCTGTAGTTGGTTTTATTGGGTTAAATAAATATTTCTATTAAACTACTTGACTGGATAATTAATAGATGTTAAATTGATAAAAATGTAAATTTTTTCTGCCTAATTTATTTATTACACACATTGTTATCTGATTAATATTTTTTCAAATTTGTTATTAGACTCTATTTTTGGTTTTTGACTACGTTTTTCCCACACCCTGTTATAGATTCCATGGAAGTTGGGTACCCAAGAAGATTATAAATATTTTATGGGTTAGTTTCATGATAAATACCTCGTGGTTGATTTATGAATTATATGATGGTTTTTTTCATGGGTTCCTAGGATTATATAGATTATTTATTTTAGTATTTTATAATTATTCACATTGTTTATTATTTTCACTTGTCATATGTTATCCATTTACTATTCCTCCTGGTAAATTGATCTGATGATATTACATCTAATAAGGAGTATCCATGTTAATATGGTATAGTCTCACTATTTTTTTGTTCATGTTCTAATTTTCGGCACCCTATGGCATATTGGGAGGAATGCCCATGGTAATGTGGTTAACCAGTTCCAGTGGATCCTTGGATGGGATGTTTCATGATCCCTTCAACTTCTCAAAAATGTGTCATCATATATTACAATCAAATAATATTTACGGATTATACTTCCACTTGTACATATATAAAAATACCACATGAGAAATAAATTTAATTTTTTTATAAATTTTATTATAGAATATAACATCATTAATATTGAGACTCTAGTGGACTTTTTGAATGTTATTAATGATGATAATGGTTATGTATTTAATCATTATTCACAATCTTGTAAGATTTAACAAAAAAAACAATCACTTTTATAATTTATTATTAGGTATATTATAGAAAATCTAGTAGCAATTACCTACATGGTTCTTCAAGTAATTTTGAAAAGAAAAAACATCTTTTTCATTTTTATTTAATCATTATCATGTAGATTTATTTCTCTTTTATTTTTACCCATTCTCCTTTATATATATCATTAAAATATTTTAGAACTTCATAGTATTTATTATATATATATAATTACCAAAAATCATTATTGAAAATAATGAAATCATTGATGAATTAATAATTAAATGGAATTTGGGAAACTTATAAATATTACCATAAAAACATATAATTTTTGTATCAAAATGCCCTCAATTACAAATTTTTAATATTTAATTATCATTTAAATGTCTAATAATAGTTGAATAAGTGTCCAAATTCGACATTTTGGTCATATTGTTTATGAGTTATTAAGATGAATCAATTTTTTCTCTCAATGATAATGAATTTATAAAGAATGACTTTTTATTTGATACTCTAATTAGATATCACACAACCATTTTATTAATTGGATAATTTAACCATGATATATTGTGGGATGATTAATTTGATGTAATTGAGAAATATTCATCCTATCATATATATTGTTTCATAATTTTTGACTATATTTTTGGATCCCTCAACCTACAATCATTAGGTCATAATAAATGTTTTTATTTTCTAGTGAAATGATAATAGAATTGGAATTACAATCATTAAAATACATTAATAAGAATATGTAACCGATTTTTGGAAACGGAATCTGGTTTCCTATATTATTTAATTGGTAGTTTAAAATCAAATTTACACATTTTTATAATCTAATATCCTCCCAAGTAAGTTCTAATCCATTATCATAGTTGTTTGTCAAGGTCGAATATCTATAGATATAAATTATCACGATTCATCAATTTAATATCTACTATGAGGAAGCACCAAAATTGGATAATATATAATCAGCTAATATAAATAATGTAAAATACACTTCCTAAACCATTTTTTCTTCTAAATTTCCACACAACCCTTCACCCTTTGAATCACCCCAGGGATATCTAAGATCCTTCTCCCAATATGTCAATTGTGTTGGAAGTAATCTTTAACATTTTAAAATTCATCAAGATAATTGATATAGGGCCACTTGCCACTATAGAATGAATACCCAATATCATCAATGCAATCATAGAAATGTATAAAAAAGGACCGCAATGAATTGGTCATACTAGTCTAGGTAAAACTGATCAATTCAATAGTAAAACAACTAACACTATAAAAAAATAATCATGAAGAAACTATTTTTCTATTATTTTGTGACAATGTATACAATAATTCCTTAAATATTAGATATTTCATTAAATTCATAAGCACTTTCAATAATCATCAAATATATTTAAAGCTCAACTCAATCATTAAATTCTTCAATTAACTTGAATTTATGATCATCCGTTTTCTTATTTAATGCCTCATAATTCTTTACAAGTCTTCAATCTGAATCTAATTTTGACTCTGATTTCTAAATCTGATTTTTCCATTAAAATGTTCAATAAAAAATAAATCAAAATGTTTTTTGCACCAATTGAATCATTCAAAAATGGAAATGAATTCTCATTATGAAAATATCACCATATTTTTCCTAATTCTTCCCTACACCGTAATAAAATTCCTATCTTTATGCCTCCCCTCTATATCACTTGAAGATATAATAAGGTGATTATCTTATTTTTATAATCCTCAAACTAATGTTTCTTATTCTAATAGATTTATTTGTATCATGTTGAAAATTTTCTATCATTTTTATCTTCACATAAATGAAATGATGTCAACCCCAATATGAAGTCACTTGACCCATTTTCTAATACATCACAGTTCAACTTTTATTCATGACTGAATGAAGATAACTTCATTCTGAACAACTAATATATTTTATGTTAACCCAAATGAAAATACCCAATATATTATCTTGATTGGACGGTTGACTTAATTTTTTATTGGTCCCTAAAAGACTCAATTTTCTTATATTAATTTATAATTATGATACCACAAAAATATAATGATTGATCGATATCATCATACATTGGATTATTGGTTCCATACTGATAATAATGGATCGATTTCAATAACTCATTTCTTTGTTCACTTTCTTCAGAAGCATCTTTCATACCATCCAAATCCCAATCTAACCAGAAACATTTCCCTTTTCGTTCATATGTGTTCAATCTCATGTTCCTTAGAAGTATTATAATTTTTTTGAATTAAAAAATAGCAGCGCATCTTCTATTTTTTCATTGGAGTTAGATAGAATATGAGATAGATTATTATTTCTATTATTCATTAATTCTAGAAAAAAGGTGAGTCTGATGTACCTTTACTTCCATAAAACATATTCCCATTTGTTTGGACACTCTAAATCATTGTGCATATTATTTAATTAATATGATGGTTTGTCTAAATTTATTCTTTTACATATTGAACTTATATAGTTGAAAAAAAACATACTTCAATAAGATATTCTTCCAACATCCAAAAACACCATGTACATTTCCACACTTTTATATTAAGGGGTTATATTTACAAAAAATTCATTACATTTTCCTATAAAAGATTCAATCCACCGCCCATTCAATGAAACTATAAATATTAAATTATCTATTTAAAAAAATTTATTATTTCCTCACCTAGAAACATATTCAAAATCTCTAATCCCATAGTCACAAGATGTTGGCCTATTTTATTCTTTTTCAAGAAGTACATGGGTAAAAAAAGTATAAATTCTCAACAAATGTTTGAATCCATTTCTAATCATTTTAAAAATCTACCCTTCTATTCAGAACCTACATTAACCATTAAAAATTTTAAATTTAGTATTATTTATATTTTTATATTTTTATATTTTTTTATGGAATAAACATTACAAAAAATTCACCATTTTTCTTTATAAAAATTATAAATGAAATCATGCATATGTGCGGACTATCGCCTCCATAAATAACATATTTTATTTTTCAAAGTATACTTTAATGGATTGTTAAAAAAGGAATTTAGTGAGCTAATATTTAAATTACAACAATAGTGGGATTCTCTATAGTTAAAATATTTCCAAACATCTCCTCGTTCAATGGAAAATAATTATGTCATTCCGGTTCAAATATAGTCTACCACCTTCATAAAGTGATATGAATTATTTTTCTTAAATAGAATATGTGGAAAATCCTAAATTTTATATGATGACTATTTATTATATTAATAGAAAATATATTTCAGGAATATACTTCCAAAATGGTCAGACATAAATCAACGATCATTATAAAGGAGACATTTAATATCGCTAAATTACCCAAACATCATCATCATGTAGTTTGTTATCGTGAAAAATGACCATTGTATCCATAAAATGAACATGGGGATTCATAAATAATAAAAAATTTATTTATGTAACTTTTATAATAATTTTATTATTAAAATTTTATTAATAAATATATTTGGATGTTTCCATTATAAATAATTTGTTAAATGATCGAAAATACTAAAACCTGATAAAAAGATAATAAATAGTTAATGAATGTATAATGAATGATTATAATTAAATATTATAAATGATAATATATATATATATATAATTATGGTACATAAATACTTTATTATGATGGTTATCATTTTTAAATAGGATTGAAAACGTCTTTTATGAATTCAATGATATTGATAAGGGTTATTGCCTCATTTTTCTCTTATTGAGGTACATTTTTATATTACATGTATATGATTGATTTATATGGTTTAATTACATCCCATTATTAATAAAAAATAATCTATTTTACAATTCACTCCATAATCGATAATTCATAATAATTTATTTCCTTTAATATCAAAGTATTAATGGTTTCTGTAACTCAAATTCTCTTTAGTGATATATGCTTCAAATTTACAAAATGTATTATTTTTTAATATTATATACTACGCATGGATGATTTTTTAATATAAATATCAAAAACACTCTAGTGATTCATAAATATATCATATTTTAAAATTTTCATGGGGTTTTTATTTGAATAATGATGATGATATAATTTACTTCCAAAACTATCCTTATTTTATTCAGTCATAATTATTCTAATATGACAATGGTTTTATAAAATTATTTTCTTATAACATATAGTAATATTATATTGAAATTTTGTGACACCCTTTAAGAAATATGTATGTCTTATTCTGAATTTTAATTCATTATTAATTCATTAATTTATTCTGTACAAGTTGTATGGTTATAACCATGGTTTTTTAGGAAATAGGCTCTAGCATTCTATCAACACATGGGTTTTTCAGTTATTTGGATAACTATTTTTGAATGATTTTTTGTGGAAAGTTGAATTTTTTAGGGTATGTGAACAATTTTTTAGCCATGCATTATTATTTAGAAACATTGTGGTTTATTTATGTGGAGAAAGTGGATCCATCATTGTTGTATCATGGTTTTTCAAATGTGAGTCCAAAATGTACTATGTATCTATGTCATTAAAAAATGGTTTCTAACCATTTTCACCCTTAATTTCAACCTCATTTTTACCACACCATTTGAAATCCCCCATCACAATTTCTTTTTGATTTTACCATTTCTATTTTGGTGTAACTCTCATGAATACATGGTGGTTTAGCCTAATATAATCTTTTTTTATTCATGATTTATTTTTCTATCCCCCTTATCATGCATTTTTCTTCAATTTTCTATGACATATGGAAACTCATGATTGTTTTTTATATATATTTATTGATTTAAAGTGGATTTATGTTTTTTTATTAATACATAGGTGATAAAATAGGTTTTATGATTGATTCAAGTGTGTTTCATTGAAGGTGAAAAGATTCAGTTTGATTTAATGTTACGTGTCCTTATCTATGGGTGATTTTAAATTGATTTCAACATAAATAAGTTTTGATTATTTTCTATTAAATTTTGATAAATTTGATATACTATTGATTGTTTATCCGTTTTTTTAATCATATAAATTTATTGGATATTTAATTCTTTAATGTCATTTTTAAACTGATTTGGTTTATATTAACTAAATGTGTGGGATAAAAAAATTTAAATGACTTTATGGATTTTAATTAATTTTTATGGTAGTTTATAAAATTTATTTATATTGAGAAAGTTATTTTACGAAAATTAGAAGTTTTTTTCTTTAAATATGATTTGTAAATGAATATTTTAATTTTTAATTTTTGAGGTTTTTTGTATATAGAATTGAGTAGAAATTAATGGACTAGGGTAAGGGTGTGAGAACGTCTAAAAAATAGAGTGTTATTTGATGGACTATGGAAGACATTGGGAGGTAGGACAATAAAGATTCCAAATATATCCATGTGGTTGGAGTGTTAAACCGAATTATAGTTGGGCCCTATAAAAAGTGATAGAGCTTCAAAAATTTGTATACATTCATGGAATTAGGTAATATAATGTCATAGTCAATGTATCACTATATAATAATGGTTAGAGCCCATGTTGTGTATTAGTTGTTCCCAATTGTTTTGTTATCTGGATTAATGATTCATGTTTCCTGTATCATTGTGATATTATATTATTAATTTATTTTTATTATTATTTTTTTATAATGATGTAATGCTTATACCCAGGTTTATTTCATGTTTGTGTTTCTTGATCACAATTATGGTTAATGTATTTTTTTTTATTTATTTGATCCATGTTTACTAATAATGGAAAAGTGTGATTGTTTTGATAAAAAAAGTGGGATTTCAAAATTATTTTTTCAAGAGAACATTCCCATTAAAGGTGAAGTTGGTTTCAAAAATGATTTTTTCAAACAAAACAAAAAACTTTTCACATGTAATATCCATCTATAGATTCATGGTGGTATCTTATTGGGATTTGGGACTCACACCTAGAATATGCCTTTAGGTATATGAAAACCTTGATTTTCAAGAAATCTATCAGTGAAAGGGCACCTTATAATTCAGTGTAACTTCTTGATTATTAACATCCAAGGTTATTTTGGAATGGTGGAGACATACTCTCATTTATTTTTCCCATTTTGAGGATTTTTGGGATTATTTATCATTCAATAATGATGTATTGGCTTCTATTGTCTTATTACCTATTTTGGGTTTTGACTGCGGATGTCATATTTATATTTATTCTTTTGAACTGTGATATTTTAATGATATGATATACATGTTTATTCATTGATGTTTTTAGACTTTTAGTTTTTTTTTTGCAATCTAATTCATGGATGGGCCATTCTTGATTTTCAAGGGTCTGACTATTCAAAAATGGCCATTTTTTATGACCTATAACTTTTTTCAAACCCATGAATCATATAATCATGCTCGGATCCATGTGTTGTTCCATCTTGGATGATGGTCGTGGTTGACCTTTGTAGGGTTGTTAAAAACTACTATTAGAGGATTTTATTTTCAGGGCCATTATTTGACTGTGGTTAGGACCATCAGTGTTTGAGAGTTTGTGAAGATGGGTATCTCACCAACTCTTCCTTATAGCATATCATGAATTTACAAGGGTGGATGGGATTTTTTTTATAATATTAAACAAATTTTAGTTTTTTTTATATGTTGGATGTTTCTCATAAATGATATAGGTTTTGGGAAGTCCCCATGAACAGTTTTGAGAAATTATGGGTATCATGGTAAAGTAGAGGTGGATTGTGTAGGTGAATGGTTTTGGAAAATGGATATGAGAATCATTGTGAAACCCATTTGACATGATCTACCACCTTCATATGATATTCCACACAGATGGTGGATGTTTATTTAGACAGTGGAGCCAAATCATGCACAGTGGAAAAAGGATAAAGAAATTAGTTTTTCACAATTTATTTTATCAAAAGAAATTTTATATTGATGTAATTTTCTTCAGATCTATTATATGTGTTTTTTATTAATTTTTGATTATTGTGGTTTAAATATGTTTTGAATGAATTTATGTCTATTTTTTAATTGATTATTCTTGTCAAAAGTTCCTCTTTCATGTGTAGGGAGAGTGATGCAGAGCCTATTCTATAGGTTACTCCTCTAGTTGACCATATATTTGTGTATTCATTGATCCATAACATCAAATACCGAGTATTATATGGCTATATATTTAGGTATAGATAGTGGACCGTGATTAGGTTTTTACTAAGAATAATACATCAGTTTAAAATTGTATTAGAGGTACACATTAGCATGAGAATATATCAAAATGATATAGCATAACATTGTTGACATGAAAACCACTAAACCATGAGATTGGTCTTCACCAATTTGATATTGGAATTACAATGATAAAAATGGTGGGTGTCTAATGTTCAAGAATTAATGAAAAATTATCTCTCTCGAAAATCCTTAAAATTGGATTTTCATCAACATATTTATATTGAGATTCTATAGGTTGTGGAATCCTATAAGGTTTTGAATATACATAATAGAGATCATATAGTGACGGAATATTCTAATAAAATTTCTTAGATACATATTCGGGGAGTATTTTATAACATTTTTGGATCATAAGATCCTAAAGTATATTTTATCCCAATGGAAATTAAACATCAAAAATAGGTTATGGGTAGAATATCTTTAGACATTTTATTTCACTTTTTCTAATAAACTCATCAATGTGAATGTGGTCATTGATTCATTGATTTAGAAGTTACCAAGCCAGGTAGTTAAGGAATAAGAGGATGAGTAGATATTGATGGATTTGTTCACAGATCTGTGTCTAGATGTGTATAAGGTTGGATAATATGTGTTCTTAACTATTGTTAAATTTACACCCACATTTGTTGATCCAATTAAACGTGACAAAAATTTGACCTTATTTTCTCGTACATTTGTATAGTTTTAAATTATGAGGAGGCCTTCAGTGATTGTTCTTAGGGTGTCCAATGTACCCTATTATTCAATAAGTGACTGTTTATTACCTTGACCTTTAATTCTGAGGTGTTGTAAAAGGTAAATTATTCTTTTCTACTGATTAAAAAATGGGTTACTCTGATGTTTTATAACCATATTAGTTATTACTACTAGCCAGATAAGTGACAGTGAGTTATAGATTTAATATATAGAGGTTTTACTTATCAGAACATCATAGTGGAGCATCATTAGCCAGATGGGTTCCTTCCACGCCTTCCAATTCTAGTATAGAAGTGGGATTATATCTATATAGATATTGTTATTTTTATACCAAATACTACTATTGATAAATGAGTTATTTGGGTGATTATAAATTTATTGTTATGGTTACCCCATTTTATTTCCATTTTGGAGTTGATAATGTTAGAGGAGCTAGGGCACTGGTATGTATGAGTGATAATTATTCATTATGGTGAACCATAAAGTGGTAATTTCAATCAAGAATTCCCATTTTTATACTAAATATTGTCATAGTATCTAAGAGGACATGATAACAAAGATTAATATGATTATAGTGCATCACCCACAGAAAGATAGCCAGAATAAGTGGGTCATTACGATTCTTGGGGATATGATTCTTGTGTAGGTGCTTGAATTTTGGGGTTTATTAGAAATTTATTTTTCATTTGTGTAATTGAAATACAATGAAAGTTATAAGTCCTAGATGAATAAGAATCATTTGATAAGAATGAAATAGTTATTACCATTTGAATCACTGTATAGGTTGTTGTTTTGTGTCCCATCATGTGAGGATAAGCTAGGTGAGTGTTCGATATTGAGATAATGAGTTATCATAATGATGACAGAGAATGTGAATTTTATCTAAAAGATATTGGACACAACTAAAATTCAATTCAAATTGGATATTAACTATCAATGATTCCAATTTTATTTTTGGTATGGTGATCAGGTATTCATCCATGTATCTCTTCAACTAGAACATATTTACATGGGAATTTAGGGGAATATGGCGTCAAATTATGTTGAGTTGTTTCAGATTGTGTAGTGTATTTGGATGGCAGCCTATCAGCTTGTGTTTCCATCACAATTGACCTCAAACCACCATTTATTCAATATATATAAGTTGAAGTATTATTTCCAGAACAATTTAATGGGATAGAGTGGGATGACATAGGGTATGGTCATAATACCACCATTATGGAGCATTTAGTTTTTATAATAGATTATCATAAAAAAATTCCATGGAAATTCATTCACATTTTTCTATTTTTATTGGTAGCATAGTGGTGGTATCCATGATACATGAGTGTTAGATATTTTTCTAATGGATTAGTGGCCTCATGTTTTTTCTTCTGAGGATCGTTAATGGCATTCTATGGGTACAAAGTGTCATAGTTAGTATAACTATGACACATGTTGGGTCATTGGTTTATATTATTTAATGTTTTCTTCATTTATTCATTATTGTATTTTCTAGGATAATGTTAAAGGAATCCACCGTTTTTATAAAATATGTCATGTCCCCTAGTTTTTCAAACTATTTGGATAATCATGAGAGTGTAGTGTTTTTGGGTTATTTTAAATTTTAATGGTTTGGGACTCATTCTTCTTACTATGTTGTATTCCTTAGAAACTTCGTAGTTTGTTTTTGTATATATAGATGCTTCAACATTATTAACACATGGTTATTATAACAAAATTGACAAACCATATGGTGTTTCATGTTTTTAAAAAAAGACCTTTTTGATTGTTTTTCATTTCAGTTTTTTATGGTTTCAATATCCTTACTATCCCTCATGTTGTACATCATCCTCCCCCTACTTCAGATATTCTCCACTATATATTTCTGTGGATATCCATTGAATCCATTAAGGGTAATCATAACTTTATCTAGTTTACTTCATGTTATTTTCATCCTTCCCTTTCTCTTTCCTTGTTCAACCTTTTCCATGGGTTATAAAAATCCCAGTATATATTTTGTCCATATCTATGGTTATTAATATATGTTTTTTTATTTCAATGTGGCTTATGTCTGTGCAGATTTTCATTATTGAATGTAGAGTTTTTCATCTAAAGTGACAATATTTGGTTTTATTTATTGGAATATATCTCTATACATGGCTTCAATTCCATTTATTTCCATTGAATCACAATTTTTTTTGAGTTTATCATAATAAATCTTATATTATTTATTGGTTACAGTCTATCAGTTATTTTTATGATTCATTGAAATGGATTTTAAATATAATGGTTTAATATGGGTTTTAAATAGATTTTTATTTTATACACTCTATGTGTTTGATAAAATGGCTCAAAGTGACATTGGTAAATTAAATGTATTTTTAATTGAGATTATTTTATGTATTTTTTCTTTTCAAATGAAGTATATTAAAATTGTCATGTTATATTGTTAAATTTTATATTAATATTAATTTTTTTATGGGGATATGTTGATTTTTTTATTGGGTAATACATATGAGACCATGGGTCTGGGTGTGGGGGTTTCTTTAAAAAAGTGGTTTTTATCTAAGGGATTGAGGGATCCGTTGGGTGGAAGAGCGAGGGATCTTCCATTATTTGGAAATTTTTACAGATATTGACATTGGAATTATTTTTTTGACAAGGGTAAACTAGAGTATATTCCAAACATATTATACATTCTATTCATGTTAGGGAATATTACCCTGGAAAATGTCTCACTAGACCCCATTGGGTAGATCACATAGTTAATATTGCTTGTTTTTTATGGGTTAATATTCTTATTATGTTATTATATATACATATTTTGTTGTTATATGTTACTCTTATTCCATTTCCATTATTTTTTTATTAAAAATGTTAAGTTAATTCCCAGGGTTAGGACATGTTTTTATGTGTTGAGAACATTTTTACTTACTAAAATTGTTTATTTATCTGTGTCCAGACTATTAATATTTTAAATGATGGTTTTTTTAGAAAAAATGGATTTAGGATGTATTTTTTTCAGGTTGACATTCATTTTAATGAAGAACATGGTGTTGAACATTTATTTTCAAATCTTGGATTAATGTTATTCATCGATAAAGCCCTTACATAGATTCATAGTGGTATCTTATTGTTATTTAATCATCAGATTGAAAATATATATTTGTACATATATGGACTATTGTTTAAGGGAAAAGGTATCGGAAATGGTAACGTTCATTTCACTGTTCATTCTTGATTTCCCAAATCCATTGCCATTTTAGGAAGCAGGAGGCACGGTCTCATAGTGTTAGTTTATGTGGAGTAGTTTTTAGATTATCTTATCATTATGATATTATGAACTATTAATTATGTTATTATACATTATTTTGTGTTTTTAATATGGATATCATTTGAATATGTAATTTTTTGAATTGTGATATTATGATGTCATGGTATTATTTTTTAGTCATACCTTCATTTAATCTATCATATATTCATATCTATTGGTGTTGTTTTATTATTAATGTTTTCTTCACATTTGTGGATGGATTATTTTTTATTTTCATGGGTAATGGAATTTTTAAATGGATATTGGTGATGTCATTATTCTTATCCCAAGACCATGGGTAATGGGAGAAGGCTTTGGGGATTATGCATTTCCAGCTCGGGTGAAGCATCGAGCTTAACTAGGTTTGATTTTAACCCATTCATCCTTATTTTCTAGGTTATTATATTATCTCATGAAAAACCACTTTATTGCCTTATTTATTATTTCATAAAATTATATGATATCTTGAATAATTATCGTCAACTGAAAATAATATATTTTTTCTTATATACTAAAATCCATTATTCCAACCTATATTCTCCATTGTTATTTTCAAATCAAAATATGTATTAGTTCTTGTGATAATATAAATTCCCTTTACATGGTTTCGAATTAATGGTATATACTCAATTTAAAATGTGCGCTTCAACAAAAGTTTTTTTTAATATTTCAACAAAATATTCTTATCATATGTTTTATCAACCACTTCACATTTCATCAAAAAATTCATTTTTTATTATACAATGCTCTATTATTACTATTTTTTATAAATTATAATGTTATGAAAAATTATGAAAAATTATTTAATGATTTTTTGTGTGAATTCATTTCATGCCTATTATGGTCATTCAACTTAGTGATACATCCATTAAATGTATTAAAATTATTTTAAAATAAAAACAATTTAAAAAAATTTAATAGATAAGTTGTAATTTACATTTGTTTTTCTATTTGATTTATCAAATGATTTGGAAAAGGTTCATTTCATCTATGTTGACATCTATGATGATCTATATCTCATATTAGTGATATATTCATCGGACACCATCCACCTTTATTATCTCTATGGATTATGAAATTTATTATGGTTGTTTTCATGAGACACATCTCTTTTACATGGTTTAGTATGTGATTTTTGAAATGTGAATTTCTTTCATGGTCTTTTTAATACATTTTTGGAATGATATGGGTTTATATTTCACCCTCAAATTCATTGGTTAACAATTTCCATCTCATTGAGATGATCAAAAGCTATGATTTTCCAACTCAATGAAATGGTGACCCGATAAGATTTCTATATCAGAGAAATAAGAAAATTTTAAGTTGTTTTGGATCTCTCACAATGTGATGTTTACCTATTGTTATAATTTTGATTAACTAAATTATTAAGATATATTTCATTGACGATACAATGTCTTATTCCTATGATTATGATCTATTGCACACGTTTACTACAATATGATATTATTATATGGAACCATTCCTTATTTGAGGTGATATGTCCCATTATCATGTATTATGTAAAAAAATTAATATTCTATATTATTTGTATTATTTTTTACACACATGCCCATTTTTTCTCATATTATGATGATAAAACCCTTTATAACATGTTGATAAATATTTAATTTACTAAGAGTTTGATCTCACCCCGTTATTCTGTTTTTATTATTTAGGATATAAATAAGATTATAACCCAAGATATATCTATAAGGGGATCTAGCATAGTGAGACTTTAGGAAATGTTTCATAATAATTTTTTATATAGAAAAATACAGATAGTAATCATTTGGTTTTAGGGATGGTGTGATTATTTTAAGATGTGATGTTTAAATTATGGAAATATATATGTTTGGATGTTTTCCACTAACTAACTATCAAAGCCTATTTAATATATATATTTTTTAGAACATGAATAATAATTGGAATACTATAGTACCTCGTGTGTGGGTTTACCATATTAAAAATCTATAAAAAGTTCCTTCATATATTCATTATACTAGCATTGTTCTATTTTTGAAGAACATACTCAAAAATAAAAACAAAGTATTTGAATGACTTATAATCATTAAAATCTATAAGAACATTATCCTTCATAGTTTTATATCTTTTAATACTTATTATGAATGATATCACTAAGAATTCATAGAAAATTCGTAATCGTTTATGACTGTCATGTGTTAATTTTTTGATCTTCATTCACATCGGTCCTTTCATATTTCATCTTCTTTTTATTAACTTTTTTTTTCTACTACCATGACTCTATGTGTCAGACCAGTAAAGATTTGTTATCCACTTCTTATTATTCTTCTTATTCTCCTTAATATATCATTTCTTCTATTAATCATGATCTGTACTGACTTCTCCCCTTGTTCATTGATATAGATTTTTAACTCCATCATTTCACTCTACTTGATTTATTAAACATCTATTTGTATACAATGGTAATATTTAAATTCCTAATTTTCACTCATATATATAATATCATTTTTTCCTGAATGTGTATCCCTCAAAAGAGAATGTATTTCCTCATAGAATAATTAGTATACAAAAAAAAATTATAGGGAAGTAATTTTAATCCACCATCCAGAGGATTGTTATTAAATAGCCATATTTGGTTCACCATGGTTGGTCATGGATTTTCCACTAACTCTATCAAGTGATACTACATCCCATTTTCTCATAACTTGTTCCCAAACTATTCCCCTTCTCTTGAAAATCTCAAAATATTATCTTTAATAATCTCAACATAACTCATCAAAAATAATTCCAATTTCCACACATGAATCTTACAAATAAAACTAGACTTTCTGCATGATGGATAACATGTAAACCAAATGCTCAAAAAAAATCATTTTCAGAATATATCATGCTTTCAAGGAACACCTAAATCAATTAGATTATGGCTTTAATTTGATTTAGGAAACATGGTAATGATAATTAATCCTTACACCTAAATCTTCATTATTAGTGAAAACATATGATATCATTTGAGTTCATTCTCATACAGTTCTTATGAACTACATTATTTTTATTCATTATTTGAGGAACACAGATTCATTATATATATGGAATAATAAATGATTGTTGATGCTGGTGACATAGAATATTGGAATTGGATTTAGCGAGTTTGATCTCCTCTTTAGATTATATATATTATAATACTCATATGTATTGGTAATGATTTTTTAAAATTCTGAAATATCATTATGTATCATTATAACATTATCATTCATAGGCACTCACTATAAATTATTATGGGTGGAATAAAAGATTGTATTCATACTTCTTGTTCCCTATAATGTCTTACATGCTCCCACAAAGTCATATGAACAAAAAAAAGACTTATCAAAGACTCAAAATATATACACATGGACATGAAAAATCTTATACAGTGTAGAAAAGTCATACTCCATGGAATCTCAAAGCTATATGAATTAATATATGTAATATTTTATACATCAATGACTTATGATGATGATGCTAATATCATTCAATGTAAGACATATCCATTTTTCACTTTTCTTACTTCACTAACATTAAATCAGAACCTCTTATATCCATCATAGTACATTCTCAAATGTATTAAATCAACCTAAAACATAAAAAAATTTATCAACTCAAAATTTCATCAAAACGTTCTAATATGATTTTCTAAAAAATTTATCCTCTCAAACATCATTTCCATTGTTTTTTATCATTTAATACAACTTTACTCCATGGATTGGAATTATTTCCCTTCAATATGTCAAAATTATTTTTTAATGTAGAATCACAAAAAAAATAATTTCCATTAAAAATGGAGGAACCTTTATCATAATCTATTGAGGAACTCAATAAATATTTACATATTCATAATTCCATGGTGGCCTTATTAATTGAAAATAGATACAACTCATCTAATGGACACTTGAATGACCCCCTTCGGATTTTTTATTAATACCACCTCACACACCCCTCATATCAGCAGGTTTTATTTTCATTATCTCAAAATTATTGATAGTAAATAAACAAATATTATGGTTCTTCTTATCACTTTCTAATGAAATTTCTTATAAAAATTTATATCTTAAACCCTAGTAGAGATAATGATGATACCACTTGGTTTTCTTTGCAATGATACTATATATATTATACTCTAAGACTGAATGTGATAACTCATTCATTAATTCATTGTATATATATCCAGTACAGAATATTTTTCTTAAAAATAACCATTCATGAAATAAATTTCTCAATTAATTCATAACATACTATATGGATAGACTTATTAAGAAAATTTAAACCTCGTGTAAGGTATAGAACTCTACCTTTATTTTTATAAAAAAATAAACTAATGGCCATCCTAAATATTAATAATTTATTCACTTAAATCAAGGGTATAAATTTTGAAGGTAATTATCAATAATTAAATGACTTTTATAAATTATAAATATTATTCCATCTTTGTTTCAAGTAATAAACACATACATTATTCATCATGGTAGTGACCATGTTTCATTATGGATAGTCCATCATGTTTTCCAGTTTTGAAATCATTATATATTATATCATTTGTTTTTCATTCCCTAATTTCCATAAAATTTTGTATATATAATAGATTAATGTGAGTTATAATGGGGTTTTATATTATACATCAGTGTGTATAGTTAGGGTCAGACTTCAATCTCTACCTAGAATGCTTCATATATCCATTAAATTCATTAAAACTCAACACTATAGTTATCATATTGATCATTTATGTTTTTAAGTTGATATAACATGAAATATCATAAAAATTAATCATATGAAGATCAATTCTAATAAAAAACATAATAAATAATTTTCATTCAATGGTTCATTCTCATATTTTTTATTGTTCGTGAACAATTATTCTAGATATGGTGGGTGGGATACACAACTCTTCACATTATATCCAACAAAAATTCTCTATCTACATATATCACTTAATATTTCTTGTCACTATCTCTATATAAATTCTGATGTTACTAAAAAAAATTGTATTATCCCTATTTTTTGTAATTTTAAATTGTGATAGATAAATTTTCAAGAACTGTTTATCATATTTCATGAGATTATCATATGTATTATATAAATTTTACACCTTAAAACCATAAGAAAATTCTACCTAAAAATTATTCATGAATTCGTTGTCTTTAAAACACACCAAATCACAAATTTCATAGGATTTTGTGAAATGTTCAAAACTAATTTGTATGGTAATGCCTAAAAACTATCGGTCATAGTTATTTTATTGATGAACATATTATCACCTTCTCTCTATATATCCTCATTGATTCATTCCTTTTTATAAGTATTTTTGTAACAACATGTTTAGCCTAGGTAAAAAAATTTCTATATTGTTTGATAGAGTATGCAACTCAAGAGGTGGTGAATTTATATCATATAAAAACTTCTATCAATTTTTTTTTAATGTCATCCATTTTTATATCAAATATAGCCTTGTTATCAAAAGTAGAATATATGTAAATGTTTTTTTAAAATATTTCTCAACGAATGATTAGTCCTACATTAAAATAACAATATTTATTTTTTTTACATTTGAAATCAGTGTTCTAAAAAATTATTTTATAAACACTCTCTATTATTAACTATCAAAGTAATGTAAGGTTTTTCTAAGAAAATTATAGAAATATGATAAAAACTATAAGAATATTTAGAAAGTAATCAAGAGGTTCAATCTCAAACCAAGACCTAATCCTCTATAATTGGTGGTCACCTACAACCTAGTTGTTTATATAAAATAAAATTGATCCACACCCTGGATCTGGGTGCACAATAGCATTTAGCTGTCTAATTCACCAGATCTATTCCATAGTGTTTTTGGTAATACAAAACAAACATACATGTTATGAAGGGACCTCTTCCACGGTTATCCATGGCAGTATAACATGTAAAAAATGTATGTTTGTGAAGAAATATATTTATCATCCATTATAGATATGGAGTTAGTGTGTATTTTAAAATAAAAGATACACATTTCTAGAATTGTAAAAAAATGTCACATACCAATAAATATAAGGATAATAGGTTTTACAATGCTATGTGTGATATTCTATGTTGCTTTCCAACTCTATCAGGATGGTAGAATTTAAGCTGGAGTCGACTGCTAGAAGTAGACTGCAAAACAGAGAGTCTTTTTAGATTTTGTCTTCTGTTACCTTTAAGGTATAAGATTTCTCGAAGTGTTATATACTTTTTCATTATTGTTCTTGAAAGGAATTTTAGTGTTTCTGTTCTCAGTAATGACTTCGTGCATGAGAAGTAGTCAACACTTGTGTTTTTTCCAAAGGTGCTCACACACTCATCTTAACTTTTCATGTATGTGTGTCCATATTACTTATTGATAAGGTATGTACATTATAAATTTCATCAAATAAAAATCGTGTTAGATTGAGTGATGTAACCATATATGTCATATTACACTCTATTAATGTCATTAATATTGTCTGCGAAACAAAGAAATACATTAATATAATAAGAAGTACTATGTTTTAAAAATATGACCATTAGAGATTATTCAGAATTTAATAATGTCAGTGACTCAGAGTTGGTAGATCAGGATCAGTACATTAGTCTGTTGGTAGCCCTATCTAGTAGTGTATCCTGTTATCAAAGTGTTAGGATGTCAGTAAGTTTTTTTTAGTATATTATTATATCGGTCTATCAAACATGAATCAGAAACTTAGGTTTGGTTAGTCAAGCTTTCAACAAGTGATGTGGTGGTAGGTAATGAATTAGTAGCTCGTAGTTAGTGAAATTTTGATTTATTCTATTAGTCAGTCTCTCTATCTATATCTCATGACATTGGTAGCTCATGTCTTAGTAGCTCATTTTTTGGTAACTCAGTTATCATTGGCTTGACTATCACTAGGTTAGTGATTTGATGACTTGAGTACCGTTATGTATGTGCATCAGTTACAAAAACTCAATGGTGACTTATACTTATCCAAAATATATTAAACTGTATTATAAACTTAACACTAACACATGGTGTTAATATTATATGTATGCATGATTAAACATAATGAATCATACTTTAGCATGGTTTAACATAATTAATCATGATTTTTGAACATTAAAACTAGCAGAGGTCAACAATACCACCTTCTTGATCATCAAAAATCATGTAATTACATTCCACAATTATTAAATTATGATGATCAGAGGAAAAAATATTCTTAACATATTATGTCGATTATACAGATGAGATTTTAAAATAAACACAAGGGTGGATTACTTGTTATGTTGACTTTGTCAATTATATGTTCCGTTTTAATCTCATGCTTCATATTATGTTCCCCTAATAGAGATTCTATTAGTATTCTCCCCCTATTGGGATTATCAAAAAGGAACCACTAAATGAAAAATATTTATTTGATATAAAAATAATAATGGGATGAAATACTACTAGTTATACCGTTAATCGAGTAGTACAAAGGATAAAAACAATATTAAAGAAAAAAAATTACATCAAGTCCCTATTAAAAAGTGATCCAATTTCTTCTTCTCCAAAGCATGGCCAATTCTTACCAATATTTTATCATTGGCACGAATGGTATGATGATAAGGTGAAAAAGTGGTGGTATGGGATTCAGTGCAAATATTGAGGTAAGGAAGAGGCACACTTTGAAAAAAAGATAGAGCAAGGATTGGTCTAAAAGAGGTGGTGGGAAAAATGATTTATTGTTGGATGATAGGAATAAAATGGTTGAGAGATTGAGTAGGGGTCATATTAAATGTTCATAAAAGGTTAGATAAAGAGGAAAAATTAGAGAGTACTGGTATGATATGAGAAACATCTGGAGCAAAAATGGTTGTGTTGTTATGATGTTGGTAAGGTTTGGTAGATTCATGATGTCCTTGATAACATCTCCGCCATATTCCATATCCTTCTGAGTATCAACCTTATTTTCCATAAATTTCTCTTAAGTATTAGTAATATCCTTAAGCTACACAGCATCCTCCTTTGATTCCTAAGTCAGTAAAGGTTGCATCAAATGTTTCACTAAATATTTGAATTGACTGGTCAGTTGATGCTTGGTATAAATTATCTTAAAATAGAATTCTACCAATATGGTAATTTCTTCCTGATCAGTAGTGTCTACTTTTGAGTATAATATCACCATTTAATGCACTTGGTCACTATTATTAGTTATCATAATAAATATATTGTGATTAGTACCACCCATCATAGTTTAAATTTCTTCATTAAAGGCATTGAAATCAACCCTAGACACATGGTCCATAGGCATTGGTAAAGCCATAGATTCTAGAGCATCAACATGAGTAGGAGCAGATTTTTCTTCCTCTAAATCTGTCTATTCTAACACAAATTTTATATATCATGGGTCTCTTATCAATAGAGGCACACCATTTTCATTCAAAAGATATAGTACATTAACCTTATCTCTCTTAGCTTTCATCTTCCCATTAATTGGATTCCTTATACTAGAATAGACGAATGGTCTTACTCGAGTTACTAAGACATCCATTTCAGCAGAATCAAAAACTCTAATAAAATAATCAAGAGCACTTTTCTAAACAACATCATGTTCATAAGAATCATGGGATTTCTCCATTGGTTCATTTTCTTGTACCACTGTATTTGTTTTAGTATGATTTTTATGTTCTATTGGCTCTACTATATAATCAATAAGTTCGAACTTGGGATCTGGATCATCACCTAGATTATTTTATCCACTGTTATATTCATCACTTCCTTTATCTTACCAATTAATTTCATTATATTCATTAGCTTCACCATATCCCTTCACATCTTCCTCATGTCCATCATCATCAACTGCTTCTTCTTTTCCAATTCCACATCATTATTCTTCACAATATTCTCTGACGCAAGTTGATCTATGCTAATACTTCACATTCTTTGACTCATCTACCTCATCATAATTATTCTCAGTTAGCAGAGGATATTTTTCTAGTAGTGGACTATCTGTACTTGTAAGACCATAATTCATCCTCTTTGGGCTTTCTCCAATTTCAAGATCACTCTTCTCCTCTATTAGATTTCAAATCATTGAACATCCTCAGGTACATCCTCATTAGAATAAAAACCCACTTTATTTGGTCCCATACCAAGTTCTTCCACATTAAATGTCTCACCGGATGTTCAATTGGATCGAATTTCTCATATATCTTATCATTATACTCAACCCATATCATCTTCTAGGTATTAAAATTTATTTTCACCATCATGCTGACTCCCTTGATTAGAATGAACCCCTCATAAGATTGCACTGTTTAATTACTCTCATTCCCAAATCCTTTTTCTTTTAACAGTGAAGATAAATTCTATAGAGAAACCAATTAACTGGTCTTTCAAAATGGTTTGATCATCTCACTAATATGAACCATCAAATATATCAAAAAACATACATTAAGACCTTTATTCTATATATATAGAAAATAAAAAACATGGTACTTTATTGAGGAAAAATAACCTTTCCTACAATCAAACATATGTTGGATAAACATAAACAAGAACCTACAATAACCATCAAGTTACATAGTAATGGGTCTTCAATGTTATTCATTCCATATCAACTCATTCAAATTTACCTCATAAATTAAGAGGTCACTTGTTGGAGGAGCACTTCTCTGATGGCCATCACAAACTCCCTCATGGGGTAGCTTTAGACATTCTTCCAACTACTTTTTGGAGAAAGTGACTTTCTTTCCATCTATCATAAATTTTATCCAACAAATATATGATCGATCAATAAAAAACATAGAATATGGGTAAAAATCATGCCCAAACCTCGAATAATACAAACTCTCATTATTGGAGAACCACTCTATCCATAATTAATATTACAACACATTTAGTAGAAGTTACATACATGATAACAACAATTATGAATGCACATCCTTCTTCAGGGTCACAAATCGATTTGATATTTAAGTATGAATAATCCTAGGCTTAATATATTCACCTCCTATATTCAGGAACTGATCTAACTCATCCACAGATCATTAAAATATACACTTGATATGGGACATTATGAAAGGTTAGAAGGTTTTGGTTTCAAGGAGATGGGTAGTAGTTTTGGAAGGAAATGATCAAGGGTAAGAGTATGAGAGTAAGAATGAGAGAGAGAGAGATAAGTACTAGATCGACCTATGTTTTTATCATTTAGGTATTCAAAAACATAAAATAAAAAATGAAGGATAATATGCCAAAAAAATTAAATAGTGTTGTTTATAATTCTAGATGGATAAATAATTAAGTATCATTCATTGAGACACATTAGTGATACCTGTCAGTGAGTCTCCGTTTGTAGGTCCTATCGGCGAGTCATCATCGGTAAGTCATATCAATGAGACATCCAGAATAAGTTCAATATGTGAGTCATTAAGAGTATTTTTTACAAAATTTATCATGCCTTAGTCATGTATGGTGTAACTCATTCTCTCAAAACGTATGGATTAGTAAATATATTAGCAAGATGATGTTAGGTGTTGATTAATTCATGAGTGATGTCACCAATTTTATAATGATCTCTCAAAATGTTACATCTCACACTAATATATATTGTTATAGAGTGAGAAAATTGATTATTATATATGTTAATAGCTCTTGTTTTATCATAGTTTATAGGGACATGTCGAAATTGATTTCCACAATCTATTAAAGTGTGTTTCATCTACAATATTTGAGCACATAAACTACCAGAAGCTATGTATTCAGCTTCACAAGTAGATAACACTACAAAAAATGTTTTTTTATTACTCCATGAAACTAGTGAATTTACTAATAAGTGATATTTTCTATAGCTGTTTTTACTATATAACTTTAAACCACCAATGTCAGCATCAGAATAATAGACAAAATCAGATGGTTTTCCCCCAGGATTGAACAATCCCAAGTTGGTAGTGTACATGATGTATTTAAAGTTTCATAAAACTACATAAATATCTGAATATTTATGATTTTTTTGAATATGATCACACAAGAACAAACTGAACATAATATCAGGTCGGCTAGAACTACAGTAATGAATACTTTCAATCATCCCTCTTTAATTGGTTTGATCAAAATATTTTCCACTTTACTCAAGAAAAAATTTACAGATGGTGCTCAATAGAGTATCACTACATTTAATTTTATCCAAATTAAAATATTTAAAAATTTCTTTACTATAATTACATTTATTTAACATAATACCATCTTTTTTTGAAAAGGTTTAAATCCATAATAAATTTATGCTTACCCATTAAACTCATTTCAAATTCATTTTTTATCATTTTTTAAAAATCCATTGATAGATAATTTCTTGAACAAGAAAAAATAACATCATCAACATATTTTTGAAAAATTAAGTCATCCTTATAAATTATTTTTATGAGAATAGTATGGTCAATTATACCTTTTTCAAATCCATTATAAGTCATAGTAGTGTTAAGCCTATCATACCAAGCTATTGGACCCCATTTTAAACCATACAAAGCTTTTCATTATTTAAAAACATGATTTATAAAATGCAGATTATTTAAGATAGGGTTTTTTCATATAAGAAACCTCAACTATATACCAATTTTGGAATGCACATTTAATATTCGTTTGATATAGTTTTAAATTCAGATGTGTTACATAAGCTATCAGTTTTCTAATGGCATTAGTTCCGGAAACAGGTGACAAGGTTTCATCATAGTAAATTTATTCTTCATGACTTTATCCGGGTGTGACTAATCTATCCTTATTAATTACTGTGGTGCCATCTTCATCTACTTCATTTCTGAACACCACCTTCGTTCATATATTCAAGGTGTCTTCTCTTTTATAAACATGATTCAAAAAATAATTTCAATCAAATGGATTCACCACTTCGTGCATATCCATCCCACCAAATTAATCATTTATTGCACCATTGATATTTTTAGGTTCATGCTATGAAAAAAGGATTGATGTTCAACTTACATTTTAAGAGATGCGCTAGTTTGTGTCCTATTATCTATGTCACCAACTATAGAATCTTAGGGATGATTCTTAAGGGTTCTACGAGGTCTTGAAAAAATGGTGATAGATATTTCAGGTACCACTTCAAGTTCAAGTTCCCTATTATCAATATTGAGAGATTTTCTAGAACTGAAGGGTTTGGATGATTTCATAATATTAGAGTCATACAGTTCATCATTTATGTGCATATTGGGAAGATCTCCCTCAATATTTTATAGGGATGCTTTAGGTTCGTGTGAAAATGTTTCAATAAATTTGATATAAACATATTTTTCAATATAGTAGTTCCATTAAATAAAGACTCTATAGGATGTTATAGTGATTGAATAACCTAGGAAAATACCTTCATCACTTTTCAATGAAAAATTTTAAGGATTTTCTTTAGTGTTATGGTTATATACTTTTCAACCAAAATCAATGAAGTAATTAACCATAGGCTTCTGATTATTCCATATCTCATAGAGATTTTACAAAAGTGTACATCTAATCAAGACATTATTGGATAGATAAAACGTTGTATTCATAGATTTTTCAAAAAAATAATAGGAAATAATATTCATTAACAATAGTCTAGTATATTTCTTATAAAGATATATTTCTCTTTTCTACAAATCCATTTTATTAGGGTGTCCTTGGAGAAGATATGTTATGATTATGTCCATACTATGAGAAAAATGATTCAAACTCTTTGTTTTCAAACATGTGGATATGGTCACTTTTTCAGGATTTGATTCTGAGACCACTAATTTTATATACTGACCTACAATACATGGTGAAATAGGAACATGATTTTCACTTATCAGATAAAAAATCCAAATTATATCTAGAAAAGTCATCTACTAGAACATATTAATTGTGATTCCCATTTAATCATGAAACTCTAAATGGTCTAAAAAATCCATTTGAACCAAATCATGTTGTTGATATGTTGAAAATAATTTCTTCCGTTTGGAAGATCTTTTGTGTTGTATCCATTTTTTGACATGGATTACAGACATTACCCATTGGAATCCCATGTTTAAGTAAATCCATGACTGGTCCTTTTCTATTAAAATTTATAAGAGAGTGTATGTTATAATGGCCCAATCTCATATTCTTGATCCAAGACTCTTTGATAAAGGAACATAAGAAAGATACATTTTGATAAACTAATGAATCCACATTAACTACACAAACATTCTTATTTATAAAAGAAGTAAATACTAAATAATTTTTAGAATTTATAACATTACAAGAATCATTTGTTAATTTATCATTAAAAACATCATAACATAATTGATATATTCTATGAATTTTATACTTAACACCATTAAAAATAACATTATAGATTAGGACTGATTTAGTGTTACCGATTTTGAAAAGGACTTTTATTTATCCATTTTCTTTGCCACCAAATGTGACATGCACTCTATATATCTAAATAATATTCCTGAAGCATGAATAGTACCCAGTCATGTGTCTTGAACATCCACTTTCCAAGTATTATAATCTTTTAAAAGAGCTCTTCAAGCAGGTTACCTATAAAAACAGATCAATCAAGAAATTATTTTGGTACCTAGAATCTCTTGTGTATAATAATATTATTAATTAAAGCATTGGGATCCATTATTTTCCTTTGAAGATTCCTATATGAAACATGTAATGTATTGTAAAAATAAACCCTTGGAGGTATAGAAAACCTATAAGTTTAAAATGTTCCTGTTCTGCAAAATACTGTAGATTTTTCTAATTTAGGTATAAATCCTATATTTTTAGATTTGAATACAATCCTAGAATAAAAAAAATTATTTTTTTAAGGTCGATAGCCAATACTAGTAGTGTATTTAAGAGCATTCTATTGGATAATAATTTGAACTATGGTATGTTTACCATTTTTTAACTTCTCTAAATCCTTGTTAAATTGCTCATTAGTCAATTTAAATACATTATTCTCATTGATCAACTAAGTATAATTTTAATTTTAAATTTTAAGATTATACAAAATAGAAATAGTAAGAGCATGTGGTTTCGTGAGATATTTATATTTAACTTTTAGTTCCTTACATGTTCCCTCAATAGTTCTACACAATTCAAATATTTCCTCATTTTTCATATTTTCAGAATTAAATTCATCTCTACAATAATAATAAAATTACAAGAGATTTTATGGTTACCTCGAAAGTGTTTTTCATTAAAAAAAAGATGGATTTGTCATCCATTTCATCATGTGATGTTTCTGAGTCACTGTAGTTATCCTCAAAGTCACTACGGGTGTCCTTCATTGAATTATTATACTTTATATCCTTGTCCTCATAATTATTTTGGATCATTAACATAGGACAGTCAGTTTTCACATGTCCTATTCTATTTTACTCATACCATACTATCTCATTAGTATTGTATCTTCTTTTCTAGTCCTTTTTTAATTTCCATTATTGTCATACTTTCCTTTGTAGCTATTTTTTCTAAATAATTTCTTCTTTCTGTTAAACTTCATAAATATCTAGGTATAATAAGAAATTTCCTTATCATAATCTCCTTGTGAATCTTAATTTCTGGAACATTCAGTATGAACTTGAATTTTCACCTTTTTCATTGATTAAGTGGTTTTGAAAGACGATGACTTTCTTTTTGGATCATTATTTTATTCAATATTGACATCCATTCCTTCCTCATACATCTTCAGTTAAACTATTATCTCATTTACAGGTAAAGTACTGATGTCACATGATTCTCTTATTGACACTGAGGTTCCTCTCCATCTTTCTACTAGCATCTGAGTAGCCACATGATTGGTTCCTTGGGTTCAATTGGATTTCCCAGAGAGTTATTTGTATTTAAAATATCATTGAACCTAAGATACATGTTAGATATCAGTTCATCATATTTAATCTTGAAGTTATCAAATTTAATTCTATATGTGTTATGCCTCATTTTCATAACATTAGTGGTTCTTTCGTGTAAAAAAACTAAAGTATCCAAAATTTCATAAGCAGATTTATAAGTATATATTCTATTAAATATTTCATCTCCTAAATCACAAAACTAGGCATTCATTTCTATGAAATTATTATTATACGAAGCTTTTGTGGGGTCACACCACTATTATTTTTTGGGATTTCATTTTTTAGATCTATTACATTCCAAAAATCAAAACCCATACATTCCAAATGTATTTTCATTTTTATTTTCCACTATGCATAATTGGTATATTATAGTAGTGAGGTACGCAAATAGCTGAACATTACTATATATTATCTATACTATAGAATAAAATAATGTATTTAGGTCTAAAAAATATAGAACTGAAAGAAATTTTGAGATATTTAAAACTAAACTAAAATCACAATTGAAAAAAATATATGTATATATTTTAGATTCATTAGATACCAAATGTTGGTCAGAGTAAGACCCTCAAGAGGTGGTGAATTCATTTATTATAAAAATTTATTTCAAGAACATTATTTTAAAGTCCACCAATGGAAAATAGAATATAGGGCACTTAGCCCAAGTAGTAGATTTATAAAAAATTTGACAGTTTGAAATATTTATCAAAGATTGATTAATTCTTAGTTAAAACAAACAAGATTTATTATTTTTATATTTTTAATAATCCTACAAAAAAATTATAATATAAAAACAATATTTTATTGATAAATAAATATAAGCTATGTTTTCCTAAAATACCATTAGAAATAGAAAAAAGAACCTTAAAGAACACCAAAAAAGCTAACAAGAGGTTCAGTAAGAATACATTACCCAATCCTATCAAATTTGTGCTCACCTTCTACAAGTATATTATATAAAATAAATATTATCCGCACCCTCGATTTGGGTACACAATATCATACAATTATCCTGGTCACCAGAACTATTCCACAGTGTTTGTGAGAGTACAATACAAATAGACAGGACATGAAGGGACCACTTCAACTATATTATATGAGTGTATAATGTGTAAAAAGGTAGGTTGGTGAAGATATCTCTGTAAATTCATGTTTACATTTGTATTAAGTGTTTATTTTATAAGAAAATATACAAACTGCTCGAATTGTAAATAAAGTACATAGGAAGAGAAATATAATGACAATAGTGTTTACTATGCTCTAAGTGATATTCTATGATGCGTCTGAACTCCATTAGGGTGGTATATGTTAAGCTGGAGTTGACTGCTGAAAACAGACAGCAAAACAGATAATCACTTTTTCTTCTATCTCATGTTCCCAATGAGGAACAAGATTTTTCATAGTGTTCTTTTCTTTTATGTTGTTACTTTATATATTTTTAGTGTTTTGGTTCTGATAAATATCTTCATGTATGAGCAGTAGACATCATATATTTTTTCTATAAGGTTCTCATGTTTTATTCTTCACATTTTTGTATATGTGTGTCCACCTTCCTTGTTGATCAGGTTAGTACTTTATACATGTCAGCAGAAAAGAAGAAAGTTTTATCGAGTGATGGTATATCGTCCGTCATATTACACTATAAAAATGTCCTTAATATATTCTCAAAAAGACAAATAGTCATAAAAATAATAAGTAGTACAATTTTTTACAATTATGACCATTATTGATAATTTTGAATTTGGGAATGTAGGTGACTCAGGGTCCTATTGCTCAAGATCGGTAGGTCAGTCTGTCGGTAGCTCGATCTGTTGGTGCCTCATGCTTTTGGTATTTCATTCCATCGGTAAGTTGAAATGTTTATATTTTATACTACTAGTGGATCAAACTTCCATAGTAAACTCACAATTGGTTGATCAAGCTATCAATACTTTGTTTGTCGATATTTGATGTTTTGGTAGCTCATACATAGCAAAATTTTTATGTTATCAGTCTGTCATTCATTCTATTGATATCACATGCCATTGATATCTCATCTATTTATTTCTCATCTGATATTATCTCATATAATGGAAACTATTGTTTCAGTTACATGGCTATATGTTGGTCAATGAATCAGTGACATGACTTTCAAGAGGTCAGTGCATCGGTGACTTAAACTCATCAGTGACATATACATAATGAAAATCTTTTAACATGTATTATGAAATAAAAACAATCACTAGTGGATAAGACTATAAGTAATCATGATTAAACACAGTTTATCACTATATATCACAATCAATCAGAGTTAGTCATGATATGTGATCATTAAAATAAGAGGACCCCAACTCATATCATGTGTAAGGACCCAAAATTGTTATCTAATTCTATAGCGGAATTTTTTCCTATAATATGATCTTACATAAGTTTTCTCAATGCTATATAATTTCTTTAAAAAAATTTACATACTAGGATATATTATATTTCTTTAATTCAACCATATTCCATTAATATATAAGAGGGTTCCTTGTCATCTTTTGTGTTCAAATATTTTCATTATTTTGAATTATGACTTGTAATTTTAAATAAACAATATTTTAAAAATTATGATTTTATGTATAATTTTACCTTTATATGATGTTCTAGAGATATCATAGGTTGTAAATGGTTTTTCAGAAACATGGGTAGAATTTTTGAAGCTTTAATTAATCTTATTCAACTTTTTTTCATTGATAATCAATTTTTATACAAATTTATTTATTTATTTCTATTTTGGAAGGTGATTTGGTCTCATCATCCTTCAATATATTCTCATTTTTATCATCCTTATACATTGATCTCTTGGGATTCAAAATTATTTTAGTTTCACTTTTTATAATCTTTTCATTAAACTCAACATATTTTATATCATCTTTTCTCAGCTCTCGGATTTCATATTGAGGGATGTATTTTTATTACGAAAAGCCACTAACTTGATATTTAGCTTTTTTTCCAACTCTTTTGATTCTCCCACATCGTCATCATTATGTGAGGTATAAAAAACTATTTCAATATTGGACCTTAAATTTGTAAATTTTTTATTATATTCATTTTCTTATTCCCTGCATGATGGTATATTGTTTTCTTCAAATTTGATTATTAAAGATCCCATTGTAAATTTCCTCTTTCTGTAACATTTTTTATTTAATGCTCTAATGAATTTTCTTAATTTTATTTTTAGTCTTCTTAATTGATTAATAATATTTGTATTCAAGTTCCTTCTACATAGGATAATAAGAAACAATGTGACTAATTCCCCAAAACTCAATTCATTTCAAATGTTCAATTTCATTGTATTTACCTTTTCCAATTCCAAATTTTATTATGATAATATTCATCATCCTTTTTTATTATCATCTTTCTATAATTCATCTTTAGAACAAAAAGATTTTTTAATTTATTCTTGTACTTTTTATTCATGATAACTACAAAAATTATCTCATAATTTACATTATGTTTTAAGTTTTGTTTGTCCTCATTTAATAATAAAAGACTATTTTATGTAATGAATTCAACAAGATTTTCTCTCTATCTTATAAAGAATATGTATTATTAAAAAACCACTTCAGTATGTTTTTAATGAGATTATTTTTAATAATATTTTCATCTTACTATTCACCGAAGCCTCTTATATTTATAACAATTTCAATCTAATTAGTAAATTTATCATTAATTTTTATCCTTCAATAACATAAGGTCATCAAACCTATTCTTCAATATTTGTAACGTACATACATTTACATTGAAATTCCATCCATATAACATAGCCAATGTCTCATGAATTTATTTGGGTGTTTGATAACCCATGAATTTTTTTAATATACTTATAGAAAAGGACACTGAATATAATTTCGATTTTTCCCTAAAAACATGATTTCCTTTTATAATATGTGGCATATGATCACCACTTTTAATTTGTGCAAGCTTCTCTATTATTACACTTAATACATTTATTCCAAGAGATAATAAATATAGTTACATTATAATTTTCAATCTATGAAAATATCTTCAATTAAATATTGGAACTAATAGTCTTTTAATTTAATTTATGTTGTCCATAATAATTTTCAAGTGCATATAAGATGGATCCTTTGTATTTGATTCCATTCAATGTTCCCTAGTAACTGTAAAATAATTGACAATGGGAGTTAATAAATATCACATTAATAATATTGTAAAATTTATTCTTCATTATATAAACCCACATTTTTTTGTAAAGGAAATATTCACTCAAGAACATCACTTATCCTTATTCAATTTATTGAATAATTTAAAATATAAATGAAACATAAATGTATTTAAATGGATGGCACTCATTGTAAAATCCAACTCCATAGTAAAAAATAGAGTTATCCAAGTCTTTAAATTCTCCAGTCAAATATTTTTATCAATCAAAAGTGGTTTGGACTGGTATCATCCTAATTCCATGTCATTCCATACTAAATAGAATTTCGTTTATTGTATTACATAGGTAAAAAATAAACTCACAGTGGTTTTCTATACAACAATTACACCATTGTCCAATCACTTCTACCAAACAAAAAAATTCCTTGATTTTTTTTATAATCATAAATAACTACAAGTACATAGGTCTATATAGTAGGTCAACATTTGAATCTTTTTAGAAGAAAATAACTAAACACTCCAGACACAATAATCAAGTTCTATGACAACCATGAGGGAAAAGATAATATTTAATTCATTTCGGTCCTTTCTTAACACTTCTTATTCTTATTTTTCAATCTCTTTCACTAATTTGACTGTAATATTTTGACAATTATAAATTCATTTTCCTTTTATTATTCTCATTAGTTACTAGTAGTGTCATTTCATAACCCTTATTTTGGATTATCATCCTATTATTCTAATGAGATATTTACCTTCCTCAGTTCACCAAATTCATTATTTTACACTATTTTTTTTGTAATTTTTTAATATTTCATTTCCACCAACTCATTCAAATTTTCATCATCCTCAATATCATTATTGTATTAAAATTAAAGGTAATTAATTTACATATTTCATTATATTTATCTAAAAATATATTATAATGAAAATATATTGATCAATTTATTTTATACATATATATTAGATCCTATTAAATAGATATTCATTATATTAAATAATGATTCATCCTATAATTTTTAGGATTTAGATAAACTAGAAACATGGATACATTAGCACCTTTTTCATTAGAGATGTAAATAATCTCAGAATTAGTTATTCACAGAAATAACCCTTCATAGAGAGAGAATAATTAAAATGTATATTCATTTTATAGGGAATATAATAATAAGAAAGTGTGTGTTCAGAATCTCTATTCAGTTAAAAAAGAGAGATATCAATGATCACTTATGAATTATATTAGAATGAAGGTCTGGGAACATAATCATAGAATTTGAAAAATATACCCATCATATCAAAGAACATTCTAATGAATCATCGCATATATATCGTAAGATCATATCCAATAATCCAAAAGTAATCATTAAATAAGGGTCATGATAGCGTATGATTGTTATAAAACATAAGTTATTATCATAAAAATAATCATAGAAAATCATTTCATTACTCATGGATGAAATCAAATACTATCACAATACACTGGGTTGACTCCCTGTTCCATAATATATGTATTCAATGGACAAGCCCAATACTAGCATAGTGGATACATTCCAATACTAATTTTGGTTCCCAACCGACATCGGTGCATATTATTTCATGGAATATCAATACTTACCCAATTAGTAGGAATGATATATAATTAGGGGCCTATGTATCAAATATTTAAAACAATACATATGTGTGACATTATGTTTTAAAAAATTTTCCATACAATAACCTGTTCAAGGGAAATGGTTTTCATAAACATTTTATCATTTCATCATAGAATAAACCACAAAAAATAAATGGGTTCCATAATAATATTAGCATCATAGTAATAAACAACACCGATGAAAAATAATAAAGGTATCATTGGGTTATATCCCTATTAAAGGATAATTAACATAAAATTATGTGAACATAAATTATTAATTCTTAAAAATATCACAGAAGTATTTCTTAAGGAAAATAACAATTTGATTTTGAAGCAACTGAATTAAAATCTTAATGTATTGAAAAAAATATGTAAACAAATTAATTTTAATTGAATCATTGAAACATGTAAAGTATTATTCAAATATTTTAGTGGTCATAACATGGGTAAATTAAATTCATTTTATGTATGTTGAAAAAATGATTTTGTGGACATTTTTGTTAAACAGTCTAAAGTAAGTTGCATAAAAAATGAGATGAAAATTGGTTTGATATATATTCATAAAATTAATAAATATAAAATTGAATTGAAAATTAATATGATTATAAATAAATATTCTTCAAAAAAATTTAATGAATACATGGACAAAGAATAAAATTATTCCACATGAAAGAGGAAATGATGTTTGTTTTTCCAAAAAAAAATTATGATCATTTTAAATACCAAAGCAGGAAATATTGTATGATTACTTGAAAAATCCATGATAATATATTGGAGAATAAAATTAATTTTATTTTTTAAATAAGTATTAAAAAACATTCATTGCAAAATCAAGAAAAAACAATCATGATTAAAATGAGATTAAAACATTATTCACTTTCCACTTTAGTACCTTTGATTCAAATCCACTAAAAAGTGGTACCCTTATATGGATATTTAAATACCCATATAATTCATGATTATCATCATAAGAAACATTCATTGAAAATATATGAACCAATTTCAATTTAATATTACTGAATATGGAATTTCTCTCACAAAAATAAATGTGAAATGAAAATACATTACTATAATTTCTACATTCAATAAAATTACTATAACCAATTATATAATAAAACTAAATTTAATATTTATATAACATATAAATGTTCATACATTAAATATATTAAATTATCTACTTATAACATTTATACACTGTTTTTTTATTAAATATATATTTAAATCATCTTTTCGAGGGTGCAACTATTTCATTTTTCATAAAAGATTTCATTATATAGTTTCATTCAATATATATTTATCATGGTTCCATAATCACTAAAATTTTAATGATGTTATAACTATCATATATATTTTTCATATATATGTATTTTTCTTATGGATATGTAAAGTGATTTACATTTTTCATGAAGACGGTAGATCGTACATATAAAGTAATGTTAAATCCGTTTTTCAAATGGATGTAACGAAGTAACAGTAAATAAAAAATCCCCATATCAAAATTATAATAATATAATTAGTAATAAATATCTATATATATTTAATCCATTATTATAACCATCCATGTATATTTATAATGAAAAAATTACACTGCTGCATGGGGATGATAAGTCATATGTATGTAAAAGTGTTGTTTTCTCGTTGTAGTAGGATAAAAAGAAAGTGAATAATTGTTGATTAATCATTATAAAAAAAACTAATTATATTGAAGATGTTTAGGTAATTATTTTATAATGGATACCATGAACTTAGGGGTTTCCAATGGAGAAATAAAAATTATATTTCATGAATAATATTTATACCTCTTTATTGAGAAATCTCTTTCATTTAACACCTTAAGCCTTGAAATGTCGGTATCATAGAACACCAAGATTCTCTAGAATATAAGGATGGGAGATAAGAAATTGTTAAATCATTTAATGGATAATATATAACACAAAAAATGTTTGATGAATATTGGAGGAGATGTTCCGTATTATAATTTAGTGGAGGGACACTCTTTGATTTAATACAATTATTAAATAAATATAAATTATTTTATATTGTTGTGGGACTCCAAGTTGATGTATTTAAAATATATGATCATTATAAGAAAATATATTCCAATAAAATATAATTAAAAAAAATTAAATGACATTTATCCCATATATATGAGTTTTAATCTCCCCGTTAATCCTTTTTTCAACTAAAATAATATCAAATGGTTTTACTATAATAGGGTGAAATGTTTTAGCATTAAATGAAAATTTATTCATGAATGTAAAATGGTCTATATTTTAAATCATATTCCATTTACAATGATAAATATAGAATATATTTTAATTTTTAATCAATTAATATAATATTTATTATTACAAAGTATTATTACTGTAGCTTTCATGGAATATTTTTTTACATTATCTTTAATATAATCATGAAGTTATGGAAATATAATATAATTCTCTAAAACTTATCTAATATGTCATATTATAATTAAAAATTAGTATAGAATATTATTTCATTCAAATTATATTAATTTTAATATGTTATAAATTATATATGTTATCTTTCTATTAGTCTAAGAAAAATATTTTTTCAGTGATGGGTATTCATTCAAGGTATGTATTTAATCACAAAGAATTAAAATTACATGGATTCAATTAAAATAATATTTATAATATACACTTATAATCAATCATATTCAATTTTTGTCCTTATGAAAAAAAATTACTATTATAAAAGTCAATAAATTGACATGTTATATTTATACTATCCTTTAAATATGATAACGGTTAATATCAATGAAAAATTAATCCATGTTACCATATATTCGATAATTTTATAGAAAGAACCCAAAATCAGTCATTAAATAGGATAAAATAATTTTTTTGTGAAAATTTAAATCCCTATCCCAATGATTTAATGTTATTTTCCCACTTTACCCCTACAATGGTCAAAACTATTTTCCCTGATTACTATTAATAATGAAAAAATACAAGGCAATAATTATAAAATTATATCATAATAACTAAAAATAAATAATCTATTTATGAATATTCTATTCAAATATATGGAATAATTTTTTTAAAACTATACCCTAATACAGGATGAAAAATAGTTTTTTAGAAAAAAAATATATTTTCTAAAGTATAAAAACTTTTTAGAAAAATCTTTTATAAAACTAATCCCAGTGACATTAATTCAATTATTAATATTATAAATAAACTAATGTCACATTTAAATACTTTAAAATAAAAGTGTAACTTTGTAAATACTTTAAACTAAAAAAATCAATACAAATTATTACATTTCTTAATTATTTCAGAAATTTATCCGTTCAAAAAATAAATAAATATTCACTAAAATATAATTTTATTATATTACTATTCTATAATTATCATTATCTTTTATGATCAATATTCCAAATGATGATGAAAATATTTATATTATATTCACACAAAAGGGAAAATGCTTTATTTTTGGAAAATATATTTTAAAGCATATAAAGACATTACTAAAAATATACTTGAGTAAACTAAAATCTAAATAATTTTTTTAAAATGTCATTATTCCAATTATTTCAATTAATTGAATGTCTAGATTATAATTATATACTATATTATGGTTCGTTTAGACTTGTTTTTTTATGTATCACATGTTATCAATGAAATTAAATATTAAATATATCCTAAATTCTCCCAGTTTGACACTTTTTCACATTAAATTTTGTTAGCCCTCTAATTTTTTAATTTTATACAATAAATTGAGGATATAATTATGTCATTGCATCCTCAATTTCAAAAGTTTCATCATTGAATTATTGATTCCTCTAGCGATTTTGAAAATGATGAGTAGTCTTGTTTTGTAGAACATTATATTTTTTGTCCATGATTTCTCATTATTGTCAACCAGAGGTTAGATCATTCTAAAACTATAAAATGATTTAGTTTAGTACATATTTTGGAGAGGCTATGTACATTATTAGTTTAGTTACATGAAACACATCATGAACATGAGAGAGGTTTTATAGAATCACTAACCAATATGCTTCCATCCCAACTCAAGCAAGAATCTAAAAAAGATAAAATAAATCTTGGGATTAATTTTCCAACAATTTAAATTATTAAAACATTTTTTATGAATAAATTTGTATAAAAACCTTATTACTGAAATTGAATTTCATATATCACTAACGATTTTCAAGATAAGTTTTCTATCGAATCTAAGCTACCCTGATGTGATGTTGGATGGTTCTAACTTCCATTGTCATTTAATCGGCTAGAACATGTCCTAATAGCATTATTTAATCAAATTAATCCTACAATGTTGTCATTCTACAATTCTATCATGATCCGCCTTCACCAAGGTGAGGGAAGGGACAACAAATTTGACAGACTCTTCCATCTTCAAGTTGGAGTAGATATAACGACCCCCCCCCCCCCCCCCCGAGACCTACCTTCAATATATCCCAGAGTGGTGACAAGCACAATTGGTATGGAATAATACAAAAAAATTGAAGTCATTATCCTTTTTATTTAGTAGGATCGGGAGATAAGATAGTGAGTCTCAAACAACACAAAAACTAGAAGTAAAATTATAGCCCAAAAAATATTTCCCATATGCATGTTTCAAATAATAAGTTCTACAATACAAGAAAACTCCAAAGGTAAATTCCAAAGAATGGAAAACAACAACAATAGTTGTCCCAATATTAGATCTAGTATGGTCTTTCATGGTCCTCGAAGTCCTCCTGGAAACTTGAAAGTAGTTTTATATATATAGGGTGAGTATACATGTATACTTAGTAAGGAAAAAAATCTCTCGTTCACAAGTTGGAGGCAGTATATTTCCCTGTTAGAAAATAAGAAAACCAAGAACAAAATAAAGAAACTCCCCTCCCAAACCTCAAAAAGGAACACTCTATATATAACGCAAGTCATGTAAAGTGAATAGTAATTCCACATCGATGTTTGGGTACCCCACAAAACTTTACCACAGGTTATTGAAGACATCATATGTGTAAAACATTTCCCACCATTTTCACCGTAGTCCCACTGCCATACCCTGCACGCACAAACCTGGGATACCACAGACATAAAATCCCGCCCGCAAACACCTGGGACACAATGACACATAACCACATCCGCAAACACCTAGGCTAGAACAACTACTACCACACCCAAAGATACATGTGCCTCATCCCATATACACTTTGTAAATAACCTTCCCTCACACACCTTGGATAACCACCACAATATTCCCTACCTAAATTATCATGGACGATAATAGACTTTAGGACATTATATCCTTCTTGAAGTGTCTTGGGCTACACAAGAAAGGGGGAAGAAAGGATATAATAACCAGCCACTCATAGGATTGTAAGAAAACACCCTCCCCTGTTGAAATAGGGGTGTTTAGAATTAAGATCTCAACATGGGTGGGGCTCGAATAGGAATCATAAGAACTAAATTATAAATATAGGTAATCAGGAACTCTTCCCAACCTAGGGGTTCAAAAACCAGCCCATAAACAAACACCCTCATTTATATTCATTCATAAAAAGAACCACATATACAACAAAGTCACAACTCATTCTAAAAAAACAAATCCCCATTTAACCCAATCTTGTTTTCATATGCAAGTAATTTTATTTAATTAATTCCTCACCAGTGGGAAACAAACAGGCATAGCCCCAAAGCCAAGGAATAAAAAGCAACCACGTAGAAAATTTAGCATTTAGACCCGGTTCTCTTGTAATGTCACAAAAAATGAAGGTCTCTGTGTAATCCCTCAATGTACTGGAACCAAACCAAGCCCCACCATACAAGCCCACATGGCCTTGGATCCATAAACTAATTATTGCACCATAACAAGGGATCCCATCCCCACCCATGCCACCCCAGAAGCATCAAGTCTATCAACCACACATGTTACCATGACTGATCATAGGAGGTTTCAAATTCAAACACATCATTCATAAATTTTTCTTCCTCTGTTTGGTTAAATGGGGTGACCAAAGAAGGAATATTATTCACTGGTCATCCATTTAATCAACCAGTTTTACGTGATTAACCAGTTCCCATGTTATAACAAATCAATCCTAGAATTAACAAGAAAACCGAGGATCATTAGTGCATAGGGAATGACCCCCAATGATAATGATTATCAGTGGAAATAATCTAATAAAATCAATAATATATAATAAAGGATAATACAATACATAAGAAACATCAAACTCACCAATTCATTCATTAAAAGTCTATTTATTATCGTCATTAATGTTTTGTTTCACCCATCCCAATAGAAACATTAGCATACCATCTCCACGTGATAAAAATAAAGAGAGACAAATGAAGAAACATAATTATATGGTCAATGATCATTGTTTTTTTTTTATGCCCCATGAACATAGGATGTGTGACATTTAAGGGAGGATCTTCGAGGACTCCAAGAGTGAGCAGAAGAGCTCCAGCACAGGTGCACTAGTTGCCTTGGGAATGGGGACTCCATAATCACCAGGGAATGGAAAAGAATCCACCAAGAAGACGAATGAATGAATGAATTATTGTGATATAAAGAGGCGAGATCTTGGAGTTAAGGGATAATAATTTTGAATGGATTTAATGGTGGAGAGTGGTTCCACCATGTGGTTGGGTGGTAACACATGATGGAATTAATTTTCATTTAATAATTATCTCTTGAGTGGTGGACCTGAAAGCTCTGAGTTAAAGAGATTCCATTAAATAGATGAAAACACCAAACAGGTGTGGAACAATAATGTATGAGAAAAAGGGTTTGACGCTGAGGAAAAGCCACAGGTTTTGGTAAGCCAAGGGTCACCCGAATAATTAGGGTTTTTAGATATCATTTATGTGATATAAATGGCATTGAAAAGGGATATAAAACAATCTTACATCAAAAGATAAGTTATGGGAGAGGAACAGGAAAAAGAACGAAAGGTAGGACACTATTCGGTGAGACATTATAACGGTGCCATGGTCACGGTGCCACTGTAAGCAGTGTTGCCATCAGGGTGCGACTGACATGGTGTCATTGCCACAATGCCACCAGTTCGATGGAACATGTAACAGCCCGAGATTTTATGAAAAATATTCTTTTTTATTTCACTAATGTCTTGTGTTGTACGCTACACCAAAAGGAGCTTGCACAACACGCATCCTTGACTTGCCTTGCATTACACGCAATCGTAACCTTCCTCGATAGCGTGTGTGGTACGTAATACTGAGTTTCACGAAACAATGATATGCTATTAAAATATTATTAATACTAGCCGTTATAAATAGTAATAACCACTTTTTAAATTTTAGAAATTTTAGCTCTCAAAATGGACTTCATTTTTGGATTCGGACTATCGAATTTAGCCTAAGGTGAAATTTTGGTACTTTTCGGATAACATTCATATTCTGATGAATAGTGAAAATTACTAAATTATAATTAAAAACAACTTTTTTAATAGAAATAATTAATAGTGATAAATCAATAATTTGAGTGGTTTTAAAGTATATTTAGAATATATTTTTACAATTTAATACAATGTTGGTCATTGGATGTAATTTCACATTTAAACTAGACATAAACAAGTGTCAATCTTTTGATAGATATTGTGTCTTAAAAACACGCTATTTATTTTAACAGCGGGATTTAATTACAAAATTAATTAATGCAACTTTTATGTTATGAATTTGGTAAAATAGACTTCATTTTTGAATTCGGAATATGAAAAGTAGCTTGGGATGAAATTTTGGCATTGTTCTGAAAAACAACAATTTTTGATGAATAGTGAAACTACTAAGTGGTAGTTTAAAAAACTGAATTTTTCATAAAACTTAATTTTACCGCTTCTGTGAATGGAATTTCAAAAATCCGAGAGACACGGTTGATGTCAGTAAGTAAAATGTGGTTCAATGAGATGAAAATAATTTTTGGTGAATAGTAACTTTTTACTTTTATTTACCACGGTTAAAAGTAAATAGGGTAATTAAGGGTAAAAATGATATTAATATTACCCTAACACATGTCCTAATTCTATTGGACAAGTGTAATTCGACCAAAAACAAACTTAGGAATAAAATATGACCATTTAGGCCCACTTGGATTAGATTAGGACATTTATTATTAATTTATTTAAAGAAGGGTTAAAATAGTTAAAATCAAGGTTTAATAAGTAAATCATTTTTAATATGGGGTTTTACATAAGATAAATTCGATTGTAAATATTCATTAGAAAGCTAAAACGATTTCCTACATGATGGTATTTTATTTTTAATTTTTAGACATCAAATAAGTTAATTTATTTATGACACAAAGATGATGCAGTAATTATCTTATTAATGAAATATTGACATAATTGATGTTATAAACACCAAACTAAATATAATTTGAGACTTTTTATGAATTCCACTAATTTTATAGGTTACTATGATATATTATTGTTGATTTAATAAACTTTGTTCGAACATATAATTCTGTTATGACTTTCACAAAAAATCATGTATCAAATAGTGTCAAAATTGACACAAAATAGTTTTTAAATCAAATATTATATTATTAATTGTTATTTTATTCCTAAAAATCTAAGGTTCGGCCAAATGACTTAGATAAGTATATATGTATTAATAATATACAATTTGGGGTTCGTTTGGCATGTTATAGTAAGTTTATTAACCATATAATGTAAGAAAACAAAAAGACACGGTAAAAGTTAAATTATTTAACTTAGAGTTAAATCTAATTGATAAGGTTAAAATAATAACATAAACTTGTCTAAATCTTATTGGTTGATAGGATTTCGATCCATCCCCACTTTATCATCTAAATAAGACCCTTTGTAACCATTATAAACCGATTTTGACTTTAATATAAAATAATATTTTGAGATATTCCTAAGGTGCCCCTCTCCTCCCTTATAAAAGGACACCTCCTCCCCCTCCTCCTCACACCAATTTGAGCACTCAAGCTCGGCCAACCCCTGCCAAAATCTCTTCTCCACTTCCCTAGAAACATCCTAGAGGTTCTGGTCTTCCTCAAAGACCAATTTTAGTGCCCTAAGAGGAGGTCTCAAAGAGGCGCTTCAAAGAAGAGGTAATTACCGTTACCAATTCTTTCATCTTTATTTCTTCTTCCACTTCTTCTTCTTAGGTTGTTTCATTATGAAGTAATAACATCAGTATCACTCATATACTGATATGTTATTATAAGTATGAAACAACCCTATTTCACCATCTATCCACCCTACGGAAAAAGAAATCACCGCGCGTGCGTACGTACGGAATACCGTCTCCACGCCGTGGTGTAATCTATTTTCCACCACCACCTTACATGGATGGGTATAATGGTGTAAAGAATAAATATAAATAGTTATTACAACATCATATTGATTCTGATATGTTGTATAATCCACTCCAATTCAATTCAATATTTTTGGAAATGATATTATCGCTCGTGCGTACGTACGGACTACCGTCTCCACGACGCGATGAGATTCATTCTCCATGTTAACCATTTAAGAATGATTATAAAGTATATATAAGAAATAATAATGAAATATATGACATTATAAAGCTACTGGATTTATGTATATATACATATATATTTCATCTACTTACTTCCATTCAAGACAATAAGGAAAGGAAAACAGTGTTCATGCGTACGTACGGACTACCGTCTCCATGAACGGTGTTTTTCATTTCATCTATCTATTATGTATATATATATACTGAATATATATGATATATAAATCATATTTTATATTCTGGAAGTATGTAAATCATGATATAAGTAATAACGATGTCAAGAACAACAAGTCAAAACACCTATGATAAATGAAACGATTTTACCCAAAACGCTTCTTTAACATGGAATTTACAAAAGAACGGGTAATATAATGTCATAAGTGAACCATATATGATATCATAACAATGAATATGATTCTTTAATAAGTCAATAACATGATTTAAATCATTATACAGGAGGTTCGGACACTTACAAAGGAAGTCGGACCTAAGGTAAGGGAAATATCACAATCTCATTTTTATCCGAGATTGTTTATTCGTAAGTATTTACTGGGGTGTATTTTATCATCCACCTCCATGTTTCATCAATATGTAATATTATTTCCATCCACCTACAATTTTTTAAATCCATTTTTACTCTTCGGTGAGTTTTTAGTAATATGTATGAAAGGAATCTTTTGTCGTTTTTCGTACGAGGTACTTTTTGACTTTTCCGACAAAAGTACGAAGAATGTTTTTTTCAATTATACGTTATGAATGGATTTTTAAAACATTATTTCCAAGAAGCTCCCTTTACAAGTTTTCAAGTTTATTTTTAATAAACTTCTTTTATTTTAAAGTCATATGACATGTTAAGAAAGGAAAAATGTTTTTGAAGAAGAAAGGATATTTTCCTCAAGAATGGAGTTCAAGTGTTTTATCAAAATTATTTTCCATATAAGATAATAAAGGGTTCTGTTTTTATCCATATTATTACATTGATTTGATCATGTTGTGATGGAATATTTTTTTTATGAATTCCTTTATCTTATATGAATTGTTTTATGATGTCATGTTGTTTAAGAATCCCATTTTTATTACATGGGTTACGCTATGATGTATGGTTTATGATTATGTGTCACACATAATAAAGGATTCATTATAAGATGGGTGGGACCTATATATCCCTCCAATGCATTGGGTAAAGATTTTATATCTCATGAGATAGACAGGGCTGGAACGGTAGGTTATACCGGTTCAGTGAAACAGGACTGAAACGAGGGTTACTCGGTTCAGAAAGGGACTTTGTCCACTAAGATAGTCTTGGAAATGAGTCATGACTAACAAGAAATGATTTTCCATGATTATGTGTGCATGCCACAAAGTTTCAAGTTTCATGTTATGATTATGGGGATCTCATTTTCACTTTTATGATTTATCCCATGTTATGATATTATGAGCTCTTTTGCAGGTTAAGGTTTCCAAAAGCTATGTTCTTATGTATATGATGTGATTGATATTTCTTTTGTTTACCCTTACTGAGCATTTGAGCTCACCCTTTTATGTTTTCTTTTCCCCAGGATATAAAGAAAGGTTTTTAGGTAAAAAAAGGGAATATATTTATGGGAGATATTGAAGATCTTTCACCACGATATCAAGATTACGTTCCGAGTTTCCAAAGACACTAAACTATTACGATCCTTGTGTGTGTGTTTTTGTTATGTACTAAGTATTCCGCAAAAGTAATGTAATGTCCATGTACGATAATCTTCGGGTCTTTACAGTTGGTATCAGAGGAAAGGTTTAGTCAACCTTTGGAAACTAGGATGCGAGAACTTTAGTGAGATCCCTAGAGATATTTATAAGGTATGTCTAGGGATGTCCCTAAGGATGAGTATACGTATAGGATACAGTCCTAGAACTACGGTAAAGATCATAGAATTTAACCTAAGATGTTAGATATCGAGGATACTCCACCTTTATTATGTTGTTTTCCCTAGCATGATTTTTGTCTCTCACACTATTCTTTTTTGGTTTTAGAAAATGGCTGGAAACAAGATGATTCACGATAATGGAGGATATGATGGACAATGGAATGATATTCTTCCTAATGAAATGGGATTTGGATGTCCAAACATCATTATTATGCCGAATCAGCAATCTCATAATATGATCAATAAAGTAAAATTTGGTAAGTTTCCTGACTCGGCTAATAAGAGAAAGATGGAGTTTCATGATGATCATAGAGGAAAGAAAGTTCAATTTCCCCTATGTAAATCATGTGGGAAGAGGCATCAAGGTGAATGTTTCAAAGGAACTGGAAGATGCTTTGGGTGTGTAAAAGAAGGACACAAAGCAAGTAAATGCAAAGGAAAAGGTTCATTTAACAACATGGATGAGGATAATGGTATTGCTATAACATCAACAATGGTTAAATGTTTTAAATGTGGAATGTACGGGCATTATTCAAACCAATGCCCTAAGGGAAAGTCTCATGAAGAGAATCAGTATGGTCGTATGGGAAGTATCTATGTTGATGATGATGAAGAAACTACAAATGATATGTGAGATGAAAGAAATGTTGAAGCTCGGTCAATGGTCTAAGAATGTAGTGGAATGATTACATGTTTATCATGTGTAATGTTGTATAAGTAATCTCATGGAATAAGGAGACATCTAAGGATTGTTACACTGTTGTCTTTCCTTATGTTTTGAAAGTGTATGATGAATGGTACCAGTAACCATGAAAGGTTATTCAGATACTTTTGGAAAGTAGATGATAAGTGCATAATGAAAGGATAAGAAGACAATGAGATGTTTGATTGTATTCATGAGCTCATGATTGATATAAGGACTAAGTGATATCATGGTTTGAGTATATAGAATTTTGAGGATTTTGGTATGTGGAAAGTGTTAACATTAAACTGCATTCATGTTTTCACTAAGGTATTCAATAGAATACATGATTATGGACTTTGAATGTTTGGAATGTGACCAACACAACATATCTTATGATATATGGGGATCAACGATGGTATTAAATCTCTGGTAATCGTTTTCACTATGTTATGAGAGTGGACTGCAGTATTATGGATAAGCCTAAAGATTGAAATGGATTATGTTGGACATAAGTGAGTATTCTTTAAGGATAGAAGTTTTTTTTCGACATTATTGATGGGATGTTATAGTAATGTAGTTTTAGAAAAAGGACAACCTGCAGGACGGGCGACAGCCCATCGCTTCGGACAAGGCAGTGGGAATCGAACCCACAACTGAAGTGCGACTGGCCTTTATCGCCTACCACTGGCCTACAGGAAGTCCCTGTTTAGTAGAAACTAGTTTTATTATATTAAGCAGTATGATATATGAAGTATAAGTCCATTTTAGGAACCATATGTGATTAATCTCACTATAGATCGACTTATGTATATAATTTTGCTAACCTTTTGTTTGAGACAGATGGAATGACCCGTCATTCTATCACATGATCTGATAACACTTCACGAATAATAAATTTAAATTCATTTATTTAAGAGATGAAGTGGAAATTGTACAAGGCATGAACAACAGTGAGATTGTACCAAAATAAAGTAAGTATTTATTCTAATTCAAATTCTTCAACTTTAGGGAAATGATCTTGAAAACCAAAAATGTTGTCCTAGTGATTTTATATCTGATGAATCAGATGGTACCTTAGATCGTCACAAATTTATGGATTTGGGATTACTGGATTTTCCATAGCCATGTTCTCTACCACTCTCTATCAGAACATGATGGTTAGATTTCTCTTCCATATCCATATTTTCACCTATGTGGAAACCCAGTGATTAGTTTATTTGGGTAATTGTTACATTTCATACTTTAGTTTTTAAAGCCAAGTTTTGGTATTCCTTTTTACGATGTGGGTTTCTATTAAAGAAACTTTTGAATAGTAAACCATTTATAACCCCGACGAATTTCGAGGGCGAAATTCATTTTAAGGGGGGTAGAATGTAACAGCCCGAGATTTTATGAAAAATATTCTTTTTTATTTCACTAATGTCTTGTGTTGTACGCTACACCAAAAGGAGCTTGCACAACACGCATCCTTGACTTGCCTTGCATTACACGCAATCGTAACCTTCCTCGATAGCGTGTGTGGTACGTAATACTAAGTTTCACGAAACAATGATATGCTATTAAAATATTATTAAAACTAGCCGTTATAAATAGTAATAACCAATTTTTAAATTTTAGAAATTTTAGCTCTCAAAATGGACTTCATTTTTGGATTCGGAGTATCGAATTTAGCCTAAGGTGAAATTTTGGTACTTTTCGGATAACATTCATATTCTGATGAATAGTGAAAATTACTAAATTATAATTAAAAACAACTTTTTTAATCGAAATAATTAATAGTGATAAATCATTAATTTGAGTGGTTTTAAAGTATATTTAGAATATATTTTTACAATTTAATACAATGTTGGTCATTGGATGTAATTTCACATTTAAACTAGACATAAACAAGTGTCAATCTTTTGATAGATATTGTTTCTTAAAAACACTCTATTTGTTTTAACAGCGGGATTTAATTACAAAATTAATTAATGCAACTTTTATGTTATGAATTTGGTAAAATAGACTTCATTTTTGAATTCGGAATATGAAAAATAGCTTGGGATGAAATTTTGGCATTGTTCTGAAAAACATCAATTTTTGATGAATAGTGAAACTACTAAGTGGTAGTTAAAAAACTGAATTTTTCATAAAACGTAATTTTACCGCTTCTGTGAATGGAATTTCAAAAATCCAAGAGACACGGTTGATGTCAGTAAGTAAAATGTGGTTCAATGAGATGAAAATAATTTTTGGTGAATAGTAACTTTTTACTTTTATTTACCACGGTTAAAAGTAAATAGGGTAATTAAGGGTAAAAATGATATTAATATTACCCTAAAACATGTCCTAATTCTATTGGACAAGTGTAATTCGACCAAAAACAAACTTAGGAATAAAATATGACCATTTAGTCCCACTTGGATTAGATTAGGACGTTTATTATTAATTTATTTAAAGAAGGGTTAAAATAGTTAAAATCAAAGTTTAATAAGTAAATCATTTTTAATATGGGGTTTTACATAAGATAAATTCGATTGTAAATATTCATTAGAAAGATAAAACGATTTCCTACATGATGGTATTTTATTTGTAATTTTTAGACATCAAATAAGTTAATTTATTTATGACACAAATATGATGCAGTAATTATCTTATTAATGAAATATTGACATAATTGATGTTATAAACACAAAACTAAATATAATTTGAGACTTTTTATGAATTCCACTAATTTTCTAGGTTACTATGATATATTAGTGTTGATTTAATCAACTTGGTTTGAACATATAATTCTGTTATGACTTTCACAAAAAATCATGTATCAAATAGTGTCAAAATTGACACAAAATAGTTTTTAAATCAAATATTATATTATTAATTGTTATTTTAATCCTAAAAATCTAAGGTTCGGCCAAATGACTTATATAAGGATATATGTATTAATAATATACAATTTTGGGTTCGTTTGGCATGTTATTGTATGTGTATTAACCATATAATGTAAGAAAACAAAAAGACACGGTAAAAGTTAAATTATTTAACTTAGAGTTAAATCTAATTGATAAGGTTAAAATAATAACCTAAACTTGTCTAAATCTTATTGGTTGATAGGATTTCGATCCATCCCCACTTTAGCTTCGAAATAAGACCCTTTGGAACCATTATAAACCGATTTTGACTTTAATATAAAATAATATTTTGAGATATTCCTAAGGTGCCCCTCTCCTCCCTTATAAAAGGACACCTCCTCCCCCTCCTCCTCACACCAATTTGAGCACTCAAGCTCGGCCAACCCCTGCCGAAATCTCTTCTCCACTTCCCTAGAAACATCCTAGAGGTTCTGGCCTTCCTCAAAGACCAATTTTAGTGCCCTAAGAGGAGGTCTCAAAGAGGCACTTCAAAGAAGAGGTAATTACCGTTACCAATTCTTTCATCTTTATTTCTTCTTCCACTTCTTCTTCTTAGGTTGTTTCATTATGAAGTAATAACATCAGTATCACTCATATACTGATATGTTATTATAAGTATGAAACAACCCTATTTCACCATCTATCCATCCTACGGAAAAAGAAATCACCGCGCGTGCGTACGTACGGAATACCGTCTCCACGCCGTGGTGTAATCTATTTTCCACCACCACCTTACATGGATGGGTATAATGGTGTAAAGAATAACTATACATAGTTATTACAACATCATATTGATTCTGATATGTTGTATAATCCACTCCAATTCAATTCAATATTTATGGAAATGATATTATCGCTCGTGCGTACGTACGGACTACCGTCTCCACGACACGATGAGATTCATTCTCCATGTTAACCATTAAGAATGATTATAAAGTATATATAAGAAATAATAATGAAATATATGACATTATAAAGATACTGGATTTATGTATATATACATATATATTTCATATACTTACTTCCATTCAAGACAATAAGGAAAGGAAAACAGCGTTCATGCGTACGTACGGACTACCGTCTCCATGAACGGTGTTTTTCATTTCATCTATCTATTATGTATATATATATACTGAATATATATGATATATAAATCATATTTTATATTCTGGAAGTATGTAAATCATGATATAAGTAATAATGATGTCAAGAACAACAAGTCAAAACACCTGTGATAAATGAAACGATTTTACCCAAAACGCTTCTTTAACATGGAATTTACAAAAAAACGGGTAATATAATGTCATAAGTGAACCATATATGATATCATAACATTGAATATGATTCTGTAATAAGTCAATAACATGATTTAAATCATTATACATGAGGTTCGGACACTTACAAAGCATGTCGGACCTAAGGTAAGGGAAATATCACAATCTCATTTTTATCCGAGATTGTTTATTCGTAAGTATTTACTGGGGTGTATTTTATCATCCACCTCCATGTTTCATCAATATGTAATATTATTTCCATCCACCTACAATTGTTTAAATCCATTTTTACTCTTCGGTGAGTTTTTAGTAATATGTATGAAAGGAATCTTTTGTCGTTTTTCGTACGAGGTACTTTTTGACTTTTCCGACAAAAGTACGAAGAATGTTTTTTTAACTTATACGGCATGAATGGATTTTTAAAACATTATTTCCAAGAAGCTTCCTTTACAAGTTTTCAAGTTTATTTTTAATAAACTTCTTTTATTTTAAAGTCATATGACATGTTAAGAAAGGAAAAATGTTTTTGAAGAAGAAAGGATATTTTCCTCAAGAATGGAGTTCAAGTGTTTTATCAAAATTATTTTCCATCTAAGATAATAAAGGGTTCTGTTTTTATCCATATTATTAAATTGATTTGATCATGTTGTGATGGAATATTTTTTTTATGAATTCCTTTATCTTATATGAATTGTTTTATGATGTCATGTTGTTTAAGAATCCCATTTTTATTACATGGGTTACGCTATGATGTATGGTTTGTGATTATGTGGCACACATAAGAAAGGATTCATTATAAGATGGGTGGGACCTATATATCCCTCCAATGCATTGGGTAAAGATTTTATATCTCATGAGATAGACAGGGCTGGAACGGTAGGTTATACCGGTTCAGTGAAACAGGACTGAAACGAGGGTTACTCGGTTCAGAAAGGGACTTTGTCCACTAAGATAGTCTTGGAAATGAGTCATGACTAACAAGAAATGATTTTCCATGATTATCTGTGCATGCCACAAAGTTTCAAGTTTCATGTTATGATTATGGGGATCTCATTTTCACTTTTATGATTTATCCCATGTTATGATATTATGAGCTCTTTTGCAGGTTATGGTTTCCAAAAGCTATGTTCTTATGTATATGATGTGATTGATATTTCATTTGTTTACCCTTATTGAGCATTTGAGCTCACCCTTTTATGTTTTCTTTTCCCCAGGATATAAAGAAAGGTTTTTAGGTAAAAAAAAGAGAAGATCTTTATGGGAGATATTGAAGATCTTGCACCACGATTAGAAGATTACGTTCCGAGTTTCCAAAGACACTAAACTATTACGATCCTTGTGTGTGTGTTTTTGTTATGTACTAAGTATTCCGCAAAAGTAATGTAATGTCCATGTAGGATAAGCTTTGGGTCTTTACAGAACACCTTCAATGGTGCCACCGTAAGTGGTGCCACTGTCACGGTTCCACCAGTTAAATGGATGATCATGAGTGGTGCCACCATTTTGGTGTGTGGCCCTGACCGGTGCCTCCTCTGCAGTTATGCTCTGACTGGTGCAACCATTTTACTGGAACTGTTTGATGGAACCGAGCATCAGGCATAGAATTTAATGAGCCACTACCTGGCCCATTACATCATATACCTATCAAATTATTCTATCCCTTGAGAATTAAAACTATACTCAAAGAGAAGGGAGGAGTCCGAACAAATAACTCAAAATATACCTCTCATGAGTAAACCACATTGAAATCTAAGAACACTTATCCCTCAAGTAAATACAGAAATAGATAAAGGTGTTATCGTCCGTATATATGGATAAAGGTTTCCTTCCCCCCATGTCATGATATTATACACTTTGGGCAGCACTGACTCGCTCGCATGGTTTTAATCACATCCACTCTAATGCATCCTGAATAGGGATCAGTTCCTCCCTTGCCCACTGCCAGGTCTCTTCACACACATTCAGAGAACAAGTAAAACAACACATTCATAGTCAAAAATGCTAAGCACTACATCCCAAACATGTACTAATAAATAAAGAATGAAACTCCAAACATATCAGGGTACTGGGTGCGCATACGGGCCTCCCATGCCTATGTATTCTCTTCTAGGCCACCATGCCTCCATAACCCCTGAACCACAGGAATGGTTTTTCGATGAAGCACCTTCTCCTCGCAACATTTTATGATCACTGGTTGCTCTAAAAAGGTCACATCTTCATCAATATCTAGTCTTCCCCAGACGAAGATGTGAAAATCATCACATACATACCGACTCAGGTGAGAGACATAGAATACGTCGTGCACCCTCTGTTGCGGAGGTGGTAGAGCTAGATGATCAGCCACTTCGTTGACCCACCGCAACACCTCGATGGGTCTAAAAATCCTAGGAGAAAGCATACCCCCTACCAAACCTTTTTTGTTCTCATGGATGGGATACCATCAAGAACACAGGGTCCTTGACCTCGAACTCCAACAGTCTCCTCATACTATCATCATACAACTTTAGGAAGTCCTGATCCACCTTTATCCTCTCTCGTATAACCTGAATACTCTCTGTCATGCTCTTCTCCCCTTCGAGCCCAAGAACACGTTCTTCCCTGACCTCTTTCCAGCACACGGGTGAGGGACACGACCTCCCACACAAATCATTGAATAGATATGTACCAATGGTAGAGTGATATCTATTTTTTGTAAGCAAACTCTAACAGAAACAAGTGTCGAACCCATGATCAACCGAATTCTAAAACACATTCTTGTAGCATATCCTCCAATGTCTGGATGGTGTGCTCTGTTTTCCCATCTGTCTGGGGGTGGAAAGAGTGATGAGGCATATCTGGGATTCAAATGCATGTTTCAATTATTTCCATACCTATGGGGTAAACTTGGTATCCTGCTCAGAGACTATGGATCTCATAACTCCATGCACCGCACCACCACTTCAATGTACCACTATTCTAGGGCTTCCACTACACTCGACTCATTGATTTGTAGGAAGTGAGATGATTTTGTCAGCCGGTCCACCACTACCCAATTGGCATCTCGACCCCTTGAACTCTGAGTAGTCCTATGATGAAATCTATTGTGGTCTTATCCTACATCCACTCGAGGACATCTAATGGGTGTAACATGCCTCCTGGGATGCATTGTTCAGCCTTCACCTATTGACATACGAGGCTCTTTTCCACAAACTCTACCATTTCCCACTTTAGCCCAGGCCACCAAAACAGACCTCTCAAGCCCCGATACATCTTAAAATCTCATGTGTGCACTACTAGGGGTGAGTTGTGGATCTCACCATAAACTCTTTAGCACACTTCCACTTGGATGAACAAGTTCCCATGAAACATCATCTTATTATTCACATCATCCTACCTTCCTTCCAGAGCATTGCCCAGGTTTATAAGATCATTAATCACTTTAGACTCAAACCCCCCCCCCCCCCACTGAGACTCCTCCACCTACTCCAACTGAGAGGACTACACTGTCATCTAGAATAGATAACATCTTCCATCCTCCACCTATGCATCCAGGTGTAGGGGTAGCCAACACCTCCATCACCTTCATAGCATATACAGACTCTCGAGCCACATCCTTTTGAAACTTCCTCCCCATGTCATTAGCCACTACATTCCCCTTACATTCAGTGTAAGAGGTTTTGAGGTCGTAGTCCGGAAAAATCTACATCTACCTCCACTACCACATGTTTAGGTCCAACATGGAGATGACATACCTCAAGATATTGTAATCTGTGAAGTCCCTAAAGCACTCTCTAATGAGTTACTTTCTTCAAAACATTAGTGCGAACACAACCGATGCGAGCTCCAAAGTGTGGGTGGCATAGTAATGAAAATGGGGATGTAACTGCCGAGACAAATAAATTATCACCCTCAGTTGTTGCATTAGCACAAGCCCCATGACTTGGACTAAAGTATCACAGAATTCATCAAACATCATACCTTCATCTAGAAACCTCAACACTGGGGCACTATCTAATTTCCCCTTCAGTTACTGAAGGCTTCTTGGAACTTCTAACTCAATACAAAAGATTGGTCTTTATTGGTCAAGGCTGTCAAAGGTTCTGCAACATGGGAACATTGGGTACGAATCTTTGGTAGTAACCTGGTAGTCCCATGAAAATATGAACCTCTACCACAGTCTCGGGTGCTTCCCAAGATACAACTGCTTCGACCTTTGACGGATCAACCGCTATTCCTTGCTCGGACACCACATGTCTAAGGATGTGCACCTCTCATGCCCAGAACATGCACTTGGGAAATATCTCGTAGAGCTGGTGTTGTCAAAGGACCTCTAATAATATCCTCATATGCTCAGCGTGATCCTCCTCTAATGATGATTAAATCAATATGTCCTCAATAAACATGACTAAGAACAGGTCTAGATATTATCGGAATATGGACTTTATGAGCCCTTTGAACATGGTTGGTGCGTTTGTAATGCCGAAAGGCATGACCATGAACTCAATTTTCCCATTTCTACACATGAATGCAGTCTTAGAGGTGTTCCACTTCATCACCCACAACTAGTGATATCTTGAGTGCAGGTCAATCTTGGAGAACCATCATGGTCCCTTCAAATTTTCAAAAAGGTCTTCTATCCTCAGGAGAGGGTAACCTTTCTAGACCCTTAACCAATTTTGTCTCTGGTAGTCTATAAAAAAAATGATACCACCATTACCTTTCTTTGTGAAAAAAATAGAGCACACCATGTTGAAGTGCTTGGTCAAACAAAACACTTATTCATTAGATCGTTTATCTAAATTTTGAACTCCATCATCATAGAAGGTGCCGTCAGATAAAGAGTCATCAAAATCAGACAGGCTCCAGGTTGCAAGTCTATCCCGAACTGAACATCACTGTGAGGGGGTAGATTCACCACATACTTAGGGAAGACGTCCATGAACTCACTAACAATCCTGAGACATCCACCAACTCTATTTATAGATCAGCTAATAATGAATGAAGGGGCATCACTCACCGGCTACCCTCCTGGTAACCTCACTCGACGACGAAGGTCCCACATTGTCGGCCCACATCTGAAAACACGATCCTTCTTCAGAAGTAGTCGATGACTTACCATAGATAAAACATCTATTCGGTGTCTTGAATGACACCATACGACAGCATTAGCAAAAAAAAGGTTTCTAATGGACTGATATGGTCCCAACAACTAGCTACATTCTCGGAAAATATGAGACAAGTTAGTCTGACATCCGACTGGAATTCTAAAAACCAGGGGTATGAGATGTATCTCTATGTCCAGACCAAAATCATGAGATAAAAAGGGTGAAAAAAATGATTGTGATGCTACTAAATTATACAAGGCTGATACAAGAGTACTGAACAGGCAAATTGTTTCACAAACAACATTTGGCCCTACCAGAACTGTTACCTCTACGGTGTGTAACTGCCCATGCTCAGCTCCTCTTCCACTTGGCTATTGGACACCTCCCCGAACATGACCTTGTTGAGGTCCCAAAGAAGCCCCTTGATGACAACATCCTCCCACAATGTCTGCTCTTTGTGGAACGGGAGCTCACTGTCGCTGTTGCTACTGCTGAAAGGGTCTGGCTGGAAACTGCTTCTTCTCAGGTGGGTACTGGACTGGCTGACCCCAACTGTACTGTAATCATTCTGGGAACTGATTTTGATGGTGCCCACGACTTTCACAGATGAAGCATCTATTTTCCGGGGCTGAAATGAAAGGGTGGGGACTGGGATGTCAAAATTGGAACTATTGGGGCTTGCTCCCCTCAGGCCAAAACTGAGAAGGACCTTACGTCGGAGTCCTACATTGGACAACCCCTTCCATTGACCAGCCCAACTAGCCCCCTCTTACAGCACACCACCCAAAGTATGCATCCTATCCACCACTTGAGCCTTCTTATAGAGTTCCAAGTACATCATTAGTGTGAATGGAGTGACAAAATACTGAAGAAAAGGTCGGAGTGACTCCCCTAAATGTATCACCCGAGACTCCTCATCTGGAAAGAGATCTGGAGTAAAGTGAAGGAGATCCTTGAACCTGATCCCCAACTCCATCACTGACATTATCCCCTATTTAAGGGAGTGTATCTCCGACCTCTTCTCATCCTTCATCTTGTAAGAGTGCAATTCCACCCTGAACACTCTCTTGAAGTCATCCCACATGACCTCATCTTCCATGTTCTCCCCATAATAGAGCGTCCTCCCCTGAAATGTTGCTCCCCGCATCTGGCTCATAGCCAGAGGAACCTAGTACTATGTCATAGCCCAAATCAATTTCAAAGATATTACCAGAACCTCGATTTAGCTATCCATATCCATGTCTGACACACTGCCCTCATACTTCCTGAGGGTCTTCTGCTAAAAGGCTTGAAGAGTCATCTTCCACTAATTGTCCTCTACCTCTTTGTCATCCTTCTGTCGATCAGCCGAATCATAATCTTGGGACTCGTTCAACCACATTACTCATGGTAGTCATCTAGGTGCCCTAGCATCAAGGTAAACAAGGAATGCCTAAGCCCAAGTAGTGTAGAATATTTCTTTTAAACTTTTTTAGAACCTTTATTAATTTAAAATCCCCAAAATACCCACCACACACTAGAACACAAGTCATTATGATTCATGTACCTTTATTTGGGTCTCTACCCTAAAATAAGTGTAGCCTCAAATGGTTGTTCAGTAGGCCCGGAGTCCATACATTGGATCACAGGGGGGCCTAAAATCCCTTGTCCAAGTTGGTCTTCCCTGTCCTATTTGACACACCACGATTTCCATAAATTAGTTCCCTAGCATCAGATGCAATCCTCACTGTGCCAAACATCGTACTCCATCTTATCTATAAACCTCCCCTTTGATACCATTTTCTCTCGACCTACCTTCACCATGGTGGGGGAAGGGAAAATAGATTTTCCAGATACTTCTCTCATCATGTTGAAGGAGAGATAATGACCCCCCCTGAGAACTGCCTCTAATAGTCCCTTGAGTGGTGACTTGCTCCAAAGGTATGGAATTATATGAAAAAATGAAGGAATTACCCTTTTATTAAGTAGGATCATGTGATATGATAGTAATTCTCAAAAAACACCAAAACATGAAGTAAAATTAAAGTCCAAACTATACATTCCCATATGCATGTTTCATATAATAAGTATTAACCATCTCATTTGTTTATGAAATTTTCTCTAAATTCATATGTCCAATGAAACATGTAATGTGTCCTAGTAAACATTGTTAGAATATTAGATACCCATGTGAAATTATACATGAATAATTTATAATATCAACAAATTCCATTAAAACTATGGATCTATATCATATTCATAGGTCTGGTATAATGTTTAATAACTTCTATCTTGGATGGATCCACCGATATACCCTCATCTCATATTTTATCACCAAAAAATGAAACATTATGTGTTTGAAATTCACACATAGTAAAATTTTCATACATATAATCTTTTATAATGGAATTTATGAAAATTATTAATTTTTCTTCATATATGTAATTCTCTTAGAATATATAAGCCTTTCATCTATAAAGATAACCACAAACGGATCAAGTTAGTCACTAATGACTCTATTCCCTTAATCTGTGTATATTTTAGAGTATTAATAAGACCAAATGGAATAATTACAAATTCATACTCTTCATACATTCATAGGGGTACTATGTTTAGAATATCAATCTTCTTGACCCTCAAGTAATGTTATTCAGAATGAAGATCAATAATGGAATATTATTAAGCTTCATGGTTTTTTCAAAAAAATAACAATATGGGTTAGAAGATACAAGTTCTTGATAGTGAACTTATTCTGTTATGGATAATCAATGAAGAGACCCCTTAATCCACCTTTCTACAAAAAAAGAATAGTTTCACTCTATTGTGATTCACTAGGTGGAATGAATCCTTTATCAGTATTATCATGTAGTTTCTTTTTCAATTATCATAACAAAATATATTCCACTAAATATGGATTCATTGAAATAGGTGTATAAAAAACTATGAGTTCTACTAAAAAAATTTCATAGTATATTGTAAAATTTGGAATAAATTTTGTAAAAATATGAACATAATCTTGAAAAATAATAATATCACAGATGGTTGGATTCTCCATAAACCATTGGAATCAGATTTAGGTTATATATAATGGATGTAATTTCCACAAGAAGATCATATTTATCATCACACCAATAAATTATCATAGATTGTTTCAAAATATAAATTGTGACTTCCCTTTCTTGATAATTCATGATAGAATAATTTAAATAAATTAAATATATTTCAATGATAACATTAAAATTAAAGTCTATAGAGATTAAAAATATTTGAATGAAACATATTCCCATATTTTTATATTGGATAAAAATCATAACCATGATATGCGATCATCATACCATTATAATTTCTCAACCCTAATTAAGTATGCAATCACTAGTGTGTTATTTCATTCCATTAACAAAATTCCTCAAATATATTAGAGTGAGTAAATTTAGAATCAAATAAGATATTACCTGTTATATATTATATGGAATGGGTAACTCTCATCAATTCATTATCAAACCCCACAATAGATATCGTGATCACTTGATATTTATATTTTTCATCAAGATTAAGTGGATGATGATGCTGATCATCAATATGAATCCTTATATTTGAGTATTGGTTTGAAAATTTCCAATACTCTGTTCATTGATATACAATCATAAGAAATTTATTCGTGATATGTCATAAATTATAAAACATTTCATTTAATATTTGACATGTTCGGATTATACTATCACATACATGGTCACATTCTATTCTATTACATCATAATTGATTATAAATAAAATGTGAATTATCCCAATAAAATAACCCAATAGTTTCAGTCATGGTGTGCTATTAGCATACATTCACCGTACTTCAGAATGATGATTGAGTTATATTTCACAAACTCCATTCTAGGTTATTACCCCATCATATATATGTGTTAATACCATATCCACATATAGTATCTAGGTAGGTATGTATTGCAAAGTATACCACATAATATTTAACTAAAATAATTAATATGTCATTAAATACATAAGCTTATACCTGGGCTCTCCCCCAATGATCAAAAATTATAATCTCTAATGATTGACTAAACCATATTTAGATACCAATTGGAGAGACCGAAATTTTTTGATAAAAAAATATCATATCTTTACATATGAATATTCAAAATATATCATAACAACCCACATAAAATCATATTTGTTTAGTGAATTTAGAGACATGGATTCATAATCAATTAGTTCATAAGTTGTATAAATTATCTCTATCTTAGTTATTAATAACTACAACCCTGTAAATCATACATTTAATATTTATTCATGTCATTAGGATGGGAGAGGTAAAAATAGGTGAGCTAAAATTATCATTAAGAGTAAAAAAAGGAGATAACAATGATCACATGGGAATAAAATGATAAAAATGGATTGAAATGTGAGCAATAATTTAATGACCATGCATATTATATCAGTGATCAAAATATTTAAACATGGTAAAAATAATAAAAATTCATAATACATGAGTCGAAAGGGATTAAATTATCATGATATACGAGGTAATGACATTTTCATAGGACAGAAGTCTATTCCATAAAAATAGAAATAAAAAATCATGTCTATATTCAAGGACCAATTCCAAGACTATCATTGTGTATTTTTTTCAATCCCGATTCATTTATATGAATAGTCAATATTCACTCCCAATACTAACATAGTGGGTTCACTCCCTATTCCAGACCTTATAATCTAATGATATATCTATCTTTACTCATTTTTCTGTAAGGATATAAAATTCCATACTAACCCATTACGTAATGATAATAATATAAATGTGTTCCTAAAGTTCATAAATTATTCATCATATCATAAATAATTGAAATAAATCATGTGTCATAAAAATTTCCACATTTCATTATAAAATAATCTATGAAAGATAAAATGGGTTCATAAAAATGTTATATTACATCATAATTTCAATAATGTCATATACATTTAAACATAGATTTCTTTCAAATTTATGTTTAAAATTCAAATGTAGCTTATGGATAAGATGACAATAAGATTATAGAGAAATATATTTAAAAAATTAAAATAGGGGAAAAAATAACATCAATCATTTATTTTAAAATTGGTCAAAATTATTGAAAAAATTTTAAATAAATAATCGACATTGAAGACAAATATTATCAAATAAAATAGGAAATAAATTATATTTTTTAAATCCCTCGTTTTATGTACCAATATGAATAAAATGGTTATATTACATCAAAATTACACTAATTACTACATGAGAAGAAAATGAAATGGATTTATCAATTAAGTATCATAAAATTTTCTCAATGGAGAATCAAGCATAATTAATCTCTAATAAAATAATATTGAAACATAAATACATTACCAATTTCATTACATTATAATAAAAAACATTGTAAAGAGAGAACTTTAGATGGATATGAATGTAAAAATAATTTTCATGAGGACCATCATAAAATATATTCAAGGAAATTATATACAAAAAAAGAAATGTAACAAGTGGTAAATATGGCATGTGTCTCCCTAAAATAATGGTCAGACAAAAATCACTCACCTCAAGGCCGAGTTGTATTAAAAGAACTATTTCCAATTTTATAATAAAATAACATTTATTATATTTAGTTAATATAATGGTATTAATTCTTAAAATATCTAATATTATCATGTTATGAAGTTTTAACACCAACTTATTCATAAATACTTATTAAAATTGTCATTTCCTAGGGTTTACTATTTTTTTCATGGATGTATCAGTTCAACAATTATGGTCCATGTACATTTATCATGGTCTAAACATCTCTATAATGTTAACCATTATAAAAATATCATATTTATTCATTATATATAGATATAGTTATCAATAAATAGAATATTGGAAAAATTATTTATATCATTCATGGAGATGGTAGACTACACATATACATGATCGTTGTCTCAATTTTCCAAAAAATATAAAAAAAAGAAAACATAATAAAAATTAAAAATTAAATGAAAATAATAATATCATAACTAACATATATATATTTATTAAATTATTTAACCTATACATTCTAAAAAATTGGTGATGTGAAACAGATTTGACGGCTTTGTGGAGATAAAAACTCATACGTACGCACTCATGATGTTTTCACATTCCATAGGATAAAGAGAATGTGTAAAATGCTTGTCATATCATCCAAATAAAATTATTTATATTGAATTAAATGATGTTATTATTTTATAATGAATGGAATTTCTATATATGTGGTAAATGTAGACATAAAACCGAAAGTTAAATGTTAGGAGTTATACCACTTTTATGAGAAACCACTTTTTGATTTCACCATAAGCCATGAAATGGTGATAATTTAGAAATAAAATACATCTTAGGATTTGGGGATGGAATAAAATGGTATTTTAGTAGGTATTTTAGGTTTGAAATGGCTCAGAAGATGTGTGCAACCGATGATAAGAGAATCCCTTTTATATGTGAGGGGAGGGGTACTATTTTAAAAACATAAAGTATTGAATTACTATAAATTAATTTTTAAAATAATTTTATTCCAAATAGAATTATTTAGAAAATTTTATGAGTAAAAATATAAATCCTCTAATTATATAATCTATATATGGTTTTAATTGATTTTATATCCCTTCTATTTTTGTTTTAACCGTAGTTAATGATAGAGTTTATAACCTCAGGCAAATTTCTATGTAAATTATGATATCAGATATACCTGATTCTTAATATTAGTAAATTTATTATCACATCATGATTGTTCATTTTCAAAAAAAAATTGTGATAATGTCTTACCAGAATTTTTTTCACTAAAATGTCAAAGAAGTTCCCAACTATGATAAGAACCCATATGTTCCACAAAAATATTCTTTAATATATATCCTACTATAGAATGATATAATTAAAGGGACAAAAATGATATATTATTTCATGGGTGGAGACTCAGTAGGATTTGGGGATAATTCACATTTTTTACACCCTCTGTAATATCCATTGTAGAAAATTATGAGAATGCGACGCACCAGTATAAAATCTAAATCTATAAATTAGTCATTGGATGTTCCTATCAGCAGACTTGTGTGTTGATCTAGATAATGTAATATTATTATTAATGAGTTTTTAAGGTCATTTAATTTTATTTATTTATGGATACCATGATGACATATGTTTCTAGCAAGTTTGGATATGTTGGGTTGTTCATGAGTAATATTTCATTAATGAATAATGGTGGTAAATATTTTCCCCTTCCATTCATTAACAGAAGTAGATATATGAGGACATTTGAGGGAAATTATATATACTAAATAAATCCATATCCATGGTGTTCTATATTTATTTTTTATTTCCATAAATTCAATGTAAGTGACATCAATCGTGTAGGTTGATGGAACCAGCATGAAACCTGCTTGATTAGAAGAATCGTGATTAGGGGATTATATTACACCATAGAAAATTTTATTAGTTATTATATCATTTTATTAGTAACATCATTATCCATGTGTGCCTTATTGTGTCTCTATGTGATAACATGGGTCTTTTGAATGCTTCACCTAATGACACTATTAATGAGCCCTAAAGGGACATATAGTAATTGTTTCCATAAAATCAATTAAATTTTATTTTCAAATTAATTATTTGTTAAATTGAATAAATATTATTTCCATGCATGGCTAAATAATTATTCAAGTTTTATTAATTTCATTTATTATTTCACTAGCAATTCGAGAGTATATTATGTGAGGGGAATATTTTTATAAATATTTAATTTTAATTTAGTGTATATAATATTCATATATGTATTAGAGAATAATGCATTGTTACTAATTTATAAAAGAAATCATCATTATCCAATGATCGATATATATTGTAGAGGAATTATGGATTCACATTAATGTTTTATTGAAAAATACAATATATTGAATATTATTTGAATATATAATATTATAATATTAATTTATGAGTTTAGTTACTGTTAATAAATAATAGTAGTATTATAATTATATTGATGGGGTTGATCAAGGATTAAATAAATAACAATGGGGAACTTATGAAACTATATATAAAAATCCTAGTGGTATAAGAACCCCAATATATCATATTCTTAATAGTGTAAATTCATCTTCTATTGTTCATAACGAAAACTAAAGAAAATAATCTCAAGATCTAGAAATACCCCCACCTAAAATGCTCCTATGAATGGAGAATGATCTTCCTTCACATTCTACACTTGATTATAGAGAGGTCAAGGATAATCCTTTTGAATAGATTCCCTAGGTAATTAAAAGGTGTGTGAAACAAGATTTATGATATACCATTACAGAACTTGTATATTCCTACCACAAAATTTAGAGATTCTTGGAACACTTGTGGATCATCAATAGAGGGAAACTGTTCTTGGTTTTTATAATTTAATGATTGAACTAGATTGATATTTTATCAGATATATAAAAAAAATTCCTCACAAGGTAATTGTCTATTTGGATAAATTAATAATATATAATACATGAAAATCTTCTGGATTGATTCTAGAATTTATATATTTTATAAATTTTTTGATACAATTGCATTGATCATGACATTGATCATGGTGTAAATATCTGTTTAATCACATATTCGAAAAAAAAAGTTATGTTATGGATGATCCATCTAATGATTGTGCTACGCTCGGAACCTACATGTTGTATCATAGGTTTTCCACAATTAGTTATAATTATTGAAATATTATTGATTGATTTTTCCATTTATAATAGGATTTCAATTGCAATCTAGTCATACATTATTCTGAATTGTGTGATTTGTTTTAATATTACTGGGTTCTTTAAATATATGTGAATTTATTAATTTTAAGAATGATATAACTGTTATGGTCTCATTTGAAGGTGATACATATTTTATCTGAATGACACAAGAGTTCACGCCATGTTACCTGGTGGTTTAGGACATATTCAGGTGTTAAATGTACCAAGAATTAATTCGCAATTTATTAAACTAATATGAATTTATTACATGTGTTTAATTTAATTATACACCAGGTTTTACTAGGTTATCCTAGGGTATAGTCATCCAGGTTACATGCCATTAAAATTTAGTACATAAATTTTAGTCCCTTAATCAATGATCGGTCATATAATACATTATAGGGCTTACATGACCGATGTCTAGGTAATTAGAAGACCGCATGCGGTGTATCCCATTTAAATTTTGTTTTGTCCAATACTTTCTATGCCACAGTCACACATTGAGTCCCTAGGCATGTTTTGTGAATTGACGGTGAGAAAAATAAACATCGTGTAGCTCCAATGTACAGGTCGTGTACAATAACCAAATTATTCATAATTAAAAATTAGTCAAATATATTGTAAAAACATATCAACATGTGTTCTGTGTTATCATTAAGTTGATATTAACTTCCATGTGATGAATTTTTTATATGTAAATTTATTATTAATTTCTGGAAATTGTTAATGTCAACATATCTTGAATTAGTCATATTACAGTAATTACCCTACACACATTGAATAAGTACATGCCTAGTAAATTCAATGATTTTCCTATGTTCATTATGATGATAGCACCTGCCAAAAAAATTTGAGGTAATTCTTGAATGGCAGATGTTTCAAGAGAAAACAATATGTGATTATAATACATATTGGATAGTTCAGATGGGTATACACCCTGTTTAATCCTAGGTACATTTTTAGATAAAATTAAATTTAAATAATTTTTTTTTTTTTTTTAATATGATGGATTATAATCACATGGAAATTTGATTAAGAATTATGATTAATGAATATTTTAATTAAAGAATATAGTTAATTTAATCTTTCTGATTTATCATAAATAAGAATGATTATAATTGTGTTGAAATTTTATAAAACTTGTTGTATGGATGTGGATGATAATGAGCCTAGACTAGAAAATTATATGTGATTGGATTCATTTAATTTAATATTATATTATATTTCTGACTTTTTTGGCATTTCTACTCTTATTAAATAAGATTTGGTGTGTCAGTGGTTTCTTTTATGTTAATCTATTTACTAGTAAACTATGTACCATTCCTGTTTGTGAGTAAAATAATATGTAATTGATGGTGCTCCCAATATATTAGTTCTGATTCTAGTTTGGATTTTAGGTGAATCATATCCAATAAGGACTCGTATCTGGATTGGTAGAAAGATAAAATATAAACCATCTAATGGTTCAATATATTTTTCCCTATGTTGGTAGTTATATTATCATCATCTATATATGAAAATAATTATTAAAATATCTTGATCATACCACATTATTAGTTTATTTATATATTTTTTCATGGCTATTTAACTATGTATTTTTTGTCATGATCCTATTATTTAGTTAATTAACTATAATTTAATATAAAACGAAAAAATATGTCTTATGAGTTAATATTATCTAATAGAAGGTCAATCAAAAAATTAAGGCTACTTTTTATTAATGAGCACATTAAAACAATAATTGTTAATATAATCGGAAAAGATAAATTCCATAAATTATATATTGTTAGTTAGTTTTATCTTAAACAACCTCTATTAAACTTGATTCATAGTTCATAGTTCTTGGTCAAGAAAAGTTGTGGTCTTTTTATTGAATTCTATCATGAATTTTCAGGTTTTTGTATCTTAGTTCACGTCAGCGGTTTACTTCCAAAGCTGGTAGTGGAATAAATAAGACTAGGGTGTCGAGGAAATCCAATTTATTGATTTTAATACTAGGGAGTCCATTAAATAGGTTGAGTAACTATAAACCAATGCAGTTTGAATTTGGAATTCCAACCTAAAATCCATTGAATTTCTTGGTCAGACAATTTTCGGGAGATGAGATAGAGAATATAGATCCTCGAAAGTATAATTTACAAGAAACCTTATATTATGAATCAAATGTTTGGGTATATTTGGTTTTGATAAAATATTAGGATATTAATAAATATGATATATATTTATTTATCTAAATTTTATTAGACAATGTAATAACATAATACTCATCTAAACTATAGAAATAATAATAAAAATTAAATCAAGAATATCATTGTTATATATACATTAAGTGTAATAAATTCTCATTAAAATGAATCTCTAAAGAGTGAAAATGGAGCTTACATTGATCTTATTACACGAAAGAAAATTTTATTTTCTAGAAGAACATTTTTTAATGAGACTAGTAATGAATCTAGTGAGGAATAATTATATCTCTACGAGAAACAATTAAATGATTCTATAGATGTTCATTATTTCATGCTATAGTCCATTACTAATTATATTTTTAAGAAACATGATGACATGGATGTGTAGAGCATGATGTATCACATTCAATACCATTATCAATAGAATGCGAGAAAAGAGATATATGAGACCGATAATCCTCTATTTACAAATAATCATGGAGAGTGTATTCTATATGGACCTTATGTATTCCAATATATGGATACCTTGAATCGATATACATTTTATAGAATAAATTCTTATATGTGTTTTTCATTTATCTCATACATTATTCACTACTAAAAAAATTCTCCAATTGTGTAGTTAATTATAAAATGACAATTATATAGAAGAGTCTTTCCGAACATATTAATCTGATTCTCCAAGTCGATGATGACATGGGGACTAAAAAACACGTATTACTATTGGTAAATTTGAAATGGAAGAACAAAGAAAATGGTACCATGAATTACAAAAAGTATAATTCTCCCATGAAGCGTACTTGCATGAAGTGGAATATCTAATTAAATTGTAAGGAAAGGGAGGTTGTATGTTTTACATTTGGCAAGCAAGGAAAGTATAAGATTAAATGAAACTATAATCAAGTGGAATCTATATATATGTTCACTATAAAGTGTAATAATTAAATAACTACATATTTGGTATTAGATACAACTTTTGGATCTCACGTCTATATAAAAATGGAATATCCAAGTAGATTATGAAAAAAATTAGAGGAGTGGTTGTTTTTTAGTATTGAAATGGTGTGAAATGGGTAATCTAGTCATGGGTTACAGCCATATTTCCTTTCCAACATACATTATATTGGTTATATTGTATTTTTATTATGTACCAAAGGCTTCCAAGAAAATAATTTTTCAATCATGCCTAGATTCCTATGTTATTATTTTCATGTATTCTAAAAAAATATGATTCTATCAAAAAGACAACACATGTTATGGTGTAGAACATTTATATAATAGATATTTTGTAATAAATTATGAAAACCAATTATTAGAGATATATAATGTATCACGATCACATGGCTCATATAACACCCATTTTTGGAATCAAAATCGTGGCCATGTAATTGAGGAACATTTGAAAATGCTCTCTGGATGGTTATTTAGACTCTTCTGTGCTAAAAAAACATGAATGATATCATTCATATTTATATGTCAAAATTAACAAATGTACATTCAATGGACGAGGTGATAGGGGCATAGATATTCTAGGATTGGAACACACTGATGTTAGTAGACCATTTATAGTAGAATCTAGTAGTAGATATTCATACATCATAACTATTACTGAGGTATCAATCATATATTGATAGGTCCAACTAATGATTTATAATTAAGAGACCTTTGAGAAATTAAATTTATTAAATAATAAAGTAGAGAATCATATTGGAATGAAAATAAAGAATCCTCAATCAGATCGAGGTGGTGAATATTTTAATCAATATTTTATCAGCAATCAATGAAATTTTTTAATTCTATCTTTTCTCAATATAACATAACAATATAGTGTAATTGTGTTATCGAATGGAAGAAACATACCTTCTTAAAATAGTATATTCGATTATGAGATATGAATATATTAGATTATCCATTTGAGGATTTGAATTATAAACTATGATATATACATTAAATTGAGTATCAACAATTGTGAAAAATTGAATACCCTTCACGTCATGGAGTGGAATGAAACTCGTTTTTTCACATACACGTGAATGGGGTTTCAGTTGTTTGTTAAATAATTAGTAGGAAAGAATCTATCGCTCATTATCACAAATTTTATCATTATAGTATATCTATACAAGAAAAGGATATTACAGGTGAAACCCCTTAAAAAATAAATAATATTTCCATGAGAAAATCCATATTTCTTGATATGGAGTACATCCAGAAAAATGATATATGTAGAAGGATTGACATCGATGAAGTGGATGCTCAAGAAACACAAAAGATCACATAATTATATATTACACACATCCCCACTGAGGAATTAGTTCTTGAAATACAAGTACATCATATGATGACAAGAGAGGTAATGGAACTAAAGATATGGTTTTTTATTATCTAAATATGGTACCTCATTATTGGTGGAAAATAAAGAGCCTCTATCTTTTTAATAGGGAGTGAAGAGATTTGAAGTTGATAGATAGAAATAATAAATGGATTCTAGAATGGATTAAATGTATTAGAACCATGTTTGGGTTTGGGTCAATGTACCAGTTGAAAAAAATCAGGTTGGGTGAAAATAGGAATTCAAGAGAGAACTAGACATGGAAGGTAAGGTAAATAACCATAATAAAATGCTATTGCTTAAAGGGTTTAACCTTTTTGAATGAACAGACATTTATGAAACCTTTTCACCAGTTCCCTTGATTAATTCATAAAAATTATACATTGTATTTCAACATACCATGACTATGATATTCAGTGGATGGATGTAAAACAACTTTACAAGATGGGAACCATCAGAAAGATGTCTATATGAAACAAACAGATGGTTTTTTAATCCTAATGATGCCAAAAAAAATTAATGTTGTAGAGATCCATTTAGAGAATGAAATCAGCATCAAGGTCATGAAATATTTTATTTGATGAAGCTATTGACGAATTTGGTTTCATTATGAATCATTGTGAGTTTTGTGTCTGCATGAGTTTTAGTGGGAATGTGGATGTTATCCTTGTAGTTATTATTGATAACATATATTATCTTAGAAATGAAATACCCATATTATAGTCAACTAAAGACTAGTTAAAAAAAATTTCTGGATGAAGGGAATTTTGAATCGATATATATTAATGTGATAAAAAACATTCATGATAGATCTAATAGGTATCTTAGACTAAGAAAAAAATCACACATTTACTAGATAGTAACGATATTTAGAATGGAAAAATCCATGAGTTGATTGGTTCTACAGTCATATAATTTACATATTTCCAAGAAAATGTTCCCTCAGACACATAGGAGAAACAAAGACTTTGTAGGATTCTATATTATTCAATTACAGGATCAATCAAGTATTTCATGATATTTAATAGACTTGTTGTGTCCTATGCATTGATCATGGTAGGATACAATCTTGTAGATCTAAGATAACAACATTGGTATACTGTTAATTCTATCCTTAATTATCGTGGAAGAAAAAAATATATGTTCTATGTTTATAAAGGATATGATGAGATGTTCATTAGTTGTTATACAAATTTGATATTTCAAATAGATCATAATGATCTGATGTTATAGTCAAGATATTATTTCGGTCTCAACAAAGTAGTTGTATGCTGGAAGAGTTCAAAGAATCCACTTTTTCTGATTTTATAGTGGACTCTGAGTACATAGTAGATTCTCATGTATTCAAGGATGCTATCTACATAAAAACATTGCCTAGGAACACATTATGGAACCCAACAGTAGTGACCCTGTTACATTTTTTGTGATAATACTGTAGTAGTGGATCTTATAGACGAGAGAAGGTCATACCATCAGATAAATAACATACTAAATAAGTATTTCCTCCTGATGTATTTTTATTAGAGGAGTGAAATTTCTATTATAATAATCCCCATAGGTGAAAATATGGAATACCACACATCCAAAGGCCTATATCAAAAGAAACATGAGTATCATATGAGATCACGCATACTATAGGTTGTTAGTTGTTGTATCTAGTGCCACTGGGAGTTTGATGGAGATGGTTCACTATAACAAACATGTATATACTTTTTGTTAAATTGTATTCATTATTTCAAATATTAATAAACTCATTATACTATCATGATTGATCATCTATATAACATGGTATGTGATAATGTTCTAATAGTAGCTATCAAACTGAAATGTTATAGAAGCCACTATGATAAGAACCTAAATTTTTAATGACAATACTCTTAAATATATTTACTATATCTATATGAATTCATTTGAGGAATGTAACATCCTGACTGGTAGCCACAAAATAGGATCTCTGAACCAGTTCTCCACAAGACCTCAAGCACACTTCTTTATACAATAGAAGCTACCGACTACTAAAGGGGGTAAATTGGAATCTATGAGGAGACTATACCCCCATATCTAAGTACCAAACCATATGTAAATAACCATGTATCATACACATCATAGTGATGTGGAAGAATAAATAAATTGAAATTGAAACGTGTTGTAATAAAATGAAAATACATTAAAGGCTTGAACTTTCATGTAAAATATACAACCCTGATCATCCACTTGGGTGGTCAGATATACAAGAGCAAAACAACTCAATAGTAAATAAAATAGGCCTTCCTACTAACCTCAAACCATATAACATACATAGTTTATGTTACCCTTTCATGCTACTCCAGCCCAACCAGTCGACTCCACTCAAGAATCCCACTAAATTAGGCAACTCGGGCCCCCTTCCCGACCCATGGTACATTTGTTCTCAACATAAAAAATATACGGTTTGTACGTACACCGATGTTCATTTATAGGGGTGAGAAATGGATCCTTGTAGGACACAAAAATAGTTAACCTATAAACTACATCCATAAGTGCATGCTCATGCAATATGCCCAACATAGCCGACATTCAAAATAAAAAAAATATAAATAAACAACTATCTATATACAGTCCCAAGACCTCGGTCAACCATACCTACATTGGCCACTATGGGAATATTTCTCAGCTTTTTTGATGGATCATTCACCCCAAATAACCAACGGGTTTCAAACCCATTTCATCAATAACCAACATGATAATAAGAGGATCATATCCTACAATAGTCTATTCACTTAGGATACTAGTCTATGTCATCCTAGACCCAATCCTCAAAGAAACAATTGTCTCATACATGGAATCTTGACACACCTATCATTATTTCAACATAATAATACTATCAAACACAAACCCTTTCCTAGTATCTTTTTAATGAATCCTAACCATTGGGATTGTGTATTATTCCAACACATAAAACCTTAATATCTCAAATCAACCATACTTGGAGCATTAATCTGGCATCTTACCTACAATTCAAAAAGATCAATGGTTGACACAAGATGGGCCTCAGTCCAAATGCACAACTGAGATCTAGTATTCCATCACTGAAAATCCAAACCACTATGTCACAAGTTAGAAAATATGGAGCATCGGTCAATGAATCCAAATGGGAATCGGAACGCCATGTATAAGCATCCCAACAATGATATAAAATTCAGTACCATTCCACTATGTTTTGGGATCGTTATTCATTCCCTTAAAAACCACCGTGAAAGGGGTCTAGAGCATCTGTACAAACTCCCAAACCAAAGGAGATGGATCCATTGTCCAAAGTCCTTTATCACATGGCATTCTATTAATGCCTAGAGCCTTCGTGAAGCACATTATCCATGAAGTATACTATCAGTGTCTAGAGGCTCTATCTGAAACCCTCTCAATAGTTTATTCCATGTTCTTGGAAACTCAGTCCAGAACCAAACCATGCATATGTGACAAAATAAGACTATTCCCAATTGTATAACATAGCATACTTGGAACCTCTGTTTACCACTAAGAACACAAACTACTATTGGTATTGATATAGAACCTCAATCAAATAGTCTCAGACTCATTGGATGAAACAACATTATTGGTGAAAAAGTACCCCCATTACCTTAATACACTTCAAAAAACATCCCCTTTGGTTCATCTTCTCATTTGGTCCCACACATGGCCCTCTCCTTCAACATATAGACAGAGGCATCCCACAAGGGATCATGAGAAATGGCATCAATCAGAGTCATCCTCTCCAATCCCTAGTAACCACCAAATGATCATCCAAACCCTAACATAAGAAACACCCTTAACAGGACCTCAATGTCCTCTAATCAATCATGTATCATAATCATGGAACCAAGGAATCTAGAATCAATTTCATTCCCCACATACATTCTCAACCACCCACTGAGATCTACAATGACAAATTAACAATATACCAACCCTATAAGGGAATCATCAAGAGTACATCAGCCTCAAATTCAAAAACTAAATACACACTTCAATAACCAAAATCCTATGGTTCCAAATAGTCCCCAATGGTTCTACCTAGTACCACAAAATTAGGTCATAAACCTCAACTACTCAAACCTCATGTCACTACTCCTGATATGAAATTAGAACAAAAATCATTATTATATAATAATTATATCATAAAACAATTTATATTACCTTTATATCACAAAATAATCCCATCATTGTAATCTATGTGGAAAAACGCTTAGAATGGTCTACTCACATGCCCAATTCTGACTTCTAGATCAAAAAATACCCAACACCAATAAGCTGGAAAAGGTAAATCATGTGTACTTTAGAGTACATGGTGTGCAATCTAATCCCTCCCCATTTATGTGTCATTTTTTTTCCTAGAACAACATGGGGTCTTCTTGTGTACTAGTACACGTCATTTACATCTATTTACAAGGTGTGTACTTTCCTAAAACCATTATTTCATGTTCTTTTTCACACATCCAGACACATACCCATGTACCACCACCACCATACAATTTGAACTCCGAGTACACGGTATGTACTTATGAAAATTTTTTATTCCCCGATTTGGTAGAACACGTGGAATGTGTTCATATAACCACACATCATGTTGTTGGGATTTCTGAATTGGAAATCCTTACAACTAACATGAAACCCCCATTTTTCCCAAAACAAGAATAGATCGACCCCCCGTGTTGTCCTTAGCAGTCATAATATGACTTTAAAACATTTAAAAATTTAATTTATGGGTATTTTATGAATAAAACATAAAATTGTAATACCTCATGGTGTAAACAACAATGTTATGGGTTTAAATATGCTCCTAGATGTTGGTGCACATTAATCTAGTCCTGATCAAAACCTTTGATGAAGTCCAGTGGAATATCCATATTATCTTCCTTTGATCTAGCCTTTATGTATCGAAGATAATCCCCCTCCATCCTCCAACATATAAGAAACCCAAATTAAGGGAGGACTGTTTGAATGAATTTTAATTAATTAATTAATTAATTCTCCATTTAATAGATGTTCTAAAATCAGGTATATGAAGACAGTTTATACCATTCATAGGAAATAACCAGCATTCCAAACTCAACTCTAGAGAGAGAATATCAATCCAAAATTCCATTTAATTGATACTGGTACTTGAAACTACCCTACTGATTTAATATTTTACTATTCAAAAAATAATTATTCAGCCAAAACTCCAACTGGTCAAAATTCCACCAAAATATTGTCCTAGGATAAACACCATATTACTGAACAAATTGAAGTGTCAAAAAAATAATCCACGACTATATTCTATGATAAAATTACCAATTTACCCTTCATGAGAACCTAAAAAGGAAAATTGAAATTTCAGATCGAATTTCAATATTCATAAAACTCAAGTCTCTACAACCTCCCAACCATAAACCATTCCATCCCTAAGAATCCTCGATGGTCTTCCAAACACGCATCCTTACAAAATTTTCCATCAAAACAATCTTTACTTGTTTTTTTATACCCAAATATGTCAACCATGTTTCTTTATAGAACTCGAAGAGAGGGAATACAACCCATCAAAGGCCAATCCACTACTTTCCACCATTAACAAACTACTAGGATAGTGCCTAACCGCACCTGTCTATATAAATATTCTAATTCACCAATTAAAACTCATCATCACACTCATGGTGCTCTTCACCTTAGAACAAAACCCATATTTAACGATTTCGATCCACAATGATTCCCCTCATGGATGTTGCCTTTCAAAACACTTTCTATGTAGTCTACCAACCTTCTCAGCATGGTGTTCACTACATCCTTGACCCTTCCCACACATGGGTAGCAACACTTCATCGATCTTTGCTCCCCACTATAGGAGTATCCTTATCGATCTCTCATAAGAAAACATTTTTCCCCATAACATTCCCCAAACATGACAAACCCATGATCTAGACTTGGCCACCTTTCTCCCAATGGAGCAATATGACCAAAATGCCACTATTACCCCTCCCTGATATCTTATAACATCACCCATGGTATTCATTGTTAGGAAACCCATCACAGCGACCTCATGTAGAAAGGGAAATGGTGGTCTATACACCATGTAGTTTTGAAACACACCACCTCATGCGGTCATCCTCATAGGTCTCCCTTGCTCAAACTAAGAAAACGTTTATATTTCATGGATTCTGTCACGTCGTCTCTTACAATACTAAGGATGATGTGCTAATTTCAGGCATGATCATCTCTAAACTGTGATTATAATAAGATTTCATTAACTAATACCATCACATCCTCATCAATTAAAAACATCACATTTATATCCCAAGGCATCATTTCACCATGCCCACGAACCTCTCATCACACCCACAATAATTCTTGAGCCCGCACATAGCCATCAACTGAACTATAGAACCTCATACATAAACTCCCAAAAAAGTAATATTCAGAAACCAAAGGATACATTGAATCACTATTGATCCCATCCCCAGTGTTTTCCATTCACAAAACCACTACATTTCCTTATTTAACCCATCCACAAAACTTGCTCTGACTCCAAAAAGTAACCTTTCATGAAATATCTTCCTAGAAGTCTATACCATGAAAAAAACACTTCATGTTCTATAAATTAAACCCCAAATACAATGGAAAAAATAATATACAAATCTATTATCTTGGGTTAAGAACCTAAATGATCCTACCCCTCTCAAAACAAGCCAAAAAACATTGTTTCTTGCACACAAACTCATCTCCCAAAAAACAAATCACATATAACAAGCCTAAACATCAAACCCAAATACACAATTCATGAATCATTTTCACATATCCAAAACTCCCCTCAGTTTCTCACACACCTGATGTCTCTCATATTGTGGTTTACCCCTCTCATGGGTCACCCTCATGGTCAAATGGGTCTAACTCCCTAGTATCTAGCCATGAAAAAAGGTCATTAATCCCTCCCAATTAGAAATGTTGATCATGTCTCGTATTAAGCAACTATGTCCAACCACCCAGGCCTATGACAACTCACTGAAGAAAAATACTCATGAGGCATCACAGTGCACTCATATCATCATCACACATCATCAACAAGAAAAGAAACCATTCCTTAGGGTCAAGCACCATAAAGGTTTCATATTTCTACCAACTAATTTGGATTAGGGTACCCGTCATCTATGAGCATCAACAAATTAGAATACTCCTTGGAGGACCCATACATAAAACCAACCTTAAACAAATTTATCTTCAAGGGTTATAAAACCATACCTTGATACCATAATAACCCACGAGGGTCATTACACCAACTGCAAACAAAACTAAACCAGTTTCCCCACCACGGATCACCTCGTCGTAGATCAGGAAAACATTCCATCAAAAAATATTATGTAACATCACACACTAGAAGTCCTACTACATGGTTATCCTATTTTCTTATCATGATTCATGAGATAGTTGTTTCCTCTATATGACATGAGTAAAAACCATGCCACATGCCTTTTTCTAATGCCCAAGAGCCTGAAATCCATAAACTGTCAAATACAAAAAACATGAGGGTCGCTCAATGAAAAAATCATAAACAACAGTAACATCCCAAATCCAGAACATTAATACTAGTCATTGGTGACATGGAAATCCTATTGAAATAGGAGTTCATGATGCACCAGCCCAGGATACATCAAAATATTCAACACATTTATATATCTCCTATCAACCGAACCCCAAATAGTGAAATAATAGGAATGTAAATCCTCTAATACCACTGTGTAATGTCATGACCCAATGTACACTAAATAGGTTCTCTTATCTGGTCACTAAAAGACCTCATGCATTCCTACTCATATGCTTGAGGCTCTTGACTAGAAGTGGGGGTGTAAATTGAATATATGAGGAGACATAACCCTATATCATAGTGAACAACATGAAGTAAATATCCAAATATCCGACACATCATATTAATATGGAAGAATATATAACATGAAACCAAATATTGATGTAATAACGTGAGAATGCCTTAAAGGACTAAATATCCCTATAATACATACTTCCACCATCAAGGTAACGTCCCCAGCCCAAATTCCACTGAACCGGTGCTCCGAGATGGGAGGTTAGATGATTGTAAGTGTGCCTCCATGTATGCCAAAGGTTTCCTACTAGCAGTGGGGGTCCTAAAAATTAATTGGGGAGACTATGCCCCCTTTTTATCAGAGTAATACACAAAAATATATGAAAAATAACTTAATAATAATCAATAATACCATAGCATGCATAAAAACCCATTCCCAAATGGGATAAAACCATTTCTAACATTAAATATTCCATGCCATGCTACAATGAAAAAGTGAACAAAACCCAAAATGAAGAAAAACTACAAAATCCCCAGAATTGATCTAACACCAAATCTAGGTCCTTCTCCATACACAACCATGTGAACCCAGCTACCAAAAAAGGTTATTTTCCCTTCTACTAACTATCAAACATGAATTCTACTCAGGCAGCCAATAGTAGCTAGGGCCGGGTGTGAGTTCAACATAGTTGTACACCACCAAAAGTGTCTATAAAATATCTGGTAAGAAATATTCTGCATGAATAATGGAAAGAGATAATAAATGAAATTGAAAAATTAAGTTACACTAGATGGCTTAGGTCCATTACCAACAATTATTACCATTCATCCCATTTCTCATTTAGAATTGGTTCATCTGCTAGTACAAGTTACATGACATTAATGTAACCAGTCCAATGCATGAGGAAAAACTATGTTATCCTATCGCACTAGAAATAACTACCCCATTTCAACTATATCCACACCTAGTATCCTTATTCCTGATGGTTGAAACTATTAGGGGAACCGATACTCAGTCCTCTTCCCTAACTCATGCATTAGGGGTGGAGTTTAGATCCTCAATCCAACTCGACCTGTGGGCGTAGAACCTCAAGTCAATACACCACTCTTCCAATCCATGTGCACATGCAATATATATATATATATATATATATGTATCCATTAACAATTAACACAACATCACAACCATATCCCATAGAAAGCATAAATCATAACAATAACATAAGAGTTGTTACCATGCCTTAACCCATTAAACCATGTACCATATTTCACATCTCTTAGCCACTTTCCCTAATTTCCCTTTTACTATGCTTATCTAACGGAACATTCATTCACTGTGCATATCTCACTTGTAACGCCCCGACCCTAGTTATCAAGAGTCGGTGCATTATTATGTATCATTGGCATGATCATAAAATATCAAGTCTCGAAACACCGATTAGTTTATTAGCCTTGGATGTATTTGATACATTCATAAGGTTTACATTACACCATAAATTGGAAAACTAAAAAACATTGTTTCTATAGAAAACACTGAGATCTCATAGACTATCCTTCCAGGTCAGGCATAATATACTTCTTTTCATCCTGAGAAAAGTAAAACATAGAATGGGGTGAGCTCAGATGCTCATTAAGGATAACGATATAACAGAAACTTTAATAAATAAGCATAAACATTTAATGCAATGTATAAGACTAAAACAAAAGCCTTTTTAACTTGAACTTCATCATAATATGGAAAAGATAATAATAATTTACTTATTAAAATGGATATTCTATTAGTTGAATAATCACATGCAATATCAATAAAAAAATTTATAATGATGGAATGAATAATGCAAGACATTCATAACTACATAGTCAAGGACTTGTGCCAATACTACAAATAATATTTTTTTCAAGGCCTTGTTCTAAGACACTAGTTTTTCTCATGAGTCCTACCAATGCATCAAGGAGCTATATCAGGCCCCACCCATCACTTACTAAGTCTAATGGATTCCTCATATGAAAAGGTTTAAACATAACATAAACATTCATATTAAACAAGCTTACGAAATGTCAATACTTTATCCATAAATCATGCATGGTGTAAAAATAACACATCCACTGTCAAACATATCACAAAACCTTCAATAAAATAATGATTTTTTGTATCATAATAAATCAACTTCAAATAATCTTAAAATCCATCAAAGTATGTAGACATAGATGAAAACAAAACCTTTTTTTAGAGAAATATTTATTTCTATTTTGAAATATTTTAAAATTAATATACTAATAAAAGAAAAAAATTATTTTATAAATATTCATATAAGATTTTATGGGATGATTTGATGATGTTTAACAGAAGAAAATAGCGACACCTTCTGTATAAGATTGTATGGGATGTTATAAGAGGGTGATGGAACCTTAGGAAAAGCTAGAAATATTATTTTATAATAAAATCATTTTCAGTTTATTATGGCTTAAAAATGAATTATTTAAAGGATAATGTGGGTATGGGTCGAAAACCACTCAAAAAATAGGTTTTAGATAGGTTTGGGTCACAATATTAACTTTATCATTTAGATTTAACTCTTAATTAAATAGTTTGACATTTACCATGTCTCTTTGTATTTTTATATTATATGGTTATAAAATTTTCTATAAACCTCTAAGTGATCCCCAAGTGGATCATTAATGATTTAACAATCCTTATTTAGGTCTTTTTTTCGATCCATAGATTATTAAGAATAGAATAAAAATTAAAAATATAATATTTTTTTAAAAAACTCTTTTATCTAATTTTTGATAATATTTGGTATTATATTTTTTCTAAATTCATAACAACATTATTACTTAAACACAAATTCATATAACAATCCTTAATATGCCATATTAACCTATAATATTAGTGTAATTCATAAAAAGTTTCAAATTACCTTTATTTGTATATTTGTAATATCAATTATTTTAATCTTTCATTAATAGGGTAATTACTGCATTTTCACTGTGTCAGAAATATATTTATTTATTTAAGGAAAAAATCTAAATAAAATTCCATTATGTAGGAAATATTATTATCTTTGTAATGAATATTTATAGTCGTATTTATCTTATGTGTAACTCAATGTTAAAAATGGTTTAGTTATTAAACATTGAATTTAACACTTTTTACTCTTCTTTGAATTATATAATAATAAATTTCCTAATCTAATACTAGTGGACCTAAAGGATTATATTTTATTCCTATGGTTGTTTATGGTAAAATTACACTTATCCAATTGAATTAGTATATGTCTTTGGATAATAATAATTTAATTTTTACCCTTAATTACCCTATTTACTTTAAACCGTGGTAAATAAAATTAAAAAGTAACTATTCACAAAAAAAATATTTTCATCTTTTTGAACAACATTTTATTTACTGATATCTACCATGTGTCTTGGATTTTTGAAATTTAACTCACAAAAGCGGAAAAATTATGATTTATGTAAATTTGCAAATCCTCCCAGGAGGTGGGTAAAAGACGGTAAAAAGATCAATAAAATTTTTATATATTTAAAATTATTATCAACTGACTCCAATGAATTACATTGAACTTATTTAAGTATTATGTATCTATTTTGACCTAATATAAATTTAAATTATATAAATAATAATTTAAATAAATAGTCGGTTTAAACAAAAAAACTCTTTGTTTTTCACTATCCATCAAAAATTGAATGTTTTTAGAAAAATACCAAAATTTCACCCTCAGCTAATATTGATTTTATGAATTAAAAAATTATGTCTATTTTACCAAATTAAAAACATAGAAGCTTCATTTATTAATTTAATATTAATTCCCGTTTTCAAAACCAAAAAGCGTTTTTTTCAAAAATAATAACTAACAAAATATTGATACTTGATTATGTTCAATTTCAAAGTGAAATCATTTATAATGAATAAAATTGGATTAAATTGTAAAAATATAATCTATATATACATCCAAACCATTAAAATGTATAATGTACCACTAAAAAAATTTTGATTAAAAAGTTTTTTTCAGTTATTATATTGTATTTTTCATTATTCACCCAAATTGAAAAAAACAACAAATTTATTGAAACTAAATTCTTATGTCCCGATTCTAAAGAAAAAGTTTACATTTTCCAATTGAATATATAAAAGATTAAAATGTTGTATATAAAAAGGGTTCGCCATTAAAAGGCGGTAAAATTTCATTTTTAAAAAAATACTTATTTTATTTGAAAAAATGAATTTGTTTTTTCATTATCTCTAAGAAACTCATAATATTGATAATAAAATTATGAGGATTATATAAAGTTCAAAATTTATTTAATACTATTCATAACCTATTTTTACTAGCTAGTATGGTAAGTCGGGGTGCGCTTTAACTCGGTGTTGCGTGTAGTGAATGTTATTGAATTACTTTTAAAAAATAACGTACTATAAAATATTGGGGTGTTACATTCTTCCCTCCATTACTAAATTATTTCCTCACAATTAGAAATTGTTCTTCAAAACTAAAAGGATGAAAATAGATAATACCTTAATGGGATAACCCACATCATAAATTGGGTTAATAAAATTTAGTCTTAATAAGAGGAAAAGGGTAATTAAAAATTCATCACAAAATTATGATCTCGATTCGAAGAACATTGGTGGAACTTATAGACACATAATTGGAGGGAAAACTTAAATATTTATAGGAAGTGATTGAGCTCATCAGTCACAAACAATTGTAGAATTTAAGTTCCACAAATCCATCAATCTATGATGATTTAAAATATCATTGGTTCAAAAAATATATAAGGTATTAGGATAACAAATTTTTAGTTTTAAGATTCCTTACCGAACGTTTATAAATTAATTTTTCATAGAATAAGAGAAGAAGAAAATTTAAACTAGACATGTAGAGTCTAATCCTATAACTAATTTATACCAAAAACCCATCTTTTACTCTAAAAGATTATAAAACTTAAAAAAATATTTTATTTATCCTATTTGTATATGGATCCAAAAAAATGAATTTATAATAAATCTACCAGTCCTTTAAAAGAACTACATTATTCAATCTAGGACATCATGTGGGCCAGTGGTAGGTGATACACCCTTGTCGACCTTCAGTTGTAGGTTCATGTCTCGCAGCCTTGACAGACGCGACGGGTTGTTTCCCAACCTCCGGGTTGTCCTTTATATGGAAATCAAAAAATAATCTCAAACTAAACTTATCCAAAGTACTTTTGTCCAAACTCACAGTCCAAAATTTATAAGGAAGTAAAACATAATTAAGATCCTTTTTTCAACATAATAACATGTGAACACCTTCATCATGTATTCTATTAAAACACTACAACATCCGGAATTACCACAAAACCATATTGATTGAATTAGTTCTCCATTATTCCTTATGGAATACTGGATATACTCCTTCAATACAAAAATTGTGTAAACTTCAAAAATTAAGGAATATACAAATCATTAATTGGTTTCAAGGTAGTCAATAATATATAATATAATTTATTCAAATCAATCACCAATTATTCCTAAATCAATATCCTAGTATTAGAACCATATTAAAAAAATTTCATTCTTTCAACCATGTATTTTCCAAAAATATTTACTTGACTTTGAGTCACTTTTCTTGGTTCCACACAATCTCAGGTCCTTAATGAAATAGTTTTGTAGTGCAATCCTTATATACACTATAATTTTATAACATGTACATCATTAATACAATACTCAAATGACATAATATTTTAATAACCACGTAAGAAATCTAACATTACTCTTCATAGTTGGTAGTATCAGAACTTTATTATTGTCTAATAACAGCATTTGGGGTATACTCTGATGATTTGGACATTAATTCGGGTAGTGTCCCAACTTCTTGTATATGAAGCATTGTACATTTGAATCTTTTTTCTTACCCTTTCAATCACGTACATAGTGTCCTTTTTCTCCACACTTATAACAAACTCACATTACCTTCAAGGATTTACCAAGGTGAATCTCTAAACAGTTATCACATATGTGAAAATCTTTCTTTTCCCTCTTCCCTTTATCCATCATTATCTCTTCCATCCTTTTCTTCTATTTCTTCCCTTTAAAGCCATAGGACTTAGAGAATTCTTTACGTATCTTATTAGTAATGATAATATTTCTTCATATGCTGAGAATTCATGGGAGACTATTACCCTTTAAAATTCTCGCTTAATATATAGAATGATATGATCCTTCTTAATTTTTTGATCACAAGTATTATTGGAGTTCACAATCCTTCTATTGGGAACCATTTCTGTACAATGGCATACACTAGGTCAGTTTAGGAATTGAAATATATAATTCAAATATTTTAAAATACCTAACGTAAATTGAACATTTTATTGATAAAATCCATAATCATAAAAAAAATTCCATGAGGACGTATATAATCATAAACCCCTCATAATGGTTTGTAATGAAAATGATATTATCCTAAGAATATCCCCCGGGATTGTCATCACCAAGAGTGTATCAAGTCCCATTGCCGTGCACCTATTCTCATTCGAGTCTAGCTCAAAGAAGTGTTTTTGGGTTTTACCCCTAGGTACATCTGTTCCAGATCCACCTCTACCTGCTTGTATCCAGACCTGGGTTTATTGCTTAAAAATATCACAAAATGTCTACAATACCAAAATTTTATGAAGTTCTTCTAAACTAATCCTCAGTATCTATCTTAGGTCTATGTTCTTTAATACAAGTTTACCTAAATCTAGTTTCAAAGAATTGTATTAAAAATCCTCTGATACCAACTATAATGCCCTAACCCTAGTTACCTAGAGTCGGTGCATTATTACATATCACTGGCATGATCACAAAAGATAAAATCTCGAAAGACCGATTATTTTAGTAGCCTTGGATGTACTAGATAAATTCATAATGTTTACATTACATCATAAAATGGAAAAATAAAACAACATTTTTTCCATAGACAATACTAAGATCCCATAGACTCTCCCTACAGGTCAGTCATAATTTATTTCATCAAACCCTGGAAAAAATAAAACATAGAAAGGGGTGTGATCTTATGCTCAGTAAGGATAACAAAATAGTTGAAAAATCATAAATAAGTATAATAATTTTAGACAATGTATAAGAATAAAACAAAATCTTGTTAAACTTTAACATGATCATATTATGAAAAAGATAAAAATCAAATAATTCCATTTACATATTTACATTTATATTCTAATAGTCTAATAATGACATGCAATTACACTAGCCACTTTTGTAAGGATGGAATGCATAATGCCAGACTTTCATAACCACATAGTCAAGGCCTTGTGCCAAGACAACAAATAAGATTTTTTCAAGGCCTTGGGAAAATACACTAGTTTGTATTATGATACCTACCGATGCATCGAGAAGATATAGTAGGCTCCATCCGTCACTTACTAAGTCTAATGCATTCAACATATGAAATGGTTTAAACATAACTTAAACATTCGTATAAAAACAATCATGTGAAATGTCAATATTTCTTCCATAAACCTCGAATAGAGTAAAAATAACATATCTATAGTCAAAAATGTCAAGAAAACCTTTAATAAAATATGGAAGGTTAGTATTATAATAAATCAACTTCAAATAAGATTAAAATATATCAATGGATGTTGACATAGATGAAATCAAAACCTTTTTTAGATAAATGTTTCTTTCTATTTTGAAATCATTAAAAAATTATATAATTATAAAAGAAAACATTTACTTTAGAAATATTTATATATTCTTTTACGGGAAGATTTGATGATGTTATAATAGCGTAAAATAGCCACACCAACCGTATAAGTTAAAAAAAATACATTCTTACCTAATTTTTATCAAAAAGGTTATAAAGTACCTTACATGGAAAATGAAGAAAATATTCCTTTCAAAAAGAATTTATAAAAAGTCAAACAAGGTTATAGTTGACTTTATCCCATAGTCTAGTTAATTTTAAAAATTATTTGAAATACATTTTTAAGAAAACACAGATGTAGATGATAAAGAGTCCCAGTAGATACTTACGTAAAAACAACCTCAGATAATAAAGAGATTGTGAAATTAACTGTTACCTTGTACTTTTCCTTGGTCGAGGGTAGTTTAAACTCCAGTATAATGATGAAATAATTTTTATTAAATTATTCAAGAATCTTATACATTAATATGATATCATATATGACCTTTTAACATTTCTTAGTTAATAATATCTTAGTATTATCGTCATTTTGGGTGTTAACTGATTAATTTACCTTTATATGATTTGTTATCTAAGTAATGTTTTTTATTGATAGGATGTATCTTATTTATATTCATAATAATATTATGTCTCTAAAAATTATGTTTAATCATCTAATTAATATTATTCTTTAATGGATTACGATGGGGAATTAATCTCATCGCATTCGTGGAGACGGTAATCTGTACGTACGCACAAGTGACAATATCATTATTTTGATATTAAAATAATATATAATTTGATGGTATATAATATATACAAAATTATTACGATGTTATATTTATTATTTAGATCAATTACACATAATTATTATTCCCATCCAAATAATAATGTATTGAATAACAATTACACCACGACATGGAGACGGTAAGCCGTACGTACGCACGTATGGTTACATGTCATACAAAGGATGGATAGAATAATGAGTATGGTTGTGCCATATTTATAATAACATCACAGTATATAGAAGGTACTAGAGATATTATTTTATAATGGAAACATCAATGAAAGAGGAAGTGAATGAAGAAAAGAATTTTAAAGAGGTGATGAAATATTTACCTCTTCTTCGGGTTCTTCGTTTTGATTTGATCAAAAGGGCTCCCTAGGATGGATTTCTATCTAAAGAATGCCTATAGGATTATGGTAGAATATTTTATAGTGTATTTGGATAGATTTTGGCTTATCCAAATTTTTTGAAGGTGTGAATTAGAGAGAAGGGGGAGTGCCCTTTTATAAAAGAGGTGAGGGCACCTTAAGAAAATCAAGAAATAGTATATTATAATAAATTCATTTTCGGTTTCTAATGGATAAAAAATGAATTATTCTTTGTCTAACGTTGGTATGTGTTGATAACCACTCAAAAAATATAATTTAGAAAGGTTTTGGGCACTATATTAACTTTATCTTTTAGATTTAACTCTTACTTAAATAGTTTGACATTTACCATGTCTCTGTGTATTTTTTATTATATGGTGAATAAACATTATATAAAATTCCAAAAGATACCCATGTGTCTCATTAATGATACACCTATCATTATATAAGTCTTTTGGATAAACCATAGATTTTTTGGAATGGAATATCAATTTATAATATAATATTTGTTTAAAAAACTCTTTTAGGTCAATTTTGACACTATTTGGTATTTTGTTTTTTCTGAATTTATAATAGAATTATTACATAAATAAAAGTTCATCTAACCAACCCTAATATGTCATATTATTTTAGGAAGTTATTGAAATTCATAATAGGTCTCAAATTACATTTATTTGGATATTTATAATATCAATTATTTTAATATTTCATTAATACGGTAATTACTGCTTTATCTTTATGTCATAAATAAATTTAATTATTTAATATATAAAAAATATAAATAAAATACCATTATGTAGGAAATATTTTTATCTTTCTAATTAATATTTATAGTCGAATTTATCTTATGTTTAACTCTATATTAAATATGTTTTAGTTATTAAACATTGAATTTAACACTTTTAACTCTTCTTTGAATTAAATAATAATAAATGTCCTAATCTAATACAGCTGGACCTAAAGGATAATATTTTATTCTTAATATTATAATTTTCTAATTAAACTTATTAAATTGAATTAGTAAATGTTTTAGGGTAATAATAATGTCATTTTTACCCTTAATTACCCTATTGACTTTTAATCATTGTAAATAAAAGTAAAAAGTTAATATTCACGAAAAATCATTATAATTTTATTGAACCACATTTTATTAAATAATATCATCTATGTGTATTGTATTTTCTAAAATAAACTCACAGATGTGGTAAAATTAAGTTTTATGTAAATATGTAAATTCTTCTAAGAGGTGGGTAAAAGACTGTAAAAAGTTCGATAAAATTTTTATAAATCTAAAATTTTTATCAAATGACTCCAATGAATTACAATGAAGTTATATATTTATTATGAATATATCTTGACCTAAAATAAATTTAAATAAAATAAATAATTATTTATATAAAATTTTGGTTTTAAACAATAACTTACTATTTTTGACTATATATCAAAAAATGATTGTTTTCAGAAAAATAACAAAATTTCACCCTAAGATAATTTTGATATTATAAATTCAAAAATTAATTCTATTTTACCAAATTCAAAACATTTATGTTTCATTTATTAATTTTAAATTAATTTCCATTTTCAAAACCAAAAATCGTGTTTTTAAGAAATAATAACTAACAAAATATTGATACGTGTTTATGATCAATTTCGAAGGGAAATTATTTCCAATGAATAAAATTTGATTAAATAGTAAAAATATATTCTATTTATAATTCCAAACCATTAAATTTTATAATTTAACACTACATATTATTTTGATCAAAATAGTTGTTTTCAATTAGAATATATTTGTTTTTCCCTATTCACCCTAATAGAAAAACCCCAAAAATTTATTGAAACTGAATTCGTATGTCCTGATTCTAAAGAAGAAGTTTATTTGGTTGAATTGAATATATAATAGTTTCAAATATAGGATTTAAAAAGCATACTCCATTAAAAGGCGAAAAAATTGCATTTATTAAAAAATACTTCTTTTATCTACAAAAATTGTATTTGTTTTTTCATTATGTCTAAGAAACTCATAATATGGATTCTAAAATTATAAGGATTATATAAAGTTCAAAATTTGGTTAATTTTATTCATAACCTCTTTTGAACGGCTAGCATGGTATGTCGGGATGTGCTTGAACTCTATGTTGTGTGTAGTTCATGTTATTGAATTACTTTGAAGAAATAATGTACTATGAAATCTTGGGGTGTTACATCACTAGGTTTTGTTCATTATGCCTAACTCACCAGGCTTCATTATCAGGCTCATAATCTATTTCATTATGGTCTTTAATCATTTCCATGTTAATCCAATATCTCATAAGTTATTACAAATAATAGGTGCATCCCCTAGCTTCAACTTCAACACCATCATTTGCATCAACATGTTTATCAGGGGATCTACATAAATACACAACAATCTCACATGTTCTCCACAAATACTTTGGTCTGAGAAAGTCAACACACCCCATGGGTGGCCCTAGATTTGTCTCATCTCCCTTGACGCAACCCATGGGGATTATGATGGTTTCCATTTTCCTTCATAATAACCATTTTACCTAAACATTCCATGGGTGATCAAAACCTACAAAGAGACAGCCAACAATAAATATACACATGCTCAAATCTACACATATGGCATGGGATATATCTTATAGAACACCTACCTCAATTCTGTGGGTGAAATCACTCTTAGTAGAGCCCTTAGAATCCTCTTCAACCTGCATCTCATCCAAAGTGTAGGGTTTTAGAAATTTGGAAAGAGAGGAGAATTAGATACAAACACTAAACTCAAAAGAGAAGCAAGGATGTGATTTGACTTACCCAGAGCATCAATCCACAACTGATGGCTCCAAAAACACCATATAAACATGGGTGATCGATCTCTTCAAGATCTAGGGATATTTAGTTCATTCAAAGGGTGAAGAGGGGAGAAATGGGAGGAAATTCGTTTTTGGTAATCAAAATACCGAAATGCTAAAATTGTAAATTTTCTAGAGTCTCTGGGCCACACTGTTTACTTGCATGGTTTTCCAAACTGTACGGAGGCCACTGTCCAAAATCCAACCTCTTTTACAATTAATTAGGCATTCCGCATGGTTAGCCCTAACTGTGCGCAGACCATCTGACCTTCCTAAAAAGCCCTTTTTTCTCTATTTTTATTTTTCTAACCCTCTGAAAACCTTTGAGCCTCCATAAGGACATTACTAAGAAAATAATTACCAAAAAACGGGATTAAAACAAAAACATAAACCAGAACATACTTTTCCAAGATCTGAGATCTTACAATCACCCACTAGGGTGATCAATATAAAGGAATAATCAACTGAAATGTAAATACAATAGGACCTGCTACAAACCCTAGGCCAAGACACATACCCTGTCTTCAGTACCATTTCCAGATGATCTAGCTCATCTAGTTTAATCTACACAAGAATCCCACTCAACAAAGAAACTCGGGGCCTCAGCCGAACCCATTGTGCATCTGTTCTCAACATGAATGAAAACAGAAGTAATATACACACACTAAAGTCCATGTATAGGTTTGAGAAATAAATATCAGTAGTCCACCCCAAATGGTGAACCTATAAACATGTTCCATAACTCCATTCTCATGCAATATTCTTATCCAAGCTGGTATACAACAAGAAAACTAAAATATAAATATAAATGGTCAATCTATATGCCCAATAACATGATTCACAATACCTACTTATTCCATTGCTGGAATATCTCTCAGCTTATCTCAATGATCATGAATCCCAAAAATATTTTGTGTTTCATACTCATAGCATCCAAAACCAACATGATAATACCAAGAACCCCACAAAAAACTTCATTCACCTCTGATACAATTCTAACTCATCCCATACTCTGTCCTCAAACCAAAAAATGAAACATACTTAGAATCTCTTTACACTTGTCCCCATTTCCACATAATAGAGCTATCAATCCCATACCATTGTATGATATGTATCTAATGGATAATAACCATAATGAATAGATCATAATTCTCTCACCTAAACCTTTCATATCTCAAATAACCCATGCATGGATCATCATTCCATCATCGTGCCCACAATTCACAAAGCTCTCTAGTTGACCATGAGGACCCATACTCCATGTTTCCAACCGGGATCTGATACTCCATGTCTGGTCATCCCTACCACTAAGTCACAAGTTAGCAAACATGGAGAATGAATCAGTGAATACAATTTGGACCCATAACCCCCTTTACGACCATCCCAACCATGATATGGAATGCCATGTACAAACCCCTATGTTCGGGATCATCTATCCTGCCCCAAAAAACAAATATGCAATAGAGAGTGGAGCTTCAGTCCAAACTCCTAAAACCAAGAAGAAGGATCCTCGGACAAAAATCCATTATCATTGGAATGAAATTAATGTTCAGAACCTCTATCTAGAACATTATCCATGAAGTATACTATAAGTATCTAGAGCCACATTCTAATACCCTCTCTGTAGAAAACTCCTTGTACTTGGTTCGTCGGTCTTGCACCAAACCATGAATATGTGATATCATAATACTATTGTCCATAGCATAACATACAATTCCTGGTGTTGAGTCAATAAGGTTTTCCTTATGACTTTTCAATTCCTTCTTGTTTTGAAAATCAAAAAAACCTTATCTTTAAGGAAAATCGCTTTTATAATGAAAATTACTTTTATAAGGAAAGTATCTTTTATAAGGAAAATCGCTTTTATAAGAAAAATTATCCTTATCATATTTTCATCCATATATTACTTAATTATAAGATTCAGATTCATTTCTATATTCTTAGAATCGTTTGAAACTTTGATATGAAGCATTCTATTTTTAGATTCTGAATTCTGGATGAGAACTATAATAAAGTTCTACTCCGAATTCCGGATACGAATTCTCATTACGAATTCTGGATACGAATTCTCATTACGAATTCTGAGGACAAATTCTCATTACGAATTCTGATGACGAATTCTCATTACGAATTCTGATGATGAATTCTCATTACGAATTCTGATGAAGAATTGTCATTACGAATTCTAATGATGAATTCTCATTACGAATTATTATGACGAATTCACATTACGAATTCTGTTGATGAATTCTCATTCCGAATTCTCATTCTGAATTAACCTATTAAACAGAATCTTATCATCTTTGTTTTATACACTCCGAATTTATTTAGACTCCGAAAATTATTTTTGGTTAGACTCTGAACATTCATTTTTCTTACAGTTTTATAATTCATCTAATCTTTGACTTTTTGTTTACCCTCTGAACCTTCACTACGAACTTTTTAGTTAGACTTAAAACGATGTTGTACATTCTGTTTCACTTGTTTTGTTATAAAACGAAGTCATCTATTCTATTATAAACTAACCTTTGGTTAAGTTACACGTGTAATGGTCCCTCCGATTTTTAAGGAATATATGACCGTTGGAAAGGAGGCCGACCTTGCCTATAAATAGGAGCTCATTTGAAAGAGCTCAATGATAACTTCTTCGACATTGTGTACACATGCTGTTGAAGTGATTTCTAGAGAGAGAGTCTCTTATTAACTCTCAAAGCTTCGTGCGATTCCGAATGTTGGTGATTAAATTCGAGGACATGCGGGGATAGGAAGACAGAGGTGCCGACTACCTTGAAGTTCGAGAGATTCCTTACTAAGGAAGACAGAGGTTTCCAACTACCTTGATGTTGAGGGATTGCGAGGATAATAAGATAGAGATTCTGATCTTCGTATCGAGGTCTTACCCTGGTGTGGGTAAGATAGACTTTCTTGAAAGTATAAATCAAGGGACCTTTATCCAAGGTTGTTGGATACCCTTCTCTTTGGGTTAAAAGACTTATATCTTGTGACTTATAGTTTTACTACACGTTTGTTTCCACTGCATATTGTATTGTAAGGAAAGTATAACTTTATTATACTTCATTACTTGTATTCTGATTCATTTAGATTCTATACGCTTTAAGGTACAATCACATATTGTAATATTTAGTTAAGTTTCAATTTCCGGATTCATATTTCTGGAACCTACTTTCAGAATCTCTTTCCAGTTTTAAGCAAGTACAAAGGACTTGAAGTTATAACTTCATTCCGTATTCCAAGTTTTCATTTGGTGTTAGAGGTGTTGTGAATTTACTTAGATTAACTTTGTTAAACATAGATCTTTCCTTTGTTTAAGGAAAACATAGTTCTTCATAACTAACTTTAAAGGTTCCAATGGAATTTTTAAAGTATACAATTCACTCCCCCTCTTGTATATTGAGCATCTACATCATTATTTCGATCCTACAATTGGTATTAGAGGAGATCGCTGAAATAATTTTACTCACGTATAATCTTTTCTTTCTCACATTATCATTCTGAACTTTCTCATTCCAAACTTTTTAATATCGAACTTTGTGATTACGAACATATTCTACTAACAATTTTGTGTGCCAAAGGTTTTTATAGTATGGAAGGAGTCAATGTTGGTTCCATTGATAATCTAAATCCTACATGACCACCAATCTTTGATGGTAATGACTATGAATACTGGAGAGATCGAATGAAGACTTTTGTTGTCAATACTAGAGTGGACAACTTTGTTATGCTTACTGGAGATTATAAAATTCTTGATAAGGAAGTTAGAAATTTTACTAACCAGGAAAAGAAAGAGTATGAACTCAATTATAAGGTACACAATACCTTACTTTGTTCAATGACTAGAAATATATATAGCCAAATTTCTTCTTGTGAAGAAGCTAATTGTATCTGGAATAACTTAGAGGTTACACACTTTGGAACTTCTAATGTGATTGAGACTAGGAGAGCTTTGCTTAGATCTGAATATCATGGATTCAATTTTCCTTATGGTGAACCAATTTGTAAGGTTCAACAGAGGTTCATGACTATAGTCAACAACATACAGTCTATGAGAGAAAAAGGTTCAGATGATAGAGCACTTGTGGATAAGATAAATGATATTATGCCCAATGAGTGGAAATCCAAAAGAACTTCTATAGATGAGAACTGGAAGGTCACTCAAATTTCTCTTAATGAGTTATTTGGAACTCTTCTCCAACATGAAACTAGAATGAAGAGAGATGCTGACAACATCAAAAAGAAGAATGGGAATTGTACTTTTGCTTTTACAACAACATCAAATCATAGGAAAGCTAAGAATCCGGAGAGAGAAACTAGATCCAAGTCTAAGAAGATGGTTGTTCAATCCGAATCTAGTGAGAGTGAAGTATCTGAAAATGAATTAGCAAATCTTTCTCGAAGGATGAACAAGATAGCTATTCAGAGAAATTTCTAATCAAAGTATAAGAAAAAGGACAGGAAAGATAGGAATGATGGAGAAGTCACATGTTATGAATGCAAGAGAGCGGGACATATTAGACCAGATTTCCCTTTGCTCAAAAAGAAAGAATGGAAATAAAGGAATTCAGACAGGAACAGAAAGAAGTATTATAAATCCAAAACTAAGAATGTTCTGAAAGCTAGTGATACCTGGAGTGCCAGTGGTGGTGACTCTTCAGATGAATCTTCTGATTATGAATCTTCAGGACAGAAGAATCTTGGTCATATAGCCAGATTACCTATTGACAATCATTGCTTTATGGATAAGGTATGAAGTGCTAAATCATTGACCAATGTTTCTTTAAATTATAATGATAGTAAGTATTATAATTCTTCTGATGAAGAATCCTCTTCTGATGAAGAAAATACTTTAACTACCTTTGAAATAGTATCTAGGTTTTCTGAACTTCTTGATATTGAAACCTCTAAACTCAATAAGAAACACGAAAAAGAAAACTCTAGGAATTCTATCCTTACGAAAGAAATATCAGATCTTTCTAAAGATCTTGATAGAAAAAATGCTGATTTTGAAAGTATTTCAAAAAATCGTGAGGAAGTATGTTCTGAGAAGAACAAACTTTCTAAAGAGTTAGAAAAAGTAATTTTTAAGAAAAGTATTTTCGAGCCTAGCTCTAGTTCTAAATCTAATGATTTTGAAGATAAAAACTTGGCTATCAAACTCAAGTCCGAAATCTTTTCCTTAAAGAAGTGTTTATCAAAATTTACCCATGGTAAAGAGAATTTTGATAAAATGTATTCCCAAATACGACTTTTAAGAAACAAATCCGAATTTGGTTATACCCATGCAAAACCAATTTTCAGTAACAATTATTTTGTTCCTCAATGTGCCCGATTTTGTACAAAGTGTCAATGTGGTAGTCACTGGGAAAAGAATTGTTCCTTAAACAAAACCCAATCTTTAGGATTTCACAAAGCTTACTTTTCTAAGAAGATGTGGGTACCTAAAATTTTGTTATCTGGAAATCTCGGATCCAAACATGTTTGGATTCCGAATGTCTAATTACTTTCTTGATTTCAGGAAAATAAAGAGAGTACCAGTAACAACACATGGTACATGGATAGTGGATGTTCCCATCACATGACTGGTAACAAAATATATTTTGAAAATATTATCAAAACGAAAGGAGGAAAGGTAACTTTTGGAGACAATGCTAAGGGAGATATTGTTGGTATTGGTAATATTGTTCCTCTTGGAAAAACCTTGATTTCAAATGTTCTTTTTGTTAAGGGTCTTAAGAACAAACTCATTATCATATGTTAGTTATGTGATGGAGGATATCTTGTAAATTTTAGGAATTATAATTTCTTAGTTCACAATTCCAAGGAAGAATTTATTCTCTCACCCAATAGGCAAGAGAATGTTTACACCTTCAATTTCGAAGACCTTAGGAGCCAAGATTTACCTTGACTAAGTGCAATGGAAGATCATTCCTGGCATTGGAATAGAAGACTAGGTCACTGTAACCTTAGAAACTTATGTAAACTCTATAAGAAGATACTAGTTAAGGATCTACCGAAGCTTAGATTTGATTCTGCTAAATTTTATGATCCCTGTCAATATGGCAAGCAATATAAATCTAGTTTTAAATCAATCAGTGAAGTATCAACAACTGATTCATTACAGTTAGTGCACATGGATCTTTTTGGTCCAAAACAAACTGGATGTATTAGAGGAAAATACTATGTGTTTGTTCTAGTTGATGATTACACTAGATTTACATGGGTTTATTTTCTAGCAAAGAAGTCTGAAGAATTTTCTTATCTCAAAAGTTTTAGAGCTCAAGTTAAAAATGAGACAAACCATCCATTGAAAACTATTCATAGTGATCGTGGAGGAGAATTTCAAAATTCTGATTTTGAATCTTTTTGTAGTAGAGAAGGTATTACTCACAATTTTTCAGCACCTAGAACTCCTCAGTGGAATGGTGTAGTTTAGAGAAGAAATATAATTCATCAAGAGATAACTAGAACCATGTTGAGTGAATATTCTATAGCTAGACATTTTTGGGCTGAAGCTGTAAGTACTGCTTTCTATACTATAAATCGAGTTTTGATTAGACCTTTTCTTAATAAAACACCATATGAGTTATGGAATGGTAGAAAACCAGGACTATCCTACTTCAAGGACTTTGGTTGCAAATAATTAATTTTGAATACTAAAGATAACGTACATAAATTCTCACCTAAATATGATGAAAGAATTTTCTTAGGTTATTCCACAAATTCTAAAGCTTATAAGGTTATTAATAAAAATACTTGTACTGTTGAAGAAACGGTGCATGTAAAATTCGATGAGTCTGGTCCTTTTGTTTTTAAACCATCCCAGTCTACAACCTCGGATGTGTTTTCAAAAACAGATTATCAACCTTTGATAGAAGATCCTTCTGATAAGGAAAATGTTCAAGAAGATACTTCTGAAACATTTACCCTAGAAGACTTTCTACCCTATGTTGATGAACATGCTTTTCAAAACCCAAATCAGGTGTTTATTAAGAATCATCCCAGTGATAGTATCATTGGTGATGTAAATCAACCAGTAAGGACTAGAAGTTCCTTAAGAAATGAAGTAGAACATCTAGCATTTCTATCCCAATTAGAACCAAAAAGCACTGATGAAGCTTTAGGTGATGATGATTGGATCAAAGCCATGTAAGACGAACTAAATGAATTCGAAAGGAATAAAGTCTGGACTTTGGTTGAAAGACCTAAGGAAACTTCTATTATTGGAGTGAAATGGGTTTTTAGAAATAAATGTGATGAAAATGGATCATAGTAAGAAATAAAGCTAGACTTGTTGCTAAAGGTTATAATCAGTAAGAGGGAATAGACTATGTAGAATCTTATGCTCCAGTAGATACACTTGAATCTATATGTATTCTACTTTCCTTCATAGCATTATTTAATTTCAATCTTTTTCAAATGGATGGGAAATGTGCTTTTCTTAACTTTTATGTTCAGGAGGAAGTTTTTGTTGAACAACCTCCTGGATTTGATGATACAAAACATCATGATCATGTTTTTAGACTTACCAAAGCTTTGTATGGTCTTAAATAAACCCCACGATCATGGTATGATAGACTCACGAGATTTTTGCTTCAAAATAACTATGTTATGGGAAATGAAAATCCAACCCTTTTTATAAAGAAAGATAAGAAAAATGTTTTGATTGTTCAAATTTATGTTGATAACATCATATTTGGTTCCTCTCAGCAATCTTTAACCGACTCTTTTTCAACTCTAATGAAATCTGAGTTTGAAATGAGTATGATGGGTGAGTTAACTTTTTTCCTTGGTTTTCAAATTTCTCAAAAACCAGAAGGAACCTACATATATCAACATAAGTATATTAAAGATATTCTCAAAAAGTATGGTTATGACAACACTAAGAGTATAAGTACTCCCATTGGTACCTCAAACACTTTAGATCTTGATGAAGCTGGGAAACTAGTAGATAAAACATATTTTAGAGCTTTGATAGGAAGTTTACTTTACTTAACTGCTAGTCAACCAGACTTAATGTTTTCAATATGCTTATTTGCAAGATATCAATCCAATCCACGGAATCTCACTTAAAGGCAGTAAAAATAATTTTTCACTACCTTAAGTGAACCATGGATCTAGGATTATTTTATACTTCTGCAAATGATTTTGTTCAAAAAAAGCTTTTCTGATGCTGACTTTGGTGGATGTAGAATGGATAGAAAGAGTACATCCGGAACTTGTCATTTCTTAAGAGATTCATTAGTTTCTTGGTCTTGCATGAAGCAACATTCTGTAGCACTGGCCACTGCTAAAGCCGAATATGTAGCAGCTGGAAGATGTTGTGCTCAAGTTTTGTGGATGCAACACACACTCACAGACTATGGCTTGAGTTTTTCTAAAACTCAAATTTTGTGTGATAACACAAGTGCCATTGCCCTAAGTAAGAACCCTACACATCACTCTCGTGAAAAACACATAGATATTAGGAATAACTTTCTTAGGGATCACACACTAAAAGGAGATATTATTCTTCAGTTTATCAGAACGCAAGATCAACTTGCTTATATTTTCACAAAATCTTTGCCTTCTGATAGATTTGAATACATTAAACAGAAGTTAGGAATGATAACCGTAAGTTAATCTTTCTTAATTAACTTTCTGTTGAAAAATTCTCCTTACAGTAATAAACTCCTTTTCATAGGGGGCGTACATTTGATTGTTAGAGTAACTAAATTTTTCAAATTTAGTTTTTCAAACTTTTCGGAACTAAATTTCCAGAAAGGGAATTTCCAGAACAGAAATTTTCTAGAATGGATATTTTCGTATAGAAAACTTCTGGAATGGAAATTTCTGTATTGAAAACTTCCGGAATGGACAATTTCGTACTGGTGTTTCCGTAACGAGATTTTTTTACCGAGACTTTCATAATGATCTTTTCGCTTTCAAAATTTTGTAATGACATTTTTCATGATAATTTTTTTGTTGAGTTTTTTGTAGTGTGTTTTGCGAACTATGTCTTTTTGTAGTAATAATAAAGTTTTTTTCTCTTCAAAAAGAATATTACTCATTACGAATAAACCTCCTAATCCAATCAGAAAGGTTTGATTTCATTACTCATGGTTTCATAATCATACATTACTTACTGGTATTTTCTTATATTTTGTTTTCGGATTATAGTTTTCTTAAATGCTTGTTTTAATAAAAACCTCAAAACATCGTATTCAAGTTTTCTTGAGAATTGGATTTCAACCGTCAGATCTGATCTCATCTTGTTACAACCATTCGATCAACTGAGGAAGATGAACCGTCTTTTCGTTGCCTATATAAAGGGGACCCAAATGGTCATCACACATCGGTTTTTCAAGCTCCAGCGTCCCGAAGCTCTGCCTCTCTATTTTAAGGTCGTTCAGATCTTCAGTTAACTCCGTTCTGAACTTCTCAGAAGTCTTCAGATCAGAATGTCTGTGGATGTAGATTCACAAGACATGTCTTCCTCTAAGCCTATTTCCATGTGGATAGTTTATAGAGAAAGGTTGGTTCATCCTGATATCTTCAACAAGTATGATTCTCTTATATCCAAGAACATTAATCTTAACGGATGGGAAGACGTTGTTGTGTCCAAGCCCAGAAATCAAGATGAAGTGTATTCAGATTAGCTTATAGAGTTCTATGAGAGTGTCTCCTTCCTTAAGGAAGATGGAAGGGAGAAGTTGTCTTTTATGTCTTACGGTAAGACTTATAAGCTTTCGTATGCCAAGGCAGCCAGCTTGGTTGGGTTGAACAATGAAGAAGAAGCAGAGTTCATCTCTCATGTTTTGCCGGATTCAAAGGGAAGCTTCGACAAGGAAAAGGCATTGGAAAATCTCGGACTGGCAGATGACAAGGCTCTGAATATTTCTATTATGTCTACAAATTTTTGGATTCTAGAATTATTGGTACAAGTCCTTATCGTACCGAGAAAGGGTGACAAGGACAGTTTGAAGAAAATCAAGATCTATATCCTAGATTTTCTGATAAATCTGATGAAGTTTAATCTGATGAAACACATTCTTATTACCATTGAGAATGTTAAGAAATGGAATCTGAGAGATCAAATTATAATGTTTCCAGCAATTATCTCGATGCAAATAGTTCGGTGCCTTGAGTCTTTCAAGGAGGCATGCAAGTCTAAGCCAAGAGTTTGCAAGATTATGATGGTGAGTGATGGTACCCTCAAAAGGATGGATGTAGCCTTCGACAAGAAGGCTGGTCAGTTTATTGATTTACCTATTCAAGAAGAAGTGGTTCCAAAAGTTGGTGAACCTGAATCCTCTAAGCCAGTGAGGAAGAGAAAGTTGAAAGAAGTAGAAGTTGAAGTAGAGAATCCCAAATCTAAGGAAGTTCATTCTGCACCTCCAAAATTGAAGAAGAAGAAAGCTCACCCTGATGAGGTAGTTGCTAAGTGGAGGGAAATCAAAGAGAAAATAGTGCAAGGGGAGCCTCAGTTTTGCTTGGATCTTACGGAGGCTAAGGCCTTGAAGGAATGGACAGTGGATGAGCTAGAAAAACAAGTAAAAGAAAAGAAGATTAAGAAGAAGATGTCTGAAGCTGAGGTAGTTCAGACTTTATGAAAGATTACTGAGATGGCCTCTGGAAACATTCCCGTTCAGAGATTTTTTTTTTGGAATCTCTACCTGAGACTCCAGGAAGTAACTTTGTCACTCCAGAAGAGGAAGTTTCTAAGCCTGTTGAGGAAATTAGGAAGATTGAGCAAGTGGAATAGGAAGAAGCAGTTGCTGAAGGTAGTGGTGAGACCAGAGATGTTTTGAAACAAGTAGATGATTATAAGGGGACACCTTCGGAACATTTGTTACTCCGAACTTCAGAAGTAGAATCATCGAAGTTAGTCACTCCATGGAAGGATGAGGAGGAAGGAGAACAAGAAGTAGCCTATCATGAAGAGGAAGAACAAATTCTACATGATGTTGCTCAAATGGAGAACAAAGAGGATGGCACTCAAAAAGTTGCTGATGATGAAGACAATGTAGTTCAAGTTTCTGATAGTGAACAGAAGACTACAGAACAACAATCCATTCCAAAAAAGGAAAAGGGAAAGCAACTTGTTGTTGATACCCTGAGCTCAATGGTTGTAAATAGAAGGGATGTTGTTGATTCTTCTAAGAAGAAGGGTGATCATTTTGAAGAAGAAAATTCTCCAAGCAAAGTCTCGTATTCGGAGTCATCTTTGTTGGGGAATGATTTTGTTGTTCAATCATTAATGAAGTTGGTGGGTACTATTCTGACTTTTTCAAGTATTGATTCAAGATGCCAGATGCTCCAACATGCTTTGAATCAGAAAATAGACTCAGTATCCATGGTTATGGACAAATGTGTTGAGATTGAGGCTCAGTTCAAAACATTCTTTGTTGGATATGAAGCCCACAAAATATCTTGCAAGAGGATGACTAGTTGGTCGAGAAAGACTATTGAGGAGATGAGGCTCTTTGATGAATTCCAAGATAATGTTAAGGATGCTTTTGAGATAGAAGACAGGAAGACAAATGAACTTAATTCATCCTTTGAAGAAAATTTAACATATGAAAAGAATTTTTGGATTCAAGAAGTCAGAGACCTGAATGGGAACCTGAATTCTGTTTCTCAAAACTGGAAGTTTGAAAGGGATCATCATATTGAGTTTGAAGAGAGGTTCTTAAAGCAAGAAAATATCTTAAAGGCTCAGGAAGAAAAGCTTCAAGCCCAGGAAGAAAAGATTGAAGCTCAAAATGCAAGAATTGTTGTGTTATAGAAGCAAGCTGAGGAAGATCATAAATACTTGAAGAAGATAAAGACTATTATCAAGGGTCTCATGGAGAAGGAAAAAGATCCAAAATAGAAAAATGTGATCTTTTGTTGTATCTTAACTTCCTTGTGGTTGAACTTTCAAACTTAATGAAAATTATGCTTGCTCGTTCCTTTTGTTGTTGTTACTAATTTTCCAGGTACTTTGTTATATTTTCAATTCCCTCGAATTCTTTTTGAAAATCACAAAGGGTGAGAAGGAAAAGAACCCTAATAAAGGTGGAAAAGGAAAAAGAATCTGAACAAAGGGTGAGAAAGAAAAAGAACTCTAATAGAGTTTATTTAAGGTGGAGTTTTTCATTAAAGAAGTCATTCTTATTATTAATGAAATTTCATTCCGGAAATCTAGAATACGATCCATAGAGTTTCAAAGCCTAAGGGGGAGTTAGTCGTATTCATCAACATCCATAAGCAAAGGGAGATAAGACTTAATGTTTTCATTTTTCTTAGACTTTCTTTTTCAAAAGGATGTTTGTCCTTTCCAAAAGGAGGAGATTGTTGAGTCAATAAGGTTTTTCTTATGACTTTTCGATTCCTTCTTGTTTTGAAAATTACAAACACCTTATCTTTAAAAAAATCACTTTTATAATGAAAATTACTTTTATAAGGAAAGTTTCTTTTATAAAGAAGATCGCTTTTATATGAAAAATTATCCGTATCATATTTTCATCAATATATTTCTTAAGTATAAGATTCGGATTCATTTCTATATTCTCAGAATCATTTGAAACTTTGATATGAAGCATTCTGTTTTAGGTTTCAAATTCTGGATGAGAACTGTAATAAAGTTCTACTTCGAATTCCGGATATGAATTCTCATTATGAATTCTGGATAAAAATTCTCATTACGAATTCTGATGTCGAATTCTCATTACGAATTCTAATGACGAATTCTCATTACGAATACTGATGACAAATTCTCATTACAAATTCTGATGACGAATTCTCATTACGAATTCTGATGACGAATTCTCATTACGAATTATGATGAAGAATTCTCATTAAGAATTCTGATGACGAATTCTCATTACGAATTCTGATGACGAATTCTCATTACAAATTCTGATAAAGAATTCTCATTACGAATTCTGATGACGAATTCTCATTACAAATTCTCATTCCGAATTCACCTATTAAACAGAATCTGATCATCTTTGTTTTATACACTCCGAATTTATTTAGACTCTGAAAATTATTTGGGGTTAGACTCCGAACATTCATTTTTCTTACACTTTTATAATTTGTCTAATTTTTGACTTTTTTTTTACACTCCGAACCATCACTCCGAACTTTTGAGTTTGACTTAAAACGATGTCGTACATTCTGTTTCACTTGATTAGTTATAAAAAGATGTTGTCTAATCTATTATAAACTAACCGTTGGTTAAGTTATATGTGTACAGGTTCCTCCGATTTTTAAGGAAAATATGACCGCTGGAAAGGAGGCCGACCTTGCCTATAAATAGGAGCTCTTTTGAAAGAGCTCGATGATAACTTCTTTGACATTGTGCACACATGCTGTTGAAGCGATTTCTAGAGAGAGAGGATCTTATTAACTCTCAATGCTTTATGTGACTCCAAATGTTGTTGATTACATTCGAGGACTTCTGAGGATATGAAGACAGAGGTGCCGACTACCTTGAAGTTCGATGGCTTCCTTGCTGAGGAAGACAGAGGTCTCGAACTACCTTGAAGTTGAAGGCTTGCGGGGATAACAAGACAGAGATTCGGATATTCGTATCGAGGGCTTACCCTGGTGTGGGTAAGACAGACTTGCTTGAAAGTATAAATCAAGGGACCTTTATCCATGGTTGTTGGATACCCTTCTCTCTGGGTTAAAAGACTTATATCTTGTTACTTGTAGTTTTACTACTTTTTTGTTTCCGCTAAATATTGTATTGTAAGGAAATTATAACTTTCTTATACTTCCTTAATTGTATTCTGATTCATTTAGATTATATATGCTTTAAGGTAGAATCTCATATCGTAATCTTTATTTAAGTTTCAATTTCCAGATTCATATTTCCGGAACCTACTTTCAGAATCTCTTTCCAATTTTAAGAAAGTAAAAATGACTTGAAGTTTATAACTTCATTCCTTATTCCAAGTTTTCATTTCGTGTTAGAGGTGTTGTGAATTTACTTAGTTTAACTTTGTTAAACTTTTCTCTTTCCATTGTTTAAGGAAAACATAGTTATTCGTAACCAACTTTAAAGGTTACAAAGGAATTTTTAGAGTATACAATTCACCCCCCCCCCCTCTTGTATATTGAGCATCTACATCATTATTTCGATCCTACACCTGGAACCTCCGTCCAGCACTAAAAACAAAAATAACTATTGGGACCATTAAAAAACCTCAAAATATCAATCATATCCTAATTTCATCGCCCAGCATCCTAGTTCCAAAGGACCGCATTATCATACTACACATTCAAAACCATCCTCTTTGGTTTATTCAATAATTCAGACCCACGTATGGCCCTATAGGTCCACATATAAATAGTGGAATATTCTAATTGATCTGTGGAGATCATTATTAGGGAGATTAAACCTATCTAAACCCTAGTAAATAAAGAACTCTCATCTAAGACCCAATATAAGAAATACCCTCAAGTTTATATCAGTTTCCACCAATGGATCCCCGATTGTAATTGTGCCACCAAGGCATCCATAATCAATCACATGCCACATAGACATTCGCCACCATCCAACGTGCCATAAAAGGATCACTTACCAAATACCAACACTATATTGGAATCATCGGGAGTACCATATAATCAACCCCACAATACAGAGACACTACTACAGCCGCACTCTTATGGTGTCAAACTAGCCCCAAAGGCACCACCCTAATACGGAAAATTAGGGATTAAACCTCAACTACTCAAACATCATGTCAGTAGTCCAAATATTCTAGAACAACCAAAATCATTATTATAGATGAGCACTATACATCTAAATGATCCCATCATTATGATCTATGTGAAATAACGCATAGAATGGACAAGTCACATACCTAATTCTGACTTCGATAGCATAAAATACCCAACACCTCTTTGCTGGAAAAAAGTAATTGGTTTATACTATAGAGTACACCTTGTGTAACCTAATCCCTCAACATGGCTATGTAATTTTACAGTTCTTGAACAAAATTATGTCTTCTAGTATACAATTAAATGGTGTGTACTTCAACTTTCTTGATTTGTACTTTCCAAAAACCCACATTCCATGTTCTTTTTGACATGGCCAGAAACATGGACATGAACCACCACCACCACAGGGTGTTTACTCAGATTACATGGTGTGTACTTATTAAAAGTATATCTTGCACGAATATGAATAACACAGTGCATGTGTTCATAGAACCACACATCAGGGTGTCAGGATTTCTGAACTGGAAATCCTTACAACTCGCCCGAAACACCCATTATATCACAAACAAGCATTGATCAACCCCTATGAGGTCCTTAAAAGTAATAGTAATGCATTAAATAATTTAGGAAACAAATATATGGTTTTCTGGAACATAATAAATAAAACCTTCATACCTCTTGGTGTAAACACAAATGTGTTGGGTTTAAATCTTCTCCCAGAAGCTCATTCACCTCGATATGATCTCGATCTACACCAAGGACGAAGTTCAGTGGCATCTACATCATCTCCCCCTTCAATCAGGCCTTCATGAATGAGGTATAATTCCCTCCACTCATGCTGCATGTAGTAAAACAAAATAATGGGGAGGGGGGGTCTTTCAATTTATTTTTATTAATTAATTCCCCATTTAGAACTCGTCTCGTGTTCAAGAATCTAAAGTGAGTTTTTCCACAACTAGGAAATATCCTCCATTCCAGACAAAACTGTGGAGTCAGAATATCAATCTGATGCTCCGTTTAAGGTATACAGGTACCCAATGTTTCCCAACTGATTTTATTTTTAACTAATTAATTATTAAATATTCCGCCAAAACTCCAACTGCATGAAATTCAACCAAAGTCATATCCTAGGGTAAAAACATTATTCCGGGACCAATTGAGTAGTCATAATAATTATATGTGACCATATTCTATGGTAATATGACCATGTTATCCCTCGTGAGCACCCAAAAATGAAATATCAAATTAAAGCTAGAATTAGAATATTTTGAAAAATCGGGTCACTATAAGGGGAAAAATTATAAATGAGATCATGGGTGGAGACTCATTTCACTATGAGGAACCTTCTCAGGTTATTCACCATTGTGAATATCCAGTGTGTGATATTATGAAAATGAGACCTGTTACTAGGTAATCCACATTTATATATATTTCACCGAATGTTCTGATATTTGGATGTTTTTACTGGTACAAAGACATTAATATGATAAAAAATGAGTGTTATAAGTGTTATACATTATTTTATTGATGAAAATTACAATTATAGATGTTTGTAGGGATTAAGAATATGTTTGGTGAGTCATGAGTAATATTTTATGAATGAATAATGTGTGAAATGATTTGTCCCTTTTATTCATTAATTGAATTTTATATCTTAGTCTCTTTGATGGAAAATAAATATCCTAAAAAATAAATGTATTTGTTTTTCTTATTGTAAAGGCAAATTTTTGTAATGTCAAAAAAAGAAATCATAGTCACGTATGATGATGGAACCCTCATGCAACATGTATGAATAAAGATATCATGATAAATGAATTATATTACATAGTAAGTGTCCATATGAGGTGTTATGTTATTTTAGAGTTAAATTAATTCTATATTAGTTATTTGGAATGTTTATATATTATAACCAACAAAATTTAGGCTTCATCACATAATTCCACTAAAAAAGACACACAGAGGGTCACAAACTATGTGTATCTAGAATCTCAATTAAACAATATATTATTATTTATTATTATAAAATTTGAGTAAATATTTTTAACAAATGTGGTTTAATAATTGTTCATGTTTTATTGATCACATATATTCTGCCACCAGTAATTTGAGATAATATTTTGTGTGTATAATTCTTAACAAATATTTATTTTTCTTATAGTCGATATAATATTTTTTTTAGTGAATAAGAAAGTGTTATTTATTTTTTAGTTAAATATTAAATATTCAAGCCCAATAAAAATTTATTAGTAATGGTGAACTAAATTTAATGGTCTAGTGATTTATAATATATATTGACTATTATTTGAATAAATAATATTTAATATTAATTCATGAGTGTAGTGTATGTCATGAAATAATAATATTGATATTATTATATACGTGGGTTTCCAAAATGATTAAATAAATAATAAATGTTCACTTATTAAAATATATATTCTATCCCATATATAAACCTAATGATATTATTTTATTATGGGAGAAAATTAATTTTCTCCTATGCACAATAACAATTGTTGGGCATCCTCTTGTACATGAAGAGCTCTCACTCGCCGAACACTCCCACGAATGCAGAACATTATTCCTCCACCTTCCACTCTTTGGTATATATAGATTTAGTAGAACCCATTTGAAATATTCTCAATGATTTAAAACGAGATCAACACATGCAATGGGATCAATCATTCTAGCACAAGGAAATTCCTATAGTGATGTTTTATGATACATGGAACACTTATAGATCATCAAAAGAGATAATTTATTCTTGATTCTTAAAATAAAATGATGCCATGACATATATAAATTATTATATATATATATATATATATATATATGAAGAAAAAATTACTTACGAGATACATTATTATTTAAAAACGTAAACTTTAAATAAAATGTGACAATCAGACACATCAGTTATTGTGTTTATACATTATCTGTATTCTTTGATTCAAAACTACTGATTGAGGAATTTATCATTATTTAAATCATTGATAAGTCATTTATCATTAAAAATATGAGTTGTTTGTGACCTATCATATGCTTTTAGTATTTCCAGAAGCTCGAGTTAATCATTTTTCCAATTACAATAATTTCAATGCTTTTTACTCATAAAGAGTCAATAATATTAATATAAAATGAAAAGTGACACATAAATGAATGGTGGTTGATATTTTAGACCATGTCCCATTAACATAGAATAAGATAGGGCTTCTATGAATTTTTTATGTTTGAATAAAAATCCTATTTTAGAATATCATTAATTAAATTTTTAGAACTAATCATTTATATTAACTTTAAATTCATAAATATAGTTATGTAATTCAAATATAAAACATTCAAATATCTTTAATACATTATATTTATCCAAAAAATTCATGGATGACATTAATTCATCTGAATTCTATTACATTACATATTTTTCAAATTCTGTATTTTATTTAACTATTAATTTATTAAAAATTGTGTCGGTATTTCTGAGGGTTGTGTTTCAAGAATTCTCGTTTGTATTCATTACTTACAATGCCCCAACCATATAATATTGTAATATGGTGTATACATGTCAAAATTATTTTTGGTAATTATAAAATCACTATAAATTAAAATAAATTATCCTAAAAAAATAATAAATATTTCGAAAGAACATATATAATATAAGAGATCCTCTCTTTCTACGTATGTAAAAAAATTGGTGATATTAAATTCAAGAGAGTGATAATTAATATTTATCCTATTCTTAAAATAATATAACTTTAATAATCAAATAAAAATTAAACCAAGTGGCAATATATTATAGAATTTGATGCATATTTTAGAAATATACTCATAAAATATGATCAAGACAAGTGATATATCAATTTTAAAGCCTTATCCCAAAGTTCTATCCCAATATAACCCATATTAACCTCACAAAACTGAAATTTTTTACCAATGTTTATAATCATAATGAACATAAAATAAAGGGATATATTTTCCATCTTCTATCCACATGAATCCATATATGGAATAACTTTTTCAAAATTCAATTCTTATAAGTGGTATAATTTTATTTAAAATTACACCATCAAAACATGATAAAATGTTGTTTTTTAGAAAACAAATGTTTTTCATGGGTATAAATATATTTTATATAAAAATATGATTACAATTTAATTTTAATAAGAATTATTGAATTATTAATAATATAAATGAAATAATTCTTCTTTTAAAACAATTTATAAAAAATGTAAATATGAAATTTTTTTAAATGAGAAGGAAATGTTAGGTAAACAATGTTGAATTATTATTGTTAATCGAAAAAGTCCATTTTTCTACAAAAATATGAAAAATCAACTCTATGATAAATTTCATATTTTTATTTAAAAAATGAATTTATTTTTATCAAATACATTTAAAATAATTTTTAAAATTAATTTATTTATTTTCTTACAAAAAAACAATAAAGAACATTTTTATGGAAAATTTATTTTTAATACATAAAATGCCTTTAGAGAAAATATATTTTCTTTATATACAATCATTATAGTTTTTTCAAAATGTGGTAATTACTATTCATTATACAAATTTATTTTTTAGGTTATAAAAGTATACAATATTATATTTCTTTTGGACCCACAGTTGTTATTATCTCAGTCTATAAATGAAATTAAACTTATTTTAGAGAGAAATATACAATAAAATATCATGGATTAATTGATAAATCTTTTATTGAGGACAGCCAAAAGTATAATTATTAAATAGCCATTTTTTTACCAGGATTTCCAGATTTTTTCTAAGCAACTCATTCACAGGGAACTACTGATGAATGTTCTTATTAAATTTTCTAATAAAAACCCTCTTCTATTTGAATTATCAGGATAAAAACTTTTTTCTTATCAAAGAAACTTAGAAAATTAATTTAATCATTTTTTCCCAAATAAACTACACTCACCTCTTAAAGGATATATCATGGATCAACATTTCTTGTAATCATGATTAAATAATATCTAAAATTTCAAAAAAAAATCCAACATAAATCACATGAATAATTTTATTTTATTTTTAAATCATAAGAATATAATATATCATCACAATTTTATCTGAATTTTTCATGAAAACAAATTAAAAAAGTTGATATCTTCACCTTATTATTTATCGAAACATTTTTATTGTTCTCATTGATGTTAGAATCATATATTTTTTATAATACATGAATAAAAAATTATTTATGATGGTGTAGACAATAAATAACATATTTGGAGTCATTTTGTTTGACTACCTCTTCATAATAAAAACTATTTAGACTTAACATTTCATCTAGAAAGATTTTCAAAAATTTTCTAAATCATTATGTCTTACACATCACTCACAAGATATATATAGGCTTCAGATAATTCATACACCAAACATTAAAATCATAAATAGTTTTCCCTATGCCCAAAAAAGTCTTCTGTGCTCCCCTAAATTCTTATTCAAAGAGGAAACATATTGCAAAAGAATCAAAATAATTATTATGAGTCTTTGATATTCATATACATGGAATAAAATTCATTTCAAGGGACTCTCAATGTCATACACATAGATAGAAGTCAAACAAGATCTATCAAAGACAAAAAAAAATTCCTACTAAAGTATTAATAGGTAATATTTGGTTTCTTTTTCGTTATTTAATTTACTCAAAATCAATAGAAACTACTTAAAAAATTTAGAATACATTGTATAATTCCATAAATCTGCTAAAACATAGAAATGGATTAAAAACACAACACATCGTTGAAACATTATTTGAAAATTTGAAAACAAAACATATATATACTAAATTATTCCTATGGTTTAATTATATTGTTAACTATATTGACTCCTTGGATAATAATTAATTAGTCTACCTTCATGGAAACTAACTAATTTCATCAAGTGGTAGCACAAAAATCACATTTCCATTTAACATAGCAGCATTTTCGTTATATTCTCCAAAGACTGTCAAAACATATTAACATATTTTTAACACTACATAATCCTTCATAATTGTCAATAAATATAAATAATTTACAGGTAATTCCCTTAAAAACATCATATCTTTTTTGATATCAACATTCATGTTATGATTTAAATCCTTGTAATTTTAATCACAAATCACAAACGCTAATTTTTTCACAATTAAATAGAAAAAATAAATTAAGGATTATCAATATTATAAGGTTTTTCCCTCATTATTTACTATATTTCAAATTGTTTCATTCCACCTGTTAAACAAAAATAAATATATCAGGATTATACTTACTCGTTAAAATGGTACTCACTCTAGACAAAAAATAAATAATCCTCATGTTTTTATTAAAAATATTTTTCACTTAATTTGTTAATTAGCATCTATCATAAATTATTTATCATTATCATAAATATTTTTATAGTTCTATTTCATAATCATAATTTAATTACATTCAATTCATTATTCATATATAATAAATTTATATAAATTTATTACATAATATTTATTAATTTACAATTATCTTCCTAAACTTATATTGTGTCTTTAAAATATCACATGTAGAATTCAATAATAAATTTTATTATTAAATTGAATTATTATTATAAGTATTTATTCATATTATTACAATCATTTAACTATTAATATACTTTAATCACAATTCATTAATTAGTAAAAAATCTAAAATCATAATTATCTCAACCTCCTAATTTATATTCCATAACATCAAATTAGATAATATTATTATTCATTAATAATAACCTAAATAAATTATCAAAAATTATATTTTAAATACAATTTAATTGATTACTTCATCAATTGGGATTGATTAATTTGAAATTATAATTCTCGCAGGTTGTGAGAAATTCATTAATTTCATCTCTTAGAAAAACCATGGAAAATTATTTTTATATTAATCAGAATATTTTTTTTATTTTATTTGAAATCGTTAGCATTATTTAAAAATATATGTTTCAGAAATATCATAATCTTGTTTCCATTTGTTTTTATGTAGAAAGTGGATTCCGACATAGTCTTTTATGTCATAATCTAACATTCCATGCAACCCTATAAGATACCCCACAACTTTGTCTGTCAAGGGGTTCCATGTGGCACCCACATACAACCTCAACTCTAGATACCCACACCTCTAACAACATCTATCCATACTATTTTCATTCTATTTTTACAATGGTAGAAGACCTATAATTCCTCATCTCATATCTCAAAAAGCATCCTCCTCACATTGGGACATGACATGTGATACGTTTTGTGATCATTTCAATCAAATAGGCATATTTAAAGGGTGGTTATAAATTATATTGGCTGAAATTGATACAAAGATAATTTCTGAGATAAAATAAATCAATAAATCCTTCATGAAGTAGCTTATTCACCCTATATAGATGACATGGTTGCATAGGATCTATCATATCAGATTGATTGAGTGGTTTCACATAAAGGAGGTCTTGGTCCCCATGTGACAGATGTGGACATGCAATATACTATTTGATAAAATTTATTAAATTTATTAGAATCTAGAACAATAATAATATACATATATTATCCCCCAGTGAGGACTAAAAGAAAGTAGTTATGTCCTCTGATTATAGATCGGATGAACATAGACACTCTTATACAACCTCATCACGTTTTTTCCTCAAATATCCATCCATAGTGAAGGTCTATATATATAAAATGTCATAAGAATATAAACATTCAGCAATGGAATATTTAGATTTCAGGATCTCAAACAATGACACATTTTTCCAATGTTCACATAATTGGTAGGTTGAATCAAAGAGAGAATATGTAATTGATAGAATATTATCTCTAACCATGCATAAGATTAATGTGATCCCAACAAAAATTTGCTTCAAATGTTCATGGTATTAACTTGAACATGTGGTTTATTCCATTATTCATACCTATGGATATGTTATTTCAATATTATCAAAACAATCCCTAAATCCTCTACTTTAAATATCTTTTTGTTTATGTATCAAATGCCAGATTAGAAAGTCATTCTATTTTTTACAAAATATAAATCCATTAATTATATTTTGACCATAAAAATTACACAATATTAATATTAAATCACAGAATAATATCAATAAATTTCATATCAATGATATATCAATAATAATTAAAATATGAAGAGATATTTAAAAACATATATTAAAAAAATAGGAGTATCCTAATCAATGGTTCATACCATAGATGGGTTAATTTATTTTTCTCAATTCATTTTCTCCCACAAGACATAATCACATTAAAAAGATCATTTAAAAACCCCAAAAATACATGTAAAATGATCTAAAAGATGATATATATATATATATTGAATTTTTGAAAAAATAATATTTTTATCATATAATATATCTATTTAAAAACATTTCGTTGTCATTGTAAATATTAAACATTGAAAAAAAATTATGATAATTTAAACCCAAATGAAAAAAAATCAAATGTGTACTCTAAAAATATGTCTATTTTCAATCCAACATTTTGTTGAGGATGAAATATCTATTTTATCCATTTCTAAATAATAAATAACATTTCCTTTTGATGATTCTTGTGAAAATAAAATAAACCACTATATCACTTATTAATTAGAATGGATTATTGGAAATTCAATGATATTGAAATGATCATCGAATTAAAAGTGTAATAAAATCCATTCTAAGATAAAAAACACATATTATTTCATAATATATTAGGATATTAAATTGATTTATTTACTATGTTAGTCTCTTTATCAAATAACATTATTCCCCTAAATAAAACACAAACTACATCATATTGAATTCATACATCATATGATTACATCAATTATCTCACTAAAATATTTAACAAGATAGTATCCATGAATTAAATATTTAGATTAAATAGTTATAAATGGATTTTATCTTATTTTATATATAACTGTAAGTTAACAAAAATATCAAAATTACTATTTCATTAACACATTTAATATTTTTTCATAAAATTTATACATTGTAAAAAATGAATACTTATAATTATTCTAAATCATTATCTCATTAGAAAAACATAAATAATAACTAAAATAACTATCTCAATAAAAATCCATAATATATTTATTTCAAAAATCAATGATAAAAAAATTAATTAATCTTAGATGTTATGAATATTATTGAACCTGAATTAATGAAACTCATCGATGATTGATTGGTATTTGAATATGTATAAGACTAATATCAATATATCATATAATTATGAATAAATATTCACATTATATAATTTCTAATGAGAAATATATCATACACATTAAACACTATAAATATAAATAAAGCCATGTTAAATATACTTTTATAAAAACACTCTTTTCAAAACATGAGTAGATTCTGTATTCATAAAACACTATAAGATTCCATAACATTATTAATCTTACGAATATACTCAATTTATTATATTTTAAATGAAAATATAAATTTCCCACCACTAGCCTTTTAATAGATATATTAATTCTCACGGAATAAGATAAATTAATCCATAAAGTGGTTTTTAATTAATTGATTATAAAACATACCATAATTTCAATAGAATTAATAAAAAAAATTGGAAATATGTCATTTTAAGATCAATTTAAATGTTTTTCATACATTTAAAAACAGAAAATCCTTAAAAATTGAATGGTTTGGACAATCTCAATCCAACTATTCTAATGTATTGGATGATATCAATCCATATCTAATTTAATGATTTATATTGTTTTAAATGGAAGTTATTTTTGAATGAATTTATATGATCTTGTTTATCAAATGATGAAATTGGTATATGATACATGGGGTGTCCAAATATTTACAGAATAAGATGATGGATGACTATAAGGTATTGGATTTATAGAATAATATAGTCAACTGAAACCAAGAAGTGAGAATTAATATTTAAAAAATGATCTAATTTATTAAATCTGATCCAAATAAATGATTCACACAGGTTGATGTGTGAATTGGGGGATTTGTGATCTTATATACTCAATATATCTTTTAGATATACAATAATAGAATTCATGAAATAAGCTGATGAGAAAATAGCTCATCATACAATGAAGGGAATATAAACTCCTATAGTTTCACTATTACCAACATAAAACATTAAAAATTCCAATGAGTGGCTACTTATATAGAATGGTTTATATGAGGGTCTAGGGCCAAACACATAAAATTCATAAATCCTAACCTACATTTTCCCCTGAAATTAAATACTAATGTATTAGGGATACATTTCGTAAAATTATCACATACTATTCTTGTGACGCCCCTACCCCAGTTACCCAAATCCAGTGCATTATTTTAATACATTGGCATGATTATAAGGAATCATTTTTGGATGGACCAATCAATTTAGAAGTCTTGGAAAATTGATTACATACAAGAATGTTACATTACACAATCAAAAATAAATCACGACTTAAAAATTCATTTTAGAATGCCTTTATTCTTATAGAATATCTCTACGTATCAATCATAATACACATCTTGAAACCCTGGGAAAACTAAACATAAGAAAGGGTTGATCTAAAATCTCAGTAAAGGTAAATAATTTAGTATAAAATATTAACATTTAAGGAAAGATGTGTAATAAATAAAAAATCCTTTTTAACATAAAATTGAACATAATATGGTAAAAAATAAATCAAACATTACCATATAAACATGCACATGGATATTATACAAGTAGACTAATCACATGTAAGAAATAATTATATAATGAGGGAATGCATAATGCGAAACATCATAACCACATAGTCAAGGCCTCATGCCAAGACTAAAAATAAAAATATTTTCAACAACATGTGCCATGAGACTAATTTGTCTCATGATACCTACTGATGCATTGAGGATCTATAGTGGGCTCCACCTGTCACAAACTATGTCCAATGCATTCATCATATGAAAATGTTGAAACATAACATAAACATTCTTATTAAAACAATCTTATGAAAATTAAATACATTAACCATAAACCATGAATGGTATAAAAATAGTACATTCACAGTCAAACATAGAATAAATAATTCAAAACAATATGGAATATTGAATTATAATAAATCAACCTCAATCAAGAATAATATACCGTAAAGGATGTAGATATAGTTGAAAATGATCAGTTAAACTCTTTGAGTGAAATATCGATTTTTTCAAATCATTTAAAAGTAAAAAATATATAAATGATGATATTTAAAATTTATTTTTGAATCATAGTGTCTCATAACATATTGAAACATATTAATGGAATTAACATTTTAAAACAAACGCATCCATATAATTAAATAAATAAAATCATTTTGAAAACAAATACAATAATTAAACAGATATAGAAAATGAAATCGTTAAAACATTTAAAATGATGATCTTGATAAATATTCCCTTCCAAAAATATTAACAAATTCCTTTTGAAAACAATTTTATGAAACATGGACCTATATTATAAATGAGTCCCTGTAAATACATACACATAAACAATCTCAGAAAATAATGAGATTGAGGAATTAACAAATACCATGATTTTTTTTAGTCGAGGGTACGTTTATATTATTGTATATTGGCCATGATATGTTATTAAATTATAGAAGAACCATATTAATATTTATGATATCATATATGATTTATTTATTAATTTATACTACCTATTTAATAATAATTTCCATGTTAAAGTTACATTTTGGGTAATATTCATTTTCTTTGTCATATGTGGTTTAACTTGTTATGCTTGATCGTATCACATAAGTAATGATTTACATATTTACTAAATCTAAAACATGCTTTATATATCATATATATTCATAATATAAATATTTAACATATATATATATATATATATATGAAATGAAAACCATGTTTATGGAGACAGTAGGTCGTACGTACCGCTAAACGTTGTTTCCGTTTTCGTATTACATTGAACAGAAGTAAGTAAATGAGATATATGTAAATAAATACATATATATGTATATATTCATTATCATTATTATTTAATATATTACATACATATTAATAATATATATTTTCTTATTCATTGTTGAATGGTGAACGTGTAAAAGAATTTCATTATGTCGTGGAGACGGTAAGTCGTACGGATGAACGAGTGATGATATCACTCTATTGATGGAGGAATATTATGTAATTTGATGGAATATTATATATATAGAAGCATTAAAATTTTATATTTTTCATTTACATCAATTATATTCATTATTATACCCATCTAAATAATTATGTGTTCAATAACATACTACCCCAAGACTTGGAGACGTTAAGCCGTACACACGCATGTATGGTGACTTTGTAATTCCTAGGATATATATAATAATTAATATGGTTGTACCATATTTATAAAAATGTCTAACTATATAGATGGTACTGAGATATTATTTTAGTACGGAAACAACAAAGAATGAAGATGTGGAAGAAGAAAATAACATTGAAAGAGGTTAGGAAATAATTACCTCTTCTACGGGTTATTTCTTTTGATTTCAACAAAAGGGATCCTTAGGATGGCATTCAAATAAAATTAATGACTTTAAGATTAATTGAGGGTAGTCGAGAGTATATTTGAGTAGGGAATGTCCGATCCAAATGGCTTTGGAAGAGTGATGTTAAGAGGAGGTGAAGTTCCCTTTTATAAGATATGGGAGAGGGACTATAGGAAATGCTTGAAAATTTATTTTATTATAAAATCATTTTTTATTTATAATTGTTCGAAATGAATTATTTTAGAATTAAAGTTTTTTATGGGTCGAAAAAAATTCTACCAATAGGTTTCATACATTCTTATGTCCTCATATTAACCTTATCTTTTAGATTTAACCCTTAGCTAAATAGTTTATCTTTTATCATGTCATCTTGTATTATAATAATACATGGTCAATAAAAATACTATAAAATGCCAAAATAAATAAATGTGGTTCATTAATGGTATATATATATCATTATAAAAGTTATTTGGATGAACCTTATTTTTTTGTAATATTATATCACTTAATTAAAGAGTATTTGTTTTAAAAATGCATTTATGTCAAATTTGACACTATTTAGTATTGTGTTTTTTTGAAGGTCATAACAGTATGATTTCATTGAAAAATAAAAATTGAATTAATCTTAACATTTAGAATTAACCACTGAAATTTCTAGATGGCACAAAAAGTTTCAATTTACATTTTGGTTAAAATTTATATTATCAATTATTTAAATCGTTAATTAATTAGGTGATAACTATAACATCTTTCTGTTTGGAATAAGTTTAATTATTTAACGTCTAAAAATTAAAAAGAAAATAATATTATGTAGGAAAATATTTTTATCTTTATAATGAATATTTATAGTCAAACTTATCTTATGTATATCCCAAAATGAAAAAATTTTAGTTAATAAAATTTGAATTCAACATTTTTAACACTTCTTTAATTAAAATATAATACATCTCCTAATCTAATCCATGTGGATAAAAAAGGATAATATTATTTTTATAAGATTTATATTGGTATAAAAACACTAATCTAATAGAATTAGGACCTATTTTAGAGTAATTATAATATCATTTTAACCATTAATTACCATATTTACATATAACTGTGGTTAATAAAATTCAAAAGTAACTATTCACAAAAAATAATTTTCACCACATTAAATGATATTTTACATACATTTGTCAACCTAGTCTATCGAATTTTTGTAATTCAAATCATAGAAGCAGTAAAATTATGTTTCACGCAAATTTGCACATGTGCGTAGAAGGTGGATAAAAGATGTTAAAAAGTTCAATATAATTATATATGACTAAACATATTATAAAATTACTCCCAGGAATTAAATTGTACTAATATATGTATTATGTATATATTTGTACTTTAATATATGTTTTTTATTAAAATAATTATTTAAATGAAAAATTCTGTTTTTATCTACAACGTTGTTTTTTTACTATTCATCAAAAATTGAATGTTTTCATAAAAGTACAAAAAAATTCACCCAAATATAATTTTGATAGTAAAAATTCATAAATTATTCCAATTTTTCAAAATTAAGAACATATAATTTTCATTAATTAATTTAAAATTCATTTCCATTGTCAAAAACAGAAAATAGGTTTTTAAGAGGTAAAAACTATCAAAAGATAGACATCTGTTTATGTACAATTTGAATGTGAAATTAAATCCAATTACCAAAATTATATTAAATTATTAAAATATAATCTAATGATACTTAAAACCATTCAAATGAATAACTTAAAACTATAAATTATTTCGATTAAAAAATTTATTTTAAATTAAAATTTTGTATTTCTCACTATTCATCAAAATTTGAATGTTGTTAGAAAGGTACTAAAAATTTATCCGGAAAAAATTTTTATTTACCACTTCAAATGAAGAATTTAATTTCATTAAATTGAATATATAAAATTCTCAAATATTGGATTTAGAAAGGGTTCTCCATTAAAAGGCAGAAAACTGCATTTTTTTAAAAATAATTTTTTTATATGAAGTATTGTATTTGTCGTTATATTATATCAAATAAACACAGAATATGAATGTTAAAATTATATTATAAATATTTAAAATTCAAAATTTTGGTTAATACTATTCACAACATCTTTTTAAACGGCTAGTTTGATATGTTCTGATGCACTTGCACTCAGTGTTGCGTGTGCCGTAAGATATTGAATTACTTTTAAGAGATAATGTACTACTAAATATTTGGGTGTCACAAATTCCACTCCTTCAATAAAATGTGTCTTCACAATATGAAATTTTTCTTTGAAAATAAAATGTTTAAATTATAAAATTCCCATTTTGGAACACCCACATCAGAAATAGGGTTAATAAGTTTTTTTCATTATAAAAAGGAAAGGGAAATAGAAATGTCACCAAAAAATTATGGTTTTGAATAGGGGAACATTAGTGGTAATTATAATCACATAATTGGATGAAAAACTTATATATTTTTAAGGAGTGATTAAGTTAATTTATCATAAAAAATTTAACAATAAATGAAAAATTAAGGGCTTCAGAGCCATAAATCTTTGATAATTTAAACTATCATCGGTTCAAGAGAACATAAGGTATTAGGATAACCCATTTTTTGTTTTATGTTTCTTTCCCTAATGTTTAATATGTAATTTACTCATAGAATTAAAAAAAATACTTCACAATTAGAGCTCCATCCTTTAAATAATTTCTACCACGAACTCATCTTTCACTCCAAAAAGATAATAGAACCGAAAAATATTCTATTTAAACTAATCATATAGAGTTTCAAAAAAAGTTATAATATAATTAATCTTAAAAATAATATTAATAAAATATTTTATTATACAAACCATGAAATCACATAGGCTCGTGGTAGGTGATGCACCCTTTTCACCCTTCGGTTGCAGGTTCAAGTCTCAGGGCCTTATCAGATGTGATGGGTTGTCACCCAACCACTTGGAAGTCCTTTTTATAAAAATTCCAAAATAATCTGAAGATGTGTTTTAACATTAAACAATAGTATCCAATGTCCAACTTAATCCGATCCAACCATTACACTTATCCAAAATACTTTGGTCAAAACACACAGTCCAAAATTTATAAGGAAGGTCACATAACATACATGTGAATACCTGTATCATGTATTCTCTTATGAAATTGTAATAATATGAATTATCAAAAAACCATATTGAATATGTTAATTATTCCTTATTCCTTCTTTAAATCATAGAATACTGGATATACTCCATAAATCCATAAATGTTGTAATCTCCAGCAATGATGGAATAAAAAAACCATTATTTAGTTCCAAGGTAGTCAATAATATCTGATATTATTCCTCCAACCCAATAATCTTTTATTCCAAAATAATTACCGAAGAATACAAACTATTTTAAAGTTCAACTTTCCCTCAACCAGATATTTTCCAAAAAATTTAACTTCCTATTAAGTCACTTTTATTAGTACTATGAAATCTCACATCCACAATGAAATAGTACTACATTATAATCCTTATTTATTTCCGTAATTCCAATAACCAATAGATCATTTATGCAACACTAAAATGATTTAATTAATTAATAACGACATACGAACACTAATCATTCTTTTTCATCTGATGTAGTATCATAACTTGTTTATTATCTAATAACATCATTTTGGGAACACACTTATGATTGGGACATTGATTTACTTAGTATCCCAACTCCTTGCAGATAAAGCATTGATCATTTGGAACCTTATTCTTTCCCTTGAAATCACATATTTGGTGTCCCATTTCTCCACATTTATAACAAAATCCCATTACCTTCAATAATTTGTCAAGGTGATTTTTTCTACATTAATCACATGTGGAAAATCCTTCTTTCCCTTATTCCATTTATCAATATTTTTCTCTTCCATCCTATTCTTCTCATGCTTCCCTTCAAGGCCATATGACTCAAAGAATTCATTAAATATATTATTAACACGTGATAATATATCCTCACATGATGAGAATAGGTGGGAGACTATTTCACTTCTATATGTTTTATTAAGACCATGAACAATGTGATCCTTCTTACACTATGTATCATGCATATTACTAGTTTTCCCATTCCTTCTACAGGACGTGATTTGTACATGAAGACATACACTAGGTTAGGTCATATCATAATATAAAATGATAAAACTAAGAAAATTCACATAACCAATGGAATATTTACCCACATATAGTCTCATAATAATAATATTGGCTTCTTTTCCGAAATATTTACTCATAAATTGTTCATAATTGTTTGTAAAGAAACTGTGAAAGATCCTAAGCATATCACGTGGAGTGTCAAACCAGGTGCATAGTATGGACCATTGTTGTGTTCTTGGAGACTCCGGGTCAAGCCCGAATCTCCTTATCGGAGTTTTCACTCCAAGTTACATCTTTTCCAGAAACACGTACACTTTTAGTATTCAGACAGAGATGTATTTCTTGGAAAAATAAAATAATATCTACAATATAAAAATTTTAGGATGTTCTTCTATACAAATCCTCAATGTCTATCTTATGGTAATGTTTCCTAATCAGAGTTTATCTAAGTCTAGTTTCAAGTTTGTTTCTAATCTTCCCTTAATACCAACTATAATGACACAACCCCAATTACCTCGAGCCGGTGCATTATTTTAATACATCGGCAATATTACAATGAATCAGTTCTTGAAGGACTGATCAGTTTAGTAGTCCTGGAAAACATATTACATAATGAACATTACATTACACATAGAAACCTAAAATATAACATAAAAAGTCATTTTACACCAGCATTATTCCCATAGCCTAACCTTTCATATCAATCATAATACACTTCTTGGAATCCTAGGAAAAAAACATAAGAAAAGGGTGATCTCAGATGCTCAGTTAGGGAAAATAATTCAGCAGAAGCTATAACCATTTAAGGAAATATGTGTAATAAAAACAACTTCCTTTTAAAAACAAACATGAACATAAAATGGAAAAAAAATAAAGCATTACCATATAAACATTCACATGGATATTTTACTAGTAAAATAATCACATGTAATAAATAATTTAATAATATGGGAATGCATAATGTCAAACATCATAACCACATAGTCAAATCCTTGTGCTAAGATTACAAATAAATTTTTTTTCAGGGCCTTGTGTGAAGACACTAATTTGTCTCATGATGCCTAACTATGCATTGAGGAGCAATAGAAGGCTCCACCCATCACTTACTAATTCCAATTCATTCATCATATGAAAAATTTTAAAACATATTACAAACATTAGTTTCAAATATTCCATAAGAAAAGTCTATACATTAACCATAATCCATGAATAGTATAAAAATAGCACATCCACAGTCAAACATATCATAAATCATTCAATAAATTATGGAATATTTAATTATAATAAATAAACCTCAGTCAATAATAATACCCATTAATGGTTTTTGACATAGATGAAAATGATCAGTAAAACACTATGAGATATATATCTTCATTTTGTGAAATAAATTAAATAAAAAAATTATAAAGAAATTCAATTAAAGTATATTTTTGAATTAAATTGTCCCATACCAAATTGAAACAATTTAAAGTAATTTCGATTTTAAAACAACCATGTCTATATAAATAAATGCATAAAATCATTTTGAAAGCATAAACATTAATTTGAAAGATTTAGAAAAAGAAATCATGGAAACATTTAAAATTATGATCCCGATAAATTTTCCCATCCAAAAAACATTATAATATTTTTTTTGAAAACATTTTTGGGAAACATTTACATGGATTATAAATATGTCCCAGTAAATTCTTACATATAAATAATCTTGGATAATAATGGATTTGAGGAATTAACCCTTACCATGTAATTTTATTTAGAGGACGGTATGTTTAGCCTCATTTATAATGCTCATAGTATGTTATTAAATTATCACATAACCATATTAATATTTATGATATCAATTATAATTCATTTAGTACTTTATACAATCCATTTAATAATAATATCAATGTTAAAGTATGATTTCAGGTAATAATACATTTCATTATCATATGTGTTTTAACTTGTTATTCTTGATTGTGTCACATGGATCCAGAATTAAATACTCACAGAATATAAAAAATTATTTATATATCATATATATTCTTCAATATCAATATTTATAATAGATAGATATATGAAATTGAAATGCAGTTTATGGTGACGGTAGATCATACGAACGCATAAACACTGTTTTCTATTTTTATATCATATTGAAAAGAAGTAACTAAAAGAGATACATGTATATATATTTATTTATTTAATGTCTCATTATTATTTCATATACTACATACATATTAATAATATATATTTTTATAATCATTATTGAATGGTGAATGAGGAAATGAATCTTATCATGTCGTGGAGACGGTAAGTCATACGTATGCACATATGACAATATAACTCTATTGATGTTGAAATAATATATAATTTTATTTTATAATATATATAAGTAATCATTAACAAGTTATATTTATTATATATATCAATTATACTACTTATTTTACCCATCGGAATAATGAGGCGTTGAATAACAAACTACACCATGACGTGGAGACTGTAAGTCGTACTTACGCAAGTATGGTGATGTTGTAATTCATAGGATAGATATAATAATGAATATAATTATACCATATTTATAATATGATCTCATTATGTATAAGGTAATAGAGTTATTATTTTATTATGTAAAAATAATGAAAGAGGATGTGGAAGAAAAAAATAAACATTCAATGTGTGGATGAAATAATTATCTCTTCTTCGGGTTCTCCCTTTAGATTTGAAAAAGGGCTCCATAGGTTGGATTTATGATCAATTTAAGTCAAATATCATGAATTTAGGGTAGTTGGAATGATATTTTAGAAGGTTTTGGCAGAGAAAAATGGCTTTGGAGTTGTTAATTAAATATAAGTGGAAGTACCCTTTTATAAGAGAGGTGACTGGAACTTTAGGAAAATCATGTAATATTATTTCATTATAAAATCATTTTCAGATTCTAATAGATCCAAATGGATTAATTTCGAGGATAAGGTAGTGATGGATCAAAAACCATTCAAATAACAGGTTTTACACATGTTTAGGTTGCCATATAATCATTATCTTTTAAATTTTACCCTTAGTAAAACAGTTTATCTTTTATCATTTCTTCTTGTATTATTATAATTCATTGATAATAAACTTTCTATAAAATACCATTAGATCCTAAATTGGCTCATTAATGACATATATATCATTATATAAGTCTTTTGGAAAAACCATAGATATTTAGGAACATAACATCATTTAATAAAAACGTATTTGATTTGAAACTCATTCATGTCTATTTAAAAACTATTTAGTGTTTGGTATTTTTGAAAGTCCTAAAAATATTATTGATTTGAAAATGATACATTTCATTAATCCTTACATGTCATATTCACCTTCAAAATTAATGGATGGCATCCAAAGCTTCAATTTAAATTTATATTTATATTTAGAATATCATTAATTTTAATCTGTCAATAATAATGTAATTAATGCATCATAATTGTGTTATAAATAAATTTATTTATTTAAAGTATAAAAATTCAAAATACAATACTTTGATGTTGAAAATCGTGTTATATTTTTAAGGAATATTTTTAGTCAAATTTATCTTACGTGGAACACTATATTAAAAATGTTTTAGTTAATAAAATTTCAAAATAATACTATTAACACTTCTTTAAATATAATATAATAAATGTCATAATCCAATACATTTGGATAAAAAAGATAATATTTCTATTCTAAGGTAAATTTGGTCGATAAACACTTATCAAATAGAATTAGGACATGTGTTAGGGTAACTATAATTTCATTTTTATCTTTAATTACCCTATTTACTTTAAACTTTGGTAAATAAAATTGAAAAGATACTATTCATACAAAATTATTTTCAATCTATTGAACCAAATTTTACTTACTTATGTCAACCATGTCTCTCAGTTTTTTGAGATTCAATTCATAGAAGCAGTAAATGTATGTTTTATGCAAATTTGCAAATGTTCCTAGAAGGTGGGTAAAAGTGTTTAAAAAAGATGAATAATATTTAACATGTCTAATCATATTATAAAATGAATCTAATGAATTAAATTGTACTAATATATGTATTATGAATTAATTTTGACTTTAACATTATAAGTTAATTAAAAAAATTATTTAAATGAAAAAGTCTATTTTTATCTACACGTTGTGTTGTTCCATATTCATCCAAAATTTATTGTTTTCATAAAAATACAAAAAATTCACCCAAATGTAATTTTCGTATTCCAAATTCAAAAATTAGGTCAATTTTAACAAATTCAGAACATAGAATATTAATTAATTAATTTAAAATTAATTTCTGTCATCAAAAATAGGAAAACATGTTTTTAAGAAGTTAAAACTATCAAAAAATTGATATGTGTTTATGTTCAATTTAAATGTAAAATTACATCCAATGACCTAAATTATATTCAATTATAAAAATATAATCTAATGATACTTTAAAACCACTCAAATATATAATTTAACACTATAAATTAATTTGATTAAAAATGTATTTTTTAATTAAAATTTAATATTTTTCAATATTCATCAAAATATGAATGTTGTCATAGAAATACCAAATAGTTATCCAAACTACATTTTTATGTACCACTTCTAAAAAAATTTAATTTCATTAGATTAAATATAAAAAAGTGTCAAATATTGGATTTAGAAAGGGTTTACCATTAAAAGGCGAAAAAACAAAATTTTTTAAACAATACTTCTTTTATCTAAAAAATGGAATTTTTCCTTATATTAGGTCTCATAAACACAAAATATGATCGATAAATTTATATAGATATATATAAAATTCAAAATTTTGTTGATAATATTCATAGTCGCTTCTTAAATGGCTTGTTTGATAGGTCGTGATGCGCTTCAACTTGATGTTGCGTGTAGCACAAGCTGTTGAATTATTTTAAAGAGATGACATAATGTGAAATCATTGGGAGTTACTTTTCTTCCAATATCCAATCGAACATGATATTAAGTGTAATAAACAAAATCAAATTTACTCAGAACATATTACTAGATCCCACCAACAATAAGGCCCAAGAGGAATTGTTGATCCTCTTAGGCTGGAAACTTATCTTGGGAAACTAATAATGTCAATTAAGAATGATTTATACAATAAAACATTAAGAAATAAACTACTGTTAAATTAAAAATATAGTAGTTAAAGTTGAATAAAACAAAAAGGCTAATGATATCTCTTTGTAAACTCATTTTTCAAGACCAATCACTCAATCCACAATTGAATAGAGATAGAAAAAGTGGTAGAATTATCACCTAAAGATAAAAAATTAATGAAACTATAGGAGTGATTATTAATCATTCATCGGTATTCTATAATTAAACTATTATAAATTCCTTTCCATTAAAAAGAAACTCATGTCCAACTAGATTAATAATAAGACATATTAAAATATGTTTTCCTTTATTTAATAAATACAAGTAACATTATTCTATTTTAATAAATGACCTCTTTTCATTATATTACCCAAACAAATTTCTAATGGATGGCATTTAATTTCAATGAATCCATTTAAAAGATAACTAGTGATGTAATATTTATTTTAATATGAGAATAAATGGAAGGGTGTCAAGGGATCAAGTAATAATAAGTCCCATAAAATGAAATAGAAACATCCAAATATGTAATCAGGTCCATTTCCTAAACATCTCGAGAAGAAAACCATAGACGCGCATTGTTTGGATTCACATACCTATTTATGGTGAAGCTCCATAGTCTATCACCAAAAGGATACTCTAAACTAACAAATCCAATAGAACATCCTAGCTGGACTCTGCTAATACATGGAGTACCAAAATTTCTAATCGAGGTGAATAAGAAACAATTACTTGACCCTATAAATCTTTACCAAGAAACCCATGTTAATAAAATGTTGAAAATGTGGAGGTCCTCACCCACATGGTTCCAACAGATACCAATTACATCATGATTTCCTAGCCCAATCATATACACCACCTATGTGATAACCCTCTTATCAGAGGGTCACCAGAGAGGTGTCCGTCAAAAATCAAGTCACATACAAGTCCAAATAAATCCAACACATCATTTTAGTCTCAAAAAAATTACAAAAAACTAAAATAATCCAATTGGGCCTTCAAAATTAAATTTCCAAAACAATTTCCAAATCATTAATCAAACCATGTTAAAAAACAAACAACATGATTAAAATGATCCAAATGAGACTATATTTTACATAGAACTCCAAAAACATATCAAAGTGATAAACGGTCCATGAATTAGAAAACATATTTAAATAACTCCTTTTATATCTTTGAAATACACTTCATATGTTAGGATTCATTTATAAACCTATTTTTAACATTCCAGATACATCACATTTAAAGGAAACCATATTAATATTTTTAAAAAATTATGTAGATATATAAGAAAACAATACCAAGAGGCAAAATCAACATTACCTGACATTATGAAACAAATAAATATATTTATAAACATATTTTTTAATTTATAAATATGTAATGGAATTCAAATTAAATGCTCGGGTATTGGGAAACTACCACAAACTCAAGGTACACTGCCCTAGAAAATGTAATATCACATATTCCTTTTTTCATTGCACTCATATTCCCCTTCGCATATTTTCAAGGAATCCTAGACATTATATACATATTTTTATGGAAAAATATGTGCAAGGGTATCCTAATATATATTTTTATACACGCATATACCATGATACACTTACATCCGTAAAGTTTCGTACAAATACATAATCCCAACTAAACCCATTAAAAATATTCAGTATTCCATTAGTGAATCTTTTTAATGTGGGAACATACGTATATCAATTCCTACCTATTCATATGCCAAGAAAACTTCATCAATGGTGGCTCAAATCCAACACTACAATGTCATAGACACTCTAAAATAATATTTGAGAACTAAAAATCCTAAAAACCCATATATAAAATTGGTACAAATAGATTATACATAAAAACTACTTCAAAATATGGGTTGGAGAACTAAAATGATCTGAAATTATTCTCTATTGTTAGGAGATGATAAAACATTCTCATTTCTATACCAAGAGACCCATTTCAAACCCAAACAATGGAAAAAATCCAAGAAAACATATCAACCAACACACTTGGTTTCAACTAAAATGATATGGGTTATAGGGAGAATAAAAAACAAATCCATGGAGGGGAAGGGAAGAGGAGGGAATACCTTGGTGAATTTACTAAAAATCCATATTGAATTAGGAATAAATTATAGAATATAAGGAACTCAATGATGGGGTTAGTATGAGGTAATCTATAAGGAGGGGGGCTCTTATATAAGGAAAGCGAGAAGGGAGGGGGATCAGGTCACATGAGACACCTAGGGAGACTGAAAAAGTGGAAGGAAAGATGGAAAATAAGAAAAATAAATATAATATAAAATCTAGGATTTAAGAATACATGGTAACTCGCTTGTATTTCACACGGTATACCAAAATGGGCACCGACTATCCACTAGCCTCTGCATATTCCTAGAACACTTGAATGGTTTCCCTAAAAAACACACTTTTGAGAATATATTACTCAAACCATGCCACTTAGCATTGATAACTCAGAAAACCCAACCGCACACATTCCACTGGGTTTATTAAACCATCTATAGACTATATCACACAACAAAACCCACCTAAGTAGATGCACATACACCACATGATTACTTACAACTATGAGGGGTAATTATGATATATGTAGAATTCCTTGAAAAAATAAAAAATTGGCTGCAAACTATCAAAACTCCAATTAGAAGCATTAAATAATTTTATAATTAAAATAGTTAATATTTAAATGTCAGGTTTTGACAATTCTCCCCACTACCAACACATCATTCCCTCCAAAAGTCACATATCATATCATGAAATTAAACTCAATCTCAAAATTGAATTCTTCTATGTGAACAAATGAACCTCAGTGTGATCTTTTAACTCCACATGTCACAACCGACCTACCCTATAGAAAACCAAAAGTATATGCATAGATAACAAAAGTGGTATCCCTAGCAATAATGAAATTACTTACACATTGGCATTAACAAGGGAAGTCCTAGCTCGGTCCAAACAACATATACTAACCTACTAATCACAAACCAACAACCATTGCCAGACTCCCCTCCACCCCCACAATAGTGTCCCAATAATAGGAACCCTATGAAAACACGGATCACCAATTCATCATTTCCTTAAGACATAAGAATCTCTTTAACAAAAACAACCTAAACCAATATCAATACCAAAGGAGAATAACCACATTGGTTTTGAAACACCATTCAAATCCACCCAAAATTTACAAAAAATAGAAACATTAAAAAATGATAAAATCTACAATAAAAACATGAACTGTTTCTGCTACACCATCCATGAAAAAACCTGACCCTGGTCCTCCATATTATCAGAAATTCCTTACTAAATGAAGAGCATCACTCGGGGGGCCTCTGGATTGAGCCCGAATGTTTTGAACCAACTTCTACACCATAGTCATATGATGATAACATCTGACTAGGGCCTCCATTACTATAAACAGAACATAAATAACATCTTCATGTCTACAATAATGAAAACCTTTAGAGTTTTATGGTAATATGGCATATAGTTCCCAAATTGACTATAATGAAGGAAAAAATGTGAGGGGTCTGATGGATGAAAAGAATTAAATGATAATGAGACTTTATCAGAGTAAGTTCCATTAGATTACACTCGTACCATAATAAGGACCCTCCATGAACACTAATAAAATTGATCCTTGAAGCTTGTATAGATTCCCCAAACAGAAATATTAGCTTCCAATAGACCACAAGACATTATCACTGGAGAAAATACTTAAATACTTGAAATGGTCAATATTCTCTTCACTATCAATTGTCATTTTCAAGCATCCACAATATCATTAATTATCATGACCCTAATTCTATAAATAATTAACTATACTTTGAATGTGGTCTTGATGATTTCCCAAGAAATCCCAACTAGAAATGATGATGGAATAATCTCCTTCCATAGGTTATGTCCCAGTCCATCAAACATACCCATGATAACTCGCTCTCTCATGGAAACACGAGTTCCCAAAAACATGAAGACATCTAAAATTACCCACTTCTGTCAACAAAATCTAATATAATTGGAGGATTACATAAATAATGCATTAATTGATAATAACTTGGCACCACCACCCCACTAAGAGTCTGTTCAGGGTGAAGAGTATAATAGATTCCTAAAAAACCATCCAGGTCATTATGGGAAACATAATCACAATAACATAAGGCACAAAATGAGATAAACATTTAACTATAACATTATAAATTAAGATTTTAAACCAAAAAAATATCATAAACTAAAATTACACAAAACCAAATCAAATCTCACTCGAAACAAATATTCAGCAACATCTCACAACCAAAAAATATCTGAATTTTGTAATCCCCCATTTTTAAATTTAATTACAACTTTAATAATTAAAATAATTCCTCATTTCTAAAATATTTTCATCACATCCACATTAAAATAAAATCCACCACATAAAATTTACTTTGAAATAAAAATTCTTATAAGAAAATAATACTCCTTTTAACCAAAACCATATTCCCCTCGATACTGACTTTGCAAAATCCTGGTAAGATATTTGATTCTAAATACTTACTGAATGCATCCTATGAACCTTCATATAAATTTTCATCACCAATAATTATTTTATCCATCCACACATACATACAAATAGTAACTATTCATAGACAAATCCACATATGTGAACATCCACAAGGAATATAAAGGATCATTCATACAAACTTGCCATCAAATAAAAACACTTACCAAAATCCTTAATTCACTTTTCCTCAACATTTCTTATACATTTCAATTTTATGAATCTATATATTTTAAAACCCATTTTTCTCAATTTAGAAACTGTTAAAAAAATAATTTTCCATTCAATACCAAATTATACCAACCCAAATCCAATCGAAACATCTATAATAGGAAAATAACCAATAAAGGGAACTAGTTTTCATGCATACCCAAGAATAATAGTCTAGAAGACCAAGCACTAATCAATTACCAACCACTAGAATCCAATAGAACTGTAAACATGAGATCCACATTGTTTTCTATGCCATGTAAGCTCACAAGTTGCACCATGTCACAACCACTATCATACCTTAACATAAATAGTATGAACAATGTAATAAACATCCTACAACATAACCCAATGATTTAAATATAGACTCAAAACTAAAATACACACGTGAATCAAGTATCAACATGAGTGGTGGTGATCATGAACTGACCCATGAGCTACATATTGAGCCCTATAAATCACATATATGATCTACATTACATCTGAAATAAAACGGGAATCCACTGATACATTTTTTTCATGATCCAACCTCAGTTGACCCTGAATCGGTCACCTGAGTAGGCTCGCGACAAGTCCCAATATGTTTTCCCAATCCTCTCGGGCTGGAAACCTCTTCTGGGTGTCAAATATACCAAATTGGAAGTGATTTATTCAATAAAATATTTAAAATTATGGATTAATTTAATAAATATATTAAAATAAAATGAAAGAAAAAAATTCTTAAACAACCCTACAAGTGATCTTGTGATAACCACAAATCACTAACTCCTCGTCATACCACAATAACCAAAAATTGAGTTTGATGTTGCAATGAATGATAAAAACAAATAGTAAACTATATAAATTACTATTAAAACTCATTTTCAATGCCCAAAATAAAATAATCCTTATGAAATTCCTTCAAAAAGACACTCATTTAATTATAGTTTTAAAAAATGGCATTAAAATATGGTTTCCCATTCTTTTAAAAAACTACTAACAAGATTTCATATTTATGAAAAAACACATTCCATTAAAATTTCTAAAATTATTTCTCAATAATGAAAAGTAATTTTAGTAAATCCCTTTAAAAGACAACTAGCTCTGGACACATGCATTATAATATGAGATGCAATGTAATGGTGATATCAGATTAAGTAATTAAAAGTTCCACAAAATGAAATGGGAACATATGAAAATATAATCATGGATATTTTAAATATATATATTGAATAAATAACAAGTAATACTAGTTATGGAATCACTAGTGGTGTATGGTGTTTCTCAATAGTCTATAACCAATTCGATTCCTTAAACTAGTCTATCTTGTGCTTTGTCACACCTTGCCCCTAAGATAATCTATAGGGTACCATCCTTTCTAATCAAGGATGATAATAAACCATCAATCAAGCCACATGAGGACCTCCTATAATCTCATGATAATAATACATTATAAATTGGCAGGTCATCACGTGTGTTGATAAAACTGAAACCCACATCCATCATGCTTGGAGAGACCAAACACAGAAACCACCTATGTGATGACCCTCTCCTTGGAGGGTCACCATATTGGTTCCCATCATCCATAAAGTCACATGAAAATTCAATAAAAACATTTATATCACGTGATTCTCTAAAAAAATTCCATATCATTACATGATTTTGATCGGGAAATCACAATTATGATTCCAAACACAGTTCCATGTCATTTTCTAAAACCAAGGTGAAAAAAAATACATGATTGAAAGGCATCAAATGTTTCAATAGGTACTTTAGAATTCAAACAAAATCAAAATGTTAAAAATGGGACATGAATTAGATAACAAATTAGACCAATGATTTTATGTTCTTTGAAACACACTTCTCATGTTGTGAATAATTTAAATAAATATTTTGAATATAAATGAAACATCACATTTAAATGAAAACATGTGAATTGGATTAGAAAATTTATTTAGATAAATATGAAACTAATTCCATGTGTTTAAATCAATTTTACCTAACATATAAATATAACAGATAAATATAAAAAATGTTTTTAGATTTCTCATGTAGTAAAGGAATTCAAAATAATGGCTCAGTCATAGGGAACCATACTTGAACTCAAGGCATAATACTTTAGATAATGGTAACTCAAATAGTTCATTTATTATTTCACACATATTCAACTTATCTTGTATGCAAGGAAACATAGAACATATGTTTAATTTTTATGTACACTTATTTACTTGGGGTTCAAAACATATATGCTTATACATGAATATACCTCCTCACATTTACACATTAATAAATTTTCATATATATATATATATATATGAACACATAACCCTGTTACATATATTCAACCTTCCATGGGTGAATATAAATATAGGGGTAAAATAAAATTATATATTCCTACCAATGTATACACATATATTCCATTGAAAATTGAAACTTGAATCCTCCTTAACAAGGTCTAATACACACTAAAATAATTTTAGGGACACAAAGATCCCCAAATACATAATTAAAATTGTGCCAAATGAAAGGAATAAGGGAACTGAGAAAAATGTGTCTACCCACACCCTAGGGTTTATCCGAAATTACATGAGAGAAAAAATTCCAAATCAAGGGAGGTGGAGAGAAGATGAGGGCATACCTCAGGGTGTCGACCAAAAATCCTGATGGAATCAAGAGGAAATGTCAAACAATTTGGAGAATTAGGGTGGTAGTGTATGTAAAAGAATAGGGGTGGTCACATGTGACAAGAGGAAAATGAGGGGGCTTGGGTCATGTGATACACCAATGAAAGAGGGAAAATAGGAAACAAATAGAAAAAAACAAAAAACAAAATAGAAACAAATTTTTTTAAACACTATGAAACCCACATGATTTTCACAGAGTTTACTAAACATAAAACCAAACATTTTAAGGCCACAACTAGGCCATGCATGCTTGCATGGTTACCCTAATGTAGATGCACTATTTTAAAAACTATGCAGAAACTATTCCACTCAGAACATTCACCTCATAGACACCAATAACATGCTTTCAACATGGTTAAATAATCTTTTTCAAATTCATGTGCCACAAAAAACCCCGCATGTTCAGCCTCAAGGGCACCGTATAGACTCTACTACCCGTGTGTGATAGTAATTCAATGACTAGAAATCATAAAAAAGAATTAAAATTCAACCTAGAAACTACTCAAACTCAGAAAAGGATAAAAATTATAATGTAATTAAAATAATTAATATTTCATGTTTAGGGTGTAATATTATTTTAATTTCCAAACTGATTTGTAATTTTTTCTAAAATATTTATCTTGAGACTCTTTAGGTACGTTGGGATTCTGAAATTCATACAACAATGACTCTTTGTATATATTCATCACATTTGGGACTATATAAGACCGATAATATTAACATTTCTCCTTTCTATGATGGTTGAGATCAATTTATCCTATAATAAAAAATTTGGGCCCTAATTGTATTTTGAAGGCTCTGAATTCATCCACATTTTATTGGTTCATGTGGTATGAAATCCTCTCAAAAATCATGAAGTGGGTGATCCATGGATCATTTATCCGCATTCCTTATCTATTAAAATGATTCATCCTTGAATTTTTTTCCTCAACATATAAAAGAATAGAATGATAAAAAAAATATTTTTTATCATACATAAACCATTATTACCTCAAAAAGATATCTTTTAGGAATTGTAGTTAATGTTATCAAGAACATATTAATGCATTGCACCACAATGAATGAATTAAAAATAATATTTTTTAGTAAATATTTCCATTATCATGTTAAGACATACTTAATTAGTGGGGTAAAATTCCACATTCTTTTGACACCTATTTTCTAATAAGTTTAATTTTTAATTATTCACTCAATGTTCTTGGATTTTTCATAGATTACCTTAATAATTTTTTCATTATTTTGACATAAATATTTTTTCTATACTATAATGTTAAATAGACTAAATCAATGAGTACAAGGGTTTAAATCTATATATAAAAAAATCTAAGAATTGAACTATATATTTTGTAGAATTTTTCATCGAAAATTTCACACTCTGGAGAAATTCATCCTCAAAATAGATATTTTTCTTAAAAAATATCTACAACTGTGATGATATTGTATGATTTACTACCTCAGTCAAAAAATCATATTGAAGAGGACATTTGGTAGATAATAATAACTTTATTACAAGAATCATTTGTAATGTTTTCCAAAAGTAACTGGGATATGTGATGCCTCAATAAAACAAAATATTTATATTGAATCAGTATATCCTCCCAACATCTTAAAAAAACTATTTGTCAATTTCAGTTTCATCATAGTGTTTTTAAATTTTTTTAATATTTACTTTTTAGAAATTGATCCACCAATAAAATATTGTATCCCTCCTCTTATTAGTCCGTGGTAACCCTATAATAATTTCAAAAGATATATCATCAAAAGGGGTATTAGTGATTGGTATAGGAAGATGTAATCCACGTGGTTTCAGTAAATATTTGTATTATATATCACACCATGAACTCCAATTTTTTTCAATATCTCATAATATGTTTGGCTAATTAAAATGACAACAAAAAATAAATTATGTTCTTTTAATACCAAAGTGTCATTGTCACACTAGAATGTGATAATTTCAAAAAAAATTAAATGAATATATTAACTGGGAATGAAATTTTTATTATAAAAAAATATTAATCCATTATATAAATAAAACTTTTCCAAACTAGTAATTGGATTAAAATGACTAATAGTTTCACAAGAAACAATATTAATTAAATATGTTTACATATAAAATTCAAAAATTATATAAAATTTTAACATGGATAAAAGTGAATAACTATATGAATGTAAATTATGTATAATAATTTTTTAACCTTATTGTTATTGATGAATATGGGAATAAATCAATTAATTGAAACCATCTAAAATGTTTCATGTTCCAATTTGGTTGGATTTTATTGTTCTTATGATCCCCATGATTAGAATGATTCAAAAATTATGTACGCCAAAGATAATGTGGTAATTTTTATAATAATATAAATAAATAATTCAATTACATATCAAATATAGAATATTTTATAGTTTTGTTGTTCAACATATCACTAAAATGGAAGTATTATATCCATAATTCTTGAGTACTCTTGAAAACTTAACCCCTCTTGTACCACATTATGTTTTATAATACACACGAATGTGTGAAAGTGAAGTAAGTGGTGTATGGTTGAGTCACTCATTAAGGGAATGGAAAGAATTTTGTTTATTCTCTTTATACATTAATGGAATTTTCTTCTCTGTGAATTCATTAAATGGTTTCCAATTATGTGTTAAATTATTTCGAAAATATCATATAAAATAAAAAGATCCCATGAAAACTATTTAGATATCCAATGAATATTGGACTTATTTTCTCATTGATGGATTTTATCTTCTCATTATCTAGTTTTTTCTTATTCTCACTCATAAAAACCTATGGAATACAATTTTATACAATAATAATTCACACTTATTAAATCATCAAAGAAGTTTTCTATCCTTAAAACCTATAGTAATTATCTGGAGTGATACACATCATCATTAAAATTCCTTTATACATAAATATTTCATCAATTTATACTATAAAAAATTTATTGATATATGAAAACAATACAAAATCCATTAATCACATAAAATTTAAAAACAACATTGGTGGGACCAAGAGGCATCACTTTCCACTCAAAAATATCATTCTTTTTTTTTGGAATGTTGTCTTCATAACCTTCTGTTATTTTAATTGGGTGATTTAAAATAATTAAATCAATTTTGGGGAAATATTTTCCATTATTTTACTCATCAACCATATCATTTAACATAGTAAATGTATAGCAATAACTAACCATGAATTTTTGGAGGTATTGAAAACCAGTTCACATTATCCATGAATCGTTATTCTTTGGTTTTAGTAACATTGGTAATGAATAAAAGATCAATCTCTCTCACATATACCCCATTTGAAGAAAGAGTTGTACTAAACTTCAAACAATCATGGAATCCATGTAGTTCATTTTTAATATATATATAATTTTAAAAGAAAACTATGTTTGATAAAAAAAATTGAAAGGATACACCGAATATAAACAAACCATAAAACATTATTATTTAATTTTTATTGTTACAAACATGTTATTAATTCTGTTGGTATGAATATAAAACAACAATTTATAATATATATACTATGTTAATAAATTTATTAACTAATGATTATGAAACAAGAACTCAGTTATTTAGTAAATTCATTTATGCATAACACACATTTTCGTCAAAGATGGGTTTCAATAATATTTTTAGAAATGTTATAATAGATTTAAATAACATTTTTATATATTATTTTAGAAAACATATAACAATTTTAATCATTGCATAAAAATTATCTTTGGTAGAATTTATAATCTTTTTCAGAAAAGATTTATTTTTAAGTGAAGAGTGATATATACCTATTTTTATAAATATGTCTTATATTATAATTTAAATGTTTCATAATTATTTTTGATTAATAATTAATGAAAACAATACTTATTTCATTATATATAGTCTAGTTAAATATATTTTAATTTGTATTATACCTTAGTTTTGTAAATATTCATTTTTTGGAATAAAAACACAATTTTCAAAAAATTTATATTCAATGCATTTTACATATCTATTATAATTTTCTAACCATATAGATTTTGAATTAGAAAAACAGATTCAATTTTTATGATCATGTGGTTTATATTGGGAAAATATTTCCCTTTTATTTTGTCAATGAATAATAACCTCAGTAAATAGTATCTCCTATGTAAGGTTAAAATGGAAAATTAAGGTTAAAAATAATTTGATAAGGATTTAAAAACCCTAGCACTTAACTTTAATATATATTTAGATATTTTCTCTAAATTACTCATATATTATTTGAATGTATTCCATTAGTTCCAATTTTGTTGCAAAATTACATATATATTATTTTAAGTAAATATAAAGTAACAAATTTCACACTCTTTCTTTTACAATCTATAAATTTTCTGACATGGATAAAAACAACTTCTATTTAGATCTAATTTTTTCATAATAAATCATTTTTTCATCATGGAAATTTATTTTTGATTTTTCAAGATTTAATAATTGACTTAAATTATTATGAAGCACCAACTTACTACATACTCAAGTAGTAGGAAAATAATTTAAATTATTATAATAACATTAAAAATATATTGTGATTGAGTTATTTTATGTTTACAAATAATATGAATATAAATATAACACATTATTTATATTTTTTAAATGTTTCTATTTGTATTTCATTCCATTAATGTCATTTTAAAATTCAAATTATGGGAATAGTTCTAAAATGATTTTTATATTATTTTAGAATAAGTAATGTTATATTAAATTATAAAAAAAATAATAAATATATTTAAATTTGAAAAGTATGATTATTAATGGAAACAAAATTCATCCATTTACCATTTATTATCCAATTTTCACTTTATATTTAAAATTATAACCCTTTAGTATTAAAAAAATCATTTTTTCATTTAAGGTATAGTTTTTTAACCAATGTGGTAAACTAATAGATAAGTTATAAAATTATAATAACCTAGTTTAAAATTTTACTAGGTAGAAATATACTCCATACATTCTAATCCATGTCATTTTAGCAACATTTTACATGAGTTAGACCCATATTATAGTATAATATTTCATGTATTTCTAACAATAACATTAATGATATTTTTTAAAAAAATTATTTTATTTAATTATATTAAATTTATAAAATTATTATAATCTAAAATTTTAATAATTTATGTGTTAAAAAATCTAAAAAGGTAAATTTATGGGATAATTTTCTTTTTATGGTAGCTTTCTTGAACCCTAAGTATTAACAAATATTGATATCATTATAATATTCAAAAGGGTTAATAGTAGTTAAATCCAAAAGGCAAGGGTAAAAACATGATCAAAACGTGTTCATGTATTATTTTATGAGAATATACAGACATATAATCCACATTTATTTTACATATATTTATTTAGACCATTTTATCATAAAACATGAAATTTTATTAATTTAATACATTAATTAAATCCACAAGTTCTCCACTACCCATTCATAAAAGGGTACCACCTCTCATCTTCTATACACACTTCATGTTCCATTTAGATTATAAAATAAATACTAAAATCCATTCATAAAACACATTATCACATTTAAAGGACATTTTTGGGTACTATACCATATTTAGACGGCATAATGATTATACTAGAGGTGGGTTTATGAAAAAGTGGTATTGATTTCATTCAAATATTTCAGTTTTATTTCATCTTATACAGCCCTAAAATATTTTTCAAACACTCAAAAATAACAAAAGAATAGTATTACACACAATAATAACTTTTTATGTCAATTTCATTACTAATTTATCTTCACTTCCATGAAATGGGAAATAAATTCATTTGTTATGTGCGCAGAAGACAATGGAATCATGAAATGACATAATTAATTAATCATATTTGCATCTCATGAAATGTTTAAATAATTGATTTAATGGTTATATATGTTATTCAGAATAAATTATCATTCCCTAATGGAAACATCTTCTATATTATAATCTTTTCACACATTGAAAATTTATAATGTCATTCATGTGTATGTGTGGATTACCTCCACTATAGAGTGATGTCATTCATTTTTAATCAACATGCCACATGTAGTTTATATATACATTTTTGATAAGATATAATTTTTAATTGTGATATAATAATAATTATTCAATGATAAAATAAAATTTACTTTCAGTCTATCATGTTTTTTGTAATGTTGAAATGGTATTCATGCATACATAGAGCATTAAGTCTCTATGATTTCAAATTATTTCATTTTTTAGAACCATAATTAATGATTAAATATAAAAGAATAATTAATATATAAATATAATAATTATTTCATGATAATTTATTTATATTATGGAACAATGAACCTTTTATAGTGGTCAACACACCAAAACCATTTTTAAAATTAGGATCTGAACGTCCTCTAAACACCCAACAGAGCCATAATGTATTAAGTAATTAATATTTTCATTAATATAAATGAACTAAATTTTTTAAGGATGAGTGGTTAATACATTAAAATATTCTTAATAAATAAAATAATTTAAATAATTTTATTATACATGTGTTAAATGACATACCTGGAGATTGTCAACTTGTGGCATAAGAAATCATCTCAGTTTTCATTGATTGAGGCTTATTTTAATGTTTTGAACCTAACTTATTTTGTTTTTATATAATTAAATTATATATAATATGTCATTATTCCTTCCTTAATAATGATATTTTATGATTTATTTCAATTTATTCCAACTAACATTGTTTGATTTGAAAGTTACCAACTCGTTAGAGGCTTCTTAACCCAATTTCAATTTATTGGGTTATACTCCTAATTCATTACACTTTTTATGATATGATTATGTATCAATTTATATATAAATTTTTAACTAATTATTTATTCTTTTTTATGTGGATATAAATATGTTAACATAATGACTTATTATATTAATTATTACATAATAATATATCATATTTGTAAGGGGTTTTTGTCTCAATCACATTTTTTTGATACATGTTTCATTTCAACAACCATGATTTCCCCATAGTTTACTAACTTCATAATAAACAATTTTTAAAATACTATATTATTTCATTGATGGAATTTATAGATCCATTTTATATTCATTATTTAAATGATTTTTTATTCGAATTACAACTAAAGCGGAAAAGTCCTTATGTAATAATATATTATTTTTATATTGTTTATGTTAAATGTTTCTTTAGGGGAAATAATATTCTATTATTTTCATAAACAAAATCTATTTTATTATCCTATTTTTATTACTTTTTTGGTGTTATTAGTATCCATTACTTCTCTTATTAATTAATTAATGATAATCAAAATTCTTTATTTTTTCTACCAGTTTTATAATGTCATTTAAATTTTGAATCTTTATCTTTCATATCCATGTATTTTAAAAAATAAGTCTTGATTGTTATTATCTAAACATAAATGATTTTTTAAATTTATTTTCCATGATATTCGTCCTTATTTTAAAATGTATTAAATTTAATTCCCTATAATTTTCCACATGGGTCAATTATAATTCTCATTAAATAATATTTTAATAGAATGAATATTTTTAATGTTCACATCATAATCAATTTTTCACATCCCCTTTATCGTTATTGAATTTAAATATAACATTATATGGTTCTATTTTTATTTTAATAGGAATTTATTTCATAAATAACTTTAAAAATTCATCTTTTAAATGTTATTTTAACAGTGAAAATTGTATTTTAGTTAAAAAAATTAATGATCTTTTAACCGTAATTTATTAATCAATAATAAAAACTCTTGATGTTACTAATGTTCCACTGTGGATATTTATTAATTATACACTAAAAATTATTTCACTTGATGGACTATTATTTTTTCAAATATATTTTCATGGATTTCGTTTCTTCTTCATTGTTTCATCATGTTTGGAAAGGAATCATGGTTATTTCAATGAGTTTTATTACAAAATTAGTCCTTAATGTGATGTATTAATTTTATATTTATTATAAATTGTTTATAATTATGTATTATTCTATTATAAATCATTTATATGTTTTTAGATTATAATCAAATGATAATTTGTTATGTAATAAATCATAGAGGTGATATTAAGTTTTAAAGCAAGGACCGGTTGGTTTGTAACATCCCTACAATAAATTGGGTAATAAGATAGAGTTAACATGATGTATTTTACTCCTAAGATACAATAGATTTATTTTAATCCTAATAGATTATAGAATTTACCAATTATATGTTACTTATATGATATATAAGAATTATCCTGTTATTTTATTCCATGATTAATTTTTGACATTCCCAAATACAAACACATTTTATCAATTCTTGTTTTGAGTTTATAATGCATTATCGATCAAGGTTTATAATATGGGTCGTTCTTTTTGAATTTTATTTCACTTATATTATGTTAAATCATTATACAATGATTGATGATTAACGTTCCATGTATTGATGTGTATAAATTATATTATTATTTTATCATGAACATTTATTATGTAATCATACCCATATACTCATTTTGTGATCACAAATTACATTATATTTAATAATATTTATGTCTTATCTTATTGAGAGTTTGATCTCGCCATTATTCAGCTTCAATTTCTTCCTATTTATGAATTAATATTTTAAGAATTATATTCTTAATAATGTTACTAGATGAAAATAATTTAGAGGGAGATAATGTAAATTTATATGCACAAATTTTTAATGTATTAATATTTTAATGAATGGGGTTTTCTTAATTATCTAACAGAATAATACTAAAATATATGTGTATATGTATTAGATCCAATATTTGCATTTATTTTTTAATTTTTTAATTTTAGAAATTATCCCTTGTTTATTTGTTTCAAAGATAGATATTTAATGATTTTATAGCACTAGATCCCGGATTGCAAGATTAGGGAAATTACATGTTGTAATATAAGAGGTAGTTTGAGGGAGATAAAAAACATATGAGGTCAATTTTATGCCACATACCTGAGATGGGTTGAAATTAAGGTAATGTCACTTTTGAAAATTCATCATTAAATTCTTGCAATGATTACTCAAAAAGATGGATAAAATAAGATTTTATAATATTATATTTCAGAATCAGATATATTTGTATAAGTACTGAATATTGTTTTGATGAAATTAAAGCTTCCTTAACCACAATATTTTTTTTACATAATTAAATTTTTAGCTCATATCAACTATTATTTTCCACTTGATTATTAATAAATCTATATTTTTTTCTCTCTCTTTCTCCTCTACCATCATTATATCGATTTTAATATTTTCACTATTTTTATTGATCTTTTTTTAATTCACTCTAAAATAGTTTTGTTATAAAAACGTTGGTTGATAATTAAGAAAACATATATAGGATCGATTTAATGTATAAAAATAGTGATGATTCATCAAACCAGCATAAGTAAAATGTCAATAATACATCCATAATCTACCAACAAACATGTTATAAAGACACATTATTATACAAAATTTTATAATACTTCAACCTTGGAATATTAAATTGATTTGAAAAAATGAATTATTTTGTAAAACTAACCTTCCTACAATTATTCAACCACAAAATAATCTATGGATGTTTGAACACCAATGTTTCGTGTCCCAGTATCTCCCTAATATCTGTGATCTCCATGTTGGTAAAACTTACCCATTAAATAATGTCAATATATACCATTGCATCGATCTGGATCCGTATATGGAAATTATTTCCCCTTTTACCCTTCTCATTATATATTATATGATAACATAATACTTATAAAGTGATAACAAAATCACATTCTTTTAAAAATTATCCAGTGTTAATTACTATAGAGTCATCCTCATCTTATAAATTACACTATATATTTCTTCCATTCCCCATACATTTATTTTGGTCATAGTGCATTGGTATCATCATTTTATCAAAATGTGACACATTCATTAACATTTGGAACACAAAATATTTGGTTTTATAATATATTTTTTCCCAAAAATTTGATTTTAAAGTGAAATAATGACCTTATCACATTGCCAATCGACCACATCCTTAGGCTGTAATATTTCTATAATCTCATTCCCTGAATTTATAAATGGGTTGAAATTTGTAATTGGTTTCCAAATCTTTTAACACCATTTTATTTGACTTTGAAGATAAAATTATGTTGGATTATATCTTGTATCTCAATTATATCACAAATCATTGAAATATGTTACTACTTTTAGTGATAATCATCACATATACTCCCATAGGTATCGAATTAATGTTTGTTTTGGTGGTCCGTATGATAGTGTTGTTGGAAAAACCACTTCAATATGTAAATAATTAAGTCATGAATGGATACACACTCACACTCCTAAAGATACACACACACAAGGATGCATAGAATGGAACTCATGATAATACAGACACATATAGGAATGCACAAACAATCACAATCATGATGATGAACACACATAATAGGATAATTATTCACAATCCAAAACATACACATGATCTATCACACATAAATTTATGCACAAATTCATGTAAGTAAACACAAAAAAATATGTGTTTTCATAGAATTAGTATTAAGAAATATTTTTTCACGACATTTCCTCACCACTCAAAGTAATAAAATTGAATCCCAAATTCTTATATATTCTTTACCATGGTTTATGATATCACATTACACTAATAAATACCCAAATTAGATATTTTATAAGAATGGAGTAACCTGAAATATTGGTGAAAATTTTGGTAAGATGTGTAAAAGGGTATATAGGTATGATAAGTTCATTTTTTAAATATTTATAAAAGAAAAAATAAATTATAAACATGAAGAGAAAAATATTGAAAATACGGTGGTTATGAAATATTATTGTGAATTAGGGTCTATTACACAGTGAAAATGAATTGTTCTAATAATTTATAGAATATGAAGATGAGAATGAGTCCCCAATATATTTTTGTTTTTTATTGGTTTCTCATAAAATAATTGTACTGAATAAGGTTAATAAATATATTTAAGGTTGTGAGAATGGTATTTTCCTTTCATATATTGTAATTTAGATAGAGGAAGTATAAATGTAGAAGTCTAATATTTTGTATCGAGAAAAAAATTAAAATCATTCATGAAATGGGATAAATTGTAGAGGATTTAAAGAAATATTATTTTTATTATTTTTTAGATTGGGTGGATAGTATGGGAAGATAAGAAAATTATTGGATAAATGATATTTAAATAATGTGATTGGTTTCTTCCATGATATCATAATCAATTATACATTTGATATGATATCAATAGTGTGTATTGATTTTTACATCATAGGGTAGTGGTCAATAGATAAAGTGTGTTGTCCTTTTAAGAAAATAACATTCCAACAGTAAAAAATGACCTACATTTTAAACAAACACCCAAAAAGGAGTGAATATATTCCCCAAAATAATGAACATGGTTCATGGAATTAATTGGGAGATTTCTGATATTAGATTACTGATATAAAAAAGATGTTAAAAAACTATTACAGAAGAGCAAGGGGAGAAAAAATATTTCCCTGCACAATAAAAAGATAAAAAAATCATAGAGTTTCACTAAAACCAACTTCAATTAGGATTAATGAAATGGGGATACTATTTTTACCCACAGGTTGATACATAGTTTTAGGGTTATTACCCTAAAGTCGTAAATATTATGTCTAAATTTTCCCCATAAATATAAAAGATAATATATATTTAAGATATTTTTGAAAATTTAGCACATGATTTTATAACCATAACCCAAAAGACATGGCTATGAGTGCATAACCCATCTAATATGACATTATTATACAAAGATATATTTTCAAAATCTCTATGTGGGTACGGATTTTGAAATTGATGACAAATTTATTATTGAATGTAGGGATCCCATTTCGTCATGAATAAGAGTCACAATAATCCCATTTGATCCACTTATACAATGGGAGATCCATTGGTCATTTAATTAGGGGTTATGGGATCTAATTTTATTTATGTGGAATATAATCCATCCATGCATCATAGTTCTATATAACTCAAAGTCCACCGCATATGCTCTTGATGTGGTCTCATTAGATTGGTTCACAATATAAAATATTCGATGGTTTTATAATATGGGTAAAAAAGATGGAATTTTTATTCCCCAAATTGATCAAACAAAATTATCATAATATACATTCATGGATTATTTTAAACACTATCTTCAACCCCATGATCATTTTAAATGGTTCAAAAATCAACATTTTTGTGTGTATAAATATTATTGTAAACTTTTTTGTATTAAGATTAATAATTCCCTTTCACATTATCATTTTTATCAATAAGACCTATGTAACGAAATATAGAATCAATAATATTAACCATATAATCATTTTTTAATAGAATATCACTATTCATAATTTGATACTTTCTAATCATATATCCAATACCATAAAATATTTCAACCATAGATAGAACAATACCTATAATTAATCCTGGAATAATACCTTCTTGTTGAATAAGAATAAAAAATAAAATTTCTATTTACATAAAACATATGGTAATAATTTTAAATTATATAACATACCCAATAAGTGGATATAGATTGCATTTTAACACCACAATATCTCTCTCTTGGTTGAAATATTGAATATTTAAAACTACCTAAATGTATACACATATTTTTTAAAAACAATTCAATACATACATATGTGTGATTTACATTTGGTATATCCTATATATGGGTAAGAAATTAAATATCAAAAATAACATATAGTTATTTGTGGTTATTTTGATTCATTTCATAAAAGAGAAAAAAAAAATTAACTAATAATTTAAATCGATGAATATTTTTTCTAAAAAATTTATCATTCCTAAATATATAAATCAATTAAAAATGAAATTGAAATTTAATAATTACATAATATAAATAAATTTTTTAATGATTATAATATATTAAAAGTATAGAAAAAAATTATAATATATACTTCCACTAAAATTATTACCATTATAATGAAAAATTATCATTGGATCATGAACAGTATTAAATCACAACTTGATTTAGATAAACATATATATCATAATACATGATTTTTTATATATATATATGACAATTATGTCATATATATCTCTTGGATAGATGATTGAAAAATATATCGAACAAATACATTTAATAAATTCTACCAAATTTATTCCTATTGGAATCTCATTTTTTGGGTCACTTATCCAGGTATATATCAAAGATAATAATATTATAATTAGATCATAAGTGTAACAAACCGGATCTAGGTGCCACTCAATGGGTTCCCCAAACCCGGTTGGTCACATGACCTCAGGCGCATTTCCCCTAACTCCATATGATTCTGACTAGCAGTGAGGTCTAGGTTCTGATAATGGGGAAATTATGCCCTCATTTTTTAAAGTGTAACGTAGTGGAACAATATACCAACATAAAAAAGTGTAAGCAGTAAACAATACCAATGCTGAAATGGAAAACAATAACAATGTAAAGAAATGACCAACAATCATTTATAAGGATGCAATATGTACCTAAGTCTAAGAAAGCAGCCTAAATAGTATACACTGCAATCCGAATCAATATTATAAAAGGGACAAATACAACAAGAAAAAAAAATTAGTGCAACTGGAACTCAATAGCATCGCAAGCCTAAGCATGGTCCCATGCTCTCCTACTCCTCCGCAAAAATCATGTACTTGTATAAGGACCCTTTCCCTTATCTACGCATGCAGAAATATGATCTATTTGGGCCCAAGACATGACCCAAATAATGTGTGATAAATAAATCCGAGAAGGCAACAACCGAAGGCATGTGCCCAACTCTTAGTTAATTTGTGCAACAACAGTGTGCAGTAATGGAAAAGCAGTAAACTTGGCAGTGCTCAAAAGTATCCACTCCTACCAATTCCATTCCCATCTAATTATTATTTATCAATTAAATATAATTGAATAATATGTTCCCAAGACTCAGCCTCATCAAACAATCTCCTATATAGTACTGCAACAAAACTACAACAAGCTATCTAATAAGAACAAGGTAAAACAATACCAAGCATGTGCTTTATCTTGGTAGACATAACATGTGATATCACCATAGTAAATATACAAGGTGAACAGAGTCCTCACACTTGAAAAACCTTAACCTTAGGTAATCTAAATCAAAACCCTTAGGTGATTGCCCATAGTCATAACTAATATTACCCTCAAGAGTATGATATAATTCATTATATCATGGAAGCAACTACACACTGGAATGAGAAAATTTTAATCAGGCTAAACAAAACACTTTCCCTCAGGCATTAGAAACATTTCCCTCAGGATAAAAAAGAAACCGGATCAAGCCCATCACATAAGCAATAAATTATATAAATTTTCTCTAAAAAAACTCAATGCTTGCTAAAACATGGCATACCCTTGTATATCCTGGCCAAACATCTATACAAGGGAAACGCACCCATGGGGTGGCCCTGAATCCAAGAAATTATCCCAAAAAATAGTTATAAATATTCATTTAATTATCTACACAATTATAGGTTTTTAATTAATCAAGGCCTCACCCATATGACACCCCAAACATGGGCGCGTAGCACAATGGTACACAAAAACACTCAGCAGTTGGAATTAAAAAATAGACCACCTACCTTGATCTCCTCTGATCAATATATGTGAACAACCCCTCCAGAAACACCGGAGAACAGCATAGATCTGGGATAAATAAAAACAATTTCAATCCCAAATAACTTCCCATAGTGAAAGAATTGTAAGGAAGGGTTCAAGAAGAATGAAGAACTCACCCGCTCGGTTCAAACGAGCCCATCCGAGAAAGAATTCGAGTTCCAGTGGACGATCGAGAGCTCCTCCAAGCTCCGACCCTCTCTCTCATGCTCTTCTGACGTCCTAAGCTTCCTCTGTCGAAATAGGATCCTACTGCCCGTTTTAAGAAAAAAAAAACTACACAGTGTGTACTCTCATGTACATGTCATGTACTTTTCATTTTTTAATTGTTCCTCTAGAAGATACTTTTAAACGCCACACGGTTCATATGTTGACATGATTACACTGCATGTATTTTTGAATACATGGCATGTACAGTCACTCAGCTGACAGCTACTCCCACCACCTTAATGTTCACCGGCCGATTGATTACACGGCATGTAAATACTATTTACATGGCGTGTGTCATTTTTTTCACCCTTCATCACCGACAGGCCTACCCACCCTATGTACTCATCCCACACAGTCTAAGAACACAACTTTTAGAAAATTACATGGTGTGTACCCACAAAATTTTTGATTTTTTCCCATTTTCCTTATTTTCTCAAAAACACTACATAAAAACGGAAGGTTAGAAACATGTACCTTTAGAATAAGTACCAGTTTCTTACAAACTTCCCCATAAATAAAATTCATCCCCAAATTTCCCTCCCAAGGGTGGTGAAGATAAAGCTAAGAACAACTCTTGCGACTAAGCACATACGTCTATCTCATACTCCGATGTTTCTTCCTGCACTCGGCCATGCTGTCATACCACCCGTACGAGAGGAACTGACCGGCCTTAGAGAACCTTTCTGCTTCTATCAACAATATGAAGCAGATGCTCCTCAAAGGATGTATCATCATGAAGCTAAACCTCCTTGGGCTGAAAAAAGTGAGATAGTTCTGAGTGATAACAGCACAACTATGATACATGGAAAATGTCGTGCATTGCCCTATATCTCTATGGTAACTATAACCAATTGGAAACTGGACCAACCCTCTTCAGAATATTTAACTGCCCACCTACCTCAGTGAATGTTTACCCTATCTCCTGATCTACCTGTGTCCCAACCTCGGTGAAACAGGCAAGAAAACCTGATCCCTGGCCAAGAACTCCAAGGGTCATCTGCGGCGATCATCATAAGATTTTTGACGAGACTGTGCGGTAGCCATCTACTTCTGTAACAACTGGTCCAGCACAGAAGTCTCCTACACCAGACGTGGTCCCAGTAAAGCTTCCTCACCAACCTCCTACTAGCATAAAGTTTATCGGCATGGCCTACCATATAAAGAATCATAAGTTGATTTCTCAATAGTTACCGGAAAACTTCTATTCTTGGAAAACTCGACCCGGGGTATGTGTTCTCCCAAGAGCCCCCAATGTCAGAGATGCAAGCGTGTAGCATGTCCTCAAGCACCTATATCGTACTCTCTGACTGGCCATCAGTCTGTGGGTGGTATGTTGTGCTCAGAAGCACCTGTGTACCCAGTGGCCTCTTAAAACTCTGCCAGAAATGTGATTTAAAGTGAATGTTCCTATCTGAAATGATAGAATGAGGGACTCCATGAAGGCGTACTACCTCTCGGATATACAACGCCATGATCTTGTCAACAACGAAGGTATCCTTGATTAGCATAAAGTGATCTCCCTTAGTAAGTCTTTCCACAACCACCCACATGTTATCACTTCCTCGAGATGACTTCGACAACCTGGTCATGAAGTCCATTGTGAAATCATCCCATTTCCACTCCGGAATGGGTAACTACTATAACAGTCCAGCTGGCCTCTGATTATCCGTCTTCACCTACTGACAGATGGAACATCTTATCACAAAACTAGCTACTTCTCATTTCATACCCAGCCACCAATACTGATGTCTCAATTCATGGAACATTTTGGAAACACCAGGATGCACTTCCCAAGATGAAGTAAGAAACTCCTGCATCATCTCCTCGCATATATCCCCTAGAACCCACTCTCGTCCATGGATACTATGTAACTCATCATCACCTATCATCCAACCGGGAGGAGGGTCCTCACTAGCCACCGACTCCCTTAGAACTAGGCCTTCCAAATCTGATAGATGTATCATCCTCACTCTATCTACGAGGGTAGAAGTCACAACATAGGAAAAAAGATAGGCTCTCCCCTAAATATCATGCACCTCCAAATGCATCTTAGAGAACAAAGCCACTAGCTTCCACTCACCACATGCCTTCTGCAATTCCTGTAACTAATTCTTGCTACTCAATGTATCAGTAACTGCATTACCCTTACTAGATGTAAAGGCAAGATCAAATTCGAAGGACTAATGGTATTCAACCCACCTTTATTGTCTCAAATTCAGGTCATACTGGGTAAAGATATATTTGAGACTCTTCTATTCTATAAACACCTGAAAATGTTCTCTCATGAGATAATGTCTCCAACAGTGTAACGCATGAACAACAACAGCCAACTTGAGACCATGCTTCAGGTAATTCCTCTCATTTTGCATCAACTACCGAGGCCCGTACGCAACTACTCAATCTCCCTGCATCATGACTTCTCCCAGCTCAATACTTGATGCATCATAGTAAAATGTATATCTTTTCCCCTGCCCTACATGTATCAGGACTGGTGCTAATGTCAATATTCCCTTCATTTTCTAAAAGTCTATCTTGCAAGCTTCTGATCAAATGATCATCACACCATTCTTAGTCAAACCCATCGGCGACACTACTATGCAGGAGATATCTCGTATAAATCACTTGTAGTAACCAGCTAGCCCCATGAAGATATGTATTTGAAACACCTTCTTAGGATGCTCCCAGAAACTACTAATCTCACATTCTCTAGGTCTACCGAAACTCCTTACTTTGAGATAATATGACCTTGGAAGTGTATTTGGTCCATCCAAAAGTTTCACTTTGAGAGCATGTCATATAGCTAATTCTCTCTCAGTGTACTAAAACAATCTCAGTACGGGTAGCATGGTCATGTAGAGTGTGATAGTACACCAATATATCATCCAAGAAGACTACCACAAAAAGTATAGATAAGGGTGGAACACACGATTCATTAGAGCCATGAAAACTATTGGCGTGTTCATGAGTCTAAACCGCATGACCAAGTACTCGTATAGATCATATCTTCTCTTAAAAGCTATAAGAGGTATATACGACGGTCAAAAGCATAACTGAGGATATCTGGATCTCAATTCAATCTTCCATAACACTCATGATCCTTCAAGTCGATCAAAAAGATCATCAATCCTTTACAAGGGATATCGGTTCTTAATCGTCAACCGGTTAAGCTTTCGATAATCCACACAAAGTCTGAGGGTACTGTCTGCCTTCATAGAAAATAGGGTAGGTGAGCTCTACGGAGTAGAACTGGGTTAGTTGAAACCCTTTTCCTGCAACTCCTCCAATTGCCCCTTGAGATCTGAAAACTCTAGTGTGGCAATCATATAAGGAGGAATGGACACTGGTGCGAATCCTAGAATTAGCTCAATAGATAAATCCACCACTCGCTCAAGAGAAATACCCAAAAATTCATCCGATAAGGCATCCCTGAAATGATCAAATACTAAAGGGAAAAATTTCTGACACATTCCCTTGTCATCCAGATATATGCTCGCATTCTGGGATGTCACACCACATCACCCACGATGCTCGGGTTCATATCTTCTTGCATGGACATCCCATTTTCCCTTCTATAGAATCTCTCTACCCTTTGGTGACATAAAACTCACCCTACGACGATAGCAATTCAAAAAGGCTCCAAAGGGTACCAGTCAGTCCATCACGAGAATGACTTCATAACTCATCATCTTTGAGACATTAAGGTCCCATAGAAAGTGACACCCACCAACCTCTAAGAGGCACTCCCTGCACTGATGTACACTAGCCGTTATAATCCCCAACGGAGTGTCTAGCTTCATAATATATGATAAAGAATAAACACAAAGCCAATGTATGTCCATAACAGGCATAGATATAAAATTATTTGTAGAACCATTATCAACAATTACTAAAGAAAAAATAGACAAAATTGGAATAGTGCCTCTGATAGTGGATGTTTCGGGATCCTGCTCTTATTGGGTCTGTTGCACTACATATGCCTGCCCAGTGTCGCGACCCTATGACACAATCTGAAAACCCTGATCTGACCCACCCTTCTATCTCTGAGATCTTGGTGTTTGGATACCATGGCCATGACCACCACCTCGTCCAGAACATCCCAACGTATTCCAATTCCCTAATTGGTATGAAGCTGATGGCCATGCTCCTGTATGTGGAGTCTGCATAGAACTCCTCTCACTAGCCACTATTGGAAATGTTCTACAAAAGCATTGTATATGACCCATCTTACCACAAACTCAGCACTCCACTGGGTCATGTGGACACTGAGGTCTCTTGTTCCCCTCTTTATCGCACTCATAGCACATCACCATGCCACCTGATGAAACATTCTAGCTAGTACTACCACCATGAAAGAAATTTATCTGCCTATTCCTCTTACCTGTAGAGTTAGTACCAAAAACTAGTGTCGAACCGCCCTGCCCTGCACAACTAGCTTTTGGAAGGTTCTACTCAGTAATCAATTCCTGGTTCATAATAACTTATACTGTAGGCAACCTGAAAATGTTCACCAATTCTCAGATGTCATATCAAAGACCATCCTCAAATCGTCAAGCCCTCAATGCCTCGTATCCCACCAGAATAAGTGCAAAGGGCTGTAGCTCAGTGATGATGGTAGAATAGTCCATCACTGACATGGCTCCCTACTACAGATTCATGAACTCTCGAGCTCTATCATCCCTCAGCATCTCCAGAATGAAAAATTCATAGAAGACCACCCGAACATCTTCCCATGGCATGTCTTTGTGATGCTCGGTCTGGGTGGTAACATCCCACCATCTCTGGGAGGAATCACGCAGCATGTATGAAGTGAGCATGACCCTCTGCCCAAGAGGTGACTCCAGATGCTCGGAAATAGTCTGAATAGAACCCAACCAAGACTCAGTATCCTATGGTCCTCCATCCCCCAAAAACGTAGGCAGGTGCTGCTGTTGGAATATATATGTCAGCTCTGCTAATGATGTGGCAGCTGGTGGTGTTCCCTGGAAGGTCTATATGAACCGCATGAAGCCTTCACTAAACTATGCCTCCTTTCCTGTGTCTGGTATAATGGATGGTGCCACATCTGGCTCTGCTAGAGGATCCATTGAGATCCCATGGCCTTCCATCTCTAGAGTGTAATAGTTGACGCGCTCTTGGAGAACAACTCGTGGTCGTCTCGGTGGAATGACTCTACAAGGTCAAACACACACTTTAGATTAAGACTATCAATGTTATAGAACTAGAAACATAAGAAGAGAATAAGAGAAAGAAAAAATTCAAGTTTTACAAAACAAGAATACACGGTGTGTTTAATGACTACACGAAATGTTCTCGTAAGCCATTCACGTGGGCGTGTACCTCTGCCAGAACTAGTCGTGTAACACCACAAACACACGGCGTGTTGTCCACACATATGACATGTACTTCAATTCTCTTTCCCATCATGAGTCCATCTACACGGATAAGCCACATGGATCTCCTTTAAACAAGACTACACTGTGTGTATAAGTTCAACACGGCATGTACTATATGAGATTCACAGACCCGTGTTGTTCGCAACACGGCCGGGTATACATCTCACACTACACGGCGTGTTCCATACAGACACGGTGTGTACGGATTAAATTCTAACTACTTGTGTTGTTAGTGATATGGGTGGATACTCTGATGACACTACACGGTGTGTTACACCCACGAACAGCTTGTACACCACCCCATTTCCCCATCCACATGGCCATGTCTACACAGTCACTCACCGATCAAGACTACACAGTGTGTCCCAAAGGTAGGCGGTTTGTACAAGACGAGCTTCGCTGACCTATGTTGTTAGTTACATGACCGAACACACGGTTCAAACTATACAGCATGTTCTAGATGGATAGATCGTGTACAATATAGGATTAAACTGACCTGTGTTGTTAGTTACATGGCTGGATTCACAGGTTACAATACACGGCGTGTTTGGAATTGACAGGGCATGTATAAGCAAATATTTCATCCATCTGTGTTGTTAGTTACACAGGCGGATATGGGTTCAACATGAAATGATGCTTACAATAGGTATATGTCATGTTCTCTCTATAAATTCCCCATCTCGTGTCTCTTCCCATATTTTCTATGACATAGTTCGAGACTACACATCATGTACTTATGGTACACGACATGTACTTAAATTTTTTTCTTTTCTTCCCGAACAGAAGAGTAAAAGGAATGTATTCAAAACTACACAACGTTTATTCTGGGTTTTTTCTAGACATCAAGCCTCATAAACTACTCTAGAGCCTAGGAAAACACTGAAACCTACACGTAAAAGCCTAATTCTGATCCGTGAGGACCCATACTCCCCGTGAATTAATGCTTGGCATCTTATGCATGTTATAACATGGTAAAATAGTAAATGATCCACCAAATTATGGTTGATAAGGGCCCATACTCCTCAAAAACCAATGTTTGGCATTCATTTACAGAACCATAAATAATAATACCCTGTCAAATAGCAAATATTTATTAAGACATCTATCACAACAGCATGCATTTTCTAGCACAAAATCTATCACAACAACATGAAATTTCTAATGCACCTACATGGCATGGAAACTATACATGGAATGTGATTATAACTTATTCCTAAATGATACATGAGATGGAATACCCTCATCTCATTGGGTTTCAACTAAATAGAACCCAGGAATAAAAATATAAACAACACACAACAAGTGTGTCACCCAACGGTGAAAATCAAATCAATTGTAAAAATCACAAATAGAAAATCACAATTAAATTCGAGGTAATCCGGTGTTTACGTATACAAGAGGTAGCTACTCTTGGGCACAATTATTACAGAATCCCTTAGAAATCTATCTGTTTCCATCATCTCAAAATAAAAAAAAATTAACTCAGAGTAATGAAAACCCACTGATACCACTTTGTAACGTCCTCGATCCAGGTGCCACTCAACGAGTTCCCCAAACCCGGTTGGTCACATGACCTCAAGTGCATTTCCCCAAACGCTAGAGGCTGCTGACTTCCAGCAAGGGCCTAGGTCTGGTAGTGGGTGAACTATGCCATGATTTTTCAATGTGTAATGCAACGGAACAAAATACCAGGAATCAAAAGTGGAAGTGGTAAAAATACCAATGCTGGAATGGAAAACATTAATGAAGTAAAGAAATGAAAAAAAGTAATATATAATGATGAAATATGTCCCTAAGTCTAAGAAAGTATCCAAAATTGGATACACTAAAATCTAAATCTATAAAATACAATGGTTAAATATAGAAAGCAAAAAACAAAACAACGCAGCAGGAACTCAGCAGCATCGCAAGCCTAAGCTCAGTCCCATGCTCTCCTACTACTTTAAAATAATTAAGTACCTGTATAAGGACCCTTTCCCTTATCTACAGTTACAGAAATATAATCTGTTTAGGCTTATGAAATGACCCAGATAGGGCGTGAGAAATAAATCCTAGTAGGAAACCACCAATGGAATGTGCCCAACTGTTATTGAATTTGTCGAACAATAGTGTGCAGTAATGGAAAATTTGTAAAATAGGAAGTACTCAATTGCGGATACTCCTACTAATTACATTCCCATTTAATTAATATTTAAAATTCCAATATAATTGAATTCTACGTTCTCGAGACTCATCCTCAGCTGAAAATATCGTAAAAAGTGCCTCAGAAAAACTACGACAAGCTATCTAACAAGTACAATGAAAAATAATACCAAGCTTGTTATTTAGCTTGGAATAGATAACATATGAAATCTCCACAGTAAATATAGTGTAAACAGAGTCCTTAGACTTGAAAAACCATACCCTCAGGTAGTCAAAATCGAACCCTCAGGTGATTTCCCACATGCATACTGAATATTTCCCTCAGGCATACGAGATAATGCCCTCAAGAACAGAAGCAACTGCCCATAGGCATGAGAAAATTTTTCCTCATGCAAAACAAAACACTTCCCCTCAGGCATGAGAAACACTGCCCTCAGGCTAAACAAGCAACCGGGCCAAGCCCATCACATAATCAAGAAATTAAATACTTTTCCTCTCAAGAAATCTCAAAACATGCTAAAACACAGCATACCCTTGGGTATCCTGGCCAAATGGCTAAACAAGGGAAACACACCAACGGGGTGGCCCTGGATCCAAGCCATGATCACAAACAGTATTTACACCTATTCATTTAATTACCTATACAATTCTTGGTATTTAATTAATCCAGGACTCAACTATACGACACCACAAACATTGGCGCATTGTACAATAGTACACAAAAACACTCACCAATTAAAATTAGACATCAGACCACCTCCCTTGATCTTCTCTAATCAATATATATGAACGGTGCCTCCCAAAACACCCATGAACGGCGTAGATATGGGACTAATGAAAATAAGTTCAAACCCAAATAACATCCCCTCGGGAAGGAAGGGTTTATGAAGAGTGAATAAATCACCCGTGCAGTTCAATCAAGACCGTCGGTGAAGGAATCCGTGTTCCGGTGGACGATCGGGAGATCCTCCAAGCTTCGGCCCCCTCTCCCGCATTCTTCCGACATCCTAAGTTTCCTCTATCGAAATAGGAGTCTAATTAACATTTTAAATGAAAAAAACAATCTACACAGTGTGTTCTCCCTAGTACACGACATGTACTTTTAATTTTTTAACAGTTCCTCTGGCGGCTACTTTTCACTGCCACACCATTCATTTGTCTACATGATCACACGATGTGTATTTTTGAATACACAGGTTGTACTGTTGGTTAGCTGGCGGGTACTCCCACCGCCTTACTGTTCACCTGCCGACTAATTACATGGCTTGTAAATACTAAGTACATAGCGTGTAGTCAGTTTTTACACCCTTCATCACCGACAGGCCTACATGCCCTGTGTAGTCATCCCACACGGCCTAAGTACATGGCGTGTGGAAAATTACATGGAGTTTACCCAAAAGATTTTGGATTTTCCCCCATTTACCTTATTTTCTCAAAAACATGTAAGGAAAAAGGAAAAGAAGAAACTCGTACCTTCAGAATAAGAACTCTATTCCTCAAATAAGTATGTTCTATTAATTTCATCTCTCAAACAATAATTTTTTACAGACATTCCATATATAATATAATCCATGGGCACATGGAAAATCATGACCTATATATTTGGATGATCAATAAATTTAGGTTTTTTAATGAATTTAAATCCATGGTATTTGTAACACCCCGAGCTTCCACGATACGCTTCTCATTCAATAATACAATAGCTTGCATTGTACGCAACTTCGAGTTCTAAAACATCGCGACAAATCAAAGTAGCCGTTATGAATAGTAATAACCACTTTTTAAAATTATAGAAATTTTATATTTCAAAATGGACTTCATTTTTGTATTCCTAATATTGAAATTAGCCTATGTTGAATTTTTTGTAATTTTCTGAGAACATCAAAATTTTTATGAATAGTGAAAAATACTTAAAACAACTTTTTTAATCAAAATAATTAATTGTCATAAATTATACTATTTAGTGGTTTTAAAGTATAATTAGAATATATTTTTACCATTTTATCCAATGGTGGTCATTAGAATTAATTTAACATTGAAAATGGACATAAACAATTGCCAATCTTTTGATATAAATTGTTTCTTAAAAACACGCTATTTGTCGTAACAGCGGGAATTAATTGTAAAATTAATTAATGCAACTTTTATGTTTGGAATTTTGTAAAATAGACATCATTTTTGAATTCGGAATATCAATTATAGCTTAGGGTGAAATTTTGGCCTTATTCTGAAAAACTTCAATTTTTGATGAATAGTGAAACCACTAAGTGGTAGTTAAATAACTGATTTTTCGTTTAAATGAAATATTACCACTTCTGTGATTTGATTTTCAAAAATCCGACATACATGGTTGTCATTAAGAAGTAAAATGTGGTTCAATGAGATTATAATAATTTTTTGGTGAATAGTAACTTATTAAGTTCTTAATCGCGATTAGTGGTAATTAGGGTAGTTTAAGGTATAAATAATACTTTAATAATATTAAATGACCTAGACACATGTCCCAACCTCATTGGTTGTGTCATGGCCGACCAAGACAAGCCATGGCCTAACTTGGGGACCCCATGGATCCACTTTTGTTGGGAAATAACATAAATTACTTTTTATTTAATGTTAAAGTGAAAATGACACTAACATAAATTGTTTTACTAAAACAATTTTTAAGTAGGGTTACACAAGTCCAAATTTTGACTATAAATATTCATTAGAAAGCTAAAAAGATTTCCTACATCATAGTATTTGTTTTATAATTTTTAGACATTAAATAAATTAAATTATTTATGACATCATTATGATGTGGCGATGACCTCATTATTTAACGATTTAAATAAAATGAGAAGATAATGCAAAATCCAAGGCTTACACTTGTCCAAAGCCTATTGGATGAAGATATTTCGAAACCTTATCACCTTAGCCTCGAATTATATAGATGTGGGACCTTTAGAATCCGAAAAAGCATTTTGAAATAATGTAACATTTCATTACTTTCCAAAAGTGCCCCTCCTCTCCACTTATAAAAGGCCCCCACCTCTCCCACCTTATTCACACCATCAAGCCATTTGGCTCGGCCAACCTCTGCCCAAATACTCTCCCAACATTCCTACCTTACTCCTAGAAACCTCACTTTGGGCAGAACTCTTCCCAAGGAAGCCTTTAGCTCAAATCAAAAAGAGTTACCCGATTTTGAGGTAATGTCTTTTCTAATGTTGTTTTGTTTTATTTTTCTTCTCCAACCCCCTAAACTCTTTTTATTCATTTCTTTTGTAACAACACCAGTATCCTCAATATACTAGGATGTTGTTATAAGAAGGATTCGAGCTACACTTACACACACCTACATCCAATGGTTAAAGAACATACGGTTTCTGTGGATGGCGAATTTCTGCCTCACGAAACGATGATTGTTCAACACTCATATAACACCTTCAAAGGTGGCCATTAAGATGTCACTATTTTTATATATGATATATAATATGTTTATGTTTTACTTATGCTTCTGTATTTCTCATTTATGGCATACTTTATGATTTCCATTATGGGTAAAACGTGATAATTTCATTTTAGGAAGTGCGGACTACCGCCCCCTCAAAGTGATTTGAATCGTTAATGCCATATGTGGGATGTATAAAGGATGGAGTAAATGGTATTATACACTATATTATACTGGAATTATATTATACATTTATATCATTATTATTTAGTTCCATTAAATATGAAATTGAAATGAAAGTAGCGTTCATGCGTACGTACGGCTTACCGTCTCCATGAACGGTGCATTTCATTTCTTACCTCTAAATGTGATGTAATATTATAAATGAATGTATGTACTGGATATATATGACATATATGATATCTACATCATGAATACCATTCTGGATATAATGGATATTTCACCACATAAACAACTTGTAATTATAAGAAGCTTATTGTTGACTCAAGTTCCAATGATCGACAAAACGACCGTTATTAACTTAAATAATTACATAATGTTCATATCATTGTAATAAGTGATATAATAAGGATAATGAAATTGAAAATGGTTCTTAATAATGTATATATTAACTCTAGTTTATTATTCAGGAGGTTAAAGAACGGTTGAGTCAAGTCAGACAAGAGGTAAGGGATCTTCTTAACCCAACTTCCATTCTTTGGGTTAATCTCCTACTTTCAAATTATGTCATGATATTATTATGTCCTATTTTGTATTTTTACTTTCTTTATGTGTACCTATAGTGAATACACATAATAGATCTATTTTATTTTAAAAATGATCTTTTTAAGGACTTTGTCTCAATCTCCTTTCATTGAGGCATATTTGGCTTTATACACAACTTTCTTTTATACGGTGTATAAACCCCTTTGACTTTCATGTTTATTCAAAAGGAATTTTTTTTATACGAAGCATTTTACTAAACGACAAAAAGGGAATGTTTTTCTTTCCGTACTTATGCGGCGACAACGACTACTCCGCCGTCGTGACCGTTATTTGAGTTTCGGCTTCCTCTATAAGCCATCTTTTTTTTAATGAAAAATAAATACAAAGTTTTAACTTTCTTTTATTTTGGTATTGAAAATGGTTTTTGAAAGAATTTTTATTATATCAATGTGCTGTATTGATATCTTGTGATTGAAATGTGGAAATGTTATGTTTCCTTTATGCATGTTTTATGTGATACAATTATGTTATGGTTTATGATATGTTTAAACCTATTCATATGAGGAATGCATTGGACTTAATAAGTGACGGGTGGAGCCCGCTATAGCTCCTCGATGCATCGGCAGGTCTCATGAGACAAACTAGTGTCTTGGCACAAGGCCTTGACAAAATCTTATTTGTGGTCTTGGCACGAGGCCTTGACTACGTGGTTATGATAGTCTGGCATTATGCATTCCATCATTATGAAAGTGGTTATTGATATTGCATGTGATTATTCGACCAGTAGAATATCCATGTGAAGAAGTAAATGGCATTTTCTCATTTTACTTTTGCCATATTATGTTGATGTTCAAGTTTATAAGGCTTTTGTTTTAGTTATACATTGCCTTAAATGTTTATGTTTATTTATGAAAGCTTCCGCAATATTGTTATCCTTACTGAGCATCTGAGCTCACCCCTTTCAATGTTTTAATATTTTCCAGGATGTGAAGAAGTATTTTATGAATGACCTGCAGGGATAGTCAGAAGAGGATATGAGTGTGGACTATGGAGACTTTGTTATTGTAGTTTTTCACTTTATGATGTAATGTAACGTTTACGAATGTATCTAGTGTTTCCAAGGCTACTAAACTAATCGGTCTTTCGAGACTTGATCTTTTGTGATCATGCCAATGTTACGAAGTAATGCACCGACTCTGGGTAGCTGGGGTCGGGGCGTTACAGTTGGTATCAGAGGCAGTTTAGTACTAACCTTGGAAGCTAGATTTAGATAAACTCTGATTAGAGCACATAGCCCAAAGATAGACTTTGAGGATTAGTATAGAAGAACTTCCTAGAATTTTGGTATTATAGAGATGTTATGACTTTTCCGAGCAATACATCCCTTTCTGGATACGAGCAGGTAGAGGCGGCTCTGGCACAGATGTACCTAGGGGTAAAACCCGAAAACACCGCTTTGAGCTAGACTCGAACGGGAACTGGTGCACGACAACGGGCCTTGCTGCACTCTTGGTTACGACACTCCCGGGGGATACGCTTAGGATAATTCTCATTTTCTTTACAAACCACTATGAACGGTTATGAGTATATACTTCCTCAAATAAAACCTTTTTATGATTATGGATTATATCCATAAATAGTTCAATTTATGTTAAGTATTTTACAAGTATGGAATTATGTATTTTGATTCATAAACTAATCTAGTTTATGCCATTGTTTAGAAATGGCGCCTAGTAGAAGGAATGGAAACTGTATCAATGCACGAACTCCGTGTAGGGATTGCCCTCCTGCTCAAGATAATTATTGTGGACCTGAAGATACAACTGGTGCTGATCAACTTATTACCATACTGGGACAACTCACGCAGGTTATGAATAACAACCTTACTCGTATGGAGCACCCTGATCCGCAACGTGGAGGATCAATGCTAGACCGTTTCATGAGGCAACAACCGCCGACCTTCAATGGGAGTACAAATCCTACAGTAGCTGAGCAATGGATAAATTCCTTAGAGAAAATATTCCATGCCTTGGGGAGTAGTGAAAGGGAGAAGGTTGTCATGGCAGTTTACCGCCTCACTGGAGATGCCGATCAGTGGTGGTCACTGATTCAAAACACAAAGGAAGATGATGACGTATCGAATATGGAATGGAGGGAGTTCAAAGAGCTTTTCTTAGAAAAATACTTTCCTCGTGACCATCGAGCAGATATGGAAAGGCAATTTCTGAGTCTGAGGCAGAAGGAGGATGAGAATGTCGCAAAGTATGAGGCTAACTTTACAAGGTTAGCGAGGCATGCTGCCGATTATATACGTAACCCAAGGAGTAAGATTGATCGTTTCTTTGATGGGTTAAAACCATTTCTCCGACGAGCTTTAGTATCACAATCCTTCTCATCATACGAAGATATAGTCTCATGTGCTATCAAGACAGAAAAGGAATTCTCTAAGTCTTATGACAACAAAGTAAAGCAAGAGAAGAAGAGAACGGTGGAACAAGAGACAGATAAAGGGAAAAAGGGAAAGAAGGATTTTCCATTATGTGATAATTGTGGGAAGAATCACCCTGGTACTTGCCTAAAAGGAATGGGAGTCTGTTATAAATGTGGAGAAAAAGGTCACCAGGCACGTGATTGCAAGGGAAAGAAAGAGGCTGTCAAAGTTGAATGCTACAATTGTAGAGAAATGGGTCATTACGCAAATGAATGTCCTAAGCGTCAAGGAATCTTACCTCAGAAAAGGCCAAGGGATCAAGGACAATCTTATGCTATTACTACAGTTGAAGCAGAATAACTAATGTATTGATGCTTTCGGACTCATGGATTATATTCTGGTTATTAGAATAATGTGATCTATATAAGGATTGTACTGCAGTACTTGTTGGTTTCAGTAAGGTTTTAATATGATTAAGGTAATCATATTTTTAGTATGTGACAATAAGAGAAACTTTTCTTTGTTTGGGGAATCTGATGTTACAATTGATTTTGGAATTTAACGACCCTTTAGAGAAAGTCTGGACGGAGGTATTTTGGATAACTATTAAGGTTGGAATGGATTAAGTTGAACCATGGATAGTATTGTTTAAGGTTAAAGCATTTCTGAAGATTATTTTTGGAATATTATAATACTATAGTTTTAGGAAAAAGGACAACCTGCAGGGTGGGGCATAACCCGTCGCGTCGGACAAAGCTGCAGGAATCGAACCCACAATCATAGTGCGACAGGCCTTTATTTCCTACCACTAGCCTACAGGAAGTCCCTGGTTATTACAAAATAATTTTACTGATCTAAATGGTATGTGTTAACATTTGGAACATTATACAATTAGGATAAGTATAATATTTTTGTGTTCTATTATCTTTTTGAGTGAAAGATGAGTTGAAGGTTGAAACTCTAATTGTCAAGCATAAATATATATATACCTATCTCTTATTCAATGAATAAATTAATTCTTAAACTTTAGTAAAGGGATATTAAAACAAAAAATGTGTTATCCTAATACCTTATGTCTTGTTGAACTGATGATATTTTAAATCAACATAGATTGAAGGTTTTGAGGCCCTCAATTTGACAGTTGATTGTGATTGATGACCCCAATCGCTCCCTACAAATATTTACGTTTTTCCTCCAATTATATGTCTTTAATTGCCACCAATGTTCTCCTTATCGAGATCATAATTTGGTGGTGACTTTCTTATTTCCATTTCCCTCTTATTAAGGCTAAATTTTATTAACCTTATTTCCGATGTGGGTTTTCCACAAAGGTATTTTCTCTTTTCAACCTTTTATTATCAAAGAAAAATTTCAAATTGCGAGGACGCAATTTATTGAAGGAGGGGAGAATGTAACACCCCGAGCTTCCACGATACGCTTCTCATTCAATAATACAATAGCTTGCATTGTACGCAACTTCGAGTTCTAAAACATCGCGACAAATCAAAGTAGCCATTATGAATAGTAATAACCACTTTTTAAAATTATAGAAATTTTATATTTCAAAATGGACTTCATTTTTGTATTCCTAATATTGAAATTAGCCTATGTTGAATTTTTTGTAATTTTCTGAGAACATCAAAATTTTTATGAATAGTGAAAAATACTTAAAACAACTTTTTTAATCAAAATAATTAATTGTCATAAATTATACTATTTAGTGGTTTTAAAGTATAATTAGAATATATTTTTACCATTTTATCCAATGGTGGTCATTAGAATTAATTTAACATTGAAAATGGACATAAACAATTGCCAATCTTTTGATATAAATTGTTTCTTAAAAACACGCTATTTGTCGTAACAGCGGGAATTAATTGTAAAATTAATTAATGCAACTTTTATGTTTGTAATTTTTTAAAATAGACATCATTTTTGAATTCGGAATATCAATTATAGCTTAGGGTGAAATTTTGGCCTTATTCTGAAAAACTTCAATTTTTGATGAATAGTGAAACCACTAAGTGGTAGTTAAATAACTGATTTTTCGTTTAAATGAAATATTACCACTTCTGTGATTTGATTTTCAAAAATCCGACATACATGGTTGTCATTAAGAAGTAAAATGTGGTTCAATGAGATTATAATAATTTTTTGGTGAATAGTAACTTATTAAGTTCTTAATCGCGATTAGTGGTAATTAGGGTAGTTTAAGGTATAAATAATACTTTAATAATATTAAATGACCTAGACACATGTCCCAACCTCATTGGTTGTGTCATGGCCGACCAAGACAAGCCATGGTCTAACTTGGGGACCCCATGGATCCACTTTTGTTGGGAAATAACATAAATTACTTTTTATTTAATGTTAAAGTGAAAATGACACTAACATAAATTGTTTTACTAAAACAATTTTTAAGTAGGGTTACACAAGTCCAAATTTTGACTATAAATATTCATTAGAAAGCTAAAATGATTTCCTACATCATAGTATTTGTTTTATAATTTTTAGACATTAAATAAATTAAATTATGTATGACATCATTATGATGTGGCGATGACCTCATTATTTAACGATTTAAATAAAATGAGAAGATAATGCAAAATCCAAGGCTTACACTTGTCCAAAGCCTATTGGATGAAGATATTTCGAAACCTTATCACCTTAGCCTCGAATTATATAGATGTGGGACCTTTAGAATCCGAAAAAGCATTTTGAAATAATGTAACATTTCATTACTTTCCAAAAGTGCCCCTCCTCTCCACTTATAAAAGGCCCCCACCTCTCCCACCTTATTCACACCATCAAGCCATTTGGCTCGGCCAACCTCTGCCCAAATACTCTCCCAACATTCCTCCCTTACTCCTAGAAACCTCACTTTGGGCAGAACTCTTCCCAAGGAAGCCTTTAGCTCAAATCAAAAAGAGTTACCCGATTTTGAGGTAATGTCTTTTCTAATGTTGTTTTGTTTTATTTTTCTTCTCCAACCCCCTAAACTCTTTTTATTCATTTCTTTTGTAACAACACCAGTATCCTCAATATACTAGGATGTTGTTATAAGAAGGATTCGAGCTACACTTACACACACCTACATCCAATGGTTAAAGAACATACGGTTTCTGTGGATGGCGAATTTCTGCCTCACGAAACGATGATTGTTCAACACTCATATAACACCTTCAAAGGTGGCCATTAAGATGTCACTATTTTTATATATGATATATAATATGTTTATGTTTTACTTATGCTTCTGTATTTCTCATTTATGGCATACTTTATGATTTCCATTATGGGTAAAACGTGATAATTTCATTTTAGGAAGTGCGGACTACCGCCCCCTCAAAGTGATTTGAATCGTTAATGCCATATGTGGGATGTATAAAGGATGGAGTAAATGGTATTATACACTATATTATACTGGAATTATATTATACATTTATATCATTATTATTTAGTTCCATTAAATATGAAATTGAAATGAAAGTAGCGTTCATGCGTACGTACGGCTTACCGTCTCCATGAACGGTGCATTTCATTTCTTACCTCTAAATGTGATGTAATATTATAAATGAATGTATGTACTGGATATATATGACATATATGATATCTACATCATGAATACCATTCTGGATATAATGGATATTTCACCACATAAACAACTTGTAATTATAAGAAGCTTATTGTTGACTCAAGTTCCAATGATCGACAAAACGACCGTTATTAACTTAAATAATTACATAATGTTCATATCATTGTAATAAGTGATATAATAAGGATAATGAAATTGAAAATGGTTCTTAATAATGTATATATTAACTCTAGTTTATTATTCAGGAGGTTAAAGAACGGTTGAGTCAAGTCCGACAAGAGGTAAGGGATCTTCTTAACCCAACTTCCATTCTTTGGGTTAATCTCCTACTTTCAAATTATGTCATGATATTATTATGTCCTATTTTGTATTTTTACTTTCTTTATGTGTACCTATAGTGAATACACATAATAGATCTATTTTATTTTAAAAATGATCTTTTTAAGGACTTTGTCTCAATCTCCTTTCATTGAGGCATATTTGGCTTTATACACAACTTTCTTTTATACGGTGTATAAACCCCTTTGACTTTCATGTTTATTCAAAAGGAATTTTTTTTATACGAAGCATTTTACTAAACGACAAAAAGGGAATGTTTTTCTTTCCGTACTTATGCGGCGACAACGACTACTCCGCCGTCGTGACCGTTATTTGAGTTTCGGCTTCCTCTATAAGCCATCTTTTTTTTAATGAAAAATAAATACAAAGTTTTAACTTTCTTTTATTTTGGTATTGAAAATGGTTTTTGAAAGAATTTTTATTATATCAATGTGCTGTATTGATATCTTGTGATTCAAATGTGGAAATGTTATGTTTCCTTTATGCATGTTTTATGTGATACAATTATGTTATGGTTTATGATATGTTTAAACCTATTCATATGAGGAATGCATTGGACTTAATAAGTGACGGGTGGAGCCCGCTATAGCTCCTCGATGCATCGGCAGGTCTCATGAGACAAACTAGTGTCTTGGCACAAGGCCTTGACAAAATCTTATTTGTGGTCTTGGCACGAGGCCTTGACTACGTGGTTATGATAGTCTGGCATTATGCATTCCATCATTATGAAAGTGGTTATTGATATTGCATGTGATTATTCGACCAGTAGAATATCCATGTGAAGAAGTAAATGGCATTATCTCATTTTACTTTTGCCATATTATGTTGATGTTCAAGTTTATAAGGCTTTTGTTTTAGTTATACATTGCCTTAAATGTTTATGTTTATTTATGAAAGCTTCCGCAATATTGTTATCCTTACTGAGCATCTGAGCTCACCCCTTTCAATGTTTTAATATTTTCCAGGATGTGAAGAAGTATTTTATGAATGACCTGCAGGGATAGTCAGAAGAGGATATGAGTGTGGACTATGGAGACTTTGTTATTGTAGTTTTTCACTTTATGATGTAATGTAACGTTTACGAATGTATCTAGTGTTTCCAAGGCTACTAAACTAATCGGTCTTTCGAGACTTGATCTTTTGTGATCATGCCAATGTTACGAAGTAATGCACCGACTCTGGGTAGCTGGGGTCGGGGCGTTACAGTATTTTTAAGGAAATTAATGATATCTCTATGTAAAATATAGGATGAAAATATATTGATGTGGTTATGTTGGTGATTTTGAAAAATGTGTTGATATCCATGGAATGAAATCATCTTATAAATTTTTTTAAAGGAGGGATAAATGTTTTATGGTATTAATTTGGTATAATCCTTGGGATCCGGATTTGTCACTCTTATTTACATTAATGATCTAGCACATGTATACTTAGAGTTTATTATGAATTATTCATTGTTTATGTAATATAATATATAATTGAAATATATTTATTTTTTTGTTGGTTGAAATTATCCAGAATTACTCGACAAGTCAACAATGTTCAAATCATGGCATGAAACAAGGCCATTGGTTTGCCTTCCCATACACCACTGGTTTATGTATAGATGCAATGGTATTTTTTGATTGTGGGGATACCATACCCTTTAGTGAAAAATATTATTAATAAATACATGATTAAAATAATTTAAAACACAAATAATGTATACCAGATATACCCATTGATATTATAAAAAATTTCTATCATGTCATGTCAGTCATACATAATGAATATGATAGATCATGGGCCGATCACATATATACATGCTAAAAATATCATACAAGACCACCAGCCAAGTGTCGAAGAACCACCCAAACCATATACAAAATCATATATCATCCCATATAAAATGTATTCATCTAACACAACTTGGTTCTAAATGTCATACCATTCATAATATCATTAATGAGAATCATATATTCTTAACTTGTCCCAAATGACCAATTTAATGAATCTGAATGAACTAAGTAGTCAATGACAAATACTATCCTAATCTTATATCCATACTACTACCAATGTATGATAATATATATATATATTAATAGAAATAAAACATCATACTCAACCCAATTAATTCATTCTAAACCATCCAAAATATATTGTTTAACTACCTTGCCCTACGTTATATGAGAATGACACATCCATAGTCTATTTGATATGAATATCAATAAGACTTGAAATAAATTCCATACCACATATAATTTCTTGTAAAACATATCCTTCTAACTATTTTGAGTCACCATGAAGTACCAATAGTATAATGAAAACACATATAGAAAGTTACAATGACTTCCAAATTCATTTTCCAACCATTTGTTCAAAATCCATTCAGACCCAAGCCATAGAGATACCATTAATTTTTTAATCTCAACCCATTAGCTCTAATATTAATTACGAGCCTCAAGAACCTATCTATTGGTCTTAACTATGACTATATGTGGAATGATAGAGGGTATCCCCATATCTATATCATTGGTCAAAACCATTACCCAATATTACATAACACAGTGGGTTAACTCCCACAATGAGTTGTTGTAACCACCTCATGAGTTGTTATCTTTATTCAATCAACCCCAATTACCCCATAAGACAGTCCATAATGAGTACAATCACCAATGACTGAGGCCACACAATCCATAGACCTCTATTTCCACCTAATAACCTCATGGCCCTAATGAAATGTTGTTCAACCCCATCTACATCATATTGAAGGACAATTTGTTACCAATTTAAATAGTTTATATCAACAAAATCCACAAAGGTTGTACCAAAAATGTCCCAACATAACCACATCCATCATTGCATCAATAGAAGAACATCCACAACAAGTATCATCATTCCAAAACAACAACGGAGGAATAGATTAAATAATTCATACCATATTAGGCTTAAAATTGTCTACTGCTCTTAGGGTATACATTTAGTAACCCCGATGAACAAAAAACTCCAAATATCTTCAATCCCAATATCCTTCGAACAACCCCACTCAAGCTCATTTATGAAACATCACATAACACATGTATAAAATTTAAACAGTAAAGTCATTTCCATCCTATATGGTGCATTAATTTAATCATTAAGAATATAATAATTTTAAATATTTAAAAATAAAATTCACTTGATTATGAAAAAATACATTACAATAGGGTTTTCTGTAAGGAAAAAAGTATAGAGAAATCTTGAATGTTGAGGAATAAGGATGATTAGTTTTCATTTATATTCCCCATTCTTCAAACGATGTGATATTAATATAAGTATCAAAAAGATAAAACCTTCAAAATACCCACCTACCCCTATTTATATCCATTTCTCACATTAATTTTTCATTTAAAAGTATTCAAAAAATCATGATAATAATGCATCAATGCCAAAACATAAAATTCACTAAAATGACTCATAATCACTTCAGAATGAGTTATAAAATGACTCATACACTCTTTGTAATGAATCATTATAGGAATATACCCACTTTATAGTGATTAATTTAATTACTCATAATAATTTCATAGTGACTTATTCTAAATATATCAACAATGTATAAATTCAACTATAAGAAAAAAAACTCCAAAACTCTAAAAATTATCTATATGGTCACCCAAACATTTCAAAATCCCTAAATAACAAGATATTAGTTATAAAAAAACCACAATAGTATTTTAAAAAATATTAGATCCTAATGATTCAAAAAACTCACAAGGCTCTTCCCTCAGCCTATACCAACACTTACAACACCTCTATGTGGTCTGAGGGCACATAGTCGATTGAAAACCAAAAAACTCACTATTACAAATACTCAAGACCTTTAAAAATATGTATCACAATATATATAATCCCAAATACATCAATACCACCTAATAAAAATCACCTATCAAAACCATTACATCCCACTATTTTTATTGTTCAAAAAACTGATATGTTCACCTCCTCTTTTTTAGCATTGATCTTGAAATATTCTTCTAGTAGTTATCTCTTATAGTGGAGAATGATCTCGAAAAACATTCCAGTTTTATCATCCATGCTTTCTTTCTTTATCTTCTCATTAGACCACGAAACCATATGTAGAATATGCATCTTATTAACAACCCACAGTTTTTACAAAAAGATATCACACTATACCCTTTTCTTTTCACTTTGAAGCATAATGAACTTCATAAGAAACCGGTCGTCAACATTCACATTACATTGTAAAACTTAGTTATCCTCAACCTTTTCTGATGACCATGTTTCAATAGTTTTTTATGTAATAATATCCCTTTGTTCCCTATATTTCTTCCTCTTAATGATATTAAAAATCTATGAATCTTGTGTTCCCTTATGTCCCATATTCCTCCTTTGGCTTTGATGACCTCTATAATTTTTTCTCTTTACTTTTTCCACTAAGATTTGACTAAATTTATCATCATTGGATTCTTCTTCATTGAGGCCATGACCATAAATATTCTCTCGGGAGGAGGTTATTGGATGAGAAAAACTACCTAGGATAAATCTTTTCTTACTGCCATATTCCATTCCCCATGATCATTGATCAAAACCAAACCATCTAGAACATAAAATTCATTACCGAGGTCTAGAGTTAGAGTTATTGTTCTAATTCATGGAATAATAAATGCATTCATCTAGCCCTAGTATGGAATTGAGATGTCCATAATTGGTCTTTATTGAGATATATGGTTAAAAGTACCTACTATGCTTATTTCCTTCATTGACGCCTCCTATTTAAAATCAAATCCAATTCAAATTTCCTCTAAATTATATTAAACCATTGGGATGGTTGTCTTATGGTACGAAAAACCTCATGAATTCTCCCTCTCAAACCCCTTGGCCCTACAAAAAATCACCAATTTGATCATGATCTTTCGACCATGCACTAAAAATGTGAATCAAACCATTTTCATGAAGATATTTTTTATTAACCATGCCAAAATTAATCATTTGGATTTGATTATTAGTCACACATCATTGTAATAAAACCAATAGCACTAATATCTAATATGAAGAACAAAAATGAACCCCTGACTTAGAGACAACAAGATTATGATAATAGAACTCTTCCATAACTGCAATCCAAATATATTCTCTTCACTATCATGAAACATTGACTTAGTCATATATTTTTTCGGGAGATATTGAAATTTCATTAGTTTTTAAAAGATAAAATTTTGGAGATAGTATAAGTGATAAGAAACACCGAACCGAAAATGTCAATTTTTATTAAAATACAACAATGGAAAAATAGATATTAAATTTGAAGGTATGAATAAGATTAAATAAATTATTAAATATATATGTCTTATATTTATTTGTAAATTCCTTGTAATTACTACCCAAAACTTGGAAATGTTCTTTTGTTATTCAAAATATGTTTTTATCCAATATTATTTTTATTTCTTTATTTCAAATATATATATAATAATTACTTATAGAACATTTAAGAAAATATAAATTTATAAAATTATCATTTTTTGTCATATCTTAATACCTTGTTTAACATAGAGTGAATATTTGGGATTTTTCAAAAAAATTGTTGAATTTTCAATGAATATTGAAACTGAAATATTTTTTAGTATAATTGTCATTAATTTTGATAAATTAAAAAATTTAAAAAACATAGATTAAAAATGACTATTTTTTAAAATTAATATAAGTATTATTTAATTATATTTAATCAAATAAATTACATTTAAATCATCTTTATTATGGATTTTAGAATCAGTTTACAATTTTTCAAAAAATGCATATTTATGAAAAAAATTCTAAAATGAAAATTTTTAGGTCTATTATAATTAATTAAAATAAATCATAGTGAAAAATTATTTATGATAAAACATTAAATTATATATCTATAGGTATTAGTTTAAATTCTTATAATGAATATTTCTAATTGTATTATTAATGATAAATCGTATTTTCCTTGAAGGAGAGAATTTTTCCGAAAATGAGATTTTATCATAGTTTTTGTGTTTTATATTGAATCACATTCTTCAAAATATTTTAATTGGTTTTGATAAAATAAATTCCATATTTTAAATCATCGTAATTAATATTTTGTAATAATTTCAATATAACATCGGCACATTATGAATAGAAACTGTATGATATATTTATTATGATGGTAAAAGGAAAATATGTTAATGGTAAAAATATTTTATCAATTGATAGAAAATAATTATAATAATAAGTATAACTATCTATAGTTTCATTTCAATATAATACTGATTATATTTTCTGTTTATTTATAAATAGTTATGAGTATATTTTTATTAAAAAGTATATTATGATATGATAAAAGTAAAATTGTATTTTTTTGTAAAAAAATAAGACTTTTTTATGAATTTATTAATTTTAAATAATTTATATTTTAATAAAATAAATATATTAAATAATTTTTACTATATATAAATTATATTAAAATCTTTTTATTTTCAAATATAATTTTTATAAGGTATTGAAAACATTTAATATCATGAAATCCATCATTTCTCATTTAATGTATATTCTAATTTGAATGTGAATACTCAAATTATTAAAAAATTATACTGAAAAAATAAATATTATTTTTTCAATCATCAAGTCATCATTAACTAATAGGAAATTTTCATAATTCTATGAGATGGAAACGTTTTCAGTTAAAAATTAAATACGGTATAAATATATGGGGTTTATTATGACATTATAATGACCCAAAAGTGATGTAATAAATTCTATAAATGGGGCAGCAGACAAAATATATGTTTCACATTAAAAATAATCTAATTTTTAACTTATTTTATAAATTTTATAATTCCATTATGATTCCTCCAAAATCTATATTATATTTTATGTTTTTAAGATAATTTTTTTAGGAATGTGACTCACATCTACATCACCAAGGGTAATATTTTAATGAATTATTCCATTGAATGTACAAAAAAATTTTGATCTCATCCCCTTTGGTAAAAAAACTGGAAAATTGGGAAGGTTTGTGTTTTTCATTATTATATTATATAGATTGAAAAAACCTATCTTTGGGAAATAAATAAAAACACTCTTATATTTTCCAATATAATATACCCAATAATTCATTTGAATTCTCTCAAAATACTAGATCATGTCCTTAGTGATCATTCTCAGTTCTAGAGTCCCCACAAGGTTCCCCTATTCTCTTAAGGATCTCCTTCCAATCTTTTGTAATCACCCTCAAATTTTAATATTGTTCTTGTTTGGGTATGTTTTTAAACATCCATAATACTTCCCTTTTGATTTCCATGTGAGTATAGTAACCAATAACATTCATTAATACATCCCATGAACCATAATGTACAGCTATTATGGTTCCAAAATTGCCATGTGATTTTCGACACAAAACTTGGGAGACTTCTCTATTTTATTTTAAATTCATGAACCTATATTTTATTTATACTTTTAATTAAAAAATTTATTGTCTCCATAACCTTATAATGGTCCCTTTATAGTTCAATTTATTTGTAACAATGATAGATAATTTTTCCACTATCATTATAACATTTACCTTAGCCATAAATATAGAAAAATCTTATCTATCTATTATTTCATTAAAGAACCTTCATCATATTTAGAATTTATTACCATAATTTTTTTATCATTATATGAACATATAATGATCCCTATACTATCCAATTTAATTTCATCTAATGATAGATCATTTATTTCATCTCAGTGTATTATTTACTGAAGTCGTTACTATGATGAAATCCTCTAATTCACTTCTTTATTCAAGCATCTTCATTTTCTTATGCATTTTAACTCTAAATACTAATTTTGAGATATGATATTCCATATCCCTCTTACTTCCCTTAGGTTTTTTAAATGATGATAGACCCATTTCAATCCCATTTACCCCTCCCATGAACATTTCTGTTCCCCCGTTATGCTATTAAAATTTCATTGTGATTTTCTGTGTCAAACAATTTTGTAGTGATTACACATACCCATTTACAGTCAAGGATGTTGAAATATATACACATATAAATGTTTTTATGGGGACTTATATATATTTTACTCAATCTATTTTATCATGGGATTTAATGTGATGGAATTTACTCATATTTATATGATATATCTGTCAAACTTATCCATATACAAGATATGATTTTGAGGGTTGTTCACATATAGAACATCAATGGATTTGGTAACGTTTTATTCTCATGAAATTTAACCTATAATGTATATGAGTTTATCCTATGCACATTATGTTATTATTTCTGGTTGTTTAACGTTGAATTATGCATGTGATGACATTTTTATAGTTTTTTTCACTTTTCCTTGTTGCCTTTAGGTTATCACGCTATATCATGTCTCATTGCTCATGTTTATAATCCTCACCTTTTTTATGATCCACATAAATCAATATTTTATAACATGTAATATTTTCTTCAAATTATTATTATTTTATATCCCCTCACTAATTTTTATATATTTCCACTTTATTATGCAAATCCCCGTGTTATCCCATGCAATTTGAGAGGGACAGATATTTTTAAGAGAATGTTGTGGATGTTTTCCATAATTTATGTATAACCTATGTTCATGAAGATTTTTTATGTACCTAATTACCAGTGAAACTAGACTTATTGATCTTATAGGCTGTATAATATGTAATCTTATGTATAAATCATTTATTAATGGGTAATAATTACATTGGATTTCATAGTTCATATCAGATAAATTTATATTTAGTTGTAGGAAATGGATTAGAAAACATTTTTTGAAACTATATAGATAACACTAAAAATATGAATACATCCCTAATTTTATGTAAATTTTAGATAAATTTGTTTCCAGGAAAATACATCCTTTTGGGTATGCTATAATGGGATGTGGCTTTATAGGAGATGTACCAAGGACTGAAACCCAGAAATAGTTCATTTAGCTAAACTCGATCAGGAACTGATGACATAAAATAATCCTTATGGCAAAACTTTTTTTACACTCCCATGAGATATTATTTGCTAAATTCACGAAATACTTATGAATCATAATTAGGAATAAAAATTACATAACATTTTATGTTAGGAAAATGATCATAGATAAAAATGATTGATACTTGTAATGCATATATTAAATAAATACGTGTCATTTATATGTTATCAAATTAATGTAATTTTCTTCTTGTTTATTTATTTAATATTTTAAAATTACTCATCCAAAATTTTCACATTATTCAAGACAATTTCTGTAAGGAATATGATTCGATTCAACCACCAATATGATGAGAAATTTGATGACTATCCAAATAAAATGCCTAACATGATGAGATACCAAGCAAGGCATATAGTGATTCTTCCAAACCATCTTTTAAAAATTACAATTAATAACTAAAAAATATATTAATGTAATAATACAATAAGTAAAAAAAGGATGATTTATCAAGTTAGTTTATCTAATAAATGTGATAAAGGACAAATAATTCACTTTTTTCATGAAAAAAATGTGTAAAGTGGCACCAAGGGAAAAACCATAATTAAAATAGAATGTGTATTAATTAAGGAAAAATTTGGCAGGAGATATTGAGATTCCAAAAAAATGCAGAGTTTGATAGATGGGAATAAATTAAATCACACGACACTGATTTTTATTAATTTTCTTATGTATGGAGAATCTGGGCATTAACCGAGTCAATTCCCTCATCCATGGTTTAAATCATAAACAAATGAAGGACATGTGATTTATAAATCATAGAAATGTATGGATTTAAGTGCTTATGTATTATTATTTACGAATAATGTTGTAGAATTAGTATATCAATGAAATTTTGGATATCAGTATAAGGAAATATCTATGTATTCTTCAAAATTATTTTTTCATTAAGTAAATGAATCATATCTGGAATGGTTCTGATAACATATAAAAGGGATAAGGTTTTATTTTGGAAAACGCATGATAAAGGTATTGAAAAACATTAATATGTGTTTTTTGTTGGGATAAAACAAAAAATCATTAGAATGATATTTATATGTTTAATATTATGTTAAAAATAATTTATATGACTTTTGATGATTTATGTAATGGATGTTAAGCATGATTAATGATATTTTGGGAAAAATATTTCAAGATCAACTATTTTATATTTTTATGTTATTAATGATATGTCGATATATTTTTTATTGGGTTGAGGTATATATATTTACCCATTAGGTTTAATATATTGTATTATTTAAAAATAATACTCATTTATTTTTTCAGGTTTAAACTGAGGGGTATGAGACAACATTTGAGGATAAAACATTCATTATTGTTATGTTTATTTGTGTTGTTTTTGATATAGGAGTTTTTATTTATGTAATGATTTGTGATAAGGAATTGAAATTTTTTATGGAATTTTGTATATCAGTGTATTTTGGTTTATTAATTTTTTGAATCATCATACATTATGTGAACCATTAATTATTTACAAAATATAGAAAGAATATATTATTATTAATTGATGAATTATTTTATTTATTATATATTTATTCTCTTGCTTTATGAATAAATAATTAATAATGAGTTATCAAAATTTGGAAAAAATATTTGATTATAGTGGATATTTATTATGTATGAAATTATACATATTAATAAATAATATTTTATTATGTTCCAGATCAAGATGTTAATATAATTACATTATTTACATGTATATATTTTCACTTCCCACTAATGTTCTCATACTTTTAATTATTGTTATGTGATCACCTTTATGGTTCCATTTCTCTCTTCTCATGTGAATGTTTTACTAACACTTTCTATGTTGTCAGTTTCAGATCAAAATAATTACAGGTATCATAAAATTTCATTCCAAGATCATGATAAAATATTGGGGAACCTATTTATTAATTTTTTTTAACAATGTCATTCCATGAGTTTTGAAATGAGAAAATTATTTCTATATTTTATGCAATACGCAACATCGATCCCAAAACAAATGATGATTTTTTAAATCAAGAATTCGAAAAATTGATTCTAATTTGGTAGGTCTGGATAATATGAAATAATTATATATATATATATATATATATATATATATTTCTTGAATGTATTGATAACTTTATAGTCAATTATCACTCAATTTTTGGTAATGTCTTTTTGATCATCAATGTATTTTTCATAAAATATGATTTTTATTTCTTTTTGTGAAATATTAAAATATAATAAATAATTATAAATAATTTAGAATGTGAATTTAAATTTTTTACTCTATCTTTTATGTTAGTTAATCACTATAAACAAATGGATAAATTTTGGGCTTTTAAGAAAAATAGTGATATTTCATTGAATAATAAAAAATTCACTTTTTTGTTTAAAGCACCATTTCATTTGGTAAATTAATAAAATTAAAGAAAAAATTATTAAATTAATTTTATATAAAATTACCGTTTGTTTTCTTGAGTAATATAAAATATGAATTATTACATTTAAATAATCTTGATATCAGATTTTAGAGACAGTTTATTTTTAGGCATAAATTTCCTTCTTCTAAAATCTTTTTTAAAATAATTTTTTTTATCAATTATCATTAATTCAAAACCCTTAAATAAGAATGATTAAAATTAATTTTTCATATGAAATATTTATATTTTTGAATTTAAATTCATATGATTATGATTACTGGTAATATAGTTAAAGTAAAATCATCATTCCCTTGAAAATATTTTTTTTTCTTGAAAATCACCTTTAATCAAGCCTGTGAGTTTTATATTATATGAAATTATTCCGCATGTGTTAATTGAATTGGATAATTTTAATTCCACATTTGGTATAATAATATTTAAAATAATGTAATATAGTCCACTAAATTTTTGAATAGGATAAGTAGAAACTGTAGTAAAAATATATTACCACGGTAAAAGGAAAAAATGTTAAGTGTAAAAAAATTAACAAGGAAAAAAAGTAACCCTAATAAATATTATTTTGTATAATTTCATTTCAATATAATAATAATTATATTATATTTGTTTAATAGTAAATAATTATAAAATTATTTTTATAAAAAATACTATATTTTGATATGATCAAATGATAAGAGTGTTTTTAAAAATTAAAATTAATAATTTCTATTGTGAATAATTCATGAATATTTAAAAAACTATTATATAATTTTTACTAAATAAAAAAATATAATATAATTCATATGCGGTCAAATGTAATTTTTAAAGGGCTCAAAAACAATTTTTATCAAACAAATTACACATCATTTGTTAATAAATGTTGTTTCATTTTTTATTGTGGAAATTTAAATATTTCAAAAGCTATATAGATAAAATAAATATTATTTTTTAATAATAGCTTCTAAATAAATCAATTTTTTATTTTTTTTATTTTCTTAAGAAATCGAGTTTTTAATTATAAATTAAATATGATATAAATAAGGAGTGGGTATTATGATGTCATAATGACCCAAAAGTATTGTAATAAATGTTATAAAATGGGTATATGAAAAAATATAATATTAACTACTAAAAAATTTTATTTTTAGGTTCTATGATCTATTTCTTAAATCGATTATGAATCCTCCAAAACCCCTATTATATATTTAAATTATAAAATGACTTCTTCCAGAACATGACTCACTTCCACTTCCCAAATTGTAATATTTTAATGAATTTGTCCCTTGGACCTGTAAAATTGTAAAAACCTCTCCTATTTGGTCGGAAATATGGTAATATACTATGGTAAGATTTGTGGTTTTGTTTATTATTTTTACAGAGTCCAAAACCTTTGTATGGGAAATAATAAAGAACTCCCCTTTCTATTCCAATATAATCCGACCCAATATACAATTCATATTCAATAAAAATCAACGTATAACATACTTAATCTATTCTACCATCTATAAATTACTCCCATAGTGACCCCAATATCTCAAGAATCTCATTCCAATATTTTGGAAGCCCCCTTTAAAGGTATGGTATCTCCCTACATTTATTTTATTCTAGGACCATTTTTATGATATGCTTATTATTATCACTTATTTATTGTTTGGTATCTTTTTATAAATAAATATTGCTAAAAACAATTATTCTCATGCGATTTTCGGATCAAAAACTGAGGGTCATCTCCTCCTACTTATCAATTAAAGAAACATCGATATATTTACACTTATAAAATTAAATTTTTATGTTTACATGATGTTATAAATATAACTCTTATTTTTCAATTGATTTACAAGAAATTTAATGTCATTTATCCCCTCCCATTATAGAATACACAAAATCAATTATTATAGCTAAAGCTTCTCCCTATGATTTTCAATTCAAGAAAATTCATTATATTTAGCCTTTTAGATTTCAATTTCTTAAGTTTCCAAGACCTTAAAAATATCCCTCCACATTCCAAAATATATACTAATAATGATAGTTCATTTATCCCTTCATATTATACATTTAACTTATATCATTAGTATGAAAAAATTCCCCATATTCTGTTTATTCAAGAATATTTATTCCATTATTCATTTAATCTCTAATTAATGATGTTCTGATATGATTTTTTCATATACACATTACATCAATTATTATTTATAAATTATGGTAGTCATGTTTCACTTTCATTAATCCCTGTAATGAACGTTTATGTTCCCTCATTACACTGCAAAAATATCATTATGATTTTACATGCTACGTAATTCGGTATTGAATATGCATACGCATTCCCAATCAAGGTTAATCACATTTATAAACATATACACATTTTACATGAGAAATACAAGTATTAAATCACACCCCAATATCATGGGATTATATTATATGGAATTTTTTCCTATATATATGATCTATGTGGAACCTTTATGCATGTAAATGATATTATTATGATAGATTCACCCTGATAGCTGTCCAATGCAATGAGAAAAATTTTAGTCTCATTAGATTCATTGTATAGTGTATAAGAGGTTATCCTAAACACATTCTGTGATGTTTTAATGGTTTTTAACCATGAAATATGGTTACGATTCCATGTTTAATGTTATTTCAACTTTCTCATGTTTTCTTTTATGTTATCATTCTATGTAATGTGTTCATATTTCTATTTCTGATCATCACAACAATTGTGTTCCATTTAAATTCCTATTATATAACATCTAATACATTAATAATTTTTTTCTTATTTTATATTTCTTTAATGGGATTTATTGATCACCCCTTTTTATGTACACCCCTAGGTTATCCCATGCTGTTTTCGAGGACCGTTGATTTCTAAAAGGATTTTAAGGAATATTTCAATAATGTTGTAGTATCCCATGTTCAATATGTTAATCTAGGTACCTAATTCTAAGATAAACAAGAATTTTCGATCTTACAAGATTTATTATGTGTAATATTATATAATAAATTATTATTTAATGTGTAATGAATACATGGGATAACATATATATGATAGAAAATAAATTTTTTTCTACCGTCAAAACGTAAATAGTGACTAATGATCTTATGTAGGATTAAAATAATTGAAGGATTTTGAAATGGAAGATGGAGTTATATAAAACTAAACCAATGTTTCATGGTCATAAAATTCCATTATATTTAAAACTTGTAAGACCACGTAATTAAGTAGATGTTGGATCCATCACATATACGAATAACACTCGACCAGGATAGGGTCAAATCATTCCCTAATGCAAAACAAAGCATAATTTTCCTAGAGTTGAGGTATCATAATGGATTGAATTCCTATAATCCCAATGAACCAAAAATAAACCAGTTGAGTGAATCAACCATAGTGTGATGTTGTCTGTTGTTATTCAACACAATCTGATTTATAAGGGAAGAAACATATGTGAACTCCACAAATGGGGTGATAGTTGTTGGAAAAAATCGATCAATACTGGAACATTAGGTCAAATAATAATATTAGGGAAGGTAGGAAGGAAATATGGGATATGAATGGGGATAAAGGAATGAGGTTGAGCCCCTGTGGAAGATGAAAAAATTATGTCCCCGTACCTAGGGGTGGGACCAAAGCAACCAACGTCATCACCTAGGTCAGAGAAGATGTTTTCCTCATTGTGTTCTTGAGGCAGTCTCTTTAGTAATGTCTCGAAAAAGGATGTCACTTAACCACTCCCTCGTACCTGGTCAGTCTTGTGGACTCAAGCATTCTTCTATACACATTAAAGGATTCTGACAAGTAGTGACGGTGTAAGGGTGGTATAGTGGGGATCCTATACCCTCATGTTTGACCAACATAAAAGATACAACCAATAACCAAGAACAACAAAAATATGATATACTAAATTAAAATAAATATACTTTTGAAAAAACTAATAATATATAAATAGTAAAAGACACGGATAACTAAACAGTATAGTAGATATTACCAAAATCTTCTAAGGAAGTGTTATTACATGATGCATTGAACAGTGATTCAAAAGGAGAATAGAGTAATTGGAACTGAATCATGATATACCAAAGTAAAAAATGATCATTAGTTAATCCATAGTATCATGTTCTCTTGCATGATCCATTTCTCTTAAGATCTATCTAAACAAATACATTACAAAAAACTGTAGAAGGGTTATTCCCATGTCATGCCTATAGGTAGACATTCTTCTTCGGATCCATTTGTGGCCTGAGTACGGTGTGAGATGAAATTTTAGAGGGACACCACCAACAGTGTCTATGTGTAATCTGATTAGATGCACATAACTAAATAGTGTATACATACAATAAGAACAATAAAACAATGAAGAATAAATATCCAACTACCCATCCATGTTCCTAAGGGACACAATACAACTATACCTACTTCTGATCATTTTAAAAAGGAATGTCAGAACAATCACTTTATATATATATATATAATATTGATATAGTATAGTTTATATATTGAATCCAACTATATGGTACAAATTTGTGCCGATTCTTCATGCCCATATTCTTGTAATACTATTGATGGACTAGAATGGGACATAACTCATAGGCATCTTTATCAAGTCTACAAACCTAAAATTTCACATAATATTGTACATGACTTATATCTCAATAGAGCGAGAGATATCATTCCGACCACTCCGGATAGAGAGTGGGCACGCCATGGAAACACTCTAAGATAGATCATGGCACTCAAAATCTCATCTCTATTATTTCTCAATAGGGAGATTCACCATGATCAACACTTTATTTTAGGTATTGTGAGCCTTCGTGCTCTACAAAACCCTTAACATCATACACAACCATTATAAAGGTGTATTAAAAAAATTACTTGCTTGAGGCTTTACCATCCATCCATTAATTTTATATAGATTATATACATATTAGATACATATTAATGTAATGAATATTAAGGCACAACCTGTTTTGTATTTTATTTACAATGTCAATTTCCAAATAAATTTGTGACGTCCAAGCCCCTGATACCACATAATGGGTCCCCTGAGCCTAGTGGTCCACATGGTCTCAAGTGCATCTCTTTAAATTCTTGAGGATATCGACTAGTAGTGAGGTCCTAGGGTGTGTATGTGGGAAGAATATGCCCTCATTAGCAGAGTGTATTACAACAGAAGTATTAAAAATGAAAAATGAATAGCGGAAGAAACATTATGAAATAGAGAAAGAAATATAAGTAAACCTCTAAAGCAATGTGATGCAATAGACAAATGAGAATAATAATAATTGTACAAATTGGAACAATGATGATGTAATGTCATGTTACTAGAAAATTTAAATGCATGGATACAAGTCAATACGAATAACATGTTCCACAAAGTAAAAGAAAACAAGGCTACTCCAACCATCTGGAGATCCAACTTGGTCATCACATATCATGATTCATCCTAAATAGCAAGTAATCACGTGTTTGAATCGTTGTATTTCCTTTTTTCAACACCATCAACAAAGTAATCTACTCCGGGTACCAGAAAACACCTAGATAGTGTGTGAGATAAATCTCAGTGGGCCACCACCAATGGAATCTATAACATATGACCTGAGAAATGGAATATGGTAGTGTGTAGGAATGCATATATAAGTAAAGAAATTAGTACAATATAACTAAATACCCATGTTTCTACTTCATCTCTTGGATGTTGTATGAATGTGTAACTATTTAATTAGTTAAGTAGTTACAATTTAATGTTAATTGGTTGTGTGATGCATATCTAGCATGGACATCACCTCGTGAGAGTATAAGTAGTGAAGCTCCCAAGACATAATAAGGAAACTTGAAAATGATTACCAGTGAGGGGGTTCTAGGGTAACTACCAAGATAACATAGAGCTCATGGATTGCAACTCATGATCACCTGATTCCATCTAAGGGGTAAGAGTGTAATCTAAGGAGCATAATCCAAGTAATTACACAATAATGCACCTACCGAGCTCATGATCATCGTCAAAGGTAAAATGGGTTAAAGTAAGGATAGGGCCCTGTGGGCTTTCACCATGGAACCAACTAGTCAAATCTGGATCTATGGATTGTACCCTATGTAAATTAAACTATGGTAGTATATTGGGAATCCGAGTAATATACAGGAACCATAGTCTAGGTGGGTATCAATCTAATCAAAATAAATCCTTGAATCAAAATGGGGTTCTTGAGATGCATGGAATTCCCCAATCAGAATCCCAAGAAATCTCGTGTCAGCCCATTCCAATTTGATATGTAATCATATAGTCATTCATTAGGATCAATAATTTTTTTCCATTCGCTTGTATAGGCTATATATTGTTGAAACTGTTTAATCATGTCTTTATTAACCATTAAGGAATATTCAATTATTTATGTTCACTCTCCAACCTTCCATCAACATGTAAATGGGTGTGATAAACATGTAATATTTATTAAAACTCTTTCAATAAAGAAATGTTATATACATATTATACATGCCATTTCGCATTTCACATTTAATAATAATTTTAAATCACATACCATAGGTGGGTCAAGTGTTGAGCATGTATGGTACCAGCCATTTTGGACTTCTCTTTAATAACAAGTCATTTTTTATAAGAAGACTCAGCTTTAGGATGGTCATGGAAGGGAACACTCGAACAACGGCTTAAATGTGCCAAAACACTAAAAACAAAAATATGGCGTAAGCTTTGACATGGAGAAGATTGATTTGTGGGTGTAACCACTAACAACCAGTCACATATTTGGAAAGAGAATAACCATAAAATTGAATAAAGTATAATCATGACCTTTAAATTTAAGAAAAGGCTTTTGAGGAAATCAGCGAGGACCACAAAATCATTCCAAAATCAACAAACATTAGGGATAAGTTATCGAACACCTTAATTAGGGTGGTATGATCCTTCTCCTTTGGTATTGGACCTTGGTTTGCCTCAAATTATAGTATACCTATGAACAAGTGAAAAAAAAATCACATGACAATATCTAGGTTGAGATCAAGAGAGAAGTAGAATTGCAAAAGAGGACTCGAGAACTTACTGTTGCACATCCTACATGATGAATGGATTCACAATCGGAAGTCAGCTAAAGGATATCTCTTGACCCCTATATTTGGCCATCAAAAAGCTCCCAAAAGTGTGAAAAAGGAGGAAAATCCCACTGGTTATCAGATTAGGAATGAAGGGTTTTCCTAATAGATCATTAAGGGAAAACTGAAAATTTACCCAAAAATTTATCTTCTGTATGGTTTTTCATAATGGTTTGTTAAACCATGTGCAAACTGTGCGATATGGCTCTACCCAAATGGATTGGCCACACTATTTGATTATACTATCTACAAGCCATGTCTGGGTACCTCGTAAGAAGGGTAATTCATACGGTTAGGTCGCATGGTCATGTGCCTACCATGTGATGCGGATCTATCTGAAAAAACACCATTAATGCGGTTAGGTGAACCGTGTGGAATTCATCCTAGTTTACTCTAAACTATGAACCAAGCCTTTTTCAATGAAAATATGGGTCCCGAGCTCCAAAAAATCCCCAAACATTCTTGGAACATTTAGTAACTCATAAGGAATCCATATTACATCCAAATTTATGATTTAGACTGAAAATTAAAGGAATCATTCCTTAGTGAAAAAATGATTTTTTACAGTCTTTCCTCCTTAAAAGAACTCACCACTAAGTTCTCCTTCTATGTGTAAAGAAAAACTGTTTGAGAACAACTCTGGCCATTGGGAACGTATGTCAGATTTTCTCTCCCAAGTCTCATCCTGTACTCACTTGTGTTGCCATAGCAACAATAAAAGAGGGGAAGATTTTCCTCAAAAAGCTTTCAAACATTAGTCAAGGATGTGTATTTGATATTCATCAAATATATCATCATCATCTAACCCTACTTCCTTGAGATCAATGGTATGAGGCAAGTTTTCAAGATATTGGAAAAGCTATGAGACTTGAAATATGTTAGGAATGGAACGATACCTCTGAGGTAGTAGCAACTAATATGAAACTGGTCTTTCTCTCTCTAGAGTCTCTAACGGACCAATGTAACGAGGCAAAAACATTCCCTTCTTTATTCACTCTTTATGACCTATCCTAGGAGATACTAGAAGAAATACTTGATACCCAACTTTGAACTCAAGAGGTCGCAGATGGAAATCGGCATAACATTTCTATGTACAGTGAGAAGTTTTCAAATTCTTCTTGATTAGCTGGACTAGTTCTAAAGTCTCCTGAACAAGACAAAGACCTAGTAGGGATGCCTCACCTACCTCCAACCCACACAAGGGTGTACAAAATGGCCTACCATATATGGACTCCAAAGGATCCATCTTAATTGACAATTAATAATTATTATTATAAGTGAACTTAATGATATTGATATTCTTATTACAAGAACCACCAAAAGCAAGGACACATGCTTGGAGCATATCCTCTACAACCTATATTGTTTTTATCAATTGACCATCTGTTTGAGGGTGAAAATTTGTGCTTAGTAGAAACTGATTCCCCGTATATTTCTTCCTCCGTTTACAAAACTGTGAAGTGAAATGATCATCTCTATATGAAATGATATTACATGGAAGCATGTGCAATGGTATAATCTCAAAGACATATAGTATTCCCATTTCATCAACTTGGAAAGTCACCTGAATAGGAATGAGGAGGAATGATTTTTGTAGTCTGTATATGACTACCTATATAGCATCTCTCACCCTCGATGACCTAGGTATGTCGACTAAGAAGTCCATATTAACATCATCCCATTTTTAGTCAGGGACTGGATGTGTCTGTAACAAACCTACATGTCTTTGCTACTACGCCTTCACATTCTAACGGGTGAAACACCTAGTGATGAAGCCAACCATATGATGTTTCATTATAGGCCACCAATACTGGTATCGCATATCTCAATAAATCTTCAAGATTCCTGGATGAACATTCCATTGAAAAGCATGTCACTCTTTCATCAACTACTCTATCATATCTATAGAAACCTAGCTACTTCCACATAGATGCAGGATGTTGTCTATATCCATAGAAAAATATGTAGGTGGGTTATCTTCTGATATACTCTAATATAGAACCAACCCACCTGGATTTGAAAACTATCTACTCTTCACATTTTCAAGAAGGATATAGGTAACCATTAAGGCCGAGAGGTATGACTATTCACGATTGTTATAAACTTCTTGAAGATGTTCAGATAAAATTTTCATTAACTTTCATTCATCATTGATTTCATGAATGTCATGCGTTTTTTTTTCTGAATTTACACATTAGTGACAACATTTTCCCATCGAGGCATATAGGATTGATCAAAATCATTGGATGGAAGATATTTGACCCATTTCCACTATTTGAGGTTCATTTAACCCTGGGAAAAGATATACATGAGGTTATTGTGATCTATATACACCACAAAGAACACAACCTATAGATAATGTCTCTGACAACCTAAGTCATGGATAACTATTGTTAGCTCTAGGTCATGCATTGGTTGATTTCACTTGTGGGACCTCAACTACCGAGATCCATATGAAATGACTTTGACTTCCTACATCAACACTTATCCAAAGAAAAATGATTGATACATCACGGAAGACGATATATCCTTTACCTAGTTGTGGAAGAATCATAATCAGTGATGAGACTCCTAAAAGGCTTTCTAGAATGGTTATCACCACCCGAACTAAACACACATTTTAAAGTCTATTAATGGGTGAATCAATATATCATATGTCTTGTATGAAAATCATATAATATCCAACTAGCCCTATGAAACTCATGATATGAAATTGATTTTATGGCTGCTCCCAAGAAACTACAACACTATTCTTTCTACATTTAACAAATACTCTTGATTATGAGATATTATGTCCTAAGAAGTGGACCATGTTAATCCAAAAGTCACACATATCATTCTTTTCTTGAAGCTGATTCACTCTCATTGTACTCAAAATGATCTCATGATTTTTGGCACGATTGTTAGAAGTGTGAGAATACACAAAGATTTAATCCTCAAAGACTACAAAAAATGCTCCCAAATATGGGTGAAGAGAACTATTCATCCAGGCCCTGAAAATAGTGGGAGCATTCATATGACCGAAATACATGACAATACACTCATACAGACTATACCTGCTATAGAAAGTTGTAAGAGGTATGTATGATGGTCTGACTCTCACCTAATGATAACACAATCTCATGTCAATCTTAGAGAACACCATTCCTCCTCAGAGCTAGTCAAATAGATAATCCATTTGACAAATTGGATATCGATTATTGACCATAATCTGGTGTAACATTATGTAATCCATGCATGAATGAATAGTTCAATCAACCTTAGAAAAAAGCTTCGATGAACCCCCAGAGGATGTACAAGGTCGTATACAGCCTTTGGTATTTAAATCCTCTATCTACCACTTGATCTCATGAAGCTCAGTAGAAGCCATCATGTATGGAAGAATGGAAAATACATATGCTCCTGGAACAAGATAAATTGTAAAATCTACCTTTTTCTCATGATGAAATCCATAAAAGTCATCAGTAAAGAATTCCCTAAAATTAACAACAACTGGAGTGAAATCAGATTGAAGAAAACCCAAATCTTCCATGAAAATATTTCTAATATAGTCTCTCACATAACCTAGACCATGATTCTTAGGTCTATCTCTCCTATCCTAGACATCCCACAAATCTTTAAAAATGTTACTACATCATTCTAGTGATGTAATAGAAACTTTTCAGCGATTAAAATGTAGAAAGGTATGATTTTTGACTAACCAGTCCATCCCGAGAATGACATAGAATCCTTTCATCTCAAGAACTAAGGGATTCCACAAGAAAGAGAAACTTCATAACTCAAGGGGACAATCCCTTCACTATTGTATGACCTCTGCCTATATTCCCAATGGTTTATTGAGGGTCATTGCATCATAGTGATACTATATCTCAAGTCTGAGACATTCCACAATAGATAATAAAATAAAATAGTTTGAAGCACCTGTATCAGACAAAGTAGAGACAATAGTAGATTATAGTAGAATAGTGCATTGTAATATAGATTGTCCTGTAGCCTGATCCTTAGGTCTGAACTGTAAACCATTCAATTGACATAATCCATGGCCATGTCTAGCAGATGTAATACCATGATCATGACTACTCTACTGGTGTTGTTGGTGAGCAGGGTTTGGATGACTATGACAACAACCTCCTCCTGATACAAAACTCTCCGTGCTACTCTAACATCCTACCTAACATGGCAAAAAGTAACTCGCTTCAGTAGGTGGAGAGGATTTGAATCCTTTTCCACTAGAAGCTATTGGTAATTTCATGTAGAAACACTGAAGATGACACATATAGATGCAATATTGTCACATCATAGGATCTCTATCATATTTGGGCTTCTTATTCCCTAGTATTCAACACTGATAAAACACCATAGAGCTATCAAACTGGATTCTCTGGTATCCACTACCCCTACAAGAATCCAAAAGGGAATGTTTCCTGCCTTTAGAAGAAATACTGGCAATACATGGTACTAATCCTTTAAACCCATTACTTGTTTCATCCATTAGGTTATGCTCAGTCATAATGACCTTATAAACTATTGACGGAAAATATAAATTAAAAAGGTATTCACCTATGTCGGATGTAATACTAGAGCACCTCCTCAAAACATCTAGCACATGAAATCTCATCACCTGCTAGAAGTGATGAAAAGTGAAATAAATCAGTGAAACTTGCCAAATGAATAACAACTGACGTAGAACCCATCTTGATGTGCATGAAATATCTGGATTTGTCATCTCTCAAAGCCTGAGGAATGAACTGATCATATAAGGAAGTTTGAAAAACAACTCATAACATACCCCGATGATGACCAGCCTGGGAAACCACATCCCACCAATGCTTGGCTTAATCCCAAAGAATTTATGTAGAAATATCGATTGCCTTCTCTAGAGAAGATTCCAGATTCTCAATGATAGATTGCATGGACTCTGCCCAAGACTCACATTCCTAAGGACTACCATCACCTGAAAAGTAGGAGGATTTTGCTACTCGAACATGCACGTCAGATCATCCAACATATGTGCAACTCATAGAGCTCCATGCATGGAATGAATCAGATGTAAGAAACTATCATGTAATTGAGCATAAGTTCTCAGATCAGGTGCAATAGGTAGATTCTCATGTGGTACTCTTGGAGGTATGACTGATGTCTCATGGCCCACCATGTTTAGAGAATGGACATCACCACCGTCTTTGTGAACTACACGAGGACGTTGTAGTATCATTGGTCTATAAATCCCATGAACACACCTCAGAACAACCATTAAAGTAGAAGATAACATCAAAAATAGATGATGAACATAATAAAACTCAAACCCCAAAGAAATAGTTCCCAAAATACCTTCTTAGATGGCTATGTATCGGTATGTGCTCAATTATATGTTTCTTGTCATGTTTCAGTTAATCTCATGGCTCACTCTATTACTTTCCATAAGCATTTCAAGGTGGGATAAGGATGTAGAAATAATTTATTTTATATATTAGGGTTCACTTTATAAGAATAGACATTTCCAATGAATCTGTTCCCATAAACCTATCACTAGAAATGACCCCCATTTATTTATAATATAATGGCTAGACTCAGTAAATTACACATCCCAACCCATGAGGGCCAGTACACCTAATGTATTGAGACTACAAACCACTAAATCATAACCAATAGTAATACATGTACAAAAAACTATCACCCAATCACTCAACAATCACAAACATATGAATAAATGAAATTAGTGAAATTCACTTATTTGGAATGGAAATATGCATGACATGTAAATTTTAAGTGATTGTTTTGATGCATGTATCAATGCTCCTTCACCTTATATCAACGGGATAATGATGGAAGAAATTCTCAAATAGAGTATCATCAACAACACCACATAGCATGTGTGTCACCCAATAGTGAAATAATATCAACTGTAATATGACAAATAGAACAACAATTGCATTATGGGTAACTTGGATTTTACCAAGAACATGGGTTGGTGATTCCCAAGCAGAGCTTGTGAAAAAATCCAAAGCATTCTTATTCTCCAATATATTTTATCCAAATAGTAAAACAATAATAGAAACCACCTTTGATATGTCTTTGTGATGTCCCAGACCTAGATTCCACTAAATAGGTGCCCCGATCCAGATGGGTCACATAGCCTCAAGCGCGTCTCCCAAAACACAAGAGGCAACCGACTGACATTGAGGTCCTCTAGTGTGTATGTGGGAAGTCTATTCCCTCATTAGTAGACCGTACCACAGTGGAAGGGTTATAAATGAATAATGAACAGAGGAAGAAACATAATTAAATAGCTGAAGCAATATATATAAATATTAGAATCAATATGATGCAATAGATAAATGAGAATAATAATAACTGTATCAACTGAAACAATGATGATGAAATGTTTTATCACTAGAAAAATAGAAAACAACGATACAAGACAATAGGCATAACATGTTCTATAATGTAAAATAAAACAAGTCTACACCATGAATCTTGAGATCCAACTTGGTCATTTTTTATCAATCTATATTCTAAATTGTAAGAAATCAAGTGTTTGAAGCTGTATGATTCCCTTTGTCAACACCATCTACTATGTAATCTACATCATTTACCAAATGGCACCTACAGAGATTCTGATATAAATCTCACTGGGCCACAACCAATAGTGCCTATAACACCTAACACGTGAAATGGAATATAATAGGGTGTAGGAATGAATATCTATGTTATTGAAGCCATATAATATAACTAAAATCCCAAGTACCTGCTCTATTCCTCAACTGGTGTTTAAAAATTTAACCAGTTCATTAATTAAGAAATTAACATTCAATGTTAATAGGTCATGGGAGGTATATCCATCACTGATATGACCTCATGATTGTATAAGTTGTAATGTTCCTAGGACAGTACAAGGCAACAAGAAAATCATATCCAGTGAGGGAGTTTTGGGGTAACAACATAGGTAACATAGAGAAAAAAAATTCTAACTCAGTAGTATCTGAGTCTAGTTAATGGGTGAGAATGTAATCCAAGGATTGTAATCAAATTTATTCCAAAAATAAGGTGCCTATAGAGTCAAAGGTGATTGACCAAGGTAAAATAGGGATAAGAAAGAAAAAACCTCAGAGGGCCTTCAACATGGCACCTACTAGTCAAAACTAGATCCAAGGAGTGTATCCATGGTGTCATGAAAAAATTTAACGGACCATACGGTTGTATATCAAGAATCCAAGGAATAGATGAGAATTAGAGTCTTGGTGGGTATCGACCAAAGAAAACGACATCCTTGAATCAGAATAGGGTTCCCAATACCGAAGCAATTATCCTCGTAGAATCCCATGGAAGCTCGAGTAATTCCATTCCTATTGGATATTTAATCATGTGATCATTCATTAGTTACAAGCATTGGCTTCCATTATTTTGGATAGGAAAAGTTACATTGGAACCTATTAATCAATTATTTGTTAACCTTTAAGCCATATTCAATTACATAGGATCACAATGCTACAATTCATCAACATGGAAAGTGGTGCTAAAGACATGTATCCTTTATTCAATCTCTTTTTATAAGTCCAAGATATATACTTAGTATACTATCCTGTATAGATTTCACATTTAATATTCATTTAAAATGACTTTCCTTTGGCGGGTCAAGTGGTGAGAAAAATGGTACATTCCATTATGAACATCTAATTATTAATAGGTCATTTATTATATGAAGACTCGCCTTCAGGAAGGTCAAAAAAGGGAACACTCTAATGGTGGCTTAAACGTTCCAAAACACTAAAAACCCAAATATATATTCACATTTGACATAGGGAAGATTGAGATGTAGGTGTAACCCCTATCAACTAATAACATATTTTTAAATATCATAACCATATGATTATATAAATTATAATTAGGGAATGTAAATTTAAGAAACAGATTATGATGAAATCAGTGGGCCCCACACAAACATTTCAAAATCAACGAACATTATGGATAAGTTATTGACCACCCATCTTAGGGTGGTATGATCCTTCTCTTCCGGTATCGGCCCTTGGTTTCCCTCAAATTGTGGTGGACCTAAAAAACGTGAAACATTCTCTTATAACAATATCTAGTTCGATATCAAGAGAAAAGAAGAACAACTAAAGAGGAATCGAGTACATACCATTGCACTTCCAACATGATGAACGAAAGCTTAATTGGATGTCAGATGAAGGAGATCTCTTGATCCCTATCATTGGCCTTAAAACTTTTCCAAAAAGGGTTAAAAGGGGGGTAAATCCAAATAGTTCTTGGATTAAGGAGGAAGGATTGGCTTAATAGATCATTGAGGGAAAAGCTGTAAACGTACCCAGAAATATAGAATGCACATGGTTTGTCCACCCAATTAGCGAAAACCAGTGAAGACCATGTTATACCACTCTTCTTGAACTAATTGGACACATGGTTTGTTCAAACCATTTGAAATCAATGCACAGATAACTCTGAAAATTAGATGTTCTCATGGTTAGGCCACACGGCATTGGGACAACCATGATAGGTCACTCTATCCCGAAAAACACCATCTGAACGGTTTACTCTAAACTATGTTCCAATCCTGTTTTCCTAAAAAGATGGCTTCTAGGTTATGAAAAAAACCCCGAACACCATCAAACCCATTACTAACTCATCAGGAATCCATATTAGGTCCAAAGTAATGAATTAGACTGAAAATTAAAGGATACATACCTGATTGAAAAAACAGGTTCATAAAAAATAATTTCATTTCGCATAAATAATTTCATAGGTCTCAAGAAAGGAGGCATGGTATCCCCATCCTAAGGGATCATTTCATTTAAAAACATTTGATTCATGTAGTGATATACATCCCAACATGCATTAAATATTTCATTTAAAACCAATCCATTATAATACCAAGGCATGATAGACCCACTTATTAGTCTCAAGAGTTAATTTAGGAGTGTCATAGCCATTTCATTTAAAGTATGGAACCATCTACAATAATCCATTCTATAAAAACAATATCATTTAACATAACCCAAACAAATTTTCCAAAACATAGGAAATTCATTTATAGGGCACAAATGTCATGGAAGATGTAATGGAAACATGGTACATGCCCACATGGGAAATTTATTGTGTAAGTAGACCAAACACCTATGAGGTTACTTAGGTTCAAATATTTACACATGTTTCAAGGGAATTACATTTAAATCAAAACCATATTATCATTGGGGACTTATGGTAAATTCGGGACAAATAGCCAAAACAGAAAATATCAAGGCGGCACACTGATGGTGAAGACATCCATGAAATGTGTGATTCCAAATCCACTAAAAATTACCAATTGAAAGGTGTCTATACATAATGATAAATTAGACAAGAAGAAATCAATGTAATTGAGATTCGATAAAAATTCATGTATATTGAGTGATTCCATAATTACCAAAAACTAAAACACAAAGGGAAATCGATGAGTCCACCGACCTGATGTTCATAGATGATGCGTCACTCAATAATGGGATATGATTTGAATGAGGTTGGATGAAATCAGAAAAATGTTATGACATCCTGAAAATTAGTAAAATGAGCCTATATCAAAATGGAATAATGTTTTCCAAGATCAACTCAGTTCTGATGCTCTGGTGAGTGAGTTTATCCAACCCATGGGCTATCCAACGCTTCCTTTGGATCAATGATAGGGTACCTGATGAAGATTTTGTTGAAGAACCTTTGTGGAGGATCTTTGAAGGCTTCATGAAAAAGGATTCACTACAAAGTGATGGTTAATGAATGGAAAATGAAAAAGAAATAATAGAATTAAATAGAATAAAAAGGTTCATTTCACTCCAAAAATTGCAACCACATAGTGTAGGTTCATGTTTTAAACCCGTGTTCATATAATGCATTAAAACAGAATCCATGATCAGAAAATTCCCCCACTTTCATGCGTCTCATCCCACACAATCACCGAGAAACAGTGCGGCCTACAGATTCCCTTGTATATATCTGCATAGTTTTGGTGAAACTGTGCAAAATGGGTTTCACGGTTTAAACAAACCGTTCAACCATATTCTACGGTCCATTAAAATAATTTTTGGGCTCTAAGAAATACCTAGATTCTCCAAAGACCATCATTAGGTATTAGAAAAAATTAACCATGATTACGAAGATGTTTAAAATTGAAAAAAAAAGATACATACCTTAGTTGAAAAGAAAAGTCATTACAACCCCCCCCCCCCCTCTTTATAGAAACTTGTCCATGAGATTTTCTTATAAGGGTAAATATGTGATTTCATCATAGAGTTCCAACCATAGAGATTGTATACCAGCTTCCTTCTCCCATGTCGCATCTTATACCTGACAGTTCTTCAACATCCCTTGTACAGGAGGAACATGCCTACCTTAGAGTTTCTTCACACTATAATCAACTATAAAAATGTGATACTCAGAAAATTAATCCCTTATATCAAATTCCATTTCATCCAGTTTAACAGAAAGTGTAATATATTGATTGTATCAGCAAAGTTGATATATATGGAAGATATCAGGTAGAAACCACCGTGGAAGTTCATGATAGTATGCCATGGGTCTGATCTACTTCATGACCTCAAAGGGTCCAATGATCCATGGTATAATATTACCCTAATTATGAATACATATATTAACCAACCTGGGAGAGACTATTAAGAAAACTAGGACTTTGACCATGAACTAAAGAGGTCATCAGTGTCTATTGGTATATGACAATTATATGAGATGAGTCGTCAACATGTGCTTTCTAATCTATCATACCTTTTCTATAATCTCTTGCATGAGATTTCATCAAATCACATCTTTCTCCCCTACCTTTATCCATCACATAGATGAGGGACAAGTCCTACTGTATATGTCGTGATTTGAAGAGATCTATATGGTATTCTAAAGGTTATTTTTATATGGAAATTCCATCATAGGAATGTGTTTCTCCCAAGAAGCACACATGTAAAGGATGCATTAACGAAGCATTTACTCTAGAAACTACATAGTACATTATGTCTTTTCCTTAGTATGTTTGTTATATGATGTTATCAGATGATCGAATATTCCCAAGGCCTCTTGTAAACCCTATAAGAAATTTTACGTGAAACGAGTGTCTCAATAAGAAATGATAGTATGACAACCTCCATGAATATGTACCACTTATTTGACGTACAAACTTCTTAGAATGTCTTCCATGAATGTCTCTGGCATAAGAAATAATAGTTTGACCTTCATCAAAGGGTCCATGAGAACCCACACAATGCTGTTTCCATCAAGTGATCTAGGTAAACTAGTCAAGTATTCTATTGAAACATCTTCCCATTTCCAATCGGTAACTGACAACGGTTCTAAAAAAAACTATAGCATACAAATGTTTTATCTTCACTTAGTAACATTTATAACACCTAGTGATGAAATTGGCTATATCAGGATTCATACTAGGCCACCAATACTAGCATTGATTATCTCGTTATATTTTTGTGAAACCGAGGTGAACCACCAATGATGGGCATGGAATTCCCATATCAGCTCCACTCTAAGTTCTACGAGGACCCATATATGCACAAGAAACAATAGAGTGAAATCCATGTCCACATCCCATCCAGAAGTTGTATCCTCCTCAGAGACACATTCCCTTAGAAAAATGAATTCAAAATCAGATAGTTATCTAATTCATACCCATTCCAAAAGATTAGAAATAACTAATATGTAAAAAAGGATACTCTAACCATGGTCCTCTGGATATTAAAAATTAATCTATGAGAATATAGAAATAATATTTTATTAACCATTTGATTTATGAACATACATTGTGTAATTATTTTGTCTCAGATAATCTGCTACCTAATGCCCCTTTCTAAGAATGTAGGGATGCTGGAAAAAATTGATTTCAACTACTCGACCCACCTATTCTTCTTGAGATTTAGATCCTATTATGGGAAGTTGTTCTTGAGGATATTTTTCATCAATGAATTAAAAAATACTACTTAAGTAGAGAGTGTCTCCAACAAAGTAATTTAAGAACATAAATAACAAGATCTTGTTCATGTGTCGGGTAATTCAACTAATGATGCCACAAATGATGAGAAAAAAATGCAATGACTCCATCATCTTGAATCATAATAGCTCCATATATAATACCAGATACTTCACAATAAATTGTTTTGATCATATCTAGCATTCAAATAATCGTTATTGGAACTATATTGAGTCTTCCTATTAACTTTTGAAAGGACTCTTCCCAAGCTTCTAACAAAAAGAATTTCAAACCCTTATTTTTCAAAACCGTAAGTGAAACTGAAAGGAAAGTAAAATACTAGATTTAGAATCTATAAGATATGATTATCCCAAATAAATTTGGAATATGAAGGATATTCTAGGGCTACACTCCAGAATCTACAGCTCTCACATTCTATGGGTCAACTAAAAATCTGGATTCTAAGATGATATGACCCAGGAATTGGATTTTGTCAATCCAAAAGAGTCATTTAATTATCTTATCATGGACATAATGATCTCTCATCATATTCATCAAATATAAATATAGGGTTCATTCTCATGTTTGGAGCATGAATACACCAAGATATCGTCATTAATGACTACCACAAATGAATCCAAATATTAGTGGAAAACTCAATTCATAAGATATAAAAGCCTAAAGTGAATTTTAACAGCACGAACAGGTACTTATAGAGACCATTCCAGGTCTAGAAAGCTATGAAAGGTATATCAAATGTTCTGAAACATAGTTGATTACAGCCCAACTAGAGATCTATATTTGTAATCACCTTCACTCCATTGATCTGAACAAATAGTTTTTCTTTTATAGGAAATGGATACAGCTTTTTTATCATGAGAAGATTTAATTGATGGTAATCCAAAAAGAGCCTAAGGCTAATGTATTCATTCATGGAGAAAAAGACCAGTGAACCCTAAGCAGAAGTAATGGTGTGTATGAAAACATTAGACACTAGATCCTCTAACTTCATCTTAAACTCTAGAATTTCTTTAGGTGACATGATATAAATTTGAATGGTACCTGGTAATTCTCCTAGCACAAGCCCAATAGTGAACTCCACCTCTCACACTAGATGAAGACCAAATAATTATTTAGGAAGGGCATTTATTAAACACTCTAGTACGTGAGAAAATATGGAATGTTGTAACCCTATATCATCGTAGAAAAGACTAGAGACATGTTTTATCGCATTATTGATCCTCTTCTACTCGGGTCCAGATTGCGAAGCTTGAACATCACATTCTCCCTTATGAACATGTGTAACATCCTATGGTGATATAAACATAACCTTTTAACGATAGTAGTCAGTATGGTCTCTATATGAATCTAACAATTCCATCACAATGATTACGTCAAATCCTAGAATATCAAGGAAAATTAGATTCCACATGAAAATGTAACTACCTATCCCAAGTAGAAAATTATGAAATTGGTGTACGCCCTCTAAATTGTAACATAGAGGTGTGTCTTATGATTGGATTCCATTTTAGTACACAATATCATGACCCATACTCTACGGGATTGTCTTAGAAAAATAAGTGTGAGATGCGCATATATCAAAAAAGAACAAACTAGGTTGGAGGCCACTAGAATAGTAGCTCATACAAAAGATGTGTTGGTACCCTGATCTTATAGTGTATGTTGGACTATATATATCTATATTTACCATGGACCTAAGTCACTTACTGAATTACCTATGTTGGAAAACTCTACTATTGTAGAGAATAATAATTTTGGCTTCATTTTCCTCAACATCCACTAATACCTTATCAGTAGGTGGTATTACATCTACCTACTAGATGTGATCCTACAGACTATTTTTCTGATCAACAAGTAGATGCATATCCTCAGTCATTTGGAACTGATGAAAAATTTATAAAAAAAAGATGGAGATGAACCATCATGCCACATCCTCTACACTTGACTGGATCCTGCATACACTATAAGCTAATGTGCCCTGGCTTTACACACTAGTGATATATGTGAATGGAATCTATTCAAGGATCAAGATAGTTTATTCCACTACATGTAGTCTCAAAGCACCTCGTTATCCTATAATAAGAACCACTTGATGCTTTTGGTTCTAAACCACTTGGACTCACGCCTTCAACAACCCTCAAATTATGTTTTGTTATATGGTCATGGTTAACAATTTCATAAATCATCCTCAATCTACTCACATTGACTTGGGACCTGATAGTAAATGATTTTTCATCCACTAATTTCCTAGAAGTCATAAAATCATCATTGTGTAGATATGGAGAGAAATTTATTAGTTCAGTTAAACTGGATGAGTGTTCCTTAAATGACATACTCCCCTCTTATAGATTCGTGAATTTCCGAGATCATTAATTAATCAAAGCTTTGGGAATATAGATATCATAAAATAATGTCTGAAGGTCAATGATAATAATATCACATTACCGATCTTATTAGGTGAATGCATCCCACCACATCTTGGGTAAATCATGAAGTATATAAGCCAGTACCATGACACTCTACTATAGAGGAGTCATCTGATTCTAAAGAAGTGATACAATTGCCTCGATCCAAGACTGTACAACACGTGGTCCACCATACCACGAGAAGGCGGGAGGATGCTTCTACTAAAACATGCAATTCCACTCTTCATCCTTGGTTAAGGTCAATCTATGCCTTGTAAGCCTTGAATCAAACACAGAAAACCTCTTAGAATAGGGAAACGAAGCCCACATTCGAAACAAGAAGAGGATCCATTGGTGACTATATAGGACAAATGATTAGAAGCTTATGGATTTCCACCTCATGAACATGATCGTCACCTCCTTGAGGGCGTGTGACTCAAGGACATCTTGGAGGCATAATTCTACAATTTCAAATGAAAGACTCCAAATAGATTAATGAATCTTAGGAAATTGTATTTATGAAACTAGGGCTAGAGTTAATTATTCCTATATTAACAAACACACCTCAATGTCTATTTAAAAATTTGGGTCTAGATAGTCAATCATACCATTATAAAAAAGTAACACCTACTAACAACTACTAATGTCAGGTTTGGGTCTAAGAATATGGGTAATGCAAATTAAAGATGTCCATTTCAAATTAAACGACATTTTCATTTTAGAAGTTCTTATTCAAATTGATGAAACACTTTAAGATGGTTAAATCCAATGGTTTCGTATTTTCCAATCCATAAGTGCCCATACACATTATGAATAAAAACATGGAATTCACATGACCAAAACTGTAACACATTCTAGATCATGTGACAAATGGTCCATAGCTCAATGTGCTGCAATTTATACATAATGTTTCTAATTTAATTTATTCTAGAAAAAACTATTAGGTTATGCATGCACCTAAAGTATCAATTGAGTTTTCTAATACCTAGAAGAAATTTTAACACAATTTTATATATCTCAAGGAAAAATAAATAAACAATAGTAATTTCTCCAAATAAATATAACATATAACGGAATGATTCATGGAATATAAATCATATTGTGCCTATGATGATGCATGATTTATAGAAGTGCCCTCATTTCATCAATAGATAGTAATGAAATCCGAATATCAATAACCCCATTATCAATAAAGACAAAAATCAAGTGTATCAAACCATGGTAAAATGATATCAATGGTAAATAGAGAAATTAATAAAAACTATATTTCATAAATCATGGACTTTACATTGAACATGGTTTGAGAAGCCCATGAACAAATTATAACTAAGTCACATGTGTTCCCAGTCTCCATTATATAATTTTAGAATAGTATGTAATGAAAGGAAATGAGTAGATACCACATTGAAACTTCCCTGGTCCAAATGACACTCAACTCATGCCCTTGGCCTGGTGGGTCACAATGCTCAAGCGCACCTCCCCATATGCAAGATTTTAACAATTATTAGTGAGGGTGTAAGGGTAGTATAGTGGGCATACTATACCCTCATGTCGGAGGAAAATATAATATATATCCAATAATAATCAATAAGGGATGAATAATATAAACAACCCCTAATAATAAACTGAAAACCTATAAATATAGAATAAGTAAGCAGTTGAATAAATAGATAAATTAATAGCTAAAAAGATATTACTAAAATCCATTAAAAATGATTCAATACATCAAACATGGAATGCAAATAAAAAAGGGGAATTGGAAAAGTGAAATATAGTCACGCTAAAGAAAAGTAGAAAAAGAAAAAAATGTACTCCATAGCATCTCAAGTACATTCTTGATCCTCTTCCCCAATGATCCATTTAAATCAATACATATCAGCATTCTGTAGAAGGATTCATTCCCTTACCCATACATGTAGGAAAATATTCTTATGTGGCTCCATGTGTGGACTGAGTATGGTGTGAGATAAAATCCCTATAGGTAACCAACAACTGTGTCTATATGTAATCTGAGTAGGTTCTTGTAACTAAATACTGTGCTAATATCTACAGAATAGTAAAACAATGTAGGATAAATAACCAACCACCCATCCAGGTTCATAATCAATACCTCATGGCTATGCCTACTTCTGCTCATTACCGGAAGGAATGTTTGAACATTCTCTATACATATATATATATGTATTATATATATATATATATATATCAGTCTTATATACATTAGAGGTTATCTATTTCATCCACCTATATGATCCATGTGTGTGTCGATGCATAATAGCATTATACATTGAAAAATAGTGCTGGATTGGACTGGGACATAACTCACAAGCATCCATATCTAGTACAAGATCCAAAAATATCATGTCATAGGGTACATTTACTACATTATAATAGAGTGGGGGATTTCCTGATCCTTACTCTGGATGGTTACTAAGTGGACCATTACATCACTCTAAGAATAAATGTGTTGCTCAAAATATCATAGCTCATATGGTATCATGAGAGCGGGTGACTTGGCTCAACACTTGATGTAAGGGAGTATGATTCTCCATGCTCTACAAAAACCATACCATCTTTCAAGGCCTATATAAATCTGTATTATAATAATAACTATAATTTTTCATTACCACCAATCAATTCCATTTATATATCGCATATACATTGTATAAGGAAATTCATTTATAGTATATTTCATAAATAACAACATCTTATATACATCATTAAAAAATTTAATTTACAAATAAAACATTACATTGAACATAATAAATTTCATAAGGCATATGAAAAGGTGAATGGTATCACTATCACAGGAGATCCTTTATTTTAAAAACAATTTGATTTATTTAAAGAAAAACAACCCATCATGCTTTAACAAATTCTTTTAAAACCAATCCATTCACATTCCAAAACATGAAAAACCCACTTATATAGCCCAAGAGTCAAGGAAATAGAGTCATGGTAAATTAATTTTCAGGATGGTACCATATAGAATAATTCATTCTCTACAATAAACATCATTTTATAGAACACATTCAATTTTCATAAACATGGAAAATTCAATTATAATGCTCGAATGTAAAGAAAGATGTCATTGAAACAAGGTACATTACCACTTTAGAAATTCCAAGCCTAAGGAGACCAAACAACTATAATGTTCCTTGTTTTCAAAAAGATATATTTGGATTGGAGGAAATTTCAATTAAAAGATATGATGATTTTCCACTGGGAGTTCCTAGAAATTTGGACCAAATGTCCAAAATTGAAAATATCAATGTGGCACACCCATGGGGTGGCCATATATTGAATAATTCATATATAAGACACTAAATAAGAACCAATTGAAAAGTATCTTTTCTTAGGGGACAACTATACATGAACAAATTTATGTAATTGAGATTCTCAACAAAGGTTGGCATATAGAATGATTGTGTAATTACAAAAACACCAAAACTAAATGAGAAAATGATGTGACCACATACCATATGTCCATATATGATTAATCAATATATATAGGCCTCAAATTAGAATTTGGTTGGAAGTGATCTGATAAATGGTCTAACGTCCTAAAAATAATGTAAATGAGCATGAATCAAAATAGTGTAATGGATGCCAAGACAGACAGAGATAAGATGATAGGGTGACTGATGTTATCCTTTCCATTGTTAATATAATGAATCCTTTGTTTTAAAGAATTAATTATGGAAAAAGATTTTATAGAAGAACCTAGGTGGAGGATATTTGAAAGATATGAGAGAAATGATCCACTACAAACTACTTAAGGAAGAATTGAAACACGGAAAAGAGACAATGTAATTAAAGAGTGTAAAAGGTTAATTTCACCGAAATAATTCGGTCCACACAGTTTAGGACCATGATTTAATATTATGTGCAATATGTGTGACAATACACTATCCAAGATCTTAAATCATCCAAATGGTGTTGAACCACACCCTATATGGTTTTAGACAACCATTTTTTCCAATAGGTTCCCCTCTCTACAGCCACATGCATTTAGAGAAACCATGAAAACTGGGACACAATGTTTAATAAAAATTGTCTGACCCAATTCATTATGTCATTTATAAGAATTTTGGGCTCCAAACATCCCTAAGATGATCTTCTAACTTTCCTTATCCCATAGAACACATTAAACATGATTAAAAAGTTGATTCAAATTGAAAAAAATGATATATAAATTTGGTGGAAAGATGATTCGTAACAACTTTCACACACACCTTTAATCCACATAACAATAAATCATTATTTATTATCATAGTAGCTCATCCTGATACCCCATATCATTATATAGTTCAATTTATTCCCATATTGTATTATATCATAAATTTTTCCATCTTTTAACCCACATCATATATGACACCTGCTACATCCCACATCACAAATGTCCCCCACATTTTTATGAATTATACACAAATTCCTCATTATAAAACATCACACCTGATGCTGACATTATATTTTAGCAAAACCAATACCCACCATTATCCCAATGCCACAAAATGATGATTTTACCATGAATATTTTTTATCACTAACCTTTTAATCATAACCTTATTTATCAATTTCTCATATATGAACATCATGAACATGTATCCAACATAAAAACCCAACAACCAAGGTTTCTCCCTCTACCCTACCGTTAATAATCATCACCTCTCTACCAAGATTTGTATATGACAACTCAACCATTTTTATCTAGCCCAATATAAAACGACCCAAAGCATATTCATCATGTGGATCTATTCTCTCTTCTTGCAACTATTAATTCTACTATGTTTCTCTCTTACAACAACATCACATATACTCATATCCCTAATTCAATACAATAACTCATCCTAAAACATTACATAAACATATGTTCTAATTTATAATACTCTGTCATTAATGTTTTTGAACTATTATTGTTTAGAGTTTTAGAGAATTAGGTCATAACTTATACATAGTAAATCTACACATCATATGTTGACAAAAATACTAAATACCTCTTTTCACATAATAAAATAAAATTATAAGGAAACTTCTTTTTATTTTAATGAAAAATAATCACAGAATTCCACTTTTCATCTTCCTCTCCATTACCTGTCATTAAACACTATCAAGAAACAATTTAATCACCTAAGAACAGTACAAAAATCTTTATAAGGAACATAAAAATAATAAATCATTTATTCTAGAACATAATATAGAAAAACATGATGTTTTAAACTTTATATTAGGGTTCTTAGTGAGAATAAAATAAATAATTTCTACATGATAAAACACTCATACATTATTATCAATGAAAACCAATAAAAATCATAGATAGAAAAAATTACTTTGAAGAACTAAAGAGAAATTAAATTAATAGACCTTGTAAAAAATCGTTGTCGGCTAGTCAAATTTATATGAGAAACCACCTAATTAACTCCCTCTTTCTTACAAATTAATACAAGGAACATTATCAAATCTATTGTTGATCTATAATAGGGAATAAACATCATATAATTAATACCGGTCACACACATTAATCATGATATTTAACGGGGATAAACACATCATATAATCTATATTGGGGTCATGAATTTCACATATATAAATCTCAATAACCATATCATATAAATGATATTTTAGTCATACACTATTTCATCATACAACCATTGAAAGACCTCTTTTAAATCACTATGATAAATACTATCTGATATAAAAACTTCATATCTATTCAAAACCAATTTTCAAAATGGAAATAGCCAAAATAAAACACGAAATCTTTTAATGGAATTCAAAATAATATATAATGTTTATAGTGGTGGTAATATTCATCATTTTCCTATACATTAACATAGAACATTCCTTTTTTTCTTCTATATAGAAAGATTAAAATTACATAATTATAATCCTCTATAAAATTTTTGAATTAATGCTAATATATATAATATATCCTTTAAAATACAATAATTTACATATAAATTAATTATTAATATATTTTATAAAAATATGGACATTGAATAAAGATATTAAAAAGAAAAAATAAAAGTGTATTTTTAATAGAATGTCCCCAACAAATGTAATTAAAAAGATTCTGTTTCAAAACATTATAATGAATATAAATTATTCTAAAAACTGACCATTGGAAACCATTTATTCATAAATAATAATTTTCAGGAAAATTTATAAAGAATATTGACATTGAATAAAGCGTGCTGGAAGTGAAACATTACATTTTGAGTTTTTAAAAATAAATTTAATTACCTAGAGTCTAAATCATTTTGAATATTTTTTATCATCTTAAATAATGAAATTATCTTAATTATTTACATTCTTAATAACCTTTTTGATATTTATAATTCTTGATACCATGTTATTATCAATTACCAAATCAATTAAATTCAGTTCTGACATTTTGATGATATCCGGATCATATGTCCATAATGACTTCGGTAGGATGACTATGGTCGAAGATTTCGTTATTTCATCCACTATAGAATCCAAATCATGAAATAATTATAATATATATATATATATACATTATAATTTTAAAACCAATCATTAATGATTATAATGTTAAATTATTTATGTTATAATCATTGATATGGGAGGTCATATGTATGCATGGGTAAAATTATATTTTTCAATAAGCATTATAGAAATAATGTAAGTGTTATTTTACATTTAAAAATTTTAATTATGTAATAAATACCATAATATATCATTAAATATATTTATATATGTCATTCATATGATGCGGTGATGAAAACCCAATTGCATCGCCTTAAAGAGGTGGTAGTCCACACGTACGCTTAAAAGACATTATCATTTTTTCAGTGAATGGAAAGGTAAGAAAGAAAATGATATATTAACATTTAAAAATTATAAAAATGTCATTTATATCATATATATATATATATATATATATTAAATCCATTATTTATAGATCTATAAGAGGTGGTGATGGAAAACGAATTACATTGGATAATGAGTTGGTAGTCAAACGTACACACCAATGATGGTTTCATTCCCCTTTTGACGAAATAGGTCATGGTTATAAGTTATTTAATATAAATAATAATATATTGGTACATGGGATATAATATTTATTATTTATTAATATTTTAATAATAAATTAATAATTCTAAAAAATAAATAAAATGAAAATGATTATTTAAGAGTTATACCTCTTCCTCACACAACCACTTGAGGTAGACACTAAATGCATCTCTAGGTTTGTTTTATGATAAAAATATGCCTCCAAGAAAAGAGTACGAATATTATAAATTGTTTTTTGAGGATACATAGTTTACCAAATGCTTATTTAAGTGTTATTAAATGAGAATATGATGTTCCTTTTAATAAGAAAGGGTTTGTGTACTCTTGTAATTTTATAATATTTTACATGGATATAAATTAATGATCATATTTTAATGGATCCAAATTGTTACAATATAATTATATGATTATTACGATTCATAATAGTCTCATTAAAATAAATTTTTAGATGTATCTGTGATTTTTTCAGCCTTACATTATCTGATTAACCTGTTTTTACCCTCTATGAAAATTACTACGGTATTAAAGATTTTACTCTTTAGGGATCCAGAAAGTTGTTGTAAAGGATAATGAAGTTATAAAAGGACCATGAATAAAATTCTCATTCATATCATAATCCCTTCTCCAATAATATGATTTTATTTATTTTTAGACCATTTAATAAATTAATATTTATTTTTAAAAAAGAATATCTAAATTTTGGATGTATTCATTTTGTTTGAAATTTAAAATGACAAGAAAATATTTTTTTCAAATATATTTCATTAAAACTATATAATATTTTTTATTGATCTAAATATATATAAGAAATAAATTATTCTTTTTAATATAATTGTTTAATAATCTTTAATATCATTTATTTTTTTCCATTAATGGAATGAGTATTGTATTAGTGCTTTGTAGGGATTATGGTAATTATTTTATCAGTAAAATTTAGAAATAAATTAAAATGATAAATAAATTTTATTTAATTTTTAAATTAATATTAATAAAATATATTATCTTATTTTTATCTATATTAATAGAATATATAATAAAATACATTTAATGATATTTTTTGACATTTAGTTACATAAAATATTTATGGTCAATAATCAGGACCATATAAAAAAGTTCTATAATCGGATTATTAATGATTACAGATGACATAATATAATACAATATAATTAATTAAATTTTTAATATTTATTTAGTCCTTATGAAATTAATTTCACCCTTAATTTTATTATATTTCTTTTCTCATGGTAAGAAGGTTTACTTTAATTTCTATTTTAAATGAATAAAAATTTAAGGGTCCTATTTTAAAAAAATGAACCTTTTGATTCCAAACAAGGAGTCCATTTTTTATGATTCAAATCATATTATTGGTATAATTTAATTTAAAATTAAACCTGGTTTTTTATAACATTCTTCATAATAATGACTTTCTACTTTAAAAAATGACTTCACACTAAATTGAATTATAATATTAATTCAGAACACTATAATTGCATTATGTTTTATCAAAGGGATGTGATTTTAATTTTAATATAATCTATAAGATAATTTTAAATTATAAATACATTAATAGAAAATTATATTTTCAATTAAAATATGTATTTTTCACTATTCATTGAAAAATCAATCTCTTCTGAAAAAGAATGAAATTTCACTTTAAGATAATATAGATATGATTATTTAAAAAATTATTTCATTTTTATAAAATTAAATTTCTAATAGTTTCTGACAAAAATTAATTATATTTTCTCACAAAATAACTATATAACTCGTCATTAAAGATAACAAATGTTTTAATGAATACAATTACTTAAATAAAAAAAATATTATTCCCTAACAATTTGTCCATAATTACATATATTTCAAATTCAATTAATCTTATTCCTTCCTTCCAATTCAAAAGCTATATTTTAATGGTCATATAATATTTTATAGTTCCATTAAGCTCAAAGTTTCTTATTTAGTATGTTATAAAACATAGTATTTCTTCAAAAATCTACGGATATTACATCCCTCCACCATTGATATATTTTATCCTAGACATTTTATCATAGGATTTGTAATAAAGGGATAAAACATTTAAAACACCATTATTGAAATATAAAATCATTAAAAGGGTTTATAAATAATCTTCTTGATAAGATTAAAATGGATGTATGGAGTTCATATAAAATAAAACATAAATAGGTTTCCATTTAAAAAATGGTGTTAAGTGAAAATATTGACATTGAAGCAAATAATAATGTAAAAATAATGATGGGTTTTGATAGAGATCATTGATCATAAGAAATTAAATGGAAAAAATAATGTTAATGACCACAAAACCAAAAACAAAATGGGCATGAAAATGACCTTCAATTTATTTGAAATGGAAGTTAAATTATAAAATTTTGGTTTCAAGTACCATTTCCTAGAATTTATAATTTAATTACCATATAAATGAAGATCATAATGAAATATTCTTACTTTATATGTATTATTTCATCCTTCAATCAATTTTCACCAAAATATACACTTTTTCAACAACAAATAACTATTTAGGATGAATTATTCATGCATGTAGAATTAAGATCAACCACTATCAGATCAAATAACCCATTAATGGATAACATGTATTTTCTCCTATCATTATACATTTAGTAAAACCGAATTGGATGTCATTTTTTAAGAAAATTCACAAAATAAATAAACATTTCTATGATAAAATTATACATTAATCTTCAAAATTTGTTAATAATCTAAATTGTAAAACAAAACCACTAAAAATAAATGTACATAAAATTCATCAATATGTTCCCAAAAAGACTAAACCCCAAATATTAGAATGATTTGATCCCATATTCTTCTATCATTTATCTCTATGTCACATTAATCACTCTTAATGTATTAAAATAAAATTATATTATATAGTAAAATAATCTTAGAGATATAATAATTATTTTAAAAAATTTCATGAATCAGTATAAATCTGCATTAAAATCATATATAAATATTTTCTATATTTCATCTTTTATTCCTAAAAATCTATTATTAAGCAAAAAATAATGAATTAACTTAATTCTATATGTTTCTAGAAAAAATGAACTTCTACTAAAATAAAACTAATCACTAAATCACTAAATAAATTTTCAATACCATTGATATCTATAATATAATTCATTTGTTCACAACATTAAAATAATCATTATTTGAAATTTCATACTAAATCAAAAATCACATTGGCTAGTAGTAGGTGTTCTACCCCTGTCTCCAATCAGCGTTGTGTTCAAGATTTTTGATATTTCAGGATGCTCATTGATAAACACATACATCATTCCAAATTTATCTTTAACAATTAACCAATATTATTTATTATAGTTATTAAATTGTTCCATAAATTTATAAATTAGGATCATCATTTATGTTATGTAAATCCCATTTTTATTATTCATCATGTATTCTATTTCTCCAAAAAAACAAACAATCACATCCTTGGTGGTTTTACAATTTTCAAATGAAATGGATGATTTTATATTTTTTTAAACAATAAACGATATTTCATGATTTGTATAATATTTTGAAAAATAAAATGGTTTTCAGATAAGTCAAACTATTTATTTCTGGTCAGATGTTCATGTTGTTTTCAAAATCATTTGAATAGGAATTTTCAAACATAGTGATGATTAATTCACCATGTTTGGATAAAAAAGATGTTTGAAATATTTTTTTCCATATGGATAAAAAAATATAAATCAAAATAAATAATAATCCTTAAAACATGAAATGAATTATTTCATGTTAAAATGAATATATACCTTGTAAAGTCACTACCTATAGAAATTATATATTACATTAATATTTATATCCTAAAAAGTAACCTAAATATTTTCAACAATAATGAATGTTTTCACCTAAAATGTTATCTTATACATGTTCACATACATCCCAAAAATGTAATATTATTTTTCTAAAATAATCCTTTATGTTAAACCAAAGGGTTATATATACATCAACCTTACAAATTATCCCCAAAAATATCATTAAATACCTTAAAATATCATCACTTAAAACCTTGAAAGGGGTTTATAGTCCTTCACACATATTATTAACCGTTAACATATAAACCCTTGATGGTATCCATAACTCATAAGATATCCCTACATAAACTGATCATAATCTACAAAGTATGCATAACCTTTGAGGAGATAAAAACTATAAGGATCCATCCATAAACTTTATATATTGCTATGTTTTTAGAAATGATATAAATTTTTAGGATTTCTAGTTGATTTTTATGGTTTAGAGTTTTGGGAAATTAGGTTATAACTCATACATAATACACCTCTATATTATAATTGGAAACATATAATATGTACACATTATCCTAATAATTTAACGCTATTATAATGAATCATGTATTTGTTTCATGGAAAATATTCATGACATTCAGATTGGATTCTTCATTTCCTTTACACATTTGTTAACCATATGAAAGTCATTTTCAAAAATGTTGTATGAGAACAAAAAAAAATCTTAATGGATTGAGGAATAACAAATAATTTTTTCTAGTGAAAAACATGAAAACTATTGAAATGATTACCTTTATATCAATGTCCTTTAAATGATTGAAATAAATCATTTTCACATAAAACTCACACACACAATTTTCTATCAATGAAAACCTTTAAATGAAATTGAAAATAAATAAAAAACATTTCTGTTAACATAGAGAAATTATTTTCATATCCCATGTAATAAATAACTATATCTCTATATATTCTTAAGATAAAATTATTTAGTAACTCCCTCTTTCTTTTTTATTATGATAATAAACATTAACGGATTCATTAGAAATAAATAATAGTGATCACTATTCATATATGCTATATCAGACTGGCACATCAAGTATGACAAGTAATGGGGAACAACTTATCATATAGATGTATTACTATCTCTCATATAACATATATAATTCTCATATATGTTATCATAAAATAAACATTTCATTCATTCACTTATTAATCATAAAAACTCTAAAAAACTCCTTTAAAACCATATGAAAAACACTTCCTGATATTGTAATAAACATTATTTTAAAACCACATTTACAAAACTAAAATAAAAAATAGGTAGGGAAATAAATTATTTATTTAAATAAAACATCTAATGTTTAAAATTAATCCAAAAATAAAATAATATTTATGATGTTAGAAAAATTCGTTGTTGTCTTATACCTTAAAATAGAACATTGCTTTTGTTTTTTTAAATAATATTAAAACATTCCATAATATGTTTACCATTTAAAATAATAGAATGAAATTAAAAAAATGAATAAAATTTAAATTAAAATTATTTAGTTTCCATATCAAGTCATGAATAATATATATTATATTTAAATATGGTAACTTAAGAAAAAGTAATGGAATGAAAACAAGAAAATTGGATTTCTGAAATAAAATCTCTTACTAGAAACCATATATAGATTCATTTTTAAATAATTGTAATTAATGATAAATATGATAAAATATGACCTTCTAAAACCATTTTTGTGTAATTAGTAATTTTCTTGAATCATTTTTAAAAACATTAGTGTGGAAAAAAGAGTTATAATGGAAACATTGAAAGAATATTATTCTAAACTAAAGTGAAGTACCTTGAGTCAATATTTTCACATATGTTCTTTATCATCCTGAGTAATAAGATTATATTAATTATTTAATTTATTAAGAAGATATTAAATTTTTTTATTAGTTTTACATTTTTAAAATGAATTACTTGACCAATTATGTTAACAATAGATTTTCAGTCATTATTACGCTCATATGTCTATAATGACTTCAGTATGATACCTATGGTTAGTCAGGACATTAATCGATCATATCTATAATAATAATAATAATTTTTTTATCCGTTTTATATATCATTAAAAAATTTAAAATCAATCATGAAATATGGTTATAAAAAATGAATGATGTAACAATCATTAGTATGTTTTCACATTTGAATGAATGGGTTATGTTTCCATTCTTCAATGATCAACATGGAAATTTGGTAAGTATTATTTTATATATAAATAATGATAAGAATAAAATAAATAACATATATTTAATTTAAATAAACATATATAAATATATATATATCATCAATGGGATGTGTTTATGAAAAATGAATCGCATAACTTTGTAAAAGTGGTTGTCCACAGGTTTGCAGAAATGATGTTATCATTTTTTATTGAATGGAAATGTAATAATTTAAATGATATATTAGTTTAAAATAAAGATAAATATTTTATACGTATGATATTCATATATTAAATCTTTAATTAAAACCATCTATAGGAGGAGTTCATGGAAATCAAATTACATCGGTTTTTGAGGCGGTATCCCACCATACACACGAACGATGGTTTTTTACCACAATTATCAGATGGAGATATAGATATGCATAATGAATTTAACATAATATCTTTTATTAATATGGTATATAAACATGGTTTTATTTCAACATGGTTTAAATTTTTTTTAATAAGTTATAAAATTAAAATAATGAAAACACATGGTTATGAACTATTCCTCCTTTCCGTACAACCTCTTAAAAATTACACCATAATATTCCCATGGTTTCTATTTGGATCAATAAATAACATCAAGGAGAATTTAATAGATTTTTTGAATGGATTTGGTTGTTTATTGGCATATTTAAATTATATTTGAATTGTTAATAATTGAGAATAAGATGTTCCCTTTTATAGGATCGGGGTGGGGGCCTCTTGAAATTTCGTAAAATATTAAATTAATATAAATTAATATTTATATTTAAGTGAATATAAATTGATAATATTATATTACAAGATATTTATGACTATAAATAATCACATCGAGTAAAATTTGGACATGTTTAAGTGTTTTCTACACCCTTATTTTTTTAACATGTTTTAATCCTTTTTTACAATTACCACTATATTAAATATTTTACTGTTTAATGGTCAAGAAAGTAACTATAAAAGGAAAATTGTAAAAAAATTTATTTTTGAAACAATATTCTAATCCCATAGTTTCTAAAAGGTTTTGAGTTTAGAATCATTTAACCAAAAATTATTTATTACAAAATAACAATAATTTTAATTTTGGAACAATTTATTGAATTTGATTTTTAAATCTATAGGAGTACACTTTAATTAGAATATAATTAATTAAAACCACTTTAATATGTAGTTTTTATCTATAAAAATTATGGAACATAATAATTTATTCAAATAATATTACTATTAACATTTGTAAAATGATATATATTATTTTTTCTATTAATTGAATATATATTGTAATGACATTATGAAGGAATTTATTTTAATTATATCATCACTAAATAAAGAGGAATAAATTAACATGAAAATCAAAAATAATTTATATTTCAAAATAATATTTCGAATAAAATGTAACTTATTTATATACATATTTAAAATTTTAATTTTTATTAAGATAATGATGATTTTGTTTTCCATTTCCAATGCAAATAATATTATAACGATAAAAATAAAATCCATATGTTGATATGGTCATATATTTCAATTTCATATTTTTATGGATGAAATATATTGATCCTATAAAATTAATTCAAGTATTAATGTTAGTTTTTATTCCTTATCAAATTATCTGTACCCCTAATTAACACATTGTACTTCTGTTTTTGTAATGAGATTTTCTATGATAACTATTAAGAATGAATAAAAATAAAGGGAAAAATTTTAAAAATATGGACCCCATTTTTTTAAATATGGGATACATTTTTCATGATTCAAAATAATATAGTTCCATAATTTAATTAAAATTAAACCCACAAAATATTGTGAAAAACAGTTATTGGGAAAAAAATTAATTACAAATATATTTTATAATATATTAAATTTTAAAACTAATTACAAGACTACAATATTATTATGTTTAATAAAAACACATTAAATATAAAAAATAAAATATATTATTTGAAATTATAAATACATTAAATGAAAATTTATATTTTAAAAAATAAATATTTTTCAATATTCATTGAAAAATAAAGCATTTCATAAAAATAGAATATTTAACCATAATATAAATTTAACATGATTTATTAAAAACCTCTAATAAATCAAATAATATTTATATGATTTTTAGAAATCAATTAATAAATTTTTTTCTCAAAAATAAATTAAACCCATTTTTGAAGAAAAAACATTCCATGATAAATAAAATAAATTAACTAAAAATTGAATTGTTATATCATAAAAATTAATCAATAAATTTTAATAGATTTAGGACCTTTATATATATTTCAAAATTAAGATAATATTTTCATTATCTCAAATTCAATGGGGTAGTTACATTAGCCATATAATGTTTTTGGTGTTCATTTACATTCAAATTTGCATATTTTTTACGTTATAAAACATAATATTTGTTTTAAAATATTGGGATTTTACATTCCAACTCTTGGTCACAATCCTAGTAAAATCGCAGCTCCATGTGTCACACTTCGTCCATACCTCTTAGTTTTTTGTGAGGTCCTCCAACAAAACCTCTCACAATGCCCCATCTTAAAACATGCATGACACTCTTTTAATAGAAAATATCAATAAGGATTACAATATCGCATTCTCCCATAAAAGAAACAAATATCCATTAATTTACTCTATGGTGTTATCATCCCACCTCTACATAGGATTCCCTATCGGGTATCCTCAAAGCATCACATCTTTCTACCCATAACTCCATTAACTATATCACCTGACTCGACCATCCAGGTTAATATTTTTTCTTCCATCAAATATTTCTCGTCTATTAATTCTAAATTTTCCACCTCAAAAACATTTGTCATCTCAAATATGATTACTTTCACCCTGATAGAATTTTTTAATCCATCAACAAATATTCATATGATTGTGATGTCATTTCCAACATTCATTAGTAAAATAAATTTCAAATCCACAAATCTATTAACAAAATCCATGATTAAAGTCTATCCCTAAACCTAAGACTGTGTCTAACATCTATTCATGCACCCAATGCTTGAATTTACATATAATGTATTCCATAGTCATCTCATATCTTATAGATCCAAAATCATTACCCTAGATTTCTCATATTATGCTTTCCTTGAGATACTCTTACATGCACTAAACAACTACTCAATATGCTTTGGACAGAATTTCTACCTCCGAAAAACCTCACTAAACACATGAACAATACATATATAAAAGTAAAAATATTAATAATACTATAAAAGTTAATAGAAATCATGTCCCCATATCCCTATTATTTTTTGTACAACACCGACATCAGAAATCATCAATCCTTCTAGGCCCCACCTTCCCATATCTGGTTCAGGATCAATAACCATTACACCCACATAGGATCACATACTTATCACAATTAGTGTAACATAATTAGGCTATTTTAAAAGATCCCTTCCAAGAATCTATTCAAAAAAATATCATATATAGTGGGTTGGAACATTAAATAATCAAACCCCTAATGATTTTAAAAACCACAACACCCACCTAGGTTATCTGAGTAGAATGGTACCAAATAAAATTGTACGAAGACATTATTTATACAAATTTAGAAACTATTAATAACTAAGTATTACCTTTTTATTCCTAGTTAAAATTAAAAATCACCAAATATAAACATATTTCATGTGAACCTTGTATTTTTTACTTGATGCTTGAGTACTCCCACTTGCCTCTCATGAAAAATAATAAGATATTTAAATCAATAAAATGAAATTGAAATTATTTTAAAATATAAATCAACTATAAACACAAAAATTTTGATTGAAATATCATTTCTCCTAGTGACATGTACTTTATCCAATAATCGTGTTCATCAAATAGAGAGAATTTAATCCATCCCATGTTCTAATAGCTTCATAAGATCTTAGTCCACAATATCCGAAATTAATAACCACATGTAATCAAAAAAACATTATTACAAAATTATTAATTTTTATTTAGTCCTTATGAAATTAATTTCACCTTTAATTTTATTATTTTTCTTTTCTCATGGTAAGAAGGTTTACTTTAATTTCTATTTTAAATGACTAAAAATTTAAGGGTCCTATTTTAAAAAAATGAACCTTTTGATTCCAAACAAGGAGTCCATTTTTCACAATTCAAATCATATTATTGGTGTAATTTAATTTAAAATTAAACCTGATTTTGTTGATAACATTCTTTCATAATAATGACTTTCTACATTAAAAAATGACTTCACACTAAATTGAATTATAATATTAATTCAGAACACTATAATTGCATTATGTTTTATCAAAAGGGTGTGATTTTAATTTGAATATAAACTATAAGATAATTTTACATTATAAATACATTAATTGAAAATTTTATTTTCAATAAAAATATGTATTTTTCACTATTTATTGAAAAATCAATCTCTTCGGAAAAAGAATCAAATTACACTTTAGGATTATATAGATATGATTATTTAAAAATTTATTTCATTTTTATAAAATTAAATTTCTAAATGTTTCAGACAATAATTAATTATATTTTATCACAAAATAACTATATAACTCGTCATTAAAGATAACAAATGTTTTAATGAATACAATGACATAAATAAAAAAATATTATTCCCTAAAAATTTGTCCACAATTACATATATTTCAAATTCAATTGATCTTATTCCTTCCTTCCAATTCAAAAGCTATATTTTAATGGTCATATAATATTTTATGGTTCCATTATGCTCAATGTTTCTTATTTTGTATATTATAAAACATAGTATTTCTTCTAAAATCTAATGATATTACATCCCTCCACCATTAATAAATTCTATCCTAGAAATTTTATCATAGGATTTGTAATAAAAGGATAAACCTTTTAAAACACCATTATTAAAATATAAAATCATTAAAAGGGTTTATAAAGAATCCTCTTGATAAGATTATTATGGATGTATGGAGCTCATCTAAAATAAAACATAAATAGGTTTCAATGTTAGAAAAAATGGTGTTAAGTGAAAATATTGACATTGAAGCAAATAATAATGTAAAAATAATGATGGATTTTGATAGAGATCGTTGATCATAAGAAATTAAATGGAAAAAAATGTTAATGACCACAAAACCAAAAACAAAATGGGCATGAAAATGACCATCAATTTATCTGAAATGGAGGTTAAATTATTACATTTTGGTTTCAAGTACCTTTTCCTAGAATTTATAATTTAATTACTATATGGATGAAGATCATAATGAAATATTCTTAATTTATATGTATTATTTCATCCTTCAATCAATTTTCACCATAATATCCGCATTTTCAAGAACAAATAAGTATTTAAGATGAATTATTCATCCATGTAGAATTAAGATCAACCACTATCAGATCAAATAATCCATTAAAGGATAACATGTATTTCCTCCTATCATTATACATTAAGTAAAACTGAATTGGATGTCATTTTTTAAGAATATTCACAAAATAAATAAACATTTCTATGATAAAATTACACATTAATACTCAAAATTCTTTAATAATCTCAATTGTAAAACAAAACCCCTACAAATAATTGTACATAAAATTCATCAATATGTTCCCAAAAAGACTAAACCCAAAATATTAGAAAGATTTGATCCCATATTCTTCTATCATTTATCTCCAACTCACATTAATCACTCTTACTATATTAAAAGCGAATTATATTACATAGTAAAATAATCTTAGAGATATAATAATAATTTTAAAAAATTGCATGAATTAGTATAAATCCGCATTGAAATCATATTTTCTATATTTCAGATTTTATTCCTAAAAATCTATTTTTAACCAAAAAATAATGAATTACCTTAATTATATATGTTTCTAGAAAAATTGATCTTCTATTAAAATAAAACTAATCACTATATCACAAAATAAATTTTCAATACCATTGATATATAAAAGATAATACATTTGTTCACAACATCAAATTAATCATTATTTGAAATTTCATACTAAATCAAAAATCACATAGGCTATTAGTAGGTGTTCTACCCCTGTCTCCATTCAGCATTGTGCTCAAGTGTTATGATATTTCAGGATGCTCATTGATAAACACATACATCATTCAAAATTTATCTTTAACATTTATCTAGTATTTTTTATTATGGTTATTAAATTATTCCCTAAATTTATAAATTAAGATCATCATTTATGATATGTAAATCCCATTTATATTTTTCATCATGTATTCCATTTCTCCAAAAAAACAAACAATCACATCCTTGGTGGTATTTCAATTTTCAAATGAAATGGATGATTTGATATTTTTTAAATGATATTTCATGATTTGTATAATATTTTGACAAATAAAAAAGTTGTTAGATAAGTCAAACTATTTATTTCTGGTCAGATGTTCATGTTGTTTTCAAAATCATTTGAATAAGAATTTTCAAATACAGTGATGATTAATTCACCATGTATGGATAAAAAATATGTGTCACATATTTTTTATTCCATATGGATAAAAAATTTAAATCAATATAAAAAATAATCCTTAAAACATGAAATGAATTATTTCATGTTAAAATTAATATATACATTGTAAAGTCACTACCCATAGAAATTATATAATACATTAACATTTAAATCCTCAAAAATAAACCAAATAATTTCAACAATAATGAATGTTTTAACCTAAAAGGTTATCTTATACATGTTCACATACATCCCAAAAATGTAATATTATTTTTCTAAATTAATCCTTTATGTTAAACCAAAGGGTTATATATACCTCAACCTAACAAATTATCCCCAAAAATATCATTAAATAACTTAAAATATAATCACATAAAACCTTGAAAGGGTTTTATAGTCCTTCACACATATTATTAACCGTAAACATATAAAACCCTGATGGTATCCACAACACATAAGATATCCTTACATAAAATGATCATAATCTACAAAGTATTCTTAACCTTTCAGCAGATAAAAACTATAAGGATCCATCCATAAACTTTACATAATGTTATATTTCTAGAAATGATATAAATTTTTAGGAATTCTAGGGGATGTTTATGGTTTAGAGTTTTGGGAAATTAGGTTATAACTCATACATAATACACCTGTATATTATAATTGGCAACATATAATATGTACACATTATCTTAATAATTTAATGCTATTATAATGAATCAAGTATTTTTTTCATGGAAAATATTCATGACATTCATATTGGATTCTTCATTTCCTTTACCCATTTGTAAACCATATTAAAGTCATTTCAAAAATGTTGTATGAGAACAAAAAAATATTAATGGATTGAGAAATAATAAATAATTTATTCTAGTGAAAAACATGAAAACTATTTAAATGATTACCATTATATCAATGTCCTTTAAATTATTGAAATAAATCATTTTCACATAAAACTCACACACACAATTTTCTATCAATGAAAACCATTAAATGAAATTGAAAATAAATAAAAACCATTTTTGTTAACATAGAGAAATTATTTTCATATCCCAGATAATAAATAGCTATATCTCTATATATTATTAAGATAAAACTCTTTAGTTACTCCCTCTTTAATTTTTATTATGATAATAAACATTAAAGGATTCATTAGAAATAAATAATAGTGATCACCATTCATATATGCTATATTAGACTGGCATATCAGGTATGAAAAGTAATGGGGAATAACTTATCATATAGATGTTTTTATATCTCTCATTTAACATATATAATTCTCATATATGTTATAATAAAATATACATTTCATTCATTCACTTATTAATCATAAAAACTTTAAAATACTCCTTTAAAACCATATGAAAAACACTTCCTGATATTGTAATAAACATAATTTTAAAACCACATTTACAAAACTAAAATACAAAATAGGTAGGGAAATAAATTATTTATTTAAATAAAAAAACTATTGTTTAAAATTAATCCAAAAATCAAATAATAGTTATGATGTAAGAAAAATGTGTTGTTGTCGTATGCCTTAAAATAGAAAATTACTTTTGTTTTTGTAAATAATATTAAAACATTCCATAATATGTTTACCATTTAAAAAATAGAATGAAATTAAAAAGGTGAATAAGATTTAAATTAAAATTATTTATTTTCCATATCAACTCATGAATAATATATATTATATTTAAATATGGTTACTTAAGAAAAAAGTGATGGAATGAAAACAATAAAATTGGATTTTTGAAATAAAATCCCTTACTAGAAACCATATATAGATTAATTTTTAAATAATTGTAATGAAAGTTAAATATGATCAAATATGACCTTCTAAGACCATTTATGTGTAAGTAGTAATTTTCTTGAATCATTTTTAAAAACATTAGTGTGGAAAAAAGAGTTGAAATGGAAACTTTGAAAGAATATTATTTTAAACTAAAGTGAATTACCTTGAGTCTAAATTTTGACATATTCTCTTTATCATCCTGAGTAATAAGATTATATTAATTATTTAATTTCCTAAGAACATATTATATTTCTTTATTACTTTTAAAATTTTAAAATGAATTACATAACCAACTATGTTCACAATAGATTTTCAGTCAATATTACGCTCATATGTCTATAATGACTTCGGTATGATACCTATGGTTAGTCGGGTCATTAATCGATCATATCTATAATAATAATAATAAATTTTTTATCCTATTTATATATCATTAAAAAATTTAAAATCAATCATGAAATATGGTTATTAAATATTAATGATGTAACAATCCTTAGTATCTTATCACATTTGAATGAATGGGTTTTGTTTCCATTCTTCAATGATCAACATGGAAATTTGGTAAGTATTATTTTATATAGAAATAATGATAAGAATAAAATAAATAACATATTTTTAATTTAAATAAACATATATATATATATATCATCAATGGGACGTGGTGATGAAAAATTAATTGCATAACTTTCTAAAAGTGGTTGTCTATGTGTTTGCAGAAATGATGTTATCATTTTTTATTGAATGGAAATGTAATTATTTAAATGATATATTAGTTTAAAATAATGATAAATATTTTATAAGAAGGATATTCATATATTATATCTTTAATTAAAACCATATATATAAGAAGTTGATGGAAATCAAATTACATCGGTTCTCGAGGAGGTATCCCACCATACACACGAACGATGGTTTTTTTCCACAATTATCAGATGGAGATATAGATATACGTAATGAAATTAACATAATATAATTTATTAATATGATATATAAACATGGTTTTTTTCAACATGGTTGAAAACTATTTGAATAAGTTATAAAATTAAAATAATGAAAACACATGGTTATGAACTATTCCTCATTTCCGTACAACCTCTTAATAATTACACCAAAATATTCCCATGGTTTCTATTTGGATCGATAAATAACATCAAGGAGAATTTAATAGATTTTTTGAATGTATTTGGTTGGTTATTGGCATATATAAATTATATTTGAAGTGTTAATAATTGAGAAAAATGTGTTCCCTTTTATAGTATCGGGGAGGGGGCCTCTTGAAATTTCGTAAAATATAAAATTAATATAAATTATTATTTTTATTTAAGTGAATATAAATTTATAATATTATATTACAAGATATTTATGACTCTAAATAATCACATCCAGTAAAATTTGGACATGTTTAAGTGTTTTCTACAACCTTATTTTTTTAACATGTTTTAATCCTTTTTTACAATTACCACAATAGTAAATATTTTACAGTTTAATGGTCAAGAAAGTAAATATAAAAGGAAAATTGTAGAATTTTTTATTTTTGAAACAATATTCTAATCAAATAGTTTCTCAAAGTTTTTGATTTTAGAATCATTTAACCAAAAATTATTTATTATAAAATAACAATAATGTTAATTTTGGAACAATTTATTTAATTTGATTTTTAAATCTATAGGAGTACAATGTAATTAGAATATAATTAATTAACACCACTTTAATATGCACTTTTTATCTATAAAAATTATGGAACATAATAATTTATTCAAATAATATTACTATTAACATTTGTAAAATGATATATATTATTTTTTCTATTAATTGAATATATATTGTAATGACATTGTGAAGGAATTTATTTTAATTATATCATCACTAAAAAAGGGGGATAAATTACCATGAAAATTAAAAATAATTTATATTTCAAAATAATATTTCGAATAAAATGTAACTTATTTATATACATATTTAAAAAATTTATTTTTATTAAGACAATGATGATTTTGTTTTCCATTTTCAATGAAAATAATATTATAATGGTCAAACTAAAATCCATATATTGATATGGTCATATATTTCAATTTCATGTTTTTATGGAAGAAATATATTGATCCTATAAAATTAATTCAAGTATTAATGTTAGTTTTTATTCCTTATCAAATTATATGTACCCTTAATTAACACATTATACTTTTGTCTTTGTAATAAGATTTTTTATGATAACTATTAATAATGACTAAAAATAAAGGGGACAAATTTAAAAATTCTGGACCCCATTTTTACAAATATGGGATACATTTTTCATGATTCAAAATAATATAGTTCCATAATTTAATTAAAAATTATACCCACAAAATGTTGTAAAAAATAGTTATTGGGAAAAAAATTATTACAAATATATTTTATAATATATCAAATTTTAAAACTAATTACAAGACTATAATATTATTATGTTTAATAAAAAACACATTAAATATAAAAAATAAAATATATTATTTGAAATTATAAATACATTAAATGAAAATATATATTTTAAAAAATAAATATTTTTCACTATTCATTGAAAAATAAAGAATTTCATAAAAATAGAAACTTTAACCATAATATAAATTTAACATGATGTATTAAAAACCTCTAATCAATCAAATAATATTTCAATGATTTTTAGAAATCAATTAATAAATTTTTTTCTCAAAAATTAATTAAACCCATTTTTGAAGAAAACACATTTAATGATAAATAATATAAATTAACTAAAAATTTAATTGTTATATCATAATAATTAATCAATAAATTTGTATAGATTTAGGACCATTATATATATTTCCAAATTGGGATAATATTTTCATTATCTCCAATTCAATAGCTAGGTTACATTGGCCATATAATGTTTTTTGTGTTCATTTACGTTCAAATTTCTATATTTTTTACGTTATAAAACATAATATTTATTTTAAAATATTGGGATTTTACATTCCAACTATTGGTCACAATCCTAGTAAAAACACAGCTCCATGTGTCACACTCCATCCATGCCTCTTAGTTTTTTGTGAGCTCCTCCAAAAAAACCTCTCACGATGCCCCGTCTTAAAACATGCATGACACTCTTTTAATAGATAATCTCAATAAGGATTACAATGTCGCATTCTCCCATAAAAGATACAAATCTCCATTCATTTACTCTATGGTGGTATCATCCCACCTCTACATAGGTTTCCCTATCGGATATCCTCAGAGCATCACATCTTTCTACCCATAACTCCATTAGCTATATGACCTGACTCGACCATCCAGGTTAATATTTTTTCTTCCATAAAATATTTCTCGTCTATTAATTCTAAATTTTCCACCTCAAAAAAATTTGCCATCTCAAATATGATTACTTTCACCCTGATAGAATTTTGTAATCCATCAACAAATATTCATATTATTGTGATGTCATTTCCAGCATTCATTAGTAAAATATATTTCAAATCCACAAATCTATTAACAAAATCCATGATTAAAGTCTATCCCTAAACCTAAGACTATGTCTAACATCTATTCATGGGCCTAATTCTTGAATTTTCATATAAAGTATTCCATAGTCATCTCAGATCTTATAGCTCCAAAATCATTACCCTAGATTTCTCATATTATTCTTTCCTTGAGATACTCTTACATACACTAAACAACTACTCAATATGCTTTGGACAGAATTTCTACCTCCAAAAAACCTCACTAAACACATGAAAAATATATATATAAAAGTAAAATTATTAATAATACTGTAAAATGTAATAGAAATCATGTCCCTCTATCCCTATCATTTTTTTTACAACACCAACATAAAAAATCATCAATCCTTCTAGGCCCCACCTTCCCATATCCGATTCAGGATCAATAACCATTACACCCACATAAGATCACATACTTATCACAATTAGAGTATCATAATTAGGCTATTTTAAAAGATCCCTTCCAAGAATCTATTCCAAAAAATATAATATATAGTGGGTTGGAACATTAAATAATCAAACCCCTAATGATTTTAAAAACCAAAACACCCACCTAGGTTATCTGAGTAGAATGGTACCAAATAAAATTGTACAAAGACATTATTTATACAAATTTAGACACTTTTAATAACTAAGTATTACCTTTTTATTCCTAGTTAAAAAAAATCACCAAATATAGACATATTTCATGTGAACCGTGTATTCATTACATGGTTCTTGAGTACTCCCACTTGCCTCTCAAGGAAAATAATAAAAAATTTAAATCAATAAAATGAAATTTAAATTATTTTAAACAATGTAATCCACTATAAACACAAAAATTTTGATAGAAATATCATTTCTCCTAGTGACATGTACTTTATCCAATAATTGTGTTCATCAGACAGAGAGAATTTAATCTATCCCATGTTCCAATATCTTCATAGGATCTTAGTCCACAGTATCCGAAATTAAGAAACACGTGTAAATAAAAAAACATTATTACAACTTTGTATCAATCCATCTCGTATACTATGTTTAACACCCAATCTATGATACCACTTTTTAAAGATATAACTTCCCTAAAACACTTATAAGTATCTAGACTATGGTATGCCACATTCCCTTTAGCACTTCACCCCATATGACAGATATTTTAAATAGAAATTTCGGTTTATAGGGTTGTAGTGGGGAGAAAAAACCATATCATCCAAATTAATATTTATTAAAACACTATGGAAATGATTCTAAATAATAAACATAACAAATATATAGAAATGATAATCTGTATATTTTATACCATGTAATTCCAATCATAAAAGTAAATAAAATATCTCATTGGTTAATCAAATTTATATGCATACTCAAACAAACCAAAATAACCACCATCCTCACACAGAGGAATAACCAGACCATTCTATAAATCATATATCATATCACAAACCTTATTCACTCTTAAATCCACTAATTTATTAATAAATAACCTTTTCTATTACTTATACTAATAATAATTTAGTGTTTAGGAATTATATAGGGCCCATACAGGGTGCGATTATGAACCCATTTGGTCACCACCAATAGTATCTCTAGTTTGTATCCATACATATACTAATGTATGTAACAAAAAAATTAATTAATATAATCAAACATAATACTCAAACATCTCCGCACAAGAATATCTATCCTTGAATGGGTTTTTAACTACATTTCCCTATTCAAGTGTAGAACATTAAATTCATATTCATTTATAATGTAGGATACCTCAGGATTGTAAGAAATTTTATATCACATGACATCACAAGCTATCCAAATCCACATATATAATATACTTCATCTAGATGCCCAAAAGGTAAATCCAAAAACAATATCAAATTTCCCAAGGACATACACATTTGTTTCTATATTATTAGCTTAAAATCCTGATGAACCCATGTTTTGGAAATACCCATCCATCCATAATCAGGATCCATATACCCCAACCAAAATGGTAACTTCAATCCCCCATATGTTGGTGACAACTATGACCATCTAATACCGTTTATGGTTAGATCCGATATCAAGAATGATAATAAAACCCACAACCATATGTTTCCTAATCTATGGAGGCCACACCAATAATAATCTGACAACAGAACCACATGGTCCATTATATGTATGAACTTGAACGCAATGAACCCTTCAGTTAAACCATGATGATTGAAATAACCAACAACCTAGGTAACACCTTCAACAAAACAAAATACCCACCTATGAAATATATTTTCCCCCCAAATTAATGGAAACTAACAAATATGAAATCCTAATAAGAAATCACCTCATTTCTAATGATCAATAAGACCCACAATTACAAGGGATATACACAAAAAATTCCCATGGAAACACATTGGTCACAACATATCAAGAGAAATATAAATAACTAGTGTTTTCACTCCTAACCAACCAAGAGACTACATGTCACACATGACAAGCCATTCCAATCCAATACCCGTTTTTTTAAATATGGCTCTACCTTTGGTAACATTTAAAACAAAGGAAACTCAATGAAATTTTATTTATGGTCTCACTAGAACCAATAGACTCATGGTCATTTATCATTCATAATATAACATACATATAACTTAGGAATAATATATGAACAACCTAACTTGAGTATATAAAAACACACTCATTATGAATCTCTTTCTATATCATCTTTAATCAAAATATTGACATGATTTAAATGAAATCCATGAAATTACGGTTTATTTGGAATGTAGTGAATAAAAAATTATAAATCAATAAAGGTGATTCATTTGGATTATTATCCCTACACATATCTTCCAAATAAATTCAATTGAACATGACACCGATAAGACTAGAAGGATAACACCCTCAAAGAATAAAGGAATGATCTAGGGATTAAAACACTGATATAAATGTAAAAAACACATATCCTCTTTTAAAAAAATTCTTATGTAAAAATCTAATTTAATCATGTTTTGGAAAAATAAAACAATAATTATCAAATACAAAATTTGGAAATTAATATAATGACTAAATCTCACATCGTAGTGAGTTATCTAAATATATATACTCACTTTAGAGTGACTTATTAATGACTCGTACTCACTTCATAGTGAGTCATTTAATATCTCATTCTCACTTCACACTAGGTCATTCCAGACTTATTCTCACTTCATAGTGTTTCATAATATGACTCATAATCAATTTATAAAGAGTCATTTGAGACATATCCAAATATTCAAAAAACTTTTCAGGTTCCAAAAACCATAAAAACACAAAAAATTCTTTTTTTATCCCTGAAAATATCTCCAAGCCCCTATATAAAAATATTAATTCCAGAACACCCAAAATATTAATATATGAAACATAGTACCCTGATCCTAGGAACGTTTTAAGGATTGTTCATTGGATAACATTAACACTCCCAGTCCTTCTTTTGGGTCTGAAGATATATGGTAGTTCCCTGATTTAGCCGATATCAATATTTCAAATACTGAGAACCTTATATTGGATTTAGATGACATGAAAGATCAATTAAATTTTATGAAAATGGGAATATGGAAAGATGGATACATCCTAAATATTAATAATTATTGGAACTATAGGGGAAAAGAATAAATAAATTAAATAAATAAATAAATTGTCATAAACAAAACAAGATATTATTTATGAGAATACTTGTAAAAATATTCAAAGAGATATATTTTTATACCAACTAGTGGGTATTGTTATCGGTTGGTTATTGACCATGATTAGTTAAGTATCATTCACTATATATTTAAATGTAGTTTGATGAAGAGTTAAATAAGGTAAATAAGGAAATTATGAAAGATTATTGGTGATATATTAATATTATAAAATATATATCATGAGTTTATAAGAGATATAGAGAATTTATATATTGGATGAGATTAATTTGAATTGTTTATAGTTGAAAATGATGTTTCTTAGATTGTTTTGTATAAATAAGGTTTCTAAATTGAAAGAAAATGGGTTTATACCTGATGATTTAAGTCATATATTTTAATAATAAATTTATGTGTGTTGTTATTTTAGTCACACATATGAAAAATTATTTCTTTAATTATGAATTCATGCATACATTTAAAGAACTGAATATGTAATTTTTGTCACACCATATATGTTGTATATACTGAGTATTTGTTTACCTCTATAAATAGATTATATGTTTGTTTTTATTTTTTATCCCATTAATTATTAATTTTTTTGGAATATAAAAATATTTAATTAGGGAAATTTAATTTTTTATATAAATCTTATGTTGTATTTTTTTCAATATATAAATTTTTTATAAACTCTCATGTAAATTTTTTTATAATGTGAGATAAGGATTTATATGAAGTTAAGAGGTGATTGGACGACATTAGGAGTTTTTTGGAAGATGTATAGAAAATTTTCCATAAATGTAAATGTTTTAGATGTAAAAAATGATATAACATTGTAAAATATGTAAATTATAAAAGTTAATTATGTTATAGAACTATAATTTCATATACAGATGTTATATTTTTCTAGAAGATAAGGTTTTTTAATTATAGAGACATTACAATCCACAATTTTTATTTTTTGAAGAAATTGAAGGGTCTATGATAATCCACACTATCTTATGTAACAAATTTACTTTTTTACATAATATATTCCTAATAAATATAGTATTAAATATGAATAATTTTGATTTATATGAAATTTAAATTTCATGAGGAGTCAAGAACTAATAGAATTGAATAAGGTGAAATTTTTGGGGTTAAAATATTAGATCATTAATTTATAAAATGGAATATAAAATAGTAACATTACATAATATGTAATGGTAACTATCTTTCTTAGTAGATAAATTTTATAAAATTAAATATACAAGAGTAATATTGTTCAATACATAAAGGTCAATCTGAGCAGACATTGTTGAGAATTTGGAAAATGAAATATATAAAGGCTACTATGAGATTATATGTAAAAGTAAAAATTAAAAAATGGTCTAAAAATGGTAAATTCCCAAGTATTTAATAGAATTTATATTTATATGTGATGGTCTCTATATTTTACAATTAAGAAGTTTATAAAATTGTAAATGTAATTGAGCAGTATTTGATATATATGATTATATTATATAATAAATTTCAAAAGAATATGTAATATATGATATATATTTAATTTATAAAATATTTAAGAAAATTATATTTTATGTAATATATTTTAATTCTCCAAAAATTGAAATGTGACTCATATAAATATAATAATTCATTCTGTTATAATTTATATTTATATCAATTATATCCAAATGATTTGATGAATTTGGAAGTTAATAATGATGAAGAAATTGATGTGATATCTTGGATTAAATAACATGAATTGAAATTTTGATACAAGGAATTGGAAAATCATGATTTTTTATTTACGTGATAGTCGTGTCATGTATATATGGTTGCATATTTTCATGGAATGAATTGTTTTCAATTGGTTGGAGTCATTACTAACTAGAAATACTTGATAATTATTATTTGAAAATTTTGATATTGTTATATTTATCATGACACAGTGAATAAATTCACACTGTGATGACCTAAATGTATCAAAATATAGATGAATAATCAATTGAAGTTGAATAATCATTTTAGGTTGGTTGAGATAGTATTCTTGTCTAATTTTTTAATTTCAATTCACTTTTGAATGGGAGTCGTTTATTCCTTGTAATATTAAATATTAATATGGTATTATATGATTTTATAAGATAGATAGTAGAAAAATATTAAGAAAAAGAGTGTGTACTGGAGATTTCACATAAAAAGTTGAATAAAGAGAATAATTTGAATAAATTTTTACTTATTCATAGGTGTAATCAATAAACATTTTTTTCTTTTGAGGAAGAAATAAGTTCACGCCTATTCAGTAAAATAGATAAGTGAATTATAACTATATATTGTAAGGAGATACCCATTAAATGGAAAATTATAATCCTTACCTTGAAGAAGAAAATAAAAAAAATTAATAAGTATGATCATGGTGTGATATTTTATTCTTGTGTTTAGGGACATCAATATTTTATAATTATATAATGATTTAATAAGAAAACTCTACTCTATGTATCCATAATGGATATTCTTGAGGATCTTATGGACTTAGGAGATTTTATTTCATGCTAATAATTATGAACTCATTTTTGTAGTAAATATTAAATATTGAGTGTCTTTGTTTTCATTCCAAATATTGTATGTGATTTAAGATGTGAGATCCATTTCTCAAACAAGTGATAAAAGTTTATTTCATAAGAAATCATAAATTTAAAAAATAAAATATTTTTCAATAACTCACCATTGTACCACATACTCAGTGAACATACTCAATACCAAGGGTGATCACAATAGTTATTAAGGTAGTTTTGGTTTCCTTTAAATATTGAGAAGATTAACGTTTTCTAATATGAATGTAGTTTATCTGAGTTTCCATATTGGATTTTGTATTGGTTATAATTGAGTTAGTTTTGGAGTTTCATTTATGAGTATGATCTGTGAAGTTATATTTGGGGTCAAAATTTTTAAAACCATTAGGGATTATATTAATTCAATGAAATAAAAATGTGTTCCAGTAGTAAATTGAAAAAATTATTTTATTTTGAAGGAAATGATTATACTGTACTTACTTTTATTGGTTTTTAATTCTCTAGAAATTATTATTGATGGTTTTAGACTTATCAAACAAGGGGAATAATTGACATGGGTTAATATAATGAATTTTGGATTTTGATGCCCTGAAAAAATTTTAATTCTATCCTCAACTTCAAAGAATGTGTTTTTAAGGCTTCTTTGTATCAATACTATGAATGGAATTTGGTAGAAGCTAAAAATATCTATAAGGATAATTAAAAAGGGTAAATTTTAAATTTAGCATTTGATGTATAATTGTTTTTATATTATCGATGTTGAATATGTTGATGATGTATATACAACATATAATGTGGTTGTAAGAAATGTTAATAAATTCAATGATATACTAAATGATTCAATGGTGGTTGATATGATACATCATATCATACCATTAAAATTTGATGCCAATGTTCCAACACTATAAGATCATGATCTATAGATACTTACTTTAGATGAATTGCACAACATCTAGGTTGCACACAAGATGAGGTAGTAATGCATCCACAAGAATAAGATTTTAAATGATAAGGAAATATCATTCAATGCAAATTAGAATGAAATGAACATAATGAAAATTAATAAAGTATATGAAGGAGAAGTTGAAAGATCAAATTTAAGTGAATACTTAGTTAATAATTTTGATAAGATCATGTGGATTTTATGAAGTGTTTTTTAGAGATGAAAAAATAATTGTCATGTTATGTTAACTTTTAAAGGATATAGCTATTGTAATATTGATTATTTCACTAGAAATTTTCAAAATACAAAATAAGATGATATTGAAGATAAAGATGATCCCTCTCATGATATATCATGGAATAATTTAATGAACATTATAATAGTGGAGTTAAAATCATATATATCAATAAAATATTTCAATAAAATGATGAACTATTTATCAATGAAGGAAGCAATATTATATGAGGATTGTGATAGTGGTTATTCCACATGTGGTAGAGGTGAGAAGATTCGACGTCATGGAGTCTAGTACTAGAGATAACACAAAGAAATAATAAGATGTGTCCTTTGGTAAAGATAAAGAGTTACATGAATATAAAATAGAATTCATATTGAAAATTGAATTGAGGAAGAGGATATTCAATATTCTTATATTGGGGAAAGAAAAGTAGTGGATAAATAATGATTCCAATATGGTTCAATAAGATTATGATAAATTAAAAAATAATGAAGTTGGTTTTCTCAATTGAGTTCTGTAAGTAAAAGTATTACTCACCATGGAGTAGGAAAAGGTTCTATTGATGATTTAATAGAGTATTAAATATGACAAATAAAATAAATTTATCAATGTGGTCTTGTAGGTGAAAATAAATTATATAAACAATTTTAAATATGAGTTTCGTAATTTGATTAATCTAGTGGGTGATTCTCAATTAAATAAAGGATTTATGTGTCCAAATTGATACTTTAAGAATGTTATATTAAATATATACCTCAACCAATGATTCCTAAATATCATTAATTCACTAGTTAAATGATTGAATCACAAAAGAATCTGAAAATAATGATGATAAGAAAACAAAAGAATATATCTCATAATTAATATTATTTTAAAATCCTATCTTTATTGAAAATATTTTGATATATGTGATGAGAAAAAAATACCAATAAATGTATATAGATAAAAATAACAAGTTTAGAGTATCCTATATTACAGATTATTCAATCAATTGTATACAAGGATTCAAGATGATAAAATTCATAAAAATACTAATTTTGGATAGAACAGTAATTAACAATAAGGAATAACCTTTTATGCTTATTTTTTGTTTTATTGAGGTTGGGGACATCTGATTTGATGTCACTAGTTTATATAAGGGATATTTATTTCCATGATGAGTGATGGAAGGCACACATTTAGGGTTATACAACCCATCCAATCAAACAAAGTCATTAATAATATTTATAAATAATAGAGTGTAATGTTGAAGAAAAATTTTGAAGATTTGAATTATCTGTATAGGAGATGTGATCAATATGGCCATATCATTGAAAAAATATCACAATTCTACATATTCATCTATTTCAGAAAATAATATCCTAGTATATTTCATGTTAGATAAAGAAAAATGACGTACGGAAGAATAAGAATAATCATCACTAGAAGAACATGGAATATGTTAAGAATCCATTATATATTGTTGAATCCAAAATGGTAGAAAAATGAGTCTACAAAAAAAATGATAATGGAGTGATCATAAATTTAAGAGATAAAAAAATTTATGATGAAGACGAACTTTCTATTTTGGTATTGTAGTTCTAACATTATAAAAATAAATAATTAAATTTTACCGGGGATAAATATTCATTGAAATGACATATTGATGATGTGAAAAAGAAGATATTTTCTCACAGTCTAAAATGAGATTTTATGAAATGTTTGGTTGATAAAAAAAAGTTTCTAAAAAAAGGAGATAAATTCCCAACCTGAGATAATGAATAAGAAATATCAATATTTACTAATAAAAGGATATGTTAAGATAATGTCTGTCCCCTATCCGACATGTTCATCACATATTAGTTTTTAAAAGGGGGGATAAAAAAATTAATCCTATTATGTTTATTTCATAATTTTTTTACAATGGGGACGTCAAACAATACAGTAGCAGAATCCAAATATATATTTTGAACCCAATGGGTGAGAGTACTCTTACATTAAGGATGTATATAATTAGTGATTGTTTTTAAAATATATAAGCTATAAAGATAATATGGTAATGTTTATTATGAATTTCTCTTACATTAATTAAATCATATATATAGAAACATGTTTTACATGGGTTCATGGAACAGTATTTCACATGTTGGGGAAGCATTTTACCAAGAATTTGATCTATGATGGTTTCAACTATTTTCAATAAGTGTATAATGGTCACTTTAATGGAATATATTACATTATTATTCAATTATATTATTTCTTAAATCGAGTTCACTAAAGCAGGATTTGTATTTTTGAATTGCAGTTCACTGTTATGTATTCAGAGTTTGAATAACGAATTTTGTTAAATGGTTTCCAATAAAATCTAAATGGGGAGACTGTTGAGCACCTAAGTGAGTACCAGAATATTAATAATTAGAGATCAGAAGAATTTTATATGATTCTATTGTAATATTTGGTTTGAAAAAAATAATTCATGATTAAAATAAATTATTAACATTTTTATAATGTGTGTTATAGTCTATTAAGAATTTTGAATGTGTTTGAAGGATATTTATTGTTTTTTGTAATAAATTTAGAATTTATTTTAAAAATATAATGTTCTGTAAATAAAATATTCCATATTGTATAATATCAATAAATTGAAAATGTCTCTTGTTTTAATATTCTAAAAGATAAATCTGAAATTATTGTGAGTCAAAATGATATAGTTAGGTAATGTTTAAAAGATAATGTTGTGACAACCTAGGTATCTAAATAATAATATTTTATATTTTATATTAAATATTATGAATAAGGTATTATTTTTACAATAAAGGGATTTCTTTTTCTAATAGCATATTCAACATGCATCAAATGGTTTCATTGAAATCTTAAATTGGGCACAACATTGAGTTATACTAGAAAACAATATGACAATATTATTAATTTAGATGTCAGTTAATGGTTTTCTATTGTATTGGTAGGAATGAACAGAACTAACAATGTTATGATTAAACATGTTTGTTAAAAAAATTTACATTTCTCCACTAAAATTTAGAGGCTCAAAATAATAATGAATCCAATTATAATCACGAAATAATAAATTAATTTTTAAATGTAGGTTTACTTCCTTTTAATGGAGAACACTTTTTAAATATAGTTTTTTCACTTTTATATATTTTATTTGGAAAAATATAATACTTATTTAGTGGTGGGATATCAAAATTTACATAGGGTAAATTTTTGGTATTTTTCTGATAATGTTTATTTTTTTATGAATAGTGTAAAAACTACATTTTAAGTCAAAACTGTCTTTTCATCTGATTTATTTTCGTTGATAGATTATCATTTTAATTTGATTTATATTGTAATTAGATAATGTTTTTACTATTTAGTCCATTTTTTTATTGGATGAAATTTCACTTTTTAAATTTACATAAACAGTTGTCAATCTTTTGATAGTTATTATTTCTTGAAAACACGTTTTTTGGGTTTTGACAATGGGAATTAATTTAAAATTAATTTTGGGATATTATTTGTTTTGAAATTGGAAAAATGTATTCCGTATTTGGAATCAGGATGTCAATATTCTATAAATATGTAACTTTAATTTTTAGAAATTATGAATAGTAACGTCCGTAAATATTTTATTTACCATGGTGAAAGGGTAAATCTGGTCAATAACATTAAAAAATAAACTTATAATATTATTAAATAGCCCTAACACATGTCCTAAACCTATTTAATGACATATATCCGACCATGGTCATCCTTGGGTCAATTTTAGGACCCTTTAGAGCCACATGTGTGTGAAAATGACATTTAATTACATTTAATTTAAAGTTATGGAAAATATAACATAAACTTGTATCTTTTAGTAAAAAAAATTTATATGGTGTTATTTAAGTGATATATTGGACTATAAATAAAAATTATATTTTAAAAAATATTTCATACATCATTGTATTTTTTTTATAATTTTTCGACATTAAATAAAAAATAAATTTATCACATAATGATGATGTAGTGATTACATTATTAATGAATGATTTAAATAAATAATCTTATAGACATTGAAATATATTTATTTTGAAATATTTTATGTCATACATGAATTTTATGGATGATTATTACTTGTTAACTTTAAATTAATGATGTTTTTTCAAAATAATAAATTTGGTATGGGTTTTTAAGAAATTCATGATATGAATAGTATAAAAGTTGACATAAATGAGTTTTTAAATAAATTTATATTTTATTAAATTATATAATATTGATAAAAATATAATATTAGTTAAACTGAAATATATGAAAATAAAATTTTCATTAATGATTCATTTTTGGGTCTCTTAGAATCATATAGTAACTTTGGTAACCATATATTATGAATAAACAAGAAGACATGGTAAATGTTAAATAAGTTTACTAAGGGTTAAAGGTAAATGATAGAGTTAATTTCTTGACCCAAACATTTCTAAAACCCATTGGATGAGAGTATTTAGACCATCCACATCAGAGCTTGGAAATTTATCACTTTGGTGTTATTAGAATTTGAAAATCAATTAATAATAAAATAATAGTTTCAAACGTTTCTAAAGTGCACCTCCTCCTTAAAAAATGGAATCACCTCTAACCCTTACTCACACATCTCAAGAACCTTATCCAAAAGCTTATTAATTATGCTCCAAACATACTTATACACATCCTTGGATCCATATATTTTGAAGAAGGCAATTAAATAAAGCATTTTATCTTATCTTAAAAGGAGTTACTCGACTAGAGGTAATGTCTTCTCTCAAGATTCTTTCTTTTATTTTAATTATGCAACCCCCTAAACACTCTTTATTAAATATTTTATAAAAAACCTTTTAGCTTAAATATACTATGTTGTTGTTATTTGAAGTATTTGAATCTAAACTTACACACACCTTCGACTAATGGGTATAGAGAATACTGTTACTTTGGACGGCGAACTACTGCCTCACAAAACGATGATTGTTCAATATTCTCTTACCACCTCTTATGATAGCCATTATGATTTAACTATAATTATATATGATATATATGATATTAATTTTATCCATATGGTTTTGTAATTTTCATTAAGAACATACATTTATTATTCTCATGTTGTATAAATACTATAATTTCATTTGAGTAAGGGGGACTACTGCCCCCATCAAAGTGATATGACTCATTCAGGTTATAAATGGAACGTATAAAGGATTGAATTAATGAACTTATGTAACATATATAAAAAATGATATTAATTATAATTATAATATATCTATGTATCATTATGTTTTCTTGTCAAAATCAATTATCATTGCACTAAATCAACTAAATCAATAGACATAATGTCAATATAAACCTCCAACGAGATACTTCCTATAATTTACTGTTGTTAGAACACTAATTGACACATTAAGTATTTTTTGAGGTCAAAATCAATTACCATTTCAATAAATCAACTAAACCATGAGTTAGATGATAATTTGAGTTATATGGTTATCAATATAGAAAAAACATTTTTGATCAATCCCATTGAGAAACAAAAAAACTGTTTCCTTATATAAACCTCATCATTGAATCATTAATTTATAAATAATTTTTTTACTCACAATAACAAATAAATATGTGATCAAACAACATAATTAACATAGAATAAAAATTATAAATATATTAAGAACCCATGTTTGTGCATTTTTATTCACTGCCAAACAATGCCAGAGACATTACATAATCATTTGTAATTTTTATAGTAACCCTTTTACTAATTACGGGCTACATGGTAGATTGATAATGAGAAAAATTATAAGTATTGATGGAATTATATACATTCAATTCACCTACCACATCTAAAAACCAAAAAAAATGTAATATTTTAAATGATAGTGTTAATTACTAATATATATAATTAAATTAATAAAAACGTCAAAGTATTGAAGAAAAAATATATAAAAAATGATTGTACTCATGATTACTCAAACAAGAGTATCCTCAATGATAGTAATAGGCAATTCATCCATATGAAATGATTCGTTTTAAGGTATAGAAATCAGTAATGATTTTTTTCATGTTTTACCAAAATAAGGAGATGATGTGGAAAAAAAGATTAATGAGAACATAAAACCAGCTTGAGAACTTAAATATGTGTCTTTCAAATATATCTCATGCAGATGAAAAAACTATGGAATGGGATGTGGGTGATTTTACAAAATAAGACGTGATAATGAATTTCAACTTTAAAATATTTTAATGAAGATAGTTGATAAGATAATTTGTTGTAAATATAATCAAACCATAAAAATTCATTATTTTACCTAAAATAATTTGGAAATAACACATGAATAAAGTATATTATTCCAGTTAATGGTAGAATCGATTTATAAAATCAGGACACATTTTGTAGATAACAAAAACATGTAGATTATTATATTAATAATCTATATTGGAAAGATTATAAGTAATGAATAAAAATTCAAATAAATATACTTATCTAGAACATAGTCACTATTTCATAGTGAATTTATATGAAGAATATTATTCATTTATTATTATTAATAAATATTACAAAGAATAAAATATAGCATACCAATTTTGGTCACGAGTAATTTTTACTAATGATCTTTGGATTAAAGGGATTTGAGAATAAAAAAATAAGAATAAATAAATATTATAAGAACAATATAAAATTTAAAGACATTTTGTTTTAATAGAAGTGTCATCTACAACTATTCGAGTAATACATGTAAAGGATGAATAATGATACCACAAATACATGGGGTACTGGTCAAATGATTGGAATCCATTTAGCCAAAAATCCAAATAGTAAGACACTGTGTAAGGTAGAAAATTGAAGATCTAGTATGATTTTCACACACACTGAAGGGTAAAAAATACACTTTTATATAATGGATTAAATGATAATTCTCTATTGAGATCCTAACCACTAATCAATGAACATTGTTACAAAAAAATGAATTATGAGCCCTCCCATTAAACTAAGATCAGTTGGGTATACCATGATGATTTTAAAATGTATATAATGTGTCCCATCATTGTATATTTTAACATAAAAATAAATAAATATCATTTAAATAAAATAATCTTCTATTATCCCAAGCATTGTCACTTCCATTTATTAGTGTTTTTCACTAAATACAATATGCACTAAAGGTCATGATTAAAGTGTGTCAAAATCTATATATTTACTCAAAAAATTTAAACAATCAGAATTTAAAATTAATTGGGACATGAAAACATATTAATATAAATGGTTTCGAAATTAAATTGACATTTCAAATAAAAAAATTGTTCTAGTTATTGAAGCTAATCATACAACTCCTTAAAATTAGAAGAAATGCCTCACAAATCTAGAACCTAATCAGAAGGATTTTTCTATTAAATATAATCTGAAATAAATTCTATATTATGTAAAAAAAATTATTAAAAGAGAAAAAATACTCAAATAATTTGGTCAATATGAAAAATATTATATTCAATATATCTCAAAGTTACTTGAATATAAATAAATATTTCTTAATAGATATGATAAAATTTTCAATTAGTATGAAAAAAATAACAAAATTAAAACTACCCTAGATCCACATTAAATATTAAATTAGAAATTCATTGTATTTTGATATAAAATAAACAATTTGGAATAATTATTCATCCGATTTGGTGTTACAAAAAATAATCTTCCACATCAAGAAATTTATATCATTTGGTTTCTCTTTGAAAAGTGTAATTTCCTAACCTGGCCCACCACTATGACGATGGCTAGACCAGTCACTACAAGAACTCATGCATGCCTCCTCATATGCTAGAGGCTTCCGACTAGCAGAGAGTGTGTAAGGATAGTTAGCGGGGAGACTAAACCCTCTAATCTAAGATGCTTAGTGATATTACAGAGTAAATATCAAACAAAAGAAGAAGTAATAATACATAATTGACAAAGCTGCAGAAGACAGATTTCATATAAATGAACAAAAGTAGCCAACGTCAGTTTATACAATAGATGAATTCTTGGAAATGTTTTAATACATGATGGAAAGTATTGTATAGTTCAACATGATTTTTAGTAAAATATAATATAGGACTCATGTAAGGATAAGAACAAAAATCTCAAAGGTAATCCCCAAGATCTTCATGATCTTCTGCTCAGTCCATTGCCCCCAACTTCTTGGTACAAGAAAACATTAATGAGAATAGACCAGGTCCCTTTTAATAAGAAAATTTTACTTGGGTACCCCATTGCAATGGCGACCTGAGTAGGTTTTGAGATATAAATCTTAGTTGGTTTGCAGCACCAGTGTCTAGCCCAATCCAGATAGTGTAATATAAATTAAATAGGGTGCAAGCATTCATAAATATATTTAGTAGTACAATGTATCTAGAAAAACCCAGTACCTGCTTCATCCTTTGGCTGGTTTCTAGACATGTTTTCAGTTCATTAATTGAGTATTGCCAATTTATTCATTAGTCAGAATTGAGAAAGTATCCTATCAATTCCAATGAGTTTTCTCCAAGGAAAATTGGGGCAATGATATGACCAGGATAGATAAGTTTTGAACATTTCCCATACATGTCAATGTTAGACCCAAGGAGTGTATCTAAGGGATCTTGTGATGTTATTTAGTAATAAAATCCCAATGTAATAACCAGGGTAACAACCTCATGATAGCATAATTAGTGAAGGTCCAAAAACATAAAAAAGAATCCTGAAAAATATATCCAATGAGTGTTGGAACCAAGATAGTTTGTTGATAATAATGGATTTTGGTTTAGGTTTGTAGTCAATCTATACATGGATGATTTTGGAGTTTGCAATGAATGAGGTCAAATGGTTGAGGTTGAAAGAAGTATATAAGGTGGTGCAGTTTCCTAGTGTTTGTCATATTTTTGGGCCTAAAAAATCGGGAGTTTGGAAACGGTATGTGGTGAAGTTGAAAAATATGTATTTAATATGCATGGTACACGGTGATTGTGTGCGGTATGTAGTGAAGGTGCACAGTACGTTGTGGAGGAAGTAGGAAAGGTATGTGGAGCAGTGACCAGAAATGAAAAATAGTTCGCTGCAATGGTATGTGGTGAAGTAATGTGGTACACTGAATGTTGAAGGTTGGAATGAAAAATGTTTCACAGTGACGATACACTATGAAGGCATATGGTACACAAAATGATGGAGGTTGGTGGGATTGTTCTGGTTCGTAAAAGAGGAGCGGTACATAGTGGAGGCTAACCTTATGCAAATAGAGTTAAGATTGTACCACATTGAAAGATTGGGTAAATAAGTTTAGAGAAAACTGCAAAGTTACATTCCTATTTAAGGAATAGTAATCCCCTTTGTTATGATAGGATATTGGAGATTAAAATTTTAGGGAAAATCCATATAAGTATCATGTGGTTCGCGTAGGAGAAGAAGGTATGCTAAGAGACTCATACGCATAAGGATAATAGTCCATGGAAGAGTGTGTGGTTTACACAAGAAGATCTCGTAATACATAGTGGAGCAGGGAAGTATGCGTAGCGTGATAGTACACAGAGGTGTGGAGCAGTAAGTTGAGTAGGGTGGAATGCGGAGCAGTAAAGTTCGTGGAGGAGCTGGACGGTATGCTATAACAACCCTGCTCTTTGTTACACACATAAACATGATTTATTAAATAAAAATTCACTTGAAAAAACATGGATGATCAAGTGGTATAGTGTCTTTGGTTGTTAGGAACATTACATAATTACTTAAAACATAAAACAAAAAATCTTTATAGAAAACATCCTTTACTTGACCACTACATTCCAACATACTTATCATTTCATAGGAATACCTGGGGACATGAATAAGAAAATTGTGAGTTATAATGCCTACAATGGGAGTAAAAAGGCATAAAACTAAGAATAAAATACATGTTAGGTTGTATGAAAAAAATGTAGCATAAGAGAATCCTGAACACAAAGGCAAGATATAGCATGATTATCATATCATGAAAATGTGACAACAAAACTTAACATGGTATTGGAATTACCCAAGGATCATTGAACATGGATCGTGTGTAAAATATCATTTAATGTGAATTATAATGATTAATCCCTCATTTTAATTAATGTATCACTATACTAATATTTACCCAATGCATTAGAGCACTATTAGGGAGCACCATTCTTAAAATTTAATTTCATGCACAAGTGTGCCACATGGATCACGCAAAATTGAATCCTTAAATATCATAATTTTTTACAAGATAAAGGAATGTGAAATTCTAACAGGAATTTCTATAATAAATAATTAAATGTTCTAAAAGATTAATTCCATTGATATGGATGTGGTCATGGTTTTCAGGACACAATGACTTTGGCTTTCAAAAATCGCAGTGCAAGTACGGCAGCATAAAGGCATGACATTAGATTTCATAAAAAAAATGTTTGATGAGAGATAAAGAGGTGTGTCATGATATTTACCTAAAATGGATAGTAGGAGGAAATATATATATATGTCCCAACATTGGAAATGGATTTTTTGATTCATAATACAAATGAATTTCTTGAATTCCAATGAGGAGAGACAAATTCCTTAAGGAATTTCGGCATGGTAAGAGGTGTATATTGGGAGTCATTAATGAGAGGGAACGGGTTTTATTATCCTTAACACATAAAGAGGGAAGTATGGGGAGGTTTTAATTCTTACCCCATCATTTTTATTTGAAAATAAAAGGGAATAACAACTTAAGGAAAATTTGACAAAATGGGAAATGATGAAATCACTTAAGGAATTTTAGCATGGTAACGTGTGTACATGGGAGGCCTTAATGAGAGAGAAACAAGTATCTCATCATTTCAAAAATAGTTAGGGGAATATAAGGGATGTGAAAAATCATACCCCAAAAGTCTTACTTGAATGTAAAAGGGTTTTATAACGTAATGAAACATTGATAAAAATAAAAATGGAAGGAATCACTTACGTGGAAGTGTGATCCCAAAGGCTTGACAGGGGCCTGAGAGAGGCTTCTTCTGATATTGGGAAGCATTGGGAGGATTCTAAATTTAAGAGGGATGATTTTGGTAGAGCTTCTAAGTCTTTGAGTGAAGTGTAAGTGGGTGCTTGGTTGTGTTTATAACAGAAAGGAGAGAGAAATCTTTATTACTTAGGTTTTTGACCCAAAACATTAAACTAGTCAAAAAATAAACCATCCCATGGTTTTTATCCATGGGTATTTCCAAAAAGTATATAACAAAAATATTTTATATTTCCAATTGCTGAACCACGTAAAATATTACTCTTGCTTATGTGGAGGTGAGTCACACTTTCTAAAATTCATTTTAAAAAGATAAAATGTTTTATAAGTCTTGGAGGGTCCAATAAGGCATTGTAAAATAAATCAAGTATACCAAAAATCACATTATATTACTGGTAAAAATATATTTTCCGAAAGTCCAACTTATATTTTTTTATTACAACACTATTGGGTCATTATGATGTCTTAAAACACATTATATAATTAAACAGTAAATGATTTTTTACCCAAAAATGGAATTGTCTTAGGAAATTATGAAAAATTCACCATTGGATAATTCACGACACACTGATTCCAAAAATAATATTCATTTTATCTAAATATTTTTCTAAATATGTGATTTTCACCATTGAAATAAAAACTGGTATTTATAGAATATTCATGGGTTTTTAGCAAAAAAAATTCAAACCTTGATAAAATCCCCAACTATGTTCATAATAATTAGAAGATCAATTTTTTTATCAAAAATTAATTTAATAATAATATTTTATTGAAATTTTTTAAATTAAAAATCAATTAGTTCCTCAAAATATATTTCATAATTTTATATTTATTAAAAATTCTATTTGTGCGTTAATAACTATTTACAACATAACAATAATAAAAAGAATATATATTCTTTATTATATAAAAAACATTGAACATAATCATAGTGCTAAGGTCTTGTTACATAACCTCTTATAAAACTTTCATTGGACCAAATGGTTAGGTGTGCGATGGTGACAGACTCTTGTAGTGGCTCGAATAAAATCACTCATGTGGTAATTTCTATCAACTTCCACTTCTCTCGTAGGCGATTTTGTTCAATATTATCATGTTGAAGACCATCTTGGGCATGGTCAAGAGTGAAGCCCAATAATTCCACCCCCTTTCAGTGATCCAAAAAATGGTATTCATACAGGGAAAGTCTACTCGATTAAGCCATCACTTCCTTTGTCTAAGTAAATGGGACTTGTTAAAACCCTATATTTATACTTATCATGTGAAAACTGTTTAACAATTTTTTTAGCAACTGTCACAATTCTTAACAATATTTTCAAATCCAAAAACATAAATTCAAAGAATTTCATATTTTATATAACCATTTTACATAATAAGACATTTAATTAGATCAAGATTAATTTCCATTAATAAAATTTGGGTTTTAAGAATTTTCCCCATTAAGAAATTTCTCCCTCAAAATTTCCTTTTACCACACTAAAACAGATGTGGGTAACTCTACATCATCACTTCCTCTGTTTCCTAGGTTTCTTCTTCAAACCTTTGGTTTTTCAACAACACCTTGATAAGGGGCAATGTTTTATTTCGTATAACATTTTCTCTACGATCTAAGATCTTTACCAGCTTCTCCTCATAAGAGAGGTCATTCTCGAATGGTACCACCTTTGGATTGAGTACAAGGGATGGGTTAGGTATGTACTTCCTCAAGAAGGATACATGGAATACATCATGTACTTGAGTAGGTTTGTTGGGAGTGCTAGTCAATAGTCCACTACTCCAATGTGATCAAGGATCTCAAAACGGGCGATCTACCTTGGGCTATGCATTCCCATCTTACCAAATATAATAACTCTCTTCCGTAGTGATATTTGGAGGAATAAAATGTCTCTTACATCAAACTCTAGGTCTCATAGATTATTATCATTATAGTTCATTTGTAGACTCTGAGCATCTTTAATGTGATATTTTATTTTCTTAGCCTTATCCACATTTTTTCGACCATTTACAGACCTAGGAGTTTTATCTCCACAAATTCATTACAATATGATAGATTTCTATACCTTTTCCCATATAGGGAATAATATGGACCCATTTGGATGCTTGGGTGAAAATTGTTATTGTATGAGAACTCAAATAAGTAAGATGTTGATCCCATTAACCTTTAATGTCCATTGAGCATGCTTTCAATTTTTCCTCAACTGTTTGGACAGTCCTCTCAGATTGGCCATCATTTTGAGGATGATTTTTCATACTGAAGTTCTACTTAGTATCCAGAGCATGTTGAAGACTCATCCCAAACATAGAGGTGAATCCTAGATCTCGATCAAATGAAATAGATAGTGGTACTCCATGCATCCTTACCACGTCTTGGTTATATATCCATGTGAGTTGATCTAGTGATAAATCCACTAATTTTGTAATAATGTATCTGGTCTTTATAATACGATCCATAACAACCCAGATTACATGGTTTCCTTTGGATAGCTTCGGATGTCTAATGAAAAATTCATAGTGATGTTCTCCAATTTCCATGTTGGTACGGGTAATGGTTCCATCATCCCCTAATGTTTCTTTCCTATCATTCTTCACTTATAGACATACCTGGCACATTGATGTATACTCAATGATCTCACTCTTCATGTTATTCCACTAATAATGCTCTCGGACTTGATACAACTTTTTGTTTCTTGGGAGAATGGAAAAATATGAACTATGTGCATCATAAAAAAGTTCTTTCTTTACCTCTAGATTCTATAGAACACATAGTCTTGACCCAAATGTAACAATTCTTTCTTCATTGAAATTTAACTCAGATGATTTCACTTTTCTAATATTTTTTAGCTTTTTCTGAAATCCCACGTCATCCTTTTGAGAATTATTTAACCTTTACAAAAGATATGATTGAGAAATTATTTGTGAAAGTATTTATGATGTTCCCTTAATATGATTCCAATGACCATCTTTATCAAGTCTATAATGATGGGATCCTTTTAAATTCTCATCATTGGTAGAATCACTGGGTCCTTTCAACATAGAGAATCCACTACTTTTTTCGCTTTCCCAGAGTGGTAATTGATTGAGTATCCATATTCTTTGATCATCTCAAACCATATTCATTGGTTCATATTCATTTATTTCAGTGTGAATATATACTTGAGGATTTTTTGATCCATTTATATTTCACACTTCTCCCCAAAGAGGTAATGCCACCAAATTATTAAAGCTAAGATTGTTGGAGCTAACTCTAGATCATGTGTGGGACTGTCTTGAGTAAATGGAAATGATTTTTTCCTTTTTTCCCTCAAATTATATAAAATTGAGACTTATAAAATAATCAAGAAGAACATTCCAATAAACTCTAACATGTGATACAACACTTACAGTGGTTTTTTTGTAATGATTTAATATCATTTCGACTGGGGACTCAATGTTATTTGATAACATAAAATACTTACTAATAGGGCATGAATTGAAATAAATTACGACATAAACTACGTTGTAGTAGTAGTTATATGTAATTAATTCATGATTATCTATATTAGCATATAACTTCTCTTTCTCCCTCGATCATAGATATTTTTGATGCTCATCACTCTTCACAACACTTGTAATATAGTATTGTCTTATATAATGCCCGATAGCTTCAAATTTATGGCATAGAACCATGTAAGATGCTTTATATGGAGAGTTGTTTCCACCCATCACATTATCCATTCATTAATGGAAATTGTATACTTTGTTCCCTTCCATTCCATACATAAAGCATCTCCTTGTCCGATGGTGACATTCCATTGGTTCCTCCTTCCAAATTTATTGCACAAAAGAAATTGGGTCTTCTTTCCCTTATCACATTTATCAGATGGACTTTCATGAGATGTCATATTCTTCTTTCTTGTTGTCCTTGGGCATTAAAAAAAGTACCAATTATTAATCATGATTATTGGTAGTTGGTTATTCTTAAACACAATATATCTCACTTGTTCTCTCATTTGATTGGGAATCTCATTGGAACACTTGTCACATTTCTCTTCACATCAGTTGTTAACAATATTCCTCATATTACCGGCCATTATCTGAAAAAAAAAGTAATGTTAGGGTTAACACATAAAGGGTAATCTAAGGAAAAAAATAGATTACCTATAAATAACATTTATTTCTATAAACTTTGAATCTATTGGCTTCAATCTATGTTATCAATGATCCAATTCACAACATATATTGTTATGTAAATTTTTTATTACCTCAATATTGGTTCATACTAAGCTTGGGAATTTACCAAAGCATATCCTCCAAGAGTTTCATAACTAAGAGAGAAGAAATGCATGTTGTCAAGTACTAGGATACCCTGGGTCAAGCCCAAAACTCCTTTCCAATGTCTTCACTCCTAGGTACATATGTTCCATAGTCACCTCTACCTGCTCGTATCCATACTCAGATGTATTTTCTTGATAAACAACTTACTCAATACTCACAAAAACTTTGGAATTTTTTATTACATAGAGCCTTATCCCTAAGGATTTCACTACGGTTTTCTAATCTTAATCACATTAATAACTAAACCAATCCTCTGATACCAACTATTACAACCATGCACTTTATTACACATTTTAACATGATTTATTAAATAAACTCTACATTTGATATAACATGGAATATCAATATGTCTAGTGTCTTTGGGTATTAATAACATTACATAATGACTTAAAACATGAAACACAACATCTTTTTTAAAGACAACCTTTACTTGACCAATATATTCCCTCATACTTAGCATTGCATGGGATATTCTAAGAACATGAATAAGAAAATGGTGAGCTATAAAGCCCAGTAAGGGAGTAAACAAGGCATCACATGAATAATGAAATACATTTTTTGAAGTAGTAATATCAATTTATCATAAAATAAACATGAACATAAGGTAAAGATATATCATGATTATCATAAAATTGAAATGTGGCAACAAAACTTAACATTCTATTAGTATAATCCAAGTCTCATTTCACAGGGAGCATGAAACGAGCATGTCATGGGGTGTGACAAAAACAAATAATACATATGTTAAAATATATTATAGTGTTTATCCTAAGTTGTCTCTAGAGAGGAGTGCACAACAATTATGTTTGTCACTTAAATTAAAGAATAAAGAAGAGGATATTTTTGAAATTGTTTGAGTAGAAAAATAAAGCAAGCAATTGAAAAGAAAGGTTGAACACTAATGGATGAAGAGAGTGATGGGGTGAAGGTAGGATTAACATTTGAAATGTCATCATAGTAAAAAATATTATATTCCCTCTCTACCTTTTGAATGAAAAATGAAAAATTCCTCGATGGAGTTATCAATCACCTTGGTTTGAGAATGAAATGAAACCCAATCCTATGTGCATGGATGTTTGTAAATAGTTTTTAAAAAACTAAGTCATGTACGGATTGAGAATTGTTGAATCTTATAACTCTATAAAATTTTTACTAGTTCCACACACATGAAAATTATCGTTAGACACTCACCACATAACACAATATTCTCGATCGAGACAGATTGCACAAGGCAGAGGGAGATTAAAAGTCATTAACCAAAGCTATTAACAATGAATAAAACAAACCCAAAACATGATCACATTAAGATATTTGGAAAACACTGAAAATTGATGTCATTAAAAAGAAAAATATGGTTTTACATTTATGCACAAAACTCCGACATTACCAAATTGAAACTCCCCCTTCCCCGATCATTCAAAGGTTTTACCCCTCCATGTGATGGGTAATAGAGTTTAAATGGGAAGAAGAGAGAACGATGAAACAAAGAAAGGATAAAATAGAAAATTCAATGAACTTCATGAACTAAAGACTCTAGCACAGTCTCTCTTTCCCCTTCTTCAACCCCCTTGAATGTAAGTTAACACTCTTATTTATAGACTTCTGGAGTTGAGAATTTCCCTCCAAAATTACTCCACGGAAAGATTGAGTGTGGTTGGCATAATAAATGGAATAATCGTAGGATTTTGTCTTCATAATTATTGTTACATTATTCCTCCTTAGTTGGATCACGAATGTTTATAATTATTGGCCCAGTGTGAAGAGATATATGATCTATTTACTGCGAATCATTAGTTCTTCTAAAAAGACACAATGAATTCTAATGTATCAAGTTCCAATGCATTATGTCCTAGATAATGAAATAATCAGGTTCAACCATATGAGTTAAATATATTCCTCCTAATGTATTATTTATAAATGTAAAATATCATATACAATGGTTCATCCATTTACGAGATATGTTCCCAATAGTTATATTCTCCAATTCTATGCACAGTTTTCAAGGCAAGAATTTTGAGCTAGATTTCAGCTTCCAAATGATGGATTGAGATTTAGGTCCAGAAGAATAAAATGAATACCACGAGCATAAAAATCCTAAAAAAGAAATCATCCAATTTGGATAAAAAAATTTAAATGATATGCCCGAAATACAGAAGCTACACAAAACTGCTAAATTTCCAGAATTAACCAATTTCCACAATTAAGCCTATAATTCACCAAAACACTAAAATTATTTAAACCAGCTCAAAATGATTAATTGGATGTTCATAAATCATTGAAAAACATATGATAAATAATTAAAATATTAACTCTATCAATTCCCCCACACTTAGCATTTGGTCTCCCAGACAAGTCAAATCAAAATCAAATCAAAGAAAATTCAAAACACATGCCATTGAGATCCACCAATTCCACACCAAGAAATAAAATCTATCATGACTCATCCATAACCATTATTCAAAGTTCTAAAATCTGGTTATTCAATATATTTCCTCTTCATTTATCTTCCAATGCACACAAGACACCTACCTCACATAAATATTCTATCATCTCACAAATATCAATTTTCATTAAAGTTTTTCTCATCCAAACCAATTGAAGGGTGACCATGTGATTAAAAAACACCTACTTATCCACCTAATGTGAGTCAAGGACTTTTGTTTATTATGAGGACTTTGCAGGGTTGTTCTGTGTCTTTTGGTTGGTAGGATTGTATGTGAAAAATTCTGAGTCCAAATGAAGAGGGTTTGACTATTTTTGAAGTAAAATTGCATAATTCTAATTTTCACTCAAGTATGGTATCCTCCTCACTCCCCTTAGTATAAATTCAGCACCATTATCATAAAATATCAACAAATGTTCAAAAATCTCAGCATTTCAGCCAAAAAAATTTATATCTTCTCAAACATGATTTTTCTTGAAAGCTCCAGAAAAGGAACAACTTTCTTTTTCCATTAGAAGCTCTAGAAAGGCATAGCTTCTCTAATCATGAAAGATTAAGAAAAGACACTGATTTTAACAAAATGATTTTTCATTATCACACACATCACTTCATCATTTTATTTCCCACCCAAAGTTTCACCAATTGAGTTATCACAACACAAGAAAACTTCCCCCACACTTAAGTTCAACTAGATCATGAAATTTCACTTCATGAGAACGTTGGATAGGGAAAATTATCTTGTAATGTGGCTAACCTAACAATATTTTCATGGCTTATATGGGATAAAATTATTAAATGTACAAGGTGGGTCATAATGGAAGGGATTATCATGAAAAGGGTGCTTTAAAACCAAAGAAATTCCTCAATCATTTAAAACACTTGTACACCAAACCCTCACGTTTTGAAAGGAATAAATGAAATTTTGGTAAAGACAAGAAAAATATGGTTCTATCAAGTTGTGAGGTGAATGAAAAGAATATAATAATAATGGTTCAGAAGCCTCATGGGAAAGTGATTTCAAATATAAAGAAAGTGGTATGTGGCATGGGATTCAAAAATCGAAGTACTTTTCATGAAATTCCAAAAGAATTAATCTTGAAAAAAATTCATTTTCAGCATTCATTTATTCTCAGTTTCTTGGAATAAATAGGTTCAATCTATGACATGGGTTTCTAAATTATAAATGATAATCATTTCAGCTCAAAAGATTAAAAAACACACCAAAAACTGAAAAATAAACACACAAAAATTTGAAAACAAACAATTTTTTAGTTTTTTTAAAAACACACAAAAAATGAAAATCCTGAACTACAAAGGTTCCCTCCCACACACTTAATTGTTGATGTGTCCTCAATAAATTCAAGTGGATTTAACATGTAAGAAACTTTTAAATTGTATCACAATAGCAACATGTTTAAAGGAGAGGTACACCCTGACTTATTGGAAATGAAACATTAAGTTAATCTCCTAAGTGTTCCACACTAAAAACCTATAAGAAAAAGAACAAAATAAAACATAAGACATTTATTGAATGAAATAAAAATATAAATAGGATGAGAAATAATGATAGATATTGGTTTAATAGCCCAAGTGGGCCCTGGGTTTTGACTGCCTCCAGATAGGCAGTTCTAGTTTGTTATCCCCAATCTGAAGGTGGGTTGAGTTTCTCTATGATGAACCAACAAAACTTTTTCTTATCATTATGTGCTTAATACTTTTAGTTTAGGTCACCATGAGAATAGTACACCAAATCCACCCCTATTATAAAAAATGAAAATTTTCTTAGTGGGGTAAGGACAGAGAATGAGTCCTCATATTTCTTGGTTTCCAATTTCACAGCCTCCTCTTTATTCTTGAGTGAGTGTTGAAGTTATGCTGCATGAGTAGAAAAATCAACGGTATATTCAAAGTATAATTCTATTTGAGAAATTTTAAATCATGAATTGTCAATAACATATTAATCCCTTCCAAAGAAAGAATATCACATCTATTTTTAATTAGTCAAATCCACTTGGATTCCATCTTGAACTCCCTCCAATAAATGGTCAACATGTTCGGGGAGCTCCATATGTTATTCATCAGGTGCATCATCTTTTTCATCCTCATACACCAATGAAATAAAAGAATTATCATAATATAAAAATTTTATGTTAGGAGAATTTGTACTGAATTCATATTCTATAAAATCAGAATGAAGAGAGTTTAGAAACAGATTTTCTCCTTTAACTGTCTTGACTTCAATTGAATCTTCAGTGGAAAGATCCTCATTGAGTTGAATTTCATTGGGTAGAGGTAGGTAGTCCGGCTCCTCTATTTGAAATATGAGTAGTAAATTACCTTCTCCCACTGGTTTTGATTCTGGTTCAGGTTGAGGTCCTTAATCCAATGTAACCTTCTATATGAACTTCAATCTTTGAAAATAAATTTTGACTTGATTCACCATACCCATCAGTTCTTGAAGTGAGATACCTGTGACATGTCCATTCATCATTTTCTTGGCCAAAATAGTGAGTTCATCAAAATTTTGAAATAGGTAATCCTCGTCATTATGAACCATTTTTCCTGAAACCATGAATAATCAATCCAGAAATAATGATTGCAGTTTTCATACATCATGGATTTTTTTTTGATTTTTTTAAGTAAAATAAATAGAAAAAATTTAAAAAAATTAAGAATTAGATTGTTGGAACAGCCTCCCCGACAACACCTCCATGTTTTGACACATTCCTATAATGGGGTGTGAAAAAAACAAACAATACCTAAGTTAAAATGTAGTAGAGTGGTTATCTTAAGTTTTCTCCAGAGAAGAGTGCACAAAAAATACGTTTTTCACTTAAATTAAAGAAAGAAGAAGTGGTTTTTTTTTAAATTTTTTGATTAGAAAAATAAAGAAAACAATTGAAAAGAAAGTTTGAACACTAATGGATGAAGAGAATTATGGGGTTATGGTAGGATTCACTTTTTCAATTTCATTATAGTAATAATGATCATCTTCCCTCTCTTCCTTTTGAATAAAAAATAAAAGACTCCTCGATCGATTTATCAATCACCTTGGTTGAAGAATGAAATGAAACTCACTTCTATGAGAATGGAAGTTCATAAAAATTTCCTAATCAACTAAGGAAAGTCCCCATCGAGAATTGTTGATCCATATAACTCTAGAAAAAGTTTACTAGTTTCAAAAATATGCCAACGATCGCTGGACACTCACCACCTCACACAATATGCTCGATAGAGACACATTTCACTAGGTGGAGGGAGATTAAAAGTCATTAACCAAAGCTATTAACAATTAATAAACCAAACCCAAAACAAAATCACAATTAGAGAATTAAGAAACACTGTGAATAGATGTCATTCAAAAGAAAATTAGGGTTTTGCATTTAAGCACAAAACTCTGACTTTTTAAAAGTGAAACTCCACTTTCCCCGATCACTCAAATGTTTTACCCCTCCATATGAAGGGTAACAGAGTTGAAAGGGGAAGAATATAGCATAATGAAAAAAAGAAAAGAGAAAATATAAAATAAAATGATCTTCAAAAACTCAAGCCTCCAGCACAGCCCCTCTTTCCCCTTCTTCAACCCCCTTTAATGGATGTGAACACTCTTATTTATAGGCTTTTGGAGTTGAGAATTTCCCTAAAAAATAACTCCACCAAAATATTTAGTTCGGTTGGCATATTAAATAGATGAATCTATGGAAGGTGTCTTCATCAATGTTGTTCAATTATTTCTCCTATGTCAGCTCAGGATATTTCAACGTTATTGTCAATGTGTGGAGATATATATGATCTATTTACTCTGAATCTTTAATTCTTACAAATAGACTCTTCATATTCCAATGAATCTTGTTCCAAAGATTTTATGGCCTTGAGAATGAAAGAATCAAGTGTGTCAAAATTAATGAAAACTATTCCTCCTAATGACTTCTTGATCCATGTAAAATATCAGATCCAATGGTTTGGCCATTTATAAGATATGGGCCCAACAATAGAATTCTCTAATTCTGTGCACATTTTTTGAGGTTGTACTTCTATGATAGATTTGAGCTTCCAAATGATTGATCAAGATTTGGGTCCAAAAGGATAAAATGAATCCCACAAGAATAAAAACCCTAAAAAGGATCATACAATTTGGATAAAAATATAAAATATATTCCTAAAATACAGAAGCTACACAAAACTACTACATTTCCAAAATTAACCAATTTCCACAATTAAGCCCATAATACTCCAAAACACTAAAATGATACAAATCAGCTCAAATTGATTAATTAAAAAGGGTTAAATCATTTAAACACATATGAAATATAATGAAAATATTATATCTATCAGAGCATGAGTAAACCATCATTGCACGTGAGTTATCATGAGCAAACCCTCATTGAACTTGATGTATCGTGATACTAATCATTACCCAGTGCATTAGAGCACTATTAGGGTGCACCCTTATTAAATATTTCACTTCATGCCCAAGTGTTCCACATGGATCATACAACATGGAAACATTAAAGATCATTGTTTATTCCAAGATAATGGAATTTTGAATTTATAAATGAAACTCTATAATCAATAAGTAAATGTGGATAAAGGTGCATGCCATTGATAGTGAAATGGGCATCGTATTCACAACACCATTAATTTGGATTTGGGAAATCACTATCCAATTTCGGTAGCATAACAATGTGACTTAAGAATTTATAAAAAATAGTTGATGAAAGAGAAATGGGTGTCTTGTCATATGTATATGAAATGGAAAGAAACAAGGTCATATAGACACATGTCTAATCATTTGTAATGTAATTTTAGATTCATAATTCAAAATAATTGCTTAAATGAAAATGAGGAGAGAGATATTCCATACGAAATTTGGGCATGGTAATGGGTGTATATTGAGAGGAAATAATGAGAGAGAAAGGGGTCTATCATCATTCATACATAATGTGGGATGTATATGGAAGGTGCTAAATCATACCCCAACATGTTTAATTGAAAATAAAAGGGAATAACAACTTAAATAAAATTGGACAAAAATGAAAAAGGAAGAAATCCATTACCGAATTTTGTTATGGTAACAGATGTACATGGGAGGCATTATTTAGAGAGAAAGAGGTATCTCATCATTTCAAACATAAGGAGGAAAATATAAGGGAAGTGCGAAATCATACCCCAACATTTTTACTTGAATTAAAATGAGTATTAATACCTAAAGAAACATGGATAAAAAAAATAAGGAATCCTTTACATGGAAATGTTATCCCAAAGCCTTGGGAGGGGATTGAGAGAGGTATCTTGGGAGTTTGGCGAGCCTTGGGAGGATTCTAGAGAGAGGAGGGTAAAGGTTGGTCAAGCTCCAAAGGATTTTAGTGAAGAGGATGTGAGGTATTTGGTGTGTTTATATAGGAAAGGAGAGGTAATTCATTATTATTTAGGTGTTGGACCCTACAAATTAAATTAATCAAAAACGCAAACCTTCCCATGGTTTTTCCCATGGTTTTTGACAAAATGGGAGTAGAAAAAAATATTATATAATGCCAATGCTATAAAATCTTAATATATTAGGCTTTCTTATGTGGAGGGGAGTCTCACCCTCATGGAAATCAATTTAAAAAGATAAAAATTTTTATATGACATGGAGTGTCCACTAAGGCTTTGTAATATACATCAAACAGACCTAAAATTGCATTATTTTAATGGAAAAAATAAACTGGCCAAAAAAAATCCACTTGTATAACTTTATAACACCACTATTGGGTCATTATTATGTCATAAAACATATTTTATAACTAAACGGTATTTAATTTTTTACCCAAAAATTCAATTGTCTTAGAAAATTATGAAAAATTTAAAGTTGGATAATTTTCAATGTCCCAATTCCAAAAATAATATTTATTTTATGTAAATAAATTTCTAGATATTTGAATTATTACTTTAAAAAAAATTACCATCATTTACTAAATATTCATGGGTTTTGATAAAAACAGCTTTCAAACCTTACTAAAAATCACAATGAAATTCATAATAATTATTCGAAAATTTATATTTGACAAAAATTAATTTTTTATTATTACTTTATTAAAATATTATTTAGTTAAAAAATCCATTAATTCATCAAAACAGATTTCATAATTTAATATTAACTAAAAATACTATCTGTGTTTTAAAAAAAATTTACAACGTAACAATAATAAAATGAACATATATTCTTTATTATATACAAAAAATGATGCACATAATCATAGTGTTAATATATTGTTACATAACCCCTTATAACACCCATATAGGATTGATGGGTATGGTGTGGGATGATGACAGACTCTTAGGGTGGATCAGATAACATCGCTCAGGTGGTAATTTCTATCAACTTCCACTCCTCTCATAGGTGGTTCCGTTCAAGAAAAATTTGTTGAAGCTCGACATTAGCTTGGTCAAGAGTGAATCCCAATGGCTCCACCTCTTTCCATGCTCAGACAAATGTCCTTCGTATGGGGTACGTCTACTGGATTATGCCATCAATTTCTTTTTTAGAGTAATTGTGATTAGTTAGAACACTATATTTATACTAATCATGTGATCATTGTTTAACGATAATATTAGCAACGATGACAATTCATAACGGTATTTTAAAATCCAAAAACATAAATCCCAAAAAGTGAATATGTTATATAACCATTTAAAATAAAAATAACTTTAATTAGATAAAGAGGTATTTCCATTAATAAATGTTTGTGTCGTTACATATGTGGAGGAGCAGATCGGTATGTGGAAACAAAAATAGTACGCGAAACACCCAAGGAAGCCTAAAATTGGCCAAATCAGTTTGTAAAATTAATCTTCATAACATATTAGTGTACATGAAAATAAATTACATCTTTGTGTGATTATGGGTCTTAAACAGAGCATCCATTTACAGTTGAGGATGCATGAATTAATGCTAAACCATTGAAACAACCATCAAGTCATTAAACTGAGTGAAAAATATTCTTGCACAGTGAGTAAGGGGGAGTGAGTAGAAGTGATTTAAGGGTCAGAGTGTGCTATTCTTGAACATTGCAAAGGTTGTGTTCCTGGAACATAGTGACTGTGTTAAAATATTTTATTCCATAACTTTTTAAGATTAGTGGTTTTGGTACAATAGACACATTGTTGGGGTATGCTCATTGGGCATATCCCATAGTGATGAACCAGGTAATATTTGTGTCTCATTTCTTTTCAAGTGATTGTTTATTTTTTTCACTTCCTCTTTAGATAGGTCTAATAGGGTCCAACCAATGTGGAATGAAGATCAATAATTTTTAAAAAAAATTGACATCTTGATTCACCCCTCGCCTCTCACGGTGTCCAGGTTCCTTCAAGTTGTATTAGAGCATAAATGTTTCTGGTGTATAATATGTCTTCTACTGTCATGGAGAAACCAGTCAACGTAAGTGGAGTTCCCCTCTTTGAGGGAAGTAATATTAAAATATGTAAAAATAGGATGAGGTCTCACCTAAGATATCTTTGTATGGATGTCTTATTTTCTTCTAAAGAGGGAGTACAAGTCACTAATCCTAATGTACTCTCAATGACAGATACATAAAATACATCACATGATGCTGATGCCGTAGAAAAAAATGCTCTCATTATATCTATTTATGATCAAATTTATCTAAAGGTAAATAGTTGAACATATACCATGTCAATCTAGGATAAAATATAGAATATTTATGAAGGATATAGAAATGTAAAGGAGGAATAACATCAAGTACTACACAGAAGGATTGATGATCTAAATATGCACCCTGATGAGATTGTAGACTCCTTTTTCAGTCCAATTACTAATTTTATAGAAGTATTCTGATGTCTGGGTGAAGAAATAAAAGTCATTGACATAGTGAATAAAATATTTAAATGGATACCTCCCCTTTATAATGCAATAGTGTCAGCCAATGAGGAAATAGATCTCACCAAAATCTCATTAGATGATCTTCTGAGAAATCTATCAACTTATGAAATGAGAATCAAAACAGAAGAAGCTATGACTCGTGTGAGAAAGGAAATGGCATTCAATGCCATGGACAAATTAAAAGTATCAGGAGATAGCAGTGATGTAGATAATGAGAAAAAACAAACTCTCTCTGTATCTCATTTCCAATAACCTCTAGATGGGAATAAGGAAATTTGAATGAAAGGGAACTCTTTCTTGTTTTCTTTGTGAAAGATTTGGCCACACTGCCTTTAGTTTCTCAACAAAATATGATGATGAAGAGAGCTAAGTTGAAAATATGGAGAAGCCTGAATTTTTTTTTAAAAAAATGGAAACATAAATTTTCAATGAAATTATAGAAGAATAGATTTTTCATTGAAGAAAAGATGATGACAATGAATTATGTGAGCAAGATGAACTAGAACATAAAACTAGAAATCATGCCTCCGTGGTGGCTACCATTGAAAATTCATAACCATTGATAAATAAAGCTGAATATAATTAGTTGACAACTAATGCCGATCCCATGTTGCATATTAAGGTGGTGTTTGGTAAGATTGAGATTAAATTTAAGAGATGTAATAAGTAGAAAGCAAGGGTAGAGGAATCATAAGAAAATATAGATTATCTGGAAGAAAAAATTGAATGATTGGAAGAATTAGTGAATTTTCAATCATCAATCCTTGAAATCATTGAAGATGTTGTGGAACTAAAACTCGTAATTGAAGAACAATCAATGGTCATCAATGACCTTACCTCAAGAAAGGAGGAGAATTCCAAGACATTTGAAGTACATGAAGAAGAAGTTGTTACTCTATGAATTAAACATGAAAGTGAATCAATTTCTAAAGAAGTAAAGAAAAAATATAATCTGAATGGTTCTCAAATCTTGTGCTAAAAGAGAGGGAAAAACATTTTTCTGTTGGAGTTGAAAAAATATTGAGTGGACAAAAACTCACATTATTGGGAAATAGTTGAATTGGTTGTGATTCCGAAATTTCAAATTCTATAAATAAATTGAACCAAAAAAAGTCAAGACGAATATTTATCATGTTGAAAGGACACCAGACATTTTGAAAAGGATTCCCTTTAGTCAAAATGAAAGGATAACTAAATATTATCATTTAGTTTATATAAATGATAGGCAGTAAATATTTTTCATTAAGGAAGAAGGCATGAGGATAAATAAAAGTGAGAAGACATTTACATTCATGAAGTGTCATTTTTGTGCCTATCTAGGACAGACGACGTCATAGTTCGAAGAGGTAAGGTGCTATATGAATGGGGAAGAGTTGAGATTTTAGAAAAATATAACATAAATATATCCTACTTATTATAGAAGAAATAATTTCTATGGATATTATTTTACTGTTATAACATTGTACATAAATTTCTGTATTTCTAGTAGATGTGTGATAGGGTAAATTCTTTCAATACTCAAATACAATTTAATACACATCAATAAGACGTTGTTGCTATTTCAAAAAAGTTTTCTCTTCTGGAAGATAATGTCTAATCTTAATAACCCATGTACATGGAAAAGATAATTGAAAGGCCATCATCGTCCTAAAATACATATAATATTTCATGGAAAAAAGTGTAAATCGAAATATAAAATTGTGTAGAATTAGCCCTAAAAGCAATAAAGAAAAAAAGAACATGGATTCTTGATAGTGGATGGAAATCCGACATGACAGGTAATGCAGACCAATTAATGATTGATAAGAAAATGGTCGATGCAATAGTGAGGTTTGGTAATGATGGTTCTTTAAAGAAAATATTTAGTGGATGTACTGAGCTGGCTAATGGAGAGATGAACAAAACCGAAGTCCGTTATGTGGACAGTCTGCATCAAAATCTTCTTAGTGTGAGTCAACTTTGTGACTCGGGTCTTATTGTGAAATTCAATTATAATTTTTGTAATATAAGAGTAAAGTATGGGATGTATCTCATGAAAGTATGTAGAACATATGGAAACATATATTAAGGTGGAAACAAAGAGAAAATTTTCTACATAACTACTGAAGAGGAAGACAACTTGTCTCATCAAATATTTGGGAATATCAATCAGCAAGACATGGAAAAGATATCTGAGCTATGGATAGTCATGGATATCCTTAATCTAAATAATAAATGAGAGAATACTTGTGATGTGTGCATACGACGGAAAGAGGTCTGCAGTTCCTATTGGCCAAAGATTAAAAGAGCATCAAATCTTCATTACCTTATCCATAAAAATTTATGTTTCCTGATAAATGTTTCTGGAAGAAATGAAGAAAGGTAATTTTTTCTCTTCATAGATGATTATAGTAAAATGGAATGTGTCATCGTTATAAAAACTAAGATAAAAGTGATTGATTTCATGAAAACCTATCCTTGAATCGCTGAGAATGATACTAGATGTAAGATCAAAGTCTTTTGGTCTGATAATGGAAGGGAATAGACATCAATTGAATTTGAAAATTACCTAGAGAATCATGGGATACAACATGAGGTGGTTTTGGTGAGAACTCCATAGAAAAACGGATTTGTTGAGTGCAGGAATCAACATGTAAATAACATATCTAGAACTATGTTTATTAAAATTTGCATTCCTTGACATTACTGGAAAGTGTAATTTTATGCAGTATAGTATATTCAAAATCTAACAAGGATATATATGAGTGAGACACAGACACAATACGAATTATAGCATTAAAGGAAGCCCTCTTTGAAATACTTTCGTGTTTTCGGAAGCAAATTTTTAATCTAAAACTAATAAGGAAATCTAAAGATGTTTAGAGACAATGTTGATGAAGGAATATTTCATGGATACAAAAATAAAAAAAATACTACAAGTGTTTAAATATGTGCTTGGGAGGAATTGATTAAAGAAATAATGTAAAGATCATTGAAGATAAAAACACGAATGATTTAAGGAATTCTTATGTTGATGTGATGGAAGATAAAGAAGGATGTCATCATGGAACAAATTCTAATACAGGGGTAGAGGAAGGTGTGAAAAACATTCAAGATTCACATCATGATGTTGACTCTGAAGAAGAATCTAAAGAGAAATCCATAGCTGGAGATAATTCGGTTTAACCATAAAGGAGAAATTGGAGAGAAGATATTGATCATTCCAACATTATCTGGGAAAATAATGCACAAAAACAGACAATAATAATGTGTAATAAAGCACATTATTCATTTCTATTAGTTCTAGAACCAGCCTCATTTGAAGAGGCTACAGCGGATTAGTCATAGGTAAAATCATTGAATGAATAGTTAGTTCAGATTGACAAAAAACAGACTTGGATTCTTGTAAAAAGACCTGAAGATCATAATGTGATTGGTAAGATGTGTATTTTCAAGAAAAAATTTGAGGAACATGGAAATGTTATCAGAAATAAAGTGTGTTTGGTCTGTAGAGGATATTCACAAATCGAAGTTGTTGATGTTGAGAAGAGATTCTCTCCTATATCAAGACTAGAGTCAATTAGGCTATTTCTGGCCATTGAAATGCAACGATGTTATAAAGTGTATCTAATGGTTTTCAATATAGAATTTGTAAAATGATTATTAGAAGAAGAAGTTTACATTGAACAACTCATAGGGTTCTTTCTTGGAAATGTTGAACTGAAGGTTTTCAAATTAAATAATTCTCTATATGGCCTGAAACAGGCACCACAGGCATGGTACTCTCAATTGGACTCTTATTTGGGAAATCTTGAGGTTAATTGTGGAGGTGTGGATCACAATCTCAATGTGAAAATATCTCAACAAGATTATCTCATGGTATTGGTATATGGGGTTGATATTATTTTTGGTGGAATAAAACATGGATCACTGGATGAATTTGAAAATCACATGAAATTCAAATTTGAAATGTCCATGATTGGTCAAGTCATATATTTTTAGGGTTGCAGGTACATCAGAAGAAGGGTTGAATTTCATTTCTCAAGAAAAGAATTCAAGTGTTATATTGAATAAATTCAATATGAATGATTCCAAACCAATTAAGTCACCGATTTTAGTTGGTTCAAAGCTCAGAAAGCACGAGGAAGGGTCTTCTATGGATCCCACCATGTACAAAAGAATCATTGGAAGCCTGTTGTACCTAATCGCGACACGTCCAGATATTGTCATTTTATCTTTTCTTATGGCCCGCATTCAGAGTAATATGAAATAAGATCATATAAAGACAGTGAATAGAATAATGTGATACATTCATGGTATACAAAATTATGGGCTATAATTAGCTGCAAGAAGAGATGGTGAACTATAATCATTTTCTGACGTTGAATGGGATAGAGATGTAGTGGATTGAAAGTCTACCAGGGGTGGAGCATTCTATATTGGGAAGAAATGGGTGTTCATGATAAGAATGAAACATGAATATATATCATTTAGTAATGTTGAAGCTAAATATATATATGCAACTAAGGCCTGCACTCAGTTACTCTAGATAAAGCAGTAATTGAGTGACATCGGCGATAAGGTGAAACAACCAATAGAGATTTACAGTGATAATAAATGTGCAATTTATCTTAAATAGAATCATTTTCATCACTCTCATACAAAACATATTGAGATCAAATATCACTTAATCAAGGAAAAATTTGAACAATGTGTTATTGAAATGTACCATGTGGGAACTAATGAGCAATTGAATGATATTATGACCAAACCACTGTCTGCAGTGGTGTATGAGAAAAATCCGTTGAACGTTGGTGTTCAACCACCTCCTCTTGAAGAAAGAAGGTTTCAAGATTCCCCTCTCCCCAGTTGTATTAATTATGGTAACCTGTTAGTGGAAGTGTTTCATGTTTATGGGGGAGATATAATCTTGGGGGAGTATGTTCAGAGCTCTGAAATGTTGAATTAATGGTCTTCAGGTTTATAGACAATGGGGAAGAATGGATAAATTCAATGGAACATGAATTTTTTTCATTGGATATAGGAAAAATCTAGAACTATAATAATGAATGTGGATAAATGAAAATAATGAAAACACAATCCATGTCCTCTCTATTTTTTTCTACACCGACTGTTGCTCACATAGACTTAGAGTGATGGCTGAGTTGTTTCTTAATGATTCGGTTATTGATCATAGCTGGGGAATCGTGGAATTTATCTTGAGTTTTCCAACAAAGCCAAAAGGGAAAGATTGTTGGAACCAAGGAAGTTTTTTTATAATAATGGACTTTGGTTTGTGTTTATTGTCAATCTACACATGGATAAATAGGGATTCTATAAGGAAAAAGATCAAACGATTAAGGCTGAAAGAAGTATTGAAGGTGGCATAGTTTCCCAGTGTTTTCCATATTTTTTGGCCTCAAAAATAGGGAGTTTGGATATAGTACAATGTGAAGTTGGGCGGTATGCGGTGAAGGTGAATGGTTTGTGGTGAAGGAAAGCATTACATGGTGAAGGCACGTAGTACGTAGCACATGTGAGCTGTACGTGGTGGATGCAGTGGGAACAATACGTAGAGCGGTGCGCAGAATTGAAAATTAGTTCACAGCAATGGTACATAGTGAAGGAATGTGGTACATAGAATTCAGAATATTGAAACGAAAAATGGTTCACAATGATGGAATGTGGTGAACGCATGGGGCACGCAGAATGATGGTGGTTGGCGGGATTATAATGGTTCACGAATGAGTCGTGGTACGTGGTGGAGGCTAACCGTACGCAGATGGAGTTATGATTTTCCCACATTGATAGTTTGTGTAAATCGGTTTAGAAAAATATGCGTACTTACATACAAATTTATGGAAACTATGTGCTGACCATGGGGAGTCTACTACTCGCACGGGGTGAGGCACATGTTTTAAGAAATTGTCCCCAGGTCCTGAAAAATGCCACTACCACTTTTAAAATAGGGATACATGGTTGCCGTCAATGGACCAAACTGATTGGAAGACCGTGTGAAAGTAGTTATCCCTCTATTTCATCTTAAAACATGACCATTCTAGGTCTAGTGCTCCCGAAACACATCAAACCACAAGAGATATTCTCAGGCCTTCACTTGAGTCAAAAAACAACACTTATATGTGTTCCAACTCTCGGAATTATGTTCTGAAACTGTTTTTTTTAACTAGTTTAGTAGATGAAATAGTTCAATAACATTCAATTTTTAGTCAAGTTCAAAAACATGGGATTCTATAATCTACCCACATTATAAACTTTTCTTCCCCAAGAAACCTTCAGGGACAACGTAAACACTACCCAACCTGAAATGGTCATGATGTTTTGTTCAAATGGTTTCATTATGTTACTGACTCCCAATGCACCATATCAATATCCAACTCACCATGCACTTCAGCCTTCACAACCCAATCCAGTGCTCAAAATTCAACTTAAACACAAAAATAGGGCTTAAAAGAGCCCGTTTAGATAGATAAATGATCACATCATCATCTCTATAGACACTTGAATGATGGTTCTCGCCACAATAGGTCTTGACATAAAGATGGGAGAAATCCAATAAATGGTTCTTCCAACATCAGATATTCCACACAAATATTGCAACTGAGTGTTGTTACGACAATCCTTTCATGCTTTTGACAAAAGGAAATCGTCGAATTCAATTCGACTTAACAAAACTAGTCTAGCAAGCTATCTTAGAAGAAACTTTTAACCAAGAGAATACACTTTTCTTTCCCTGCAAACATCATTTCAATCTCCCCCTTAATACTGTATACATTGAACTAATGGAAGAGTGAATGGGTCGAGCCACATGGTCGATGAATCTCATTGAAGTCTAGCTTAGGAAGCCAAAGAAATTAAAAAGAAATACCTAGATTCCATGAGTCCGTACATTGTATTACTACATGTGAACCTAGGAATCAGCCTGGAATTTCCATGCCTCAATGGGAACCATGCTTTCACATTCTACACTAACAAATATCATCCAAAAAGCTCAAAATCTTTTTATATATTTAGCGTAGCAAAAGACCTGCGCTCTCTTATTGCATCGAGGACAACGTCAAGATACGGGGCATGGTCGCCTCTTAAGAAGAATACACTAAGAGAATTTATGATGGATCTTTTAGTCAGAAACACCAAGAAAATGGAAGATAAAATATTTGAACCAGATCAATGTCGTTCTTCCAAAAATGTGCTGACATAAAACAACACTCTCTTACGTCAAAGGAATTCAAAATAACCTGACCATTTCTTAATGGGCCCCTTAGGTTATGACCCATCAACATGGAAGGACTAATTTACCAGGTTCAAAATGATACTACCCACTATAAGAGTGTCCTAGATGATAAAGGATGTAAAATGAACAACTCAAAAGTGAGCTATATTATAACAACATGATCAGCATGTCAAAACACCTAAATAATCCTAAAACCATCCTGAGTAATGGAATGAAATTGTTTCCTTAACGCTCAAGTAACTCTTCATGGAGATGACCTGAGACCATAATCAATAGTACAAGAAAGTTTATTTTGGAGTCTTATTTCCTCATACGACCATTTACCTAGACGATGCCATACCAAGTCGTCTGTTACTCATAAGGAGATAGGGTCAAATGAAAATCAAAGCTACTGACCATTCCTGAGGCGCGTCTATCTAGTTGAAAATGATAATTACTCATTAATCAATCCCATAACATGGTCAATAAAGACATGACCACCCACCCAAACAAGGTTATCACATTAAAATTGAAAGTCCTACTTTGAACAACGACACCCAAACAACAATGAATGCGAGAAAAAACACATCTCTAGAAAGGAATTTATGTTCTTGAGGGCGCCACCTACTACAAGTTAGCCCCTTTTGAAGAACAAGTTTCAACCCAGACATCGGGACAAGTGAAATAGAAGTCAGTAGGTTCAAAAGATGATCATATATCAATTTCTTTTGAAAAGAACACATACGTAAATTACTTATGCTTCCGTACCAAGGAAACTCAAAGTGAAGTTTGAACCACCCATACACTAGGGTTATTAAATAATAGACACCACTATAGGTTCCACTTCCAAGCCTCCTATATTTAATCATATTTTGTCTTTTAATCAACAAATTATTTAATCAAAACATAAAAGTACCATTTTCGAAACAAATCACAAGTTACATGAATTTAACTAACCCCTAAGGGAAAAATATACATGTTTTATAAAACAGAAATTTTAATGATTTTTTATTAGTTGGACTCCTATCATTTTTAGGAAATGTAAAAAAAATAAATTAATTTTAAGTAGATAAGGTGAACTATGAGTGTCACATTTTACCCATCGTAAGTTCTGTATAAATAAACCCAATACCAAACAAAAAATTATTAAAATTTTAAATACCCAAACATGTCATCCCTTAAAAACATTCCCCAAATGAACTACATGGTTTTAGTTGCATTGTAAAAGCTAACCATTTGATTTCTGCTAAAACTAAAATATCGTTCACATTTATAATAAATTCACAATGCCTTATATCATCACATTTATAATGGTTTTTCATTTCCCATTTCCTGAATCAACCATACAATCCATGGATTGAAAATTGAATCCCATTAATCGATAGAAGTGTTAATTTAGAATTTTAAATTATCAAACATAACTGTTCAAATCATAATGGTTTCCCTCTAACAACCTAAAAAACATATATACACATTAATGTTTGGAATTTGGATCCCATTAGTAAAAACAAACATTGCATAACCATTGAATTTAATACCCTTTTCATAGTGGTACATGTGTTATCTTTTCCTAGCTATAAGAATCCCATACACCTTGAAACTAAAAACTGGATCCTTTTATAATTACATATATCTAGGTAAGCTAGAATGTCACTACAAGAAGGTAACACCGAGAAACAAGTTGAAATCACAAAAGCAAGTAATTTAAATCAAATACAAATTTTATAAAAAGTAGTAAGCACATAAGGAATTATAAAATTTTACCTAAAACATATAAATCTAATTATGGCATGTCAATAAGGCACCAAACCATACTTACAAGGAATCCTTCTAATGAAAATACATGGCATTGAATATATCCATGGCATGTGAATTTTTATTTGCATAATATGATGCATGTATGTTTCATCTTTTCCATAACATCCAAGGCTAATATTCATAATTCAATAAATCATAAGAATTAAAATGTACACCAATAACTCTAGGTGAAATCATATCAATTGTAATAGAGAATATCATAAACAACAATCCCATCCCTTGCCACTAGGTTATTCCCTATATTTAGGGTGATCATTCCCCAACATGGCTATTAACCAAGGGCCAAAAAATTCCTAGTCTCTAATCTACCATCCCAAAACATTAATAAAAATCAAAAAACCCCCTCTGATTCCAATTTATAACATCCTGACATAGATCACCACTACGATGGTGGTTAGACTGGTCACCACATGACATCAAACGCACATCCCCATACACCTGAGGCTTCTGAAAAGTAGTGTGGGTGTAAAGATATTTAGTGGGGAGACCAAACCCTATTATAAGAGTTTTGAAGTGATATTATAAATAATAATCAAATGTGGATGCAGTAATACATAATTGACAATACAGCAGATGAGATATTTCATATAAATGAACAATAGTGGCCAACACTAATTTATACAATAGATGAATGCATGAAATGGTATTGATACATGATGTAATGTATTAAAGAGTAAAACATTCATTTCAATACAATAAAATATAAGAATCAAGTAATGAAAAGAACTGAAATCAAAAACTAAATCCCCATGAGCATCACAAGCTCTAGCCCAGTCCATTGATCCCAACTCCAGGGTACAAGAAAAGACAAAACAACAAGGTCCAAGGCCATGTGAAAAAGAATGGTCTACATGGGGACCCTAGTTTAATGGTTTCCCAAGTATGGTTCGATATATAAATCCCAGTATGTCGGCACTACTTATGTATATCCCAATCCTAACAGTTTAATATAAATTAAACAATGTGCAAGAAATAATAAATATATTAAGTAGTGCCACATAACTATAATACCAAAGAACCTTCTTCATCCCTTGATTGGTGATTGTAAATCTATTTAGTTCATTAATTGAGTATTACTAATTTATTCATAAGTCACAAGTGAGCAAGTCACCTACTGATTCCATGGAGTTTCCTCCAAGGTAAAAAAGGGCTAAGCAATGACTGGGCCTGATGGGTTTTAACCATGGAACCTAAATGTTAGTAACGGACCCAAAGAGTGTATCCAAGATGCTCTATGATGTATAATGTAATAAATTTCCAAGGTAATAACCATGCAAACAACCTCATGATAGTACAATTATTAATGGTCCTAAGACGTAACAAGGAAACCAGACAAATATATCTGGTGAGGGAGTTCCAAGGTAATAACCTAGGTAATATAGATATCATGGAGTGTTATCCTAGTTGTATTTGGGATTATCTAAGGGGTACGGGTGTAATACAATTAGTGTGGTCCAAGGTATTCCACGATGAGGTGCCTACTGATTCCAAAGGGGGCATCCAATATTAACGGGGATAAGCAAAAACTGGGTCCAAGGAGTGTATCCAAGGCAACTACTTGTGAATGTTGGATCTAATGAGTGAATCCAAGGAATTCTATAGAAATACATAGGGGACCCTACAGTAGTATACCTGACATAAAAAGATATTAAAATGAATTGGATCTAGGTGATTCTAAACCATAGCAACATTCCCTTTAATTTGTAATGGGGTACACAAGTTCTCATGGTATTCTATGATCATAACCTATGAGAAGATCAAGTCTATCAATTCCTATTTAATAAAGATTACATGTAATGATTCATTTTGGTCCAAGACTTTACATCTATTATTGTGGAAATCTCAAGTAGCATTTCAACAATTTACTTATTTTTTCTTGCCTTGCCTTCCATTAGTGTGGAAGGGTCACATAGCATTGGAACCATTTAGTAAAATCCATTAAGGCATATTCAATATTTAAGGTTTACTCTACTACCTTCCATCAATATGGAACATGGTTCTATGGACATGAAACCATTATTCAATTACACTTAATAAGTCTAAGTGATATACTCATTATACATTCCAATTGACATTTCACATTTAATGTCCAATTCACTACACTTACCTTTGGCGGGTAAAGTGATGAGAATACAAGATACTTGACATTATGAAATTAAAAAATGAAACTATATAATCAATATTAAAATGCAAATAATGGTGAATACCATTGATAGATAAATGGGCATGGTATTCACAGCATAATTAATTTGGCTTTCGAAAATCACAGTGCCATTTCGGCAGCATAACGACCTAACATAATAATTTATAAAAAAAGTGGTTGATGAGAGAGAAATTGGTTTCTCATAATATGTACATGAAATGGATAGAAACATGGTAATATAGATACATGTCCCAACAACTGTACTGTAATTTTAGATTCATAATTCAAAAAAAAATCAATTAAAATGAGATGAGAGAAATTCCTTACATATTTTTTGCATGGTAATGGGTGTATATTGGGAGGAACTAATGGGAGAGAAATGGGTCTATAATCATTCAAACATAAATATAGAATTATGTGGGAGGTTATAAATCATACCCCAATATTTGTAATTGAAAATAAAATTGTATAACAACTTAAAGTAAATTGGACAAAAATGAAAAAGTAACAAATCCCTTACATATTTTCAGCATGGTAACAGATGTACATGGGAGGAATTAATGAGAGAGAAAGATGTATCTCAATAATTCAAACAATGATATGGGAATATAGGGGATTTTAGAAATCATACACCAATATTTTTACATGAATTTACAAGAGTATTACAACATAAATAAACATGGATAAAAATAAAAACGAAGGAATCCCTTACTTGGAAATGTGATCCCAAAGGCTTGGGAGGGAATTGAGATAGGATTTTTGTGATTATGGGGAACCTTTGGAGGATTCTAGATATGGGAGGGAATATGTTGGTTGAGCTCCAAAGACTTTTAGTGAAGATGAAGTGAGATCTTGGATGGGTTTATATAGGAAAGGAGAGGGAATTCTTTATTATTTGGTTTTTGGGACCTATACATTAAACTAATCCAAAAAACAATCCATCCTATGGTTTTTGCCCATGTTTTTTGGTAAATGGGGGTGTAAATAAATATTATATATGTCCAATGGCCGAGAATCTTAAAATATTAGGCTTTATTATGTGTAGTTGATTCACAAGCTCAAGTAAATAATTTTAAAAACATAAAATGTTTTATGAGACATAGAGGGTCCAAAAGGCTTTTTAAAATAGGTCTAATAAACCTAAAATAGAATTATTTTAATGGAAACCATATACTAGACAAAAACACCTCTTATATTATTTTATTAAATCACTACTAGGTCATTATTGTGTCATAAAACACATTATATAATTAAACAGTATTAAATTTTTTACAGAAAAATTCAACTATCTCAGAAAATTATGACAAATTCACCATTGGATAATTTTCTATGTCTTTATTCCAATAATAATATTCATTTTATGTAAATAATTTTCTAGATATTTTATTTTTTAGTTTTAAAATAAATATAGGTATTTATTGAAAATTTATTGGTTTTGAAAAAAACGACTTTCAAACCATACTAAAATTCCCAGTTGAATTCCTTACAATTAGAGGATCCTTTATATTTAATAAAAATTAATTTAATAAAAATATTTTAATAAAATTTTATTCAATTAAAAAATGCATTAATTCCTCAAAATATATTTCAAAATTGAATATTAACTAAAATTACTATTTGTTCTTTAACAACTATTCACAATGTAACAATATAAAAATGAACGTATATTCTTTATTATAAACAAAAAATAATGCACATAATCATAGTGATTAGATATTGTTAGAAAACCCCTTATAAAACTCATATAGGACTGATGGGTAAGGTTTTCTATGGTGACATACTCTTAGTGTGTCTCAGATAACATCACTCGGGTGGTAATGACTATCAACTTCCACTTCTCCCATAGGTGGTTCCGTTTGAGAACAAGGTGTTGAAGCTCGGCTTGGGCTTCATCAAGAGAGAAGACAAATGAAACCACCTCTTTTACGATCTCTAAAAAATGGGCTTCGTATGGGGTAAGTATACTATATGTGGCCATCACTTAATTTTTCTGAGTAAATTTTATTTAGTGAAACCCGATATTTATACTAATTATGTTATCACTCTTTAACGACTATATTAGCAACAATCACAATTCTTAGTGGTATTTTAAAACCCAAAAACATATATACATATAAGTGAATATGTTATATAACCATTGTATATACTAATAAATTTAATTAGATTAGGGGGAATTTCCATTGATTAAAGTTTGGGTTGTTACAAACGCGAAGGAGATGGACGGTACGCGGAAATTGCAGTAGTATGCGGAACACCCAAGGAAGCCTAAAATTTTCCAAATGAGTTTGTGAAATTAATCCTCATAACATATTAGTGTATGGGAAAGTAAATTAAATTTGTGTATGATTTTGGGACTTTAATAGATCATCCATTTACAGTTTATGATTCATGAATTATTGTTAAACCATTGAAACAATCTTTAATTTGTTAAACGGAGTAATGATTTTTCCTGCATAGTGAGCAAGGGGGAGTCAGCTGAAGTGATCTGAAGGATTTAGTGTGCTATCCCTAAACCTTGTAAAGGATGTGTGCCTAGAACAGAGTGATTGTGCTAAAATATTTTCATCCACAACTTGTGATGATTATTGGTTTTGGTTATGCTGACACATTTTCAGTGTATGCACCTTGGACAAAGTCCTTAGTGATGAACCAAGTAAAATATCTATTTAATTGCATTTCATGTGATTGTTTATTCTCATCAATTCCTCTTTAGAATGTTTTAATAGGTTCTAAACAATATTGAAACATGTTCCATAATTTTTTTAAAAAATTCACACACTGATTCACCCCTCCCCTCTCAAGGAATTACGGGTTCCTTCAAATGGTATGAGAGCATAAAGGTTGCTAGTGTTGAATCTATCTTTTGATTTCAATGAGAATCCTATCAACATTAAAAGAGTTCCCACATCGATGGAATTAATTTTTAAATATGAAAAAACATGATGAGATCCCTCCTAAGATCTCTTGGAATGAATGTCATATTTGATAATTCATAGTGAATACAAGTCACAAATCCTAAAGGACCTTCCATGATAAATACATATAATAAATTGCATGATGTTGACGCAATAGCACAAAATTCTCTCACTATATCTATTTCAGATCAAATTTATTTAATGTAAATTAGTTTCACATATACCATGTCAATGTGGGATAAACTGGGGAATATTTTTGAAGGAATTTTCAATGTGACAGAGGAAAAATCTCAAGTACAACACAACTGGTTTGATGATCTAAAGATACAACCTAATGAGAATGCAGACTCCCTTTTCAATCTAATTAAGAAAGTTGTTAGAGAAATATGAGGTTAGGGTGAAATAATAAAAGACATTGACATAGTGAAGAAAATATTTATAATACATCCACCCCTTTTCATTGCAAAGGTGTCATCTCCTAAGGAATGAGATCTCACCATACTCTCCATGGATAAACTTTTGAGAAATCTATCAGCTTATGAAATGAGATTCAAACAAGAAGAAGCTACAACTTCTGTGAGAAAGGAAATGGAATTCAATTCCATGAAAAATTAAAGGTTTTAGGAGAAAGAAGTGATGTAGATAATGAGAAAAAATAAACTCTCTATCTCGTTTCCAAGAAGATCAAAATGGGAATAGGGAAATTTTAAGGAAATCTACCTCCTGCTTGTTTTTTCTGTGGAAGAGTTGGTCAGACCTCCTGTAAGGGCTCAAGAAAATTTGATTATGAAGAAAGATAAGTAAAAAACATGGAGAACCCTCAGAAAATATTTTTGAAAAATGGATTCTTAAAATTTTCAATGAATGTATTGAAGAAGAGTTTTTTTTAGCAAAAAGATGATGACAACAAATTCTGTGAGTATGATGAACTATAACATAAGACTAGAAAACATGCCTCTATGTTGAATACCATTGAAATTTTAGAACCATTGATAGATAAAGTTAGAGATAATTAGTTGAAAACTAATGATGATCCAATGTTGAAACTTAAGGATGATTTTTTTAATCGTGATATTAAATATATGAGAGGTAATAAGTTGAGACCAATGGTAGATGAATGATCAGAGATTATTAATTAGTAGGATGTGGAAATTGAATGACTAGAAAAACTATTGAAAGATTAATAATCAATTCTTGAAAGCATTGATGATGTTATGGAACTAAAACTGAGAATTGAAGAACAATCAAAGGTCATCAATGAGCTTACCTCGAGACTATATGAGAAGTCCACTATCTATGATGTACTCAAAGAAGAATTTTTTACTCTGAGAAGTAAACTCCAAAGTGAATAAATTTTAAAAGAAGAAAAGAAAAAAAAAATCAATTTGGAAGGTTCTTAGATGCTGAGCTTCTAGAGAGAGAAAACATGGTTCTGATGGAGTTGGGAAAATATTGAGTGATCAAAAGACCACATTCAAGGGAAATAGTATAATTGTTTGTGATGTTAAATTGTCAAATTCTATAAATAATGTGAACTAAAATACAAGCCAGATGAATGATTAACATGTTTAAAAGCCCCCAGAATTGAAAAAAAAAAGAAGTCCATAAATCGTACTAAAAGGAGAACTAGAGATTATACATCAGTTTACAGAAATTATAGGCAGTCAAAATATTTTCCTAAGGAATAAGGAAAAAGGATTAATATATGTGAGAAGACATTTCCTTTCACGAAGTGTCATTTTTGTGGATTTCTAGGTCATACCATGTCAAAATTCAATTTGGAAAGGAGCTATATGAATGGGGATGAGTTGGGAGATTAGAAAAAGAGAACATATTCATATCCAACTTCTTATCAATGAAATACATTCTATGGATATTATTTTACTATTATAACATTTTCCATAAAGTTTTGTATTTTTGGGAGTGGTATGATAGGGAAAATTCTATCAATACTCCGAGACAAGTCAATAAACATCAACTATTCAGTGTTGCTATTTCAAATGGATTTCCTCTTCTTGAAGAGGAATTTGAATATGAAGAACCTATGTATACAAAAAAAATTTGAAAGGCCATCAACGTCCTACACTCAATCAAATATTTCATGGAAGGAAAAGAGGATAATTGAAATTTCCAATTTTTTCAGATATATCCCTCAAAGGTATAAATAAGAAAATAACCTGGATTCTTGATGGTGTATATACATCTTACATGACATGTATTGCAGAAATATTAATGAATGACAAGAAAAATGGCGATGGAATTGTGAGGTTCGGTAATAAAAGTGCTTTAAAGATAAAAGTCAGTGGAAGTACTGAGCTAGAAAATAGAGAGATGAATAAAACTGAAGTCATTAATGTGGATAGTCTATGTCACAATCTTCAAAGTGTGAGTCAAATATGTGACTCAAGTCTTATTGTGAAATTCAATCAGAATGTTTGTACTATAAGTGGAATGTTAGAGATTTCACTCCGAAAAGTTTGTAGAACATATGGAAACTTATATCAAGTTTACAACAAAGATAACATTTTCTATATAATAGTAGAAGAGGAAAATAACTTATCACATCGAGGATTGGAAAATATAAATTATAAATACATGGAAAATATATCTAATCTGAAGATAGTCATAGATATTCCAAATCTAAATCATGAATGAGAAATGACCTGTGATGCATGCATGCGATGGAACATGGTCTCTAGTTTCTAACAGCCAAAGAAGAAATTAGAATCAAATCTCCTTGAATTTGTCCATAAAATGTATGTGGCCTGATAAATGTTCTTGGAACACATGATGAAAGGTACTTTGTTCTTTCATGGATGATTACAGTAGAATGGCATGTGTCATCATTATACAAATGAGGTGAAAAGTGTTTGATTTCATGAAAACCTATTATCGAATCACCGAAAATGATACTGGATGGAAGATAAAAGTCATGAGGTCTGAGAATAGAGGAGAATATACATACATTGAATTTGAAAATTACGTAGAGAATAATGGGATACAACATGAAGTGGCTGTTGTGATAACTCCACAACAAAATGGAGTTGTTGATTGTACGAATCTACAAGTAAATAACATGGCTAGAACTAGGCTGATCAAGAGTCATATTCCTTGACATTACTTAAAATAGGAAGTACAAGATGCAGTGTATATTAAAAATTGAACAAGTCTACATATGGGTGGGATATAGACACCATAAAAATTATGGCATAGAAGGAAGCACCTTTTGAAATATTTTCGTGTTTTTGGAAGAAAATTTTTTATCCACCAAAACATATAAATAAACAAAGGGAAGTATGGAGACAATGTAGACTAATGAATATTTCATGGATAATCCATTAACAAAAAATCCTACCAGTGTTTCAACAAGAGCTTGTGAATAATTTTAGAATGTAGTGGTGTAAATATCATTGAATAGAAAAACACGAATGATTCAAGGAATTATTATGTTGATGTGATAGAAAATGAAGAAGGATATGAACATGAAACAAATTCTAATATAGTGGTAGAGGAAGGTGTGAGAAAACTCTTAAGATTCAAATCATTATGCTGAATCTGAAGAAGAATCTAAAGAGAAATCCATTGCTGGAGATAATTCAGTTGAACCACCATGAAGGAATCGATGAGAAGATATTGATCAGTCCAATATTATTGGGGATCAGAATGCACGAAAAAAAAATAAGAAGAATGAGGTGTAATGCACATTCTATATTTCTGTCAGTTCTTGAACCATACTCATTTGAAGAGGCTACAAAGGACATGACATTTGAAAACATAATGAAAGAATAGTTAGATCAGATTAGAAAAAATCATACTTGGGATCTTGTTAAAATACATGAAGATCATAATGTGATTGGTACAAAGAGTACTTTCAAGAAAAATTTTGATTAACATGGAATTGTGATTAAAAAAAGGCCTGCTCAGTCAATAAAGGATATTCACAAATTGAATGCATTGATGATGATGATACATTTTCTTCTATATCAAGACTGGAGTCAATCAAGATATTTCCTTACACAGAAACCCAACGATGTTGTAAATTGTACCAAATGGAGGTCAATACAGCATCATTAAAAGTAATATTGGAATAATAAGTTTACATTGAAAAACACATTGGGTTCTTTCGTGTTAATGATGAACTGAAGGTTTTAAAATTAAAGAATGCTCTCTATGGCCTGAAACTAGCAGCAAGGGCATGGTACTCTTGGTTGGACTCTTATTTGGGAAAGTATGAGTTTAAAAGAGGAGGAGTGGATCACAATTTTTATGTAAAAAAACTCTCAACAATATCAGTTCATGGTATTGGTATACATGGATGATATTTTGTTTGGTGGAAGAAAACATGGATTAGTGGATAAATTTCCCAATCACTTGAAATCTGAATTTTAAATGTTTTTGATTGGTGAACTCACATACTTTTTAGGGTTGTAGGTACCTTAGAAGAGGGTTTTCAGATTCATTTCACAATAAATATAAGCATGAGATATATTGAATAAATTCATATGCATTATTCCAAACCAATGAAGACACCTATTTCAGTTGGTTCAAATCTCAGAAAGCGTGAGTAAGGTTCTTCTATGGATCCCACCATGTACCTAAGAATCATTGGAAGCCTATTGTACCTGACGGTGACACATCCAAATATTATCTTAGAAACATTCCTTATGGACCTATTTCTGAGTAATATGAAGGAAGATCATATGGAGGTTGTGAAAAGATTCATGAGATACATTCAAGGTACACAAAATTATGGGCTACACATTGTTGCAAGAAGAGATAGTGAAGTATAAGCCTTTTCTGATGATGAATGGGATGAAGATGTAGAGGACAAAAAGTCTACCAGTGGTGGAGCATTTTATATTGGAAAAAATGCATGGGATTGATAGGAATGAAATATGAATTTACATCACTTAGTACTCTTAAAGCTGAATATATATCTGCAACCAAGGCCTGCACTTAGTGACTCTATATGAAGTAGAAACTGAGTGTCATATTTGATGAGGTGAAACGACCAATAGTAATTTACTATGATAATAAAAGCGCACTATATCTTACGAAGAATCATTTTCGGAACTATCGTATGAAATATATTGAGATCAGATATCACTTTATCAATGTGAAAGTTGAACAAGATGTGATCAAAATGGACCTTATGGGAAATGATGAGAAAGTGGATGATATTATGACCAAGCCACTATCAGTCTCTATTTTTGAGAAAAATTGGTTGAACGTTGGTGTTCTTCCACCTCCGTGTGCATAAAGAGGTTATGAGATTCCCCTCTCCCCAGTTTTTTTTGACTATGATAATCTCTTCGTGGAAGTGTTTTAGGTTAATGAGGGAGATACGATTCAGGGGGAGTAGGTTTGGAGCTCTAAAATATTAAATTACATGTATTCGGGTTTACTGCCAATGGGGGAGAATGAATAAATTCAATAGAAAGTGAAATGTATTAATTTGGATACAGAAAAAATAAAAAACTGCAACAATGAAGGAGGATTGATGAAATTAATGAGAACAAAAATAATTTCCACTCTCTTGTTTTCTACACCGAGTGTTTCTCACTTAGACTTAGAATAATTCATGATTTGTTTCTTAAAGATTCGGGTATTGATCATGACTCACACATGAGTAAAATAATCTAGAGATATCCAACAAAGCCAAAAGGGGGAGATTATTGGAACCTAGGATTTCTGTTGATAATAATGGAGTTTGGAATGTGTTTTTCTTTCAATCTATACGTGTTTGACTAGTGAGTTTCAAGGAATGAGGTTATACGATTGAGGCTGAATGCAATATTGAAGGTGATGTTGTTTCCCGGTGTTTTCCATATTATTGGGCCTCAAAAATTGGGAGTTTAGAATCAGTATGAGGTGAAGGTGCATGGTACATGGTGAAGTTGTGTGGTATATGGTGAAGGAGTGCATTACATGGTGAAGTCACGTGGTACATGGTGCAGGTGCATAGCATGTGGTGGAGGTAGTGGAAACGATATGTAGAGTGATGGGCAGAATTGAAAAACAATTTGCAGCAACAATACATGATGAAGGAATGTGGTACGCAGAATGCTGATGATTGAAATGTAAAATGGTTCATAATGATGGTATGTGGTGAAGGCATGTGGTGTGAGGAATGATGAAGGATGGAGGTATTGTTGTGGTTCATGAAATTGCAGCAGTACACGGTGGAGGCTAACCATACGCAAATGGAGTTAATATTGTCCAACATTTATAGTTTGGGTCAATCGGTTTAGAGAAATTTTCAGAGTTACATGCTAATTTAAGGAACATTAATCCCCTTTTTTAAGATAGGATATTGGAGATTAAAATAACAGGGATAAATCCAATGATGTCCGAAGTGGTTTGCGGAGGAGAAGACGGTACACGGAGAGACTCATCTACATAAGGAAATTAGTATATGGAAGAGTGTATAGATCACGTAGAAATCACTTATATAATTATGTAACGCCCCGACCCCAATTACCCATAGTTAGTGCATTATTTTAATACATTTTCATGATTACAAGGAATCATGTTCTGAAGGGCCAATCAGTTTAGTGGTCTTGGAAAATAGATTACAAACATGAATGTTACATTATACATTATAAAATACAATACAACATAAGTAATGATTAATGAACTCAATTATTCCCTTATCTTAACCCTACATATCAATCAAAATAAACTTCTTGGAATCCTGGGAAAAATAAAACATAGAAAGGGGTGAGCTCAAATGCTCAGTAAGGGTAAGCAATACAGCGGAAGATAACATAAATATTAAGCATGGTGAATAATTGAAACTAATGCCTTTACCAATAATAAACAAGAATACTTTTATTGCAGGAATATGAGCTGAGTAAATAATGCCATAATAAAAAATAATCATTGGTATAAACTAGTCGAATGACCACATGAACCATCAATATTATATTCATAATGAGGGAATGTATAATTCCAGACATTCTAAAACATTTTGTTATGGCCTTGTCCAAGATGTCTAAAAATTATTAAGGCATCGGCCAAAACCATATATCAAATTGGGAAAGGTCCTCAGCCAATTCCACATCTAGTTGTCTCAAAAGTCCTACTGATGCATAGAGGAGCTATAGCGGGCTCCACTCGTCACTTACTATGTCCAATAAATTCCTAATATGAAAAGGTTGAAACATAACATAAACATTCGTATTAGAACTAGCATATGAAATTTCAACACTTTAACCATAAACCATGAATGGTATAAAAATATAACATCCACAGTCAAACATTTCACAACTCATTCAAAATATTACGTAATATTGTTTTATAATAAATCAACCTCAATCAAAAATAATATCCAGTAAAGGATGGTGGCATAGTTTAAAATGATGAGTAAATTTTTTTGAGAGAGATATAATTTTTGTAAAATAATTTAAAAGTCACACATTTATAAAGGAATTAATTTAAAAGATATTTTTGAATCAAAGTGTATCATACCACTTTGAATCTTTTTAAAAGAATTATCATTTCAAAACATTCATGTCTATATAAATAAATCCTTAAAATCATGTTGAAAACATGGACATTAATTAAAAACATTTAGAATGATCAATATTTATAAAATTTAAAATTATAATCTTGATAAAGAGTACCTTTAAAAAATCCTTAAAATATTCATTTTGATATTATTTTTATGAAATATGGGCAAGGATGATAAAAATTTCCCAGTAAATACTTACACTTAAACAATCTCGGATAATAATGAGATTGAGGAATTAACCCTTACCAATTTGGTAATGTACAAAACATACACCCCATGAAAGAAGTATCATAAAATGAATATTTAAACACAAATAAATTAAAGTGTATTATACAATGAATACAATTATGGGCAGTATATACACCACAAAAAAGGTAATAGTGGCAATATGGCATGAATCTCACGGGAATAAGGAGTGAGATGAAAACCCCTTATCTTGCACATTCTTTTAGTCGAGGGTACGTTTAACCTTCTGTATGAAGACCATAGTATGTTATTAAATTATTCCATAACCATATTAATGTTTTTGATATGATACATTATTCATTTATGACATTATACTACCCATTTAATAATAATTTTCATGTTATATTAATATTTCAGCTAATAACTGCTTTCTTTATCGTACGTGTTTTAACTTGTTACGCTTCATTGTATCACATAGATAATGATTTAAATACTTCAAGAATATAATACATGATTTATATATAATGTATATTTAGAATATAAATATGTATAATATACATATTTATGAAATGGAAAATGTTGTTTATGGAGACGGTAGTCCGTACGTACGCATAAACGCTGCTTCCATTTTCTTATCGTATTGAACGGAAATAAGTGAATAAGATATACGTATGTTCATAAATACATATATATATAAATATATATATCTCCAGTAGAATTATTATTTCATATATTACATACTTATTAGTAATATATTATTATAATTGTCGATGAATAGTGGACTTGGAAATGAATCTCATCACATCGTGGAGAAGGTAATCCGTACGTACGCACAAGCGAAAATATCATTATTTTCATATTAAAATAATATATAATTGGATGGTGTATCATATATACAGAATAATTATCATGTTATATTTAATATTTACATGAATTACACTTCATTATCAAACCCATCCAAATAATAATTTTTTGAATAACAATTACCCCACGACGTGGAGATGGTAACTCGTACGTACACACGTATGGTGACATGTCATTCAAAGGATGGATAGAATACTGAATATGGTTGTACCATATTTATAATAAAATCACAGTATATATATGATACTGTATTTATTATTTTAGAATGGAAATAACAAAGATAGAAGATGTTGAAGAAGAAAGGAACTTGAAAGAGGGTGGTGAAAACATTACCTCTTCTTCGGGTTCTTCCTTTTGATTTGATCAAACGGGCTCCATAGGTTGCCTTTATGATCAACATAAGGCCTATATGTTGAAGTGAGGATTGTTGAGAGAATATTTGTGTAGGGTTTGGCCTAACCAAAAGGCTTTAAAGGTATGAATAATTGGTTATAATTTTTTCCTTTTATAAGGTGGAGGAGGGGCTCTTTAGCAAAAACTAAAAGTATTAATTTATAATAAATTCATATCCAGTTTATAATGGCTCCAATGTGGACTATTAAACGTCTAAGGTAAGTATGGGTCGAAATAATTTCATCCAATTTATTTTAGATAGGTTTGGGTCACTATATTATCCTTATCATTTATATTTAACTCTGAGTTAAATAGTTTGACATTTACCATGTCTCGTTGTATTTTTATATTATATAGTTAATAAACATACTATATACCTCCAAGAGACCCCCAAGTTTTCCATTAATGATACACATATCATGATTTAAGTCCTTTTTCCAAGCCTTATATCTTTAGGAATAGAATATCAATTAATAATATAATATTTGTTTTAAAAAATCTTTTATGTCAATTTTGACACTATTGGGTATTTTGTTTTTGATTAATTCATAACTCCCTTATTACTTCGAAAATAATTTATATAACCAATAATAATATGTAATATTAACCTAAAAAATTATTGTAATTCATAAAAAGTCTCAAATGACATTTATATTGATATTTATAATATCAATTATTTTAATATTGCATTAATTAGGTAATTACTACATCACCATTGTGTCCTAAATAAATTAAATTATTAAATGTATAAAAATTTTAAATAAATTACCATTATGTATGAAATAATTTTATCTTTCTAATGAATATTTATAATAGAATTCATATTATGTATAACCCTATATGAAAAATGATTTTGTACTTAAACATTGATTTTAACTCTTTTAACTCTTCTTGGAATTAAATAATAATAAATTTCTTAATCTAATACAAGTGGACCTAAATGATAATATTTTATTCCTAAGGTTATTTTTTTTTGAGATACACGTGTCTAATAGAATTAGGACACGTGTTAGGGTAATATTAATGTCATTTTTACCCTTAATTACCCTATTTACTTTTAACCATGGTAAATAAAAGTAAAAAGTTACTATTCACCAAGAAATAGTTTTATCTTATTGAACCACATTTTACTCCTTTTTATTAACCATGTCTCTCATATTTTCAAAATTCCACTCACAGAAGTGGTAAAATTACGTTTTATGTGAATTTGCAAATTCTCCTAGTAGGTGGGTAAAAGACGGTGAAAAGTTCAATAACATTTTTATATATCTAAAGTTATTATAAAATAACTCCAATGAATTACATTGAACATATATAGGTATTATGTATCTATTTTTACATTAATTAAATATAAATAAAATAAATAATTATTTAAATAAAAATTCTGTTTTAAACTCTAACTCAGTGTTTTTTCTGTATTCATCAAAAATTGAATGTTTTCAGAAAAATAACAAAAATTCACCCTATGATAATTACGATATTCTGAATCCAAAAATGAAGTCTATTTTTAAATATAAAATTTATAAAATTTCAAAAAGTTGGTATTACTATTCATAACATAAATTTTGATTGGTTGTGGTGTGTGTTAGAACTCGAAGTTGCGTACAACACACGCTACTGTATTATTCAAAGAGATGCATATCATAGAAGCTTGGGGTGTTACATTCTCCCCTAATTCAATAAATTGTGTCCTCGCAATTTGAAATTTTTCTTCAAAAATAAAAGGTTGAAAATAGAAAATATCTTTGTGGGAAAACCCAATCAAAAATTGGGTTCATAAAATTTCTTCTTAAAAAGAGGAAAAGAGAAATGAAAGGGTCACCACCAAATTATGAACTCGATTTGGAGAACATTGGTGGAAATTAGAGACACATAATTGGAGGGAAACATAAATATTTAGAGGGATTGATTGAGATCATAAATCACAAAAAATTGTAGAATTGAGGGCCTCAAAGCCATCAATCTATGATGATTTAAAATATCATTGGTTTAAAAAAACATAAGGTATTAGGATAACACATTTTTGGTTTTAAGATCCCATACCTAATTTTTATGAATTATTTTCTTCATAGAATAAGAGAAATATATATACATACATATATATATATATATATATATATATATATATGCTAGACAACTAGAGTTTCATCCTTCAACTAATTTCTACCACAAACTCATCTTTCACTACAAAAGATAATAGAACTCAAAAATATTATATTTATCCTAATCGTATAAGGATCCAAACAGTAATATATACCATTAAAATGAATAAAAATACTTTGTAATGACCGGGGACTTCCTGTAGGCTAGTGGTAGGTAATAAAGGCATGTCGCACTATGGTTGTAGGTTCGATTCCTATAGCTTTGTCCGACGTGACGAGTTATCGCCTGACCTTCAGGTTGTCCTTTCTATGGCAATCCAAAAATAACATTAACAAAAGTATCCAATTTCAAACATAACTCATTCCAACATTTATAATTATCCAAAATACTTATATCCAAAGTCTGTGTCCAAATTTTATGAGGATGTTAAACATAATGAGGATCCTTTTTACTAGCTAATAACATGTGAACGCCTTCATCGTGTATTCTTTTAAAACACCACAACATCTTGAATTACCCAAATCAACCATCTCTTATTCCAAAAATACTACATTAGTATCAGGACCATATAATATCAAATTCCCAATGAAATAGTACTACAGTACAATCCTTATTTATTTCAATAATTCATGTAACTAGTATACTGTTGATACAACACTCAAAGGAAATAATTCTATAATAACAACATAATAACTCTTGTCATTCTTCTTCATCTGAGGTAGTATCATAACATGATAATTATCCAATAACATCATTTGTGGTATACTCTTATGAATGGGACATTGATTCACGTAGTGTTTCAGTGCCTTGTAGATGAAGAATTTTACATTTGAGAACTTTTTCTTACCCTTGTAATCACATACTTGGTGTCCTTTTTCTCCACACTCATATCAAACTCTCATTCCCTTCATGCCATTACCAAGGTGATTTATTCCACATTTATCACATATTGGGAAATCCTTCTTTCTGTTATTCCATTTATCCATATTTCTTTCTACCATCCTTTTATTCTCTGGCTTCCCTTCAAATCCATAGGATTTAGAGAATTCTTTACTGGTCTTATTAACACATGATACTATTTATTCATATGATGATAATATGTGGAAGAATATTTCCTTTCTAAATGTTGGCTTAATTCCATGAATGATATGACCCTTCTTACTCTTTGGATCATATGTATTGTTGGAGTTATCATTCATTCTACTCAGTGCCATTTCTAAACAATGGCATACACTAGGTTAGTTTATGAATCTCAAATCATAAATCCAAACATTTAAAATACCTAACGTAAATATAATATTTTATGGATATAATCTATAATAAAAAAATGTTTTCTTTGAGGAGGTATATACTCATAAACCATTCATAGTTGTTTGTAAAGAAAACAAGAATTATCCTATGCATATCCCTCGGGAGTGTCGTAACCAAGAGTGCAGCAAGGCTTGTTGTCGTGCACTAGTTCCCATTCAAGTCTAGCTCAAAGCAGTGTTTTCTAGTTTTACCCCTAGGTACATCTGTTCTAGAGCCACCTCTACTTGCTCGTATCTAGACAGGTATGTATTTTCTTGGAAAACTCACAAAATCATAACATTACCAAAAATCTAGGAATTTCTTCTATACTAATCTTAAAATTCCATCTTACTGTCATGTGCTCAAATCAGAGTTTATATAAATCTAGTTTCCAAGGTTATTTCTAAACTTCCTATGAAACCAATTGTAACACCCTGACCCCAGTTACCCAGAGTCAGTGCATTATTTTAATACATTGGCATGATTACAAGGAATCATGTCTCGAAGGACCGATCAGTTTACCAGTCTTGGAAAACAGATTACATACATTAATATAACATTATACTTTATAACATAGAACACAACATAAGTATTACCTTATGAACTCCATTATTACCTTAGCTTAACCCTACATATCAATCAAAATGCACTTCTTGGAATCTTGGGAAAAATATAACATAGATAGGGGTGAGCACAAATGCTTAGTAAGGGTAAGCAATATGACGGAAGATAACATAAATATTATGCATGGTGAATAATTGAAACCAATTCCTTTACCAATAATAAACATGAATACTTTTATGGAAGTAATATGAGCTGAGTAAATAATTCCATAATGAAACATAATCATGGGTTTTCTACTAGTCGAATGACCACATTAACCATCAATAATATTTTCATAATGATGGAATGTATAATTCCAATCATTCTTAAACATTTTTTCAAGGCCTCGTCCAAGACGTCTAAAAATTATTTAGGCCTTGGCCAAAACCATATATCAAATTGGGAAAGGCCCTCAGCCAATTCCACGTCTAGTTGTCTCATGAGAACTACCGATGCATCGAGGAGCTATAGCGGGATCCACCCATAACTTACTATGTCCAATACATTCCTCATATGAAAAGGTTGAAACATAACATAAACATTCGTATTAGAACAAACAAACGAAATGTAAATAAATTAACCATACACCATGGATGTTATAAAAATAGAACATCCACAGTCAAGCATGTCATAACTCATTAAATACAATATGGAATATTGTATTATAATAAATCAACCTCAATCAAAAATAATATCTAGTAAAGGATGCTGACAAAATTGAAATGATGAGTAAAACTTTTTGAGAGAAATATCATTTTTGTAAAATCATTTAAAAGTCACACATTTATAAAGGAAGTAATTTAATAGAGATTTTGGAATAAAAGTGTCCCATACCACTTTGAATCTTTTGAAAAGAATTATCATTTCAAAACATTCATGTCCAAGTAAATAAATCCTTAAAATCATTTTGAAAACATGGATATTAATTTAAAATATTTAGAATGATAAATCTTTAACAAATTTAAAATTCTGATCTTGATAAAGAGTAACTTTAAAAATCCTAACAATATTAATCTTGAAATAATTTTTAAGAAAAATGGACATGGATGATAAAAATTTCCCAGTAAATACTTACACATAAACAATCTCGGATAATAATGAGATTGAGGAATTAACCCTAACCAATTTGGTAACTTACTAAACATACACCCCATGAAATAAGTATCATACAATGAATAAGTAAATACCCATAAATTAAAGTGTATTACACAATGAATACAATTATGGGCAGTACATACACCACACAAAAGGTAATAGTGGCAATATGGCAAGAATATCACGGGAATAAGGAGTGAGATGAAAACCCCTTAGCTTGCAATTTCTTTTAGTCGAGGGTACGTTTAACCTCCTGTATGAAGACCGTAGTATGTTATTTAATTATACTAGAACCATATTAAAATTTATGATATCATTCATTATTCATTTATGACTTTATACTACCAATTTAATAATAATTTCCTTTTATATTAATATATTGGGTAATAATCGTTTTCTTTATCGTACGTGTTTTAACTTGTTACTCTTCATTGTATCACTTAGATAATGATTTAAATACTTCCAAAATATAAAAAATGATTTATATATCATGTATATTTAGAATATAAATATGTATAATATATATATATGAAATGGAAAACACCGTTTATGGAGACGGTAGTCCGTACGTACGCATAAACGTTGTTTCCGTTTTCATATCGTTTTGAACGGAACTAAGTGAATAAGATATATGTATGTACATAAATACATATATATATATAAAAATATATATATCTCCAATAGTATTATTATGTCATATATTACATACATATTAGTAATATTTTTTTTAATCATCAATGAATGGTGGACTTGGAAATGAATCTCATCGCGTCGTGGAGACGGTAATCCGTACGTATGCACGAGCAACAATGTCATTCTTTTTATATTAAAATAATATATAATTGGATGGTGTATTATATATAAAGAATCATTGTCATGTTATATTTATTATTTACATGAATTACACTTCATTATCATGCACATCCAAATAATAATGTTTTGAATAACAATTACACCACGGCGTGGAGACGGTAAGCTGTACGTATTCAAGTATGGTGACATGTGATTCAATGGATGGATAAAATACTGAATATGGTTGTACCGTATTTATAATAACATCAATATATATATAATATAATGAAGATATTATATTATAATGGAAAAAACAATGAAAGAATAATTTGAAGAAGAAAGGAACTTGAAAGAGGGTGGTGAAAACATTACCTCTTCTTTGGGTTCTTCCTTTTTTATTTGATCAAAAGGGCTCCATAGGTTGGATTTATGATCAAAATAATGCCTCTAGAATAAAGTGAGGATAGTTGAGAGAATATTTGGGCTGATTTTGGCCGAACCAAAAGGCTATGAAGGTATGAAGAATTGGTTAGAAGTGGTGTCCTTTTATAAGGGGAGGAGGGTCTCTTTAGAAAAAACATAAATTATTAATTTATAATAAATTCATATTTGGTTTCTAATAGATCCAAAGTAGATTATTAAAAGTATAAGGTGGGTATGGGTCGAAAGACTTTCATCCAATTGATTTTATACAGGATTGGGTCACTATATTAACATTACCATTTAAATTTAACCCTTAGTAAAATAGTTTTTACATTTATCATGTCTATTTGTATTTTTATATTATATTGTTAATAAACATACTATATACCACCAAGAGACCCCCAATTAGTACATTAATGATACACCTATCATTCTATAAGTCATTTTTCAGAACCTTAGATTTTTAGGAATAGAATATTAATTTAAAATATAATATTTCTTTTAAAAACTCTTTTATGTCCATTTTGACACTATTGGGTATTTTGTTTTTGATAAATTCATAACAGCATTATTACATTCAAAACAAATTATGTAAACAATTTTAATATGTCATATTAACCTAAAAAATTAGTTTAATTCATAAAAAGTCTCAAATTACATTTATTTTGATATTTATAATATCAATTATTTTAATATTTAATTAATTAGGTAATTACTGAATCACCATTATGTCATAAATAAATTTACTTATTTAATGTCTAAAATTTATAAATAAAATATGATATTGTAGGAAATATTATTATATTCCTAATTAATATTTATAATCAGATTTATCTTATGTATTACCCTATATTAAATTTTTTTTAGTAATTAAACATTGATTTTAACTCTTTTAACTATTATTTGAATTAAATAATAATAAATGTCCTAATCTAATCTAAGTGGACCTAAATGATAATATTTTATTCATAAGGTTATTTTTTGTCTAGATAAACTTGTCCAATAGAATTAGGACATGTGTTAGGGTAATATTAATATCATTTTTACCCTTAGTTACCCTATTTACTTTTAACCGTGGTAAATAAAAGAAAAAAGTTACTATTCACCAAAAATTATTTTTATCTTATTGAACCACATTTTACTCCTTTATTTTAATGGTGTCTCTTGGATTTCCGAAATTCCAATCACATAAGTGGTAAAATTATGTTTTATGTTAATTTCAAAATTCTCCTAGGAGGTGGGTAAAACACGATGAAAAATTCAATAAAATTTTTATATATCTAAAATTATTCTAAACGAAATCCAATGAATTACATTGAACTTATATAGTTATTATGTATCTATTTGGAAATTATTTAAATTTAAATAAAATAAATAATAATTTAAATAATAATTTGGTTTTAAACTATAACTCAGTGTTTTTTCACTAGTCATCAAAAATTGAATGTTTTCATAAAAATACAAAAAAATCACCCTAATTTAATTTCGATATTCTGAATCCAAAAATGAAGTCCATTTTGGAAGATAAATTTTACAAAATTTCAAAAATTGGGTATTACTATTCATAACTGCTAGTTTGATTGGTTGTGGTGTGTGTTAGAACTCGAAGTTGCGTACAACATACGCTACTGTATTATTGAAAGAGAAGCGTATCGTGGAAGCTTGGGGTGTTACAATGCGGTGGAGCAAGGATGTATTTGGAGCTAGATGGTACATGGAGGTGTGTAGTAGTATACAGAGTTGGGTGGAACTAGGAGTAGTTCAGTTATTGGAGGAGTTGGATGGTACATGGAAAAGGTGGACGGAAAACAGAAACAACAGTAGTACATAGAACACACAAGGATGCATAAAATAGGCCAAATCAGTTTTTAAAATTAATCTTCATAATATATCAGAGTAAAAGAAAATTAATTATATATGTTTGTTATTATGGGGCATCAATAGATCATCCATTTATAGTTGAGGATGCATGAATTAATGTTAAACCATTGGAGAGACCTACTAGTTGTTAAACTGAGGTAATATTCATCCAGTACAATCAGAAAGGGGGGGTCATCAGATGTGATATGAGGGATGCAGTTTTGTATCCCTAAAACTTGTAAAGGCGATGCACCTATCACTGAGTGACTATGATAAAATATTGTATTCCGCAACTTGTCAAGATTAGTGATTTTGGTACGACCGAAACACTTTTGGTGTATGCTCCTTGGACGTTTCCCTTATTGGTGATCCAAAGAAAATTGATGTTTAATTTCATTGTATGTGATTGTTTATTTTCTAGACTTCCTCTTCATATGGGTTTAACAGGTCCCTACCAAAGTGGGAACAAGATCCATTATTTTAAAAGAAAAATTTGACACCTGGATTCCCCCTACCCCTCTCAGGGTTCTCCAAGGTCCTTCAATGAGGGAGTTTGAGGGTAATAATCATGGAAATGTAGAACTCATGGAACACTAACACAGTATTATCTAGGTCTAGATAAGGGGTAATGGTGTAGTACAATCAGTGTAGTCTAGGTAATTCCACAATGAGGAACATACCTAGTCCAAGGAGTGAATCCAAGGTAAAACGGGGCTATGTAAGGACTGGGTCCAAGGAGTGTATCCAAGGCACCTAATTGTCAATGATAAATCAAAAGAGAGTTTCCAATGAATCATGAATTACTACTTAGGGGAAAAATATTAATATATCAGAAATCCAAAGATAATACATGGAATGGTATCCAAGAGAGTCTGAACCTTAGCAATCCTCCCATGAATTTGGAATGGGGTACAAGAGTGATCATGATATTCTCCGATCAGAACCCATGACATGATCGAGTATAACAATTACTATTTAATAATGAAGCCATTTAATGAATCATTTTCTTCGTAGCCTTTCCATACATTAGTATAAAATGATCTAGTACTGTTGAAACCATTTATTTATTGGTTCAATCCTTGCCTTCCATTAGAGTGGAAAGGTAATGTAGCATTGTAACCATTTAGAAAAATCCATTAAGGAATATTAAATAATTAAGGTTCACTCTGATCCCTTTCATCAACGTCGAAAAGGGGTTCTATGGAAAGTAAACCTTTATTCAATTACTCTTAATAAGGCTAAGTGATATACTCATTGTACATTCCAATTCGCATTTAATATTTAATTTTCAATTCAATGAACTTACCTTAGGCCGGTAATGTGATAAGAATACATGGTACTTTCCATTATGTGATTCATAGAATATGTTTTTCCATTTAATATATAAGGTCTTACCTTTATAAATCTTATTCTTAGGATCACTCAAACGGTGGGCCGAGTGTGTCAAAAACACTAAACAACAATTATGGAAAACATCAAACATGGTTAAATTCTATTCAAAACTTGGCCAAGAACTTAGGCAGTTCCTTTTCCCTTTTAATAATTTAAAAAATATAACTCTCTTATTCTAATTCGATTAGGTTAATGTCTTAAACATGCCATATTTCAACATGTCATCAAGTCATAAAAATTATAAACGCAACAAGTCAAGCAATAAAGGTCTAATCATAACTTTTTATCTTGAAGGTAGCTCACCACTGTTAGAGGGGTTTTATTATAAAATAATGATATTACTTATCATTCAAATCATTTATCACCTTTATCATTTTAAATATGAATCATGTTAAATAGAATTTAAGAGAATTCAATATAGATACATCCTGCGTGAATATAAATAATAACTAAAGTTAAGTAAGTATTTAATTAATACATTTATAGAATTATAGGACTTTGAATGGGACCCTACCTCTAGGTGGAACCGATCCATCCACTCCAGCTCTTAATGTTGTCTAACTAAAAGTATCTAATACCCTACTGATCATGTGCACCTTCTCATACATATAAGGACACCTAGCCCTTATGCACACACCTGTGTGTCCATGAGCATGTTCAAGGGGATCCTTACATGTACGCTTATATTCATACACTAGCATCAACTCCCCTACCCATTCATTTTACATATACATACATAGTCACACCATTACCCATACGTTCAATTCACTACCATAGATGAAATTACATGTAATGGGGGAACCTACATACATATATATACCTACCTATGTATACGCAGATGAGTCTCCCTTGACTCAGAAACCCTAAACTAGAGGAAACATTCCAAAGAACTACAAGATAGGTGCAAGGAAAACATAAAGCATCTAAAAACCAAAATTTAGATGGTGATAATCAAAGAAGGATGTGAAAATATTATCCCAACACAAATCCGTCAGACCAAACCCACCCAAACCACCTTGCCTTTTGTGTTATTTTACAGAACCTGCACCCATGGGTCACAGGAGACAATTCGCACCAACCTAAAGCTAGTGGGAATCGAAAATATGGGTTATCCCTAAACCCTAGGTTCAGTTTCACCTCATTGAGGGAAAATAGATCGAAGAGAAATTGGAAACAAGGATGAGAATGGTGGAGAGGACTCACCATAGAAATTCAGTCAAAAATCTAATGCAAACGGTGGAAGATAGGAGGCCAAAGGGAGAGGGGTCCATCAACAATGAAGGAAGAATTCCCTTTTTTGGGTGTGTAACATATGAGAGAAAGGGTGAGTGAGAGTTTTAGTTTTTTAATTTAATTTTATTTTTAAATCATTTAATTCCTTCAAATAGCCTGTCAGCACGATTTGACATGCACGGTTAGCCAAACTGTGCGTAGAACGTGTGGATTCTACTTACCAGACAGGGTGAGTCACACGATTTAGAAACCAGTGTGCATGCCACTACCATATTTAAAATAGGGCTGCATGGTTACCATAAATGTGTCACATGGTTTGGAATACTGTGCCCATGTAGTGCTCCCTCTATTGCATCATAAAACATAACCCTTCTAGGTCTGGTGCTCCCGAAACACATCAAACCACTAGAGAGATTCCCATGCCTTCACCCATGTCCAAAAAACAGCACTTATAACTGTTACAACCCTTGGAATTATGATACAAATATCTTTTTAAAAAAAGACTAGTTTAGTAAATTAAAAAGTTCAAAAACATTCATTTTTAAATAGGTTCAAAAGCACCGGATTATACAATCTACCCACCTTTAAAACTTTTCTTCACCGAGAATCCTTCAAGAAAAAGTAAACACCACCAGACCTTCAATGGTCGGGATGTTTCGTTCAAATGTTTTCATTGAGTTTATGACTCACAATGCACTGTAACAATTTCAAACTCACCCTGCACTTCATCCTTCCCATCTCGAGCCCATGCTCAATGTTCAACTTAAACACAGAAACAGAGCTTACATGAGCCTGTTTAGATAGAGACACGATCACATCATCATCTCTATAGACACTCGATCAATGGTCCTCACCAACATAGGTCTTAACATAAACAAGGTGAAAATTCAATCCATGGTTCATCCATCATCAGATATGCCGCACAAATATTACAATTGGGTGTTCATACGATAATCCTGGAATGCTTTCAACAAAAGGAAACGGTCGAATTCTATTTGACTTAACAGAACTGGTCATGTAAGCTCTCTTAGAAGATATTGATGACCAGGGCACCACACTTTTTTTCCCTTATAAACTTCATTTAAAACTCTCTCTTACAACCAAAAAAATAGAACAAATGGAATATATATTGGGTCAAACTACATGGATGACGTATCTCATTGAACTCTAGCTTAGGCAGCCAAGGAAATTAAAAGGAAACAACTAGAGTACATGTGTCCATTAAAGTTATTCCTACATGGGAATCTAGGAATCATTTTGGAGTTACCAATCCCTGATGGGAACCATGCATTACTGTGCAATACTAATAAATATCATCCAACAATCTCAACATCTTTTTACATATTTAGCACCGCATAAGACTGATGATCTCTTATTTCATCAAGGAAAATGTTTAGATAAGGGACATGGTTGTCTCTTTAGAAGAGTAAAATTAGAGAATTTAAGAAGGGTAATCCAGTCTAAAACACCTAGAAACCGGAAGCTAAAATAGTTAAACCAAATCAATGTCATTCTGCCGAGAAATCACCAACATAAAACAACAAAAACTAGCCTCAAAATCAGTCAAGATAATCTGACCATTTTCTAATGGTCCCCATAGGATGTAACCCTTCTATAAGGAAGGAATCGTTTAATAGGTTCAAAATGATACCACCCACCATATGAGTTTCCTAGATAGAAAAGGATGGAAAACTAAACACTCATAAGTGAGCTAGATTATAACAGCAATATCATCGGGTCAAAACACCTTAATCATCTAAAAACCATCCTGAGTATTAGAATGAAACTATTTCATTAATGCTCAAGTAACTCTTCTTAGAGGTGACCCATGATTGTAATCAATAGTATAAGAAGGTTTATTTTGGAGTATTATTTCCTCATAAAACTATTATCATAGACGATGCAATACCATGTAATCCATTACTCATAAAGAGATAGGTTCAAACGACAATCAAAGAAGCCGACCATGACCAATGCGTGTTTATCCATTTAAAAAGAGAATTAGTCGATTCTCAATCCCATAGCCAGTTCAATAAAGACATTAACACCCCCCGAAACAAGGGTATTACTTTAAAATTGAATGTACTAGAAAGGAATTTTTGTTCTTTGGGCGCTACCTACAATGGGTTATCCCCTTACGAAGAACAAGTTTCAATCCTGACATTGGGTCACGTCAAAAAAAGTCACTAGGCTCAAAATCCGATCATAAAACCATTTCTATGGAAAATAACACACACAAAATGTACTCACACATCTGTTCTAAGGCAACTCACAGAGAAGTCTGAACCACCCATACACAAGGGTTTTAAAAAAATGGAAACCACTATAGGTTCCACTTCCAAGCCTCTCATATTTAATCACATTTAGTCATTTAATGATTAAATTATTTAATCAAAACCTAAATGTACCATTTTTAAAACAAATCACAAGCTACATGATTTTAACTAATTCTCCATTGAAAAACAGGAATGTTTTATAAAACTTATTTTTTAAATATTTTTTATTTGTTGACCTCTTATAATTTTCAGGAAATGTAACAATATAAATTACTTTTAAGTAGATAAGGTGACCTGTGAGTGTCACATTTTAACCGACCAAGGTTATGTATAAAGCAACCCAATTCCAAATGAACAAATTTTAAAATTTTAAACACCCAAACGGGTCATCACATAAAAACATTCCCCAAATGAACTACTTGTGTCTATTTTCATTATAAATCTATCCATTTGATTCCAGATAAAAGTAAAACCTCTTTCACATTTATAAAAATTTCGCATGGCCTATTACAATGACATTTATTATGGGTTGACATTTCCAAATTCATGAATCACCCATACACACCGTGGACTGAAAATTGGCCCCCATTAATCGACAAAAGTGTTAATTTACAATTTTAGGTTAGAAAACATAATGGTTCAAATCATATGGTTGGCCATCGACCGACCTTTACAGCACACATACACTTTAAAGTTTGACATTTGGATCTATTTAATAAAAACCAACATCCCATAAAAATTGAATTTAATAGCCTTTTCACAATGGTACACATGTTGTATTTTCCCAACTATAAGGTGCTCATACACCTTACAACTAAAAACTAGCTCCTTTTATAATTACAAATATCTAGGTAATGTAGTGTGTCACTACAAGAAGGTAACACATAGGAACAAGTTAAAATCACAAAATTATGGAATTATAATCACATAAATATGTTATTAAAACTAGTAATAACATAAGGCATGCTAATATATTACCTTAACAGGTATAAATTTAAGCATGGAAAGTTAATAAGGCACCAAACCATACATAGCACGAAACTTACTAATGTAACTACATGACAAGGAATATATGCATGACATGTGAGTTTTTAATTTTCTAATATAATGCATGTATGCTTCATCCTTTCAATAAAAATCAACAGTAATATTCATAATTCCATAAATCACAACCAGAATAATGTACACCAATAACACTAGGTGAAATCATATCAATTTTAATAGTGAATATCATAAACAACAATATGATCTCTAGCCACTTGTTCATTCCCAATACGTAGGGTGATCATTCCCCAACATGGATATTAACCAAGCCCCAAAAATTCCTAGTCTTCATTCTACAATAATAAAATAGTAAAAAAATGAAAAACCACCTCGAATGTAACTTTATAATATCCTGACCCATATCACCACTAACACGGTGGCCGGACCGGTCGCCACATGACATCAAACTCACCTCCCCAGACACTGGAGGTTGCCGACGAGTAGTGAGGGTTTGAGGATGTTCATTGGGGAGAATAAACCCTATTATAAGTGTTTTGAAATGATATTACAGTGTAAATAATAATCAAGACCATATGTAGTAATACATAGTTGACAAAGGAGCGGAGGACATGTTTCATATAAATGAACAAAAGTGGCCAACACATGTTTATACAATATATGAGTGCATGAAATGGTATTGATAATTTAAGGAATGTAGTAAAAAGTAATACATTATTTTCAATGCAATATAATATTGGACACATGTAATGGAAAGAGCTAAAATCTCAAAGGCGATCCCCACCAGCATCACGAGCTCTAGCTCAGTCTATTGATCCCTTGTCCCAAGTACAAACAAAGTGAATCTAGAAAAGTCCAAGACCCTACAAACAAGAATGGTCCACCTAGGTACCCTAGTGCAATGGTGGCCCAAGTAGGGTGTGATATATAAATCTTCGTAGGTCGGGACCATCGTTGTCTAGCCCAATCCTGACAGTGTAATATAAATTAAACATTGTGAAATCATGAGTAAATATATTAAGCAGTACCATATAACTAGAATACCCAAGAACTTCTTCAGCCCTTGGATAGTGTTTGGAAATGTATTCAGTTCATTAATTGAGTATTACTTAATTTATTCATAAGTCATAAGTAAGCATGTCACCAGCTGATTCCAAGGAGTTTTCTCTAAGGTAAAACGGGGCTATGCTTTGACAGGGATCGAAGGGTTTTAACCACGGAACCTACATGTCAATAATGGACCCAAGGAGTGTATCCCAGAAACCCTATGTTGTATATTGTAATAATTTCCCTAGGTAAAAAAAAAAGAAACAACCTCATGATAGTAGAATTATTGATGGTCCCAAGATGTAACAAGGAAACCTGACAAAGATATCTAGTGCGGGAGTTTCGGGGTAATAACCAAGGATATATAGATCCCATGGAATGATAACCCATTGGGTCTAGCTAGGGAGTATGGGTGTGATACCAAGAGTGTATTCCAAGGTATTCCATGATGAGGTTCCCACAAATTACAAAGGGTGCATCCAATTCAAAACGGGGATAAGAAAAGACTTGGTCTAAAGAGTTTATCCAACGCAGCTACTTGCCAATGCTGGATCCAATGAGTGAATCCAAGGAATCTTGTAGTACAACATAGGGTACCCAACAGTAGTATACCTGACATATAAATATATATGAAAATGAATGGTATCTAAGTGAGTTGTAAACATTGCAACCTATCCTTTAATTTGAAATGGGGTATATGAGTTGTCATCATATATTCCTATTAGAACCCATGACAAGATTAAGTCTAACCATTACTATTTTATAAAAAATTCATCTATTGATTCATTTTGGACCAAGCTTTTCCATACTTTTGTGGGGAAATATCAAGTTTCATGGAATCCATTTATTTATTTGTTCATGCATTTCCTTCCATTAGTGTGGAAGGGTCGCATAACATTACAACCATTTAGTAAAATCCATTAAGGAATATTAAATAATAAAGTATCACTCTGCTACCTTCCATCAACACGGAATGTGGTGCTACAGACATGAAACCTTTATTCAATTTCTCTTAATATGTATAAGTGATACACTAATTATAAATTCAAATTCACATTTCACAATTAATTCTCAATTCAAATCACTTACCATAGGTGGGTAATGGGATGAGAATGCATGGTACAAGACATTATACAATTCATAGGATAAGATTACCATTTAATATAGAATTTCTAACCTTTATAATGTTCATTCCAAGGTCCACCCAAACAGTGGACCGAATGTCTCAAAAACACTAAATGAAAATTATGGATAACATCACACATGGTTAAATTCAATTCAAATCTGGGCCAAGAAATTAACCAGTGTCTTGGACCTTTTAATTATTTAAAAAGGTAACTCATTTTTTCTAATTCTATTATGGAAATGTCATAAACATTCAAGCAGCCAAGGTATAACCACTTAATTTTATTTTGAAGGCAGTGCACCTACGTTGGAGGGGTTTTATTATAAAATCATGATATTATTTATCACACAAAATATTTATCACATTTATCATTTTAAATATGAAACATGATAAATAAAATTTATGAGAATTCAATATGGATACTTCACTATGTCAATTCAAATTCTTACTAAAGTGCATTTAGTAATTAATTAATGAATTTATAGAATTAGCGGACCTAGAAAGGGAACCTAACTATAGACGGAACCTATCCATCCACTCTTGCTCTTAATGATTTCTAACTACGAGAAGATACTCCCCTACTGAGCATATGAACCTTCACATACATATAAAGACACATATCCCCAATGCACACACTTGTATGACCAAGAGCATGTGCAAAGGGATCCTCACATGTATGCTTATATGCACACCCTTTCATCCACTCACCTATGAATGAATTTTACATATATAAGCAAAAGAACACATTGCCCCATATATGAAATTCACTTCCATGTGTGAAATTACACGTAACGGGGGAACCTACATACATATATATACCTTCTTATGCAAACACTTGTGAGACTCCCTTGACTCTGTGACTCGAAGACAGATGAATCATTAAAAAACACTACCAGATAGGTGAAAGGAAAACATAATGCATCTAAAAACCTCATTTTAGATGGTTGAAAACAAAGAAGGATGTGAAAAAAACATACCCCGAAACCAATACAACATACCAAAACAAACTAAACCATCTCTCATTTTGGTAGTGGTTGTGGGAACAAGCCCCCATGGGTCATAGGAGACCATTCAAACCAACATAAAGAAAGAGAGAACTATAAATCCAGGTAATCCCAAAACCCTAGGTTCGGTCACACCTCATTGGGAACAGATTATGTTATAGAAAGGTAAAATCAAGTAGGATCATGGAGAAGATATATAACCATGGAAATTTGAATCCAAATCTGGTAGAAACGGTGGAAGATGGGAGGTCGTATGGAGTGGGGGTTGTGCGCAACGAAGGGAGAAGCCCCTTTGGGATGGGTGCATCACGTATGAGGGAAAGGGTGAGGGAGAGTTTTAGGTTTTTTATTTTATTTTATTTTTAAATGATTTAATTATTTAAAACAACCTATAAACACGATTTGACCTACACAGTTTTCCAAACCTTCTACGAACTGTGCAGTGTCTACTGCCCACACGGGGAGGGCACATGATTTAAGAAATCGTTTTCCGGTCATGCACAATGCCACTACCCCTTTTAAAGAAGGTTATCTTGGTTACCTACAATGGGATGCACAGTTTGTTAGACCATGTATAAACTTTGAGCCCTCTTTTGTATCTTAAAATGTAACACCCCGAGCTTCCACGATACACTTGTCATTCAATAATGCAATAGCTTGCATTGTATGAAACTTCGAGTTCTAACAAACCGTGACTAATCAAAGTAGCAGTTATGAATATTAATACCCACATTTTAAAATTATAGAAATTTTATATTTCAAAATGGACTTAATTTTTGTATTCTTAATATCGAAATTATCCTATGTTAAATTTTTTGTAATTTTCTGAGAACTTCCATTTTTTATGAATAGTGAAAATACTTAAAAAAAAATTTAATAAGAATAATTTATAGTGATAAATTATACTATTGAGTTGTTTTAGAGTATAATTATAATATATTTTTACCATTTTATCCAATGGTGGTCATTAGAATTAATTTCACTTTGAAATTGGACATAAACAATTGTCAATCTTTTGATATAAATTGTTTCTTAAAAACACGCTATTTGTTGTGACAGCGGGAATTAATTATAAAATTAATTAATGCAACTTATATGTTTGGAATTTTTTAAAATAGACATCATTTTTTAATTCAGAATATCAATTATAGCTTAGGGTGATATTTTGGCATTGTTCTGAAAAACTTCAATTTTTGATGAATAGTGAAACCACTAAGTGGTAGTTAAAAAACTGATTTTTTGTTTAAATTAAACATTACCACTTCTGTGATTTGATTTTCAAAAATCCGACATACATGGTTGTCATTAGGAAGTAAAATTTGATTCAATGGGATTAAAATAATTTTTTGGTGAATAGTAGCTTTTAAGTTTAATTAATCGCGATTAAAAGTAATTAGTGAAATTTAATGTAAAAATAGTATTATAAAAATATGGAATGACCTTTACACTTGTCCAAACACTATTGGATGTGTCATGTCCGACCAAGACAATCCATGGGTCAACTTGGGGACCCCATGGAGCCACTTTAGTTGGAAAATGACATAAATACATTTTATTTAATGTTAAAGTAAAAAATGACACAAACATGAAATGGTTTACTAAAACAATTTTTACATGGGGTTATACAAGTCATATTTTTGACTATAAATGATAATTGGAAATCTAAAAATATTTCCTACATTATAGTATTTTTTTTATAATTTTTAGACATTAAATAAATTAAATTATTTATGACATCATGATGATGCAGCGATGACCTCATTATTTAACGATTTAAATAAAATGAGAAGATAATGTAAAATCCAAGGCTTACACTTGTCGAAAGCTTATCTGATGAGGAGAGTTCGAACCCTTATCACATTATCCTCGAATTATACAAGTGTGGGACCTTTAGAATTCGAAAAATCATTGTATAATAGAATAACATTTCATTACTTTCCAAAAGTGCCCATCCTCTCCACTTATAAAAGGCCCCCACCACTCCCACCTTATTCACACCTTAAAACCATTTGAATCGGCCAATCTCTGCCCAAATACTCTCCCAACAACCCTAACTTACTCCTAGAATCCTCACTTTGGGCAGAATTCTTCCCAAGGAAGCCTTTGTCTCAAATCAAAAAGAGTTACCCGATTTTTTAGGTAATGTCTTCTCTAATGTTGTTTTGTTTTATTTAGCTTTTCCAACCCCTTAAACTCTTTTTATTCCATTATTTTGTAACAACACCAGTATCTAAAATATACTAGGATGTTTTTATTATAAGGATTTGGTTTACACTTACACACACCTACATCTAATGGTTAAAGAACATACTGTTTCTGTGGATGGAAAATTTTTGCCTCACGAAATGATGATTGTTCAACACTCATATAACACCTCTAATAGTGGCCATTATGATGAAACTATTTTTATATATGATATATATTATGTTTTTGTTTTCCTTATGATTTTGTATTTTTCATTTATGGAATACCTTTATGGTTTCCATTATGGGTAAACGTGATATTTTCATTTTAGGAAGTGCGGACTACCGCCACCTCAAAGTGATTTGAATCGTTAATACCATATGTGGGATGTATAAAGGATGGAGTAAAAGGTATTATACACTATATTATACTGGAATTATATTATACCTTTATATAATTCTGACTTCATTCCATTTAATATGAAATAGAAATGAAAGTAGCGTTCATGCGTACGTACGGCTTACCGTCTCCATGAACGGTGCATTTCATTTCTTACCTCTAAATGTTACATAATATTATGAATGAATGTATATAATGGATACATATGATATATATGATATCTACATCATGAATATAATTCTAGATATAATGGATATTTCACCACATGAACAACTTGTAATTATAAGAAGTTTATTGTTGACTCAAGTACCAAAGATCGACAAAACGACCGTTATTAACTTAAATAATTACATAACATTCATAACATTGTAATAAGTGATATAAAAAGGATAATGAAATTGAAAATGGTTCTTAATAAGGTAGATATTAACTCTAGTTTATTATTCAGGAGGTTAAAGAACGGTTGAGTCATGTCGGACACGAGGTAAGGGAACTTCTTAACCCAACTTCCATTCTTTGGGTTAATCTCCTACTTTCAAATTATATCATGATATGATTATGTCTTATCATGTATTTATACTTTATTATGTGAGATTATAGTGAATACAAATGAGCGATCTATTTTTTTTACAAAATGATCTTTGTAAGAGAATTTCTTAACCCAACTTCCATTCTTTGGGTTAATCTCCTACTTTCAAATTACGTCATGATATTATTATGTCCTATCTTGTAGTTGTACTTTCTTTATGTGAAATTACAGTGAATACACATAATAGATCTATTTTATTTAAAAAAATGATCTTTTTAAGGGACTTCATCTCAATCTCCTTTCATTAATGCATATTTGGTTTTATACACAAATTTCTTTTATACGGTGTATAAACCCGTTTGACTTTTACGTTTATTCAAAAGAAATATTTTTCATACGAAGCGTTTACTAAACGATGAAAGGGAATGTTTTTGTCGTACGTATGCGGTGACAATGAATTCTCCGCCGCCATGACCACTATTTGAGTTTCGGCTTCCTCTACAAGCCAAACCTTTTTTTAATGAAAAATAAATACCATGTTATACTTTTCTTTTATTTTGGTATTGAAAATGGTTTTGAAAGCATTTTTATTATATCAATGTGTTGTATTGATATCTTGTGATTGAAATGTGGAAATGTTATGTTCCCATTATGCATGTTTTATGTGATATGATTATGTTATGGTTTATGATATGTTCAAAGCTATTCATATGAGGAATGAATTGGACTTAATAAGTGACGTGTGGAGCCCGCTATAGCTCCTCGATGCATCGGTAGGTCTCATGAGACAAACTAGAGTCTTGGAACGAGGCCTTGACAAAATCTTATTTGTGGTCTTGGCATGAGGCCTTGGCTACGTGGTTATGATAGTCTGGCATTATGCATTCCATCATTATGAAAGTGGTTATAGATATTTCATGTGATTATTCGTCTAGTAGAATATCCATGTGTGTAAGTAAATGGCATTATCTCATTTTATTTTTGCCATATTATGCTGGAGTTAAAGTATAAAAAAAATTTTGTTTTAGTTATACATTGCCTTAAATGTTAATGTTTATTTTCGAAAGCTTCCGCAATATTGTTATTCTTACTAAGCATATGAGCTCACCCCTTTCAATGTTTTAATATTTTCCAGGATGTGAAGAAGTATTTTATGAATGACTTGCAGGGATAGTCAGAAAGGGATATGAGTGTGGACTATGAAGACCATGTTATTGTAGTTTTTTTACTTTATGATGTAATGAAAGACTTATGAATGTATCTAGTGTTTCCAAGGCTACTAAACTAATCGGTCTTTCGAGACTTGATCTTTTGTGATCATGCCAATGTTACGAAGTAATGCACCGACTCTGGGTAGCTGGGGTCGGGGATTTACAGTTGGTATCAGAGGCAGTTTAGTACTAACCTTGGAAGTGAGATTTAGATAAACTCTGATTAGAGCACATAGCCCAAAGATAGACTTTGAGGATTAGTATAGAAGAACTTCCTAGAATTTTGGTATTATAGAGATGTTGTGAGTTTTCCGAGCAATACATCCCTATCTGGATACGATCATGTAAAGGCGGCTCTGGCACAGGTGTACCTAGGGGTAAAACCCAAAAAACGCCACTTTGAGCTAGACTCGAATGGGAACTGGTGCACGACAACGGGCCTTGCTGCACTCTTGGTTACGACACTCCCGGGGGATATGCTTAAGATAATTAACATTTTCTTTACAAACCACTATGAAGGGTTATGAGTATATAATTCCTAAAAGAAAACATTTTTATGATTATGGATTATATCCATAAATAGTTCAATTTATGTTAAGTGTTTTCATGTTTGTTATTATGTATTTCGATTCATAAACTAACCTAGTTTATGGCATTGTATAGAAATGGCTCCCAGTAGAAGGAATGTGAACTCCGTCAATACGTATGATCCAAAGAGTAAAAAGGATCATATCTTTCATGGTATTAAACCAACATTTAGAAGGGAAATAGTCTCCCATGTGTTATCAACATATGAAGAAATAGTATCATGTGCTAATAAGATAAGTAGATAATTCTCTGAGTCTTATGGATTTGAAGGGATGAAAGAGAAGAAAATGATGGAAGAGAGAATGATGGAAAGAGGGACGTGGGAAAAGAAGAATTTTCCAATATGTGATAACTGTGGGAAGAAACACCTTGGAACTTGCCTGAAGGGAATTGGAGTTTGTTATAAGTGTAGAGAAAAAGGACACCAAGTGTGTGACTGCAAGGGTAAGAAAAAGGTTTCAAATGTACAATGCTTCATCTGCAAGGAGTGGGGACACTACGCAAACCAATGTTCAAATAATCAGAGTATGCCCCAAATGATGTTATTGGATAATAATCAAGTTATGATACTACCACAGATGGGGAGGAATGATTACAGTTCTTATGTTGTTATTAAAGAATTTTGTAATTTGAGTGTTGTATCAATGATGTAATGGTTATAATAATTATGGAGTATATGAGGATTGTACTGCAGTACTATTTCATCTAGGACTTGAGATTGTGTGGAACCAAGAAAAGTGACTCCACAACAGGTTAAATTTTTGGAAAATATATGGTTGAGAGAAAGATAAACCATAATATGGTTCTGACACAGATATAGTGATTTTGGAATAATACATGATTGATTTGGATAAATTATGTTGGATATTATTAACATCCTTGAAACTGATTAATGATTTGTATACATTTTTGGATAGAAGGAGTATATCTAGTTTTCTATAAGGAATAAGGGATCATGAATGTAATAAATAAGGATTTATGGTAATTTAGTATGTTGCAGTGTTTTAAAAGAATACATGATGAAGGTGTTCACATGTTGTTACGTAGAAAACAAAGGAGCTTCATTATGTTTACCTTCCTCATAAAATCTGGACTGTGAGTTGGACAGAAGTATTTTGGATAACTATAAAGGTTGGAATGGATTATATTTTACATTGGATACTATTGTTAAGGTTATTTTTGGATATTTATAAAAAGGACAACACACAGACCAAGGGACAACCCATCGCATCGGACAAAGCTATGGGAATCGAACCCACAACCATAGTGCGATTGGGATTAACCGCCTACCACTGGACTACGTGAAGTCCCAGGTTATTACAAAATAGTTTCTCTAATCTAAATGGTATGTGTTAATATTTGGAACCTTATACAATTAGGATAAATAGAATATTTTTGAGTTCTATTACCTTTTAGAGTGAAAGATGGGTTTTTTGGTAAAAATTTATTAAAGAATAAAGTCTACATGACATGTATGTATATTCCCTTACGTTCTTAGTAAATCACCTAAATAAATTCTTTAACACTATAAAAGGTATCTTAAAACAAAAACGTTGTCGGTTAACTTTTCCAATTGGGGATTCAATGAACGTTTAACCAATCACAAGTTTGTGATTTTCTTATTGTTAACTTTCTCCTAATCCAGTTTTCTACAACTCTCCATTAGACCTTGATGGTTTGTTTTTCTTCCATATCCATATTTTCATAGAATCCTAGTATGGGCTATCTCGGGTGACCTTTGTACTTATCTTTCTTTCTTTTAAAGTTATATTTTTTTAACCTTATTTCCGATGTGGGTTTTCTAAAAAGATATTTCCTATTTTAAACCTTTTATTTTCCAAGAAAAATTTCAAATTACAAGGACGCAATTTATTGAAGGAGGGGAGAATGTAACACCCCGAGATTCCACGATACACTTCTCATTCAATAATACAATAGCTTGCATTGTACGAAACTTCAAGTTCTAACACACCGCGACTAATCAAAGTAGCCGTTATGAATAGTAATACCCACTTTTTAAAATTATAAAAAATTTATATTTCAAAATGGACTTCATTTTTGTATTCATAATATCGAAATTATCCTATTTTAAATTTTTTGTAATTTTCTGAGAACTTCCATTTTTTATGAATAGTGAAAAATACTTAAAAACAACTTTTTTAATAAAAATAATTTATAGTGATAAATTATACTATTGAGTTGTTTAGAGTATAATTATAATATATTTTTACCATTTTATCCAATGGTGGTCATTATAATTAATTTCACTTTGAAATTGGACATAAACAATTGTCAATCTTTTGATATAAATTGTTTCTTAAAAACACGCTATTTGTTGTGACAGCAAGAATTAATTATAAAATTAATTAATGAAACTTATATGTTTGGAATTTTTTAAAATAGAAATCATTTTTTAATTCGGAATATCAATTATAGATTAGGGTGAAATTTTGGCATTGTTCTGAAAAACATCAATTTTTGATGAATAGTGAAACCACTAAGTGGTAGTTAAAAAACTGATTTTTTGTTTAAATGAAACATTACCACTTCTGTGATTTGATTTTCAAAAATCCGACATACATGGTTGTTATTAGGAAGTAAAATGTGGTTCAATGGGATTAAAATAATTTTTTGGTGAATAGTAACTTTTAAGTTTAATTAATCGCGATTAAAGGTAATTAGTGAAATTTAATGTAAAAATAGTATTATAAAAATATGGAATGACCTTTACTCTTGTCCAAACACTATTGGATGCGTCATGGCCGACCAAGAAAATCCATGGGTCAACTTGGGGACCCCATGGAGCCACTTTAGTTGGAAAATGACATAAATACCTTTTATTTAATGTTAAAGTAAAAAATGACACAAACATGAAATGGTTTACTAAAACAATTTTTACATGGGGTTATACAAGTCATATTTTTGACAATAAATAGTCATTGGAAAGCTAAAAAGATTTCCTACATTATAGTATTTTTTTATAATTTTTAGACATTAAATATATTAAATTATTTATGACATCATGATGATGCAGCGATGACCTCATTATTTAATGATTTAAATAAAATGAAAAGATAATGTAAAATCCAAGGCTTACACTTGTCCAAAGCCAATTGGATGAGGCGATTTCGAACCCTTATCACCTTAGCCTCTAATTATACAAGTGTGGGACCTTTATAATCCGAACAATCATTGTAGAATAGAATAACATTTCATTACTTTCCAAAAGTGCCCCTCCTCTCCACTTATAAAAGGCCCCCACCACTCCCACCTTATTCACACCTTAAAACCATTTGGCTCGGCCAACCTCTTCCCCAATACTCTCCCAAAATCCCTCAATTACTCCTAGAATCCTCACTTTGGGCATAATTCTTTCCAAGGAAGCCGTTTTCTCAAATCAAAAAGAGTTATCCGATTTTTTAGGTAATGTCTTCTTTAATGTTGTTTTGTTTTATTTAGATTCTCCAACCCCTTAACCTCTTTTTATTCCTTTATTTTGTAACAACACCAGTATATAAAATATACTAGGATGTTTTTATTATAAGGATTTTGTTTACACTTACACACACCTACATCTAATGGTTAAATAACATACGGTTTCTGTGGATGGAGAATTTTTGCCTCACGAAACGATGATTGTTCAACACTCATATAACACCTGTAATGGTGGCCATTATGATGACAATATTTTTATATATGATATATATTATGTTTTTGGTTTCCTTAAGATTTTTTATTTTTCATTTATGGCATACCTTTATGGTATCCATTATAGGTAAACGCGATATTTTCATTTTAGGAAGTGCGGACTACCGCCCCCTCAAAGTGATTTGAATCGTTAATACCATATGTGGGATGTATAAAGGATGGAGTAAATTGTATTATACACTATATTATACTGTAATTATATTATACATTTATATAATTATTATTTCATTCCATTAAATACGAAATAGAAATGAAAGTAGCGTTCATGCGTACGTACGGCTTACCGTCTCCATGAACGGTGCATTTCATTTCTTACCTCTAAATGTTACATAATATTATGAATGAAGGTATATACTGGATACATATGATATATATGATATCTACATCATGAATATAATTCTATATATAATGGATATTTCACCACATGAACAACTTGTAATTATAAGAAGTTTATTGTTGACTCCAGTACCAAAGATCGACAAAACGACCGTTATTAACTTAAATAATTACATAACGTTCATAACATTGTAATAAGTGATATAAAAAGGATAATGAAATTTAAAATGGTTCTTAATAAGGTAGATATTAACTCTAGTTTATTATTCATGAGGTTAAAGAATGGTTGAGTCAAGTCGGACACGAGGTAAGGGAACTTCTTAACCCAACTTCCATTCTTTGGGTTAATCTCCTACTTTCAAATTATGTCATGATATGATTATGTATTATCATGTATTTATACTTTATTTATGTGAGATTATAGTGAATACACATGAGTGATCTATTTTGTTCACAAAATGGTCTTTGTAAGGTAATTTCTTAACCCAACTTCCATTCTTTGGGTTAATCTCCTACTTTCAAATTACGTCATGATATTATTATGTCCTATCTTGTAGTTGTACTTTCTTTATGTGAAATTATAGTGAATACACATAATATATCTATTTTATTTAAAAAAATGATCTTTGTAAGGGACTTCGTCTCAATCTCCTTTCATTGAGGCATATTTGGTTTTATACACAAATTTCTTTGATACGGTGTATAAGCCCCTTTGACTTTTACGTTTATTCAAAAGGAATCTTTTTTATATGAAGCGTTTACTAAACGACAAAAGGGAATGTTTTTTTCGTACGTATGCGGCGACAACGACTTCTCTGCCGCCGTGACCACTATTTGAGTTTCGGCTTCCTCTATAAGACAAACCTTTTTTAATGAAAAATAAATACCATGTTATACTTTTCTTTTATTTTGGTATTGAAAATGGTTTTGAATGCATTTTTATTATATCAATGTTTTGTATTGATATCTTGTGATTGAAATGTGGAAATGTTATGTTCCCATTATGCATGTTTTATGTGATACGATTATGTTATGGTTTATGATATGTTTAAAAATATTCATATGAGGAATGCATTGAACTTAATAAGTGACGGGTGGAGCCCGCTATAGCTCCTCGATGCATCGATAGGTCTCATGAGACAAAGTAGTGTCTTGGCACGAGGCCTTGAAAAAATCTTATTTGTGGTCTTGGCACGAGGCCTTGGCTACATGGTTATGATAGTCTAGCATTATGCATTCCATCATTATGAAAGTGGTTATAGATATTGCATGTGATTATTCGTCTAGTAGAATATCCATGTGAGTAAGTAAATGGCATTATCTCATTTTATTTTTGCCATATTATGCTGGAGTTAAAGTTTAAAAAGGCTTTTGTTTTAGTTATACATTGCCTTAAATGTTAATGTTTATTTTCGAAAGCTTCCGCAAAATTGTTATTCTTACTGAGCATCTGAGCTCACCCCTTTCAATGTTTTAATATTTTCCAGGATGTGAAGAAGTATTTTATGAATGATCTACAAGGATAGTCAGAAAGGGATATGAGTGTGGACTATGAAGACCATGTTATTGTAGTTTTTTTACTTTATGATGTAATGAACGACTTATGAATGTATCTAGTGTTTCCAAGGCTACTAAACTAATCGGTCTTTTGAGACTTGATCTTTTGTGATCATGACAATGTTACGAAGTAATGCACCGACTCTGGGTAGCTGGGGTCGGGGTGTTACATAAAACATGACTCTTCTGGGTCTTTTTCTCCCAAACACAATGATCCACTCGGGAGACTACTTTGTCCTTCCCCAAAGTCCAAAAACAACACGTATAAGTGTTGAACTCTCATATTTATGTTCCAAATCTTGGTTTAATAAATTGTAGGTTTAGTAAATGAAAAGTTCAAACCCCATTATGTTTTAGTCTAGATCAAAAATAAGGTATTCTACAAAAATTCACATAATGACTATTTTTTTAATATAACATTTTGTGATATATTATCTAGAGGTATGGTAAATATAAGATAAAAAGTAAATAATTAATAATAAATAGTAGGAGTTTGAATCTAATAGTATTTAAATAATTTATGGTAATCATTATTTGAGTCAAAAAATTAAATTAATTCAAAAAAGAAATAAAATATAATGGATTGAGGGAAAAAATAAGAACATAAAAATATATCAAGGAAAGGGTTTAGCACTACAATATCGGTGGTAGATTAGTGATATTGGGTATGGGGGTTGGGCCATAATGTATTTCTAGGAACAATACATCTAAAATGGATTATGAAATCCACTCATCTATTAGAACCTAGAAGATATGGCATGGTTTCCTAGCGATTTTCCCATAAAGGTTTTGAGAGGAACTATTTGGTGAAATAATGTAATTTGGGAGAGTAATATGAGTTTTTAGAGAGAGGATTAACAATAATTCATACAAAGTACAATATAATAACATTATGAAGATGATATAATCCATACATCAAAGGTCAGGTTAGATTGTTTTTTTCAAAAAATATAATCCAATACCACTTAGTATACAAGTATATAGCATATAGTTTGGTCAGACCCTCTATTTATCATTTAACAATTTGATAACTAATCACATAATATTTTTTTAATTTTTTAATGTTCATGGATAATTAAAATATATAATAAATAAGGCTTTTTTGATCTTTATTATGTCACTTTTTATCATTTTCAATTCAATTGTTTTTAAAAATAAATCATGATTTTCATTGTGAAAAGTTCATAACAAGTATCTGGACTATGTTTGAATTTTGAACAATCACATTTTGAATAAACAAATAGGTATAAAAGTATAAGGGATTCATATAATTCATTATGTAATATTATTTCATGAGAGAGGGTTTATCCCATTATATGATAATCATTTTTAACATTCACAATTTATCAAACATTGGATGTCTAAGGACTTGCAGTTCATTAATTGAATATTAAGGGATCCTTTCAAGACATTCTATTAATTTATATTGAGCCTACATATTACCTAAATAATCCAAATATAAATTATCTTATATTCCATAGATGGAGAGTTGGTGAAACATTAAGTGTCCAATTAACCATGTTGTCACACTAGGAGGGGGTGATTCAAGGGTTACATGTTTTACTAATTTTTTTTACTATTTAATTAATACATCTATCACTATTAACATGAGTGGATATTTTATGAAAGGTCTAATGTAAATTATGAATAGAACATAATATATATATTTTTTAGTGATGTGACTTAATCCTTTCCATGTTGGTAAGACCCATCGACATGACTGACTGAAAATTAAATTTTTATTATCCAAACACTTTTGAGGAAAAAGTGAGAAACCATCAAACACTTTTGAGGGACGAGTGGTAAACCATACAAGACTTCATGACTTACAACAGTCCAAATATCATGCATCAATGGATTAAGACCAACCAAACTCATTCAATGCGCTAGATTCAATAAACTCTAGCATTCAACCAATAATACATTCACACAAAGAGCCAAAAGCACCAGAGATAAGGCTGAGGAAACCACGAACCAGGAAACACGAACATTAGAAAATCATAAACAAACCTTAGAACCAACCTCCACGAATTCCCACTGGTGTGACCATCGACACCAGCCCAGAACCACAAACCCGCCGGTGAGCTCCGGTCGGAGAATGCCCCACCCTCCAACAACATGATACGGCCTCCCCGAAATCCTCCGAAAAGAACACATCCATAGAAGGAAAACGATTGAGACAGATCCAGGAAGAACAACGCCGTATTGATGATGCACCATGATATGAAGTCAACCTCGGCACAACCTCAAGCAGTGATGACTCTACAAAAACAAACCAGAGGCACCTGAAAGCCTTCCCCCACCGAGCTGCTCCGAGTAGACAATGACGCGCCATGCCGGATCTGACCGTAAGCTGCACCGACACCGGCCAAACTAGATGTCGACGCCACACATTGGAGACTGGTCCGTGAGCCACACCGATGCTGATCGGAAATAGAAGAAGCCGGAGACCATGTCTAGTCGTACCTGCCTGCAAGCACAGCTGACGCCAGTTCTGTGTGCATCATGACGAATCTGGCCACATGACACGACGACACAATTCCATTGCAGATCTAACAACGAGAACAACACCACGCCATAGTGGATCAGCCAGCAAGCCACACTGACACCGGATCTATCCACGCTGTGACAGATCTGACCAAAAGTTACATCGACACCGAACTGAAGACCGATGATTAAAATACTCTTCCATAGTTGGTTTGACACTCCAACTATTTGACTGGTTAATCCCCCCCCCCAATGCATGACACTCTTCTGAATTAGGTTACCCCCCTATTCTAGAGATTCGTTTTCTACACCATAATATCTAATCCATTATAAGATGATCTATTGATCTTCCTCCATGAGATTTATTGATCAAATTATCTCATCTACAATTACAAAACCTTTGAAAAGATGGTGACCTTTCTCAATAATTTCTGATCGCCTTTTGATAGTCATTTTCATGAGTACAATAATGCTTAGAAAAATATTATTTCTTATTCTAAACCCTCATCCTCACTAATCAGTGAAAAATTTAGAAATAGAATTCATCTAATATAATTCTTCCTTTTTTTCTCAAATAACTGAAAAATATTCAGGAAAAATATTTTTCATGTGAAGAAATATTTTTTCATGATTTCATAGTTCAAATTCAATATTCATATAATTCATCATTTATAGTCTACTCAAATTATAAATTCATTATTTTATGTACATTGTAATATAGACACTTTTTGTACTTTCCTTGATTATAGTGCTTCGATAAACATGAAAATACACTGCTCCTTAACTTATTAGAACACCTCATGTATATTATACTTTATGTGAACATTATTTTCATGCATTTTTACTTCATTTTTCATGCACATCATTCAGAAAGACATAATTCATATTAAGCTCCCCTTCACAGTTTTGTTGAATAGTATATATCAAAGAACAATATTCATTCACATAAGTTTTTCATGTGAAAATATTATTCTATAAATAATACCTCATTCATAAGAACACAAATAATACTTTTCTCAAACTAAATCCATTCATAAAAAACTACTTCTTTCATAGAGATCATTTCATGTATGATTCTGGAAAACCATTGGGCAAATCAGAATGCTCACCGACTCTTTCTTCCTCGTGAACCTCTACGTGTGGTTCAGAGTTCTTAAAAAACCACATTACTTCTCATAGAACACTTATTAAGAATAATCTTCCAACACAATTGGATAATATACTCTAGTTCAAATATTCAAAACATCATCACATAAACGTGAAGGCTTTGAAAAGTGTAGCATGATCGCATAGAACTCTTTCAGAAATATAGATATTATTCAAGATTCTATTTTTTTCTCTCACTATTGAAAATATTTGAACTGAAATAATATTATATAGAAAATTATCATATTTTAAATATTTATTAACAACACTCAAATGACATAGCTCATGTTGACCACCTCACTTCTAGTGCACCGACATACCACATCTTATTCAATAACGAGAATCCCTATAAAAACAAAACCTGTTGGATCCACTTACATTTTTCTTAATTTGATTACAAGTCATGAAAATTATGTTTCATAATAATTTCATATTTTTAAATCATCATAAAAAAATTTCTTATAAGATTCGATTCGATTTCCCGGTTGTCACGACCCAAATATCCTAGTATACAGATGTCCTCTGACATTGTTAAATTAAGAGAATAATTGTGACCTCAATTGAAGGATTCATATTGATCAGATCATATAAATATTATTATTTACATATAGTTATCAATGCAGAAATATTTCCTAGACACAATGATTCCCAGATTGACTATTCAAGTGGATGTTAGATTCTATTTATAGCAATATGCAATGGTATCATACAAGATGTGAGTATTGGTGTCCACTCCTGATAACCATTGGAATTGCCTCATGACGGTATCCACATCCACCTCGAATACACCCATCAAATTTTCAATGCTTTCCCCCTTTCACCTATGTGAATGCCGGATTTTGACAATTTTCTTCTATACTGACTGGCTAGAAGTTGACCTCCCCACCTCAACAAGTGTTTGGGTCCCTCATGTAGGCTAGAATGTGTGGGAATTTATTTCTAATCAACATCCGAAAAAATAATACTCAAATTTACCAAGGAAAAACTATCAAAAAAATTCATCTTTCAATCATTGATGTATTAATTGTGTCAATTAACCAATGACACTTGTCTTTTGAACTACCAATCAGTTCAATAATAATAACTTTAATAACTAATTCAATATTAATCTTCTAAAATTATTTTGAACAATTTAAAATTTAGTAAATATTATTGTTTTTTCAAAACACAATTCCATTATTTGAGGTAGTAATGAATTCGACTAATAAATTGATTTTTTTCTACTAAACAACTTATTTTTATTTTCCACTATTATTCCATTTTCTCTCATATCAATTTCATTATTATCACATAAGTTAGTGATGGGATCATCATTGTATCTGAAATGATCACAAAGTACATAACAAAATTAAATAAACGTTTAAAAATAAATAGTGAAATAAATTTAAAAAACTAATAAATTTTGTCTTTTCTCAAAAAACTCTTTTTAACTTGTCTCTACTAACATGATAAAGGTAAAAGTGATCGTCCATTATGGAAAAATTTTATATACAATTATATATAGGATAACTATCATTTACTATATATAATTATAAAATATTTCTTTAATTATTACAATAAACAATAATTAATAATGAAAAAAGATAAATAAACATGATGATTTAACCTTTCTTAGATAATTTTTTCCTTATATAATTTAAAAGTATTTTTGAATTATTGTAAAATAATATTAACAAATAATTTTTAGATGAAATAAAAATATGAATTCTTGGAACTTCATTTATAAAAATCAAAATATAGAAAATATTAATATATATGAAGTACTTCCCGAAATAATTAAATTGGTAAAATAGAAAAAAATTGAAATAGAATAATAAGAATATTTATTCATTCATTTTTACTGATATTAAAATCGCAATATCCAATAACATGGATATCAATTATTCCAAAAATTTCAAATTCAAAATCAATAGGAGTGTTTTCAACAAAGAATTATGGAAAATAAATTTATATTAATTTTTTTGAGCCATGAATAAATATTATCATTGAAAACTATAAGAAAATACAAGGATTAGTTCTTATGAATGAGTGATATCAATGAAATACAAGTTATAATTTTATGCATCATAAATGATTGGATTCACATTCATTATCACTTTATAAATGTTTTTTCATGAATTTAGTTTTCAATGTAAACTTATTGCTTTGAATTTGGGATTTGATTATGTTTTTTTATTTAGAAAATTAATTCCTTGGAAAAAAACACGACAACCCCCTCTAAACAATTCAAAATTTTCTATATAATTAAAATAATATACACCCTCATCTTGATAGTATATAATTATTCTAAGAAATAATCATATTTATTTTTGTTCTTGATTAAACTATATGAATGTTCCAAATTATTTTCATAACCAAACACAATCATAGATTATTATTTTCTAATAAATTTTTCATTTTTATATAATTTTTAAAAAAATTATAAAAAACATGGAAAATTTATCAATACCTAACTCATTTTAATCAGTGTATGACACATTACCATTTTTATCTTTTACAGTTATTGAATGTATATTAATATTATGTTTTATTGGTTAATATTAATCCAAAATTTTTATAAAATATATTAAATGTTTATCATTCAAAAATTATGGTGATATCAAGTAATAGAGAAGAATTATAATTCATGCATGGATAATTTTCCAAAGAATTCTTTCATCAGAAAATCACAATATAGATCTATCCTAGATAGTATACATGATGTTTGTTTTCCTATCAACATTAAAAATTCCTTAATTTTAACATAAAAATGATAATTCCCACCATAATCCCTTATTATAAAATGAAAAAAAAAATTAAATATAAACTAACATTAACTGATTTTACTCAATCATAATTCATGGTCATTGTTAATTTTGGATACATTATCCTGTATTATAAAGTTCTTCCAAATTGATTGATAAGCTAGGATAAGGTGGATACATCAGTTCAACTTTCATAAATATTCTAATAATACTTATATCATTTACCATCACATCATAATACTCCTTTATAAAATAAATAGAATAATTAGGGTAATATATATTAATCATTAAAACAGATTATTCTACAATGAAAAATAAATATTTGTTTTAATTTAAGTAATATGACAAATAATCTCTTGATTATCTTTGAGGAAAATGATTTTGAGTAATACACTAATTAATAGAATCTATGCACACAGTAGTAAAGCAAATTTATAAGAATAGGTATATTGGGTTTTGATGTGACAGTAAAGATAAGATACGAACATATAAAGAAAAACTTACTGATTTGTTGTTTTACACACATAAATTGATTTTCTATAATATTGGAACAATGTTAAAATAAAGGCTATTTTAAAATTGATTACACATGGGAAAATTTATTTTAAAAACAATTTATGAAATATTATCATAAATAAGGTTACATTATCATTTATAGAAATTTTATTATGAGATATTCCATGATGTGGTTGAAAATAGGATTTAATTTTCCCATTTTTCTAGCTCAACAATACTATCATGCACTAATAAAGGTCAGTTCCCTTGGCTATAGTGAATTTCGTAATACGAGTTAAAATATATCTGAATATGTATATGTAATTCAGTGGTAAAATAATATGTTTTCTAAACATCAATAATAAAACATAATTGTAATATACAATGGTTAAACATCCTATAAATTCTATATCAAATAGGTTCTAGTCATCTCATAGTCTATTATGAGATATCACAGTCAAGAAAAAATATACCATATTTGTTTAGTTTTATACCATAAAAATTATTGAATCATTAATTCATTTCACATTTAACCTATCATATCTTTTTTCAATACTTATTCTTTTTAAAACAAACCCCATGGATAATAGTTTTTCTAATGTAATTCTCAAATGTAATTATCTAATGTAATGGAAATGATAGATATACAAGAGGCATAAAATATTATAACTAGAATGATGATTCTTTATTCTATAAAATATTATGAATTTTTTACTATTTTACTACCTAATGGTTTTCTCCATCCATTAAAATATCATTATTATTTGAATATTTTATTAAAGATCCACCTTTTTGAAAAGGTTCATAATTTTATAGTTTTAGATAATTTATTAATTGGTAATCAAGGATACTAAATAAATTTCAATATCGATATAATAATAAATGTACAATCAATTAAAAAAAATTATTTAAATATATTATTCAAAGGAACGGATTCCATATACGTATTGAAAAATGGAATTAGAGAACCCATAGCCAAAAATATCTAGTTTACCTTTTTCATGATTCATAAACTCTATGATAATTCCTCTAGCTAGGATACTGTGAAATCATGCCATAATGATTCCAAAATTTAATATTATTTTCATTAAATGAATAAAAAAATCCCCCTTCATCATGAAGCACTCCAGAATCATTGTAACAGATTTTCACAATAACTTGTATAAATTAGAAAATATCCAATACAAATTAGAAACAACCATTAAAACTGAAAATTATAGGATACACCGAAATTTAAAAATATGGATGATGACATTGATGTGAGTATAGTGGTAATTGTAAATTTCATTAGGATATTTTTAACATAACAGTGTTTTCTAATTGCTCTATGTTTTATTTCATACCAAGACTCTTAGAGTTTCAATACACATCCTAAATTTCATAAAACAGTAGGAATCCAGTATCTCTCCCTCTCTCATCAGAATAAAATTGTAAAACTGGAATGATTTTGAATTTTTTGTGAAAATTAAAGCATAGAACAAATGGATTGTTGAAACATTGCCAAATTAAACTTAATAATTCTCTAAAAAATCAGCTCAAATTGAATTATGGGAAAAAATATAAATGAAAACCTCTTTATAAAATCATACATTTGATTGATCCAAATACTCCTACAAAACATAAAGAACATATATTTGATAACAAATTCATAAATTCATAGATAGTAGAATATAAAAATATAAAACCCATATAATGAAAAAGCACAGAATCAACTTTGAATAACTCATTAAGAAATATAAGGATGAATTTTCTATAAAAAGGTAACTTATGCTAAATGAAATTATTTAATGAAATAATCTAACATGAATGATATAATTCCTGAAATAATCATGTATAAGTGTTTTACATAAAATGGTCAAATTTGTGTGTGAGATAGAGAAGTTTGAGAATCAATTATAACTATGAATGCTTATTCATTATTGGGGGGTGAATCACTCGGGAGACCTCTGCTTGGTTTCGGCTCCCAACCAGGGATTACGGTGGCCTCCGAGCAGGTGCCTCCCCCTTCGGGGGAGGGACCTCCGCCATCTTTCACACAAGAGAAACCCTCCTTCCTCTCATTCTCAAACCCCGAGTTTCTTCCCCCATTCCCACCATGTTTTATGAGCCCTACGGTGCAAGATCTCCACGATGGTAATCCAAATATTCCGATTTCGGTCGCTGAGTTGAATGAAGCTTCAGGCCTTTTTTATTTTTCATTAATTTCTCGTTTTATGATGAGAAGACCCTATGTCTATCTATTTGACAGATTTTCGTTCGGTTCCTAGGATTTTCAAGAAAGGGAAACCGTAGGTTCGCTGGACAACCGGAACAACCTGATTCGTTTTTCTTGAGAGGAAGACCTGATAAAGGCATGGTCGAGGGGGCCCTGCATCTTCAACATCTCATGATTATACCTATCCCTATGGTCGTATGATTTTCACATGAAGTGTGACTCTCCATCAGTGGTGGTCTGGGTATGTTTTCCGAATCTTCTGCTACTATTTCAGAATCCATCGATTATTAAAATTCTTGGGAACCTACTGGGTAGATACTTATGTTCGGATAGATGGACCAATGCGGTCTCCCATCCGATTAACCCTTGTGTGTGTGTGGAGTTGGACGCATCAAAAGATCAATTAGACTTCGTCTGGATTACTGTAGGTGAAGAATTCGGGTGTAAGCAACCTGTGGTTTATGAGTTGTGGTTCTAGTTTTTCCAATTTTTAAAACGGTTGTGTCATTCACTAGAGAGTTGTAGGAGGGGGGATAATAATACTGGATCTTAAGAGGATGTTGGTAATCATGGAATTCTTGAGAACTGTGTGGTGGAGTGTGTACTGACTGAAGGAATAGACGGGGTAATATGCAGTGGATGAGATGCGAGAAGTGTTTCATCGAGCGCTGCTACGGTGGCCCAGATTGAAGTTCTGTACAAAGGAGACAGAGGGGCTGGCAGAATTGTAGTTGGCACAGGTCCTTCAAATTCATCTGGTGTCAACCATGTGAGGCAGGAGAAAACACTGGTTTTTCCTACTAAACCAAAAGTTCCACATGTTTCTAGGAGATTGATAGGTGACCTCAGTTGTGGGAGAATACCTGTCATAGTTTCTAATTGCAATGCAGTGGACATGAATGATCAGTCTCAACATGTAGGTGACTACCAATCCATCATGAACAAGGAGTGTCCCCAAATACAGACATCTTGTGCTACAAAGGGTGTGGTTCTAGAGGACTTTTGCATGCACCCTGAATTCATGGGGTGTGGCTTCATTCATCCAAGCCACATCGATACTCATGGCATGACGTTGCTGGATGGGGAGGTTGATTTGAGTAATGATAATACTCTGATGGGCGATAATGGTGACAGGACTGGAAGGCATTTTCAAATGGTGATGGAGGGAGGGGATCTGACCCTGATCCAAACCTCGGTTTCCTTGTGTAATAGGTTTGAAGGCTTCCTAGAGGCTGATGTGAAATCTATTTTAATTAACCCAATTTAGGGAGACGACACCAGAGAGCAGGTTTCCAAAGGGATAAAACATGGTCAAATAGCAGATGAGGAGTCACCTACAAAGAGTAATAAGGGTTTCGGGAGGAGGAGGGGGAAGAAGGAATATTCTTTGTTACCTCCTCCTCTAGAGACCCAATTTGCAAATTAGATGAATGACAAAAAGAAGGAAGAAGAGCCTTTGTACTCTCAATGTCCCATGGAACATAGTGACCAAGACATGACTCTTCCTTTAACATCTGAAGAAGAAGTGATGGAGAAAAACATGATACTCAATTCATTGGAGGAGGAGGCAAGCAAGATTATGGGGAGGTTGCTAGAGGTGTCTCTTAATGAGGAAAAATATACATGGATTGACATACAGGACTCCATTCTGGTTGGGGGTTTCAACAGAGGTATAATCAGCGTTGAAGAGTACATTCAAACATGGGATCAGCTTGCTTCTAGGTTATAGAAGAGAATTTTTGAGGCGGTTGATTTACATGTTCCATCACTATCCTGGAATCTTTTCAGAAAGAGTGATTCAGGTAATATTAAGATACTCTCTAATGATCCCTGTTAAGGGTGGATTTGGCCAGGTATTTCGATAGGGTTGGTTGAGGTTCATCCTATGCCTGTTCTAGTTGTTTGTCTTTGCTTGGATCTTTGGTGTCTTTTCCAACTTTCTTCTAAGACCTACGCTAGAGGAGGAATAGTGCACAAAGTCTTCCCCGATGTAGACCTTTTGGAGTGGGATGTTGGGAGGGTATGGCTTTGCCTTTGGAACCATGCCTGTGCACTCTGGCATGGGACTGGTTGTGGAAGGTCCATGCATTGGTGAAGGCTTGTTTGCAGGATCAATTTCTAGTGTGGGGTAGGTCCGGTGGTTTACTTTTGTTTTCCTTTTCTACCTATGTTTTTTAGAGTTTTGTTCAGACTGTTTTAGTGGTTTCTCTCCTTCTTCCTCAAAAGTGCTTTAATAATAAAAAAGTAATTTTCTGTCAATGAAAACTATGAATGGTTTAAGTCAGCATTAGATAATGAAACTTGATATAAATTCAATGATAGGGTTGCACTGAAATTCTAGTTGGAATAAATCGATATAAAAATTAGATTTTTAAGTTAAAATATAAGAGAAGTAAGAGGAGGATGAGGGATGAATCTAGGGATGTAGGGTGTGATATTAGACAAAGAATTTAGAATATGGAAATTAGAGGGATGTGGTGGTAAGAACAACTAACATGTGGAATGAAATTCATATGTTTGAATATAACAATATATTAACAATTATATCTATAAAAATTATCTTCAAAGAAACAAATCCTAAGGTATTTTTAGAAATACATTATATAATAATACTACCAAAGAATCCAATAAACTCAAAAAGAGATTGGAGTAATGAGATAGTTCAATCATTAAATTGTTTCTACTAAAATACATAAGGAAATACATGATGACAATGAGAAGGAATATCTTATACACGAAAAAGAAAATCATAGACATATTATATAGAAAATCCTTGTTAAACCAGTCCCATGATAAGATATGATGTAATATTTTAATTAATAACCATTGAAATTTAAAAAATCCCAAAAGTTATACTACAATTGTTTTCATTGATAATATCACCTTATTTATTAACCGTGATATATATTGATATACTTATAGATTCAATGATTATTTTTGAATTATATTCATAATCATTAAGGTTAAAATGATGAAATCTATTAATGCTAGAATCTCTAATAATAGTTTTTTGGTAAATTAATTCCTATGATCATATCAATCTATAATAAAAATAAACACATGCCTGCTATTGATTATGTTCTACTTGTAATTTTAATGGTAACTCTGCAATTGTTTTATTATTAATAAAATTCATAAAAAAATTATATACTATTTTCTGATTAATTAATAAATGATATCAAGGCATTATATAATTTGATAATAAGTTATATTTACTTTATTGAGAATGTTTTTTCATTCAAAATAGTTCAATAAATCTTCTACAAAATATCCATATGATTTCTCCATGTTGGAAACAAATCATCCATCTTGGAAACTAAATTGTAATGATTATTAAATTTATTAACTTATACATGGTAAAAAAAGTGAAGTCCATATTTAAATAATATATGGGATGTAGAAAAAATAATAAAATATAGGGAAAATAATTTATCAATATTAATAATATAATAAAAACCAAATCAAATTTGTCTAAAGGAAAAAAATAACAACAAGAACATACAAGTAATTGATGTTTTATTTTTTTAATATTTTTTGTACCATTAATTGTTTCATGCAAGGTCTGAAGGATTAAAAAAAATTATATTTCATTTATATATGTAACCAAAAAAATAGGCGAAAAGGTAGAAGAAATAAACACCGAAAACACTATGGCACCCAAAATATAAACAACCTACCTAAAAGTGGAAACAAAAAATATAAATATAAATAATGGAGATAATACATTTTTTAAGGCATAAAATTTATAGTTTTTGAGAAATTAATTTTTTTTATTTTAAAATATCTTAAATTTCCTCACCAAACACTTATCTGAGATGAATTTCTAGTCTTTTTTTGGTTTTAAAAATTAAAAAAAAAATTACCCCATTATTTGTTTTAATTATGATAAGCTCACAGAAATATAACATTTAATGAGTAAAATGTTAAGTTATTTAAAAATATAAATGATGTATCTTGAATTTATATTGAATAAAGATATCCTTTAAAAGATATCAACATCCAATAGTTAAAATTAATTTAACAATGATATTATTAATTTTTAATACCCCATACTATGATTTTTTTCCTTTTAACATGTTAACGTTATCGTTAATCAAAGGACAAATAATATTATTCATAAATTGGTCAAATAATGTAAAACAATATTTTACAAGAATATATTATGTGAAGAGACTAATTAGTTCACCATTTTATCACTAAAATATCAATAAATTTTGTCATAAAAACATTTAGGATTCAAAAATAATGATATATAAATTTTTTCTTCATAAAATAATTTGTGTTCATAAACATAAAAATTGTTCAATATAAATTAATAAATACCTTTTATAATATTATCATTAAAAATAAGAACTGTTTTTTAATCTTCTATTAATAGTTTTTTCAATTGTTTCTATTTATCCTTCTTATAGTTTTTTCAGAGGTGGTATGGCATAAAAACATAAATAAACAATATAATTTTAATATAATTTTAATTTATGAATATATCCATCAAATACATGATGGTGTGAGGCATGAAACCTTAAAATATTTTGTTTTAATGTTTAAAATGAATACTCTTATCCCCCATTTTTCTATTAGAATTCAATAGGTTTTAAAGAATTAGCTCTATTTCCATTAGATTGATAAACTTACTTATAATTTTCTATAGAACTCTATATATATGAATTATTGAACAAAAATATTATAGTGAAAATCTAAATAAATTTTTTTCATAATTTATGAATAAAACAAAAACAACAATTTATTATATCTACAATTTTTTATGATATATTTAAATTCACTGAACTAATTCATTTAATTTGAATGGATTATTTAGTATTGAAATTTGGAATACTATCAAGGGTTTCTCTTTAAATGATTCTTAATTATGAGTGTCAACAATATTATAAAATAATATAGTTCTTTGGTTCAAACATATTGCACATAAAAATAGGATTATTATATATCAACTCTAATTTTAATTTAAGTCGGTCATATAAATAATAAAAATAAGTAGGAAATATAATCACAAACAATTTAAGATCCCGGTACTCCTCTCTGACACACATAACTCTAGTGAAAATGTTATAAAATATTTCTCCCATTATTTTGTATCATTATTCAAGAGTGTCCAAAGGAAGTTTCATCCATCAATACAAGTTAAATATGTCCCTTCTCATAACATCTATCATCCATCATTTAGAGTTATGTGGAATTTTTTTCTTCTAATATTGTTATATTAGGTTCTTTCTTGATTCATGATGATCATGTGGTGGAATAAAGATCATGGTATATTTATCCTCATAAGAAAAATTTTCATATCCATGACATAAATTTGGAACAGATAGGGTATAGTACGTCTAAATATTAAAATTTTATGATTCATATTATCCCTATCAAGTGAATGTTTCTTCTGACACCCTTAGTATAAAATTCCCATCTCAATATATAAAGGATTAAATAAGGGATGAAACCTTATAAATATAATGGTTGAATATTATATAGTATTGAAATAATGGAGATGATCATGTTTTATACTACTGTGTTGCTAAATACATAATTAATTAAGAAAATAAATCATGAGAATGTGAAAGATGAATTATTATAGTACATCATAGAAATTTTATATGGTGGGGAGACCACCCTTGATCCGTCTCTTCCCTCCAAATGAATTATTTTTTTCGGAGAATATGTGTGGTTATTTCTCCCATGAGGATTCTAATGATAGAAGACTATCACCGATCACATTGGGATATACATCATAGTTCATTCAATATATATTAGGATATATGATGGTATTATTTGTGTCTCAGTAAGATTTTGGAAATGGTGGTTTTTCTATCTCATGGATTTTCATGCCAATAAGAAAATTCTAATTATTATAGACCTCTCAGAATTTTTAAACCTATAATGATCCCTATATTGAAGTGGGTTGAGGTTTCCTTGTATTTAATTGCTGGGATACCTCATAACCCTCTATGAAATAATACAGTCTAGTTTTTTTTTATTTACCAAAAAATTCTACTCATTTCATACTTATTAGGGAAAGAACTAAAATAGATGATTTTTGGATTCTATATTTTGAGATGATCATCATGTTTAAAGGAGTTCGCTAAACAATTTTTTCTAAAAGGGATCCTTATTTCACATTTATCTTTTTGAGATTACCTCAAGAGCTGGTTAGAAGTCAGATGAAATTGATCTCAATATACCATATTTAAATGTATGGATCAATAGAGTATGGAAATAATATTCATTAAGAATGTATTAAATCTTAGGTTTTAGTTTTCCATGTTTCATCATATTCCCATAGTACATTGGTTAAATTTTCTTATAGTGATAACAATCAGTATTCTATTCATATGGATACATTTTATGCTATTTATAGTCATCCTTGTCACTCTTTGTGCTGGGAAAAAGTAGCTGAAGCCTCCCATATGATACCAAGCATAATAAAAGATATGAAAGATAAGATATAGGTTATCATATAGTAAATCAATATATGTAAACATTGCTAAAAAACATATTACAAAAATAATTTTCATCCATTGGAATTTTCTTTTGGTGATTGATAGTTTCTGAGGATGTCAAATAGTCGAGATCATTGATGTTTGCAAAAGAAAATTATGTTGACCCCATGATTCATAGCCATGTTTGATATTTTGGAATGATTTAGAAAGGTTACATATGAATTAAAATATCCATCTTATTTTGATATTCATGAATCCTTCTATGTTTCTAACATGATGAAATATCATCATGACCCCTCTCATGTACTTAATTACAATGAATATTATTTGGAATATAATGTCTTATAATCTAGCACCCATAACATATAGTTATCACTCATGTTAAGGTGGTTTATTGGAATTATATCCCATTTGTTCAAATAGTATGGAACATTGTGGTGAATCCAATGAAATATGGGAGTGTGAAACTCTTATAAGGAATTAATGACCTCACCAATTTGATAATGGGGTTGTGGGTTGACATTATATATGTATAAAGCGATATAGTGGTGAAGGTTTTCATTTACAATATTTAATTTTCATGTATTAAATATCTATTAATTGGGATTTACTTGAATTCAATCTTTCTATGAATTTTTCCATAAAAATTTTGATATTAATTTTGGATTGGTGGTGTCTCATTGGTATAATAAGTTTAGTTAAAACAATTTGGAAACCATTAAACATGTCAATATTTTTAATAGATATATTTTTCATGGTTTTTAATAGTTTTTAAAAAAATATGGGCCTATAGTGTGAGTTTCCTACTGATTCAGTGCTGACTCAAATGTTTAGAAAACTATTTGGAGAATAATGTTGTAAAACTTTGTGATATGAACAAAGCATAAATTTTTAAAATTTCCTAAACACACATACATAAAAAGTTATAAATAAACCCTCTTGTTATCTCGTATCTCAAAACAAATCTATCCCCATTATAGAACCACCTCTCTTTATTAATCTGGGGAATTATTTTTGTAGAGATTTCTCCATTATTCATTTTTGGAAAGCACTGAATATGTGATTTATCTTTTTCCTCCTAAATCTATTTAATATTTTTTCATATACTTCCATTTTTCCTGAAGGCATAGTGGCCTAGGGTTTTTCTTGGTCAATTTTATTGGTGTAGTTTTTGATGTTTAAAGTCTCTTGTTGATTTTATAAGATCTATTTCCTTTTTACAAGTTGATTTGTTCTATTTCCAAGTGATTTTGTGTATTTATGGTTGGTAGTTCCAATTTTTATTGTATTAGTTTGACTAATAAGTTATTTTTTTATGTTTCTTTTTTATTAGTAGTAGAAAAATTATATGAATCCATTGAAAACTAATTTAGAAAAAAAAACTTATAGTTTATTTATTTTTTTCATGGGGGAAAAGTGAAAATATCACGTTTTTAGTAGAAAGTGGATATTCTTGAAAATTTATTAATTGAAAAGCTATTTTAAATGATTAATTTGGGACTGAATAAACCTCATGTGAAGCCCTAAGTAATTGGGTAGGATAACCAAGAATGGATGATTTCATTCCCACTAGTTATGTTTTATGTGTGACTAGTGAAGTAGTGTTATTTGCAAAAATACAACTAGCCTAATGAAGTAGATTTTTCTTCATTCCACAACTTGAGGGTATCCATAAATAGTAATATAGAAGTTATAGGTGTCCACTAGATTTAGCGAATGTAGTTTTCCTTCATTTGTGGCATGATTAAAGTTATAAACTAATGTTTTATTCTACATTTACATATTTAAGTACAACACTTACTCAATAATGTTTTTTAAATGGTATAATACGTATTTTGTATCATTATATTCAAAATAACATTCCTTAGATCTCTAAAAATGTTTTAAAGTGGAACTCTATTTGGGATATTACGAGGCTAATTATTCTCACACCCTATAATCACTGATAGGGTGCATGCTAACTTGGATTATACAGATATAGGATAATATAAAGCAGTGTGAGGAGGTTTTGATTGTTATTGATAGATTTTTAGTAGTTAAAATAGGTGAAATGGTGGGATGATACCTCATATAAAATATACATGATTATTTATTCATTTTAAAAATATAATAGCTTTTCCTAGGTATATTTTCTTGAAATATATCACATAATAGACTTCCCCTCTATCCTTTTTTTTATTTTCATATCTTTAATTTTAAATATTTATATATTTATGTGGTTAATTATTATGATTCCTTATTTCAAGTTACATTTGTGGGTATTATGTTATGATATGGTGATCAATATTATTTTTGTTATTTATATGAATGAAATACTTGATAATATAGAGTGTTATATTATAGGTTTCTTATATAGGACATTAATATTTTTTCTATTAGTGAAACCATTCACACTAAGTATCCTCAACGATCAGGTACTAATTTCTATATCATGGGTATTGTGAACATTATTTTTCCATAACATGGACTTGTTTGGGTTCCAGATTTATGGTCATATAGGTTCATTCATGACACAACCATTTTGTAGAAGATAAGCCATATTACTAAAGGTACATGCGGTATTTATAAAAACATAGATCATATACAAAAAAATTATTCCCAAAAGTAATTTTTACTAAACATAAATTTATGAGAGTTTGTCATATTCTATAATTTGATATCCCATATTCCCACTATAACATGAATGAATTATATGTCATGATCCTTATCTAACCATCTGTTTAAATATTACACCAATGGTGATAAAATGGATGGGTTATCCAAGTGTAGTGAAATAGTTTTGGACTAAATATTATCTTCTTATGAAAAAAGAACATATATTTAATACACTAATAGGGTTTGGTTTTACAAAAAGTAAATTTTATATTTCCTTTTAAAAAATCAACAATATATTATTAAATTTATCTTTCTAGAACAATTATCTAATGATAGTCCCTTTCGCATTAAAAAAATTACCAAAATCATTCATAGTCATAATGTTACATGATAAATTTTAAAAAAGTGACCATAATGTATATCGTTAATTTAGTAAATGAAAGAATTGTTCTACCATATATTTTAAAATGACAAATCTTCTTAAAATGGATACTTTTTCTTTATATTATTTTTAAATTTAAGAAAAATATTTTATGTAAATAACCTTAACCGCAGCTTGTGGTATCAAAATGATAATCATCCCTCAACTCCTCATTTTCATGTTTGAGAAGTACTGTAGTTACTATGTCTTTTTGGATCAAGGTAAAGGGAATATATAGAGTAAATGATCGGTGGAGTATGATCATTTTAGAAATTTTAACTTTAAATGTTCTGTTATAATTTGTTTTTTGTTTCAAAATATAATTTTCAGGTTTTATGAAACATTTTTAGATGTTTTTAGGGGTTTAATAATGATTAGACTTTAATGTGGAGGATTATATACGCTGGTAATAGGTGTCACTTATACCCATTGGCTATAGATTAAACATGGTCATAGGTAGGACTAGGTAATTTTTTTATTGAAAAAGTGTATTCTGTCCTTTTTCATTTAGTAAATATTACTCCCAATACTAGTATCTTCCTTTTCATTCCACCTATAATAGTCATGATTCCACCCAAGGATCCATATTTCCCTCTTCTTACTCTCCCTTATTTTTCATGGTCTAAGGGTGACTTAATATTATTACTTATATCAAATCCAAGGTAGTTCTTACTCCTTTAAATCCCCTCTCCTTACTGTTTTATATCATTTATTTCTCCATCCTTGGATAGATTTCATAATGATTTTATTTCACTACATCTTGTTGAAATAACCTATTTTGAGGACCTTCTTCTTCTTTTTCCTAACGTGTTTACTTGTAGGTTTTTTTTATTCCTTTGCGAATATTATGATTCTAAGTGATCTGTGTGTGAGTTATTCAATGGATTTTATGTTTTCTATTGGATTTATTTTTGTTTTTTATGAATTTATTTTATTATTTTGGTATCAAATATGGTAGAGAGATTATTGATACAATCAATCTAGGTTTCATTAGTATCTAATATTTTTGTATTAAATTATATTTTCATATTAAGGTTTTTTTTCTTATGGGACTGTATCTAATTGATTCTTATGGGATTCTTTAGGATTGGGGAAGATTCATATTTGGTCATTAGTTTTTAATTCTCTCCAATTTTTATAGTAGGTATGACTCAACTCTCCTAGTTGATTTTTAGGTTATGTGTCGAATTTTTTTCACACTATTTTTTTCAAGTTACTAATTAATCAAAAATATTGTTTTGTATAATATTAATTTATGTTTTCAACCAATTTCATTCTATCAATTGGATTTATTTATTTTAGTATCATGATATTGTAAAAAAAATAAACCATTATATAAAATAATGATTCATAGATCCATTAATGAATGAGATTTTATAAATAATTTATTTTCTAATTCATACTTATTTATATTTAGTTAAATAATTAAAATCTTTATAAATTTTCTTTAGCAAGATATATCATCTTATTTCTAATGTTTTATAAACTTGTAAATGTTCCATGGTTGTTCATTCCATATTTTTTTCATTAAAATGATATCATTTCTTGATATGTTATAAGATGTTTAATGTCTAGTAGAATTTAAATAGTTTTTAATGAGCCATACCCAAATATGATCCATGTTTGGATTATGTTCTAACTATGAAATAGGAGTATAATAGGCCAACCATATATTATAAATCTTACACTCATGTTCACCTATCATGTTTTCAAATAGTAACACTTCGTTTCACCATGGATAAAATGAGTTATAAGATAATGTTCAAACATTACTCTATGTAGAGTTTCATCGATGGTTGAGTAAGAGTTTGGATTGAATAGTGGAAGTAATTAAGAAAGTCATATACATTCATAGTTTATTAAAAAGGTTCTCTAGTAATATAAAACATAATGTTTTCAATAATTATTAAATTACTCTTATCCTTAAGTTAATAATATTTTTACAATCCAAATTTGGATTTTTCTCCTAGTTATTTGTCTTTATAATAAAACCCTTTTGCATTCATAAACATTAACCCTTTCTAATTTAAAAACACAATATCCTTAATAAAAAAAGTGTAACTCATTTGACGTAATAATGTCCAAAGGTAGGTTTTATACTATTTACTAAAACATTTATCTAAATAATTTATTCTTTCAATATTTTATATTATAATATTCCGAACTTCAGCATATGATAGAAATCATTCTTGAAAATTGTAAACTCATTTAATATGATTTTAATAAAATGTAAATTTATTTTTAAAATACATTATCTTTTGAATTGGTATTTATAAAATATCTATTACATCAACTTCTAACCATTATCAGGGTAATCATTAACAGGAATGTGTTATAGTAAATTCCATAACCAATCCCTTTCATGGATAACACTAGTACATACATCAGACTATTTTATTATACATAGTAAAAAAATTTCTAACAGAAATAATAAAACATAAACTATTGATCATACTCTAGTTTATGTTATATTTTAGAACATTATATTCTGTTTTATTATTGTATATGGTGTTATACTTATAATTTGTAAAAAAATTGAATTCATGATATAATATTATTTATTTGAGTATATTCATGCTATGTTTATATTTATCTTAAAACTTTCCATTTTTATTTGGAATCATGTGTGGCATATAGAATCATATTGATTACGGGTTATGATTAATAATAAAATAATGTAACATATAATTTTTTTGTTATGAAAATGGTAAGAATGTATAGGTTGATCAATGAATTCTAACTTGATAGAATAAGAAAGATTTGACATTGAATACCCCATCCCATTTCCCACTAAATGTGATGAGGGGCACACTTTATATGCACAATCCCATTTCCATTCAATAGACCACGCTTCTAAAACTATATCTGGGTGGTATTAAGTTCAAAATTCACATACCTCCGTCATGGATGGGATGGGATGTAGGATTTCTTTTCCTACAAAATGAAATTAAGACTGGGTTTTCGGGAAGTGGATAATTTCATTTAATATTTGTTATAGACCCTCTAGGTATACTAAGTTAATGTAATATTTTAATAATCAATTATTCACATATTTTATATTATTTATCATATTTTTTCAATTTTGATTACAAAAATTGTAGTATAAAGACTTATAAAAATGAGTAAAATTCTTTTTTCAGACACATGGTGTTTTACTATTGTGCATAGTCATGTAGGTGGTGCCCTGATGAGTATGTATATGATCACACCTTACATGTCCACATTAATGGACATAAAACTCCATGTACTGAATTTTAGGTACCTTTTTTGCTAAAAAGTATTGATTTCTTTTTGTACTTCATTTTCATATGGGTCTGGAGGATGGGACAATAACATCAGAGTTCCTTGTTTTCTTAGATAGTAGATTCATAGGAGTATTCTTTCAACATTCTCTGAGGAATTCTCTATATGGAACCAGTTTTGGGATATTTAAGGCCATAATTTTTATTAAATGTATAAGAATTTGTTTTTCTATCTATATCATTCATTTTATGGAAAAAATGATAATTTAAATGAATTATTAATATTTATATGAATTTCATAAAATTGTTACACCATTGATTTTTCAAGTGTTTTACATACATGCATTCCTTGGTGAGTGGCATTTTTATGGTCCATATATCCAATAACCATAAGGGTGTTATTAGATTTTTTATTCCTTTTTGGGTTGCATTAATTTTTTATTTATGGGTAATCCTACCTCTAACTTATATTCTATTAATCCTTAAACATTTAGCAAACTCTTTTGATTGGGAGGACCACCTGAAGTCATGTGGTACCCTATCCTAATGTTTTCCATGTGATCATGTCAAATTTTTTACAATTACACATTGGTGAAATGTAGATGACTTCTATATTTTAAATTATACATGATTTTTACCAATATAATTTTTTCTTGGGTTTAAGGTTTATTATAATTTCTCAATTAATTAGTTACCATTCATTATGAAATATTCACGTTTTTAAGACCTCAGGAATTATGTCAACCTTATGTTATTTTATAAAAAAATGATTGTTATAATTAAGATAATAATTTTTCATTAATGACTCACTAATATATTGATGATGTTATTTTTTCATTTTAATTATCAGGTTTATTATATGTTTTGTCCAGTTATATTATATTAGTTTTTTTTAATCACACATGAATTTATGCTTAATGGGATGGGTTATAAATCCCTGACAGAGTGTACCCCTTCCCCTTTAGCAATGTTATTGGTTAGTTGTGTCTCAAATATTATATAAACCTTACCCGGTACATGAGATAGGTATTATACCATGAAATAATTTTTCATGATTCATATGGATGGGTATTATGGTTTATTTTTAAAATTATCTCAAATTTTGAGAAATAGGCCCAGAGTAGTTAAATTATTTTAGATCCTCCTGGTGTAGAGATCCACTTGTTATATAAAATTTTCACCTTTGAGATACTTGTGTATTTTCAATTTCCATGTTTATATTGATTACATATAAAAAATTATACATGTTAGTGTACATGTTTATCCATTCACTACTGACTTAAGTCACAGTTGGTTGTGCCCTATTATGTATTTATTCTCACACACCACATAGACACCATGGTTTATTTTTAAAATGACATAACGTATTTTATGTTAAATATTTATATAGGTGGATATTAGTGATGGATAGACATATGTTGTTCCAAACAAAATCATTTTTATGTGTTTTGATGATTCAAAAACAAATTTAATATATACTTGTATTATGTATTTTAGAAAAAATTTCGTCATGCTACTTTTAAAATTTATAATCTATTTGTCCTATAAATGCTAAAGTAATTTATCATACACATGTGAATAGAAATTTACTTTTCTAGAATAAATATTTTTTTTAAAATTAATTTATCTAATTCTATATTTTTATCTTATGCATATCATAATTTCCTCATAGAAGAATGATAATATCATTTCTATAATATTATTTTTCATCAAATTAATTTATCTTATGGAATCCAATTTTGGATATGTTATCTTATAGGTAAAGTTAATTATCCTAGACATATTCAATGGTAAAAATATCAGTCAAAATGAGATAATGAGATTTATTTTATCATACAAAAATTAATTCACAAAAAGATTATACTATGTGCATCAAATGAAGTGATGAAGGATTAATATCATATTAAATTTAGTCAATATCTTATAAATAATAATTATCCCAAACTAAAATGAATTCATTTTATATTATGAAAAGCCTATTTCAAATATTTTTTTATCTTATGAAGATTATTGTCATATCATCTTAATAAATAGTAAAATTATAAATTTATTTTACAATGAATTAACCAACTGGTAGATAAGATTGATTATATTTTTAATGTCGGTATAATATATATTTAAGTCAATTCATGCTTTCGAGAATATAAAAAGATAGATCTTTCTAAATATTGAATGATTAATTTAGACAAAGTGTGTTTATTGTAGAATGGAAATATCCAATAAATATGATTTCTGACATCACTAATACAGAAGTTTATTACATATTTTAAGAATAAGAACACATTCCATTAATAACATTTCTTTTCAACTTTTCAAAAGGGTTATTTTCTTAACCATTCTAAATTATTGAGTATTATTTTCTTCAAATCCAAATTAAAAGATATATATAAAATATTTTTCCACAGCATGAGTATCATTGGATGTATGCAGTTGAAATTGAGAACCCTTGAGGTTGTGTGTGTAATAAATATATGATATCTACGTTCTTAAATTATATTTTGAATAAAACACATTAAACTATTATAATGTCTCTATGAATACGAAATCATCCATTGGAATCAAATAACTTCTGCTGCATAACATAGAAGTATCACATCTTCTCTGGATGTATCTTCTACTGTTACCAGTAACTGCTTGTAGCTTTGTGTTTCATCAATATACCAAACATTTTTTTATTGTTTTTACTATCTACACAAAATTTGATTCAATGTGATAATAAAATGAAGTAGTATTGTGAGGTATGTCCTTATTCAAATATCATTGACTTTTGCTACAATTCAAAGCACCTTAAACTCTACTCGGAACCCTCGAAAAAGTGATTGCATAGTGAAAATCATAAAACTCATGGAGAAGCATGTTAGTGGAGTGGACTACTATATTTTTATTCCCTAAACTAAAATAAATCATATATATTATATATATTTTCCATTGTTACTTTATTTTTCCTTTTTTTTAATTTTTTTCAAGGGAAACATGGGAATTCACATACCACGAAGAGAGTGGATCTTAAAAAATATTCATGAAATCAATTCACCCCCTCTTATGTTTTTTTTTATCCATTCACTAGGAAAAAAATTGTTATCATATATAATTACACTTGATTTCGTAGCATTAAAATGTCGATGTACAATGATTTTCCTTCAAAAATATGTTGTGGATGATAATATAGATGTTATATGAAAGGTTAGAGCTACCTATTTAAATAGTGAAAATTATGATTTCTAGAAGGCATGGCTAATAATATTTTATATGAACCATGCCCTTTATATTTATCTCAAATTCATGAAGTCTTATATAATTCAAGATACCTAACTAGAATCATGGGACTTTAACATTTATGTCATATATAATCTAAATCCTAAGGCTACAAAAGCTATATTATGTGGACTATATATAGTTTAGATTCAATGAATTTAACAATTTAATGCATCCCATGAAATGTTGACTAATATAGAGGTTTCTTATGTAGTAATATACAATGTAATGGATCTCATATATCATACATACAACCTTCAGTTTCAATCCTTCTGAATGGATGAAGGATAAATCATTACTCAATTGAATGCAAGTCTCTTTGAAATATTAAATACTTTTTCTTCTCTAAGATCATCAATTATTGATATATAAAAACATTTGAATGAGCAACGAGTTTTACCACCTATGTGGAGTTGAATCTCATCTTCCATTAGCGAATCTAAAGAAATCAAGAATTTCAAAATAAAATATCTCACTAAAAATGTTATGATATATGAGGTATAAATGGAAGCTATAGCTAGATAAAAAAATTTATTAAGAAGTAAAATTATTATTTTTTTATTTACACTTATAAATATCATAAGATGAAAAAGGTTATAAAGATCTATAAATCTTATATAAAATAATATTATTCAAAAAATTTGGAAAAAAATGATGATCTATCAAGATTTTCCTATATTGAAAAAATGATATATAAGAAGATAAGAGCTTTTATAAAAACATTCAATAGTTATAATTTAATTTATTGAAACTTTATGTAATTGAAATAGTATGAATGAAAAACATATTGGCACACCATTTCGACAACCCTAAATTGTATGAAAATAAAAAGTCTGATAACAAGAATTTAAGGAAGGTCGGGTATGATAAGAAATCCAATTATTCCTTCGAATCCATGTAGAGTTCCACTGAAGACTCTTCAAATACATATTCTTCATTAAAACATAATGTCTTTAATAAATAAGGCAAGATTTTTTTAATGGCACATTCAGTTTTGGTATATTTTTATTATTCACATGAGCTTGATTTTGAGTCTAAAAATAATAATTTATCATATAAATAACTAAATAAATATTGTATCATATTATAAACTAAGTATAAATTATTGATAAATAAAAAAATCCCCTCATAATTTCTTATAATATTTTTTGATGAATAGTAAAGCTTCAATATATATATACCTGATTTGAAATCCTATATGGAAAATATTACTACATCATATATTGAAAAAAATAATATAATTAAATTTCTACATAAATATGTTCATTATCATAAAGATGATGTTAATTGTTTAACTATAGGGAGGTGATATTTAAATAAAACCCTTGGTAAAACCAAATGAGAAGATAAAAGCATGGTATACCAAGAAAGGTTGAATACCTCAATCTTTATAAAAATTATTTTTTACTATGTTCTAAAAAATGTTTAGTATTAATTTTTTTCATTGTGTAATAAATGGAAATTTTTAAATTACAACTATCTATGAAATACTTAACTATGTAGAATAATGAAATATGTTATTTCTACAAAACTATCTAATTTTAAATATTGTTTTTTGAAAATCAAAAAACTTTTGTGTTCCCAAATATTCTATAGCTAATATTCATCTACCCAAGAGTATTTGGGTGAAAAGAAATCATGTCGGTTGATTTTTCAATGTAGGGAACTAGCTTCATAAAAAATAATGAAAAATTGTTTGTTGAAAATTTTAATTTAAGGAACATGAGTGTATATATATATCCAAATTTCACTCATTATTTATGGATTTTGGGGGGCTATATTCCATTTGGTGACAATGAAAAGGGAAATCTAATTGGAATTGGATCTATTATAAATCAATAAATTATCCACATAAAACAATTATTACGTTTTCAAGGTTTAAAGAAAAACCAGATTATGATTTCTCTTCATTTTAATGATGTTTATTAGGTAGATTTTAATAAAACAAATATCAGTATTTATTGAAAAATATCTTAAGATTAAGCCTCAATGAACAAATAATTTCTATTCTATAGATTATAATTATCATTATAGATATGATAGTAAATTGTTTAGATTCTAAAATAAATGAATCTTGGATTTTTCATAGAAGATTTCTCCATTATAATCTCTACTCCCTGAAAATGTTATGAAAAATAAATTTGGTTTCAGATTATCCAATCATGTAATTGGATTGAAATAAAAAATGTGATGCATGTCAAATGGAAAAGTACCACAAGACATATTTTAACCAGGTTAAAGAGTTTTATCCTTCTGTAACACTAAGAATGATACATATAGATCAGTTTGGACTTTCTATAATATACATTCTAGTTGGAAAATAATTTTTTATGTGTTAATTCATGATTTTGAAAATTTTAATTGGGTTTACTTTTGTAAAATAAAAGAAAATACATATTTTATTAATGTTTTTGAACCATTGAAAAATGATAAATATTCCAAAAAAATCCTTATGAAGTTATCCTGGATTAGAAATTTAAAATATTGTATTTAATTCATTCTTCTCAAATAATGAAATTAAATATTATTTTTATACCCATGTGACACATCAACAGAATGGTGTAATTTTAATGAAGAATATGACTTTACAATAAATTTTTGGAAAAATGTGGTTTAAATATAATATTCTCATTCGTTCATTGGATTAACTTGTTAATAAAGTATTTTATATCATTAATAGAGTTTTAATAAGTCTTTTCATAAAGAAAACACACTACGGGTTATAGAATAATGGAAATTCAAAGGAAGGATACATTAAATTGTTTGAATGAAAATTTTATATTATAAAAACGAAGGATAATATTGTTAAATTTAATTCAAAAAATCATAATGTAATCTTCCTATATTAATAACCTACTTCAAACCATTATAGATTTTTACATGGAAGGTCTATGATTTTTTAAGATTCAAGACATTTGAAATTTTATGAAAGTGAACCTTTTGGTCACAAAACTACTCAAGTTGATTACTTAAGTGATTATATTTAATGAAAGAGACTTTAACCTCTTTTTAAAAATAAAAAATATGATGATTTGGATTTTTTGGTGAACTGAAACCTATATATTTTGATACTAGTGAACTAGAAAGTGTGTCACCTAGAAAAAATTGAATACTTTTGAACTAACATCTAGAAATATTTAGATTAATTTTAAATGAAGTAGTTAGGACCAAAGTAAATGTTTGAAATATTTTATAATTATATATTTTTCTATCATATCTAGAAACTAGAAGTATAAACAAAACCATAGATGATGAGATTATATTTTTATCAATTCAATAATATTCAACCAATTTCAAGAGGAACATGGTATGAGAATTTTTTGATACACTCCTCTCTTATCCAATTATTAGAAAATAATGGGTATTATGGAAAAAAAGGATGATAATTTATTGATCAATATAAATAAATCATCTTCAGTTAAAACATTATATTATATAAAGGGAGAAAAAGATTATGAAGAGACCTTTTATGCAATATCAATTATAGAATAAATTATAATCCTACTAGAATATTATTTTTCTATGAATTTTCAATTACACTATATGAATGTTAAATCTACATTTAAACATTTATTTTAATGGATGAACCTTTTGTAGAAAAACTTTTCAGTTTTAAAGAACCTCATTCGCAAAATTTTATTTTTAATTTTTCCGGAAATTTCTATAAACATAAATAAGCACCTAGTAATTGTTATAAAAGATTATGTTGTTTTAATGTATCAAATATATAATTTTTTATTGGAATACCCAACTATTTTCAAGAAATATTTATCAATACTTACATTTCTTATTTATTTATTTTGTGATGATATTATTTTAATATCATAAAATAAATAATATTGTAATGACATTTAAAAACTAATAAAAAATGGTTTTTTCATTAGAATGATGTGTAAGTGAAACTGCATTATTGGATTTAAAAGCTAATCAAAATATTTTGTAAATTTCTTGAAAAAAATTAAATAGGTACTAGATTTGCTTAAAAATTTTAGACTTGGAAACAATATTTAATAGTCAACTCGTAGGGGTCTTAAATTTAATAATTAATCTGACGGGTATATAAAACAAGTTGAAATCATGTTATATGGAGGAATCATTGGTGGTTTACATTGCCTTGCAATAATTAATCCTGAAATTATGTTTTTATAATGTCATTATGCCATATTTTAATCGGATCCAATAGAATCTCATTTAAATAATGCCGAAGTAGAATGTGTAATTTAAAAATATCTATTTCTCTTTTTATAACTATCCAAAAAAACCTATTATTTTAGTTTAACTTCATTTTCGGATGATGATTTTCTTGTGAATATATAATATTGAAAAATCACTTGAGGAACTAGTCATTTTCTATGTAAATATTTTGTGTCATGGTAAAGTAGGAAATGACACTTAGTAAGATTTTCAATAGATAAAGTAGAATATATTACAACTAGAATTCATTATGAAATTTTTTTCTGTACAAAACACACCCTTATGGATTTCAGATTCAATTTTAATTTTTTTCCAATGAAATTTGATATCATATGTGTTATAAACATTTCAATGAATCCAATAAACTATTCTCGAATAAAGAACATTTATCTACATCATAATTTCATAAGATATCATACACTAAAAGTTTTATCCCTTTATAATTTTTTTCATAGAATATCAATGTTATAACATTTTTAGAAAAACATTACTTAATGTTGTATTTTATTTTATCAAAACTTCATTAGTTTTGTTTAATTTTTCATAATTCTATTTTACTTATTTAAATGTCTAATATAAATGACTTTATATTTCATAAATTTATAAATAATTCATTTAATTAATGTTTTAAAACCTCCAAATTGAGTATTAGTCAAATCTTAATATGAAATAAATGTTATCTCTACCATGAATACACAAAAATTCAAATTTTCAACCTTTTAGTTAACTAAAAATAACATAATGAAAATCATACCTAGACATGAACCCTTTGAAAACCACAAAAACCTCATCTACTAGACTCTCAATCCTCCTAATTGTACTCCTTCAATACATAATGAATTTTTTATCAATGGAAATAACTAATAGGATAGATGGTACTACTACTATTAGATAAAATCCATCAAGTTCTATATAGAAATTGATTAATATTAGAGCTATTAGTTTTTGTTGGATAGTTGGAATAGAAAATACCCGAAATAATGTAATCAGCCTTCAATTATGGGAAAATATATTTGATGAGATGTTGACAAATAGTTCTAGGAAATGTTTGGGTATCATTTTATAGATATTTACAATCATGTAACTATGCCCATAAATCAAAATGATTTTTTATTGGGAATGTATTATATTGAGAAAATCCATTGAAGGATTTGTTAAAAAAGATAAAAGATCATGTGATGATCATTCAATATAGAATATCTCATCTAATTGGTGAGTTTGAGAAAATCATATTCCAATATGTTATGTAAATGTATATGTTAGTGACAAAAAAATATATAAACATAGAAATTTTTGTAATGGGATACAATTATCATATTCATAATAAATCCAAAAATTTATATTCATAGGTAAGTATGTTAACACATTGTTTTAGAAATGATTGTGTTTGTTTTTTAGACACCACATAGACTTTTTTTCTAGTATAACTTCTCTAAGTTCTAGTGTGTTAAAATGTAGTGGTTCCAATTAGACTTACTCTATGAATAAGTTTTTTCCAATCACTACATGTTATAATTTCTATATTGAGAATGATGTAATTCAATGGGTTCCATCTCATAGTGTGGATATTTTATAAGTTCATTATTATATAGTAGCATGATTACATATACCCATGGATGAACCCATTGAATGTGTAGATGTAGGAGACCTTATAGACAATTAGACTCAAGTTGATAGTCAATGAAGCATTCAATTTTTTATTTCAAAATAAATTCAAACCATTGATGGAATCATTCCAAAAGTTCATTATAATACCCATAAAGTTTTTGAATCCTCTTATCTTGCACCTACTCTGCCACTCATCTTCCTCATTTCAACTATAATGTATGATTTCACCTCATCAATTGTGATATAGGTCAGTGTGGGTTAATAGAACACCATATCAACTACATCATGAAAAATCCATCATTTTCAAATATCTCTATCTTGGGAGACCAGTTGATTTGTGAGAATTGAATTAGTTAGTTTCACTAGTAAGAGTTTTATTTGCAATAAAGAAGAATAATATAATGATAAAGAAGAATAATCAGATAAAGCCACTATAATTTTTATATGATGAATATCTATATTAGAATCTGGGGAACCCTCCCATGTGAAAGAGGATCCTCTAGGTATTGGAATGTGTTCCATAAATGATAATAATAGTTCCAGTGTGCACTAATATTTATTTTCTCTTATTCATTCACATCATACTATATCTAAGATTACTATAGTAGAGCTTAATGATAATGATGAACAAGATAAATCATGCTATCATATTTTGATTAATTAAGTACTGTTTTTAGGAATAATTTGATTGATTATATAGTTTCAGTAATCACTCTTAGTTATAAAATAGTCTCCAATGTTAATTTTAAAAAACAAAAAGTATTTATTGGACTGTTATTGAACAGTGTTTTAGTTAGAGAATCCTTAGGCCATATATCCTTGATCATGATGAATAAGAATCAGATCAATATGTTATGTCTCATGCAATAAATGCATTGAATGCTTTCAATTTCTCTATATAGTGTGAAATTCTATTTGTTGATATCCAATAAGATCTTCAACAAATATTGATTCCTAAATTTATAAGTATTACATAATTTCACAGAGTGAAATAGAATATCTAAATAATGATGAGAAAGATATCAGTTTATTGTATAAGGTAAGATTAACAACAATTCAAGATTCTTCTTTTCAATCACATAAAGACATGAGCCTTATTGTTAGTGGTTTAGGAATAATATCTGGATTATTGGGGAATCATTTTTCCATGTTGGGTGATAATATTTGAAATCAATATTAGTTATATGTAGAAGGTATAAGATCAGAATCTTTATAATAAGAAGAGAATTATTTTTCTAAACTCTAAGAATAATGGTTTCACACTAAATGTAAATAATCATATGTTGTTCTATCATTATAGACCCTTTTTTTCAGTTGAATTTGAATATCTAATAATCAGATTGATGTTTTAATGATTTTGTTGAATATCTATGGTAAAAAATATTATGTGTTGAAATTATTTGGGCTTCTAATTATATAATCTTGAAAGGTTTTTCAAATCTATTAGATTTTTTCAAAAAATACTTTGTGAAGTGATTTGACATGTCCAGAAATGAACTATATATTCTTCAAGATACATGTACTTTATAGCCAACCATTTCTGACCAACATTCATCCACAACCCAAATTTTAATGAGATCATTGATCAAACAATGATAAATTAGTAGGAGAATATATTGTTTTCTGTATAAGTTTAAATAACTTTTCTTACCCCTTAAACTAAGATACCATTCAATTTTATGTATCCTATTGTTTATTCCAGAGCTCAATACGATGTTCATGATTTAAAATAAACTTTTTAATGGACTTCTCAAGGGGATAAATTCATCCATGTGGGTTATTTATTTCCATGGAAAATGTCATCAGAGAAAGGGTTGATAGTCATGTTTATACCACCTCCATTCTAGTCTGCCAACCTCAATCCTTTTAAATTCCTCCTCTAAAACATCAAATTGTATCATAGAACAAATTTGTTTTCATAACTAGGTTTTTTATCATATTGGTTCAAATAAAAAAACTTCTAAATATTTTTTTTGTTTTCATTTATATTCTATTATTCCATATTTATCTTCAATACAGTTTTTTTCATGTCTTATAATTCATTATTCATATTAACTCATTATTTTAACATTTTTACGTATTATTATTACATGGTCGGATATATTATTTATATTTTTATATGTTTCATTTTTATTAATTATTTCTTTGTTTATTATCATTATCTAAATAGTGATATTTTTTATTATAAGTCCATGCCATATTTTATTTATCATCATTATATCTTAATCATAGTATTTACATTTGTTCCTGGGAAATATTACATTCATTCATTGTCCTTATCCTTTTTCTTTTTGATATCATAAAATGAGGGAGAAGAAAAGGTTGTTAAAAAATTAAAAACTTTTTTAAATTATTTTACATCAAAAAAAATTTATCATTTAATGGGTTTTATAATCATTAAAAAGTGGGAGATTGTTATGAAGACTTATGTTAATCCAAAATATCGCATATTTTACTTGTTTAGATGATTCAAGAAATCCTTTTTTATCTAATGAATCATTTCTATTCATAATTTCAGAACATTTTATTTTGATATACATAAATTTTACAATCTATTTTTTGTATAAATCCTAAATGAATTTATAATACGATAGTAAAAATAAATTTATTATTCTGGAATATATCTATTTGTTAAAGTAATTTATTTTACCCTCTATTTTTATGTTATGTGTAACATAATTATCTTATGAATGAAATCTATTATTGTCCCTTGAATATCTATTTTCATTGATGTAATTTACCATATGGAATCCCATTTTGTAATTTTGTTCTTTTAGAAAATGATAATTACTTTCCACATGTTAAAATTACGAAACCTCATTAAAATTGAAATTATGAGAAGTCTTTTATTTTACAAAAATGATATTCATAAAAGAATTATATTTTAAGCATCAACAAAATATATAAAAGTTTATTATAATATAATAGTATGCCATTATCTTATAAATTGGTATTATCTAACTTAATGAAGAATTCAAATTATTATACATAACACAAAATTAGAAGATATATTTCAACATACAAAGCTACTATGAAAATAATATTATGAAAATAGTACTATTAGACACTTCTCTTAAAAATAATATGTCTCCTTTCTGATCATCATGGATATATTTCTAATGTTTGTATAATCTTTCTTCATGTCAATTTCTACTTTTATGATCATAATAAAAAATGGTATCCAGATAAAGAAATATTTATTTAGTCAGTTTGTCTTTTTTTCGAGAATAAAATGATCCAATGAAGAACATTTCAAACATTATCGCCATAAGAAGTTTATTCAAAACATATAAAAGAAGGATGCATTCCATAATACCATCTTGTTAAACTTTTAAAAGGGTTATTCACGTTACCATTGTGATTATTGAGTGTGATAACCCTTAAATTCAAAATATAAGATATAAATAGAAGTGTCTTTCACTACATGAATAATGATGGATTTATTCATGTAAAAATGAGAACACGTGAAGCTATCGGAATAAGAAAAAAATATTATGATACATGATATGAATCTCCTATTAAAACAATACCTAAATCATTTCTACATTTCCTATGATTACAAGATCATCCTATGAAATAGAATAACTTATAGATCTAATAATACAATAATCATTTCATCTATAAATGTATCTTCAACTACAATCAGTTGCTTCTTGAATCTTCGAAATTCATCATTGTTCCAAATCTACATAATCATTTTTACTATATTATCTCATTGTGGATGTGTTATTTAAGACTATGAAGAACTATTGTTAAATGAAGTCCTAGTTGAATGCTCTTTGATATTTTTAATAAGTAATAGTTGTTCTAAATCATCTGAGAGCCCCCAAAAAATGTTGACCTGGTGAAAATAACCAAACTCTAGGAGTAGAGTGTTGGTGTATTAGACTAGTGAATTTAAATTCCCATAAAAACTAAACATATATTTATTTTTATCTTTTATCCATTGTAATTTTATTTTTCCATTTATAGTTTTTGATAATAAAAATATTTGAAATCACATTCCTTGTTGTGGGTGGTTTAAAATAAATGAATTTTTTAAGAACCCAATCACACCTATTAATTTTGTAGTTATCCATTCACTAGGATAACAATTAAATGAATATTAATATATTGGGTTACTTACATGAGATTATATAGTTAGTATAAATGAGTAATTATAGTGTGAAGGGAATACAAGGATAGATTATTTTTGACACACCCCTTTTTTAAGTAGTTATTTTTTATTTATTTAGTTTGGAATTAAGTTGACTATGGGAGGATTATTAGTGTGATTTATTTTTTTGATTCTATTTTGATATAGATTCAGGGGTTTCATTGATACTTTAGTTCGGTAGTAGTAGGTTTCATTATATATTTATCATAGGAATATCAAACATATAGATGATTCATGGTGGTTCTTTGCAAGAATCCATTCACAATTTATCATTATTATAAATTTTTTTATGGAATTACCTAATATTAAAAAATTTCCTATGATTCTAATATCTATACTCTAGGTACTAGGGAGAACTCTTGGGGTATGGGATATTCTAGATTCTAGTAGAGTTTGAGAATTACATTTAGGGACATTGATGGTGGTATCTAAGAGTCCTTTAATGATTTTTAAGGGTTTTTTTATTTTTAGATAAGGGTACATACAATGTTCATTTCTATACAAAATAGTAATGGTGGGTACCAATGTTAACCAAGATGTCTTAGGGAGTCCATTTTTGGTACTATAGCTATCAGTGAGGAATTACCATAAGTATCTCAAAATATAATTGGTGTAAAATTAGAAAATATATCATATGGATCAGTTGGGAGCCAATGTTTTCATATGTCCATGTTTCATATGGCCATTTTGGAATATTAGGATGTGTATATTTAATTTAATCATCAAATGTGTGAATTAATTCTATTAATTAATTTGTAGCTAATAATGTACATTATATATTTATTAATACTTTATTATTTATTATCATATTAGTCAGGGTCACTAACATATATGCCATTATAGAGTTGATATTCGATATAAATCTATGAAAATTTTTATTATATTTTATTTATTATGTGACTTATGAGCATGAGATATGATCTATATGTTTTTTATTTTAATATATGTGACATTTATCTTTTATTTTGTGATGTGATATTAGTACTATTTTATTATTGGTATTTCAGTATATTATTTATTCTATACCACAAAATGTGGTATAAAGAGTCTTTATTTTTTATCATTCAATATATTTTTTCCAATTCAGTTTTATGTGAAATAAATATTGTAATTTTTTAGTAGTTTTATTAAAATACTTTGAGAGTCACAAGTGTAAAAAAAATATATTGCTTTGTTTTATAAAAAATAAATAATAAATAGTAATTTATAATTGGTTTTATTTTATAAAACTAAAAAACTATAATATTTTTTTTCTCAATGTTGATTTTGAAAATGATTTAATTTTCAAAAAATTATGTTTTGAAAATATACATGACATGTAATATTGGAATGATTTATTATTTTTTTATAACACCATTCATACAAAATAATATATCTAAAAAACCATAATTTTGTAGAATGATAGATAACGGTAAATCGGGGAATAATATTATATGGGGAAGAACTGTAAGGGTGGGATTCATTAAGTAATTGATGTTTTGATTCTTTGATTATTAAAGTATATAGTTGTTTATATTAATTTTGGATGTTCTATAATGAAATTTGGGTATTTCTTATAATGTGTAGTGTTTCCTTATAGTTATAATTACATTTTAGATTTATAATATTTTTATTTATTTAGAAACCTATATGAATTATGAAGTCATGAATTGTAGATTTTTTGTTTATTTTGGATGCTTCTTTGTGTGAAAATTTTTGGTTTACCAATGGGTAATGATATTTTATGTCTTATGATAATTTTATTTGAATTTAAGAGTTTCACATAAGAATCGTGGTTTATGTTTTGGGTTATCTAGTGGATTGTTTTTTCAGAATTTTGGGCATGGAAGTGTATTTACATTTTATTAACAGTATGATCATATTTTCATGGAAAAAATATTGATGATTGGGAGGTTTTAAAAACATATCCCCTAGTTAATTTATTTACTGTATAATTAGGATTAATTTTTTTATTTTACTAATGGAATTATGGTATTGTTTTAAAATTAATCATTTAAATAAAGTTATTTTTTTTGTTTTCTAATTTGGTTTATAATATAATTTTGTGTGGATGAAATCATAAGTGTTTCTTGTAATGTTTTAAGGATTCATAAAATGTTATAGAGTTTGTTTTTCTATGATTTTGCACCTCTATTAGTTTAAAACTATATTTGGCTGTAAGTACATGTTGGGAGGAACCAGGTACCTGGTAGAATGATGCAATGTAGTAGTGGTTTTAAATGACCCCCAAGTAACTAGTTCCTCTATAATAGGTAGTTGGTAAACCAAGAAAAAATATTCATCCAACATGAGCCATTATTTTTATTTCTCCTCTTTAATTTACCCCATCCCAAAAGGGATACATTGGTTTTCATTGTTTAGAGCTAGATATGAGCCCCTACTATGGGTATTATCATCATCCTAAATCCCAATATTGTAGGAAAGAAAGGTTATAAAATATCTTGGTAATTTTCCTCTTTCTGAATATCATGTATCATCATTAATCTTGTAACCCAACATTATAGGCGAAGGGGAGGAATATACACAAGTGGGTTTTAAGAACCTGACCTTAAACATTACTTAATCAAGTGTCTTTACACTAGATTTAATTGCTGCCATTCAAAAATATATTTTAGGATTATTATTTTAGAGAATTAGTTCATAAATATTACATAAGAAACAATACTTTAAAAGGTTTATACTTCGGATTTGTATCCTTTTTTTCATAGTATCAAACATGAAAATAAATATGATTTCATTTCAAAAAATATCATTATGAATTTAAAAATGAATTATTCTTTTCCCATTACCATAAGTAATCCATAAGAAAATCATATTAAAATGTTGGGTTATCACAAAATTTATTAAGAGACACCATAGAAAAAATGAAATTTTTGGACCATGAATACTTATAAATACTTTCCTTTTTTAAAAAATCATTGTGCTCAAAATGAAAAAAAAATATTACATGTTAAATCCCCTTAATATCCCCAATATTCTTATAAATAATTTCATATTAAATATTAACTGATAAAATTAACCTCATAATTTGTTATTTGAAAATAATGAAAAACTCTGAATAACTTTTTAAAAACTTATACTTTTCAACCTTATAAAGTTTCATATACTTTTATTTACCTTGAGAAATCATAATATTTTCATAAACCTCATTAAAATGATAAATAGATAATATATGAATCATGAGGAAACATTTTCATATCATTACTAATTACAAATGGAATAACCATCATGGTTATAAATTGGTTAACCATCATAGTTAATCAATAAATAACTATCATGGTAAAACTTTGGAATAATCATCATAGTACATTCCAATTATTCCATAGTATAAACCTTTAAAGATAACTTCATAACCTTATAAAATACATTGGAGATCTAAAATTGGATCAGATGTAATCCAATTATAATGGAACCCCAATCCTCATATACAATTACGAAAAACCATAACATCAAACAAACAATTATGCATCAAAAAAATTCTTTGCAACTATAATAAATCATTTTTGAATATTAAAATATCTATTAAATTTTAAAATCGTTTTTGAAAATGAATTGAAAAAATAAAAAGGGGTTTACATTGAATCAAATACGATATCTAGTAACGTAATCCAAAAATAAAATAATCATTATGGTTGTGATCAAAATTTTGTCATCATTGACTTTAATAGAGAACGCTGATTTTTTTTGTAAAGGGTGTTAACATTCGAGAAAAGATTTGTTTCAAAAAACTACTAATTAAGTTAAAAATAATCCTAAATATTCCATTATAAATAAATTATAACCATAAATATAAATATATAAAATAAATTTAATATTATGGATAATGATGAAAAATAATGTTTAAATAAAACAATTGTAAATGATTTATACAATAAAGTCTATTACCTAGAGTCTGACTAGTCACGTATATTATTCATATTTATAAATAATATAATAGGATAATTATTATTCTTCTTGATAAAATATTAAAATTTTATTATTTTTTTCACTTTTACCATGAAATATTTAATTGTTTAATTAACAAAATTATCGTAGGATGCTTTAAAGTTATTAATTTCATAAGTCCAAAATTGATTTAGTAAGTCACATATGTTAAAAAAGGCCATTATTAAAACATCTACATAATAATAATTATGAAATAATTTTCATTTTTATGTCAAAATTATACTTTGAATGTAAATAATTAATGATGGTTATGGAAAATGAACTATGTTAAAATCATTTAGATAGTAGGTCTTTGGTATACATGAGTAATTTTATGATTTTTTAAATATCATTAAGGAAAGAAGGTAAGTATTGTTTTAACTTATCTGATTGATCATAACATTTTAATTATAAATTTATTTGTTTATTTATACATATATATATCATTAATGTAGTGCGGTGATAAAAAATGAATCACGTCTCTTTATGGAGGTGGTTGTCCACAAGTAAGGGAGAATGAAGTTTTCAATTTGTAGTGAATGTAATGATGAGAAGGTAAATGATATATTATCTTTTTAAAAATGATAAATAAGTCATGAATATAAAATATATACATTAATTAAATTATTATAACCAGTAATGGGATATAGTGATAGAAAAAATTGCATCATTTCGCAAGGTGGTAGTCTGTTGTACAAATGAATGTGATTTCAATTTTTATTTGATGGTAGAGGAGAGGGATATAGGTTATATGTTAAAAATAATACCACAATAATATATGTATGATACTTATTTATTATATAATAATAATTATGTAATATTAATAGGACTTTTATGAATAAAATAAAATAAAAACATTCGGTTCACAATTGTACCCCTCATTTGTAAAATACCCTTTTCTTAAATACATATGCCCCTTATGGTTTGTATTGTACTAAAAATACTTCTTAAATGATAAAAACTATTCTAGTAAGTTATTTGGGTGGATATTTTGCAAAACAATGTATATTTATGTGTGATGTATAGGGAAGAAGAGTTATAATTTTATAAGAGATAAGAGGGAGACTTTTGGAATTTCTCAAAATATTAAATTAATATAAATAAATTTTAAATTTTAAATAGATTAAAACACAATTATTTAATATATAATATGACTATGTATCGATATATTATCATAGAATAATATTTTTATGGGTTTTAATTACATTTATATCCTTACATTTCTATTTTAACCCTTCTATAACCCTTTTGACAATTACCGCAATATTAAAATTATATACTTCTTGGGAGTTAATAATGTTACAAAAAAATGAAAAGAGACTCATAAATGGACCATTTATAATTTCATTAAAAATATAAAATTATGTTTTCCTAATACAATTTTCAAAATAATTTTATACAATTTAATAAAATATTATTTTCATAATATATCTACAATGTCAATTTTAGAACTATTTATTTAAAATGATTTTTTAACATCTATAATTCTATGTAATTAGAATAGAATAAATTCCCATATCCCTAAATTTTTATATTTATTTCTAAAATTAATTGTTTATATTAAATATTTTATATTATGCAACATTTAATATTGATAATATCATCAATTTCTTGTTTCCATTAATTGAATAATTACGGCATCAACATTTTGTAAACATTTAAGGTATTTATTTCTTTAATAAATATTAAAAACACTTACCATGATAAATATAAATCAATGATATTTAAAATTAGTATTTATAACAAAACATAGCCTCTGGTTAAACCAATGTTTAAAATATTATATTTATTAAAATCAATAGTTTTAATTTATTTTTAAAAAATTATATATTACAATGATTATGACCACATCCAAAAGAAAATAAAGTCTTATAAATATGTATTGGAATATTATGGATTAAATTTACTATTATAATAAAATTATTTAACGTCTTAGGGTCATTTTATTGTCCTTATAATTTTATTTTATATTTTAATAATGAATTATCGTTTATACTGATAACAAAATTTACCATGGTTATTTTCATATTAACAAAAAAGAGAGGGTAAATATTTAGAAATTTTTTAAAGACTTACTACATATAGGGAATCCATTTTTCAAAATTAATAACAAAAAAGTGTAAGATTTTAATTTTATATGAAACTAGAAAAATATATTTAAAACTGTTTTCAAGAAAAATGTATTTATATTAAATTCAAGAATAAAATTAATTTTACAAACTATAATAAGATTTTTTTAAAATCAAAATAAATTGTTTAAAATTTAAAGATAATAAAAATATAATGTTATATTATAATTACATTAAAACAAAATATACACTTCAATAAAAATTAGTATATTTTTTGTTCATTGGAAAAACAATGTTCTTAGAAAATTGTCAAAAAATAATCCTAATATAATTTTCACATGACGAATTCAATATTAAAGTTTATTTTATATAACTTAAATTATATAATTTTAAAATATAATTTATAAGTAAGACCATGTAAAAATATATTAATTAAAACATTTCCTTTTTTATTTAAAAATATAATGTATATAATTATTTATCTCATGAATACTAATATATATAGGAAAATGATTTATTATATCATTACCTAGGTTGTTAAATTCATCCTGACTTTTTAAATTCCAATCCCATAATCGTATTCACTTATTAAACAAGTTGGGATACCTTTACCTCCTAGAATATCCAGGCAGTCATGTTGCTTCTTAAACAATATGGTTTTTCAAAAAAACCACATCATGTTGAATTATAGTGTTTCATTATACATTATCTATATCTTCAAGAATATTTACAGACATTTACAAATGATAATGGTTCTCTTCCAACTAAACTAAATTTGGAATCAAAACATGAGATGAATTTAGGGTATAGATTATTAAAATCGAAACAAAAAAAATGGTTACATAAGATAAACTCATAGGCAAGGCCACTGGGATGGAAACTAATCCCAATTTATCAAGGATTTTGTAAGTTCCAATAAACCAGGTATATAGCATCACATTTTAAAAAAATCTATAACCATTATATATATAGATACATAAGAAACCCATGATAACATACATCAAAAGAGAGATCTTTTCTATGATTCTCCACATAACTTTTCGGCCTACTATGAGTTATCCTAAAATATTACTAAATTACTGAATCTTTCTCAACCAGCTTCTCTACCAATTCTGGTCCCATAAACATCCTTTCACATATTTCATCACACAAACCTAGAGTCCAACATCGCTTTCAATATAATTCCATAAAATGTGTCATCTCTGTAATAAAATCAGAACTATTTAATAAGAAAACTAATCTACATAAATATATTGATCTTAAATTTTCAGGAAATCCAATGATCAAGAATGAAGCATGTGTAATATGTTCATAATTATTCACTCGTATTTACCAAAAAATTGAGGACGAAAAATCATACTGAATTTTAATTCAGTACCCAATTACTTCTGATATCTTTCCAAACATTTTTTGTGAACCCGGAATTATATTCGACACAATAGAGATACAAACTCCATGTAACCTAACTATCATCATATCATACATTTGATAAATTTGATCCAACGATAGAGTATCTCTATTGGGAATGAAATTGATTTATTTATTTAATCAAAAAACAATAAAAAAATAACATTATTATTTTAAAATAATCATGGAAATCCCTCTATGAAATCCATGGATATATTTCTCAAATTTCACTCTATATATGGAAAAATTTGATGTATACCAAGGTATATTTCCATTTTAATTTAACATATATAAAATTGAAACAATTCACGATAAATTCAATAGTATATTATTTTCATTTCTTCTCATTTGTAATACTCTTAAAGTTCTATGTACATCATAGTACTTCCAAGATGAAATAAAAATGGGGAACAATTATTTTTACCAAAAAAATCCATCTTAAAATATGAATAGAAAGAAAAATGTGAAATATTTAAAATTCTAAAAAACAATCTTAATCTATAATGACCCACTCGTTCCCATTTTCTAGAGAGTACAACGATTCATTACTAGAAATTATGGTACATCCCTAAGACACAAATGTCTATGAATTAATGATAATGGTTTTAAAATAAAGGCGGGGTGATTTACCCTTTAAGAATAAAACCATTAACTCAATAAACCATAAAAAATCTCACTAAATGATTCATGAACAAATAAAAGATAACATAACCACTTCATTTATATCAAAACAACTCCAAATTATTTAATAGTGTATGACCAATAAATGAATAAAGTGAAAAAGGAAAAATAAATAAAGACTCCCAGAAGACTACAAGACTTCATGATCCACAATCTTGAAACTCCAACATCACCAAAAAATTCCAATAATAATGAGGTGGTTCTAAAGATATGCGATAATTTAACTTTTCACATGCCTTAGATGATAGCATCTACAAAAGAACCAAGGTTCCAAAGTAGGGGTGAGTATAAAACATTGTAGGCTTTACCCAATGACTTCCTTACCCATGCCACTAAGATATAAATGTTATACACATTTATATAAGACCATTTATTTAAAAAAAATTAAAAAAATATTTTAAATATATATATAAAAAAGTTCCAAAAACCAATTAAAACCAAAGGTAAATTTTGAAATTAAAAAAAATTTCCTTTAAATTCATTCTTCTAGAAAAAAACAAAAAATATTTACAAACCATTTCTCAAAATTCATTTTTCATACCCATTCCATTTTTCACAGCACACCCACACATACATTCTTGTTGGATAATTCTGTACTCATGTGCATTTTCTCATCTTCTCACCATGTGTCCCACTAAAACATACCCCTAATCCTGGGTCACTTACCTTTTACCCCACGGCTACACATCGATATTCAGGGCCCATAAATATGAACTCAGAGAGAAAAATTTATGCTGAAAAAATAAATCAACAATTCAAGCCATTCAATAAAACGTCCCTTTTTATTAAAGAACAAAGAGAATGAAAAACTCAAAAAAAACATGTCCATTTCAATAAAACAATCCATTTTAATAAAAATATCATACAAAATCCATTATCTCAAATTCTAGAAACCCCTCTTTAAAAATCTACATTTTAAAATCCAGAACAAAATCACATTATTTCAAATAACAAATTTTCCAAATTTTCACAATTTACAAAAAAATCACAAAGAGGGTTTCTAGAAATAAATAATCATCCAATTATTAATAAAATATAAACCAAGAAATCTATTTAAAACCATTACATTCATTTATTTAAAATGGATTAAATAGTGAATCCACTGACTTCAATCATCTTTATGAATACAGAAAACTGATGAAGAATGCTCTACAAAATGGGTTGATTCTCCACAAAACATCCTTAGATCTCTTCTCCTAGAAATATCAAGGACATATGTTAAATTATTGGGAATCCTAATACATATATCTACCTATAATAGCTATCGATATGAGAAACCAAGAAGAGATGAGAAGTAAATCTATGTAGATCTATGAAAAAGATCAATAATGTGGAGAAACAAATACATACCACAATAATTGGGATTCATAACGCTAATGTAAGGGTCTCAGTTGATTCCAAAACACATGGGGGAGGTTATCCTACATTATATATATATGAATATTTTATTATGGGTTCATAGGAGTGAAAATAAGGGAGCTATGTCAAAATTGAGTGTGATCCTATTTTAATGATCATGATTTGACACTGTTCATGGTTAGACTGCACGTTTACACAAACCGTGCGCTAACTAGGTGTTACCTACTATATTAAGGAAACCATTCCATGGCCTCATTTCATGATCTCTTTAACATTTCTCAGACCACTCTGATGCTACTACCTCAAAATTTCCAACCTATCACCAATGTACATAGATTCTACTATGATTTCCACATTGTTTAAGAAAATCATGTTCAGCTCATGCAGATTCCCAATATTCAAAAACCCCATTAAAAGATCTCCAACTCTCTCAACCTTCTCCCTTACAAATTATAAATATAAAAAACCTAAAGAAATGGTTACATACCAGAAAGAAGGTATGCTATATTATCTGCTTCATTGGTCTTTTTGTCCCCAGAATGTTGAAAAACAATACTCCCTTGAAAGTGTTTCGGACATTGATCATCCATTTCTTTATCATGTTCCCAATTCACTTCCTAAATCTAACTGTGTTTCCATAAAACCCTCACTTAACCGATACACATTCCATGAAAATTATTATCTTACATATCCGTAATCTGCAACGGGATTTACACCAATGAAGCATCCGGGTCTAGGTCTACATGATCCCATCTGATCACATGGTTATAGTGAGACTGATTCATTTTCAACTGTGATACATGGAACACATTATGTACCAATCTAAACCATGATGTAAATTCCAACTGATATTCCACATCTCCAACCTGTTTTATTATTTTGAAAGGGATAATATATCTAAAATATAATCTTCACTACTTCCCAAAAAGATGATGTCCATGCCTCAAAGAGATCCTCAAAAACACATGATCAGTCACTACAAATGACAACGGTCTTCGATGATGATATGCATAAGATATTTGATGACTATGAGCATATCCATCCTCTTTATAATCAACTGAATCTTCTCTATTAGTTTATGGACATGGCTCATCCCAACAAGTGAAGTCTCTCATGTTTCCACCCAACAAAGTAGATAAATAAAAGGATGTCTATACAAGGCTTCAAATGAATCTATATGTATCATGTTTTGAATAGTATTATTATATGAGAACTCCACTTAGGGTGTCTTCTCATTTTTGAGCCACTGAAATATATTACACAATCCCAAAACTTGTCTTCCAATTTTGGTATTATCGGTTCAGATTAGTCATCCATCGGAGGATGATAGACCATACTCATAGTAAACTAAGTCCCAAAGGATTTCTATAAGTATTTCCAGAATCTTTATGTGAACCTGAGATCTCTTTTGAATACTATTGAAACTGCTACTCCATATCTCTTTACGAACTGTTGGATATAGATTTTGTAAATATCCTCCACCGTATGGGTTTAATGAATAGGGATGAAATGATCTGACTTGGGAAGTCGATACAGTATCACCAATATAGAATCATGTTTCCAAAACATTCTTTACAGACTAGTAACAGAACCCATCACTCTCTCCTCTCATTTTATTAATGTAATGGGTAATGATTTCAACATACCCGCTGGTCTTTGATGTTCCACCTTAACTATCTGACAAGTCAATCACCTTGAATCAAACTCAACCACATTCTATTTCTTACCAATCCACCATAAATGTGCCTTTAATTCTATATATATATTCTATATAGCCGATGTAAAACCCATTTCGAGTGTTGGTAAGCATGAAGAAGTTGTTCATTACAATCCTTAGGTTCAAATATCTGATCTCTCAACCACAACACTATACTCCCATAAATTTTCCATCCTTCGATGGTTCCCTTCCATTGATTTTTGACCTAATAACCAGAAATTTTTCATTAATATCTTATTCCTCTTTAACCATCTTTATTGAATCAAGAACCATGAAAAATGAATATAAAACTGCAACATCACTTCAGTCTTCACATTCGACATGCATGTCAGCTATGACAGATATCAACTTCCATTTATATGAAGCTTTTTCGAACTCTGAAAATGAATTTAAACATAATTAATCTTCCACCGTATTTAGTTTATATGGTGTATTTATCATGTAAAATTAATAAACCTAGATATACTCCATCCATCTCCTTAACTTTAGATTCAAATATCATTGTAAGTAAATATTTTTAAGATCTTATGATCTATAAAAACAATTAATTTCTCAAAAAAGAGATCTTGACACCCAATCTATAATGCATGAACGATGGTAAATAACTCCAAATCATGTGATGGGTAATTATTCTTATTCACTCTCAACTACCTTGAACCATAAGCAACAACATGGTGTCTTTAAATGAGAACACATCCCAACCCAGTGCCTAAATCATCACAATACACCATGTACCCCTATCATGATTCTAGAAAAATCAAGATAGGTGCATATGTAAGATGAACATTTATATTCTGAAAATACTTTTAACAATCCTTAGTCCATTTAAATCTATAATTCGTCTTTGTCAAGGATATCATTGGTGAGGCTTGTCAGGACAATTACTAAAAAAAAGTTTCAGTAATAACCAGATCGACCAATGAAACTTCGTATCTCAAAGGCATTCATCTATGGTTTCCATAGGATAATAGCTTCTGTCTTTTCAGGATCCAATGAAACACTTTTTTCAAAAATTACATGTCCATGAAATCATACCTCTATATCCAAAAATCACACTTTTATTGTTTTTCATACAAATTATGGCGTCTCCAGATTCCCAACATTGTCTCCAAGTGTTTATAGTGTTCCGAAATTGTCCTTAAATGCACCAATAATTTATATACAAACACCACAATGAAAGAATCATGATATCACAGAAATATACTATTCATCAAATACATGAAGAACATTGGTGAATTCATAAGATATAAAGGCATTACCACATATTCTTAGTGGCCATATCTACTTTTAAATTCTATTTTTGAAATATCTACCTTAGGAACTCAAAATTGATGATTTCCTAACTGCAGGTCAATTATAGAGACCAAGTGAGCTCCATTCAAGTGATGAAATATTTCATCAATTAATGGTAGTGTATATCATTTAATTATCATAACTTGGTTATGATTACAATAATTAAGCCACATATAAAGATTTCCCTCTACTTTCATCGTGAACAAGAATGGTGTTTCCCACATAGACGTACTTGACCGAATGATACCATTGTTTTCTAGCTCCTCCAACTGAAATTTCAATTTCCACAATTCTTTTGGTTATATTAAATAAGATGGAAGTGAAATTGTAACGGTCATTAGAATGATATCAAATGTAAACTCCATATCCCTCATAGGTGGTAACACTAAGAAGTTTTTTGAAAAGAGATCTAGAAATTAGTCCAAAAGTACTGGGAAACTGGTATCCACAATCTCTTCCACCAATACTGAAGTCAACTCCTACAATTAGTAAGAGATCGTTCCTTCCACTAGTGCCAACAAGCTCATTTCACATTGATTTAAAACATTTCTTCCTCTAAAGAGATGATCGACGTAGTACCTAAATTTAAAGGTAACCCTTATTCTATAATAGTTAATGTGAGACTTGAACATTGTCAACCATTCCATACCCAGGATTACATCAAATAAATTCATCTCCAAAATCGAGGAGTCCCATTTTAGATCATCTATATCAATATTTATTGAAATTATTATACACAATAAGGCTCTACAATCTCCATCACTGAGTGGAGTTTGGGGTTTTATTACAGTAGGAAGAATCTCATGTTTTAATAATTGAATGTTAACTACATGATAAGTGATGAAGGATTTTGAATAAATAGTATCAAATTGAACTTTCCTAAGGTTATAATTCATGATAATTGTACCTCTCACTATAGATGGTCTAGCATGATCATGCACAACCATCTTCTCAACTCCATGAAATTTTTTTGTTGCTATACATTTCTCTATGTTTCCTTTCTAATATTCCATTGATGAGGAGTCAGGGTATTCCTAAAATCCCCATGGATATCTCTACTCTACTGATGAGTCAGACTTTATTTCCTCCCCCTATCGAACCATAGGATGCTTACGAAACATGAGAAGTGTCTCAAGCACCTAAACACAGAGCACTGTGAAAATAGAACTGAATATTCCCCATCATCATATACTTATGACATGCTCTAGGTTTTGTTGTACACTCTCATTTTATCTTGTCAAGTAACCCCCATTAAAAATATCCCTCTTTTCTCTTGGAACATGCAAGAAGGTTCACTGATCTGGCCATTTGATTCAGAATCTTGTTCCCACCTTTAAAATTGGTGTCCCTCTTCTGTTTTCTCCCTACGTTTGAGTTCCCACCATTTTTCTTAGGTATCATCATAGTTCCTCCTCCCACAGATCATGAGAAATCACATTCATCTACATTATCTCTATTAACTATCTCTATATAATCTATAATATAGAGCACACCTGTCTTCGGAAGAATATTCTGTCTCGTCCTTGATTCAAATATGTGTGCCTTTAATGATGCACTAGCAGCCACTTTATGTGAAAACCGGACTAAATTCATGAATTTTGTTGTATACTCTGTGAAGGAGATATTTTTCTGCTTCGAGATGAATAATTATATCATTCTATAGATTCTAAACGTGAGAGGATAGAAATTTTTTGTTGAAAAATTCCACAAAATCCTCCCAAATAAGGCATTGATCTCCTTTAGTATGCAGAACTATTTCCCACCACTAGCGTGCAATATCCTTGAGCATATATGTTTCCAATATTACATTGAGCTCTATTGGTGTACCTATGAATTTGACAATATGATTCATCCTATTCATCCACGCCTCTACTTTTTCATGTTCATAATCACCACAAAAGATGGGTGTAATTTTCTTCATGTACATGATGGAATTATCCACATTTCTTGGATAAACCCTCTATTTCCCTATGTTTATAGGTTGAAACTCATGGATGATACTATGAACCATATATTGGTTCACTAGTGGTTCAGGTGAAACCACTTCCTCCTCACCTTCATCAGTTAAGTTTCTACAACACCTAATGGGTGCTATTTTCTAAACAAACAACAAACTCTTTAATGATCACTCTCTAGTAACTTATGTCTTAGCATTTAAAATTCTATTAAATCAAGTATCACATGTTGTTTCTGAAAAAACATTCTCCAAGTTCATCCATATTTGAAAACCTTCTCCTTGGTTTTTGAAAATCAGTACATTTTCAAAATATCACATCCATGCTCATTTCATAATCATTCATTTGAACAACAATTTCATTCTTTTCAAAAATAAAAATTTTTACACAAAACATATATCATTACTCAAAATGGTATAGAAAATATTAAGGGTAATTTGTTCCTCTAAAATGCATATCATCTCATCTCATTGGCTAAGCCCATGATAATGAGATTCCAAAATCTTGTAAGTCTCTTCAAAACACTTATGTACCTAACTCCTAAGTAATTTATGTTGAGCATAAAAATATTAGCTATGTGTTTTGTGTTCTAAATTTCATATCTTAACAATACTACTAATTTCTAATATTCCAACCAATGGAATAGATAAGAATTAATTCAACTCCAAGACCAAGAAAATGAAGATGACTTGTTGGGAAAGGACATAAAAAGCTGATACCATTTGCAATGAACCACTTATTCCCACTATATTCAGAGTACAATAAGACATTACATTCCCTGAAGTTATGTCTCCAAGATTCCAAAGGCTGTAAATAAAAGATGAATTGTTTCAAAAAAAATTGGGGGACAATTTACCCATTATTAATAAAACCATTAACTCAATAAACCATTACCAAACATCACACTAAATGATGCACTAAAAAATGAATGAAAACTCAACCACTTCATTCATATAAAAACCACTCCAAAGTATGAAATGGTGGAAGACCAACCAAATAATAGATTAAATAGCTGAAAAACAATTAAAGACTCTAATAATAGCACAATACTCCAGGATTCACAAGATCTAGGCTCCAACATCACCCCAAATTCCAAGTATCATAAATTGGTGCTAACAAAATGTGATACTTTACCTTTTCCTAGGTCCTAGAAGATTGCATCTGCAAAAGCACTAAGGTCAAAAACAAAGGGGTATGTATAAGACTCATTAGGCATTCCCCCAATAACATCCCTACTAACACCACTAGGATTGAAGGGTTGGAAAAATTTATATAAACCCGTTTATTTAAAACAATTCTATAAAAAATAGTTTATAACTAAATATAAACAAGGTCAAAAAATAAATTAAAACCAAAGGTAAACTAGTTCCATTAATACCAAATTTACAAAAAGATTTACTTCTCGGAAAACAACCAAAGAATATTGAAAAATAATTTCTAAATATCCTTTTTGGATAACAATTCCCTTATTCACCAAACACCCACACATTCTAACTTTTCTGATAGTTCCATATTCATTAGTGGTATCTCATCAAATCACCTTGTGTCCCACTGACACACTCTCCCAATATAGGGTCACGTACCTTGTACCCCACTGGTACATGTTGTAACGCCCCGACCCCAGTTACCCAGAGTCAGTGCATTATTTTAATACATTGGCCTGATTACAAGGAATCAAGTCCCGGAGGACCGATCAGTTTAGCAGACTTGGAAAATAAATTACAAACATGAATGTTACATTGTACTCTAATACATACAAAACAACATAAATAATATTTATGAACACCATTATTCCCTTGGCTTAACCCTTCATATCAATCAAAATACACTTCTTGGAATCCTGGGATAATAAAACATAGAAAGGGGTGACCTTAGATGCGCAGTAAGGATAATAATACTGTAGAAAATTTCATAAATAAACATAAACATTTAAGGCAATGTATAACTAAAACAAAAGCCTTTTAAACATGAACTTAAAAATAATATGGAAAAATGAAATGAAATAATTCCACTTACTTATTCACATGGATATTCCACTAATTGAATAATCTCATGCAATATCAATAACCACTTTTATAATGATGGAATGCATAATGCTGAACTTTAATTTCATTTTCAAGGCCTTGTGCCAAGACCTAGGGGCTAACTGTAACCGGAACCCAACCCGGAGTGCCTCTATTAACCGGACACCAACCCAGAGTGCCTTTAATAACTGAACACCAACCCGGAGTGCCTCTAATAACCGGACACCAACCCGGAGTGCCTCTAATAACCAGACACAACCCGGAGTGCCTCGAATAACTTGACACCAACCCAGAGGGCTTACTTTTACCGGTCCCCAACCCGGAACATACTAGTCCAACACATTCATCTTAATAAGAGGATGAAATATAACATAAACATTCCTATTAAAACTAGCATACGAAATGCCAAAACATTAATCATAAACCATTAATTTCATAAAAATAACTCATCCATAGTCAAACATATCCCAAAACCTTAAATACAATATGAATGCTTTGTATCATAATAAATCAACTTCATACAAGTGGAAAATTTATCAAAGGACGTTGACATAGATGAAAATGATTTGTAAAACACTTTGAGAGAAATACCCCTTTTCACGAAAACATTTGAAAGTCACACAATTTAGAAAATAAGTCATTTAAAGACATTTTGGAATCAAAGTGTCCCATACCTCTTTGAAACTTTTGAAAGTAATTAACATTTTAAAAACATTCATGTTTATATAAATAAATCCTTAAAACCCATTTTGAAGACATGGACATTAAAGAGAAAGATTTAGAAGAAAAAATATTTTAAACATTTGAAATGTTGTTTTAGTAAAAAGTCCCTTAAAATAATACATTTTAGAACTCTTTCATAAAACATGGACATGGATGATAAAAATTTCCCAGTAGATACTTACACATAAACAATCTCGGATAATAATTAGATTGAGGAATTAACCCTTACCAATTTGGTAACTTATGAAACATACACCCCATGAAAGAGATATCATACAATGAATATGTAAACACACTTAAATTAAAGTGTATTACATAAATAATATAATTATGGGCAGTACATAAACCACACAAAAGGTAATAGTGGCAATATGACATGAATCTCATGGGAATAAAGAGTGATATGAAAACCCCTAACATTGCACTTTCCTTTAGTCGAGGGCATGTTTAACCTCATGTACGAAGATTGTAGTATGTTATTAAATTATACCATAACCATATCAATATTTATAATATCATACATGAGTCATTTATGACTTTATATTACCCATTTAATAATAATTTCTATGATAAATTAACATTTCGGTTAATAATCGCTTTCTTTATCGTACATGTTTTAACATATTACTCTTGGTTGTATCACTTAGATCATCATTAAAATAATTCCAGAATATAAAACATGATAAATATATCATATATATTTAGAATATAAATATGTATAATAGACATATATATGAAATTGAAAACACCGTTTATGGAGACGGTAGTCCGTACGTACGCATAAATGTTGTTTCTGTTTTCATATAGTGTTGAACAGAAGTAAGTGAATAAGATATATGTAAGTACATAAAAACTTATATATATAAATATATATATATATATCTAGTAGAATTATTATGTAATATATTACATACTTGTTAGTAATATATATTTTTATAATCATCGATGAATGGTGAACTTGGAAATTAATCTCATCGTGTCATGGAGACGGTAATCTGTACGTACACACGAGTGAAAATATCGTTCTTTTATATTAAAATAACATATAATTGGATGGTATATCATATATACAGAATCATTATAATGTTATATTTATTATTTTCATCAAATAGACATCATTATTATACCCATCCAAATAATAATGTATTGAATAACAATTACACCACAACGTGGAGACGATAAGCCGTACGTACGCACGTATGGTGACATGTCATTCAAAGGGTGGATAGAATATTGAATTTGGTTGTACCATAATTATAATAACATCAAATTATATAGGGGATACTAGAGTTATTATTTTAGAATGTAAATAATAAAGAAAGATGAAATTGAAGAAGAAAGGAACATGAAAGAGGGTGGTGAAAACATTACCTCTTCTTCGGGTTCTTCCTTTTGATTTGTTCAAAAGTGCTCATTAGTTTGGATTTCTGATCAAACTAAGGCCTCTAGGTTGAGGTGAGAGAAGTTGAGAGAGTATTTTGGCAGGTTTTGGTCGAACCAAATGGCTTAGAATGTGTGAATATTTTGATAGAAGTTGGGTCCTTTTATAAGGGGGAGGAGGGGCTCTTTAGGGGAAACTTAAAGTATTAATTTATAATAAATTCATATTTAGTTTCTAATAGCTCCAAAGTGGATTATTCAAAGACTAAGGTATGGATGGGTCGAAATACTTTCAACCAATAGATTTTAGACAGGTTTGGGTCATTATATTAACCTTATCTTTTAGTTTTAACTCTTGGTTAATTAGTTTGACACTTACCATGTCACTTTGTATTTTTATATTATATAGCTAATAAACATACTATATACCTCTAAGTGCCCCCCAAGTGGTCCATTAATGATACAAATAACATGATCCAAGTCCTTTGTCCGAACTTTAGATATTTAGGAATTTAATATCAATTAATAATATAATATTTGTTTTAAAAACTCTTTTGTGTCAATTTTGACACAATTTGGTATTTTGTTTTTTTGGAAAGTCATAACAACTTGATTACTTCTAACAAGATACATTTAATTAGCCCTAAAATGTCATGGTCACATAGAAAATTCTTTTATGTCATAAAAACATTGAAATTATATTTATTTTAATATTTATATTACCATTTATTTGATTCTTTCATTAATAAGGTAATTATTACATCATCATTGTTTCATAAATAAATTTAATTATTTAATGTCTAAAAATTATAATTAAATTACCATTATGTATGAAATATTTTATATCTTTCTAATGAATATTTATAATCGAATTTAGCTTATGTATAACCCTGTATTAAAAATGTTTTTGTTATTAAACATTGATTTTATCTCTTTTAACTAATCTTTGAATTAAATAATAATAAATGTCCTAATCTAATCCAAGTGGACCTAAAGGGTCATATTTTATTCCTAAGGTTGTTTTTTGGTCGAATTAAACTTATCCAATAGAATTAGTACATGTTTTAGGGTAATAATAATATCATTTTTACCCTTAATTACCCTATTTACTCTTTACCGTGGTAAATAAAAGTAAAAAGTTACTATTCACCAAAAATTATTTTTATCTTATTGAACCACATTTTACTACTTGATATTAACTTTGTCTCTCGGATTTTCAAAATTCCACTCACAGAAGCGGTAAAATTATGTTTTATGTGAATTTAAAAATTCTCCTAGGAGGTGGGTAAAAGACAGTGAAAAAGTTCAATAAAATTTTTATATATCTAAAATTATTATAAACTACCTCCAATGAATTACATTGAATTTTTATATGTGATATGTATCTATTTTGACCAAAAATAAATTTTAATTATATAAATAATTATTTAAATAAAAAGCCGATTTTAAACAGTAACTCAGTGTTTTTCACTATTCATCAAAAAATGAATTTTTTCAGAATAATACCAAAATTTCACCCTTGGCTAATTTTGATATTCCGAATCCAAAAATGAATCCATTTTGAGAGTTAAAATTTATAAAATTTCAAAAAGTGGGTATTACTATTCATAAGGGCTACATTTATTGGTCGTGGTGTGTGTTAGAACTCAAATTTGCGTTCAACACACGCTATTGTATTATTCAAAGAGAATCGTACTGTGGATGCTTGGGGTGTTAAATTCTCCCCTACTTCAATAAATTGTGTCCTCGCAATTTATTATCGGCATTGGAAACTTGGGGTTGACATTTCAAAATAACCTTTTTGAAACCCCACATCGAAAAATGGATTAATGAGGCCCCTATTTGAAATAAAGAGTGGTAAGTATGAAAGTTACCGAAAATAACACATACTAGGGTTCCATGTACGAAAATATGGATATGGAAGAGAAATATAACCATCAATATCTGATGGAGAATGGTAGAGAACATGGCTATGAAAAGTCCAACAATCCGAAAGCCATAAATTTGCGATGATCTATGGTATCATCTAGGACAACATTTTTTTTTCTAAGTTCATTTTCTTAATGTTGAGGAATTTATTTATGCGATTGGATAAGACAATAATGAGATATAATTACATTATAATTAGAGTTTTATCCATTAATAAATTTCTACCACAACCTCATCTTTCACTCCAAAACATAATACAACTCAAAAATACTCGATTTATCCAAATTTTATAGGGTTCCAAATATAATGAATTTATAATTCATATATCATACCACTTAAATGAAAATACATTATACAATCCAGGGACTTCACGTAGTCCAGTGGTAGGCGATAAATCCCAATCACACTATGGTTGTGGGTTCGATTCCAACAGATTTGTCCGACGCGACGGGTTGTCACACGGTCTGTGTGTTGTCCTTTAATAAGAATCCAAAAATAACCTTTCAAACTTAATCTATTCCAACCTTTAGACTTATCGAAAATTCTACTATCCAAACTCACAGTCCAAATTTTACAAGGAATTTAAACATAATGAGGATCCTTTTTTCCAAGTAATAACATGCGAACGCCTTCCTCATATATTCTTGTACAACATTGCAACATCCTGAATTACCAAAATCAACCATCTCTTATTCCAAAATCACTACCTCAATATTAGGACCATATTAAAGTTTATCTTTCCTTCAACCATGTAATTTCCAAAAATTTTAACTTGCTGTAGAGTCACTTATTTGAGTACCATAAAATCTCAAATCCTTAATGAAATAGTACTACAGTACAATCCTTATTTATTTCCAGAACATCATTGATAAAATACTTAAATTAAATAATTCTAAAATAACAACATAAGAACACTAGTCATTCCTCTTCATCTTTGGTTGTATCATAACTTGATTATTATCCAATAGCATCATTTGCGGCATAGTCTGATGACTGGGATATTGGTTCGTGTAGTGTCCAAACTCCTTAAATATGAATAATTGTACATTTGAAACCTTTTTCTTACACTTGCATTCACGTACTTGGTGTCCTTTTTCTCCACACTTATAACATACTTCCATTCCCTTCAAGCATTTTACAAGGTGATTCTTTCCATAGTTATAACATATGGAAAAACCCTTCTTTACCTTCTTCCCTTTATCTATCCTTCTCTCTACCATCCATTTCTTCTCTTAATTCCCTTCAAAGACATAGTACTCTGAGAATTCTTTACTTATATTATCAACACATGATACTATTTTTTTCTTATGATGATAATACGTGGGAGACTATTTCCCTTCTAAATTCTGGCTTAGTACCATGAAAGATATGATCCTTCTTACTCTTTGTATCATACATATTACTGGAGTTCACATTCCTTCTACTGGGTGCCATTTCTATACGATAGCATAAACTAGGTCAGTTTATGAATTGAAATGAATAATTTCAAACTTGTAAAATACCTAACACAAATTGAATAGTTTATGGATATAATCCATAATCATAAAAATGTTTTCTTTTAGTAAGTATATATACTAATGATCCATTCATAATGTTTTATAAAGAAAATGAGAATTATCCTAAGCATATCCCTCGGGAGTGTCTTAACCAAGAGTGAAGCAAGGCCCATTTTTGTGCACCAGTTCCCATTCAATTCTAGCTCAAAGTGGTGTTTTTGGGTTTTACCTCTAGGTACATCTGTGCCAGAGCCACCTCTACCTGCTCGTATCCAGACAGGGATGTATTTTCTTGGAAAAATCACAAAATCTCTACAATACCAAGATTTTAGAAATTTCTTCTATACTAATCCTCAAAGTCTATCTTAGGGTAATGTGTGCTAATCAGAGTTTATCTAAATATAGTTTCCAAGTTTATTGCTAAACATCCTCTGATACCAATTGTAACTCCCCGACCCCAGTTACCCAGAGTCGGTGCATTATTTTAATACATTGGCATGATTACAAGGAATCAAGTCCTGAATGACCGATCAGTTTAGAAGTCTTGGAAAATAGATTACATACATCAATGTTACATTGTACTTTAATACATAAAAAACAACATAAATAATATTTATGAACACCATTATTCTCTTAGCTTAACACTGCATATCAATCACAATACACTTCTTGGAATCCAGGGAAAAATAAAACATCGAAAGGGGTGAGATCAGATGCTCAGTAAGGATAATAATACAGTGGAAACTTTCATAAATAAACATAAGCATTTAAGGCAATGTATAACTAAAACAAAATCCATTTAAACATGAACTTCAGAATAATATAGAAAAAATGAAATGAAATAATTCCACTTACTTGTTCACATGGATATTCCACTAATTGAATAATCAAATGCAATATCAATAACCACTTTCATAATGATGGAATGCATAATTCTGAACTTTAATTTCTTTTTCAAGGCCTTGTTCCAAGACCTAGGGGCTAACTGTAATCGGAACCCAACCCGGTGTGTCTCTATTAACCGAACACCAACCCAGAGTGCCTCTAATAACCGGACACCAACCCGGAGAGCCTCAAATAACCAGACACCAACTCAGAGTCCCTCTAATAATCGGACACCAACCTGGAGTGCCTCTAATAACTGGACACCAACCCGGAGGGCTTACTTTTACCGATCCCCAACCCGGAACATACTAGTCCAACACATTCTTTTTAAGAAGAGTATGAAATATAAAATAAACATTCGTATTAAAACTAGTATATGAAATGTCAAAACATTATTCATAAACCATTAATGGCATAAAAACAACTCATCCATATTCAAACATAACACAAAACCTTAAATACAATATGAATGATTTGTATCATAATAAATCAACTTCATACAAGTGTAAAATTTATCAAAGGACATTGACATAGATGAAAATTATTTGTAAAACTCTTTGAGAGAAATACCCCTTTTTCATGAAAACATTTGAAAGTCACACAATTTAAAAAATAAGTCATTTAAAGAAATTTTTGAATCAAAGTTTCCCATACCACTTTGAAACTTTTGAAAGGAATTAAAATTTTAAAAACATTCATGTCCATATAAATAAATCCTTAAAAACCATTTTAAAGACATGGACATTAAAGAGAAAGATTTAGAAGAATAAATATTTAAAACATTTGAAATGTTGTTTTATTAAAAAGTCCCTTAAAATACTCCATTTGAAAACCCTTTCACAAAACATGGACATGGATGATAAAAATGCCCCAGTAGATATTACACATAAACAATCTCTGATAATGATGAGATTGAGGAATTAACCCTTACCAATTTGGTAACTTACAAAACATACACCCCATGAAAGAGATATCATACAATGAATATGTTAATACACATAAATTAAAGTGTATTACATGGAGAATTTAATTATTGGTAGTACATGCACCACACAAAAGGTAATAGTGGCAATATGACATGAATCTCACGGGAATAAAGAGTGAGTTGAAAACCCCTTACATTGCACTTTCCTTTAGTCGAGGGCACATTTAACCTCATGTACGAAGATCATAGTATGTTATTAAATTATAACATAACCATATTAATATTTATGATATCATACATGATTCATTTATGACTTTATATTACCCATTTAATAATAATTTCTAAGTTAAATTACTATTTCGGGTATTAATCGCTTTCTTTATCGTACGTGTTTTAACTTATTACTCATAGTTGTATCACTAAGACCGTGATTTAAATACATCCAGAATATAAAACATGATAAATATATCATATATATTTAGAATATAAATATGTATAATAGACATATATATGAAATATAAAACACCGTTTATGGAGACGGTAGTCCGTACGTACGTATAAACGCTGTTTCTGTTTTCATATAGTGTTGAACGGAAGTAAGTAAATAAGATATATGTAAGTACATAAATACTTATATATATAAATATATATATCTGTAGTAGAATTATTATTTCATATATTACATACTTATTAGTAATATATAATTTTATAATCATCGATGAATGGTGAACTTGGAAACGAATCTCATCGCGTCGTGGAGATGGTAATCTGTACGTACACACGAGAGAAAATATCATTCTTTTGATATTAAAATAAAATATAATTGGATTTTATATCATATATACAGAATACTTATAATGTTATATTAATTATTTTCATCAAATACACATCATTATTATACCCATCCAAATAATAATGTATTGAATAACAATTACACCACAATGTGGAGACGGTAAGTCGTACGTACGCACGTATGGTGACATGTCATTCAAAGGGTGGATAGAATAATGAATTTGGTTGTACAATAATTATAATAACATCACATTATATAGGAGATACTGGTGTTATTATTTTAGAATATAAATAATAATGAACGAAGAAATTGAAGAACAAAGGAACTTGAAAGAGGGTGGTGAAAACATTACCTCTTCTTTGGGTTCTTCCATTTGATTTGATCAAAAGGGCTCCTTAGGTTGGCTTTATGATCAAAATAAGGCCTCTAGGTTGAGGTGAGGGAAGTTGATAGAGTATTTTGTCAGGGTTTGGGCAAACCAAAAGGCTTTGATGGTGTGAAGAATTGGATATAAGTTCGGTCCTTTTATAAGGGGGAGGAGGGGCTCTTCAGAGAAAACATAAATTATTACTTTATAATAAATTCATATTCGGTTTTTAATGGATCAAAAGTAGATTATTAAAAACATAAGGTAAGGATGGGCCTCAATACTTTCAACCAATAGATTTTAGATAGGTTTGGGTCATTATATTAACCTTATCATTTAGTTTTAACTCTTGGTTAATTAGTTTGACACTTACCATGTCACTTTGTATTTTTATATTATATTGTTAATAAACATACTATATACCTCCAAGAGACCCCCAAGAGGTCCATTGATGATACTCCTATCATGATACAAGTCCTTTGTCCAATCTTTAGATATTTTGAAATTTAATATCAATTAATAATATAATATTTGTTTTAAAAACTCTTTTATGTCAATATTGATACTATTTGGTATTTTGTTTTTTGGAAAGTCATCACAAATTGATTACTTCAAACAAGATACATTGAATTAGCCCTAAAATTTCATAGTCACCTAGAAAATTCTTGGATGTCATAAAAACTTTGAAATTATATTTATTTTAATATTTATATTACCATTTATTTGATTCTTTCATTAATAAGGTAATTACTGCATCATCATTGTTTCATAAATAAATTTAAATATTTAATGTCTAAAAATTATAATTAAAATACTATTATGTAGGAAATATTTTTATGTTTCTAATTAATATTTATAATCGAATTTATCTTATGTATAACTCTATATTAAAAATGTTTTAGTTATTAAACATTGATTTTAACTCTTTTAACTCTTCTTTGAATTAAATAATAATAAATTTCCTAATCTAATCCATGTGGACCTAAAGGGTCATATTTTATTCCTAAAGTTTTTTTGTTCGAATTAAACTTATCCAATATAATTAGGACATATGTTAGGGTAATAATAATATCAATTTTAACCTAAATTACCCTATTAACTTTTTACCGTGGTAAATAAAAGTAAAAAGATACCATTCACTAAAAATTATTTTTATCTTATTGAACCAAATTTTACTCCTTTATATTAACTGTGTCTTTTGGATTTTCTAAATTACACTCACAGAAGCTGTGAAATTAAGATTTATGTGAATTTACAAATTCTCTTAGGAGGTGGGTAAAAGACAGTGAAAAAGTTCAATAAAATTTTTATATATCTAAAATTATTATAAACTGCCTCCAATGAATTACATTGAATTTATATAGGTGTTTTGTATGTATTTTGACCAATAATAAATTTAAATAATATAAATAATTATTTAAATAAAAATCCGGTTTTAAACAGTAACTTAGTGTTTTTCACTATTCATCAAAAAATGAATGTTTTCAAAAAAAATACCAAAATTTCACCCTTGCCTAATTTTGATATTCTGAATCCGAAAATGAAGTTCATTTTGAGAGTTAAAATTTATAAAATTTTAAAAAGTGGGTATTACTATTCATAACGGCTACATTGATTGGTCGTGGTGTGTGTCAGAACTCGAAGTTGTGTTCAACACACGCTACTGTATTAGTCAAAGAGAATCGTACCGTGGATGCTTGGGGTGTTACACATGTCACTTAATTAGGACTTGTAAATAAGAACTAAAATAGAAAAATGTATTCCAAACCATTTCAAATAGAAAATTCAAACCATTCAATAAAACATCACTTTTATTGAAAACCAAAGTGAAAACCAAATTCAAAACAAACATTAGTTTTTAGTAAAACATTCCATTTTATTGAAAAAATATAAACAAACCCATGATATACATTTCCTGAAAATCTTAATTTAATATCTACATTTTAAAATCAAGTACAAAACCAGTTTATTCCAATTACCCAATTTTTCAGATTTTCACAATATACAAAACTATCCCAAAGAGTGTTTCGATAAATCTTATGTATCAAATTCCCAATAAAATCCACAAATAAATCAATTTGAGACTATTAAATTTATTTCAACTAAGAGGAGTCGAGAGTGAATCCACCTACCTCGATCGTTTTGATGAAAATGTAAAATGGACAAAGAACACTCAAGAAACCTGTTTGATTATCCACAAAAATGCCTTAGATAACTTATTCAAGAATGATCAAGACCAAATCCCAACTTATATAGTATCCAAAAACATAGATATATCCATAATGGGTTCATATATGCGAATCCAAGAAGATATTAGAAGAAGATCTATGTATAGTTAAGAAACCGATCAAGAATGAGATAAACAAAACACTTACCATAACAATCGGGCTTGATAACACCAAAGGAATGCTATGGAATGATTCTAAAATTATTTGGAGATGTTCTACTACCATTAATGGAGATTTATCTTGAATTAGGGGGAATAATAGAGAAAAAATATGGATTTTTGTGAAAAAAATAGTGATATCATATTTTTAAGTATCTAGGTTTGACTCTACGCACAATTAGACCACACAATGAGACAATGTGTGCACTAACCATGCATTAGCTATTTCCTTTTGGAAACCCTCACATATCCTCCTCACATGGTCTCCCTAACCATGTTCAAACCATGTTGAAGTTACTACCTCAAAATTCCCAACCCATCACTCATCCTTATGAATTCAAAAAGGATTTCTTCACTATTTAGGAATAAAATGTGTAGCTCGTGTGCAACCCCTTTTTCCGTAAAAACCCCTTAACAGTTCTTCAAACACTCCCAAACTTCACCCTTACACGTTATTTATATATAAAGAATAAATAAATGGTTTCATATTTGAATATGGAGTTTCTAAATTCACCCCACCTTTGGTCTTTCCATCCCCAAAAAGTAGAAAATCAACACTTCCATGAAAGAGGTCCAGTCATTTCTCTATCAATTTCTTCGTGTGTTCCAATGCCTCTTCCATAATCTGGCCATATTTCCATAAAACCCTAACCATTATGAAGCACTTTCCATGCTATAAATTCAATTACCAATCCAAAACCCACATTGGGTTATATACCATTGAAGCATTTAGATCGAGGTCAATGTGATCTCATCGGATCGCATGGTAAGGGTTAGTTGAATAATTTTTCAACAAAGATACATGAAACACATTATTAACTGAACTGAACTCTGGTGGAAATTTCAATTGATATTCCAAATCTCCAACCCATTCTTGTATCTCTAAATGGTAAATATATCTAGGATATAACATTCCTTGCTTCCCAAAATGATGAGGTCCAAGCCTTGAAGTTATCATCAAGAACACATGATCACTCTCCAAGAACGACAATTGTCATCAATTCCGATCTTCACAAGATTTATGATGACTCTAATTCATCTCCATCTTCTTTTTGATCAACTGAATCTTCTTCATTGTTTCTTGGACAATATATTGCCCAACTTGTGAAGTCTCACCTATTTCCACCCAAAAATGTGGATAAAAAAAAGTACACCCATAAAACACTTCAAAAAGATCCATTTGTATCGAGGCCTAATAGATGTCACCCTATAATAACTTCACTAAGGGTATGTGTCCCTCCAATGATTCTTTGATATCTTTTACACAAGCTCGCAACATATCTTCTTACGTCTTTATTGTCCATTTGGATTGGTCATTCTTCTAAGGATTATATGTGGTACTCATAGTCAACAGAGTCCCAAGGTAATTCTATAAGGATTTCCAAAAACATGATGTGAACCTCAGATCTCTTTCTAAGAATATTGAAACTGGAACTTCTTGTCTCTTTACAACCACTTGGAAATTATTTAGGATAGATCCTCTACTATATGGGTTTCATTAAAATGGATGAAATGAGTTTACTTGTTAAGTCGATCGACTATCACCCATATTGCATCATGTTTATAAACAATTATTGATAGACATATAACAAAATTGATCTTTATCTACTCCCATATACATTGGGAATGGGTAAATATTACAATATACCTATTGGTATCTAAGGTTCTGCCTTAACTTTCAACAAGTTAAGAACCTCAAAACGAACACATCCACTTTCTATTTCATACCAATCCACCATAGGTTCACCTTTAACACCTTATACATATTCTATATACTTGGATTTATATCCCATTTCATGTTATGGTAAGCATGAATAATTTGTTCTTGACAGGCCTTAGGTACAACTATCTAATCTCTAAACCACAAAATAGCACTCCAATAAGGTTTTTAGAACTAAATTGTCACTCTAACATTGAGTTTTGAACTCATAACTAGACTTTCTTCATCATATTTTTATGCATGTTCAACCATCTTTACCAAATTCAGAACCATGGAAACTAAAAAGAAAACCACAACATCACCTCAGTCAACACATACCACATACATATCAGCTGGGATCGACATCAGCTGCCACTCATCTAAATCTTCTTTTGCTAACTCATCACATGAATTTAGTCTTAATGCATCGACCATTGTATTGCCTTTAACCAGTTATACATCAATCCAATGTCAAACATTTGGAGATACACTATCCATCTCATTTTCTTAATATTAAAATATCATTAAAAAAATATGTTTCAATCTCTTATGATATGTGATCACAACAAATTTCTCCCCAAATAGGTAGTGATTCTGTGTATTTAAATGATGAAATATTGCAACAAACTCCAAATCATGTGTTGGGTAATTAATATTTTGCACTCTCAACTACCTTAAACCATAACAAAACACATGTTCTCCTTTCATTAGAACACAACCAAACCTAGATATTGAAGAATCACAGTAGAACATGTACCTCTATCCGGATTCTTGAAATATCAAGATAGGTGTTTATGTAAGATGAAATTGAATCTCCTAAAAAGGCTTTTAGTATTCCTCATTCCATTGAAATAGAGCGTTCTTCTTTTTTAAAGTTGTCATTGTTCAGTCTAGTCGTGATAAGTCTTTCTCAATGTGTTGTTAATAACCAAATAGACCAAGAAAACGTCATATCTCAAAGACATTCTTCGGTGGTTTCCATGAGAAAATAGCTTCAATCTTTTCAAGATCCACTAAAACTCTTTTCTAAAAAATTACATGGCCAAGACAAAGTACCACTTATATCCAAAAATCAAAATTAGATAGTTTGGTATAAAAATGATAGACTCTCAGTATTACCAACATGATCGATAATTTTTTATCATGCTCATCCTGTATCTATAAATATAGCAATATGTCACCCACAAACAACACAATTAAAAATTCTAAATATCACTAAAATAATTGAATCATCAATTCCATGAAGATTGTCAGTGCATTCATAAGACCAAAAGGCGTTACCACTTATTCATGCGACTATATCTTCTTCTTAAAGCTATTTTCATATTATCCACCATCCCAAAATTTCAATTGATGATATCCTGACTACAAGTAAATTTTATAAAACCACTGAGCTCCCCTCGACTGATAGAATAGATAATAAATCGGTGGAAGTTGGTATTTGTTCTTTAGGATAACTTAGTTAATCTTACAATAATCAATACCAGTTGAATTGTTCTATCTGCTTTATTTTTTAACAAGACTGTTATTTCCAATAGAGACATACTTGGATGAGTGGAACCTTTTCATTAATACTCCCTCAACTGCACTTTCAATTCCCATAATTATGTTGGTGTCATCCTGTATGGCAGAGGTGAAATAGGGCTAGTCCACAGAAAGATATCAGTTGTAAACTCAACGTCCCTTATTGGTGGTAACCCTAATAAGTTCATTGGGAAGACATCATGAAATTGGTCTACAACTAATAGAAAACGGATATCCTCAATCTCTTCCATTGATGTTAGTTCAATGCCTCTAACTGGTAAGAGATCATTCCCATAGCTGGTGCCAACAGTCTCGTTGCATCTTTCTTTAAAACCCTTTCTCCCCTAAAGATATTCTCAATTGTTTCCCCATATGTTAAGATAAGAGTTCTACTATAATATTAAATGTGAGCCTTGAAAATTGTCAACAAATATATACACAATATTACATCGTAGTCATCCATCTCCATAACCATGAATCCCAATTTCATCTCAACTCAATCAACAGTTATAGAACATTCTATACAAAAGAAGGCTCTACGTTCTCTTTCACTCAGAGTGGTATAGAGTTTAATTATAGAAGGAAACATCTCATTTCATAAACATGGAAGGTCAATAGCATTATAAGCAATGATGTAGTGTGATGCACCTATGTCAAACAACAGTTACATAAGGTTATAATTCAAAAGAATTTTACCTCTCACCGTAGATAGTCTATCCCGATCATCTATAACTATATTCTCACCTCCATATAATTTCTTCATTCATGTACTCTTCTCCTTGTTTCCTTATAATACTAACCATGCTTACGATTCATGGTGTTCCAAGAATCACCATGGATATTACTGCTCTGCTGATGTGTCTGACTCCGTAGTCCTCTCCATATCGATACATAGGATTCTTGGGACATCTCAAAAGTGTCTCAAGAACCTAACCATACTGAACTGTGAAAATTTTACTGAAGATCCACCATCTTCATACGATTATGTAATTTTCTAGGTTGTGTTGTACACTCTCATTTAATGTGGTCAAGTGACCACCATTGACAATAGCCAACTTTGCTCTTCGGTTGAGGAGGAAAGTTCACTTATCCATTCATTTTATTCTTAGTCACATTCCCACCTTGGAAATTGGTTTCCCTCTACTACATTATCCTAGCATTTGAGTTCCTAGCATTTTAAATAAGTATCATCATTCCTCCTCCACCCAAATATCCTCATATATCACATTCAACCACTATCAATCTGTTCATCATCTCTATATAGTACATTATATAGAGCATATCTATCTTCGAGTGAATCTCATATCCCATCCCAGATTCACAGATGTGTTACTACAAGGATGCACTAAAAGCAACTTCAGTTGAAAAGTGGACTAAATTCATGAATTTAGCCACATAATATATAATTTTGTTATTTTATAACTTCAGAATGAAGAAGTATGTCATTTGTTTCATCCTCAACGCGCAAAGATAGAGTTTTTTATTGAAATTTTTTTCAAACTCCTCCCATGTAAGGTTGTAATCCGCTTTAACATGGAAAATAGTTCCCACAACTAACATACAATAACCTAAATCATATATGTGGCCATATGGACTTTTATCCCTATCATTGTGTCGATAAATTTAAAGATACGATTCATCCTATTCCACCACACCTCCACTTTTTTGGTTTCAAAATATCCCAAGATGATTGGTGGATTTTGTATCATGAACTGGATAGAATTATAAACATGTATTATATGATCCCTCAATTTATATATATCCACAACAGGAAACGATTGGATGATACTATGAATTATATCTTGGTTCACATGTGGTTCAACTGAAACCACATTCTATGTAGTTCCATCTTGTTGGTTTCTATGATTCCTACAAGGTTTCATTGCTAGAAAACTATAAACTCTAAAAGTCTCACTCTCTAGATACTAATGGATTGTCATTTCACATTATATCACCTAAACTATCACAATTGGTTTTTCAAAAAATAACCTTATACAAGTTCAACCCTTTTTCAAAAAATTCTCCTAGCTTTTTGAAAATCAAAACATTTTAAAAATATCATAACCATGCACATTTCAAAATCATTCATTTGCAAAACTATTTCATAATTTTATTAAATCATAACTTTTTACACAAAACATATAGCATTACTCCAAATGAGATATAGAATACTAGTTTGAATTCATTCCTCTAAAATTCTTTTCAAGCTTGTCTCATTGTCTAAAACCATGATAATGGGATTTCACAATCCTATAAGTGTATTCAAAACAATTATGAACCCAAATCACTAGTTATTTCATGTTTAGAATAAAAAGTTTAGATACCTATTTTTATGCTCTAAATTGCATATCCTGATAGTCCAACTCCTTTCTATGATTCCAACCCAAGGAATATATAAGAATTAATTCAACACCAAGGCCATGAAACTGAAGTCTACTTTTTGATAAAGGACTAAACAAGATGATACCATTGGTAATGACCCGTTTATTTCTATTACATTAAGTGTATAATTAGTCATTAAATGGCCTTAAGAGACATCCCCAAGACACAAAAGTATAGAAATTAATTTTAAGGGTTTTAAATTTAAGTGGGGGTGATTTAACAATTAAGACAAAAACCATTAACTGAACAAACCAAAACCAAAAAAACTCACTAAATGAAGCATCAACAAATGAAAGATAACAAAACCACTCAATTCATATCAAAACCAATCCAATGTGTTTAATAATGGGAGACAAAAAAATATCAGAGTAAATAGAAGAAAAAAATAAAGAATCCATGAAGACTGCAAGAATCCATGCTCCACAATCTTTAAGCTCCAACATCACCAAACTATCTATGTATCACGAGGATGTGTTAAAGGTGTTTGATACTTTACATTTTTCCGTTTATCAAAAGGTATAATATGTAAAACAACCAAAGTGAAAAAAACAGTGTGTATAAAATTCATTAGTATTTTCACAGTGACTTCCCTACTCATTCTACATGGATATAAAGGTTAGCAGCATTTATATAAAACCATTTATATAAAATAATTCTACAAAACAGTTTTTAACAAAATATAAACATGTTCCAAAAACCTATTAAAACCAAAGGTAAACTAGTTCCATTAAAATGAATTTTCTAGAAATTCATTATTCAAAAAAAAACTAAATAAATCATTAAAACCCATTTCTCATTATCATTTTCGAATACCCATTGCATTGTTCTCAAAACACCCACACTTTTATGCTTGTTTGATAGTTCCATACTCATGATCGGTATCTAATATTAACACCTTGTGTCCCACTGACTCAAAACCCCAAACTAGGGACCCATACCGTTTACCCCATTGGTACATTTCCATTATTCAAGTCTTGTAAATATTAAGTTACATAGACCAATGTATGCCAAACTATTCCAAATCACCAATACAAACCATTAAATAAAACGGAACTTTTATTGAAAACCAAAGTAAATGCCAAATTTAAAACCACCATTACATTTCAATAAAACATTAACATTTATTGAAAACATATAATAAAATCCATGAGTCACAATTCCATAAAAACCACATTTTAAAATTCTAATTTTAAAATCAGGAACTAAATAACTCTATTTCCATTAACTAATTTCTCATATTTTCACAATTTAACAAACCATTATAAAGATGGTTTCTAGGAATCATAAGGTATACAATTAACAATAAAATCCACAAAAATAATAAATTTTAAACCATTACATATAATTCTACTTGGTGGAGTCACGAGTGAATCCAAAAACCGCAATCATTTTTACAAAAATGAAAACAGACAAAAAACGCTCTTGAAACCGGGTTGATTCTCCATGAATCCTCTTTAGATATCCTCTCCTAGAAAGATCAAGGCCAAATACAAACTTATTTGGCATCCACAGACATAGATATAAACATAATGACATTGATATATTAATCCAATATGACCGTAGATGTACATCTCATAAGATCTATGACATTGATCAAGAACGAAGAGAAACAAACACTTACCACAAGAATCGTGATTTAGAACACCAAAGTAAGGATTTTTATTGATTCTAAAACACATTGAAGAGATAATCTGACCTTTAAATGAGAAAATTATAAAATAAGTGGTGTATAAGATAAAAATGAAGGATTTAGGTCAAAAAAGTGAGATCCTATTTTTAAGGATCTATATTTGACTCTACAAATGGTTAGGCTGCACGGTTAGACAAATTGTGTGCAAACCATGTGTTAGCTACTGCATTAGGAAAACCCTCACATAGGCTCCTCATATGGTCTCCCTAACTTTTCTCAAACCATGCTGAAGCTACTACATCAAAATTCTTAACCCAGAACCAAGTAACACTATTTATACAAGGATTTATGCATAGTTTAAGAAAAATGTGTGCTACACTTGTGCATCCCCTTTTTCCCCAAAAACAACTTTAATGTTTTCCAAACACTCCCAACCTTCACCCTTACAAATTAAAATAATTAAAAGAATAAATATAGTGTGACATACCATAAAATGAGGGTACTGCATTATCAATATTAAATTTAGGTTACACATAATTTTTAATCAATTATACATTTTCCTGTAACTCACATTCTTCCTTATCAGCTTATGTAATTCCTTATGATAGAGATTATAATACTGAAACTTGAAAAAATATATAATGTTTGTTCATCCACAAATTTTAATTCAAATTTAATAAAATCATTAATAAAAAGGTTATACTCTAAAAATTACCATAGTTAAAGAAACATTATTTTTCTAACTCAAAGCAATAGATTTTTTTTTCTTTTCTAGGATGGTAATAATTTGTGAAGTCATAATTCATTTTCAATTCTAGCCACCTCATTTTTCTCATTTTTAAATATTTATAAGATAATATATACTTTAATCTTTTTTGGTTAGTATATATTGCACACATGAGTCCATATAAATGATTTTTTACATTTTTAAAGAAGATTCCATAATATATAATTTTATATCATGTGTAGGATAATTTAACTCATGAGGTTTCAATTTTGTTGAATCATCAACAATAATTGGGTCATTCTACATTAGTACACAACCATGCCCTTTTACTAAAGCATTGTTTTATATGAAAAAATCAATATTTCTAGAGTGTAGGGCTGAAAATATAGCATTCACCGGTATTATTTTATTTTCTAAAATATCAGCACATTATATTTTCTAGATGAATTTAAATCCATTTTTTTGACATAATTAATGGTCTAGATTACAGTTAAAATTTTTCAATAAACATCCTATAATATCCAATTATTCCAAGAAGACTCTGCATCATAGTAACATATGTATGTTTTACCATTCATTAACCACTATAGTTTTAGTGGGAAAACTATTATGAAATATTTATTTATGATTTTTCTAGGAAATAAAATTTTTTTTAACCAAAAATCAAATATTTAAATATTCTATATAAATACATTTCTTTGAAGGTTTATAGAGAAATACATATATTTCTTTCAGAATACTCATAAATTTTTTAATAAATCAATATTTCATCAAAAAACAACGGAAAACATTTTGAAATTATCATGGAAGAATCCCTTCATTAGATCCAAAAATACACTAGGGATTTTTTTGTCCCAAAGGTAATAACTACATCCTCATATTACCTATATCTTGTCAAAAATACTGTTTTTGGATTATCAACATCCTTAACATCAAATGATAGAATCTAGACTAGAGGATAACCATTGAAAAGTACTAATCTCCCATGATCTAATCAAATAAATCATTAATATGAGGAAATAGATACTTATTCCTAAATATATTGTTTTTAAAAGCACTATAATCAAATTAAATCCTCAAGGATCCTTATTTCTTTTTATCAGATAAGATAGGAGCACACCATGCTGATGTGATAGGATGAATTAAACTGATATCAATAATTATGTAACAATACTTTTTCATTTATAAAAGTTATAATTTATCCGTAAGATTGGTTTAATTATAAAATAGCTTAACTATGTCCATTGTAAATTCATCTTCTCGCTCATTTTTAATGTTAGAAAACTCGTTAGGTAAAACATCCATGTATTATTTTTCTATAGACACAACATCAATCTATACAGTTCCCTCATTCTCGACAATATTTTCATGACAACAATCGTTTCCATATTTTAATATTTTCATGGATTCTTGATATGTTATCAAAGGTAAGGATTCATTATAATATAAAAATTGAAATTGTCCATGAAAAAAAACTTATGTAGCTCAACAATCTATTTATCATTTAAAAAAAGCCTATCCATACCCAAAATGATTTCAAACAATATTATGGAAATAAAAATTATTATAGGTAATGCATTTCCACATACAATGATATGAATGTTACTATAATATCTTTTTAACTAAATAATTCCCCCATGTTTTTTTACAAAATGTTTTGGATTCATTTCTTGAGGTGTAATTTCATTTTTATCATAAATTTTTAAATAGGTGAATGAATATGAATACCCTAGATCAAACAACACATTAGCATAAAATAAATAAACAATAAATGTACCTTATACCACATCATTAGATGGCCCAACATCTGCTGAAGTGGTTTCAATGGATTTATACCCACCATTTTATTATAGTCTGTCCAGATCACATCATTAATGTTTTTAAATAGACCCCAATGTGTAATATGAACCATCTCATTTAATTTTAAAACATTTTAATACATATATATCAGCATTAGTCATCCCACAAAATATATTATTTTTTAGTGAAATTACGAGTTGTATTGCACATATTACCATATCAGAAGAACTTAAAAGACTAATTAAGTCCTTTACTAGTATATGTTTTTCCACAAGTCGTGCAAACATTGAATTTAGTTTTGTTACCATTATGTTTCATTCATCCATTCCAAAAAATTTTCCTACCACCTGGATCAAGTTTTCTTCTAGTTTTCGTAATACCAGTGATAATTAGAAAACATCATTTCAAAATTCATGGAACAATTCACTAGTATCATAAAACATTTTAATTTATGTAAATATAATGCCCTTAGATATGTGGGATTCAATAATAATCAAAACAAATTAATCTTACAACCATGATGATAGACAAAATTGGGTGTGTACCTAGATAATCGAGTGATGTTGGCTTCATAAAGGGCCAATTAATCATCCTCATTTTTCTTCAATTATAATAATTTTTTTCCATAATATATTGTATAGCTATAATAAATTATTTCTCAAGTAAGATATTCATAAAATTATCGAATCAAATATACTAATATCACCACATTCATTATTATTCATAAACATTGTCGACTGTTTATTGGTTTCCCAATCAAAATATTAAATGGAAAGTCATTCTTAAGGATGATGTGAACATCCAATGAAATAAAATAAATTTCTTAGGGATTTAATCTATCCTTCAGCAACCATTTGGTTAAGAATATCCACTAAATGATAGATAGTTTGGTGAAATAAAATTATCCACTATCGATATGGTCATTTGTGGTAGATCTTTCTAATTTCTAGCATGTTTTCATCTAATGTTAATAGCATATTTCCAATAATCCATCAAATTTCCAAAAAAAAATATTTTAATTCCAACTATCCAAGGTTTCATAGTTTAAAGGATATCGTCTCCTTGGTGTCTTCAAAATTTTATTTTTGTGTTCCTTATACATAAAAGTGTTCTGAATAAACATAGTTTATATAATATAACATTGAAATCATCAAATTCTATATCACTACCCAATGACCACAATGTAAAATCTAATAAATGTATTTTATTAAAATCATCCCAACCTCTAATGTAATCAATACCTTTCTCTAATACCAACTATAAGGACCCATCAATAATGATTACCTAATTTAGTGTCTTTATATTACATTTCAATTCATTCATTACAAATGAACATTTATATTTATAGTTTCAAGTAATTAGTTTATAACTCTTAATAATAGAAAAATATTTTACAAAGGGTATACTTCTTATTAGTATCCATTTTTTTCAATATAAAATATTTAAAGTAAAATGTTATTTATTTTATTAACAAGTCTTCATGAATTTCAACATGAAATATTCTTTTCCCTAAATAATTTTTTAATCCACCTGAAAAAAAATTAAAATTTGGGACGAGCAAAAAACCATTATAGGGTATTAAAAAAATAGAAATCATTATTATAAAAATATTAAAAAAATTTATTTTTCAAAATGTACTTTTCACTCAATATAATCATTTTTCTAATCAAAAAATCACCATATATAAATCATGATTTTACAAATACAATTCATATAAAATTTAAAAGGGAAAACACATAAATCTTTCTTTGAAAATCATAAAAAGAACTCATAAAAATTATTTTAAAATGTTATAATTTTAAACCTTATGAAGTATATTATAATTTAATTTACCCTATGAAATCATAATATTTCCATAAAACCCATTGCAAGAATAGATAAATCATGCAGGTAACATAGGATAACATTTTTATTTCATTCTTACATATATAGTGAATAACCATCAGTGTTATTCTTGGAGTAACAATTTTTTTACACATGAAATATCAATTATAGTTATTCTTCTAGTAAAAATCATAGTATATTCCCATAATCTCTTGGGAGAAACCTATATAGTTAACATTGAAACAATACTCTATACATTAATGACATATAATGTGCTAACACACATATTTATATTATAATCACCCATCCTTACAAATAATTACAAATAACCATAATAAAATAAATAAAATATTTCATTATAAAATCTATATTTGTATTAGTAAGAAAACATTTACGGATATTGAAATATCCATCCTATTTTAAATCCCATTTAAAATATAAAAACCCATAAGGAAAAAAGGGTTTCTCATTGAATAAAACATCATATATTATAAAGGAATCCCAAAATAAAATAATAATTATGATGGAGGAAAAAGTCAGGTCACTATATATATTAAAATAGTTCATTGATTTTTAAATATTTTAAATTATATCAGTATATTCATTAAAATATTACATTAGAAAACATTGAATGAAATTGAATATAAAAATAATGTAAAATTTATATATCATTTATATCTATATAAATACATCCATAAAAAAATTTAAAATGTTGTTATGGATGAAAAATAGAGTTTAATGGGGAATATTAAAAGATGATTTTTAAAATAAATATCATTGTCTTGTGTTTGACTCATTAGGTGCATTTTTTATCATCCTTAAAAATATAAAGAGGATAATTATTTAATCTGATAAGAATTTTTTCCAAAATTCTTATTTCATTGTCTCTATATCTTAGCATGCTATATTTAATTATTTAAATAAATAAATTTACATTGGTTTCTTTGATGATTTTCATTTCAAAAGTCCAAAATGGATTCCGTAACTTAACTATGGAAAAATAGGTAACTATTACATCATCTTTATAATAATAATAATTCCATAATTATCTTTTGTATACATTAATTATGATTTTCAACAAACAAAATTATATGTGGTTATTAAAAATGAAGTATGTTACAATCATGGAGACTGTAGGTTGTACCTACAAATGTGTAAAATTTGCATTGTTCAATGATCATTATGGAATGAAGATAAATATTATTTTATATTTACAGTATTATAATAATATCATAATTATAATATTACTTTTAAATTGTACTTATATATTCAATCCATGTGATTTGGTGATTAAATATGAATCACATCGTTTCATTGAGTTGGTTGCCCATACGAACGCACGAATGACTTTATCATTTTTTTAGTAAATGGAAAGGTAGTAAATTAAATGATATATTATATTCTTATGATGAAAAATAATTCATGATTTATATAAATAAAAATGTATTCCATCATTATAACCAAACATGATATACGGTGATGTAAAATAAATTACATTAGTTCGTGAGGCGGTAGTTTACCGTACACATGAAAGGGGGCTTCATTTCCCATTGGATGAAAATGAAGATAGATATTGGTTGTGAAATAAATATAAAAACACTACCATATGAGTATGATATGGGTGTTTTTATAAAATAAAGCATAAGGAATACTTTAAGGAGGTGAAAAAATAAATAGAAAATCAAACGATTAAAAACTATACATAAAATTAAGAAAATATCCATTCCTTCAAACATTAATCCCAATAAGATTCATATTATACATAAAATAAGAACTCTAAAATGATATTAGGGGTTATATAAAGGTATTTATATAGGAATTGGATGAAAAAAATGGTTTTTGAATTTTTTAGGTAAAGTGAAGAAGATATTCCCTTTAATAAGAGGGGAAAGTGGCACTCGTAGAATTTCTCAAAAAAAATAAACAAATATAAATTATTTTCTATTTCTAAATAGCTCAAAACTGAATTATTTATACTATAAGGTTATCGTTAATTTAAAATCTCCAGAAATATTACTTGGAAAAGTTTTGATCAAATTCTTAGCATTATCAATTTTGCTTTAAAACATTTCAGAAATACTACAATAATATAACTTTCTAAAATTTAAGGGTCAATAATGTTAAATAAAATTTTAAATTACCCAAAAATAGACAATGTATAATTTAATTAACCATATAAAATTAATTTATCACACTATAATAATTTTTGGAATTTTATATCATTTAATAACATATTATTCTCATAAAATATAAATAATGTCAATTTTAAAAATATTCGTATATGTTGATTTTTATAACATCAAGATAACCCATTAATTTTAATATAATATGTTAAAATATAATTAAATGTTATATTTATCTTTATAATTTTGTGTTACTTCAAATATTTCAAATTATACTCCTTTTTTTAATTTTAATATCATTTAATTTGTTTATCCATTAAATAAGTAATTACTTTGTCAGCATTTTGTAGGCCTTTATGATAATGATTTCTTATGAAAATATTAAAAATAAAATAGATTGATTAATATATATCATTTATGTTTTGAAATAATATTTATAACCGAAAAGTATCATCTGGTTATTCTTATGTTAATAATATTATATTTATTAAAAGAAGAGTGTGACATTTTTGACATTTCATTAAATATAATATTATAAAGGTTATAGAAAAATAAAAATGTAAAAAAAATCAATATAACCAAATGTAGATTAATATTGATGATGTGGACTCATAAAATAAAATTAACTCAATTTTTTGGGTATTGTTTTATTCCTTATCACTTTATTTTTTACTTTAATCGCCTGATTTATTATTTACTGTGATAACAAAATTTAAAATTGTTACTACTCATATTGACAAAAAATAAAAAAAGTTATATTGAAAAAAATTGGACATACTGATTCCAAATATTAAAACCAGTTTTAAAAATTCTAAACATATAATTTCGATATTCATTTTTAATATAAAATTAGAAAATGAAACAAAAAATGTTTTTCATGAAAGAATTAAATATAAAATGCTTTTGTACTAAATTAAAGTTTAAAATTTATTTAAAAATCACAATTTGATTATTTCAAATCAAAATTAACTATAAAAATTTTAAATGCAATCCGAAATATAAATTTAATTTTTAAATACTTTAATAGAAAATTCGATTATCAATAATATTCAAAAACAATTACTATTCCTTGATAAAATCAAACATTTAAACATATTCTCTAAAATTTATCAAAATATAATTTTGAAAATATGAATTTAAAAATGAAACAAAATTTTTAAAAGTAATAATATATAATATTAAAATTAATCATATAAATAAATCTATATAATAAAAGAGTTTAATAAAACCGTTTCGTTTTTTATTTATAAAATATATAATAAATACAAATACCAATATCATAAATACTAATAATTATAAAATTTATTTAGTCTATAAATAAATGTGTTGAGACATAGTTTTTAACCGGTCTCATTAAAAAATTGTGGGTGAATAGGGTAATAGGCTTCATCTTACTCTAATATGAGGAAAAGGTTGAGTTAAAGTGAATCACTATAGTCTCTTATCTCCAGTGATATCCATTCATCACTAAATATAACAAATATGAAAATATATTAGTGTAAATAACTCTATTCACCCAATTAAAACATTTTCTTATATATCATTTAAGACTTTACATGCAATTATTCATGACACCTTATCATCCCAAATGATTTCACACACTCTAATCTCATTAAAACCCAATGGTGATAATGATTAAATAAGAAATAAATATTTTTTATTTAATGATTATGTTAACAACATCATTGAATATTTGATATTATCATCCATGTTATGAGTTACCTTCATGTCATATAAGTTGTCTCAAAGCACTGACAAAATATTTTTCATCATTAACCAACCACCATATCAATGATTACCCACTTTTTATGGTTTATATCATCACTCATCATTATAATTCCTAGAATTTCAAGTCTTCTATTAAACCCCCATACCTCCATTAATATGGAACTTAATCATTAAAAGTTTGTTATATTTTTACTTATATACTCATTTTGGCATTCCCTTAAATAAATTACATCTTTAATAATCATTACCATCTAACCATAATTTGGAAACTCAATCCATATCTTTTATTTAAATAATTTTTATATATGTATATATATATATCAATATATTTTTTGAGTTAATTTTCATAAATTCCAATAATAAATGTAATTAATAATCATCGGGTTCTTTATGAAAATTACTTTTCAGTTCATTAATTAATTTACACTAATTATAGTTTATTTATCATTGTCATATAACCTATAATAATTCTATTCATTAAACATAGTATTCTTACATTCATTTAATTATTCAAATCTATTTCATTTATATAATTTCATCATTTAAAATTCATTTAATATTAATGAACATTTTAAAATTATTCCGTGTTTTCAAAATATCACAAGGAAAAGTGTCACATACCAACTCGGGATAACCTTGAACTGGTCACCTAAGTGTATGTGTGACATAGTCCAAGGGGAATTCATGATCCTTATAGGATGGAAACTAGTTTTGGGAAACAAAAGAGAAACCAAATTGATCAATTCCACATAATATAAATAATCAATATAGATGAAACTAAACAGATTGTTCTAATATAGATAAACAATTTACAATATCCAAACTGACCATCTTTTACAAAAAAAACTAATAATACATCAAATCTGATAAAAAACCAAAACTGAACATGATGACCACAATGTCTCCAAGTGACCCTGAGAATCACTATATGATACCAAAACCATACATCGCCCATAGTTATAAAGACCAAGCTGGAACATGTACCAAAGAGTAAAAATAAGAAATAACTATACACCTTTCTACTAAAACTCCAAAGGAATTCCTAAATGAATTTATTCTCCATAAACATCCTGTAAAATAAAAACATTAAATACATGTTTGAAATAAAATAAGTATAAGTAATCTTTTCCACACATTATCCATTTCCAAACCAAATACATTTCACTTCCCTTTTTACTATTTGAGACCATGTTCTTTCCTAGGAGGAACCAGATTTACCTTCCAATAGAAAGGTAAAATTTAATTTATAAAGGGGAGATGAGTGTAAAACATTCCCATATCCCTTTTCATAAAAATTGTTTCATCATTTCTAAAAGTAAGTCACACTGATCAAGAAATAAGCCAATCTATCATACAGAAAAATAAATTGGAAATATCCCATAACACTACCTAACAAATAGTGAATCACAATCATTCATCTTAGAAAACTAAGTGCCCATAGAAAATGGTAAAACCTAGAATATAAAGAATAATCCAACACATAAAAATAGATATTAAATCATCCCAAAATCATGCCTCACTTGATGACATGGAAATGACCAAACACGCTTGTTTCCTCTGGAATTGGGGATGACCTCATTGATTGAAGGTTCAAACATTCCAATCGGTTTCTAACAGGTTTTTTTGTAGAACTGAAAACATCCAATGATTCCATATCCATTTGGACTTACTTTCCAAATGTAGGCGCTCATTAGTTATGGACTGATGAGAATTAGGAATTTGCATTGGTCGAGAGGATGGGAGGTCAGACTCATCACACCTTTTTTAGGGAAATTATTGTCTACTTCGGGACTCTCTATATAGATTTAAGTTATGTTCGTGAATCCTTATTATGTTACCAAGTTTAGAATGATATTTCCTTTAGATATAACAATCAATGGATTATATGTAGGAAATTTAGAGAATCTTTTATATGTATTCGAGGTTCTTCATTGATAGAGAATCATCTGTAGTTAATAAAGATTCCTAGTCAATGGTATCCTTCAATACATAAATGTCTCTTGGTCATTATGATGACCATACTGGTTTTAAATCCAATCAGGGGGTCACATGAAGTTTATTGTCTTTCAAAAGGACATGGATTATTTCAGAGTTGGGATCGTACTCGTAGATGGGCTACCTACATATCCTTTGTTTTGGAAAAAGAATCAGAACCCATGTAGTTCGAGTAAAGGAGTATGATTTTTATGCATGATTGATGGCTCAAAGAAAGATTTCATGATTACTTTTACACTCTAAGCTCACGTGAGTCATGCTCGATGTGAGAAACAAGAGGTATTGGTGAAACTAGAAAATTGTGCCATGAAAGATTCAATAATGTGGGGCTTATGTATGTGTGAATTCCCAAAATAGATCAATATTGGGCTTTACTTCAGGGAAGAAACCCAGGAAAAAGGTCCATAAATGTATATGTACTTTATGGAGATTTGGATACTCTAACTTAGGTCTTACTCCTAAGGAAGATACCCAAATTAGGAGGGGACTTTATGATTAGGTTTTACTCCGGAGAAGGAAGCCCAGATCAAAATTAAATTAAGACTGGTTAAGAGAAATTAATACTGGGGTTTATTCCTAAGAAGGAGGCCTAGGTTAAAGGGATTTGAAAAATTAAGGGATTTGGGTCTTACTCCTAAGGAGGATTCCAATCTTTGAGATTAGGGATTACTCCTGAAATAGAAGCCCAGGTTAAAGAAATTAAGACTAGGGCTTACTTTTAAGGAGAATGCCCAGGTTAGGGGACTTGTTATTTGGTTTTACTCTTGAGAATGAAACCCAAATCAAAAAGAATTATGACGGGGGCTTACTCCTAAAGAGGATTCCCAGATTAGGGGACTTGGGGATTACTCCTGAAAAGGAATCCCAGGTTAAGAAACTTAGGGCTTACTCCTAAGGAGGATGCACAAATTAATGAGAACTTGGATTGGGGATTACTCTTGAAAAGGAGGCCCAAGTTAAGGATTCCCTCGTCGTAAAGTATGAGATTTAATGAATGAAATCTATGACCATAGTGACCTAAAGATATGTAAATCACTAGATTTTAAGAGATGTTCCACAGAATTCCTTTCATATAAGGAATCCAACAAGGAAATAATGCCATAAATGGATTTGGAGAGAGTTATGGAGGCTTAATCTTGAATGGGATAGGTGGATAGATATAGGAGAGGTGAAATAGGCAGGAGGGGAACCCAAAAAGAAGGTGGAGTGCATGTCCTGTGTGGGCGCGCAATTCCTACGTGGCCGCGCAAGTCCTGGTCTTGCAGGTGTACCTGCACGACACATGGGTACTTGCGTGATGGTCAATCCTTAGGGTAGAACTTGGGTGAGACTTTGCTCTAGACTTTAATACTACCCCTAGAGACTTCCATAAGATAGATACACAAGTTATGTTGAAGGGGTATGGTGGTGTGCAGGTGTGTCCATTTCCATTAAGGGATAGCCACCTAGGCACGGAAGTGTTGATGAGTTTCAACACTTAGCCCCCCCCCCCCCTCTTATGATCTTACTTTCTAGGTAATAAATTACCTTAAAGTTTTCAGAATCTTTGAGAAGAGTCTAGGGCGCCGGGAACTCAAATCTGAGTTTTTTGGAATTTTCCGTCTTCGAAATGGGGGGCCCACAGGGGGTATTTATAGGCTGGAGAAGACCCTGGTAGAATTTCAAAGAAGGCGTGCAAGTCACCTGCGCGAAAAATGGGAGTCGTGCAATTATACTTGCGCAACCTTAATGGAACATGCACGACCAAAGTGAATTTGAATCTTGGTTCATCCCTTTATCAATTTTTGATGTTTTCCAAAGGATGAATCACTTTGGGTTCAAGGTATTTCCGTTTACATTCCTTTAGACTCTGTGACGGAAATAAGCGTCAACAAAAGTTCCACCTCAGAGTTGGATCTGAAATAAATAAGGATGTGACTTTGAGGAAAAGAAGAAAATCAAGGAACATGTGGCGCACAAATTCTGTTGAGCGCGCAAATTACGATGCGCAGGTGGTGATCCGCACATGCATCGGCGCGCAAGTGTGTGGACTGGCCTATATATACGCGGTCATTCCTCGCGTAAAGCACCGAATTTCAGAATTTCGAGCTCTCGCCGCGCAAGTTGTATTCTCAACAGAAGTTGCTCTTTTTTATATTATCTCTTCACTATCGTGCTGCTATCAAGGTATTTGTACTTGCGTGGTTTTATGTGCGCACGAAAAACATTCACGACACATCAGACTTTCACGACACATCCATACTTGCGCGCCAGAATTAGACTTGCATCCGTTAATTCCTTTTCCATTTTTTCTAATTTATTCACAACTTTTATAAAAAATCAACCTATTTAAGTATTAATTTATTCATCTTTTGTGTAGATTCAATGGCTCCCAAGAGAATCATAACGGCTGACAAACTGGATAGGAAACAGACTAATGATATGATGAGCATCATTGGCCATGATTACGATACCATCTGCGACAGCACTCTCCCAGATTTGGCCAAGTACCTGAAGAAGTATCATCTTGATTTCCCACAAAGCATCTATCTGCCTTTGTATGTATATGGTCATCTGTGAGAAGATACCATTCCAGAGGCAAAGAACTATCTTCCAATTTCTTGGTTTCAGAACTACACCAATTTTGATGCAGCAAATATCTCATGTGGATGAGTATTTCTAAATGTTCGAATAGTGGAGAACGCCCATATGATGCATCATAGCCCTTGTATGCCTGGTCTGAAACCTCATAAGCCTGAGCTTCAACCACATGTTTATCCCTCAATATTCTGAAATTCTCAGATGGATCAATCCAAATGCTAGAAAAAGATCAGGGACATCCGCCCTGGAGTAGGTGTAAAGACAACCTGGATGTGGTCATACTGGGAGTGAAAACCCTGTGCAGAATTTGTCCAGGATTTTAAAGGAGTTGTGATATATGAAGTCATCTGGGTGGGGAAAACATATGTTTATAGGCATGATAACTTCATGCCAGAGATACTCAGCCATTGGATCCCAGAAAGAAATTCCTTCCATCTAACTCATGGAGAAGTAGGAATCAGTCTGTGGGATGTCCACAAGATCTCAGGGGCTCTAATTTTGGGTGATATGTATGATGAATTCATCCCTCCCAAAGTGACTTGGAATGATTCGGAGAACACCCCGGCTTTGTCTTGAGAATTTTTGAAAATCATCCACAAGCTCAAGTGGTCAGAGACCTCCTTGACTCATTCAAGAAAGGATATTCATCCAAATGAATGGATGAATATATTTCTTATCTATAAGTATGAGAAGGATCCAAAGGATAAGGGATCGAAGGAGAAGGGATCCAAGAAGAAGTGTCCCATGGAGAAGATTCCCACTCATCCTACCACTTACCCCAAAACAGATAAAAGGGGTGCTCCTAGCACACTCTGGATGACCCTAGAAGCAGGGGAATTTCAGAAGTGGGGATATGAGGTGAATTAGAGAATCCTAAAGAAGACTCATCTGGCGGGATTTTTGGCATTGTGGCTCATTGTTTATCTTCTACCAGTCACGGACTTAAAGGGAGGTGTTAGGCCAGGGACCCTCGTTATCATAGCCAAGTTGGATAAGGGGAAAATGGTTGGGTTGGCTACCCCCATTTTAGAAAATATTCAAAGGATCATACTCCATGTATTCATGGGAAAGTCTTCTTTAAGAATAGTGGGACCATTCCAAGTTTTATGGGGATGGATTTCCACTCACTTCAGGATGTATAATGTACAGAATGGAGAACAAATCCCCAAAAGTTCTTTCAGGCCATCAGTGCAGGCAATCTCTGGAATTTCTCCCCTAGCTCTCAATTATTATGACATGAAGGTGAGGCTGAGAATGTATAAGGAATTTAATTTCTTTCCTTATGGAAATCCACCAACTGGGTGGTTTGTTAATGATGGAACAGCCAGCCTGGATTTGAGGGCATACTTGTTGGCATGTAGAGATGGTTTGTCGGTCTCCAGAATTGACGGAGAGATTATATGTGAGGCCTATGATCTATATAGATTTGCACGTCAATTCAAGTGTTTACAGTAGACCACTATATCTCCCCCCGTGCATGTCAGTTCAGAGAAACATCCTATGGTTTCCTGGCAACTATGGTTGCTGACATCTAGGGAGAAGACCAGGGCAGTGTTTGAGCTACCAGTTGAAAAAGTGGAATATAACATAACTACATGGTATGATGATCACTGTATAGCATCATACCCTAGAGGGGTGCTGAACCACCCAGTTTATTAGGTGGGGAAAAGGAAGCGGACTGTAGAGAAAGAAACTCTTCCTTAGAAAGGTGATGCTTCCCCATCTGAAGCTGATTCGCCAGATTCCTCATCTAGGACTGACTCACCAGATTCCCAAGATGGGGATGATGAGGCACAAAAGGGGGAAAAGTGTCCTCATGCACGATATAATCCTCCAGTCAGAATCAAAAGACCCACTCTATCAACTCTTGGTAAGTTACCTCATTGTGGAAATTTAATCACCATTACTTTATAGAGAAACAAGTATTATTTTCTTATTCTCTATCAGAAGTTGCAAGAGCTGGAAAGAAACTGAAGTCAAAGATTATAGGACCTTCCTTGCAGCCTTCTGGTACACATACTGAATATCTATGACCAGAGGCTGTCCAGACATGGCAGAGTTTATACTGTGGTACTGAAACTGCCTGGCTGGATTTGTGCGAGGGGCTGCACCTCCCTGGAATAGGGAATCTTGTGGATTCTACATATATCCATTACAAGGATAACCCCGATGAAGTGAGGGATTATATTAGAGAGATGGAAATTCTCATATATTCCACTGACGATTTCATTACTGTCATCAAGCCAGTGAAGAAAATGATTAATTGTGGTGCCACTGAGGAGACTGGTGGCTCTGGAGATGAGGAGTGGCACGATTACGTGGCTCCTAAAGATGTATGTTTTCATTCCTTATTTTCTTTGTATCTTGATTTGTCAAGTCTTTTTTACTCAAGGAAATTATTTTCTTCATCCTGCAGCTTGCAAATAAAGGAACTAATGTGGTTTCTTCGCCACAATATAGCCTTGGTGGTACGGCCATTTGGGATGCTATTGAATCTACTCGTGAGTCGGGTGAGATATCGCCAGGCCAGTAGGCCGTGAATGAAGAGTTGGACATGGCCTTCCATTCTCCAATTCAAGTGCCTATAAGGGAGACTGCCGACACTCCCAAAAATCCAAGGAAGCAAAAGCAATGAAGGAGTAAGTCCACAGCTAAACGCTTTATTTGTATTAGTAAGTCCTTCAGATAATCATGAGCCTATACCCATGAAAAGGTTGTTCATACTTCTTGGGATTGTAGGGAATTCTTCAATTTTTCCTCTGAGAGAGAGGATTGGCCCTCCTTTGAGGACCACAAATGGTACTAGTGAACAATCACAAGTTCAGGCTGACTTGGATGCTCCTAGAGAAGAGCCAGTGTCCGTTCCCAGTGTCCCTCCTACTGGTGTTGCAAGAAGAGAAGAACCTGCTTCTGGTAAGTTAAAAATGCTTCATAAAATGTTAAATGAAACATCGACTGACTTCCATTCTGTAATACATTAGGTTCAACCCATGCACTCGATCTTTTGGCGGCTATTCCAACTGATACCACTATTTTATCTGAAGATGTTGTTCAGGGTCAAGGACCGCAGGATGAAGGTCGCTAAGAATACATACCAAATGCTTTTACTGGTGAGATTAACTAGGATTCAGAGATTACATTGGATGAAATAATGGGAATTGGCGCATCTTTTGATGATTTTTTTTATCATGTTAACTTACCATGTAATTTTTAAGATTATGGACGTGAGTGTTATCCTTCGTTCTGTTATGAATAACTTCTTATTAAATTTCTAATCATGATCGGTTCAAATGTGCAGCTCTATCTGAGCAAGCTGCTAACCTACCAATGCCTGAAGGGGGTACAGAAAACCCTAATATTACAGAGACATTAGCGCAAGTGGAGATGAACCCCATAGAGCTTCCTCATACTCACCCTAAAAATCCTGTTGAGGCTAGGAAATACGGGGAGGATCCTTCTCAAGTTACTGATCTACCATTGGGTAAGGGATAACAATAATTGTGACTGTACTTAATTTGCAAGATATCCAATTAACTTTTGTTATCCTTTGAAACTAACCCAAGCTTTCAATTGATTATACAGGGCCATCAATTTCAGTGTCTAGATCTGGAGGTGAAGCCTCAGCCTCTGCCCCAACGAGAATTGAAGGTGAAGAAGAATAAGTCAGGGGGGAAGGAGAAGAATAAGGCACTTCTGTAAGTGAATTAATCCTAGATTATATTCCCTCATGTGACAGTGATGCTGAGTTGGATCCAGAAGTACAAAAGGCGCTCCAATTTCGATGACGCAAGTCATGGAAAAACAAATAGAAAATCCTATCTGAAGTGCCTCTTAAAGAGCTGTCATCAAATATTCCGCGACTGTCATCCCTATTTGTTATGTCGTGACTTGGTGGTTCTGGATATCAAAAGATCAATGACATAGTAAAACAAGTCATCTTAAGGAGGGAGTAAGAGCAAAAGTGTGGTGAAGATCTGACCAGGGTGAAGCTGTCAGCCAATATCAGTGAATTTGAGGCTGCAGTATTGTAACAACCAGAGTTTTTATGGGGATTATTATTTTTAATTTCATTGATGTCTTGTGTTGTAATCTACACCAAGATTATCTTGTGCTATACGCAACACCGTATTATCTTGCATTATATAAAACACTATTCTTGGATTGTGTTACACACAATTTCAAGTTCGTTTGATAGTAGTCTTTCTACGCAACATTGAGTGTATATATATATGTATATATTCAATGTATAAATGAAATATGGTTGGATTGTGTTATACAAAACAACGAAGGAGTCTTTCACAGCACGCAACCTTGACTTGGCTTACATTACACGCAATCGCGACCTTCCGCGATAACGTGTGTTGTACGCAATACCGAGTTTCACTAAAAAATGATATGCTATTAAAATATTATATAAACTAACTGTTTTAGATAGTAATACACACTTTTTTGAATTTTATAATTTTTATCATTCAAAATGGACATCATTTTTGGATTCAGAATATCGAAATTAGCCTAGGGTGATTTTTTGGTATTTTTCTGAAAACTTTCAATTTTTGATTAAATGTGAAAACACTGGGGTACTATTTAAAAACCGACTTTTTATTTAAATAATTATTTACTTTATTTAAATTTATTTTAGGTCATGATTGATACATAATACCTATATAAGTTCAATGAAATTAATTAGAGTCATTTTATAATAATTTTAGATATATAAAAATTTTATTGAACTTTTCACCGTCTTTTACCCACCTCCTAGGAGAATTTTAAAATTCACATAAAACATAATTTTCCACTTCTGTGAGGGGAATTTTGAAAATCTAAGAGGCACAGTTAATATCAAGGACTAAAATGTGGTTTAATGAGATGAAAATAATTTTTGGTGAACATTAACTTTTTACTTTTATTTACCACGGTTAAAAGTAAATAGGGTAATTAAAGGTAAAAATGATATTATTATTACCCTAACACATGTATGAATTCTATTAGATAAGTGTAATTCGACCAAAAAAACCTTAGGAATAAAATATGACCATTTAGGTCCACTTGGATTAGATTATGACATTTATTATTAATTTATTTAAAGAAGGGTTAAAATAGTTAAAATCAAAGTTTAATAACTAAATCATTTTTAATATAGGGTTATACGTAAGATAAATTCGACTAAAAAATTTCATTAGAAAGATAAAAATATTTCATAAATAATCGTATTTTATTTATAATTTTTATACATTAAATAATTTAATTTATTTATGACACAATGAGGATGCAGAAATTTTCTTATTAATGAAATATTAACACAATTGATGTTATAAATACCCAAATAAATGTAATTTGAGAATTTTTATGAATTAAACTAATTTTCTAGGTTAATATTACATGTTAGTATTGATTTAATTATGTTCGAACTAGTCATGATTTTATGATTTTTATAAAAATCAATTACCAAATAGTGTCAAAATTGACATAAAATAGTATTTAAAACAAATATTATATTCATAATTGTTATTTTATTCCAAAAAAAATATAATGTTCAGCCAAATGACATAGATAGAGATATATATATATATATATTAATAATGAACCACTTGGGGTTTGTTTGGCTTGTTATTGTGTGTTTATTAACCATATAGTGTAAGAAAACAAGAAGACACAGTAAAAGTCAAATTATTTAACATAGAGTTAAATCTAAATGATAAGGTAAAAATTGCAACCTAAAATTGTCTAAAATCTATTGGATGAGATAATTTCGATCCATACCCACTTTATCTTCTAAATAAATCAATTTGGAGCTATTATAAACCAAATATGACTTTATTATAAAATAATATTTTCAGTTTTTTCAAAGGTGCCCCTCTCCTCCCTTATAAAAAGGGCACCCCTTCGCTCTTATCTTCACACCCTTTTGAGCCTTGAAGCTCGGAAAACCCCTGACCATTTCTCTTATCCACTTCCCTATCAACAGTTTGGAGGTTCTGGTCTTTTCATGAGACCAACTCTACTTCCTTAAGATGAATCATAAAGGAGGTGCGTCAAAGAAGAGGTTATATCTTCTTCCGATTTTCTCAAGTTTCTTTCTTATTATACTTCTAATTCTTTAGTTGTATCATTATAAAGTAATAACATCAGTATTAATTATATTCTTATATGTCATTATAAATATGAAACAACCATATTTCACCTTTTATCCATCCTACAGAAAACAAAATCAACGCGCGTGTGTACGTACGGAATATCGTCTCCACGCCATGGTGTAATCTGTTTTCAACCACCACCTTACTTGGATGGGTATAATGGTGTAAATAAATAACTATATATGATTATTGTAATGTGATATTTATTTTTAAATATTATACATACACTTTAATACAATTCCACGATCATGGGAATGGTATCATCACTTGTGTGTACGTATGGACTACCGTCTCCACGATACGATGAGATTCATTCTCCATATTAACCATTCATGAATGATTATGAAGTATATATAATAGGTAATAATGAAATATATGACATAATAATGATACTGGATTTATGTTTATATATATTTATTTCATCTACTTAATTCCATTCAATTCAATAAGGAAACAAAAACAGTGTTCATGCGTACGTACGTCCTACCATCTCCATGAACGGTGTATTTCATTCCATTTATCAATCTATCATATATATATGTATATACTGAATATATATTATATATAAATCATGTTTTACATTCTAGAATTAGGTAAATCAGGATATAAGTAATAATATCAAGAATAACAAGTCCAAACACGTATGATAAATAAAACGATTTTACCCAAAACGCTGCTTTAACATGGAATTTACAAAAGAACGGGTTATATAAAGTAATAAGTGATCCATTTATGACATCATAACAGTGAATATGATTCTGTAATAAGTCAGTGAAATTATTTAAATCATTATACAAGAGGTTCGGATACGTATTAAGCTTATCAGACGTAAGGTAAGGGATAATTATTCCAATCTCATCCTTATCTGAGATTGTTTACTCGTCAGTATTTACTGGGGTTATGTTTATTATCCATGTCTATATGTTTTCATAAAATGTTTACTTTTATTACCTGTATGTTTAATTTCATTTTTACCCTTTTCTACTTTTACCACATCGTATGGAAGGAATCTTTTTTTTTACCATACGAGGTACTTTTTGAATTTTCTGACAAAAGAACGAGAAGAATGTTATTTTTTAACTTATACGGCGTGAACAGATTTTTACAGTTTAATAACGCCTCATTTTCATGAAGCTTACTCTACAAGATTGTATGACTATTTTCAACAAAATACTTTTATTTTAAAATTTAATGGAATTTTGTGGAAAAAAATTATTTTGAAGAAGAAAGGATATTTTCCTCAAGAATTCATTTCAAGTGTTTTATCAAAACCATTTTCAATCTAAGATGACATTATTTCATGTGTTTATGTTTCAAGTATAATTTCTCTATGATTTACATGGTTTCACTTTTCTTATTATGAAATATTCATTTGTTTTATATCGATTATGTGATGATGGGATGATGTTTATGAACCCCATTTTATTTTGTGGGTTATGATGAATGTTTTAAGTTTATTTTGTGGCATAAGTAAGAATGATTTCATTATGAGATGTGTGGGACCTATATCTCCCTTCAATTCATTGGGTAAAGATTTATATCTCATGAGATATACATGGCTGGAACTGTAAGTTAATCTAGTTCAGTGATACAAGACTAGAATGAGGAGTGAACTCAATTCAGAAAGGGACTTTGTCCACTAAGATGGTCTTGGCAGCAATGCGTTGGCTACTATGGAAATCATAACAGGCGTTGAATGGTTTCCACAATTACATGATTTATTCCCATGCTATTTTATCAAGATTTATGTTCCTTTATTATATATTCCTTATGTACTTCCAATATTTATGTCTTTGCTCAATATTTTGATGTTAGATTTTATGTTCAACCTTTTGCATTCAAATGTTTATGGATTGTTTTATGTTCTCTATGCTTACCCTTACTGAGCTTTTGAGCTCACCCTTTTTATGTTTTTTTCCCTAGGATATAAAGAAAGGTTTTAGGTAAGAAAACAAAAGGGGAAGATCTTTATGGGAGAAGTTGAAGATCTTTCACCACGATTAGAAGACTAAATTCCGAGTTTCCAAAGACACTAAACTATTACGGTACTTGTGTGTCTGTTTTCATTATGTATCAAATATTCCACAAAATTAATGTAATGTCCATGTACGTCAAGCTTTGGGTCTCTACAGTTGGTATCAAAGGAAAGGCTTAGTAAACATCTGGAAACTAGGATGCGATAACTTTAGTGAGATCCCTAGAGATATTTCTAAGGTATGTCTAGGGATGTCTCTAAGGTTTAGTATAACTATATGTTACAATCCTAAAATTATTTTGATGATCATGAATAACCTAGGGTGAACCTAAGGTGTCATGGATTAATGAATTTGTGATAAGTTAGACATCCCATAAGTAACATTTTATGATTATGTGGTTCTTCATTATTTTAATTGTTTCTTACACCATGGTATTTGGTTTTAGTCAATGGAGGGAACCAAAATGAATTGGGTCAACATTGAATCTAATGGAAAAATTGGTGACTATGAGAAAAGAAATTGTGTAATGCCCAGAAAGAATGATTTTGTGATTTTTCTGAATCAGTCATTGTGATATATGATTAACGAGGATAACTTTAGTGGTTTTCTCTATTCATCAAATACGAGGAAGATGGACTTTTATGCATGTTCGCATATTGAGGAGCATATATAAAGGAAGATTGAGATTTCTAAATAAGGAAAGAAGAACCTTGATGAATACATCAAATGGTGGGGAAGATGTTATCTGTGTGGAGAGAAGGGTCATAGGGTGACAGACTGTTATGGAGTTCAATGTCTTATCTGTGGAGAACATGGGAATTACCCAACTCAATGCCCTGACCTAAGAGGTTACTTCTAAATCAAGGAAGGACTTATTCCCTGACAATCATTTAAGATTATTGTTTGAAGTGTTTATGTATTGGTATTCAAGAATAATGTTGTTGAGGTATTTTTATGGTATATTGGAATACCTATATATTGGTCCATTGTGGTTTTCCATAAGAATATGGCACTGATAACCATGAAAAGTGATTGAAATATTTTTTTAAAGCAGATGATATGCATATAATTAAGGGATAAAGAGAAAATAATATGTTTGATAGTATTCATGAGCTCATTATTGTTATAAGGACTAAGTTATATCATGGTTTGAGTATAGAGAATTTTGGGATATTGGTATGTAGAAAGACTTAACTTTTGACAGCACTCATGTTTTCACTAAGGTTCAATGGGTATTCATTTTTCAAGAGAATACATGATTAAGTCCTTATAGTGTTTGGAATGTGACCAAAAAGACACATCTTATGATATATGGGGATCAACGATGGTATTAACATGCTTGTTATATGAACTATCTGCTAATCCTTTTCAATAAAATATGAGTATGGACAGTAGTATTTGGGATAAACCTAAATATTGGAATGGATTACGTTGGACATAAGTTAGTATTGTTTAAGGCTAGAACTTTTTCTATATTATTGATGGAAAGTTATAATAATGTAGTTTTTTGAAAAGGACAACCTGCAGGACGGGCGACAACCTGTCACGTCGGACAAGGCTGTGGGAATCGAACCCACAACCAAAGTGCGACAGGCCTTTATCACCTACCACTGGCCACCAGGATGTCCCTTGTTATTAGAAACTTTTTTTATTATATTATGCGGTATGATAGATGAAGTATAATTCCATTTTTTAGAATCATATATGATTATCCTCACCATTAATGGACTTATGTATATTTGATAACTTTTTCTATCCTTTTGTTTGAGATAGATGGAATGACCCATCATTCTATTGCATGATATGATAACACATCACAGAAGACAAATTCAACTTCATTTCTTTAAGAGATGATGTGGAAATTGTTCAAGGCACAAACAACAGTGAGATTGTACCAAAATCAAGTAAGTATTTCTTTTAATTATTGTTTAACTTTAGGGGAATGATCTTGAAAACAAAAAATGTTTTCCTAATGTCCTCATATCCGATGAATTATATGGTACCTTAAATCATCACAAATTTATGGATTTGTGATTGATGGCTATTTTATAGCCATGTTCACTACCACTATCCATCAGAACCTGATGGTTAGATTTCTCTTCCATATCCATATTTTCACCTATGTTGTCCTATGTGAAAACCCAATGCTGAGTTACTTTGGGTTACCGTTATGATTCTAACTTCCCTTTTTAAAATGAAGTTTTAGTATTCCTTTTTACGATGTGGGTTTCTATGAAATAAACTTTCAAGTAGTAAACCATTTATAACCCCGAAAAATTTCGAGGGTGAAATTAATTTTAAGGGGGGTAGAATGAAACAACCCGAGATTTTATGAGGGTTATTATTTTTAATTTCATTGATGTCTTATATTTTACGCTACACCAAGATTATCTTGTGCTATACACAACACTGTATTAGCTTGCAGTATACACAACACTATTATTGGATTGTGTTACACACAATTTCATATTCGTTTTATAGTAGCCATTCTACTCAACATTGAGTGTGTATATATATATGTATATATTCAAGGTATAAATGAAATATGGTTGGATTTTGTTATACAAAACAACAAAGGTGTCTTTCACAACACACAACCCTAACTTGGCTTACATTACATGCAATCGTGACCTTCCACGATAGAGTGTGTTGTACGCAATATCGAGTTTCAACAAACAAAGATATGCTATTTAAATATTATATAAACTAGACGTTATGAATAGTAATACCCACTTTTTGGAATTTTATAAATTTTATCATTCAAAATGGACTTCATTTTCGGATTCAGAATATCGAAACCATCCTACGGTGAAATTTTCGTGTTTTTCTGAAAACTTTCAATTTTTGATGAATAGTGAAAACACTGGGTTACTATTTAAAAACCGACTTTTTATTTAAATAATTATTTATTTTATTTAAATTTATTTTAGGGTTAAATTGATACATAATACCTATATAAGTTCATTGAAATTTATTATAATCATTTTATAATAATTTTAGATATATAAAAATTTTATTGAACTTTTCACTGTCTTTTACCCACCTCCTAGGAGAATTTGGAAATTCACATAAAACATAATTTTACCACTTTTGTGAGATGAATTTCAAAAATCTGAGAGACACGGTTAATATCAAGGACTAAAATTTTGTTCAAAGAGATGAAAATAATTTTTGGTGAATAGTAACTTTTTACTTTTATTTACAACGGTTAAAAGTATATTGGGTAATTAAGGGTAAAAATTATATTATTATTACCCTAACACATGTCCTAATTCTATTGGATAAGTGTAATTAGGCTAAAAACAACCATATGAATAAAATATGACCATTTAGGTCAACTAGGATTAGATTAGGACATTTATTATTAATTTATTTTAAGAAGGGTTAAAATAGTTAAAATCAAAGTTTAATAACTAAATAATGTTTAATATAGGGTTATACATTAGATAAATTCGACTATAAATATTCATTAGAAAGATAAAAATATTTCCTAAATAATTTTATTTTATTTATAATTTTTATACATTAAATAATTTAATTTATTTATGACAAAAAGATGATGCGGTAATTATCTTATTAATGAAATATTAACATAATTGATGTTATAAATACCCAAATAAATGTAATTTGAGACTTTTTATGAATTACATTAATTTTCTAGATTAATATGACATGTTAGTATTGATTTAATTAACTTTTTTTGAACTAATCATGCTGTTATGATTTTTAAAAAAATCATTTACCAAATAGAGTCAAAAGTGACATAAAATAGTTTTTAAAATAAATATTATATTATTAATTGTTATTTTATTCATAAAAAATCAAAGGTTCGACCAAATTACTCCGATAATGATATATATATTAATAATGAATCACTTGGGGTTCTTTTGTCTTGTTATTGTAAGTATATTCACCATATAGTGTTAGAAAACAAGAAGACACGGTAAAAGGTAAATTATTTAACTTATAGTTAAATCTAAATTATAAGGTTAAAATTGTAACCTAAACTTTTCAAAAATCTATTGGTTGAGATAATTTCGACCCATCCCCACTTTATCTTCTAAATAAATCAATTTGGAGCTATTATAAACTTAATATGGATTTATTATAAAATAATCTTTTAAGTTTTTCCAAAGGTACCCCTCTCCTCCCTTATAAAAAGGGCACCCCAGCCATCTTATCTTCACACACTTTTTAGCCTTGAAGCTCGGCCAACCCCTACCCATTTCTCTTATCCACTTCCCTAGAAACATTCTGGAGGTTCTGGGCTTCTCGAAAGACCTATTATACTTCCTTAAGAGGAATCTTAAAGGAGGTGCATCGAAGAAGAGGTAATCTCTTCTTCCGATTTTCTCAAGTTTCTTTATTCTTCTAATTATTCTTATTTAGCTGTATAATTATAAAAAATTAACATCAGTATTACTTATATACTTATATGTCATTATAAATATGAAACAACCCTATTTCACCTTCTATCCATCCTGCGAAAAACGAAATCACCGCGCGTGCGTACGTACGGAATACCGTCTCCACGCCGTGTTGTAATCTGTTTTCGACCACCACCTTACTTGGATGGATATAATGATGTAAATAAATAACTATATATGATTATTGTAATGTGATATTAATTCTTAAATATTATACATACAATTTAATACAATTCCACGATCATGGGAATGGTATCATCACTCGTGCGTACGTATGGACTACTGTCTCCACGACGCGATTAGATTCATTCTCCATGTTAACCATTCATGAATGATTATAAAGTATATATAATTAGTAATCATGAAATATATGAAATAATAATGATACTGGATTTATGTGTATATATATGTATGCTATTTACTTAATTCCATTCAATTCAATAAGGAAACAAAAACAGTGTTCATGAGTACGTACGGCCTACCGTCTCCATGAACGGTGTATTTCATTCCATTTATTGATCTATCATATATATATATATATATACTGAATATATATTATATATAAATCATTTTATACATTCATGAATTAAGTAAATTAGGATATATGTAATAATATCAAGAACAAAAAGTCCAAGCATATACGATAAATAAAACGATTTTACCCAAAACGGTACTTTAACATGGAATTTACAAACGAACAGGTAATATAAAGTCATAGGTGAACCATTTATGACATCATAACAATGAATATGATTCTGTAATAAGTCAATGAAATTATTTAAATCATTATATAGGAGTTTTGGATATGTACGAAGCATATTGGACCTAAGGTAAGGGATAATTATTCCAATCTCATCTTTATCTGAGATTGTTTACTCATAAGTATTTACTAGGGTTATGTTTATTATCCATGTCCATATGTTTTCATAAAATGTTTACTTTTATTCCATGTATGTTTAATTTCATTTTTACCCTTTTCTACTTTTACCAAATTGTATGAATGGAATCTTTCTTTTGTTTACCATACGACGTACTTTTTAACTTTTCAATCAAAAGTACGAGAAGAATGTTATTCTTTAAATTATACGGCGTGAAAAAAAAATTACGATTTCATAACACCTCATTTTCATGAATCTTACTCTACAAGATTTTATGACTATTTTCAAAAAAAACTTTTCTTTTAAAATATCATGGAATTATGTGAAAAAAAATTATTTTGAAGAAGAAAGGATATTTTCCTCAAGAATTCATTTCGAGTGTTTTATCAAAACCATTTTCCATCTAAGATGACATTATTTCATGTGTGTATGTTTCAAGTATAATGTCTCTATGGTTTACATGGTTTCACTTTTCTTATGATGAAATATCCATTTGTTTTATATGGATTATGTGATGATGGAATGACATTTATGAAACCCATTTTATTTTTTGGGTTATGATGATTGTTTTAAGTTTATTTTGTGGCACAAGTAAGAATGATTTCATTATGATATGGGTAGTACATATATCTCCCTCCAATTCATTGGGTAAATATTTATATCTCATGAGATAGACATGGCTGGAATGGTAAGTTAATCTGATTCAATGATTCAGGACTGGAACGAGGAGTGAACTCGATTCAGAAAGGGACTTTGTCCACAAAGATGGTCTTGGCAGCAATGCCTTGAATACTTTGGAAATCATAACAAGTGCTGAATGGTTGCCACAATTACATGATTTATTCCCATGCTATTTTATCAATATTGATGTCCCTTTATGATATATGCCTTACGTACTTCCAAGATTTATGTCTTTGCTCAAGATTTTGATGTTTAGATTTTAGGTTCAAGTTTTTGCATTCAAATGTTTATGGAATGTTTTATGTTCTCTATGCTAACCCTTAATGAGCATTTGATCTCACCCTTTTTATGTTTTCTTTTCTTCAGGATATAAAGAAAGGTTTTATGTAATAAAACAAAAGGGGAAGATCTTTATGGGAGAAGTTGAAGATCTTTCACCACGACTAGATGATTAAATTCCGATTTTCCAAGGAAAATACACTATTATGGTCCTTGTGTGTATGTTTTCATTATGTATCAAGTATTCCGCAAAAGTAATGTGATGTCCATGTACGTCAAGATTTGGGTCTCTACAGGTATCTCAAGCTGAGGCGGACTTTGCTGCCAAGATGAAGGAGCTAAAGCATAAGATCAAAGATAAAGTTGTCTAGCAGATGCACCTTCAGCAACAATTAGATGTTGTTACTGGGGAACCTGACTAACTCAATAATTCATTGGAGGGAGCTCAGGAAAATGGGATGAAAGACATCACAGATTCCAAGAAATCACTCCATCAGTCTGAAAGGAGTGATGTTGGTCGAGTGCATGAGCTTCAAGTGGCTGCTGATGAAGCTCGGGATGCTATATATCAAGTGAAGACTTATGTTGACAGCCTTTTGTAATTCTGGGAAAAGTGAAGAGAATCTAGTCTGTGGAGGTCCTTCTAATTCATGTGCATCAATTGAAAAAAATGCTTTCATTTTCAATCATATGTGCACGCATTTTCTCACTACCTAATTTAAATTTTTACCTAATCCAAAGGGCCTAGTAAGCATAGTTTTGACTTTTGCTAGGATTATTAAAAATATCCCTACAAACTATGGAACTTTTTAATTTCTCAATATTACCTAAAATCATACAAAAAGTATGTTTAGTGAGCTGGGACTTGACTTTTATTCAATGTTCCCATGTATTTTGTGGTCAGTTTAAAGTCATGCCCGTCGGACATAAAAAGGCTAATGTTTAATGTCGAAATAGCTTTGACTGAATGGGTTATAAATGACTCAATTCCTTGACAACTTATCTAAAAACATTTTACCACACTCAAGTATGAAGGAAAACATGTAAACTATGAATTAAGAAATTTTGAATTTGAGGAATGATATGAAAAAGGGATAAAAGGAATTAGAAGAAGTAGTTCACAAGAATGAAGTTACCATTATTTAACAAACCCGTTATGGGGTTGAATTATGTAGGGCCGCCTAAGGGAATTGGCTGTATATTCAAATAATAGTATCTTTTGTCTGACAAGTCTGTTATGTATACTACTTATACAAGGCCGCCTAAGGGCACGTGCTGCATAGTCAAGTAAAAATAACTCTCAGAAATTTACTTTTATACTAATAAAAAGCCAGTGGAAGTTTATAGAGATTCAAATTTTCCAAATCATAGATTTTCCTATATGGAGAGAGGTACTTGAATATGGAGAAGATTTTTCCTAGCAAGACCATCTAAGAACTGGATGAATGTCACTCCTATGAAGGTTTGACCCAAGCGTAGGGAAGAGAAATATAAACCATAGACTTGAATACCTTCAGATCATGAAAAAGAACATGGGGAGAATATGTTAAGGATGACTATTTTCTTCAGATCCTTACATATTGTCGTTAAAGAAATAAAGGACAAAAGAGGGTTTCTTTCCAAGAATGAAGTTGCCATTAATTAACGAAACCGTTAGGTGGTTGAATTATGTAGGGCCGCCTATGGGCCTTGGCTGCATAGTCAAATAATAGTATCTTTTGGATGACAAGTCCATTATGTAGACTTTTTATGCAAGGCTGCCTAAGGGCACGTGCTGCATAGTCAGGTAAAAGAACTCTCAGAACTTTACTTTTTTTGAATTGAAGTCGAGAAAAGGGTTATGAAGATCTGAAAATATTTAAGCATAGTATTATGACACATAAAAATGGGTATTGTCCAATGTATGTAGAGATACACAGATCAATGCTAACCATATTCATGTAGTGGATGGGTATTGAATTAAAATGTTGGAATTCACTACATATCCCATAAGGATGGGAATCAAGCCATACATAGTTCTTAAAATACAGATTAACGTCGTGTGGGACGAAAGTGTAAGAGATCATAGTTTAGGGTCATATAACTTGGACTATTATAATGAATTGATTGTGTGTGTTTTCACAAGGACTTCTCAGCTAGGGGACTGAAAGTGGAATTTGGGGTTAGTCCCAAAGTCTTGGGGCTGGATTCGAGGGATGAACAAATGTTCCTACGTATCCCATAAGTATGGGAATCAAGCCGCACGTAGTTCTAGAAATACCCTTTGTATAAATTTGGTTTGCACAAGTGAAGGGTGAAAAAGGGGACTTTAGTGCAATGATGGTTTGACCCAAAATAAAAGGTTTAGGAATTATCATGTATGCACATAGTCTTTGAAATATAACATTATTTGATATCAATGTAAATAATGATTCCCTCTTGGGTAAGTGTATCAATGAATGTTGTAGTTTATTTTCATACAGGACAAAAGTGTTGTACAGTTTAATGTCATATAGCAAGGACAAAGATGAACCAATGTGAAGAGATTGGTTTTGGGCTTGAACCTTGGGAGGTTGCCTACGTACCCAGCCTGGAAGGAAAGGATCAAAGTCCGAGTAGTTCAATTAAAGAATGAATTAGTGATCAAGTTGTTCTTAGAGACAACAACCTAAAAAATGGTGTTGGGACTTACGCATGGTTAGCAGCGCAGATAGGGTGTTATGGTTGCAGTTTGCTATAAGCTCACGTGATTCATACTCTTTGTGAGATACAAGAGGTGGCAACAACCTTAACGATGCTCAGCTTAATGTCATGTACAACATAGAAGGGACTATGCAATTTAAAGTCTTGCAGTTAGGACTATAGGTGCTACACAGTTTAGTGTCATGTAGCAGGGACAAAATACAGTTTAACGTCATGTAGGATATATTAAGAGACTTCTGTACAGTTTAGCATCATGTAGTTAGGATGATGGGGACAATATATTTTAATGTCATGTTGGACAAAAAGGGGACTGTGCAGTTTAATGTCATGCAGTAAGGACAAAAGAGGACACAGTTTAACGTCATGTTGGACGTATTAGATACTTTTTCATAGTTTAACGTCATGTTGGACGAAAAAGGGACGATACAGTTTAGCGTCATGTTGGACGATGGTGCAAATAGTTTAAGGTCATATGCATGGACCATAACTGTATTGTTTAACATCATATAGGACGATGAAAGGGACACAGTTTAACATCATGTTGGACAAAAGTTTGAATAGTTTAAGATCATATGCATGGACTAAAGATGATCATGTAGTCTAATGTCTTGTTGGACGAGAGAAGTGTCAATAGTTTAAAGTCGTATTCATGGACCCTTGGTGTATATTGTGTTCATACAAAATATTTCTTCATAAATATGGCATTGGTTGGAGTAGTGATGAGTTCTCCATCCATTGAGATTAAAGAATAAGCTCTATTGGAGTAGACCTTATGTATTGAATAGGTTCCTTCCCATTTTGGCTCAAGATTGGGAGGTTTCTTTCCTGGTATCATTGGAGTTATGAGAACTAATACCAACTCTCCCTGAACGAATGAACGAAGATGAACTTTTTTATTAAAAGCTCGTGGTATTCGATTCTGATAGACTTCCATGTGGTGCAGGGTTCACAATATTTTCTCATCTAACCATTACAATTCATCCAATCACTTTTGATATTGTTCATCTATAGATTACTGATCACAAATGGCTACTCTAAGCGAGGGTAGTTGAACCTCAATTGTCAATACTTCTTCCGTTCCATATACCAATGAATATGGAGTTGACCGCGTTGCAGTGCGGGTGGTGGTTCGATAAGCCCATAAAGCATGAAAGAGATTATTAGTACATGACTTCTTATCTTTATCCACCATCTTTTGCAGTATATTTGAAAGAGTCTTGTTGAAATATTCTATCTGGACATTGGCAGCTTCATGATACTGAGATGATTGGTTGGATTTGACGTTGTATTCTTGATACAGCTTCCTCACCTTGGATAAACAGAAGTTTGTGCCATTGTCCATCAATATGGTATGAGGGACACCAAATCTAGTAATGATGTTAGACTTGATGAATCTATCAATGCATTTAGAACAGACTTATTTGAGGGGTATTTCCTCTGCCATTTGGAAAATAAGTTAGTAGCAGTAAGAATATACTTCAACTACTTGGTTATAGCCAAAGGATAAGGTCTCACCACATCAATTCCCCATGTGGAAAACGGCCACGAGTATTTAGTTGTATGAAGCACCTCTGGGGGATGATGAATGATGTTGTCATGTACATGGAATGAATGACACTTCTTTGTGAAATCAACACAATCTTGTATCATTGAAGGCCAAAAGTACCCAAGCCTTCGAATTTGATCAAACAGTCTATGTCTAGACTAGTGGGCACCACAGAATCCTGCATGTACTTCTTTCATGAAAGCCATTTTCTCTTCACCATCATTGCATCTGAAGAGAACTCCATCAAAACCCCTTTTGTAGAGAACTTTCTATAAGTGATCTGGGCTATCATAATGAGTGAAATTGACCACACGTCTCCGGACTTGTTCTTTCCCTTCTCTATCATGTGGAAGTGTTCCATTTTGAAGGTATTCCTTGATAGGTGTCATCCATCCTGTAGTATGACCATAGGGTTCATAGATGGGACTAATTTCATTGATTTAATCTGTTCTGGCTTGAACATAAGGTGAAATTATACGATGGTGGGAAATACTGATGGTTGTCTCGTCCAGATTTGAATCTACCAGAGGTGTGGCTATATTAGCCAGTGAATCATCTTGGGCATTTTTTGATCTTGGGACATAAGAAAATGTCTGTTCTATTGGAAATTTCTCCATTAACGCTCTCATGTAATCATATAAAGGGATTATTTCTTCTTTTCTGATTACATAATCCCCATTGACTTGTCTGATTACCACGTCTGAATCACCTTTCACATTTAAGTGCTTCACTTGTTCTTGAAGCTCCAACTCCAATCCTGTAATAAGAGCTTGGTATTCTGCTTCATTATTTGTACCACCTCCCAATAATGAGAAAGAATAAGGTAGCAATGCCTTTTCTGGGGAAATGAGTACAACTCCTAACCCAACTTTGTTGAACTTAGGATCTTCAATTTTCCTCCCTGTTGGACTTGTGGAGGTAGCATCGAAGTACATTTCCCATGATTGAAGACTTTCTTGAATAGATAAGACTTCCTCATCAGGGATTTCAATATCTGATGATGTGTCTTCTACTGAATGGTGTTCAATAAGGAAATCAGCCAGATCTTGCCCCTTTATTGCCTTTTGAGGCACATATTGAATATCAAATTGCTGCAAAATAACTTCCCACCTTTCCATACGTCCTGTAAGCATTGGACGACTACGGATGAAATTGAGAGGGTTTTGGCGAGATACCAACTGGGCCTAGTGATGTTGTAGGTAGTGTCTCAACTTTTTTACTGCAAAGATTAATGCTAGGCACCACTTCTCAATATTTGATTATCGGGTTTCTGCCTCAAGCATAGTCCGACTGAGATAGTAGAGGATATTTTAATTCCCAGCATCATTCTTCTAAGAAAGAAAGGCATCCAATGATCGCTCTAAAGTTGTCACATAGAGGATAAGTGGCCTCCCTTCAAAAGGTTTCATTAACATCGGTGGACTCAAGAGATACTTCTTGAGAATATTGAATGTGTCTTGACATTATTCAGTCCATTGGTAAGTGACTCCCTTCTTCATCAATTTGGTGAAGGGTAAACTTTTGCCTACCAAATTGGTGATGAAACGCCAAATATAGGCTAAGTGTCCTTGAAGTCCTCTCAATTATTTTAAATATTGAGTAGGTGACATACCAAGGATTGACTTTGTCTTCTCAAGATCGACTTTGATACCACGATGGAATACAAAAAATCCGGGAAATTTCCCTAAAGTTACCCCAAAAGAACATTTTAAGGGGTTCATCTTCAAATTATGTTGTCGAAGTTTGTGGAATATGATTTCTAAATCAGCCAAGTGATTATAATGTTGTTTGTATTTAACCACTAAATCATCCATATAACATTCAACAAACTTCCCTAAAAAGGGTTTGACGATATGATGCATGTCACATTGATATGTTGCACCTGCATTCTTTAGGCCAAAGGGAATTACCTGATAGTAGAACACACATTAAGGGGCCCTGAAGGCTGTAGATTCTTCATCTTCTAGAGCCATTCGAATTTGATTATATCTGTAATATCCATCCATGAAGTAAATTCCTTCATAGCCAGCTATTGCATCAATTAAGAGTTCTGTAATCGGTAATGGGAAATCATCCTTAGGACATTTTCAATTAAGATCTCCAAAATAAATGAAAACTATAATTTTCCCATTCTTCTTTTTCACTGGGACAATATTAGTAAACCATTTGGGATATTGAACTTTTCTAACGAAGTTAGCTTTGATAAGTTTATCCACTTCAGCCTCAATTTTAGAAGCATAGGTTGGGTGTGTTCTTCTAGCAGCTTGTTTGAATCCTCAATGTTCTTCTGGAAAACCCAATCGATGAGTGGAAACATCAGGATCAAGCCCTGGCATTTCTGTATAGTTCCAAGCAAATATATCTCGATTTTTCTTTGAAAATAAAATATACATCTATTGCTCTTCAAGAGTCATGGCTGCACTAATTAAAGTGGGGCATGGATCTTCTTTTGTACCTAGGTTTATTTCTCTGAGTTCATCCATGGTGGTAGAGATACCCTCTTCAAATGATGGAGGATCATCCCTGAGATCGTCCTCTTCTTCTTCAATATGTTTTATTTCTTATGTTTTTTATTGCATAGTAGATGATGAGGTATAATTTTCATGATCAGAAGAGACATTAAAATTTTCACATCTTGAAATAGAAGCTTCCATTTTTGACCCGATTGATGATGAAAGGTCTTTTGGGTAATAAAGAGGATATGATGGATTGAAAATCGACATCATCGTTTACCTCTGACATTTCTATAACTTGATCTAACCTTGTTGGCGAATTATAGACTTACTGAATTTCAGGGCATGAAATGAAGACATACCCATTTGATCTTTCATCATTGCTTGGTGGATCACCACTTTCTCCCATGTTGTCTGGATTGATTCCCGTATTTAACATTATGGAAGTTTCCATAAGAGTATTTTTATTTGAGTTTATCCTATCAATTTGACTGATAGGCAACAAATAATCTGTACTCACGTGTGTAAATGGGTTTACTGGAATCCTTTCGAAACCATATGGAGCATTAACTTTGGTAATCTCCCTTGTTGTGGATTTCTCCTTTCCCTTCATGTGATAAAATTACACCTCAATGTATTGAGATTAACATGTCTTGAATAGGGATTTATCACCATACAATGTCCCAATTTGACCATGGAAACAATATTTGAGACATTGATGGTATGATGAAGGGATATCCGCATATTGATGTTGCCAGGGTCTACCAAGAAAGATGTTGAAGACTGAGTCTTCATCAACAACCATGAAATCTGAATTGGATACAAGATCTCCAAACTGAGTTCTGAGTTTAATCTCACCTAGTTGTTCTTGTTCATTTTTATCATATCCTTGTAACATCAAAGTAGAAGGAGATAAATCAGATTTTGAGAGACCCAATAGACGAAGTGTACGAATGGGGATGAGGTTGACTCCTAAACCATTATCAATGAAAACTCTTCAGAAGTCTACACCGTTGACCTTGACAGATAAGTACAAAGGTCTAATCTGTCCATGAACGACATCATCTTCATCTTCATCTGTGAAAGATATCACTGCATGGTATTCTACAAGATTATTCTCTGCATGGTAGACTTCAACTGCAGTAATTTCAGTTTCAAACTCCTGAGGACTTCACAAAGCCTCGATGAGTGCCTCTTGAAGACCCTTCGATAAATTCAATGAATCAGGAATTGATAACTTGGATGGTATTTGGGACAAGTGTTTCAATACATCATACTTTTGATCCAAAGTTATGTGTTTCCCAAAAGGAACATGTAGTTTCGAAGGTGCCTTAGAAGTTGATGCTTTGTAAGTAGATGCATCTTCCACCGGGACAGGAGTTGGTAATACTATTGGAATTGGAAGATTAGACTGATTAGGTCTATTTACTTTCTGAGAGGAAGAAGATGGAACCTTCAACCGATCTTCCAGAATAATTGTGCCAGGAGTCAGTCTGCCTTGTGTGGAAGAACTTTCTTGTTCTTGTTGAGCTTGTTGAAGGGCTCTGCCATGATTTTCTGCCATATACACAGTTCTAACAGGGGTAGAATTAGAATAGTGGCCTCTGAAAGATCCATGTCTTCCCCTGCATCCTGAGCCTCTGGAACTTCTTCTGATTCCTCTATTTGCTCAGGGAACTCGGGCTCATCAAAATCGAAACTGTGACTTTCATATGGATCGGTTAATTGAATCATATTAACAGAACTGAAAATCAACTCTTCATTCGATTATGACTCTGCCTGATTAGCCTAGTTAGGCTTTTTCTTTTGGTGGGGCAGTGCCTGTGGCTTTGAAGTAGAAGGCCTGAAATCATCCAGAGTCAAAGACAACTTAGGCTTTGAAACATACTCATGTTCTTCTGATTCTTCTTCTTTCTTGGAATTATGTCGTTTCTTTGAGGATTTTCCCTCTGATGAAGAGGGTTTTTCTGCGGCATTCATGACAGAAGGTACAATTGGTTTCTTCAATTGTGTTCGCAAAATTGCATGAGTTCGGTTGATCATTATTCTAACCATCCAATCATCATAGTTTTGTGCATTTTTGTTCTTGACTTCTTCCCACTCGCCTTCCTCCTCTGGATCTGTAGTAGTAACACATGATACTAGAGCTGAAGAACCTTTCAGTTTGACTTGTCCCAAGTTGACCATTTTTTGCAGGAGGTCCATGAAAACAAAACACTCCTAAATGGGATGCCCCAAAATTTGATGAAATAGGAAATAGTTGGGATGGTCTTCATCTCCTTCCTTGTTTGGCCTCTTGGGCCTTGGCAGTTGAACCAAATTATTTTCTAGAGCTAAAATGAAGTAACCAAGAACTTTTTCATTTTGGAAAGAATAAATTATTCCCTTTAAATCCTCAAAATTGTTTTTGTCTTTGATCTCTTTGATCATCTTGATGAAACGGCCTATGTTGCTGACACTGAGGAGGTGGAGCCCTTTAAGAAGGTGATGGTTTTGAAGTAGAATCAAGTACATGTGCTTGTTTAAGCATAACTGTAGCAGTCTCTGCTTTACCCATTCTCCTTCCTGGAACTGATGGAATTACACGAGCTTTATCCTTAGCCTCCATAAGAAAATCTTCAGTCTGTTGAGTGATTTAAGTAAGGTATCAAAACCCTCCTTTGTATTTCACAGGAATCAGCGGTGTGCGCAACTCGTCACGTAAATTCTCCACATAGATTGGCAACAATTGCACTTGAGGGAGTGCTAAGATTGTGGAATATGTTGATCCCTTCTAGGGAGAAATGAAATCTGAAACCCTTTCATTCTCCCTTTTCTTACAGTTTGTAAGATAAAAAACTGTTGTCTTTGGCAACATTGAGTTGAAATGAAGAAGGAATTTTTGGCAAAGATCTTCTCATCCAGTAATTGACCGGGATTGCAAGCTTTTGTACCAGACAAAAGCAGGCCCTTGTAATGACTGTACAAAACACCTGAGCTTAACTGCTTCCTATTGCTAAGGGGTTCCTGTCATAGGATCGCAACAAGAAACAAAATGTGTTAAATGTTTCTCTGGGTCTCCCAAACCGTTAAAGATTGGGAATGTGGTACTTGCAAAATTTGATGGGGGAGGAATGGCATCAACCCATTCAGGGTAAGCTCTATTTTCTAGTTGAATTTGAGAATGATTTCCCTCCATAGCTACCAACCGAGCTATTAATGACTCAATAGTAGTTATTAACTTTTTAAAAACATCCAGTTGATCTTGGACCTGAACAGGTGAAATGACTGGATCTTGGACAAATATGGGGGCTGGTGCTGCAACTGATGGCAGCACTGCCAACTCTTGTTGCACTTGACCCGTAGGATTAGTCCTGTGAGGTTGTACTGATAGAAAATAATATTCTTCATCCATCTTAGTATCCACAACAAATTCATTTGACTGACTGACTCCAACACTCTTAGGAGGAAAACTACCCTGTTGTAGTTATGCATGCATCCTCCTTAATTCCTTCATTTCTTCCTCTTGTTGTGAAAATCTTTTCTCTATTGAGAGCGAATGGAATTCTCCAGAGGAAGCTTATGTAACCTGATTCTTTCATTTCCCCTTATTGGACACCTTTCGGAAAGGGCGAAGTGGGTTACTTGAAGGATTAACTAGGTTCTGAGTAATCCTTTGATTTTTTGTACGCACACCTTCTTCATTTGTGTATGTGCATACAACATCTTGAGTAGGAACCTCTTCATATGATCACTCTGAGTGAGCCTCATCTGGTGGATCAGAAACTATGGCATTGATGACATTGATTGATACATAACACATTTTATCCCTTCATTCGGCATTTCTTCGATATTTTCCTCTTCAATTTCCTTGATGAGACATTGCCTTTTGTTGATTTGATCCCTTAGGAACTTCTTGAAGAACCGTAATTTGGAGGGAATCTCCTAATAATTTGGATTTTCGTTCCTCTTGATTCTTCTTCCCCAATAGAGAGAATATTGACTTTATCTAAGGGAGCGATTGAGGATTTGAAAAAGTCCCCAGTCTGGTGGACTGGTGTTGTTCCTGCTCAACTCCTCGAATCCTATTTGTTGATTCTGAGGGTTGGGTTAAAAGAGTCCCCAGTCTGGAAAGCTGGGGTGGTTCTTGACATGTTGTATCTGATAATTTCTTGAAATCTCTCTTGATCTTGTGGATTTTAGTCCGGGAATTAGATGGATGCATCAACCTGCATCCACTTTTATCACCTGGCTCAAAAGACTGTTGGATGATTTCTGACACTTCGGTCACTTGATGATGTGATTGCTCCAAATGAGAGGCATGTTCAATATTATCGTTTTCTTGATGTAGGAGTAATTCAACAACTTTTTCTCTGAATGATTGATTTTTTGAGGAACTAGTTGAGGCATGATATTGGGCAAGCTTTTGATTACAAACAAAACCCATTGACTGTGGCCGGCAATGGGAAATAACATTGAATGATACCATTTTCGACGGGATTTGCTGACTGGAGAGTATAGTGAAATGTAGTGCTCCATAAACAACCCATCCCCTAATATGAATACCAGATGGGGCATTGGAAATTAACTGGCACAATCTTCTTAGTGTGCCAAGGCATGAACGTTGAAGGCTCTCTACTACTTTTCAGCCTTCGTGTTTCAAGAAACTGGAGAGATGCCAAATCAATTTGGCATTGTAACCCTTCTATTATCTTGACATGATTTTCATATTCATCATAAGATAATATTTTCTTTTTCATCTAACAAAGATTTTTCCATATGTTGAGACAAATATCATGAATTCTATCTTCTGTCATCATTTCTGGAATGTCATACTGATAATCAGCCAAAGGCCAAAACATAACTGCCACTTCAGCTTTTGTCAAATGTTTTCTCATATTTATTGCTTTCTCTTTATCATTCAATGAATATTCTTCTACTTGATTAGACCAGAGCTGGTGCTTCCTTGTTGCTTCATCAGATTCAACAAGATGGGTAGAGAAATCACTAATCAAACTAGAAGATGCATGACTTAATGGTGGTTTGGAGAATTACCTATTCCCTGGGCTATTTTCTGATTGACAAAGTATTTCACCTGCTGATGGTAAAGCATCAGACATAACTGGCTTCACATTTGTAAGTCCCTCAAGATAAGAGGGCTTTCTCGTCACTGCATTGTCTTCTGAAGAATTTTCCATACTATGTGAATTACTACTGTGGAGAGGACTTTTGCAGCTAAATTCATCATCATGGGGAGGGCCACCATGGTGGGTTACAGAAAAAGATGAAACATTTTTCTCCTTGGTGTTCTGACTACACAGAAGGTTCCTGTGGCTCTCATCTGATGATTAAACTTCAAGATCAACCGAATTGTAATGAAGCAGGCCTTCATGAGGAAGTATCTGATGCAGACCTTCGGAATTTATGTTCCCACAATTGGGAACTGAGAGATTAGAATCTTGGGTTGGAACAGATAGTTGTCTGAGTGCATCAAGAACTACAGCATCGAGTAAGGCCTTATTATAGATTGGAACTTGATTTCTTGACTGTGCTGGGTGGGTCTTCTTCTTAGACGCCTTCATACTCAATTTGGCAGGTGTATGTGCCTGGTTAAGAGAAATGATCTGGTTAGGATGATTATCTCCGCTCAAAACAGGTGTATGTGGCTGACTTTATTGTTTGTATGATATGGGGGAATACGCCCCACAACCCTCTTGGACAAGAACTAATGTGTGTATATGTTCTAGAGTGAACTGTTGATGTGTTACTCCACTAGTAGGGATAGATTTATGTATCTTTCCTTGAGATGTTGCTGAAGTTGTTATAATATCCTGGCGGGCATCCAGAATATGAGCAAGGATTTGCTTCTGCTCTTTCACCATTGATAGAATATTCTTGGTGACTTCAGCTTCCGTAATGGGAATATATGTCCATTCTGTTCTTGGTGTAGGTGTATGCGCCTGCTCCAGTCCTCCTTTTCTTGTTAGTGAATTCTGATAGTACTCATGTGTGGGGGAAAAGAGCTGAGTCGGCCTCCTATTTGTCACCGGAGCTTTCCGACTGACTTCTCTGAATGCTACCAAATGAGACTGTTGGTAGGCTTGATCAATTCTAGCAGGTGTATGTGCATGCTGATTGCACTCCGCCGATCATGGTTGATGAGCCTCCTTCAACACTGACAGACGAGGCTGCTGGCAGGATTGATGAGTGTAAGCAGGTGTATGTGTATGCTTACCAGTTGTCAACACATTGGGTTAGCGGGCTTCATCGTATGTAGTCAGACAATCATGTTGAATACATGATGATTTATAAACAGGTGTATATTCCTATCTATAATACTCCACCGGAATTTCCTGGTGGGATTTGTGTGATGCTGCATGACGAGTCTGCTGAACAGCTGAATTAAAATGGACGGGTGTGTGTGTTCACTCGTTGCTTGCAACCAAGTTAGGTTGGTGGAATTCTCTGAAAACGGCAGAGATAAGAACCTAATCATTGTTAACCGGTTGTCACCCCTGGGGGTTCGTCTTGCTTTCCCGGGTTCGAGGAACTTGAGCCGAACGCCTGGAGACAACACCCACATCATGTTGAGGGTGCACTGCCTCAAGAGTCTGGTGGAGATTGTTGATGGGATCCCTCGATAATGACTCTGGTTTCCTTGAATTAAGGCCTTGAGAAACTTTCTCATTCACCTCCTCAGAATATGGGAGTGAATGGTTGTTGTGGTCCGGGGATAACGACCTGAAACGGTTGGCGACGGTGGTTAGCACTGCCTGCTTCATGATCACTGGTCATCACTGTCCGGATGAACGGGGTGAATTATTCACTTAGAGGGCGTGTTGAGAAGCCTCCAGAGTTGGAATGGTATCATGTTTTCTGTACTCCTTAACCAACGCATTCGATACCCAGCGTTGAAGACGCTGAGTAGGTGATGTCGCCCTCAGAGCGGATAACGATCTAACAGGAGTAGCAGCAGATGCATTCACAACAGAGGTTTTCACAGCAAAGGTATTTACAGGTTTGAATTTAAGAGAATCCATTCTTGTAATGCAGAATATCTTGGAAAAGAGTGCATGTTTGATATAAAAAACATAATGAAGATAAGTTCGGTAACTACATATTTTGGATGATCACATATGTTATTGATTGCTTTGTTGGCCCTTTCATTGAGATTAAATAGGGGCCTAACAAATAGGAAAAACATCACTTTAACTTGGTTAAGCATTCACATCGAGTTCACCATTTTTTGTTTCCTCTGGAATTGGGGATGAACTCATTGATTAAAGGTTGAAACAATCCAATCGGTTTCTAACAAGTTTGTTCGTAGAACTGAAAACATCCAATGATTCCATATCCATTTAGACCTACATTCCAAAGGTAGGCGCTCATTATTTGTGTACTGATGAGGTTTAGGAATTTGCCTTGGTTGAGAGGATGGGAGGTTGGACTCATCACACCTTTTTAGGGGAATTATTGTCTACTCTAGGATTGTCTTTATAGATTTAAGTTATGATCCTGAATCCTTATTACGTTACCAACTATAAAATGAGGCTTCCTTTAGATCTAACAACCAATTATTGATATGTAGGAAATTTATAGAATCTTTTATATGTATTTGAGGTTCTTCATTGATAGAGAATCGTCTGTATTTATTAGAGATTATTAGTCAATGGTATCCTTCAATACATAAAAGTCTCTTGGTCATTATGATGATCATACTAGTTTTAAAGCCACTCAGTGGGGCACTTGAAGTTTATTGTCATTCAAAAGGACATGGATTATTTCAGAGTTGTGATCGTACCCGTAGATGGGCTAGCAACATATCCTTTGTTTTGGAAAAGGAATCAAAACCCACGTAGTTCGAGTAAGGTAGTATGATGGTTGTGGATGATTGATGGCTCAAAGAAATATGTCATGATTAATTTTACACTCTAAGCTCACGTGAGTCATGCTCGATGTGAGAAACAAGAGGTATTGGTGAAACTATACAATTGTGCCATGAAAGATGCAATGATGTGGAGCTTATATCTGTATGACTGCCCAAACTAGGTGAATATTGGGCTTTACTTTAGGGAAGTAACCCAGGAACAAGGTTCATAAAGGTATATGTACTTTATGGAGATTTGGATACTCTAACTTGAGGCTTACTTCTGAGGAAGATGCCCAAATTAGGAGGGGACTTTGTGATTGGGTTTTACTCCTGAGAAGGAAGCCCAGATCAAAAGTAAATTAAGACTAGTAAAAGAGAAATTAAGACTGGGGTTTATTCCTGAGAAGGATTCCCTGGATAAAGGGATTTGAAAAATTAAGGGATTTGGGGCTTACTCCTAAAAAGGATGCCCATATTTGAGAATAGGGATTACTCCTGAAAAGGAAGCCCAGGTTAAGAAAATTAAGATTGGGGCTTACTCCTAAGGAGGATTCCCAGGTTAGGGGACTTGTGATTTGGTTTTACTCCGGAGAAGGATTCCCAAATCAAAAGTAATTATGACTGGGGCTTACTCTCAAGGAGGATTCCATGATTAGGGGACTTGGGGCTTACTTTTGAAAAGGAAACCCAGGTTTAGGAACTTGGGGCTTACTCCTAAGGAGGATTCCCAAATTAATGAGAACTAGGATTGGGGATTACTCTTGAAAAGGATTCCCAAGTTAAGGATTATCTAATCTTAAAGTATGAGGTTGAATGAATGAAATCTCTGACCATAGTGACATAAAGATATGTAAATCACTAGATTTTAAGAGATGTTCCACAGAATTACTTTTAGATAAGGAATCCAACAAGGAAATAAATCCATATATGGATTTGGAGAGAGTTCTGAAGGCTTAATATTGAAGAGGATTGGTGGATATACATATGAGAGGTGAAATAGGCAGGAGGGTCACCCAAAAAGAAGGTGGCGTGCAAGTCCTGCGTGGGAGAGCAAGTGCTGCGTGGCCATGAAAGTCCTGGTCATGCAGGTGTACCTGCACAACACATGGGTACTTGCGCGATGGTCAATACTTAGGGTATAAAATGGGAGAGACTTGGCTCAATACTTTAATATTAACCCTAGAGACTTCCAGAAGATAGGCACACAAGTTAAGTTGAAGGGGTAAGGCGGCATGCAAGTGTGTCCATTTCCTTTACGGGTTGGCCACCTAGACACACAAGTTTTGATGAGTTTCAACACTTAGGCCTTCCCCCCCCCTCTTAAGATATTCCGTTCTAGTTAAGAAATTACCTTAGTAGTGTTCAGAAGCTTTGATAAGAGACTAGGGCGCCGGGAGCTCAAATCTGAGTTTCTAGAATTTTCCGTCCTCGAAATGGGGGGCCCAGTGGGGGTCTTTAGAGGCTGGAGAAGACCCTGGGTGAATTTCAAAGAAGGCGCGCAAGTCACCTGTGCGACCAATGGGAGGCGCACAAGTATACTTCCGCGACCTTAATGGAAATTGCGCGCCCAAAGTGAATTTGAATCTTGGTTCATGCCTTTGTCAATTTTTGATGTTTCTTCAAAGGATTAATCACTTTGGTATCAAGCTATTTCCTTTTACAAACCATTAGACTCTGTGATGGAAAAAAGCGTCAAAAATGCTCGGCCACACCCTACCTAATATAGACCAAGGGAAACAATCCCATAGAAACAAAAATCAAAATATCTCAATGATGTGGAACACTATCTAGTGCATAACCTTGCTAGTTCATTATTCTTTTTTAGAAAATTAATTCTCTATAACAGGTTACCATATCAATATATATAAAGAGTGTGTAAAATCCAATAAAATCCAAGCATCAAATCACATACACATATTTAATAATAATTCACACACATAAAACACTCAAGTCAATCCAATGATCAATCTCCTACCCTAAAGGTCATAGACAGAGAAATTGGTTCATGATGATTCCATGGTGAGTACATCCCACCCATTTAACATAACGGTTCATGAGGATTATATAGGGAGGACATAAAATACTTCAAATATATCAAGTAAAGAAGATAGTTCAAGGAGATTTTTCATGATAAATGATTTCCCCGCTTTCACTCATTTTTTAAAAAACGGTCCTCAACAACATTTACCATAACTATCACCTTAAAAACCCAATTCCTCCATGGGTACAAATACACCATTTACAATTTCATAATATTTTATAAATAAAATACTTTAATGTACTAAATTTTCATTTTCATGAAAAATACATTCTTATTAAAATGCCAGATCAGCCCCTAACTTTCATTACATGCCAAACCACTTTTAAAAGACAAATACACATTTATTTCAAATCTAATACAACTTGGAACCCATTGATGGATCTCAACTAATAATTTCAAAAACCATAAATTTATTTCCTATTCTAAACAATTATTTTCATATCACAATTCACTCGTAGAGGCAAATCGGTAATTTCATCCATCACATGGTGTGGATCACATTAGAAAACAATGTATTATACTTCAAAATAACCAATATAAAACAACTTCATTTTATATCAATAAATTATTTTAAAGGTCAAAAATCAATATTTAGCATATAGGGAATAATTAAAATTAATGAAACTAATGAATCTTAATTAATAAAGGAACACTCCATGGGAAACATACATCAATATTACGGTGAATCAAAGACGCACACCCAAAACCACCTCGCAAAGGTGCAAGGAGGAAAGAACAACCAGGAGTAACCATTAACAACAAACATCCCCAAAATAATCCAAGTGAAAACATAAATTGTAGATCCCAATGAACAAAGAAGAATAATATTTAAAGAGGAAATTAATTAAAGAGGAATAGGGAGAAGATATGATATGATTACTTTGGTAAATATAGCACCAAACATGGTGAAACCACAACATCAACACCATAAGGGAAAAGGGGGAAGCTTAGAGAAGGAAGTAAGAGACTCTATTGGGTCATATAAACTATGTTCAGGGAGAAATGTGTTATTTGGGTCTAATATTTGGAGAGGGATGAAGAAAGATTTCACATTTTTAATGATTTGTGCACAACACAATGTTTTGTGGTATGGTTTACCAAACTATTCACTAACCGTGGGCCCCTCACTTGACACATAGGGAACCTTCATCGTTTTTACACACTATTTGGTAAACCGTGTTTCAAATGTGTGATTCAAATCAATCCAATATTAAAAATTGGTAGCACTATTTCATGGGCAACAGTTCATGGTTTCACCTAATAGTATGTCGATCGTGCGGTACAAGTTTTCAATCCAAAAACATCCAATTTTCATTATAAACACAGAAGGATACAAATTAATTAAAATTGACAAGAAAATAGAAAATATAATAGCTCAAAATAAAACCATGTATCATTATAAATTTAGGAGGAAACTTATATCCAAAGGATATACTAGAACAAATAATGAAAAGAAAAATCCATGCCTGAAAATTCTCCCCACTATAATGATTTTTTCCCTAGAAATTCAACACATCTGCCTATTGATCGATCGAGGTAAAATGATTACGACAACCACCTGATCCAACCAATCAATCCCTAAAAATATCTACCACATCCAAACAAAATCATTTCCTCTTTCAAAAAATAAAACAAAATACTAAAAGAGCTACATGATCAAAACCAAATTAACAATTTGAAAGGACATATCAGAACCCCACTAATTAGGAAAAATCCTATACTAATCAATTAATGGATTATTTTAAAAAAGTACCATTGTATCTCCCTACCAGTAGAACTGACTAGATTAAACTGATAACATAGCTTAATATGGAAAACCCAACACATGCCAACTCAAGAACACTCCAACAGAGACCAAAAACCCTCACCACAAGGGGCTTTATCTGAAGATCATAAGATAAAATAAAAACAAACTACGGTGAGTAAACTACAACAAGACAAAAATACCACTTAATCCCAAATGGAGAAGACAAGAACTGAGTTAATTTTCCCAACACCCCAGTGGATTCTTTACTACGTGAAAAGAATCACTCTGAGTCATATATATGGTGACATGATGTTTTAAGCATATATTTACCAATAGTCCTTAGATAATGTTCCAAGATTGGAACTCCTTCTATTGATTCCAATAGAATACTCACAACAACCCAATAAGAACCTGAATAACATGAAACTATGAAAACACTTTTTGGATAGGGAATTTTAAGATTTTCATGTTGAACACACAACCACATAGAGTAAAATGATTCAGAATTTACGAATGGAAATAACATTCATTAAAATCAAAGTTCTTAGGATATCCTCTACAACCACATTCATTTCAAAAATATATATAATACCATTGGGAACAACCTCTACAATCATATATAACCCCAATAGTTGAATGATCAATCACAATAAAAGGAACACAAACTAGACCCAGACCAACATCTCACTCCTCCAAATGGGTTGTTGTGTCCTTCAAAGAGGTGGATCTGGATCCACGGTGAGTACTAGTGATAAAAAACTATTAAATATTTTACTAATAATAAATGACATAATTTCCTAAATTTTTCTAAATATGTTTATTTTTAAAATATTCGGGGTCATGTCCTTCATTAGAGAATTTTATGAAAATTCTATTTTTTTATTTAAAATTCACTGTAGTATTTTGAACATAAATATTTTAATTTTGAATTATTTTAACATGAACATTGGTAAAAATTTTCATTAATTACTAGGATAAATATTTTATTCCTGACATTTTGGATATATCATGAATTTTATTGGAGTAAATGGATCAGGAAATCAAAGTTTTCCTAGACACTTCAGATTGGACAGTGCTTCCGTATTGGGGTCATAACATATTCATCTGTTCATTTATTGGGACTAAATTTGGAGATATTCTCAAAGACCCTATTTTTTCACAATTCATCCTTCTAAATGAATAGTTCTTTACTGCACTTTAGAGAAAAAAAATGTTATTGTAACTTAGATTAAAATATGGAATCAAATTTACCCTTTCACAAATGAAACCACATGTATCATAGCTTACAATCCATACAATAAATATTTATTTTCCCATTATAAAGTGTTGGGATGTGAATTAGGATGTTTATGGATAATTAATAGTGGATCCTTTCCTATTATCCAATAATTTCAATATGGGTTTCTCTTGAATCAAGGATCCCTACATCGAAAACTTCTTCATCTTCTTCGAGTTGTAATGTTTCCATTTCTATAATAAACATCTTAATTTCTATTTTTTTCTCATATTTTATTATGTTTTTTCATTTATATTATTCTTTCCTGATCATATTTGGTTTTGAAATCAGTATTATAAATGATGGTGGGTTCTACTCTTTCTAAACCTTTTCACATGCTATATGTTTTTACAATGACTACACCACCCATAGTAGAATAGTTATTTTTACTAATCGATCTTCCCCTTAACTTCTTCATAAATATTTCTTGAATCAATGAAATAATATAATTAAAATAATATGATATATTAAATTTCATTTAATATAAATGAAACTAGGAATGAAATTGATCAATTAACACAAAACACATAAGGTCGAGTGTTCTATGAATTTTGAAATCATGATCTTAATCGGTAATACCAAAACACATGGGATCAATTTTTTGAGTTAAAATATAATTCCCAAAATCAATTAATCCTCCTTTACAGAGTGAATATGTTCCTGAATTTAACATTAACTATATGATATCCCTTTAACATCTATAAAAGTTGGGTGTTGTGATTGCATGTTCCAAAGCTATCCTAGGGATTAATTGATTTCATCTTTGTGGTTAAGTTTACTCTCATAGGGTTTGAGGGATAAAATTAGGGGATCATAATTAAGTGGATTTTAATTTAATTTACAATAATTAGTAATTAAATTAAGAGTTAGAGTTAGATAGATTATATCTTTTAAAAATAATTTCTAAAAAACATCTTCTCATTGCATTTTCTAACTCACATTTCAAAAACAAAAAAATTACAATTTTGTTTTTAGTAATTATTATAAATTTTTAAATGTAAACCCCAATAATTTTATGTAATTTTTTTCATCCTTTTTATTTTATTTTCAAAATAATTTTAATAAGTTTTTAAATTACATTCTATTTTGAAAGACCTCCTTGGTTAGCAACTCGGTTACACCTAAGTACACAGAAATCACTCTTTATGTTATAGTTCCAATGACAATGCCTTAAAAATTGGAACCATTACTAGGGAGGAAATTGAATTTTGTAAATAGGATATATGTATTTATTTTATGCTTTACTTCTCCAATTTATTTCTTCTTTCATCATACTGAGGATTTCATATTTTCACTTCTTTTCTTTTTAACGGACCATAAACTCAAACTTCATATCCTTTTCTAAGGTTCACTTTTCAACATTTCATTTTGATTTTATTTATTACATGAAATAATCCTAAATATAGTTTAGATATTGAATTTGATATTGAGCATAGCCTTAAGGCACGAATAATATAGTCTCAGTCTATGGTAAGTTTCAACATTCAGCTAGTTGGAGAATCCATCACCTCTGAAACATAAAATAAGAACCAATGGTTTCAAATAATAACAATGAAATTAATATAACCATAATTGAATTTGATGCACCATACATTTACTGTCAACCAAATTTTATTTCATATCCCAACCTTGAATCAGGCTTTGAACTTAAATCTATATTAATTAACATACTTCAAAACTTTCATTGAGTATTTGGTGAGAATTAAAATTGAAATTTAAAATAACTTAATGTTGTTTTCTCAACCCTTAGACCAAGATATGTATTTGAAGATCAAATAAAACAAAGATAATTATCATTCTTATTTGATGGAAGTGCAAAAGATTGAATTTATTATTTACATCATGAAGGTGTTTGTTGTTGTAATGATTTAAATCACTTTTTTACAGATATTTTTTCAAGAATTAAGAACCAATACCATTTTAAAAAAGAACTTATGAATTAAGCAATCCTAAGGGGAGTGAAAGTATGAGTACTGGGAGTGATTTAGTAATTTGTGTGAAATATGTATGCTTCACTAAATTAGTGAGAAACGTATCATTCAATTATTCTATAAAGGTCTCATGCATATAGAAAGAAGCATGGTGGATGTTGAGGAGGGAGGAGCATTGGTGGAAAAAAACTCAAGTATAGCCAACACGTATTGATCGATATGATGGCACAAAACGGACAACAATTTTGAGATCAAGATACACCAAATTTTAGAGGAGTACATTATGTTAGTCCATATTCTCTTGAATGAAATATAATTTATATAAAAATGGATGAATTTTCCATTATGGTGAGGCATATTTCGTTGACTCAAATGATATCCCAAACCACTCCTACAGGGTCGTGAGGAATTTACCCTAAAACAGACCACCCAACTAACAAATTCCCCCAAGTATAAGATATGGAAGAATGCCCAATAGTATTACCTTGTAGAGAATATCTATAGAAACAACTACCAAATCCCCTAAAAAATTATGATTCCATTTCTCTAGCATATAACCAATGGTGGACGTATCAATCAAACATGAGTTATTAATCTAGACACCAAAGAAGGTCCCCGTTTCAACGAATTTTCTAGCATCCTCCACCTTACCAATAGGATTTTCAACATCTCCAAATGATATTTGAAGCTTGACAGTAAAAAATTAAACAATAAAGGAATTATCAACCAAAGGTGTATTCCAATATAGACGATCTTTTGAAAAAAAATAACCAATAGAATGATTTGAAGAGTCATGTTTCTGAGTTGAGGAAGTTGAACACAAAAATGACCTAGATTACCACCCCCCTCCAGGAAATAAGATGTAAGAACTCCTCAAATAATCCATCCCAACCTACTAAAAATACGAAATGAAAAATTAGTTCCATAATATTGTGAAGCGGAATGAAAAAAATAGATACATCTACACCTATCCATCTAAAGGGATTCACCTAACCTCTGTAGAATCCCCATACCAATCCAGCTAATGACCATCCAAAGGATAAAGTGAAATCTAAGAAAAATATTGATTATGTTCTTTTTAATCTCCTTACCCTTACAAATATAGTTGTTCATACCGAAAATATGGCAGAAGAGGTGATGAAAAAAAAGAGGGTTTTGATACATTCAGGCATGTGGAGATAAACTTCCCCATTATTGATGTAATTAAGCAAATCCCAAGGTACGGAAAATTCATAAATGATCCTTGTACCAATAGAAGAGGTCTGAATGGAAATTATAGGATAAACAAGGAATTAATTTGTTTTCACTTGTTACATCAACTCAATCAATGCTGAAAAATTGTAAGGATCCAAAGAAATTCACCATTCATTGCTCTATAGGGGAGTTAAACTTTTATTATGCTTTATGTGATTTTTGAACTTATTTAAAAGTGATGTAGCACACATTATTATCTTATTTATATGTTAGTGATTTGATTTCGATTAGAGTAGTGGTGTAGTTGGTGAATAGAGTTGTGGCATATCTAGCGAGAGTCATTGAGGATGTACTTCTTCAGGTAAGTGACATGACCCTTCCGGTAGATTTATACTTGGATAACATTGTGGGCGATCAAGTAAATTATCATGCACCCATTATATTATGTATATCATTCCCCAAAACTGAAAAAACTATCATATATTTCAATGAGGGTACACATTCCCGAGATTTTGGAGATGAGGTTGTGATATTTAATGTTATGGACTCCATGAAGTACCCCAAATAGGACCATTCAACTTTTTTTATCTCCCATTTTTAACCACCAAGTAAAACCCCCTTGGATTTTGATTGCCTTGTGTTTAGAGATATTATGATAATTGGATCTTGTTTGATGTCTAAGAGAACTTCCACACATCTTTAAAATGCCCAAACCTCTCTGAGATATGATTTTGAAATGGATTCATATTCTGATTTTGATCATGTTCACTCTGATTATGACTTGGTTGTTGATTGTATTGATGGAATTGATGAATTATTCTCATATTTTGACTATGATTATTATGGAAAGAATGTATATTGTGCAAATATTTTAGTTCCATCAATTTATCCATTTATAGAAGACCCCCCTTCATTGGAACTCAATCCATTTCCACAAAATCTCAAATAATCATACATGTTAGGCGGTGACAAATTACCAATTATCATTGCTAAAAACAATTTTGAACATGAATAAAAACATTTGAATAATTTTAGGGATAACATCAAGGAAATTGGGTGGACATTATATGACATATCAGATATTATTACTTCAATTTGCATGCATAGGACTCTTTTGGAGGGTGGGGCCAAACTGGTTAGGTATCCTAAAAGGATACTGAATCCTACTATTCTGTAAGTTGCATAAAAAAAGCTGAAAATTTACTCGAGGAAGGTATAATTTATCCCATTTAAGATTCCTAATGGGTAATTCCAATTTAGGTAATGCCTATGAAAATCCTTACTATTTTCATGAATTATAGAGATGAGTTAGTTCCAATAATGGTGCAAAGAAGTTAGAGTGTGTGTATTGATTACAAGAAACTAAAGCAATCCACTTGTAATGACATTTCCACTCTTGAATTTATTGAATAAATGTTTTAGTTACTAGATTGTAACACACAATAGTTTCATGGATGAATTTTATGGATATTTTTATGTCCTTATAGCTCAAGAGGATCAGGATAAGACATCATTCACTTGTCCATTTAATGCATTTTCCTAGAAAAGAATTTCAATTGGAATTTCAAATTCCCTAGGAACCTTCCAGAGATGTATGGTTAGTATTATTTAAGATTTCATTGAGCCATAAATGCAGGTTTTTATGGATTATTTTACATTTTTATGTTCATTTGATGAATGTATATTTAGTTTGGATAAGGTGTTGAATAGTAGTATTGACAAGAATATTTTTATAAAAATTGAAATGTATTACTTTATTGTAGAGCATGGAATTATATTAGGGAATATATTGTCAAAACATGAAATAAAGGTTTATAAATCTAATATATATAATTTCATCCTTACCATAACCTTCATGTGTGCATGATGTTATACCAATCCAAGGGAATACTAGATTTAATCAGTGCTTCATCAATGATTTTAGTAATATCTCTCTTACATTTGATTATCACCTCCAAAGGATTCTGAATTTGTGTTTGATGATTCATGGAGTGCATCATTTGATATGAAAAAGAAGAGTCTGGAAACTCCACCTATCATAAATCCCCCATGGTGGGAGCTTCCTTTTGAGATTATTTGTGACACATCCAACATCATGGTTGGAGATGTCTTATCATAATGGGTGGATAGATGTTCACATGTTATTTCCTATTCTTTGAGGACATTGTATTTATCCCCATAAAACTACACAACCCCATAAAAGGATTTTCTTACCATCTCCTTATCTTTTGATAAATGTTTTTCATATTTATTAGTATCAAAGAAGTTTTTTTATGACCATGCATCCCTGGCATACCTCTTGAAGAATCCAGATTCAAATCCAAGACTTATCTGATGTATTTCCCATTTTTAAGAATTTGATATTGAGAAAAAGAAAAAGAATGTATTAGAGAACATAGTGGTGGACCCCATGAGAAGGATTACTCACACACAAGAGGATAGCACCATGGACCAGGTACCACTATAGGAAACAATATTCGATGATCGTCATTTTTCCTTATCAGGTACACATCGTTGGAATGTTAATTTAGTTATCTACATTGTTGGCTATGAAATTCTAGAAAATTTAAAAAATCATCCAGTCCTAAAATTAAAGATTGATTCTTGGTTTTATGTGTGGTATGATCCCTACCTCTAGTGCATGGGTGATAATAATGTTATTTGTAGTTGTGTTCTCATTCAAGAGTTTGAGTCAATTCTACATTTGTGTCACACACTTTCATGTAGAGGACACTTTAGACCCAAATACATAGATAGAAAATTCTTAGACTGTAGATTATATTTTCATAGCTTATTCAATTATTCTCATGTGTTTTCTAATTAATTCTCTTATTACCAAGACACTATGAACATTTCTAAGAGACACGAGATGTCCCAAAAACCCATATTATTCTGAAATATTTTTTATGTTTGGGGAATTGATTTTTTTTCCTTTTACAAGTTCATTTGGTTTTATGTATATTTTGATCACTGTTAATTATATGAGAAAATTTTTGGGGGACAAGGCCATCTAGACTGATGATTCCCATGTTATAGAGACCTTTTCCAAGTCACGTATTTTATGCAGGTTTAGAGTAACAAATTAGATCATTAGTGATAAAGGGAAGCACTTTTGAAATTTTAATTTTTCTTCCCTCCTTCATAAGAATGGGGTGAAAGAGAAAAAATAAACTTCATATCACCCCCAAACAAATGGTCAGTTTAAGGTTTCAAAATGTGAGAAGAATCAAATTTTAGAGAAAATCATATAGCTGAATAGGAAGTATAATAGTAGGCACTTGGATTATGTGTTGTGGGATTATAGGACAACATAAAAAAACCCATAAGTATGTACCCATTTCAAATTAGTTTTGGGAAATCATGTCTTTTCCCAGTGGATGTCAAGCATCAGTCATAGTGGGCTATAAAGAAATGTAACATGGATTTAGACCAAGTTGGAATTCAACTAAATAAGAGAATTCAAGAGCTTGAAGAGATTCAGCTATCATCATATGAGAAATAATGCATCTAAAAAGATAGATCCAAATTAACTCATTATATAATTATCCAACAAAGGGAGTTTCATGTCGGAGATAAAGTTGTACTGTACATTTCATGAATAAAGTTAATTCCGAATAATTTGTATTCAAGAAGGTTAGGTCCTTTTATTGTGTCTAATATTTTTTCGTTATGGTGTAATGTATATCACACAAGAAGAAACATGAAGTATATTTACAGTCAATAGACAAAATTTGAAGAAATAAATTAAGGGACATCCACCTATGCAGTTGATTTCATCAAACTGCACAACCCCATAATCACTTAATAATATCAAGATTTTCCTAACCCTTTCATTTTGTTATTATTTTTCCTTCTTAAAATTATATATTTAACATGAACATATCATCCCATATGTTCACATTGAAGAAAATGAAATATTTTAAGTGTGTTGTAGGTAAAAACATTTTAGGGTAGATATTTATGTTTTTCATTTTTTTGTATTGTCTTTTATGTTCTTGGTTAAAATTTTCAAACAAATAAAGAAAAAAACAAAAAAAATGAATATCATATAACATATTCATTTAGAAAAGATATATATAGAAAATACATGATTTAAAAATTCATTATTTGCATGATAAGAGTGAGAAATATTTCATTATTAAGGGTTTATTTTTATAAAAATGAAATTTGTTGATGTTATTATTGGTTGTATCATTAGAAAACCTTTTATATTCTCACACCATTCTTTGTGATATTTGTTCATTTTAAATTAGGTCATTTATTTATCCATTCAAATTTTTACAGAACCATTACATTTAAATTTTTCCATACATAATTGAATGTATAGAAAATGTCAGTAAAAAATAATATTATATCAATAGTTTATCCATATGTTTGTTTCTCTTTTGTTCAGATTCATTATTGTACTGAATTGGCTGATGCACGTGCACCTTTTATTTGACTATTGTATGCCCCCCAAAACAAAAATAATAAACACAAAATTAAAATTAAAATTAAAATTAAAATTAAAATACAAAAATAAGGTTTTTTTCTTAGGAAGGTCAAAAACCACTCTTCCTTGACCATTGATATTATATTAACAATTAAAATCAGTTTCATGAGGATATAAAACCTGGGTTTATAGATGATTGGGAAAGTTTTTCTCAGTGAAAATTTAAAAAAACATCAAAAATGATAAATGAGGGGAGCGATGTAATGTACAACATGTGGGGATGTCAAGGTCAGGAGCTTAAGGATTGACTTTTGAGAAGGATTATGTTAGTGGGTCTTGATATTTTATTGAAAAATAATGTAGAATGGGATCAATGGGTTAGAACAGGTATAAAAGAGTTATTTTACTTGATCTTAATATACAGAATAAAGGGTTGAGATATGAACTTGAAATCGATGGCACACACACATGTGTGAAATTAATGGAATGGTGAACCAATAACTTGTTTCAATATTATTAGTGTCATTAATATCACTATTCCTATTTTGTAAAATTTATGATATAATTTATTTCAAATTTATTGATATTGACTAACTAATAATTAATTTTATATTGAGAATAACCCCCTTTTATGGACTGAGGGGAAACCAATCAATACATCAGTGACTTAGACAATAAGATCAACCCCAATAGACCAAATACTCAAGACCAAAAATATTTTACACTATAAGAAGGAAGATCCACCCATCAACCAAGACATTTTGTCCACCTTCCACTGTCTCAAAGCAGAACGACTAGTTGTCCCAGGAAAAAGTGCACAGGCCTGGTACCAATGCCCTAAACCATACCATTTCAAACATCTGATTCCGAATTTCCATGAAATAGTGAAAATTCATTTCCCTGCACCTCATCCAGAACAACTTCTTGTAGATAATTTCTTTCTAAATCCCTTATGATATAGACCACTAGGTTCAAAACCAAAATCTCAACATTGAAAGAAAATTACCAAACAACCCACATTAACCCTATGAATTCCTCAATAGAATGGACCTACAGAACAATAGAACCATAAAAAACAAAACAAATCCCAAAAACAAAATCATGACCATCAGATAATTCTTTATTTCCAATCAATGGGGTAAATATCTAATAACCATGCATCATCCCTCAACTGATGACCATACACATCCAGAGCTAATTAGATCAGTCTCATGGAACCAAAAAATTCAAAATCAACCAACAAACCTCTGTTGAAAGCTGTAGCCCACCACTGGAAATGAAACCAGATAACCCACCTAACCCAAAGGACACCCTCCAACACAAAATTTGGAAAACCAAATAGGAAGACGTACAAGGATATTTGAAGCCAAGTCCTCATCATCATGGGACTGGAAGACCTAACCACAACTTGACATAGAGTCACCATTGACAGGAAACGAGTAGATCTGAATAATAAATGTCTATCTGGGATGGAGTGGGATAGAGAGAATCCACGGAAGAAACCTCACTATACTCCTAACTGAACAAACCATGTGAAGTTGAAGGGGCATGTGGAGAAGGGACTGGGCACTCCAATGTCATCACTTCTACATGATCCCCCAAAAATCATCAAACCCAAACCCTATAAAGGAATCCAACACATGAAAAAAATAAGAAAACCCAAAGCTGGAGATTTGGGAGGCGACACTGAGGATATACGAGCCTCCCCCTTGCCACTGTGGATTGAGTAATGTGAACATGCATATCTTTTTACATTTTTTTGGAATACATGATATGCGGTTTTACCATAGTGTTATAAAGGGTAAGTGTTTGGGAGTTGATAAAACACAATTTTATTGGATATTTTACTGATAATAAATGACATAATTTCTTCACATTGTGTAAAATATGTTTATATATAAGATAGTTTGGAGTAGATCATTCATTTAAAATTTGATGAAAATTCCAGTTTTTTCAATTTAAATATAGTGTACTATTTAGAATATAAATATTCTTATTTGAATTATTTTGACATAAAATTTTAAAATTGGGATACTATATTAATGGTATACAATATTTAAACAATATGACTGAGCTAAATTTTTCATTTGATTAAAGTAAATAGGCAATGAAGTCAAAGTTGGACTGGAGTCACCATATTGGATTCCAATTTAGTATTTGGGCCATAAAATTTTCATCCTTTCTGGGATTAGGACCCTTTTTGGAGAGAATCTCAAGGAACCAATTTCACAAAAATAAACCTTATGTAATAAAATTTGGTTTATGTATTTTGAGGTTAAACTGTCAATGAAACCTGGATTAAATTATGTGGCAGAATTTCCCCATTCACACCTCAAAACACTTGTACCCTAGCCTCATATCCACTCAATAAATAGGTATTTTTCTCATTTGGGGGTTTGTAAATTCATTAAGAAGTTTAGTTAAGAGGATAATTGGTCCAAATCAGATTCATCAAGCATTTCAATACGGGTATCTCTTGAATCAATGATCACATAATCGAAGTCTTCTTCTTCTTCTCGGGGTTGTAATGTTTTTGTTTTTGTAATAAATTTCTTATTTACTCTTTTATTTATTATATTTTACTAGATTTTGTTCAATTATATTATTATTTAACTATCCTATTTGGGTGTGAAATCATGATTAGAAAAAAATATTGTGTTATACCATTTCTAAACCTTTTCACATGGAATACATTTCTATATTGACAACACCGCCAATGGAAGAGTAGTTCATTTTAAGAATTGATCTACCTCTTAATTTATTCATTTTTTATTTTCAATATATTCCATAATTTAATTCACATAATATGGTATATTAATTTTATTTTTTATTTAAATGAAACTAAAAAATCAATTAAACCATTAACACAAAACACACGAGGATGAGTATTGTGTGAATTTTGTGAGCACGATCTTAATCAGTAATACAAAACAACATGGGGTCAATTTATAGAGTTCAAATATAGTCTCTAAACTCAATTAATCCTAATTTATAGAGTGTATATGTTACTTATTTGACTATTGACTGTAATCTTGGGTTATAACATCAATCAAAGATGGGTGTTTCAATTTCAGGTTCTGAAGCAAGATTGTGGTTTAATTAATTTCATATTTTTGGTTAAGTTAACTCTCGTCGGGATTGAGGGTTAACCAATTTTGGGATCATAATTAATTTGATATTAATTTGAATGATAATTATTAATAATTAAATTAAATGTTATAGTTATATCAATTATTCCTTTTAAAAAAATTCTAAAACATCTTCCTATTGTGTTTTCTTAACCACATTTCAAAACAAAAAAAAACAATCTTCACCCTGCTTACTTCATATAGAATTGTAAATGGAAACCACCAATACACATAATTACATTGTTACTTCTATTTTATTTTATTTTCAAAATACCGTTTAATATGTTTTTAAATTTCATGCTACTTTGAGAGAAGACCTTGGTGAGACACTCTATTGCACCTAAGTAACCAAAAATCACACTTCATTTGAGAGTTCTACCAACAATGCCTTTCACCTAGCTACACCCCAACCAGAACTATTTCAAGTTACATAAGCATTCACATGAATGGAAAGTCCTTCGAGAACATGGGAACTATAACTTCTTGTGAAAATTCTTACCACACTAAAAACCTATTTAGACATTTCACTCAAAAGAGGATGATGAGAAGTTTGAAGGTGTCTTAATTCCTCTACTAGCACCAACATCTCCAAACCACATCCCCATATCTTTGCTATAATTTCCTGCACTACATATATAGATTTTATGAAGGTTGGTTTCCTTAAAAACTATCATTATCATAGATTCAAAATGAACATTTTTCCTCACTATGTCGGGAAAAGTGGTCAAAACGCACTCATACACATTCGAATGCAATTCCGAATGAAGCCAACACATAGAATATCGATACCTAAAAGAATCATCCGCAACATACGTCAGATAATATTGGAATAGGTCCAAAAATAGATTATATAACTCAAAAACTGACCCATCACCTTCATGTAGACATCACATCCCCATCCCCTTACATACCCACATCTTCTCATATAAGTGTTGTCCGATGAACAAAGCCAAAAAGAATTCACAGTTATATCATTATATGGCTTGTTTAGATAGATATAATTCAATCACTTCCAACAATACCTTTTTAGAAAAAAATGTAAAAAATTTAACTTTGAATGATTCATGCAACTTGAGGAGACCAAAGATCCTTTGATTTCTCTACTTATACTCTTCTACTTAGAGAGGATCTTTTTTAACATAAAAGAGAGGTGGATTAAACATTAAAAATTTAATAAATAAATCATTATGTTGATCAACTATAAATCTTTTTAGCAGGAAATCACCTATGGCATCACCATAAACATCCATCAATACGTTTTGGGTGAATAGACTATGCAATAAAAAATCCAACAGCTCAATAAAACCCAATTCTTCATCCAAAACATAAACATGAAACACAAAATAAACAACACTTCTCAAATCATGGGTAAAAAACCACACAAAAATTGGTTATAAAAACATCAAAACAAGGGAATTTGAAAAAAAAATCAAAGGAAAACTAGCACAATGGGTTGAACACTCACCAATGGTACCCCATGGTGCGTCACACAAGCACATTATTATGCCACCTCATGAACCCAACAACTAATTCCAATCTAGTCACTCATCCCCCACATCATTATCCATATGATTCCATGAATGTGAGTACCCATGGGTATACAAAAGTTCAAAACAAATCAAAACATTTACACTTTCCAAAATGAAACATTCAACATACATTTCCATGCTCTCAATCCAATTCATGTTTCTCGAAGTAAAACCCCATAATTTACAACTAAATTTATATTCATCCCATTAAAATTTATTAGTTCAAAAAATCACATTCAGTCAAAAATAATTTGATTAAGAACCTCATTTGTTATCATTTAAAAAAAATTACCCTTTTTGAAACAAATCTGAAAATTCATTTTTCCATCTTTCCCAAAACCAATCCATTTTTATTTTAATATCAAATATTCATACCAACAAAATAAGAGTTCCAAAAACATTTTCATAATCTTTAGGAACATGAAGTAGCTCTCAAGTTAAACTTATGAAAATGGATGACTTGTCTATATTTTTCGTGAAAACATTCCAATCATTGCATCGCCATGGAGAGTTTTCTAGGGCCATGTCCTCAGCTCCACTAGCTTTCTAGGACCTATAAGTTCACTAAGACCATAATCCCAACTCCATTTTTGTATCCCAAAATCCAAACAAACCATATGAACAAAATAAACTAACAAAATATGACTTTCAATGGAAACCCAAGGATCGGTATAGAATGTGTTTCCTAGACACTACCTCATACCTACAAGATGATGTATCGATAATCCTACTCAATCTACCTTACCATTCCCAAATAACAAAGGGAAATCCGAAAGGTAGGTAGTCTAAAGAGACTAGATATGATAACATGTTTTCATGAACCAACCCAAGATGACCCTGAACCTATCACTTATGTTGATCTTCCATGTGGGTTGAGGGGCTTCTAGATCCCCATAGTATGGATACTAGGGTCATGAATCAACATAGAAATAAGAGGGAGAAATTTCACCCAATACAGATAAACAAAATAGAATAAACTAAATAGAGGATCCCAATATAGATGAAAAATTTATAATATCCACATTTAATATCTTCTACACAAAATAGAAAATACAACCCAGTTGATAAAATAACACAAAACTGGTCTTGATGACCACAACGTCTCCATGTGACCCTAGGGGTCACTCTCCAATACTAAACCAAATATCTCCCATGGTGATAGAGAGGAATCTGAATCATGCACCTAAGTATAAAAAAAGAATGATCTATATCTGTGAGTGTTAAAACTCAATAATCATTCCAAAACAAATCTATTCCCCATGAAATTCATTTAATATAAAATGAAAAACATCATTATGTTTAAAATACAATATATAATTGTTAGTATGTCTACACATTTTTCATTTTAAAACCAAACATAGTCCTTCCGCATTTTTTACATTTCAGACCATGTTCTTTTTCATGGTGGAATCGTATAAAATTTAAAACAGAAATGTTACATTCCAATTATAAAGGGGAGAGTGACTGTAAAACATTTAGAAATCCTTTTTCACAAAAACATTTGAAAGCATCTCATCATTACTGAAAGGAAGTCATGCTTCTCTTGAAATTAGCATGAGAATCATACAACATGGTCAATGAGAAATATCACACAATGTAATCTAACTAACATTGTGTCACAATCATTTATCAGGTAAATAAAGTTCCAATAGACCTGTGTATAAACTCGGATCTCATGAATTGTCAAGAACATACTAGTACATGTTGCCCATCTGAGAAATCATTCCCCACATGATGACATCAAAATGCACTAACACGCTCATCTACACTGTATCGAGTATAGGTAAAGGGGGAAAATCCCATAGAAATAAAAATCATATATCCACCTATTTTGGGCCACTAACCCGGGAATATCCATACTAGTGTAGCAATTATTCTTAGAAAATTCACTCACTATGCTATTTTCCTGTATTAAGATGCATAAAAAGGGTATTTCAACCAATTCCAGCCAAGCATCAAATCTGATACACATATATTATTATAATTCCCACAAAAGAAACACCCAAGTAACTCAAAATTTATATCTCTTACCGTAAAGATCATAGAAAACATAATTGGGTCTTGAGGAGTCAACAATGAGAACATCCCACCCATCTAACATAATGGATCATGAGGATACCACAATGATGACATAACATCCATTAAATAAATATATATATATATATCTATATAACCAGGAAATAATATTATCTAAGGAGAGTTTTCATGATATACACCTTTTCCACTTTCACATATTTCAATAAAAATTCCAAATGGTCCTCAAGAAAATTTACCACAACAATCAAATTAAAAGAACCAATTCTGACTTTCCAAAACAGGGTACAAATACACCATTTACCATTTCAAAATATTTTAGATAAAAAATTAATTAATGTACTGACATTTCATTTTCAAACCACATCCATTCTTATAAAAATTCCCAACGGTCCATTACCCATCATCAGAAGGAAAAAACTTTTATAATAAATATACACATTTCTTTTAAATCCAAAACGCCTTAGGACCCATTTATGGAACCCAAATCATCATTTCAAATACAATAAATTCATTTCCAATTCCAAAACATGCTTTTCATATGAAAAATCACACACAAAATGAAACATGGCATTTTTTCAAACCGTTTGTGTGCATCTCATAATAAAAAAATGGAATATAATAAAAAAATAACCATTAAAACCACCTCAATTTACATCAATAAATTAATCAAAAGGTCTCACATAGATATTTATGATATATGGAAGATTACAAAATCATGAAACCACTAAATCTTAAAATATAACATAAAGTGAAAATGGAAACCTATGTCAATCTTAAGGAGTTTCAACAACGCACACATGAAACCACATTACAAAGGTTTAATGAGAAATAAAAAAACACAAAAAACCATAAAAAAGTAAAACACATAATGAAATCCATGGGAAGACATAAAAAATATATCCCCTGACCTATGATTAAGGATATTTCAATATTAAATTGAGTAAATAGGAAGAGAGAGAATATATAATAGGATTCTCTTGGGAAATCTAGCTCAAATCATGACAAAACCAATTTATCCACAACATAGGAGGGAGTAGGAAGCTTTGAGAAAGAGGGGGAAGCCTCTTATGGGTTGAAAGAACTAGGGGAATGGAGAAATAGGTGATATGGGGTTACAATCCTGAGAGAGAGAGAAAATATACATTTATCATTTTTAATGATTTGGGCATTGTGCACAGTTTGGACGCATGATTTACCAAACAATGTTCTAACCGTGAGCCCATCACTAAACAAACTGGGAACTTGCTCAGTATGGCCCTTTGGAATGGTAAAATCTACACCAAACCTGTGATTTATCTTTTTTCAAATATGAAATTTGTTTCACATTTTCCTAGGAATGGGGGCATGGTTTAACCTTAACCATACATTGAACATGTGCCACATGTTTTCAATCCAAAAACCTCTAATTTTCATAAAAAAATCTCAAGGAACATATGGAATGAAGACAGGGACATAGCTAGAAAATATAATATATAAAAATAAACCATGTAAATCCCAGAACATAGGAGAAAAATAAAATCCAATGGATAAACAAGAATAATGAAAGAACATTAAATTTTGGGTGTGACCAAAATTCATTATCAATTTTAATGATTTCCCTCATTTATTATCATTATTATATAATAATCATATCATAAACATGTAATTATAAACTTATAGAAATTCTCATTTATTATTTAATAATAAATATATGGTCATGATTACCTCTAACTCCCCATTTAATGTCAACAACATATCATTATATAAAAATATTATCAATTAATAATACCTATCATTACATTTCATAATTTAAAATTGGTATCCCATTTTATTGGTCACTTTATCAATTAAGCGTGTTTTATTTACTAATTTAATTCTTGATGACTCTGATCAATCCATTAATTCATTCACTTAGCTAAACCATGACCAAATAATTATTATTTTAATATTAATAACTTATATTATTAATTTAACATCATTAAATTAATTGACATGCCAAATACTTCCAAAATGACTAAAACATGGTTCAATTAGTTATGATATGCTGTGAATAGTCCAATAAAACCATCAAGGTCAAGATATGATATTTCATGTTCCCCCACATGCTACATAACCACTCTTAAATTCTTGGGGTTCCTTGTGTCAATCATAATCACCACTGACAAGGCATCCCCCCACCTCTATAAGTGATGAGGTGTATTCCCTATGTGCCTCACATTAGGATATATAGTTTTCGATTGGATGAATATAATTCCTCCACATATATCATTAAAAGAATCCTATTAATGTTGAAACATGAACAAGTGATATGACATTTGATCATTTAATTAAAACAATCACATTTTTTCGAGACTATTCACCTGAGTGGTTGACATGGACAACCAAGATGTCATCCAATGGAATGTTCCTACATGAATGAGGTCACACACCATTTGTTACAACGATTTCCATGAAATATGATATTTATACACAATAATTAATAAATCCAACATAGTTTAGTTCTATGTCTCATGAGGTTTATGTGTCTATGTAAGATTCAATCTAGTAAAAATTGATTGAACATCCCATCACCTCATGTTCCAATCAGAAATATGGATTGTGCCCGAACTAGAGTCATGTGGAAGACTACCTAACATTGGAACAAGGATCAGATGGCTTTTGTCTCATATTTATTGAACGAATTCATCACTGCCTCTTATCACCATCCATGATGAATGATTAGAGAGATAAAATTTTTAATTGGCATTAAAAATCATGAACAAACTAATTTAGTCTAAGGATCTCAAATATGGAATTTTTCCTATATTAGAATAATTTCTATGTCAAATGTAAGAGATGCTTTGTAATTACACAAAACATATAAAAAACCACGAATTCAATTAATTTTAATCCTAATCCAATAGCTTCATATATTAAATTTATTTCCTAGCATATGTGATTCATACCATGATTTATCCTTTCTCATGGAATAACATAAATTAGGCCATGAAAACATTTCATGTGAATGGATTACAAAATAACCCATCATTGACTAGGGATTTCTAATTAATAAGAATATTTTATTTTATGATTAGGTTAAATTTGGTGTATACAATTAATATAAAAAAATCCATATAAAATATAAATTATGAAATATCAACCCATATATCATATGGTATAGGATAATCCATTATAATATCTCATATAATTGTTTCCATATTGACTTAAATTTAATTTATTTTTTATTGAAAGATTAAGATCATGTTGATAAATGTTTCAATTTGATGTGATATGCATAGGGTCAATCAATCGTTAAAATTGAGGATAGATGATGAATGATAATTTTTTGACATAATGAAACCAAATTATTCAACCTAATCTAATAATAATAACTTATTATTTAGTCAAACACCTAAAAAAGAGTGAATCTAATCCATAAAATGATGCACTTATGTGGAGTCACTACATGGGATCTCTATGATCATGTATCTCCAATTTAAATTATAGATTGATACAGAAATAATACAAAAGATAAAGGGAAGATAAAATAGTTCCTTATACAATAGAATGATAATAAACTCATAGAGTTTCACTAATACAAACATAAATCCTTATAAATTACAAGCGGTTGTTATTAATATCCATTGGGTGATACAAAGTTAAAGGGTCTAATACCTTAAATTTATTTACTCCAATCCTAACTTTTCCCCATAAATTCATAAAAAAATGTCTAATGAAGACATTTTATAGAATTGGATCATGATTTTATACCCATAACCCAACATAATTGACATTGAGTGCGTATCCCATTATATATAAATATGTTTTTTGATGTTGTTTTTATTGAATCTCCACCTTAGTTAGGCTTAAAAAAATAATGCTATATTGAGACATAGGCTTCTTTAATAACATTTGGACTTGAATAAGAGTTATTAAAGACCATTTTATCTAACAATATTGTATGAGCATGAATATTTCTTTACTGAAGTGAGATTGTCTACCATTGTATTTTAAATTACCTTAATTCATCCAAAAACAATTTGTGTCTTGTAACTTGTAGACCTCCACTATTTGTCTCAATGTCACATAATTTTCTTGGTTTTCATTGTCCTCACACTCTTTAAAAGGGTTCATCATCAACTATTCACCCTCTACACACGAAAAATTATAACACTTAAAAACATTTAAGGATTCACTTACACCATACTCACTTGGAAAATCTATCCTTTAATAATTTTTTTTAATCATCTCAAACACATGAAATTTTTTTCCTTTTATTTGGATCTTTTTTGAATTTATTTAAATGAATCATTTAATTCACATTTTAATCTATAGTATGTCTTTAGGAGTCAATAATACTTTCTTCTTACCCCATTTTGTACATTGAATGTAATCTTTGTTCATTATAAAACCGTTCTTAACTTTTGGATTGAATTAATTGATGTTTTTTTGTTTCATAATATCCATATTTTTTATTTTTTTTATAAAGTTAAATGGTATATATCAATAGTTTTAATGGGTTAAATACATAAACAATCCCAAAAGGAAAAAATCGAATATTGTAATGACTGTAATTTTTGTGATCTAACTCCTCATGAGGTAGACACTACTCTGAATTCCTAAGATTTTTCATGAGAATAGTCAACATGGGTGATGATATTATCTAATTTGATACCTTTTATTAACTATCATTTTTGGGATGCAATTTTTGAGAAATAATAAATTCATTTCCAGATTGTTTTCATATGGTTTACCAATATTAACATAGAAATCTGGTGACTCAACAAAAAATATTGTTCTTGTCATCCTATGCAGTCTCAAAATATCTTGAAACAATAATATAGCCATATTGGTGAATCTTCATCTTTATAAGAAGGTATAAAATGTTCCATTTATAAATTCCAATCCACCACAAAAAAAATATTGAATCATTCCCGATATTGGTTCTTGTTAACCATATAATAAATCCCATACATTAGTCCCCCCCCAATGGATTTTAGTTATTTGAGGAGGAGGATATAATCCATGAAGGTTCAATTTAGATTTTTATTTTGTGACACTGTGTATATTCCCAAATATTTCTCATTTTCCCAAGATATCATGGGATAATAAGAGTGATCCTTATAACACAGGATGTTTTTTAAGTGAAAAACCATCCAATTATCCCCTAAGAATGTGACTCTTTAAATATAACTAAATAATCTATTCTATTGGGAATGAAATTTTTATCAATCAAAAATAATAATCCAGCATGTATATTAATCATGTAGCAACAATATTAAGGTTTTTAATGATTAAAATGTTATAAAAACACTATTAGTGGCATGTAATTCAGTTATAAATTCAAGACTATGGTGTTTAGAGTTTAGAAATGATAAAATTTCATATATATATATATATATATATATATATATATGGAAGGGAATGATCTTCATTGTGTTATTTACTCTTTTAATTCATCATCATAATCATGTAATTTTTTATTAAAATAGATAGGCATAAGGGCCACAAGAAACCAGAGATCACAGAGGCCTGAACTAGTGTAGACAAAGGGAATTCCCTCATATTAATTTGACCCCATATGGTTTCAAGGACACCACATTGGGGATGAAAAGGGGGTCGATCCCAATAACATCAAGGGAAGCATGGTGATACATGACTTGATTTCCCTCTCTCAATGTGTGTATCACATTGGTATTATTTTTTAGAAGGCACCTTCACTTTCTAAGGATTTAAAAAATAGACCAAGGGAGGTGAAAAGTCCCAAAAAGGAAATATACAGGATATGGGTGTCGGTTTAAACCTTGGATAACCCAATTTTCTTTCTAATGTCATATTCTAATACCCTAAAACAAGGCCTTGGCCTCTTCTTTGAGTAAAGAGCCACTACCTAAGAGGGAGAACAAAGTGAGTATAACTAAACCCTTATCATCTCAGACCATGCCACTACCATGAAGGACCCCCATGCAGCAGGATCCATCAGAATTGAGTTTGACTCCCCTGAAGGGGGGAGGGGGTTCCATCGAACCTAGTGGCCTCTGATGGTTCTTGTAACTAGATGGGATTCATGGAAACTCCCTTGGAGAAAATGGTGGGATGATGCATCCTGCCAGTTTTTTAAGATACGGGAAAGGTCTAATCGTAAGTTTTTATTTCTGATGATGATGGTTCCACCAAAGGAAGAGACCCCATCGGGCCTCACTTTTTTCCTTGTTTTCCAGATACGCCAAAAACCTGCAAGAAGAATAGTGGTGTGGGCCTCCCTCTCCGGACCCCTATCTCATAAGCTATGGAACCAACTCTCAAGGAATAGGATGTCAGCAATACTACGGACAAGAAGTGTCTTTAATTTACCAAGGGAACTCGGTATAGTGCATTCCCTATCACCCTGGAAGCAAAGGTGATCATTTGTTACCTCTTTTCTATTCCTTCATAAGGGACTACAGGAAGACAAATGGATCCCAAAGTGTTATATGTTATCATCTATAGAAATTGATTTTTTTTCTAATATTCCATGATATGAAGTTATATTTTTAGTAGAGGAACTTTGGCTGAAGGGGTTCTTTCTAGGAGATCGTGATTTCTTGAGAGGTCATAGTACTGTGGAAGTCCCAGGAGGAGAAGGACCCTGAGGAGGGAAGATTGAAAATACAGATGTCTGGCTCTGGGGAGGGTCTGATGAGATTAAAGGTTTCTAATTGATTATCATCTAACAGTACTTAGGTGAAATCCTGGTATCATTAATCTTTTTAAAAGGAAATGTTGGGAGAAGGGCAGCCTGGGAACCTGATGACCACCTCATCCTAGTTTTTGTGCCCGAAAAAATATATCATTCTTCCCTGAAAGACATCGAGAGTGTGTTTGGAGTCCAGCAAGGAGGGGGGACTGAAGTACTAGAGTAAATATCCTTGATTATCCTCTGATGAGGGGTTTCATAAATAAGGAGAGTGACAAGTTTTTTCCACAATGTACATTGTTCCCTTATTTCCCAAGTGAGTTTTTCATGAATGAAAAGAAAAATCAGATTACCTTCTTGCATGAGTACTCCACCTATTCCCAACCCACACACATCACTCTTTATTTTAATAGACTTATTAATGTCTGGAAGTGATAGTTGATAGAAATGAGTGAGTCCCTACCCTATATTAGGAAAATCCATATCTTGATTACACTCCTCAAATGAAGGAAATGTTCTAATTTTTCAAATAATACCATGGTGTTTCCAATGTGATAATTTCTTTCTCTAATAACATATAATAACTAACGATCTTATGAAAACATTTAACTTGTCCAATGAATGTTGGAGTTGATTACTCTTAAAACTCCATCTCCACTCTCAAAAATTACATGGAAATCAATATTATCAATGAAAAATTCACACTTATTAAGGTTTCCAATTATACTTTTTATCTTTATAACCTTTATAACTTTTCTTAATTTATCTAAATGGTCATTTAAATGAATTTTATAAATTTAAATTTCATCAATGTACACAATCACAAACATTATGAATTATGAGTCAAATACATGATTCATTAATCTCAATAATTTTAAAAGAGAATTGATGAGACCAAAAATATTAACTAGGCATTCATAAAGACCTGGATTCCTTTTATAGACTATCTTCAAAATTTCCTTCATTCTATTTTGGTGATATAAACTTCTTAAATAATTTTGGGTAAAACAGCTAAACCATTTAACTCATCAAGCCAATCATCTCACACAGGGATAGGATAATTTACATTATCATGTTGTTGTTGATGGGTTAGCAATCAATGGACATTGTACATATATCATACTTCTTTAGAACTGGCAACACTAGTATTGAAATTGTACTAAATATCTCTCCCACATAAACTATTTATAATATTTCATGGACTTTTATTTAAATTTACCTAATATCCAAATTATTTTTGTGATAAATTAATAATTTGGGAATGGAGTTTGTTATGTATAAGATCGAATTGATTCTCAATACCTTGCATGGGTAGTAAGATGGTTAGAACCTATTCTAGAAAAAAATCATCAAATTTATTCAAAAAATACTCAATAATATAAGGAAAGGTATAATTTATTTTATTAATTTTTAACATCAACCATTTGTGGACTTTGTTTCTGGAGATTATCTATCGTTTATTAATAATAATGATTAATAGTATGTGAGGTGCATTGAATAGACTAAATAATGAGATAAAGGTCTATCAACGATTTCCATTTTGATAGAATATATACAATTTCTTTCCTCTAACCTATACATTGTTCTTCTTGGTATGTTTTTTATTAATTGACCCTATCTTAATCTATTTCCAAATAAATATTTTGGATGAGATTTTATTTTTTTTATTTCATGTTTTCTTGTTAAATTCATCTTATGTAGTTTTTTGATTACTTACTAAAAAAGATTATTACCAACATTGGATGAGGGGAATGTGGTATTTCATGGTTGTTACATGGATGTTTTGAAGTGGTCCACAAATTTCATCACTTATTTTGATCCTCCCCAAGCATCTATTTGGCTATTATTTCCTGTAATCCATCTTTAAATCTTTAAATAAGATGCCTTATTTTCAATTGGAATCATATTGGGATGACCCCTAAAATTGATGTTGCGGCAAATAATTTACATCGACCATTCCTTGCTCAAAGTTTTTTTGAAATTGGCATATCTTAGACTATACCACCACATATATGGATTCAAATAGAGGACTTTATTTTTCTATAAGAAGTTTTCATTTAGAATTCACAATCATTTTGTAACAAGTGCTTTAAAATTGGTCACTATAAAATGTAATGATGGATTAGACCTTATGTTTTACATCCCCTAACACATAAAACATTTATTTAGGTTTATTTTTTTTCTAAAATGGTTTATGCCACATTTGGTAACTCAGGTGATCATATTGTTTTCTGAACCATGTTAGACCTTCCAATTCTCATCACTCTCCTCCAGATTTCTCTGTTTTTGAGGATGTTATCCATAATTCTCAGATATTAACTGAGGAAAATAAAAATATTAAAAGGGATATAATTTACACAATGTGTGAAAATGATCAGTTCTCCAACTCTAATTCAAGTGAATCCTTACATGATTCTTTTGGTAAATCTAACAAACTAGAGGAAGCCAACATAAAATAAAGTGCTAGGAGGGATAAAAAATCAATGGTGGATGTTGATAGATTCATTACCCCAAATCCTAGGAAAAAAGGAAGCATATATACAACTCTAAAATTGAGATAAAAATCATTAAAAGATAATTATAAGCCTCTAGGAATGAAAAAATTGATTTCTCAACACAACCTGTAGTTATTGAAATCTCTACTGCATCCTCTAGTTTTTATTTGGAAAAATATGATGGAAAAAAATTCCATGTTCAGAGAGATTATTATTTCATTGAGGAGTATTTGGAGGAGGTAGTTTATTCATGAATTGATCAAAAAGAAGAAATTGTATTAAAAAAATTTAGAAATTGTTGCATTGTTGTGGATACTTACCTTAAATTAGAAAATGTATGTTTATCGGAATGGTTAATGAATATAAAATAAAATATAATTTTTTTACTTTAGAAACATTCCTTGAAAATGGTTTCTTTTTGTCTTATTAGGCTTGATGAACTTTTTTTATTTTTATCCTCCTATATGAATAATCTTGCCTACTATCCATGGTTCTGGTCCTAACAGCTTATTGAATTTGTGTAGGGACTTTTAGAAATATTTTCTTCATTGAGATTTTGTGTCATGATTAATTTATAATTGTTATCCGTATTTTTTTCTAGAGAATCAAAGTTTCATTATATTCGGGATTATTAATGAAAAATGATGATTTTAATAATGATAGACTGATACTTTCAATTATTTTATACTCATTTGATGGTAATTATTTTTTATCCTATACTCAATGGTTCTATTATCTTTTTTACTATCGAATTTGAAATGGTTTCCCCATTATTTTGGTTGGTTTTCTATTTCTTTATATGTATTATAGAAGAATTAGGTTGTTCTGAAGAAATTATAGACCATTACTAATGTATATAATGATCTATTGTATTAGTGAAGTCGTGATACTGGTTGAAGGATTGTCTGCACATTTCTATGTCTTATGGGAATCTTGGTCTAACTATGCAATTGCTATTACTAATATCTAATTGTGGTGAATGTGTTTTTGATCAACAGATGCTCTCTATATTGATTGATTATGTGTCTTTTATGAAATTTTGTCCAGTTATATGAGCTCAATTATTTTTTTTCATAGATGATATGTTAGATCCACTAAATTCCAGTGTTTTTTGGCTTGCAAACTGGCCATTGGTGGACACCTCAGAAAGGGCATGAGTCTATATTTTTATCCATTTAATAGATAGTATTAGTGATGTTATGATCTTTTTTCTAAAAAACATGATGATATATTTTTTTAGGGTTAGATTTAATATAATTTTTTGTATTTTCAAATAATTATGTATTGGTTAAAACACATTACACATCATGTAATCACTATACACATTCATGTTTTATTCATTCTAGAAAAGTGTGATTTGATATTCCCAATATAATCCCAATTTTTAAAAAGAAATCAATCTTTTTCAGTCATTTTATTTTTTACTCCACCATCAATTATTTTTTTTTCATTGATTTTTCTTTAATTTAAATTTTATTTCTTTTCTCATTTATTATCTCCACTCAATATATTATTTTCTCCCATTTTAATTATTGACCACAAATAATATTTTTCATTATAAAAATTTGATCTTCCCATATTATTTTTGGGAAATTAGTACAACAGTTATAGGCTCCCCAAAAACTACAAAATGTGTGATGGTTTGACAAATCATCATTTTTATTAGTAACACATTGATCATACTACCATGATTATCCAAGTAAAAAGCGACACAACATCATCAATACAACTTAACATAATACATCATATTTATACATGAAAATGGTGAAGAAAACCTTCACATGATTGGTGATCATAAACTCCCCAATATCCCATAAAATATCATTTGACAAACCATAACTCATTATATAATAATAATCAAACATTCATCTAAAAATTCTGTATTATAAATTTCTTCGGAATCATCCTCCTCATCCTTTGATCTCTCTCCATTAGTCTCTCATTCCATATACTTATCGATGGTCATGGTTCTCCATTTTGTGAATTTTGAAGAAATAATACCCCTAATATACATTATAGATATAAAATATCTTGATTCCTGGTTTGGATAACTTCAAATGTAGGATTCTTATTTGAAATGATTGGATTTTCAATTTTATAATCAACCACCTCATTGATATTTGAGGTTTCTCAAGTCTATTTCTTATAATTTCTCCAAGGGTTGAAAGGTGTAGTTGGTTTCCACATGTTGTTCCTTATTTTGTATTATTTCATGATCTTTATGAAATGGTTTTTAATTTGTTATATCGCTTCATGCTGGTATATATTGTCTTGATCAATTATATACTCATTAATTCCTTGTAAAAATAGATCTACAGTTTCCTCTAGATCATCCGTTATGATTTTTTCATCATTTCATCTTGAATCTACTTATTATGATATTTAATACATTTAATCACTTTGATAAAGAGTTGATGTTTCTTATAGAGGTCCCCTTCATAAAAAAACCCCAATTTCATCCCAAATTATTATGGGACATATAATATATATAGCCCTATACTTTATTATTTGATCCTTCCAAATTAATGGGTAATTAGAATATCCAATAGAATAAAATTTAACTTTTTCTTCTAAAAAATTTCATGACATGAAAATATTTTTTTTGAAAAGAAGGAAATTTATCCATTATTTGGATCAATTTTTCCTTGAATAGAAGGGAATTAATCCTTGATTACACAAATAACATCATCATATTATGGTCTCCTTTTCACTCCTCTTGAAATTTGGTAAACCCACCTTCTTTTTGGGAAATTCTAAAAATCAATATACAATATTCCATATCAACCACTATGATGTGGGTGGGGATGTGGTTTCAGAGAACATCATGAATTTCTATAGAGCATCCTCAGGCATTGTTGGTTTTCAATCTGGTTAATCTACTCATGAATATCCTCTAAGAGTAAATAAATAATATTATCATAATGGATCATCAAATATTTCATTTTTAGTTGACCGGCATTCATTTGGGGAGATCTAGTTTGTCTATATTCATTCATAGCAAGACACATTCACATTACCCAAACATCATTCATGATAATTAAAAAAACATACACATTTATAGAATCATAACCAAACACACCATGATAAACACATTCACACTCATGAGAATTTACCCAAACATTCGAGGATATACACTCGCACACCCCATGTTGTTCATAGACATTAGAACAGACACACACTAACGGTTCTGAATATATACACACACAATGATATATACACTCTCACACTCATGATGAAACACATATTCACAAGAATACACACTCATATTCCCAATGATGCACGTGAACTCAAACTCACAAAGATATGTTCATAAACAAGTACACAGACATGCTTAATGATATTCACATAGTCAAACAAATATGAACTATATTTTTTTTAGTTTATCTCCACTCATAGTACTCAAATAGAATCCCAATTTTTTATAGAGTCTCTACCATGCTTATAGAGAACATATGTTTTTTGACCCTTACCTTAATGAGTTGATTTCATGGAATTTAGTAGCATGACTTATTTGTTAAATTATAATTAAGATGTATACGGTGCATGGAAATGAAATTTTATTTTCCCAATTGTGATACGCGTTAAAAAATGAAATCACTAGATGATTGAAATCTAAAATATATAGAGCTGGAAAAATATGGACCAGAATATTGGTGTGGAAAGAGGGGGAAAAATATATCTAGTAATTTAAAACATGATCACTAGAAAATGAGTCCCGAATAGTTTTTTATTTTTTATTTTATAATCCAATCAAAAAAATTGATAAATGAAGTAAATAAGAAGATTGACTGTTGAGAGAAAAAATTTAATTTATTATGAAGAAAATAAAATAGACTAAATGTGGAATGTAGAGGTTCTAAATATTCAATTAATATATAAATATAAATCTAACATGATACAAAACAAAATCTGTTTAATTTCAGGAAAAGGTGTTATTTGGATTTCTTTAAATGGATGACTATTCAATAATATAAAAAAGCATTGAATAAAATCTATATAAATGATGGGATATAATACTACAATTTCAAAAATATCTTTAGTACCATATAAATAGAGATGGATGTATTGGGACAATCTTCATTGAATTGGGTGATGGTTGAAGGCTAATGTTTAGGCTTGATAGAATAAAATAGTGAACCAATTCAAATATGTGCAAAATAATATTTAGGCAAAAATGGAGTTAATATAATCCCCAAAATAAACTTGAGTTGAGGAATGAATTGGGGCATTTTGATCATAGGTAATCAATTTGAAATATAGATTAACATGAAAATAATACACCTGAGAAAGGGATGAAAAAAATAGCTCCTCATATAGTAGAGAGAAAATTGACTCACATAATTTCAACATTAATCCTTTCAAACTCCATTAGATAGATATTTATTGCCAAGGGGTGATACAAAGTTAAATGGTATAATACCCCAAAATCATAAATCCTAAACCCACATTGAATCCTAAATTTTAGAAAATATATTTTAATGAATATTGTTTGGAAATATATAGAGTTGGAATTAATTTATTATATTTGTCAAAGTCTATGTTCGTGAGATATAATGATTTTTATGATGAAAATGTGAGTTTAAAGATTAAATAGAATATGTGGTTGATTTTTTATTGGAATTTGTAGTTCATAAAATACTTTAATAAAAATGTATATTTTGGATTCAGAAATGATAAGAAAATGTGCTGATATTTTTTACATCATCTAAGAACTACTGAATTTCATAAATTCTAGTGATATTTAATCGAAAATACAAATTCAAAATGATATTGGTTTTATTTATTATTTGGTTAATGAGAATAATTTTTATAATATTCACTTAGAATGTTTTTTCGAATAGAAGTTTTTCTAAGGTATTTATCTTCTAAACCAAATCTATCATATACCATATTTAATATTAAGAAATATTTGTTTGTATTTGTGTTTTTTAAAATTGAGGGAAATTTTTTTTGAATTTTTATTTGACTTATTTTCTCTCATTAAAATTTTAAATGATTAATTAATGTCAAAAATTGTCTTTTTAGATTTGAATTATTTTTATTTTCATTGATTCTTGAATTATATTTTTTATCCCACTATTATAATTATCATGGGTCAAAGTGACCATAAGGGAAAGAAGTAAATGAACCATAATTGTATATTGGAAATAACTTCCATCAAACATGCATCCTGTGATGTTGTAGTGAGTCTTCCCAGTAGTGCAAAAATGGAGGAGAACATCGACCATCCATGAAATTCTAGTCAACCACGTTTCGACACTACCATTGTCAATAATGATAAATAATTAAGCTATTGTGCATGTAATCACATTGAATACCTCCATCCACTACACCTCTCCCACGAGAGATGATCAGTTTCATAACCATTATGATTGATTGCATGGACAAAATAGTTAATCCAAAATAATAAAAATAGATCAACCGCGACCTCCCATTGACAAATCTGAGAAGTTTTTCTTCACCATTGGAGATCCCGAATCTGGTTTTTAATAAATGGTTTTTTTAGTTTTTGTTAAAAAAAAGATGTAGGTTTACAAGTACGTTTAAAAATGGGTCTCAAGATGCGTGGACCACGTGCATGCATCTTTGGCATCGAGAGATGTGTGAACAAGGTTCACACATCCTTCACAGTCGTGATAAAAGATGTGTGTACCCCATTCACGCATCTCCACTCACCAGGAAGCATAAATGTGGTTTACACATATTTTTTAAACATTATAAAGGATGGGGTTGTGAACCCCTTCACACATCCTACAGAATGTTTTAATTTTTTATTTATTTTTTATTTTTAAAATTTTTATTCTTATTTTTATTTTTTATTTTTTTTATGTTTATATATATATATCAAAATTTTATGTTGAAGTTATCTACTATTTAATATCTAGAAGTACTTCCAGTAGAGGAGTCATGAATATGATAGAGACCCCACCTAGAGCTCTATTTTATAAGAGGGTTTGCCCGAAAAATAATTCTGCATTTCTAATGTGGGATTCAGGTTCTCCCTTTCCTATGTTGAACATTCTGCATTTTCGACCTGGGATTCTGTTTCAAGTACGTGACTTTGAAAGACTATAATATAAAAACTATAAGAATAATATAAATGAAACAAAAAACATTGATTAAACATATAAAAAAAGTTAAAAAGAATTTTCTAATAAGTTTTAAGGAATAATAATTTATATGCTTTCAAAACCGTGAACATGAATCTTAAAAATGTTTCAAGTAAATTTATTTGAAAGGCTGAAAAATGAAAACAATAAGACCAATATGAATGAAACTTAAAATATGACTTTAACATATAATAAATAGTTGAAAATAAAAATAATTTTGTAAAAAATGTTGATGAAAAAAAATAATAAGCTTTCAAAACCCCCAATTAGAAACTAAAAAACTTTTCAAGTATGTGGATTTTAAAGACAATAAAAAAACTATGAGACCAATATAAATGAAAATTTAACCATGGATTAGACATATAAGAAATAGTTAAAAATTTATTAGTTAATTAGTAATATAGTAATTAATTATATAATTATTAGTTAATTAGTAATATCCTTATTAATTATATAATAATTAATTAGTAATATATTTACTAATTACATAATAATTAATTAACAATATCATTATTAAATCTATAATAATTAATTAGTTAATTTTTAATATGATAATTTATTATATAATAATTAATTAGTTATTTAGTAATATAATTTTTAATTATATAATAAATAAGTATTTAGTTAGTAATTTAATTATTAATTATATAATAATTTATTAGTTAATTTTTAAATTAGTAATAGAATAAATATTTATAATTAATAATTAAAATTATTAATTTTTAGTTTTTAATAATTAATTAATTTGTAATATAATTATTAATTAGTTAAAAGTTAATTTGTTAATTTTTAGTATAATTTTTAATTATTATTATAATTATTAATTATATAATTAATAATTATCTTACTAATTGACTAATAAATTATTATATAATTAATAAGTAATAATAATAAATAATTATATTACTAATTTACTAACTAATTATTATATAATTAAGTTTTAATAATTAATAATTATATTGGTAGTTAACTAATTATTTTTTATAAAATTAATAATTAATAATTATAATTATAATTAATAATTTTATTACTAATAATAAATAATAAATATATTACTAATTAAAATTAATAATTATATTACTAATAAACTAATTTTTTTTTATATAATTATTTATTATATTTTTTTTATTATATAATTCTTTATTATATAATTCTTTATTATATATTTATTTGTTATATTAATAGTTAACTAATTAATTAATATATAATTAAAAATTAAAAATAAAAATTGAAAAATAAAAATTATGATGAATAATTATAATAAAAAATTATATAACTAATTAATTAATTAATTATTATATAATTAATAATTTCTAATTATAATTCGTAATTATATTACTAATTATAATTAATAAATATATTACTAATTAACTAATTAATTAGTATATAATTAATAATTAATAATTATAATTAATTATTTTATTATTAATTAATTGTTGGATAATTAATACTTGTATTACTAAGTAAGTAATTAATTATTATATAATTTTATTACTAATTTACTAATTATTTATTGTATATTAATAATTAATAAACGTAATTAATAATTATATTACTAATTAAGTAATTAATTATTTTATAATTAATAATTATTAGTTGTAATTAATAATCATATTACTAATTATAATTACTAATGATATTACTACTTAACTAATTAATTATTATATAATTAATAATTAATAATTAATAATCTATAATATCTAATTTATAATTAAAAACTAATAACTATAATGAATAATTATAACAACTAATTATATTACTATTTAATTTTTTATTTATTTTTTAATTAATAATTATATTACTAATAATTAATAATTATAATTAATAATTATATTTCTAATTAACTAATTAATTATTATATAATTAATAATTAATAATTAACAATTAACAATTATAATGAATAATTATTATTATTAATTATATTATTAATTAACTAATTAATTATTATATAAATGTATTAGTTATTAACTAATTATTTTTTGAAATTTAATAATTAATAATTATGTTAATTATTAACTAATTAATAATTATATTATGAATTAAATAACCAATTCTTAACTAATTCTTATATATTCAATCTATGTTTTAATTTTCATTTATATTGGTTTTGTAGTTTGTATTTTATAATTTGTCAATGCCAAGTACTTGAAATGTTTTTAATATTCAAGTTGGTGGTTTTCAAAGCTTATAAATTATTAATCATTATCATTTTTACATGATTTATTTATTTCAAATTATTTCTTATATTTCAAATCTATATTTTATGTTTCATTCATATTGGTCTTATAGTATTTATTTTGCTGTCTTTCAATGACACGTACATGAACCATTTTTATGTTTAAAGTTTGTGGTTTTTAAAACTTATAAATTATTATTCATCAACATTTCTAAAAAAAATTTATTTACAAATATTTCTTATATGATTAATCCATGTTTTATGTTTTTTATATTGATATTATAGTTTGTTTTTTATAGTCTTTCGAAGACATGTACTTGTACCAGAATCCCACATCAGAAGTGCAGAATATTCTGCATTGGAAAGGGAGAACCTAAATCCCACATCAGAAGTGTAGAATGATTTCTAGGGCAAGCCCTCTTAAATAAGAGTGCCCTGGGTGATGGTTTCTGTCAGAATCCTGACTACTTTAATGGCAGTACTCCTGGATATTAATTAATAGATAAATTTTGTAGAATTTTTTTGTATTATATATATATATTATGTATTATATTATATATATATATATAATAGAAAATACAAATTAAAATAAATATAATTAAATAAAACAACACAAAAAATTTTAAAAATAAAAATTTTTTGTATGATGTGTGAACCCTGTTCACGCATAATTCATTAACATCATGAAGCATAAGTGAACCGAGATCATGCATCTTTTAGCATGCCAGAGATGAGTGAACCCCATTCACACATCTTTATGGAATTGTAGATGCCTTCACAACATTCACGCATCTCGGTACCCATTTTTAAAAATACAGGTAAACTTATACCGTTTGGTAAAAAAAATTTCTCAAAACCCATTTTTAAAAAATACACTCCTGAATCCAAATGCAAGCCAAAGCTTATTAAATATAATCCTATGAATATTTTAATCCTATGGAAGAACCGAGCTATATGAGTTTATGATCACTATTGATTCACGCACCCAGAACCATTGTGGTTTAAGAACACCACACCAAACATCGTCGATTGAAGATGAGGGAAACCCTATTAAAGATTCTATGTTGCCGATGAGCTGTGGCTAGAGTATTCACTGAGTGAATCCCATCCTGTCACTTCTTTGTTTTGTTATCAGATATCAATGTTGAACCAAATGTTTATCAACCCAATGATGCCGCTTCTAGAAGCGATCACAGAATCCAAAAAACGATACCACTGATCCCACCTCTCGCAAACCTAGAAGAGGATCCTAGCTAGCAGTTAAATATTATTTTGTGTATTGTAGATTGATGATTCCCCAGCTTTTGATACACTCTTCAGGAGAAATTATGGATTTTTCTGGAGGAAATACTCTGAAGTATGTTGATTCGACCTCACACATCAATGCCTCAACTAGAACTGGAATTACTTTCGCGCTGCCTAAGCTCGACAGCACCAACTGAACAAAAGTCATGCTTATATTTCTCTTCGAATGACTATTGATGAAGATAAACCATTAAGAATTGAAGAAGACGGGCACCGAGGTCAGCTATGTAATCCATTCTGCCACTCAATTCCAACAGTTTCATACCATTTTTAAGAAGTCATGGCTGAAAGAACTCATGATCCAAACAACCAAAGATCCCACCCCGAGTCATGAATATTTTTCAAAAAAATTGAAATATATGTATATTTTTGTAACATAATTAAAAATGAAATATTTTTTTAACATCATGAAATGGCATTTGAACCTATGGAAAAATGTGTTTGTGTGTCTGAGACCCAAGCTCGCATGAAAGGCCCAACAAAAGTATTTCAATTAGGCCAATGAAATACAAGACTAAAATTAAGAAAATCATTTCATGATTAGGGAAGATTATTTTGACATCAACTTCTCATCTATTTTACCTAACTTCTTGAATCAAGAAAATACCCTGATGAAGGAGTCTGTGTGAGTAAAAGGTGATAATACGAGCATTATCAGTCATAAATCCATTTCATTGGACTTTACATGTGGTGGGTATCTTCAAATATGATCTTATTTATTATTGGGGAAACATTTCATGGTGAATGCATTCAGTTATGGGATCATATCTAATTTCACAAGAAAGGTTGAAAATGCTCACTGAACGTATGATGTGGAAGGCATTGAAAATTTAAATTGTTGTGATGGTGAGATAGGGGCATAATTTTAACAATGCGCACTATTTATTAAGATGGGGAGTAATTGAACAATAATATGAGAATGAGGTGAAGTAGGAGAAACCAATGAAAACATATAGAACAACTAGAAAAAAAGGATGGAAACACACCATGAACAGGAAACTGGAAGTGTTGGGAGCTAAAAGACAATCACTAAAGATTCAGAGGATGTCTCAATTTCTCTTACTAAGAAATTCTATTTACTTTTTTCATGTTAATTTCATTTATTCACAATTACTTTATTTAATACATTGAAATTTTTGGATATTTATATAAAGGTCGTTGGATATGCTTATATAGGGGAATGATACTTTTCTGATAGGTACATTACTCATTCTAGAATATTGTGTTATTGGATGAAACATTTTTTTCTCTTTCTTATTGTAGTTGATATCTTTCATCATCCAAGAACTAGTGAGAAGTGATTCTCTTATATGTTTTTTTATTAACATTTCATAAAGAAGCCCTTCTAGGAATTGGAATGTTCAACTAAGGTTATCACATTAGGTTCAACTAGGAAAATGATTCTGATTAAAAAGAAGAAGTTGTTTCAAGGAGTGTATTAATTGATTTTTTATATGAGAGACTGTAGGATTCATCCATCAACAGATTTTTAATTTGAGATAATTTACTAACCCCTTTCAACCAGATCCAACAACATTAATACATGATTGAAGACAGAAAAATATATACCAAACTAAATACCATGTAATAAAATTTCCCTATATGTTATAGATTATTGCATATTCCATTTGCTTGTGCTTACTTCTATGTTGATTTCTTTTTCACCCCTGATTGTCTTTTTTTCTCACATCATTTCCATTTACATTCATCACCACAAAAACACTTTTGTCTCATTATTGTTTTTTTATATTCTTTCTGTCTACTTCCTTACAAAAACATTGTAATTCTTTCCCTATAGATAATACCATATTCATCACATTACTAATTTTTAATAGGGTTTATACATAATAACTTTTCCTTAAACATAGTTGATGAATTAGGGTACCATTCAAAAAATTCATTTTCACTAAAGCAATGTACCACTATGTCAACTAAAGAAATGAAAATAATATAAAAAACATAATAAAACCAAAATACAAAATATCTATTAAAAAAATATGGTCACTCTATTAATTCACACAAAGTACAATGGGATGAATACAGATCTATTATATTCTAAAATCAGAAAACATTTAAGTTCTCTAAAATTCAAAAAGGAATTTCATATAGAAGATATTTTGGGAAAATAAGAGAATATGAATAACCAACAAGCTAAAAATCAAATTGTCAATCCACCTCAACCTAAAAATGATCTCATGAAGTGTGTGTTATAGAGAGGGAACTCCATGCACTGAAAGTTTTAATTAACTCATCCAACATTAGGAAAACCCCTAGGTATCACAATTATGAAATCAATCCATATCATTTTTCTATGTTTTTATTATTAAATGGAACACCCAATAAATATTATCTATAGTTTAAAGTGATCTTCTATTGTGTTGTAAAATTTCTACCATTGAGAGGGTTAAGTGTGATGGAACTATAACATTGGGTAGTCCCATTATTTTTAGGTAAATATTATGAGTAGGTTCCAATAAATGGATGTAGAAATTTTTTATACCTTGGGTATAACTGTACAATTTATTTTCCATGATGTTTTCTTTAACATGAATTATCAGTAAAATAAGGATCAAAATCACTTGATTTCATCATAATGTTGGAGAAACATTCAATAAAACATGGGAAATATGTTGGGGTAAACATGGGAATTGTCCATATCTCTAACTCACTCCACAAATTAACATCGAAACAGTTTTCAATAGTTTTACCATGTACCAAAAAACATTAGTTGACCAGTCCATTAATGGATATTTTTATAACCAAACAACCTACAATTTAAATAAATTTTTAAACACATTTTCAAAAAACTCACAACAAAAATGATAATGAAAAAGAATCATTATGAGGGATGAACATAATTTTTTATGATAAGTTGATGTATATTATGCTTTAATTTTCAATGAAAACTATCAAATCACTCTTAAGGATAAATTTGATCATTCTGGAATGTTTGTGAATTTACAATTACATTTTACCATGTTTTATATGCATTACCAAACTACTAAAAATAAAAATTCTCTTCGGTTTGATTTGATTTTAGGATCTGAACTACGTATATTACATTTTGAAACTCATTCAATCAAGGTTACTGAAACCATCCAAATCTCTCTTAGAGTGTTTAGGAGATCCATATACCTGTTGTTCCCCCTAGTTTTTAGAAACAACCTAGGGAGTAATTCCAACATAAATTAAATGTAGAATCCACTAACTCCTAAGAGGAATTAAGGGGTATGTTACAATAGCTGAAAGGTAGGTTTAATTAACAGAAGTACAATCTTATTTTGATAAATTATAAATGGATATTAAGATAAAAAATCAAGAAACACAAATGATGTAGTATGCTAGAAACTTCAGTACTGGAGATAAGGGTATGCTTTATAGAACCACTAAATCGAACCATAGAGAAAATTACAATGTTAAAATAACTATAAGTTTTCCATAAACCTACTAAGAAGATGAGAATGTTCTCAAATCTACGTAAATAAATTGGATGAATCTATAAATTTAAATCTGGAAAATGTTGACTATTTAATTCTAGGCCTCATTACTAGAAATATGTTTAATCATATTGTTACAACTGAAAAACAACATGAAAATGGCTTGAAAACAAATAATATATGGGGAAGAAAAATCTTGAATAATATAGTGAAAGGGTTCCTAAAATTATGTAGAACATTACTCTAATAATTCTATTTACACATAGAATAAAAATAGAAAATCAGGATTTTGAACTGTTAAATTTTCTCATGGTTGTTAAAAAATTAAACATTAACATTCATTTTCTAGAGTCCTTCATTCGAATACAATATTATAAATAATCACATAAGAAAATATTTTAAAACCTAAAATCATTAAAATAACATGTTTCTTATAATCTCACAGAGGCATGTAGAGTTGTCTTGCAGAATAGGATACCTCCCAAACATCAACATCCATGGAGTTCCATCATCCCTCTAACCCTTGTGGATAGTGGTTTATTGTTAACTTGTCTATGGGATCTTGGAGGAAGTATCAATATAATTCTATTATATTGGTTTCAAAACATGAGATTAATAGTTACATAATCCATCTTTGTTGTTTTACAGTCTGTGGATGGATCCATTACTCACTTAGTTGGTATGGTGTTTGACTTAACAATGTGAGTATTAAAGCTCATTTTTTCTACTAGTTTTCTAATTTTGAATATGGAATGTGACCAATCGGTTCCTGTAATTTTTTCCCAGATATTTGTAATCATAGTAGGATATTTTATTTATGTTTTAATGGGTAAATTATTTTTTAATCAGGGTGAAAATAATGTTGAATTTTGTGTATTAAAAAAATTAAGAACCCACCCATGTTAACTATTTTCTAGATATACGCTTTAAGGAATTGTATAATCCATTAATGAGTGGGAATATGAGTTTTTATGATGATTAAACAAATGAATGTTTCACCAAATATCCCTACTAAAACATATATGGTGATTAACATAAGAAAAGAGAATGAGATTTTAGATGAGTTTGAGAGGGAATTCCAAGAACACCTAAATCATTTTTCGGTAGAAAAAATTTTCAACCCACTTAATGAATTTATTTGTGATGGACAATTTTATGGAATCAATTATAACGATGATTAATATTTCTAAAATTCCATGTTTATGAGGAAACATGCAGACATTCACCCCCCCCCCCCAACCCATGTGTAATCATTCAAGTGAAGAATCACCCAATCTAGTTTTTACACCACTATCCAATCATTTTAAATATTCATTTTAAGTTTATTTTTCCACTTTAACAATCAACATGACATCAAAATTAGTGAAAATTCAATAGTATAACCTTTTCAGTATCTTATAGAAGTTTAATTATATAATTGGTTTCTCTATTTATGATATTAAGGTATAATTATATCATAAAATATGCACAAAATCCCAATGGAATGTGATTGTAAACCAAGAGTGAAGGAACAAAGAATACATAACTCAAAAATCGAATAAGTTGTTGAAGAGAATGTAATCTTGTTTTCTAATGTGAGAATGATATTTCCCATTTCAAGAAGTGCATGGTTATGTAAAATCTATGTACTTACTAAAAAATATGGAGGGATTGTGATACAAAATGAAATATTGAGAAACATCAAACCATAACTATAGACAAGTGGAAGTTCTACATAATCAATAGAAAGTGAATGCTTCCACTATGATGGAACATTTCCAAAGCCCATTTTTGGACCAAATTTAATAATTATTAGAAATAAATGATTATTTTTTCTTCTAGGATGGTTATTCTATTTATATAAAAATTGGCATTACACCTTAGCATCATGATAAGACAACCTTCACTTTTCAATATTAGGAATTTTCCTACTGTCGAATTACATTTGGCTTGTGTGGTGACCCAATCAATTTTTAGATATATATGATGGAAATTTTCTTGAATATAATTTAAAGGATAACTAATGTATTCATAAATTATTTTTTAGTTTTTTGTGGTGTCTTTGAAAACAACATTTAAAATCAAGAAATAATTTTGAAATGTTACCGAGTAGACAACCCATTTTAAATTAGAAAATGTGTCATCTCATGGTTAGTGATGTAATTATTCTTTGTTACAATGATTATATGATGTTACTAGAGGTTGATAATTCAACAATATGGGTATTCCAAATGCTTTCACCACCTGTGAATATCAATGGGATTACAGTATTTTTTGGACATGTTTGATTTTACAGGAGGTTCATCAAGGATTTTTCCAATATAAATTGGCCACTATGTTCTCTACTTGTTAAGGAAACACCCTTTTTGTATAATGATAAATATATATAATCCTTTAATATTCATTAGGATAAGCTCCAATATTGACCAATTATCTATGCCCGTAACTCGAAACATCTATTTGAGGTTATATGTAATTCCATTAAAAATACACTATGAGCTATTCAAGGCTAGACGAAGGATAGAAACCTGTATTTTGTGTACCATGCTCGGAATATTTTTTATGAATCTTAGTTGAATTCTACCACAATATAAAAGGATTTTTTGGAAGTGATTTTTTATTTAGATATTCCTGGTAAATATTTGATAGGGTCAAAGGTAATTTTTATAAATAATTATTCTTCCCTTAAATTTATATTTTCCAAAAAAAAGAGGCTAAATAAAAACTTTTGATATGGCTCCTATTGTAATAAGTATTTGACGTGGAAATCATGAATAAGAATAGGGATTAAAATGTTCTTATTGATCGCTTGTATAGGTTTTTTAATAATCAAAATGAATACAAAATAAGGTAAATTCATCATTTCTAGATGATAAAATTATTTTTATTAATTGAAAATTCTATTGTTTAATAATTTGGTTAACATTTTGATACATTAATTGGGTTTGAGTAATTTTCTCATAAATTAAACAATAAATTTATTTCAAGATATATGTTTTATTTTTGTTCTAATCCTCAATTTTTTAAGAAATGTTATCATGGAATTGTAAGGAGGTGTGTTCCTATGAAAGAGATGTATTCAATTCTTGAGTGTTATCAATCAATTTTTTGGGAAGTAAAATATGGGAGTTACAAAACCACCCAAAAGGTTTTTCAAAATGGATGCTATTGGTCACCTTTTTTATGATTTTATAATTCTTTTCTATGTATATGAAAAATTCCAAAAACATGGTAATGTGGGTTTAAAGAATGTTCATTCAAAAGGGTATTTTAGAGGTTGAAATTTATCATTATTGGGGGGATGGACTTTAGGGTACCATTTACATCATCATGTTGGAATAAATACATTATGGAAACTTTGAATTATGTATCAAAGTGGGTTTATGTAGTTTCATTATAGAATAAACACTATAATAATGTGATAAAATTCATCAAGAATATCATTTAATCAAGGTTTTTTGTTCCCAAAGTATTCATCGCCAACACTAGTATTTAAAATTTTCATGTCCAATGATTTTATGGAAAAGTATGGGTTTGTGAAAAAAAACGGGTATCACCAATCATCCATAGTCAATTGGATAAGCTGAATTACGTAATAGGTAATTGAAAAAGATTTTACAGAAAACTACAATTAGTTATATAATAGATTAGACTTTAATATTATATTAGTCATTATGGAAATATAGGACTACCTTTAAAACTGTTATAGGTGTGTCTCTATATAGGCTAATTATTCTAAAGTATTTCATTTACCTGTATAGCTACAATACAATTACTATTGTGTAATAGAATGCTTCCAATTTTGATTTTATGTCTACTTGATATTGAAGGTTTCATGATTTTAGTGAATTGAATGAAATCAGAAGACTGTTATGAAAATACTCATATTTATAAACCATAAAAATGATTTTTATGATTCAATAATTAAAAATAGGATCAATAATGTGGGTCCGAAAGTGATTCTTTCTAACTCTATTATTAAGTTGTTTCTCAGTAAACAGAAAACAAATTCATCAGGACCCTTCACTATTTTGTGAGTGCCTATAAAATTGACATTAAAGTTAATCAAAGAGGGGAATAGTCCTTTTTTATTTTGTGTTTATAGATTTAGTCACTTCATTGATGTGAATAAAAAGGTATAGGATTCCATCTCATTTCATGAAAGGTGAATGGGACTCATGTCATCTATATGATTATAAGAAAAGTGTTTCAAGGGATCTAGCCCATGTTTCTTGGCTTATTTTCATATTATTTCTCTCATTAAATAAAACAAACCCCTAATTATGACCCTTGAGAATGTAATCACTTCAAATCCTACTCCATGGGATTTACTCGGTACTACACTAAGAGAATCTCAGTTCGTTTCATGTCAAATGGTAGAAATACATTTGATATTCTGGATAAAATATCATTTTCTTAATAAATATTTTAAATTTTTCTTAAAATATATAATCTAGATTATTATTTCAATTTTATTATCATTATAGAAAACTAGAAGGAACAACTAGAGGAATTCACTCAGGGCTACAGAGGTGGAAATATTGAATAAACTTAAATGATCAACGCTCGAAAATTTAGGGATGTATTGATTTTATTTTTCCATTACAATGTATAGATAATCTATTACCCCAGTCTACTATGAACTATATGAGGGGTAATTTTTCTATAATCTACTGAAATTTTTTAATATATTTTATTCTCTATATGTTATCTTGTAAAATTCTAAAGATTTGAAAATTACGTTGAGATTCATTTTAAAACATACATTCACCCACTAATATTCACCATACAAATACTTCTTCCTCATTATTTGTCATGTTTATTTTTGATTGAAATTGAAAAATATTTTTCAATTTATAATAAACCAATAGTATGAAATATTTCAAAACCAAATGTTTTCTTCCAGTAAATTGATGCTGAAATGTGGAAAAAATGACTGCTGAAATTTCAGCTAACCCACTTCAACATTCTATGAACTATTTAATTATCATTAAATTATTAATTAAACAACAACAAAATAACAGATTCTATATTTGGGGAAATATTGAGTTTTATGTGTAGGGTCGATGTGTCTTTTTCTATTCATTGATAGTGTTTTAAATTTATAAACAAAAAAATCCCAATTTTAATAAAAGTTCCTCCCTTGTAGAATCTTTTCAAGATGTTTATAAATAAATTATACTCTTCATTTATATATATTCATATTCTACGGTCATTCCCTATAGTAGGAAAACAAAAATTCAGTTTGTCCTTCCTAGTGGAAAAAATTTAATACTTGATTTAGGGATTTTATTGAGTCCAAGGTTGTTTTAGTTTCATGGTTTCAAGGAGAATTTTTCAACTATTTTTAGTGAAACACAATCTAAAAACTAGGAAATGAAATTTTTATATTTTATAATCTTGTTGAATTGGAATTATAACATAAGGAAACATGTAGTTGAATTCGAACCTTGTAACATGTCATTGGTGAAATAGAAAACATTAGGGAGATAACTCAATATAGAATAATATAAATCCTTTGAATATGGAGTAAAATGGGAAATTAAAATCCAATAGTAACTAACTAAGATAACTTAACTAGGTTTGTTTAATTAATTAAATACTAAATCAATAAGTATTATGCACAATGTTATTTACAAACTTATATGTGGGATTCATTCAAATAAAGTTTTTGAGTTAAAACTGAGTTTATTAATGTTTGGTGAATATTGAACCCAAATGGAAAAGAGTCAAATTAATATATAAGAATATATTATTAGTTGTATCCATAAAGTTGATTATGGAACATTTGTTTGAGTAAACTCATATATAGTAATGGTTGGTAGTTCTTATTTCTATAAATTTAATCCCCCATGATTCACAATAGTCTACACTATGAGAACTACAACTTGAGAAAGTGTTAAAGTAAAGAAATGGGATTAAAACACATGGGTGGGATAATAATTTTTATCAATGGTGGTATATGTGGTTTTTTTTAATTCTATAATGTTCATTAAAACCAAATTAGGATAATTATTATTTCTCATAAGAGTCTTTTTAAATAAATAAAATAAAATTGATCTTCTTAGGAGATAAATTAATTAAATTAGGTGGAATTTGACATTGTGTTATTTTATTATGGTATACCACATCTTTTTGGTGGGAAATTGTGATTTTTAATTTTAAAATATGATTTCAATGTATAAGTATTTGATATTTTTTATTTGTTTTTTGAAATTTGTAATTTATTTAATATTTTAATAAAAACGACTATTTTTTGGGCTAAAATGATAAAATTTATTTCAATAATTTTATTAATCTTTTATAAATTATTCATTTCCTCTAATTCTAGTGATATTTAGTAGAAAATATAAATTAGAAATGATCCTTCTTTTATTTATATTTTAATTTAATAACATCATTTTAATAATATTTTATGAAAATATTTTTCTAATATATTTTCTATGAGGTTTTTAATTTATAAACCAATTCATCTATTCTAAAAATTTTAAAATCATTTTTTTTGGAATATTTGTTTTTTATAATTCAATAATATTACATTTTTTGTATTTTTATCATAATTCAATGTGATAGAATGTAAAAAATTCAATCAATCATAGATTAAAATTGGAAATCTCATGAATCGATTGAGAACCTTATGACATGACTATTGGTTTTCTTACTTTTGAAAAAATAGCAATGATAATTAACTATCCATACAAAATTTATCAAATGTGTTCCTACAAACCTAGAGTCCAAAAATGATCATTGACGAAGTTGTCATTTATGTAACTAGATCAACCATGTGTTTTACTGACATAGACATTACCGTGAGAACTGAATATGAGTTGTCGCATGACTATTACAATGGACCACATGAGAAAAAATAATTACCACACTGTTAAAAAAAGATTAAAAATTCACTCTTAATGTGGATGCACTAAAGTTGAGCATCACTTGTTAATCTACAGAGATCCCAAATTTGAATTCAATTCCATGTGTGCTAAAGAATCTTCTATATGGGTTCAATTCTTGTGGATGAACCAAGCCAAGTTAGTTCATGGTCACCAAAATCCCACAAAACTAACACAGTCATGGTTGAAGAATATAATAGCGGACCTCACATATTGAAGATAAGGGAAACAAAATTGAAGTTCAAGTTCCCCTAACAAACCAGGTCTAGTTTTTTCCTTGAGGAAATCTTATGCCGATGTTCCATCCTTCCAATGAAACAGATCAATGTCAATCCCTATTTCTATTGACCCCACAATGTAGTGGTGGGAGGATATCATAGGATTTGATGTAAGATAAAAATTTACAAGAGTCATCAAGAATGTTTTTGGTTGAGGGACCATAACCTTATCGATGTCATTGCTCTAATATAGAAGACTTAACTAAAACTGGAAGAGTCATTGTGCTGCCTGAGATTTCTGGCACCCACTCAACAAACATCAAGCCACCTTTCTACTTTGAATGTTTTCCATAGAAGATGAAGCAATGGGTAGTGAAGAAGATAACCATCGTGATCCCCCACACTAGTCATGACACATCTCATTACTCATGGTTGAGCACTATATTGAAAAATTCCCAACCTAAGAAAGTCATGATCAAAACCTCCAAACCCTGCACCGATTACCATGCTGAATATTCAAAAATATGATAATAATTATATACTAATGTAAAAAATAAAAAAAAAATTCACCATCAAACAATGACATCCAAAACCACAAAAAATATGGGTTTGGTCGCGTGTGTCCCAAGGTTGTTTGCAAGGCCCAAATAGATTATTTAAATCTTGATAATGACATAAAATTTTATAAATGAGGAAAATTGTTTCTTAATTAGGTAATAATGATTTACTATCAGCCTCTCTTATTTTTCAATATCTACATGAATCATGAAATCTCATGGTGAAGGTGATTCTAAAGGTACTACATTATCTTGGAAGTGTTCCAGCTAGAAATCCATGTCATTGTACTTTCCATGTTGCGGTAATTTTCAAATGATATAACGGTCCCTCCTAGAATGACTTTTTATGAAATACTCATTTTTTTCTTAGAGCATGTCTAGTGTGTATGGTGATTAGTGAAATTCACACTGAATTTTCCACATGGAATCCATTGAACATTTAATTGGTGTTACGGTGTTTTGGGTGTGAAATTTTTACAATACGCACATTTATTGGTAGGGTAGAGTAATCAAACAAATAAAAAAGAGAAATCGGGGAAGCTGGATATCCTAGAAATAACTGTTAGAATGAGATCAAGAGGATAGTGACACATATTGAATGATAAAAAAGAAGGGTTGGGTGATGAGAGATAGTCACTAGAGATTCCTAGGGAGTATGATGTTCTCTCACTGAGAACTTCTACATACTTCTTGTTTCTCAACAGATTTTTTAAATGACTATTTTGAATACATTGAATAATGTTTATATTATGAAATGGTTTTTGGGAATACTATGATTATGGAATTGGATTATTCTAGTAGTTACTTTACTCAATCATGTATTTTGAGTTGTTGGAATCTACACTTTTTATAATTCATTATGTCATAGATCTCCTTCATCAACCGAGTACTAGTGAAAACTACTTCTTAGCTTTGTCTTTGTTTTCCCAATTAGGATCAAGACCACAAAGAGGGTGATGAATCATCTGTTCCATCTTATTTTATAGAAAATTTTCTTAACTCGTTAGTAGAAACATCCTTAACCTATAAAACATTATAGATTAATGATCCAGTAAAATATAACTCACAAACTCCCCATTCTTATGAAACAAATATAAAGAGAAGGCATCCCATGATATTTACAACATTCAGTACAAAGGAATACTTCTTTCCAGGTTGGATAATCCCACAAACATTGATTCATTTACAATATTCTTTCTAGAATACAATTTCACAAGAAAAGAACAATTCTATAAACCAAATATTATAATTCCTGCTATAGTTTGTTATACCTCCAACTATCCTATCAATTATACACTGCCCATAGACATGAAATTTCATAAACTGTTAAGTATATACAGTTACAAGCTTCAAATTCCTTCTCCTTTTTTAATCCACTCCAGAATGTCTTATCTTCCTCCACAAGTAAGATGAATAAAAAATTACTTAGGTAAAACCTTCAAGATCTTCAAAAATTCTCTAAAGAATTTTTGTATTGAAGAATCTTCCATAACCTTAATCCACAAATCTTCCTCAGTAATTTCCACCTGGTATTTTTAATCTAGTAACCTCAATACGATATGATCCATCCGATTGTTAGTCTGGTCTGTTTCTCATATTTCTCTTCCTTCTTCACTTGTGTAGAAACTCAATTAGAATATCATAATTATATATCCAATGAAACTTGGTCCGATGAACATGGTTATGATGCATATCGCTCTTGAGGCCTCACTCTGATGGACTTGTTTCGATGAAATATGTTAAGATAAATCTTTCTAAAATGATCATATTGAACATCAATAAGATTATCTTACTCATATTAAACTAGAGAAATATAGTTTGGTTCGAAACTCAACATATGTTCCACAAATTTCACAACTCAAGCAATTGAATAGTTTGGAGTGAGAGTTACAAATGACCTCATTTCTCCTTTTATACGGACCTCAAAAATGGTTTTGGCGGGGTTCTAAAATCCATTCACACTTGATGAAATTTCCCAAATCTCCAATTATCCTTCAATATTTAATCTATCCTTGAATCATTCTATTATTTTTCTAATCTTCAAATATCCTTATTTTTTATCTCTCTTTGACTTCTTCAAGTCTTTCAATTCTCCATTCTAAATTTCCCATTAGAATTCTTTATTCCGAGGAATATATTTGGTCTATCTGATTATTAGTGGCACATTGAATCTGATGGAGAAACTTCTTCTCCTCAATATGATACTCCATGCCATTGAGACATCATAAAATTATGAATATGATGATCACATACCAATGAACTTGGCAGTAGAATGTTTTTTCCTTTAGAAAAAGTTCTTCTTCCAAAGACTCTTTTCTCTATCATGACATCCTCATGAATTTGAATCATTTAAGATTAGAATTAGCATCATCTGACTTGTACATGGGAAATTTTGTAACTTTACTTTAATTCCATCAATTGGATTTTTTTCCAAATAATCATAAATATGAGTTTCTAGAATATAATCAAGTTTATTATAATTGTCTTTAATACGACCAGGCTGAATACGATCTCTATCACCAATTACTTTTCATTCGATCTAATCATTCTAAATACAATTAGTAACATCTCTTTCACTCCTCATTTCATTAATCAAGATTTCATTAAATGTTTTACCACTAACATATGATTTATGATAATTCCAAAACACAAAATCATCATGACATTTAATATTGGGGTTAGGTCGACTCTGATCAAGCTTTCATTATGATCAAATCCTTAATGAATCAATATGATTTTCGGATTCTTTTAGTAGAAATCCAAATATGATAAATCATATTTAATTATTTATGCCAATGTTTGGATCTAATACTGAAGAGTCTAAATTTGATCAACCAAGATCCTATTACCATCCTAATGGTTCTGGATCTGATTTGAAAACTATACAAACACCCTTCTTTATTCCATATTTCTATTACCATTTAGGAATTGTTTCTTACATTAATAATAATAATCATATTGATCTATTAACAAAAAATACAACAAAATCTCAATTTGGGTTTTTTAATATCCCCATTGGTTTTTGTTGTCAATACCCTTATCAGTACCTATATTTAACCTCGTCAAAACAGTGAGTTGTATTATTTTCTTTTCCCACTTTTTCTTTTCATCTATTATTTTCTTTCACCCCTTACTCCTTTTCTCACTTTTTTTCTCTCCACTATAATATATTTTCTCCCCTTTATCAATAATAAAACTAAAATGGGTTATCATGAAATGTTTCTTTCCTTATTGAAAAATTTCCTCTTTTAAAAATATTGGAACTCTCCATATCCAAAAAATGAAACTATTCTATAGGATAAAATAAGTATCACATGAGTTTAACAATAAAGGGACTTTAACAAAACAACAATAAGACTACATGGGTGAAACTAGTGTATAAAACAAGTGTATATAATCAAGGTTTTCAATTTTTTTCCTTAAAAACTTTCATTTAATACCATTTCATGTTTACTTCAACATTATTATTTTTGGGGACATATATAAAAGAATTTATTTAAGATAAATATAATATCAAAACTTCTCAAAAAACATATTAGAAAATTCATGTGTATAAACATAACTTTCAAAATAGATTTTTCATAACTGTATTACTTTCTTTTTCAAGAATTTAATAGACTCCGAATTAGTATTCTTACATCAACTCCTTCAATTCCCAGCAATTTAGTACAAATACAAAAATGATTTAGGAATAAAGAGAAATCTCATAGAATCTCATAAAAGAGTTTGGAGTAAGATTCTTCTCTCGGTCTTGATTTTTTCTTCTTCTTCATGGATTTTTCATTGGATGTATTTTTTTCTTCTATTCATTCTTATCAGATTTTGTAACATGTTTAATTTCATTTTTGGTCACTTCAGATAAGGATGTCAAATTTATTTCTTTCTTAGGAACCATTTTGTTGGGCTAACATTGAATAAACAGTTTCATGCCTTCCTCTTGTTTCAGCAAGATAGTCAAACAATATTTAGTAACATGACCTTCTTGCTCACATCTCATGTATCTTTTCTTTATTTCCAAACAACAATATGTTGATATCTTTTAATCAAATTTTATCACATCTTAATAAATACATTTTCTTTTCCTTTTCATTGTATTCTTTTTTGTCTTCTTCTAACTTCCTTACCTTGTCATTTTGATATGGAAAAATGTATAAGTATTTCTACTTTTTTATCTCAACATGAATACTTTTCACATTATTCTTAACATACATAGCTCTCTTAACATACTCATATTCTATATATTATAAAATTATTAAATAAAATTTGATCTTATTTTTTTATCATAACTCATCCTTAATTTATAACTCTTCTCTAATCAACAAATGTTAAACCAGCACAATTAGGGTATTTGTCTGAAAATTCCACAACCCCAATAGTGATATCTGAATATTGCTTTTTTGGGATCAAAGTAAAAGTTTTCAGACCAATTTTGTTTTTGTTGTTTCATCAAAAATTGTGTACCACTTTCCTTAAGATGATTCCTTTTTGAAGAATCCATATGTTTCTTGGTGAAATATATTTTCTCACACACCTACTATTATATCCCCTTATTTTCACCTTCTTTATAAGTTTCACCTTTATCTTCAATATACATGGTGAAGTTTTCATTCATATTTCTTTACTCACTTTGTGCTTTATGAAGCCTTGATTGTGTTTCTAACAGCTCTTATTATTTCTCAGCGTACTTAATTTTGAGAACATCTATGATTTTTTTAGATTTATCTGCCTTCAACTTGTTATGTTTACTTTATTCAACAAGTGTAGATTAAATCTTGTTTAGTTTCTCATTTCCAATTAAATTTTATATATAACTTTTCTGTTTTCATTAAATATCTTCATTCTTAAAGTCATTCCATCAAAATATTTCTTCATTTTCCTTCTTTATTTCTTGATTTCAGTATTTATTTCCTGCGATTTCTCCAAATTCATTTTATGAATCCATTCTGTTTCAATAATCTCTTCATTATTATCATAATTTCATAAAGATTTACTTCCATTTATAACTTTAGAAATAATGTTGAATTGATTATCAGATTCATCATCGTATGAGGAATCATTATTCTTTCTTCTGTTTAGATAACTTCTCAACTTTTTTTTCATAAGGAAATATTTCTTTATGTTTCTTTCACTCTTTTCTGAGGTTTCTCATCATCATCTTTAGACTCATATTCTTCAATTATCTTCCTTGGAAAATTTTGTGTCAAATTTCATTTCCCTTCAAAATCACTTCCACTAAGAGTTTTACTTTTCCATTTTCCCTTAATATATTTCTTTGGAAGAAGGGAAACAATCATATTTAAATATTCAATTTATTCTTCTACGTCTAAATCACTTTATTTTTCTTTAATTTCCTTATCATTGGTTTTCCCTTTATTAAATATTTGAATGACATTTCCTGATCAACCTTTTTTTCTTTTCCAAAAAAACTCTCTTATCATTTCATAAGTAACAAGAATAATATATAGGTCATTCAGATATATGTTTTTAGAGTCTTTATATACCAAAGATGAAACATTGGAATTATACTTATTATGACGAATTATCAAGATATTTTCATTAATAATTGATACTTCCAATTTCTCTCTTAAGAATATTATCGTGCTAATAATATCATTTATTATTGTAATAAAGTCACCAATAGATTCATGCTCAACCATTTTTAGATCTTCATATTCCAGCATCCTATGTTGTAGCTTTTCCATCTTCACCTTGGTATTTCCATCATAAATATTTTTTATCTTATCTGAATTATTATTGGATATTACATCTCACTTAACTCTAGTAAATTTATTTTTATTAAGTGATGAGAGTAAATAATTTTTCACTCTTCCATCATTCTCAAGATTTATCTTATCAGTAGTAGTAAGAGGAGTATTCTAAATATGAAGATGAATTCCTAATGTAGTAATTTCCAAAACACCATACCCAAGGGACACAAGATATGGAATCATTCTATATTTATAGATCTTATTTTTCTTTCCATTGAAAAATGAAATCCATTTATAGTTCACAAACTTGAAATTCTATATTCTCGAGATGGATATTTCAACAGAAACCTTGGCTATGACACCAATTATTGTACATGAGTAGGATAATGAAAACTGATGGGGGGGTTAATCCATGGCTCCTTTTTCTTTTATAATAGTGTTTCAAAACACTTTAAGAGAAACTTCCTTAACCTATAAAACTTGTTAGAGTAATGATCAAATAAAATATAACTCACAGCCTCACCTTTGATATGTAGCAATTATAAAGAGAAGGCAACACACGATATTTACACGGATTGGTACAAAGACCTATATCTTTCCATGTGGGATAGTCCCACCAACATGGATTATTTTTAAATATTCTTACATTAATACAATTTCACAAGCAATGAATAATTCTAAAATCCCATTTGCACTTTCCAACTATAGATGGTTATACCCCCTAACTATCCTTTCTAGTATACACAACCTATAAACAAGCCTTTTCAGCAAAAAATAAGTATCCACTATTAAAAGCTTCATTTTTCTTCTTCATTATTAATCCACTTTAGAATTTTTTCACTACCACCACAAGTAAGATGAATCAAATTTTTCATATGTACAGCCTTCAAGAACTTCCAGAATTCCCTAGGAACTTGCTGGTCCTAAAACCCCTTCTTGAACCATAGTCCATAAATCTTCCTCATCAAAGATAGTCTAATATTTCCAATCTGGTAACCTCAATACGATAGCCTCCATCCGATGGTCAGTCTCATCAAATTCTATTATTTCACATCCTTCATCAGTTGAGTAGAAACTCAATTATCATCTCACAATTCTGCATCTCATGAAATGCAACCCGATGATCTTGGATACAGTGTTTTTCATTCTTATGGCCTTACTTTGATGGAATTGTTTGGATGGGACTTTGTATGATTGTTCTTTCTCAAATGATCATATTTAATTTCAATCCGATGATCTTCTTCATATTTAACCTAAAATAGAAAAAAATTAGTTGAATCTCAGTACCAGTTACACAAATTCTAGAGCTCAGCCACATGAATAATTTGCAGTCTCATTTACAAATAAATTAACCATTCATTTTATAAGGACCCAAAAAATGGTTTAGGTGGGAATTTGAAAAACTTCCTCTCTAAAAAAAATTTCCCAAATCTTCAATTCTCCATAAATATCAGATCTGGAATTGACTCATTCAATTCCTTTTTGAATCTGCAAATCTCTTTGATTTTTTATATCTCTCTATGACTTATTAAATTTATTAAATTTTCCCTTCTGATATTTCCATTACAATTGTCCATTATGACGAAGAAATTTGGTCACTCCAATTACCATTAGCACACTGAATCCGATGGAGAAATTTCTTCTTCTGAATATGATACTCTAACTTATCCAAACATCAAACAATTCTTAATACAATGATCTCATACTGATGAACATGAGAATAGAATGTTTTAACATTAATAAACTTTTTTATTCCACAAATTCTTTCTTCTATAATGAATTCATTATGACATTGAAAAAATTAATATTTTCTTTCACATCGTTTGACTTTCAATTGAATGTAATGTAACCTTCCATTCATTCTATCAACAAGATTTCATTTCTAATTAATCCTGAATATTATTTTCATGAATGAAATCAACCTGATTACTGTTGGACTAAATATGATCAGGTTGAATATGATCTCTAGAACCTTTTACATTTCATCCATATCTGATCAATAAGAATATGATCAAAAACATATCTTTCACTCCCCCCTTTCCTTCATGAAGCTTGCATCACATGTTTTACCTCTAAATAATGATTTATGAGAATTTCAAATGAGCAAATCATTATAAAATTTGACATCGAGGTTATGTAGACTCTAATAAAGTTGTCATTACAATAAATACATTAATTGCAAACTCAATACTATTTCAAGTAGCTTTCATTAAAAAACACAATATGATAAATCATTTTCAATGACTTATACTGATGTCTAGATCCAATGTCGATGATTCTGAATCCGAGCCTCTAAGATTTGATTATCATCTTTATGGTTCTAGTTTTGATTTGAAATCCTTAGTAACACCATTCTTCAATCCATATTTCCATGACCTTTTTAGAATTGTTTCTTCCATCATTCATAATCATCATATTGATTTATTGATAACAAATAAAACCAAGACTCAACTGGGATCAAACATTACTCTAAGAACTTATCATATGGAAATCCATCGGTAATGAGGATATTTCAACTAAGGGTGCCAAATTGAGATCAAATAATAACTCAATTATGATAAAAAATGAAATTTTTTTCACCCTTCAGTGTACTTATTGACATTTAAGTTGAGAGAAACTAGGATTCATCCATTCATGTGGTGTTTATTTGAGAAAATTTACCAGACTCTTTCAACTAAATATTGTACCATTTGTATTTTAGTTAAGAAAAAAACTAAATAAAAATATAAAAAATCAAAAACCAACAAATCAAATTCCACATCTTCATTTCTAGATTATAACTTTAGGCCTCTGCTTGTTCTATTTCATATGTTGATTACTTCCTTGTCTATGAATTTTTATTATTGTCTCACATAATCACCATTTACCTCCATCACCTCATAATAAATTTTATTTCATTAATATTTTTTAGAGTTGTTTGTTTTTTATAATTAGTCTTTCAATCCATTATAATTCCTTCCATTTGGATCATCCCTTATTCATCATGTTCCTTGATTTTTATGGGGATTCAAAATAATTAATTTTCCTTGAACCTAGATAACGTCCTAGACACCCGGTCATATACAATAATTTTTTCTACCCATATCCTACCAGTCATCATATAGAGTGCAATGCCCACTAGATTTTACATTATTGTCTAAATACATCTTTCTAGAATCTCAATGTTAGTTAAGCTACCACAATTCATGTAACATTGAGTATCGGGCATCATACATCATATTTGTTCTTCAATAAGAGTTATATTAGGATTACTTTACCAATACATAAAAGGTGAAATCCATTAGGCCTTTAATAATGTGTGATAGTATCCCATTATATTTGGATGGTCTTAGTTAATCCATGTTTCAATTGGACATATAAATCAAAGTCCTCCACTCATGCACCTTATTTTGTCTCTTATATTTAAATCTTATTAGAAATGGTTCCCCGATTTTAAAAGATATGAAAACAAATTTCGTAAGGACTCCCCAAATTAATCTAATCAATGTAACTTAATACTATAACCAATTTTATTGTATACTACATTTTTAACACCATTAGAATTTTTATATGTTTCAAAAATAGGCACAACTTGATTTTTTTTAATTATTTAACTGTGATATGTGTTCTGTTTAATAATTCACAATAAATTTCTTATTTTCTTCAAAAACCAAATGTTATTTGACGTTACAATCCATAATATTTACCTTATTATATCATATTTTATTATTGGATTTTCATTGTGCATAATTTAATATTAATTATTTATAATTTCATTGAAATAAAATATTTTATCCATGAATAAATAATAATGCTTCCCCATCAACATGAAAAAATCCCATATTGTTGAATAAATATTTAAAATCATTTTTTTATGGAAACCATTTGGTAGTATTTTTACGTTATATATCTAATATAAGTGATATTTATAAATAGTTTTTTAGATGTTAATAACTATTGACTCAGTGTATAACTAAATATTTAATTCTACATAAATTTATACTCATGTTCTATTAAAAAAATATAAATCCATATGTATGTGTGATTAACATATACTATGTTATTTGCAATTTCCAGAAAAAAAAATTACAATATAATATAGTTCTTTTGGTCATAATGTTTCATTTCATAAGTGATACCAATTCTCAAGTTATCATTCCATTATTAAAAAAAAATTCCACAAAACATATCATTTCAAAAAATATACCTCAATTTCATGTGAATTTTATGATTAATAATTATAAAAAAACAAATAATAGTCATGTGTTTGTCATATTAAATAAGTATCAAATAATTAATATTATTAAATAGACATCTATAAAAATGATGACATGTTTTTCCATATTATTTGTGGGTCAAGAACCATATTTAATTATGAATTCACATCGATAAAATCATATCATTTAATAAATGATTATTTTTACATAAAAACATTTGAATTATGTCACATATAGCTCTTGGATAATTGATTGAACATAATTTTTAACAAATACATTTAATGAATTGTCCTAACTTCATTCTTACAGGAACCTCATTATTAGGGTATCCTAGACAATTATAGCCCCAATACCATAATAATATTACTAAATAAATTATTTATTTATTAAATATGGTCTACTAAACCATAATTTTTAACCTAAATACCTTATATTAAATATTCCATGGGCACTTAGAAAAGCATGTCCAACACATTTGAATGATCAGGATTTTTGTATCTGATCTGTCACCATTTTAGTTCTAATAGAGTTTTATATTACACCATCTAAAATCAAGGAGGACTTTATTTTGATGAGGGTTTGTTTGGTGATTTCGGATATTTTTTTGATATCTAAGGAATGAAATCATCTTTTTTAATTGGTTACAATTGTAAAAAAATCATGGTATGGTTTCAATATAAGTCTTTGGATCTTTATTTTTAATTATTATCTTCTACAATGTTATAGATAATCTTTCCTTATAGTTTATTATAGTGTTTTCATTGTCTATGTAATATATAAGATAAATTTGTGTACCTTAATATTGGGTGTCATATTTAAATAAGAATAAAAATCATTTGAATTTGCTGACAAAGGTCAAATGGTTATATAGATATATCATAAACATTCAATAATATTATAATTGGAGAAGTGTAACACTAGATTAATTAGCTGATATAAATAATGGTTAAAAACAAATATGGTTTGGATTTATGTGAATATTGATTATTAAATTTAAAGAGAAGTATTTTTAGACCCACTAGTTAGTATTTGTTTCACCTTGTTATCAACCAATATGGGAAAACTATCATTAATTGTGTATCTGAAGACTAGTTTTTGATGATATGACATAAGATGAATTATATAATCCAAAAATAATATTGGTGATAATTTGGTTTTATTTAATATCCATCATTATCTAATAAATTTATTGAGGGACATCATATATTGGATTTGATATGTTTTATATGGGTGGAGTACCCAAAGTGATTACTTGGAATATTTGGTTTGAAGTATATTTCTAAAATGGTTGAAAAGTGGTCTAGATATGACTAATGAAGTCATATGTAAGACTAAATATTTAATACATAATAATAATGAAGTCTTATATATGAAAAATGAATTCATATGTATCAAGTCATTCATATAGTTGTAGAAATATAGATGTATTATACATCAATCAATATAAGGTGTATGTACGGAGTGGCTATTGAGATCTATGATTTGGAAAATATGTTTGGTACTAGTTATTGATACCATTAATGATGATGTGGTTCACAATATAAAAAATAATAATTTGTAGAAAATAATAAGTGGATAGGATACCTTGGTTGGATTTTGTTTTCAATACCCAAACCATGTTAAAAATAACTTCTAATAAACATTATAATTTGAATTTAATGATTTAATGATGTTTGGAAGTGTATGATAGATATATAGAGTTTTTTGGAAATTTCAAGCGTATTTTTTTATATAGAAATGTTGGAGAAGTAAAAAATTGTAAAGCATCAGAAGTTGATTAAAATTTGAAAGTAGATTTCATTGTCAAACTAGAAGATTAAATCTATATGTTATGTGAGTTTGGACTATAGGGTTTTTCTGAGTCTATAAGCTTAGGTATTTGAATGTTGGAATATTTTTTTAATTAAAAATGTCTCAATGAATTCAATATATTGTAATTACACATTTCCTAGACTATGTAATATTTTCCAATGGAATACATGTCATGATTTGTAGAAAATTGAGTAATCGAAAATTTACATTTCATCCTAAGTATGGTGGTTAGAAGGATTTAACATAGTAAACATTATATAAGTTAGAAAATATTATCTTAAATTAATAAAATTAAATATATAAGAGAAACTTAACTCCATCCATATAGGTAATATTGATACAGAGTATAAGACTAAAATTTATAAAGGAAATGCATAAGAGTTACTTTTTTAACATATTAATGTCTCTCTGATCACACATGGTTGAATATTTGAAAACATAAATATGTAATGGTTACTTAGAGGTGATATGTAATTGTAACATTGAGTATATGGTATAGAAATGGTAAATTCCATCATACGAAAGAGTCTTTATATTAAAACCTAATGGTCACTCTATATTGAGATGAAAATTTCCATAAAATTGTTAAATGGTTTGATACATATGATTTTCATACATAATAAATTCCATATATAAGATTTAATATTTGAAATATAAGATATTTATCTAATACATAATGATATTATTTAATATGTTTGATATTTTACATTGTAAAAAATTTAATTGTTACTAATAATGAGCCCAAATGAGTGAGTTATATTTTTTTAGTAAGGATATGAAGATGGTTGGTAAACATATATGTTTGGTGATGAGTATCCATCTTCCATAATATATGGAGAAGAAAATAAATAATAAGATGAGTTGGAAACATGTTTATATATTGAATATCATGGTTATACATAGTTGTGATGCCACACCTATAAATGTGATTCTTGATATATTGATATTTATGTCAAAGAAAAAGACTGAATATGTAGAAGTATTATATCTACCATTTTATAGATTTTGATGACTCTGAGATGAAAAGAATATTCAATATTCCAAAAATAATATATATAATTTATGAATATATCTTCCAATAAAAATTAAGAATACATGTTTCAACTTTATAAAATATTTTACACACATTAAATGATGATTTTAGATGCTTATAAGTTATTTAGGAGGAACTTTAGGTGAATTTAAGAATTCTTGAAAATTTTAGGAGTCATGAAAGGTTGTACTAGATTTAAAAATATGAAATGGAATAAACACTATACACATCCTAGGATAAACTAGAATCAACGAACTGTATATCCCTTGGATGTCATAATGTGGTTGTTGAAGATAAAACAAATGATTTGGAAAAAGTATGAACCCTATGATGCACTTAATTGGGTACAACTCATCTTTATATGGTAAATTAATAATGTAAATAGGAGATTCCTATGGTGTTACCCTTTGTGAAAATATGAAAATTTTATAAGGTATTTCAGAGAATCCTAGTGTACATGGACGCTATAATGACGAATTCATAGGGTACAAAATCTTTGTAAAATACTATCATTAGATAAAACAATGTATGGTAAAAAATGATACATATAATAAAATAAGGAATTAATTCTACCCTATAAAAACATTGAAATCACAATTCATCGGGTTCACCTATTTAACTCTATGAAGAAGAATTGCAAGACAAAGATAATAAAGAATAATGATGCTCTATTAAGAATAATATATTTTAAGTAAAAGTTTATTAAATTCAGATGATGTAATTATGTTGTTCTTCATTATTCAAACATCATGATCATGAATTGAGACTCAAAACATGATTAAATAAATAACATCCAAAAAAATCTAGGAATCTAAGAAGAGTTCCACATCAAAGATTGAATTTTTCATATCAACCATAAGATCATGTGAATAAGTGAATAGAAACCCATTTTGAATATACATGAAGTGCATTCACTGAAAAAATATAGATATTAAAATATTGCATGGAATACAATCCTTATTCATAAGGGAATTAAATAAGGATATAAACAAGAATTCAGATGACTTTAGATGATAATTCAAACTAGAATTCACTAACCATTATGAAATTTGGTGAGAATATACTATTGATAAATATTGGGTATTTTCTATAAAAATTATGGAAGATTATTTTAATATTCAAAACATATTTTATGAGTATTTAATCCATAAGAAACAAAGAGAAAATGGGTTTAAAATATAGGAATGAAAATATTTAGAATCTGATAACCTGATATACTATAATATAAAAATTATAATAAAATTTCATGTGGAGAACCATTAAACATTTAGGATACATGACTTCCTGGGTATTTAATAAGTTGAGACAGAAATTTTGGATGTTCTAAAGAGTACAGTGAAAATGACCGGCATTCATAACAATAATATATTCCACAGAAGATTTATGAATATACATGAATGGACTAGTTTATATAATCTTTTTGGTAGGGAGATCTACATCAAGTGGTATAGGTTAAGCCTAGAAAAGAAAGTGGTCCTTCTTGTTTTGTATCGTATGTTTTTAGTGTGTTATAGGAATCTACGACCTATATTGGGTCTTCGGAGTGGGGACTTAGTGGGACTCTCTAAAGATAGTGTCTAGAAGGTCCTTAGAATAACTGAATGGGTATATAGTGTAGAATCCATGTTTCGGGGGACTAACAAATCATGGAAAATATTAGGATTTTATGTTATAAAAATCATAATACTTGTTTATTATGACTTATCTCTATTATATTACATAAAACATGAGGCCTAGATAATTCAATATATTGGGAATTAGGACTTTATCAAATCCAGGGTGCTTAGTTATAAAAAAATTATAAAAATAGAACACCAAAAATTATAAAATGACACAATAATCAATATTACTTAGTCTAGTTTCATTAAAATATATTTTATATCTATCATTCCCAAAGATATTTTAGGTTTATAGCTTTAAAGAATTAGGTCAAAATCATATATAATAAAACCACATTTTATATAGGGGACACTTATGATTAGTATCCACTTTTTAAAAAAATATAAAACATTTCAAATAAAAAATGATTTATCTTCATAAAAAATCATTAAAGCATTAAACATTACATCTTCATTTCCATTAAACATCATTAATTATTGTGCATTTTTTTAAAAAATGGGATTAACACAAATATATCATTAATAAACCATTAGTCCATGAATACTTATAAAAATATCCTTTTTTCAAAATAATATTTGGGCTCAAAATAAACAATTTCCTACCTGAGAAATCACCATATATTTCACAAGATTTTCAAAAAACATTTCATAATAAATATTAAATGAAAAATAACACTCACAAAATTTTTCCTTGAAAATCATGGAAAACTCATAATAACATTATCACAATGTTATATTTTTCAACCTTACAAAGTAGTATATACTTTAATTTACCTAGTAAAATCATAATATTTACATAAAACACATAGAAATCATAGATAAATCATGTATTTAACATGATGATTTATTTTCATATTATTCATACATACACATGGAAGAATCATCCTAGATATATATAGTGTAACCATCATCATTACATTATAAATAATCATCATGGTTATAATGGAATTACAATCACAATATATACCCAAAACCTCTTAAGAGAAACATACCCAGTTAACTCAAACCCTTTATCCAATGAACTAGAGAGCTATAATGGGGTCACTGGTCATCGGATTACAATTTAACAACTCTTATTTATAAGAATACTAAATAACCTTAATATAATACATTAAATATTACATCATAAAAACATTTTTGTACTAATAAAAAGACATTTTTGGATATTTAAACATCCAATATATTTTAAAATAATTGTTTAAAATAACTAGAAAAAAATTTTAGAGGGTTTTCAATTTGATGACAAAATGAAATCATTTAAATGAATAAAAAATAGAATAATAATTATGGTAGTGGAAAATGGTATCCTCGCGGGAAACGTTAAAATAGATCAATCCTTAAGTCTATTTTTAAAAGAACATTTTACCATTCCATTGAATATTTCATTTGAATGCCATTGAAAAAAATTCAAAAGAAACATAAATTTTCTTTTATAAATGACTTATATCTATAGAAATAAATCCGTAAAATATATATAAAAATATGGATATGGATGAAAAATAGGATTTAATGGAAACATTAAAAGATGATTTTTAAATGAAAGTCTCATACCTTAATACTTACTCATCGTGTACAATCATTAGATTATTAAATAATAATCATTGATTAATTATTTATATTCATTAGAACCTTTTTATTACTTATTATTCTTTTTATTTAATCACATACAATGAAATATTTATTTCTTTAAATTCTCATCAAATGTTTTGATGATATTTGTTTCATAATTCCAAAATGACATTGACAATTTGAAAATGATAAAAGAGGTCATTATTAATACAAATCCAAAATAATAACAATGATATGATTATCATTTTATTAAATCAATTGTACTTTTAAAACAAATTATTAATGATGTTTTTGAAAATTGACTACATTACAATCATGGAAATGGTAGGTCATTTGTAAGCATGATTAACAATTCTACTTTAAAATGATCATTATAGAATGAATCTAAGTGTAATTATATATTTCATGAATTATAATAACACTATAGTTGTAATATGTGTTCATGAATTATACTTATATATATATCATCCTTGTTATGTGGTAATGAAAAATGAATTATATGGCTTCATGAATTATAGAAGTTATCAATTTTTAGTGAATGGAAAGGTAAGAAAGTCAATGATATATTATATTTTCAGAATAATTATTATATCATAAATATAATATATATTTATATTTACATTAATTACATTATTAAAACTGGTCATGTGGGGTGGGGATTGAAAATTAATTACGTTCGTCTACTATATACATGAATTATGGTTTCATTTCACATCTGATGGAAGAAGATATTGATATAGATTGGGACATCAATATAAAAATACCAAATTATATATAAGAAGCATGTGTTATTATATAATAATGTTTATATAATATCCGGACGAGGTGGAAGAATAAATAAATCAAAAGCAAGCAGTTAAAAACAACACCTCTTCTTTGGAAAAACATTGTTTTATTAACACCTTAAGCCCTCAAATTTTAGAATTCTTACTAAAATACACCTGAAAAATTGAGGGAGTGGTTATATATTATTTGGTTGTTTGGTTATTTTCTTAAAATCATACATTTTTAAGAGTTAAGTAGATGGATTAATAGATGACCTTTTATAAAAGAGGGGATAGTCACTCTTGGAATTTATCAAGATGTTAAATTAATATAATTTAATTTTCAATTCCAAATGACTCCAAACTAAATTATTTGAAAAATAATATGAGTATGGAGAAAAATAATAAAATCCACTAAAATTTGGACTTGTTTGGAGCATATTTATACCCATAATGTTTTTGTTTTATCCCTTCATTAACACTTTTGAAAATTTCCCCAATATTATATTTTTCTACATTTTAAGGGTTCATTAGGATAATATAATTTAAGAAATGACCCATAAATAAATCATAGAAAATATATTTAAGAATTTACCATTATTTTTCCTAAATATAAGATTTTTATAAATTTTATATCATTTAAAAAATATTACTTTCATAAAATATCAATATTGTCAATTTTAAAATTATTCATTTACTATGATTTTTTATAACCACTAGACAAACAACAAATTATAATTTAATAAATTCCCATCTATAGGGCATGAAAATGTTATATAAAAATTGAATTTTTCACCTTCAATATTTAAAATTATACTAATTTTAATATTTTAAATATCATTTACTTTATTTTTTCATTAATTTAAAAATTACTCAACCAATGTTGCCTAAGATTTTAAGATAATTATTTATTTTAAAAAATCAAAAAAAAATTACAATGATCAATATAATTTATTTATATTTAAAAATAATATTTATAATAAAGAATTAAATCTGGTTATCCCTATGTTAAACATATTGTAGTTATTAAAAATAAGAGTGGGACATTTTTTACTTTTCATTAAATAAAATATAACAAATGTTATAATCACATCCATATCGAAGAAATGTCATAGAAATGAATCATGGAATATTATGGACGAATTGGAATTGTACTATATAAATAAGTCAATTTTTTGTGTCATTTTATAGACCTTGTCATTATTTATCATTAATTTCCATATTTACCATTTTCCATGGTAACAAATTTTTTATGGTGACAATTCCTATAGAAATAAAATAAAAGAACATAGTTACAGTAGTTGGAACCTCTATTTTAAATTATGGAATCCAGTTTTTAAATTTCAGAACACATAACTGTTTGATTTTAATTTAAAATTAATCATAAAAAATGTATTGAAAAAATATTTTTTCTTAAAAAAATCATTTTTAAATATACAAGCCTTTTATACTAAAATAAAGCATAAAATTCATTTCAAAAACCATGTCAGTATTATTTTAAAAAAATTAAATATTTAATTTTAAAGAGTAATAAATTAATTAATTTTACAATATAAATACTATAGAATAAAATAATGTTTTTAAATGAAAATCTATATTTTTCATTATTCGTTGATAAATCAAACGTTTCAAAAAATATGTCAACATTTTATCCAAAGATAATTTTTAGATGATGAATTGAAAAATTAAATTCATTATTTTCACATTAGAATTCTATAATTTAAAAATGAAACATTTAAATATAAATATATAATAAAAGAACATAATAAAACCATTTAATTTTTAATTTATAATGAAATTAAATGAATATAAATACACATCTCCTGAATACTAATAAACATGAAAATGATTCATTCCATCATTATCTTGGTTGTTACATTAATCCCCATTTTTTAAATAAAATCCTCTAAATTTTATCCACTTATTAGACAATTGGGTATACATTTCCTATATATCATTTTCATATTCCTATTACACTTCTTCAACTATATGGTTTTTTTAAATAAAATAACCTAGTTAATAACCTTTTCCATAATGCATTTTCTCTATAGTCAAGAATCATAAAAGGGTATTCCTTATAATAATTTTTCTCTTCCAACTGAATCAAAACATGAGATGAATCTGGAACATATATCAATAACATCGAAACATGAACAACATTGTGTACCTAGGATAAATTCAGAGGTAAGTCCACAAGTTAAGAAACTGATCCAAATTTCTCAAGGATTTCTTACTGTCTAATAAGACATGGACTTAACTTCCCATTTTTATAAAAATTCAAAATAGTTTTCCAGGGAGATACATTATGAAAAACATGATTGCCTAACTCAATAGATATGTCACTCCTCTGATTGTTTGAATATTATTCATGCTTTCTCTAAACTATCATAATATATTATTAAATTAACATCACCTTCTCAAAAATTTACTCTACGAATTTTAATCCGATCAACATTATATTAGATACTTCATCCTAGTAATCTGGAGTCTGAAATTGATTTCCATATATTTCCTCAAAAAGACTCATCATGTACTATAATGAAAACTATTATTATAATAAAAAATAGAAAATTAAATTTGATGACACAAAATCCCATAGAAATTATTTAATTAAGAACGATGCATAAATTCTTATGTAAGAAATTTTCACATAGTTTTTCCCACATATTGGTGATAAAAAGCCATACTGAAATTTAATTTAGTGCTCAATGACTTATAAAGTCCTTTTAAAAAATATTAAGTGAACCAAGAATGAGGGTAAGATATAATAAAGATAAGAACTCCATGTAACTTGAATATACACTTATGATATAGTCAACAATGTAGATATAAATATTGAGTACCCCAAATGGGTTATGAATTTGTAGATTCAGTGAATTTATCAATAATAACTCAAATGACATTATTACATAATTGGGTCTTTGTAAATACCCATATATAATCCATGCATATATTTTCCCATTACAACTCTAGAACTGGAAAAGGATTAATCATCCACATTATTAATTATCTGACACATTAACCCGTTGATATGTCAAGAATTACATGGTGAATTCTATAATATCTATTTTTATTCCATCCCACTATTAATAAACCCAATGTTCTCTATACATAATATTACTGTTAGGATGAATGGAAAATGGGGAACTGTGAGCATCACACTATAATTCACTCTTCAATCAAGAATCACAAGGCATAAAAAATATATTTCTAAATCTCAAAAACACAATATTTATCAATGTTAACTTTAGGAAACATAAACTTCATAACAGATTCTACTTTTTCTGATAATTCTCAATCTTCCTTTTGTTGTTTCATATTTCTATCCAATAAGGGATTGTACTAACACTTATTGAAAGAATGTTTCTTTAATCCACAATGTCTAGGAAAAAATTCATCAAATCATTAAAAAATGGTCATGTTCTAAATGTAATGTGGTTAATGAATCATTATTTTTCCAAATTAAAGCATCAGCTACATTGTTTTATTTTTAATGATTGTAATTAATTGTACATTGATAATCATTTATTTATATTAGGCATATCCTTGGTCTCATGTTCAAAAAAAATTAGTTCATAGATTATTCAAACTTTTATGATCAATATTTATTTTACACTAGATTCATTAAAAATGATGTCTTCAAATGTTTGAAATCAAAAAACCACAACAAAAAATTCCAAATCCTGTATAGGATAATTTATCTAAGGTGGTTTCAGTTTTAATGAATCATATAAAATTACATTACCATTATACATCAGGACACAGCCAAGTCATTTTAATGAATCTTCAATTTATCTGAAAAATTAACCATTTCTAGAGGGTGTCTCCATAAATAGAATTTTCAAAAATATTCCTTTGTATTATAAAAAATATTCATTAGAATCTTTTACACAGATAAATTTTACTCCTTTTTTAGTTAACAAATCCAATAAGCTTGATAATTGTTCAATGATTTCAACAAACCACCAGGAATATCCAGTAAACCCAAGAACACTACAAAAAATAGTAACATATGTAAGTCTTGGACATTAATCGACCACATTAGTTTTAGTAGGACCAAATGTTATTCCCTCATCATGGTGGATGGTTTACCTTGGGGAGGGGAAGAAAACTGATGTTTCGTGGGCTGACATTGAGAAGGAGTTCTGGGAAGAATTCATTTCTTCCATGATGAAGGTTGTGAAGAGGTAGTAGCTACTCTCCCTCCAGTATGAGAAAATGGTTCTGAGGGAACTAGGGATTAAGTTCATGAATGTCAAAAGATTTTCACCTAATTTAGTCTTAGATTATGAGTCCTGAGTGATATTCTTTAATGAGGCACTCTGACCCACCCTTCAGTTTGCTAACACTCTATTCACTCTACTTACATACTTATAGGTTTAGAAAAATTCCCATATAATGGAAAGTATGCACATAATAGGATGTGTTCAATGATAGGGTAACCATATGAGTTTGTCATAGTGGGAAGCCATTAGCAGAAGGTATCCAGTGTTAGGGCCTTCTAGGTTTCGACCAGTAGGGAGTTGGCCTCAATAGTTCTAGTTCTGATCTCTTGGTCCTCACCCTTACCTTATGGTCCCAAGACTGTGGTGATTTTTTTATTGAGACCCTGGATATCTTCAGAACCATTTCCTGATTCAAGCATCATATATGGAGGGTGGGAAGGTTCTTCTCCCAACTCAGAAGTATTAGTTTCCAGTCAAGACATTCCGGAAACAGGGGTAGCGAACTCCCACTCCACTAAGGTTAGATAGTGTAGGTAGAGGTTGACCTCATGGTTACCCTCAGAGACCTTGAATAGGGCATCATCAGGGAGGTGGTCAACAGTTGAGAGGTAGAATATATGGGCATGGGTAATTACACACCGCAGAGGTAGAAGTGTTAGATGGTCTAGAGGTTTATCGATGTACGATCAGTAAGATTAGTACTCTTGTGTGTGCTTTTAATGATTCAGTGCCTCACACACATTTTTGTCCCCTAGTCTAGCCCATGATCTAGGACTAGACATAGAGATACTTCTCATGCCCCTAGTATTGAGTACACTAGTTTTAGGTCTGACCAGTTTGTCTGATGTTTTTCGAGAATGTAAACTTATTTTGGTGCCAACACATAGCTTTAATTGGATAGAAAAGTTGTTAGGAGGGAAACTAGTGTTTGGAGCCTATTTATTCTTTGTTATCCAAGTTTTCAGTGTAATTAGAAGATAAAGAGACGGTGGATGTTCTGAGAGTTGTTATTCAATTCTTGGATGTCTTCCCTGTGGAGTTTTTGAATCTACCACATTGACGTGATTTTGACTTTGGGATATACTTGCAACCTGGTGCCTGCCTGATTTTGATGGATCAATATCAAATGTCGCCTTCTGAGATAGAGGATTTGCGGATTCCGATTGATGACCTGATGAAGAAGGGTTTTATCTAGCAATGTGTGACACTGTGGGGTGCTCCAATCTTGTACGTGATGGAGGATGATGGTCTAAGACTGTGTATAGATTACTGAAGACTAAACTATGTGATGGTGAAGAACAGTTACCACCTTCCAAGGATCGATTAGGTTTTCCACTATTTAAAGGAGGTAGGTTTGTTCTCTGAGATTGACCCATGGTCTGGAAATCCCCAGTTGAAGGTAAAGGAGGGTGACATCCTGAAGACTTCTTTCAGGTGTAGGTATGGGAAATTTGAGTTCGTGGTCATTCTATTTAGTTTCATGGATGCACCAGTCATGTTCTTGGGGCCCATGAACTCTAATTTTTAAAAGTACCTGGATAGGTTTTTCATTGTGTTCATCAACGACATCATGATCTACTCGATGCCAGAGGACGAACTTGTATGGCATCTGGGGACTGTCTTGGAGGATCTCCGACATCACCCACTCTTCAAAATGTTTTACAACTACATGTTAAGGATGAAATAGGTTCACTTCCTCGGACAAATTGTGTATCAGTAAGGAATAGTGGAGGACCCATCAATGGTTAAAGTGATTGACTCTTGCAAAGCACCCAAGAATGTGATGGAGGTTCTTAGATTCTTGGGTCTGTTAATGTAGAGACCCCGGAACCCACGGTTCCTCATGAGACATGATATACTTAGCATTTCGTTAAAACATTTACAAAAATTATATCATGTCCCATGACTACAGAAGATCGCGAGGCTCAGGATTCTGGGAAACCAGCTGCTCTGATAAACTTCATCAGTACATTCCATGCCTGAAAAATTTTAAACAAAATGTAGGGTGAGCAAAAATTCCCAGTAAGGGGTTTTAAAAATATTTTAAGAAAATCCTTTCTCAAATAAGACCTTTTTGAAGAAAATAAAACACTTTGATAAAACTAAAACATTATCTTTTCTTAAAACATGAGATCCATTTTTCTTTGAAAACCACATGCACAAAGAAGCACGTACTTGAAATGAGCTTAAATATAAACATAATCAGAGTGCACAATATAAGAAGAATAAATAATTCATAATGTTAAAAACAAAGTTACTTTACTTCTAAAAGAATTATATGACTAAGCAGGGAAGACATGCATATCATGATTCATGAGTAAAAATGAAGATCATCTAATAGTTTACCATGTGAAAACAGTTCTTGTTGCATAAAGTACATTTTCATGATCTTGAGAGTTTTCAATTAGGGGTTGTCCTGTTAGTTGAACTAACCCCTGGTTAACCTTTATCATTACATACAGAGGGGATGCATAATACTGGACTTTGTCAAGACCTCGCGTCATGACCTTAAAACATAACTTTAGCACGAGCCAAGGCTATTTGCCAAGACTGTTGCACATGATAGCACGAGCCAAGGCTATTCGCCAAGACCGTTGCACATGATAGCACGAGCCAAGGCTATTCTCCAAGACCGTTGCACATGATAGCACGAGCCAAGGCTATTCTCCAAGACCGTTGCACATAACATCTCATGAGACTCTTGCTTTACCCAATGCATTGGAGCGCTGTATAATTCCGGGCGCACCCGTCCATAAACATTTAAGTCCTATACATCCCTCACATATCTTGACATGGTCATTCATTCATGGGGTTCCATACATTCATAATTAAACCCCATTTTCACATGCATATTCATAACATGTAAACAGTTCTATCATTAAAAACATTGTGATATGCATGCTAAAGCTTCATGCACATAAAAAGTTAACATCTGAAAACTTGGGTTTTAAGGGAAAAAAAGGCATAACACTTTAACATTCCATACATCATGATACCCAAATTAAAGCATGGTCTTTCACATATGATGATAATCGGATGTCATGGGTATTTCATACAGGCAATTGAAGTTACAATGAGCCTAATCAAGTCCACCTTTGGGGAAAAACATATATATATAATTGTGAAGGTTCTTTTGATAAACATCATCATGCTACAAAACATGGGGACCAAATTCATATTAATTTAAATGTGACTCAGTGTTTCAGTTAATTAAATAATACTCAAATTAGACTTGGTCTCCCACCATTTTATTTCAGAGCCTAAATGTAGAAGAGGGATTCTCCATGACATTCGGGTGTGATTACACATGATGCATACATACACATGGTTATATAGATATATATATATAACCAAGTCCTGATAGTTCACGCCACACTTTTTTTTTACAAAAAGTGCAAGAATTGTCCAAACACTGATAAATGAAAATTTTCAAGTTAGAAAAGTCATTTTGATGTTAAACCAATCCTGAAACTTCACCATATATATATATAACCATGTATATAAATAGTCTTGGCATCGCCCTTGGATTAATAGTTTTAGAGGGCATATATAATTTTAGTAACTCATCACGTTATACCAAAAGTACTAAAACATAATAATCATACTCATTCATCATATATTATGAAAAAAAAGGTGTATGCATTCAAAGTTATTTATATACATTTAGGTACACATATACATACTAAAAATAATATATATATATATATATATATATATATATATAAAGTCTACCTGAAACAAAAACAAGTAAAACGTTAATATCCTTTTACTTATATAAAGAAAAGAACCGGTTATCAATTTCAGAATATTCCTTATAAGAAAAAAATGGATTATAGAAAGATATGGTTTATGGAATTATACATATATATATATATAAACCGTATATACGTACATATAACCATCAAAGTGAATGGAAAGAAGCAAAGGGATTTCCCTTCGATGTAAAGGCCCCGGTTTTGGAACTCCAAACTGAAGTGGACTAGAACATTCCTCAAAATCAAGCATATGTGTATGAAAAAGGTGTATATACATATAAGTTTATATATAAACATCTATATAAATATAAATACCGAAGCTAAAAAAACACAACATGGCATCTCCCTTACATTTGCTCGGCGAGGAGGAGGAGAGAAAGAAGATGATGTAGCCGACGCTGGACCGGTGGTTGAAGAGGAGAGAACGAGAGAGCTCGGGTGCAACGTTTCAGCTTCGGTGCAACATGGAGTCTTAAAAAACGAAGAAGAAGAAGAGGAAGTCTTCAGGCGAGGAGAGGCAACGATGGAACCGAGGATGGGTCTTAAGAGGCGGTGTCGACCTGTTGACAAGAGGTAACCACTGTCAGCTTTGGCGGAGGAATCAAGGGCATACCCCACTGGTTCAGCGGCACGACGAGGAGGAAGAAGAAAAAAGAAACAGCGGCGCGAGGAGGAAGATGGTTGGAAAAAAAATGACAGACGGTTGGGATTTAAAGAGGGAGAGATCGGACGGACCGGATGAGACGCGGTATTAAAAGGGATGGATGGCTGCGATTGGAGGGCGCTGGATCGGACGGCTCAAGCTTGCCGCGGTGTTTTAAACACGCCCCCCCCCCCCCCCCCGATTCATTCTCCTTTTTTTCGTTTTTATCTAAAAAAAACTATTATCTTATTATTTTATTAAACCTATTATAAAATCATTAATTTAACCTTATTAATAAACTAATATTATCCTAAGTCAAGGGTCATTAAAACACTTATATATTAAACTATTAAACCCCTATTTAAAACATAAATTATATTTTCATTATTCTCTATTTCTTTTATCAAAACATATACTTTAATAATTATTGATACTTATCCAAATTTAAATTTACACTTTAATATCTAAATTTTATTAAAAAAATATTATTTAACCCAAATTTTCAAAGTATTAAATTTTAGTTTTACAATGAAGAAAACATAATTTCCTAACGTATGGTATCTTAATATAATTATGCTAACATGAAAAATATATATATGTATATATATATATATTTTAATTTACTTTGTTCGTTAATTACCTTAATATTCTCAATTAAGGATTTTTATTAAACGTAACTATACTTAATCAAAGTGTGTTGAGATAATTACGAAACACATGAATATAAGAAACCATAATTTGACGTAATTTCCAAAATAGTTAATAAAGGTCAAAATAAAGAAATAATATATCTAATTTAATGAAATATATATATATAACTCATAAAAATTCATTAGGTTTAAAAATAATTAAAAAGTTCTATTGTTCAAATTAATATGCATAATGGAAGAAAACAATAATATTATTTTTTTGTCATTTTGAAACATTAAATAAAAGTCTCATTTTTGGAAACAAAAGATAAATTAATTAAATTAACATTGATGTCATTTTTGAAGCGGACTTCATGATTAATTTTCTGAATCATCCAGGGGGTAAGCCATCCTATTTCCAAAACATAGAGGACAGGAGGAACCAACGGTCAAAAACAAAACATTGGATACTTTGGGCAAACAACGGTCAAAAATATAGTCGTTTGAGGTTTAACGGTCATATTAGGGTGCTTATAAAAATAAAGGTTTGGTCTCGGGTGTCCCTTACCCCAAGTGACTGAAGGAGAAGCAAAGATGGTTCGTGTGATCCCCTTGGTGTTGAGCACGGTCGCGGTGGTTTCAGCAATCCTTATGTTTCTTATGATGGATGCTCGAAACCCCTACCGCATTCTCGGACTCTTAGTAGTTTTAAGCAGTCTTCCCATTATTTTAATCGGGTTCTTAGTTGGGATATTTGGTTAGTGAGATTTTCTTGTAACCCAAAAATTGTAAGACCCTTCAGTGTTGAGTTCATAAATAAAAGTTATGTGTTTTTATATTTTATATTCTGATTGTTTTAAAGAGAGAACTTCAACAGCACAAAATGCCCAAATTTCATTTATGAGGTTTGAAAACTTCGGGGTGTTACATTATCTCCCCCTTCAAAGAATTGTGTCCCCATAATTCTATCATTAAAAAAAAGGGAAACTGAAACTCAAAACGTAAAACTCTACCGAAACAGTGGATCTGGCTCGGTAAACGGGACACCAAAGTTGGCACACAGCTCTTCAGTTTCCCTAGTCCAGATGCACCTCGAACAGTGCTCCTTGAACTCCTGGTCGTGTGTACTGCACACGGGCTTCCAAAGGGAGGCTCGTGCGATGCAAAGCTCGGATATGTCTGAGTAGATAAACTCCTTGACAAATCTTCTGGCCACATCCTACTCGAGGTAGTCAAGAGGGATGGTGCGGTTGAGGAGACTGATGTTCAAGACTTGGAACATATAAGCTGCACTGAGATGGCCATCCTGGGCGGCCACAAGGAAACACGCTCTGGCAGAAAAGTTCTGTGCCAGAGTGAAACATTGGAACAGGCCCTCAAAGTACATTCCCCTTCGCATATAGCAGGGGAGTTGAGCAGCAGCGATGAGCTGAAAGACGCGATTATTCTCTCTACATAGCTGAAGAATCTCTGGACCATTTGCTAAATTGAGAAAACGTTGGCAGGACCCTCATAGGTGGAGAAATGATGGGTAATCCACCATGCATGCCTTGATCAAGATGACTTCTACTAGCTCATCGGGTAGGGATGAGAAGTTCATTTGTCCAGCCATCTGAAAACAAACATCGAGGGGAAACTCTTAACAACATAGATACGGTGAAGACATGAAAAGAAACAAGAAACTTCCATTTATGAAAGAGTTTACACGGAAAAGTCTGAGTTCACAAGACGTACGCCACAAAGAGTGGCAAAACTTCCTAACTCTTCAAACCACACACAAGATGAACATACATGACTAAACTCATGGGAAAATTTATAATGCCTCCTGAGTTTAGCGTGAGGGGTGTGGAGTTGGGAAACATTGGTGTACACTTCTTTCCTAAGAGACACACGGGTGGACTAATTTTCCAACGCTCCGAAGTCCATTAACTGGCCCCAGAAGCCATAGTGCAGGACCTGGCACAGATAAGCCGATCGGAGGTCTCCAGCAGCAACAGCTTCTTGAAAAGGGTTATCAAGCATTGTGCCAAATTCCTCGCCAGTTGTGAACACTCGGAAGAGTCCTTCGTGATACCTTCCCCGACGTGCGTATGAGGGAAACTGGGTCATCATCATTAGGAGATAATCCATCCCCATTCCCCGGTGGAGACTAAGAACCCTAGATGAGTTTGACACATCGTACAAGTGCTTACACGTCATGCGAATTTGGGCATAGTTTAGAAAGTTCTCGCGACTGGCTAGAGATATAATGTTCTCTAGAGCCTCAGTGGGAAGTGACAAAAGGTCGGTAGGTACATCAGCCATCTGAAAGTTATGACATTTTTACTTAGTCTTAGCAATATATTTATATCACCTGGTTTTCCAGAGTTGCCTGAACCTATCCTCTGATACCAACTGTAGAGACCCCGGAACCCAGGGTGCCTCATGAGACATGATATACTTAGCATTTCGTTACAACATTTAAAAAAATTATATCATGTCCCATGACTACATAAGATCGCGAGGCTCAGGATTCTGGGAAACCAGCTGCTCTGATAAACTTCATCAGTACATTCCATGCCTGAAAAATTTTAAACAAAACGTAGGGTGAGAAAAAATGCCCAGTAAGGGGTTTTAAAAACATTTTAAGAAAATCCTTTCTCAAAGAATACCTTTTTGAAGAAAATAAAACACTTTGATAAAACTAAAACATTATCTTTTCTTAAAACATGAGATCCATTTTTCTTTGAAAACCACTTTCACAAAGAAGCACGTACTTGAAATGAGCTTAAATATAAACATGATCAGAGTGCGCAATATAAGAAGAATAAATAATGCATAATGTTAAAAACAAAGTTACTTTACTTCTAAAAGAATTATATGACTAAGCAGGGAAGACATGCATATCATGATTCATGATTAAAAATGCAGATCATCTAACAGTTTACCATGTGAAAACAGTTCTTGTTGCATAAGGTACATTTTCATGATCCTGAGAGTTTTCAACTAGGGGTTGTCATGTTAGTTGAACTAACCCCTGGTTAACCTTTATCATTACATGCAGAATGGGTGCATAATACTGGACTTTGTCAAGACCTCGCGTCATGACCTTAAAACATAACTTTAGCACGAGCCAAGGCTTTTTGCCAAGACTGTTGCACATGATAGCACGAGCCAAGGCTATTCGCCAAGACCGTTGCACATGATAGCACGAACCAAGGCTATTCGCCAAGACCGTTGCACATGATAGCACAAGCCAAGGCTATTCTCCAAGACCGTTGCACATGATAGCACGAGCCAAGGATATTCGCCAAGACCGTTGCACATAACGTCTCATGAGACTCTTGCTTTACCCAATGCATTGGAGCGCTGTATAATTCCGGGCGCACCCGTCCATAAACATTTAAGTCCTATACATCCCTCACATATCTTGACATGGTCATTCATTCATGGGGTTCCATACATTCATAATTAAACCCCATTTTCACATGCATATTCATAACATGTAAACAGTTCTATCATTAAAAACATTGTGATATGCATGCTAAAGCTTCGTGCACATAAAAAGTTAACATCTGAAAACTTGGGTTTTAAGGGAAAAAAAAGGCAAACACTTTAACATTCCATACATCATGATACCCAAATTAAAGCATGGTCTTTCACATATGATGATAATCAGATGTCATGGGTATTTCATACAGGCAATTGAAGTTACAATGAGCCTAATCAAGTCCACCTTTGGGGAAAAACATATATATATATAATTGTGAAGGTTCTTTTGATAAACTTCATCATGCTACAAAACATGGGGACCAAATTCATATTAATGTAAATTTGACTCAGTGTTTCAGTTAATTAAATAATACTCAAATTAGACTTGGTCTCCCACCATTTTATTTCAGAGCCTAAATGTAGAAGAGGGATTCTCCATGATATTCGGGTGTGATTACACATGATGCATACATACACATGGTTATATAGATATATATATATAACCAAGTCCTGATAGTTCACGCCACTTCTTTTTTTTTTACAAAAAGTGCAAGAATTGTCCAAACGCTGATAAATGAAAATTTTCAAGTTAGAAAAGTCATTTTGATGTTAAACCAATCCTGAAACTTCACCATATATATAGATAACCATGTATATAAATAGTCTTGGCATCGCCCTTGGATTAATAGTTTTAAAGGGCGTATATAATTTTAGTAACTCATCACGTTATACCAAAAGTACTAAAACATAATAATCATACTCATTCATCATATATTATGAAAAAAAAGGTGTATGCATTCAAAGTTATTTATATACATTTAGGTACACATATACATACTAAAAATAATATATATATATAAAGTCTACCTAAAACTAAAACAAGTAAAACATTAATATCCTTTTACTTATATAAAGAAAAGAACCGGTTATCAATTTCAGAATATTCCTTATAAGAAAAAAAATGGATTATAGAAAGATGTGGTTTATGGAATTATACATATATATATATATGAACTGTATATACGTACATATAACCATCGAAGTGAATGGAAAGAAGCAAAGGGATTTCCCTTCGCTGTAAAGGCCCCAGTTTTGGAACTCCAAACTGAAGCGGACTAGAACATTCCTCAAAATCAAGCATATGTGTATGAAAAAGGTGTATATACATATAAGTTTATATATAAACATCTATATAAATATAAATACCGAAGCTAAAAAAACACACAACATGGCTTCTCCCTTACATTCGCTCGGCGAGGATGAGGAGAGAAAGAAGATGATGTAGCCGACGCTGGACCGGTGGTCGAAGAGGAGAGAACGAGAGAGCTCGGGTGCAACGTTTCAGCTTCGGTGCAACATGGAGTCCTAAAAAAATGAAGAAGAAGAAGAGGAAGTCTTCGGGCGAGGAGAGGCGATGATGGAACCGAGGATGGGTCTTAAGAGGTTGTGCCGACCTGTTGACAAGAGGTAACCACTGTCGGCTTTGGCGGAGGAAACAAGGGCATACCCCACTGGTTCAGTGGCACGACGAGGAGGAAGAAGAAAAAAGAAACAGCGGCGCGAGGAGGAAGATGGTTGGAAATAAAACGACGGACAGCTGGGATTTAAAGAGGGAGAGATCGGACGGACCGGATGTGACGCGGTATTAAAAGGGATGGATGGCTGCGATTGGAGGGCGCCGGATCGGACGGCTCAAGCTTGTCGCGGTGTTTTAAACACGCGGCCCCTCCCCCCCCCCCCCCCCCGATTCATTCTCCTTTTTTTCGTTTTTATCTAAAAAAACTATTATCTTATTATTTTATTAAACCTATTATAAAATCATTAATTAAACCTTATTAATAAACTAATATTATCCTAAGTCAAGGGTCATTAAAACACTTATATATTAAACTATTAAACCCCTATTTAAAACATAAATTATATTTTCATTATTCTCCATTTCTTTTATCAAAACATATACTTTAATAATTATTGATACTTATCCAAATTTAAATTTACACTTTAATATCTAAATGTTATTAAAAAAAATATTATTTAACCCAAATTTTCAAAGTATTAAATTTTCATTTTACAATGAAGAAAACATAATTTCCTAACGTATGGTATCTTAATATAATTATGCTAACATGAAAAATATATATATGTATATATATATATTTTAATTTCCTTTGTTCGTTAATTACCTTAATATTCTCAATTAAGGATTTTTATTAAACGTAACTATACTTAATCAAAGTGTGTTGAGATAATTACGAAACACATGAATATAAGAAACCATAATTTGACGTAATTTCAAAAATAGTTAATAAAGGTCAAAATAAAGAAATAATATATCTAATTTAATGAAATATATATATATAACTCATAAAAATTCATTAGGTTTAAAAATAATTAAAAAGTTCTATTGTTCAAATTAATATGCATAATGGAAGAAAACAATAATATTATTTTTTTGTCGTTTTGAATCATTAAATAAAAGTATCGTTTTTGGAAACAAAAGATAAATTAATTAAATTAACATTGATGTCATTTTTGAAGCGGACTTCATGATTAATTTTCTGAATCATCCAGGGGGTAAGCCATCCTATTTCCAAAACATAGAGGACAGGAGGAACCAACGGTCAAAAAAAAACATTGGATACTTTGGGCAAACAACGGTCAAAATTATAGCAGTTTGAGGTTCAACGGTCATATTAGGGTGCTTATAAAAAGAAAGGTTTGGTCTCGGGTGTCCCTTACCCCAAGTGACTGAAGGAGAAGAAAAGATGGTTCGTGTGATCCCCTTGGTTTTGAGCACGGTCGTGGTGGTTTCAGCAATCCTTATGTTTCTTATGATGGATGCTCGAAACCCCTACTGCATTCTCGAGATCTTAGTAGTTTTAAGCAGTCTTCCCATTATTGTAATCGGGTTCTTAGTTGGGATATTTGGTTAGTGAGCTTTTCTTGTAACCCGAAAATTGTAAGACCCTTCAGTGTTGAGTTCATAAATAAAAGTTATGTGTTTTTATATTTTACATTCTGATTTTTTTAAAGAGAGAACTTCAACAGCACAAAAGGCCCAAATTTCATTTATGAGGTTTGAAAACTTCGGGGTGTTACAGTTAAGCTATTATCGGTGGTTCGTACCCAAATTCTATCGAGTTACAGCTCCATTGAAAGTTATGGCATGACAAGGATAGGCCTTCATATGGAATTATAAAGGTTAGAAAACTTTTAGCTATTTTAAGTGGAAGCTGGTATGTTCCCTTTTGCATAGTTTTTTGGATAAAGGGGTGATTCTTGAGGTGTTCTGTGATACTTTCAACCTAGGCTTGGGATGTGGGATGATGCAGCAGTGAGGTGTAATATCTTATGGGACTAGGTAGTTACATCCTCATGAACATAATTAGTCCACCCATGATCTAGAGCTTACAGATGCCATGTTTGCGCTATTTTTGTGGCTAAATTTACTCGTCGAGGAGCATGTTGTTGTCTTAATGGATCACAAGAGCTTGAGGTATATCTTTTTCCAGTGAGACCTGAACTTATAGCAATGGAGGTGGATGAATATTCTCTAGGATTACGACTTTGAGATCTCTTATAACCTAGGGAAGGGGAACGTTGTGGCTGATTCCTTGAGTAGGAAGTCACAGAATGAGGAAGTTTTAGAAACCACGAATGATTGGAAGGAAATGGAGGATTTGGCCGCTTTGTGCTTGGATGATGGGGTGTATAGTGGATGTGGCTATCTGTTTCAGATGACAGTGCAGTCTTCCATGGTGTGGAAGGTAGAGAAGTTCCAGTGGGGAGAATCATAGGCCGAAGTTATGCATGATCTCGTTGTCCAGGGTGATGCTCTATAAGGCTGGATAGAGGCTATCCATAATTAGATGTTGTTCCATGGGAAGTTGTTTGTTCATGTGGAAATACACAAGGTTGTTCATCCTGATTTCCAATGATCACCCCAGACAGTGTATCCAGAAGTCTCTATAATGTACCAAGGCCAAAGGGAACTATTTTGGTGACCTTGGGTGAATCAGGTATTGGAAAAGTTTGTGGAAATATTCTTAGTGTGTTAGTAGGTGAAGGATGATCATCGTGTTTCTGGAGGTCTATTGCAGCCCTTAAATGTTCCCAGGTTAAATTGGGATAGCACCATGATGGATTTCATCACATGTTTACATATAAATAATGAATGTTGTGATTCCCATTGGGTATTAGTGGATTGGTTGTAGAAATTATCTCATTTAATGGAAATCAAGGAGTCAAGTGCAGTGGATGCCATACCACAGAGGTACATAGGCGAAGTGGTGTGACTGGACATAGATTCAAGATACATTCTCTCTGATAAGGATACATGTTTCACGTTGTGAGACTAAAGGGGATTGCATCAGGTCCTTTCCACCTAGTTGAAACTTAGCGCTTCTTTCCACCATCATATAGATGGGATGATAGAGAGGACCATCCATACTTTAGAGGATATGATACTGGTATTTTTCTAAGACTTTAGAGGTGCATGGGTACGACACTTTACCCTAGTAGAGTTTACCTACAATAATATATATCTCTCTACCATTAGCATGGAATCATTTAATGACTTGTATGGAAGACTGTATCACTCTCATGTGTGCTGGATAGAGGTAGGTGAGTAAGCCCTTCTTAGACATTCAGTAGTGCATTGCACATCAGAGAAGGTTCATCTTGTGTGTGAGAGGATGAAGGAACATCATGGAAAAAAGATTTTTCATTCCTATCATAGCAGGATGTCTTTGTAGTTTGAGTTTTGGGGCCACATGTTCATAAAGGTCTCCCCTCGGTGTGGACAGTGAAGGTTTGGAAGATGGAGAATGCATTCTCCCACGTTCATCAGACCTTTTAAGGTTTTAGGACGAGTTGGTGAGGTGGAATATCAGCCAGTGTTTCCGCTGTGATTGGAGAGGATCCATGATGTCTTACATGTCTCTCTGATCCATTTCTATCTACATGATGAATCCCATGTCCATGACTATGGAGAGTTTGATATTGACGAAGACGTGACATTTGTGGTGCGATAAATAGGAAACGAGGGTCGTGAGGATAAGGTGCTTCATGGACGAACCATTCCTTTAGTTCATGTGATTTAGAGGCTTGGTGGCCTCAATGAGAGTATTTGGGAACATGAGCCATAGATGTTTGCCTACTTCCTAGATATATTCTAGGTTTTTTCCTGTTTTTTACTTTTGTGCTTCGTTTCACGATTTAATGTTTGACCTCGCTCGCTATATGATATGTTTTTCCTTGTTCTCTAATTTTTTGTGAAATAACTTGAATATGGGGAGGAGAGGACCTGATCCCCAAAAATTGATCATTAATTCATATGCGATTAAACATGCGTGGGTGAGACAGTGTTAGAAAAATCATATAGTATCTTGACATGGAAAAAAGAGCTCCTTAATCCATGTGTCTGAACATAGGGACTTTTGGTGTTTTGTGGTTACATGAGGTAGAGGCGAGGTAGTTTTTCTACATTAGTTCAGCATATAGATAACAGTGATATGTTTTGGGATATCAAGGTCTTCACTAGAGCATTAAAAACACAAAAGGTGGTTAACTCCTGAGATGTATCTTAAGGGTAGGTGGTTCGGACCTCTTTTTTTTGGGTTAGTTTTGAAATTCTCAGAAACAAGATTAGTTTGAGAGGTATCTGATGTAATAAACTAGATTTACCTAGACCCATCTGTTGTGAGAATCTAATGTTTGAGGTGTTCTGGGAGCTTTCGGTGACTCACTTCAAGAGTTTTATAAATTTGTAGTCTTCTATTAGTATGTTAGTGTGTCGGTGTGTCAGTGTATCAGTTTTTTAGTGTGTTGATGTATCAGTGCATCAGTGAGTCAGAGGAATCGGCATTAGTGAGTCAGGTGCATCATCATCGGTGAGTCAGGGGTGTCGGCATCAGTGAGTCGTGGGAGTCAGCATCGATGAGTCGATGGTGTTTGTGTCGGTGATTCAAGGTCGTCAATTTCAATAGGTCAACGTGTCGGTAGGTCGAGGCATTAGTAGGTCATCGTGTATGCCGGTCATGGAATCAATAGATCAGCATCAGTGGATCAGTGCTGGTAGGTCATGTATGTAGCTCACCCAATGGTGGCTCAGCATCTGTGACTCACCCATTGGTGACTCATTAGCGGTTTCCTCAGTTTTTTCTTTTTTCTCCCCCCTTACGTTTTATTTGACCCAAAACAAGATTAAATCCTTATTTAGGAGTGTTTAGGGTGTTCATAGGTTATTAATTTCATCCTTAAATATCCTAAAATCTAGGGTGATTTGACTCGTACCACGTAATCTTACCCACAATCCCACGTTGATGTCTTTTAAAACTGTTCCTTTTTTAAAATAGGTTCCAAATCATTAAATTCAGGATATTCCCTTCCTTATGTTTTACCCATTTCCCCTTGGCTCATATATATCCTTCCTCCGTAGATGAGTCATTTTCTTGTGAAATATCCCCTTGTGCCCTGTTTCCTGGGGGTTCTTCCCTGCTGCTTGTGCAACCCATGTTCTTAGTGCAAGGAGGAACTTTGAACCTTTGATCATCCAAGTAGGGATTTCCTTTTCTTCCCATTAATTGTGCATCATGTGGGGTGGGTATTCAAATTAACCCTTGTGTGGAATGGTTGAGAACATTAATAGAAACAAGAAATAGATAAGGACTAAATTTGATGAAATGTTAACATGGGTAAACAATATAACGGGTATAGAGTGGTTTGATGTTGATCACGTGTATTATTTTTTATCTTTGATTCTATTATATTTTTTGTGCATATATTCCTTATAGAAATCATGACTATTGGGGGCCTTTTCTTGCACAAAAATAATGTTTTGTTTTGTTGATATGCTTCAATAAATGACCGGAACACCAAATCTTCTTGATGATGTATAATTAGTTAAATAAATGAATTCCCTAGGATCAATCCTATCATGTGATCACCCTGATAATAATTAAGTGGAATTAAATAACCTATGTTTGTTAAATATGAATGTATACGCCTTCTGTTGATAGGTTTGGCAGAGTGTTACGTTATGTTGAATTGTGTGACCTTGTGTGAGGGGTGTGGTGTTGTTGTTGGTAGCACAGTTGGGGTACAAGGCTGGATAGAGGAGTTGGTTATATAAGAAGCGTGTGATGGGTGTGTATATTGGGGTTGTGGGTGAATTTTATTTATTGTGGTCATGGTGTGTGTTTTGGAATTAGTGGTGTATTGGTATCTCAGTATGTGAGATTGAAAATTTTTGGAATGGATTAACTTGTAGGAAGATGACCTTCCTTTGTTTGTGTCATGGTCATTGAACGATGACAGGAAGTACGAAAACAGTGTGGTCATGAATTTGTATGCAGTGAGAATATATCTGGGAATTTTTGGAAAGTAGGGCTTGGGATTTGGGTTGTGAGATAAGGATAGTTTGGTATAATTTTGAAGAACGGTTGTTGTAAATGACTGAATAGGTGTCTTGGAATTTTTGGGGATTGTGCAGTGGGACTAGAGTTTTGTTTTTTCTAATTTTTTGTGTGTGGTTGTAGGTAATAATTTCCCGGTATCACTGTATCAAAATAAAGTGAACCCATTGATTAATAAATTACCAGTGATTAAATGAAAAAGGTGTTAGGATTATGTGTTCTGTGTTGTTATTCATGTGGTTGTGCATATAGGGTTACCTACAAAGGTGGTTGTGTGGGTTGGTTTCTTGTTTGAAATCCCATAGGTTGGGTTGAGTGGTTTTTTACATGTATATATATATATATATATATATATATATATTAGTTTCCTGTGATTTCTATATGCACCCCACCCATGTAGAGAACTATGTGCCTAACACCTCTATTTTCTAGGGGAGGGTGTCTTTCCTGAAATCCTGGTAGGAGGATGGATGGATGGTTACTAACCTTCTTCCTTGAACCCTATTTTGGGTTCTTTTCACTAAAGGGTATTTGGGAATGCTTTAATGGCCTGATTACTACCATAGTCCATGATTCTTCGAGCGAAGGTTTGTAATAGATGTGAGGCCTATGTGTTTGCAGGTCAGGTTGGTTTTCCCAAGTACCATAGCAATGAGGCCCATGTTTCTTCGATCAAGAGAAGTTGTTTGCTTGGGTTCCATACTAGACCGGAGGTGAACCAGGCAGAGCTGAGGCCCTCCGGGGGCCTGTGCGCGCACTCGCGCGCATTAAGTAGAACGCGTACTCGCGTTAAGTAGAACGCGTACTCGCGTTAAGTAGACCGCGTACGCGTATTAAGTATAACGCGTACACGTATTAAGTAGAACGTGTGTACGCGTATCTAGAACGCGTACACCTGTAAGTGGAACACGTACGCGTATCTAGAACGCGTACGCCTGCCTGTGCCTGCTACGTGCACCTGAAGTGTCAGGGTGCACGTACCCATATCAAAACATGCGCAGAGGCATGTTTTATTAGTGGGAAAACTGTCGTTTGCCTATGCTCATGGGTAATCCATCGTATCATGAGTCACCTCATGATTCTCTTAGATGAAACAAGTCATACAACTCGCTTCACTCGATCGGACCCTAGGTCCTCCCTCGCTCATCTCTTTGTATGCCTTGTCTAGCTCCGCTCGGTGGGACCTCGCTCCAAGGCAACGCAGAGTGGTACTCTGCGCTTGGCTGTTAATGATCCCCCCCCTGTGACCCCCCCTAGGGGGTTTCTCCCCTTAGCTCCGCTCGTTCCTCGCTCCAATCTGTCCATAGCTCCGCTCGGTGTTACCTCGCTCCAGTAAGTTATCTCATTAGCTCCACTCGGTCTTCCCCCCGGGAAGACGCTCGCTCCATTCAAGAAAAATAAATGCCTAACTCTTAGCTCCGCTCGGTCTTCCCGGCCCGGGAAGACGCTCGCTCCATTATCATTAGCTCTTTTTATAAACCTTAGCTCCGCTCGTTCCTCGCTCCAATCGGTTGGCTGCTTAGCTCCGCTCGGTCTTCCCGGCCGGGGAAGACGCTCGCTCCAATAGCTCCGCTCGTTCCTCGCTCCAATCGGTTGGCTGCTTAGCTCCGCTCGGTCTTCCCGGCCGGGGAAGACGCTCGCTCCAATAGCTCCGCTCGTTCCTCGCTCCAATCGGGATATCTATTCCGGGGGGTAACCCCCCCTGGGCCCCCTGGTGTTCTATTTCTTTCTCCTAATGTGGTATGGCTATTCTGTCTTCGCTCTTCTCTCTTCTCCTTATTTGGTAGGGCTTGTTCTTTCTTCTCTGTATATCTTTTTTGAGAGATATACAGAGAAGAAAAGCCCTCTATATATTTAGGATAAGAGATAATATCGAGACAGAATAGCCTTCTATCTTTAGGAGAAAGTATAGAACTTTTAGCTCCGCTCGGGCTTCCCCCCGGGAATCCCATCGCTCCATTAGCTCCTTAGCTCCGCTCGGTCTTCCCGGCCCGGGAACACCATCGCTCCATTAGCTCCGCTCGGTCTTCCCCCCGGGAACACCATCGCTCCATTAGCTCCTTAGCTCCGCTCGGTCTTCCCGGCCCGGGAACACCATCGCTCCAATAGCAGCTTAGCTCCGCTCGGTCCTCCCAAACCCGCCCCTCACTCCAACGGTTGGACCCCCCTATCTTCTAGGGGGGCCACTCCCTCAATCACATCCCGGACTGTCTCCTTACCTCTCCCACTTTTATTGTATATGATTCGAGAAACTGCTAGTCGAATGCATTTGAGGTTTCGCTTGCTGGGACATGAGCGCTCGGCCGGGGTAGGCTGTTTAGTAGAGACCGAGGCTGCATTCGACTAGTAGATTATGAGGCTCGAATCTTGGTGTTACCGGAACCCATGTTCTCCGTTAAATCCGAAGTACCTTACTCTACGGGGTACCCAAACCAGTAAACCCAAGCCTGACAGGACTGATGAGGTTCTGTCCCTAAGGTCCATATGTTAAAGTAGCTCCTTTAGGGAACGTACCATCTTAGGAAGTAGGCATGCCGATGCGAAGAGGGTGGCTCCATATGGTCTAGCTAGTCTGGAATTCAAGTTCCAGCCTAGAAGCTAGTATGGAACCCAAGCAAACAAGTGGTGTATCGGAATCGGATTCCGCTCCTCCCCTTGTTTTCTTGGTTTCCATACTAGACCGGAGGTGAACCAGGCAGAGCTGAGGCCCTCCGGGGGCCTGTGCGCGCACTCGCGCGCATTAAGTAGAACGCGTACTCGCGTTAAGTAGAACGCGTACTCGCGTTAAGTAGAACGCGTACGCGTATTAAGTATAACGTGTACGCGTATTAAGTAGAACGTGTGTACGCGTATCTAGAACGCGTACACCTGTAAGTGGAACACGTACGCGTATCTAGAACGCGTACGCCTGCCTGTGCCTGCTACGTGCACCTGAAGTGTCAGGGTGCACGTACCCATATCAAAACATGCGCAGAGGCATGTTTTATTAGTGGGCAAACTGTCGTTTGCCTATGCTCATGGGTAATCCATCGTATCATGAGTCACCTCATGATTCTCTTAGCTGAAACAAGTCATACAACTCGCTTCACTCGATCGGACCCTAGGTCCTCCCTCGCTCATCTCTTTGTATGCCTTGTCTAGCTCCGCTCGGTGGGACCTCGCTCCAAGGCAACGCAGAGTGGTACTCTGTGCTTGGCTGTTAATGATCCCCCCCCTGTGACCCCCCCTAGGGGGTTTCTCCCCTTAGCTCCGCTCGTTCCTCGCTCCAATCTGTCCATAGCTCCGCTCGGTGTTACCTCGCTCCAGTAAGTTATCTCATTAGCTCCACTCGGTCTTCCCCCCGGGAAGACGCTCGCTCCATTCAAGAAAAATAAATGCCTAACTCTTAGCTCCGCTCGGTCTTCCCGGCCAGGGAAGACGCTCGCTCCATTATCATTAGCTCTTTTTATAAACCTTAGCTCCGCTCGTTCCTCGCTCCAATCGGTTGGCTTCTTAGCTCCGCTCGGTCTTCCCGGCCGGGGAAGACGCTCGCTCCAATAGCTCCGCTCGTTCCTCGCTCCAATCGGTTGGCTGCTTAGCTCCGCTCGGTCTTCCCGGCCGGGGAAGACGCTCGCTCCAATAGCTCCGCTCGTTCCTCGCTCCAATCAGGATATCTATTCCGGGGGGTAACCCCCCCTGGGCCCCCTGGTGTTCTATTTCTTTCTCCTAATGTGGTATGGCTATTCTGTCTTCGCTCTTCTCTCTTCTCCTTATTTGGTAGGGCTTGTTCTTTCTTCTCTGTATATCTTTTTTGAGAGATATACAGAGAAGAAAAGCCCTCTATATATTTAGGATAAGAGATAATATCGAGACAGAATAGCCTTCTATCATTAGGAGAAAGTATAGAACTTTTAGCTCCGCTCGGGCTTCCCCCCGGGAATCCCATCGCTCCATTAGCTCCTTAGCTCCGCTCGGTCTTCCCGGCCCGGGAACACCATCGCTCCATTAGCTCCGCTCAGTCTTCCCCCCGGGAACACCATCGCTCCATTAGCTCCTTAGCTCCGCTTGGTCTTCCCGGCCCGGGAACACCATCGCTCCAATAGCAGCTTAGCTCCGCTCGGTCCTCCCAAACCCGTCCCTCACTCCAACGGTTGGACCCCCCTATCTTCTAGGGGGGCCACTCCCTCAATCACATCCCGGACTGTCTCCTTACCTCTCCCACTTTTATTGTATATGATTCGAGAAACTACTAGTCGAATGCATTTGAGGTTTCGCTTGCTGGGACATGAGCGCTCGGCCGGGGTAGGCTGTTTAGTAGAGACCGAGGCTGCATTCGACTAGTAGATTATGAGGCTCGAATCTTGGTGTTACCGGAACCCATGTTCTCCGTTAAATCCGAAGTACCTTACTCTACGGGGTACCCAAACCAGTAAACCCAAGCCTGACAGGACTGATGAGGTTCTGTCCCTAAGGTCCATATGTTAAAGTAGCTCCTTTAGGGAACGTACCATCTTAGGAAGTAGGCATGCCGATGCGAAGAGGGTGGCTCCATACGGTCTAGCTAGTCTGGAATTCAAGTTCCAGCCTAGAAGCTAGTATGGAACCCAAGCAAACAAGTGGTGTATCGGAATCGGATTCCGCTCCTCCCCTTGTTTTCTTGGTTTCCATACTAGACCGGAGGTGAACCAGGCAGAGCTGAGGCCCTCCGGGGGCCTGTGCGCGCACTCGCGCGCATTAAGTAGAACGCGTACTCGCGTTAAGTAGAACGCGTACTCGCGTTAAGTAGAACGCGTACGCGTATTAAGTATAACGCGTACGCGTATTAAGTAGAACGTGTGTACGCGTATCTAGAACGCGTACACCTGTAAGTGGAACACGTACGCGTATCTAGAACGCGTACGCCTGCCTGTGCCTGCTACGTGCACCTGAAGTGTCAGGGTGCACGTACCCATATCAAAACATGCGCAGAGGCATGTTTTATTAGTGGGCAAACTGTCGTTTGCCTATGCTCATGGGTAATCCATCGTATCATGAGTCACCTCATGATTCTCTTAGCTGAAACAAGTCATACAACTCGCTTCACTCGATCGGACCCTAGGTCCTCCCTCGCTCATCTCTTTGTATGCCTTGTCTAGCTCCGCTCGGTGGGACCTCGCTCCAAGGCAACGCAGAGTGGTACTCTGCGCTTGGCTGTTAATGATCCCCCCCCTGTGACCCCCCCTAGGGGGTTTCTCCCCTTAGCTCCGCTCGTTCCTCGCTCCAATCTGTCCATAGCTCCGCTCGGTGTTACCTCGCTCCAGTAAGTTATCTCATTAGCTCCACTCGGTCTTCCCCCCGGGAAGACGCTCGCTCCATTCAAGAAAAATAAATGCCTAACTCTTAGCTCCGCTCGGTCTTCCCGGCCCGGGAAGACGCTCGCTCCATTATCATTAGCTCTTTTTATAAACCTTAGCTCTGCTCGTTCCTCGCTCCAATCGGTTGGCTGCTTAGCTCCGCTCGGTCTTCCCGGCCGGGGAAGACGCTCGCTCCAATAGCTCCGCTCGTTCCTCGCTCCAATCGGTTGGCTGCTTAGCTCCGCTCGGTCTTCCCGGCCGGGGAAGACGCTCGCTCCAATAGCTCCGCTCGTTCCTCGCTCCAATCAGGATATCTATTCCGGGGGGTAACCCCCCCTGGGCCCCCTGGTGTTCTATTTCTTTCTCCTAATGTGGTATGGCTATTCTGTCTTCGCTCTTCTCTCTTCTCCTTATTTGGTAGGGCTTGTTCTTTCTTCTCTGTATATCTTTTTTGAGAGATATACAGAGAAGAAAAGCCCTCTATATATTTAGGATAAGAGATAATATCGAGACAGAATAGCCTTCTATCTTTAGGAGAAAGTATAGAACTTTTAGCTCCGCTCGGGCTTCCCCCCGGGAATCCCATCGCTCCATTAGCTCCTTAGCTCCGCTCGATCTTCCCGGCCCGGGAACACCATCGCTCCATTAGCTCCGCTCGGTCTTCCCCCCGGGAACACCATCGCTCCATTAGCTCCTTAGCTCCGCTCGGTCTTCCCGGCCCGGGAACACCATCGCTCCAATAGCAGCTTAGCTCCGCTCGGTCCTCCCAAACCCGTCCCTCACTCCAACGGTTGGACCCCCCTATCTTCTAGGGGGGCCACTCCCTCAATCACATCCCGGACTGTCTCCTTACCTCTCCCACTTTTATTGTATATGATTCGAGAAACTGCTAGTCGAATGCATTTGAGGTTTCGCTTGCTGGGACATGAGCGCTCGGCCGGGGTAGGCTGTTTAGTAGAGACCGAGGCTGCATTCGACTAGTAGATTATGAGGCTCGAATCTTGGTGTTACCGGAACCCATGTTCTCCGTTAAATCCGAAGTACCTTACTCTACGGGGTACCCAAACCAGTAAACCCAAGCCTGACAGGACTGATGAGGTTCTGTCCCTAAGGTCCATATGTTAAAGTAGCTCCTTTAGGGAACGTACCATCTTAGGAAGTAGGCATGCCGATGCGAAGAGGGTGGCTCCATACGGTCTAGCTAGTCTGGAATTCAAGTTCCAGCCTAGAAGCTAGTATGGAACCCAAGCAAACAAGTGGTGTATCGGAATCGGATTCCGCTCCTCCCCTTGTTTTCTTGGTTTCCATACTAGACCGGAGGTGAACCAGGCAGAGCTGAGGCCCTCCGGGGGCCTGTGCGCGCACTCGCGCGCATTAAGTAGAACGCGTACTCGCGTTAAGTAGAACGCGTACTCGCGTTAAGTAGAATGCGTACGCGTATTAAGTATAACGCATACGCGTATTAAGTAGAACGTGTGTACGTGTATCTAGAACGCGTACACCTGTAAGTGGAACACGTACGCGTATCTAGAACGCGTACGCCTGCCTGTGCCTGCTACGTGCACCTGAAGTGTCAGGGTGCACGTACCCATATCAAAACATGCGCAGAGGCATGTTTTATTAGTGGGCAAACTATCGTTTGCCTATGCTCATGGGTAATCCATCGTATCATGAGTCTCCTCATGATTCTCTTAGCTGAAACAAGTCATACAACTCGCTTCACTCGATCGGACCCTAGGTCCTCCCTCGCTCATCTCTTTGTATGCCTTGTCTAGCTCCGCTCGGTGGGACCTCGCTCCAAGGCAACGCAGAGTGGTACTCTGCGCTTGGCTGTTAATGATCCCCCCCATGTGACCCCCCCCCTAGGGGGTTTCTCCCCTTAGCTCCGCTCGTTCCTCGCTCCAATCTGTCCATAGCTCCGCTCGGTGTTACCTCGCTCCAGTAAGTTATCTCATTATCTCCACTCGGTATTCCCCCCGGGAAGACGCTCGCTCCATTCAAGAAAAATAAATGCCTAACTCTTAGCTCCGCTCGGTCTTCCCGGCCCGGGAAGACGCTCGCTCCATTATCATTAGCTCTTTTTATAAACCTTAGCTCCGCTCGTTCCTCGCTCCAATCGGTTGGCTGCTTAGCTCCGCTCGGTCTTCCCGGCCGGGGAAGACGCTCGCTCCAATAGCTCCGCTCGTTCCTCGCTCCAATCGGTTGGCTGCTTAGCTCCGCTCGGTCTTCCCGGCCGGGGAAGACGCTCGCTCCAATAGCTCCGCTCGTTCCTCGCTCCAATCAGGATATCTATTCCGGGGGGTAACCCCCCCTGGGCCCCCTGGTGTTCTATTTCTTTCTCCTAATGTGGTATGGCTATTCTGTCTTCGCTCTTCTCTCTTCTCCTTATTTGGTAGGGCTTGTTCTTTCTTCTCTGTATATCTTTTTTGAGAGATATACAGAGAAGAAAAGCCCTCTATATATTTAGGATAAGAGATAATATCGAGACAGAATAGCCTTCTATCTTTAGGAGAAAGTATAGAACTTTTAGCTCCGCTCGGGCTTCCCCCCGGGAATCCCATCGCTCCATTAGCTCCTTAGCTCCGCTCGGTCTTCCCGGCCCGGGAACACCATCGCTCCATTAGCTCCGCTCGGTCTTCCCCCCGGGAACACCATCGCTCCATTAGCTCCTTAGCTCCGCTCGGTCTTCCCGGCCCGGGAACACCATCGCTCCAATAGCAGCTTAGCTCCGCTCGGTCCTCCCAAACCCGTCCCTCACTCCAACGGTTGGACCCCCCTATCTTCTAGGGGGGCCACTCCCTCAATCACATCCCGGACTGTCTCCTTACCTCTCCCACTTTTATTGTATATGATTCGAGAAACTGCTAGTCGAATGCATTTGAGGTTTCGCTTGCTGGGACATGAGCGCTCGGCCGGGGTAGGCTGTTTAGTAGAGACCGAGGCTGCATTCGACTAGTAGATTATGAGGCTCGAATCTTGGTGTTACCGGAACCCATGTTCTCCGTTAAATCCGAAGTACCTTACTCTACGGGGTACCCAAACCAGTAAACCCAAGCCTGACAGGACTGATGAGGTTCTGTCCCTAAGGTCCATATGTTAAAGTAGCTCCTTTAGGGAACGTACCATCTTAGGAAGTTAAAGAGAAGTTACAGAAGATATCGAAAACCCAATACCCGCGGTCGGAGCACCAACGATAAGTTCTAATACCATATGCCGGATAATTCGCGTACTGATCCAGTTATGTACCAACTCATATATATAGCTATAGCTGTATTGGTAGATCCGGGAACACATAAGTAGCCTCAATCCGGAAGAATCACAGTGACATCATCAACAGATACTATCAAAGGGTAAGTGTGCCTTATCCTGGGGTTGAGGACGCTTCAAAGTCTGATTCTGAAGAGACACCGACCCTAGTCAGTGTAAATGATGTAGACGGAAGGCTTGATTACCACCCCCGAGACGGTAGACCCCATGGTGAAGACCCGGCTTAGATGAGCCTTTCGATTATTCTTTTTTAGCACAACTAGCTAATGTCCCAGCTAGAATGACCATGTATGACTTGTTGAGGTTGTCACCTGACATCCGACAAGCTGTTGTCAAGGCTCTATCAGAAGCCGATCAGTATGCACCCCATGTACACCAGATACAAGTGAATGATGTACCTCAAGAAGAGAACCGAGGCATACAAGAGAAGATGAAGGCGGAGGAGCCGGACCTCACATTTTCTCGAGAAGACTTGTTGTTAGGGGACCTTCACCATAATCGTCCACTGTACCTTTCAGGATATATTGGTGAAGTCAAACTCCGCCAAGTGCAACCCTAAATGTTATACCCCTACCCCTAAAAACGGTAAGGAAGCTCGGGATCCCCACCAGGAAGCTGAGCAGCACTAAGACCCAGGGTACAACGCTGAGTCTCAGAAAGCTATGGGGCCTGATTGCAGATCTTAAGACAGAAGTCACTTGCTACGTGATCGAGAACGAGACTTCCAACAGCGGATGGGAAGGCCGTGGATCGCATTGTACCTTCAACTTTGCACCAGTGTTTCAAGTACGTTGACAAGAACGGTAAAGTACAAAGAGTCTTTGCGGAGAGGAAGCCTAAGGGGGTTGAAGCCTATTGCAAAGATGTACGCCAGTGACCCGGAAGACGAAGAAAAACGAAGCCCTTGAGGAAGTGGTCAGGTCCAAAAGGGAAATATGTCATCCATATAAATGATGTTATCGAAGTCCCTAGGTCCCAACCTATGAAGAAGTTCGTTGTCAATGTAATTCCCCTTGAAACTCCTATACCTCCGATGGAGGATGGAGAAGGCAAGATGGAGTGGCCGAATAAGAATAGTGCCCCCACTATCTCCAGAGTCGAGAGCTTTCAATGTGTTTATTGTAGGTGAAAAACAAATCATATTATTTAGGGGGTCTGACACACCCTTCAGGTCAGATCAAGGAGGGTTGGTGTGGCACCTCAGGCAAAACCCGAACTCACATACTTCCCTTCGGAGAATCATGAAAAACATGGGATACGACTTTGAGTACCCCAGGGGCTTGAATGGGGGGCAAAGGCATAACTACACCCCTGAAGCCTTACCTAAGAAAAGACCAAGAGGAGGCGATGGCATCCGGAGGATACATTGACCTTCGCCCGTACGGCTTGGGGTATCAATGACCTATAATGCTACCTCCGAAAGCGACAGCGAAGTCAGTGAGGTTGGGGAAGCTTTCCCTTCTTCCACTACCACGAGTTGGGGGTCGGCTATTACCCTGCCAAGCTTCATGAGACAGCCGAGTGGAGACGAAGATGAAGAAGTACAATCATAGCGAAAGGTCAAGCCTTAAGTTCTTAAAACGGTGTACAGTGAACGGTAGACGAACCCTCGATGAGGAAGATGAAGTGTATGAGTTCGTCGAAGAAGAGACAGAACAGGAATCGAACCCTATCCCTCCAACTGAAGATGAAGTTCCGGGAACACAACCAGGAAGAAAGACGGTACTCTTTCTATATAGTCATGCGCCTGTTACAGGAGTTTTCCGATGTATTCGCATGGAGCTATGCGGAAATGCCTGGAGGAGGTCGCGATGCATCGTCTGAATATCAGGGAAGATACAAAGCCAGTGAAGCAACCCGGCGATCATGGAGAAGATCGAGAAGGAAGTCCAGAAGCTGAAGGATGTAGGCTTCATCCGTGAAGATGGGTATAATATAGATAGTGGCAGACTGGTTGGCGAACATAGTCCCAGTCACTATGAATAACAGTAACCTCCTTGTTTGTATAGACTTCAGTAACCTAAATGATGCGTGTCCACCCATCACAGAAATAATGATAAAAAAGACTTTTGGTTACGAGCTTACAACCTCATTCCGTACGCGTTGACTGCTAAACAGTAATGCCGTTTGGACTCAAGAATGCTGGTGCGCCTTACGTGATAGGGCCAGAGGGCCATGACCAAGATCTTCAAGGACATGTTGCATAAGACGGTCGAATGTTATGTGGACGACCTTGCAGTCAAGAGCCGAGACAAAGAAGATCACCTGCAAGACCTCCTTCGAAAGGTTACGACAGCACAACCTGAAGATGAACCCTCGGCTCCAAGACAGAGAACAAAGGACAAGGTATGTTCTTATTGCTTTTCTTCTCGGTATGGAGAGGCTAAAGTCAAGAAGTAGTGAGCTCCTTTGTGCGTGTGTGTTCTTTCGCCTTTGGCCACCACTATATAGAAGAGTACCGTCATTAACCCGAACAAGAGTTTACAGCTGACCGCCACACCTCCGAAAGACTCAATCACTTGACACTTTCTTATTCACACCGAAGAGCTAGTGCGCAACTAGTGCCCAATGAAGACCCAAGCAATGCATCGAGAAGGCGAAAGAGAGAAGCCAGGTCTATCTCTTCCTGACAAGGAGTCCAGTCGTATAATAAGTCCTATTCTTTCAGAGTCATACAGGTACTCTATATATATAGTTATAGAAGAGTACCTGTCGAGACCTTCCTCTTAGGGGCAAGAAAGAGGTTCAACAAGGCTACGAGTTCTGGCATACTTGACTTTAGAAAGGATGTCCTACTTCTATTTCATATTTCACCTTCACTCAATCAATCTCCTAATCTTAATCCTACCACCCTTACTACAAACGCAGGAAAGGTTCAAGGGCTCTCTTTTACCTAATAGATGCAAGCTAGGAAGGAGAGTCAAGCCAGGAAGGCACCTACCTAACCTAACAGTAAGCCAACTACGAAGGCACCTACCTAGAATCCCACGTTGAACCTATTTCCTAACTAAACTAAAGGAACTCTCTCCTTTGTAGTGGAGCTCAACGCTTAGAAGTTCATAAGTCCTACTAATAATAATAAAGGAGGGAGGAGTGAACCCAAGGAACGGAGGGACAAGCTCGACGATAGGAGGGGGAGAGGAAAGTATTCTACTTTTACTTTATGTATTTCATTGTTTCACTTGAACCTATATTTTCTAATAGTGGGCGAGGAAATAAAGTGAGCTAGACTATGATATAGGGGTTGGACTGACAAGCTCTTAGCACTTAGATTAGCTAGGATCGGAGTTTACGAGTGAAGTTATGGGATAGTCAATCGTAGATGCTCGAGCGAGACTAAAGGGAGAGAATCTCTAACCGTCAGGCAGAGGTAGAAGTCACAGAAGAAAAGAAAGTTCTGACCTTTCAAGTACCAGCAGTGGAAAGAGTTTCAGAATAGAAGCTTGAATTCTTCGTAGTTGTAGCAGAATCATGGGCACGCGTCACTCCTCGAATCGAATAGAGGAGAGTAGGTACCAAAAACCTAGTACCCTTTAGGCGGAAGATCTACTTGAAAGAAAGGTGCCAAGGTTGTCAAGGTCGGACACCTCCTTCTTTTAGAGTAGAGGGGGGAGGAGCGAAACGATAGCTTAGGAACGAAAGGTACTCGGCTACCTGTGCAGGAGCAGGAGAGAGCTGATAGTTCCTTGACTAATCTAATGAATAAGCGGAAGCTACTCGACCGCCTAAAGGATTTTTTTGTATTGGTACTTGCTTTCCTAATCAAATAGGGGGAGCGGGGACCAGCGAGACTAGGAAGGTTTGGAAACAAAAGGGGCTTTTCTCACTCAAGGCTATGAATGCCAGAAAGGAACTCTATCTACTAACAAAGAGGAGATTTGATTACCCGAAGAATAGGTATGAGTTCACAACCCCCTATGAAATGCTCATCAAACCTCTAACATTCGATATTCTATATATATAGTGCAGAAAGGCTACTTTCGAGGAGGCAACAAATCCATCTCCTAGCCGGTACTCTTTCTATATAGTCCCTTAGACCACTCAGGTAAGAAAGAAACTACCTTCTTTTCTTCTAAGATAGGCCCAAAGGCAGAAGAAGAATTGTCTGATAAGAAATGTTTGAGGTGACCTTCGAAGAAGGGGGGAACCCTTACTCGACGAAAGGGAGAGAGACGAATCCGAGAAAGAGGTCTTGCAGGTGTTATCAATGCATCTTCTTTTCCAGGTAGTCCGGTAACATCCAGAGCTACAGCATATCAGTCAATTGCTCCAGACATAGTCTTTTCGATGGATCACCCATTCCCGGGCTACTTGACTCTGTTTGGTTAACATCGACGATTTTGTGTGCGGCCCGAATAAAAGGAAAGATCATAAGCAATCCTGGGTGTAGCAGCCACTGGCGGCACAAGAGCAAGCGTTACTGAACCATTAGCCATTCATGGTTTCACGATTTCTAAATCATCGATGGAAGCTACTTTTATTTCTTGTTTGCCCGGATGCAGTTAAAGCAGCAGTTCATACCAAAGCTATGTCAATAGCTGGGTAAACTACTTCAAATACTACTGGATCCTATCCATCTGGTGATACAACCTTAGTAACTCAATAACTAGCCAACCCGCCCTTGGTGCAGCTGCACCAGGGATAGAAGGTCTTTAGCCCGGATATGCTCCGGATTAGGATGTTGATGGATTGGGATTTCTGGTCCGACATATCACCCAGATGCCACTGCTGTAGAGCTAGATATTCCCTCTTCAACTGGGTACGCAGTAGTTGTTGTAACTGTTACTGATGCTACAGTAGCCGCATAAGATGCTACTACTATAAAATGACTAGAAAGAGTCTTGAAGCTATAGCTTATGATGGATTTGGGTTAGTTGGTGGGAAAGCAGCTGAATATCCATCGTTAGTAACTATAGTATACGTTTGAACCGGAATACCGATAAAATGAATCTGATGCTATATCGGCACCGGAGACTTATGGTTATGTGCCTGGTGGAAGCCCCTTCATGTACCCTTTGTTGCCGCCTACGGCTACACCAATAGATCAAGCACTGATGCATATGCAACAACAAAAACAAAAATGATTGGCTATACCGGGATCTCGATCTCTGGATATGAATGAATTATGGAGCCAGGTGAGGCAGCTCCGATAGCAGCCATGTAGATAGTTAACTATGCCGGCCTATCTCCAGAATGAATAGAAACCTACTAATAGAATATCTACTGTGGTACGAGATGATAATACTATGGGTAATTCCTTCCTAAACCTAAAGTGAGTACTGGTCCCAGGGCCGTAGAGATGATGAATTACTAAATTTGGCTAAGGTATACCGATGGAAGATCTGGATCTTATCCAACTACGAAACCAGAAATAAAGCAACTATCATCCTTGGGATCTAAGCTAGCAACATTAGGTTCAGGCCTTCTGCGCGGGGAACTTCTCTTGGTAATTGATCGAATCCATGAGTCCATATTTAGGACCTTTCCCTCCGGCCAGTCCAGAAAAACCAAAATATACGGGAATCATAGCTTCTTCTGTTGTGCCTGTTGATGCTCTTACTGTGACTGGTTGGTATACTCAATGGTATGAATCTATTGTTGTTCTAGCTAATGGTGTGACGCCATTGGGCACCATGTATGATTCCATCATAAAAGCAATAACTCAAGCAGCACATACACTAGTCCTCTACTCGTCCCTTCCCACCCCAGTTGATTCTGCTTTATTTGTAGCTACTCCGGAGATCTTCTTTACATCGGTTCCACCGTAGGAGATCTAGGCCGAGCTGCCCCTCTTTTCTCAGCCGAAGGCGGGTAGGGATGAACCCTTATTTTTGTTTCGGAGGATTATGGGCAATCAAATAGCAGGCTATGTAAATAGATGGTCTCACGCTCTCCACCTGCCTCCCTTGATATGATAGTAGGAAGTCCCTGCTATGGCACTATCTCTGACGACACTGCCCTTTGCGATTGAAGGAAGGTCGGGTATTCTCTCTTTTTTGGCAGCAAGGGGTGAGCCAACTCAAAAGAGCTAATTCCGGGCACCTTAAGTTGAGAGATCCCTGTGAGTAATCATAGGTATCATGTGATCTTCTTGGGATCGAAAATTCCAAGTTTTCATGCCCCCATTAATAAGGTATATCTTCATCTTAATAGAATGATTTCCCCGGCGTAGTCTCCAGTGGCAGGCATAGCTTTTGAATGGCTGGGGCCATATCTGGGAGCGGGTCAGAGCAGTGAGGAACTCACACGAGTCAAGGGCCGACCCCGATATCTTGTTGCTCTTCATTACTTGCTAAAGCTATCTTGTTTAGTTGCCACCCCGCGAGTCCTGAATCCGCCCCATCTCCGAGAAGCTAAATTTTGTTTATGAGTTGGCCGATATGGACAACCAAGATAGGGCTAGTAAGGTAAACAACAGGAAATCTAGTAGGGCCAACACGTGACACCAGCGGGTTCCGGTGACTTCGAAATCCCAATTGGTAGAAACCTTCCGAAGAAGGGCTACACAGGATCAGATAGAGATATTGGACTATGTATCACATGTTGTAGATAATGTCTCAGTATACTCTCCGTTCGGCTCCGCCTTCCTCATAGGTTGTTGAAAGGGCGCCTCCGAAATAGATCTACTTACACTAACTCCTATCCTAGAGAGCGGGGGAACCCCGTGAGCTCCAAGTAGTTGCAAGAATTGGTTTATCTAGATAGTGTATCAACAACACATGGTACAGATCCAACCCATCCTGGAAAGACTAAGAGAAGATGTCCGGAGAAACTACTACTATAGCTATGGATCTACATTTGCTCGTTTGCATCAGTGGTCAAGCCACAGCTCCCATCCCGGTGAAAAAAGCAAGACTTTGACGATTATCACGAAATATAGTTCATATGCGAATGGCGTAGCCAGATATAGACCAGCCTTCCTCCACGTGTGCCAACGATCCTGTAGCTGTCCGACAACCACTTGCCTTCGGTAGCAGGCAAAGCCGGCTAACGCCTACAACAGATCTACCAGATCCCCTGGAGAATTAGTTCCACCAGGTTTACCTGGGATCAGGTCTTCAGAAACTTATGTATCGTGGGACTTTCGAATCCATGTACACCGGCTCGGTCAAATCCCCGACTAACAGCACCTTGGCGACCCGAATCAGCTCCAAAGCTTCGAACTCAGCATCGCCCTGTTGAGAGGAATGAACACATTCAGCCTTTTACTAGTATACTACTGATGTAGGCGCAGCGCCGGCAATTGATGTTATTACGAGAGTTCCCACCCCGCTGGTGGTTGGTTTAGTTTGGCTTCGCCTTCTTTTCTTATTATTAGAGGAACTGGTACCGGGCCAATCTCTGGATCAACTGCTGGTTAGTGGAGATGGGAAGCTATGGTAGCGGACAATCTGGAATATCGAAACAAACTGCACCGCGGGAATATTATCAACAGCTAGATCTGAACCAACGCCAGTTGGAGTTGGAGTTGAATGCTATGAGGCCAGTATCTACTGGTTATGGCGCAGCTATAACGGCTTATTATGCTAGAACTCTAGTTTCGAACCATGCAGCTAGTGCTTTCTTATTCACAGTTTCATTCATATGCCATCCCATATAGCATAGCTATAGTACTATCGTATACCCAGTTTATGATGTTTCGGGTATTCCGACTGAGCCTGGTATTGTCTTTTCCCATATAGGAACTACATCAGCATATGATGTTATTGGTAAATTACTGGTAAAGCCATAGCCACTACAAAGAATGATTTGATAGGAATGGGAGCAGGCACAAGATTGGTTGCTTTAGGTGTTTTCCACCATGTATGATTCGTGAGTATTCCGCAACTAATCCCAAGCAATGCATAAATAATGAATTTGGGTACGCAGCTAAGAACTAGGAATCTGGGGTTTCGCTATAATATCGTTGTTTACTATTCCGGTGTTTAACCTTTTGTTATGGAGAAGATGACTACATCTTCGGTAGTATCGAATAGAATATAAATAAGGGGAAGCGTGCTTTCGGACCGTAACGATTAAGAGCGGCTTTTCCACCATAACTAGTTCCTGGATAGTCTCTAAAAACTATGTTTACATATGGATCCCTCCTTAGGTTCTTTACCGAAGGCACCATAAGATTAAAAAAAGAGAGCGGCTGATTCTATGTGGATAGTTTACTCTCTCTTTGCCATACGGGCGCAGCGTTAGCGGCGTTCATCTATTATTTATAAATTCCTCCGACTAGCAGCTATGCTGTTCATTTCCCCACCGGCGTAGGTGCTACCACTATAGATAGTAATTCTGGCAGTATCACCAAGTCATCATCTCAATTTGAGCTCTGAGGCCCATTGCTCTGTCGAAAGCCTCTTGGTTAACGGTAGCATATCTTGGTATTTCGTTAGTAAGGTAAGGGTTGGTATTGAGGTTCGTTATTCTCCGTTTTTACCAAAATATTCTTCGTTCACTATGATTCTACTACTGGTTTTCTCTCCGGTTTACTGAATTCGTATACCTTGTAACGCCACTCCATCTGATCCTCTCCTCCGGTACTTTTGATGCCAATTCCTACCTATATGGTTCTTCCAATACCGGTGCCGAATGAAAGCTAGAGGAGAAGGCAGCGTGATAAGCCATAGTTAGACCTAGTAGTTTCTGATCATCTACCATCATTGGGCAGCGGGGAATTCTCTCTCGCCAGTTCTTCTGCTGTTTACGTTGTTTACACCAGTGGAGCTTATTCTTTCTTTTTCTCCCGTATGGATCCTTACTGGATCGCATAGCCTAGCAATAACGAAAGAGAGGCAGTTCTACTGGACCAGTAACTACAGAATCAGATTTTACAGAGGCCGGTTGCTCATAGCTATAGACCGAAAACCATTCTCTACTCCCGCCCCAGCTGCTATCCCAGTCCCAGTTCTTTCACGCTCCTTCTGATCTTGATTTAGCTCTTCTTATGCTAGTTTATTACCTTTGGCCAAAGGCCAGGGAATGGTGAAAAGAAGGCAAATAAAGAAAAGAAAGAAATCCGGAGATTAAACAGAAGAATGAGAAGATGTTGGAGAATCTAGGCCGGCCGGTATGGAGAATCTTAGAACCCATTGCTAGCGGGCATCACTTTTGAGAAGATTTCCTTGAAGATGTATTCGCTACGTATTCCGATTATTAGTTGCTTCTATTACGGAGTCAACCTGGCCATAGGCCGGTAAAGGGTAGAATCAAGCATAAACTCAGAAGAAAGGCGATCTATAAAATGAGAATTTGCGGAACCTCCGGATGTCCTAATTGGGGTTTTGAATAAGAGGCCTAAGGTTCTTCCTGTTCCTGTCTCATCTCCAGATCGTCCTCCCCTTGGACTAAGATTTCTTCTTTTATTTTCTCTCCCGTATGAGCTACCATTCCTGGAATGGAATCTTCCATGGAAAGCTTCAAGAACCTAAACGGAGAAAATGCAAGAACATCTGGTCATCCAATTCAAAATCAGAGCTTTACACCGAAAATGTTCCCCGAGCTACTCTTTGATGGGTCTGGTGGCCAATTTCTTATCTTCTTTTTTATAGCTGTATTCCCATTGTTGTACCGAAGATCTGACTTTTCTTGCTTTTCCTCTCTTCCTTGGCCTTTGGGATGATCCAGATGGGACTAGGTAAGACCTTCCGAGGCACTCTATAGCAGCTGCTAGAGACTTAGTGGTGGAATACCCACCAGATACACATGATGCCAGCTATTCAGTGATGTTGAGCTCTATTCCCGCTATGGCCTAATGAGGGTAGCTCCCGTAAACCGAAAACCGGCGAAAATAGATGCTCGAAGAGTTCCTTGAATACTAGCCACTGGGGGATCCGTATGGATCAACCGGATGAGAAGTTGGTGCTAAATCCTATCTTTCAATTCTTGATGCTTCGCCCGGGGGTGTTGTTGGTCAATTTGCTACCATCATCCAGCTTTTTGAAGAGCTACTATCGCAAGTTTTGAACTATCACGTCTGTCCTCGGTTAGGAGTCTGTAGCTTCACTTGCTCGGTTTTTTATTTGCTTCATCCAGTAAGAACACTTTATCAGGTTCAATTAGGAATCAACAGAATCTACGTCGGGTCCGGACAGCATCATCCAGAATTTTAGATGGCAATTTCTCGTACTATTTGTAGAGGAGCATTTTAGAAACCAACACGGGGGGCGGAACTATACAAATCGTGATACCGTAGCTCTCTTTTCTAAGGCTGCTGGCTATGCCGAAACGGAACGAAGTGTAGGAACTATAACTGCATATGATGTTATTGGTAGAGATTCACCATAATACGTCCACGGAGTCCCAGATCAGAATATGATCTTTATGACCAGCCATTGATAGATAGAAGATGCTCTCGGCGGATTACCCTTCTAGTGTGAACTATTATCCTGAAGTTCCTACCTAACTAAGCTGATGTATTTGCAGAGTCCTAAACTCCAGCTCAAAATACTACTAACTGGTATGACCCAAAAAGACAAAATCATCGGGATGTGGCTAATGGCGTAGTTGGGGGGTCTGGAACGAAGTATGTATTGGTTGTTATTTCGGGTAGTATACCTGGGTTCCACTTCGTAATAGTAGTTCTGTTGTAGCGCTAGCGGGCCAACGGCCAATGGGAAGAATAGCATCAACAGACCTATGGACTCATGGATATTCAGATATTGGTGCTTCTGGTGTTATTGCATGAACTGGTTACTGATCTAGATGCTCCGGACTTGGGGTCTACAGTAGCTACTGTTAGAGAATATGCATCATTAGCTATGGCAATAGCCGATCCATTTCATACCCTTTGGCCACTAAATCCCCAGTAGTTGTTGGAGTAGTCGCTACAGCCTTTCCGGAATACCTTGGGACTTAGCTTGAATCATACCTTCTAGGTCTGTAGCCCACTGACCATGCAATTGGGTGCTAAAGATCTCTTACTGGATCCTGGGACAGGATGCTCCGAGAAGTCCTAATTCATAATACCTTGGGGGCGCAGCTGATGCTGAAGAAGATTGCTTCCTCCGTTCCGACCATTGATTTGTTCACCTAGCTCGAACGCACTACCGAAATAAAATCTGAGCTTAAGCCCAAAAACCTAGAAGCCGAAATGAAATATAAATAAGAGTTAAATGAACCAAAAAAGAGGAGGCCCCATCCCTGTCAGTCGATAATTAGCCGGCTAACACTATGACCATTAATCGGCTCACGTTCCCGGTATCCCTGTCTGTGTTGCTCGTGCCCTTGAATAAGCGGCCCGGAACCACCAAAAATGGAAGAGAAGCCGAACCACCGAGGGAAGGACTCTGATACATACGAAGCGCACCCGCGCGAAGGGAAGAGAAAATGACTATCGTTTTTCCGGCATCCAAGATTTACAGTACACATGCAGCCCAAGTTTCTCGGCCCCTCTTCGCGTGAAAGCTTTGCGCCCGGGTCAGAGCAGTGAGGAACTCACACGAGTCAAGGGTTTGAAAAAGGATTCCTCATAGGTCGGTTGGTGTGAAACAGCATGGTGCTAGATCGGGCCAAACAGTCACTAAGGTTTTCCGGGAAGAGCTCCTCTGATCTCTCTTCTATTTTGAGTTCGCCACGAAAAAGCGTATGAGATCTGGGATTTCAACCCTCTCCCACTCCTGAGAATGGCTTCATTCCACTTGGTAACGCTAGCAAAGAGCAGAGCTCCGCTAAGAGGTAAGAAAAGGAAGAGAAAGAGAACAACATTACGAGATTGAAACATGGTTCTAAGCCCTCTATCAACTTGCTAGGGATAAAGGAGAAAGCATACAACCTTAAGCAACTAGAAGCAGATAAAGCAACACACCTTACTAGGAACAAAGGAGAAACAAGCAAACAAACAAAGAAGAGCAAGTGAACATTCAAAGTCTCGTTCCCTCCGGGCAGAAGCATTTGCTTGATGAAAGGGAAATCTTTGACGTTGAGATCTTTGAAGATGATTGGTGAAACCTCATCAATCCAGTACTTCAAGAAGGATGCTCCAAGTTCAATCAGACAGAAGGCATTGCGCTATGTGTTGATTGATGATGTTCTGTACCGCTTGATTCAAATCAGATGTGTTGGAGAAGTTGAGGCTGCTAAGATTGTATGGCAGATTCACGATGGAAGTTCACACCAACACAAGATACGTTGGTAGATTGGAATGGAAGACACGGACATTTTTGGCCAAGAATTCTTTCTTCTTGTATTTCATATACTAAATGTGAAGCGTGTCAGCGCTACAGGGGGGTGCAGCACCGTCCAGCCTCAGAACTAAACCCAATTATGAAACCCTGGCCGTTCCGTGGTTGGGCGATGGACATAATCGGTAAAATTGCACAAGATCTTCTAGAAGGCATGCCTTTTTCCTTGTTCCCACGGATTCTTTCAAAAACCTCCTACACCACGATCAGCACACACACTTCATGTATGTCATAATCTTTCTGACGAAGCAGCTTCACATTCATAGGAAGAAAAACCTGTTGTCCGAGCTCTAACGCACACCTGCCCTCAAGCTGTAAGTCAGCGGGGTTTAGTCAAGTAAAGCAGAAGGAGAAAGAAAGACAGAAGCGGAAGAGGTTAGCTTTCATATTGGAAAGAAAGGCTTTACCATTCCTCTTTATCCCCTTTTTTCCCTTATCCTATCTATACTATACTCGCAGGTCTCACTCTCTCTCCATCCTACCTACATTCGCCTAGCTACAGGAGCTACTAGAACTATCACGCATTCACTCTTAAGGCTTCCTTATTCAACTACCAGTACTGACTTAAAGCGACCATTCTCCTTTGCTGGTTTTAAATACCTAAATAAGTGAGTGGGTGGCTTTGGGGCCTTGGATCGAAATGCATCCCCTTGCCTGGTGATCCCAGTTGACCACAACCCGCGGATCCTTTCATGGGAGCGGAGCATAGGAACGTATCCTACTGAACGAACTACTTTGGACTTACGAAAAAGGGAATAGAGATCTTCCTCTTTTCCTGCTAGTCAGACTTTTCGTAATCCTCTATGTGAGTCAGTCAAGGGGAGTTCATCTTTGCAGACTGACCCCGAGAAACCGGACAACCTGGCGGTGGGGGGACTGACTCTCCTACTAGATAGGCAAGCACGGGGTCCAGCCATGAATTTCATTTAGAAAAGAAAGCAAGAAAGATTCCATCTTTTCACACACACAGGTACCCCTACACGTTTGAAAACCTCAAAGGGCCCATCATATTTTGGAATCAACCCACGATGCACTGTCTTACTACTTCTTTTCTTCCAAATCTGTGGAGTAAGCTTTAGCATCACTTTATCACCAACCATCGGCCTACGCCCCTTGTCAGCATACTTCTTCATTCGCCCAATGGCCTTATCCAAGCAAGCTGTCTTGTGCCTCTTCCAGCATTTCTTTCCTTGAACGGGCGAATCTGTATGCTGCTGGACATTTCCTTCCTGTACGCTGCCTTGGCACTTCGTGGGGAGTCAGAAGCCCTATGGCCAACTCAAAGGGGCTCATGCCTGTTTCAGAGGACCGATGCAGATTATAGCAAAACTGTGCACTGTCAAGCAAGTCCACCCAATTCTTTTGACTAGCTGTGACATAGTGCCTCAACTATTCTTCCAACAACGCATTCATCCTCGCGGCCCGCCGTACAGCTCATCCTGCTCGTCGGGATATCATTTTGAATTCCGATATTTACATGCTGCTTTGACCTCACCTCATTGCGCTCGGGGTAGGGTATTAGATGACTCATTCGCTTTGTTACGAAATAAGTAGAAAGATGTGAGATGCAAAGCCTTTGATCTTCAAGGGCCTTACCATCCGGAATGACAGGTCTACGTTCTGGTCCACCCGCACGTGACGGAATTTTACATAGTCCTTATGTCATCCCGCTTCCAAACCCCGATCTTTCTCTGTCTGGGGAGCTTCCCTTCACTTTACTACTCGGCACAAGGGTGAAAGGTTCGTAACGCGAATCGCCGGCGATAGATGAATAGGTATTGATCACAGGCCATCCCTCTGGTCGACGATTACAATTCCGTGCAACGAGGGCTTCAGTCTTTGAATGTCCGGTATAGGAAGCATCTCTTTGGTCTTTCATTATCCAGAGCAGTGGTCTTAAGCATCAAAGTCAAAAAAAGTCTAGCGCATGTCATGCTCGTAACTTAGGAAGTAGACTAAACAAATGAGAGTTGGTGACAAAGCCATCTCGTCCGTCAATGAACGATGAATAAGCCGTCACTCTCTAGAAGGGTCCTTCCATCTCCAATCATGTGGGGGATGTAAAGACCAAAGTACCGACCCAAACGAGGTATGGATATACAACATAGAGGAAGCTAGCAGCGCGTCAGAAAGAAACTGATCTGAATAGCTACCGGAATACAGACAAGCATTGAACCGTAAAGTGGTTCGACTGACAGGAGATAAAGAGACATTCATCTGTATTGTCAGAACAGATCAACGGAGGCATACCGTGCCGCCGGGGGTGACGGGAGCGCGCCGTACTGTATGGAGGAAGGCAAGATAGCTCTATCCATGCCATCCAGTTGAGCCCCAACCAACTAGCCATTAAAAAGAGACTCCTTATCCTTATAATTAGAATAGCCCCTTCAGATCACCTAGATTGATGAAGGACCCTTTGGAATCGACCTACTTCTCTCCTCTTGGGCTTTCTCGGTCTTAAATAAAAGGGGTATTGATCCCCTTATATGCCGCTTATACTGGAAGTCAGTTCATGAATGAAAACTCCTTTATCAGGGCTGGGGCTCAACCCAATATCCATTTACCGGCCGGATAGTATTGATTATCAGCTAGTCATCTACGATCCTACACTTGAAGAGAGTCCTACTGTCGGCTCATCTTCTATCTAAGACCTCAAAAATGAGAGGATGCCTGAAAGCTGTTCTCAGGTCTAGTTGCGGTCCGCTCTTTCACTTATTGGTACAGCAGCTGAACTCAGATCCGTTAGAGCCCTTGCCCTGTAAAGCAGCTTCACTCCTCTCCCTCTGGTCGAGACTTCGTACCTTGGCAGTCAGTCTATTACCTCCCATTCCTTCTAGCTCAGGAACTTCTATTTTGAATCTGAGCTTGTACCTTTCTCCTTTCCGTGTCAGCTATTCCATGCTCACAAAGGTACAGGGATTTGAGAATCGATAGAGCTGGTGACCTCGTAGGAACTCGGTCTCTCTAATACATCAATATGGTAGATAGATCAGGTAGAAGATCAGCCGCTAATCCGCTACTCTCGCTATGTTCGATCGGCTTCAAAGCTTCTTCACTTTTTGCGCTTAGCGCTTCCACCGATGCCTGAATGCTACTTTCGTCTACGTATGGGTTAGATTAGAGAAGCCATCCTCCTTCTATCCTATCAACTAAGCTCTTCTTCTTTCTTACCCCCCCTTTCCCGGGACTGTCCTCTCAAATGCCTAAACTCTTTGGCTTGAGGCTTGTCTCGCTGACTCCTCTACGGGCACTTGTTCTACTTATTCTGCTTATGCCACCGATGAAGAAGGATTTGAAACCTTTCTTGTTGCTTTTGTGCTGGCTCCTGCTGAATCAATTGCGTTTATAAGATCAGATGCAGCTCATGTCAATATCATGTTATAACTCCTCCACCTCATCTGCCTAAGGTCGAGTGTCTACGTTCCTCACCTTTGAAATGGAGTGTATTTCCACTCCCATTTCATCTTTATTTGACTTCGCTCGGGACGATCTTTGATTCTCTAGTCAACCCAGAGTCTTGAAACTCAGTCCTTCGACCCTTCTTTTTTTCTCTTTTTTCTTTCTTTTTCTGTGACCTGGCACTGTCTTTCTCTGCTTGCGCATTCCCCTCTTCAGGCTGGGGACAAGGCATATCGTCACGTATCTCAGTCCAAGGATTTTTCCAACTCCATCTCTTCAAATCGAAAGACTTTATTGAGAATCATTGAAATCAAAGAAAAAGGTGGGCCTGACAGCGGTGGGTACCCGGTGGAATGATCGAGTAGATTGTGCAGTGATGCTTGCCTTATTTCATCTAATTTCATGTTTTCTCTCCGTCAGTCTGGTATCTAAGGGTGACGACGATCAGAAAATCATACGATCAAGAACTTATTATGTCACGTCTTCGCGTCTTCAACCTGAGGTTAGGTCAATCGATATAATCTCAGGCGAGAAAGAATCCATTCTATGGTGGTTGAATTCAACCAGTACCCGTTGCTTGCTTTCTTTCTCTCTCGAAGATGGAAGTCGAGTTATAGCTGCAGCTCTTGAGAAGCCCCTTTCTAGTATCAGTTTGCCCTAATCTAAGGGTAGAACTCCTCCAGTCTATTGCTCTCCGTTCCTTTCTTTCCTGGGGCTGTCCCTCTCTAACAATCTCTATCGCTATAGACTTTTCTCGCTAATCAAGCTAGAAGTGCATTCCCCTGCCTTGAATGGACTCTAGCTTGACTGCTTGCCTATCCGCTCGGGCCTCCCATTGGTCTCCCTGCGCTCACTTGATGACTTTAAGTTGTTTTCTTATCCGTTATGTCTGATCTCTTTCAAGACTGAAAGTGGCTACATGCCTTTGCCCTAACAAGAGTGGAAGGAGAACATATGACCGGACGTGCCCTTCTTTTCCTGCTCCAAGAAGAGCTACAACCGGCCTATAGTTTAGTTCTTTCGGTTAGATACTTTTATTACTTTTTCTTGAAGGCATAAGGAAACTGGAACTTTTTCACATTCAAGTGGGCTCCTAGCTCTCTTTTCTGTCCAATCCTGTGTGAGTTGCTTCCCTGATTATTACTTAGGGTGAGAAATCCGTGTCTCCAAGCCAAGGAATCGAATATCTCTCTGCTGTAGCGGCTCTTTCGTAGTCCTGTGCGTGGTCGTGGTCCTCTTGAAATAACCTGTGGTTGAGTGAACCGCTTCGACGCCGTACCATTCAGACTGCTACGATACACAGGAACTAGTATAAGCTGCCGAAACCCCAGTTGTCGAGCTGGTGTATTGGGAATCGTACCGCGTTTATACGCTTCTTTGAGTGTTTATACGCGTCAGCATATCAATTTGATAAAGGGCGTGAGAACTCCACTCAAGTATGTGGAAGTGGGATATCGCGACGAGATGCCTATAATCCTTTCTATCTGCGCATTTTGAAGTAAAGGCAAAGCGAATCCGAGAGTTTGGCGACACGAGATCATGGAAAGAAAGGGACTCATTAGGCGGGTAGTTCGATATGGCCACGGTGCCAAATGACTAGGGTTGGTTGGTAGAGTTTCCCGATGTAGGCGATTCAAGACCCTCCAATTCATTCGTTTTTAAGGATCGAAACAAGCAGCAGGTTGGGGGGTGGGAATAATCAGTCCGAGGTACTAATGATCTCCTCATCTTCAGGCAGAAGACTTAGATGTCCCACTTGGTTCATCATCAACAGATGCATTCGAAGGGGTTCCCGTTAGAGGGTTCGAGTTCTTTAGTTCAATGGCAAAGGATTGGAATCAATTAGATGGTTCGGCCCCCGAAGGTCTTAGATATCCAGGTTCGGGACCACTGCTACCGGCTTCAGCCTTTAGATACCTTTACTCCGCCTCCGGTGCCCAATACGAAGGGTTGCCAGTTGGGGCCCGAAGGAGATGGGAAACGGATGATTCAATACCTATTGGGGATCGGGTGAAGGGACAGGTGGTTTGGTACGCTGTGTTTGGGATCGATTGGACTCTCGCTTTCCAGCCGCCTTGAGGCAGCTAGGACTCAGGTACTATTCTAATAGTGAGTACTCTACTCTAATAGTGACCCACTTTACAATATATATCAGTACCGTTTCTAGTAGAAAAGTCGACCCACTTTTTTCTCTTGGTGGTAGTAGCCACTATTAGAGTAGAGTACTGACGGTTGTTGTTGTATTGGTAGTTCAACGATGGTTTGATTGAGTTGGCAGCTCACCTATTCAACACTATTAGAGTAGGGTACACCTGGTGCCCTTCGGAAACGATGGTGTTGCATTGGCGTTCAACCCCCCGTGTGTGCGATTGGGTGGTGTGGTACACTTCATGGATGATGGCCAGCTGAGGGGTTTCAAACCTCGCGAGGAGTACGGTAGAGTCTTGATAGTAGCTCTGAGTAGTTAGCTAGCGAAGCGCAATCGCACAGGACATACCAGGGTAGCAGCGTACAGGTTGAAGGTCGTTCGAGCAATTCTTTGACCACCTTCTAGCTCCGCCTGATTTCAGAGAGGCGGAAGTCAACAAGTGTGACAGGTCCTTATAACAGGCCCTTCTAACAGGTATTCATTTTAGAAGGGCCTGTTATAAGGACCTGTTATAAGGGCTCAGATGGGAAAAAGCATGAGTTTCCAGCGTGCGGAAGAGAGCTCGTGACTCAGTCCGCTCACCCAGCTCCTGTTTTTTGACCGGGGAGAGAAGTGAGCCTATGGTACCGCCCTGCTATGCTACTGCTACTACACCATTTCCGGAAGAAGGAAGGAAAGGCCAATCGGCCTGATCCGCGCGAAGAGGGTCCTGCTTTCGGTGGTAGTAGGCCTAACAAGGTCAAGAGAGGACGGGACTGCTTCCTCGTGTACTTATTGATCATCTCCTGCTTTCGGTGGTAGTAGGCCTAAGCTTGATGAATCGAAATTGCTTTTTTGTGCTTCAGGTACCTCTTCCGTTTTTCGTCGGCTTTCGACTCAGTATATGATCCAGGTACCTCTTCCATTTCGCTTGTAGTCCCTAGCAGTGGTTTCCGAATCGGTGTCCTTTGTCAAACTATCTATCGCTGTAGGATTCCTATTCAAGATCAAGAATCGCCCCTATCTCTAAGATATTTGACTTTGATTCGTACAAAGGATGGGGTTGACTATGACAAGACTGGCTACTATAAATAAAGAAATAAAAGAAAAGAAAGAGACTGGGGACTATGGAGCCGGCTTTCTAGAAATAGAAGCTTCAGGTCTCATAAGTCAATCCAGGTGAAGAGGCACATATAGACTCTCATGAAAGTCAGTACTCTACTCTAATAGTGAATGAAAGTGCTCTCCTTGAAGAAAGGCAGAGGTGAACGGACGCTTGAGTCATGAGTCATGGGCGGAGGCAGATTTAGGATGTCTAGAGGCTACTTTCCCTCTTCTCTTTCTCAGTACTCTACTCTAATAGTGTTGGACAGATTGGAAGACCGAATCACCACCATAGGTTGAAGTACCGAAAGGTCCGTGAAGTCAATGAAGTCGCGGGGTCAGCACCATAGGTTGAAGTACCGAGAGGTCTAGGGATAGGCTAGCGCATAGCAAGCATTTGTAGCAGGCCCAGCGAATGAGGTTTTCAGGCTGACTGATTCTGTAGGTCTTCTTAGTATACCCTTTTTGAATCCCCCGAAAGGCCTTGGGGCCAAGGCAGATGGACAGTGGGTCTTGGGGTACGGGAAGGAATGGGGAACTGATGTGCAAGTCGCAAGCAAAATAGAAAGGCCAATGCAACCATAAACTCCAATAGCCCGCCCGGTACTCGATTGGTGACTCGGGACCACACCGAACTACATAGTCAAATCACGAGGGTGATCCTGGCTCAGAAGGAACGCTAGCGATATGCTTAACACATGCAAGTCGAACGTTCGTTGAACCCATAGCTTATTCGTACTAATCGGAGGTATGTCCTGGCCAGAAGACTCACCAGGTCCTCACTGGGATACATGAAGTATCCCAGTGAGTGCCTGGGACAATGGGGACGGAAGCGGGAACATGACCTGGAACACGTTGGGCGAACGGGTGCGTAACGCGTGGGCTTGAGCGCATCTGCCGAACAGTGGAAAAAAAGCAATAAATCAGTTTTCACTGTTTGAGGAGCCTGCGTCGTATTAGGTAGTTGGTCAGTGAATAGCGGGCCAAGCCATTGATGCGTTGCTGGTCTTGTCGGATGAGCAGCCACACTGGGAATGAGAAGGACGGACTCCGGTTTGGGGAGGAAGCAGTGGGGAATCTTGGACAATGGTTCGACGACCGATCCAGCAATATAGCGTGAGTGAACCGACGGGCGAGATACGCTTGTAAAGCTTGTTCAATCGACTGGGGCGATAGCGATCATGACAGAACTGGGTTTGAAGCCCCGGCCAACTCCGTGCCAGCAGCCGCGGTAAGACGGGGGAGGGCAAGTGTTCTTCGGAATGACTGGGCGTCAAGGGCAAGTGGGCGGTGGTCGAGTGGTGGGATTGTCTGTTGCCTGACTGGCTAGCCTAGGTTCAACACCAATGCCACTGGAGTCACCCGAGTAGAGTGGAATGTCTCGTTGGGGAGGGGTCAAATCCGGAGATCGAAGATGGAACGCCGATGAAGTGAAGGCAGCTCTATTGGCAAGGCTATGCTCTACCATTAAGCTATTTCCGCTAGCTACGGTAGTGGCGAAGCACTACTGAGCAATTCACGTATCACTTGATACGGATGACTTCTGTTTTTCCGCCGGACCACAGTCTTGACCTCCGATCGAGCTACGAACACGAGTAGGTAGGCGGCTAGGGGGGGAGAGGGGCTGCCTTTTCAATCAATCTCCGGCCGCTCAGTGCCGCTATTGGTGCGAGTTGTAAGGAGTCTTGGTCTCGAGTCAAGCTGGGGCCTCATTTCATTCTCGTAAGGGGAATGAGTGCACCGAAAAACCAGACAAGTTGCTCCCTCGCCTCGCAGCGGCGGCATCTGTCTTTTAAGTTATTATAAGTCATTTCCTAAGCTAAGGCGGCCCCTCTTATTCTACGATAATCCAAGCTGCAGCTCCACGAGTCTGCTCGGAACCGGTCGATTCCTAAGCCATTCGTTCTCCCCTCTCGGTTGGCCTTTGCCAGCCACTAGAACAAGTAAGAGAACCTACAGTGAATGAACTTAAAGAACCGCAGATTTTGACCGGATTGTACACCTTTGTGTCTGGCTATGTATATGGATGTGCATAAAGAAGGGACGGGGCATCTCTCTCCTTTTTTTGGGGGAAGAGAGAGGGAAGAAGCTTCATTCCATCCAGCCTCACGAACTTCTTACTGGGGCAGTACTATAGGCATTTTCGAGTGTTTGGATGCACGTGTTTTGTTCATATTCCTGCGCAGTTAATAGACAAATTGTCCCCAAGGCAACCACTTGTGTCTTTCTTGGATATGCTCAGTCCGGGTATAGATGATATGACGTGAAATCCAAGAGACTCCATCTATCCTTAATGCTCTCTTTAATGGAGTCGCCTCATATTTTCCTTAACCTAATGAATCAGCCCCGGGGGAGAATGATGATGGAGATGTATTGCGGCCTTCTCCTGTTCATCAACTCGAACCACATTCTTCTGCAGTTGATGTTACGGATCAGCCTCACTCTTCAGGCCAGCAGCTTTGCTCAGCATTTTCTGCCGATTGTCAGCCTGTTCAGCTGACCTCAGAGGATTCCAGTCACCCGGCACAGCATGTTGATTCTCGGCGGCGATGACAGTCTCTTTCCCAGGGTCAGGCTACTCCAGAAGATCAGCAGTCTAGCCCAGTTCCTTCCCTTCCAGTCGCTTCCTCAGATTCTGGATCCCTCTCTCAGGTTCGTCGATCCTCTCAAGTTTCTTATCCTGTTGAAGGATTTTGATCTTATCTTATATATCGTTTTCCCCAAAAGATCGAGCTTACCTCATGTCAGTTCAATCTTCTCATGAACCTGAATCATTTGCTGAAGCCTCCAATCATTCTTGCTGGAGAGATGCTATACAGGAAGAAATCAATGCCCAGGAAAAAAAGAATAAGACTGAGTCTCATTGCCTGCAGGGAAAGAAGCCATTGGCTGCAAGTGGATTTACAAGATCAAGCATAAAGCAGATGGCTCGGTAGAGAGATACAAAGCTAGATTAGTAGCTAAAGGATTCCTTCAAGTCGAACCCTTTTAGAGAGGTTGCTAAACACCATTCGTGGCATTCTTGCCTTGGCTGCAATCAAAGGGTGGCCTTATCCGGGGAGAAGCTAGTTCATCATGCTGATGTCGGGAAGAAGCTTTTCTCCCCCCGATTTCGATTCACTCCCATCTCCAGTGCATGCTTTCAATCGATATTGAGGCAGGTGAGTCACCATGCAGGGGCAGGGGGAAAAAGCGAAACCAATGGTAGAAGAGGAGCGGAAAGCCACTCGACCACCGGGAGAGGAGCCAGTTGTTGATCCGAGAAGCTGGCCATCCCTAGCTGCACCTGCCCGAGAGACAGAACTGCAGAACTCATCTCGGAGAAAGAACTCCTCCTAACTCCCCCCCCAGCTAACTAGAGTAGTCTCTCCCGCAATCTACGGCCAAAAAGCCGGTGATTATCGCGCGATAGGGGCAATGTCAAATGTAGCCGTAGCGCGTGAGACGCGCGGGACTGATTCATCAGCTCACGTTTTTTGGCTTGACGTGTTCGTGTATGTATCGACTTCCCTCAACAAGGCAACTCCAAAGGACGACTTCCCTCTTCCCATCATTGATGTTCTGGTCGATTCCACAGCCGGACACGAGAGGTTGTCGTTGTTGGACGGGTTTTCAGGCGGAAACCAGATCAAGCTCGCTGAAGAAGATCAGACCGACGACCTCCTTCATGACTCAATGGGGGACGTTTTGCTAGACAGTTATGCCCAAAGGTCTCAAAAACGCCGGGGCAACCTATCAGAGATCCATAACAGCCATCTTCCATGGGAGACATCCTTGAAGATTATGTTTACGATATTCTCGTCAAATCGAAGACAGCAAGCGAGAAGATCGCAGAGCGAGCGCCTACTACAATACAACCTTCGCCTAAACCCTAAGAAGTGTGCCTTTTGAGTCTCATATCAGGCGACGCTTCTGGGATTCATCGTCAGCAAGCGAGGAATCGAGGCAGATCCAGCCGACGATCTCGGATATTCTTATAATATAAGGGAGGCATGTTGATGCCTTCCTCCACCTCGCAACATGAAGGAGTTACGAAGTCTTCGACGGTCAGTTGCAACCTCTTCGACGATTCATATCTCAAGCCAGCACGAGATGTGAGTCCATGAATCAGCTTCTTCAGAAGAACGCCGACGTTCGAGTGGACCCCAATAATCTTTCAAGAAACTTCAGATGTATCTCATGAATGCCCCAGTATTATCTCCACCAGTACCAGGAAGGCCTCTACTCCTCTACGTTTCGACCACTGAAACGGCGCTAGGGGCAGTCCTCGCTCAGCATGATGATACAGGCAAGAAGGAGAAGGCTATCTACTATCTCAGTAATACTTTGCTTGACTATGAAACCCGTTATTCACACATATAAAAGCTCGGTACACTATTACACATCCTGGCGGTTTTTCTTGGGTGTTCAGGCGTATGGAAGGGGGGCGGGAGCGGTGGATCACAATTGAGATCTTGGGCGGAGCAGAAACGTCAACGATTGAACGATGCGCCAACGATTCTCGATGCTGAAACAACCTGTCATCTCAACACTCCATCAGCACTTGATTGCTTATCCAACCCCGATCAATCTATCGTATTCTTGGGGACTCGGGCCTTTAGCTGGTTTTTGTTTAGTACTGCAGCTGGTCTCTGGCGTTTTATTATCGATGCATCACACACCGAATGTCGATCTCGCGTTCTCCTGCGTGGAAACCTTAATGAGAGATGTTGCTGGGGGCTGGTTTCTCCGATATCTGCATTCGAATGGGGCGAGTATGTTTCTCTTGGTCGTTCACCTGCATCTCTTTCGTGGTCTCTATCATGCTAGTTTTAGCAGTCCTCGGGAATGGGTTCGGGGTTTCGGTGTGCTGCTACTACTCTTATTGATTGGGATAGCGTTTCCGGGATACGTTCTTCCTTGGGGGCAGATGAGCTTTTGGGGAGCAACTGTCATAACCAGCATCGCGAGCGCCATACCAGTTGTGGGAAACACCATCGTCTCTTGGCTATGGGGTGGGTTCTCCGTTGACAATCCAACCTTAACGCGTTTTTATAGTTTTCATCTTGTACTGCCATTTCTGATAGTAGGATCCACTCTGATTCATCTGGCCTCATTGCATCAATTTGGCTCCAATAATCCCTTGGGTGTGTATTCGGAGATGGATAAAATAGCATCTTTTCCCTATTTCTATGTGAAGGATCTAGTAGGATTGGTTGCTTGTTCCCTTGGGCTCGCGCTGGTTGTGTTTTTTGACCCCCATTTATTATTGCATCCCGACAATTCTATCACTGCTAATCCGATGCCGACCCCAACCCATATTGTTCCTGAATGGTATTTTCTACCGCTTTATGCCCTGCTGCGTAGTATCCCTTCCAAAGCTGGTGGTGTGGCCGCAATCGCACTTGTGTTCCTCTCTCTGTTTTCGCTCGCTTTTTGTCCCATGGCTGTACGTAGTTCCAGTTTTCGCCCTGTAGCCCAAGGACTGTTTTGGTTGCTGTTTTCAGATCTCTTGCTGCTCGGATGGATCGGATGTCAACCTGTCGAGTACCCGTATGTGCCTATAGGACAAATGACCCCATTGGCTTTCTTGTGCATTGCAATCACCCCATCCCTTCCCGGACTCGTTGGTGAGCTCGATTGATCTTTGGCTGCATACGGACCAGACATCGATCACCCACGGGACAGTACGGTTTGGCTTCAGGAGCGATACTATTAGAGTAGAGTACTGATGGCATCAGCAAGGCGCGAGCAGACACCACCTTGGCCTCGATGGCAGCCCTTGGGACTAGCTCGAATCAGAGATGCCGATCGCGCGCTGTACCCTTCGAGTTGGATCCCCCCAAATCCACCAATGGCCGATACCCAATGACAGATGTCCAGCATTCAAGCAATCCAATATGCCGTCCCGTTCAAAGGTGGCCTGATGGTGATAGTCGACGTCGCTACACTAAATTGGAGGATAACCCGGGTCACTCGGGAAACCCACAACCCCAAGAATCGGAACTAAAATGGAAGAATACCCGCATCAAGGTGGAGGTGTTGATCAACAAGAGTAGCGACCACCTTGGGCAAGACTTTTAGAGTAGAGTACTGAGACTCGGCCAATGCATATCGAAAGGGATGAATCGATGAACCCCCATCAAACCACCAAGACCTCCGCATATAGCTACCTCCTCACAAGAATACCTCGTCTCTCTTGGCTGTTCGGTCCTCTTTGTCATGTCTACTACCTATATTATACCGAGGTCGAACCCATTGATGGTTCTCGAGGTGTTGATTCAAGTCGAACGAGGCATCACGTTCAGAGTTTTTTACTGTGTCAAAAAACCGAGTTGATGAGCCTTTATTCTTGAATAGCCGGAGTAGTTCCAGCTTCCAGTAGCTGGGTACCATCGGCTTCCTTATTCTTCTAAGGATGGTCAACCACATCACCTCCAAAAAGAGACCTTACCTCCAAAATAGAGGCCTTCAACCTCTGGGCCTCCCGCTAGTGTTGTTCCCAAGGTGCATTCATAGATTGATGGTATATGATGATATGATGAGATAGTACTGAAATTGGAAACCCCCAGCATCCCCGCGTGTCATTTACTGTAGATTGACCATCGTATACTATATGCAAACATGGGTCCTTTGGCATTGGCATTGATTTGGCCAGGTACTCACTAACCAGGGCTCAAAATCTCCTTCAACTCCGAACTAGTAGTAGAAAATAGGGAACGATGTGAAAGGTTGTTGACTCGCGTTCCCTATTGTCTACTACTAGTCTAGTATAGTGGTGCGGCGGGGGTTCATGGGCCTTTCCCAACTGCTGCAAGAAGACGAGGTGATTTCTGGAATTCCTGTGATGCATCATGGTGTGGTTGTTTGGAAGAGATGGGGGTTTCATCGAACATTTCTACTATCCTCACATGGTTCCACTCCATTCCAGCAGCTACCTTCGGACACGGTACTGATATATATTGTTCGGCTCATACGGTTCATCGCCCCAATCAATAAGAGTAGTAGCACACAATGGGTACCCCAACGACTCCTTTTGGAGGTGGATCTTTCAAGGTGTGGTGTGGTCGATAGGACTCTTAGATTAGAGTACTGGTGACTCATCCATCCATGATTGCTCCCATTGGCTATTGATGGTCGTCGGAGACTGGTACTGATATATATTGACTGGTCTCTGACCATTCCAACATGACCAGCCTTCATCAAACAACCATATAAGTACCAGCTTCACAAGGTGCCCGGTGTGCGCCACTATTAGAGTAGAGTACTGAGAAAAAGCTGACTTAGTAGATATAGTCTATTGGAACATGGGACCGTATGGTTCGATTGGCCCTTCAATATATATCAGTACCAGTGGAACCGATAGGCGGTGGTGCCACTTGCCGAGCTGACCACCATGATCCCCAACTCTTGAAGTGGAAATGGGGGTTGATCCGTGCGATTGCCAAAGCCGCCACCTTGATCCTCCAATACCAGTTGTGTAGCGGTTCGTGCCTTTTTTGCCGATACCATTAGAGTAGAGTACTGATCCAGACGCCACTTCATCCTGTACTCGATCTGTACTGGCTATGATCAGTCCAATTCAAACTGACTTATATCAGTCGTTCTTCCAACCTTTGTCTGAAAGGTCTCACCTTTGGGCAGCGTGGGGAATCAGGTTGACCACCATAGGGCGAGCCCCGTGTACTTTGTCTGAAAGGTCTCACTCAATCGCAAGACCAGACATCCACTCAATCACAACAAGATCGGGATAGGTGCGGTGAAACGCCGCGGTGAGGCAGGAAGCAACACGACCGTAGCTGCAGTTGAGTTGGCGTAGCGGTTCAAAATAGCATCAAAAGTCGTTGCAAAAAGGCAATCTCTGTTTCGGCTTGCAGGTGGCACCAGATCAGGCACCGTGTTCCATTCATGTGGTATTGGAATGGCTGCCAATGCATCAATGGGGACACAGCACCTCGAAAAACCCCATGAACCCGGTTGGTCATCCATGAGTGAGTCAGTACTCTACTCTAATAGTCTTGCCCTTTGACCGGACTTTATATGCTAGAATACCCGACCTTCAAGCAATAGTGCACCGTTGGGGGGTCTGGTTAGCTGCTGGCTGGGGAACAAATGGGGATGGGGGGTTAGGGTCACTTGAATGCTATTGGTGCATGGCCTTCAGGTCGCTTCCACCCCTTGCGCTCCGGAGCCCGAACGAAAGGTTGCCCCGTTCACTCGCCGTATTGACACCCGTGGATGTGCATCTGCCGATAGTCGTCAAGGTTTTGGATCAATCCATAAAGAATCAAAATGGTTCACAACTTTCAACGTTTGATGAACAAAGTCTGAACCAGTGATACTGCTTCTACTGTGATGAACCCATTCGGAACTCAACTAGTAGTACGACGAGTCATGAGACGGATGCATCTACTACGACGATTCACGATGATCGTCTTCAATTTCTGCTGGTATTGTTGAGGATCATCCCGCCGGTCTTCACCCGTCCAGTGAACGGATCGTGGAGCTTCCATCTGATATACACGACAAATTGGGAGAGTTGATGGCTAACAAGAGTTCCCAAGATGTTCTGGAAGCGGCCCATGGCGAAAGCCACGATATCCCTTTTCTTGAGCACCTGATTGATGATTTGAACATCAACGGCGGCGGAGTCGGAGGTGAAGCCTTTCAGGATGCTATTGTTCGAGCGGGGATCGTTCTCAGCCCATTGGAGCAATTTGCCATTCGCCCGTCAATTCCTTTGAGTTTCGGAAACGTGTATCTCTCATTCACAAATCCAACCCTGTTTTTGCTGCTATCGCTTTCGGCAGTCGTACTGGTTCTTTCCTTAGTCACTCGAAAGGGGGGAACCTCAGTACCTAATGCGGTGCAATCGTTTTCAGAGCTGGTTTATGATTTCGTGCCCGCGCCAGTCAACGATAATATAGGAGGTAGGAGCGTCAATGTGCAACAACGTTTTTCCCCTCGCATCTCGGTCACTTTTACTTTCTCGTTATTTCGTAATGCCCTAGGTCTGGTTCCGTTTAGCTTCACTGTCACTAGTCACCTGCTCTGTACGTGGTCGCTGTCATTTTCGATGTTCATTGGCATCACGCTATTGGGAGTTGAGAGATATGGGCTGCATTTTTTAAGCGTCTACTTACCCGAAGGCGTGCCCCTGACGTTAGCACCGGTACTCGTACTACTCGAGCTCATCCCTCATTGTTTTCGCGCATTGAGCTCGGGCATCCGTTTATTTTCCAATCTGATGGCCGGGCATAGTTCAGTCAAGATCTTGAGTGGTTTCGCGTGGACGATGCTCCTACTGCAAGATCGATGCTATTTGATTGGCGATCCGGGAACTCTGTTGGTGGTGCTAGCGTTAACTGGGTTGGAACTCGGGGTAGCGATCTTACAAGCTCATGTTTTTACTATCTTAATCTGTATCTACTTGAATGATGCTCCAAATATCCATCGATTCCGATCAGTACTCTACTCTAATAGTCAGTACTCTACTCTAATAGTTCCGGTCGACTGCCCAAGCCGCCCTACGGTGATACGCAGATCAAGGTATATTGGTGGTGGCTCGGTATAATATAGATAGTGGAGTCATTGAGTGGGGGCATTGGCAAATCATTGTGATTGAATGGGAGGTTGTGCATGGTGGTAGTATGATCATGGATATGCGTTGCCAAGTATAGAGTCTTTACTGTTATTTCACAACGGGGGATGGTTTTCCACCTTCAAGTCCATCAGTACTCTTCTAATAGTGTCTAGCTAGTCACGGCGTCAGTACTCTACTCTAATAGTCTCAACTATCGGCATCCTTCCAGTGGTCCAGCCTGGGTTTTCTTGGCGTCACGTACCGTAGTAGCAAGTAGTGGGATGTGTTGGGCATGATAGCTATGATACAGAGATGGCAATGGGTCGAGTGCGGAGCGTGGGGTTCGAATGCACTGTTCCGCTGCGGTCATATGGCATTGTCGAATGCATCATCTGAGTGAGACCTTTCAGACAAAGTACTACGATTCGAGGGGAGGGTGGAAAGCGAGCTCGGAGTAGGGGTAGCGCGCAGGGAATGGACTAGCAGGGTCTTGGGAATGGCCAACATATCCACTCTGAACTCCATGATCGATGGCCCTTATTCACACATATAAAAGCTCGGTACACTATTACACATCCTGGCGGTTTTTCTTGGGTGTTCAGGCGTATGGAAGGGGGGCGGGAGCGGTGGATCACAATTGAGATCTTGGGCGGAGCAGAAACGTCAACGATTGAACAATGTGCAAATACTATTTTTGTTTTTTTATTATCTTTATCCTTTTCTTTTTTTGGCGACTTGATAAGTATCTAGTGGAGCCCTGGCAGAAAAACATGGCTACGCGTGATGTTATTATTGAACATAACAAATCGCTTGGCTGTCCGATGGAATTCGAGTCTACTTGGAGGGGGAGCAAGGTGAGTACATTGCATCCTCATCCTCCTCTTGCTGATTCGGAAAGAGTCAGCTCCTCCACCCATGGGACAGCCCCTTCCATCCAACCACCTGATGTGACCCCCGGACCCAAGATGATCCCCGGCCCCCTTGAGCAATTTGACATTCTCCCATTGATTCCTATTCATATAGGGGACTTGTATTTCTCATTCACAAATCCATCTTTGTTTATGCTGCTAACTCTCAGTTTGGTCCTACTATTTATCTTATATACCATGTTCGTATGGTGGCGCGATGTTCTACGTGAAAAATAACAAGTTTCAGCTTCAGTGGGCCTTCATGACTAACGGGGGGTGAGAGTCAAAGGGGATCAAAATGTCCCATAAATAAAGTGAGGGAGAGAGATCTTTCTCTCGTTATGTCCTGGTATACTTGCCGCGGGCTGTCGCCGCCCCGACGGACATGGGGGGCCTCTATTTTAGGATCTACCTTATCTTGCTTATTTAAGCAAAAGGCGATCCACTATCGGTTGTAGTATTATTGATCTATCAAGTCAAGAGGGCGAGGCCCCCTTGTCTTAGCTTAGGATGAGGGGGGCGAAGAAGCGGGAACGTGGGTCTTCGCATCTATTGAGCTAACTGGTAAATGAGAGCCTTCGATACGTGCTCGCTACTGCAGCAGCTAGAGAAGTACGGATTCGGACATGGGAGCATTAGGAATATTCTTTCTAGCTTATGTGATTCACCTTTGAATCATGTGAGTCACTCCTTCACTAAGGAAAGAAGAGTGATTTATCAACCGCCCGGGATCACCTTAAAAGAGTTGAAAAGGCAAGGGGTAAGCCGAGAAGAGCTAGCTTACCCCTTGCTTGTTCACAAGGATTCTCTACAAAAAAATGGGAGTTAGCGCTCCAGTAGGGAAGGGGGACCTCTTGAATAAGTCATAATTGCATAACCTATCTCCGCAATAAACCAATGGAGAAAGACCTCCTTAAGAAGACGGGGGCAGACCGCACAGAAGAAGAAGTCATCGAATAAGTAATAATGGGGAAGGAGGGGCGGGGAAGTACCCTATTTTGGGAGCGAATGACTAAGAATTTGGGGCTTTGAAGCAGCTCCTTGGTCTCGTCGCCCTTGAATTCATCTATTTGCTTATAGATCTTGTTTGTGCTCCACGAAGGGATGGACCAAGCCAATATTCCTACTTTCTTTCGGATCTTTGTAGAAAGGCAGGCATTTCATTATCATTATAAAACATTAGAAAGAATTGAATTAGCTAAGTCAGTAAGAATGACTCTGTTGGCCCCGGACAAGGGTTCTTATATTCTACATTAGCGGTCAAAGCATTGATTCTAAGCCAGTCCAGTCTATTAGCAAAGAGCGATTCTTTAAGCCCAAAGGCTAGCGAATCCGACTGACTTCGACTTTTTTGCTTTATTTTTTTAGTTCTTCCCCGATGAGCTCTTCCCGGGGCAAAGTCCTAATAAAAGCAGGCAAAGGGGGGAGTTCCTCTTCAATTCATTCATTTTTCGATGGTCTTAATAGAGTGGAAAAACCAAGCCAAGATTCATCGCCCGAAAGCACGGGATGAGACTTGACTTCTCAGATGCGGATTGATTTCCTGTTGATGGCAGAGTGATCGTATCTGCTGTTCTTGTTGACGACTCCGGTCCTATAGAAGAAGCTGGTATTGGACCGCTTTCCTTGGCTAAAGTAAAGGGGATCGATCCGGGCGAAAGAGGCCAGATAAAACCCCAGACCCGGCATAAGAGAAGAAAATAAAAAAAAGAAATGCGGATGAAAGTGATCGAAAGTCAGTAGCCGTGACTTCTGATCCTAGTGGCTATGGCTCAGGAGCAGGATAACAAAAATTAAGGATTCGACTAGCTTTGAGCTCTCACGTAGTTCAGGTTGAATCAGGAATAAGTGGGTGATCTCTTGAAGAAGGGCCTAATTAGGCCAAGTAAGAGTCCATGGTCCAGCGCTGCAAAATACGTCAATAACAGAAATGAGCAAGAAAGGGGAATGCCAAGGTTAGTGATCAACTAGAAAACCCTTTCAGAGGCCCTCCAGTGGATTAGGTATCCCGTACCTAATCGACAAACACTTTTTCGTTCGTAAGCACTGAGCGAGCCGCCTTGTCTACGAAGCTTCGCTGCTTCTGCTGCTTGGTGTTCTGAGGAGTTCTGGGCTCAGTATAAGTACGAAGTTTCCAACCTTCTTTGTTCTTTGGAAAGGCCTTCCTTTCACCAGGTTTTATCCCTCGCTTGCTTATTCATATGATGTTGGATTTGCAATGGAAACTAAAGCCTCACCAGCAGCTTCATCTTCAAGTTCTAAACCCTCTGCCCTTAAAAACCGACGTTTTGGACCCTTTGCTAAAGCCGTGAAAAGGAGTGGACGGTTGTATTTTGGCCTAGTTGGGCTGGTTCGCCTAATCGAAGAGACCCTACCCCCATATCAAAAGAGTCCATACCTTACTTGTTCACCATACTAGACCTCCATATCATATGTGTAAAGAGCCCACCTCGGATACGAAAGAAGGACAGGAGTAGTTCCACTAGCCGATGCTTAAGCGTCAGCCCTTGCCTCCTCTTCCCCATAAGCCTCATCTGCACCTGAAGAAGAGTAATCTTTTGTCGAATCTACATCCGTTCAATATTTAGTTCCATCCGGAATGAATTTCCCACCTACCTTGGGATAAGCGGTTGCCGGAAGCTTGAAGCTGACTTGAATGGGCAACACTTCCTCGTAGGGCCACCAAAGCAGGCTCCTTTAGCCGCATCGATTGTTAGAGCTCACTTCACACCAACAGAATCGTAAGCTTTCTTCTCCGCCTCAGTCAAGACTGCCTTTCTACATCAAGATTTGGCCCTTTCGATTTCTTCTATGCTTTCTTCTTCAACCCGCTACGCCCCTTCTTTACTTTCGCTCCGCACCTTTAGAAAGTCGTTTTCAAGCCGCTCGGTATTCTATATATATAGTCTAGTAGACTTCCCCTATGAGATTGACCCTGCTGGGATCACTGAATCTTCTTCCATATCATCCCATCGCTTCATGCCTTCGACTGAGACCTATCTGCTTCATTCCCGAGTTTCACTTCACTTGGACACAGCCAAAGAGGACCAAAGGGGAGAGGGCATTACTTCAAGTCCGAGAATAAACTCTTCCTTATAATAGAAAAACCTCTCTTCCGAATCAGTCCTCCTATGAGTGAATTGGACCAAGGTCAGTGCTTTCGACTTCCCTTGAAAGGACAGTTGACTTTATTGCGTACTTCTTTCCATCCTGAGAAGGAGATCCTTTGGAAAGTGCCTAGAAACTCTTCTTCATACGCTTATTCTCTGACCAGAACGCCGTACCGTGCAACAAGAGTTCCAACCTATTCTTTCTAACTAAGAGCAGATTCGCCGCAACGAGCTTATTGAATGTTGAATGCCAAACCCTACTGACTGAATGGCTTCCCCTCCCTCTTCCGGGCTTTATTGCCACTAGCTTGAATGGAACCCACAACAATCCGAATCAAATCCAGATGCCAATCCAGAGAGTTCGATCTCTGTAGTCAAGTCTAAGAGGTATCTAAGAAAACTCTTATAGAAAGCGCTAGGTCAAGTCATTCAATGCTTGGCTTACTTCATTTAAGACTTCATAGGATGCAAGTTCCAGGTGAACTATCTTCGACTAGCTAATAAAGGAGAATCCGTTCTAACACCCGTAAAAGAAGAGAGCAAACGAACTCGCCAAGCTGACTCTGATTCCCTACTTGAATGAATAGCTTAGGAAGTACAGATTGACTTTACTGGATTCCGCCTTGACTTACAAACATCTCGATTGGCTAACCTTGCCCGCTCCGAAGAACCTTTATTCAGAAAGGAATGCCCCATGACTGCTTGCAGCGGATTCGGCAAATGTTCGGAAGATGGGAGTGTTCCAAATCCCCTTCTTTAGATGCCCTTGGCTCTACCCCGCTTCTTAGGACCAGTGAAAGAGCCCTGCTTGGATTAGACAGCTACGGCCTTATAGATCGAGTGGGGGAAGAGACTCCGAAATCAGTCTTCCATCTCCAGATGTTACATAACCATATTCCAGGAGTAGTGGCAAGCTAGGGCCGGGGAAGCATCCAAAGGTTGTGGAGGCCTTTTCCCGGTCAATCTACACAAAAAGCCAAAGGGTTCACTATGACTCAGAGGAAAGAACTAATCAGTCTGCCCAGGGAAGCAGTGCCTAAGAAGCTACGGGGAAGAGAGGTGGGACCAGAGGCCATTGGTACAAAAATATGACATGGGGCAGTCATAAATCTGCTTTCGCTCCTCATGTTGTCAAAAGGTCATACTATGGCGTGGGACCCTTCATGTACAAGTGAATACATTTTTAGATATCACTCAGCGTCAGTGAGGCATCTCTAAGGGCCAAGACGTACAATAGGTGGGTACCAGACTATGAATTGCATCCGCGGGAAGGTTCGAAAGACTTGCTTGGGTGCGCACAGGAACTACTATACTTTAGGCTTCCTCAGAAGGAGCGAGTAGGAGGTCTCAGAGCAGGGTTTGATTGAAGCACAGAAGGAAGACCTTCATTTTCATTGGACAGCAGCAAGCCATCCGATGTTTAGGAATCTGCCAGGCAGGACAGAGAGCAGCTATAGCACCCGCCTTTGCCGGACATCTTTCCCGCAGACGTTCGACTATCCCTTGCAGGAAGGAATGGGCATGAGAGTTCCGATCCACGTTGCTACCAGCAACTGCCATCCTATGTATGCACGTGTCCCCCAGACGAAACCTCTCTTATCGAAGGGTAAGCCATTTACCACGGGCTCTTCAAGAAGCCACCCATAAGACAGAACTACTACTGTGTCATATGAGGACTGAAAGTATGCGCCGCCTCGTCTACTACCTATATGATACCGACCCCGGAGCAAGAGTCAACGACCTTGACAAGGTCTCTTTTAGCCAAGGCCAAGGATCGACTCTGCGGCTCTCTTCGACTCTCTACCAAGGGAGTCTCAAGGTCCTTCGAGTATTTGACTCTTGGGAGCCGTCTTCGACTCTTTCTTTCATACGTCTTTCTTGGACCATTGTGGAAACAGAAAGGACATGGGAAACATGGGAAAACGGTGTGTACCTTATGATGACCGAGATTCCCCTCTCTCGATGTTCGATGTCCTTTACACCGGACCATGGAAGGATATCGTTGAGCCGGCCCTTATGCGAAGCGTCCTTGGAGGTCTTGGGACCAATGTCGTCACGTGTCTTTATCCTTAGGTCATTTGCCGGCCTTCAAATCATGAATACGAAGAGTGGGCTGGATAATTTACCACAAGGGCTTGTCCTTTAGCAAAAGGGTTTTCTTACTCGATCGAGACTGGAGCGTATTCAATACATCGGCGGAGTTCTCTAGTCGCCCAAAGGGTGAGTTCTTAATAAGTGCAATGTTTGACCTCAGAATCAGAGGCTTTAAAATCCCCCGAATGAGCGTAAAGTGAAGGCCAGAGGGACATAAAGCGGTCGGTGACTTGGTCGGAGTGGGCCTTAGTGAGTATGCCGATGAGAAAGTAATCGGCGTATCGAGCGTACCTCCTCCGTCTCAAGAAAGGCCTTGATCCTGGACTGGAATAGATGTTCATGAGCATTGGCGAGAGAGGGCTTCCCTGTGGCACTCCAGTCGTCTGAGAAGCATAGTGAAAGTCTTGTCTATCTAAGATGTCGGTCGGAAGCTATCAAGAAGGCTGCATTTCCTTGACTATGAGGATGGAATGGTCTATGTGAGCATCCAACGACGTCTGCAAAGATTCTCTGGAGAGAAGTTGACAAGATTTTAGAAGCAAAGTACATTAGAGAATTCTCCCGATTGGTTAGCGGACGTAGAACGGAATGTGTGGACTTCACCGACCTGAATAAAGCCTACCCTAAGGACTATGGTCTAACTCAAAGAAAAGTAAGAGTCAAGGGCCACGCGTGAACCTTCCGCATCTAGCCAGCAAAGGCGACAGGATAAAGCGGTGAGAAAGAGCTAAGGCTATCATATTCAATTGAATAATAAGATAAGAACAGGCATAAGAGGAAGAAAAACAAATATTAGGATGGTAATATTTCTTTCTTTTCTTTCTTATGCCGGTTTAGTTTCATAAGAACTTCCTATTAACGCCACCGTAGGAGTAGTAATAAGCATCTCTTACCTTTTATTCCCGGAGTGAATAGGCCATTCCTTAACCTCTCTTATTCTTCTCTTCAGTAACTTTAAGCCAAAATAAGGTGAATAACCTATTCATTGAATAGCCTGCACCTCTTGGCTCCGTTTCTGATCCAAGAAGGCTGACAAATGATAAATCAGGTAGAGATGGGAATGATACTGGTCAAACTAAATGGATGTGTCAGATTCCGTCATTGGATGTTTACAAGTTTGTATCCCCTTCGCTTTCTCTTAACTGAACAAGGTTGTACAGCTGGAAAGGATGACCTGAAAAACTACTGAAGATAAGTCAGTCTTCGATGAACATTCTTTGTTGAGAAGAATCAACCCAAGGCACGCAAGCCCTAGCGGAGATCCTGGCACAAAACCTGTGAATGTGACGTAAGGGGAGTGCGCCTAAGAAAGCCTTTCTATTATGCCCTTTTCCTTTTGGCATTTGAGCCTGCTGTTTTTCCGACCTCACAAAAGTTGATTATTCTAGAGGATCAGTAGAGACCGGGCCCTTAGCCCCATCAGGGATAAGACAAGAAGGAGTTCCAGCTTCGAGATTTGCTGCTATTCCTTAGTCCTATCCACTTTTGTTGGATCAAAGGGGTCTACACTTGGTTGACCGCTTCTTCGACTTTTTCATTCTGTTTTTGCATCTTGATCCGTGATCAGAGCTTTAGTTATTCTGTAATATCCAGTAAGATTCTTTCTCTGAGGGCGTCGTGCGCCAGCCCGAACTGATCCGGTGATGGTAACAAGACTGACTCCATCTGTCTCTGAGATCCGAGAATCACGTATGCCATAGATATCCGGAAATGTTCATCGATTTACGGGAATATTAACGTCAGACCTTTTGCCCTTTGAAAGGGGGTTTCCACGAATATGAATGATTGAAAAGCTCTTCCGGAAAGAGACTCCCCTGGCTATGCTGACGAGTTGACTAGCGGTTTCCGAGTCAAATAGCTGGACTGCCATACAGGTACTCTTCTAATAGTGGGTTGATTTATTCCCATTGTACTCGCCTACTATACTGAAACTCCTGGATCCGTAAACGGAGCCAATCACTCTAACGAATCTAGAATAATATGCTAAAGGGTATCTCTTTTTCTGATTGAAGAAGGCTCTGACAAGACCTTTCACTTGGTAAGGGTCGATATTCTTAGCCGAGCATCCCCCTCATGTTTTTATTGAGGTCTATTTCAAGTCATTCTCACTTCACTTGTCCCTCGGACGGGAAGAGGCGAAGAAAAGAAATAATCGAAGTTGTTGTAAGTTCAAAGGTCTTTTCGAACGGGGTTGTTGTTAGCCGTGGGTAGTTTGATGTACTGGTTTTGGGTGCTGGGTGGTGATGGAATCCTTCTTCTGCTCACCGGGATTGAAGGCTCCATCCGAATCAAGGAGAAGCCACAGTCTAAGAAACCAAGGTATAATGTCATTATGTACACAGAGTCAACACCTCTACCAATAAGGAATCAAGTAAAGTAATCGGTTGAACGCGGTCTAGGTATAAGTATTCCTATTCCTGCGTTGTGCCGGAAGTCTTTAAGACTTTCTTGATGCTAGGGAAGGGAGTAGCTATTGAATATAATCAAGTTCAGCAGTCCAGGCGGGAGGAGTCAATCTTAAATTCCCGTAGTTCCATAGGCAGGAAGCGCATCAACGAGTTTCCGTATCTCGGCAGTAGGGACCGAACTTCAAGCAATAGGGATCAGTGTTCAAGGCTAGGATCTATGTAATATGAATAGTCAGTTGCGCACCCGTCAAGCAGTTCTCACTCCAAGCAGGACTCTTCTATGGATGAGTGGGAAGGCGCAGGATAAGAGAAGATTCGTCTATCTAAGTTGCTGACGAGCCAGTACTGTTCGTGGGAAAGCAAAGTTTCAACTCGCAATCCATTTCTACAGAACGGAGAAAGGTTATGCAGGCGGGTGTTCATTTGCAGTTGCTGGTCGGGGCCGTGGGGATGGAAAGAAAGATGAAGAGTTCGATTGGCCTTGGCCGGAGATGGAGACACAGGTGGGTAGGTAGAGAATACCTAGAGACAACTCTCTCTAAGCCCCGGGGGAAGCTCGATGCGGGTCTTTGCCTAGCCTTCTCCTCTGCTCTGACTCCGGTTGATGTGCCTTCTCCAGTTTCAATGAAGACAAACTCGTTTAGGGGAATGCATTCTTCCAGGCCCTTGTGCTCAAGTCAATGAATGAAACAAATCAGATTCAAAGAAGGAGATGAAAGAGCGGGAATTTCTTATTGACCAAGGCACCCAGCAGAGAGGGCAGTGACATATAAAGAATATTCCGGGTTCACACACCGCCTTTAGTTCATGGACTGACGCTTATGAGGTCTGGCAAGAGTTTCAAAAGAAAGACCGGGCCATGGACTGGACGAGGGAAGGGGGGATATGACTTGGAAGCTGCCTTTTCTTGTCAGCCCAATGAAGATGGCATGAATAGTTGGAGTTGGTGCTTCTCCGTTCGAAAGTCAGAACAACTTCCATCTGACCGCTTTCACGCTTCCTGAATCCAGCCGGTGAATCTAATATGAATAGTTCGCCAGGGTCTTCAGGTAAGGTGCGTATTGTATCGGATAAAAGGCTGCGAATAGGCCTCCTCTCCTCTAGCCCTATCTTTCGCCTAGGTGGAGAGCGAAAGAGATAACTATAAATAGCCGGAGACAGAGATATAGAAAGTGTGCAGTGCGGTATCGCCCATGACCTTCTGCGATAGTGAGATAGAAAGCCGGAAGGTTGGATTGAATCGGATTATCCATTGAGCTAGTCCGTTTTCCTAGTAATGTAATAAATAACAAAAGATTCCCGACCTAGTATATTATCTTATATAATAATAATTCTTGCATTCCTCGCAAGAGTGAGTGCACAATGCGGCTTGTCTGCGAACTTGTGATGCAACGATCAAGAAGGTAGAGAGACAGTCGATTAAGCATACTGCGGTCACTGCGATGGTCACAAGCTCTCACAGAAAGGATCGGAACACAACAGTAGTTGACTTAATAGGACCAACCCACCTCATCAATCTACGTATAACACATCTGAGAGAGTGAAAGGGGAAATAACCAGGCAGGCTTCAAAGAAAAGGGACAGGGGCGATCTACGTCTTATAGAGCTCGGCTTGAGTACCACAAGACAAGCCAGGTGATGAAAGAATCGTATCTCCTGAGTGTGATTCAAGAAGAAGTGAAGGTGAAGCAGGCTTTGTTACCAGTTTGGCCTACGCGACTTTACTTATCTTATTCAATTTCTAACCAACAACTGATTCAATGGAAACCCTTATTCCTTCAACATCTCCAGAGCCTTAAGTGACTGAACTACCTTTCCATGCTAGCTCCCTTCTTTCTGGCTTGCCTTAAAGACCTTCCTTAACTGACTTGATTGCCTTCCCCAGCTCAGAGTGAAGGTTCAGCTTGAGGTGCAGTTTCTGGTGCAGGTTGTCTTTCCTAACTCTTTAGGTTCAGAACCGGCTTCACAACACAAGTACGATGATGGACAGACTTAGAAAGCTTGAGGGTTCCGCTTGAGGTGGTTGAAGTTCTGTTCTTTCCTAGTTCAGTTCCGTTCCGGATTCATTCCAACCCGGGCATACCCGCTTTTAGTGCTGCCTTTGACCCTAGACTATTCCGAGAAGAATCTTGTCGCCTCATTACGAGGGATCGAGGGGGTGCAGCTACTACTACAATACCGGTTTTTGCAACAGTTGCGTTCTTCTATCTTCGCCAAGTTTCACACTTGGTTTCATAGTTCGAAAGGAATCCAGTTGAAACTGGAATGTCTTTCTTATGCTTTGCCAATTCTTATTTGCTTATTCTTATCTCTTTTAGGTTTTCCAATAATAGCCTTTGCGGCTGGAGAAGAGGAGAATGAGAATCGGGAGGTTCAGCCTTATGCTGAAGAATCGGTATCCTCTTCCCCTTCGCTACCAGCTCCTTCTCCATTCAGGGCATGGGGTTGGGCATCTGACCTTATGGCTGCTGTGGAGCCGTTCTTAAGGCTTTTATATTCAAAAAAGTATATTGTAATCGTAAAGGAAGGACTCTATCTTCTGAGCAAGCAACTAGCCGCAAAGATTGCTTTTATCTACGAGCGCCTACATAGTATCCGGCCTGTCACTCCTCAATTTCATTGCCTCGAGGCAGGAGCTACCTTTAGAGTGGAATAATATTTCTTCCTTCTTTGCTTCGACCTAGCAGAGCGGATTCCCTCACTTGCACTAGTTCCAACTTCTCTCGTCTTAGTTCACTCTGCCTTCTTCTCTTTCCACTAATGGTAGGCCTTGCCCTTTGCTTACTCTATTGAATAGAATGGCGCTTATGCCTATTCCTCAAACAAAGATGATCACGCCCATCTCTTCAGAAAGAAAAGCCCTGCTACAACACAGAAAGCCCAGAGAGAGTGCGCTTGTACAACACTGTCTTCGATGCTTTGAATAGCGTAGTCAAGTAGCCAGTCACTAGGAGTAGTAGGGCTATCGCTTACTCTTTCCCAGTTCCTAGCTCTAAGACTAGGGTAGGGGAGGAAGAAGCAAGAGGTATTTCTTCCTAGGTAGAAAAGTCAGGCATACTACAACTCCTACTACTACTAGAAAGGTAGAAAGGCATAAAGCATGGTAATAAGGAAAGGAAGAACGTAAGAAAGTCAGTCAAGCAGAAAAAGAATCAATAATAAGTAAAGGAAGAAAGACACTTCGTACCTTTTAAGCTCCTCTAGGTCCCACTAGAATGAAATGAGTGCTTCTACCCCTCCGCTCCGTATGGCCAGTAGTTGACCAAACGGAGGGGTTTGCACATCTACTTTTTATCTTTTAAATAGGTTGGTTGAGCTCATTCTCCTTTTTATCTTTCACATTTTTGCATCGAGGCAATCTAGCAACTTGGCCCATTTGATTGTGGCATCACGTTAGATCTGAGAAGAAATAAGCTTGTGGGTCTCACGATGGGAGCCACGATCAGCAACAAGGAAAGCCACGGCAGATCTCAACAGGCTGCTATAGAGGCCTCACGAGTTGATCAGAGAGGACCTGCGCAGGCTTGTAGACTCGTGACGCAACACGACTGAACTCGTTGGTTCACGAAAAAACAGAAGTTCACCTGAGCCTGCGATAGCAAGAGGAACCATAGACAAAAGAGAATAGAAAGGAGTTAATGAACAGCAGCCTTTGGGAGAAGACTTGCTGAAGCAGATCCTCGCGGTAGATGTCCCAGTGACGTCAACTCAAGGTACATTCGAGGGGGCCTTCACGCTGCACCCTAAAACTCACTTTAGTTTCTCTTGCTTGCCACAATCCTTTGTATGATAAAGTCACACCAACCAATACTAGCAGAGCAGGGACTCATTCCTCGCTTGCAACTACTTGCTGACTTGTAGGATTGTTTCTCCCTCCACTACGCTTGCTTAGATTGGACTCCTTTCTATCTATTTCAAATCCTCCGTTTGTTTTGTTTGTATTGGTGAATCGCCCCGTGTCCTTCTTCTTAAGTGAGGTTTCTTCCTTATTACTCGTAAGCACCAGTTCCTATGCTTGTTTTTGAATACTCTACCTACTATTATTTTATTTTAAGACTGCTCCAAAAGCTTGCTTGTTTGTGTTGAAATAAAAGTGAGTAATCTACTCTACCTATTCCTATGCTTTGGAACTGGCTGCGGACTACTGGTTGGCAGGGTTGTCTCTATCAAGGTTGGGAATTATACTATGAAACTGTGTCCTTTCCCACCTAACAACAAGGTAAGCAAGCAAATAAAAACCCTAACACTGATGAGCTTGCTCTAATGAAACTACTAACACTCAGACTAGGGACAGGGACTCAGACCCGGTTGCCTAGAAGAAGGAGATTCAATTCTATTTAGTTAGTCGGGTCTTAACAAGGAGTTAATGGGTGCACTAAAATATACCGCCCCGTGTCCTAATATAAAAATTTTACAATTCTCGTTCTATTTACTCAATGGGTCGGGCACAAAGGGAAGGATGTTTTCATATCCTAAACACCTATCGATTCTGTTAGTGAGTGAGTAATCACCCAGTCTATCCTTATAGAGTTCAGTTTAGTGCTTATTACTGGTTGGGGTGGAACCTTGCAACATAAGAGTTTACTGTTCCTATGCTTTTAGTAGACTAAGACTCAGACTAATGAAGTGATTATCACTGCAAGGGTAGGAATATTCATAGTCAACTATTGTAATACTAAGAAGACTTTTACTTTCTAATATACTGTAAGAAAAAACTTTAAAGCAAAGTACCCTTGCAACTAAGAAAGTTAGTAAAGTTATTGACTATGATTCGTACATAGCTGGTACACAGGACCTTTGTTTGTGCTACCAAGGTGGCACAGGACAGGCATTCTCCTTATGTGGATACCCCTATTAGATTAGTCAAGCTTGGCAGCCCCTACCAAACTTTTTGAAAAAATGAAAGCAAGAGACCTAGAAGAGCTTAAGTCTACCACGGGATATTGGTTGACACGTGGGAGAGGAGCTTTGCTGGAACGCGGAGTATAGCTACTACTACACGAGTCCCACACACCACTCCACAGCTCTAGGATTTCAATTCAAGCTTCATCAGCTACAAGACAATCAAAATCAACAGCTGCTACGAGATTGAATCAGCTTCAGGCTTTCAAGCAAAATAAGCGTCTGCCAACGGGAAGACTTTCATTGAAAGGGTAAAAGCCCGTTGTTATACTTGGTCTAGAGGCGCTATTTACGCCCAACCTTTCACTCTACGAAACCCAACTCATAGTAATAGGCAGGACAGGAGATGACTACGTGAATGCGAGTTAGGCTCCTCGATTGCATTCTCAATTGAGAAAACGCATGCCTACCCACTATCCCAAACAAAGGAAGGGGAAGGGAGGGGTATAGGTCTGGAGCTACTGCATATGCGACTGGGTCACCCGGGTGTATGGGGAGACTTCCTCCCGATGAGACAATCTCAAAGGAAAAGAAGAAAGAGTCTTCAGGCTCGCAACGAGGCCTCTTCCTGCCTATGCTGCCTTCCTATTAGGCTATGGTATGCCGAGAGGTGCTAGTTTCTTGCTACTTCTGCACGTGGTACAACCAGATTGCCTTTATTGTTCACCTCAAGAGCGTAGATCACCCCTCCGAGAGTCAAAGTATCAAACTGGTTGGTGGAATGCGGGCAATGTATCTTTCCATCCAATAGAAAAAGCAGGCTCGCTCATCTGTTGGCTTTCTTTCTGGGGCATTTCCTTTTATAAGATCAGAGAGGGAATACCGGGAGGGTCACTACCTTAGCGGGTCACTCAAGTGGTTGGTTGGCTGCTCAATTCGGTCTTTCATGTGGAGCAGTGAACTCTGTCTTAGCGGGTGCTCTTGTCCAATCCCGAATCCTATGCTTGCTGAATGTAGTTCCGAAAGGCGGGTTCAAGGCCGGAAGTTGGCTCTACCGACCAATAGGCAGAGGTAGAACGTGCCTAAGGATGCAACTTCAGACAAGCGTGCTTCTGGGCCGGAGTTGTTGGCTGACCCGGACTCCATTCCATCTCTATGCCTCAAATTCATGTTGAGGGAGAAGGAAATGCTTGCTTTGAACGACCGCTTCGTAAAGTCAGTTTCCGCAGTGGAAGTCTGCCTCTCGGATCGGAGTGGGGTTGGCTATTTTGTAGTCTGATCCCCCCCCCCCCTTCTGTCAGTAAGAAGGTTGCGCCGAAGCCTCTTTGAAGGTCAGGTTGGACCAATTGCTTGCTTCTGTCTCAAATATCACTTGATTGAACTGACCGCCACTCACTCTGGAATTATGGAAGCACCCCCGGGGGATACAGGGAGGGACGGTGAAAGAACCTGTACGGGAAAAAACCTTTAGGAGGGAATGCTAAAGTGGGGGAGGATGGGAAAGCAGCACCGCACCTTAAAGTGTAACCCTTTTGGGGAAAGAAAGAAGTATGGGAGACTCATTTGCAGGTGAGAAATCTTAATTCAGCATTGTGACTAGGGCATTTGACTCAGCAGAAAGAGCAGCAGACGATCTTGCAGACGATGTTGAAGACTACTTCACCAGCTCAGCTATCCGGGAATTCAGGCAGCAAAGCAGCACCTGCGAAGTCAATTAGTGGGGAAGCAGAGCAGAAGATATGATATTAGTGAGTGAGGCACTTTGAGCTCTAGCTCGCCCCTTACCGAAATACCAGACCGGATTGAATGGAGCCAAGCTAAGGCCCCGTCTCAAATAGGACAGTTCAAACAGTTGCTTCAAGTCGTAACTAGGATGTTCCCAATGTGGGTAACAGTTCAAGAGATCTAATCTCATTCATAGCTGCCTGCAAGTCGTAGAGTAGTCTAGTAGTAGGCACTTCTAGGCCCCTTCCCCTTTACCACACGCCGGGCACTCACTCTTTGACTAAGGCTTGATAAACAGGGGCCCCACTGTGCTGGTAGACAATGATAGGGAATTCTAAATCTGCAGCAGGTAATAAAAATTCTTGGTCGATTTGAGGAGCTACTGATGTCACAGTAGAGTAGGTCGATCCAGTTTCATCTCCGGAGGAACTTTCTGCTTTACTGGACTCTGCCTGCCAACGGTTATCATTGCTACTTCTGGGAAATCTTCTTCGTTCTTCAATTGCGAGCGGAGCCTGGCACTAGTAGGTGCGATGGGGTACCATGGAGCGAATGCTCTCTGTGGGGTGCTGATTACATCCTTGGATGGGTTCCAAAGCTTCTGATCAATGAGGTCTTGAATCTTATGCTTAAGGTCGTAGCAGTCGGAAGTCTAATGGCCTGCTCCTCCCATGTGATATTCACGCCTGGTATTAGGATTATGATTCCTGGGAGGTGGATCTGATACTGGTCTGGGAGGTATGGGTGTAACCAACTTGGCTTCCAGCAGCTGCGGAAGCAATTGTGATAATGATACAGGAAGAACGCGGAATTTGGAGATTCAGACCTTTATTAGGATATGAATAGCTTATATGCCATTACCCTATCACCCCCGCCGGGGGCAGAACTAACTCGATAAGATCAAGATCCATTGAATCCCGGTGTAATCAGTACGTATGACTCTGTCCTCCCGCGATGTACGCATTGTAGGCAGTCATCATAAACATCAGCATCTTGTAAATCCGCTACTGATTCAATCCATCCAATGACCATGGACAGATCGTCCGATGAGAGAACCCTGAAGGAAAGACTGACTTGTCTTCATATGAATGAGAGGTTCATTGGTGCAGCTCTTGCAAATTTCCCAAGAGCATTGATGGCTTTGTTTCCTCCATCATCCGTGCTGGAAATTTTATTCTGACTCGGTGACAGTAGTTGATGCCAAGCTCTCTTCGTCACTTCCCGTACTATCTGAGTACTATGATTTACTGGAATCTGATGACGATTCACATGCTTGCTGCACATCGCCACTATCATTCCCAGCGGCTAGTTGCCTGATTCTTCTCTCTTTCCCGGGGGGTGGTAGGAGCGAGAAAGCTTCTCCGTCCCTTATCTCAATTCCCATGTCACCCTGTCTTGTTGTAGCAGAAGACGATTCCGGCTTCTGGTCAGAGGGCCTCTGAAAAGGATAGGGATGGATGATGCCTGGAACTTCAAGGTAGCTTTTCCGTTTGACTCGGTCTTCCTTAGATTGGATTCCGTTCCGTCAGGCTCGTCGAGATCACTATCGATCTCAATTGGTCTATTTATTCCGATGGCGTGGAACTTTAACAGCCTTCAGCTGAGAGACATCATCACATGGGTCCGGACCCCAAGCGTCTATAGCTCTGAGAGTACTGTTTGCCCAGTTGAGCTGTTGATGTATCAGACTTTTACCTTCTGGCTTCCCTTTGGTCATCACAATGAGCTGAGCTAAATGAGCAGCATCGCCATCCACTTGTAAGATATCAAATAGAGGGAATACTGTAGCTTCGATCTGTTCCAAGTGGTAGATTATGGAGATGAAAGTCCTCGATCTTTCCGCTCATCTGAAACTTTAAGGCAAAAAAAGAATACTGGCGGGACTCCCGTTCGGTCTAAGCCTCCTCTCCTATCGGAGAGACAGGAGCTACAGAGGGAACAGCCCCTGCTGAGCTGAGTGAATCCATGGTCTACCAAGTAGCATGTGAAAGGCCGATGTGATATCCCTGAACTGCTACTTATATGATATGATATGATATGATATGATATGATATGATATGATATGATTGAAGGTGGATTTCGAGCGATTCTCTGCGAGTGCCATCATCAGTACTCTTCTAATAGTGATCGCCATGCAGGTTTTCCTCATGTGAGTCTGATCTATAGGCAGTTTGTCAAGTCTCGCCCTTGGGCAAACAGGCGGAACAGCATTCAGGCCTTACCAGGTCGGGACATTCAGTGAGGACCTGGTCTTCACCTAATTGTGGAAGAGGGGTGAGTATCAACTCTCTCTCGCGCCTTTCTTCAGCTTGTTCCTGTTCGTCTATTCGGGACGGGTTTTCCCACATACATGAAGAGAAGAAGAGAGGAGACCTGATATTAAGGTGTCAAGGCGAGAAGGCCACAAGTGGAAGCAACCTGGTCATTCAGTTGACTCCGCCAGTCCGTGCTTGCTGTCATGCTGGTCGTTCTTTATCCTTATCAGTGTATAATATAGGTAGTAGGGCCGGTTTTACCTACTATTGGATTTGAACCAATGACTCTCGCCGTATGAAAGCGATACTCTTACCGCTGAGTCAAGTAGGTCAAGCTGAGTCAAGTCAGAGAAACAGGTACTCTTCTATCACCATATATAAGAGTACCGGAGAAAGCCGCGCAACCAGAGTTCCCCTTACTATACAAGGGGGGGCGGAGCGCTAAGAAAGAGAAAGCGTTATCACTATACGAAATGAAGCAGCGGCTAGCACGCTAAGATCAACCGTTTTGAGAACGTGGAGGTCGTCTGTCTGAATATAAGTGGATTCCGATTCATGCTCTGCTGCATTGGTTTTTCACTCCCCACTCTCCACCATAACAAAATGTTTCCACTATATCTCAGGAGTAGTCAAAGGTATGAAGTAACTCGACTGATAAGGTAGGTTCTTTAGATATCAGTATCTGCTACTGATATCTAAGGGTTCTAAAGTCAAGGGTGAGGTTCTAAACCCTTGATATATCAGTAGCACCTTTCTAAAAGGGTGAGGTTCTAAAAGATCTGACCCTTTATAAAAGGGTCAGGAGATGGTCCGAACTATTCACTATTAGAGTAGAGTACTGATTGTGGCACCCCTACTACTCTTATTGATTGGGTACCTCTTTCCACTCCATTGGTGGTTGTCTTGATGGTCGGGTGCAGGTGGGTCGAAAGGGTAGCGCGATCCGAAACGATCCGTGAGCCGGGGGTGATACGATCCCCATGGCCGAAGAGTCCCCCAACCGCCTGGAGGTGAAAGAGGGGAGAGTGATGCGGTTCGGAGTGTATGGCGGATGGAATGCGAACTGCCAACAATGCTACGATTCCAGTGTCACCAATATGCCGAAGGGTTCAAGTTCAAGTTGCTGCCAGGTGGTGCGCCTTTGACCCATGACATTGCCATAGGAAGTCGCTTGGCATCCTGTGTATAGTGGCAGTCCCCAAACGGTCCCTGACGAGAGTTGTGTGTTGGGCCTACTACCTATATTATACCGAGTATAAACAGACCATCACAAGTACTCTTCTAATAGTGTCATACGGGCCTTCGAGTTCATCCACTCAAGAGAAATTCCGTAGGTCGACTCGCTCCATTCGAGGTGTGGGAGAAGGACTATTAGAGTAGAGTACTGAATGCACTCATTGGTGGTTGCACTACGATTTAAACGGTGTCGTCAACTGCCAGGGAATGTTCGGAATAGAGAACTGACCATCTGCCAACGCCAACTACTATCACGATTGCGGCACAAGAAGAGAGCGAACTGGACAACGAGATATCAAACGAGCTACAAACGGGACATCAACGATCACAACTACTACACGCGACAAACACACCTGACTGATCGAGTGGCATTGGCGGTCCAGTTGAAATGCCTTCACCATTCCCCCCTTCGGCGAAAAGGTGCATCGACGACTATCCAATGGCATCGAACGAAAGAAACCAGATTGGACGTGTTTATGGTTCGTTTCCTGTTTTGTGGTTCCATTCCGCAGGCAAGGCAGCAGGTCAGAAACCTCGTATTGGTGAATGGGTTTCGAATCAAGAAGCCATTTCAGCACATTGGGCCAGGAGATATCATTTCTAGTTTAGCTCGAGTTGAATTGACCTTCCGGAGAGCCATCTATACTCAATTGGCAGCGGAAAGCATAGGCTTGGTACTCATTGATAATGTGGGGCAGCACCCCCATTTCCACTATTCTAGCACCATCGCTGAATGGTCTAGGCTACTCAAAACGTTTCGGGGTGTCCATCGCATGATCGGTTGGTTACGATTGGTCAGGTCATCTCTGCATATTGCCTTCGGACCATCCAGCAGTCCACCTTTCGGATCCGAAGCACCGTATTGCTTCATAGGCAGTTCGTTCGCAGTTCAACACCGCCACTCGAGTACACTCTATCGTTTTGCTACTACTACGACTATCGATCACAACCAACCCCATGACACCTTTGTTCAACGGATCCACCCACCAACGACGATTCTGAATACGGATACGGGAACTCAACTGACTTCTTGCTCGCATCCCAACCTCCGTTATAGACTCTTTATGAATCGCATCCGCCCATTCGCTCTCAACTCAATACCAGATTCCAATCGTTCTTCGGAGTTGAATCATAGAACACCTACAGCTGTGGTATGCTGAACCCCCCTTCCACAATGACAATACGGGCTCCGAAGGTTCTAAAAGATCTGACACCTTACCGAATAGGGTTCAGTAGCCGAGTTCTAAACCCTTATAGATTCAGTAGCAGCCCTTTCTAAAGGGTCAGGAAAGAGATATGTTATGTCTTTCTTCTCTTCCTGGCAAATATCGATGTGGCTTCTTTGCTACTAACATCATTCTATACAATCCTTCCGCAGGGTTGAACAAGGGATTGACTTTCCTGATCTAGCTACTTTCGGTGCTAGGATTCTGGTATATGTTTTCGCATGGTCCTAGCCAGTCACTGTAATCGAATATCGAATAACTGTGGTTTCAATGTCGCCCTTGCACAGTATCTGGGTTATAAGTGTGCTTATCGGTAGTTGTGTCTTCAATCATAGAGGTAGACGAAAAGAGCTACTTGAAACATTCATTAAGACCTTAAACAAGAATAGTGTTTCAATTACAGTTAGCTTTTGAGGAGAGTATTGGGTTCCCCCTGCTGTACTATCTCGACCAACGGGAAGAGGGACAGCCGGAGGGATTGACTGACTTGTTTCGGAGAGTTCATTTATTATAATATAAGGATTCAGTCAGTAAGTCTATAATCAGTACTCTTCTAATCTAATAGTGTGCCCTTATTGTATTTTGACTCCCTAAAACGACTTTGGACAAGCGGCGGCTTTACTTGGGTTACTCGATTATACCACTAAGGGGCTACTTGTTTGAGAAGAAGCCTAGTCCTTTCGAAAGTGTCTGAGAAGGAAGATCGATCTTATATATGCTAGTTATTACCGATCTTGGGGCATTAAGATAAGAATGGAACCAGGGTCTTATCCTTGTTTCAGTGAAATGATTTGCCTTCTCTTGCCTTCAAAACCTCGTCGGTTCCACAAAAGAAAGAGGCCCCACATCCTACTAGGCGTGCCTTATCCTATTGCTACTGCTGCTACTAAAGTCCTAACATTGGGGCATAGAGTTTTGACTATTTCCTTCCTGACTTGTCGGCGTAACGACCGAACGGAGGCCTTACGACTGTTCTGGATCTATTACCTGCATGACAGGAATATGAAATAGACATTCAATCAACGGGAAGTTTCTGACTACCTTGGCTCTTAGGTCGGTGAAACTGTCCCTATAGCTAAAAAGTCAAGCCGAGTTCGCGTTCTAGTTCTCTTTTTGTAGACCGGATGGGACCTAACAAACTCTCTACGTTCGTACCTGCAGCTAACAAGTCAGAAGTGTCCCCTGAGTCTGAGTTAGCTGTTCTAGTTCAGGACAGGACAGTATGGGACCTCTTGCTTAGGGCTTTGGAAGCGGAAGCGAGCAACCATCGGAAGTTTCCTGTTTGACAAAGGTAGCGTTAGCTAAGTAAGAGTAAGTAAACAGATCAGGTGTAGCGATAGAGCGGTTTCGTTTACGATTCTATTCAAACAAGCTATTGCGCCTAAGTCAATCCCTCGTATCGGCCGGCTGTCTTATGACGGGAGACACAACAAGTAGGTGCGAAGCCTTTAAAAGCCCAAACAAGCTTTCTTCGTTCGCACCTTTTAGCCTCTGTTACAGAAGTGGAAGGATTCGTTGGTAGTTTGCTCTCTTGCTAGAGTAGGTATACGCGGATTCGGGTTGCCTAAGTAGAAGGCATGGTTCCCTTGCGATCTTGTCTTCCTACTATAGAAGGATCAGCGCACGGATCAGGGTTTCTGACTCGCGGAATATAGGCTAATGCTATGCCTAAAAGTCAGCATTGGATGGGCATTGAGAAGGAAGTCCGCTTTTCTCCATCCTCTATTACAGCATAGTTGGAATTGGATATTTGTAGATCGGATCTTTTCTGGTTCTTGAATACGGCAGGGCCCTTGACTAGGAATTCCGACAGCATCGGCTATGCTGCCTCTTAGTCAATTTGTGATGAATTCTCTTCCTATTCGTTCGCACCCGAGAGAGAGTAGCTTCCTTTCGAGCTGGGTAATCAAAAGTCGAAAGAGAAAAGAGTGGTTATTCCGACATGCCGACAGTGCCATGTTCTTCACTCGGAGTGCTTTCTGAACCCTTCCTAAACCAAGACCGGATAAGAGAAGAGCTGCAACTGCAGGGGATTCACTAGCAAAGGTAGCAGGAGTCGATAAATTGGAAAATCAGGTAAGCTATTTCATTTGTAAATATCCACCCTGGCTGGTATTATTGGGAGGACTCTTAGACACGGTAAGACTATTTTGAACTTCAAGCCCTAGTACTTTTACTCTTAGACACCCGCTTGCCGTCTTTCCTGCTTTGCCATTTGACTTGTTTGCTGCAACTTATGGGGCTTACCCTGAGACTGCTCCCAGGGCTTAGGACTCCCGACCACGGGTACTCTGTCTATATAGTCTGGAACTTAAACTATATATAAGAGTACCTGTGGGATGGCAGGAATAAGTATTTTTCTGCAACAGGTACTAGATTTTCCATTGCCTTACAGGAAACTGGCCCTACATTTACAGGGCTTACCAAAGGGGAACTCCAGGTGAAGACCTTATTAAGCACTCCAATTGGGCTTGCTTCCCAAAGATCCTTAGCTTTCTCCCAGGAGTGATACAATGGCAATAGGAGAATAAATCCCACTATTACGGTGGAAAACTTCTTACCCAGAGACTGGAAAACCCTTATGTTATGAAAGCCCTTTTTGTTCGCGAAAGAAAGTCCAATTGCTGGAACTGCAACTAAAACACCAGCAAAGTCAACTGGCCTAGACCGCTCGTATGAAACCCATATAAGGAAACTTCCACAAGCCCGACAGCAAAGGGATCTCAAACCGCTGGAAGCTGGGAAGACCTTAGGACTTAGCTTACCACTTTCACTGCAGCTAAGCTTTCTCCCACTCAAACAAAAGGAAAGAAAGAGAAAGCCAAGGTTCTGCTACTTATTTATATATAAGGTTATATATAAGTCTGCTACTTATTTATATATAAGTTTCTAAAGGGTCAGGACTTTATAAACGAAAGAAACTAGTCCAATCACATCTATATCTATAGTGGTCGAATGAATCACTCTTCTAATAAGCCCTATCTCTAGAGTAGTACGAGTATGTTAAGCCTCCTTGCTACTCAATTGATTCTGTCTGTCCCTATTCCTCTCTCAAAAGGGCTTATTGAGGGGTGATGGTAACCGGCTGCAGGGTTCTTAGGTGAGGTTCAAAGATCTGACCCTTTCTCAACCTCAGTAGCCGAGTTCAAAGATCTGACCCTTTCTAAAGGGTCAGATCTTTTAACTCGGCTACTTCAGGTTGAGAAAGGTGCTACTGATATATTATATCAAGGGTTTAGAACCTTTATCTTTCTGACCTTTGTAGAGCAGATACGGAATGGCTTAAGTCGAACTAGTCCGGAATTGCATGTGTGTAGCATATAGGTCAACTAGTATGAGTATTTCTATACGAAATGAATTGGTTTGTCTTCAGTATACCCGCGTAAGTCTCACTCGCTCGCTTGCTGGCATGACTGACTCTTTTTTCTAGGCGTAGTTCGTATAGTCCTTTTTAGCATTGGAAATGGACAGAATAAGAGCTGTTTCAATACGTACTTGAGGACCGAGCTTGCTCCATCCTCTATTACTTCGTAGTGGGATTGATTTAGGATAGCACGTGGGACCAACTCAAATTCATGGTGGCGGTCAACGTATTGTATCCAATGGAACGCAGAACTCAACTAGCTATGCATAAGAGTAGTCGGTCTTCCAAAAACCTGGGGACCAAGAAGTCAAGTAGACCGGTGGCAATCGAAATGGTCGAAAGACGTCGCGATTTCAGTACTCTTCTAATAGTGATATCCAATGAACCGCAAAACCTAGTCGATCCGTCCCGTACCTTCCTAGCCCAGTACGTTTTTCCTAGCTACCAATGATCATCCACCAATCGTTCCGACCTGCCTATGTGATGTCACCTTCGGCCTCGAGCGTCACCGCATTGCTTGCTCTAGTACTCATCGGAACTCCTGCCTGTCTCATGACTGGGTTGTTGGGCGCACCACTCGATCTTCAACAAGGTGAACTTGCTCGTCTTCCGTATGTTCATGTTCCCGCTGCTCGGATAAGCCTGGGGGTCTATTGCGCGACTGCCTCTTCGGTTTTTTTATTGGTGGTTACAAAACATCCTTTGGTTCTGCTATCAGCTCGGTCCGGTACTGCATTGGTTGCTTAGTCTATGGGGTTGGTCCTAGTTACTGGTTGGTTTCGGGGGTTGGTTTTGAAATGGCATGGCTCCTATTGGAATTGGGATGCTCGTATGACCTCTGTTTTGCTCTCGTTCCTCATTGCCCTGGGTTCACTGCGTCTTCAAAAGCTACCTGTCGCACCGGGCCCTTTCTCACTACTGGCTGGAACGATCGATCTCCCATTACTCACTTCTTCCGTCAACTGGTGGAATACATCGCATCAACCAGGTAGCATGAGCCGCTCTGGTACAGCAATACATGAACCGATGAACCGTCCCATCTGGTCGAATGTTGCCCTTTCCTCCTGCGCTGCCTTTTTATTGTTCGTTCTGGAAACAAGACTGCCGATTCCTTCCTTTTCCGAAGAGCGAATGGGGTAGCTCGTCGAGTGGGGGTTGAGCCTGGCTTGAGTTCATCCTTGGGGTCGAGTGGCCTATCCTATACTATAGAGTAGAGTACTGGTCCAATACCAATCAAATCAATAGTAGTACTTCTCGCTGCCGAACGAACAAGCGGTACGGGGGGGGGGGCAACTACGGCATCGATGGATCAATGGGTGGTGGCAACAATGGCTCTATTGGAATGGAGTTGGTGGTGACTATTAGAGTAGAGTACTTGAGAATGGAAGGTGAGAAGGTACGACTTTGAATTGGTGGGGTTGGGGTTTTTTGGCAGATGGGCTGGACTTTATATGCTAGAATACCTGGTTGTTGGCTACATTGCAATACCAATCGAGTCACCAATGAGTCGATGCTGGACACTGGAATGTAAATGGTGTTGGGGGTCAGGATCGAATGCCAATGAACGTCTACTACCTATATTATACCGACTCAAACACTATGAATGGGTGGTCTTGCTATGATGCCGAAGGGTGGAAGAACACTGATGTTCATCCGGATTCGCCGGGGATTGAAGGTGGTTGCTGTACCCGTTTTCAGCCCTTTTATCGAACCCCTAAGGAGGGATGAGTTCGGTGCGCCAAAGTCTCTCTTTTGATACAGAGAAATGAAATGACACTATTCTTTTCTAATAGTGGGGATATTCGTTCCATCTTCTCGGTCTGAGTCTTCATTGACTCCCAAACCACGAACTGGGGGCAGGGGAAGCCAAGGCAATACACGCACTTGCTTGATCTAGTGGGCCGCCCCTATTACAAATTGGGGGAATCGAAGGGCGGTCAACACACGAACTAAGAGAAAGGGGGAAAGCCGGACTAGCCAATCGAATGGACAAAACCAGGTACTCTGTCTATATAGTGTCGAAGTCCACCATTCCAATCAGCTCAAGGTAGCTTGCTCAATTCGTTAGCACGACCTCAGGCTAGTCTCAGGTACTCTTCTATATAGTGTACTTTACTATATAGACAGAGTACCTGTCTTCCTAGACCCCATTCTCAAGCCTCTAGCTAGTCGATTTGAGAAACATTAGGGTCCCTCACGTGAGATGCTTTCAAGGCTCTCTGTTGTTACACTGAACTGGCCATCAAATTGATAGCCTTCGATCTGCTCCGAGGCTGCTGATCCATCTTCTCGCTGAGTTTCTTGGGCAACTTTTCAATCATTGAATTCGACCAGGGTCATAACCAGTGAAGACAATTCTGTGTCAATTCTATAGCCATATTTCTTCTGTGCTGCTTTGAGCTTCCCCATTCCTAGCGTCAACTATTAGAATATAATAGCCCGATCCCAGCTGAGCTCCGAAGTCGGTCATTGCTTCCTAAAAAGAGTACTGGTAATCTACGACCCTCCATTAGCCTCTGGCTTGATATAGGTAATGAAATTCTCCTTCCTAAACCTAAAGGGGCATACGAGTCAGGGGCGGAGCGCTGTTTTGTTTCATCAGTTCCCCAAAGGAAAGGGGCTTAGGGGGGTCAGTAATTGGCTATAGCTGGAATAAAAACCTGTTCTTTTCTCGGCTACTTGATATCTAAGGGTTAGAAAGGTGCTACTGATATATCAAGGGTTTAGAACCTCACCCTAAGGTCTACTTCATCTATAAGGGTTTAGAACCTTCGGTGAATGCTTTCTTGCCAACATGCCTTCCTTTTAGACATAGATCTATCATTACCGACTAAGGAAGGGAAAACGTGGAAGATTTCCAATCATTTTGACAATGTCGTACCTTCCTTCTCGTTTGATCCCAGGTACTTTCTATTTACTATTCCTCTTGAAAGCACTGTGGAATTAGACAAAGAAAGTCTTTCACCAAGCTGACTGAATGTCGTACCCCTTGCTACTTAGATTTTCCTGCGAGTTCGATTTCTTCTTACTTAGTAGAATGGCAACCCTTGGAGTTCGATCCAAACAAAAGCAGAATGCCGGAAATCAAATCTCTTGACTTCCTTTTCACTTCTAGGCTTTTACCAGAGAAGAAAGAGATGAGATTGACCAAATCGGAATGCGCACCTTCTTCATACTGTAAATTATCATGCGTACTTCCCTCCAATGCCTCAGTTTAGGCTATGACTGATTGATGAGCCTTCTATCTCCTTCGGTCAAGCAAGGCTGAATGAATCAAGGGACGAACAACTTATAGGCTTTCTGCCTTCTCTTCTAGCTCATTCGATTCCCTATAGGTTATAGGTCTAGGTCTATGCAAAGAGAACTGGGCTAACTTGACTTGCTCTGCTCCCATCCACTGATGTAAAGATTGGGCATGGGAGAGGTGAATTTGACGAAAGAACCTTTCCTTACCCTTTCTAAAGGGTCAGGAGCGGTATCAAAACTATTAGATATTAGAGTAGAGTACTGACTTTCTCTTTCGCGGGGTTTCGGACACAGGAAAACCCTTATAACAGGTATTCATTTTAGAAGGGCCTGTTATAAGGACCTGTTATAAGGGTCGTACCCACACCCGGCTCAATAGGAAGAGGAGGGAGGACCTCGTTTTGCTATTTCTCACGTAGCGCTCAGAAGGAAGGGAAGAGAAGCTGCTCAGTACTCTACTCTAATAGTCAGTACTCTACTCTAATAGTGAGGAGTCCGTCAATATATATAAGTAACAGCTGTTTTCACGAATCCCAATGGAAAGATTGCAGCTGGGTTGATCAGGGGGCAGGGTCTACTACCTCGAACATCATCTAGTTCAATCCTGTTTAGGAAGATCCCACTATTAGAGTAGAGTAATGACACTATTAGAAGAGTACTGAAAGAAGAATAGCTAGAAGGGAGGAATGTCCGATTGTGATAGAATAGTAGCCTATCTACGAATGCTATGGGTCACTCGCGGTAGTATTTGCTTTTCCTGTGACCGAATCGACTGCGAACTCAGGGCCTTATATTATGAAAATATCAGTCAATTCACTCTTTTGTTTCAGAGCTCTTGCTGAATCAGCCGAGAGGAGCAATATCTGAATCGACTCGTCCGAACCTGGTCTTGAAACAACATCGGACAGTGGATTGAGCTCCAAAGCATACGTTGTGGCTACCTACGGTTGGGGGTAGATGGTTGGTTCGTAGGCATCCGAATAACCGAACGTGCCTTTCATCCGCAAGGGGCTATAGGGGCAGTTCATCTTGCCTTTCTCCCGTTTACATCGATCGTTGCTAGGTGGCCTGAGGTACTGATATATATTGTCGGTATAATATAGGTAGTAGAGTATGCCCCATTGAGCTGCGCGATACCCCAACTATTCACTCCGATCTCGCTTTCATTCCACGGCTAAACCACCAATCCAAGTCACGCTACTAGTACCAGTTTCATTGGAACCACTAGGCAGCCACCATGGAACCCCGAGGCATGATGTCGCTACGTACACCTACCATCACCCTACTATATAGAGATAGAGTTCGGTATAATATAGTTTAAGTAGTAGAGGTATGTCCACCCGGCTCTACTACCTATATTATACCGAGAACTGACGGTGTGGAGTTGCCAGACGACTCTACTACCTATATTATACCGACTGCGGATTGGATCGTCAATGCCCGATGCGGAACGTCAGTGCATCCAATAGTGGGCATCTGGGTTCCTTGTTCCAGTTCTCAGGAGATGCCAAACGAGCAGCAGTTGAATGGATATCCTCCGGTGCAGCAGCAAAACAATCTTGGGCCTCGACTCCAAAACATGTCCGTTCCACTCTACTCGACTCTTTTTGATCGGATCACGCAGCGTCACCACATGGTTCCCAATAGCAGTTTCAGCATTCCCGGCACCCAAATCAAATCAGCCCTGCCGAGTTGCCAACATCGCATAAGATCATCCAGTCCCTCAATGCCACCAATATAGTCTATCATACAGTTCACGCGGGATTGACCCTGGGCCGAGACTATTAGAGTAGAGCCGGGTACTTTTCCTATATAGTTTAGAGTAGAGTACTGACTATTAGAGTAGAGTACCGAGTCGTATCGCGTAACGAAACCTCTTCTAATAGCCGACTATATAGAATAAAGTACTGAGCTAATCAGCAGTATACGGTTTGATGGCTGTCAACGAGTCGAACGGCGTTTGAACCCCCATACTACCTGGCTCGATTCATGTGCCCCTTTGCTTGGAGTGTATTCCAGCGCTTCGGTATGCACTTCGAGGTCAAAATGTTGTCTGGACCTCTTATCGATAAAAGGCGATCGTAACAGTGTATATCTGACTCGTTTTTCAGGCAATCCCAGCGGTACAGGTAAGGTGCTCGAGTCGAATAGCCCCACCAACCCAACTCGGTTGATAATGAACGGTTTCTCAAACGCTCTCATCACGATGCAGATCATTCGGACACCAATTTCAGACACCCCAGCACTCTTCACTTTTTTATTGATGACACCTGCCAAACCCCCCATAACAATTCCAATAGAGAACCCGTGCTTGAGTGGTCCCCGTACCACGCTTTCAGATATCGATTGATGAACCTCTACTCTATATAGTTGGCCAATTCCATGATCGATCCCACTGTTGCTGATCCGAACTTCGCCCTTGTTGTTCACCTGCGGCTACCCCCTGCCTACTGGTTTGTATTGGCACGACCCCATACCTTCCCTTTTGAAACTGGACTGAACGTTTGGACAGGTTCCAAACGTACCTCTATATAGAAGAGTACCTGTTGCCTTGACTCTACAGTGCCGACTGGTGTGTGTCTAGGTTGTGCTTGCTTTGAGATCGTGCTCCACTACTCAATCGTTACTTAAACCTTATGGTCATGTTTGCACCTTTCAAGCTCTTGACACACTATTAGAGTAGAGTTCGGGTACTCTTCCTATATAGTTGGAACAACCTGGCTCAAAGACTTGTTTCAGTCACATCGGCAATATATATCAGTACCAGCCCCCATACTGTTCTCGACTAGCTTCCCACTGCCACCGGTTGAAGTACCGACCCTTTCAACTCGGGCTGACGGCACCGTGGACCTTCCAATGTACCGCACGACTGCCAATCCATATCATGCCAGCCACCTCTTACGCCTATGCAGAGTCAATGTGATGGCAAAGTGACCTGAAAAAAAGCTTGCCCACGCTCTTTCCGCACCGCACTGTACCTCAACTTCTCAGAGTGTTTCAGCAACCACTAGCTTTCGTCTAGACATAAGCGATTCGTCATCAACCTTCTACTTGACCAGCTGATTCGTACAATATATATCAGTACCAGGACCTTCCCATGGTGTGCACAGACAGTATGGGGGCTGGTACTGATATATATCGGCGGTGGTGCCTGATCGCTGGCGTCACGTACCGCTTATCATGCTGACCGTCAATATATATCAGTACCAGTCCCACTTCCCTCCCATACCCAATAGTACATTTGTATACAAGTAGACGACATCACTGTAAACATCAGCCCCAGGCACTAGAGCAGGTACTGGAAGTGGCTCAGGAACTATTTCAGGTTCCGGTTCATTGCGGTCAATATATATCAGTACCAGTCACTAGGCAATTACCAAGCTCATGAATCGTGTATTCCCCGGTCGGTACTTCAACCTTATGGTACAGACAATGTGACTTCCAACGATGACATTGTTCATTGATTTCAGCACTCGGTACTTCAACCTTATGGTCCCGTATCACCAATGTGCAGCCTCTTGCACTTCCTGCCGACTCATCCTAAACTTGTCGAGAGGGGCTGGTACTGATATATATTGGCGCTTTTCTTTCAATGTTTGTGCTGCATATTCTAATCTTCTTGCAGGCCATCTGCTATCGCGATAGCAGTGGTGCATTTTTTTCACAGATTTTTCTCTCGCTTGTTTTGCAGGGGTTGAAAGTCTTGAAGAAGTAGAAAAGAGCGGTAGCCATGATCGACGCAGGAGCTGGGGATTTGAGAGTCAGCATGACTCTGAGAAGATCTCTGATTGTGATCAATTGGGTCTCACTCGTAATAACGAATGACTTGCTTGACATCGGCTCGTGTTACTGAAATCTTGGATGATCTTATCAAGTTCACTGGTACTGATATATATTGTAATAATGTCGATTGCTCTGTCGTAATTGTTTTCGGTCACTCCAAAGCTTCCATGGCAGAATCTGTACCCCCATCTACCGAACCACGGATGCCCGTACGCAACCCCATGAAGCAACCTGAGTAGCATGCCCATGTGGACTTTTTCGACACATCCTCAACCTGAAAAATCTTACAAAAAGAAGTCATTTAGGGATTTTCATTACCGGGTCCGGAGATTTGTGCAGATTCGATCCCAAAGATCCATGATTTCTCTGCCGCAGAGATACCTAGACCCTCCTTCAATTCCATTAATACAGAGTAGATGACCAAACCCATTACAGTGAATCAACCGATGGGTTTGAAGATAAAAAACACCATCATCCAGAGGCTTATTCCACCCATCATCGACTGGAATTATCACACCGCCATCAACAAATTCAATAGCTGCTCCTAGCCCGATTCTCAGTACTCTACCCTAATAGTGGACCTCTTTCAGGTTTTCAATCGGGTACTCATTCCACAGCAAGGTTATTCCATTCATTCCATCAACAGCTCAATCGATGGGACTTGCTTTCCTTCCTAAAGGAAGTGACCCGGAGCCGGTAGAAATGACTGACTTAAGATAGAGAGAGATCACCCCTAACAGAGTCCATTCTACGAATAGTCACACGGTAAAGCCCAGGTACTCTTCTAATATAGTGTGCCTAGAATGCTAGATCTCTGCTCTATAAAGACTATACAAGACGATCAGATGATCAGACGATGTTCCGATAATCGTCTTCTTGTCTGATTGTCTGCTGAAGTTATTCCGTTTTTTCTTTTTCACTTTCTTTCCGCCCACAATACAAGATTGAAACTGACCTTTGACATTCCGCACCTGTGATCCTCCTCACCAACCTTCTTTATGGAGGGTACCAACCGATCTCACGACGATGAGTCACCCACATACTTAAAAAAAGCATTTCAATACGAGAGCAACTAAATCAAGCTCAATTACAACTCACTCTGATCAAATAGCACTCAGGTATAGGATTTCCAGCGGAAAGGTAGCCCTGTTCGCTTCGTTACCCTTGTACGCGCAAATCTAGCTCATAGCAGCATTGCCGAGTTCAGTTACTTAGTACAGAGATTGGAACAACTTAGCGCGGGAAGTCCCATATGTTGTCTTAGCCTCGCCTCACCTATTTCCCTCATAACGAGATCAGAATGAGATAGAATTGGATATAAAGTCTTAGCGGCTACCACGTTACCTCAGACGAAAAACAGGTACTCTTCTATATAGTCCTAGACCTGCTGCACCCGCAAAGTAGGATCAGGCTTAGTCTACTAGAGACAGAGGAGAGCTCACTCTTACTCTTTGATCGACCAAGCCGAAATACAGATCTCATCACAGCACTTGTAGTAACCCTTTGTCATCGTCTTAGCCCTGAAAGTTATCCCGATAGTCAATCCGCTACGCCCCAATGTTACAGAATGAGTCAAGGCTTCGCACCTTGTGTGATCTGGGATCATCGGATCGGATTTGTCGGAGATAGCCTGCTTTGAAGGACCCACGGGGCGGTAACTAAGATCAAAAGATAAATCAACTGCAATACATGGCAAAGGGTGAATCTCCTTACTAAGCTTTCAGGAAAGTCAGCACTATTCTCATATGCAACGAGCTTGACGCACCTAAGCTAAGTCTTTCTGCCTGCCCCGGCACACAAACTTAATGAGTAAAGTATAAGCCTAAGGATCACGACTAAATGCAGAGAGATAGCTATTATATTCTAATAGTTGACTCCCCTCGCTCTTCAACAATTCTGTGTAAGTTAAGCTTCTCGATCCTCCTCCTCCTGCTGAGCCAATGAGCTCCAATCAGGCATGAAAGCACGAATTCAATAATTCAACCACGAGGGATGCCAAGCAGCTCTGATTCTCCTCCTAGCGGGGGCTACTCACTCATTGTAGTCATTAACCTCCTCAACGGGCCAATAGACAGAAAGTTAGTGCTTCTACCCGACCGTAATAGTCTCACTTCGTTCATAAAGAGCTTAGCAAACATCTCAGACATAACTGGTAGAGAACTAACTAGGAGAAGAAAGACAAGCAATACAGTCATATTACAGTTTAGAATAATAGAATCTCTTATTAGCTTATGAAGGAAGGAAGCAAGTGTAGCTTTGAAAGCAGCAAGGAGTGTCGGGTACTTATATATATAGTGGACATGATGTGTCCATCGATTAGTGGACATGATGTGTCCATCGATAATGGAATCTTTCTCTCCTATCTCTTAGCAGTTGAGGACAAAAAGACGGGGTTTACTAAATGATAACACTTCAGATTGAACTACTAGGAGTGGAATCTGTCTTGAGGACAAAAAGACGGGGGTGGACTTTATATGCTAAATACACCCCACAACATTTATGCAATTCGGCCAGAAGTTGTGTGGACGAAGGCAACTAATGGTCGATCACTCGGGTTTCTGTCACTATTAGACGATATATTATTTATTGTCTTATTGTCTGCATCTATAAAGACTATACAAGACGATAATCCGATCTTCCGATAATCGTCTTCTTGTCTGATTGTCTGCTCCTTTGATAAAACAGAGCATGAGTGAGTTAGGGTATTACATACCCCCTACCAAGTAGTCTTGATGGGGATTAAAAGAAGAGTCTCATTTCCTGACCCTATTCGGATCAGATCTTTTAGAACCTGACCCTTTCTAAAGGGTGAGGAATGGCAATCTCGTTTCGGCCTGGCCTTGTCTCTTCTCTCTGTCAGTATAATATAGATAGTAGACTATTCATATTCAAATTGTTAGATAGCTTCTATCTTTCAGTTTATATCTTTGGTTCTCGAGGTTTTCAAGTTTCAATCCAGATTGTATTTCACCCTCGCGATAATAGCTATATGGGTCAATTGCTTGACGATCTATCCAAAAGGAGCCGTGTCCATGCGGTTTTCCTCTCTCGCATAGAGCCAACCTTACTCTATGTGCTGTCCTGGGTGGGCTACCATCCTTTTCCATTCCACTACTTTACATGTTAGCTCGTCTCTGTATTCGTCTTTGTGTCTTCCACAATATATATCAGTACCAGTGATGCTGCTCGTCCGCTCGACGTGGATCCCTATTATTATTCCTAGTTCCACCTTCTTGACATAGTTTCCGTCTCTTGAATACCAACTTTCTGCAGGGGTGGATTGAGCGGTGGCAACGTCCGAAAGGTATGATTGAGTAGTAGACCCTTCCGTGTTTGAAACGGCTTAAGAGGCGAGAAGAAACCTGATACTTATATATATTGTGAAAGAAGGTATGAAATCCTTAGCTCCACCACGTGTGAAGCATACGAGAATTGAGACTGCTACCAGCCCCGGGAATTCCATAGCTGTTAGCTCTGACCCCAAAACATCCAAGGTACCTTGAAATGACTAGGAGCTCGCATGAACCCATATCCACCCTCAAGAGAACCGGAACTAGCTGGAAGAGAAAAAGAAGTAGACCTTTTAGCATTAGCTGGCGGGGAACTAAGAGAGAGTTCAGAAGGTTCTAAACCCTTATATATTCAGTAGCACCTTTAGGGAGGGTCAGGTTCTAAAAGATCTGACCCTTTCTAAATAAAGGGTGAGGTTCTAAAAGATCTGATCCGAATAGGATCAGGTTCAAAGATCTGACCCTTTAGAAAGGGTCAGGTTCTAAAAGATCTGATCCGAATAGGGTCAGGATATACTCGATGAAATTATGAATATTCAATTATGAATGAAAATCGCAACTACTGGTCTCCCATACCTCAATGCTATAGTTCCTACGACTTTCGACAAAAATCAAACCGCAGTGCCGACACACAGTAGGACCCCCATTTAAACTGCATATGAGGCATACCAGTCCAAGAAGAAGAGAATGATGCTTTGATGATACCGACGCTACTACCTCACGTGGATCTATTGGCCTTCCAACCCCAACCCATATGAATGTTTTTGATGAAACATCGGTATAATATAGGTAGTAGAATGCCCTTTGAACTCGAAAGCATGCTGGGCGTTGAGCGCTAAACCGTACCGCCACTTCAACGACTATGATCTTCGTCTCCGAACCTCATGTCCCAATACTCCAAACCAACCACTCATGAGCCCCAAAATGCAATGCCAGAACTCCCCCGCGCAATACACTGGCAGGAAGCGCGTACCCCCCAATGATACCGCTCCCCCTCCTCACCCTTCTGTCACCTTTCAGGCCACCCCCAATAGGTGAAATAGAGAGTGTAGTAGGTGTACCATCATTTCACAATAGGCATTGGCACCTGAAACGGAGACAGACCATTCCGTCTTGTCATTGATATTGGCGAAGCAGCAGGCACCAGCACTGGCTCATCGTAGTCTCGAGCTCAACCCCATGCGAGCACCACTTGCGTTTCACCCCGGAAACCCCATTTCAACCACCAACCCTTGGGCCACGGCATCGAGCACATACGCGGCATGAAGTATTCCAGGTCCTCCTCGGTCGACCCAAACCCCATGAGTCGTACGGAGTCACCGGTGTTCCGAATTGACCACAACCACCTATATCCCACGCTGTTCGATGGCCATGGAAGCTGCCCAACCGGCGGCCCATGAACCCCAACTCTAGTCGTTCCCGACATTGTCGATCACAACCTGCTTGCTTTGGCCTATCGGTTCCACCCCCAATTCCAATGCCATCATAGCCCCCAACTCCACTTCTCTCACGCTACCTCTCCGAATCGATACGAATACTGTCTCAAATTCCCTATTCCTTAATGACTTCACCCCCGGAACTGTCTTTCTCTATTCCCCCTCGGAGCACTTCAACTCCCTTTGTCTCGGGATCTACTCTCTTGAACCACAGCGAAATGCTTCCATTCATCCGGCATCTTGTCATTCCCTCTTCTAGCTATGGAGTCAGTACTCTACTCTAATAGTGTAAGCCAGTAAGGTTATTCTCTAGGACCAGTTAGAGATTTGATTTTCTAGTTAGAGGAAGTGAGCAAGCTTGACCCGATCTAAGGACCTGAAAGCTTCGACACAGGAGATTAGGACAGAGAAGTTAGCGGTAGGGGCCGTGACCTTGTTGGGTCAACCAATTGCATTACTTCTTTTTTCGGGCTCTGAAAAAGCATTCTAGTTGTGCTGTACCTTTCTCCGCTCTCCCCGGCTGTGCCGTACCGGTGATCAGTTCCTTATCCCTATCAGTCGAGTTCGTTCTATTCGTTCTAACAGAATGCTAACCTAACATCGCCCTTGGTGATTGGCCAATTCCAACAATATATATAAGTACCAGCTCAATGCAAGAAAAAAAAATATAATGCTAATGAAATAGGGGTGGCGAAACCTCAGAAATGATATAATAGAGAGTCCCTCTCAATGGGTAAATCGGGGTAGACCAGCACTGTGAAAGGCTAGTCCCAGCCGCTCGGTTTCAAGTCTACGGAGTAGCGTCAGGTACTCTGTCTATATAGTACTATTAGAGTAGAGTCAGGTACTCTGTCTATATAGTCCGACCAACTCACGTAAGTCCAATACTTGAAGTCTACTCTTCCCACGATTGTCTACGAGATTGATGGAATTCCCCAGAGTCCTTTACTTAAAGGCTTCGAGCGGATCCTTATATTATAAGAATATCCGAGATAATTGGGAGCCGATAGACGGAACTAGGGATCCCGCCAAAGTCGAGAGCCTCTATTCCATGCTTTCTCCAAGCTAGTCTGCGAGTTGTCCGCCCAACTCACGACAGTTGGTACATTAGTGAAACCCTTACCTATTCGTTTGAGATATTTAGCTTTAGCTAGAATCAACCGATCGAAGTTCCTTCCTTTTACAGGGGGAAGGCGGAACGAGTGATTCCGTGCATGACTCCATTATATTCTAATAGTTGAACCTGCCAAGCCGGCAGTGATAATATAATCATATGTGGCACCGGATCCACCGTTGGCACTAGATAGTTTCCCCGAATAACTGTGGGAACTAGTGAACCGCGCTCGTGAGATCTGATCCTTTACCAGCCGAAAGGGTTGTGTCCTATTTGTTTGTTATTGGGTTGGTGGCGACATCGGCCAATAACACGACTCCAGAGGAAACTGTAACGGGTTAACCGATGGTTACCGGCTCACTACTGATAGGAGCTTGAGTATCCTACTCGCTCCCAGTGAAAGGTGGGCGGTATTCTTGAGGGCCCAAACCCATTGTGACACGGCGAGGAAGCGCTGACTTAAATAATCGACAGTGCCAGACTATATAGAGTAGAGTTCAGTACTTGATTCTATATAGTCTACTCTAATAGTCTGGTTTTCCAGCCCGTGAGAAGGACAATCCGCCGGAGCGTTGGGGTCGAAGTTCCTAGGGGTAGTTTACAAAGCCGAATTAGGAGCTATTGGGATTCTGGATGAATCCTTTCCATTCACTCGTCGGCTCTACGTTTTCTCGCTGACCGCACTATTAGAGTAGAGTACTGAGCTACCTGCGTTCGGAGCGGCAGTGGTCCACCTCGAACCTTCCCGTATCGATTGTTAGCGGACACCTAACTCTCGACACTATTAGAGTAGAGTACTGACCTTGTTCTGTTCGAGCTGGGGAGCTTAGATGCTTTCACTTCCTAAACGTCTCTTCGCATCTCCCTGTCGAAGAAAGCCATTAGCCCGATAACTTATAACCACTCTTGTCGTCGTCCGAGGGCTCACCCATGACCATGGAATGGGTGTGAGAGTTGCGAAAGTCCTAGTATGACGTCTTGCTAGGGTTAACGGGGTCGATCAGAAATTTTGAACCTGGTACTGATATATATTGCCACTTCACTTCTGGCTTTTTGACCCTACTACCTATATTATACCGAAGACCGAGCAATCAAACTCCATAGCTAACGCTATAGGCTTGAGCGCTAGCGCGCGAAGGGAGTGACTTCTTTTAGTATCTACTAAGCAAATTTCATATTATTCTGACTATAATTTCCCTGACTATAATATCTTCTCTTAAGCTATCGAAGAAGCCTACAGGACTAAACTAGATAAATTACCCTACGACTGTCGGTATAATATAGATAGTAGAATTGCTTTGATGTACTTGAAGAGGTCTCAAAGGCTTTATTCTTTACTGGCTGTAACGTAACAAGCGAAGCACTTACACTCGCTCGATTCCTTCCTTTAGAACTGAAACTGGCTCTAGATGAGTAGGACTTGAACCCTAAATGGCTGGACCGACAGCAAAGGAACCTGGTCACTCGCTCTAACCCATATTCCATAGAGTACTTCACTTCCTCTCTCCCTTACACCCTGAAACTAGGGCTGTAACGTACTCATACCTTCAAAAGGCGGCGGAAAATAAAGCATAAGGACTCGAAGAGGGTTGAAAAGGCCCTTTTCAACTATATAGGGTCAAGTACCGTAGATCTGACCCTTTCTAACCCTTAGATATCAAGTAGCCGAGACTCGAAGAGGGCTCTTTTTTATAAAATGAGGTATGGTTCTAAACCCTTATATATAAGTAGCACCTTTAGGTTATGGTTCTAAAAGATCTGACCCTTTCTAAAGGGTATGGTTCTAAAAGATCTGACCCTTTCTAAAGGGTGAGGTTCTAAAAGATCTGACCCTTTCTAAAGGGTGAGGTTCTAAAAGATCTGACCCTTTCTAAAGGGTGAGGTTCTAAAAGATCTGACCCTTTCTAAAGGGTGAGGTTCTAAAAGATCTGACCCTTTCTAAAGGGTGAGGTTCTAAAAGATCTGACCCTTTCTAAAGGGTATGGATAGGTATGTAAAAAACCTCTTATATCCATGGAACCTTTTACTCCCTAGGGATCACTCCATTCCCAACTATGGAAAAGAAAGTCTTACCGACTACGTATAGACATTTTGTCTCGCAAGGAAATTGGCAGCTATCTAGCTATTATCAGCTATAGAACTTGAATGGCTGTGACGCTTATAAGCTGTATAGCTAATTATATAGCTAGCTATAGAGAAGCTAGAGACAGGTATTCTAGCATATAAAGAATCCTAACTATTGAATGAAAATACTGGAAACTTTCTTAGCAGAACTTCCAGATAGACACTATTAGAAGAGTACTGACTAGTTTAGTTGATCTGTTACAACATCTTGGTCTTAGTATGAAGACAAACAGTTTACGGATCAATCTAGATAAGCTATCGAGAATAGATACTATAAAGATCTAATCTCTCACTCTCCCTATCCCTTTCGAGCATTCCTTTTTCTACGAGACACACTATTAGAAGAGTACTGACGTTCAACTTGCATATATTCTATTTTATTAGACTATTCTCCCTGTCCATTCAGGGTTCAGTTACTTTCCGTTCATTCAATCTCTGTCTGTCTTGCGAAAGAAAGAGGAAATTTGGCAGTTGCTTTAGCAGCTCCCGGCCTCTTTCCTGTCTATTTGCGTTGCTAAGCTTACACAGGGCTGTCGGAGGACTTGAGCGATGAGATCCTGCGAGACCTCATCTGAATAGGTCTCGCTCCGTCCTGTTGATTTGACTTGGGATGGGACTGGCTAACCCATGATCTCAGGTTCGAACTCATTATCATAGCGGTGCGGAACTCTGAATCGATCAATCGAATGGGACAACTCCGATCCTCGGTCTGTGACTGACTCGCCCATTAGTACCTCAACTTCTCAGACTGCCTAAGAGTCGAGATTGTCATATAGTCATGTCGAATAGACGGATGAGAAAGAAAGACAAAGAAGCATCACAGCGAAAGTAGAACCAAAACCAAAGGGAGATGGAGCTTCCGAACTATTTAGAAGAGTACCTGTCCCAATCTCTCTAAGCTCCCCTGACTTAATGAACCCTGCTATGCCGGAACCCCCCTCCATGCGTAGAAGAGAATGCTCGAAGTCAGACGGCAATTGATGTTCGCCCTCAACCCGTGTCGGCTTCATCCTTTTTCTCCTCCTTGATTCTTCCTTTTTGATTGGTTCCAAACCTCTGATGAACAACTTCAGCGAAGGGCAGGAAAGTCACTAACTACAGCTTCGCACTTCGCCTAAGTCATCCCATTCAGGTACTCTTCTAATAGTGGGGCTAAAAGCAAAGAAAAACGGAACAAACAACTCCCTTCGCGCAGACGCTATAAAGCCGTTGCTTGTTGAGTCTTATCATTTATCTTTTTGTATTCTTTACCCCGGAGACTTTCTCTAATAAATATTAGATAGAGTTGTGGTGGGTTGTTGACCAACAAACAGAAGGTGGGACCCTTCGAACGTAGGTATTCTAGCATATAAAGTCTCTTGTACTAAAAAAAAGGTACACTGAACACCAACCCAATCTCGACGAAAACAGGTACTCTTCTAATAGTGAGTCTACAAGCAACTACGAAAACTACAACAACCTCCGTGAACAGACGCTTTGTCAGTGAATTCGAGTGTTCTAACTATATCAAATCAATATATACGTCGATTTCAATTAGTTAGACTTCCATAACTATATAAAGAAATAGAACTACAAGTGCTCGGTTCGATACGTCAAGAAACGATGAATAGGCGAGACTCACCCCAATTGCAGGAATAGATTGAGATGGGCACTATATAGAAGAGTACCTGTAATACCGAAAACAACTTCAATGTGTTAAGCATATCACATCGGAGAATAAAAAAACTCTCATTCATCTGAAAAGCAGCCTCATGCTCAATCAGAAGCAAGTTGACTTCATCCCCGGTGACCGGCCCTCGTAGGGCACCTTTGGGCGGAGACTACTCTGTTCTCTTGCATTCTTCATTCGCATTAGAGACAGACAAAGCTCGAAAAAGAGCTCAACGTTCTAAGCGGCCTTCTCTCATCTCTTACGCAATTTAGAAATCCACTATTTGAATCCGGAGGGAGGGAAGAAGCTAATTGATTCTCTTCTCTCTTTTCTCATATCCCCTTTTGAAATGGATGGATTATGGCAAAAAACCACCGTTTCAATCTGAGGAAGAGATCCATAAGTCCGAGCTGAAGGGCCGGCAATGTCTCCAGGCTGCTGTCCCTGTAAAAAAACCGAGATTCATTAGAACTCTGACAGAAAGGGTACAGTTTCCGATCTATCAGAAGAGAGAATCAGACAGGAGCTCCTGAACCTGGTTCAATCTGAAATAAAAAGATTGTCGTTCACTCCTCTTTCGCATGGGTGGCAAACCTTCTGGCAACCCCGAATGAAAGATCAGCTCATTTGTTTGCTTCGTTCCCCGCCCGAAAAAAAATATCTTATATCGAAGGAGAAAAAGCACTACCTAGTTCCCTGCTATTATACCTTACAGACTGAGCGGAGCCGGTCTTTCTCTGACGCATCATGGAGAGTCTCATCTTCACTGGTAATGCGCCTAGTCATTCAATCAATCAACTGGTGCTAACAAAAGAGAGAGTCTTCTAGGCAGAACGGTCTGCGGTACCTTCGTCGTTCGGGGAAATAGGAGCTCTTGCTATCTCTCTCTCTCACTCGCTTTTCTCTTATCACACTACGATATTTCTCAATACTATTTATGAATCCCCTTGTCACGAGCTGGATTTGAACCAACACCTCCGGATTGATTTGAATTTCCAGGGAACTTCCACTTATTCAATCGTGGTTGTCCGGTTCCGCACCTGGGACTAGGGTGCGTACGTCCGGGGTGAGTGAACTCATCGCCTAAAGTCAGTCTGAAACCGCAGACACATACTCAGGCTTTTGGCTGGAATCGGGTCAGATTCAATCCGGGTACTTATATATATAGTGGACATGACGGTGAGCCCTACTCCCAGGTCACGAGATTCGATTTGGCGCACTGGGGCCCAGAAGCTGGAAGCACCGTTGAAATTAGATCAACAAAAAGCTTCTCTTTACCGAGCGGTTGGTGATTTGCTTGTTCGCTTCCAAAACAAGTGCACCTCCCTTTAAACCTGTGCGGACTGGATACGTTTCGAGAAAAGTGACCCACGAAGAGAGGGACACGATCGTTGAATAAGCGAAACCATTCCAACTTGATCTCTCAGGCCAGAAAGAATCAAGCAATGTAACAGGGGCCAAGCGTGCCCCCCATTCAGGGGCGTTCTCCAGTACACGAACACTGCACGCACTTCTCGCGCGTACTCATGCCGATTAGATGAAGAGGTCCCCTATCCTATATGTATAGCTCACAGCGAGAGAGCCATGCATTATTGAATGTATACATTTTAGGATATGAAAGTTCGCTCTACCTTCGTGAGGATTGAAAAGGTGACACTGTAAGTCTTTTTGATAATCCATAACAATCTAATCTCAATCCCCTAATTCATCTTCTTCCTCATACGCTCCATATCTACATCTATTTCACTGGCTGGGCGAGGCAATCTTGTATTGTGTGTTGATTCGAAGCTCGGAAAGGCCACGATTCACATCGCCTTTCAGAGCCTTATAATCCATTTGAGGTAGATTTCTAATAAGAGTTTGGATTGAGTGCGTACTGACTTTCTTGGGATTGAGATGGCTTTCTTGTAGCTTGAGAAGTGGTCTCTCGAGCCTTGTTATTCTGAGTCCGATCTATGCTCTGGTGTAAAACTCCCCGCTTTCGTCTTCCATGGGTTGCTCTCGCCTCTGGTTCGCTATTGCCTCCGACGAAGGCAACAAGCTCTCTTCCGTCAATAGAGGAACTCTTACTAATCCACTAGTGGGCATACAAGCAGCAACAGGATCTCTTTATAGCGCTTTCTTTAATGGAGTAGATCCCATCCCTCTCTTCTATTTCATATCCTCATCCTCGTCGGAAATCAAAAGCCTGCCACCACCACTCCTCTTTCTTCGTATCTTTCCTAACCCGTTAGAAAGGGTCAGATCTTTGAACCTGAGGTCAGATCTTTTAGAACTCGGCTACTGAGGTTGAGAAAGGGTCAGATCTTTGAACTCGGCTACTGAGGTTGAGAAAGGGTCAGATCTTTGAACTCGGCTACTTCAGGTTGAGAAAGGTGCTACTGATATATTATATCAAGGGTTTAGAACTCGGCTACTGAACCCTATTCGGTAAGGTGCTACTGATATATTATATATAAGGGTTTAGAACCTTGAAACCCCCATGGTTTGTCTCTCTGTGTTGACTCATTCAGTGGGCATTTTTAGGTCCAATCACCCTCAAGTGTTCCGCACCCGTCACCATCAATCACATTCATCACAGCCTGTCAGTACTCTACTATAATAGTATCGTACCTCCAAACTATTAGAGTAGAGTACTGAAGCACCACCTTCGTATTCCCTCCCCGTTGAGCATGGTGTTTCAGAGAACGCGCAGAACCCATCCCGTACTTTTTCAATCGTTTCACTCGCCCTTGAAGTCACTATGTCATCAAGTCGGTATAATATAGATAGTGGACATCGATGAGAGTTGGCGGTACTATTAGAGTAGAGTACTCACTATTAGAAGAGTACGGAGAGCAGCAACCTTGAACTGGTCCTTGATCGGTATAATATAGGTAGTAGAGGTCGTATCATCATAGTCGGTATAATATAGGTAGTAGAGGTGGTAGTGATCCTTTCACTGAGAAAGAAGAATCCAGCCTTGAGTATCGGATCATTCACTGCAGCACTGTACCCAGAGATCGAGCTATCCAGTTGCCAAGTACTCTACTCTATATAGTTAGGTAGCTTCCGCCAGTGAGTCGCAAAGCCGACCGGTTGAACGAACAAGACCTTGCCTACTATATTAGATCTAGCTAGTCGATCAATGAAGCGATTTCGTATAATAAGTGATCGGTTTCCTTCTTTACCTCGAGTGTGAACCCAGCGAGCCAGTCCGGATTGAAAGGCCAACCATCTCTGAGGCGGTGTGTGATTGCTATCTCATATTGCGCTATTCGATCAACAGGCATTCGATCAAAGAAACCGTTGACTGCTGCATATAGTACCAGTAGTTGTTGTTCAAGAGCCAGTGGATGATGTAGTGGTTGTTTCGGAACTTCCGTAAGCCGGGCACCTCGATTGGGAATAGCCTGAGTCGCTTCATCCAGGTCTGAACCAAATTGAGCAAGGGCTGCCAATTCTCGATATTGTGCCAATTCTAGTTTTGAAGCACCGCATACTTGTTTCATAGCTTTCACCTGAGCGGCTGAGCCAACTCGACTGACCGATAAGCCAACGTTGATTGTTGGGCGCATACCTCGATAAAAGAGCTCCGTGTCCGAACAGATTTGTCCATCAGTAATTGGGATCACATTGGTGGGAATATAGGCCGAGACGTCTCCCGCTAGTGTTTCTATAATGGGAAGGGCGGTCAAGCTACCTGCACCGGTATTGTCCGATCATTTAGCTGCTCGTTCTAATAGACGGGAATGTAAATAGAAAACATCGCCTGGGAATGCCTCACGGCCCGGTGGTCGGCGTAACAATAATGCCATTTGTCGATACGCCACTGCCTGTTTTGAAAGATCATCATATATGATCACAGCGTGCATTCCATGATCGCGGAAATATTCCCCCATTGCACACCCGGAATACGGTCCAAGAAATTGAAGTGGAGCAGGTTCCGAAGCGGTAGCAGCCACCAGAATGGAATACCCCATGCTGGAAGCGTCCGAGAGTAATTGAACGACTTGTGCAACCGTTGAGCGTTTCTGTCCTATAGCTACATAGACACAATAGAGCTTGTCCCGTTCCCGAGCGGTGGCGTTCACTTGCTTTTGGGCAATCATGGTATCGACCCCAATGCTGGTTTTTCCCGTTTGTCGGTCCCCAATGATGAGTTCGCGTTGCCCACGACCGATAGGCATCAGGCTATCCACCGCTTTGAGACCAGTCTGCATTGGCTCGTGAACCGGTTGACGTTCGATAATGCCCGGACCTTTCAGTTCGACACGTCTAGTCTCGGATTCCCAGTGCGCGGTTGAGGTATTGTCAATTGGAACACCCAAAGCGTCGACAACACGACCCAGCTGGCACATCCCCGAGGGCACATCCACGATCGAACCGGTGCGCGTGACCTGATCTGCTTTTTTCACGGTGGTATCCAACCCCAACACCACTATACGGACAAGCTCGGGCTCCAGATTCAACGCTATGCCTTTCACACCGCTAGCAAACTGGACCATTTCACCACATTTCAATTGATGCAACCCAGATACACGTGCAATGCCATCCCCATAGCCCAAGACTAGCCCGTTTGTTTCCACCGTTTGGGTACTCGTTGTGTCCAGTAGGTGCATTCGACTCTCTAATACGCTTGTCAGTTCAGCATAATGGGTTGGTTTGACTCCCATGGAACATTCCGAAGATATATGACCCTTCCCTTTGAGCGATTGGTCCTTCTATGACAATAAATGAAGCTCCGCATGTTCCATCTGAGGGGTCGAGGCCGGAAGTGCGAGTCGAGTCAATGGCTAACGACTATCGCGCAAGGTCGGGAATGACTCGAATCAAGCACGGCATGTCCACAATTCGGCAACTGATAGGGGTGAACTATATAGGGTCAAGTACCGTAGATCTGACCCTTTCTCAACCAAACCGAATAGGGTTCAGTAGCCGAGTTCTAAACCCTTATAGATGAAGTAGACCTTAGGGTGAGGTTCTAAAAGATCTGATCCGAATAGGATCAGGTTCAAAGATCTGACCCTTTCTAAAGTCAAGGGTGAGGTTCTAAAAGATCTGATCCGAATAGGATCAGGTTCAAAGATCTGACCCTTTCTAAAAGGGTCAGGAAGCCTCACTATTCCTATTTCCTATTCTAAGGCTTCATTCTTCTAAGGACTGAATGAACTATTCTAAGTGTGGAACTGGATTCACTATTCTAAGTTCAGTGACTCTCGGGTATCAATCGGGTAGACAGAACCATGAGCATTGTGAACCCATCTCTAAACTCAAGCTCTTGCTGTTATTCCATTCCCGCTCGAAAAAAAGCAAGTAAAGAAGGTGAACAGAAACAGAAAGAAGAAAGAATCAAAAGAAGAATACTTTTGATGTGGGGGGATTGCTTTTCATAGCTATGTTTCGTACCCTTGCGATTCTACTTTCCTTCTTTGATGGAGAGAATGCGTTGGTATAGAATCTAGCAGCAATCCTGACCCTTTAGAAAGGGTCAGATCTTTGAACTCGGCTACTGAACCCTATTCGGTTGAGAAAGGTGCTACTGAATATATATATATCAAGGGTTTAGAACCTTCTGTTAGCTCGATCTGTCTTTTCGGGCTGCTTTCAAGGAGGATCCCTGCTCTTCATGCCTCTCACTCAGTCATTCAGGAAGCAGCACCTTGGGCCCGTTTCACCAAGCCCGATCTCGATGTGGAAAGTGCCTGCGAACGCTGAGCCGTCTGTCTCGCTTGCTACGGCTGCTCCGTAGTTTCGGTATAATATAGGTAGTAGCTTGTTTGCTTGGCCTCAGTTCCCAGGGCCTCCGATTGACCAGCAGAAAGAGAAGTGAGAGAGGACCTTGTAAGCTAGGTCCCTTTAAGCTCTTTCTGAATCAAGTTCCTAGTCTGTTTCCCAAGCTCAAGCTGAAAGCAAAGTCGATAGCCCCATCTCTTTTCCAGCAGCTTAGGCCCTTCCTGTATAGAACCAGGTGAACCGTCTCCTTCCTTTCATTGCGTCAAGCGCCCTCCGGAGGAGTTGCTTCCTACCTTTGCAAGGCCTGGTACTATTTCATTCAATTCATATGATCCTATAGTAATCAAATGACTATTTGCGAAGAAATCCCTACTTGACTGGTGCCGCTTAGCTGACAGTGAAAGCCGGAGTGCCCTCGCCCTAGCTTGCATCACCTATTAGCCTTTCCTAATCGCCTTCCCTTCCCTCCCAACCATCCAATCTCAAAAGTACTCTATAAACAGAGATGCGCTTCCTCGAGTCCGGGTGCGAAAGATTCCGTTTGCCGAAGGACAAGACCTGAAGGAAGAGGTATTACAGGACCACATTCCTTGATCTTTAACTACGGATCAAACTACGCGGGCATCAAGTACTCTTCTAATAATGAGTACTCTAATCTAATAGTCGCCGAATAGATCTTCGCTATCCGGGCCTAACAAGTCGCCTGACTGGGGCCACTAGTCAAAAGTAGTCCTATACGGAACCGCTATCCGCCTTAAGCTCTCAAACAGGCCTCACCAGTCTTACTGAGCCATCTAGGCAACACAACAGTAGTACGATACATCAGCCGCCTCTGACCCCGGTTCCACTGAATATGGGATTGCCACGCCTGGGCATGAAAAGGGACGGAAGCAAGCCTCTCAAAAGAAAGGGGAGAGCAGTACTCTACTCTAATAGTCACGGAGGCAAGATCATGACTCCACTACCCCTAAGAAGTGTCTTCTTCGGCACCCGCTACGTCAGCATCCTATGACTTTATATGCTAAATACCAAGTTGAATCTGGATTGGCTTGGTCTGACATGTAGCGTACTTCTTTATCTGCTGATCTGGTTCGAGTGGTTGATGAAGGGGCGTGGCCCAGCATCCGTAGTTCTATTTGCAAATCGATATCGGTATAATATAGGTAGTAGACTGACCTTCCAACCTTCTCTTTTCCACTTAGGCACCCGGGCCTCCGTTTGATAGTTCTGTTCCGGCACCTCGGTTTGCTTGCCTTGCTCCTCTACACCTAACAGAATGCGGTCTCCTCCGCAGGCACTTAATGAAGTTGAATAGGCATTGCAACAGATACAGTCGACTACTATACTACTGGAACTTTAAGCTAAATGACTACGAATGCTAGTTCCGTCCCCGGACCGTGCCTCACCAGCCCCCCATTCTGTACCGTCTGCCCTCAATTCCAACGGTACTTTTCCTATATAGTGCGGTGAAAGGGGACCAAACAAGCAGCCAACGGATGAGCGCCCTACCTGATCTACGACCACCGTTGCGCGTTAGCCCGGGTACTCTTCCTATATGGACACTATTAGAAGAGTACCGTGGTAGGTAGGTAGGCAGGGAAAGGCCAATAGAAAGCAGTGAACAAGGCAAAGGCACCATATAGAGACCCTTCGTACGATCGATGCCCTCGTCCCAGTCACTACACTACATGAAAGAAGCAACGGGGAATCAAAGATCAAGTATGATTCTTGCTGCTATATTGGACTTCTCGTTTGACAATCCGATCCCTCACACTTGAAAGAGGGCAGGCAAAGAACGATTCATAGCTATTAAGCCTATAACTCCAGCTAGAGCAGCAGGGCAAAAAGTGCCTGCTAAGAGCCACCCCAAAACCAAGAGAGAGACTCTTCCTTTATCTACGATGCTAGTTCCGGTACTTATATATATTGTTATTGATATTCGACTGGGCTAGACACTTCAAGCTGAACTAGACCTAGCTAACGGGGGCGAAGGAACGCTTGTAGGAATGTTGGATGCGGGAAGCAGGCAATCATTCAAGACTACTTGAAAGAAGGGCGTAAAGGCGGGCAGTCTTATCCGCTCGCTTAAGCCGCTAGTTCGTGCTCCTGTTTGAAGGGGTAAGCGGGGAATTCATACTTGAAGTCGAATCGATCTCGAGCTGAAGCTTTCTCCTAACCGGAAAGCAGCAAAGGAATGAAAGAGGGAAAGAGGGTCAGGCACGGAGGTCATATTCAGGTTGTGCCTAGCTGACAAGGTCAATGAAGACTCAAAGACTAGATAAGACTCAAAGACGATGAAGCAGACTCAATGTTAGTGTTGGTCTGATCGTCTGCTCGGCTTAAGGGAAGATCAGATCTTGCAGACTGAAAGACTCGAATCGTAGTAGTTTGCTGCTGGAAAGCCGACTCCGTGTCTGATTATGTAGTTCCGTCGGGCGGCTTGTTCTGGGCCTAGGTTTGCTAGGTGTAGTTCCGGCTGGACCGATCACTTAGAAGAAAAAGATTGAAATGACTGTTCAAAAGGAATTCTTATTGCTTAGCACTTGTGCTAAGGAACTGGTACTTATATATTATATATTGAGGGGTGCCTTTGAGTGTGATAAGGGAGGAAAGCTGGAAAGATAAAGAATAAGCGAAAAAGTACTACTATCGGCCCCACAGATAAGATTTGATTGGAAAGGCCCCGGACTCTAGATATTGAGCTTCGCATACCCCAAAAAACAGGACTTTGAAAACCTATAAAGAAGAGCGAGACCTTGCGCGTACCACTCTCCCACGCAGTTCCCATTAAACAACGGAGAATCTCTCTAATCTCGATTGTTGCATTACTATTAGAGTAGAGTACTCACTATTAGAAGAGTCATGACGTCTTTCATAGTCATTCGATCGCTCGGATTCTTCTCTATTGTTCGTATACTCATTCGCTTGAAAGGATGGATATACGGTTGGTATAATTTGATCCGCAAGCTCCAAAAAGGAAGGAATTATCTCTCCTACGGAAAGGAGAGAGGCGGATTGGAATTCAGAGGGCGGAGAACTATATCAGGAAAGCGCGGAACAGGAGTGGGAATGAGAATGGGAAGAACTGCGTCGAACTTGATCGAATGTGTAGGAAAGGCGGGAGCATGTCACCTCCTCTAAACAAAAAGAGGATGATTTGGCCCACAACCATTCAAAGCCCTATTCAAAACATGCAAGGGCTCTCAATGTATGATGAATTTAACGCAATTATCTTTCTATCGAAATGAAAAATCCCTGACTTTGCACAATTCGACGGTACGGGTCACCCAGTTGTGCATCTCCGGCTTTACGCTGGGGCACTTTGCGGACATGCTACTGATAGCAAGCTCTGCATGCAACGCAACTCTTTCAGCGGAGTCTCAAGGGAGGAGCTTTGCAATGGTTTGCCCGTCTGAATATTCAGCAAATCCGCACCTGGCCGGAATGATCTAGGGCGTTTCTTGAACAATATCGACATAATTGCGAACTAACTGTGGATCGCTGTGTCCTCCTGGGAATGAGCCGTAAGCCCGAGGAATCATTCCGGGAATGCGCTCTCAGATGGAAAGATTATGCAATTCAAGTACATCCACCCGTCAGAATATCCCCAACTGTTCATACAAACTCTCACGGGGGTATACTTTGATAAAATGTGTGCCAGTGTCACCAGCAACTTTTCCCAACTCATCCAACAGGGTCGAGACTGCTGTCAAGAAAGGTCGCATATCAGGCAACTTCATCCAAAGCGGAGGGGAATCATCGTCCTACGCCAAAAAGCCAGTAGCAAAGAAGCCTGAGAAAAAGGAGTCGCAGGTTGCATCCTTCCCACATTGCCGTACAATCAAACGCCTGTTCAGCAAGCTCCAGTACAGCCAGCACAGCCTGTGGCAAACGCTCCTGCACCGCCTGAAATGGCTCGAATCAATCAGCAGAGACAGAATGTCAGAAGGAATCGAGTCTTCACTCCTTTGGCCATTACTATGGCACAAGCTTACAAACATTTGCTAGAAGCGGGAAAGATTGCGCCAGTTCCAGCACTGCCTATTCAAAACCCGCCACCCAGAAATTTCAATCCTGATCAACGGTGTACGTATCATTCCGGACAACCAGGACATTACATTGAATCTTGTTTTGCACTCAAGCTAGGTACTCTTTGAAGTCCATGTCAGGACTTGCTGGATTATCAAAGAGTTGGGAAGGAAGTGGTGACACCACCAGGACAGCCTAATGTGACAACCCCCAGATCACGGAGCGGTGAATGTCCTGTCGGATGACGAGGAAATTCAAGACCCCAGTCCTTTCATTGGACCTCCCGGCACAGTAGTAACGGTCATAGTGGACCAAGATGGAAAGCAAGTCTGGCCCGAGGTCGGAAATCTGGCGAAGCCCTCTTGTGAGGAAATACATGAGACTTCAACCGGTTTGGGAAAGCAACAACAGGGCATTTATGAGCCAGTCGAAGCTCACAGAAATGACTGCCGGTTTGGCATAGGGTATCAACGTAAGCCCTGGGACGAAGACGAATTCCGGAGGTCTCGACCCTTTCACTTATCAATGAACGGATACTTCCGAAAGGAGGGCGCTTCAGAGCCATACTGGGACTTTCCTACCCGGTCAGTGGATGGGGTGATGAGTTTGCAGAAGAAGAAGGATTCCAGCTTCCTGAAGATCTGACTTCTCAAATCCAAAATCTCACCATGGATCCACCCATGCATGATCGGAACAATCTCCACTAGCTCCAGTTCCCGAATCAAGGATATGATTGCCGTCGAAGACAAGCCGGGGCATTATCCCAAGGTTGACAAGCAGACTACACTGGGAATCCTTTCAGCCATACAGTCTTGGTCAGAAGGCACGTTGGCTGACCCCCACATCAAGATCACCAAAATCCGGGACGTTGAGAACTTCACCGCCGATGAACCAACAGTGGCCATGGCAGGGTTCATTCCACAGATGGATCCCCGACGAGCATCTCGCCTACCAAGGCCTCCCCGAGTGATCTACCCACCGGGAAACTTTGTCACATTGCCGGTCCTAGAACAATCAAGGGTTGAGCCAACAGTTGACTTGCCAGTTCGCCCAGCCTTCTGCAGCACTACCAGAAGCATATGCCACCTCTTATCCACCATCGGACCAATTCTTCATCGATCTTTCCAGCTTGTTTGAAGGACAGGTGCTTCAAAGAATGCTGTTAGGGTCACCTCAGGTTACATAGCTACCTTCCAGTACCAATGTGTATAACTTCACCACTGCTTAACCCAAACCCGAAGAAGGGTCCACTCCTGGAAGTATTTTGATGACTCCGTCAAGTGGAATTCCTCTGGGGTCAAGACTCACTCCTTGGGTTTCATGACCATCCTCAACCTCGGAGATAGGGATTCAAAGGTCTTCCCCTCCCTAACCAAAATTCTATATTTGGGAATTGGGAAGCAAGACGCATCCACCTAACTCTTTCGTAGTTGTTTTACCTATAATGGTCTAACCTAGAGAGTACCTTGTCACCGGCCCCTCCGACCCGGCATATTGTAGAGAATCTCTGAATAGAGTACTTCTCAGCAATAGCCATCAGGCCATAGGGGTTATATAAATTCTTGAGAGCCTTAGCAGAGCAGACACAGGACTTAGGTCCACCGACATCCCTCGAACCCGGAAACGCTTTGCGAACTCCCCGGCCCCAGTCTTAGAGATCAACGACTTTTGGGTTGATATAGTGACCCCTAAGTTGGACAAAACGTCAGAATAGACGTGCGCCACCTTCTCATCAGTGATGATGACATCATCGCCTAGAATGGCATAATCATTGAATAAAACACCAGGGTGAACTTGCTCGGCGCAATACCACACCACGACGTGGTGAGATAGAGCGAAGAGAGGCCATGACGAATAGTATCCGAGAGGTTGACCAGCCATGAATGAGACCCATTCTTTTTATTGAATAAAAGGGACCTCAAACATGGTGCTAGCAAGGGCAGTTTCCATAGCCCCAGAAGCAAAACCATCATCGACAGGACTTTATATGCTAGAATACCTATAAAGTCCGGTTATCTCTTGAAGAACTAAGAGGGGCCGTGGCCGACTTTAGATCAAAAGAATCAACCGTCATCTTGCCAACTAGTCTATCCAGAGGCGCTGTTTGATTCAACGTGGAGTGCATAAGCCCCTGACGAGAGGGGCGACTCCAAGTTTGCCCCTTTATAGGCTGGTTCTGAATCCAGTGAAACGGAAGGTCAGACAGGTACTCTTCCTATATAGTGCTCCTAAAGTGAATTCAAGCCGGTACATTCTTCCAAGGCCTGTCACCGTGAAGTCCACTTTCAAGAGTCCCATTTCGTATCCTATAAAAGCTGTCACAATCCTGCTTTGAGTGCTCTACCTGTTTGACCAAACAAATAAAAAAGTGACCATATCGTCTTGTCCGGGAAAGCGGGACAGTCCCCTATTCCATGGTTTTTCCAACCCCAGGATGTGATGAGTCCTACACAAGCTCTCGCGACCTCGCGCCACCATACCACACCACCGCCTGAATGCCGAGTCTTTCCCGGGAAAGAGCGATAAGACACGGTAATCCTTCTCATATTCCCAAATACAGAAGGGAATGTATGAGCTCTGTCTGTGAGCTACCGATGCTAGATTCGGCCCCTCCTATCTATGAATGATGAGAGCAGCCTTTCTTCTTTGTATCACACTCAAAGGGTTTCTAGATCAGATAGAAGAAGGGGCCAGGCTGGGAGAAAGGGGGAGGGAACCACTCCGACTAGTATGCTTCTGTCCAGAAAAGATATACATTCTCCCTCCTGCTAAGAGTCCAATGGATCACTTCCTGCCTCGGCTTCTGAGTCCGAATCCCAATCACTTTCTTTTCTATAGAATTGGCTTTCTCCAAAGCGGCCGCCGTCTCGTCCTCTATTCTTCCGAGTCCAAGTCGTCGTCGAGCTAGGAATCGTAAACGGTTCTGCGAGTCTCCCTTCCGGGCCCCTACACCTTTGGTTCCGCTGTCTAAACCACTACACCAGCTGACATACATATCTTCCAAAGACGACTCGTCCGACTCAACTATTAGAATATAATAGGCCCCATCTGATTCAGAAAGTAGGGTGGTCAAAGCCCTAGTTGGGGAAGGTGGGAATCACTTTCAGTGCCTTGTTGCTGCCGGACGTACGAAATAAGGACCTTAATAGTTGAGCCCACTTCTGTTTTCCTCCTTCCGAAGCGCGAAAGTAGCCTACCCCGTACGCATAAGAGTGGGAGGTTTCATGCAAAAATCATAAAGATGGGCTTCATTCTTCATTGATATAAACAGGCCAACGCCCCTTCCGTTACACTGTCTCCTTTCCAAGGGTCTGTTTGCCAAATCAATGCAATGAAGCCATCCCGAAGAGCTGGGGGATGATCCTCACCCGGAGAAACGTAATTACGAATACAAAGACTGGTACTGATATATATTGAAGGCCGAAAGCCTATCAGCGTCCAATATTGATACGTGTCCCCAGTGATATGATAGTACTAGACCAACGGGGCATTGAGTACAGTGCACGATCATCCCCCTTGCAAAGCAAGGTGACGTTTTTTTTCCTTAGCTCCGCTTCCTCGTCTTCTGAGTCTGCTTTCTCTTCTGAGCAGTCATAGGTCCATAAGCGAAAGGACAAATGGCCGAGTGAACCGAAGCGAACGGAGGGAATGAGTCATAAGCTTCATTGGTAGCCGCCCTTCATGCAGAGGGAAGCGAAGCGAGTCGTTCTAGTCTCTGTCCGCTTGAGCTAAAAGGTCAGAATCACTACGGGTTCAAGAAGTTGTCCTGCGGGGGCGAAAGGTCAGATTCGCTATGTTCTTTATCCTTATCAGTGAAATAGATTGCTTTCAATCAGGCTCTTGGCCCTGCCCTAGCCTCTGATCTTCATTCCGATTCGACACAGAACTATTGTCAGATTTCCACGACTACGGATGAATACTATTCTGATGATTCAAAAGAACAGGCCAACAGCCGGGAAGGATAGGAATCATGTGATGTGCCTTCATCTGGAACTACTGGAATAGGGGTGGTCAACCACCCAGTGAGCCATAACTAACAGACAGGTGGGCAAGCTCTATGCAGAGAGGAAAACAACCTCCAATATATATCAGTACCAGCCTACCAAGGAAGGTCAGGGGGTCTAGACTGAATCCCAACTCCAGGATATCAAGTTATGAACCTACTAGACCTACTAGTTATTGAAGATACCATTCGAGGGTGCCGATGGAAGATCCCAGATCAGATGGTTGTGGATATGGATCTTACAAGGTGTAAGATCTAGGATACAGACCAAGGGTGATTGCATTTGATTCAAGAAGGAGCTACGCTCTTTTAGAACTATTTATTCTATACCTATTTTATGTCATTATGTATTCGGAAGGAGTTGCCCATCCTTCCGGTTCTTCGAATCAACAGGTGGACCCGCTTCCTCTCCCCAGCTACATCTCCCTATCGGTCGAATGGTCTCGTCAGCCTAAGCTACTTCCAATCACTTATGGTCGGCTTTCTCCTTCGGAGTCAAAGCCGAGTGCACATGTGTGTTCTTCCACGTGTGAGTCCATCTGCTCGCCCACCCACTTTAGCCTTAAACTCAACTTTGGCTTCAGCTTCAACCTTGGCACCTGGTTGAACGTAGGTTGACCTGGATCACCCGCATTTAGTAGTGTCATTGGCGCGGAAGGAGATAGAGAGATCACACCGCTTAAGCAAACTGGAGCAGCCGTCATCAATGAAATGACACTATTAGAAGAGTACTGAAAGTTGAGTGAGATATTTGAACATAGAATGTGAAGTATATAACAAAGTGGAGAGCTTGAGATCACCCAATGCGGGATGAAAATGTCTATGCATAGAATAAGTGGACGTCCCTCTTCGGGGGACGGAAATGCACTAAAAAAAAGAAACCTTGGCCAATAACCATTAGAAGCATTCAGAATCGAGGATGAGTCCAAACGCTAGCCGTTAAGCTTTATCAGAGAAATAATATAGACGAGCTGGTACTGATATATATTGAGAGATACAGAGAGAAAGCGCAATGGGGAGTGGCTAGAATCAAAAAAGAAGCCGAAGGAAGTGATATTCATACAATATTATTCAATAACAACAATGCTAATTCGGTTGACGTGGAACTCTTCATAGCAGGAGGGGAAGAAGATTAGGTCACAAAGTGGAAATATTTCGGCAAAGTGCGCAAGAACTACGAAATGGCTTGATCCCCGAAAAAGGGTACGTAGGAAGCTTGGGGCAGCCAAGTTCCCGTGCTTATAGAAGAGAAGGTAAGGTCCTATTAGGGTAGAGTACTGACTTTCCCCTCCTTCCGCTACTTTTCATTGAGTTGAACCCTTCTAATACTAATAGTAAATAGTAATAGAATCAACCGCTAGCACTTCTTTCTAAGCTAAGAAGATTCTATTACTATTGACTATTAGAATAGAATAGAATAGAAGATGGGAAAAAGCCAAAGAGGAAGACGGATAAGAAGGAAGAAGTTAGAATCGGGGGAGGTTCTAAACCCTTATATATCAGTATCTGCTACTGATATCTAAGGGTTCTAAAGGGTTAGGGGATGGGCAGGTTCTTTTTGTGATTGGACGGACGGACTATTTGGTAATTCGAGACTGGTTCTCTCTTTCCTGTAGTCCTGCCCGGTGAAAAAGCCTCCACTGAAGAGGACCGGTAGTCTCCATAGGGAATCAGGTTCGACCCTTGATCTCTTCCTAATAGTTGGTGAGGGGAATCCTCAAATTCAAAGAGAAAAAGGACTCACCAGGTAAGAAGAAAGAAGTGAACCGGAAAAAGGAACTGAATATAACAATAAGAAGCAAGACCGAGAGATATGACCAAAAAGGACTTGTCGCGAGCTGGACTCTCGGGTATTCATCTATAAAGGTCCTGGGATCAAAAGGCATATCCAGTGAACTACCTTTCATTCTGATCGCGACTTTCAAAAAGAAAGAAGAGAAAGAACTGGGAGTTGGCGCCTACATAAGTGGTTGCTTGCTTACCAAGCCATCCTGGCAAGCTCCTCCAGTTCGATTAGTCAGATTCACGAACGAGATATGGAACAAGATCATAACAACGAATAGGAATGAAACGGCTATAGCTCTTATATGAACTACTGGGAAGATCATAGCGAAGAAGTCGAGACCTAACAAAAGAAGTCAACCTGAACTATCGCGAAAGACTAGGAGATGTTCCATATATATTCAGTTTTTTTCTAAAAATCACTCACAGCTGTCTACTCTAATCTAATTCTAATAGTAGTGGACATAATCCGGCGATATGGAACACTTTGCCGCGTTCCATTCTCCCGAATCTCTTTGAGATGGTTCAGATAATATGAGTGTGAAGCTGCTTCTTCAGAAATCATGTTGACGTGTGCCGCTGTGATCGTGGTATAGGTCCCACTTTGTGAAAGAATCGATAGCTACTAAGATGTATTCATGTCCAATTGGCCGCCTTCGGTTTAACACCTTCCTATGATATCTAAGCAATATACTGCAAAGGGCCATGGTGTGGTTTGGTTATGAAGCTCCACCTTTCCTCATCAATACAGCAAGGGATCAAATTCGCATGCACTTGGCACTTGTGGCATCTCTGAAGAAAATGGATGCAATCCCTCCGGTCGTGAAAACATCTTGGAAGGGGAGATCTTCCACCTGCTCTTAGAACTGACAAAGCACGGCACATACTGGAATTCTTTGTCTTCTGGGTCACCGCGATTGATATCCATTTCATTGACTAACTAGTACTAGTACATTACATGCACCACTTTCAAAACCTTGGTATATTCAAATGACCAACTAGAGAAAGGAAGGGCAGCAGCTCTCCAGCCCCACTTGAGTCCCTATCCCTTCCCGATGTCGCTTCCTTTGATTTGAATGAATGAGGAACGAAGGCGCATGCAAGAGACAAGTACTCTTCTAATAGTGTCCCCTATTTGGGCATGAGCCCTAGTACATTGACCTCTCGCAGACCTGAAACTCCAGTTTTTGGCTTCAGTACTCTTCTAATAGTGGGTATACTGCTTTTCAGGTTCATAGAAACGAACAAAGCCGTATAGATTCTCAATAAGGGAGGAACTCGACCTCTTCCTTGGAAGACCTTGTACTGCTAAAGAAAAAGGGCTATGGAGATGAATGCCCGTACCGTAGATCGAGGCTGAGCTGGTGGCCAATGAGATTTGCTAACCAAGCTTGTGAAAGGGAGGAAAAAGCACCAGCCGGCGCTGGGAGTCGATTTCCTCTTCCTTCCGGAAGGGGAGAACGAAGGGGAAGGGAAAGATTCCTGGTTGTACAGTGGGACCCCGTTCTCGACCAATTGATTAGCCAGACCTCTTTCGTCACCCAACAACTTTCATTCCCGTTGAAGCATCCCCATTTTCGTCTTAGGCGAACCTCATTTGCATTTGACCACTATGATCTTTCACGACTTGACCTCTTTAAGAAACCATTTCTTTTCAATGGAACCTGTGAGACCTATTTGCTTCTTTTACGACTTATTCAACCCGCTCAACCTCCGTGTTCAGCAATCAGAACCGTCTCGTCAATGATAGCACTCCCTATCCTTCATGACCTCCAACCAGATTTCTATTTATCTTCCCCCTAGATCTCGATTTCTAGGGTTTGAACCAGTCGGATTACGAGGTTGGTTGGGGCTTTAGAAAGCAAGTTGAATTCATACTCCGCAATTACAAGTAGTTTGACCGCCGTGGAAAACATATATATGTTAAAAGAGTATGATGGGCCCAACCCTTAAGCATCACAGGGCCACACTATTAGAAGAGTACTGAAGACCTTGAACTTCCCGTTGATGAGTCTATTGGTGATTTGACGGAAGAATCTCTCAGTGACTGCTTTTTGGCAAAGACCATATAGAGATGATACCTGTGGTGGCTGCTCATGAAGATGAGACAAAGCTTGCTGTCAATATCAGAAATGACCTCTTTGAGATGTGAGGTGCCGGAGTCACCTTGTCTGATAAGGATATTGATTTGGATAGGCCGAGAGAAAGGAAGGTGGTAGGGTAGGAACCAAACCCTTATAGACTATGTAGCAAAGTGGTGGCGAGAGTAGCGCTGCAAAGGAGAAGAAGCGCGCTGCATGAGTTCCTCCAGTGATTGATTGATGTACCGAAGCCGCCCTCTAGCTCTCGCATCTCTTTAGTTTAGTCATCTTGGCCGCTTTGGACCTCAACTCTTCTGATATATTCTGACACCCGGATGCCTGCTCAGCAGAGAGCCTTCCCGCATCAGCCAACAGAGACTCCGCCTCTGGAGCCAGCATCCTGTCATGGAGCACCTTTATAGAGTCCACCACCAGTTGTACTAGGCGATCACTCAGCTCTTTGTCGGCAGCCTTCATATGAAAATCCTCGTGCTTCGCGAGAGCCATAACGGTCGTGGTAAGCTCCGCCGGAACTACCACCCTCTCTGCAATTTCGGCCTTGAGTTATATGCTATTTACTTCCTCGAACCTAGCGCTCTGGTTTTCCTCTAATTCAGTTTGAGAGCTGCCGCCCGTAGAAGAAGTCTCAGCGTCCGTTTTGGAAGGTGTACCAACTCTGCTGACGGATTCAAGCAAGCGGGCAGGAAAAACAACATGATCCGGCGCGGTAGCCAGGTATTCTTATAATATAAGGGTCAGGTGCCTGTAAGTCGGATGTCACCTGCTGATATGACTCTCCTAGAAGAGAAGACTGCCTTTTTTTTATGAGATATACTGCTAAGGCTTCAGTCCATAGATATTTTTCAATATATATCAGTACCAGGCTGATCATAGAGAGTCCAGACTCAGTAATGTGCCTATGTTTGCCTTCGGCAATCCCATTCTGCTCTGGCCAAGCATGACAACTGATGGGAAATGCCAGCTTGCTGTAGATAATCAGAAAATGCTTTTGATGCTTTGGAAGTTCATTCAAATTAGCAGTGGATAGCCTGGTTCCTATAGGGCATGAATTGACTAACAGATAGCATTATTGACTTTTGGAAAACGAAAAAGATTCGGAAGAAATTTCGTTATCTTACAGGGAAGAAGAAGGGGAAGGAACTCGACTCGACTGATATAAGAATCCTTCGTCCTTTAGAATTACGCGGATTTGAAAGAATGAGCTCATCAAGACAGAGCAATCAATGGCCGATCTACTACCTATATTATACCGATGCTGCTAGCTTTCCCATAAATAAGGGAAAGAAGGAAGCTTTAGAGGCTTTAGGGCTGAGTCATCTTTCTTCGAGATCTTGATGTGGGAGAGGACCGGTATAATCTAGATAGACTATATAGAAGAGTACCTGGCTATAATATACCGAAGGTTTGGTCCTTATTAAGGAGCGGATGGAAGAATACAGTCATCGGGCAAGACATAGAAGTCTATTGAAATCACTTCAGAAAGACTCTCCACTGTATTCTTCCATCCAGGACCGGAAGTCACTTCTTTCTTTCCCTTTTTCAGTCCTTGAAGCCCTTGCGAAAAAGCAGTTCCTTCCTTCGGTTCAGGTCTTTCCGAACCAAGGACTTCATTCTCAGTACTCTTCTAATAGTGTTGTGCTCACGACTACTAAAAGGAAAGTCACTCCAGAGTGGTTCGAATCCACGTCGTGGGAACCTTCCAAGCACTTTTTTCTTCCGCATCTATAAGGGTTTAGAACTCGGCTACTGAACCCTATTCGGTTTGGTTGAGAAAGGTGCTACTGATATATTATATCAAGGGTTTAGAACTCGGCTACTGAACCCTATTCGGTTTGGTTGAGAAAGGGTCAGATCTTTTAGAACCTCACCGCTAGGCGAGATCTTTGAGTCTTGCTAGGCTACTCTTCACTGAATAAGGAATTGATAGAGTCGGTCAAAAACTACAGCTTCAAAACCTCTAGGTCCCATTAGACTGATCCTGACCCCCGCCCTTATGAGACTATGGAAAGAGGATATGAAGATGCGAGACCAGGAGGTTTTTATGAAACGGAAGGACTTGAACTGATACCGTGAGAGGAACCGCCGATGTCCAACCAGGCGAACGGGAGCGATAGCCCGAGCCCACCTGCCGCCCCTGACCAACTATCCTACTATAATATAATATATGACATGATAGTGTTCCAGTTTCAAGACACCAGTGCAGCTATTGGCATCGACTTTTCCCATCGCACCGAAGGACTATCGGACGGGAGTAGATGAGATACGCTTGCTTTCGCCGTATTGACATGGGGGTTTGATCGACCGGTTTGTTTGACTCGGTGACCCCTTGCCCGAACTAGATCGTGTGGACCTGATCCCTTCGGCCATGAAGCATCATGCTGGTATTTAGCATATAAAGTCCACCGCTTTGACCATCTCGTGATATTGGCCCTATGGTTTTCCGAATGCCTATGAGTCCTCTTGCCCCAGCGACAACTCACCCATGAGTACAGCTACTCAATTGATTCTGTCCTCCCTCACCGCTGCTAGGCATCCACTCTCTATTATATCATTTCTGACTCGAGTGCAACCGCCCGGAAGGCACGCACCCGTTCGTCATGCATCAAAGCGGCGGACAAGGTCATTAGGAAACCTCGCGCGTATAGCCGCGATGGGAAGCCGGAGGAAGGGTCAATTGCCATGGGGCTGATACCTTGCTCCAGTACTATATTATATAGACAGAGTACCCGACTATACTCTAATAGTATTGGTCAGGGTGGATGAAATGGCCATGGGACTCGAAGAAGGTCAGCCAGCGCCACCTGTTCTCTCTTTGTACTGCTATGACACGTTCCTTCCTTTTCCCTATAGGCTTAGCCACTACTCGGAATACAGGTGTTTCTGACCTCACTGCATTGAGCCAAGTTGAAATGATATCAAACACAACCCACGGGACGAGTGAGGGTTGTGAGGTGTTCCAGAATGCCTGGTGAAACGGCTGCGTATTCCTTCAACTCATGGTCGAGTGCAATGCAACCACCACTACCCGTGAGGCGATGGGGCAAGGTTTTCGGGCTGGCAAGAGTGTGGAGTTCGGAGTGGTGCTACTATCATAACCAAAGGCAACCCAGCACGCTATCGCCACTCGGCCAATCGAGTCAACAGGACACCCTTGGGGGAAGGAGGAGATCCCCACTGACATTTGAAAGCAGGGAATATACCCATCATCAGGTTTTGCCCAACCGCTGCTTCTTCATCGACATATCGTACCATCTCTGACCCATGCCGTTGCCTTTTGCCTTGGCCTTGAGTTGGACACTGGCAATATCGACCTTGTTGGTATTGGAAGCTCAACCCCCAGCTATATGCGATTCGTCAGTACTCTTCTAATAGTGAGTACTCTACTCTAATAGTCCTGACCGATCAAAGAGATGGCCAACGAAACGGAAGGCAGCCACTCGGGTCGATATCATATAGGTAGTAGGCCTTTGGGGTGATTCAGTATCAACAGAGTGACCGCTCGACTTGATGCCATCCATTCCACTCGGGACATGGCCATATCCATTCAACACGACACCCATTGCCAAGCAGTTCCTTCGGCGGTGTACGATTTGAGTACGATGATCCCAGCGGGTGAGACCTTCGGTTCATGGCTAGAAACCCATCACCCCATGCGGAACGCTAGGTCGATCTGTAGTGGGCGGTGCGAAGATTGGGGTAGGCGGAGAACCGATTGACCGTATGGATAGTTCATCAGAAGGCACCAATGGACTGTCAGGATCCCTGGTACTGATATATATTGAGCGAGCTTGCCGTTTCACCTCCTTCAGTTCCTGACCCTTTAGAAACCGAATAGGGTTCAGTAGCCGAGAGAGAGATTGCTTTTTAGTGGGATCCAATGCTTCAAAGAAATCTCACTCCTCACTGATAGGGATAAGGAACTGGCGGCAGGGATGGATAGGTTCCTCTATTTTCGCTCCCGGGGCCTTCGGAGCCCACTTGTGCCTTATTAGATGAATACGAAGATCTATATTTGGCCAATTGATCTAATGCCTCCGCTTAGAAGCAATTCCTTTCTTCCGATTCCGATCCAATGCCTGAACCTCCGGAGCAACTAGTCATTATGCCTCAAGCCCATCAAAGCGATTCTCCTTACGGACCCTGCTAAGCCAAAAAGGGAAGAACCTCACTCTGGTCTCTCTACTCCATATCCAAGTCCATCATTCGAATCCCCATCTCCTGCTCCTGGGGTGACTATATAGACAGAGTACCTGACTCTACTCTAATAGTCCTGAAGGCACTCTCAATATATATCAGTACCAGTGTTCCAACCCGATGCAATGCAATCTCTGGAATGGGAGCAAATGACCTTCCTCGAAGGAGTTGCTATTGGGTCAGGTGTTCCAGGTAGATGCCTTGGAGGGAGGAGAGAAAGACATTGGATCGAGAGTACGGTCATCTCCCGCTCCGGAGTCATCTGGTTGTTCTGAGCTTGGTTCGGAATCAACGTCAGTATCATATAGGTAGTAGCCTGGCGATCCCGGTGAGTTGGTTGAGTCAGGTTCGGCTAGAGGGTTTGAAAGCTTTGAACGGGCTCAGCAGAAGCTTATCGGTTTGAGTCAGCATTGGCTGAAGGCACAGGGTCCGAAGGAGAGCCAGTACTCTACTCTACGGTACTCTTATATATAGTGATAGACAGAATACCTGACCTGAGATCGTTGGTTCTTAGCCACTAGGTTCGTAATCAAAAGATTGAAATGGAGATGGAGGGAGGCCAGGTACTCTGTCTATATAGTCATTAGTCGGGTAGTTGCTGCCGGAGAAAGGAGGTGACCTGGGACTGGAAGTGAAGCAATTGGCCAGGTATTTACGGGCCTCTTGGGTACAGGTTGAAGGAAAGCTGATGGTTCTGCACCTACATTCGTGGGTTCAGGCTGCCTATTAGATACGTCATAACAAGTGGGTCTCCCAGCTTTCAAAGGATAGCTTTGGACAGGTACTCTGTCTATATAGTCATTGGGAATGGTGATGCCGGAAGATATGGAATTGGAAAAGTGGGCTCACCAGCAGAGGAAAGGGCAGGAGTGGACCAAGAGCCTCAGTATTCTACTCTAATAGCAAGTAAGCAAGCAAGAGACTTTATATCCTGAGGAACTCGTATCATCATGGGACAACTTGAGATACAAAGAGAACCGCAGCTACAAACTTTGATACCTTGGCAGGAAATAGTCTACGGAACTACTGGATGGGCTATGGTTTCTTGTTTCGCTGCTGTATCTTCGTTCTGCTTCTGGAGCTTCCGCTAACTAATATTTGTTGCCTAACTAGAGTTCTTCTTCGGACCATACCTACTTATCGGGCCCACGGGAGCTCATGATGATAATATGGTAACACCAAGAGCTAAAGAAGAGAAAGAACTAAAACCGGAGATACACGAATACGAAAAGAATATATCGGGAACCATGATACTAAGAGCTACGGACTATGTAGAATCACCAGAAGTATAGCCTTGGATCTCCCTTAATGTCCTACGCCTATGATATGCTCTTACTAGACCTGCTGCTTACTCCGGATCCTTCTGCTGGTCTTTCTTTCTCTTCTTACTTGGTAGCTACTCCATGGAACATGGCAACCATGGTGCTACTACTAACTATACGAAAAGAATAAAGGAAGAGATTCGGAGAAAAGTCAAAGAAGATGGAACTGACGAACCAGTGGAAACTACTAAAAGAAGCTCAAATGAAGCTAATTGGGGTTAAGAAGGGTGTAGGTGTGGTGTTGATGTATTGTTTATTGGTTCTCCCATATGGTCTTACCATAGTTCTGCTATTAGTTACATTCGGAGTCACACTGCGTTACGGATCGGGCATCGGCAACAATAGATGAATATTCATAATACCCTCCAACAACGATACCATTGGCATTAGTGCACTTTTTCTTCTTACCGGATCCGCATAGTTTTCTGCTTCTTTTCCTTGTTTTCATATGAATTCCATTCGGTACTATACCGATACTAGCTACTACTCCAATGAGTTCTTTTCTTCTAATAGTGCTCTAGTATAGGTTCATACCATTGGTATTCACTGGTTACCAGTTTTGGAGGAATCTGAACCATTAGTTGGCCGAATGGGTTAGGCTGTCTTGGTGTATTAGTTCTAGCAACGGAGGAGGATCCGGAGTAAGCTTTGGAGCCGAATATTCATATCAATCAACAAACCGAGCAACTTCCGTAGAGAATATTATTACGTATTCCCATCGAGCTAACACCCTTAGCCCAACCAATTACATTGGTATAGTATATCCAGTCCTAGATAGATCGGATGAGTTGTAGCTACTCCGGGGTTGAGGGGCAATCCTATTCCAACCGTAAGCATCATTCTTTATCTTCTCCCGGCATCAATTGTTTTATTCTATTATACTGTATTCCAACCATGGAATAAACCATGGTACCGATGACTGGTAAGCTACTTCCATTTGATTGAATTTGTTAAGACCCAGGCAATTCTATTGTGGTGCAACCAGGCAATTCTATTGTGGTGCAACCAGGTGCACAAAGCTATGAATAATTGACCTACGCATCATGAGATACGATCGAAAAGTAACTAGGCCTGAATGAAGGGTTTGAAAGGAGGTCTTTTCACCTCTTGGAGATCCCGCTTGAGCCTTATGAGAAAAATTCCGTACTTCGTGATGTGAGACCGCCGGGCAAATACCTAGGGATAAATCAAGTGAGGAATCCGGTGCTCATTATTCTAACTTTCCTGAGGAACTCGTATCTGTCTTGCCTTTCTTCTTAGAATATATCTCGTGAGGAATAGCTTTAGCTCTTATTCGCCTATACCGGAGATCTTTACTTTGACTTTATCTCTCGGTCGTATTACTTTGATTCTTCTTCCGTAAATGCATGGAACATGGTAATGGTTGGAAACCATGGCAGAAACCATGCATGGTATTCAGCTAATCAACTCATATAGTCAAATAAAGAAAAGAGATACCGGTAAAAGAAGATATTTGGTTAGATGCGCAGGGACGCAGGTGCTAAACTTGTACTTCAGATCCTATAAGAGGAGGCGCTTTTAGCGACGATTCCAGAGCGGAGCGCCTTCCCCAAATAGCTAGGGCTGGAGTGTTCTTGCGGGTGCGGAGGAGTCCGCCTTGTAACGCCCCCTTTTGGACACGCTATTCAGTACTACACCATGATCTCCTCTTATTCTTTATTTGGTAGTTTAGGGACCTAAGCGATCCCATATTATGTAGCTGCTGTAGTTGGTATAGCTAGTTTCTTACCGATGTCCTGAATTATCTATCTTGTGTCAAGCCGGGTTCCAGGAGGTGGGTTCGGAATCCTCTAGTAACTGGGAATATAACGCTCCTACTAGTGTAGAATTACGCATAGAATACTTTCAACTGATGATTCATCATAGCATATGTGCTACCATAGTCATACCCGTAAAAAGGTCATCTTCAGCAGTTAATGAGCGCAAGCACGATAGAATATTATGACCGGCCGGGGTGGTAAACTATGATTCGGGACTGAACGATCATAACCGGTGGGACCTGCGCCAAGGGACAAGAAGAAGATCAGACCGCTAGGCAGCAAGAAGAGATACTAAGGATTACTACCAAGGACTGCGGTGCGGCTACAACTTCATCATATACCGGTGCTCGAAACTATCCTCTTCCCATGACTACCTATTTTATTAGTCCTATATGGATCGTTCTGCTTTTAGCTTCTTATTGCTTTTTATTACTTAGTTCTCACCGTATGGACCATGTCCATGGACACATATGGTAAAACGAAAGACTAGCGGAAGAGAAAGAACAACGAAAGCAAGCATAGCGAACCAGATCTAAAGCCGGAGGACTCACAGCAAGACCTTGACCCAGTGGACCTTGTTTACCGCCTATGATTATGTTTCTTCCGGGCCCTCATGATGATCTATAGACTCGCCTGCTCCATGATCCAAGGTTTAGTTTACTGCGCCTCTGCGTTTCGTTCCGTTTTGGGTTTTGAGCTGGTGGAGTATTGTCCGGTTGCATGGTGCGTTAGTTAAACGGCATAGCCGGTTCCCTCGCAAGCTCGCCTGGTGTTGAATATTAGCTGGTATCGGATCCAAGGCGCAAAGAGCGGTAGCTATTTTTCTTTGTTTTCGTATATAGCGGGCATTATGCATATTCGGCCGAATGCATGGTTATGCTTTATGAATATTCCAAGAAGAAGGAAACAAAACCTAGGCAACGCGTACCGCCAAACTCCACCCTCCCGAATGATATTTATAGCGCTCCATAGGTTGTCTCTCTGGGTAGGAATGAGCTCGCGGGCCTATCAGAATAGCTCAGATGAAGAATAAACCATCAATAGTTAACGATACCGGAGCTGCTATATTTCCATCTTCTCTCCCAGTCCTAGCCCTGATGATGTTCTGTTGTTACTGTTACGCCTGTTGGTGCCAAGCTCACGGACTTCCTACTACGCCTCTGGTGTGACCCACTATTGATGTAGGCTTTTCCTTAAATCTTCCGATAGAATGCGTAAAGAGAAGAAAAAAGAAGAAAAGGGAAACAACTAGCAGCAAAGGAGCCCAACCCAACTCATCCCAACTCTACCCCTGGCCTTCACCTCACCCATAATTACCGAGTCCACTGGCGTTCCACTAAAGAAAGCTCTTCTTACTTCCTTCTGGTTCTGTCCTTTCTTTGGATGAGCCACTGCTTTTTATGACTCTTAATATGCTTTGGTTGCTACAAGAGGCTATGCCGACACTCCGGCATTCTAATACCTGCAGAGGTGGAACACCAGCTGCGCTGCCTAACCATCTTATAGTAGTTTTCTTACGGAGATATACATCAATACCCAGAGAGCTATAGAAGGCGTAACAACGCAGATCGTAATGAACTAGGGATCGAACTATGGGTAAGGAGCATAATAAAGCGCCCGAAATCAGAGCAAACTACTCTCAATTGGGTGTTGTAACTGCAACTATGTATGACCCAAGGTATATCGCTAGAACATCATATTCCGTAAATCCAGTCCGTATGGTAAGCTTTAGCTAACCAGTACTAAGAATGCATGGTAACCACCAGACATAGTAAGTCTTCTAATAAGATTCGCCGGTGCCAGATGTAGTGGTTTCCAACCAAGTAATACTCTTAGGACATAAACTAGCGTAAAAGAATCAGTAAGAGATCCGTAGCTAAGGAAAAGTAAATAAAATACAGAAGTCGTTCCACTAAGGATCCAGATGCACGGTACTAGAGTTGATTATGGTTCTTTCTTCTTGGCTATGATTCCAGGGATGGTCTTAGCAGTCCCATGGTAATGGTCAAATACCCAAGAGTCTACCGAGAAGAAAAGTGAAGGCTATTATATAGCGGGATCTAAATCAAGAGCTACCGGGCTCGTAGAGACTATATGGTTCAGATTCACCAGTAGGAGTAATAAAATCCGGTCATCCGGAGCATAAGCAACGTGTAGAAGATCCACGGTCAGTCCCAACCATAGCTGGATTCGATGCAATTTATGTACCAGGTGTCAAGCCGGCTAACCCATTATTAGCTACTTCTATAGCATCTTAATCTGCAGGGAGCCTTCCCCATAGAGCTTCCTATTCCGGATAAACTCCGTAGGTCTCGTTAGCATCGGCGCTTGAAATCTACTTTTATTTGATGATCCACCTAGGGAGGAATCTGAGCTTTCCGTCCATTAGTTCGCTTCTTATAGCTCTTGGTTTCCCATCTAGTCTCGGTATAGTATCTACTCCGCGGAGTATTAGCTCTAGTAGTATCATTCGTACAACCCTGGTGAACAACCAAAACAGTCATAGCTACTGAGATAGAATAATCAGAAGAGTCGATCCTGTAGCTAGAGTCATTGGGCTGGTAGAGCTGCATGAGATGCAATTTATGTTTAAACCCATAGCTATGGGTAAGTCTTTGGTGTAGCCTTCGGCGGCCTATGGCGATTCACTCCCCGGCACAGGCCAAAAGCGGCCCCGTAAGCTATGCCCAACCATTTCCATTACTAGCTGACCCTATATAGGCTATTCCATAGGAATTTAGCGGCATGAGAAGCACAGAGTATCATCTGGAGCATACGCAGACCCAGGAGAAGCCGAACCTGTTGGACCAATCTTCGAAGCCATCAGCGACTTCTTCTTATTTTCTTCTTGGCCGGATCTTCGGTTTCGCTTTATCCATGGCGCAAAATGACTAATCTTTCTTTGAATATTCCTTCGGGCCGAGAAGCATATTCAGTCGAAACGAGATCATAAGCTAGAGCAACTGGGTCTGGAGCCAGGTCATAAAGCTAGACTTCCGGTTAGCCGCTTTCAGCTACAACCAAAGGTGCTTCGAGCGAACACCAACACCCATAAAAGCGGAGTAGCATCACCTATAGCAGTAAATTGGCAGGGTCCGTAAGCAGCTGTATAATCGTAACTGGTCGCTGCACCCCTTCTTGTTGTTGCGCAGGTTCTGTTGTTTCCTTAACCCCGTGCCTGCATGCAGGGCCAATACCAATCCTTACCTTTCGAGTTCTAGAGCTCCCATATCTTATTCCAACCTTTCGATCATGAATGCTGCTATGACCTTTTTTATCATAGTAAGTAGGGATGGTATATGCGGCTTTAATAGTAATAGTACTAAATCGAATTCGAACTTTTTGGTATTTTCCGTTTCTTCGGATGATATGATGGGTCAATCATTTGCTTCATTGGTTCCAACGGTGGCAGCTGCGGAATCTGCTATTGGGTTAGCCATTTTCGTTATTACTTTCCGAGTCCGAGGGACTATTGCTGTAGAATTTCTTAATAGAATTCAAGGTTAACCTAGAAAGTGACCAAAATACGAAGTAACTTGGATCTGCAACAATAGGCTAATTAGAATGCTAGGAGTTTTTCATGTTTTGTTGAGATTCTATGGTACGATCGACCTATAGGGGATGGGCCATGGACTCAACCATGGCACTATTCACCAACGCAGAGTGGGGGGGTTGTTTTCCCACGAGATCCAGCAAGCCCCTTTTGTTTACTACGGTGAATATAGCTGGACTAGTATCTCCAAGCGGTGCCTCTTCGTACGTACTATTTGCTACCATCTCCTTCTCCCTGGGTTTATAGTGGAACTGCTGTAAGCACTGTTTCATGCATGTCCTTCTTAGGGTCTTCGCGGTAAGCAATGCCGAAAGAGATTCAAGCTATGGGTGGAGGATACAAGAGTATCCGACAATGGATCTGGATGAGCTCAGGATCCCCTTAGTGTTTGGGACCAGAAGTCTGGGCGAACCATTTCCGTTATACGCGATGTGGCGAAAAAGACTTCTGAAATCGATCTACGTTGCCTGCATTAAGATTTAAAACCTGTCGTCTACTTCTAGGAAATGTTCAGAACAGAGAACTTACAATAATACAACGCCGCATTCTCCGAAGTCATCTTTTCTTTTAGCTTCCTTCACCGAATCGGATAGCTAGAGGGGAATCTCCGGATGCCCGAAGCTATTGCATTGTTTGCCTCAATGATGGCCTTTTTGATCTCATTCGTATTCATGTAGTTAACGAGAAGAAATAATCAACGTAAGTAACTCAGTGCTCCATACGGGTTCGAGTCGATGCCATCAGGTGTTCTGTTGTTCAGGAATTCCGGTTCGATAGCGAGGGGGACCGTACACAGACAGAGCGGAAGACGTAGAACAAAGGGTACCTGTCCGAATGGTGGTCTCTGTCAATCCAAAGCAGAGAGCACTTATTGGTCCCTTACGCGAGACCGTACCCGTTTTTCTAGGCCTGTTCGGATCCCGCTTCAGATCCAGTTGGTGAGCCGCGTGATGGGAAACCCTCCCGCACGGTTCGGAGAGCACTGAATTAGAATGAGAGGTGAACCTTGCATGCAACGCTCGATTCGCAGATTGGTCCGACTCGTAATTCACTTCTGACCCCGTGTTCGATAGCCCGACCGTAGTGATGTTAATTGTGGGAAATGACGGGCGCAACAGTAGCAGCAATCTTGCTGAGAAATAGCGTCTTCTAATAGGGTTAACCTACGGCTTTAGGGTTGGGGTTCAGATACTTGGTCCCACCCTAGTACCAACCCATACTTACTGCTGAGGTGTTCAGAAACTACGCGTTACTCCGGGTATGATGGTAAATATCACCTTATGCGGTCGTTCCTCCCTTTATCATACCTTCGCTTCATAACGTTCTGGATCGACCAACCCAGACCGCCCGTGGTTCCTCCCCCACGGTGATATAACGGAGGACTACGCGTGTTCGAAGCACCCCACATCTTGGTATCGTGTGGAATCAGCAACCGACGACATAAGCACAGATTGGAGACCCAAGTGGTCAGTGTTGTCTTAGACAATACACCTACACCACCCTACATTTGAAGTGTACTCGGCTTCGATGAAGTCTCCCCCGCCCGTGGGTTTTAGTATTAGAGAGACCGAGGATCCTCGGCTCCAATTTGGGATTTCTTGTGGGATGTCGGAGCTGCCAAAGAAAAGCTTTGGCTTCCGGGCTTACGCTTTCAAGTTCATCCCGTTTTACAACAGCTTTATATTTACTAGTACAGACGGTGGAGCGTTAGCTCATTTCATTTCCTATGATTGGGGTGGAAGGAACGGGTTTCTTTATCCTCCCCTTCGCCCGTAGGCTTCATGGGGGGTTTGGAGAGGGGCGGGGAGGTGTCCCCTTTGTCGGGGCAAGTGGTTCGGGTTTATCTTTCCCAATACTGACCTGGGGGGTATGCATCTCATGCGTACGTACCCGAGAGGGGAAGGGTGGGGTCCCGAGAGGGCTCTCGGGTATGATGGGCCCAGGCCGAAGGCCAGTTATACGTCTATCTATTCCGTAAGTACGCGTATCTATTACTAGTAGTACGTTTCCTTGGATCTCCATTTTATTTAAGTTCGAATGCAGGGGCATTCTTATCATTTGGTAGATCCAAGTCCATGGCCTATTTCGGGTTCACTCGGAGCTTTGGCAGCCACCGTAGGAGGTGTGATGTACATGCACCCATTGAAAGGGGGTGCAACACTTCTCAGTTTGGGCCTCATATTTATCCTATACACCATGTTCGTATGGTGGCGCGATGTTCTACGTGAATCTACGTTGGAAGGACATCATACCAAAGTAGTACAATTAGGACTTCGATATGGTTTTATTCTGTTTATCGTATCGGCTACAACTTTCTCTTTATATTCTCGGAGTTCGTTTCCGACATCTGCAAGTTTACTATTTTCGGGATTTCAATTGGTACCTTTACTTGTGGATCGGGTGGCACCGTGGGCTGCCGCTTATTTCATTCCAACTGGTGAATCTTGTGACACCATAGCCATTAACAACATAGACAGCAAGACCTTAGGAGCATCTCCGTCCAATCTCTATCGCCTTTTGTTGGTTGACATCTGGTAGCTTCTCCAGTTACCATGTTTGCTAGTATTGGCGTTATTTCAATCAGTAGGGATTCATGAATGGGAAACAACACCCAATATGGCCACATGAGATGAAGGAACGTGTAAAATCGTGATTACGTGAATCTTGAACTATATCATAAACTCCACACCAATCACGAGTTTTTCTCCATTCCTCTCGTATATCGTCGTAACGCCCTTAATGCTAGGTTTTGAAAAACACTTTTCATGTCATTCCCATTTAGGTCCGATTCGGATCCCCCCGTTGTTTCCCCTTCCTCCCGCACCTTTTCCTCGAAATGATAAAGAAGATGGTACACTCGAATTGTATTATTTAAGTGCTTATTGCTTGCCAAAGATCCTACTTCTACAATTGGTAGGTCACCGGGTTATTCAAATAAGTCGTGTTTTCTGTGGTTTTCCCATGTTACAACTTCTGTACCAATTCGGTCGATCCGGAATGGATCGGTTAAACATTCCATTAGGGAGCCTGGTCTTGACTCTTCTGTGTGGTATTCATTCTCGTTCGGCTCTTGGAATCACATCCGGCAGTGGTTGGAACAGCTCGCTAAATCCAACCACTTCACCTACTTCATTGCCCCTAACCGTTTCTCGTACCTCTATTAAAACAGAATGGTTTCATGTTCCTTCATCGATTGGTTATTCCTCTCCGTTCGTATCTATTTCTCCAATTTCGGTCTCGATTAGTTTACAAGATTGAATGGTTACTAATGTGCTGCCGGCTCCGGTCATTCTTAGTTCCTTGTTCTGGATGGCTTCATCAACAAAGTCAAAATAGGTTGGAGCGGGCCCCTCCCACGGAGTCTCCTTCTTTCGTCTATTTATGGTAATTCCCATACCAGATGTACTACTAATGGAGAAGAGAAGAGGGAACGGTAAGTCATCTATCCCGGTTCCACCGAAAGATGATTCAAGAATCGTAATAAGATACGCGCTATAGCTATAGCCAGTAACAGCAAGAAAATGAGAAGGTAGGCAGTGATACTGCGGCAGAGAATGCACATTCAGAGGTTGTTCCTTATTCCGTTCCAGGACTAACTCCAGCTCCACTTGCCACCGGCTTCCACCGGGTGTGCTACCAGAAGTAGTCTCGATTACGTCGACTGTATATGTTGATAAGCTATGATCTACCATCTTCGGCGATAAGCCATGTAGTTTTTATGACTGGATACCAGCAAATAGTTAGCAAGAAAATGGCAAGCCATGTACTACCAAAAGTAAGTAAGTCCCCTACGGAAGAAGGCGAAGGTACTGTATACAATGCATACGCTACTAGTATAGGAGTTCTCATGGCTGCGCCTATGTCTTTTGGTTTGTTCCACATCGTACCGAATAGAAAACCTAATGAATATCAAGATGGTAATACTCGGCATAGCCTTCCATGGTCAGACATAGTCTTCGACATAACTTGGGTGCGCTTAGCTAATAGCTCCTACATAAGATGCTAGTCTTGGGAATATTCCCGCAAGGGCTGGTAACCGATCTGTGTATGATCCATAGCTAATTCCCGATGCAAGGTCTTCCGGAATGTCTCGACATAGCTACATTTAGAGTCACTGGAAAGGAACTCGTAGAAGTCAGAAAGAGAAGAAGATCAAAGAATAGCTAAAAGCATCGGAAGGTAACTGACTGGTAAGTAGGAGCGTAGAAGTCAGAGCCATAATATCCAAGGCTGTTACACAGAGGAAAAGGAACAAAAGCAGCTACATAGTCACCAATTCTTAACGATCGTAGCAATTCTTTATTCTTTATCTTGGGTTCTGCTTCGCCTTCTGATTAGTATTTCTGATTGAGTTACTTGTAGCCTCCGGCGGCTAAAGTACTTATGTATGAGATGCTAGTAGGACTCATATAGAGTTCATTGATTCGATATAGTCGCTGGACCTGGACATGTAGTAGATGTATGAATCCTCTCTTTCGGAGGGCAACCGATATACATTCCCCGGAGCTTCTTCTACCTATGATTCGTATTCTTCTTTCGGAGCTACTTATTTCGATCTTACTTTCTTCGATTACACTTGGCAGGATCTTTCGTTTTTAGTTCTAGTCCTTCATGGGAACCTACGGGTTTCAATGCCGGAAGACAAGAATCTAAAGAATAGCGCTAGGCAACTCAAGAGAATATGAAACACCGGAACGAAAGGCATCATAGAACTACTACTACCTCCGGACCACACACTTCTGTGCCAACTCCCATGAGCTATAGCTCTTATTCATCTGGTGTAGCATCCGATGCGGAACCAGGAAATGGGGATTTAGCTAAAGCTATAGAGCCCGAATAGTAGTAATAGAATCATCCGGATAAGAGACAGAGGGAACTGCAGCTTGATATGATATGGTAGATGCCCCTGATATGCCCCAAAATGAATATATTATCGTTGTTTCTTATGTTCGTTCTTACTTTCGTTCCAACTCCCTGGAAATGTAATAGGCCGGGCCACAAATAATGAATCAAGAACATAACTCCACCCGGATGACTGGACATCAGACGACTTCTAGCTAAATATGGTTCATACCCATACGATAGTACAACACAGGGACTAAGAGAAATCAACACATGGAGATGTAGCTCATGCATAAGAGAATACATAGTGTAAGACCAGTAAACCTAACTACAGCTAACTCCGGAACAGGAGACGATCCAAACTCAATAGCCCCAAGAGGAGTTAAACGCTGGAATTAGCTCCTTAGATTATGTAGCAGGCAAAGCCGGTACTAAAGCCTTCCTTAGTTGGACGTAGTCCGATGGATCAATTGCTAGAGCCAACCCATATTTAGAGACTAATTCGTTCAACCGGTGCTAGAACTCTTCCAACGATATAATGGCTTTCAACTGGATCTACTGAATACGTTACCGATGCATCTGCAAATGAGCCTGTTCTACAGGTGTTTTAGAAGATCTTGGCCTCCCATTGGCGTTCTTCGTATTCATTCGTTGTCGTCATAGTCCCAATGGACTTTGTATCGGATCTATATACTACATATGCAGTAGGTCGTTAGCCGCCTGCTACTGCTTTCTATTAAAATACTACCTCATAGCCTTTTGTATCGCTTCTTACCCAGGGTCCCTGTATGCTGGTGGCAACCAGGTTGTTATACAATTCGAGCGGACAACTGGTAGCAACCAGGTTGTTATACAACGATGGGGACGAAAGAGAAGAAGATGCGTAAACAACCGGCTAAGAAAGGGATAGGAAGCGCTAGAAAACAGATCTTCTTCGGATTAGGGTTCTTGGTTATCTATCTATGGGAGCTACTTTTAGCTTTCTTCCGAGCTCTCGTCGATGGCCTAACTATTAAGCCATGGAACATCTGCGGAAGTGTAAGTTCATCAAAGACCAGCTACGGTACTAAGGGCTATCGGAAAGAATGTGGTCGATCCTAAACCAATAAATCTATAGCTGATAGTTCTACAAGTACGCGCATGGTATTCCGCCGCGCCTTGCATCTCCGGTTATGATGATTACTCTTATTCGCTCAGGCCTAAAATCGTTATTTATTTCTAATTGCCAAGCTAAAGGCCTAGTAAAGCAGCCTTAGCATAAACGAATAAGAAGGAGCTAACCTATAAAGCAACACCGGCAGTCTTAGCAAATACCGATGGAAGAAGCATAGGAGTTACCATTCTATGGTACGCCTTCGGCTCGTGATCGTAGGTAGTACTGATGATGTGAAATGGTTGTAAACCACTACATCTGGAACAACACATACATAAGCAGGCAATTCTATTGGTGGATCCGTAGCAGCCATTGACTTATTCCCACGCTTCTAGCCATATTTAGTAGAGTTGCCCATTCACTTGCTTTAGTTCTGGCTATGCTCCGACTGGCCTTTCCTAAAAAAGTATTCCATCCATTGCCCTAAGGCTTAGCAGCCAAGAGTAGTTCAGTTGAACAACCTTCCTATGCATTTACAAGCTTTAGCTACTTAAGGTTCATTCCCATGAGCGGTATACCAGAAACAAAGAAAGTAATGGATCGTAGGCAATTCTATTGACTACCGGAAGAAGAGATCGTGAATAAGAAGGTTGTTCGACAACAGAGTTGAATCACTCGACATAAACCAATACCTGCATGGAGCTCATAATCATAAGAAGAACCAGTCACAGCACCCATACCAGATGAAAAAGGCGGAACAGAACCTTCTTCAAAAAGCTTATCGATCGTACGGATTCTTTCATTCCTACCCAACCAGGCATCCCGGCTTGGAATTCATAGTGAAGATATGGCACTAAGTATGCGTTTTCCGATGGTCGGAGTAAAAAGTGGGAACCTATATAGTAGTACCAGGGACTCGAAGAAAGAGAAGAGAACTTCCGCTCAGGTTGTAAACTCATAATATCTTGGAGAACTGGGAGCACCAAATTCGTAGTTAATCGATATCCAGTATCACTGCCTCCTTTGGCCGACCCGGTATCGTGAACTATTTCTGGTTTACCTTATTTATAATATTTAGGACCGGCTTTACGGCTTTTAGCCGGCTCCAATTATATCCGCTCTCTTCCCTATCCCAATCAGGGATTGGCCGAGCAGTGACAACCGTATGCAGAAAATATAGCAATTCAGTCGGTGCTGGAGGTCAACTCCCCCACCACAGATATGGGAAGAATAAGACAATAAGTTGGACATGAAACTGCAAAATAGAATGCGCTCCATTGGGCTCCTAACCTGCAAATATAGAATTCTCCGGAGATAGCATACCCGGGTTAGGCCGGGGAAGGAATAGCATCAAGAGCTCCGGATATGTATGAAAAAGAGCATCTGGTGGAGTGATGGGTTGGTATGGAGTGTAGGTGTTGTTCGTACTCGGTATTGGCTGCTAATGGTAATATCTGCGATACCAAGCTACATATGCCCTGCAAGCAAACGACTAGTCCTTGGCGAAACCAACATAGGGCGTAATATGGTGCTGCTGGTAGTTTGGTAGCTAATGGTAGGAACGTTGGTCCAGAATCCGATCTAAAGCTATGTGGGTAAACCAGAATTTGGTCGTACATAGTTGTTGTTCATAGTTGGTTTATGGTTCTTACATTAGTGGCATTCTACGATATAGTAGGAATGATTGCTAACTACTACTACTTGCATTCTTGGCAAATCAATCATTCTTTTTTAGCTTATTGCAAGTGTATCTCACTACCACTTCGGGCTGTCCTATTTGGATCAAGGAGTTTTTGCTCCGACTCGACTACGAACCACCCACTTCTACAAAACCATCCGGCCGGGCAATATAAAGAAAAGGAACGTTCTGCTGATCATGTCGAATCCCATCTTGATCAATTTGTACGTGCCGAAGCTTGCTCAATCTTCACCCTACGCTTCTACTCTTATTTGGCTTGATTAGAATATCGGTTTATGTCGGTATGCTGTCGGTACGTATGCTGTTATTGTGTACCCGTTACTGGTGTAGTTACGCCTTCTGCCGGCCCCGGTGAGATATCGGAGCATACTCCTCATAGATAGGAATGAACCAAGTGCCATAGCCCTCTCGCTCCTGTTGCTACTGCGCGCCTTCCCACCTCTCTTGATAACGCCCATCTCCAGCCATGAATGATGAATCCACTACGCCTTGACATTTTCGATGACTTTATACCGCATAGCCTAAATATATCGATGACTTCACCGGGTATTATTTCTCTTTTTACAAGCTTTAGGTCTTCAAGCGTTATTGTTTATTCTTGTTTACCAACTTCGGGATCTCCGATCCAGTGAGCGATAGCAAGCAACAACACTGGGTTCATAAGTATACCGATAAGTAAGAAGATATGGGAGGAAGTAGGAGCGTAAGGGAGAACCCGAAAGCGCAGGTCGAAGGTATTATTTCGATGGCCACTCTTTGTTTCAATTCCTTCACTTACTCCGATTCCTTATCATTCTATTATGAGCTTCTTTCTCCTTCTATATTTCTTAATATTCCCCAGTACCGGTCATCCGGTATTGCCGGTAAGAATCTAACAAGATCAGCAGCGGAGATCGGGTGGACGGGTGATTCCTGAGTCTGCCTTTTTTGCGAAAGCGAAGCGTGCTTCATCGCATATGTATTGATGTTCCATCAGCTGTTTACCCATGGCTAGTCATTGTCCGGTACCGGTCTTTCCACCCCACCTTGCCATTCTAAATTCTTCCTAGTCCCTAAAGTAGGCCTTAGGCCTAAGGAATAGAGATGTACCAACGAGAAGCAACACTCGGTATAAAGCTAAGAATTGTACTACCTGAGATACTGTGGGAATAAAAAACTGCTCCTACAGATGGGGATTTGGCGGAAACACGGACGGGATGGAGAATCATGGTATAGTACCGGAAATCTTGAAGAATTTGTAGCTGGGTTTCGAAAGAAGAGATTGGCAGGGCCAATGGGTCCGGTAATCATAAGAATCATAATGCGAATCATAAGTATACCGGTGTGGAAGACTCCTCCATTTAGAACTTCTACTATTTCGGTCTAGGTTGGAAGCATAAATGGGTTGAGGGATCGCGCTTTGAGCTCTCTTCGGTGATTGTTTACCGCTACTGGTCTTATTCAACTACTAACTGATGACCATGGTTGGAAACCACGGAAGCTTTAGCTTTCCATACAGCTGCATAACCTATAGTTGCTTCTGCTGTAGCATTTGATGCGTGTGCCATTGCTGAATAATCAGGATACCCTGGTATCAGAGGCGAAGAGAAGAATAGACTAAATTCATACCACCGGGATCCATATCATCTCCTACTCTCCTTCACCCCATAATCCTACTCCTTGTCACTGCTACGTATTCCCTACCGGTGGGGAATAACCAAATTAAGAATAATGCGCCTCCAATAGAAGAAGCAAGAACTGCTAACTCCGATAAAAGAGGATAAGACCGGTAAGAAGTTAGAATCATAGAACAATCAATGGGGTCAGAGGTGGGATGGGAGTAGCTTACACTTACAGTCCCCGGTTATGCTAGTCATTACACAGTTGATGCTACTTTTACTTCTCCGAAGAGATGTGAGACGAAACAACAGCTGCGAGTCAGATGACTCCCTCATAGCGCTGGTATAAGATTCAGCTGGTAACAAGATCGTAGAGGTTGGATTTCAAGAAACGGCAGCTTAGAGGGGCGAGTGCTTATTTACTTCAATTGTTAGATCTCTACCGATCTATTCTTCTTTCTCTTTTTATTCTCCGGATCCTTCTTCAAGCAGTTATGATTCTGTTTTCTCTCCGGATTGATTTCTTGTATTCTTTTCGTATTCTCAACCATGTAGTGGAAGGCTTCGCCCCCCAAGGTAGAATCGAAAGAGAAGTAGGCCTGTAATAGTAGACCGAGGCAGAAGACGGCCAGCAGATCGTACGAACCAACTTTGGAGAAATCTAGGAGGGATATGAGGAAGGTCCGAAAGCACGCTGACCCTTATTTATCTTCTGTTTCTGGCTTAGGCCGATTCCATGAGCTCAGGACTACAACTAAAAACCCTTAATCGAGATTTCAGCGGAGTACTAGCCATCTTCAATACGTTGCTTTCCGGCTTAGGTTTATGTCGAGTGATTCTTAATTGTACTTGCTTTTATAGGTTTAGGCTTAGGATCGTGAACAAGCTTTATGCATGGCTTCGCGCAATGCCATGCTTTAACGTTACGAGCACCGAAAGAAAGTCAATGACCGGTACCCCCGAAGAAGATCTATAGCTAAATCATCAGAAGTAGGTGTTTAAAGATCTGCTTCTTAAGTTCTTCTTGCTTATTCTTCATAGTATACGCGTTATAAATAAATCATAGCTATAGCTATAGGGATCATACTTGGTGCTGGATCCATTCCCGCTACGCTCGCTCGGTAACAGTAGCTTTTATTGGTGCTGCTGAAACCGGGCTTTTATAGTTCTTCCTGGAAAGCGTTCTTGTTTCTTCTTGTTTATCTTATGCTCCAGATCTTACCGAAGGATCTTCCTGGGATTGTGAAATAACTATAAAACCCATCCTGAGCGGCTAGCCGAGTAGGCACCATAGATTGCAAGAACCTATAGTAGTCCAGCTTCAACTATGTGCGAAAGACCGTGCATAAGCTAATTCCCTAAGTAACTCGATAAGAAGGTTGTTCGACAAATGTAGATCTGGCAGCATAGCATCGGAGGCGTATTCCGTAGACGACATACGCAGCAACTACTAATGAAGCAGTAGGATATCTTACTATAGTAGTACCTAACGGTACCGATACTATAGCTATTCACTTTTGACGATTTATCACCACTAACGAAACAAACTGCACCGAGCAGGAACAACCTAAGCTTCCCAACCTGCTTAAATAGGGCGACTGCCAGAGCGATAGCAGCTGTAGGAATGGTGCGTATTGGATAAACTCTAGATCCGTATGGATCGGGATTGGCTGCATGAAGGAACTCTTGAAGAAGAAGAGACATCGGGAATAACATATCCTACTGCTAGAAGTACTGGAATACTCCCAAAAAGCATAAAAGCAGAGATTTCTCCGGAATATGAGCCAATGGCAATTGGCGAACTGGTAGTTTGCAGTAGATATCGAATCATATGATGTAGCTTCTCTAGCTCATGCATCTTATGTATCTTCTTTCCCTTCCCTGGGTATGAAATCCCCAGTATTCGGTAGAACTAGATCCAATGGCTTTAGCTATAGGTACTCTTAGTATACCAATGGAATTGGGACCAAGTCTCTAAGAGCTATATAGTAAGGTTCCTTTTAATAGTGATTTGAATAACGAAGAACACCACTTCTTCGCGCAAGTCATCAGAGGGGATGAAAGAGGACTACTCCGACGATGCAGATGATACTCATTTCGTATACGTTCACAGCTCGGTCGGGAATCATTCATAAGCTACACTTTTCTCTATGAGGAGGATCGCGACTCATGTGGGGCAACAGTCAGCGCTGGAAGACTACGATAGCGGGAGGGGGAGGGTTGTTCATGGAGAGCCGAAGGTTGTTGTTAAACGGTAGCTATAGTCCCAAGACTTCGGGAAAGGTAGCTGGTAAAACGGGTTCTCTTCTTAATTACGGTTGCTCAGTACTCTACTCTAATAGTGGTGCTCCCAATTGAGTTTGATGTTCCACCTTAACCACTCCAACTAGTGCACGAATGAACTACCTTGCGCCCCAAGCTCCTTCTTTATTTGTTTATCAGCCACAGCTCACCTCTATGTTTTCTATTGGCCATCGAGTGTCGGGTGCGTTCCTTGCAATTGGGTTGATGGTGGTTTATCTTGATTGGAAAATAGGGACTGTCTTCCTGCTGCCATTTCAATCGCCATGGATTTGGTGGGGCATTTCATCAACGTTGACTCTCCAGTTGCAAAACGAGTGAGTTGGGTGCGCGGTCTGGAGGGGGCTCGAGCAAACGCATTCATCCACTGGCGTTCCACTACGCATAGTCTTCTACTGGCAGTTCAACCTCCAACTCAATGCAAACGGGTTTCACGACTTCGCTAAACCACTGTGGATATATGATTGGCGACCACTCCAGTCCCAAGGCGGCCTCCTACCTTTGCTGTGACGGTCGTGCACAGGGTACTCGTAGATCAGCTGGGTGCCCATATCCATCAAATGATGGGCTCCGTTGGGCAGCACAGTTTGGATCACAAAGGGACCTTCCGGACCATTTTCCAAACTTTTGATCCTTTCACGTTGTTCAAGTGGCTTTTAGCACCTTTGTATCAATACCTCAAAAGATTGAGGGTTGGCTTACAGTGAATCGTAGATGGCTCGCCCGGCCGGCTTTGCCTACAGTACGTGCATATACCATGAAGATGGTATGCATGCACGATAAAAGGTTTTTCCGCCCCCGGCATTATTTACCGGCCCAGAGATACAACGAGACCTCACCAACGGTAGCCTCCCAATCAGGTGCTTTACGTTCGGCTCCGCCTGCCTTGACAGAAGAAGCAGTGCAGTAAGGGTGCTATCCAAAGTGAAAAATCGGGGGCCCGTTCGATGAATGTGATCTGACCTTTGGCCGCGGATGGTCGAATAATGTGCTTCCAAGCGAGCGGGCGGGCCCCGGGAAAGAGAAATGGCATCGGCTGAGCGGGGTGAGGAGCGTTCCCAGGTCTCCACGGTTCGACCATTTGCAGCGGTGGTCGCCGCTTGAACCACCATTATGTTCTTAAATAACACCTTCTTTTTCAGTGAATAGTGTAACAATTGTGCACCGATCTAAGACGCATGAATGAATATTACCGAATGGAAAGGAAGGCATGCAATCCACACTACTACGATCAACATCTCAAGTGCTTGAGTGTGATATAACAGCACGTTGCCTCCTCACCTGGGAGGAGAAGTAGCTGACCTTTATATGTCGAGAGACGTATTCGGAGTATGAGGCGGAAGGGATAAAAGACCTTGTCAGCCGGCCAATTTAAATTGTAATGTAATGGCAAGCCCAAACCGTACGATAAGGGATGTTAGACTATATCTCGAGAAGAAAGCATCTATTCCGAAGGCCGTAAGGAGATATGAAGTGATATGAGCCTGTAGTAATACGGTGATTTCTTGGATTGGGCGGTAGAAACCCTGGCCGCGGACCGGTACACAAGGATCTGAAGGACACCTCTGATACCCACTATTCTTTAAATCCTTACGGACGAGACTACGAAACAACAAAGAGAGGACGGAATGGAATGACCGTCGTCGAGAGACTTTAATAACTATAGCATGCCAGAAACGGAGAGCTGAGGTGGTTAGACCTATACTCCGAAATGTTCCCAGCATAGGGGCCTATGGTTCCATTCTTGTTGTTGCTGGAGGGGGTGCGGCCCTCTTCTCGGTGTGGAGCGATATACGAGAAATAGGTGCTCAGCCTGCAATGTCCGATAACGGCGCTGAAGTAGTGAATCTATCGGTACCATAGCAGTGGCATACAACTTTGGGCCTAACGGCCGGCCCAGTCACCTTTCGGAATGGGGGATCCCCGTTGGTGGGGGGGAGTTCCCGCGGTATCGTGTTCATGACCAGTGAGTTCGGATAGGAAAGCAAGCCGCTACGGTGCCCCCGCCACTTCCGATCTTCCTAGTCCTACTGGATACGTCTTCAAATGAGCAAGAGGCGTACGGCACAAATATGAATGATGCGGTATTCCCGGGTGTTCTATTGAATCTGAAGCGGCCATATCGTTTGGACCCGATGAATAAAGGAAAGGAGAACTGCGCCTATTGTCCTAGCGAGCCATTGGAGAACTCTCTGGTGAGGTATCGTTTTGCGCATCTCTTTGTTCGCTGGAGGAATCGGCCGCAACTAAAAGAATGAAAAATGGCATTCACTGCAAGAAGATCAAAAAATACTCCATCCTTCCGAATCCGTATCAAAACCCTTCTTACCGTTCTTAGAGTTTCCCCTTCATTCACTGGATCCCTCTTTCTACGAGCGCTGCCACCGAGTCACCACTGTAAGCTGCGTTACTGCGCGCTCCACCTAGGTGAATAAGATATAATTGAGTAGTGCTCCAGATAATAACGAGAAGAATGGTTTACCGAAGCATAGGCCAAATCATAGTAGAGGTTTTCCATCAATAGCCGGTATACCGGATCGATCTAAGGTTCTAATTCGTTGACTGTCCTCTGAAGGCAGGTTGTCAATACAGCTGAAGGGCGAACAAAGACTAGGTTTTAGCTTCGCTAGATCGGATGGTCTTTCAAGCAACTCATCAATCCCATCCAGGAAGAGAAACCATAAAAAGAAAAGCCCTAATTGATTAGTTTTTCAAAACGGAATTCTCCGCATATAGGTAATATGTCAGTTTTTCTTGATTTACCACAAAGAGGGAATTTGTAGTTCATACACTATTTACAAGCAATTACTGGCATCATTAAACGCATGAACCGGTCTCAGTAACCGCATGAACTGGCAGAATTCCCCGCATTCGTTAAAGACACAGGGTAGACCAAAGCTACACTCGTCACTACGGCCTTACCGATTCTCTTGACCCAGGCGGAGGTAGTATTCGATAAAGGTTGATGTTCAGAATCAGTAGTGGAAGATATCGGTAGAACAGTAGTTGGGTAAAACGGGTATTAAGGGAATATCTCCGGATCATATACTACATAAGCAGCTATAGCAGCTATTTGCTTTTTCTTGATATTACTATATGAGCCCAGTACCATGGATGACACCATGGTGACATACTAGTAAGATACGCCAGTTTCCCTAATATCATTGAATATTTACCAGCTCCAGTGTGAGTTCTCAGTAGCTATCTCTGATCTTGTTAATTATCTTGTATCTACGGAACCTGATTTCCTGCGTCTTCTCTCACTGCTCCTAAATGGATCTCTTCCTACGGCACTGCTGGCTACCAGTAGCTCCTGCGACTGACTTGGCTACATATGCGGCTATTGCTGGTTTTGATGGTTTAGGTAGTGTGTGGAAGTAAGATGGGAAGGTAAACCATGGGGTCCATGGTTCCGTAGTATATGCGATAACCCATGGACATGGGTAGTTGCTCAATCTTAGGACTCGTAGCACCAGCTGCTTATTCCTCAATATATGCCATCCGGTTACACACCAATATCTTATGATTCCCCCAGTAGTACGGTTACTCCGGTTAGCTCAACGCTCTAGTTGTATGGAATGGTTCCGAGAGATCTGGTATTTTATCAACAATGGCACCATATCTGGTATTTCCATGGTTTAGTCTCTATCTGGTGTAACGGTTATTCCATCAATATCATAGCTATAGCTATAGCGTAGGTCAACCAATATTCATAATACTCCTAGAAGACTCAAAAGAGTACCGGTAAGCTCAAGATGGAGAAATAGCTGCTATAAGAGGAGTAAGTAGATGAATAAAGCGTAGCTATAGAGCGTTTATAGCGGAATCGGATCATGCACAGGAGCGTAGAAGCACCGAACGGAAAGCCCAGTATGATGAACATCTTCTGACTTCGCTCCGGATTCTCTACCATAAATCAACAAATACCGGTGAAACCACGTATGGTAAGATCAGGAACTCCGGTGAATACCCAGCATATCCTAATAGTAGCTATAATATCCTGAACCCAGTGGCTCGGTCTTAGGTCTGAACTTGGTATGATAATTAACTGGATCCGAAGGAGCTTTAGCTATCGTAGAACAGCCGGAGTAGTACCGCGAGTACTGTATCGAAGAGACATGGGGAATCAATGACTATAGGTTTACTGGAAGATTTCCCAAGGTATGTAGTATTATTGTATACCTGCTATAGGTAGAGCCGGATATATAAGGAACTGTACGAAATAAATCAATTCAGAAAAATGAATGGAATTCATCAGAACAAGTAGTGTGTGAAGGGATTGGGGAAGTAGATGGTTAATGAGCTCCATGGAAAGGCCAGGGCTTCCACCAGAGGGTTGGTTTACCAACATTAGCAGCCATAGTACTATACCAACACCAAGTAGCATAAAGACCAGAATACCATACCAGTGCGCAATCAACCGTAGTAACAGAATAACCGGAATCTGAGCATACCTCCGGTAATATCGAAGATATAGCAGCCCTAACTCAGTCGGTTGCGGAATCAGATTCATAATGGTTTGGTTGGTATCGTAGTGACGCGGTTTGAGGTGTAGATCTTATTACTGTAGCTATGCTATGGCTAGCCAATGACTTGCCATTTTCAATCCATCGATAAGATCTACCGGATGTCTTCGAGAAATTACCAGATATGTACCTCGTTGTAGAATATCCTATAGCTATAGTCTTATGTCGCATATGTTGTCACAGCTATAATCATCGGAGATTCGGGTAGGACTGGTAATATGGTAGACAATATGGGTATGGATTTTATACTATGGAGTATGCATCATGATCTTACAACTGTGAAACCAAAAGAAGGCAAAGCCGGATGTATCGTACTCACCGGATATCTGGGAAGACCCTGCGGAAGCTTTAGCTTCATTAGCTACATCTCCGGTCTTCTACTGGATAAACAACAACATCTATAGCTGCTCACCCAAATATATTTCTTTCTCTTCCTTTATCCAATCTTGGTAGTACTACGTAATCAATATCCGCGGAGAAATCGCTACTATAAGCCTGCTTATGTATGATGCTATATGATGTGATTTCCATACTATTGATTCCCTGGGACTATCCCTTAGTTGTATAACCGGATAGTGGAGTCTCATAGTGTATAACTGGGTAATTTGTATAAGCTATCGTACCCATACGGTACTATCGTAACAACATACACAGGATTCCTGCTATAGGATCAGGATCCTTAGATAGGCATAAAACCACATAGCTATGTGAAGAAGTGTAGTGAAGAATCTATGGTGTAGAATCACCATATAGAACTAGAAGAAACCGGTTCCTCCGGATGACCTAATCGAGCAGTAACAGTAGAATCATAGACTAAATGCATCAAATATGCTAGCCTAGGTGTCTATGGGAGGAATTGAGTGTGGTTTGAGGCCCAGGTTTGTGTATGCCAGTTGTGGCAATGGGACTGCATATGGGAAGAGTGGTAGTGTCATGATGATATCCATTAGGGATGAGTATTTAACCCCTGGTAAAGTGGTGAGGGGTACACAAATTTCGATGTGCTTATACTATTACTTCACATGTCTTGCATTATTTGGTGAGTGTGCCTTAGTGAGGTTGGGATGGATAGTATTTCTTGGATGGTTCTTTGAGGATCTATTGTTTTCTAATAGGTTTGTTAGTATGTTCCTTCACTTTTCTCATGGGAAGTTTTAGTTTTCCTATAGGGTATAATTGTATTCTCACCCTACGTATATAATAAACTTTTCAAGTTTCATGAGGACTTAGAGGAAAATGCTAGACATTACTAGCTCAAGCATCATGATTTTTTGTTGTTTCTGCTTAGTCTATTTTCTTATGGTACATTAATTTGGAGTTTTGTTACACTTTGTATCAGCTTTACTTTTGAACATGTATACGGTAATGGATTTTGGATTCACATTTACTTATAGTATTTAGAGTTGTCTGGGATAAACTAAATTATCTTACAATCCTATTTTATAAAAAAGGGTAATGAATTCCATTTCTATGTGATATTATATACCCTAGGTGACATTCTTCACTTCGGGTCTAATCTAAGGTGTAACTTTGGGGTCATTATATCTCTTTCAACTTGAGTAAGTAAGGGCGTCTCACTTTGTCGTCCATTCCATCGTCTTGAGGAAGGTGGGTCATGATAGTAAATGAAATATTATCATTTAAGAATGGTAAATATGTCACTGATATAATATATATATATATATGTTAATTCCATCATTATAACTTGTCATGAAAGACATTGATGAAAAACTAACTATATCGGTTTGTGAGGCAGTAGTCTTCCATACACATGAATGATGGTTTCGTTTCCCATTCGATGGAATAGTATAAGGATATAGGTTGTTAAATTAGAATAAAATCAACTATGTATACATAATATAACATTTTTTATTTTTTATTTAGGGTTAATGAAGATTTGAGAGAGGTGTAAATGTAAATAAACTAAAAACATCATGTTAAAAACTATAACTATTCAATGGTAAATCTCATTTTTTACAACATAATTCATGTATGGTATGTATAATGCTAAAACAACACCAATAAAATGGGGGTTTGAATTCTTGGAATAGATTTGGGATGGTCATTTAATAACCAAACATTTTTTAAATAGTCAACTAAAGAGAATAATATATTCCCTATAATAAGACACCAGAGGCATACTCTCGGAATTTCTGAAAATATTAAATTAAAATAAATTAATTTTTAATTATAAATGACTCAGAACTAATTTATTTAAAATATAGTATTTATTTTTTTTGAAATATTATTCAATAATAATGTTTTTAAATGTTTTAATCACATTTCTACCCTAATATTTCTATTTTAACCAATCATTAATGCTTTTGAAAATTACCATAATATTAAAATTTTCGACACTTTTAGGGTTAATAATGTTAGTAAAATTTATAAAAATACAAATAAATGGATATTGAATAATTTCATTAAGAATATATCCTTAATATTTTATAATCTAAGATTTTTGGTTATTCTTTATCATTTAATAATATGTTATTTTCATAAAATACCATTAATGTCAATTTTATAACTATTCATTAAATTGGATTTTTTGTTACATGAAGACAACAAATTAATTAGAATATAATAAATTACAAAATCTCTAAAATTTAATATTTTTGTATAAAATCTCTAGGTCACCATTATTATTTCTAATTATACTACATTTAATTTTTTTAATATCATTTATTCAGCTTTGTATTAGTTGAATTATGATGCTTTTGTCTTGTTTTAGCATTTATGGTATTTCTTTATTCATTAAAAATAAAAATAAGCTACCATGATGAAGATAAATTGTTTATTATTCATTATAATATTTATAATAGAACATATACTTTGGTTATCCCTATTTTAAAAATATTATATTTATTAAATATAAATTTTTTTTCTTTTTTTTCTTTTATTTAAATATAATATTATAAAGGTTATAATCCCTTCCAATGGAAGATGTACATATAAAAAAATATTGTATGATTATGGAAAAAATGTAATCATCTAATAAAATTAATGTATGTTTAAGGGTCATTTTATTGTCCATATCACATTATTTTAAATGTTAATTACCAAATTTATCCTTTATTGTGGTAACAAAACATTATATTGTTAGTATTCATATTGACCAAAAATAAAATGAAACTAGTTAAAAAATATTTCCCATCTTATTAAAAATATTAAATTTATTTTTTAACATTCAAAACACATATGTGAGGGATTTTAATTTGAAATTTAAAAGTAAATATACAATGAAAACAGGCTTTTCAGAAAGAGACAATGTTAAGAGACCTTAAAGAAAAACTATAATAGAAATAATAATAAAAATCCATGACATAATCCATTTTCTTGGATAATAAAAATGAGATTATCAAGATTATATAATGGCTCACCATGTTACTTTAGGTTAAGGGTGAATCATCTAAAGAAGTTGAGATTAAGATTTGATAAAAAAAATGTTGATTCTGCTCCATATAAACCTGAACATAAATATGTAATTTATAACTATTCATATTTAAAAATAAATACATAAACGTTTTGGGCCCAAAATAGATTAAATAATGGAAAGTGATAAGAATATAATAGGCTGTTTAGAAAAATTATGCTCATTTTGTAGTAGGATGTAAATAAGAATATCATGGACAATTTTTCACCAATAGGGATGATAAATGTTTCAAGGATTTTGTTGGTGTTGTGAAACAAGAAGATATAATGTCTAATATTATTTCTGTAACATGAAATTTATTAGTAAGATTCATGAACTAATGGGGGAATATAGTGATCAAATGAGGATATATTCTCTAATAAGAAAATTTTTTACCATGAATACATCAAATATATCCACCCAAAATAGTTTTGGATGTTTAGAAGAAGTGTGTATCAGATATGGACAAAAGGACATATGGCTTAGGAATTGATGACTACCTTACCATGAAATGTTACCAATACTGTGAAAGGGGAAATGAATGGGTAAAAGGTGGAAAGAAATATTATACCAATATTACCAATAAATCATGTGAAATATGTAAATAATTTATGCATGTTAAGAATAAATTCCAAAAAGAAATCTAGATAAATTTGAAATAGATAAACAATTGTATAATACAAAAATAAGTGCACATGTTAACACAAATAATTGTATTCTCATAAATAGATAAAATACAGCGAGGGGTGTTCTAAAATAACAACGTAATGTTTCAAAGAAATATGTATGAGAGAGGATAAAAAGCTATATAGGGCATGAATGATTTTATAACCGTCCTTCCATCTCAAAAGGTATTGATAAGAAAGTTTATTCAACCATCATGAAATGAATTTCCCTTGATGAATAAAGTAAAGAGAACTATTCTACATGTGGTAGTGGTTCAAGAGAAGGTAAAATGCATGAAATCTATAAAGGATAATAATAAGAAAATATATTTTTTATAAAAATTAATATTTTAAAAATATTGGAAGGAATAAAAATGCATGATTTAGATAAAACTCTTGGCCTTTATATTACTATTACATAAATAATAAGACTCTACTTATTCCCCTTAAATTTCTTATTTAGTAATATATAGTGAATATAAAGCTAAATTCATCAAGGGAGCCATGAGTAATGTATAAACTATATATAAAATAATTTTATATAATTGAGTGTTAAAACAACTGTGATTAAGGATAAAGGGAGTGCATCGTATGAGGGGTATAATGTATGAGGTAGAGATTTCAAAATATCAATATGCATTGTATTTATAATTTATGGATACCTTTATAAAACTAGAGAATAGGTTATATAAATCACATTTACCACATTTGGTTTTTATTATATAAATATTATAAAAAAGGGGTGGTGTGATAAATAGATGAGCTAAAAGGGGAGTAATTTTTTTCACTTGAATTGTTTTTATGTCTTTTTAAATATTATTGTAGGCTATAGATTCTTTATTAAAGTATTTGTAAAACCTCTAAAATGAAAAATTTGTGATAAATAATAGATTGGTATAACATGAGGGTATGTTTGTGGTCAAAATTTATGTAGATGGTTAAATCACTCTTTTTTCAACAACGAGTCAACAAAAATAGACTTAGAGTTTACTAACTAAAGTAAAAATTCTAAGGAAACATCATGGTATCATCCTTCTCTATAAATTGGATATAGTAGTTATTCTGAATTAATGTGGGTAAATAAGATGTTTAGTAGGAATGTGAAGAAATGAAAATACAACCTATATTCACTTCTAATTTATTATCCATAAGGATAGATAAACAGTTTTTATTTTGTTGACATTAATTTGTGGTATTATCAAAAAAATCAAAAGGTATAGATTTAAGTTCCCAAATTAATGAGTTGTATTTGTTGTTAATAGAGTTGTGAATAAGTTAATATATATTTTGGGTAATGTGGATGCTGCATAAATCATAAATGAAAAAGAAAATAATGAATAATTTGAGTTGGAAAATGTTTTTATCTTGAATATAATGATATGATAGATTCAAGAAGAAGCAACATTAAATGTGACAATTGATGTTTCAATTTAAATGTCAAAAAAGAATAGATTATGATGAAGTATTGTCTAAAATATTTGATAAATTTTTTTGTTTTATAGTTTGAAGCAATATCTAAGAATAAATATGCATGAAATATTTTGCTCAATGTATGAAGTAATAATCAATTTATAACTATGTATTCAAGTTGTTATAGTATGATATATTTGAGACTCTTTGGATGATGATATTTTTTCTTTTGACTTATTGAGAAGGTCCTCAATATGAATTGAAAATTTTATTTTAAGATCCAGAAAATTATGGAAGGGCTATACTACATGTGAAAATTATAAATGGAACTCCATACACATCTAATGGTACACTATAATAACTATAGGGTACAAACCTTAGATTCCATATGGTACACGATGAGGGGAAAACTGAGGAATTAGAAAAGGTAAGAACACCACTATGGACTTCATAGGGAACAACTACTCTTTATAAGACCCTTAATATGGTATACATAAGCTTTATAGGGTTCAACCCAATATCATAGAGGGAAACCCTTTATGACAATCTAAAATATTCATATGGTTCATAGGACTAGGGCTCATTAACTATATGTTGAAGACTTTATATGGTACATATTCTTCATAGGTTTCTATTATAGTTTACAACATTGTGTGGTATGAATAAAACATATTAACGTTTCAAGAATTCATTCTACCTAGAAGATAGTGAAATCAGATTACATAGAGTACACCCAGAGAACTATATGAAGAATAACTATCATACATAGATCATAAAGAATAAATTGAGATATTCTTAATTACATATTATGAATTAAAGGGGATTAAATTTATATGGGGAATTTATGTTGTTCTTCATTGGTCAAAAATCAAGATCACATATTGTGATTCAAGTATATATTGGTGTAGGAGCATTTAAGGATGGTTCTTGAATCTGAGGACAGTTCCATACCACAAACTAAAGATTCCATGAAACATTTCATGCATGCATGCATGAATAGAGGGAAATTCATTTTGAATATTAATATATTGGATTCCACAGAGATAATTAATAAGGGTTATTAAAATATTTCAAAAAATATAATCCCGAGTCTTGTGGTATTCAAATGAGGTTACTAACTAAAAATCAAATGAGTTTCCATGATAATTAAAATTAAACTCATTAACCAGATTGAATTCAGATAAGAATATCCTAATATAATTATTTTGAGTTTATATAAAATATATGGATTTAATATATTAAATTCCACAAAATATGAAATGATTATTCATTATGTAGCAAATGATGATAAGGTCCTTGGTGTAAACACATTGGTATATAGTAGAAAAATAATTATTAGGGGAACTGACCAATAATGACATGGAGTATAATGGTACAATCAAACCCTATAATTCCTTATGTGATGTTCTTTCTCTACATTTTTATATATACATGGTGAGGCTACATTAATTCAATTTTGATAGAATTAGTTAATAAACATTCTAATTTTTTTAATTAAAAATATCATATAAAAAGATTATAGAAGTTATTCATCCCCCCCCCCCCTCACACCAAGTGCTACCAACTAACTTATTCCCCAGAACATGCAAAAAATTGATATTTCTATATGTTAATAGGGATCCTGTGAAATTTTATTTCTAATAGATAAGGATAAATTTAATTTTCAAAATAGAAATTTTTAATCCATTCTATTTTTTTGAAATAAAAATCATGAATATAAATCATGATAAATATAGTCATAAAATAAAGATCTATAATTTTTGTGATATTAATATCATGTAGAGAAGGTCACATTGTTTCATAGAATGAAAAATGGATCATGTAATGGAGTTATGATATGATTTGAAGTTATGATAATTAATATTTTATTTTTTAAATGGTTAAATGTATCATGTTTCAATTTATAACATAATGTCGTGATGACCTATAAATATTCAAAATGGTTAATGTTGGATATTTTGAAGAAGAATAAGTTGAGATCAGTTGAAGGATGATTATTATCTAAATATAAAATATAAAATTTGAATAGAAATTTCAAAAAGTCTATATCAATGTAAAATAAAATAGGAATAGGGTCTTACATTATTATATAAAAAAATAGAGTGTAAATGTAAGAATAAAATGAATTTGTTAAGAAAAGTGGATCAAATAAGAAGAGTTGTACACAACTTTTTTGTGTGATCATCACACATGTGAAGTGTATTGAGTAAGAAAGAATTTCACACATGTTATATATTATTAACATGTATGAGAGTGATATATATTTTCTTAATATAATCATATAGTGGAAAAGGATAATCCCTGCCATAGTGATGAACGGAAAACATTAGTATCTAGTTTAATCAATAGAGGATACTATATTCAACTATATAGAGACTGATATATAGTATTCATCAATTATGAGTTCATGAATAAACTATTCTATTATATAAAAAATGTTGATTTTAGTGGATAAAATGGTCTTCGGTGATTCAAGATCCTTCCAAATATTATCTATTAAATTTGATTTGTTGTCTATGTACACTGAGTTTCTTTGTTTGTTTGATTTCCACAATGTGAACGACTTATTAAATGAGATATCTCATTAAAAATATATAGAGTTTAATTCTTCCAAAAATAATAAATGATAAAAATAAAATATTTTTCACTAATTCACCCCCCCCCTCTTAGTGAACATATAAATTTCATAGTACCATCACAAGTGATATCATTATACACAAGGTTACCTCTTAAGATCGATAATTTTGATTTTTATTATTAGGAATATTGTTGAACTCAGTTGGTATTTGAGTTTTTATCTTATTAAAAATCAATGTACTCCCTATATTTTTTAAGGTGTTTGATTATGTTGGATTAGTGAATTTATTTTTGAAATCTATTATGAATAATATTAATTTGACAAATAGAAAACTAACATTGACATTTAATATGAAAAAGTACAGTTTTTGGAAGGAAATAATGATATCTTAATTAATTTCATTTGATATAGATTATAGAACCACTAGTTTTAGGTAATTATCCATTTATTTATGTATTTTAATTATATAATGTAATTGTTTATGTGTTGGGTGATATACAGGATTTTTGACTTTTTTTTGTATTTTTCGGAGGTTCACGGTATGATCATGGTTGGTATAAATTGTGCAACACCTCCTCGGAAGCCTGAAAACTAAAATAGTGCATACTGGGTAGGCACATGGGAATTCCAAATCATGTTCTCATATAGAAGATACCATTCAATGATGGATAGATATATTTAGCATGGTTTCCAGATGGTTGGTCTATTTATGTTATCCAAACATTCATGGGGTGTTTAGAGGTAGTGGCTAGCGCATGTTAGTGCATTGTTTTCCTAGTCGTTTTCCCTAATAATGCACCACTAAAAAAGATCAATATTTTACAGATTTAATTTATATTACCTCCTAAGGGACTCTTTTTCCTCTTAATAAAACCCTAACATGAATTACACTCCATCCAAAGGGATGAGTGGCCTTTCCTTTGGATCCAAGAGAAATCTGTAGGTGAAGCTAAGTGTGTTAGAGGCCCAAATTCCTTGGAAAGTATGTATTATTGGTTTTTTGAAATATTTTTTCAATTATTCCCTCTATTGGATTCATTAATATAATCCAATGGGGATAGAATCAAATTGTGTGATGAAGATAATGATGATATGTTTTTGTTTTTTATGGGGAATGTTATTTAATATGTTTCAAGGAGTATCAAACTATGTTTTGAAAGTTGTTGTTCCATTCATTGTTTTTGTGTATGTTTGATAGGTAGGTTTCTTCACTCTTGGAAATTCATAGTTCGAACGTGAATGATTAATTTAAAATTTATTGAATTTATTGAATTAAATTGTGTAATTGATTTTAAAATATTGATGAAATCCATCATTAGTGGAAGTTTGTGAAATTCTGGAAATTATATTTTTGTGGAATGTTCTTTATTTCATCATTTTGAAATGGTGATTCTAAAATTTTGTTTTATTTAAATTCAAGGAATGTTTTTGAGGAAATGTTTTTTAAAAAATAATTTTTTATTGAAATTTGGTTGAATGGTTTTATTCACATGTAGTTGGTGAGTGTAAATGTGTATTTGCAATGGCTAAGGGAATGATGTTTCCCCCTAAAAATTAATGGCATGGAAAAGGGTGTGTGGTTATCCCTATTAAACAGATTCACCAAGTGATTGCTTTGTGAAAGGTTGAATCACCACTAACTAGTAGAGGGAGTTCCATGGTTTTCCTTTATGTGTGTATTTTTATGGTTCTGTGGATGTGTTGAAATAAATGGCTTTGAAAAAAATGGAATAGAAAATTTGTTTTAAAGAATTATTTGGTTTCCTTCCATGAAAAATTATTTTTCGTTGAAATGGTATTTGATTTGATACAAACTACATTAAATTGTATTAAATTTCTTATATTTATGTTTCAAAAGGTTATATACTACTGGGATGAGTAATGAATTCATTGAAGAAATCCTACGGAGTTTTATAATCACCCATGTTTGAGAACATTGATGTGTTTACAAACTTTGTATATTAGGACACTGGTAAAGGGATAATATCTCATTTAATTAGCGATTCATTGTGATACCATGGGCATGGATTGTGGAGTTATAGATTAAAGAATGTTTGGAGTAGCTATGTTTATGTATTTCATGCCTTTGAGTTTGTTGGCTTCATTTTCTACTTTTTACTCTGATACTGGACTTGATTATTTCATTATACCCTGATATAGTTTGGTTTTGTTGGTTTCTCTTTGAAATCTATTTCATTGTTCTCATTCATTATATTTTGGATGTTTTGTATTGATTATTTGGATTGGTTATTTTATTTTTCAAATGGAAAATCTTCCCCCAATTTTTATGAAGACCTTTTCAATAACTTATAACCATTGTTGTCTTGGGGGTGTCACCTAAGGTCCTGTAACACCCTTCACCTCTTCCCAAGACAATGGGTGAGGGTTTGAATGTTACAAATGGTATATGTTTTTTTAGTCTTGGAGTTGATAATAATTATTTTCAGTCTTTTGTGTGGGTGGTTAATAAATATATTTGATTGTTTGAACATGAAATGTAGAGCATAAAAATGTGTAGCTAACTTATTTATACATAACATCATGTTTCCATGGAGTTTGGGTATATGAGTGTTTTAGGAAAATTATTGAAGATGTAATGTCATCATCATGGGTTTATCTGGTTAGTAGAGAATTGCATGTATTGATGTAAATAAATTTCCACTATGAGTAAATATTTCATTTTTAATAATGATTTTGGATTGGGGAAAAAAATATTGTTTTTTTGAAAATAGTTTTAAATTGTTTGATTTTCAAAAGGAATTGATATATTTTCAAAAATGTCATGAAAATATAAATATTTCAATTCTGTATAACCTTGTTGTGATATATGAAATGGGATAAATTTAAAATAAATCATTTGAATTTTAACTAAGTGGATCCAAGAGAGAAGAAATCTACCTAAAAAACATAGGAAAAACAAAGAACGAAACAATAACATTAAAAACCCATCATGAAACTCTATAAAACATTCATAGATCTTGTTCCACATAAACAGAACAACCATTTATCTTCATGATTGTCCTCAAACAATGTGAATCTATCCTGAACGGATTAAATTCATGAATACAAGAGAGGGGAGAAGAGAAAAAATAATGGAAACAACAAATAACAGTCACTTACCAAGGAATCTAGGCTTTCCACTCCTTAATATTTTCCTACAAATCGTAGCTGGATCAAGAGGAAACGTCTCTCAAACTTTTTAGAGGTGTGTAATTCATGTTATGGTTAACATAGATAAAAAATTATTTCTTTTGAAGTTAATTATATTTATATGCACAAAATATGGATCTTCATTCTAATGGTGCACAGTTAGGGAGTACAGTTTGGAATATTATGTCCTTACAGTGCACTATTCATGGACACCAAACACCCCTTGCATTGTTGGGTTGCATGGTTGGACCAACAGTGATCCAACCATGTAAAACCACTCTATCCAACATTTCAGGGTTTCTCCAGGGTGTCCAAATAGTTTATCCAACTAGATGCATAACTTTGTTCCTACCTAGTGCCCATTATTTCAATTTCATGATTTCCAAGAAGGTTTTACAAGGATTATAATTATCGCTCTCAGACCAAATACCTCTATAAAAGAACCAAAAACATTCCAAAACTCTTCAAAACCTCCCAACACATAACCCATTTACTATATATATATATATATATAATAAATAAATAGATAATTAATTATCTAAAACCAAGGGTGCTACCCTATCCTCACCATTGTTCTTTCTATCCCCATAAATTAAAAATTAACCACTACCCTGAAATACTTCAAGAAATTTCTCGACCATTTATTTTTACGATCCAATGTTTCTCTAGAAATCCAACCATGTTTCCAAAAACCGCACATTATACCAATGCCTTTCCAATGAATGACATTCTCTTTCCTATCCACAATCTAAACTAGAACAAGAACCAATATTTATATGGTTCTAGTTCAATGTGTTCCAATTGAATCACATGGTAAATATCATGATTATTCAACTTAAATTGAGATACATGAAAATAAATTAAACATAGAACCAAATTTGGTAGAAAGTCCAACCAATATTTCTCCTCACTAACTCATTAAAGTGTCTCAAAAGGGAAAATGATTTATGGATATATCTATCCTTACTTCTCAAAACTATTATGTCTAAGCATTAGATATAATCTCAAAAACAAATTACTGCTCACCTTGAATGATCATGACTATGTACTATGATACATATACCATTTATGATGATTATGATCCATCTCCATTCTTTTCATGATTAACTATATTCTTTAAATTTTTTCATGGACAAGGCTTCATCTAACTAATGAAGTCTTAGTTGTTTTACCCAAAAAAGTATAGAACAAAAATTAAAACAATATAATTCATTTAGAATTTCCATAAATACTGAGGCATGATAACTGTTTTTATATGTGAATTCCACTAAAGGTATATTCACCTTTCAAGATCCACATAAATCCATTTCACATTCCCTATTCATATATTCCAGTATTTGTATCTTCCTTTATAATTTTCCATCTGTTTGAGGATGATACATCATACTCATATTCAACTGAGTACCAAGGGATTGTTGTAAGGTTTATTAGAAATGAGATGTAAATATTGGATCCTGATGAGATACTATCGTAACTAGTACTCCATTAATCATTTCCTCTTTCCAGATATAGAACTTTTACATGCCTTCAACCATATGATATGCATTAATTGGGATGAAATGAGATGAATTTATGTGTTAATCCACTATCACCCATATGACATCATGTTTCAAATCATTCCTTGGAAGACATGTTAAAAAATCACTATCTATCTTAACCCATTTCCAAACAGGAATAAGTAGTGAAACAAAATACACATTGGATGCTTGAGCTCTTCCTTAACCAAATTAAAGGATAGATATCTCAAAACAAACATAGAAACATTTGATTTCATGATAACCCAAAAAAATTCTTCCTTAATTTCCTTATAAATATTTTGTTTTCTAGGATTAAAAACCCATCTCGAATGGGGAAATCCGATGATGTTGTTCTTCACAATCCCTAAGTATAACTATCTATTCACAAAATAAAAAAAATGATCCGTTTTCTAGTTTCCATCCTTCAGTGTTCAAACAAGCATTGATTTTTTATCTCATATATCCCATTAAGAGTTGATTTTTTGCCTCTTTAACATTATTAAACAAATATACAAAAAAAATAAATAGGAAATAAAACACAAAATTACATTGGACTTCTCTATCCAAGTACATGTGAGCTATCACCAACAGCATCTTCCACTTGTCTAAAGCTTCTTTTTCCAACTGACCAAATGAATTTCTACTTAATGCACCCACAATTGAATTTTCATTACTCACTGTATACATAAATTAAAATTAAAACATTTAAATATACTGAATCCATCTACTTTGTCTTGGATTCAAATATCTTTGTGACAAAATTTCTTTCAATCTCTTATGATCAGTAAACAATAAAACGTTTCTTTATAAGGTGTTAATGATGTCCTTTCCTAAGGAATGTACTACACTAACTCATTCAAAATCAAGTGTTTGGTAGTTATTATCATAAAACCATAACTATCATGATCTATAAGAAACAACATGATCTTCCTACTTGAGAACACATCCCAAAACAGATAATAAAGAATCAAAATACACCATATATCCCTATACTAATTCCTGAAATATCAAGATTGATGTACTTTTAAGGTGAACATTAAACACTTAAAATGATTTATAACATCATTTGTTCCATTATAATGGAAAACTTTTCCTTGCCTAAAATGTGATTCATGATGCTAGTGATGATAATTCATAAATAATATATTAGTAAAAAACACCTACGCAAAGAAAATTATATATCTTAAAATAATAATTTGGTGGTTTCCAAGTGATTATAGTCTCTATTTTTTGGATCTACAGAAACACCTTTTGCAGTGATAACCTTTCCAAGGAAACATACCTCTAGTATCTAAAATTTTCAATTTGAAAACATGTCAAACAGACAATGATCTGGATAGATACTCATCACTTTCACCAAGTGTTTCTAATGATTTACATTTTTCCTTGAATAAACTAACATTTCATCCACAAACACTACCAAAAAATAATCCTGATACCCATGAAAAAACAAATTCATTCATAGAATAAATATAGCTGTTAAATTCATAAGACCAAAAGGCATAACCAAAAACTATAAAATCTATATGTACTCATAAATATTACCTTCATAGTATCCTCCTTCCAAACCCATTATTGGTGATATCTAAATTGAATGTAAATATTAGAGATTCATTGTTCTCCCTTTAATTGATTGAACAAATCCACAATGTGTGGAAGAGGATACTAATTATTTATCATAACTTTTCTAAGCTTACAATAATAAAAACATAGAATAAGGGTTCCATATACCTTTTTCACAAACAAAAACAATCCTTCCAACATAGATGTATGGGGCTAAATGAAAAATTATTGTCCAAATCTTTCAATAAACCGTTTAATTCCCTTAATTCCGTTGGTTCTATCAGATAAGATAGAAGTGAGATAGGAAGAGTCCCTTGTAAGATAAAAATCATAAACTCTACTTATCTTAAGGGTGAAAACCCTGAGAAATTATTATAAAAAAATAGGAATGGATCAAAAAATGTTTTAAATATTCTATTATTGATCTCATCCATAGATTCCAAATTCAAACCTTCCAACTAGAATCAGATATTTCTAAATTTTCGGTGTTTTCAAGAATGTTTCACCTAGTTTCACAATCCAATATTCTCTAAATTGATTATCGATGTCATTACTAGTTATAAAACTAACCCATTGTGTACAATAGTTTATGTGAGAGTTGATCATTGTCAACCAATTCATACATAGGATTATGTCAAAAAACAACCATTTCACACATATAGAAATACATAATCAATTTAAATTCATTAATATTTATAGAACATACTTTACACATAATGGTTTAAAATTATCCTTGGCCGAGAAGATTATGAAGTTTAAAAATGGAGGGGATAATATCAACATGAAAACCCATAAGATTAACCACATAAGAATAAATAAATGAATGTGATTAACCTATATAAATCAAATCATTCACAAGAGTATATTTCAAATGAATCACACATCTCACCATTAAAGGCTCATATTGATCATCCATGATCATTTTCTTAGCTCCATACAATTTCTTACCCACCATAGATAGAACTTTAGTACCATGTTGATATTTTACTGGTTGAGGATTCATGTTATTCTAAGAATAACCAAGGATTTCTCCATTCTTCTGATCAGAATTGTTATGATTCCATCATCCTTTTAGAGAATATGATGTATATGAAACATGAGGTGTGTCCCAATAACCTAAACATGGATTACATTGATAATAGCATAAAAGGTTTCTCTTTTGGTTGCAATTATGACATGATATAGGTGGAGTAAGACAATCTCACAAAATTTGATCAACGGAACCACATTGAAAATATCGTGAAATACACTTTGGTTTAGTAGGAAGATTCACTAATCCCACACTCTGATTATGATTCATTCCAATAACTTGGATATATGTTTCCCCCTTCCACTCATTCCCATAATTAGTGCCCCCATCATTTCACCCATCAATTGAATGAGATAGATCAGGGTATAAAGTTTCCCCCATTTAAATAGTTCACTAATTGATGGATTGGTGAAAGGATGACTCCCCACTCACCGATATAGGGTGTTCTACAGTAGACACGCATGTGTGGATGTGTGGAAATAAATTGTTATGAAAAAAATTGATTTGATGAATGGTCTTAAAGAATAATTTGGTTTTTTCCATGGAAATTGTTTTTCCTCATAAACTGATTTGGAATTGATATAAACTAATTAATATTATTTTAATCTATTTTATATAAATTTTCTAATATGTCTTATCCTAGTGTCATGAGTTGGGAAGTCATTAGGAAAATACTATTTACTTTTATAGTCACCACAAGCTTTGGAACATTGGTGAATTTAATGATATTGTATATAGGGACACCGGTAAAGGAATGGAATCATTTCATTATTAATGCATCATGATACCATGTGCATGAATTTTGGAGTGGGATCATTGAGAATGTTGGGAGTTCATGAAGGGATCTATTTTGTGTCTTTCTATTTTTTGGTTTTTGATTCCACATTATACTAGGATATTAGTGTTGGTTTCCACATTATACTCTCATATACTTTGGTTTGGTTTGTTTCTTTTTGAGTTATATTACATAGTTCTCATGAATCATACAATTGTTTATTGGTTTTGATTATCTGGTTTTGTTGTTTTATATTCAATAAGAAAATTTTCACCCAATTATTATTAAGCCCTTACCATTTATTGTCAAACTTTGTTGTCTTGGGGATGTCACCTACAGTCAAGTAACACCATATACCTCATATCAAGTAATGGGTGATGGGTGGAGGTTAAATATATGTTCTAAAATTGTTTTATAATATTTATACACTTATTACATAAGGAAAAACATTATCTCAGGATGCTAGTAAGAAGTTGAGTTTTATAGCCATGAAAAAAATTAACATTATTGTCACTTTTAGAGAAGTGGTTTTTCACAAAATGACATATCATGGCCCTCCTAGGCATTGTAAAGTTGAGTGTCATTCCCCAAGCCCACCTAAAAAATTATAAGAGATAGTGACTATCCCTAAGTAGGTAAATCACACCCATGGGAGGCCTTATCCAAAATTACTTGTAAAAACAAACAAACATCTCCACACACTAGTATAATGAGGAAATATAAAAAAACTCATAATGTAAGTTCAAGCATTTGTTATATCTCATGTCGGAGTAGAAGATGAAGTAAAAAAACCGAAGGTCCAAATATAATCCCAAAAAAACTATGAAATAACCCAATCTACTGAAAAAAATGGGGAAGCTTCCAAAAAATCTCATAGAACCATCCATGGTCCTTATATCACTACTAAACTCTACCTATTATTGATCCTCATAGGAATCCATCAAAAGAACTATTATATACATGAGACCTAAAATGTATGTCTATATTTAATATAGGGGTGTTTATAAACATACATTGTATTACCCCCAGAAATCACCAAATAGAAACCATCAAAATATAGTCATATATAAATCACAATCATAGTGAATAAATAAGATAAAACCTAGATATTCTCCAATAAAGACACCATGTCTCAAGGTGATGTCACATCTTCACTAGAAGTATAGGATTCTATTAGATTATCAATGGTGACATCCTTCTGAGAGAACATTCTCATCAAGTCTTACTAAACTAAATACAGTCATCCGGGAGGACATAATCATCTGGTATTCCTATGAAGAAATTACATGGAATCAATGATTCCTCAAAAAATATATGCAATTGATCAAACTACATCTTACCAAAATATAATAAAGTGTGATGCACAGATAGTGGATCATGCCTAGTCACTATGGGGGGTACCTAACCATACCAGAATTAACCCACAAGGATGGGGATAACACACCCTTTATTTTATAAATGGGATTCTTGTCCCAAACCAGGTAAGAAGGACAGAGGATCACACCCAGTTCCACACTAAGGGATACATAACTCTATCTGAAAAAACTTATAATAGGGTTCACTAATCCTTTTTATGATGTGATACCTCACTCGACTATATTAGGGTTACTATAAGAGAACACACCTACACTATTAACGGTCTATGGGAACTCACCTAAGCTCATACTAAAGATATTTATACAAGATAAAGTGGTCTACTGTTCCCTTAAAGAAGTAAAAAATGTGTCCCTAGGGGTACATGACATGTCTCACTATAACTATGAGTACCAATGTCCTACAATATCAAAATCCATGCCCTTATTGAAATACACATTGTGTCTATTAGGGTTCACAACATGTAGAGGTTGGGTTGGAACATGAAATATTTCATCTGGTTAACCAATGTTCTTTGGCTCATGCCCATGTATTATGGTCCTTCCCATGTAAACTGGTCATGTAAATGCACAAGTAATTTTTATAGTACATCGGTTGTACTCCAGATCACAAAATGTATAGGGTCCCATTTATCACTTGGAATGTGTCACCTTCCTAATATAGCATACCATCCTATGTAAATAGGGTGTCCCCACCATACTCAGTGTCTGAGACCACATGGTCTCCTCGGAATGTTCTCACAATACATGCTGAGTTGGTTGGAATGGTTTTAAAGGACATATGTAATGATCATCTATATGTGATATTTAAATCAATGCATAAACCCTAGTTTCTACATAAAGGGGAAAACATGTGTTCCTATAAAATATAAGGTATGTATTTTTGAATTGCATATAAATTCCAAAATGTTTATGTGTCTTCTTCCTCTTGTTACCAAAAACATTAGATCTACTAGGAATCTCAGCTATTACTCCCACAATGGAGTTTATCACCATCGACAATCATCCGAATTTTAGATTCCATATGTTCTTCACCATAAAATTGATCATCAATTCCTTCAAGAATCTTTTTCAATGTCCATATTGAGGTAACCCCACTATCTGCATCAACACTAGGACACCCATATAACAGTTTATTTCACAATATCATTATTATTTGGGATTCTTTATATTTATGTATTGTCTGGTATATATTTATCATCAATTCCCACACATTATAAAAATCTATTTAAAAATATTATTAGTATTCTTCTATGGTGTTTTAAATTCATTTTTACAAATTTTATGAATTTTTATAAAACTTTTTAAATTAAAAAATTTATCATTTTCCAAAAGAGGTACTATATTAACTTTTTTACTAAATATGGGTGGGATGTTCTTTTTTTAGCTTATTCAACATGAGTGAAACTCCCTTTACAATCTTACAAGATTATTTTCACTGAAATTGTTTTCTTCTAACATTGTGTGCCACTTTCAAAATAATTTCAATATAATAGGGGTATTTCTCTCAAGAAATATCTTATGATTTTATTAGTGTATTTTTATCTTTGTTAATATAATTTGTTGGATCTTATGAATAATTGAGGTCGGTCTCTTATGATATCATCTACCATATTTTATTAAATGGTTTATGTTCATTTTAACTATGGATATACTATTTTGACACTATAAACCATATTACTCAGAATGTTTTGTGATTATGTCTACTAATTATGGAATTTATATACAATTCATAACTATAAATTGTTTAAGTTTCACCACATTCATATAAATAATGCATTGGACTTAGTATGGGATGGGCGAATACTACTATTTCCCCTTGATGCATCAGTAGGTCTCATGAGGCAAACTAGGTATTGACATAGCTGAGACCTAGCCCATTTTTTTAGATATGGTTTTGGTCAAGGCCTAGACCTTTTACTTTCATATTTATTGGTTGAGGCTTCAATGATATGTTTCATATGTCTTTCATTTTGTATTTTGTCATTATGAGATTATATTTTGATATTAAATGTGATTATTCATGTGGTAGAATATCCATATGAATGATTATATTGAATTATCTGATTTATTGTTGTCTTATTATGATCAAGGTTATGTTTATGTGGATTATATTTTAATTATACACATTGCATTATGGTTTATTCTTGATTAATCATAATAGCTTCTGTTTTACACTAACACATACTAAGCATATGAGATCACCACATTCTAATTCTTTATTTTTCTAGGATTACAAGATATGTATTATAAATAATATATAGGGGTAATCTATTAGAAAAATGGTGTTCTTAAAATATTACCTATGTTGTATTTTATATTTTCAATTGTAATGTAAGGTTCATGTATATAATTTGTTTTCTGAGACTTCTAAACTGATCATTCCATTGGAAATGGACACTTATATCCATTCCAATGTAATAAAGTATGGTACCATATCCATGCTACAAGGTTCAGATTATTTACACTCCCCCCTAAGAAACAAACCCATGTGATTTTTTATATACACAAATTTATTGAAAATTTTATTAAAACCCAATTTTTTAACATCATATAAATAATGAGTCCAATAAATTGATTCAAAACAAAAAAAAATTAAAAAATGTAAGTAACAACATCATTCACATAGACGAAAAAGGTATCATAGTAGTAATAACTATTTTTTGAGCATGGTTATTGTCAACCCACTAGATATTAAGGCATTTCGTCATCATTATTCTTTAAAATAAAACCACTTTCATTCCTGAGTACCAATTTATTAGTGGAAAAATTATCCAAATATTAAGTATTATTATCCTTTGAAATATTTAATTCATTTATCATTCCAAGAAACCAACCAAGATAGTCTTTTTCTACAATGAAATTTTTAAGAGGTAAAATATAATTCATGCTAATAATAAAAGGTGAGGTGTTACAATAATATACACTTTAAAAATTACTGACATCATGAGTAATCTTTTAAAATAATCTTTTATGACAAAATTTGGCAATTCATCCTCAAAAAATGATATGGAATAAGTTATATCAATCGATGAATCGTGTAGTAATGTTTTATCAAATAAGGCATCTATTTTAGGATGTAAACAATGGGAATAAATAGACCATGAATCATGATTGAAAACAGAAAATGTACATTTCAATCACAGATGACAATTTCGCAGACACAAAGGTAAAATATGTGGTTGGTGTAACAAAAATAATATATGATAATGAACTTCTACTTAGATGTTCACTAAAAGAATATTTTTTATATGATAAGTGGTTGTAAATTAAATTTCACCACATCAAAAAATGTATTCTTTCATCTAATGTAATAGGAAATGTGATTCTTCTAGGGAATATAAATTCTTAAACTCGTCAAAACTGATTTAATGGTGTGTTTTTGGAATCAAAATTGGATGAATGGTCCATTGGGTAAAGATAATGGAATGAAAGTTGTTACATAGGTATTTTAAAAAAATATCAATACAAAAATAATCCTAATAAATATAGAATATTTATTCTATAGTTTTTCATAAAATTGAATTTATTTAGGTAAGAATTATACAAAAAATTAAAAATAAAGACATATATAATTAAGAAAAAATAATTAATATATGAAACATGATACTAGAAGACTAACTTTATAATAATAGGAATAAAACCAAAAATACCGTAGGGAACTAAATCAAATAGACTAGATATTTTTCTATTGGTCTATGATATAGAATTAATACAATAACACATAGAAAATGAATATTATTTACAAATAATGGGGGAAGTGCTTTTTTAGTTTTAGAAAATTTTAAATAGAATGAAACCAAGTATATGATTATATTCATAAACGAGATAGATAATACAATAGGAAATAAATTAAATTAAAATAAATGACATTTTTTGTAAAATGAAACCATTGTAGAGTGAGTTTCTACCAAAAAAATCACATTTGTAGTATTCCTAAAAATATTCTACTAATGAAAATATGGAATAAAAATATAGGTCATGGTTAATTTTTCTAATGATAACAAGATGAATGATATTTAAGGACATAAAAACTAAGGAAAATTTAATAACAAAATTAATATTTTATATAGAAAAATAATCCAAATTTACATATGATTCATTTATAACTATAAGTATTATACTATCAAAATATGACTGAAAAGATAGTAAATACATGCGGTACTGGTAAAATGATTATAATTCCTAAAGACAATAATCCATAATGCAAGACACTATGTATGGAAAATAATATGAGATCTAGTTCAAGTAACAGAAATACTCCAGGATTAAAATTCCACACAATAACTGGAGATACTGATAGTCCCTCTCTAATATCCCAATCACTCATCAATTAAAAACTAGAGAAGAAACTAAATAAGGTGGAATTTTAGGCACAAATATTTAATGATAATATAAATAAGATTAATCAAGCTTAAAATGAAATTTTTAGCAAACATATATGGTTCAGACTGTCTTTATACAGTGTTGTAAAATTTTAAAGCATGTCCATGTGAATAACATCCTCTTCACATATCATCTCTTTCATAACGTCTAGAAATGATAGTTATGCCCTCAATAAAATATGAACCATCATAAATTATTGGGTGTTAGATGATTCATGATATTTACTCAAGTGATAACAAACCATCTGAATATAAACAGATATGGGACATTTTATCATCTCACTTTTAATTAAAAACTATAGATCTTCCATTAGATTGAAAATTAGTATCATGTTTTTACACTAATCAGAAAACCCTTTCAGATGTCTAGGAAATTCACCACCAATCTAGAAAAACAACATTAAGAGTTTCTAGGTCAATAAAATATTTGATGAAATTCGAGTAAAAAACATATTTTGATGTGATAACATACTTTAAATTATTTATCCATCTCAATAATACTATATTCAATGTATCATATATTTCATAGATAGTAAAGGTATTTTTCATAACATTTATGAAAAATTGATCAATTGAGATGAAAAACTTAATAAATATCTGGTCGTCCACAATCCCCTAGAAAGCATAAGTTAGGGTGCCATTATAATTTGTTGGTGAATCAACCACATAATAATACTCATTCATCTATTTTAGTATTACAAAAACTTCAAAAAATATAAATTGAAAGCATCATTTTTTCCATTGAAACATCACATCTAGGTTTCAATCATCTTAGAAATAAAATTTCTTGATAGATTGATTAGATGTATGATAAATATAAAACATAAATTTATTAATGGGGATTAAATAATTGGACTAAGATATAAATAGAAGATTAATATAATATGGCAATCATGATTAATGTCAAAAAAATAACATAATTGAAAAAATTACAAAAATATAGTAGATATTATAGATCAATAATAAAAAGATCTCATAAAATAGAATGAGATTATCACTAATATAAGGGTTATAGACCAGCATTGTTATAGAAATTGAGTTAGAATATGGTTATTTTCCAAAATAAATATATCAATAAGGGGATATTGAATTGACTCCTACCAAGGAACCAAGAGGTGATATAATGGTTCCCTTAGGATGTTCCAATAAATGATTGTTGTGTTCTTTTAGGGGGAATAATAGAATCGTGGAGGTTATTCTAAAAATCTTTAGAGGCAACTCGTAGGATATCTAAAATAGTGAACATTAATACCATGATAATATTGAGATAATTATTACCTCAAAATCTAAAAAATATCATTTATTTATAAAATAATAATCTAGTTAGATCAGATATTAAACTCATATATAGTTGGATCAGATATTCTATTTATCCATTTATAGTTTTATTAGTGATTACATCTTTTTTTTCTTATTATATTCATCTTTCTGGAATGTTAAACTCCTATATAAAGGTTTTCTGATATTCTTAAAGGTTCTTGTGAGAATTCATAATTAAATTATTTTGAATAATATAAAATATATTCTTAATTTTTATTGTGTCAATTTATTTACTAGTAAAAGGATATTGGCCTTATTTTGACAAATACCCTTTGGAACTGAATAATATGCATCCAAATATAAGTGATTTATAACACATATCAATGTGAGGGTTTTGAATGAGATTGAATTTCCTACCTTATATTCTACGGGATCTAAAAATTCAAACTTGATCCCATATCATATGTTTAAGGATTAAATGTTCTTTGATTTTTTGTTGAAGCATCTAAATCAATGTTTCAATAAACATTTATACCCTCTACTTATCATATTCAATAGACTAATCAAAATATTTTACATACCAAATACAAAGATAGATTGAAATTCACTTCCACCATTTGAGGTAGAAATAACTCCATTGAGAAAATGATTTTTTCTGACAGGAAAAAACATATTTTCATTTTCCACTTTTATTTCCACTTCTCTAATGTTGATTTTATTATACCTATCACATGATTGATAAGACCATTTTTACTAATCAATGTGTAAATGAAAAGGTATAAAAAATTAATAATGATATAAGACTACAGAACGACCAAAAGAATAATAATATAATAAATTGTAGTTTTTATTTAATGTTATATAATTAACTTATCTCAAAATAAATGTTAAAATGAATAGAAATTATATTTACATGAATTAAATGGTTAAATATACTTATATATATATATATATATGCTACCTACACACAACAAAGTACTCACATTTAACGAAACAAAATAAAAATTAATAATAAAAATAATTTTTTTTAAATAGACAAGATAAGGGAAGATTTTGTAGTTAAAATAAGTATTTTACTCATGTGATTTCATGGGTTTGATTTATCAATAAAATATACTGAAAATTGATAATGTTAAATTTGAATAAGAATATTAATGCTAATAATACAACATGTAATAACAAAAATGTGTAATGTATATATATATATATTAATCTTCTTCATGAAAATTGTAATTGATAAACATGGAAAAATAGTAAGTTAGAAAAAATAATTTTTTTTCATTTTAGCCATATTAAAATTGTTATACATGAAAAATAAGATATTAGTTTGTTTTAAAATTTCAAAATCAAAATCTATATGACTTCAATCACCACAAAATTGCAGAAAAAAAAGTAACAGTTTCTTTTATATGAATAAATATTATCATTGAAAAGTTATTGATTGTGAAAGGTTAGTTATTGCGAGAAACATACATCAATGATATTCATGTGGGAATCTCATGTATCATGAATTATAAGGTCTACCTACATTATCTCTTATTTAAGGTTATTCTAAGAAATAGTCTATAATGAAGACTAAACGCTTCAAATTTGAGAGAATAGAAAACTTTTTTCTTTTCATAGAAAGTTGAAAACTCAATCCATATTCTTGAAATCACTGTAAAATATTAATAAAATACAATATAATGAAAATAATTTTTATCCTCATGATGATAGTTGTGAATTTAAATATAAAATTCATCTATTTTTTCAATCCTTGATAAATCTATAAGAAAGCCAAAAATTATTTTTTGAATCAAACACACCTTTCCATTTTAATTTTCTAATAAATTTTTTATATTTATATAGTATTTTAGTAATTAGGAAAAAAACATGGAACATTTTAAAAAACTAAAAATATCCCTAGTGGTGTATGATATATTTCCTTGGTAACGTTATAATGTATTAGATTTTATATCAATATCATATTTTATCAGTTTATCTTTTTATATCTAAAAAGTGTTATAAATTAAATCAAAATTTATTTATTTAAATAAGTCTGTGTTTTTAAATAAATTATAATCCCAAAAACTATACTATAGGATTTTAAGCTTTAAATATTTATAAAATATTCAGATAGTTTGTTGATTAACTACTTTATTAAGAAAGAATACTCTGGTTCCATTCTTTATGGTTCCCATGAGGTCAGATTTCCTCTCAACATTCAAACTTTTTCAGCATTTTCTGAAAAATGATCATGATCACTATAATCCATATATGAAAAATAAAAAGGAAAAGTAATAAAAATTATATAATAAATATCGAGTGATATTATTATATTTTCATTAATCATATTTCATATTTATACTCATTTTGGTGAGATTGTCCTTTGTAGAAAATTTCCTTCAATTTGATTCTTAAGATGAGATAATGAGGGGGACAGTAGTTACTATTTCTATAATAAAAATCCTTGAGATAACATTTTCTATATCAATATCTCAATTATAGTACGAATATATTAAATATGTTTATTAATATGGATTTTAAAAAATATAATACTATTGTAAAAAATGATTTGTGTGTTTTTAGTGAAGCTCTACATAAAATATTCCTTGGATTATAATTCAAAAGTATACTATTGATTAAGATGGAAAATAATATAATGTATATAGAATGTAATAAATATAATATTTAATATAAGGTGCATTAGGTAATGAAGTTGCAGTAAAGATATTATATTATTATATCATGAATAACATAATACATTGTTATTTTTAACTAACTTAATTTAATTATAAAAATAGGGTAATATTGTTAACATAAATAATATGTTAAAATTTATTATTCATGGGACACTATATTTTATTCATAAATTTATTGAATGATACCTTGAACCATGTTTGATTTTTAATGAGGCAAAAAATATTCTGAGAGATTCCATATGGAAGAAGGAAATTTATATCAACAAGCTTGCTACACTGTCTAATGACATGATCATCAACTTAAAAACGTTAGTTCCCATGGATTAATTGATTTTTATAAAAATAATTTAAAAATGATGAAAAAAATTTATATTTCCAAGTTAAAATTGTATGACTTCTACACATTAAGTATAAATGGTTACTATAAAACCTAACATTAAAACATTATACAAATTTAACTTAAAATATATTGAATGAACTTCATCGTTAGGTTAGTGATTTCAAAATAGAAAAAATATATTTCATATTTTTTCTATTATACAATATAATTTATTTTCGTATTAATTCATTTCACAATAATCTTCCCATATTTTTTAAATAGAATTATTTAATATAAAACTTACCCATTTATAATTTTTTTTCATGTGAATATATATATATATATATATTCATTATTGTAGATATTATTATAAAATTTGTACAATTTTAATACATAATAGTATGTTCCCGAAATTGTAAAAATAATTATTTTTTATGGATACAGTTAAGTTTCCGCTTTTTTTATTGATCGCCAATTTACAGTTTTAATGATTTTAGTAACTGGGAATCATGTCTCATAATGATAATTTCAATAAAAACAAAATAATTTATTCATATAATTAGATATAGAAAACTAACCAAAAAAATGATTTAATATCATGGAATTATTTATAATAAAAATAAAAAAAAATCTCTTATCCACTAATATGCACTTCAAATTTAATATTGGCCATAGAAATTATAAATAATCCAATATCTGAGTAGAGGAAAAATCAGATCATTTTTTTGGAATTATCAAATATTATTTAATTTTTTGGATAACTAACATTATTCTTCCTCAAAAATTCATTTTGAAGTTTTCAAATTGTTTTATACTGTAATTCCTCTAAAGTAAAATAACTCAAATATCAGTTACCATCTAGCTTGAAGACTGAAAATTAAATATGACTAAAAAATTTTAAATAATAGGTTTATGATGATGGATCATCCACCTTGAGGTTATTATGGTCTAAATTTTCAGTTGGATCAATATTATAACACCTAATAGTTATTTTCCACTTCCCATTATTTCATCACCTCCTACATATCTTCATGTTTCAACACACTTCATGATTTTTATATAAATTTTTAAGGAAATAGAATCCATGAACACTTAGTACATATCTTTATACCAATCTCCCTCACTCATAAACATAAAAAAGTAAAATTTGAATGAGTTTTTAATTTTTATAGTAACTCAAAAACTAGAATAAGGTGATCATTAAAACATGATGAAATAAAAATTGAAAAAAATTACTCAAAAAAACATCAAAATAAATTAATAGTCACAAAAAATCAGGGAAATCTCTCTTTGAAAAATAATTCACTTGAATAATCCTAAACTCTCAAAAACATAAATATGAAATATGACATAATGAAATCATTAATTTTTCGTGAATTGAACAATAAAATAAAATATCCATACATTGAAAAACCTCTAAATCAACTAGAGAAATACACTATGAATGATTACCCTGAATTATCTATGAAATAAGAAAATTATATAAGAAATTTTCAGATCAAGTAACCACACTTGAATGATATAATTACCAAAATCATTAGCTATTATATGATTAAGTGAAGAACAATCCAATGGGGGAATGACCTAGAGAAGGAAGTAATCAAAGAGATTAATTAATGGGAATCATCAATGGAAAATATTCCAATTGGGAGAGAATGTATTGGATCAAGTAGTGGTATAATTGATGTGGGAAGAAATAGAATCTATAAATTATGTTTTTAAGTGATAAAACCCTATAAACATGGGTCATGATGATAAGTGAATGCTGGATAAAGGGAGTGGAAAGAGTTAGGTAGAGGTGGTAAAAGTAGATAGTATAGTATGGAGGTAGATACCGGGAAGAGGAAATGATAAGTGTTGTAGAGGAAGGGGGAATTGGAAAGTAAGGGGTAAAGGATGATAAAATTTTGATGAATTGGGGAATACTAGTGGGGAAATTATAAAAATAATTGGGATATTATAAATTTTAGGGGAATGGATAAAGGAATAAACAACACATTAAATTAAATAACCTATTCTAATATAAAAATATATTACAAACTATAACCATAAATAAATGAAAATTTTATCCTTTAGAAAATCATAAAATAAGTATTTTTTTCAAAATAATCTATTTAATAATGTAATTTTTATTTCCAATAAACAAGAAATGAGATAGAAGTAACAATATATTTCATCTTTCTAGCTATTTTAGTTAAAATTAAGAGGGAAAAACATGCTAATAATGAAGGAGAATATTTTTCTCTATTAAAATTGAAATTTTAAATACATATTAGGAATGACATAGTGAAATTGACCCCATAATAATATATGAATTTATATTAAAATAAAAAATCATGTTGAAAAAAATTAATGTTTGGAACATAATTTTCTACAATATGAATAAATCATTAATGATTAACCATGTTATCTATTGATCCACAATTAGATATAATGCTAATTTTAAGGCTATAAACTTCCTTTCTAAGAGTTTCATAAAGATATCCACGTGTAATAGAATCATTTATAATAAATTTTGGGTCAACTAATTTATGTTCCTATAAAAATCTAAATGAAAAATAATTAGTATCCTACATCTGATAATGTTTGTCATGTAATGTTGTAGCCTAGTGAACAAAAGTTTAAGCCTAACTTAATAAAAAGTATTATGAGTAACCAAAATGATGAGTAATTGATATCATGTTCTTATATACCTTGTTAACAATTTTTATTTACATTATAAAAAAATATTTATTATAAAACTATCTAACTCATCTATTTGATCTCTATAGGATTACAAAAAGATGGAAACAATGTCTTACATCCTAAAAACTAAACCATTATGAAAACTAAATTTCCTAAATTTAATCTTAGAAAAAATGTTATAGAATAACTATAAAATTATAACTATAAAATAATAAATTGATAAAATATTGGTAGACTGACATTTTTTTACAAATAAGAAAACTAGAAGAATATTGAAATTGACTAAAGAAATATATATATATATATAACAAAAAACCTTCTACCTCACAATTTTTATTATTTTTTATTAATTTTCATATTATTTCATTTTTTCCCTAGTTCATAATGGATAAAAACCAAAAAAATTATATATTTCTACTACATATGTTGCCTAAAAATAGAGACAATATGAATAAGAACAAATTAATAAAAGAACAGTTTAACATAATATAATAAACAATATACATAATATTGGACACCCTATAGATAAAGGATAATAAACTATAGAATAAGAAGTTTTAATCACCTAATTTATGGTACTTAGAAATAGATATTGTTTTAAACTATTGAAACAACATTAATGGGTCACCAAACATTTCTATGAGAATTAGGTTTTTATATATTTATGTTTCGGAAATAAAATTAAATTTAAAATTTCATCATTATAAATATAATAACAACACAAATAAAGAACGCATAATATGTAAAATATTTTATTATATTAAAAAATCAAGGAGGTATCCCATATTTTCATAGAATAATAAATATTTCATGAAATCTTATGAATATCTGATAGTTTCAAGAAAATTAACATATAGTTTTTTCATTTTTCACACCATTTATTATATATCAATCTGTTTTAACATATTTAACTATTTCATGAATCCAAATGGATAAAATTACATTCATAAATCACAAAAAATAATGTTAATGAAATTACCAGATAATTCTTAGGTAATGAGACTCATTTGTTTAGAATTTCACCACAAAAAAACAAATATATATTATGCTCTAATAATTTTGGCATTATTACTAAAGAATAATGTATTATATTTAAAAACAATCATTATTTTAACTATATATGTAAAAGTAGGTCAATCATAATTTATAAAGACTAACTGTAAAATTAGCATAAAAATAACAAATATGTTTTCTTCATCATTCAATTTTTTTAAATGGTTTCAAATTATTCTTCCAAGAATTTATTTCAATGGTGGTATGGAATCAAAACACGAATAAACATCATAATATAAATTTAGTTAGAATTATGGAATATTGGAACACTCATAAATTTTCTAAAAGAATGAATAAAAACTATGTTAGAAATAATTCAGAATCATGTACATGATGAATATGGGGAACTGAGCCTTTAATTATTCTAGTATGATGGTAATAAGAAACACTACACGCAATTTATTTTTCAAAATTTCCATAGGTTGTGTAGGTTATAAATATTTTTCAATTTACGTGTTCAACTTCTAGATTATTTTTTACAAAACACCATAGATGTCATATTAAATATAAAAAATGTATTAAAACACATAATTAATTACTTTTATCATGAAGGAATGCACCAAAAAACGATATTACTTTTGATCCAAATAGGATTATTATATAAATAAATTCATTTCTACTAATACCTATAACTGAAAGGGTATATAAATTATTTAAATTAAGGCTAATATCATAGGGGTTATCTATAAATAATTTATGATTATTAGTGTCAGAAATACTCCAAAATAATAAGGCTTCAAAGTTAAAACATGTAGAATATAAGAATATGATAAAAATATATCAAAGATAATTTTTACATAAATATTTTATATAAATAATGAGAAGGGATAATAATTTTTATGATAATGAAGTTAAGGTCTTGGAACCCCTCTTCCAGACACATAACTTTGTTGAAAATTTTATAATATATTTTTCCCTTTTATTTTTTATCATGATTCAAGGTTTTTATTTGGTGTTTCATTACATTAATTCTAGTTAAAACCTTAACCTATCATCTCTTCAATATTCCCTCCTACTTTATTTTTATTTTCTCTCTTGTTGTCTAGGGATTTGGATTTTTTGATTTCCCCATCACAATTAAGAATCACTTATAAGCTTAAGCATTACTCTAATTTTGTTTAAAGGAATCCATTGGAGTTTTTTGTCATATTTCCCTATCTATTTTGGTTTAATGTAGTCATGGTAATATTTTTATGTGGAATTCCTTATTTAAGGATAATATTATAATGAAACATAGTGTTTTTTTGGTGTAAATAGTTCTAAATTAATTATTGAAGTAATCTGATTAGATTTCTGATGGCGATTAGAATTCATTGATCATTTTTATTGTTTATTTTCCATTATTTGGGGATGGATTACTATCTAATGTATAATAGGGTAATTTAATATCTTTTGATGTATGTAATGATGATTTTTAGAAATTTTAAAGCTCACCAATGTATAAGGTTTGTGATCTCAACCCATACAAAGAATTTTTAGGATATGTTTTATACACGCCTACAAAGTTCCTTAAAATGTTTATAAATAAGAATAAATTTTATTTTTGAAAATATTAATGTATTATTTTTCAATGTTATTTAGATATAATAAGTTTTTCATTCTCAAATATTTTCCATTTAATCAATATCTCATCATTGATTCACTCATGGATGATAGAGTAATAAAATAATCTAGTGTTTTTCAAAAATATATCAAGGTTTCATCTCGGTATGTTTTGGGTGTGATCGTGATTTTTTATAATGATAGATAACCACAAATGAGTATGGTTGGTGTTTTCTGATGATAGGATTTTAAGGTGGCGCTGTTTCCTGGTGACTTCCAAATTTTTGGGCCTCAAAATTGGGAGTTTGATGATGGAAAAAGAAGGATTTATTCATAGGAGTGAATTGTCTGAAAAATGTTGGAGAAAATCATCAAAGGGTGAGAACCGCATACCATAATTCATGGGTCACATACCATGTTCCGAAAACGGTTTTTAGAGAGGTGGGAAAGATACGAGGGTACGGTTCACGAAATTGAAAATGGTTTGAGGTGGAAGTTGGTGCAGTATGGGGATAGCTTAATATCAGTAGAAAAGATCGACCGCGTTTAAGCCAAGGCGGTATGTGGGAGATGTGGAAAATTTTCATGGATGGCATGCGGTTTACGGTGGCTCAAGGATTGGTATGCAGCGAACGATGAATCAGATATTTGATAAATATTGAATTAGAGGTTTTTGTAGCTATAGTTTCCTATATAAGAATTTATAATCCTACTAATTACTTTGGAATTGGATATTGTTAGAAAACAAAATTTTCTTCAGAATTCCAGAAAATTTTGAAAGTGGTTCGCACAGAATGTGTTTGCGAGGATTCTCATCCCACAAATGATGTCTACTACACTATGTAGGAATTATGGTACATGGAGAAGGTGTTTTCTTAGTACATGGAAGTGGAATATTTGTTATTCGAGTGGGATAATTACACAAGCGGTAAGTGGAGGGAGAGCTTCGGTACGCAGAAGAAAAGGAAGTCCGTAAACAGTGAACAATTCATAGATAGAGGGTGATTACCAGTAGAGATTTGCAGAATTGGTACGTAGTAGTGGTACGCGATAACGAGGGCAGAGGCAGTCCGTGAACAGAGGAGGTTCACATAAGAGGAAGTTGTATGGGGAGCATGCAGTCTATGTACCAAACCCAGTATACAGTACTCGGTGGAACTAGGTGGTTTATGATTTTCACTAGGAAGCATGAAATGACATCAAATTAGTTTTCCAAAGTATTTGTAGGTACCTAAAAGTACTCAAGAATGTGTACTTCATCTATGCGTGAAAAATGAACATTAACAGTGCAGGTAAATATAGTTGAGGTTGTAGACACTCATACAAATGAAGGGACCTACATTTCTATAAATTTTTATTGACCTGGAAGTCTATAAATTGGGTTCAGATTCCATTCCAGGAGTCATGACATTAAAAACAGGAAGACAGTGACCCTTTCCACTAGTAGTGAGCCATAAAAAGAGGAATAGGGGGTAACCCTAGGGAATGCAGTGAGTAGATCATAAACATTGTAAAGGTAGTGAGCCTAGGCATATAATATCTTGCCTTAACATTGTACACATTATTGGTTGTGATCCTTAGTGAATATGGTACATCCGCACATTTATGTTGTATGATCCTTGGATGTAGCCTTGGGAGGGTGAACCAATTAAAAATATTTGTGCCATGTGCATGATTTCATATATGTTTTTATAATGCTACTTGTGGAAGAGAGAAATATGTTTTTTCTAACAACGTAACAAGATCTGAATTAGAAAAAGTTCTAATCTGTCATACCCTAATTCACCCCCCCCCCTCAGGGTATTCCATCTAGTAGACCTTACATATGGGTCTCTGTATCATTGATACATTTCACATAACTTGTCTTTATAATAATTTTCAATTTCAATTGTTAACTTACACATGAAATTTTCATATTTAATTTTTTTTTGAATGTTTTTATATATTTATTTTACATCATAACCATGTATAACTTGTTACAAATAAATCATTTCATTATTTTCTTCAATAAATTATATGGGTTATAATTCATTCACTTATCTATAGTTTCTTCTATACCTATGGTTGATTTTTTATCCCATAGAGTTAGATATGTCTTGCTAGTCATGGTACATGAGGACTATGGGAAACATGAAAATAATACCTAAAATCAATTCTCAATAGGTTGTTTTATTTTAAATAAACATAATTTTCTTATATATTATCATATTTTGTAGTGTGTGATCATGTCATCCCACTATAACCTAATATAATTGTAAGTATTGGCCAATACATAACCCATGGTTATGTTATTAAGTCTATAGATAGATATAATCTAGGTTAGCTGAGTGAGGAGAAATGATTTGGGGGTAAATTTTCTCATAAAACTAAATAAAAACATATATATCAATACAGTAATATATTTTGGTTTTATCACACAGACAATAAAATATATTTATTTTCATAAACACTTTTGAGGTAATTTAATAAATCTATAAGGTTCTATGAAGTATGATAAATGTTGTAATAGATGAAGAAGTCATTAAAACAAGACTGAAATTTTGGATAAACATACCTTTCATAGCCTCCAGTGAAGAGCATTTATCTTAATATTCATATCATCTTAGAGAATAACATACAAATGATTGTCCAAATTTTCCCACATTTGGATGTATTCCTATGCATTGATCTTTTAATAATTTAAGCCTCATGCATGAATTTTATCTTTTTTTTAATCAAATCACTTTTTCCCTCATTAACTTTCACTCATATTTCTATTTATAGGATTCCATCCATCTCATCCTCTGAGACCCTGAGCGGGATTGTTTCTAATTTTATTTCTTCATTGGAATGTAAAAGAAGAGCCTCATGTTTCATTTTCCTTTTTCATCTCCTTTATCTTCAGGCCCTTCCACCTTTACCTTCATACCTCCCTAGCCTTTCCTATGATCTCTGCATTCCCTATTTTGAATGGTCGAGATTTCCTATCATTACAGATCTTTTATTAATTTTCCTCCATTAATCATCTTGGATCTATCAACAGAACTAATTTTCATCAGCTTTAGTAGCTCGGAGTAGCATTTCCTACCTTTACATCTTTTCCTATTAACCATAATACATCTACCCAAATCCTTATTTCCATTCCATCAATTTTACTTTCATGGGCTGTAGAACCCTCTATAATATGATCTTGTCACACTTTCAAATGAGAGTTGACTATCTGACTCTTTTTCATAGTCTTCCCCATAAAATACTTGTTCCCTTATGGAATTTTCAACTATAAATGGGGATTTCATGTGGCCAGTCCCTTCCTCAACCAGTCTAGCAAAATGGTTTCTTATATTAATGCATGGACATATGATTTCATGTATTTCTTTATCCCTATAAGAATATAGAATGAATTAATGGCCTTAATCACATTAAGAGACACCATATTATACCTTCTATACAAGCTCCTCAAGAGAGGATCCATTACCCAAGCACACATCCCCTAAGCCAAGATCCACACAAGTTGTTTCGCACTCCCCCTTTACTCCGGCAGGGATCTACATCGATCCAAAAACTCCCAAATCCTATTTCATAGAGTATAAAACATCCACCACATAAGGATTTTCAACCTTATACCTTTCCATGAACTATGTGAATTTTTTTTCTAACCATGCCTGAGTCTCTAATGGTTTCTCAATAATCATACATGCCTCATTTGGTAATCCATCATAAAGATCCTTCTCGAAAGAGATCAATTGAGAACTTCCATGATCATCATGGGGACAATCCCATTCCCTTGACACCTAAACCAATATAAAATGGCACCCACACCTACAGATAGAAACCAGATGCCCATGACATCCACATGACATAAAATAATATTCCCACGATTCCTAGATTTCTAGTTTTTTCCACCAAAATTATTATCCAACCATTATACACACCCAATCCATTGGGTACATAGAAACATCAGACAAAAAAATATAGGGGGGTGGGGTTGATGAATAACACTGTCTTTTATAATGTCAGAGCTCAAGAAATGACCTATGAGGATACTAAGGTGCCACAAATAAGGGTCTCCCTCATTTAAATCCCACTCCAATGGTCATGAGGCCTCTCATACATCCCTCATTTTCTCTTATTCCTCCCCCTAATGTCTTATGATCCAAAGGTGATTTAAGATTATTCCTTACATGGAATAAAACTTTTGCATCCTCTCTTACCTTACATATCCTTATTTTTTTCTCTAATTTACTTATTTTTCCTCTTTATGGTTCAAAATTTATTATCTAACCATGGAATAGAGAAATCACCACCAACTAAGGGGATTATTATTAGTATTCTTAATGGAATCCCTTGATTTTTTTTCTATTCATTGATCATCTTATAAATTTATGAGAATATTTTTTGATTTATTATAATGTATTCAGGTTTTCTTATTCATCTTGGGTGATGGTTTTTTATTCTATTTGATTATTTAAGTAACAATGGTGTTAAAATGGTTATTTAAACCATTTTTCTTATAATATTTTATGTTTATTGATTTTTATTAATGATTATTATCTTAATGGGATTATTTTAGAATATATAATGGAATCTAATTGATTTTTAGGGGATTTTTCATGATCATGGAAGATTATGTTATACTCATTAGATTTTAATTCTATGTAATGTTTATGTTTTCAAAGTCTCTACTCTCCTCATGAATTTTTAATAAATTTCTAGAATGTGTATTCCACTTATTTTTAAAAGTTACTAATTAATCCTATATGTTATTTTGGTAATTATATATTTATGTATTTAATCTATTTTACTATTTAATTTAGATTAATTTAATTTAAATTTCATGATATGTTTTAAAATAGTTTTCACATCACTATTATAACCAATTATTCATAGTTCTGTTAAAGAATGATTTTTGATAAATCCTTAATTGTGTGTGTCATCCTATTTTACATTTACCATTATACTTTATCTACTTTATAATGTTCATTAGGAATGATTTTTTTCTTATTTCTGATGTTTTAAATAATTGTTATTGTTCCTTGGTATTACTAGTATTGTATTGTTTTCTTACAAATTCTTCCATTTCATGAAATGTTACAAGATTCTTAATGGGTACTAGTATATAAATAACATTTATTGGGATAATGTATTAAAAGTAACTAGTTTTGATTATGTTATAACCAAGAAATTGAGGCTAAAACCAAACCATAATCTATTTTGGATTACCCTTATCTACTAATGAGTCTGGAGGTCATCATGGCCCTTAAAATATCATTTATAACTTCTACTCTAGCATAGTGGTGAAGGGTCAAACCCAAGGGAAGGAAGGTGATTTTTCTAAGGTTTTAAGAAAAATAAACTCCATTCTTATCAGCAGTGGTTGGAGTGAACATATTTTTACTTTCCAATTTTTTAATAAATTAGTAATGAAACAAGTTTGGAAATTATCTATTATCTAAACTGAAAAATGATACATCAAAATGAAACAGTGTAAACTAGAAATAACTACAGAAGGAAACTTGAGTACTGAGGGTAGATCAAAAAGAATGCTCGAGAGATTTGAACCTTACTAGCTTAAATGGATATTCGTCATTTGATTAAATTCACACCATGAAAATTAGTTGTTATTTATTCCTCTCCTGAAGAAATGACACTTGGTATTATTGTTCTCAAAGTTCTCAATATCAAAAAACATATACAACAAATTGAAAAAAGGTTATAATTATAAAACTATCTCACAGAGAGATCTAATGATTTTGAATTCGAAAGTTTGATAAATTTTCTCAATGATCAATCACTCCAAAAGATCATTGATTGAAAATTAAGTTCTTCAATGTGTTAATTCAATTTAATGTTTAAGGACTAGATTCAATATCACTGAAATAATCAGATTCTCATTGAAGAAATTAATTGAATAAGATTAAAGTTATAACCAATAAAACTCTAAATTCTCAAGAAAATGAAATTAAACTAATATCATTGTCAATATATCTGAAGCCAGTACAATGTAAAATATATAAAAACAATGGAAGAGTGATCCTCCCTCTGAGAATGAAGACAGCGTACTTCTACTTCGCATCTGCAACTCCAAATCTCTAATGCTTTCCTTCGTGTCTCCATAGAGATTTTCTCCCGAAATGTGTGTACGTGAAATCAGAAGGAGAGTCCTTGCTCTCGTATAACGTGATCGTGGAATGATGAATGAGAGTCTCCCCATCTTTTTTCTTTCATTACTTTTAATATCCACTATCACCTACTTCATGTCACCGCTTGGTTTTCACCGACATTAAGTGCCCTTCATTTGGGCACTGCACACATGCGTTTTTTCGCAGCCCACACGTCGTGCTAGTTTTTCCCACATAACTAACTTCTGGTGAGTTAGTTGTGTGAATCTGGATGTATAATCGTATCTTGAATGAACATACACTATTAGAACAGAAAATATAAATAAATTAAAAGTCAAGGAATTAAAATAATTATTTTATAATTTTATGTTATATTATATATTGAAGAGCTAAAAATCTTAATTAATAATTATTATTAAATATCATTTTTAAAATTATTAATTTATTATTAAATATTTAATAAAATTATTGAGTTTTTTTAATTAAGAATTATTAATCATGTTATTTAATATGTTTAAGTATTATTAATACATAAATAGTACAACTTAAATAAATTCTTAAACTAGATTTAAAAAATTACTTTATAAATTAAATTATCATATTTATTCAATTGAAATTAAATTATTATTAATGTGTTATGTTAAAATATTAATTGATATTAATAAATAATTTTATTACAGATTATTATTTTAGTTTTAATAAATCTTCTTATTTTATCTTAAATTTAATTTAAACAAAACAAATATTTTTAGTGAATTTAAATTATATTGACTTTTTTAATTTATTAATTATTAATTTTTACTTTTATCTTTATCTTATCATTTTTTTTAAATTAACTTTACTTTTTTTAAAACATTCCTTCTCCACCCCCGCAAATCTGGTGCATAGTGAGAGGGGGATTCGGGTTAGATTCCCGAGTAAGCCTCCAACGACGTAGAAGATATCCTCAGCTGGCAGCGGCTTCAAACCAATGGAAGACTCCTTTTGTGGCACAAAATCTATTATCCTCAGGCACAGCGGTGACCAGACCCTTCACCAGTATGACGAAATTGACAACAGTGTGAGGGGCATCTAGAGAAGGACCCCACGGTGAGCTTTTTCTTCTCCCATGGTAGCGCGACTCTACCTCCACCTTCAATCGGTTTGAAATCAAGAACCGAGATAGCGGCTACGGTTGTCTCGGGAAAGCTTTTGCTTGGCGGTGCTGCAGTATAGTTTTACAGGTTCCGTTCAAGACGGAGTGAGGGATTCTTCCAGATTTCTTTGAAATATCAGCGTGAAACTATTAAAGTTTGATTTTCTGGTTTGATGCAGAAATGGTTCGAATTTCTGGTTTGAGATTGGTTAGGGTTTTCATTTTTGGAGTTGTGAAAGGTGAGAGGTAGGGGATTCTGCATTGGTGAGATGAAGAAAACCGATGAGGAAACCTCGATAGGAGAAAAATGAACTATCGGTGCAAATAAAATGTAAGGAAAAGGGTGTGCAATGGTGAGAAAGAGAAGAGAAAATCAATGAGATGCAGAGGAGGTGTGTGGGGATACTATTAGATTTAATTAAGAAAAGGTCACAGTTAGGTTAAAATAAATGTTACTAGTACTGTGATAAATATTAATGGGTCACGGTTAGTCTAAATAAAAAGGTCACAGTTGAAAATTAAAATCCTATCGTTAACGGAAACAAAATAAAAGTTAATTGTTGCACCAAAAAGAAAAGGGTCAACAATACACTGAATAATAAGTTTACTGGTACAAAAATGAAATCTCACCATTACACCACAAAAATAAAAGGGTAATCAGTACCAATAAGGTCACTGATGCAGATAAATTAAAAAGTAACTGACGCATAAAGGGTTTCTGTCTTAATTAAAGGATACCGATACATATAAAATTGAAGGCTCATCGTTAGAACATAGTTAGAGAACTAACAGTGACCTTCTACAACTAAAAACGCATGAATTTAACTTAAAATTAAAAGTTAACTAAACTAAATAAAAATATTGAAAATAACTAACTAAAAAATGCTAAACACCATTAATTAAAAAATGATTTTTGTCAAACTTAAAAATTTTATATTACAATAAAAAGTATTAATTGACAACATTTAATGTAAGAACTCGATAATTTTTAAACTAAAATGATATCAGGCATAAATTAAAATTTCTATATAAATTAATTACATGGTAGGATGTGAGTGAAAATGAATACTATTGGTGACCCAATAGGTTGTCGATAGCACGTATCTGTCTCATCAGTGGACTAAAAACCAAAATTAATGAATAAATAATCTAACTGCATACTTAGGATTAAATAATTAATATTTTAAATGCCTTAATTAATGAACGAAACAACTATTTAAATACATAAAATTAAAAGTGAGCTATTTATTTAATTAAAAACTTAAACTCATAACATAATTAATTAGAAGAATGATTAAACTTAATATTTTAATAAAGTTAAAATATATTAATGAAACTATATTAAGAGATAAAATATTAAAATAATTGTCTCTGTTAATTTAAAAAAATAAGGATGTTAAATGATTATTTATTATAAAAGTCAAATTATTAAAAAGTGAGCAGATTGGCCTTAACACAACTAATAAACAAATAATAAATTTAGATAAGATAAGTAAGATTAAAATTATTGATTTAAAGACTAAAAATACATATTTAATTATAAAAAAAATTAATTAACAACTTTAATTATAAAAATAAAAAAGTAGAATTAATTAGTATAAAGTTATTTAATAATTAATTATATCATTAAAAAATAAAGTAAAAAGATTTGGCAAAACTATGAAAAATTAGAGCCACATCAAATTCCCCCACACTTAAGCATTGTTTTTCCTCAAACAGTCTCATGCTTTGTTATCTTTGGAAAAATGAAAAGTGTTTACTATTTTTCTCTAAATGTAACATGTCTGGTATTTAAAACAGAGGACAAAAACTATCAACAGGCTTTTCAAAAATGTTTCAAAAGATTTCTTTCCTAGAACAAATAATCAAAGAGTAATCATAAAAGCTATGAATCGAAATGAAATAAAGATTTCATGCCTTGTATGTGATACAACTTAATGACCCACATCAATCCAAACCCAGGTTCTAATTTCAAGAGTGAAAAATGGTAAATCTATGTGGAATTATAAACCTTACCAGAGGAATTATGTACATTGACTCATCACCTAGGTTACAATAATAAATATTTTTTTTAAATCACCTTAATGATGCAACCTAAATGACTCTCATAATAAACCAATTAACCCTTTTATCATCTAGCGTTCATCATTCTCATCACCTTAATGAGCTCATTTTTTACCCTAGAGAATTTATTATTTTTACTGATTTCATGTATCAAATTCTAAGCATTTTTCAGTTCACTTATTCAAAGTGTACAGAGGGCTTATAGTAAACCAAAATGGACCCAGCATCTAGGGTCTTAGAGACTCACAGTGGGATCCCAGATGCCCAGACTACTCCATATTCAAAATATTTTTATGAAAACCAAGTACATTGTCTCATTAAGGAAATTAATTTAATAAATATCAAAAAATTGTGTCCCCTAAGATCAATTCAAACTTTCAGTTCCAAGGATTATGATCAAAATTCCATTAAAAGGGTACCCATATAACTCTCAGAAATAGTTCCTAAATCAAATTTCCATAAAACCATTAGCAAGATCACTCAACAATCATCCAACCTCATTAATTACAGATTCTAAAAAATTCTTAACAACTAATCAATGTACTGTCCTTAGACAAGACCCCTTTGAATAACAGTGAACAACCTAAAATCATGAACAAATTTTGAAAAAAAATTAACTAATTTTAAAAAAAAAGAATTGAGTTGCAGTGTGAATTGAAGGGCTTTCAATTAAGAAAATTTTAGCACAATCATGAATTGATCCCCTATAATTCTCCCACACATAAACCCAAAATTGACCCCAAATTTGACTTCAAAAATTGAGAAGATCAATTTAAATATTAAAGGCTCAAAACAGATTTTCAATTTTGCATATTTATGACAAGTATAAAGGGTATCTTTGAAGTTCAAGATTATTGTTTTCTATAATGAATAACTTATCAGCAGGTTTACAAGCAAGTACATACATTATCATTTAGGTCCAGTGACACAAAGTTTCCATTAAAGTTCAAACCAAGAATGTAACTTGTGGGTGCAGAGAGAATTGGGTAAAAGAAAATTTAGTAAATATGATTCAATTAGATATTCAATAACACAAAAAAGAAAGCATTCCTAACACCACGTAGAAAAACACATTCAATAAAAAATGGAATGACCAGAAATCATGTACCCCCCCCCACTTATTTTCTAACAGTGAATATTTTATGAAAAACGAATTTCAGTTCAAAGCAGCAGGCACGTATAGATTATTAAACAAGATGGATTTCATTCCAATACAAGCAGAATTTAAAACTTATATAAAATTTATTTATATTTCAGTAGCATGGCATGCAGTATAATTTTATATAATTCAATCCATGAAATAGATATTTCATTACACATGCAGTAGAATATTTTACAAGAAAAATTTTCTGGGCATGCAAGACATGCATCATATTTTTTCCCCAAAGCATTAAGGATCATAATAATGAAATAAAAATTAACCGAAAGATACTTCCCTGAATAGATTCTCCATTACTCCTTCAGTATGGGAATTCCCCTTCTTAGATGGTAGCAACAGTAACATCTGAAAAATCCCAAGGAAAGCAGAAAGAGACAAAAATTTCTAGAAGAGAGATAACAAACATAAGGCAGCAAAGCATCACTTTCTTGAAAGTAAAACAAGAACCTAAACAAAACAAAACACAAAAGAATGAGCATGGTTGACTCCCGTGAAGCACTGAATTTAATGTCTTCATTTATACTTTATTTAATTACAATTTTTTTATTGAAAACAAAATAAAAATAATGGGTTGCCTCCCTTGCAATCCTAGGTTTATAGTTCCCATCCAGACTCACCTAGAAACTAACCGTAGTCACTATTTGTATTTGGTTTCATTAATAAGTACCACCATATGTTTTTGGCCCCATGGTTTTTAATAGAACAATGAAAAATTTGGGCATTATAACATAACACAACTAAAACTAAACTCGTATAGCCTGAATTAACATCTAAGAAACACCCTTTTACAGTTATGAACATGGTGCTGTCAACTTCTAGAATTGTTTCAATGCTATCAATATTTGAGTTCACATGAAGGGACAACACAATACTAGAGGCTTCAAAGGATGTGGAATTAACATCATAGAGATATTTCTCAACATCAACACAATTATATTCAAATTCGAGGGTGCTAATGGGTTAATTTTAATTAGGAGGATCAACAAGAGATTCAATAGAGTGTTAAAAAGTTTTATCTAGATTGAAACTCAAGTGTGATTCCCCCTCTAGACTACTAGCAGTATCACAAGAAGGCTCATAACCTCTCTTAGTTGAGGATTGTAGTGAAAGACATGGAAGAGAATTTATTTGACCAGCAGCTGATTCAGATTTAATAGTGTTATAAATCTCTTCCAAAATCTCCTCATTAGTGAATGAACAGTCAACATCTATTGCTTCTAACAAATCACTTCTACCTAATTCAAGTGTTTATTCAACCACAACATTAAGTTCATGTTTAAAAATCTCAATTTCCAAAAGAAGGTTTTTAGTGTGTTCCAAGAAGTTCAAATCAGGGGAAGTAATTTTTAATTCAGCTTCAATAAACTTAATTTCCAGATTGTTTAAATTTAGACATCTATCCCCATGTATGACAACACTATTTTCCAGTTCAATGCACATTTTTGAAAAGTGATTACTATGAAGATAGGGAAATAAAAAATCCACAATTATTCTTTATTCAAATAGATTTCCCTCGTCCTCATTATCCAACAAAATTTCAGAAATTATTGGACTTATATGTTCAAAACATGGAAGGGAAGTGTTCAAATATGGTTCAAAGATTTCTGATTCGATAATTTCCAACTTAATATTCTCTTCCAACATATTCCCCAATTCAAATTCAAACTCATTGTTCACAAATTCAGATAAGTTGGGTGAAGAGTTTTTAACATTCAAGTATTTATTCTCAAATATCTCTTTTACCTAGGTGACTTCCTTTTCAATACTCCTAATACAGTGATTTCTCTCCAAAGTAGGAATTAAGAAAACAACTAGGCATTCTTCTTCAATATGTTTTAAAACAGTTTCAAAATTGTGTAACTCTACTCCATTAAATCCCTTTATTGGATTTTCAAAGTTGTGTTCTTTGTTTAATGAGTTGGTTATTTCTAGATTTTGTTCAATAGAATCAGATTTTTCAAATAGAATAGTTTCTTTCCCAGTTTCTAATTCACTTTCCTCTTCAACATGATGTTCAAATCTTTTATAAACATTTTCTTTATCAATATCTTCAAATTATTCTTGTTCTTTAACCCATTGTTGTAATTCAAAGAGCATTCTTTCTAATCATTTCATTCATTGATATTTCTCTTGAGAATCTATAATTTGAATTTCATGGGTTTTAGTAAACCATATGTTCAATAGTTCTACCCTAGCAACCAATTTATAATAAATTACGTCAATTTTATCTAGGGTGTTGGGATTGGGCTTATATTGTTCATTTTCTTCAATGTAAAAATCTTGATGTGGCTGATTATAGACACACTGCTAGGTACTGTTCCAAAAATAGCCACAACAAACACAATGAGGCCCTGTTTATTCTAGTTCTATTGATGTTTCATTATTTTAAACTAAAAAAATGAGTTTAGACACATAAAGTTTCACAGTTGAGCAGATTTTTCAAAAACACAACAAGAAGTAGATACAATTCAAAGTCGTTTTTTTAAATCAGTTTTTTTATTTTTTTTAAATTTATAAAACATTGAATACTCAATGCGTGCCTTCCCCAGCCACGATGTAAAATTTTTATGAGTCTGGAGGTCATCACAGCCCTCAAAATATCATTTATAACTCTTATACTAGCATAGTGGTGCAGGGTCAAACCCAAGGAATGACAGGTGATTTTTCTAAAGTTTTAAGAAAAATAAAATCCACTTTTGTCAGTAGTGGAGGGAGTGAACATATTTTTACTTTTCAATTTTTTTTAATAAATAAGTAATGAAACAAGTTTAGAAATTCCATATTTTCTTAACAGAAAAATGATACAGCAAAATGAAATAGTGTAAACAAAAAATAACTATAGAAGGAAACAAGAGTGTTGGGGATTGATCAAAAATAATGCTCAAGATATTTGAACCTTACTGGCTTAAATGATGTTCCCCATTTAATTAAATTCAGAACATGAATTTTTTTTGTTAATTATTCCTTCCCAAAAGAAATAGCACACTATATTATAGTTCTTGAAGATCACCATATCAAAAACCACTACAGAAAATTGAGAAAAGTTTATCATCAGAAAACTATCTCACCGACAGTTCTAATGATTTTGAATATGAAAGTTTGATGAACTATCAAAATGATTGATATCGCCAAATGATCACCGATTTGGAATTTAGTTTATGAAGGTGTTAATTCAATTTAACTTTTAAGGACCAGATTCATTCTCACTGAATGTATCAGATTCTCATTGAAGAAATTAATTTAAGAAGATTGAAGTTTTAACCAATAAAACTTCAAATTCTTGAGAAAAAGAAATTAAACTAACATCATTGTAAATATATAAGAAGAAAGTACATTGTAAAACATATAAAAAACAAAGGAAGTGAGATCCTCCCATTTAGAATGAAGATGGCATACTTTTACTCTGCTCCTGCAACTCCAACTCTTCAGTTCTTCCCTTCGTGTCTCCTGGGAGTTTCGTTCTCGAGTTGTGTGTTCGTGAAATCTGAATTAGAGTCCTTACTCTCCTTTAATGTGATCGTGGAATGATGAATGAGATTCCCCCATTTTTTTGCTTGCTATGATTTTAATATCCACTGTCACCTGCTACATGTCACCACTAGGTTTTCATTGACATTAAGTGCCCTTCATTTGTACACCGCAGACATGCATTTTTTCATAACCCACACATCGCGCTAGTGTTTCTCACTTAACTAACATCAGGTGAGTTAGTTGTGTGAATCTAGACATATACCCGTATCTTGAATGAACCTACTCAGTTATAACAGAAAAAATAAATAAATGAAAAGACAAGGAAGTAAAATAGTTATTTTTTAGTTTTTATTATATTATTTATTAAAGAATTAAAAATATTAATTGATAGTTATTAATAATTATTATTATTAATATTATTAATTTAATATTAAATCTTTAATAAAATTATTAATTTTTTTATTAATAATTATTTATCATGTTATTTTATTAGTGTAATTATTATTAGTACTTAAATAGATTCTTAAACAAGATTAAAAAAATTACTTTATAAATTCAATTATCATATTTATTCAATTGAAATTAAATTATAATTACTGTGTTAATATATAATATTAATTGATATTAATAATTAATTTTATTTATAGATTATTATTTTATTTTTAATAAATCTTTTTATTTTATCTTAAATTCAATTTAAAAAATAATAATTTATTTTGTAAATATAAATTTTTATATATTATAATATATTAATTTATTTAATTTATTTATTATTTATTTTATGTTTTATATTTATCTTATTTTTATTTTTTAAAATTAACTTTACTTTTTTTAATCTTTCCTTCTCCCCCACCCCAAATATGGTGCATAGTGGGAGGGGGTTTTGGGTTAGCTTCCAGTGGAAGCCTCCAGCGACGAAATGGATCTCCTCAGTTTGCAGCAGCTTCAAACTAGTGGCAGAATCCTTTTCATGGTGAAACATGTATTCTCCTCATGCACGACGACGACCAGACCCTTCACCAATATGACGATGTCGACTCCAGTGTGACGCATGGGAAGATCCGGACCCCATGACGACCTTCTCCTTCTCCCACGGTAGTGTGACTCTACCTCCACCATCAATTGGTTCGACATCAAGTACCAAGACAGTGGCTTCAGTGGTCTTGAGAAAGCTTTTGCTTGGAGGCACTAAAGTAAAACGTTTCAGGTACAGTTCAAGACGTTATTATGGATTCTTCCAGATTTCATTGAAATTTCAGCGAGAAAATATAAATGTTTGATTTTTTGGTTTGATTCAAAAATAGTCTTAATTTATGGTTTGAGATTGGTTCGAGTTTTCAATTTTGGAGGTGTGAATGGTGGGAGGCAAGGGATGTTGTGTCGATGAGATGAGGAAATTGATGAGGGAACGTCGATAGGAGAAAAATGAACTATTAGTGTGAAAAAATGGAATGAATAGGGTGTGCATTGATGAGCGCAGTGGAAACGGTGACAAAGAGAAGAGAAAGGCTATTTGTGAGATGAAGTGGTGGTGCGTGGGGTCACCGTTAGCATTCATTTAGAAAATCTCACTATTAGTCTAAAATGAAGGTTACTAGTATTGTGATAATGATTAAAGGGTCACCGTTAGTCTAAATATAGAGGTCACAGTTTCAAAATAAAAGCATATCGTTAAAAGAAGAGGTCACCGAAGGAAACAAAATAAAATCTCACTGTTGTGCCAAAAATAAAAGGGTCACCGATGAACTGAATATTAAGGTTACTGGTAAACAAAATAAAAGTTCACCATTACACCACAAAAAATAAAATGGTAACAAGTATCAATAAGGTAACTGATGCAGATAAAATAAAAAGTTATCGGTGCATAAATGGGTTTTAGTTGCAATTAAATGTTACCGATACAAATAAAATTTGAGGCTCAGCATTAGAACAAAGATAACGAACTAACAGAGACCTTGAAAAATAAAAAATGCATGAATTGAACTTAAAATTAATTATTAACTAAAGTAAATAAAATTATTGAAAATAATTAATTAAAATAATGTTAAACACCATTAAATAAACATGATTTTTGTCAAACACAAAACATTAAAATTATAATAAAATATATTAGTTGAAAACATTTAAATTAAGAACTCAATAATTGATAAACTAAAATGATATAAGATGTAAATTAATAATACTATATAAATTAATTTCAGGGTTGGTAGTGAGAGAAAATGAATAGCATCGGTGACCCAATAGGTTATCGATAGTACATATCTGTCTCACCAGTAGACTAAAAACACAAATTAATGAATAAATAATCTAACTGCAAACTTATGATTAAATCATTAATATTTTAAAACTCTTAATTAATTAATGAAACAACTATTTGAATACATAAAATTAAAATCGAACTATTTTTTTAATTAAAAACTGAAACTCTATATTTAATTAATTAGTAGATTGGTTAAAAATATTATTTTAATAAAGTTAAAATATTTTAATGAAACTATATTAAAAGATAAAATATTAAAATAATAGTCTATGTTAATAAAATCAAAAATAAGGATGTTAAATTATTATTTATTATTATAATAAAATTACTAAAAAGTGAGCAGATTGGCATTAACATAATTAATAAACAGATAATAAATTTAGATAAGATTAGTAAGATTAAAATAATTTATTTAAAGACTAAAAATAAACAATTAATTATTAAAAACAATTAATTGAAAAATTTAAATATAAAAATAAAAAAGTATAATTAATTAGTATAATGTTCTTAAATAATTAATTAAATCATTAAAAAATAAGGAAAAAAAGATGTGGCAAAAAAATGAAAAAATAGGGCCAAATATCTTAGGGTGGCGAACTATAGAATAGATTGGCTATTATGGCATAACTCTTGGAGAGGGAGTTAATTCATACTCTTATGGTGGCACTCAGAATTATCTTTTAAGTGAATTTTATTTCTTTTAGAACTAGTAGAATAAAGATTTCCCCCCGAGCATTTAAATAGATTGTTCGTTTATTAGTGCTTTTATATCTCTATTCCCCTTTTTTCAACTGTTTCTCGCATCAACATAGTTTTAGATACTTGATCTGTAGTGTTCTGTCACTTCACATCTTAATAGAGAATATAAAAAAGTATAAAAAGTGGAAAATATAAAATTCACTCCACTGCAGACAATAGTGGAGTTTTAGTAGGTTTATAGAAAAATAGTGGTCAGAATTGCCTTATTTGTGGCTTCGACCCCACTTTCCACATAAACAATTGTTATTAGGAATATAATCATTAATCTTTGACCAGATCTAATGACGGTTTAGGTCATGTTTTTAGAAGGAAACATGAGTACTGAGGGTAGATCAAAAATAATTCCCATGATATTTGAACCTTACTGGCTTAAATGAATGTTCCTCAATTGATAAAATTCACACCTTGAAATTTAGTGGTTAATTATTCCTCGCTAGAATAAATAACACTTTTATTTTAACCAATGATTCATAGATCTATTAAATAATGAGTTTTGATAAATCCTTAATTGTGGGTGTCATACTATTTTATATGTAATCTTACACTTCAACTATTTTTTAATGTTAATTAAGAATTGTTTTTTTCTTCTTTCTGGAGTTTTAAATAATTGGTATTATTCCATGATATTACTAGCATTGTCTTGTTTTCTTACAAATGCCTCCATTTCAAGAAATGTTTCAAGATTCTTAATGGGTAGTATTGTATAAATAACATTTACTAGGATAATGTATTATAAGTAACTAGTTTTGATTATGTTATAACCATGACATTGAGGCTAAAACTAAATCATAATCTATTTTGGAGTACCCTAATCTACCCCTTTCATTTTTTCTTATATGGTCACTTTCATTCATTTTGGAATGAATTAATTATTATTAAATTATCCAAATATAAACCAATTAAGATCCACTTCAGTTGTGGGGTAATGGGTGGTTTAGTTTGGAGGAATGAAGTTACCAACTACAGTAAATTATTAGTTTTCTAAACTAGATTTTCTCATAAATAAAACCAATTTTTTATTTATTAATGAATATAAATTTTTCATACTGTAAATCTATTTTTAGTAGATAAATTTTTTATTCATTAACTTTTTATTTGTATTTAATAATAAAATTTTTACTATTAGAATCATAAACACTTTTATGATTTAAACAAAACAAAATATTCACTATTAACAAAATGTAGCTCCTTTGATGTAATAATGGTTAAAGGTAAGGTTATTTAATATTTAATAACACATTTTCTAAAATAATTATTTCTTTTATTGTAGTAATGTAAAATGTTTACAGACATAGCACATAAGAGTGGAGAGAATTCATGAATGTTTTAATAATTATTGTTGTATTTTTGTAAGTATATCATTGAGTAAGCATATAAAGAAGTCTAAAACATTGATTTTATTATTCTTTGATGGAATTATGTGTCATGAATAAAAAAGTATCCATGAATTTCCATGGGCTTATGGAGGTACTTCCATGGTAAATAGAAATGTAATATGAGGCTACTAGATTGAATAATTCAATAGAAGTTCAAGATATAACATAAACAACAATGGTGATTGTTTTTAGCTTGTCTTAAATCCCAAATACATGTTTCAATGTCATTGAATAACTTATACATTTTTCCAATATTCATTAGGAATTATAATAAATTTATATAAAAAATGAAATATTATATTATTGTATGAGGAATTTATTTGATGTCATTGAAAATATTTTTTATATGTATAATGGATAACATATATTAAGAACTTTTTTAGCTTTTATGATATTACTTGAGGGGAATTAAAAAAGAAATTATTTTCATGAGGAATTGAGATTTATTGGATATAAATCTATAAATAGAGGGGTTATATTTTATAATTTATTGACGTTATATTATATACATAGAATTATTCACAGTATTTCATGGTGGGACTCCATCAATCAATTTTCCAACCAAGCACGCAACACTACCAAAAATGTAGGAACTATGTTATGATTCAAGAGAGGTAGTTTTACATTGTTGTACATGGTAGTAGGTGGCTGTATGAGGGTATGAATGTTTCACATTGGGAGATCACGGATCATGCATATATTGTTTATGGGTTCATGGGCGAGTGACATGGTGGATTGTACAATTTAGTGGTACGACCAATGATGGGAATGTGCGAAGTGTGTTTGGGTGTCCACCCTAATGTGAGAGTGATTGGTTTCTAATGTAGGTCTAATTGTTATGTTTCACTAGAAAAAATGGATAACTAATTTATGGATCAAATAAGTTATACATTATTCATATTCTTAATTATTTACATTTTAAACAATTTTTCTCTGATCCATTTTATCTAATTTGATTGATAATTATTGATTCATATCCTACCTTCTGATGATGTTTTATACACATCTCGACACCATCTATGTCAACATTTTAGAAATCATACATCCCTAGGGATTAATCAAGGATAACATTACTTAATCAATCATCCCAAATCCTTGTTTGCAATCCTCCACTTTCATGTATTTGATAATTCTAAGGACATGCTTTTACTAAAATGACGTTTCAGTGTGTGTTCTAATGAGATGTCACATGAGAAACCATTGATCATATGAAGCCTTTGTTAGTCGATCTCATAAATCTATGAAATCATATTAAGAAAAACATTGTGATAGGTTCCAATCACAAGCATACTTGGTTTTATGAATCACTATATATCATGTGATCACATGTCCATCAATATGTCACATAAAGAAGTTTATTAGGTGAATCCTCAATGTTACATGATAAAAAAGTCTTTTTTATTAAAAATGTTAATTTACATCCTGATTTCATAGAATTTAAGGAGCCTTTAATTGTTATTAAATCTATAGAATAGGTGGTGTGAATCTAGTTAAAAATAATGTGGATAATTAGATATTTCAATATTACAGTTGCTCAAATTGAAACAAAGTGACCAAGTGTTATGTTCACATGAAAGAGAGGACACCCATGTGCTTTTTTCACACAAAAAATAAGTAGAACATGTTCCCTTTTCATGAAAAGGAAAATATATTCTGTATTTTTTAAGCGAAGGAGAGGATATCCCAGGATGCACTTCTAGATATTATGATGTAAGTGATGATTCTTGAAGCATGATTCATGTGTTCCATTACACACATTAGGAATAATAGGCTCACAAGATCCATCAAAACAAATTACTTATGTGAATATGATCAAGACATCATGTACTTGTATAAATGAACTATTATTGAGTACATGAGATATATGGGATACCTTAACTAGTTACAAGTATTGTCAAGGTTGTGAAAATTTTTAATACAAGACTAGATAGGGAACAATAGAAAGGAACATAAAATACAGATATGAATAAATGAGGTTTTATAGGCTTTAAAACATGAACCATGATTTACATAATTAATGAATGAATTTAATTTGAATAAATTTAATTGATGATAATAAATTATTGAGTTGAGAATTAATAAAAAAAAGTAGCACAAAATTTGTGTAAGTTCAATACTGTATAAAATAATAATAAGAATTAATTGCGTTTGGGATTCATCAATGATAGAAAAAGTTTTTATATCTATATTATAATTTTTTATATTAAAACTGAGTTTTGGAAAATCAATATATGAATTATAAAATTCGTAAAATGTGTTTTTTTACTGAGGAAAAACAGATCATTCACTAAATATTAGAAGATACTGAGACTGAAGTCAGAATATAATTTCACCAAAAGAATGAAAGGACTGATTACATGGTAAGCTAATAATAAAAAAATAATTCCATATCTAGTGAAAAAAATTTCAAGACAAACAATCAAATTCCAAGAATCTTTTAAAGATCTTGATGGTGTACATGAGAAATCTTGATCCTATAGACTCCTTAAGTAAGATCACTCTTAAGAGGTAATAAAAATTTAATGACCCAAACCATTTATACATAGTTATCAGATCATTATAGATTAATATTCATTAAAAAATATACCGATCCATTCCATAATCCTATAGGTCTAGTGCACTTGAAAAAATGGACATATAAACAACTTGTTCATATGTGAACTACAACTTCTTCCAATATGTTCTTCATTTATAAAACCCTTATTATACTTATCATACATAAAACCATTCTTCATAATATAGAGAATAATAATTAATAAAGATGAGATCATATGTCCCATAAGGGTAAAATCAGTAATCACATAATAATGATATGATTTTAAGGGTATGATCTTAACACTAGAAAATCATACTCTACATATCATAAATCCCAAACATGAATCATGGAATAAATCATAGATTTTCATGAGACATGAATTAAAAATAAATCAATGATCAAGATCCATGAGATCATAAATGTTTCATAAGACATAGATTTTCTTATAACCATGAGCATAGAAATCCTTATATAAAGGCTACCAACCAAGACATGAATAACATGTTAGGCTTGGGGTGACCACCTGTGTACTTACTTCAAGCTTGGGATAACCTCATGTGGTCCCTCTTTAGGCTTGAGATAACCTCTAGAGTACTCTTTGATCTCATAGAACATTAATCACTACAAAATTCATTTGCGGGTGATATAGCCACTTCCCATCCCAAATAGAAAATCGTATATATGTCTTCCACAAGATCATAAAAAATTTATCTCTTCAGAACCCATATAAAGAAATAGGTTTCATAAACATCATGTCATCATATTTATAAACCATACCGAGAAATAATTAATATTGAATCATTGGATAATATCCCTAGAAAATCATAAATTATATCAAAGGATAAAAAATTATATTGAAAATTATTTTGGAATAACAAATAGAACTTTTCTTTTGGAAAATACCCCATCCATTTTAAAATCACATACACAAAAAAAATATGCAATTACAAAGGAAAAAACATTATTTGAATATAAACTTACAAAATTATAATTGAATATTCAGATAAAATATTACTCGTGATGATTGGAAAATCCTCCCATGCCGTACAAGTTAAAAACATTCCTTTCAAACCATTTTAAAAATGCTAAAAATTACCTCATTAAAAAAATGGCAAGTATATATCATTAAAACTATATTGTATAGCGGAAAATTGGGTAAAAATAACAATATATTTTCCTATAATAATAGTTAAAAAAATTATTATAATATTTTTTAGAGGACATTGATGTTGAATAGTATGATTCCCCACCATATACTTAAACATAATCAATCATGGATATTGACGATATTATGAATGGAATCAATTACCACTTTTGTATCTTTTGAATCATTATCCTCATGAAATAAATAAAAATATAAGGTTATTTATATCTCCTGAATTTATTGATAAAAATCATAAATAAAATTTATGGGTTGTATATGTACCACACCAAAGAACATGTGGTTAATATGGCATGTTTCCCAATAAAATAAACGTGAGATGAAAATCCTTTAATTCATGTCACGCCTTTCATCATTCATGCTATAACCCCATGTATAATAAATATTTTGTCACGAACCGTCCTAGGGGCCCGTGCCGTGACTACCCCAAGCCCGCCTTCCATAGGCCAGGGGCTGGTGACTAGCACCAAGGCGTAAATCCCAAAAAAGGGAAGGAATTGCCTTTGAAAAATAAACAAGCACCACAGAGTAAGCAAGCAGAAAAGTAAACACTAAGTAAAACCTGTAACAAGCTGTGCTGAAAGTAAAAGGGGCCGGAAATACAAGCCCAACTGTAAAGTACAACTGAAAGGGAAAAACAGCAACTGAAAAGTGAAAGCCGCTACACCGAGATGTCCACTGGAAATCCCACATGAAGGGTGGGTACAGATAGCTCCACTGCTCCTCGGGTCCACCTGACTGCTCCGTGTACGTCCTGCTCAGTGGTCCACCTCCAGGTACTGTCCTGCTCCGCAAGCCTCCACCACGATCAGCGCTGTCCGTCGTCTGCAACCAACACAACGTAGTGCAGGCAAAGCCCGTGCAGGGGTGAGTATAAGCTACTCAGTAGGGACCCCGAGACCCCCGAAGGTCTCCCTAAATCCACAAAGGATAAACCTCAACGGAAATATACAATCACAAAGTAACAACCAACACTGCTTAGGTATATGCCCATACATATACCTAAGTCATCAATTCCCGCTCGGCTCCAACATCCGAGCTCAAGCACAACCCAATCCACACAGGAAAGAAAAACGTATACCAACACAGGATAGCACAACACAATCCACAAAGGAGAGTAAACAGTAATCCACATAGAATAGTTCAACACAATCCACAAAGGAGAGTAAACAACAAATCCACACAGGATAGTTCAACACAAGATTCAGCTCACACAGGTACTTCTTTGTATGACGTTAGAGATGATCAGATGTAGCCACTGATTCATCTAAGCCGTCGAACCCAAAAAGGATCTGTACGTACTAACCCTCGCAAAGACCCACACAGGATCGATCATTAAGTTGAACCCAAAGCTATTGGGAAACTCTTTCTCCATCAAGCACAGTGGTTATGCCGCTACAACCAAGCGCTTCCCTCTTACCTTGGAATGCTGTAGTTCTCCACCTATCAGGTATTTTGGGCCTGCTACTACAACCAAGCGCTCCCTCGGGCTGCTACAACCAAGAGCTCCTCCGTTGTGGGTCTGTCGCTACAACCAAGCGCTCCCTTGTGCCGCTACAACCAAGCGCACCTCGGTTATGGGTCTGCCGCTACAACCAAGCGCTCCCCTCTGCCGCTACAACCAAGTGCACCTCTGTCGTGGGTCTGTCGCTACAACCAAACACTCCCCTGTGCCGCTACAACCAAGCGCACCTCTGTCGTGGGCCTGCTGCTACAACCAAGCGCTCCCCTGTGCCTCTACAACCAAGCGCACCTCTGTCGTGGGTCTTCCGCTACAACCAAGCGCTCCTCTGTGCCGCTACAGCCAAGCGCACCTCTGTCGTGTTATCCGTAACACACCGAGTCATCCGATCAGAAGTCGTCAAGTCCCAACCGGCTCTAGGGTTTTCGCACACATCATGCTCGTTCCGGGAGGGTCCACTCCACGAGCTAAGAGGTCGATGCATCAACTGACATGTAGTCCGGAGCTGATGTATCCCAAGATGTACCGTAGTAGTCACTGCCGAAAACACGGAGGATTCCCATACTGTTTTCATCATCGTCGCAGTTGAATCCACTGAGGATCTCTGTACAGTCGTCGTCGTCACAACAGCAGTTGCAGCCAGCTCTAGGGTTCCCGCACACAGCAAGCTCGTTTGGGAGGATCCGCTCCACGAGCCGAGAGGCTGATACATCAACTGACACAAAGTCTGAGTTTGATGTATCCAAAAGTTCTGTATCATTAACAGGAACTCAACGTCGCAGACGGCGCGTCAATCGGACGCCCGGTCTGAGAGTTATTGGCTTTTTCGTCCCAGTGGCCTGGTTGGTTTTTAAGACAAAACCAACCCGACCGTACTCCACCTGCGTCCAAAGCTTGGGCGGAGTATGCCAAAATATCCTTCTCACTTAGAGGAATCCACCAAAGCCAACAGAACATCAATCGGACGTCTGTACCTCAAGATATGAGCGTTTCCGCTCCGAGGGCCCGGTTGGTTTCGTGTACGAACCAACCCGGCCAAACCCAAAGTATTCCGAAACCTTGAGTGCGATATACCAAAACGAAAGTCTCGATCCAAGGATCGCGTTGTCGCTGACGCAGCGTCGTTCGGAGGCCCGTAGCTCATGTTAAGGGAAAAATACTGAAAACAGTCCGAAGACGGGGGGTCCGGGCCCGGGCCGACCCGGCCCGACCCCCCCTGGGTCGACCCGAACCTGGTCGACCCGACCCGGTCTGGCCCGGCCGGTCGGACCGGCCTGGCTCGGCTCGGCCGAGCAGCTGGACGCGGCGGGGCGCCGCCCCCATGGCTTGGAGGTGCCGCGGCACCGCGTGGGGCCACGTTGGTTCAAACGGACATGGCATGTTGTCGCGTCCCAAGCGGGCAAGCCGGACCCGCGCGGCCGCGGGTCTACTGCCCGCCGCACCGGCTACCGGCGCCGGTGACCCCCACCACCGGCCGCTTCCGCGGGCCACCGGAGTTATTCCGGTGGTCCGTTTTCCTTCCCGTCTACGCTGTTGTTCCTCCCGGGTTCCGTTCTTCACTTCGGGATCATCAAAACGCTCTTGCGTCACATTTTGCCGTCGCCTGCCAAATCCGCACAACCACGAAGAACAGCGGAGGGTTGTCGGGCCGTGTTCATTTGGCCCGCACCCTCCGCGTTAGATAAAAACAACGTGAGAAAATTATTCAACACATGAACCAACAATTTTAATAAAATAAAATTGTTCAAATGAATCCGGTTCTTTAATTTTAAAGAAACGTTCACGGGAATATAAAATACAAAAGGGGGTATTTCCAAAATAAAACCCTACCTCGTCAAGTCGTCACACGCGTTCTTCGCAGAATTGTTCGTCGCGGAAGGAGGGGATCATCGCGTTGTCGCGGTATCCGGTGTCGCGTCGTCGCGGAAGGGTGTCGCGTCGACGAACTCCGAGGTTCAAGAACAAAAGGATTTAATTAATAATAATTAAATCCTTCTGAGTTAAAACCCACAAAAGAAAAATTTAAAAGAAAACCGAAACCCTCACCTCAACGGATGATTGAAGGTTTTTGTTGTGGATTAAGGAACGTCGCCGAAGAACGTCGCGGAAGAGGAAATGTCGGCGTCGCGACACACGTTGTCGCATCGTCGATTTCCGTGGGTTCGGCGTTCTTCGTCGGTGGCCGGCATTCTTCGCGTTCTTCGTGAAGAAGGGTAAAGGCACAAGAACCTCTGTCAAAAACCTCTCAACATGTAATCATTCAAATGTCGTGTTGGTCTTATTTTATTATTATGCCAACAAACGAACAAGAGGTAAGTAACGAACCATTAAATCGTAGAATTAATTCAACAAAAGAAACTGCCCATTTAATTCAAGAATAAAACCGCCCAATTAAATGGTGCATTAAGAATTTAAGAAAACGCGTTAGTTGACTTTCATAAAGACGGGTTTTCGCGGGTGCGTTACTTAGCGGAAAAGAAACGATGGGGCTCGTGCGGGCCCCACCTCACCAATATCCTACCAAGTGGGTAGGATATTTTTGGATAGCATCCTATCCGGATCAACTCAGCTTAAGAAGCTTTAAGTGGCTTCAAGTGGCTTCCAAGTGGCTTAAGTGAAATAAAATAATGTTTGTCGTACAATTATTTTATTTCTTAACTTTAAGCCCGAAAATTAAAAACCACACCTGAGCAAACGCAACTTCGGAAGAGGCGTTTCTAAGAAAGTACCGGCGCTGCGATTCCATCGGTGCCCTCAGAATTTGATTCCGAGCACCGGTTCAAAAGTTAGAAAAACCCGCTCGTCCGTTCACTGAACGTACCTGAGCCAAACTTCGGAAAATGATTCCGGGCACACCGGGCCTCGGAATCAGGTTCCGTCAGAAACTGCGTTCTTGTAAAATTCCAAAGAAAATTAAGAAAATAAAATTTTCCTTGAAATATACGGGTCTTTACATTACTCCCACCACAGGGCTTTACGTCCCCGTAAAGCTTCACTATAAACATAGGGATAGAAAGGCGGTACTGAGCACGCGTCGGAGCCTCCCGCTCCCAAGTGCTCTCTTGGAGGTTCCCGAGCTGCCATCTGAAGCGCACTAGAGGAATTGATTGTCCACGTAGGACCCGTTCCTGTCGATCCTCAATCTCCACTGGGACCTCCGCAAAAGTCGTCCCATCATCAAAGACCAGCTCTCCATGGTCAAAGATCTGCGTCGGGTCGTGCACGTGTCTGCTCTGCTGAGATACGTGGAAAACGTCGTGCACCCGGCGCAACTGTGGTGGTAGAGCCAGGCGATAAGCCACCTTGAAAATCCTGCTGAGGATCTGGAAGGGTCCGATAAAGTGTGGAGACAACTTGCCACCTCGGCCAAATCTCCGTAATCCATGTCGAGGTGAGACCCACAAGAAGACGTGGTCACCATCCTCGAACTCTAGTGGCCTCCGCCTCCTATCGGTAAAAGACTTCTGTTGGCTCTGAGCTATCCTCATCTGCTCCTGGATGACCTGGACCTTCTCTGTCGTGGCCTGGACCATCTCTAGTCCCACAAGAGCTACTAAGATTTCTTCTTTGCCGATAAGAGAAATCTGGTCTCATCCCCTGGATGAACCACTTCCTCTGCCTAATACAGTCAATCCTGACATGGATGGTACTAATCCATACCAAGGATGACGTCATAAGGCCTCGACACTACTACCAAGAGATCCAACCGTTACTCTCGCCTCCAAGGGTTGAGTCACACTGTCGGCATCAGTGTGTGGTAACTGGGTCTCCTCCAGTAGATGTCTCACAAGTGAGGGTCAAGTCAACAGTCTAAACTGGAACCTCTTAGTAACAACCCAAAAGAGGACAGGAATGAAAACATCACAAAGGTAAGCATATTTTATTATTGCAGCTCATAATACAAGGATGCTACACAACAGCAACAAGGAACTAGAAGTACAAAGGACGCATCAACTAGTTCCACTCATGTCTATCTGCTCTCGGAGCTCCATGATTGAAGGAATCAGCTGCCTGAAGTTGAGCTCTCGCATGTCCACCAACTCCCTGTGGTCGGGGTGGACCTCCTGGTGGTGGTGGTGGCAACACCCCGAAGCGTCGTCCACCTCCAGCTTCACGACCAGCTCCCCTATCATGGCCACCTGCTCCATGCGGCCCGCCCTGATCGAACCTCTGCCTCTGCCTGGGGGGTCCTTCATTCATCTGCTGGTCATCCGTATGGCGGGTCGGACAGTCACGAGCCATGTGACCAGTCCCGCCGCAGGAGTAACACTGCCCTCTCATGGCAAGTCGTTGTCCACCCTGAGTGCCTCGCACAAACGATCCAGAGTCATGTTGTCGACCACCTGCAGGTCTAGTCCTCTTGGGCCCCTACATCATCTGTCTACTGCCCACTGCAGAAGACTCTGCCGCATGTCGGCAAGTGGTGGGTCCTGCTGCTGGAGACTGCTCAGCAAGGAAACTCTCCACTAAGAGGGCTCGCTCCAACACTCCTGCCTGAGTCGGAATGTTGAGGGAGATTATCGAAGCCCTGATCTCGTGCCTCAGTCCCTGCTCGAAGGTCCGAGCCCAGAAGAACGAGTCTCGTACCATATCTGTGGAGTAGCGCGAGAGATCAGTAAACCTCGCCGCGTACTGGGCTACTGTCATGCTGCCCTGCCGCAACTGTAGTAGCTCCTGAATGCGCACCGCACGGAGGGTGTCCGGGACGAACTCTGAGTGGAAGAGGCTCTCGAAGCCCATCCAGAGAAGAGATTCCTCGTCGTGCACCTGGAGCATCAAGCTCCACCATCGGCCCACTGCTGCGTGTAGGAGGCTCGCTGCAAGGACCACCATAAGATCTGCTAGTGTCCTCACTAATCTGAAAACTCATACGACCACCTCCAGCCAGTCCTCAGCTGCCTGGGGGTCCGTCTCCCCACGAAACCTGGGTGGTCGCTGGCGCTGGGACTCATGCAGAGCTCCAAGGCAACGTGCATCGTCAGCGGTCGGTGCTGGAAGCATAGGGGGCTCGGCGGGTAAAGGTACCACCAGTGCCTCTGCTGTCAACGGGCCCTGTACCGAGGCATCGTCGCTCGGTGGGTTGTCATCACGTTCCACTCTAAGAACCCTAGCTGGCTGCCTTCGTGGGTCTATACTGAAAATAAACAGGTGTTCCACGGTTAGGACAATATTCCTGGTGAGCTGACACAAGTAATCACAAAAAAAACTTGAAACACACATGCAATCAATGTTTTCGTGCATTAAGTCGGAAATCAGAAGTCAGGGTCCTGGTGTACGGATACGTCAGCCGCCGCACCAACACTGGACTCCCTGGACTGAAAACCACACTCAATACACTAAACACTATTGCTTCACATAGAATAAAGATCAGAGTCTGCGGTAGAACCAACCACCTCTGATACCAATTTGTCACGACCCGTCCTCGGGGCCCGTGCCATGACTACCCCAAGCCCGCCTTCCATAGGCCAGGGGCTGGCGACTAGCACCAAGGCATAAATCTCAACAAAGGGAAGGCATTGCCTTTGAAAAATAAACATGCACCACAGAGTAAGCAAGCGAAAAAAAAACACTAAGTAAAAACTGTAACAAGATGTGCTGAAAGTAAAAGGGGCCGGAAATACAAGCCCAATTGTAAAGTACAACTAAAAGGGAAAAATAGCAACTGAAAAGTGAAAGCCGCTACACCGAGCTGTCCACTGGAAATCCCACCTGAAGGGTGGGTACAGATAGCTCCACTGCTCCTTGGTTCCACCTGACTGCTCCGTGTACGTCCCGCTCAGTGGTCCACCTCCAGGTACCGTCCTGCTCCGCAAGCCTCCACCACGATCAGCGTTGTTCGTCGTCTGCAACCAACACAACGTAGTGTGGGCAAAGCCCGTGCAGGGGTGAGTATAATCTACTCAGTAGGGACCCCGAGACCCCCGAATATCTCCCGAAATCCACAAAGGATAAACCACAACGGAAAGATACAATCACGAAGTAACAACTGACACTGCTTAGGTATATGCCCATACATATACCTGAGTCATCAATTCCCACTCGGCTCCAACGTCTGAGCTCAAGCACAACCCAGTCCACACAGGAAAGCAAAACGTATACCCACATAGTATAGCACAACACAATCCACAAAGGAGAGTAAACAGTAATCCACATAGGATAGTTCAACACAATCTACAAAGGAGAGTAAACAGTAAATCCACACAGGATAGTTCAACACAAGATTCAGCTCACACAGATACTTCTTTGTATGACGTTAGAGATGATCAGATGTATCCACTGATTCATCTAAGCCGTCGAACCCACAAAGGATCTGTAGGTACTAACCCTTGCAAAGACCCACATAGGATCGATCATGAAGTTGAACCTAAAGCTATTGGGAAACTCCTTCTCCATCAATCACAGTGGTTATGCCGCTACAACCAAGCGCTTCCCTCTTACCTTGGACTGCTTTAGTTCTCCACCGATCGGGTACTGTGGGCATGCTGCTACAAACAAGCGCTCCCTCGTGCCGCTACAACCAAGCGCTCCTCTGTCGTGGGTCTGTTGCTACAACCAAGCGCTCCCTTGTGCCGCTAAAACCAAGTGCACCTCTATCGTGGGTCTGCTGCTACAACCAAGCGCTCCCCTGTGCCGCTACAACCAAGCGCACCTCTTTCGTGGGTCTGCCGCTACAACCAAGCGCTCCCCTGTGCCGCTACAACCAAGGGCACCTATGTCGTGGGCCTACCGCTACAACCAAGCGCTCCCCTGTGCCGCTACAACCAAGCACACCTCTGTGGTGGGTCTGCCGCTACAACCAAGCACTCCCCTGTGCCGCTACAGCCAAGCGCACCTCTGTCGTGTTATCCTTAACACACCGAGTCGTCCGATCTGCAGTCGTCAAGTCCCAACCGGCTCTAGGGTTTCCGCACACAGCATGCTCGTTCCGGGAGGGTCCACTCCACGAGATAATATGTCAATGCATCAACTGACATGTAGTCCGGAGCTGATGTATCCCAAGATGTACCATAGTAGTCACTGCCGAAAACACGGAGGATTCCCATACTGTTTTCATCATCGTCGCAGTTGAATCCACTGAGGATCTCTGTACAGTCTTCGTCGTCACAGCAGCAGTTGCAGCCAGCTCTAGGGTTCCCGCACACAACAAGCTCATTCGGGAGGATCCGCTCCACGAGCCGAGAGGCTGATACATCAACTGACACAAAGTCCGAGGTTGATGTATCCAAAAGTTCTGTATCATCAACAGGAACTCAACGTCGCAGACGGCGCGTCAATCGGACGCCCGGTCTGAGAGTTATTGGCCTTTTCGTCCCAGGGGCCCTGTTGGTTTTTAAGGCAAAACCAACCTGACCGTACTCCACCTGCGTCCAAACCTCGGTAGGAGTATGCCAAAAGATCCGTCTCACTTAGAGGAATCCACCAAAGCCGACGGAACGTCAATCGGACGTCCGTAGCTCAAGATATGAGTGTTTCCGCTCCGAGGGCCCGGTTGGTTTCATGTACAAACCAACCCGGCTGAACCCAAAGTATTCTGAAACCTTGAGTGCGATATACCGAAACGACCGTCTCGATCCAAGGATCGTGTTTCAGCTGACGGCGCGTCGTTCGGAGGCCTGTACCTCAAGTTACGGGTAAAAGACCGAAAACAGTCTGAAGACAGGGGGTCCGGGCCCGGGCCGACCCGGCCCGACCCCCCCTTGGGTCGACCCGACCCGGTCCGGCCCGGCCGGTCGGACCGGCCGGACTCGGCTCGGCCGCGGGGCGCCGCCCCCGCAGCTTGGAAGTGTCGCGGCCCCGTGTGGGGCCGCTTGGGGCCGCGTTGGTTCAAACAGACGTGGCATGTTGCCGCGTCCCGAGCGGGCGAGCCGGACCCGCGCGGCCGCAGGTCCACTGGCCGACGCCCCGGCTGCCGGTGACCCACGCCGCCAGATTCTTCCGCGGGCCACCGGAGTTGTTCTGGTGGTCCGTTTTTCTTCCCGTCTGCGCCGTTGTTCCTCCCGGGTTCCGTTCTTCACTGCTGGATCATCAAAACGCTCTTGCATCACGTTTTGTCGTCGCCCGCCAAATCTGCACAACCACGAAGAACGGCGGAGGGTTGTTGGGCCGTGTTCGTTTGGCCCGCACCCTCCACGTTAGATAAAAACAACGGGAGAAAATTATTCAACACATGAACCAACAATTTTAATAAAATAAAATTGTTCAAATGAATCCGGTTCTTTAATTTTAAAGAAACGTTCACGGGAATATAAAATACAAAAGGGGGTATTTCCAAAATAAAACCCTACCTCGTCAAGTCATCGCACGCGTTCTTCGTGGAATTTTTCGTCGCAGAATGAGGGGATCGTCGCGTCGTCGCGGTATCCGGCATCGCGTCGTCGCGGAAGGGTGTCGCGTCGACGAACTCCGAGGTTCAAGAACAAAAAATTTAATTAATAATAATTAAATCCTTCTGAGTTAAAAACCACAAAGGAAAATTTAAAAGAAAACCGAAACCCTCACCTCAACGGATGATCAAAGGTTTTTGTTGCGGATTAAGGAACGTCACCGAAGAACGTCGCGGAAGAGGAAACGTCGGCGTCGCGACACACGGCGTCGCGTCGTCGATTTCTGTGGGTTCGGCGTTCTTCGTCGGTGGCCGGTGTTCTTCGCATTCTTCGCGAAGAAGGGTGAAGGCACAATAACCTCTGTCAAAAACCTCTCAATGTGTAATCCTTCAAATGTCGTGTTGGTTTTATTTTATTATTATGCCAACAAACGAACAAGAGGTAAGTAACGACCCATTAAATCGTAGAGTTAATTCAACGAAAGAAACTGCTCATTTAATTCACGAATAAAACCGCCCAATTAAATGGTGCGTTAAGAATTTAAGAAAACGCGTTAGTTGACTTTCATAAAGACGGGTTTTCGCGGGTGGGTTACTTAGCGGAAAAGAAACGGTGGAGCTCATGCGGGCCTCACCTCACAAATATCCTACCAAGAGGGTAGGATATTTTTGGATAGCATCCTATCCGGATCAACTCAGGTTAAGCCTCTTTAAGTGGCTTCAAGTGGCTTCCAAGTGGCTTAAGTGAAATAAAATAATGTTTGTCATACAATTATTTTATTTCTTAACTTTAAGCCCGAAAATTAAAAACCACACCTGAGCAAACGCAACTCCGGAAGAGGCGTTTCTAAGCAAGTACCGGCGCTACGATTTCATCGGTGCCCTCAGAATTCGATTCCAAGCACCAGTTCAAAAGTTAGAAAAACCCGCTCGTCCGTTCACTGAACGTACCCGAGCCAAACTTCGGAAAATGATTCTGGGCACACCGGGCCTCGGAATCAGGTGCCGTCAGAAACTGGGTTCTTGTAAAATTCCAAAGAAAATTAAGAGAAAAAAAATTCCCTTGAAATATACGGGTCTTTACATATTTATTTATCATAAATATATTATATAACCATATTCATATATATACTTGCAATATTTGATTTATTTATGAAAGCTTATGACTTGTTTATAAATAATTTTTTTATCAAAAACATTATGAGTGAAAACTACATTGTTTTCTAATCACAATTCGGTTCGACAGTACCGATATGTGTACATTAACAACGGTTTAATTATTTAAATAATATTAATCATGGTATAAATAATATATTTATTAATTATATACATGTTTATAATCATTCATAAAATTAAGAGATAGAAAAATGAAATACATCATTGTGGGAGACAATATTCTATTCGTACCGATTAACGTTGTTTTCGGTTTTCAAAGGATTGAATGATAGAAACATAAATAATAATTCACCTTTATAGATTCATTATAATATCATATATACAATATATACTAGTCAAATTATTTCCCTTAAACATCCCAGTAAAACATAAATGAAAAATGAATCACATCGCTTTGTAGAGGTGGTAGTCCAAACATACGCATGAAAGACGTTATTGTTTCCCAAATAATTGGGCGGTAAGAAGGTAGATATTATTTTATAATTAAATAATTTTAATTTTTTTATAAGTATAATTTTTAAATATTAAAACCGTCATAATACAAATCAATAAATATAGTGATGATAAACTAATTGTATTAGTACGTGGAGACGATAAGTGGTACTTACGCATTAACAATAACTTTATATCATATTTGATAGTAATGAGGGTGTATAATTGTGTTTTAATAATATTGATAAAATTTAAATAAAATTATCATACATAATTTACCATTTTATGATAAATACCATATATTTATAAAGAGTAAAAAAATTAAATAAATTGACTGAGTTTAGTTTACATGATTACCTCTTATTTAGAAGAACTCCTTTTGATACTTCCATAAGGAGCCGAATGTTGGTCTTTTGAGGCAAAAAACTAAATAAAAAGGATAAGGATTTTTATAATAGTAATGGTTGGGTTTTTTCATAATATATGGCTCAATTTGTTTTGAATAGATTATAGAGGAGGTACCCTTTTATTATTGAGGTATGGGGAACATTTGTAAATTTATAATAATTTAAAATATAACAAGACTATTCTGAATCCAAATTCTTCCAAACTTTCATGAATTATAAAACGAAGTGTATAGGGTTGAAATAATATCAAAAAATGAAATTTAGATAATATTTTATATCATTTAATTCATTATTGTTTTTTAAAACTCATAGATATTTATTTTTTACTGTAACTGCGATAACTACAATACACTAATAGGTTTTGGTTTTATCACTCAAGAAAATAAAATATATTTATTGTCATAAATACATTTGAGGTAATTTAAGAAACCGTAGAAGTTATAATAAGTATGATAAATGTTTTAAGAGATGAAGAATTCATTAAAAACCATACAGAAATTGTTAGAGTCACATACTATTTATAGCCTCTAGTAAAGTGCATATACCTTAATATTTGAATCATCTCAGATAAGATCTTCAAAATGATTACCCGTATTTTCCCACATTTGGATGTATACCTCTACATTTATATTTTAATCATTTCATCCCCATGCAAGAATTTTATAACTTTTATTAATCCAAACTCTTTTTTCCTCATTAACATTAACTCAAATTTCTCTTTATAGAATTCTATCCTTATCATCCTATGAAAGCTTGTCCTGGTTTTTCTCTAATTTCATTTTTTCATTGGAATGTAAAAGAAGATCCATATGCTTTCCTTTTCCTTTTCCTTTTCCCTCTCCTTCAACTTCCAGCCCTCACACCTTTTCCCTTCATACCACCCGACCCTTTCATATGTGCTTCACTTTTCCCATTTTTAATGGTCGAGGTTTCCTTACATTACTGATCATGGATTGATGTTATTTTATTATTCATCTTGGATATACCATAATTACTGGAATCCATTGGCTTTATTAGATGAGAGTATTCTTTCCTACCTTTAAATATTTTCCCCTTAACCATAATACATCCATCTGAATCTTGATTTCCATTACATCCCTATTAATTTTTATGGATGTGAAACCCTCTATAAAAAGATATTGTCACGCATTCAAATGAGAGATAAATATCTGAATCTTCTCCATAGTCTTCCTCATTAAAAACTTAGCTACCTATGGGATTTTCAACTAGGAATGGGGATTCCAGATGGCCTGGTCCTTCCTCATCTAGTCTAGAAAAACTGTTTCTTAGTTTAATGCATGGAATTCTGATTTATTGTTTTTATTTATCCCCCTAATAATATAGAAGGAATTCATGACCTTTATCACCTAGAGAGACACCATTTTGTTATTTTTGGACAAGATCCCCAAGAGAGGATACATTTCCCAGGAACAAATCCTCTAGACCTGGATCCACACAAGTTGTTTCATGCACCTTATTCACTCCTATTGTGACCTGTATCGATCCAAAAACTCCAAATTCCTATTTTATAGAGGAAAAAAATCCACCACATTAGGATTTTAAACCTTTATCATTTCCATGTACTATGTGAAACCTTGTTCTAACCTAGCCTGAGTCTCTAATGGTTTCCCAATAAACATAATTTCATCCTTCAGTAATCCATTACAAATATCATTCTCGAAATAGATCGATTGGGCCATTCCAAGATCTTTACGGGTATCATCCCTTTCCCTCGACACCTAAACTAGTATAAAAAGAAACCCATACATATAGACAGAAACCAAATTCCCAATAAAACCATATCACATACAAAAATATGTCCATGATTCATAGATTATTTCTTTTTTCAAACAAAATTATTATCCAAGCATTATACACACCCAATCCACTGGTGACGTAGAAACATCAAACTACACAAAGATACGGGGGGGACTGGATGAATTACAATGTTTGTTCTAATGTTGGAGCACAAGAAATGACCAATGAGGTTACTAAGGTGCCAAAAATAATGGTGTTCCCCATTTCAATCCACCTCCAATAGTTATGAGTCCTCTAATGGATCCCTCATTATCTCTTCTTCATCCCCTCATTTCTTATTTTTCAAGGGTGATTTAATATGATTCTTTCCACCGAATACAATGTGGTTTATCCTCTATTACCTTACAAATCCCAATTATTTTATCCCATTTTTTATTTTTATTTTTTTAGGGTTCAAAATTTATTATTAAACCCTGGCATGATGAAATCACCCCTAAATAATGGGATTATTATTATTATTACTAAGGGAATCTCTTGCAGGTTGTTTTCTATTCATTGATCACCATTTGAATTTATGAGAATAGTTTGTCTTTTATTATATGGTATTCATGTTTTTAGATTCATCTCAGGTGATGTTTTTTATTCTATTTGATTATTTTAGTAATAATGATTTATAATGGTTATTTAAACCATTTTCATAGGTATATTTGATGTTTATTGTTATTTATGAATGGTTATTATGTTTGTGGGGTTATCTTATCATATATAATTTAATCTAATTTAGACTTAAGGGCTATTTTAGGATCATGGAAGACTATTTAATGCTCATTGGATGTTCATTCTCTGCAATTTTTATGGTAGGAAAGTCTCAACTCTCCTCATGAATTTTGAGGAAATGAATAGAATGTGTATTCCACTTATTTTTACAAGTTACTAATTAATCATATATATTATTTTGGAAATTATAAATTTATTTTTCAATTAGTGTCACTGTGTTAATTGGATTAATTTTTTTATATTTTATGATATGTTTTTAAATCGTTTTAACAACGCTATTTTAACCAATGATTCATTGTTCGATTAAAGAATTTGTTTTGATAAAACCTTAATTGTGATAGATATCCATTTCTATAGTCAATATTGTACTTTATCTACTTTATAAATTTTATGAGGAATGATTTGTTTTTAATTATGAATGTTTTAAATAATTTTTAATGTTCCTTTCTATTATTATCATTGTCTTGTTTTCTTACAAATGCCTCAATTTCATGAAATGTTAAAAGATTATTAATGAGTAGTATTATATTAATAATATTTATTGGGATATTGTATTATATGTAACTTGTTGTGATTATGTTATAACCCTGACATTGAGGCTGAAAAACCAAACCATATTTTATTTTGGATTACCCTTATCTACCCTTATCGTGTTTTCTAAGATAGTCACTTTTCTTCACCTTGGAATGAATGAGTTATATGTAAATTTTCCAAACATAAATCAATTAAGATCCACATCGTTTGTTGCGTAATGGTTGGGTTAGTTTGGCGGAAGTAAGTGACTTACTACTATAAATTAATGGTTTTTTAAACTATATTTTCACATAAATAAAGAAATTATTTTATAATTAATGCAAGTACCTATTCATTAATGTAAAAATATTTTTACCAATTAAACTTTTTATTCATTAACTAGTTATTTTTTAATTAAAAAGTACCTTATTACTATTATAATCATGAACAATTTTCTGATGTAAACAAAACACAATATTCACGATTAACAAAACGTAGGTCATTTGACGTAATAAACACTAAAGGTAAGGTTTAATAATTTTTAATAACACGTTTTTTTAAATAATTATTTCCTTTAAAGTAGTAATGTAAAAGGTTTAAAGACATAGAACATAATAGAGAAGATAATTATTGAATGGTTTAGGAATGATTATTGTATTTTTGGAAGTATATCATAGAGCCCAAATATAAGTAAATCATAACTGTAGATTTGATGTTTCTTGGAGGGAATTATGTGTCATAATTAGAAAAAAATCCATGTATGTACATAGGTTTATGGAGGTACTTCCATGGTAAATAGAAATGTAATATGAGGCTACTAGCTTTAATATTTCAAGATAATTTCAAGATATAATGGAAACAACAGTTGTGATAGTTTTTGAACCAGTCTTAAATCCCAGATACAAATTTCAAAAGGGTTGAATAACATTTACATTTTTTTAATGTTCTTGAGGAATTATAATGAATGTATAAAAACAATTAAATATTCTGTTTTTTAATAACGAATTTATTTGATGACAATGAAAATATTTTTTTATATGTATAACGGATAACATGTGTTAAATATTTTTTAGTTTCCTTGTAATTATTTAAAGAGAAATAAAAATGGAATTAAATTTATGAGGAACTGAGATTTATTGGATATAAATTTATAAATGGATGAATTATAATGGATTTTTATTATATTATATACATTGAATTATTCAATGTATTTCTTGGTGTTCTATATCAATAAATTGTCCATCCAAGGACCCAACACAACCAAACATGTGGGAGATAGGGTCTGCTTCATGAGAAGAAGGTTTTCCAGGTTGTACATGGTAGTAGGAGAGTGTATGAGGGTATGGATTTTTTACATAGGGAGATCACAGTGCATTCCTACCATGTGCATGTGTTCATGGTTGAGTGCCTATGTGGATCGTGCAATGTAGTGGTATGACCAATGATGGGTGTGTGATATGTGTTATTGGGTGTTGACCCTAATGTCAGTCACATTGGTTGCTAAAGAAGGTTTTATTTATGAAGTTATCCTTTTTCATGAAATAAAAATTATATTCTACACAATTCAAGTAAAGAAGAGTAGATCCAAAGAATCACTTATAGATTTTATGAAGTGATGATTCTCCAAACATGATTCATGTGTTCCATTACACAAAATATGAATTATAGGCTCACAAGATCCATAAAAACAAGTTATTTATGGGGAAATGATCAAGATATCATGTAATTATATAAATGAACCATTCATAAGAACATGAGATATATGGGATACCCTAACTGGCTATAAGTATTGTAAAGGTTGAGATAAAGTTGATTATATGACTAGATAGGGAACAACAAAAAGGAACATAAAATAATTATATAAATAAATGAGGTTTTATATTTTTTTAAACATGATCCATGAATTTCATAATTAATGAACAAATTTCATTTGAATAAATTGAATTAAATATTATAAATTCTTGAGTTGATAATTTATAGAAAATTTGCACAAAATTTGTGCAAGTTCAGTATTTAATAAAGTAATTTCAAGAATTAATTGAGTTTCTGATTCTTTATTGGAAGATAAATTTTTTATATCTATATTATAATTTTTTATTTTAAAAACGTGGTTGGTAAAATAATTATATGAATTATAAAATTCATATTGAGTGTTTTTTGACAGAGTAATAACGGATCATTCACTAAATATTTGAAGTTACTGAGACTGATGTCAGAATATAATTTCATGAGAAGATAGAAATCTCTGATTACACGGTAACCTATTAAGAACCAAATAATTCCATATCTAGTGAAAAAATGTCAAGACCAAAAATAAATTTCCAAGAATCTTTTGAAGTTATTTTTTGGGTATATGAGAAATCTCGATCATATATACTCATTTAAGAAGATCACTCTGAGGAATGAAGAAAAATTTATTGACCCAGACCATTTATACATAGATATTACATCCTAATAGATAAATATTCATTAAAAATCTAATTTTCAATGCCATAATGCTAAAGGACTTGTTCCCTTGGAAAATTGGGCATATAAATAACTTGTTCATAGGTGAACTGCATCTTCTTTCACTATGATATTCATATATGAATCCCCTATTATACATATCATACATAAAACTATTCTTCATAATCTAGGTAATAAAAATTAATAAAGGGTGAGACCATATACCTAGTAAGGGTAAAATCAGTAAACACGTAATAATTACATGATTATAAGTGTATGATCATAACAAAAGAAAATCATACCCTGCATTTCATAAATCACAAACATGAGTCATGGAATAAATAATAGGTTTTTATGAGACAAGAATCATAAATAAATCAATGATCATGAACCATGAGATCATAAATTTTTCATAAGACATAGATTGTGTCATACACATGAGCAAAGAAAACCTTATATCAACGCTACCTACCAAGAAATTCATAACATGTTAGGCTTGGGTTGACCACCTTTGTACCAATTTCAAACATGAGATAACATCATGTGGTCCCTTTTTAAGATCGGGATAACCAATAGATTACGCTTTGAGCTCATATAACATTAATAATTACCTAATTAATTTGTGGGAGATAAAGGAACCACCCATCACAAATAGAAAATAATATATATGTGTTCCACAAGATCATAAAACATTCATCTTTTTAGAAACCACATAAAGAAATGGGTTTCACAAATATCATTTCGTCATATTTATAAACCATATAGAGAAAAAATATATATTAAATTATTGGATAATATCCCCAAAAAATTATAAGTTACATCAATGTATAAAATCTTAGATGGAAAATTATTTTTTAATATCACTTGGAATATTAATTTTGGAAAATACCCCTTACATTTTAAAATAAATTACACAAAAAAAATAAGAAATAATGAATGAAACAAAATTATTTGAATATAAACATACAAAATTTTAAGTATGTTTCAAATAAAATGTTATTATTAATGAATAAAAAATCCTCACATGTTATACAAGTTAAAAAACATTCCTTTCACATCTTTTTAAAAATTCTTAAAAGTACCTCATTCAGAAAACGCCAAGTTCATATCATAAAACCATATTTTATAATGTAATAAATAGATAAAAATGACTATATATTTTCATATAATAATAGACAAAATATTGGTTAAAATATTTTTTAGAGAAAATGGATATATAAAATAATTATTCCCCTCCATAGACTTAATACTAATCAATTTTGGATAATAATGAGTTTATGAAAGGAATCAATTACCACTTTGGTGTTTTTTGAATCATTAGCCTCATGAAAAAAATAAAAATGTATGGTTATGTATATCTATTGATTTTTTTGATAAAAATCATAAATACAATTCATGGGAAGTATATACACCACAAAAAATAAACATGTTGAGAATATATCATGTTTCCCACTAAAATAAATGTGAGATGAAAATACTTTACATCATGTCACACCTTTCATCGTTCGTGTTATAACCTCTATTATAATAAATATTGATTTATCATACATGTACTACATACCCATATTCATATCTATCATTTCCATATATGATTTATTTATGACATCTTATCCCCCGTTTATAGATAATTTTTTTAAAAAAACATTGTTATGAGTGAAAACTACTTTGTTTTCTAAGCATCTTTCAGTTCAAAAGTACTGATATGTGTACATTAATAGTGGTTTAATTATTTAAAGAATATTAATAATGGTAAAATATTAAAATTTATTATTTATATACGTGTTAATAATCATTCATAAAATGTAGAGATATAAAAATGAAATGCACCGTTCTAGGAGACGATATGCCATACCGACCGATAAACGTTGTTTTATGTTTTCAATAGATGGAATGAAGGAAACATAAACAATTATTATCCTTTATAGATTCATTATAATATCATATATAAAATATATATTAATAAAATTCTTTCTATTAACTATCCAAGTAAAATATAAATGAAAAAAATAATCACATCTCTTTGAAGAGGTGGTAGTCCAAACATACGCATGTATGATGTTATCGTTTCCCATAGAATTTGGTCGTGAAAAGGTAGATGTTATATTTTGATTTAATAAGTTTACATTTGTCATAATTATATTTTTTAGTATTAAAACCATCATAATATATATCCATAAATTTAGTGATGAGAAAATAATTTTATCAGAACGTGGAAATGATAAGTTTTGTTTACGCCTGAGTGATAATTTTATATCACATTTTATGGGAAAAAGGGTGTATAATGGTGTTTCCATAATCATGATATCAATTAATTATATTTATAATACATAATATACTATTTTAAGATAAATAATATATATTTATAAAGTGTTAAAATAAGAAATAAATTGATATAGGTTAGGTAACATGACTACCGCTTCTTTTCGTGACCTCCTTTATATCGTTCTTTAAGGAACCTAATGTTGGTCTTTTGAGGAAAGAAACCTAAATAACATGGATATGTATTTTTATAATATTAATGGTTATGTTTTTTTCATAATATATGGCTCAATGTGGTATAAATTGATGGTGGAGGAGGTACCCATTTATTATTAAGGTGAGGGGTACTTTTGAAACTTCCTAAAAATTTGAAATATAATAAGTCTATTCTGAATCGATGTTCATCCAAATTATCATGAATTATGACAAGAATTTTATAGGGTTGAAATAATATCAGAAAATAAAATTTAGACAAGATTTTATAGCATTTAATTCATTATAATTTTTATTAAACTCTTGGATAATTATTTTTTACCGTAACCACGATTACTACAATTTTAATCACTTAGTGTTAATAATGTTACTATAAGTGGATAATTGGATCATTTATGGAACATGGTTGAAAATATAAACCATATAATAATGACATAAAAAATATAATAATTCGAGAAATTTTAAATCATTTAATAAAGTATTATTTATTACAAAATGTTATTAAAGTTTGTTTTTAGACCTATTCATTACATTGAAAATAATAAATTCAATAAAACAAGTAAAATTGGAACAAAATATTTTTTTATATCCCAAAAATTTCATGATAATATATGAAATTTATATATCACATTAATTATCTCAAATTATAATACATTTAATATTTATAATATCATTTAATTGATTTTTTCATTCAATTAAATAATTACTGATTAGCATTTTGAAAGAATTTATGTTAATTATTTATTCACTAAAAATAAAAAATAAATTAAAATTATTAAGATTAAAATTTTATAATTCAAATGAATATTTATAGTAAAACATAACCTCTACATAATCCCATATTCAAAATATTACTGTTTTTAAAAACTAGAATGGGGAATGTTTAACTTTTCTTGAAATAAAATACTATAAAGGTCATAATATCTTCCAAACTATTAGAAATGTAACACCCCAAGCATCCACGGTACGCTTCTCTTTAAATAATACAGTAGCGTGTGTTGTACGCAACTTCGAGTTCTAACACACACCACAACCAATAAAACTAGCCGTTAGGAATAGTAATACCAAATTTTTGAAATTTTATAAATTTTATCTCTCAAAATGGACATCATTTTTGGATTCAGAATATCAAAATTATCTGAGGCTAAAATTTTGGAACTTTTCAGATAACATTTATATTTTGATGAATAGTGAAAATTACTAAATTTTAATTAAAAACAACTTTTTTAATTGAAATAATTAATTGTGATAAATTATAAATTTGAGTGGTTTTAATGTATATTTAGAATATATTTTTACCATTTAATAAAATTTTGGTCATTGGACATAATTTCACAATTAAACCGGACATAAACAAGTGCCAATATTTTGAGAGTTATTATCTCTTAAAAACACGCTTTTTGTTTTAACAACGGGAATTAATTTTAAATTAATTTCTTCCACTTTTGTGTTTTGGATTTGGAAAATTGTATACCATATTTTGAATCAGGATGTCCAAATTTTGTAAATAGTTAACTTTTATTTTTAGACATTTTGAATAATTACATCGGTAAATTTTTATTTACCATCGTTAAAGGGTAAAACTGGTAAATAAGGGTAAAAAAATAAAATTATAATAATAATAAATTACCCTAAAATGTGTCCTAAACTTATTTGTTGATACATGTCCGATCATGGGCATCTTTGGGTCTATTTTTTGACCCCGTGGAGCCACTTGTAAGTGATAATGACACTTTATATTAATTAAGTTAAAATAAATACAAAAATGACATAAGCATATATCTTTTAGAAAACAATTTTTACATAGGGTTATATATGTTGGATTATTGACTATAAATATTCATTAGAAATAAAAAAAGATTTCCTACATAATGGTATTTTATTTATAATTTTTAGACATTTAATAATTAATATTCTTTATGACACAATAATGATGCAGTATTTTCTTTATTAATGAAAGAATCAAATAATTGGTATTATAAATGTTAAAATTAATATAATTTGAAAGTTTTGATGAAATACATGAATTTAATTTCTTAATATGACATTATAGGATTTCTTAAATGAATTTGGTTTGAATTAATAAAGTTGTTATGACTTTAACAAAAATCAATTATTGAATAGTGTCAAAATTGACATAAAAGAGTATTTAAACAAATATTATATTATTAATTGATATTAAATTTCTAAAAATCTAAGGGTCGGCCAAGAGACTTATATCATGATATTTGTATCATTAATGGACCACTTAGGGGTTGACTGGATGTATATAGTAATGTTATTAACTATATAATATAAAAATACAAAGTGACATGGTAAATGTTAAACTAATTAACTAAGAGTTAAAACTAAAAGATAAGGTTAATATAGTGACCCAAACCTGTCTAAAACCTATTGGATGAGTTTTTTTTTGACTCAAATCCATCTTATACCCTTAATAATCCACTTTGGATCCATTTGAAACCGAATTTGAATTTATTATAAAACAATATTTCTATCTTTTCCAAAGGTGCCCCTCACCCCTCTTATAAAAGGGACTTCTCCATCTCACTAATTCACACATTCAAAGAATTTTATCTCGGCCAAACCCTACCCAAATACTCTCTAAACATAACTAACTTCAACCTAGATGCCTTAATTTGATCAGAAAGCCAACCTATGGAGCCCTTTCACTACTCGAAAAACGGGCTATACCCACGGTTCAAAACCGTGGGTATAGCCCCCAAAACCGTGGGTATAGGCTATACCCACGGTTTTGGGAACCGTGGGCTGGAATGGCGTCGGTATAGGGGTCTTGACCTATACCCACGGTTTGGTAGAACCGTGGGTATAGGTGTGTCACACACCAGCACCACGCTGTACAGCGTGGCAGGCAAATACCCCACGGTTTTCACAGCGTGGGGATTTCAATTATTTTCGAAAAAGTCGCGTCTGGAAGGGTTCGAACTCGCGCCTCACGCGCTGCAACGAGGCCGCGCACCGCAACTAACCAACCGAACTGCCATTTCAATATGTTATTTATATATATTTTTTCTTATATATATTAATATAGGTTCTCTTCGCATATTCAAAAATATATGCGACTGGGTTTCGAACCCACGCTACCCGCTAGAGTCACCAACGCGTCGAGAGAACAACCAACTGAGCTAAGCGGACTTTGTTTATTAAATTATACGCTGCTATACTTATATTAATAATATTGATAAATTTAAAATTATGTCTTGCCGAGTTTCGAACACCGGGCTTCTCTGAAGGGAACATCGAACTGAACCAACAAACCTACCGAAGTTTTGTTAATTGATGTTGGTATCTTTTTTATTAAATTATTTAAAACATTGTTCCCACATAAAATTTATTTCATCCCGCGCAATTTTTTTTCCCATTCCCGCCACCCGCAATAACGCGGGAAACCTATACCCACGGTTTTGAAAACCGTGGGTATAGGTCTTTGAAAAAAATACCCCCTATACCCACGGTTTTCAAAAACCGTAGGTATAGGTTTCCGAAGCAATCCCTATACCCACGGTTTTGGCAAAACCGTGGGTATAGGTCTTCACAAAAAAACTATACCCACGGTTTTTTCCAAAACCGTGGGTATAGGTTCCCATACTATACCTATACCCACGGTTCTGGAAAACCGTGGGTATAGGGGGGACCTATACCCACGGTTTTGTGAAAAACCATGGGTATAGGCCCAATTTCCAGTAGTGTTTTGATCAAATCAAAAGGAAGAACCCGAAGAAGAGGTAATATTTTCACCACCCTCTTTCAAGTTCCTTTCTTCTTCAACTTCTTCTTTCTTTGTTATTTATATTCTGAAATAATAAATCCGGTTTCTCCTATATATTGTTATGTTATTATAAATATCGTACAACCATATTCAATATTCTCTCCATCCTTTTAATGACATGTCACCATACGTGCGTACGTACGGATTACCGTCTCCACGTCGCGGTGTAATTGTTATTCAATACATTATTATTTGGATGGGTATAATAATGATGTGTATTTGATTTAAATAATAAATATAACATTATAAGTATTCTGTATATATGATATACCATCCAATTATATATTATTTTAATATCAAAAGAATGATTTTTTCACTCGTGCATACGTACGAATTACCGTCTCCACGACGTGATGAGATTCCTTTCAAAGTTCACCATTCATCGACGATTATAAAAATATATATTACTAATAAGTATGTAAGATATGAAATAATAATGCTAATTTAGATATATATATTTTTATATATAATTATTTATGTACTTACATATATCTCATTCACTTACTTCCATTCAATACTATATGAAAACAGAAACAACATTTATGCGTACGTACGGACTACCGTCTCTATAAATGGTGTTTTCCATTTCATATATATGTCTATTATACATATTTATATTATAAATAAATATGATATATTTATCATTTTTTATATTCTGGATGTATTTAAATCATGATCTAAGTGATACAATCAAGAGTAACAAGTTAAAACACGTACGATAAGGAAAGCGATTATTACCCGAAATGTTAATTTAACAAGGAATTTATTATTAAATGGGTAGTAAAAAGTCATAAATTAATCATGTATGATATAATAAATATTAATATGGTTCTGTTATAATTTAATAACATACTAAGATCTTCGTACAGGAGGTTAAATGTACCCTCGACTAAAGGAAAGTGCAAGGTAAGGGGATTTCATCTCACTCCTTATTCCTGTGAGATTCATGCCATATTGCCACTATTACCTTTTGTGTTGTGTAGGTACTTCCCATAATTGTATTCATTGTGTAATACACTTTAATTTATGTGTATTTACATATTCATTGTATGATACTCTTTTCATAGGGTGTATGATTCGTAAGTTACCAAATTGGTAAGGGTTAATTCCTCAATCTCATTATTATCCGAGATTGTTTATGTGTAAGTATTTACTGGGACATTTTTATCATCCGTGTAAATTTTTCATAAAAATTATTTCAAAATGATTATTTTATGAATTTTGAATGTTACTCTTTATCAAGATCAGAATTTCAAATGTTCTAAAGATTTATCTTTCTAAATCTTTATAATTAATGTCCAAGTTTTCAAAATGATTTTAAGGATTTATTTATATGGACATGAATGTTTTGAAATGATAATTATTTTCAAAAGTTTCAAATTTGTATGGGAAACTTTGATTCAAAAATACCTTTTAAATTACTTCCTCTATAAATTTGTTCCTTTTAAATGATTTTACAAAAAGGATATTTCTCTCAAAAAAATTTACTCATCATTTTTAACTATGTCAGCATCCTCTACTGAATATTATTTTGGATTGAAGTTTATTTATTATAATACAATATTCCTTATTATATTGAATGAGTTATGATATGTTTGACTGTGGATGTGCTATTTTTATACCACTCATGGTTTATGGAGAAAATATTGACATTTCGTATTCTAGTTTTCATATGAATGTTTATGTTATGTTTAAACATGTTCATATGAGGAATGCATTGGACTTAATAAGTGACGGGCGGAGCCCACTATAGCTCCTCGATGCATCGGTAGGTCTCATGAGACAAACTAGTGTCTTGGCACGAGGCCTTGGCTACGTGGTTATGATAGTCTGGAATTATGCATTCCATCATTATGAAAGTGGTTAGTGATATATCATGTCATTATTCGACTAGTAGAATATCCATGTGAATAATTAAATGGCATTATTTCATTTCATTTTGGCCATATTATGCTGAAATTCAAGTTTAAAAGGATTTTGTTTTATTTATACATTGCCTTAAATGTTTGTGATCTTTTATGAATGTTTCTGCTATATTGTTATCCTTACTGAGCATCTGAGCTAACCCCTTTCAATGTTTTATTTTTCATAGGATTTCAAGAAGTGTATTTTGATTGATATGTAGTGTTAAAACAACGGAATAATGGATTTCATAAAGGATTATTTATGTAGTTTTCATTTTTATGATGTAATGTAAAATTCATGTATGTAATCTATTTTGTAAGACTATTAAATTGATTGGTCTTTTGAGACTTGATTCCTTGTGATCATGCCAATGTTATGTAATAATGCACCAACTCTGGGTAACTGGGGTTGGGGAATTATAGTTGGTATCAGAGCAAGTTTAGCAATAACCTTGGAAACTATATTTAGATAAACTCTGATTAGAGAACCTAGCCCTAAGATAGACTTTGAGGATTATTATAGATTAACTTCCTAGAATTTTGATATTGTAGAGATTCTGTGAGTTTTCCAAGCAATACGTCCCTGTCTGGATACAAGTACGTAGAGGCGGCTCAGGCACAGATGTACCTAGGGGTAAAACCCGAAACACCTCTTTGATCTAGACTTGAATGTGAACTGGTGCACGACAATGGGCCTTGCTCCACTCTTGGTTACGACACTCCCGGGGAAGGCAAACAAGGTGGTAGATGCTTTGAGTAGAAAAGATCATGGAGTTTTGAACCTGATGAGAATTGAAAGGGATCCTATTTTTATGGATCTATTAAAGTTGGATATGGGAATCACCATGGAAGGTGAAACATAAATTCTTTTTCAAATGGTTTCCAAACCATATTTACTAGAAAGGATAAAGAGTTCTCAGACTGATGATGAAGATTTTCAGAAGAAGATTAAAGCAGTGAATTATGGGAGATTGAGGGACTTTATGTATGAAGAAGGAATTTTGAAATTATGGAAGAGACTTTGTGTTCCCGGTATACCTAATCTAAAAAGGGAATTATAAGATGATGCTCATAGCTCCAATTTCCCTATACACCTTGGGAGCACTAAAATGTATAGAGATTTGAAGGAACATTTTTGTTGGGACAACATGAAGTGAGAGATTACTGATTTTGTGTCAAGATGTATGATTTGTCAACAAGTGAAAGATGGAAGGCAACAGCCTGGAGGAGTCATGCAACCTCTTCCCATACATGAGTGTAAATGTGATTATATCACGATGGACTTTGTCATGGGACTACCAAAGACTCCTATAAGGAACGATGCAATATGGGTTATTATTGATCGTCTTACCAAGTCAGCACATTTTCTTGCTATAAGAGAAGATCAACCACCAGAACTTCTAGCAAGACTATATATTAATGAAGTTGTGAGACTTCATGTAGTACCCCTATCGATTGCTTCTGATCGTGATCCTCATTTTACTTCAAGATTCTGGAAAAGTCTTCAGAAAGCCCGGGATACTGAACTTCGTTTGAGCACTGCGTACCACCCTCAAACAGATGGACAATCAGAACGGACTATTCAAACAATAGAAGACATGTTTATATCATGCTCACTTGACTTTCTGGGTATGTGGGATCAATATTTACCTATGTTAGAATTTTCCTATAACAATAGCTTCCATTTGAGTATTCAGATGGCACCCTATAAAGCGTTATACGGAAAGAGATGTCGCATACCATCCTGTTGGGATGACATTGGTGAGAGAAAACTTGTAGGCCCAGAACTGGTGGAGGAAATGATGGAAAAGGTGAAGGTAATCCAAAACCACATCAAAGAATCTCAAAGTAGGCAGAAGATCTATGCCGATAACCAAAGGAAGGATTTGGAATTTCATGTTGGAGATCACGTTTTCTTGAAGTTATCTCCATGGAAGGGAGTTATACGTTTCGGTAAAAAGGGTAAATTGAGTCCCAGGTATATCGGACCTTTGGAAATTCTAAAACAAATTGGGGTTGTAGCTTCCCGTTTAGAATTGCCTCCAAGTCTCTCAAAGGTACATGATGTGTTCCACGTATCACTGTTGAGGAAATACATGCCTGACCCAATGCATGTACTCACCTATGAAGAATTAGAACTGGAACCCGATCTGTCTTATTGTGAAGAGACCATCAGGATTCTTGATACAAGAGACAAGTTCTGAGAAACTGGACGACTCGTCTGGTAAAAGTTCTATGGAGAAACCATAATATGGAAGAGGCAACGTGGGAACCCGAGGAACTTATGAGGAAGAACCACCTGTGTATTTTTATGAATTAATATTCTAGAAATTTCGAGGATGGAATTATTTGAAGGATGGGAGAATGTAACACCCCAATCTTCCACAGTATGCTTCTCTTTGAATAATATAGTAGCATGTGTTGTACGCATCTTAGAGTTCTAACACACACCACAACCAATAAAACTATCTGTCATGAATAGTAATACCCACTTTTTGAAATTTTATAAATTTTATCTCTCAAAATGGACTTCATTTTTGGATTCGGAATATCAAAATTAGCATAGAGTAAAATTTTGGAACTTTTCGGATAACATTTATATTATGATGAATAGTGAAAATTACTAAATTTTAATTAAAAACAAATTTTTTAATCGAAATAATTAATAGTGATAAATTTTGAATTTGAGTGGTTTTAGGGTATATTTAGAATATATTTTTACCATTTAATACAATTTTTGTCATTGGAAATAATTTCACAATTAAACCGGACATAAAAAAGTGTCAATCTTTTGATAGTTATTATCTCTTAAAAACACACTTTTTGTTTTAACAACGGTAATTAATTATAAATTATTTTCTGCCACTTCTATGTTTTGAATTTGGAAAAATTTATTCCATATTTCGAATCAGGATGTACAAATTGTGTAAATAGGTATATTTTATTTTTAGACATTTTGAATAATTACTTCGGTAAATATTTTGTTTACGATGGTTAAAGGGTAAATCAACTAAATAAGGGTAAAAAATAATAGTATTATAATAATAAATTACCCTAAAACGTGTCCTAACCTTATTGGTTGATATATGTCCGACCATGGACATCTTTGGGTCGAATCAAATAATTGGTATTATAAATGGAAAAATTAATATAATTTGAATGTTTTGATGAAATATATGAATTTTATTGCTTAATATGACATTATAGTATTTCATAAATGAATTTGGTTCGAATTAATAATTCTTTTATGACTATAAAAAAATCAATTATTGAATGGGGTCAAAATTAACATAAAAGAGTTTTTGAAACAAATATTATATTATTAATTGATATTAAATTCTTAAAAATATAAGGTTCTGCCAAGAGACGTATATCATGATATTTGTATCACTAATGGACCACTTGGGGTTCTCTTGGATGTATATAGTATGTTTATTAACTATATAATATAAAAATACAAAGTGACATGGTAAATGTTAAACTAATTAACTAAGAGTTAAAACTAAAATATAAGGTTAATATAGTGACCAAAACCTATCTAAAACCTATTGTTTGAGTGGTTCTCGACCCAACCCCACCTTAGACTCTTAATAATACACTTTGGATCCATTAGAAACCGAATTTTAATTTATTATAAAATAATATTTCTTGCTTTTCCAAAGGTGCCCCTCACCCCTCTTATAAAAGGGAACTTCCCCTTCTCACTAATTAAAACATAAAAATCCTTTTCACTCAGTCAAACACAACCCAAATAATCTCTCAACATTCCTCAATTCAACCTAGAGGCCTTAATTTGATCAGAAATCCAACCTAAGGATCCCTTTTGATCAAATCAAAAAGAAAAACCCGAAGAAGAGGTAATATTTTCACCACCCTCTTTCAAGTTTCTTTCTTCTTCAACTTCTTCTTTCTTTGTTATTTCTATTCTAAAATAATAACTCCATTATCTCCTATATACTGTGATGTTATTATAAATATGGTACAACCATATTCAGTATTCTATCCATCCTTTGAATGACATGTCACCATACGTGCGTACGTACAGCTTACAGTCTCCACGTCGTGGTGTAATTGTTATTCAATACATTATTATTTGGATTGGTATAATAATGATGTGTATTTGATGTAAATAATAAATATAAAATTATAATTATTCTTTATATATGATATAACATCCAATTATATATTATTTTTTATATAAAAAGAATGATATTTTCGCTCGTGCGTACGTACGGATTACCGTCTCCATGACGTGATGAGATTCATTTCCAAGTTCACCATTCATCGACGATTATAAAAATATATACTACTAATAAGTATGTAATATATGAAATAATAATGCTACTGGAGATATATATATATATATTTATATATATTATTATTTATGTACTTACATATATCTTACTCACATACTTCCGTTCAATACTATATGAAAACAGAAACAACGTTTATGCGTACGTACGGACTACCGTCTCCATAAACGGTGTTTTCCATTTCATATATATGTCTATTATACATATTTATATTCTAAATATATATGATATATTTATCATGTTTTATATTCTAGAAGTATTTAAATCATGATCTAATTGATACAATCAAGAGTAACAAGTTAAAACACGTATGATAATGAAAGAGATTATTACCCGAAATGTTAATTTAACATGGAAATTATTATTAAATGGGTAGTATAAAGTCATAAATGAATCATGTATGATATCATAAATATTAATATGGTTCTGTTATAATTTAAGAACATACTATTATCTTCGTACAAGAGGTTAAACGTACCCTCGACTAAAGGAAAGTGCAAGGTAAGGGGTTTTCATCTCACTCCTTATTTATGTGAGATTCATGCCATATAGCCACTATTACCTTTTGTGTGGTGTATGTACTACCCATAATTGTATTTATTGTGTAATAGACTTTAATTTATGTGTATTTACATATTCATTGTATGATACTACTTTCACATGGTGTATGTTTCGTAAGTTACCAAATTGGTAAGGGTTAATTCCTCTATCTCATTATTATCTGAGATTGTTTATGTCTAAGTATTTACTGGGACATTTTTATCATCCATGTCCATTTTTCATAAAAATGATCTCAAAATGAAGATTTTAATAATTTTTCAAGGTACTCTTTATCAAGTTTAGAATTTCAAATGTTCTAAAGATTTATCTTTCTATATATTTTTAATTAATGTCCATGTTTTCAAAATGATTTTAAGGATTTATTTATATAGACATGAATGTTTTGAAATGATAATTCTTTTCAAAAGTTTCAATGTGGTATGGGACACTTTGATTCAAAAATCCCTTTTAAATTACTTCCTTTATAAATGTGTGCCTTTTAAATGATTTTACAAAATGGATATTTCTCTCAAAACGTTTTACTCATCATTTTCCACTATGTCAGTATCCTCTACTGGATATTATTTTGGATTGATGTTGATTTATTATAATACAATATTCCTTATTGTATTGAATGAGTTATGATATGTTTGATTTTAGATGTGTTATTTTTATACCATTCATGGTTTATGGAGAAATTATTGACATTTCGTATTCTAGTTTTAATACGAATGTTTATGTTATGTTTAAACCTGTTCATATGAGGAATGAATTGGACTTAATAAGTGACAGGTGGAGCCCGCGATAGCTCCTCAATGCATCGGTAGGTCTCATGAGAAAAACTAGGGTCTTGGCATGAGGCCTTGACAAAATATTATTTGTATTCTTGGCACGAGGCCTTGTCTACATGGTTATGATAGTCTGGCATTATGAATTCCATCATTATGAATGTGGTTAGTGATATTGCATGTGAATATTCGACTAGTATAATATCCACGGGAATAATTAAATGGAATTATTCCATTTCATTTTTTTTCGTATTATGCTGAAGTTCATGTTTAAAAGTCTTTTGTTTTAGTTATACATTTTCTTAAATGTTTGTGGTTATTTATGAAAGTTTCCGCTATATTGTTATCCTTACTGAGCATCTGAGCTCACCCCTATCAATGATTTATTTTTCCCAGGATTTCAAGAAGTGTATTGTGATTGATATGCGGGGTTAAGACAAGGGAATAATGGCGTTCATAAATGATTATTTATTTAGTTTTCATTTTTATGATGTAATGTAACATTTATGTATGTAATCTATTTTCCAAGACTGCTGAACTGATCGGCTTTTTGGGACTTGATTCTTTGAGATCTTTCCAATGTTATGTAATAATGCACCGAATTTGGGTAACTGGGGTTGGGGCGTTACATTTGGTATCAGAGCAAGTTTAGAAATAACCTTGGAAACTATATTTAGATAAACTCTGATTAGAGAAGCTAGCACTAATATAGACATTAAGGATTATTATAGATGAACTTCCTAGAATTTTGATATTGTAGATATTTTGTGATTTTTCCGATCAATACGTCCATATCTGGATACGAGCAGGTAGAGGTTGCTCTGGCACAGACATACCTAGGGGTAAATCCCAAAAACACCTCTTTGAGCTAGACTCGAATAGGAACTGGTGCACGACAACGGGCCTTGTTGCACTCTTGGTTACGAAACTCCTGGGGAAGGCAAACTAGGTGGCAGATGATTTGAGCAGAAAACATCATGGAGTTTTGAACATGATGATAATTGAAAGGGATCCGATTTTTATGGATCTAGTAAATTTGGATATGGGAATCACCATGGAAGGTGAAACATCAGTTCTTTTTCAAATGGTTGGCAAACCATCTTTACTAGAAAGGATAAAGAGTTCTCAGACTGATGATGAAGTGTTTCAAAAGAAGATTAAAGCCGTGAATGATGGGAGATTGAGAGACATTGTGTATGAAGAAGGAATTTTGAAATTCAGGAAGAGACTTTGTATTCCCAATATACCTAATCTAAAAAGGGAATTATTAGATGATTCTCATAGCTCCAATTTCGCTATACTCCCTGGGAGAACCAAAATTTATAGAGATTTGAAGGATCCTTTTTGGCGGGACAACATGAAGAGGGTGATTTCTGATTTTGTGTCAAGATGTATGGTTTTTCAACAAGTGAGAGCTGGAAGGAAACATCCTGGAGGCGTCATGAAATGGCTTCCCATACCTGAGTGGAAATGGTATAATATCACAATGGAATTTATCATGGGACTACCAAAGACTCCTAGAAGGAACGATGCAATATGGTTTATTATTGATCGTCTTACCAAGTCAGCACATTTTATTTCTATAAGAGAAGATCTACCACTGGAATGTCTTGAAAGACTATATATTAATGAAGATGTGAGACTTCTTGGAGTACCCCTATTGATTTTTTCTGATCGTGATCCCTGTTTTACTTCAAGATTCTGGAAAAGCCTTTAGAAATCCCTGGATACATAACTTCGTTTGAGAACTCCCTACCACCCTCAAATAGATGGATAATCAGAACAGACTATTCAAACCTTATAATACATGTTGAGATCATGATTACTTGACTTTCAGGGTATGTGGGATCAATATTTACCTCTGGTATAATTTTCCTATAACAATAGCTTCCATTCGAGTATTCAGATGGCACCATATGAAGCGTTATATAGAAAGAGATGTCGCACACCAACCTGTTGGGATGACGTTGGTGAAAGAAAACTTGTAGTCCTAGAAATGGTGGGGGAAACGATGGAAAAGGTGAAGGTAATTCAAAACCACATCAAAGCAGCTCAAAGTAGACAGAAGATCTATGCCGATAACCAAAGGAAGGATTTGGAATTTCAGGTAGGAGATCATGTTTCCAAGAAGGTATCTCCATTGAAGGGAGTTATACATTTAGATAAGAAGGGTAAATTGAGTCCCAGGTATATCAGACCTTTTGAAATTCTAGAACGAATTGGGGTTGTAGATTACCATTTGGCAATGCTGCCAAGTCTCTCCAAAGTTCTCGATCTGTTCCACGTATCACTGTTGAGGAAATACATGCCTGACCCAACGCATGTACTCACCTATGATGAATTAGAACTGGAAACCGATCTGTCTTATTGCGAAGACACCATCAGGATACTTGATACAAGAGAACAAGTGCTGAAAAACCAGACGACTCGTCTGGTAAAATTTCTATGGAGGAACTATAAGATAGAAGAGGCAACATGGGAACCCGAGGAACTTATGATGAAGAACCACCCGAGTGTTTTTATACAATAATATTCTAGAGATTTCGAGGACAAAATTATTTAAAGGAGGGGATAATGTAACACCCCAAGCATCCAAATTACGTTTCTCTTTGAATAATATAGTAGCGTGTGTTGTACGAAACATTGAGTTTCAACACACACCACAACCAATCAAACTATCTGTTATGAATAGTAATACCCACTTTTTGAAATTTTATAAATTTTATCTCTCAAAATGGACTTCATTTTTCGATTTGGAATTTTGAAATTAGCCTAGGGTAAAATTTTAGAACATTTCGGATAACATTTATATTTTGATGAATAGTGAAAATTACTAAATTTTAATTAAAAACAACTTTTTTAATCGAAATAATTATTAGTGATAAATTATTAATTTGAGTGGTTTTAAAGTATATTTAGAATATATTTTTACCATTTAATACAATTTTGGTCATTGGATATAATTTCACAATTAAACCGGACATAAACAAGTGTCAATCTTTTGATAGTTATTATCTCGTAAAAACACGCTTTTTTGTTTTAACAACGAGAATTAATTTTATATTAATTTCTGCCACTTCTATGTTTTAAATTTGGAAAAATGGATTCCATATTTGGAATCAGGATGTCCAAATTTTGTAAATATGTAACTTTTATTTTTAGACATTTTGAATAATTACTTCGGTAAATATTTTATTTACCATGGTTAAAGGGTAAATCAGGTAAATAAGGGTAAAAAAATTAAATTATAATAATAATAAATTAACATAAACTATGTCCTAACCTTATTGGTTGATAAATTTCCAACCATGTTCATCTTTGTGGTGATTTTTGGATCTCATTGAGCCACTTGTAAGTGATAATGACAAGTTATATTAATTAAGTTAAAATAAATACAAAAAGGACATAAGCATATCTCTTTTAGTAAAACAATTTTTACATATGGTTATATATGTTTAATTTTAGACTATAAATATTCATTATAAAGCTAAAAATATTTCCTACATAATGGTAGTTTATTTATAATTTTTAGACATTTAATAATTAATATTATATATGACACAATAATGATGTAGTATTTTCTTTATTAATAAAGGAATCAAATAATTGATATTGTAAATGTTAAAATTAATATAATTTGAATTTTTTGATGACATCCATGAATTATATTTCTTAATATGACATTATATAATTTCTTAAATGAATTTGGTTCTAATTAATAAATTTTTTAGGACTTTAACAAAAATCAATTATTGAATAGTGTCAAAATTGGCATAAAAGAGTTTTTAAAACAAATATTATATTATTAATTAATATTAAATTCCTAAAAATCTAAAGATAGTCCAAGAGACTTATATTATGATAGGTGTATCATTAATGTACCACTTGGGGGTCTCTTGGATGTATATAGTATGTTTATTTACTATATAATATAAAAATACAAAGTGACATGTTAAATGTTAAACTAATTAACTAAGAGTTAAAACTAAAAGATAAGGTTAATATAGTGATCCAAAACTGTCTAAAACCTATTTTTTGAGTGTTTTTAGACCCAAACCCACCTTATACCCTTAATCATACACTTTGGAGCCCTTATAAACTGAATTTGAATTTATTATAAAATAATATTTCTAGCTTTTCCAAAGGTTTCCCTCACCCCTCTTATAAAAGGGCACTTCCCCTTCTCACTAATTCACACATTCAAAACCTTTTGGATCTACCAACACCTACCCAAATACTCTCTAAAATTACCTCACTTAATCCTATAGGCCTTAATTTGATCATAAATCCAACCTGATAAGCCCTTTTGATCAAATCAAAAGGAAGAACACGAAGAAGAGATAATATTTTCACCACCCTCTTTCGAATTCCTTTCTTCTTCAACTACTTCTTTCTTTGATATTTATATTATAAAATAATAACTCCAGTATCTCCTATATACTTTGATGTTATCATAAATATGTTACAACCATATTCAGTATTCTATCCATCCTTTGAATGACATGTCACCATACGTGCGTACGTACGGCTTACCGTCTCCACGTCGTGTTGTAATTGTTATTCAATACATTATTATTTGGATGGGTATAATAATGATGGGTATTTGATGTAAATAATAAATATAAAATTATAATTATTCTTTATATATGATATACCATCCAATTATATATTATTTTAATATCAAAAGAATGATATTTTCGCTCATGCGTACGTACGGATTACTGTCTCCACGACGCGATGAGATGCATTTTCATGTTCACCATTCATCGACCATTATAAAAATATATATTACTAATAAGTATGTAATATATGATATAATAATGATACTAGAGATATATATATTTATATATATAAGTATTTATGTACTTACATATATCTTATTCACTTACTTCCGTTCAATGCTATAAGAAAACAGAAACAGCGTTTATGCGTACGTACGGACTACCGTCTCCATAAACGGTGTTTTCCATTTCATATATATTTCTATTATACATATTTATATTCTAAATATATATGATATATTTATCATGTTTTATATTTTAGAATTATTTAAATCATGTCTATGTGGTACAATCAAGAGTAACAAGTTAAAACACGTACGATAAAGAAAGCGTTTATTACCCGAAATGTTAATTTAACATGGAAATTATTATTAAATGGGTAGTATAAAGTCATAAATGAATCATGTATGATATCATAAATATTAATATGGTTCAGGTATATTTTAATAACACACTACGGTCTTTGTAGAGGAGGTTAAACGTACCCTCATCTAAAGGAAAGTGCAAGGTAAGAGGTTTTCATCTCACTCCTTATTCCTGTGAGATTCTTGCCATATTACCACTATTACCTTTTGTATGGTGTATGTACTGCCCATAATTGTATTCATTGTGTAATACAATTTAATTTATGTGTATTTACATATTCATTTTATGATACTCCTTTCATGGGGTGTATGTTTCGTAAGTTACCAAATTGGTAAGGGTTAATTTTTCAATCTCATTATTATCCGAGATTGTTTATGTGTAAGTATTTACTGGGACATTTTTATCATCCAAGTCCATTTTTCATAAAAATGATTTCAAAATGAAGATTTTTAGAATTTTTAAAGGTACTCTTTATCAAGATCATAATTTCAAATGTTCTAAAGATTTATCTTTCTAAATATTTTTAATTAATGTCCATGTTTTCAAAATGATTTTAAGGATTTATTTATATGGACATAAATGTTTTGAAAGGATATTTTTTTCAAAAGTCTAAAAGTGGTATGGGTTACTTTGATTCAAAAATCCCTTTTAAATTACTTCCTTTATAAATGTGTTCCTTTTAAATGATTTTACAAAAAGGATATTTATCACAAAAAATTTTACTCATCATTTTCAACTATGTCAGCATCCTCTACTGGATATTATTTTGGATTGAGGTTTATTTATTATAATACAATATTCATTATTGTATTGAATGAGTTATGATATGTTTGACTGTGGATGTGTTATTTTTATACCATTCATGGTTTATGGAGAAAGTATTGACATTTCTTATTCTAGTTTTAATACGAATTTTTATGTTATGTTTTAACCTGTTCATATGAGGAATGCATTGGACTTAATAAGTGAGGGGTGGAGCTCGCTATAGTTCCTCGATGCATCGGTAGGTCTCATGAGACAAACTAGTTTCTTGGCATGAGGCCTTGACAAAATATTATTTGTAGTCTTGGCACGAGGCCTTGGCTACGTGTTTATGATAGTCTGGCATTATGCATTCCATCATTATGAAAGAGGTTAGTGATATTGCATGTGATTATTCGACTAGTAGAATATCCCTATGAATAATTAAATGGAATTATTTCATTTCATTTTTTCCATATTATGCTGAAGTTCAAGTTTAAAAGGATTTTGTTTTAGTTATACATTGCCTTAAATTTTTATGCTCATTTATGAATGTTTCTGCTATATTGTTATCATTACTGAGCTTCTGAGCTCACCCCTTTCAATGTTTTATTTTTCCCAGGATTTTAAGAAGTGTATTGTGATTGATATGTAGGGTTAAGATAAGGGAATAATGGCGTTCATAAAGGATTATTTATGTAGTTTTCATATTTATGATGTAATGTAACATTCATGTATGTAATCTATCTTCCAAGACTACTAAACTGATCGGTCTTTCGGGACTTGATTCCTTGTGATCATGCCAATGTTATGTAATAATGCGCCGACTCTGGGTAACTGGGGTTTGGGCGTTACAAGAAAATTGTAATATAATTGAGTCTTGGATGATTATGAATGAAATAGAATCACCTAATAAGATTATGTAATGTGTTAGGGAAATTTTATGGACTTTATTGTTTTATTTGTAACTTTAAATGCTTGATTTAATCTTTAGCATGGTCATAAAAATGACCACTGTTACTATTCATATTGAAAAAAATAAATGTTAATTATTTTCTAATTTGGAAACTCCTCATTCATAATATAGTATTAATTTTTCAAAAATTAGACACAAATAATTTACATTTTTTATTTAAAATTAAATCGGAAAAATGCAATAAAAAATATTTTTTTAAGAAAAGTTCCCTTTAATGTATAAAATAATTTTATTCTAAATTAATGTATAAATATTATTAAAAAAATCAATTAAAATAATTCAAAAGGAACTAATTAAAATTTAAAATTTATCCAAAATAAACTTTTTATTTTTAAATACTTATAAATAAAATAAATATATCAAAAAAATCAAAAAATTTCAATATTAATTTAAAAATAAATATTTTTAGTAAATAAACAAAAAAACTTTTTTAGATAATTTTAAAATTTTTAATTACATAATTAAATTAAAAATTTCAAATAAATTTTCTAATATTTCTTAAATTTACCTGTAATATTCTTTCATAATAAAGAGAACACATTTTTAATGAAAAAACATTTTTTAAAGATTGAGATGACTTTACTGAAAATTGAGTTATTATTTTTTAAGAATTTACTAATAAATTTATATTGTTTTAGAACATTATATTTATTTCTTTAATACTTTATTCCTATTCAAACACACTTATTTAATGCCTGGTTTTAAAAGGTTTCATTTAAATAATAATATTTTAAAAGTGTATATTGGTTCCTTTAAATTTGGTGGTACGTGAAACTATATATATCAATGAAGTAAAATTATTTAAAAGGAACTATTTTCTAAAATATTTGGGTGTTACATTCTCCACCCTAAAAACAATTCCTCAATATTTTATCATGTTCTCATCAATCAAATATATAATATTTGAAAAATCCTTTATTGAAAATACACATCATAAAAAGTGTTAATAAAACATCCTATTAAAAGAGGAAAAGGGAGGTATAATGTTCTCCTGGAATAACACATAACTAGGTTTCCAAATAAGTGATAAAATTTGGAATTTTTTATATCTATAGAGGTGAAAACTGATGTCAACGTATCAATGATCATAATAAATTGAATGATCAATAAAAAGTGAAAATATGAAAACCATAAACTGTAGATGTTGAAAAAATAATCAATTCATAAAAAATGATGGTAATATGATAAAAATTTTATCATAAGATAAATGATTATTGATTTTAGGATTTCCATTACCATTTGGGGTAATAACATAGGTAAATACACTTACTTTATAACTATAATTTCATCATTTAATCTATTTCCCCATACTCTCATCTTTTTCTAAAAAGATGAGTATTAAAAATTAATATTTTATTCATAAACAACTAATTTCAAGTTATATCATATAACATAATCCAAAAATTGATAACAAGTTATTTATCCTATGTTTTGATATTAACTAAGAAAAAAATGTTTATCATATGTAATTCAATATGGATAAATACATCACTCGATATAACTTCAACAATAATGCCTACAATTTATCTTAATCTAAAAAATAAGTATAAAATCACATACCCCATCTAAAATATGTATGACCAAATCCAATACACCAAATTTTGGTAATAAATGAACTAATATTCCAAAATCAACATAACATTAATCCAAAAGTATCTTTTAATGTCTAATACCTGATATTTGACCACCTTTATTGTATATTCTCTAAAAACATGGTAATAACATGAATTACCATATAACCATAATGAAAACCTGCATGATTTCAGAAATTAACATTATCTCTATTCCTCAAATAACATCATAGTATATTTAATTCATTCCATAAAAGAAAATGTGTGATAAAATTCATCAAATCTGACCAATCTAACATTGTCATCAAATCACTAACCAATTTCAGGGTCATCAATATTATTCAATTTACATTATCAACATCAATCATCCCTTTATCACAACTAAACATTATTATCCCACATTGGATATTTATTATTCATTATCCTTATTTAATCATTTTCTTTCTCAGAAAATATCACATTACCATTAAATAACTTATTTTGGCCGTTAGTACGATTAAATATATTTTTGAAAATACTATAAGAAAAAAAAATTCAGAACAATCCTTAAATGTTTAATTATTCTTATAATCAATAATTTCATTGATAAACAACATTTATAGCATAAATAATTAATCCTAATATATAAATACTTCAATTACTCACTTCATTAATAATCTATATAATAAGATTCATCATTTTATTCAATATTACCACCTACCTTTCCAATGTCATTTGTAGTCACTTCATTATCAACAAAAAAACTTTAATCAAACCACCATGATGATACTATTGTAGATCTTTTCCCCTAGGACATCAATTTTTATAATGACTATTAATTAAATATTTAAAATATTCACCCATTAATAATACCTTAGGGAGGAACATATTCACATCCTTTGCATTAACAAAAAATTTTATTTTTCCATTATAATTAGTTATTATGTGTCATTATTTTATACACCCAAAACATCATCCCATTCCTCTAAGACATTCTTTTGAGTGTTTGTCCCGCATTCTTGGCATGTATAAATTTGAGACTTGTTCAATCTATGATCTTCCTAAAACTCCATTTTTCCCATGTTATGTGTGTAGGTTACTCATCAATGTAGAGATTGTTAATTATGTAATATGGTAGCTGATTAGGAATATTCATAAGGGTTTTGATTCCATATCTCATTTTATTTGTTTTTCATAGGGGAAATCATTCTATTTTCCATAATCATTAACATGAATTATCCTTATTTTTTTCATTTACTAAAACAAAAAGCATATTTTGAGAAATAATAATCCTATTGGGAAACCCCATAATGAAGAATATTAATTTATAGGATTTATAAAACATGAAACCTTCTTCTCATTATATGACTCTTTATGTGTAACTTCATTCATAAATGGTCATTGAAAAAACAATTGGATTTTATCCCTTACATATACGTGTTCTTATACTTATCCCTAGAGTTCTTACTAATGTTTTCTCATCCCATCTTCCAATGGTTATCTAATACTTTATCTGATTCCAACTATATCATTCCAGACTTATTAATAATTGGATAAAATTGATACCAACTAGGGCACTCTATGGTTGTATAAGTGAATTAGCTACTTGAGAAATTTTCTATATTGATAGGCTATGTGAATCAGCTACATGTATGGATTAGCAATGTGAGCCAGATATGTGGATGGATCAACTATTTGAATCAGCTACGTGGATATTTTTGTCATTTTTATTAATAAAAATATTATTCTTTAAAATTCATGATTCAAGGGCCTCTAGAGGCCTATTCATGAGGAATAGTTATATCCTATATTTTTTGAGATTCTTGGGACTGTAAACACATCCATTTATATGGAGTTTACAGAGATCCACAATAGTTGTAATTAAAAGAAAACACAACTTCTTCCAACTTAGAATCATGGGTGGAGAGGTATCCAATATTCTTTTGTCTCTCATTTATTCCTTGTAACTATTTATCATCCATAGATAGAAATCCATATAGAATGGACTATCCACACACTTGAAGACATGTTCCATTATTTTATCTTGGATTATTGAGGTTTTTTGATGAGGAACCTTCACCTAAATGATATTCATAACAATAATAGTTTCAACTCCACCATTGGTATGGATCCATTTTAATATTTGTTTTTTCAACCTCTCTGGTATGCAATGTGATGTAATATGGTCAGAGAGGCTGAAATTCATGTTCAGTAAATAGTACATGATGGTTCATGAAATTTGAGAAAGAATGAAGGCAGTGAATGATCATGAGAAATCCTATGTTAATCATTGGGGTAAACAACTATAAATTGATATTGGATATCACATCTTCTTGAAGGTTACTCTTTATCATGGGTTATAAAGGTTTTTTGTGGGAGTAATCTTTCTCCCTTGGTTTTTGAGAATTTTAAGGTGTTGGATTATGTTGGATCCATGGTATATCTGATAGCGCATCCCATGTAGATGACCAGAATATATGATGTTTTTCACATGTTGTAGCTCTATAATTCTAATAATGATGACTCTCAAGTCAATTATCCGGGTTATATCGATGTTAAATATTATATTTCCTACAAGGGGAGGCCCGTAGAGATCGTGTACCATTAATAGAATGTGTTTTGTATTCATGTTATTCCCTCAGTTCATGTCTAATGGTTGCATGATGGCATGGAGAGGATTACATGTGAATGTGAGTTATAGATGCACACTTAGTACACCAAGAAATTTTATATTTAACCATTCTATTATATCATTGTTCTCTTATTTATGTTGAACTTTATGGTTTAAGATAAGGTTCTTTCTTTTTACTCGTTGTGTAATTATTTTCATTTTAGAGGTATCTCCCTCAATATAGTTTTTAGTATCACTTTGTTGTTATTTTATAGTTATATTCTTCTTTTATCTAATAAGGTTGCTGAGACATTGATATGGCATGATCCTTGAGAGGTATACCTCTATGTGACTATTTGGCTGAACCATTTTCATTTTCTCTCAAGGTTTAGTTTTGAATTCTCAATGAAGAAAGTTATTTGCGAGGAAACTAATTTAAGTGACCAAGTAATTCTAGTTTCATCCATTACATGTTTATAAAGACTATAGCTCTCGGAGGAGTTATAGAGTGGGTATAGATGTGTATGGATTCAAAATAATATAAGCATAGAGGACTCATGATGAATAATTGTTTCATATGATGGTTGTGTGGTTTACTATTTGGGTGAGAGGTTGATTCATGATTAGTAGAATCTTCTAGGTGGCACCATTAGCTACCTTAGAGATCGACTTAGTAAATGATCATATATTTGAGTAATTAACTACATGAGTGATTGAAAATGTGAACTATCTATGGAAATGATGGACTATATGGACCAGCTTTGAGAATCAGATACATATGTTGATCAATTATGTGAATCATCTATGTTGACGGAAAGGCTATATGGACTGACTATATGGATCAATTAAATAGTTGAATTAGCTATGTGAAAAAGGATACAAGATCATTTTGGCTACACGGTGCTTTTAGATATATGAAATCAGCCACCAAGATATTTTTTTCTAGTTTAATGACAATGATCATTCTAGTCTTTTGGCAGTGTGAATCCTGGTCCATCAAAGGTATATTCTTCATGGATAGATATATCATTGAATTTATTTTTTGGTTGAGGCTATATATCCTTCTTTATGTGTGGATTTTATTGATATCCACAATAGTGGAAATTAAATCCTTTCGATCTATGACAATGGTCATTCAATTCTTTTGTTGATTTCATGTTTAATTAACTATTTCTTTCCATGTGTTGATGGAATTTGATTAATTATTTTAATCATGTTGATTCATGTTTATGACCAGAATTAAAGGAATTATAATAAAATAGAATTCCATAATTTTTTTGAAAATGGACCATATGATGGGAAGCCTATTTTGAATTAACTATATAATTTATTTTTTTGCTTGTGATGGCTTGATACATTATGTTTCCCATAGTTGGAACCAGTGAATGATGAATCAGTTAATTCAATAAGGAAAAAATGGTTTTGTTTGATAAAGATAATTGTTAGAGCTCGAGAATCTGTTATTTTTGAGAAGGCCAAGATGTTTTTTTTGGAGTCACGATATTTCATTTAAGTGTGAAGGATGGATACTCTGTATTAATGCTTAGATTACACTTTTGGTGGTTCTTGTTTGTTTCATAGTACTATTGTGATATGCACAAAGTGTGAGATTCTATTTGTAGTGTGTTATGATCTTGGGATTGATGAGCCTTGGATGGTTGATGTGATGTGGGTGGGGAGGCTTGGATGATGGTATCATTTTCCAAAAGTGATGGTGAGATTCATCAGGATCTGAATGCGGGCAGGGAGGCCAAGATGATGTGGTCATAGTTGACTCATGTGATGTCAATATTCATTGTGATATGAATGTGGTTTTGGGGGATGGAACCAGAAATGATAGAATGGGATGAATGTGGGATTACCCATTGATGTGAAAAACATTAATTCTTACTTGAAATGAGTATTTTTAATGGTCAATGTCCAAGTTTTTATTTTATATGCATTCCATTCCACATTGCATGACATAGATAGGAGTGGGTAGTTTTAGGTTTCCTCTTATTTGTATCTTAGGATAGATATACAAGAGTACATGGATTATGGAATGATGATAATAATGTTTAATAAATGACTTAACCCATTAGGTTGGTGTTGGTGGAATGAAAATGATGAAATTGTGTCAATCTTGAGAAACCATAGACTCATGTTTGGTTATGTACAGAGGGCATAGAATTTGATTGATAGTTAGTGTAATATACTATTGAACAATGTTTTTTGTTAATTAATTGTGAATTAATTAATTAATATTTTTTTATGAGGAGTAAAAGGAATGAATATAATGTATCTCTTAAATTCTTATGTGCTTATAGTATATCATGTCTTCGCTATCTTATCCAGGAGATTGAGTGACATTAGGTTGAATTGAGCCTAAGACTAACATATAACCATATTGTGGTGTCGATCTATATTATATCTTGTATATTTTATAATCGCACACGCTACCCCACACATTTCATTTAGGGAAAATCACAGTTAATAGACTATAGGAGGGTGTTTTACCCAACATCCTAGTGGGAGGATTTATGGCTAACAACCCCCTTATGGTATCACTCTCTTCTCTTGGTAGTTACTTGTTCTAGTATAGATTGAAGTATATTTCCCCAAATATATAATGACCCAAAATTTTATCAATGATATTTACCTTCTTATAATAATGGTATAACAAAAATAAATATTATATAGATCCAAACAAAATCATCATTCTCATAAATGAAGTGGAAAATAAGTGACATTTAATTAAATTAAGGAACCTATACCATTGGAATAGTAACTTGAACTTTAGAATAATATAATCACACTTAGTAATAATAATCTGAGTAATAAAATAGTAACCTCGCCTATGAATGTTTACATAAAATTTAGTTATCATATAAATGAAAATAAGATATAATATATTCACAATATAAGTAATTATATGTTTTAATAATGATAAATTAAGAGTTGGTAATTTTTCTAAAACATAAATGTTTATAAAAAATTTTATAATTAATATAATTATTTAAATGAATATTTATTTTTATAATATATACTCATAAATTTATAATTTAATTTTCTGATTATAATATACTTTTATAAGACCTTATATAATTTTTAAAATTGTCATGAAAATAGTTATAATTTTAAAATTATTATTTATTTAATAAATGCTATTTCTATTTAAACACTAAATTTATTTATTTTAGAATTATTTTTCATAAAAGATTATTTTTCAATTCTAAAAGTAGGATGATTATTAGGGTGATTTTTTAGAAATTTTCTAAAATAGATGAATTTTTTGTGAATAGTGAAATATTGTAATTTAAGGTATAATAAATTAAATGAATTTTGGAGTCATTCATGAGTAAAGTCTAATTTAAGTGACCATTATATAAAATTATAATTATCTCTTCATTGTATTTAGTTTTGGAATCAAAACTATTCATAGACTTGAGCCAAATAGTAAAGTAATGAATAAAGTAACAGAGGAAATTCTCTTTCCTCCACTATAAATACCACCCCTCACCACCTCTTCTACTAAAACCACAAAATCCTTGAATATTTCCCAATATATACTCAATAACATTCCCTATCATCTCTTAAACATTCAAGAGCCTTTGGTCTCATACAAAGGATAAATCTAATTTCTCTAAGAAGATTCTCAAGGTGGATAAATCAAGAGGTAAATCCTCATTCTTTTAATTTCTTTTCAATTTGATTTCTTTTCTTATTCTCTCCTTACCTCCCCATATCCAAGATTAATGATAACTCTAGTATCATTAATATAATATAATTATATCATGATAATTTAATATCAGTAATCAAAATACTCTCACTCTTTTATTATAAATATAAAATCATCACTCGGGATGTGTCAATTTACAGACATAATGGACGATGCATTTTTATTTTACGTTAATGATTCCCTGGATGGTCATAAAATCACTATAATGGTTAAAAAAGATTATAATGATTATCTTATAACCTTTCTTATGTTTTAGAAGTAAAATATATACACAATATTAAATAATTACACAATGCAATTTTGTGATGATGCTGCCAAAATAATTTAATCACTTATCACAAATGTATTATATAATTATTCCACATAGCACAAAAAAAGATATGTATATATATAGAAACATTTAGACCACTATATTTTCATTAATAACATATAACTTCTTTTTTGGCTTTTTATACTCATTCCACATGAACTTCCTTTATCGTATTCAAGTGAACAGATTAAGAAAATTATGAAATTTAACACTCCTAAACCATGGAAATGAACTCTATATAAATCATAAAAAAGACAAAAATGATCTTAATAAAATTATAATTAATCAAATAAATATATATAATAAGTAATTAATAACTTAATTAATGAATCTTATTTTATTATACGAGATATTAATATGAAAGAATCATTCAGACATGAGGTAATGGGAATTCTCGAACCCAAATTCCTTTCATTGGGTCATTCCACTTTCATGAAAAAAATTCAATATGGATGTTCTCAAAAAATATATATTTTTTTACATTTTATTTTTTGGGTTATACATGTATCTAATCTGGTTTCAATGAAATTATAATGATTTTTTCCAAAAAAAATTATTTCCAAAAAAACACATTTTTACTCTTGAGTTATTTTTTCCACACTCAAGATTGATGATTCTTACACCATGTATGTTATTCAAAACTTATTTTAGGAACCTGAAATGTTTTTCAATAATTTATTATTTATGAATTGAAACCCATTACTTTCCATGAGTTATTTTATGTCTATTATTAATATATATCCAAGGTTGAATGCATGATTATGTAAATGTAATGTTGTGACATGTGTGCCCAGAATTATATACCACTCTAATGAATTGGGTAATGTGATGTATCTAATGAGATAATGTGAGTTATTCATGAACAAGGTGTTTTATGTTTATCATAGTTATGATGTTATGATGATTCCATATGATATTCTTTAAGATGATGCTAGATTTGTTCACAACTATGTTCTGTAGTTGACCACTAAGGCATGATTTTTCATTTTTATGAATTTCCACAATAAATTCCTCTATTAAATGATTCCTCTCATGATTATAATGAAGATATTATTCTTATGATATGATTATGTTGATTTTTCTCACCCATGTTATATTGATTCATGTTCTTATCAATCCTCTTACTGAGATTTTAGCTCACCCCTTTCTAGATGTATATCCTCAGGTGATTTAAAGCAATATGTTGAAGTCAAGGGCCATGAATAATCTAGAGAAGAGGGATATAAATAATTTTTTTGTTTTATTATGTAAATTTTATGTATGGTCCTAATTTTCCAGGACACTAAAACTCTGGATCCCACTTTTGTAACAATATTGTGTTTTTTGTCTTTAAAATGATGTAATCGTCATCTAAGAAAAGGAGGGTCACTATAGTTGGTATCATAGAACAATTATGTTAATTTTTGGATTAGTATTATAAAACATTTGTGTAAACCCATGTTATGAGAATAAGTATAATTAAGTAACCAATATGTTTTTTAGAAAATTTAAAACATAGGGATCCCACAAGAATAGCATTTAGAGTTTTTTTTTCACAAATGAATAAATTTTTATTCCTAAAATATTTATTTATGTTTAGTGAAAACATTTTTTAAATTAAAAAACTATTTTAAGCAGGAGAAACAAGTCTAATGACTCATGTGATGGACAATGCAGCGATTGCCTGAACAAAATCCTTAATTCCTTAGGAGTTGGAGTTCAAAATTTCAAGGAGATGAATACCCAATTATCTCATATTATGAACAATATCCTGAATAATCTGAAGCTTTTTTAATTAACCTAAGTGAGATAAATTAGCAATCAAATATTTTATACGTCAATGAACATTGAGGTTTAGTGGATATTCTTATCCACTTATTGGAGAACAGTGGGTCGAATCAATGAAGAAAATATTTTCTTTACCTCTGTATTATGAGACATAGAAAGTGACTATGGGTGTATATTTTCTATATGGGTAGTCCATTCAATGGAAGTTATTCATTAATAACACCAAAATATGGGAAAAAATTTAAGAAATGGAGTGGGATGACTTTATGAAAATCTTCCATAACAAGTATTTCCCTCAAACTCTTCATTCATATATGAAGGTAGAGTTCAAAGCACTCATGAAAAGGGTGGGTGAATCTATCATGGATTATAAAGGAAATATCCCAAGGATTCAAGGTGTGCCATTGTTTTTTCTCAACAATGATACAAAAATAGATATATTATTTAGTGGTTTAAACCCACACCTTCTATAGACTGTAGAAATATGAGACTTTACAAGTTAAAAAGAAGTTTTTTTGTGTTCTCTTCATATTGATATGGAGTTTTAATATTTTTATCATGTCTATGATGATAAGAAACAAATGATGGTGTTTCAAAAATTAGGATATAATGACATACATGGAAAAAAATCTCAATCACTTGCATATCCAAAATTTTGGAAGAAGGATCATGGGAATTCTGTCAAAGGGATAGTGAAATGCGTCAAATGTGGGAGAGAAGGCCACCATGCTCATAAATGCTATACAAACATGAATAAATCAAAAAATATTATGGTGTAAAGGAGAGCCTCACCAATGGTTTAATTTTACTAATATATGTAGAAATGGTATTATACAAACCGGTGCACTAAACCACAATTTCTCGATGGTAATTAGCATCAATTGCCACCAAAAGCTAAGGAAAAAGGGAAAGATTATTCCATCATTACTGCTGAATTGGAACATGAAAATGAAGTTATAAGGGGAAAATCCATATTCACTCAATAATGGAAAAACTATTATATGATTCTAGTTCTTTGAATTAATTTTTATATCACATGTTTTCAAAACTATCGAATCGAATACTTTAGACCTTGATGTAGATATATCCCTAAAAACATTTACTGGTGTGATCATTGCAACCCAAGTGTTGGAAACAATCCTTATTGGTGTAAATGGGAAGGTTCTCACTATGAATCTCATGATACTTCCCGTAGTTAAATTTTAAACTATATTGGGGATAGATTGGCTCTTGTTATATATATAACATATCAAATTTAAAAAAAGGGAAAAAATAGAACTCTGAACCATCCCATTCTGCTATACAAATAAAAGGAAGACCATGAATCTCTTTTAGAAAATCCATCAATGGTGTGGGTGTTCATTCCCTATGAGGATTCATACCTAACTCAAATGGTTGGGTCTATGGAAGGTATCAACTGATAGGAAATTCCAATTATGAGGGAATACAATGATTTACTTCTTTAAGAGTTACTAGGACTCCCCTAAGTCATTAGATAGATTTATCAACAGAACACAAACCCGAGGCTACTATTATTTATGAATTTACCTATAGGATAGACCCTATTAAATGTCATGAGTTAAAGAACCTTATTTAAGAGAATTTTAACAAAGGGTTTATATACCCTAGTGCATCGCCTTGGGGTGCACCAGTGCTCTTTGTTATGAAGAATTATAGATCAATGCATCTGTGAATTAATTATTGAGAACTAAATAAGATCACCATAAAGAAAATATATCCTCTTAATAGGATTTATGGATTTTGTGATCAACTATAAATAGATATACACTTCTCAAAGGTGGATCCTTATTCTGGATATCATCAACTAAAAGGTGAAGAAGGAAGATATTCAGTTGACTACTTTCTGTATGATGTATGGGCACTATGTGTTTCTAGTGATGCCCTTCGAAAATACTAATTCACTTTCTATATTAATGGTTTTCATGAATTAATTCTATAGAAACTACCTTTAAAATATTGTGGTGGTATTTTTTAATGATATTCTCATCCACTCCAAGTGCAAGGAGTAACATGAAGAATATTTACAATTTTTTTTGTGACATTAAAGAAGGATAAATAGTAATCCTTTTTGAACATTTGTGTCATTTGGATCTAGAAATTCACATTCTGGGGACATGTGATGACAAGTAATATAATTTTTTTGGACCATTCAAAAACCAAGGAAATTTAGGAAGCACCTAGACCCAAAATTTTCATGTTAATATTTAGTTTTCATAGAGTAGTAAAGTACTACCAATATTTTCTAAGAAATTTATCATGATATTCAAGACCTCTAAAAATTTAAAAAAGAAAGGGGTAAAGTATGTCTGGATGGAAGAATGTTATAAAATATTTAAGGAGAAAAATAATTGGTTGATCATTGCACCTTTAATAACATTACCGAAAAGTTGAGAATGTTTTTTTGATATATAGCAATGATTAAAATAGTGTATTAGGTTTTTTATTCATTAAAAAAAGTAAATTGATATCATATACCTCACAGGAGTTGAATATCCACAAGAACGTCTCCTAGACCAATGATCTGGTGGTGCTAGTTTTGTTTTTTTCCTATAAAATATGCCTGCACTACCTCTAGGTTGAAAATTATAACATATATACCAATCACAACATTTTAATGTTTATATTGACACAAAAGGACCTCAATATACATTAGAGGGTATTTTTAGATATAATCAAGTAAATTGATTTCTATATTCACTATGATCTTGGGAAGGCGAACTGGTTTTCTGATGCTCTTAGCACAAAATAATATTCTACTCTGTACATTATGTGGATTGAGAAAGACTATATCTTCATGAATATGGAAAGGAAGGATTTGTAAATCTGAAAATCAAGCTATATATCCTACATTTCCCAAATTATTTCCCAATCATCTATCCAAGATAATATTAAAGAGGATCAAAGGGATGATCTAGAGATTGAAAAGAAGGATGACATAGTAAAGGAAGGTAATACAAAAAACATACATATTGATGATGATTATTTGATTCAGTTTGGAATAAGTATTTGTGTGCCTTTACCACCTAAAATAAATATGGAGCTATTGGATAATGTACATAGATTGACATTTTCAATCCATATTGTAAGTATCTAGATGTATTGTGATCATTGAGAACAGTTCTAGTGGGATAACATGAAGAAGGAGATTTTATATTATATCTTAAATTTCATGATATGTCATCAAGATAAATTAGAGCAACAAAATTACAAAGGGAATAATCAACCATTTCCTATACCCATGTTGAAGTTGTAATGTGTCACCATGGACTTCATCAATGGTATCCCTAAGACATCCAAATGAAACACTTCAATATGGGTTGTGGGGGACCTACTCCCCAAGACTATCCACTTTATCACTATTTTGGAATATTTATCACTTGAACAACATACCGTGATGTTTTTAATGGAAGTGGTGAGACTATATCAGTGCCAATTTTTATTGGCTCTGATTGTGATCCACGGTTTACATCTAAATTCTATAAGAGCCTTCAACAAGATCTGTGTATTCAATTGAATTTCATCATGGCCTATCACCCTAAAACTGATTGAAAATTTGAAAGGACTATTCAAGCACTTGATATCATTATAATAACATGATCACTAGAATTAAAAGTTGGATTGGATTAGAATATCTGATTCATTGAGTTCTCATACAATAACATCTTTTACTCGAGTATTCAGAGGCCTATATATGAAGCTCTGTATAAAATGTGATGTAGAAATTTAACTAATTGGGATGAAGGTGGTGAATGAATGTTACTTTGTTTAGATCTTATGCAAGAGAATACAGATAAGGTTTAGTCCATCCTGTAGAATATCAAATCTAGTCAACGTCAGAAAGGGTGTGATGCTAACAACCATCAAATGGACTGGGATTTCGATGTTTTAGATAAATATTTCCTTCAAATTTCACCATGGAATACAGTCATATAGTTTTAAAGAAAATGGAATCTTATAAGAAGATACATTGTCCCCTTTGAGATCCTTGATCTCATAGGAGTAGTCGATTATAGGCCTTCACTTCCACAATGTAGGGATCAGATTCATGATGTGTTCCATAAATATCTCTTGAGGAAGTACATACCAGATCCCTCTCTTTTACTAGATTCAGAGGTTATATAGCTGGAATATGATCCTTCTTTAGAGGAATAGACAAAACGATTCTGTACTAGAGAGATAAGGTCCAACACAATAAGACAACTCACCTCGTAAAAGTGTTGTGGAGGAGTGATAAGTATGATGAAGTGAATTGGGAAGCATATGATGTAATGAAAGAGAAATACCCTCACCTATTTTTGTAAAATGAAATTGTGAGGCTGAAATTTCAAAAGTGAGGAAAAATGTAACGATCCAAACATTTATTAATGGGCGTTCCCTTCATATAGTTATGGTATAAAATAGATAACTATTATAGGGATCCCAATAAAAACATCATTTTCATAGATAATTAATTAAATAAAATATATTCAAATAAATTAACGAAAATATACTGATGGAATTGTAACTTGACATTTGGAATAGTTATGTGACCAAAAAAATAGTAAAATTTCCTATAGAATAATAACCTCACCTATTAATTTTTAAATCAAATTTATAAATCTTGTAAATGAAAATATGATATAATTTTATCATAGTTTGAGTTATTAAATATTTTGGAAATGATAAATTAAGTGTTGATATTTTTTATACAAAATAAATGTTTATTTAAAATATTATAACTATTATAAAAATTTTAAAAAAAATATTTTTATGAAATTTTATCATAATTTAAAAGTTTTTTTCTTATGATTATATGATAATTTTAGTAGATGTTATATAAATTTTCAATGTGTCATAAAATCAATTGTAATTTTAAAATTTGTATTTTTTAGAAAATAATGCTTTTAATTAAAATTTAAACTTGTCATATTTATAAAATTATTTTCCAAAAATGGGGTTTATTTTTTAATTATACTCATCATTAAATAGTTAGGGTGAATTTTTGGGATTTTGAGATAATAATTGACTTTTGGGTAATAATTGGATACAATAATTTAATCTATGAGTAAATAAATGAATTTTTGAGTCATTATTGAGTCATGGATGATATAAGTGGCCATTATCAGTAACCCACATGATCTATTTAATTTATTAATTCATGGAATAAAAAATATTGATAGTCCTGATCCAAATAGTATACTATTGAATAAAATAATCAAAGACCCCCCTGCCTCCCCTATAAATGCCACCCTCAGTAGCTCTTCTCCTCACACCTCAAAGGCCTTAAAGATTTCTCAATACCTACTAAATTATCATCCTTATCTTATCTCATAAATCTATAATCCTTTTGTCTCAAAAAATAACAAATCTATTTTTCCTATGGAGTTTCTCAAGGAATATAAATTATAACGTAAATCCACATTATTTTTCTTTTAATTTTCATTCAATTTAATTTATTTTTTTATTCTATCATAGCCTCTCCTTATCATGGGGGAATTACAACTCCAGTATCATTTATATAATATAATTATATATATTTTTTAGTTTAAAATCCATCATCAAACTCATTTCTCTCTCTCCTATTTATTCTAAAAATGAAATCATCACCTGTGATGTGTCAATTTTCTGATATCATGGATGATGTGTTTTAATTTTCCCTTAAATCCTTAAAATCAGTTCATAAAACAAATATAATGGTTAAAAAATAATTTAATGTGTATTTTATAACCTTTATTATTTTCTAGAAATAACATATATATGCAATATTAAATAATACCACAATGCTAGTTTGTGATGATCGGAAAACCGCGAAAATAACATAAACAATTATTAAATATGTTTTCTCTAATGATTCATCATAATAAAATTAAACCAAATGAAATATATAACCATAGAAACTTCAATATGCTAATTAATATCATATAATTTAAATTCTAGTTAATTATAATCATTCCACATGAACTTCCATACTCATACTCAAGTGGGCCGATCAAGGAAACCATGAAAATGAAGACTCTTGAAAGATAGAATTAAACCCTATAAATCATCCAAAAGGTAATAAATGTGTTTAATAAAATTATAAAAAATAAAATAATTGTATAATATGTTCATGATACAATAATTAATGAATCTAATTTTATTATACAAGATATTAAAGTGAAAGTTGTTTTAAGATATATGGTAATGCGAATTTTCAACCCGAATTAATATTCTTTTGGTTATTATACATTAATTACTAATTTTATGGAAGGATGTTATTAAAATTTGATTTCTATGTTATTAAATTTTTAGTCGAGGATAATCATGTCTCTTGTCAGGATTCATTTAAATTATAATTATTTTTCCTAATATAACTCTGCAATCCAAAAAAACACCTTTTTACTCCCCATAAGTTATTTCTTCTTCACTCAAGATTGATAATTCTTATACCAACTGTGTTATTCCATTATTATTTTCCAAACCCCAATGGTTATTCTAAAATTCATACTTTATGAAATGAAACTCATTCATTTCCATTGGTTATTTTATTACCATGATTGATATACATTCTATTTGGAATGTGGGATTGTATATATGTTATGATGTGATGGGTGTGCCCATGATTATATAAAAATCCCATGCGTTGGGTAATGTGAAGTATCTCACGAGATAATGTTCTATATAAATGAAACTAATGCACTATTTCTTCACAGTGATGATGTAATGATGATGGACTTATGTTACCCATTCACATGATGCAATCTTTGTTCACTACTATTTGTGGTAGTTGACCACTAAGAATTCTTGTAACGTTTTTATGCATAGCCACATTCCATTCCTCTATTAAATGATTTTTATCTGGATTAGGATTATGATATTGTGCTTTTTATATGATGATGATTATTATCCTCATCCATGTTATAATGATTCATGTTCTGATCTATCCTCTTACAGGGATTTTAGCTCACCCCTTTCTTGACGTATATCCTTAGGGGATTTCATGTACTAAGGAAAATTCCATATCCAATAAGAATATAGATATGAAGGAATTAAATAATGTTGAAGGCTTATTATGTAAATGTAATATATGTTCCTAATTTTATAAAGAATCTAATCTTATGTATCCATATTTTGTAACACTGTTATGTTTTTTATCGATAAAATGATGAAATTGTTTTTTTAGAAATTTTGGGTCCCCATATATGAGAATACATGTCAATAAAGTCTTTTGATTATTTAACAAACATCTGTATATTAATATATAGTATCCAATGGATTATTATAGGTATAAAATTCATAGTTGGTGATTTCTTTTGTTACATACATAGTGTATGGGATATGATGGCTTGAGGTATAATAATCTATGTATGATACACATCACATAGGTTTCAGTGGCACTTAGAAATACACTATTACTATATATTGATATTTTTATGGGATGATGTGATGATGTGATTCATAAATTGCATTATGTGAGGCCTTATAAAAGTGTATTTGGGCTAGCTTATTTAGGAGGGAGATGTCTTAAGATGTGAAATTAGGGGCAGAGTAGAAATCTAGTGGAAAATCAGGAGAAAGGTGCCCTCGATATTTCATTGGTATATTGTATTCTCTATTTTAAGATATACTTGGCAAGATTTACCCATGGTGTGGATTGGAAATTATTATACTAATTCTTTTGTCGAGATAGTTTCATAGTACCCTATTAGGATTTCATTATATTTTTCAACAAAGGTTATGTGGAGTATCCTACTAAGTGTACTATTATGATCACCCCATGTATGAGAAATTATTTCATGTTAGTAAGATCAAGATGGATATTGGGATGAATATTAAAAGCCTGTAGTTTTTTGAGAGTTGTTTGTTCTTTTTGGTCATTGCTCTATATACCTTTTGGTTCTTATAGTTTTCATTTCAGTTTTTTTAGTATTGTATAAAATTATAAGTATTCACTTTGGATTGCTTATATGTCTATGTAGGTGTGGATTGGTGTATCTATCTTATTTCACTATTATGCATGTTCTCTTACTGGGTTATTTCTCCCATATATTTTTTTTATTATACACCTGGTGCTATTTTCCATCATGGGGCCTACTTGAGGTGGGACTCAAGAAGTCACTATCTCCTTTATCTCATTACTAGCCTATGAGGGATACCCATGAGCATATAATTGTCACCCCTAGTCTTGAGTTGGTGGGAGTTGTGATTTCATTGATGTTTTGGTGAAATTACTTCATTGATGAGTGTTATGTGGATTTCATCAACCATAAAATACAAAGTTATGATTTATTACAACATGAATTAAACATGAATTATCATTTATGGATGAAATTATTTTAGGATTATGACTTCATGATTTTTTTTCTTCTATGTAAGGGAAATATTTTGGTTGATGTGTTGAGTAGGAAGTCACGCAATGATGTCATGTGTGAATATAAGGATTCTAGAAGAGTGGTGACAAAACTCTTAGTGATACATCTAGATATAGGATATGATGGAGAATATGGTTTTATTATCCACATTACAATGAATACATCTTTTGTGTAGTAAGTGTAGGATCACCATTTGGGTGATTTTGAGGTGGAGGTCTGTAGATGCCGAGATTTTATTAGTGATGCCTCCGATCATTGTTCTGAGGGTGGATGACACCCATTGTTGTTTTTGAGAAGGATTTTCATCCCTTCAGTTATGCATGAGATAGTTCTTAGTAATATTAATATCACACCTATATAGGTACATATAGAGATGAACAAGATGTATCGAGCCTTGAGAGGTCATTTTTTGTGGAATGTGTTAATGCACATAGTTACAGAGGTTTTTTTCTCAATGTTTGGTCTACAAGAAGGTGAATGATGATCATTGTGTTCTTGGTGGCTTTACCTAAATATTAGATGTTCCCCAATGGATGTGGGAGGACAAATTGAATGGATTTCTAGTGGTTTCCTTCAATCTCCAGTGGACTATAATTTTATATGGGCGATATTTGATTATTTGATGAATTCTTACACATTATTTCAATTTGGGAGTCAATACCAAATCATGATATAGTGGTATCAATGTTTCAGTTAGATGGATATGATGAATTTTGGAGTTATTAATAGGTGATATTTCCTAGGTTATTAGGAAAATAGTGTCATCAATGTTTAGTAAGGAAACTAAGAACTACAGAGTAGTTGATACATGCTTATTTAGGACCACTTGTGATGTGATGCATGGACCATTAAGTTTACTAAACCTAATAAATGATGTTGTACTAGTTTTAGCGTAGAGAACTAGGAATGGATCATGCATCATTTTTATTTTTAACTATATTTGAAATATGTATACCTAGGGATATGTTAAACCCTTAACAATATAACAGAAAAGTGTTTATTTAATGTTAAGTATTCCATATTTCGGGTTTGGGAGTCCAAAAGTTTATTATTTTTGGAATGGTTCTAGGTTGATTTTCTCATCAGGATCGAGTTGATGATGTTTAGTATGATGTCTCAAGAAATCATTGTATAGTAGAGGATGAAAAATTTGACACTTATAGGAGAATACTATGAGAGTTTTATAACCTTATTCTATATAAGTACGAGGGGTCCATTTCAGATTCATTCATAGAATATTGGTTGGAGGAGGTTGATATGACTTTTAATTTGTTCCGTACATGGAATGATCACTGGGTTTTATTGCCTTTGATAAAGCTATGTGGAGTCATGAGGAAGTTGTGGTTCTTATTACATGGGGATCACAATGCGTTAAAACTCTCATAGGAGAAGTCCCAAGATAAATTTTGAGAATATTTTCCTTCATCAACATCTAATATGGATAGTTCCTTTGAATTGTATACCCTTCAGTAGTGGTGTTTCAGTGTGTGATGGTTTTGGGTCCTTTTCAGGACCCTTATATGATATTATTCAAAACTATTTCTAGATTTGGAGTTTAGGGAGAGGCATTTTGAGGAGTCTTTACACTAATGAATCTAGTTCCATGTCACCACATTTATGATATAGATATATCATGAGGTTTTAGTAAGATTAGAGGATATAGAGATGATTTTGGACTAAATTAGATCATTGTGAGAGGGGAGTTTTTTGAATTACTATTGATTTCAAGATATAGACTATGGTTACCAATTATCAAGACATAAGATCATTAAATTAGGAGAAGTTAGGTCCCATCCCTCAACATCTCATTTCTCAGCAAATAGATTCTCTCAAACCTATGTTAAGAGATTAGACACAGGTTTTTTTAGAGGATGATGTCATCAGTAATGAGAGTGAACAAAGTTTCAGAGTAGTTAGTTTGTGCCAAGTGTTCCATTGAGTCAATATTAGCCGATGAAGAATCATTAAGGTGATCCAATTTGTGTTTGGTAGAGATTATATGGGGAAAGTATGGTACAACCCCAGTATGATACTCTTCCTTAGAGAGTACAGAACAACTATGGAGGTGGTCATTAGTATGGTCAGAGAGGTCATGGATCAGTTCATGGTCAGCTTCATGCTCTATAATTTCTTTATTTTGGCACTATAAATATTGTTTGGCGAACTCTTTTATATTATTATACATGAATTAATGATTTTTTATTCTATAGAAACTCAATAATTTATATCACATACCCATTTCTTTGGGAATAGAGGTAGAGAAACATCCATTACCCTTCACATTGACTACACTGGTTGGAGGACAAGATGACTTGTATGGAGTATGTAGAAACTATGATCTTGTACTTTGGTAGCACTAATCTTGGGGAGACTATACATGTTTACAAATATAGCTACAGAACATCATTTATGGCTTATATTGGCTATATTTGGTTAAAAATATCGTTGGTTTATTCAGGATGAAGGTTGTGTTCGATGATGCTGAGAGAGAGGCAATGATGTCTGTTAGTGAGTGAGACCCTCATATGGATCATATTCATGTTCCATACTTGTAATGTATGATAGAAGAGCTGATGTTAATCTTTTCAGTGGTTCAGTAGTTAGTGTTTCCAGAGTTAGTAGAAGAGTAACCTGATGTATTTCTTGAGGAGGTTCTATTGTTACCCCCTTGATGAGAGATTGAATTTGGGATAGATCTACAACCAATAATGTCTCATTTATCTATGTATAAATATAGTATGGTGCCTTATGGTTTCATAAATCTATGAGTAATTCTCGATGATCTATTGTAGTTAGGTTTTTCTTGGCCGATTATTTCACTAAGGGGTGCACTAGTTTTGTTTAGGAAGAAGGTTGATTGGAGTATGAATCTTTGTATCTATCATCAAAACATGAACTGAGCGACAGTAAAGAACCACTATCCTAATATATAGATTTATGATTAATTCAACTATTTAAAGGGGTGATGTTGGCTCTTGAAAATCGATTTTTGGCCAAGTTATCATTAGACACATGTGACGGATGAGGATATCCTGATGTCTTATTTCATTATTGTCATAGGAATTATGATATCAATGATATTCCATTTGGTTTAAAGAAATAACTATACATTTTTATGTGGTTAATGGATGTAGTGTTCATAGAGTACTTGGATATCATTATTTTCATTTTCATGAATGACATCCTCATATAATTTGTGTTTGAGGAGGAGCATGTGAAGAATCTACATGCCATTTTGGGAGTTCTTTATCATCAGTAGTTGTCTGAGAAGTTTTAAAATTGTTATTTCTAGGATTTCAGAGTGAATATCATAGGTCATTTTTTGTCCCTATAAATGGTAGTTGTGGATCCTTCAAAAATAGAGGCGGCTGTTTCTTGTAAATCCTGAGGAGATTGTAAGAGGTGCATAGTTTCCTTGGCCTTTCAGGATATTAGAAGAGATTCATTAGTAATTTTTCTTGGTTTTTGAATCCTCTAATAGACTTGAACAAAAATGATTAGGCATTCTTATTGACTATCAATTTTTAAGAAGCTATTGAGAACCTAAAAGATATTTTGGTCAGTGCTCCAGTCCTTTATTTTCCAATGGTGGTAGTTTTGTTTAAGGTTTTCTATAATACTTCGTTTCTTGGTTTGGTATGTGTTATAATACAATATATATCAATAGTTTCTTATAGGTCTTTTAAGTAACATCCTTATGATTTTAGCTATGACATCCATGAGATTAATTTAGTCGTGGTTGTTTTTGTATTGATTTTGTGGTGTCTTTACCTCATCAATGCATGTTTTATAGTTTTTACTAACCATAATTGCATGAGTTATGTCTTATACCAGTGTGGATTCAACTTGGGTCAGTTTTAGTGGATGGAATTATTATTGGATTATAACATCTATATTTCATATACACCAAGAAATTAGATTTTCATTATTAATTCACTGAAAAGGATTTCATGTTGTGATTTCATATGTGAATCTATGGATTCTTGGAGATTTATGAAAGAACTCTCAGTGATTCCTCAAGATATAGAAGAGGACATAGGTGTATGTTTTCATTTATAGATGAATATTCTATTGTGTTTGGTGAAAAAAATGGAGGTATCCCAGTTAGGGGATCTTGAGTTGGAGGTCTGGAGTGACTTAGTTGTTTTTGGTGATGCCCCTAATGGATGGTTTAAGGTTAGATTACAGCAGGTGTAATTTCAGAAAATGATATTCATTATTTGGGTGATGTGAAAGATAGTTCTTTTTGAGTTCTATATCTCATATTGTTAGGTACATCCTAGTGTGAAGAAGAATTACCGAACCTCGAGAGGTTAGTTTTAGAGGCCAATCTGGAAGCATGTACTAGTATATTTTGTTTCTCGATGATTAGTCTTCCAGAAGGATGATGATGGGAATCTTGTTCCTAGTGGTTTTCACCGGCCATCAAATGTTCCCAAATAGAAGTGTAAGGAAATCTTTATGTAAATATTTATCAATTTACCTTGAGATCAGGGATGATATTATACAATATCGGTGATAGTCAATTGTTGGAGTAAATTATCCCTCTTTATAGAGATCAGGTTTTTATTCTCAATGATTGTTTTGTTAAGACAGTATCTAGAGGTGGTGATATGACTCTATAGAGTCCCGAGGATGATCATCTCAGGTCGTGACCTTAATTTTACCTTCAAGGTGTGGATATGTATCTATAATTATTTTTGGAACATATTTATTCCTTATAGAATGTTTTTATATGAAAATGGTTGGTCAGATAGAGAATACTATCTAGGCTCTTGAAGAAATGTTTCTCTTGTTTCTGGGATTTTGGATGTTTTTGGATGAAGAACCTAATCTTGGCCATGTTTTCTTATAATAATATTTTCAAATTATCCATTGGCAAAGAACAATTTTGTGATTCTTATATCCAGCTATATTATTCTCTATTTTTATGTACTGGGTTTGGAGAGGCATAAATTCTCATGTCAAAACAGGTAAAATAATATGATAGAGATGGTTTAGATAATTTGTGTAAGGATGAATGTAGTTCAAGTTTTTCATAAGTCCTATTCTAAAATAGGAATATACCTCTAGAGTTTTACAGTAGAGAGAGCGTGTTCCAAAATATGACTCTTCATTGTGGTTGGTGAGGGTTTGGTCATGGGAGTAAGATTTATTCCTGGTTTTTTGGGCCTTTCGAGGTGTTGGATCACGATGGATCCATGACATATCAGATAACACTTCCAATTTATATGAGAATACCACAATTAATTATCTTCATGAGGACTCTCTTGTCATCAATTGTGGAAATATCAATTTTGTGATGATGTTACCTTTGAGGAGCATCCTATAGATATCCAAGATTTCCAATAAATGGTTTTTCATGTGAATTAAATTTAATTGGTTTGTGTCTTGTGGGATCATGGTGTTATGGAAGAGAGTATCACAGAACATGAGTCTTATATGTACACTCAGTTACCTAGGGTATTTTTTTCTATTCTCTTGTAATGTTGTTATATTATGGATGTTGATCATTCAAATATATGATGTAGTCCCCTCTTATTTTATTTCATGTAGTTTCTCTTGTTTGAGAGGTATCTTCCTAGTGGAGTTTTTATGAGCTTGTTTTTATTGTGTGTATTTACACTTGTTTCATTTTATGAGGTTGTTGAGCTCTTGTGATAGAGAGATACTTGAAAGGCATCTAATGGGGTAGACGTTCAAATGAAGCCTTTTCATTTTTTCTAAGGGTTGGGTTTTGTATTTTTCAGGGATGATAATGGTTTAAGAGGTATCTGATGTAAGGGACCCAATCCCTCTAGTCTAACCCATTGGATATTTTTTATGATTGTGGTGCTCAATGGATGCCTGAAGTGGGACTAGAGGTGTTTAGATACTAAAAGTTGGAAGCATGGAGTAATCAAAATGTGTAAGGGTTTCACAACATGAATATGTAGTTAACAGCTTGTATGAGATCCAGATTCATGGTTAAATGAATTTTCTATGTGGAACTATTGGTTACATGAGTGATAATCTATTTGAGTGAAAGGATACATGAGTAAATAGATATGTGAATGATTAGTTATGTTAATCAACTACATGATAAATTAGATATGTGGGTCAGCTACATTAATCAGATACATGGAAAGATCATCTACATGGATGGATTGGTTGCAAGAGTTATCAAATACGTGAGTGATTGGATATATGATCGATCGGCTACATGACGGGTCATCTTCATGAGCAATCAACTAAATTAATAGGATTCATGAGAAATTAACTATATGAATATGATATGTGAATCAATTATGTGGATGAATCATCTATGTGAATCATTTCCATGAATTGGATACATGGATGGATCAACTATGATAATCGGTTATGTAGATATTTCCTCCAGTTTCATGATAATGACCATGTGGGTATTTTAGTAGCATGAATCAAGAATTCATAAATAATAATTATAGCCTTGATTTGTTGAGATCATTGGGGCTATAAAAACTTTCTTCCATGTTTATTTTAATGAGATCCTCAATAGTTTAGATTAAATCTTATTTGATCTAAAATTTCGATCATCCCATATCTGTTGACTAGAAAAAAATTTCCTTCCCTCCATTCCTTCCAACTTTCTGCCTCTTGAGACTGGTGGTTCTCAAGCCTTCCCATTGAATCAGGATTTCAGTTGTCATCAGCTCATGTTTACTCCAGTGGAAATTCTATCTTACACACACCTCGTGTTTTTTGGTGTTGAAAATCATGTGAAGATTCTTCTTCCAGGAAGTGGATTCATTACTTATACTATTTATTTAAGTAAAATCATAGAGATAAAAATATTTACACCATTTCATCGAAATAGAATTAAAGTAATGATTATTATAACATATTATTAAAAAACTATATTATGATATCCGGTCTTTTCTTCCTATATTGATAATGGCATGCTTTGTGATTTTATAGAAGGTGTGTGATCTATGCTACGCTTATGTGGAATGATTTTATTCTCATTTTAGAATTTTATTCTTGATTTCATCGATAAAAAACATAAATTTTAAAAAAATTACAATTAATTGGATGGATAATAAAGAGAAATGTTTGACAAATATGGTGTTTTTTGTAATTTGATAATAATCTAATTTATGTTGATCGCATGTTTAGTTAACTATGTAATTACATGTGTTTATGGTGTTTGATAAGAAATGAGAATCATGATTACTCTTGTAGATGAAAATAATGAATGTAATGTTAATAAATTTATGTTATATAAGTTTGTTGAAAATAAATTGAATATTGAATACAGTTTTTTTAATTAATTTTCTTGTTAATTTAGTATCTTGGATAGCTTTTGGACTTAGGTCGCCCATAGTTGGAAGCTATGAATAATGAATCGGTTAATTCAAATTATTCCTTTTTGAATTAACTGATTATCTATTAATATCATCCAACTACGGGAAACCTAAGGCATAAATCTATAACAAGAGACAAAACTAATTAATTTTAAGTAAATTGTTTGATGAAATAAATGAATTGAATTAATTTATATCTTAGAATTATCGAGTGATTATAGGATATCTTATTTTTTGGAGTGAAATATGGGAGTATGAGTGATTTTAGCTAAATTTTAGTATAACACTAGTTTATTCCCATAGTCTGGTTATGAGCTATAGAATATCCAGTATATTTTTTGATCTCAGTCATATCCCCACCTAGGTCTGTTAGAAAAACTGATGCCCATTGGATTTTGGGATGCTATTTTCCCTAATATACTTTTCAGAGGTTGAATGGTTGACTACACCCTATGTACCACATCTCTTCTCAGTGTAATTACTTGTGCTATTATGATCGGTGTTCAGTTTCCCTATATATATGTTTGTAGAGGATTATAAGGCCTTGTGGTTATTTCACACTTATGTGTCACCAGATATAGTATCCAAATGAATATTATATGTTTGACGTGTATAGGATGTGACAGATTGAAGTACATAATAGTTTTATGGGATGTGAAAGATGGAGGAATAATACATTATGTATGATATATGTCATATGAGCTATGATGTCTCCAGTAACTACTCGATTACTATATATAGATTTTTGGATGTGGTAATTTGATTCCCAATGTATATAATTGTGATAACCCCATGTATATATAAACTATTTTTAGGTCAGTAGAAATACAGTGTATATTGAGTTGGATATTACTATCAGGTGGTTTTTAAGGAGTTGTTTGGGATTTGTTTTCATTGTCGTCAATACCATTTTATTATTGTAGTTTTATTTTTAGTAGTTTTAGTAATATATGACATTGGATTAATTCACATTGGATTCTTTATATGTATGATAATGTGTAGATTAGTGTATATGTCTTATCTCTCTCTTCATCATGTACCCTCATAGGGTAATTCCTCCAAAGTATATGCTATTATAACTATGGTGATAATATCCAACATGATGCCTACTATAAGTGATACTCAAGAAGTCACTATCTCCCATCTCTCATTTCCAGCCCCGAAGGGGTTCCCTTTTTGGGAAGGGGATCATGACATTGTGGGTCATATGTATGCTAAACAATCTTTTCATTTTTCAATGGATGGAATAAAAAAAGGTAAATAATAATCCACCTTTATTGAAGCATTACTATGTCAGGTATATAATATATAGTCAAAAAAATTCCTCATTACCAACCAAGAATTATATAATTTTAAAATTAATCACATCTCTTAAAAGAGGTGGTAGTACAAATATACTCACAAAAGATGTTATCTTTTCCCAGTAGACTGGACAAAAAAAATTGATGTTATATTATAGATCCAAAAGAGTAATTTTTACATATTTATCATATATAAACATTAAAATCATCATGATACCCATATATAATGATAGCTAATTGAAATTATTTGTATCTCTACATAGAGATATTAAGTAGTATGTATGCACGAGTGATTCACATCTCATTTGATTGGAAATAGAGTGTATAATGGTGTTTTTATAATCACAATAACATTTCATTATAATTATGATACTGATATTACTATTTTATGATAAATACTATATATTTAGTAGTTTTAGATGAACAAATAAATTGAAAAAGGTTGTGTATGATGATAACCTATTTTTTAAGAGTCCTCTAGATCCTTCCTTAAGAAACCTAAGGTGGTGTTTTTAAGAGACAAACACCTCCAAAAAATTGATAAGGATATTAATAAGAGGAATGGGTAGGGTTTTGTCGATATATATGGCTCATTTTGGTGTAAAGAAATGAGAGAGGATGTTCCCTTTAATTATTCTAGTGAGGTGAAATTTTGGAATTTCTTAAAAATATAATATATAATAAGAATATTCTAGAGCCAAATGATTACAAATTTTCATGAATTTAAATAAAAGTTTCTAGGGATTAAATAATAGTAGCCAATTAAATTTATACATGTTTTGATATCATTTTAATACTTATTCTATTATTAACCACTTGGTTAATTATTTTTTAGTTTAAATGTGGTCACCATTATTTTAATAAAAAATGGTTAATAAGGTAACTATAAATGGACAATTGACTCATAAAAGTACCATGGTTAATATTATCAACTAGACCCAAATCACTTCGTCGATTCTAATTTTTTTTTATTTTATGTCATTTAATAAAATATTTTTCATTCTAGAAAATTAGTCATGAAAATTTTAGAACTATTACTTTGACTTTAATATAATAAATACAAAAAGTAAAATTGGTACCAAATATTTTAATATTTTTAATATCATTTATATTATTTTTCTATTAACTAATAATTATTGCAACTGTAGTGTGAAAGTATTAAAGGTAATAACACATTCAATAAAAACTAAAAATAAATTACCATGATGAATATAATTATTTTATCTAAAAAATATGTATTTATATTTGATCATATCCTCTAGATAACCAGATATCAGAAATATTATTGTTATTAAAAACAAAGGTGTGACATGTTTGACTTTTCATGAAATAAAAGACAATAAAGGTCATAATCTCATCCAAATGGATAGAGAAAGAAATATATCTGATTATTCAATGAGTAAGAAAAAAGTTGACTCATATAATATTATAGAGGCAAGTGTTAGGGTCCTTTTATTTTCCTTCACAATTTATTTTTATCTTTAGTTACCCAATTAACCCTTTACCATGGTAAAATAAATGTTTAATGTTACCAGTCATACTAAACAAAAGTAAATGGGACCAATCTAATAAACATATAAATTTTTATTCAAAATATAGAATCTAGTTTTTTAATTTTAAAAAACATTAGTGGATGAGTTTATTTTAAAATTAAATCAGAAAAACACAACGAAGATCTATTTGTTAGAAAAATTTCCTTTAAGGTATAAAATGTATTTATACTAAATTAAATCTATAATTTTTTTCAAAACCAATCATTGTATTATTATAAATCCAAAGTCACTAGTTATATTTTCAAAATAATCCAAAATATAATTTTATGTTTTTTAATACTTGAAGATAAAATGCACTTTTCTATAAAAATAAATATTTCCACTATTCTTTGAAAATCAATATTTTCAAAGAATTGTCAAAAATTCCCATTTAGTTAATTTTGACCTGATTAATTAAAAACAGAAATTAATTTTTTCAAATACATTTTCTAAAATGTCTATAAATTACTTATAATATTCACGCATATGAAAGAAAACACATTTTTAATGAAAACATATTTTTTGGAGACTAGAATGACATTATAAAAAATTTAATGATTATTTTCTATGAATTTACCAATAAATTAATATAAACTAGTATCATTGTATTTACTTTAAAAACTATTTTTTTATTCATACCCACCAATTTAATAGCTAGGTTGTAATGTTCACATTTAAATAATAATATTCTAATAGTAAATTGTGGTTTGTTTAAACATGGAGTTTCTTGTAAAAAATCTTTTAATTAAATAAAAGTATTTAAAGAAAAATATTTTCAAAAATCATAGGGATTTTAAGGAATTTATAATAGTGGATCTGTAACAATTAGAAGAATAAATATATTTTGACTAGTGTCAATAATTAGTTTTTGAAAAGGTTTGAGGATGGGGTGTCTAACCAATCATGGAAAAGAGAAGACGATCAAGATATCGGACCAAATTAGGAAGAAGACTTGGTTGATGGGGTAGAGTACCTTGAATAACTAGATGACTAATTAATAGGGTGTATAACTAGTTTCTTCCTAATCCGTTGTAATTTATGATAAAATTTTATATTTTTATTCAATATTGGGGTGTCTAACAAACAATTCACGTAGTAGGTGTTTAGACCACAAATTTTAAATATTGTTTGTTTTATCTTCATAACATTTATACACATTAGATGATACATATAGATATTATTATGTGTATTTAAAACCATAACAAGTTCAATAGGTTTTATTGATTAGAAATAAATCAAAAAATGTAATCCACTGATTCCCCCCCCCCCACACACACCCCTCAATATTCTATTCTATATGAGGATCTGTAAGTTTTATTGGATAAAGGGTTCACTCTAAAGATCAAAAATAGATTTTATGAAGTTTATATTATAGGAAATCTATAAGATTCCTTGGATTATGAAAATAGGTGTCATTCCTAAGGATAAAAGTATGTTGATTTCTACCATAAATCAGAAAAATAGTAAGAAAAATAAGAAAGGAAGTTGTAGAAAATCATATTTTAAATTAAAAGATCCTATTAATTTATTTTAATTTGAGTGGTATAAGTTTTAATAATACTTTATTTTATGATTGATATAATGATACCTATTTGATCTATGATTATTATGTACCACATAGTGATATTTATTCTGAATTCAAACAACATTTAAATAAAGTTCAAAAATAAGTGGTCAATTTTATTGTTACAACTATAAAGAGACTTTAGGATTAATAATTATAGATATTAGAAAATGAAAATTAAATAGAAGTGGAATCGGATAAAAATGTTGGCAAATAAAAAACCCTCAAAATTGTTCTAAAATAAAAAGATGAAATAATATCTCATTGCAATGACATATATCCTCAAGATATTGAACAATTTAAAATAAATATTTGTAAGAAATATTTATTTAATATTGTTTTTTATAGAATATTTCCATGAACTTTAAAATTTTCACAATGTTCCTACAGATTTCAAAGCTTCTCAATTAGAGGTTAAAGGAAAAAGGTAAAGGATCTTGAATATTATTAATAATAATCAAGAAAAATATATGAATAAAAAATAAAGAAGTTTAAGGGGGTGGGAAGATGCGCTAAGATTAGTTTAGGATGAGATACACACCCTCAACCTGAAGTGTTTTTAAAATGGAGGTGATATTAATGAATTGATAATCACAACAAGATAGAAAATCCCATATTATTGCAAAAATACTAGTTAAAACCAAAACTGGTATTGATATTCCTGACTCAAAGAAGAGAAGAAGATCATCCTCTAACTAACTATAAACATCCCTTATGAATAAGGTATCACATAACCTAGAAACTATCATATGTAATAATTATGTGTCAATTATAAGAACATGATTTAAACAAAATTTTGGGATAGTAAGTATGGTGAAAATTTATCAAAAATCCACCACATAAAAGGAGTATGTGAGAAAATGTATAATGATCTATCCGTTAATAATTTTTAAATGATTTTGGTTCCAATCAAGGTTCAAAACCTATTAAAACTAGACAGACAACACCCAAAGATAATAACATTCTTAGTATATTATTGGTTATGATGAAAGTACAATAACATTGTATTGGAATATTAGTATAACATGAAAATTAATGAAAATAAAATAAATCCAAATGGAAGGAGGAGAAAATATGAATAATGGAAATACCTATTGAGCAAAATCATAACAAAAAAATAAAACAAAACATGTGAAAAAAAGTAAATTTGAACATATTTATACCTAGAAGAAATTTGAGTGATTTTTTCCCACATCAAAGGGGGAGAGAGATGTGTCATAAAAATCACATTACAATTTTAAAAATAAGGCTCTGCTTAATGAATTACATGAATGTCAAGTGTCTAGATAGAATAAAAATCGAAGTGGAAGATATATATTAAGAGGTTTTAATGTGTGTTGTGAAATGTATGGGAATATATACTACTCTTACTGGAATAAAATTTCATTAATTGGAAATATGCTAGGTCCAAAGGGGAGTCATGGTTAAAATATGATAATATATTATCAAATAAAAAAATAAAACCGTGAAATTTTTCCCTAATCCCAATACAAAATAAGTATGAATGCCAAAAAAATAGCGTAGAGGATATGGATTAAATAGCCATTGGAAATAGAAATACAAGACATATATTATAGGATATATTCCCTATGTTATGAAATGGAATTGGATTAAATAAAAAAATAAGCTTCATGTCATGTGAAAATTCTAAGAATACTGATAATATAAAGAAATAGTTCCTAGTTATTAACCTAAATCAACTAAAATTGTCTAAACAAATAGAGGAAGATGAAAAAAATGTTAAAGTTAAAGTAATTCAAGTAGATTAAAAAATTTATGAGAAAATTGATAATAATTATTCTATGATAGGAAACATAAATTTATAAAATATTGATGTGTAAAAAGGTATTAAACACAAAAAATAATTTCAAGAGAAAAAATAAGATAACAACACATGTAAAATCCCAAGTAAATAAAGAATAATACATTTTCATATTTAATAATATTCGTGAATTAAATATTAATTTTACTTTAAAAGGGATTCTTTGTTCGTTGGTATACCAGATACGCAATAATGGGTTTCTTTGAAATCTTACATTTCACAGTAATAATATAATAACATTATTTTAAATGGTAGTTAACGCCTTGCCATTGTATTGGTGTGAATGAATAGAACTAACTAAAATATGATTATATATGTTTTTTAAATGTTTTTACATTTATCTAATAAATGTTAGAGGCTTAAAATGTTAATGAATCACATTTTAGGCACAAATGCTATAATATTCCATAAAAGGACGATTTACAGCCTTATAATGGAAAACTACTTTTAAATCTGGTTTTTATCACTATTAAATGTTCTATTTGAAAAAAATAATATTCTTCTCTAGAATCGGTACATAAAAATTTACTGTGGATGAAGTTTTTGTATTTTTCTGATAATGTTTATTTTTTAATAAATAGTGAAAAATATTGTATTTTAATTCAAAGCTGCCTTTTAATTTAATTTAATTATATAGTTAGATTGTCTTTTTAATTGGATTTAAAGTTTAATTTGATTAATTTTTTTCCATTTAATCCAATTTTTGCCATTATAAGTAATTTCACTTTGAAATTGGTCAAAAATAATTTTCAATCTTTTGATAGTTATTATTTATTAAAAACACGCCTTTTGTTTTGACCACGAGAATTAATTTTAATTTAATTTCTACCAATTATATGTTATGAATTTGGAAAATTGGTTTCCATATTTGGAATCAGGAGATCTAGATTTTTTAAATAGTTATCTTTTAATTTTAGACATTATGAATATTTACTTCTGTAATAATTATATTTACCATGGTTAAAGGATTAATCAGGTAACTAAGGGTACAAAAATATTATAATAATAATATAAAATTACACTAAAATGTGTATTAATCCTATTGGTTGATACATTTTCGAACATGGGAATCCTTGGGTCAATTTTCGGACCCCAAGGAGCCACATGGGAGTAATAATGACACTTTATTTTAATTAACTTAAAGTAAAGGCAAAAATGACATAAAAATATATTTTAGTAAATCCATTTTTTCATGGGGTTATATAAGATAAATCTTTGACTATAAATATGAATTTGAAATATAAATATATTTAATATATCATGGTATTTGTTTATAATTTTTAGACCTCAAATAAATAAAATTAATTATGACATAATAATGATGCAGTGATTACCTCATTAATTAATGATTTAAAAAAATAATATTATAAATACTAAAACAAGATCCAAAACCAATCCAATTATTATTGGATGATTCTATTCCGAACATAAGTCATCTTATCTTTGACTTTAATGATTTTTTGACCTTTTAGAACCAAATATATGTTTATAATAAAATAATTTTCTCAAATTTTCATAAAGAGCCCCTCCTCCCCCTTATAAAAGGACACCACATATAACCCATTCCTCACACCTCTAAAGCCACGTGGGTCATCCAAACTTAGAGTAAATAAGCTCCCCAAATCCCTCCCCTCCTATTAGAATCCTTACCTTAAGTATAAGGCTCTTCAAGTAAACCTTTTGGTTCAAACTAAAGGGAGATACCCGATTTAAAGGTAAAGCCTTCTTTTATGTTCTTTTCTATTATTTTACTTCTCCTACCCCCTAAAGTATTTTTATTCAATTATTTTATAAAAACAGTTGTATACTAAATATAATAAGTTGTTTTTGTGTGAATTATTCTAACTACACTTACACACACCTCCATCTAATGGATACGAACATACAGTTTTTATGGACGGCGAACTACTGCCTCACAAAATAATGATTGTTCAAATATCTCCAATAGCCTCTCATAGTGGCCATTATAATGGAATTTTATTTATATATGATATATATTATGTTTATTTTTACTTTATTCTTCAGTATTTTTCATTTATATCATACCCTTATGGTTTCCATAATGGGTAAACGCGATAATTTCATTTGAGGAAGTGTAGACTACTACCCCCTTAAAGTGATATGACTCATTCAGACTTATGTTGGATGTATACATGATGGATTTAATGAAATTTTATATGATATTATACTTCAATTACAATAAACCTATATATAATTTTGTTTTAATTTCATTAAAATACGAAATCTAAAAGAAAATAGTGTTCATGTGTACGTACGGCTTACCATCTCCATGAACAGTTCATTTCATTTCTATTCTCCAAATGTTATGTACGATTATAAATACATATATATAATATATACATATTATATATATGATATCTAAATCATGAGTATCATTGTGTATATAATTTAATTTTGACCACATGAACAATTTATAATTATAACAAATTCATTCTCTACTCAAGTTCCGAACATCAACAAAAAGTCCGATATGAACTAAAAAAATTAATTAATTGTTATTGAAAGGTTATAACTGATATAAAAGGAATAATAAACATAAATATCTTTCTTATGAAAGTATAAATTCACTTAATTTTATTCTTCAATAAATTAATGAATGAAGGGGTCAAGTTGGACACGAGGTAAGGGGCTTTGTCTTAATCTCCTTTCATTGAGGCTTATTTTGTTTTATACAAGACTTTCTTTTATATGGTATATATACACCTTTGACATTTTATTTTATTCAAAGGGAATATTTTTCTATGAGTTTTTTACTAAATGACAAAAAAAAAAGAATTTTTTAACGTAAGCGGTGACAATGACCTTTTTCCGCCGATGTGAGTATTATTTGATTTTTGGATTCCTTAACAAGTCGTAATATTTTTAATTGGAAAATAAATACTATATACTCATTTATGTATTTCAGTATTTAAAATAGTTTTGATAATGAATTTTTTGTATGTCAATAAATTTAAATGATATATATTGTGATTAAAATGTGGAAATGTTATAGTTCATTTATATTTGTTTTATGTGTCATGATTTTATAATGGTACATGGACATTTGATGGTTGGTTACATGATAAACCAAATGACTGGTGGTGCAATGATAAACCAGGAAAAGTTGTTATGTTATAACCTCCAATGCATTGGGTATGGAAGTCGTCCGTATGGCTATTCCATTTAGTGATATGGGTAGAAGTTGACCGTATGGTTTTCCATTAATGTATGTTTAGGTCCCAAGTTATCTTTATATGTTATGTGTTCTTTAGTTGGGTTTTAGGGTAATATTTTGGTTACAAGTGGGTAAGAAATGATATTTTATTTAGTGAAGAGTATTTACTACTTCATAAAGGTAAAAATTATTACTTATAATAAGGTATTCATGGTTTACTTGTTGTTTTGAAAAACTAACAGTTTTCCTTCATTATGCATCCTTTACAGATATTTTTATGCTCATCCCAAGTTTTTGAAATGTTTTTCACAGGAAATAACGTGGAATAAGGTCAATGATGGGATCACAAAAAATTCATGTTCTATAAAACATGGAACAAGACATGAATCTTTTTTTCAAAGAGTTTATTTTATGAAAAAATGGATACTGAGTTGAGGTGTCTACATGTAATATTCAAGTTGTTATGCTTATGTTATGACCTAATTCTCTAAAGCTCTAACCTTGAAAATACCTTCCATGTGAATTATTAACTTAGTTTAAGATTTGGTAATGTTTAAGGTCAGGTCCTTATTGTTGGTATGAGAGGTCGGTTTAGAAAACATTAGGATTTAGGATATTGTTAAATTAATGTCCATAATTTTTTGTTTAAGTTTTGATTAAAATGATATATCATTTACAAATTACTACGTTGATTCGCCTAAGATATTTCTGTGTTCAGAATGGTTTTCCACAAAGGAAATAGAGCATTTATGATGGGACGAAATCAAGAGAAAGGAAACCTTCCAAATCAGTAACCTGAGATGGTTGGAATAGAAACATAACCATTTGTTGCAGTGATGGCACATTTGACTCAGGCTATAAATCGTGTTGGTATCCATGCATGAGATTAGCCAGATAAACCGTAAAGGAACATGTCAGTAATGTATACTTTTATGAGGACACATCCCCCATAATTCAGAGAATCATCAAACATTGTGCTAGATAAATTGTGGATTAAAGCACTGGAGAATATTTTTGATGTCATGGGGTGTTCAGAGCATCAGAAGGATAGTCTCATTGTTTACCATTTTGAAGATGAAGCTGATTAGTGGTGGTCGATGGTGAAAAATATCAAGGATAGTGAGGAGATTGATTCACTTGATTCGGATGAATTCAAAGGTATGTTTCTTGAGAAATATTTTACTAAGGTGGTTCATCTTAGGGTGGAAAATAAATTCTTAGAATTAAGGTAAGAGGATGACTCAGTGGCTTCTTATGAAGAAAAATTCACTCGACTGGCAAGGTATGCTCCAAATTTTATCCGAGATATTGATAGTAAGATAAATCAATTTTACTCCAGAATGAAGCCACTATATCGAAGATTATTAGAATCTCGTGAATTCAAAATCAATGAAAAATATGTCAGATGTTCCGAGAAGGTAGAAATGGTGTTTTTCGATGATATGGTGTTTCTAGAGAGAATACAAAAGATGAGGTCTGGTTGGAAGGAAAAGGGAAATAATTCATCAAAGAATCCTAGAGGAAATAAAATTAAATATCTATATTGTGAGAAGTGTGGTAAAAATAATCTAGGAGAATGTTTTTCAATGTCTATAAATTGTTTTTAGTGTGGTATGTCTGGTCATATTGCTCATAACTATAGGGAAGATGGCCAAGCAGGTAATGAAAAACCAACGGTATGATGTTTTAAGTGCAATGAAATGTGCCATTATGAAAATGAGTTTCAAATAAAGAACTCAATTGAGGGAAAGCATCCGGACTACAAGAAGAAAGTGGTGGTGAAATCCTTTGAAACTACTTCTACAGATGTTGGTCCTTTGAATGAAGTAATATCAGGTATATTGTTTATTTGTTCAGATTATGCCAGCGTGTTGTTTGATTTAGGGTCTACACATTCTTTAATTTTTGATACATTCTCTAGTATATTGGGAATTCCATCTCAAGATATGAATCCATAACATATGGTAAAAACACCTAGAGGAAATTTTGAGACAAAAAGAAAACATAAGAACCTTCCTATCCTTGTGTGTGGAAATAATCTACCTACAATCCTTGTTGTTTTGCCTCTAGTAGAGATTGATGTTATTTTGGGTATGCATTGGCTTTCTGTTTATCATGATAAGATTTAATGCATAGTTAAAGAAGATTATTTTCAGAATGAATTTTAATTTGTATACCGGAATGAACCCTTACTTTTGATAACATTCCAGGAAGCTGAGAAACTAGTAAAAGATGGAAAAGAATGTTACCTTGCACATATTTTTGAAAAAAAAGGGATTGTCCAGATTAATGATGTTCCAATAGTAAATGAGTATCTTTATTTTTTTACTAATGATTTTTCTATTATTATACCTGATCAGGAAGTTGAATTTACTGTTGACTTAGTTCCTGATTCTAATCTAATTTCAAACTCCCCATATCAAATTGCTCAAATTGAACATTAATAATTAAAGAAGCAATTTTAGGAGTTATTAGATGAACGTTTCATTCGACCAAGAACATCACCATGGGGTGCTCCTGACATGTTTTTTAAAAATAAATATTGATCAATGAGACATTGCATTGATTATAGAGCATCGAATAACATCGTTTTTAAGAACAGATATCCTTTGCCTCACATCGATTATTTGTTTGATCATCTCCAGGGAGCTCGGTATTTTTCAAAGATTGACTTCAGGTCAGGGTACCATCAGTTGAATTTAAAGGAATAAGACATCCCAATGAATGGTTTTCATACTAGATATGGAAATAATAAATTTTTACATATGCATTTTGGGTAAACCAATGCAACTACTGTATTCATGGATCTTATGAATAGAATTTTTTGTGAGTTTTTGGATAAGTTTGTGGTTCTGTTTATTGATGATATTTTGGATTATTCTAATGTAAAATAGGGACATGAAAATAATTTAATGGTTGTATTGAAAACCTTATAAGAAAAGAAACTGTATGGGAAATTCATCATGTCTGTGTTTTGGTTACAACAAATTTCATTCTTTTGTCACATTTTTTCCAAAAATGGAATAACTATTGATCCTACTAAAACAAATGTTTTTGAAGAATGGCCAATACCCACAAATATAACCAAGATACGTATTTTTCTTGGTTTAGCAAGTTATTACCAGAGGTTTGTTGAGAATTTTTCATGGTTATCTAGTTTAATAACTAAGTTAACTTGAAAAGGTGATAAGTTAATCTGGACAAAACCATGTGTTGATTTTTTTCAGGAATTGAAAAGAATATTGGTGAGTGCTCCATTTTTGGAACTACCTTCCCGAAATTGTGAGTGTGTTTTCTTTAGTGATGCTTCATTGAAAGTTCATAGTTGTGTCCTTATGCAGAATGATTAGGTAATTGCCTATGTTTCACGTCAGTTTGAACCTCGTGAGTTAAACTACCCTACACATGATTTGGAATTAGTTTCTTTTGTTTCTTGCTTTAAAAATATGGAAGCATTATCTGTATGGTGTAAAATGTGAAATATATACAGACCACAAAATATTGAGTATGTATTTACTCAAAAATAATTAAAAATGAGATAGAGGAGATGGTTGGAATTAATTAAGGATTATGATCGCACGATCCATTACCATATAGGAATGTAAAATAAAGTTTCTGATTATTTGAACCAAAAAAGTAATGATACATTATCCATGCTATGTTTGGAATAAGTGCCTTTGGTTTTTTATTTGATTAACTTGGGAATAGAATTTTTTTGGTGTAGTAAATTCCTCTATATTGTTTTAGGTCTCAGTGAAATCATCTCTATCAGATAGAATAAAGCAAGCATAGAAAAATGATAGTGAGTTACAAAAAAAAGGTATAGTTGGTTCATAAAGGTAGGTTTCATGAATTTAACATTGATAATGATAGTGTTTTGGGGATTCAGAAATGATTATGCATGCCTCATGATTCATAGTGGACAAATTAGTTGTTATGTGAAGCTCATAGTTCTCCATTTTCAGTTTATCCTAGTAGTACTAAGATGTACAAATATCTTTGAGAGTATTACTGGAGGGATGGAATGAAAAGAGATATTGCTAACATTACTATGAAGTGTTTGACTTGTCAATAGGATAATGTAGAGTCGCAGTTACTGAAATGAATGCTTCGGTCTTTACTAAGGCCGGAGTGGAAATTGGAAAATATATCCCTGGACATGTAGTGGGATTACTGAAGAAATCTCGAGGTAATAATGCAATCTGGGTTATTGTTGATAGGTTGACTAAATCTGCTCATTCCCATCCTATTAAAGATACTTCGTCTATTGATCAACTTTCTCAGTTGCATGTTACAGAGATAGTCAGGTTATTTGGAGTTCCCCACTTTATTGTATCTTTTCATGATCCCATGTTTACTTTTACCTTTTAGAATGTCCTTCAGATGTCTTTGGGTACTAAATTAATTATTCATACATATTCTTATCCTCAATCAGATGGGAAATCAGAACAAACAATTTAGACCTTGGAGGATATGATACACACTTGCTCACTAGATTACCAGGGATGTTGGGACCAACATATTTCTTTGGTTGAATATTCATATAATAATAGTTTTCATTCCAGTATACAGATGGCTCCATTTGAGGCATTATATGGGAATCGTTGTTGAAATCTTTCTTTTTGGGGTGAAGTATGTGAAAGGAAGTTGATGGGACCAGAATTGGTAGAAGAGATGGCAATAAAAGTTTAGTTGATTCAGAATAATATGAGAACATCCCCGAGAAGGCAGCAAAGATATGTTGATAACCAGAGGATGGATTTTTCTTTCGAGGTTGGAGATCATGTCCTTCTCAATGTTTCTCCATGGAAAAGTGTGACCCTTTTTTTCACGAAGGGAAAGTTGTGTCTGAGATTCATCGGGCCTCATGAAATCCTGGAGAATGTGGGATCAGTTGCATACATAGTGTCTTTACCTCCATTTTTATCCTAGGTACACAATTTTTTCCATGTTTCAATGTTGAGGAAGTATATTCCAGATCCATCTCATGTTTTGAGCCCATAGGTAGTTCATTTGGAAGAGAATATCTCTTTTGAGGAACAATCAGTTCAGATTCATGACCGAAGAGAGAAAGTATAGAGGAATAAGGAAATTCTTCAGGTAAAGGTTTTATGAAAAAACCATATGGTTGAAGAGGCAATGTGATAATCTAAAAATGATATCACAGATAAATATCCCCACTTATTTGATTAGTGGATAAAAATTATGAGGATGCAATTTCCAAAAGGAGGGAAGGACGTAGCATCCCATGGAAATAAATATTAATACTTTTTCATATTTATTAATATTATTGAATTAAATATAAACTTTACTTTAAAGGGGATTCTGTGTTCAATGGCGTACCAGATACGCAATAATAGGTTTCTTTGAAATCTTACATTGCACACAAATAAGATACTAATATTATTCTAAATGGTTTTTAACGCCTAGCCATTGTATTAGAGGGAATGAATATAACTAACTAAAATATGATTTTAAATGTTTGTTAAATGTTTTAACATTTATCTAATAAATTTTAGAAGCTTAAAATGTGAATGAATCAAATTTTAAGCACAAATACAGTAATATTCCTTAAAAGGTTGATTTACCGCCTTTTTTTGGTGAACACTTTTTAAATTTATTTCTTTTCGCTTTTATATGTTATATTTGACAACATAATATTCTTATTTATAATCAAGACATAAAAATTTACTTTGGATGAAATTTTGGTATTTTTCTGATAATGTTCATTTTTTAATGAATAGTGAAAATTGGTGTATTTTAATACTAAACTATGTTATAATCGAATTTATTTATATGACTATATTAACTTTTTAATTTGTTTTAAAATATAATTAGATTATGTTTTTACCATTTAATCCAATGTTGTCCATTACAAGTAATTTCACAATTAAATTTGACATAAATAAGTGTCAATCTTTTTATAGTTATTATTTCTTAAAAATGCACCATTTGTTATGATAGTGGGAATTAATTTTAAATTAATTTTTACCACTTATATGTTTTGAATTTGGAAAAATGGATTCCAAATTTGGAATCAGGAGGTCCAAATTATTTAAATACATAACTTTTATTTTTAGACATTATGAATATTTACTGTAGTAAAATTTTTATTTACCATGGTTAAACGGTAAATCTAGTAAATAAGGTTAAAAATATATTATTATTATAATATAAAATTACCCTAACATGTGTCCTGATCCTATTGGTTGATAAATATTCGACCATGGGCATCCTTGGGTCAATTTTGGGACCCCATGAAGCCACATGGGAGTGATAATGACACTTTATAGTAATTAACTTAAAGGAAAAAATGACATAAATAAATATCTTTTAGTAAATAAATTTTTACATAATGGTATATAAGTTATATGTTATACTATAAATAAAAATTTTAAAGATAAAACTATTTCCGAAATCATGGTATTTGTTTTATAATTTTTAGACATCAAATAAATAAAATTATTTATGACACAATAATGATGCAGTGTTTACCTCATTAATGAATAATTTAAATAAATAAGATTATAAATACTATAAAAATATAAAAAAACTATCCAATTATTATTGGATTATTTTATTTGGATAATGAGTCATATTATATTCAACTTTAATGATTTTTTTTTGACTTTTTAAAACTGAATATATGTTTATAATAAAATAATTGTTTCAAAATTTCTTAAAGAGCCCCCCCTATAAAAGTACACCACATATAACCCATTCCTCAAACCTATCAAGAACCATGGATCGTCCTAACTATGCCTAAATAATCTCCCTACATACCTATCCTCATCCTATAAGCCTTACTATAGTCATAAAGAACTTCAATTAATCATTTTTGTTCAAACCAAAGGGAGATACCAGATTTAAAGGTAACATCTTCTTTTAAGTTATTTTCATTTATTTTACTTCTCCAACCCCCTAAAATCTTTTTATTCATTTCTTTTGTAACCAAAATAGTATCCTCAATATACTTGGTTTTTATTATGAGAAGGATTCAGGCTATACTTACACACACCTCCATCTAATGGACACGAACATACTGTTTCATTGGATGGTGAACTACTGCCTCACGAAACGTTGATTGTTCAAACATCCCCAACTGCCTCTCATTGTGGCCATTACAATGGAAATGTATTTTTATATGATATATATTATGTCTATGTTTTCTTTATGCTTCATTTTTTCATTTATAGAATACCTTTACGGTTACCATAATGGGTAAACATGATAATTTTATTTGAAAAAGTGCGGACAACAGCCCCCTCAATGTGATAAGACTCATTCAAGACTTATGTAAGACGTATAAAGGATGGATTTAATTAAATTATATTTTATATTATACTGGAAATATATTATACCTATGTATAATTATGTTTTCATTCCATTAAAATAATAATTAGATATGGAAGTAGCGTTTATGTGTACGTACGGCTTACCGTCTCCATTAACGGTGCATTTCACTTCTTATCTCCAAATGTTATATACTATTATAAATGAATATATATACTAGTTATATATGATATATATGATATTTAAATCATGAATATAATTTTTAGATAATGTAATTTTGACAACATGAATAATTATTAATTTTTAAAAATTCATTTTTAACTTAAGTTACGAACATCAACAAAATGTCTGATATGAACTCAAATAATATACTGATTGTTATAAAAAGGTATTATGTGATATAAAAATTGTAATTAACTTGAAAAATGTTCTTAAGAATGTATAAATTATCTTAAGTTTATTCTTCAGGAAATTAATGAACAAAGGGGTCAATACGGACACGAGGTAAGGAACATCGTCTCAATCACATTTCATTGAGGCATATTTTGTTTTATACACGTCTTTCTTTTATACAGTACATAAACATCATTTACTTTCCATTTCATTCAATGGGATTATTTTTCTATGATGATTTTTTTCTAAATGACAAAAAAAGAATGTTTTAACGTAAGTGGTGAGAATGACTTTTTTCTACCACCGCCAGTATTATTTGATCTTTGTCATAATTAACAAGTTGTAATGTCTTTAAAAGAAAAATAAATACCATATACACTTTTACGTATATTTTTATTGAAAATGGTTTTGATAATGGATTTTTTATGTCAATATATTTAAATGATATTTGTTTTGATTGAAATATGGAAATGATATATTTCCTTTTTTTGGGTTTTATGTGTGCTAATTTTATAACGGTACATGGAAATTTGTTTACTGGTTACATGATAAACCAAATGATGGGTGGTTACATAATAAACCAGGATGGGATGTTACGTTATAACCTTTAATGCATTGGTTGTGGAAGTCAGTCGTATTGTTATTCTATTCTGGGATATGTGTGGAAGACGACCATATCGTTATTCACTTTATGTATGTTTATGTACCAAGTTACCTTTATATGATATGTGTTATTTATATGGGATTTATGTTAATATTTTGGTTACAAATGGGAAATCAATGATCATTTATTCAGTGAATAGTATTTACTACTTAATAAAGGTTAAAATTATTACTTATTATTTGGTATTCATGGTTTACTTGTTGTTTTGAAAAACTAACAGTTTTCCATCTTTGTGTATACAATACAATGAATTTTATGCTCTTCCCAAGTTTTTGAAATATCTTTCACAGGACATAATGTGGAATAGGGTCCTGGATGGGATCCAAGAAAATTCATGCTGTCTAAGTGATGGAACAAAACATGACACTTTTTGTAAAGATTTTTTATTCTATGAAAAAAATTGATACTGATTAGAAGTGTCTACATGTAGTATTCATGTTGTTGTGATTATGTTATGACCTATATGTTTAAATATCTAAACATGAAAATATCATTAATGAGAATTATTCGCTTAATTAAAGATTTTTTAATGTTTATGGTTGTGCCCTTATAACACAGATGAGGCTCAAAACAGAAAGATGATTCCAAAGAAATATTCTCATGCTAAGATTTAAAGAGAAGAATGACCCAAGTTAATATGTCAAAGCTGTTAAATCTTCAATACATACTGAATATGTAATATTTTAATAGATTTGGAAATTAGGAAGATGAGATTTGAAAATCACTCCCATATTCCTACTATGAATTAATTTTTAATTATTATCAAGGGGAATTTTATATTTAGCTAAAAATGTGGAGATATATATTTCATCAATTTAATGTGTTGAGGTGTTTCTTGAGATATGTGAAGGATACAATATTTTACATGATATATCTTTTTTAGAAACCCAAAAACATAAATAATTGAGATATCCGAGTTTAGTATCACATGCTGGATACTTTTTGTGTATAATTGGTCACATTGGTTATACAATCTTGTTTTCCATAAATGGTTTTCCAATATATACTTAGAGTGGTTTAGCTAATGGATCTGTGATAAGTAGAAAACATGTGATTCCTTTATTCTCTCAAAAGTGGACAAGGGTTGTGATTTAAATAAATAGAGGATAAGGTTATTTCATGGTGACTTGAGAATAATATTGATGTGATGAGAAGGACCTTGTTGTGCCTTTTCATTTATTATCAAGTAGGGGGAAGAATAATAACAATATAATGTGAATAAGTATCAAAAAAACATTCAAATGGGGGATTGAAGAGAAAAAGTGAATATTTATATTATGATTGTTGTATGTATTCATAGTATTTCATAAATTTTATATATAAAGATGAATAAAATGAGGATTTGATTCTGCTTTGAGGGAATTGGATGTACTTTTTCATAAAAAAATCCACGAATTTATATTGGTTAACAGATTTAATGGAACGGTCTATAGAAAATGAAAATTTGGCTATTAGATTTATGAATGAATGAAAGGTTCATTATATTGTGGAAATATTAATTATTTTGATTTTTGAACCGATCATAATGTTAAAATACATGTGTAAATGGTGTTAACAAACTGACCCATTGTTCTCAACAAGCTTGAGGAGCTATGATGAACTATTACAAAACTATGAAATATTTTATTATTTTAAGAAAGTTTTATTTTAAAGACATGAATCTAGATTTTTTCATAAAGAAGGAAATTAATAAATTATTTATTATAAATATCGTTAATTATATATAATTATTTGAAGAGAGTTTGAAAAAATTTAATTGCATGAGAAGATAATATTATTGGAGAAAAATTTAGAATGTTAGAAAATAAAATTGATAATAGATTCGTATTATATTCAAGACATGGATGTATTCTAAGTATTTTTTTGTTGGCCTCTATAAATAAAATAACCAACCTTGAACAACAATGACCCACCTAAACCATGCATGTGGGGCCTAGGGTCTACCATGTAACAGGTAGGTCATCCAAGAAGACCATAATGGTATGTAAATATAAGAGGGTATGAATAGAACCCATTGGGATATCATGTCGTATAAATATCATAAAAAGGCATACAGCTGTGTTACTAAGTGGACCATGTAATGGGGTGGCATTGCCCATGATGGGAGTTCATTATGTGTTTCTTAGTGTTGACCCTAGTGTTTGTTTATGTGGTTTCTAAAGAATGTAGTATTATTAAACAATACCAATATGAATTGATAATTAATGTGGGAATCATGAACACGGTACACTATTACCCTTCTTAAATAGTTTAATTTAAAACAATGGTAATCTTTTTATATTTTATCAATGTTTTATGAACATCATTTTGTCATCTCCTAGCTCTGGACGATTGTTTTCCACACTACAGCCAATGTCAATATTTTAAGGGATGTCCATCCCTAGTGATCAAATTGAGATGATGAGAAATAATCAATATTCCCAAATCAATTCATAAAAACTGCATCTTTCATGTATATGAAAATTAGAATGACATGTTATGCTAAAAATAATGTTGAAATGTGTGTTCTATCAAGATGTATTATGATAAAGAATTGATCAGATGGAGATTTTTTTAGAAAATCTCATATATCTATAGAATCATGTGAGTAATAGTGCCTGTGAGAATATCCCTTCAAATAAACACTTGATCACATGAATCATTATGGGTCACACGATCACTTGTACATAGATTTGTCTCATGAAAAAAATCAATAAATTGAATCCTCAATATCGCATGATCTAAAAGTTTGGATTTTAGAATATTTATATACATTGATATATTTGGGTATTTAATAATCCTTGAATAAATATTAAATCTAGAGGACAGACAGTGTAAATCCATCTATAAATACAAATGTTGAGATGAAAGTTAATCCTTGTTATAATTCGATATGAAAAAAACAAGTATTTTTTCCATGTGATGGAGAAGTACTATGAATTCATTATTCACACAACAGAAAAGAATATAATGTGACTTATTTATGAAAAGGAGCAGAGATGATGTGTTCTTTGTTCATTCAAAGGAGATGAATCCCAATGAATAACTTCTAGATTTCCCAATGGTAGTGATGACTTGTGAAGCCTGATTTATGTGTTCAATTATGCAAAGGAGATGGAAGAGGTTCACATGATCGTTTGACATGAATTTCATAAACAAAGGGATCGAGTCACCACATACATTTATACGTGATCCATTATTGAAAACAGTCTATATATAAGATACCTCAACAAATTACAAGGATTATTGAGGTTAATAAAGTCGTGAATACAAAGAATGGTAAGGGAACAAAAGCAAATCACATAAACTTATTATATTAATAAATTAAGTGTTAAAGTGTTTACAATATAAAGAATAAATTATATCATTCATGCATAGAGTGAATTTGAATAAATTGAATTGAATATTAGATGTTCTTGAGTAGAGATTTCAGAAACAAGTTTCATTGAGATTGTGTAAGTTTAACTATGCCTAAAATAAAATTAATAATTAATTTAGGTCTTTTTCATTATCAGAGAATAAGTTATCATATCTATTAAAGTGTTATTTATTGTAAAACTAAGGCTGAAAAATTCATCATAAGAAGGATAACATGTTTTACTGGTTATTCGGTAAACTAAGGATGACCAAATCATTCACTAAATATAACATGTTTTTGAGACTAATATGTGATGATACATACGGGGGAAGACTCTCATGTCTGATTATTTAGTAGTTTATATGAAAATAACATTATATAGATGTAATGAATGATTTTTTATACAAATAGTCATATTCCTATAAGATGTTGAGGATATTGAAGGTTTAATAGAAAAAGACCGATCCTATAGGCTCATAGAAGAATATCAATTTTAAAACGTAAGAGAAATTTAATCTTTTAGATAAATAACAAAGAGAAGAAGAAGGATCTTATGATTGGGGGGTCAAGATATTTTTTTAATGTGGCTTAGGGATAGGGTATCTAACAATTTAGTATGAAGAGAAAATTTATGGGATTTATTAATAACTGAGTTAGAAGAGTTTTTTGTTTGTGTGTAGAACTAGGATCAAATATAGGATTGACTACTAGGTTGCATAACTAGTTGTTTCTTATGTTGTTGTAATTATAGACAAAATTATAGTTCAGAATCCGTGTTGGTCTACCTAACCAACATGTAAAGGTGTAGGTCATTATACCAATCCTTGTAAATATTATTTATTATTCTCTCTTTTATTATTCATACATATTTTATGACACTATGGTACATTATTTAGTTGATTGAGAACCTCAACATGTTCAATATGATAAATTTAAAGGAAATAATTTATGAAATTTAACCACAGGTTCGCCTCCCCCCCATAGGTAAATTCAGATTGAGGATCTACAATTAGATATCACTCTGGTAATAGGTCAACTCTTTTAAAAAGAAATTCAAAAAATGGAAATATTTTTTTTTTAAAAATTATTTGTACTTAGTATTTTTAACTCAACCATTTTATCATGTTCTACCATTTATTGGTGTTATGTATAGTTGTCAGGGATTATTTTAAATTCTATAGTCAATATATAACATGGTTTCACATTTTCACACCTAAGTACTTCTTAATTTACCTAGTTCCATGTTTCGAAAGGGGAATAATAAAATATAAACTGTCGTTTATACTATATCTTATATGGTATTTTAGCAATTTCATACCATGATTAGTCTTGTGTGCAATTATTGAAATGTATCTTCTAAAAAATTGTAAATCATAATACATCATTCAATAAATGTGATTAATAATGTTATATTTATGTTCAAATTGAAACTAGGAATGATGCTTTGGTAGCTAGTGTATTATATAGAATCATGTTTATTATTATAAATTTATAATCACACTAGAAGGGGGATAGATATATCTTCTTATTATGAACACGGTAAGCAGGTACATCTTGAATAGAGTATTGTGATATGATATGATCATAATTCCATAAATTTTTATACACCTTCATGCTTCCCATGGGATGGGATGTGGAAATGAATTTTTTTACACCTTACATATTCCATTGGATGACCTGAGACCCAGATTCTAGATGTTCAATTGGGTAGGATCAGTTGCAAAAAATTTATAACATAAACATGGATGGGATGGGCCATAATATTTCCTTACCTCTATCCCAATATCAATATTATGTTTTCAAAAATATTTTAAGTTCATGTTAGATAAGGTATAGAACCTATATATATATAGAAATACTTAATGAAATATTTTATTTATCTTTTAGTCACATATTTTTAATTATTTCCATGAATTTTTCATTGTTGATTTATAAAACTGTTTTCTTTATACATATATAAATGTTTATAAATTTTTATATATACAATAGGTCATTCATTATTGTTTTTAGTCATGTTGGTGGTTCCCTTCTAAGTATGTATAGTCTCATACCCTAAATGGACATAATAACTTCATAATAGTTTAGAAAACATGGCTATGTTTGATAATTTATTCGATACACAACACCAAGGTTAAATGTCCCATGATATTTATAACCATTATTACCTAGGTGTTAAATTTTTGGTATGAATAGTATTAAATAATTTATGAAATATATATATATTTCCTTATTAATATAAATTATGGATATATTTTTATTAAATAATCAATTAATTCTTATTAAAGTAAATTTATTCTTCATGAGTTTTTTTTCTTCAGAAATGACTTTTATTATTTTCATTAAAAATAGTATAATTAATTTTTTTAAATTTTTTTAAATTTATTTTATAAAATTAAATTTATTTTTTAAATCATCAAATAAAAATTTTCATTGGGTGAAATGATGATATTTTTCTAAAAATATTGACTTTTTAGTTAATAGTGTAGAATAAAGAATTTTATAAACAAGTCATTTCCTTTCAATAAATTTACTAATTTAAAAGACCCATTATTTTTTTATTATGATTTAATGTAACAAAATTATTATGTATTTATATTTAATTCAATAAATTTCTTTTTTATAAAATTCATATTGTATTTTATTGTAAGTTTTCCTTTGGGTTTATAAATTGTATTTTTATAATGATAATTTTAAAGTGCATGATGTTTCCACTTCTTAATTGTTTAAATAAAATCCCAATTAAGAATAATTTAAATTATATTTATATATTATATATTAATTTATATTAATTTATATTCATGAAATAATTATTATTAGTAATAGAATTAATATAAAATCTTCATTTCCTTTAAAAGTACACATCTTGAAAACCCACTTTTTCCACGCATCTATGGGTTTAATTTTAAATTACAATTTTCACTTCTATGAATTTAATTTCATAAAATTAAATCTATAATTTCAATTAAAATAATTTATATTATCGAGTAATTTCAGCTTTTTTTACTATAATAAGTAGTTAATAATGTGAAAATAAATTATATTTGTTAATGCGAATATGGGTATACCGGGGTTAAACTAAAAAGATAAGGGTAAAAATGACCAATAAAATTGTTTAAAAACTATTTTATGTCCACATTTTAACCTTATCATGTATAATTATAAATAATTATCCATTTTTTATTTTTCCCATGTGATAAATGTGGGTACACCATTTGAAAAAAAAATATCAGTGTTCCACTCACCTCACTTATAAAAGGCCACCCCCTCTCTTCTCTTCTTCACACCTTGAAATATTTTTTTAGGAAAATACCTAACCAAATAAAATTAAAAATTCAATCCCATCATTCTAGAATCCTTATTTTGGTAATTAATCCATTATATTAATACATTTGGTATAAACATAAATAGGTGGTCGGAGATGCGGTAAATTTCTAACAAGCGGCATTTGTTTTATTTCTTCTTGCACATCCAATATATCATATTCAAATATGATCATATGATACCACTAGTATCTTATATATTATTATATTTTATTATATTAATTTAATAACAAAAATTCATTTCATATTCCATGAAATGTGAAGTGAAATTATCATTTGTGTGTGTGGTGGACTACCGACTCATGAACTGAGGTCATTTGTTTTCTATCACAACCTCTCTAAATAGTGTTTTAATGATTGAATTAAATTATATATAGGATATTTGTAACATATATATTCTTATTCAGTTATTTTATCACACACATTTTTTTATTTTCCATTCTTTTGGGGATAAAATAACATCACTCATGTGTACGGAGGACTACCACCTCACGGAGTGATGTGATTTGTTTTCACTAACGCATTACATAGAAGTTAATTAGGATAATTATAATAAATATATGTCATATAAATTAAACGATAATGATATTATTTGATTAATTATCATTAATAAAATATAATATTTTTTTCATTATCAAACTAAAAATGATAACGTTGTTCGTACACGTGTAGAGTATCGCCTCCACGAAGTGATGTGTTTATTTTTTCATCACCACATATAAAGAATAATATATATAAGTATATATAATGAAATAATATATTATTTATGATATTATTATAATTATTTAATTTTAAATTAATACATATCTTCATTAAATTATGATCCATGAAAAATTGAAATGATACCCATGTGTTTGTACGACCTACAATTTCCATGATCATAACATAGTTCAAATTTTTATAACCATTATACATGAATAGTTTTAAAAGTATAATTAATTCATGATTATTATTATTTTTATATTTAAATAGTGAAGTATTTGAGCAAGGCTAATGGACCGAAGCTATTTTGAAACAAAGAACCAATCATCCCTAAAACACCCTACATGGACATAACTGATTAAATATTATAATATATCATTAAAAAGAAATAAAATAAATTATTTTAACTATAAAGTAATAATAATGGTATAGTTTCTTATTATGTAAAATTATTAATATAATTTTATCATACATTAGTTAAAGGACACACATGGAAAGTATAGACTTGAGGTCTGGGTTTTTCCCGTCGCACATCTATTTCTGGGAAACATATTCCCTATTCACCACTTATTTCTATTTTGTTGTGTATTTACATCCAATTAATATCATTTATTAACATTTTAATGATAATTATTTTTATTTAAAAATTAATTTAAGGTTATCTATTTCATGGTGTTTTTATCCAAAGATTAACAATGTTGTAAGTGACTTCGTCTCAATTTTCCTTCATTGATGTATATTTTAATTGTAAAGACCCAGCATTCCCATGGAATTTTTTTTTCATAAAGACATGGGAATTTTACGGGTTCGTGAAAATTTACGGTGCTTTATTCCATGGCCCAGTGTGCCCATAATCAATTTCTGAAGTTTTTTTTGGGTACGTTTAATAAACATGTGAGCGGGATTTTATATCATTTGAACCGTTGCTCAGAATTGAAATCTGAGGGCACTGTTGAGCTCGCAGTGTCGGTGATTGCTTAGTCAGACCATCACCACAGTTGCGTTCTGACGAGAATGGAAGCTAGATTTTGGTTTTTAATAAGTTAAATAAAAATAAGTGTAGGTTGTTTTTATTTTAAAGGTGGTTAAAACCTATAAGAGGAGGTTAGAGGTGGGGGCCACCACACCATAACATCCCCTGAGAGGTTATGGTAGTGGGGCCCACTCGCACATAACCTCCCTTGGGTGGATATCCTTTGTGGGGCCCATACGGGTTTTAAACCCCCTCAAACCCACCATTTATATGGGATGAAACTCTCCACCTCCCACCATTAATTTTTGTCAACCCTCTCAATTAATTAATTGAATTTACTCACTTAATTAATTTAAGAACGTATTTGATTTATTTTTAATTCTTTGGCCAACAAATTCAATAATGGGTTATCATAACCCATTATTTTTTGTTGGCAATTCTTTTGGTGGAGTTTGAGAGAGATTATGGAGAACCCTTGGAGAATTATCTCTCAACGAAGAATGCGAAGTATGCCTCTTCATCGTACGCCGAAGAATGATGAAGTCTTTTTTCGATCTTCGATCGAGCCAAAAGAGAAGGATCCGACTGTGAAGAATGGTGACGAGGTTTCTTCCTTGGTTTCCAACCCTGGACACTTCCTGACGTCAACTAATCAACGTCTGATATTCCTCTCCTTCCACTATCAACGATCATCGTCAAGCGAGGTAGGGGGTTTTGAGTTGATTCTGTACTCTTTCTACATCATTGAATTTATGGAATGTGATTTGTCGAATGATGACACCATAACGAAGAGGGCTCGGACCGCACGAACATGACCCGACCCTCAACTTTTGTTCTATCTCACTTGATGAAGATGGCGGTGGCACAACTGTGCCACTGGAATAATGGACCACAGTTGATCAACGCGATCGGCGTCAGTCCGACCGTGATGAAAGCTGGTGGCGAAAGGGCCATCGGGTCACCGGAGGGGCACGACGCCGTCGCGGCGCACAACGGAGCTGGAGGCCAAGGCTAGGCCGGGCCGCGGCGGAGGAGGCGTGGGCACCTCACACCGCATGGTGATACAGGGAGCCGCAGCCATGGAGGGCTATGGTGGAGGAGCTGAAGCAGTTGGCCCCTTCGCCAGCCAGGATGACTGGGACCCAGAGGGTCCCGCGTGACCTGGCCCGACGCCACCTGGCACGGGTTTGGGATCACACCCGAATGGAAAACCCATTTGGGAGCCAGGGGCACGCGGTTTTCCCCCTGGCCGTGGCAACGGCGGACTCCCGCCGAGCTGCCGGGTCGCCAGGCCAACCGGGCCGCCGGGCCGACTGGGCCGCCGGGCCAACCGGTCCATTGGGCCAACCAGGCTGCCATCGGGTCGGGCCGCCCCCTCGGGTCGGGCCAATTACTTGGGCAGGGCTGCCTTCGGGTCGGTTCGCCCCCTCGGGTTAGGCCACCGGCTCGAGCCAGGCCACCCCTCGGGCTGGGCCACTCCCTTCATGGCTGGGTCGGATCCACGGACCGGGTTGGACCCGCAGACCGGGTCAGACCCGTGGACCGGGTCGGACCCCAGTCCAGACCCGATTAGCCAGAATACACATGTTCACCCGTATCTTGGGCTACGGGTGTCCGATCAATGAACCCTTTGTGGCGAAGGAAATATTTGAGCAAGACGGTTCTTTTGGAATACCCCACTTGAGGTTTGGACACAATTGGGGTACGGTCGGGTTGGTTTGAACCTAAAAACCAAACTGGCCCCTGGAACGGAAGTGCCAATAACTAACAGATCGGGCGTCCGATTGACACACCGTCTATTTCGTTGAGATCTCTACGACGAGGAGGACCTTTGAGATACTTTTTCATCGGACCTAGTTATAGTTTGTGTGTCAAACCATAGCTCATGGTGCGTATCCTCTCAGAGATGAGCGAGTGGAGTATGGAGACTTAGTAGCTGGGTGAGACCTGACGACTACTAACCTTTCGAGTCGAAGTTTTTTGACTAGCCCAATGGGAAGCTCATCTATGTGATGCAGCAAACCCATAGTGGGGAGTGCCTATGTGTTACACAGTAGAATCATGGTACTCGATAGGAGGAGTACCTCAGCAGGCAACGAGGGGGAGCGCCTCAGTGTCACGCGGCGGATCCACAGTGGGGAGTGCCTCCGTGTGATGCAGCAGACCAACGATACTCAACAAGAGGAGTACCACAGTAGTCCATGATAGCGGTAAGTGCCTATGTGTGACATGGCAGGCCCACAATACTCTATAGAGGAGATGTACACCATCAGCTGAGATTCTCATAGTTTGACTATGGATGTTACTTGCTACTAACCCAAGAATGAAATCCTGGTTTGAGCTGAGTCAGTGAATTTTGTGTTTATCTCATGATTGAGATGGGTTACTAGATAACTTAGGTATATTTATGGGAATATACCTAATTAGGGGTTATCTGTTGATTATTTACTTTGTGGTTATCCTTGTAGGATATTGTGAGACCTTGAGGGTATCGGGGTCCCTACTGAGTATTGTCATACTCACCCCTACACGGTCTATGCCCACACCCCTTTGTGTTGGATGCAGATGACAGACAGCACTGACTAAGGCAGAGAGTAGCCATACTAGACGGTACCCGGAGGTGGACCACTTGGAGTGACGGTGCACGGAGCAGATGGAGGGACGTGGAGTGCTGAGGAGGCCATATGTACCTACCCTTTAGGTAGGAACCCTGAAGGAAAACCTAGTAGCTTCTTTACTTTCTTTCGTTTGTCCTTTCATTCAGTTATACCTGTACTTTACTATTGGTCTTATATTTACATCCCCTTTTACTTTACATCACTTCTTCTATATATATTATTGCTTAGTGTATTTCTTACAGTTATGTACTCTGATTGTGTGTGTTTACTTTTTATAAAGTCAATGCCTTCCCATCTTAGGGATTTATGCCTTTGGAGCCAGTCTCTAGCCCCTGGAATATAGAAGGTGGGCTTGGGGTAGTCATGACATGGGTTCTGAGGAAGGTTCATGACAAATTGGTTTCATAGGTGTCAGTTCTACCACAAAACATAGGACTCTGGTCATTATTTTCTGTGAAGAAATATTGTTAAGGGTAATAAGTGTGGTTTTTAGTTCAGGGAGTCCAGTGTTGGTGCGGGCGGCCGACGTATCCATACACCAGGTCCACGACTACTAAAATCTGACTTAGTGCACGAAAACATTGATTGTGTGTGTGTTTCAAAAATTTTCTTAACTCAGCTCAACTAGGTTAGCTCTCCAAGTATAATCTTTTGACCGTGTCGCATCTCTTCCTTTCAGGATGCCTCCCCGCAGATCCCCGAGATTTGTACGCGCTGATATTCCACTGAGCGATGAGGCCTCAGTGTTGGGACCTTTACCAGTAGAGCCACCAGCGGCACCACATCCCGTTTGGCCACTAATGCAACTAGCCCCAGCAGTAGACGATGCATGCCACTTTAGCATGTTGCATGAGTTCCAGTGCCAGAGGCCACCCAAGTTCCGGGGAGAGATGGACACACATGCGGTTGAGGATTGGATGGAGGGTGTGGTGAGAGTCTTCAGGCTAGTAGTGACACCAACAGACCTCATGGTGATATTTTCTGCGAGTCTCCTTTAGGCAGCAGCAGGAATATGGTAGATCCTGATGCTCCAGGTCCATGATGAGGCGGCACCACTCTGGACAGACTTCGAGAGCCTGTTCCATGCAGATTTTGTTTCAGTGACTCTTTGAGCAGTGTAGATGCAGGAGCTACTGCAGCTATAACAGGGTAGCGTGATTGTAGATCAGTACTCAAAGTGGATCATCTACATCTCATGCTACTCTACAGATATGGTGCGGGACCCATTATTCAAGGCCCAGACCTTCAAACAGGGGCTCAGGTGAGAGATCAGGGCATCGATGATCTCCCTCAGCATCCTGAAGTAGGCGGGGGTGTTAGAGAGATCCCTACAAGTAGAGAGTTTTCTTTTTGAGAAGACAGCATTAGCGAGGTCCACTTCTAGTTGACATGCAGTGGAGTCTTCTGCAGCTGGCAGTAGATAGATGATCCAGAGGTCCAAGAGGACTAGACACATTGGTGGACGACCGCATGACTCAGGATCAGTTGTTCGAGGAACTTGGGGCAGTGACATTTATGCCCGGAGCAGACAGTACTACTCATGTGGTGGGCAGGGTCACATGGCTCATGACTATCAGAACTGTTGTTCATATGATCAAAAAATAGTTGAGGGACCTCCCAGGTAGAGGCAGAGGTTTGATCGAGCCGATCCACAGGGCCCAGGAAGACGTGGCATAGGAGCTAGTCGAGCAGCTAGTGGTGGACGACATTTCGAGGTGTTGCCACCACCACCACTAGGAGGTCCACCCCGACTGCAGGGAGCGGGTGGACATGGGAGAGCTTAGCTTCAGGCAGCTAAGGCTTACGACCATGGCGCTCCGGATATGATTCAGGGCACGATCTATTTCTACTCCACCTTTGCTTCAGTTCTTATAGACACATGTGCCGGTCATTCATTCATAGCCACTGCCCTCATTCGGAGCACAGAGATTCCGATGGAGCCATTTTCTCGATCCTTACGGCTAGAGACTCATACGGGAGCAGACTCAACAATTAAGCACTGATGCTGGTAGTGTGACCCTACTCTATGAGGTGAGAGCTTCGGCTGGGATCTCCTCATAGAAGCATTGAAGCCTTATGACGTCATATTGGGTATGGACTAGTTATCTATAGTCTATACTCAGATTGACTGTATTAGGCGAAAAGTGCAGTGTGTCCGCATGGATAGAACCAGTTTCACCTTCACCAGCTTGAAGGAAAACTTTGCAGCATAGGACGGACTTACTTGGAGGAGGGTACAGCCAATCACTCACCAGTTGGCTTGCCTTACCCACAGAGCAGTTGATGTGGAGAGTCCGACTTATCCTGTTATGGTGGACTAGTACCCCAATGTTTTCCCTGACGATGTTCCAAGACTACCTCCTCGTAGAGAGGTGGACTTCTACATTGACATGTACCCCGGGATGGCACCGATATCTACTCCAACGTCTCTGATGGCACCCTCTAATCTTTGTAAGCTGTGGGTATAGATGGAGGACTTGAACGGGAAGGGATTAATTCAGCTCAGTGTTTCTCCCTGGCATCCCCTATTCTATTCACCAAGAAGGCGGATGGGATCTTGAGGGTTTGTGTTGAATACCGTCGCCTAAACCAGGTGACCTTGAAGAACAAGAAACCACTCTCAAGGATTGACGACCTCTTTTATCAGATCAAGGGATCACGATGGTTCTCGAAGATAGACCTTAGATCAGGCTATCACCAGCTCAGAGTTCGAGACAATGATGTGTAGAAGACGAACTTCATGTGTCGGTATGGCCACTATGAGTTCATGGTTATGCCCTTCGGCGTAACCAACGCTCTAGCAGTGTTTATGTGTCTCATAAACAGGATCTTCCAGCCATACCTCAATCGCTTTGTCGTAGTCTTCATCAACGACATTCTGATCTACTCAACTAATTAGGAGGAGCATACCTACCATTTGCAGGTAGTACTGGACACACTCCGAGAACACCAGGTTTATGGTAAGCTCTCGAGTGCCAGTTTTGGATTCTAGAGGTTCACTTCTTGGGACATGACATCTTGGAGACTGGAGTTGCAGTGGATCTAACAAAGATTGAGGTGGTACTTTCTTGGGAGCCACCCAGGAGTGTGACAGAGGTACGGAGTTTCCTGGTCTTGGTAGGATACTACCGGTGATTCGTTCCAGACTTCTCCAAAGTTACAGCACCACTATCAGCCTTGAAGAAGAAGGGGAAACCCTTCGTGTGGTCGGAGATATGCCATTATAGCTTTCAGAAGCTGAGGCAGAGGATAACTAGTTTCCCTATCTTGATTCTTTCAGAGGAAGGTGTAGGGTATGTAGTCTACTGCAACGCATCGGAGACCGGACTCGGGTGTGTCCTGATGTAGGAGCAAGATGTGATCACGTATGTTCCTCGGCAGCTGAGACATCACGAGAAGAACTACTCTACCTATGAACTGGAGTTAGAAAGAGAGGTCTTCACCTTGAAGATGTGGTGGAACTATATTAAGGGTGAATGTTTCACCATGTACTCTGATCACAAGAGTCTTGGGTATATCTTCTCTTAGAATGACCTGAACCTGAGATAGTGGCGATGGCTTGAGTTCCTCAAAGACTTTGACTTCGAGATAGGCTATACTCATGGGAAGGAAAACGTTGTTATAGATACACTCGGTAGGAGATCTGGTATACATCTTCTAGAGGAGGCGACAGAGCGGCTGGTTGCCTTGCAGATATCCTTTGTGGATAGGTATGGAGAAGCCTATCTACAGTCTCTCACAGTCACTTTTCCACTTCTTTAGCAAGTCAGGGAGACACAGCATGGAGACGCTGACTGTGAGATGCGACGTGCTCAGATATCCCCAGGGCAAGCACTTTATGGGTTTTCGGAAGGTGGGGAGCACTTAATCCTCTTTAAAAGACATACCATGGTACCTGTATCACTTCAGGAGGAAGTGTTGAGGGAGTTCCACACATCCCCTCTAGCGGTATATCTAGGAGTGGTGAAGATGTACCAAGACCATCGACGATAGCACTGGTGTCCAGGTATGAAGAAGGTGGTAGCGGAGTTTCTCTCTCGATGCCTCACTTGTGGGAAAGTTAAGGAGGAGCACCAGGTACCATATTTCTTGGTTTATCCCTTAGAGGTCCTAGATTAGAAGTGGGATAGGATATCCATGAACTTCGTGATGGGTCTTCCATGTACAGCTAGGGGTCACGACTCGATTTGGCTGATCATCGACCGACTCACCAAGTCGGCCCACTTCCTACCAATTAGAGATCATGGCATAGTAGAGATCCTGGGACACCTCTATGTTCAAGAGAGTGTGATTTTACATGGAGTACCTTCTTCTATTGTCTCTGACCGTGATACATGGTTTACTTCCCAGCTATGTAAGGGGTTGAAGGAGGCTTTTTGGACATAGCTTTCCTTGAGCATCGCCTTCCATCCTCAGACAGATGGTCAGACTGAGAGGACCATTCAGACCCTCAAGGACATGCTCTGATCTTGTGTCCTCAACTTTGGTCGCAGTTGGGAGGACCACTTGCCTTTGGTGGAGTTCACCTATAACAATAGTTATCACTCCACCATCGGTATGGCACCTTTTGAGGCCCTGTATGGTTGACCTTGAAGTTCACCACTATGCTGGAAATACCCAGGGGAGTTAGTACTAGTGGGACCAAATATGATACGCGCTACCACATAGAAGGTGCAGATCATCCAAGAGAAGATGAAGACTGCACAGAGCAGACAGAATTCATATGCTAACAGGAGACAGAGACCTCTGGAGTTCAAGGATGGTGACAATGTCTTTCTACGGGTCTCACCTCGATGAGGTCTATGGAGGTTTGGTCGAGGAGGCAAGTTATCTCTGTGGTTCACTGGACCTTTTCAGGTCCTCATTAGAGTAGGAGAGGTGGCTTACCACTTAGCTCTTCCACCTCAGTTTCACTGAGTGCACGACATCTTCTATGTATCTCAGGTGAGGAGATACGTGCACGACCCATCCCACATCATCGACCATGAGAAGCGGGACATCGATGATGGGGCAACTTTCACAGAGGTTCCAGGGGAGATTTAGGCTCGATGAGATTGGGTCCTATATGGATGGTCGCTACCTTTGGTGCCCGTATGCTGGCAGCATGGGAACCTCCTAGAGAGCACATGAGAGCGGGAGGGTCAGATACGTGCTCATTACCCCCATTTGTTCCCTTAGTTTGATTTGTAGCTTATGGGGACGTAAAGCCCTAAGGTGGGGAGAATGTAAAGACCCGGAATTTCTCTGTAATTTTTTTTATTTAATAAATTGGAATTTTATGAGTCCGCAAAAAATTATGGCGCATGATTCCAAGGCCCGGTGTGCACAGAATCAATTTCTGAAGTTTTTTTCAGGTACGTTCATTAAACGTGAGAGCGGGATTTTATATCTTTGGAACCGGTGCTCAGAATTGAAATATGAGGGCACCACTGAGCTCGCAGCGTTGGTGATTGTTTCATGAGACCTTCACCGCAGTTGCGTTCTGATGATAATGGAAGTTAGATTTTGGGTTTTTAATAAGTTAAATAAAATTAAGTGTAGCTTATTTTTATTTTTAAGGTGGTTACAACCTCCAAGAGGAGGTTAGAGGTGGGGGACACCACACCATAACCTCCCATGAGAGGTTATGGTTGTGGGGCCCACCCACACATAACCTCCCTTGGGAGGATATCTTTAGTGGGGCCCACACAGTTTTTCAACCCCCTTTTACCCCCCATTTGTGTGGGATAAAACTCCCCACCTTCCCCCATTAATTTTTTCCAACACTCTCAATTAATTAATTGAATTTATTCACTTGATTAATTTAAGAACCCATTTGAAGTCTATTGAATTCTTTGGCCAACAAATTAAATAATGGGTTACCATAACCCATTATTTTTTGTTTTAAATTCATTTGGTGGAGCTTGAGAGAGAACATGGAGAACCCTTGGAGAATTATCTCTCAATGAAGAATGGGAAGAATGCCTCTTCATCATACACCGAAGAACGAAGAACTCTTTCTTCGATCTTCAGCTGAGACAAAAGAGAAGGAGCCAACCGTGAATAATGCCGATGACACTTCTTCCTCATTTTCCTACCCCAGACGCTTCCTGACTTCAACTAATCAATGTTATCCATTTCTCTTCTTCCACCGTTAATGATCACCATCAATAAAGGTAGGGGGTTTTGATTTGATTTTGTACTCGTTGTGTGATGTTGAATTTATGGAATGTGGTTTCCTTAATGATGACACCATAATGAGGAGGGCTCGGACCGCACGAACATGACCTGACCCTCCCCCTTTGTTCTATCTCGCTTGATGATGATGGCAGCGGGGCAACTGAGCCACTGGAATAATGGACTATGGTGGAGCAACGCGACCCGCCTCGGGCCGGCTGACAAGAAAACCGGTGGCACAAGGGTTGTCAGGTCACTAGAGGGGAGCGGCACCCTCCTGTTGTGTGGGTGGAAGGGAAACGGTGGTTGGATAGTGAGCTTAGCACTATCACATCTCACGGAGGAGCTGGAGGTCATGGCCAGGGCGGGCCGTGGCGAAGGAGCTGGAGCGGCTAGCTGCTTGGCCAGCCGGGAGGAGCCGGACCCAGAGGGTCCGGCGTGACCTGGACCGGTGCCACCTGGTGCCGGTTTGGGATCCCACCTGAATGGAAAAGCTTTTCGGGAACTAGGGGGCATGTGGATTCCCCCTGGTCGCGGCTAAGGTGGACCCCCGCCAGTCCGACCAGGCCGCCAGGCCGACCGGGCCGCCAGGCCAACCGGGCTGCCCCCTCGGTTCAGGCCACCATCTTGGGCCTGGCCACCCCTAGGGTCGGGCCACTACCTTCAGGGTCTGGTCAGACCCACAAACTGGGTCAGACCGCAGTCCGGACTGGATTAGCCCAAATACACTTTTTCACCAGTATCATGGGCTACAGGTGTCTGATCGATGAACCGTCTACGACGACAAAAATCATAGAGTGAGACGGTTCTTTTGGCATACCCCACTTGAGGTTTGGACACAGTTGGGGTACAGTCTGACTGGTTTGAACCTAAAATCCAACCGGGCCTCTGGAATGGAAATGCCAATAACTTACGGACCAGGCGTCCGATTGACGCATCATCTATTGCGTTGAGATCCCTTCGATGAGGCGGACCATTGAGATACTTTTGCGTGGGATTTCGTGATAGTTGGAGTGTCTACCCATAGCTCATGGAGCGAATCCTCCCAGAGACGAGTGAGCGGATTACGGAGACTTAGTAGCTGGCTGAGACCTGACGAATGCTGACCTTTCGACTCGGAGTGTTTCGACTAGCCCAGTGGGATGCGCCTCTATGTGACGCGGCATACCCATAGTGGGGAGTGCCTCTATGTGACGCAACAGATCCATGGTACTCGACATGAGGATTACCTTAGGCTACGAGCGGAAGCGCCTCTGTGTGACGTGGCAGACCCATAGTGGGGAGCGCCTCTGTGTGACACAGCAAACCCATGAAACTTGACAGGAGGAGTCCCACAGTAGTCCAGGATAGTGGGAAGCACCTTTGTGTAACGCGGCAGGCCCGCAATACTCTATAGAGGAGGAGTACACCATCAGCCAAGATTCCGATAGTTAGACTCTGGATGTTACTTTCTACTACCCCAAGAATGAAATCCTGGTTTGAGCTGAGTCAGGGACTTTTTTATTTACATCATGATTGATATGGGTTACTAGATAACTTAGGTTTATGTATTGGCATAAACCTAAGTAAGATTTATCTGCTATTTCTTTACATTGTGGTTATCCTTGTAGGATATTATGAGACCTTGAGGGTCTCGGGGTCCCTACTGGGTATTGTTATACTCACCTCTTCATGGGCTATGCCAGCACCTCATTGTGTTGAATGCAGATGACGTACAACACTGACTGAGGTAGAGAGTATCAGGGCTGGATGGTACCCGAAGGTGGACCACTCAGAGTGATGGTGCACATAGCATACGGACGGACGTGGAGTGTGGAGGAGGCCATCTGTACCTACCCATCAGGTAGGAACCACAGAGGATGACCCAGTAGTTACATTACTTACTTTCAGTTGTTTATTCTTTTAGTTGTACCTATACTTTACTTTTGGGATTGAATTTCTGGCCCCTTTTACTTTCCATCACTTCTACTGTATACAGTATTGCTTAGTGTTTTGCTTCCAGTTGTGTACTCTGATTGTGTGTGATTACTTTTTATAAAGGCAATTTCTTCCCAGCATAGGGATTTGCACCTTTGGTGCAAGTCGCCAGCCCCTAGCCTATGGAAGGTGGTCTTGGGGTAGTCACGGCACGAGTCCCAAGGACGGGTCATGACATTAATTTTATGTGCCTAATTTATTTTATATAGTGTATATACTAGTTATTTTACTTGTAACATCATTAATAATTCATACATAATTTTATTTTACGTATCAATTTTATTTATTTCATCCATGTGGATTTGGATTGATAGTTACGAAGTGGTAAACAGTTTCTCAGCTTAATTTCATTTTATTGAGTTATAAAACTATTTCATTGAAAATTTTATTATATGATGATCTATGAATTGATCTCTAAATTGTTTTATTCTATATATAAATTTTTTTTAAGGATTTTAATTTTTTACGCTTAATATCATCATTGATTAGTTCTCAATTCAATGATATGATCTTTGTAATGGGTGTTCGTCTAAAATTCTCTATCATAGGGACACCTATTAAAGTTATGCACCTAACATATTTTATATGGTTTATATACTGAAACTTTTACATGTTATATCATGAATTAACATATGGTAAAGATATTTAAGGTTTCATTTAATGTTATTCATTCATGGGGATTGTGATTGAAGAGTTACCAAAGTGGAAAAGGTTTTGTTTTATAATATCCTTTCTTTTTGGGATTATTTATATTGAAGGATATTTTAAGGGAAATCATATGGTATTATTTTTTTCACCACTTATATTTAATGTAAACAGGTTATGAATTTGGTTAAAATGTATTATTCTCATTTCATTCCTCATTGATAATATAAACATCATGAATTTTTTTTTAAGTGATACTGGTCTTGTATTATCTTTGGGATTGAGTATCATTCCCTTTCATATCCTTATTTTCTAAAAAAAATATAATTTATTATTTCTAAAAATAAATTATTTCATAAAACTATTTTACATGATCTTTTACCTTCTTTTAAAAGGTTTGAAAATTAATTTTCTTAACATTTTCCAATTCAGTCACTTTTGAATCCATTTTTCAGATTGTTTTGTAAATAATGTTCATTTTTAACTTTTACAACATGAAAATGATTACCTAAAACCATGAATATTATTTTATTTTAAATTTAGTTTATATATTCCCAATGTTTTTTTCAAATAATTTTTTTTGTAATATTTTCGGAATTTTCTGTTTTTAAATATTATTTTTAAAATAAAAATTTATTTTCCTCAATAATGTTTCTAATTATATTTTAATGGATTTTAACTCATCATTAATAACAACCCTTGTTTCACATTTTCTTCAATGGGGATATTGTGTAATGATATCATATTCATTATTTCTTTTAATGGATAAATATTTTTTTGAGATATTGATGTGGAACTCATTTCTTTTCCATGGGTTAAATATGTTTTAAAGATTTTGTAAAGAACTGCATTTATTTCATATTGGTTATTAATGTTTCAAAAGTATTTTCATAGAATCCATTTATTTTCTATGATTTAATCATGATTAAAAATATTTTTAGGGAACCTGTTTCCTTTCTATGGGCTAAACAAGTTCTAAAATGAATAAAATTTGTTTCAATGACTTTATAATGAATTGAATATTGAAGGTAATTTAATCATGATATGGTTCATGTAAATTGATTTTAATGATGCATGGTACCATTAGAAACACATTATGGGTGGTTATAACCCAAGGATGGGTGGTTATGCTATTAACTATTGACTGGTGGTTCTGGGATAAACCAAGGATGGACGGGTTTTTTATATCCCTCTAATGCATTGGGTACTCCAGATATGGAAGTTGACTTGGTTGTTCTATTTTGAATCATTGATATAAATATAATGTTCTAAGATATCGATATGTTTAATTTATTCATTTAATAGGTTTATAATGTTTCTTATGATTTAGAATTATTTCACATGGATCATGTGTATTCATTTTAATGAATCTTTCATTTGTTAAATACTTATTCCATGTTTCATGTTTGATGATCTAGGTATTTAGGTGTATGGATATTATTATGTTATAATCATAAACAAAGATTATTTTATCATATCCTTATGTCCTTCTTATGCTTCCTGATGACATTAAATTTTTAATGTTTCTATTTACCCATACATAGAGTTTGATTTCACCCTTATTATATTTCATATTACACAAATTATAAATATTGAAGTTTAATGAATTATGTATATAATTATTTCATATGGATGATGACGATGACCTAATGTGGAATATGAAAAGTTGGGTATAGTGGGAGATGATATCTATCTTTATGAATGAGTTGTTTATGAATCCACAACGATAAGATTCAGTTTTAATTCTCTAATATTCTAATCCTAAAAGGTCTTTTATAATTTAATTGATAAAATATTTACATTTTAAGACCATATGTTTTATATAATTAAAATTTGGTCCCCTTAATTGACATAAAATACAAAAATGTAATGTTTACTTTTTCACTGTTGGAGCTAGGAGTGCTGGTTCAAGGTTGTTATAGTTGTTATCAGAGGAAAGGTTTAGATCACTTTAGAGATTAGGATGTCTTTTGGAGAGTTTCTATTAAGAGTGTGGATACCATCATTGGTACATATGATTATATTTTATCATAAGTTAAATTTATTATACACCCCATTTTAGGTTTTATGTGACTAATTGTTAAAGTGATTAATGATACATTTGGGGAAGTTTTATTGGGTTAATGGATATGTGAAGCTTCAATTTAAAGCGAACTATTAATTTCCATTTTGAAGGAATATATTATAATTTATTGATAAGATTTAGGTTTTATATAATATTGGATATTGAGGTTATTATGGAAACACATGTTTAACCATACATATAACCATAGGATCAAAAAGTGATTTGGTGACAAAGTGATTAATGTTATTTCCAAAGGAGATCACCATATTTTCTCCTTGTCAATTGTAAGGTATGAGATTACCTTTTAGGTTAAGAAAATATTTAATATGGATGTCATTGAGGTTATTTGTGAAAAAAGGGTTTTTTAAATATGGAATTATTTAGTATTTTCTTTGTGTATTGCAGTTTACATTTGGAGATTAACGTATTTTTTCATGATATAAGGGATTATTCATTCTGAAATTATCATACCATGTGCTAACCATTCTAGTTTTGGTTAATATCTATAGATAGGTGTAATTTCATGGTTATCCCTTTTATGGTTATGTGGTCTTTAAATGTCTATTTTATTACTTTATGGAATGAAATGTTCTTCTTGAATACCCATCATTTGGAGAAAAGGAGGAGATTATGGTGGAAATTAGATAATTGATGTAATTATACTTTTAAAGTATGTATATTTCACTATATTTTCTATATAGATGATGAAAAAATTCCTAAAATCAAGGAGAGTAATTTCAAGAAAAATATGTTATCTCATTACCATTATTTCTGACGAACTGATGGTCTTTTCATTCATTATAGATTTATGGTTTTGAGGTCCTTTACATTTTATTGATCATTCACTATTATATGATCAATGATCTCACCATCCATAATGATTTATAATTTTCACCCATTTATAAATCTTCACTTACCACCAATGTTCACTTATTTGGAAACCTAGTATTTTTTATTTGATATGACTATCATACTTTATTTTATCTCTTATCAAGAGGATGTATTATAAACCATTTTTAGGATGTGGGATTTCAAAAAATCTATTTTAAAACATCCAACCACTATTTACCATGATTATCTTCAATTTTCATGGATGAAATTTATTAAAGTGTGGATGATTTAACATGGTGATATCTTAGAAAGAAAAATTGTTCTTAATAGTGTCTTCCACCCACAACACTAAGCAAAAATTACACAAGATATATATAGTTATAACCAAATAATTAAATTAGGCAGTATGAATTTTATTAAATAATTTATAAAATACATATATATATATATATAATTCCTTCTTAATATAAATTAATGATAAATTTTTTTAAATATTCTATTAATTTTTATTGAAGTAATTTTATTCTTTAGAAATATGTTTTCATTGAAAATTATTTTTATTAATTTTCATAAAAAATATTATAATTTATTTTTGGAACTCTATAAAATAAATTTTATAAAATTAATATCATTTTTTAAAACATCATGTAAATATTTACTTTGGGTGAAATTTTGGGATTTTTTAGAAAATATGGATTTTTCAGTGAATAGTGAAAATACTGATTATTGAAAAATTGTCATTTATTTTAAATAAAAAAATTAATTTAAATGTTAAATTATGTTTTGAATATGATTTCAAGTAACATAAGTATTGATTATTTATATTTAATCCAATTAATTATTTTTTAATCAACTGCATAATGTATTTTAATATAATGGTGTCTTTTGGTTTAGGAAGAGGGGTTTTCTGAAAACTATTTTAAAGCACATATATTTTATCCATTTTAATTAATGAAAAATACCCCTAATATAGAATGATATTAATTTAATATATATATATATATTATAAGTAATTATTATTTAATATTAATATAATTATTATTATTATTCATATAGTTAATATATAATCATCTTTTCTAAGAAAAATACACTTTTTAAAAACCCATTTTTTCATCGCATTTGTGAGTCTAACATTAAAATAATTTTTTCAAATTCTTATAATTTAATTTGGTAAAATAAATTCCATATTTTTAATGAATAAAATTAATATTATCTAATAAAATAATTTTATTTTTTACCAAAAATGAAGAGTGAAAATATTAAATATAAATTAACGTAGTTAAGGTGAAAACAGGTTTATCAAGGGTTTAAACTAAAAATGTAAGAGTAAAAATGACCTAAAAACATTTCTAAAAACAATTTTATTGAAATATTTAGACCTATTAATATATAATAATTTTTAATTCTCCTTTTTTAGTTGTATTGTGTGTTAAAAATACAGGTATACCTTTTTCATTTCAAAAATTACAAGGGTGCCACTCACCTAACTCATAAATTGCCACTCCCTCTACTCTCTTATTTACACCTACAAAAATTTATGTCTGGAAAATACCTACCTGAATAAATTATAAATATACATAGACTCATATGATAATCCTTTATTTCATTAATCCATACAATAAATAATTGAGGTGAGGTCATAAAGTGGTGGTCTCATAAGAGGTAAAATTATTAACTATGTGTTTTTATTTTATTTATTCTTACACCTTATTAAAATTTTATTATAATATTATTATATGCTACCAAAATTATATAATATTTACCTATATTTTATTATATTAATGTAATAAAATAGTCCTTTCTCCTCTTTCACCAAATGTGATAAGAAAACACCATTCACGTTTTTGGAGGACTACCACCTCATGTTCTGATGTCATTAATTTTCCATCGGCGCCTTTAACATTTTATTTTAATGATGGATATAAAGTATACCTATAATTTTTTATAATATTTATACTTACTATGTTTCTATATCACATATACATTTTTTACCTTCTATTCCATGGGGATATGAAAACTTTGCTAATGTGTACAACACATTACCCCGTCACGAGCAATATGACTTATTTTTCAATAATAAAAAACAAGGAATGTAATAAGGATATTATTAAAAAAATATATGTGATATTCTGGAAATAATAAATATATTAATTACATATTTATCATTATGAAAAGGTAATATATCATTTTCTTTCTTGCACTAAAAAATGATAACGTCATTCGTGTACGTGTGGACTACGACCTCCTCAAAGAAACATGATTATTTTTTCATCACCACATCAAAAGAATGATATATATAAGTATATTTAATGAATAAATATTTTATTTATGTTATTATTATCATTATAAAAATAAATAATAATACATACCATCTTTCCATATTGATCATTAAAAAATAGAAATGTTACTCATGCATGTGTATGTACTACCGTCTCTATAATCATCATGTAGTTCATTTTTTGTAACCATTATTCCTGAATGGTTATAAAATTATAATTGATGAATAAATATGATATATATTTTATTATTATTATTCTATATATATTAAAATAATGAAATATTTGACTATGGGGAACACACTAATTCCCTTTTGAAACAGTGAACCAAACATATTCAAAACACCCAACATGGACTTAACTGATTAAATATATAAATGTGTCATTAAACAAAATAAAATACATAATTTAACTATAAGGTATTAATCCCATAGAATTTTCTTAATAAATAAAATAAGTAATATATGTTTATTATATATAAGATAAAGAAAACCGAAAAAATTGGAATCGTTGTAAGGGTTTCTCTCATCTCGGTTTTATTTCTTGGACACATATTCCATATTCAAATCTTATTTATATTTTAGTGTATATACTACCTAGGAATTAATTTTATGATTATTTTCCTAAAAATTATTGGTATTTACAAATCTATATGATTTTTTCATTTTCATGGGGTTCTGATCCACATATTACAAAAGTCATATGGGACTTCATCTCAATTTTCCTTTATTGATGAGTATTTTAATGTTATGCACCATATTTATTTTATATGGTGTAAATTATTCCCCTTTTACATGTAATATCATTAATCTTTAATAAATCATTTTATTTTATGTTTTTATTTCAATTATTTCATCTATGGGGATTTGACATCAATGTTACCAAGTGGTAAAGAGTTTCTCAGCTCAATTTCCATTCATTGGATGATAACAATTTTTATTGACTCCATTATGATATGATTATATATGAATTTATAAATAAATTTTTTATTTTTTATTTCCATTTTTTATAGATTTATATTTTTTACTCTTAATCTATTTATTGATTAATTATCAATTCAATGATATGATCTTTGTAATGTTTTTTCATCTAAAATTATCTTTATTTGGTACATATATTGAGGTGATGAACCTAAAATAATTTGTGAGTTTTATATACATACCATTTTACAAGTTTTATCATGAATATCCTTATATTAATGAATTTTTTTATTTCATTTTATTTTATTCTTTCATGGGTTTTATTATTTAGGATTTAAAAAAGAGAAAAATTCATTATGTTATAATCCCCTTAATTTTTTGGATAGTTTATGTTGAAGGTTCTTTTATTGGAAATCATATGATGTTATATTATTAAACCACATATATTTCCTCTCTATTATTTATGAATGTGGGTAAAAAGATTTCTTTATATACATATCCTTATTGATTAAATAATCAACAATAAATTTGATGGTAAGAGATACTGATATTTCATTTTTTTTAGATTGGGTATCTTTCTCTTACACATACATTTTTCCTATAAAAATTACAAATTATTTTTTCTAAAAAATAAATGAATTTATCAAGATATTTTATAGGATATTCCACTTTTTTAAATGGCTTTAAAGTAAATTTAATTAATTTTTCTAAATAGGCCAGTTTTTATCACTTTTCCAAAATGTTTTGAAAAGAATTTTTTTTAAAATTTAAAACATGGAAGGATATTCTAACCATCCTAGCCATTATTTTAGTTCAAAAATACTTTATATATTTCCAAGGTTTTAAAAAAATTCACAATATTTTGTGATTTTTTTAATTTTAAAAACTTATTTTTCAAATGAGAAGGATATTTAACTCAAATTTTATTAATGGTATTTTAATGGTATTTTCATTAATCAATGTCAAAAATCATTTTTTTACTTATTCTATAATGGTGAATTTGAAATGATATCATTCTCTTACTTTATTTAGTTAGTTTAAAATTATTTAAAAGAGATTTATTGGGATACCATTTTTTTCCATGGGTTAATCTTGTTTTGAAGATATTATTATGGAATTGGTTTCACATCCATGTGTTAATTATGTCTCAATGAGATCGATAATTAATTTTTCTATTTTCAACTTGTTAATAATGTTTCTTAGAGATTTTTATGGAACCTATTTATTTTCCTTGAATAAATCTTGTTCTGAAAATAATAATGGTTGTTTCATTGATTTAATAATGAAATAAATGCTCTATATACTTCAATTATAGATGTTATGAGAGTTTCTGTAACTATTTGACTAGTATACACATCTCATATATTTATTTCATAATTTATTTTACCCATGTGGTTTGACTAATAGGTATTACATTAGTGTTTTTTAGTGTTCTAGTTCATATATCATATGACCCGAGTGTTCTTTATATATTTTTAACACCCATTTGGGTTGTATTTATATTATTCTTCAAGTGGATAACCACAAGTAACTCATATTTTTTTAAACCTGTAGCATTTACACCAGCCTTTTGTGACTGGGAGGTGGGCATGAGGTCTTGTGGTAGCCAAAACAAGTTTCAATTGGGAAATTGGTTCATGGTTTTTACAAGTACACATTAGTTATAAAAAATTCCATACATAGTATACAACTGTAAGAATTCAGATCATTTTGTTACGTATGAATCTATTTTTCTGGTGTTTTTGGGAAAAGGAGAAGTTTCTGGAAATTTTAGGAGTACATGACATTTACTTATAAGTACACATTGTGTACTTGGTTGCAGTAGGTAGCCATGTACTGGCCGTGTAACAGCAGAACACATGGTCGTGTGGGGTAACCTGGAGGTAGCCTAAAGCGGAGCTCGGTAAAGGCATGTACATGTCATGTACCATTAAAAGACCTGTTGTGTACTTTCTTTTTATTTCATTAAATAGACCAGGGTCATGTCTAATCAAAAGAATGCCCTTCTTCATTTTCCATCCCGTCCAAGAGTAACTATAGGCCGCGAATCTTTTGAGAACCCCTGACTCATCATCCATTCTCTGAATTGACCATCGTCAATTACATTGGAATCGCCACGATAAGATCTTTCTTTTTCTTGATCCTCATTCCCTGATTCCTCCTCTTTCACGAGATATTCTTAATTGCACATTTTTTTGTTTCTATAGATCTACAAAGTTCTAGGGAGATTCAAGGAATGAGGTTCAGGTATATTGTTCGAATAATTCCAATTTAGGTGGTTTGTGCCTTTCTGTAGTTAGTCTTTGAGTTATCTGTGAAAAAGTACCAAATACCCTTGTTCCTGGTATTGCGTGTTTATGGTTTTTAGACCTATTATAGCCTATTATGCCTTTTCTACTTGAGTAAAGGATTTATGATTGTAAAAAGGGTTTTTTCCATGTCCTAAATGTGCTTTCCCAAGCATTCTTGATTCTGACCGTTTGGTCTAGCTTATCCAATTGGGCTTTTTTCAATCATACTATTGTTAGGATTGAGATATTTTATCTGAAATGTTGTGAGATTCTATATACTATTCATCCAAGTAGTTCGTGAGGTTTACATTGGCTGCCTTATACCATTCATGCATGATTATTTACACAGGGCTATGGGAACATGGTGTAGTAGACCATAGAGAGAATGGACACTGAGGGATTCCCCAGAGTGTATGTTTACTTTATGTTGAGAGATCATAGAAAGGATTGATGTATGTTCTCCCTCCAAGTGTGTGTAGTTCCATGTTTCAAGACCTCCAGGGGAATTGGACGTTAAGTGTTTCCTAATGTGTCTGTAGTTTATAGATAAAAGACTTTAGGGGTAATTGACGATGAATTCTTCCATAGAGAGTCTTTTCTAAAGATGAACCAGAGGGGTTAGAATATGAGTACATCCTAGAGGGTTTCTTGTGTTTGTTTGGTTGAAATAGAGGTGTTAGGCTGTCAGTACTTCTCAGAGGGTTAGTTTTTATTGCTGGTTGATTAACTAATAAATGAAAATTGTTCTAATTGTAACTACAGGATTGTTTACTTCTGAGTACTTCCTTGTTTACTACATCATTTTTTCATATCTCCTTCCATATATATTCACTGACTGTTAGGCATGGATCATTGGGGGGATGCCTACTGGTATTAGTCTCACACCCTGTTTGGGTCATGCTTTTTGGGCCCAAATAGATAATATTTTTGCTGGTATAGATAAGGGAAAGGTCCCTCCTACTTTTGGTACTTGATTGTTGTGGAGCAGGGGGCATAGGATAAAGATGAGGCTTGTGATGCTATATGAGTTTATTTTTTTTCTTTTTTACTTTGGTTTAGTACTATATTCCAGCATTGTGACTTTTTTGGATGCTTTCCTAGAAATATGTATCATACATCATTTATATATGTGTTCCTGTTATATATTTATTTCAGTCTTCCACTATTTACCATTGTATGGTATTATTATTCCTTCCACTATTTATATCTTTTTATTTCCACTGTGTTACTCTCCCAATAAGGGAATAGTTTCTCCAATATCACACCCAATGCCCTCGCAGATAGTCAGCAGCCTCTGGCATTTGGGGAAATGTGCTTGAGGCCATGTGACCTACTGGGTACGGGGAGCCTCTGGGAAGCTTCCAAAACTGAGACATTACAAAGTTGTATCAGAGGCATTCCTTTTTTATTTACTTACTATTTTGGAGCCTATGGCCAATGATAGGATGGAAATAGGTACTTGGTAATAAGTTGTGCATGGGAGTAGCTAACCCGTGTATAGGGAAAAACTAATTTACCTCAATTATTGTTATTTTTCTTATTTTTAAATAATTACAATTGATCTAATTTCACCATTGGGTGATTCACTTGTTTTGTGCTATTATTGTTGATATTATTGATGTTCTATTTTTGTTGCAACCCGGTTAGATGAGGGTATGTCATCTCATGTATCAAATAGGCACTTGATAGAAATCACATGTCATGTATCCTTTCCATCCCATTTAGGGTGCATTATCGATTGAATGATGTTGTAATAGATGTAGTGCTAAATATGCATGATGTTGTGATGGATTCCTTGATATAATGTCTGATTTTTGATAGGGTATTGTTTTTATTCAGTTTTTCTTGAATGAACACCTATATTTGGTTCTTGAGGTGTTATGGACCCTCATAGATCATAATTTGTTGGATTATTTCCTTATTATTCCTTGTAAATAACATTTATAATATGTCAAGCTTTGATTTTCGGGGTGTATGGGCACTCACAGATATTAATTTGGCACTTTAATGTTAATGTCAGTGTTTTTTGGGTTCTAAAGTTGTTTCTGAGGCTTACTGTCTGGAAAAACTCAGAATACATGATGTGTAATGATAAATACTATCAAGTGTCTTTCTTTTCAGGAAGGAACTGTTGTTATTAAATACACGTTGGGTACTATATATATATGATGTGTAGCCTCTATCCATGTCAATGGTTGTGTGGGCCGAGACATGGGGATGGGAAATCTTTAGTGGGACACGCCGTGTACCAGATGTAAACTCTATGTAGTTTCTGACTATTTCACTTGCTGTGTGGGAAGATATATGTGGTTAGGATATCATTAGTGGGACACACCATGTACCGGATATACACATCGTGTTGTTTAGACTATGTGTTCACCCATGTAACTAACAAAATGCAAGGATAAAACTAAGGTTATACACACCGTGTCATGATTGAGCACACTGTGTAGTATAACCCTTGTATTCGGATGTGTAATGAACAACATGGGATGGTGGAATCCTTATAGTACATGTTGTGTCTGGAAAAAACATGTTGTGTAGAGTCAGCTGTGTGTCCACCCATGTAACTAACTACCTGGGTAATTGAAATCTAAGCGGTACACGCCGTGTCTGGCACAAACAAGCCGTATAGTTCTATCCTAGGAGAACCGTGTGGGTTAGTCATGTAGAAGATCTTGGGCGGGGGAAATGAATCAAGTACACGCCTAGTCTTAGGAAAACACACTGTGTGTCTGGGGTGTTACACGACCAGTTTTGGCAGAAGTACAAGCCCATGTGAAGGCTTAATGGAACATGTTGTGTAAGGGTTACACATGTCATGCATCCATGTTTTGAAAAAACATGAATTCTTTCCTTTTCCTATTCCCTTTATGCACTTATATGTTTTATTCATTGATAAATTATGATCCTAAGGTGTGCACTTGACCTTGAGGAGTCATGCCACCAAGACGTCCTCTGGTTTTATGTCAAATATAAGGCAGTGATTAGACACTAGACATGGATGATCAGGGACTACCAGTGGATCCTCCTGTTGTGCCAATCTTTTCACAAGTTGTTATCCCAGATATAGGTGTTGAAGAAAAGTTCTGGGAGGTCTTTATGAGGTTCACACAGGCCTTCTAGGGATCACAGTAGTCGGCCCTATTAATGGTAGAATTGATGTGGGTTCTCCCGCAGTAGCATCATTCCGCCTTCATAGGGGAAAGAGGGCCTCAGGCTGTAGAGTCATTATTAGAAGCCATGATTTCAATCTTCAAGCATCTGGAGACACCTTAATAAAGGAGGGTAAATATCACTACTTATATGCTTTGGGACTCTTCTAAGATATTTTTGGATTTAATCTTACATGCAGGATGCCAGTAGGTTATAGAGTGGGACAAGTTCTAGCGTACATTCTATGACTACTTCAAACTAGAGACTTTGAGGGCCGGTCGAGCCCAATAGTTCATGAGTCTGGTGAAGGTTACTCTCTCAGTCATGGAGTATTATTCTCTCCTCACCAAGAAGCAACCCTTGACTCCCATCCCATGTGGTGGTGAGTAATTTCAAGCGAGAAAGTTTGTGGATAGTCTCAAGAATGACATCCGATCTCAGGTGAATATATTATGGTTGACTTCTATCACTTCTATAGTCAACCATGAGTTGATCACAAAGCACAATCAAATGGATTTTGGAGTTGTGAGCCAGGGTGGATTGGCATTCAGAGTAGGTACCCCTAATGCTGAAAGCAGGAAGTGTCATAGGGAGACTACGTGTAGGGATCTGAGGAACCGAGATACTTATTCTAGTGTCCAAGAGGTGTGTTACTAGTGCGGGAAGAGTTAGAATACAAGGCCACATTGCCCGAGGGACCCAATGGAATTACTATCTTGTGGAAATATGGGTCATCATTAACATTTATATCAGTTTTTCTCCCCAAAAGATGGTGAAAGGGGTTCTTTTATGACTCCTCATTGAAGAGCTGCACCACCGGTTTATTATCAGTCTGGGAACTAGAGTTCTTCTATCCGTTCAGGCCATGTTGGATTTCATGGGCATGGTGGTCAGTCGTAAGGCTTTCAGTGTCAACTGGGTGGATCATCTCATCATGGTCAGGTAGGGTTAGAGGTTCGCGGTACATTCCTGACATTTGTAGCGGAGCAGACCCAACATAAGTAGGATCCCAAACCTTCCACATTTCAAGGTATAATTCTAGTTGCCTCAGTTTTAGCCTCTACACTTTTCGATACAGGGGAATCCCATTGATTTATATTTTTACTTTTGTGGAGAGACTTGGTCTCTGTATCTTTGCCTCTATTGATGCCTTAACGTTGGACACGCTATTGGGGACTATAATGGCTAGTGTACGTCAGTGCAAGGAGATCCCTCTTGAGGTTTTTGGGTGTCATTTCTTACAGGACCACTATGTCTTATAGATGATAGGTTATGATTTAATTCATGGAATGGACTGGTTAGTTCCCCTACAGGCTGTAGTCGATTTCTGTCACTTTAGGGTGAGTTTCAAATCACTAGAGGGAAGATCCTTTATTCATAAGTGCGAGTGGGATGTCCTAGAGAGCAGAGCATGACCCGAGCATCATTGGTTTAGAGTAATATCCGCCCAGAGTGCTATTTTATATCTGGATGACCATTGGACTTCATAGTTGGACTCTCCTCTAGTGGTCGATCGATTTAGGGATGTATTTTCAGAGAAATTTTTAGGTTTTCCTCTGGAGTGGGAGGTGGACTTTTCTATTAATCTTGTTCCAAGAGCGGCACCAGTGGTCATTCCTCCTAATAGGATGGATACACGAGAGTAACAAGAGCTCAAGAAGCAGTTGTAGGAGTTTTCAGGAAAGGGTTTCAACCAACCCAATACTTCTCCTTTGGTTTCGCCTATCCTACTTGCAATGAAGTCATACCGTACCCTCAGAATTTGTGTGGTTTATTGGAAGTTGATCCAATTGATGGTCAAGAACCGATTTCCCTTACCAAGGATTTATGTTCTATTTGATTAGCTTCGAGGATCACAGGGGTTCTAGAAGACTGAAGTGAGATCCGTTTATCATCAGTTGCACAATAGACCATCAGATATACCTCTTACAACCTTTCGGAGTAGGTATGGTCTATATGAGTATGTGGTTATTCCGTTCGGTATCACGAACGCACCCGCAGTTTTGATGGCTATAATGAATGGAGTGTTCCATCTGTACTTGGATTCATTCATGGTGGTCATCTTGGAATATAACCTAGTTTACTCTCACACTCAACACGACCATGCCACACATCTTGATATCGTTTTGAGTACACTGAGAGAGAATTAGTTTTATGTTATTCTCTCAAAATTCCACTTTTGGTTGGACTAGATTCACTTCTTGGGTTATGTTTTCTTAGAGAGAAGAGTATCTTTATACCCAGATAAAGTGAGAGTAGTAGTTTCCTAGGAGTATCCATAGAATTTCTTTGAGGTGTAGAGTTTTCTAGGGAAGTCTAGTTACTTCAAACGATTCATACATAACTTCTCATGTTTAGCAGTGCCACTGACGGGCCTCACTAAGAAGGGTGTGAAGTACTTGTGGTCATATTATTGCGAGTCATACTTTTAGAAGATGAAAGGTAGGTTGACTTCAGTATCGATACTATTACTTCCAGAGCTAGGAAAGAGATATACTATGTACTCTGATGCATCAGATATTGGGCAGGGAGCTATTCTTATACAAGGAGAATAAGTTTTTGTGTATGGGTATCGACAGTTGAGAACACATTAGAGGAACTACCTGATACACGATCTTGAGTTGGCTGTAGTTGTTCATGTTTTATGCTATTGGATACATTATCTTCTGGGAGATCATTTTTTGGTTTTCATAAACAACAAAAGTCTCAATTATATCTTCACTCAATGCGATCTAAATCTGAGGCATCGAATGTGGGTCGAGTACCTTATGTTCTTTGACATTGAACTTTCCTACACGCCTAGGAAAGGAAACTCAGTGGCAGATGTGTTAAGTGGAAGAACATAGATACAAGCAGTTCAGGAGGTCATAAATGAGTTGAAGCTTATGTCAATATTCTCTCAGACGAATTTTGAGGTGCACGATAGACAGTGGAAGACGTTTTTTTTTCTTTTTTGGTTGTTACCTCTACACAACATGATTGAGTGTGAATGAGGAAGCTATTAGATTCTGAAGTCCTATTCCAATGAGAGAGTGTATCAGGAGAGGAACCTATTCCTAGATGGACAGTAGTCAAGGATTAGATCTGGTGTTTTCATGGGTGTGTATGGGTGCCAGCAGACATACATGAGGAGATGATGTGGGAATTTCATTCCTCCGTTTGGGAATTTCATCTTGGTGTCAACAAGATGTATCGAGATATGCACTCTCAGTATTGGAGGCTAGGTATGAAGGGAGAGGTTGCTGGTTTTGTCCTAAGGTGTTCCACCTGTTATTAGGTGAAGGAGGAGCACCAGCAACCAGTAGGGATTTTTTAGTAGTTACCCATTCCCAAGTGGAAGTGGAACAATGTTGTGATGGACTTCATGACAGGTTTGCCGATGTTGCCTCATGGGAATGATGCAGTTTGGGTTGACATTAAAAAAATCATGAAGGTTGATCAATTCTTACCGATCAAGGTGACCATCAGTTTTGATGAGCTGGAAAGGTTGTACATCTGATAGATTGTACATATAAATGGGGTTACACACTCCATTATTTCAGAAAGATATGCCCGTCTTACTCCTCGGGTCTGGCAGGGATTACAGAGGGCTTCGAGTAAACTGGCACTTGTGAGTACAGCTTAGCATCCCCAGACTGATGTCCAGTCCGAATGTATGATTCAGGTGTTGGAGGAAATGCTTCGAGCTTGTATCATATACTTTTTAGGTTCTCGGGAGAAACACATACCTCTTGTGAATTTTCCCTACAATAAAAGTTTTTATGAAAATATTCAGATGGAACCTTATGAGGCTTTGTACGGTAGGCCATGTTGATCCACCTTATGTTGGCCAGAGGCAGGAGAGGTAGCTATACTGGGACCACATCTTGTCTTGGAGACCACAGAGAAGGTGGAGTTGATTTGGAAGAGGGTGGATACTACACAGTCATGACATAAGTCTTATGCTGATCGACGGAGATGACCTCTGGGGTTAGAGGTTGAAGATCCGGTTTTTCTATGTGTCACACTGAGGATGAAACACAAGAGGATTAGAAGACAGGGAAATCTATCACAGAGATACGTTGGGTCATTTGAGGTTTTGTAAAGGGTCATTCCATTTTCCTATCAGTTTCATTTACCTCAGAGGTATCGGGAAATGCATGAAGTCTTCAATGATTCTCAGCTACAGAGTTACTTCTCAGACATGTCTAATGTTTTTTAACCCGAGGAGGTTGATCTAGTGGTGGACGCATCATTCTAAGAGCATCTTGTCCACATTGTTGATCATGGTGTGAAGGTTCTCTATGGACAGTATATTATTTTGGTATGAGTGTTACTGCAGCACGGGTGAGTACAAGATGAGACTTGGGAGAGGGAGGCAGATGTACGATCGAAGTGGCCATATTTGTTCGAGGATTCTTCTTCTACGCTACCTTGCTAGTGAAATTTGTGGATGAATTTCTTTAAGGGGGAAGTTTTTAAGAACCCGAATCTTTTTTTCTGGTATGAATCTATTTTATGGTGTTTTCATGAAAAAAATGACGTTTAGGAAATTTTAGGATTATAGGTCGTGTACGTATATGTACATGTCATGTACTCTGTTGCCACAGGTAGCCGTGTGATGACCGTGTAACGGCCAAACACAAGGCCATGTGGGGTGACCTGGAGGCCTCCTAAAGCGGGGTTCTGTAAAAGAAAGTACAAGTTGTTTACTTTTAAAATACACATTGTGTACTTTCTTTTTATTTCATTATATGGATCGGGGTCACGTCTAATCAACAGAACTCCCTTCTTCTCCATCTGTATCATCCAAGAGTGACCGTAGGCCACAAATCTTCTCTTTTACCCTTACACCTCATCTGTTCTCTAAATCAACCGTCGTCGATTGTGTTGGAATTTCCATGGTAATCTCTTCCTTATTCTAGAGTCTTGTTCCCTAATTTATCCTCTTTCATGAGATATTCTCGGTTGAACATTTTTTTGGGTTTTTGTATATCTACAACATTATTGGGAGATTCAAGGATTGAGTTTCATGTGTATCATTTTTACAATTCCATGTTAGGTGATTAGTGCCTTTTCCATAGTTAATATTGGAGTCATGTGTGAAAAAGTTCCCAATACCCTTGTTCGAGGTATTGCAGGTTTATGATTTTTAGCTCTGTTATAGACTGCTATGCCTTTTGTGCTTGAGTAGAGGATTTATTATTGTAAATATGGGTTTCCCATTTTATGGATGTTTTTGTCCATGATTTCTTGATTATGACTATTTAGTCTACCATTTCCAATTAGGATGTTTTGTTTTCCATGCCTAGTATCGTTAGGATGAAGTGATTTTATCTGAGATGTTGTGAGATGTTGTATACTGTTCGTCCAAGTAGTTCTTGAGGTTTACCTTGGCTTCCATATAGCAGTTTTTGCATGATTGATTACACAGGGCTGTGGGAACCTGGTGTAGTATACCATAGGGAGAATATATGATGAGGGATTCTCCAGAGTGTCAGTTTACATTATGTTGTCAGAACATAGGGGGGATGGATGTATGTTCTCCCTCAAAGTGTCTGTATTTCCATGTTCTGAGGCCACTGGGGGAATTGGATGTTGAGGGTTTCCCTAGAGTGTTTGTAGTTTACCAATAAAAGAACACAGGGGGAATTGACTATGAGTGCTTCATCATAGAGTCTTTGTTAAAGCTGAACAAGAGGTGTAAGACTACATGTACATCCCATAGGGTTTCTTATCTTTATTTGAATGAACCAGATGGGTAAGGCTGTGAGTACTTCCTAGAGGGATACTTATGATTGTTGGTTGCTTAATTATTAAATGAAAATGGTTGTAATTGAAACTGTAGTATTGTTTACTTCTGAGTAATTATTTGTTTACTGATTTGTTTTTCTTATCACCTACCGTGTATATTCACCGACTATTAGGCATAGATATTTGAGTGGTTTCCTACTAGGATTAGTCTCGCACGATATTTGGGTCTGGATTTTGGGCCCAAATAGATTGTGTTGTTATATGAATTGATAATGGAAATCACCACTCAACTTTAGGTACTTGATTGTTGTGGAGTTGGGGAGCATGGGACCAAGCTGAGGTTTGTGATGTTGTTGTAGTTTATTTATTTCTCATTTACATTGGTTTAGTACTGTATTCCAGCATTGTTACTTTTTAGGTGATTTCCCAGACATATGTTTCTTTCATCATTTATATATGTGTTCCAGTAGTTTATTTCATTCAGTATTTCGTTGTTTACTATTGTATGGTATTATTGTTGCTTCAGTTATTGTTGTCTGTTTATTTCTGATGTGTTACTCTGCTAATGAGGGCATAGTTTCCCCACTATCACACCCAAGGCTCTCTCTTCTAGTCAGTAGCCTCTGGAGTTTGGGGATATGCATTTGAGTCCATGCGACCAACCGAGTACGGGGCACCTCTGGGTGGCTTCTGAAAGCGGGACGTTACACAAATGTAAGTTAATTATAGTACACACATGTTGTTATCTTTACTATGCCTAGTGTATTTTTAGGCTAGAAATTAATATAAAAGGGTTTTTTATCTCCACCATAGCTTATATATGATATGAATTCTCAATGGGACATCCCTATGGTATTTTTTGTAATTTTTATCATGTTTAGCTTGTTTCTTTCATACTTATTTAGATTTTAAAATATAATACCCATGTATTTATCATGTTATATGGAATTTTTATGTGAAATATTGAATTATAATATTTTTATATGTTATTTAAAAATGAGACAATACCTAAATAATTTACACATATAATGTGTATTCACCTATATAATAGAGTTCAGTATAAACATGTGGTATGGTAAGACATGTAGGAACCATGGTTATGTGATATTTTTGTGTTTTTATCATATCATCTAATATGATATAGATTTTTCATATAAGTTAGAATGGATAGTAATATTATACAACATGTTTGAATAAATGTTCCATTAATCATAAGGTATGATTTAATTTGAACATCATTAATTCACTAAATGTAGTGGGGTGTTAACAAGTTATCACTAACATGTCTTACAAATAATCAATCAGATAAAATAGATTAGAGAGTTCACATTGCCTATACTTACAGTAAATTAGTTCATTAACCTATAGTGTAATGGTTAATGAATTTTCACATGAGGAGTGATCATTAGTGGTTCATCAAGGGTCATTCACTATAATACGTTGATGTAGATTATGCAATATTTTCCAAGCCTTGGCTGAATCTATTAATCATGTAGCTCTCTTCACCAACTTCTGTTACACCATGAGGAACTTTAATGACATGGTGGTTGGAAGAATCCCACTAGTATAATGATTAATTCAGTATATCCCATAGATACCTCTAGAATAGTAATGTTATATAGATACATCTAATGTGCTCTTCATAAATTAAATATGATGAAGATAGAAGTAGAATGAAATTTTACTAAAAGGTGTATAATTTATTTATTATGCGGAATGCATGATTTCATTATCTGACTTTGTTTTTTTGGGATAAATGGTTTGTAAATGAATTTTCTATATTTTTTTCTTATAAACCATTCATGTTATTGAGGAATAAGGCAGAATGTTTAACATATGTCATTTTAAGCGTGGTGATTTTTAAGAATAAGATGTTACTTCTGCATGAATACTTATTTAATTATATGAATTTTTTGTAATATTTTATTTCATATTCTTACAAATATATAAAGATGATATATTTCATGGGAAGGGTTGTAATATCCTAATTGAGTTTAAACCTTACCATACTCTCACAGGTTAGGTTGGTAATGTCTTGATTCTATAATATGCATTCTCCTTTCTATGGGATGGGTATTATTCCTTGAATTCCTTATGCCAGATTAATTGGTATGGGTATTATGGTTACCTTAACTAGGTTATCTAAATTTCTAAGTGATGAGATAGAAGAAGGTGAATCATATATATAATTACCCATACATTACATACATGGTAATTACTTCAAATTTGAAGCATACTTATTACAACATATAACAAACCCATGATAGGACTGTATAGTTATAATGTCTTTAGAAATTGGGAAACATAAATGACTGGTAAAGAATCTATATTGTCTCCTATTCATTTCATCATATCTAGAGTCCCTTTTGGCATATCCTACTTAATACACTTCTTCTTGGCCTGGGGAAAAGAAAACATAAAAGAAAGGGTGAGCTCAAATGCTCATTAAGGGTAAACAAAGAAAATATCAATAATATCATATTCATAAGAACATAACATTTTGAAAATATTAACCTGCAAAAGAGATCATAATATCATAACATGGGATAAATCATAGTAGTGAAATGTAATCCCAATGATCATAACATATAACATGAAAATTTCTGGCATACACACATGGTCATAGAAGAACATTTCTTATTAGTCAAGACTCATTACCAAGACTATCTTTGTGGAAAAAGTCCATTTCTGAACCGAGTTCACTGCTCGTTTCAGTCTTGTATCACTGAACCGGATTAACTTATCGTTCCATCCATGTCTATCTCATGAGATATAAATATTAACCCAATTCATTAGAGGGAGATATAGGTATCACCCATCTCATAATGAAATCATTCTTATGTGTGCCACAAAATCATAAATCATACCATAACCCATGTAATAAAAATGGGATTCTTAAACATCATGCCATCATAACATAATCCATATAAGATAAAAAGACATCATAAATTTAATTCCATCATAACATAATATAATCAATGTAAAAATAGGGATAGAAACATAACCCTATATTATCTTAGAAGGAAAATAATTATGATAAAACACTTGAACTTCATTCTTGAGGAAAATATCTTTTCTAATTCAAAAATATTTTACCTTTATTAACATGTCATACAATTTTAAAATAAAAGAAGTTGATTAAAAATAAACTTGAAAACCTGTAAAGGAAGATTCATGGAAATAATGTTCTATGAAATCATAAAAATCCATTCTAAGTTAAAAAAATATTCTTCTCATACTTTGGCCGGAAAAGTCAAAAAGTACCTCGTACTAAAAATGGAAAAAGATTCCTTTAATATATTTTACTCGACAAAGGGTAAAATTGGATTTAAACAATTTTAGGATGATTGAAATAATATTACATATTGAGGAAACATGGATGTGGATGATAAATATTCCCCAGTAAATTCTGAAGTATAAACAATCTCAGATAAAAATGAGATTGCGAGATATTCCCTTACCTTTGGTCTGATTTGCTTCGTACGTATCCAAAAAACTTGTATAAGGATTTAAATAATGTCATTGAATTATTATAGAATCATATTCATTGTTATGATATCATATATGGTCATTTTATTATCTTAATATTAGTAATATTTCATTGCTAGTTGTTATTCGAGTGTTCATTGCTTTATGTTCTTATGCATGTTCTGTCAAATAAATTCTTATTCTTCTTTTTAGCTCATTTCTAGAATGATATTAGTGTAATATATATCATATTTATTCATTCAATTAATTTATATAATCATTATCCAAATAAGATCATGTAGAATGAGTCACATCACATCGTAGAGATGGTAGGCCGTACGTACGCACGAGCGATGATATCGTACCCATGATCGTGAATTTGTATTGAAGTGTATGTATACTATTTAAAAATCAATATCACTTAAAAATAATCATATATAGTTATTCTTTACACCATTATACCCATCCAAGTAAGGTGGTGGTGGAAAACAGATTACACGACGACGTGGAGAAGGTATTCCGTACGTACACACGCGCGGTGATTTCGTTTTCCAAATGATGGATAGAAGGTGAAATAGGGTTGTTTCATATTTATAATAACATATCAGCATATGAATGATACTGATGTTATTACTTCATAATGAAACAACTAAATAAGAGTAAGTAGAAGAAGAAATAAATTTGAAAGAATCGGTAACAGATATTACCTCTTCTTCGACACGCCTCTTTGAAACCTCCTCGTAGGGAACTACTGTTGGTCATCAAAGAAGACCAGGACCTCTAGAATATTACTAGGGGAGTTGAGAAGAGTAATGGGTTGGGGTTGGCCGAGCTTTAAAGCTCAAAGTTGTGTAAAGTGGAGAAAGAGAAGGTTCCCTTTTATAAGGGAGGAGAGGGGCACCTTTGGAAAGTGTGAAAATATGATTTTATTATAAACTTATCTTCAGTTTCAAAAGGTCCAAAAAATCATTAAAAGTGAGATAAGATGACTCATGGTTGAAATAAAATCATCCAATCGAAATTGGAAATGTTTTGGATAATATTTTAATCATTATAATCTTATTTATTTAAATCATTTATTAATGAGGTAAATACGGAATCATTATTGTGTCATAAAAAATTAAATTTATTTGATGTCTAAAAATTAAAAAAACACCATGTAGGAAATATTTTTAGATTTCCAATGAATATTTATAGTTGAAAATATAATTTATATAACCCATTATAAAAATTAATTACTAAAAGATTTTTGTTAATGTTAATTTTGTCTTTACATTAAATTAATTAATCCAAATTGTCATTATCACTACCAAGTGGCTCAATGGGGTCCCAAAATCGACCCCAGGATGCCCATGGTCGGCCACTACTCATTCAATAAGTTTAGGATGCTTGTTAAGGTAATTTTGATTTATTATAATATTCTTTTAACCTTGAATTACCCTATTTACCTTTAACCGCAGTAAATAAAAGTCAAAAGTTACTATTCACCAAAAAATATTTTCATCTTATTGAACCACAATTTACTTCCTGATAAAAACTATGTATGTAGGATTTTTTAAATTCAATTCACAGAAGTGGTGAAATTTCATTTAAATGAGAGAGTTAGTTTTTTAACTACCACTAAGTGTTTTCACTATTCACCAAAAATTGAAGTTTTTTAGAAAATGTTAAAAAATTCAGCCTAAGCTATATTTGATATTATGAATTCAAAAATGATTTCTATTTTTCCCAATTCAAAACGTAGAAGTGGAATTAATTAATTTTAAAATTAATTCCCGTTATCAAAACAAATAGCGTGTTTTTAAGAAAAAATAAATATCAAAAGACCGACACTTGTTTATGTCCAAGTTCAAAGTCAAATTAATTCCAATGACCAACATTGGATTAAATGGTAAAAATATATTCTAATTACACTTTAAAACCAATTAAAAAAATAATCTAACTATATAAATTATTGCGATGAAACAAGTTGTTTTTAATTAAAATATAGTGTGTTTTTACTATTCATTAAAATATAAAAGTTATTAGAATAATATGAGAAATTTATCCAAATTAAATTTTTGTATCCTGATTCCAAGGAAGAATTTTATTTTGTCAAATTGAACTTATAAACATGTTAAAATCTAGATTTAAACTGGGTGTGCCATCAAAAGGCGGCAAAACTGCATTTTTTTAAATGCTTTTGTTACCCGAAAAATTTATTTAGTTCACATACCATGTTCTAGAAAATATGTAAGATGAATAATAATGTTATAAAATTCAAAATTTAGTTAATACTATTCATAATGGCTAGTCCATCATAATATTATAACAATATACTGTTGTTTAGTGAAACCCGGTATTGCGTACTACACACATTATCGAGGAAGGTCGTGATTGCGTGTAACGCATGCCAAGATAGTGATGTGTGTAGTGAAAGATTCCTTTGATGTTGTGTATAACATAAGACATAAAAAATATACTTCTCATAAAATATCAGGGTGTTACATTCTACCCCCCTTAAAATAAATTTTTCCCATGAAATTCGTCACTTCATAACAAACAAATGAGGATACCTCTCCCTCATCATATCCTCAAGCTCCCTTGTAGCTTCTTCTAATTGGTGGTTCCTCTATAAAACCTTCACCAAGAGAGTCATCTTGTTCTGTAGAACTTTTTCACTATGATCCAGAATCCCCATCGGCTATTCTTCATAAGAAAGATCTTGCTCCAGCAGTACAACCTCTAAGATTCGTACATGTGAAGGATCAGGTATGTACTTTCTGAGAAGAGATACATGGAACACATCGTGAAATTGAGAGAGATTCAGTGGAAGCACCAATCGGTAAGCTACCTACCCAACACGATCCAGTATTTTGAAATGACCGATATACCTAGGGATCAACTTTCCCTTCTTTCCAAATATCATTACTCTATTCCAAGGAGATATTCGTAAGAACACATTATCACCCCCTTCAAACTCTAGGTCTTTTCATCGGTTGTCAGCATAACTTTTTTGTCGACTCTTAGCTTCTCTTATGTGTTGTTGAATAGATCTGACCTTTCTTGCCATCTCATCTACAAGATCAAGTCCTAATATCTTTCTTTCCCCAACTTCATCCCAGCAAGTTGGAGTCCTTAATTTCTTTCCATAGAGAGCTTCATAAGGATCCATTAGAATACTGGAGTGATATCTATTTTTATAAGAAAATACCACCAATGTTAGGTGTTGATCCCAACCAACTTTGAAATCCATAGATCAAGCTCTTAACATATGTTCTAGAGTTTGAATTATTCTCTCAGACTGACCGTCTATCTGATGATGATAAGTAGTGCTGAAACTTAACTCTGTATCTAAAGAATGTTGAAGACTTCTCCAGAACTTCGAGGTAAACCTCAGATCCTGATCAGATATAATGGAAATTGGTACTCCATGAAATCTTACCACTTCCTTGAAATATATCATGGAAATCTGATCCAGATAGAAATCTTCTCTAATAGCAATGAAGTGTGTTGACTTCGTAAGACGATCAATTGTTACCCAGATAGCATTATTGCCTTTGGATGTTTTAGGATGTCTAGTGACAAAGTCCATAGTGGTGTTTTCCCATTTCCATGTTAGTATGGGTAATGGTTGTAACATCCCCTTAGACTTTTGTCTCTCAACTTTAACTTGATGACAAACCATGCACCGAGAGACATATTCAGCAACATCTCTTTTCATGCCATCCCAGCAGAAGCAGTCTTTCATGTACTTATACATCTTCGTTCTTCCAGGATTAATAGAGAATGAAGAACGATGAGCCTCATCCTGTAGCTCCTTCATTAATTCTGGGATGGGAGGAACACAAACCTGATTCCTGAACCTTATTATCCCATCACAATCAAGGTTGAATTCAGGAACATTTCTCAGCTTCTTTTGTAACTTTACATCTTCTTTTTGTGCCTCTTTAATCTTCACATGTATAGATGGTTGAACATTCAATTGAGAAAGATAATATTTTTCCCCTTACATTATAATTCCAAGATCCATCCTTTGTAAATCCATAAATATAGGATCTTTTTTATCCTCATCATGGATAAGCTAGCATGGTCTTGTCGACTTAATGCGTCTGCCACCTTGTTTGCTTTCCCATGGTGGTAATGAATTGAGCAGTTGTAATCCTTAATCATCTCCAACCATCTTCTTTGTCACATATTAAGCTCCTTTTGTGTGAAAATATACTTTAATCATTTATGATCAGTATAAATATCACACCTTTAACCATAAATATAATTCCTCCAAATCTTTAATGCAACGATTACCGCAGCTTACTCCAAATAATGAGTTGGGTAATTTTGCTCATGGATTTTCAACTGTCATGAGGCATAATCCATCACCATATCATTTTACATGATAACATGCCCCAATACCTTCTTGGATGCATCACTATAGATCACAAAGCTTTCTCCACTACAAGGCAGTGTGAGCACGAGTGCACTGGATAACCTTCTTTTCAACTTCTGGAAATTCTCTTCACACAACTCCTTCCACACGAACATAACTCATTTTTGAGTCAACCTGGTTAGTGGATTAGATAATCTTGAAAAATATTTCACAAAACGTCGATAATATCCAGCCAAAGCAAGAAAACTTTGGTTCTCAGTTACTGTTGTTGGTCTCACCATCTTTCGATAACCTCTGTTTTTTGCTGGATCCACAGACATACCCTCTTTTGAGATTATGTGACCCAAAAATGAAACTTTTTGAATCCAAAATTCACACTTAGTAAATTTCTCATAAAGATTCTCCTTTCTTAGGGTCTTTAATAAAATTCTCAAGTGATATTTATGTTCTTCCTTGCTCTTTGAGTAGACAAGAATATCATCTATAAAGACTACCACAAACTGATTAAGATGGTCTCTAAAGACTGTATTCATTAGATCCATGAAGAATGTTGGGGAATTCGTAAGACCAAATGAAATCACTATAAATTCATAGTGTCCATACCTTGTATGAAAAGTCTTCTTTGGTATAACCTTTTTTTTACCCTTAATTGATGATACCCTAAATGAAGTTCAATCTTGGAAAAGTATTGAGCTCTGCGTAGTTGGTCAATTAAGTCATCAATGCATGGGAGAAGATATTTGTTCTTGATATTGATCTTGTTATGTTCTCGATAATCAATGCAGAGTCTCATTGATACATCTTTCTTCTTAACAAAAATAACAGGTGCTCCCCTAGTTGATGAACTAGGGCATATGAATCCCTTATCAAGATTCTCTTGGATCTGCTTCTTCAATTCCTGTAACTCAACTGGGGCCATTATATAAGGTGTCTTTGAAATGGTAATAGCACCCGGTATGTGTTCTATTAAAAAATCAACTTCACGATTTGGTGGAAGACATGGAAATTCCTCCGGAAAGACATCATCAAACTCTCGTACAATGGGCATATTCTTAATCATGAGTTTCTATCCAACCTTTTGAAATAAATAACCTTAATTTATTGGAATCAAGACCCATAATATGGAAGAAATTTCCACTGGAATCATATATTCATCCTTTCATTGATAGATGATAGTAGATTGATCGGGAATATTAAATGTGATATCCCTTATTTGGAAATTGATATGAGCTCCATATAAAGAAAGCCAATTCATGACAAGAATCACATCAAATTCCACTATAGGAAGGATCACAAGACTTACAGGAAGTACTTTCCCACAAACTTCAATTGGAGAAGAATTATAAAATTTTGATGCAACCATTATGACATTAGGAGTTGTCACAGCTAACTCAACATCTAATTGTAGAGGTAGTACGACGATACCCTTAGAAAATTCTTGAGAAATAAAAGACTGGGTGGATCCATAATCAAATAAAACATTTTATACTTTAGAGTGGATGGTAAGAGTACCTTTCACCACTTCGTTATCATACTCCACGTCGCCAATAGAACATACATGTGACTTTCCTTTGTCTTTGGCCTTAATAGTTTTTTGACGTCGATCATCATCAATAACCATTGGATTAGGGCATTGATTGGCATAATGCCCCATTTCCTTGCACTTGAAACATTGAATTGTAGGCGGTTCATTCGGTGTATCCCTTTCTTTGTTTGCATCATTAGACATATTCTTCCCATTATTTCGACATTCAACTACCCGATGACCTTCTTTTCCACACTTAAAACATTTACCTGTCCCTTGAAGATAATTCCCTCCTGGTTTCTTTTCACACTTTGAGCATAAGGGAAAACTCATCTTCTTTTCATTGTGGTCTTTAGATTTCCCATTGAATTCCATTTTCCTATTCTTATCAAACCCATATGACTAATGTCTTACTCTAATATCCATCTCAACCTTGAGAGCACATCGAACAATTTCCTCATAACTATTGAAGTCCCTTATGGCTAACGCCCTTCGAGGACTTGGTTTTAAACCACTGAAGAATCGATTGATCTTACTCTCAGGTTGGATAATAATTCCATAAGAGTACCTGCAAGTCTTGTAAAAAAATTTCATAGGTACCAACCGATTCATCATCCTTTTGCTTTAGTTCAAGAAACTCCTTCTCCAAATTTGTTCGAAGAATACGAGGGAAGTACTTATTGAAAAATAAGTTCTTGAACTCATCCCATCCCATGGACTCAATTTCATCCCTTTTCCTCGTATTCTTAATAAGATTCCACCATTGATCAGCTTCACCATCCAAAATATATACTGCAAAGATGACTTTATCATGTTTAGAACATTGCAGGAATGAAAAATATCTTTTCAATGGTACTAATCCATTGTTCAACAACTAATGGATCACAAGACCCGCTGAATGAAGGTGGAAACTACCTTATGAAGGATTCAATAGAATGTTGGTTCTTCCTTTGCTCGTTTGGAAGTCCTTTGTGATTCATATCTTGAGAAAGTTGTGTGAGCATGGATATAAGATTTTGTATTCCATCTCCCACAACTTTTGGTTTCTTAGGGGGACAATCATTGCATTGCCCATCGCATTCAGCATTAACATGGTTCCTTCGAGTTCCAGCCATTGACTAAATTCAAGAAGTATAGTGTGTGAAACACTAATCATAATAGGAAAACCACATAATCAAGAATAAAATTTCACACTTTAGGTATTACCATAGGTTTTTCATGACCATTTCTAAAACACTAATATTGTGTTCTATGTTTAGACATATCCTTATAGTTCTTACTAAGGATTTCACATCCTAGTTTCCAAAGGTTGACTATAACCTCTCTCTGATACCAACTATAACACCCATACTTTACATACATGGTTATTACTTTAGAATTGAAGCATACTTATTACAACATATAACAAAACCATGATAGGACCATATAGGTATAGTGTCTTCAGAAACTGGGAAACATAAATGACTGGTAAAGAATATACACTGTCTCCCATTTATTTCATCATATCTAGAGTCCCATTTGGCATATCCTACTTAACACCCTTCTTCTTGACCTGGGGAAAAGAAAACATAAAAAAAGGGTGATCTCAAATGCTTAGTAAGGGTAAACAAAGGAAATATCAATCATATCATATTCATAAGAACATAACATTTTGAAAATATTAACCTCCAAAAGAGATCATAATATCATAACATGGGGTAAATCATAGTAGCGAAATGTAATCCCAATGATCATAACATATAACATTAAACTTTGTGTCATTCACACATAATCATAGAATATCATTTCTTATTAGTCAAGACTCATTTCCAACACTATCTTAGTGGACAAAGTCTATTTCTGAACCGAGTTCAGTCCTCATTTCAGTCCTGTATCACTGAACCAGATTAACTTGATGTTCCATCCATGTCTATCTCATGAGATATAAATCTTTACCCAATATATTGGAGGGAGATATAGGTCCCACCCATCTCATAATGAAACCATTCTTATGTGTTCCACAAAATCATAAATCATAGCATAACCCATGTAATAAAAATGGTATTCTTAAACATCATTCCATCATAACATAATCCATATAAGATAAAAGGACATCATAAAATTTATTCCATCATAACATAATCAAATAAATGTAAAAATAGGGATAGAAATATAACCATATATTATCTTAGATGGAAAATAATTTTGATAGAACACTTGAACTCTATTCTTGAGGAAAATAACCTTTCTACTTCAAAAACATTTTACCTCTCTTAACATGTCATACAATTTTAATCTAAAAGAAGTTGATTAAAAATAAACATGAAAAATTGTAAAGTAATCTTCATTTAAATAATGTTCTATGAAATCATAAAAATCCATTCATGTCGTATAAGTTAAAAACAGATTCTTCTCATACTTTGGTCGGAAAAATCAAAAATTACCTCGTACTAAAAACGAAAAAATATTATTTTCATATCTTTTACTCCAAAAAAGGTAAAATTGTATTTAAAAAATTTTAGTAGGATAGAAATAATATTAATTTTTCAGGAAACATGGGTGTGGATGATAAATATTACCCAGTAAATTCTGATGTATAAACAATCTCGGATAAAAATGAGATTGTGAGATTTTCCCTTACCTTAAGTCTGATATGCTTCGTACGTAACTGAAGCTCCTATATAATGATTTAAATAATTCCATTGAGATATTATAGAATCATATTCCTTGTTATTATATCATATATGGTCATGTTATTATCTTCTTATTAGTAATATTTCATTGTTACTTGTTATTCGGGTGTTCATTGCTTTATGTTCTTATGCATGTTTTGTCAAATAAATTATTATTATTATTTTTAGGTTATAGATACCTCATTTCCATAATGGTATTATTGTAATATATATCATATTTATTCATTCAATTCATTTATATAATCATTATTCAAAGAAGATCATGTAGAACGAGTTGCATCACATCGTGGAGACGGTAGGCCGTACGTACGCACGAGCGATGATATCATTTCCATGATCGTGGAATTGTATTCAAGTTTATGTATACTATTTAAGAATCAATATAACTTTAAAATAATCATATATAGTTATTATTTACTCCATTATACCCATCCAAGTAAGGTGGTGGTGGAAAACAGATTACACCACGGCGTAGAGACGGTATTCTATACGTACGCATGCGCGGTGATGTCATTTTCCAAAGGATGGATAGAAGGTGAAATAGAGTTGTTTCATATTTATAATAACATATCATAATATGAGTGATAATGATGTTATTACTTCACAATAAAACAAGTAAATAAGAGGAAGTAAAAGGGGAAATAAATTTGAGATAATCGGTAATGGATATTACCTCTTCTTCGACACGCCTCTTTGAAACCTCCTCTTAGGCCACTAATGTTGGTCTTTGAAGAAGGAAAGGACCTGTAGAATATTACTAGGGGAGTTGAGAAGAGTAATGGGTAGAGGTTTTCCGAGCTTGAAGGCTCATTGTTGTGTAAAGAGGAGAGGGAGAAAGTGCCCTTTTATAAAGGAGGAGAGGGGTACCTTTGGAAAGTGTGAAAATATTATTTTATTATAAACATATCTTCGGTTTAAAAAGGTAAAAGAATCATTAAAGATGAAGATAATATTACTCATGGTCTAAATAAAATCATCCAATCATAATTTTACATGTTTTGGATAATATTTTAATCATTATAATCTTATTTATTTAAATCATTTATTAATGAGGTAAATACTGCATCATTATTGTGTCATAAATAATTTAATTTATTTGATGTCTAAATTTTTTAAAAAAAACACCACCATGTAGGAAATCTTTTTATCTTTCCAATTAATATTTATAGTTTAAAAGATAATTTATATAACCCCTTATAAAAATTAATTACTGAAATATTTTTGTTAATGTTAATTTTGTCTTTACATTAAATTAATTAATCCAAATTGTCATTATCACTACCAAGTAGATCAATGGGGTCCCAAAATCGACCCAAAGACGCCCATGTTTGGCCACTACTCATACAATAAGGTTAGGACAAGTGTTAAGGTAATTATGAATTATTATAATATTTTTCCCCTTGAATTACCCTATTTACCTTTAATTGTAGTAAATAAAAGTCAAAAGTTACTATTCACCAAAAATTATTTTCATCTTATTGAACAAAATTTTACTTCTTGATAAAAACCATGTATGTCGGATTTTGGAAATTCAATTCACCAAAGTGGTAAAAGTTAATTTAAATGAAAGAGTCAGTTTTTTAACTACCACAAAGTGGTTTCACTATTCATCAAAAATTGAAGTTTTTCATAAAAATACCAAAAATTCAGCCTAAACTATATTTGATATTCCGAATTCAAAAATGATGTCAATTTTTCCAAATTCAAATCATAGAAGTGGAATTAATTAATTTTGAAATTTACTCCCGTTATCAAAACAAATAGCGTGTTTTTAAGAAACAATAACTATCAAAAGATCGACACTTCTTTATATCCAAATTCAAAGTGAAATTAATTCCAATGACCCACATTGGATTAAATGGTAAAAATATATTCTAATTACACTATAAATCCAATTAAAAAGATAATCTAACCATATAAATTATTGCGATGAAAAAAGTTATTTTTAATTAAAATATTGCATGTTTTTACTATTCATTAAAATATGAAAGTTATCAGAATAATATGAAACTTTTATCCAAGTTAAATTTTTATATATTTATTCCAAGGAAGAATTTTATTTTTTAAAATTTAACTTATAAACATGTCAAAAAGTAGATTTAAAGTGGGTACGCCATCAAAAGGCGGCAAAACTGCATTTTTTTGGAAAATACTTATTTTACTTGAAAAATTTATTTAGTTCTAATACAATGTTCTAGAAAATATGTAAGATGAATAATAATGTTATAAAATTCAACATGTAGTTAATACTTTTCATAACAGCTAGTCCATAATAATATTATAACAATATATCATTGTTCAGTGAAACCCGGTATTGCGTACTACACACGCTGTCAAGGAAGGTCGTGATTGCATGTAACGCTAGACAACTAGTATTGTGTGCAGTGAAAGATTCCTTTGATGTTTCATATAACATAAGACAAAAAATATATACTTCTCATAAAATATCAGGGTGTTACAATGTATGGACCCTCTTATTATATGGAGATACTTATTATAGTAATTTTTCACCTACCAACTATTTGAATTATAATTTTTTCTATTTTAGGATTAATGACATATAAATGAGTGGACACATAAATACATACACATGTTCATTCATTACATAGTTTATACATCTTCAATAATTCCCTATTGATTATTTATTCTGACACCCAACATCAAAACCTTTGTAGACATACATTTTCACTTGTTTGGTAACATCTTGTTACTATTTTCATGTATTTCTAAACCCCACTTTTGGTCATTATGTTGTTGGGTTTTGTTTTGTTTTTCCTTTGGATAAATATGAAAACAATTTAGGTTTATGTGATAGTTCATGGTTGGTGTATGGTTTTCCTAAATTGTGTGCCCTGTTAGTGGAAACTATGCAAACCCAAGAAGTGTGGTTTTGAAAAGTTAGAGTATGGTATAAGAAACTATGCACCACTACGGATAAACTATGCACCTAGAAAAATAAGGGTTCATGGCTATGGCGCATGGTTTGTCTAACCTTACATCCCTGCTCAAAAAACCATGCATACATTATTTTTTAATAAGTATTTTAATTTTAAATTTTTTGAATCTCTTATTTTAGGTCCCTGATGGGGCTGTACAACTCCCATTAATTTTTTCCTCTATTAGAGCTCCCATGATCTTTTTTTGGCCCCTTAACACCCACCTGGAAACAGATCAAATCTTGGTTAATGGAATTCAATCTTCATCTGATATATTTTATCTTCACATTAACATTATCCCATTCTCTCTATTTCATATTCCATATGGTTTTTTAGATCACCATGTTTTATAGAGGATTTATTCCCCATTATTGTGGGTCTTGTTTCTGGATTGGATTCCACGATCTGTGTAGCTTATTTTCTTCATTAGAGTTTCCCGCTTAAGGATTAATGTTTTCAGATCACATTATCCTAAGGAAGGTGGTTCCATTTATTATGTCCAATTGTATTAACCATAAATTAATTTAATTAATTGAATTGTTTATTAAAATTAAATTACTTGATTAAAATATTTAAATTGTTTTGATAAAAACACAATTCAATTGAATTTGTGGATTTTTTTGAATTGGTATAAATTTGGGAAAAACTCCAAATTCCATTGAATTGGGGTGTGTTTTTGGAAATTATTGGAAATTAGTGAAATTTTAATTACTAAATTTAAATTTTGAAATTGGTTTGATGGAAAATTAAAGAATATAAATTTTTGGAATTAAATTCAGAAAATTGATTTGATGGAATTAATTTCAAAATGGTATTTGATATGAATGGCTTCAAATAGTCTTAATAGAAAACATTGGGTTTTAACTTGGAAAAATGAATGTTTTTACTAATAACTTTTTTTGGTTTTTAAATATAAAATTATAATTTTTTAATTTTAGAATGGGATGAATTTTATTTTAAGAACTCTTGAAATAAATTTTCCATCATGGTTTTATACTAGTGAATATTAAATCCTTTGTAGTTTGTGATTTATTGGGAATATCACTCTTTTGATGCTTTGCAACATTCTAAAACATAAATTCATATCATCAAATCACTGATGGGATGGTGATTAATTCCACTTGGCCAATGTCAAAGGGGCATGTGTATACACATATTTCAATGGTTCACCTTTGAGTGTATAGGAATCTCATAGCCTGTAACTATCATACCTTTTAGTGTATGTCAATGTGACTCACTTGTTTGTATTTTAAATATAGTCCATTGTTTTTTTTAAATTTTCTATACATATGTTGTGAATTTATATAAACTATTTTATATAAAATGTTCATTAGTAAATTTTTTAAAATTATTTCCATCATTTGAAAAATAAAGTATGATTTTTTTAAATTGTTCTTTTGAGCTTCCAAACCTATTTTATTTAAAATTGACATCATTCAATTGGTTAATTAAATGTTGAAATCTTATTATGGAATCCTTAGTGAACCCCTACTAGGCTTTTATCTCACACCCTACATGTTACTTTGGGTTTTTTATATTATCTCCTTCCAAGTTTGAGCAAGGGTAAGGTTCCACTTGGAGGTTGTAGTAGGTGGTGATCCCTAGACTTGTTGAGTTGCGTCAATTGGGACATGATTTGTTTCCTATTTATGGTACTTTATAGATGTACTTTAGAAATTTTGTGTCTATTTTAATTTTTTTATGCATTTCCCATTAGAGTTTTATTTGTATTATTTCTGACTTTTCCTTCTTCTTTTGTTTTGTTGGTGGAAAAAATCATTTTTGTGTTTATATTATATGATTCTATGTGCTTGTTGCCAACCCGTGGGGATTAAAATTGCATTTAGGTCCATGTCATCACTGTCACTGTTAATAGATTACTAGGGTACCCAATCTATTTTGTGAAAAATTGGTATCTGAGGTAAATGTTGTGTAGCTTTCCATGATGTTAGTATGTAGACGAGTAATCTTGTTGGGACTTAATAGTTAGTTGTGATTTAGTGTCTTCGAAACTCTAACTAAAATTAGACTTATGCCACTAGGGGTGGTTAGGGAATGATTTCTTGATGATTAGTTATACTCTTTTCCATACTTTTTTATTTGGATATGTTGAAATCCAAATCATTTTTTCTATCTGTTGGGACTAATTTTCCATTGTTTCTATACTTGAGTGTTAATATGATGTCTTCAATGTTGTCTAATGATATAATTAACAACATTCATCAAATAATATATCTAAATCAGATCCAACAGAAATATATTTTTGAACCAATGTAAGAAAATCCTCTATATGACCCAAGTCTGGATGAGCTGACTGTGCATAATTTCTAATCTCTTGGATGGGCACCCCAAAAGTTCCCATTAATGATCTGGTTGTGGAATTTTATAGGGTTGTTTTGTGGAATAATTCCTAATATTTTATTCTTCAGAATACACCAATGTTAAATGTCTCTAATTATCCTCAACTATCTAAATAACTTTGAGCAAGATTTAATATTTTATGAGTTCTCGGAGACACCTAATGAGATCAAGGTGAAGTGTTCCACCTTCATGCTGGAAGGACTGAGTAATAGATAGTGGGAAATGATGGTGAAGGAAAATAATAATGATATCATAGAGTGTAAATTATTCAAGGTTCTTTTGATATATTAGTTCTATCAAGCTTTAATGTAGTTGTCTATAGATATTGGGTTTTCCAAACATCAGAAGCCTGAAAAAAACTGTGACAGAATATGTCAACAGTTTTTCTATGCTTGTGTGGAATTGACCTAATATTGTGTCAAATGAGAAGATAATTAATAGATAGTTATAGCTGGGACTCTAATCGGATATTCATTATTGAATTTATTGTTGAAGCTTACTACTTAGAGTGATGTGTTGGATAGAGTGTTGATAGTTGATATGGACCATGCTAGGAAGTTAGGGTTGATTAGAGTTTTTTTCTCCTATTGGCGGCATGATTTCCATCAAGGTGAAGAGGAATCATGATGATTCTCATAGTGGTTCTCAATATAAGGGTCATTATGGACCTCCTTTAGTGTCTATAAGATGTCCTTTGATATTCTACTAGTGTGGAAATCAAGTGCATTCAAAGTGGGTTTTCACTGAGGGACCCAATATTTGTGGCTCATATGGACGATCAAGTCACCTATAAAAGTTTTTTCAAATCTATGCCACTTTTCACAGTAGAACGGGATTATCATCCCCTCCTAAAACTTCATTTCACTCAGATCCTTTACATGAAATGGGGTTTCATCCACAAGCATCTGGAACAAAGCATCTACACATAGTGGAATTGTCTCCAATGGAAGTGAATACATGTCTTGTGACTATGAGAGGTTTAATCACCATAGATTCATCACTAGTGATTGGTTTATTTGATATCATTTCATCTCATTCATTAATTTAAACATATATTTTTTGTATGATTAATCTTTTTATAAATCTTTTAGATAATGTGATGGATGTTACTACACCTCTTAGAATGAAGAGAGAGAAGGGTCACCATAATCCCACTTGTTTTTTCCCTCTCTCATATATAGAGCTAGTTTAAAATTTTCTAGTTCTTCATATGAAACTGTGTGACCTTGTATTTGGGATGTATTGGATCATTTCCAATAAACCCTAGATTTAATTTTTTCTTCGACAGGTCTCCTTTACTACACCTAATGGGGTTTGTAGTATCTTTCAGGGAGAATGTGACCCGAGGTCAAGTAGTGCCATATCGTCTTATCAAGAGTTAGGAAAAGTATTATTCATGTATTATTTTGATATGAATGGATAATATTTGAGTCGTGATCACCCTCTAATCATATTTTATTTTCCCAATGTTTTTCCTTCCAACTTCTCTAGGTTTCCACCGATAACAGAGGTAATGTTTTCTATTGATTTAGTGTTTGGTACCTAGCTGATAAATATTCCTTCCGGCTTCATGGAACTAGTTGAAATGAAATAGTTGATGTATTATTTTTATAATCATACAAAGAAAGGATTTATATTCCCTAGTGTGTCACCTTGGGTAGAACTAATTCTTTTTTCATAGAAAAATGATGGTTCAATTCGCTTTTGTGTTGATTAGAGAAAACTCAATCGAGTTTTGTTAATGAAAAAAAATTTGATTCCATGGATTTCAGTTTTGATTGACTAATTAAAAGGGGAGAAGTGTTTCTCAAAGATTAATCTTCAATTTAGGTGCCATCAGTTGAGGATAAAAAAATATTACCATAAAAACCCACCTTTCAAAGTACATATGATAATTAAGAGTACCTTTTTCGGATCACACCCTACTTGTGCATTTGGGGGTTTTTAGATTATCTCCTTACAAGTTTAAATAAGGGTTAGGAGACACATAATGGTGATATTATCTCTTGATCCTTGTATTGGATGAGTTTTGTTGATTAGAAAATGGGTTTTTTCTAGTTTTCAGGTACTTTTTAGTTTTACTTTGTGTTGTTTACATCTGTTTGACTTTGGTACCCTTCTCCTAGTGGAGTATTATTTTTTTCATATTGAATCATCTTTTTTCTTCATATTGTTTGTGTAAAAAATAATTTCCACTTACATATTTTACAATTCCATGTTCATGTCGCCAACCAGTGTGGATTGTAAACTCAATTCGGGCTATGTTAGTGTTGGCTTAGTTATCAAGTTACCAGGGAACCCAGGTTGATTCGTGACATGCTCTACTTTAGGTATGATGGGTATATATGTGGCTATCTAAATTATCATTAGCTAGTGGGTGGCTAACATGAGATTATTTCTTCAGTCTCGATGAGGTATTAGAGTATTGGGTTACACTTGGTAGGATAAGATTTGATATATCATGTATTTTAATCATTAATATTTTGTATATCTAGTTGTGAGTTATGATGATTATGTGGCTATGATTGGTCTTGTTTGTGTTATCGATTACATTCGTATAAGGATTTCATTAATAATTTTAAGCTATTATTTAGATATTTTAGTTTATATTCATTATTTTTATTAGAAAATTCCTACTTATGAATGACTCATGTAAATTTCTTAAGAGAATCTATTCATGATTTATCATTGTTATAAAATTGTGATATTTATTCCCAAATATTAAACTAAGAATTATAGAATTAGTATAGAAACCTTGGGGATAAGATAACAATCATGGGATATTTAGAAGTCTGTATTAGGGTATTGTTCATGTATTCATTCCATGTTCATTAATATTTGTGTTTAAGTAGTATTTAAATATTTTATCAGATTTTTTATATTTTTATAAGAGATAAGATATTGAGACTTAGGGGATACAAAGTGTATATTTCTAGATATCATGGATATGGTTGAATCCTATGTTACTAGGGATTTATGAGGGTGTATATTGTAGGAACTATAGGTGATAATGATGCATTATTCTGAGTATATCAAAATTGGATTTGGGGAAAACATAGGAAATTAATCATAGCGCTTATCTAAGACCCACACTTTTCATTTATTAATGCATCATAAAACCCAGTCTCACATTATGACATATGAGTTTAATTTATATTATTAACATCATATATGTAAATTACCTTAGTTTTTTAAGTGGTATATAATAAAGTAAAAGGTGTTTCCCTATATACCTCATTAGTTATTATCTAATTATTAAAATTAACTCACATATGTTCCCTTGAAGAATTGATATATGAATTTAATTTTTATGCATATTTATCTATATTTTTTAGTATTTTTTTCTTGGGAAAAAATTTTGATCAATGTTTGATGTAATTTTACTGAGAATGTTGTGTTTTTTTGGTCATATATGTGTAGAATAGCTTTATGAATTTATTTAAACATGCTGCTTTTTCTCTACCAAGAAATATATTGTACAAAATTTTGTGATTTTTTGTGGACTTTCCAACTATTGTTTTCATTCCATGGTTATATGAAATGTATAAATAAATTCAACAGCAGTTTTATAAAAAATATTAGTATCTACAAAGTAAATAAAATATGTTTATATATTTTTTCTAAAAAGAAAATTGGAAATTATTATTTATAAATATTTATATTTATTAATGTAAAAAACTATAAGGTTTTTCGTTCAATATTTATTTGTAAATTGAGTTAGATTCTAAAAATTTAGTTCATTGAAAATGAACTTGAAATTGAATTTTGAAATGAAATATATTTTCAAGTAAAAAAATTCTTTTAAGTGATTGTCTTTAGTAAATATAAATTTAGTGGTAAGACAGACATAAAAAATTTGGGATAATTATTATAGTGGGAAGTTCTATAATAGTGACCATTTTTTATTTGTTGAGGCATTGATGCAAGAATTTGGAGGTGTCTAGTAGTTTATATTAGTTTTGAAACAATTTCAATGAAATTTGTTAAATACCTAAAATAAATAGTGGTGACTTGTGGTTATCATTTCATTTGAAAATTATAATTTTCTATATTTTAGCAGCCTATATTGATTACGAAGTCTAATATTGAAGACTTGATATTGATTGAGGATGTTTACCCGTGTATTTGTAAAAAAACAATGTTTTATCAATGGAAATTCCTTTACCATAAACAAGTCATATAACCACATGAAATCACAAAATATAGAACAAATAAGTGCTTTGTGACCATTAAACATAAGTTTTTCATTTCCGTTTTTGGAATTTCAAAAATATAACATTCATGGTTGCGATCAGTAAGTTATTTGGAATCCGAAAAGTAAAACCTAATTTTTAGTGAATAGTAACCAACCCTTATGAATATTAACATTCCATTATGAATAGTGATATACTCTAATGAATAGTAACCTTACCTATGATAGTATATAAATAATATTTGATTGAATGTATGATGTACCTATATTTTAGATTATGTAAATGAATGTTTTAAAACTGGTTTTTAGTAATAAATTGTGATTTTAATTATTTATTAATGTAATAAAATTTATAGAATTATTTTAGAAAAATTTACTTCATTTTTGGATTCTACACATCAAAAAATGGTGTGGGTGAATTTCTTGGATTTTTCTAAAATTCTTTATTTTTTTATAAATAGTAAAATATGATAATTCTAAATAAATGCTAAAACCTGAATATCGGCATCATGCCTGAGTCATGGATGACGTAAATGGACATTGGTTTGAACTCACATGCATTTATTACCATTATTTTTCATGGAATCATCACTATTTTTGGTCATGAGGTAAATTAATAGACTAATGATTGAAAAATTATGAAAATTGTCCTCTCCTCCACAATAACCCCCCACCCCCATCCCCTCTTCACTTCACTCCTCTCAAGACCTATTCCCTGCCAATATTCTACCCAAATATCTCCCCAATATCCTACACCACGTTCAAAGGAATTTATTCTCTTCAAAATATCCAAACCTCTCCCCTTAAGAGGCTCTAAAAGGAGGTTGACTGAAGATGTAAATTCCACTTTCCAATTCATTCTTTTCTTTTAAGTTCTTTCCTTTTTTGTTTCTTTACTCACCTCCCTTCACCCAAATGATATGATAAATCCAGTAACATAAATTTACTGGGATATTATTATTATAGTTGGATAATTATTTATCTTCTCTCATTTCCCCACCAATTTTATTTGAATGAAATGAAAACACCATTTTAGATGTGTTAATTTAGCACATTCAAGAACAACGGTTTATAAGTTTCTATTATCATCTTTAATTATGGAGAGAAAACAAATTTTGTTATGGTCGAACCTGATTATTATATATTTAATATAACCTAGTTATGTTTTGGTAATCATTTCATACAAATGGTATTAGGTTATAAAGAAAAACAAGTTCATTGTAATCATTCCCACTGATTAACCAAAACGGTTTTCACTGAGTTTTTATATAATAATTCATCTTCACTCCTAATAACTAAATGAATTTTTATAACCATGTAATATCCTATATTTTCAATATTATCATACAATGTCAATTCTGGACAACCACTTTCATCTTACTTGTTTATCCAAACATGAATATAATTGAACCGATCATAAAAACAAAGTAAGCAAGAAGACCCGAATAATGAAATTGAACCTCATAACCAATCAGAATAGTCAGGAATGATCTCAAAAAAGGTTATAATAAATAATTTATGTATATTATAGGTTATTTAATTATTAATTAATTAACCTAATTTTATTTTTCTGGTCATTAATTTCAAGAAAATATCACCATTGTACTTAAGGTAAGGTATCATGTGCATTTCACTCTTAATCAAGATGTGCACTATGCTATACCATTTTTTATGTAATCCTGAATGATGGGAAATGATTTATCACCTCCCCCATACTTCCCATATGATTTAGAAGTTATGAGAAACCTTTTTTTTCTCTCATCAAGCCCTCTTAAGTACACCTGACACCATGCTGATAAATCGTAATGAATTCTACCCAAATCGTCTTTATCCTTTTAGGTTTCCTTATCTTTCATTATATCAAAATAGATTTATATTATCTATTTATTTAAATATTATAAATTGGTTATATTTTTAAAATTTTCATTTATTAATACCCTTTTATCACTCTCGTTTGGGGGATATTCATGTTTTCATAAGATTCCCTCAGAACATTCCGATAAGAAAACCTATTTTAAGGTAACTTCCCAATTTTTTACCCAATTTAATGTGCACTATATCCCCTATTTTAATTCCCCGTTTTATTTATTAAATCAGAATTTTTATTATGAAAACCTTCTTGGTTCAATTCTTGTTTTATATAAATTATTTTCCTCTTTTCTATTTTAAAGGATTTATAGTATTTTCTTTAAAACCGTACACAAATGTTTTAATGCTTATGTTTCTCAAATAAATTTATTATATGTTTTCACTTATGTTTGACATAACTTACCGCTTTATATTCCTATTTTACCTTATGAACATACATGTATATTCTAACCCCCTTACTTCATGGACACTTTAATGATACGCCCATTGTTTATTCTTTTTTCCATGATTGTGGTACCCAATTATTTCCAAGGGTAACCTTGTCATTATTATAGGTTTATTTTTTGTGATTATTTATGTGGAAATAATATTCACGAAAATGTTGAGATTGGTGCACCCATATAGTGCTCTAATGCATTGTGTAAAGTTATATCTCATGAGATGTGATGTGAAATGGGATTTGCGGTTAGCCTTGACCCATACAACTATGGGAAATAGGATTGGCGGTTAGCATTGACCCGTAAAACTATGGGAAAAGGGATTAAATTTTAACCTTGAAATGTAATAAATACATGTTTTATGTTTATTCTGCATTTATATGATTCCATTTTTATATGATCACATTTTATATGATATTATTTCATATGTTCCATGCTTTTGATATCATTATGTTATGCTTCCTAACTCATTTTCTTAAGATGTATACTTATGTTGATTCCCTTAATGGGCTTTTTAGCTCATCCCTTTGTTCATGTGTTCCCCATGGTACCCTATGTAGATGTAAGGGCTCAAAGGAAGTTATGAGCTCTTTATGGGGATCAAATAAAGTTGTGTTTGTTTACCACCCCCCCATGTTTTATGTTTTATGTACCTAGTATTCAAAGATAGCAGACTTCATGATCCTTGGATTGTACTCTGGTATATGCTTATGCATAAAATCATGTCTTGTTATATGTAAAAGTATAGGGTCACTAATGTTGGTATCAAATCATGGTCTAGTTATTTTTGGATACTAAGAATAGATCACCTTAGTGATAACCTTAAGGATGAAACTAAGCATAAGAAAACACCCCAATGTTTTGGTAAGTATAGAGTAAGTGGTTTATCAAGAAAATACATCCATGTCTGGATACAAACAGGTAGAGGCATCTCTGGAACAGATGTACCTAGGATTCAAAACTCCAACAAAGAGTTTTAGGCTTATCCCAGGGTATCCTAGTACCTGACAATGAGCCTTGATACAATCTTGGTTTGACACTCCAGAGGGATATGCCTTGGTTAATTCATAAGCTTAGTACAAACCGTTATTCAGGGAACAAATAGGATCCCATAAGAATATACATTAGGATATATATCATGAATAACATTTATTGAGGCCTAGAAACACATAAGTTAAGGAGATAAGTGTAATTTATATGTTATCCCTTTAATTTCATTGGTTTCCCCCCTTATGTTATACTCATCCCCAAATTTTTTTTATTCTAGCCAATGGCTGGTAATAAGAGTAATAAAGTTAACAACTGATTTAAATGGAAATGTGATTACTGTAGCACCCTCGGTTTTTAGGTATGTAACCTTTTTTTCATTTTTATGGGTTTTAAGTTCATGGGATGAGTTGGGAAGAGGTTAGGAGAGCTATAAGGGTTTTGAATAAGTTTGGAGGCCTTTCTAATGGCACATGGTTTGATCACTATTAGGGAAAACTGTGCGGGTTCTCCAAGAAACCGTGCAGGCTTAGACAGTAGGCTTCGCACAGCCTGCGCATGGTGTACTAAACTGTGTGAGGTAGCTGTGTGGACCCCCTCTCTCAAGGAATTGGATAGATAATGGCTAGTTCATGGTTTTCCCAACCGTTTGAGCTAACTGTGCAGCCACTTAAAGGAAGGGTTTGTTAAATTCAGGCTCCCCCAGGCATAACCTATTTCACTCCAATTCCTCTCCCATCTGGTCCTTACTTGGTATTTTGGGTTCTCAAAGGTTGAAGGTTCTCTCCCACTCATTTTAGAAGAAAATATAAGGGGTTTGTTGGAGTATTAAAGGTGGTTATTCTTGGGTAAGTCTTCTCTTGTTGTTTCTTGTGGTTTCTTCTAGATCTGCATCTCTCTCTCTTGGTTTTCTATATCTACACCTGTTGTGTGTAGATATAGGGTTTTGGTTTCCCTGGATGTTATTTTAAGGCTTGAGGATGTTAGGTAATGAGATCTAGAGAGTTTTAGGCAGTGCGTTCACTAAATTTGATGTGTGGTATCTTGTGGGATGAATTCGTCAGAACACTAATGGTAGGTGGCTTCTCTCTCGACTCCATATTGCTTAAACTTAAATCTTGGATACAATTAATTTTTTGTGCTTAAAATTAATAGTGTTTTGATGTGGTAATTGGTTGGAAATACCTTTGTTGGGGTTTGGGGATTTCTAGTAAAAGGGGGATTTTGGTGAATTTCTCTTGCTGTGAATTTGAAAAATGATATTTTAAAATGGGTTGTTGGGATTAATTTTTGAAAATGGATAATGAAAATGCTTATTGACTGAAGGGGATGTTTTATTGAAATCGAAATTTTGGGTGTAAAATGTATGAAGTGTCACGACCCGTCCTTAGGGCCCGTGTCGTGACTACCCCAAGCCCGCCTTCCAAAGGCCAGGGGCTGGCGACTAGCACCAAAGGAATAAATCCCGAAAAAAAAGGGGAAGGCATTGCCTTTATAAAGTAAACAACACCATAGAGTAAGCCATCAGAAGTAAACACTAAGTAAACTATGTACAATAGTATGTGCGGAAAAGTAAGTGAGCCAGAATACAAACCCAAACTGAAAGTAAAGTACAACTGGAAAAGAAGTACATCAACTGAAAAGTAAAGAAGCAAAGTCGAGTTGTCCACTGGAAATCCCACCTGAAGGGTGGGTACAGATAGCCTCCTCAGCTCCTCGGGTCCTGCCGTCCGCCCAGTGTAAGTCCCGCCCAGTGGTCCACCTCAAGGTACCGACTCATCGTAAAATCCACCTCCGGGCACCGACTCGATATCATATCCACCTCCGGGCACCGAATCGTCGTGAGTTCCTCCTCCGGGAACCATCCGGCTCTACAATCCTCAACCTTGATCAGCGGTGTCTGTCGTCTGCATCCAACACAATGTAGTGCGGGCATAGCTCATGCAGGGGTGAGTATACGCTACTCAGTGGGGACCCCGAGACCCCCGAAGGTCTCCCAGAATCCACAATGGATAATCCAGAGAGAAAAGATACAATCACGAAGTAACATCCAACACTACTTAGGTATATGCCTATACATATACCTAAGTCATCAATTCCAGTTCGGCTCAAACATCCGAGCCCAAGTTCGATCACGTCCACACAGGATAGTACAACCCAATCCACATAAGAAAGCAAGCCAATCATATTGAAGATAATGATTGAAAGTCAAGACTCAACTCACACAGGTAAACATCATTTGTAAAGAAAAAGGAGATGATCAGATGTAGTTACTAATTCATCTAGCTAGGACCCACGTAGGATACTAGACCAGCTAAGCTGTCGGGCCCACGTAGGATACTACAAAAGAGGTCAATACTGTCGGACCCACGTAGGATACTACAACAGAGGTCAATACTGTCGGACCCTTGTAGGATACAAGTACTGAAGTCATCACCGCCGAACCCATGGAGGATTCCAGTATGGTTGTCGTCGTCGTCGAATCCACGGAGGATTCCAGTACGATAGTATTCACCGTCGAACCCACAAGGTATTCTAGTACGGTTGACATCGTTGTCGAACCCACAGAGGATTCTAGTATGAAAGTCTTCACCATAGAACCCATGGAGGATTCCAATATAGTTGTCATCGTCGTTGAACCCACGGAGGATTCTAGTACGAAAGTCTTCACTGTCGAACCCATGGAGGATTCCAATATGGTTGTCATCGTCGTCGAACCCACAAGGGATTCCAGTACGAGAGTCTTCAACGTCGAACCCACGTAGGATTCCAATACGGTTGTCATCGTCGTTGCAGCCAGCTCTCGGGTTCCCGCACACAACATGCTCGTTTCTAGGAGGGTCCGCTCCATGAGCGAAGGGGTCGATACATCAACTGACACTTAGTCCGGAGTTTATGTATCCCGAAGTTCCGTCTCGGCAAAAGGAACTCAACGAGATAGACGGCGCGTTAATCGGACACCTGGTCTGAGAGTTATTGGTTTTTTCGTTCCAGGGTCCCGGTTGGTTTTTAACTCAAAACCAACCTGACCGTACTCCAACTGCGTCTAAACCTCGAGCGGAGTAAGACAAAAGGTCCGTCGCACTAAGAGGAATCCAACAAAGTCGACGGCGCGTCAATCAGACGTCTGGAGCTCAAGTTATAAGCGTTTCCGCTACGAGGGCCCGGTTGGTTTCGTGTTCGAACCAACCCGGTTGTACACAAAGTTCTTGGAAACCTTGAGTGTAATATACTTAAACGACCGTCTCGATCCAAGTATTTCATCGCAACTAACGGTGTGTCGATCAAAGGTCCGTATCCCATGTTACAGGCATTTAAATGAACCTGTCCGGTTTTAGGGGGTTTTGGGCCCGGACCGACCCGGCCCAAGACTCCCTGGGTCGGCCTGAGCCGGGTCGACCCGACCCGGGTCTGGTCCGGCCGGCCCAGCGGTCGGCCCGGCCGAGCGGGCAGACTGGCCCGGAGCACCCGGTTGGGCCCGGCGCGGGCGGCCTAGGCGACCGCTGGCTAAGCGGACGCGGGGGGGGGGGGGGGGGGGGCTTTTCCCCCTTGGTTGGCCGAACGGTGTGGCTTTAATGCCGCACTACCTCCCCTAAACCGGGAACGACAAAGCCGTTCCGGTCCGCCGTGGCTCAGCCACAGCGGCGCGCCACTGCCGCTTTCCGTGGACCACCGGACGCGCTCCGGTGGTCCGTTTTGCCTGCCGACTTCGCCAACGGTTCTCCCAGGACCTGTTCTTTACTGAGACGACTTTAAAATGTCATTGCAGTCCTGTTCCGATCGCGACCTCTTCGTGGTTCTCTGATGCGGCGTGACGGCGCCGCGCCCTCTTCGCTGTGGCACGACTCCAGCCACGGATTCGTTCGGCCTCAACGGCGCGATGCGACGGCGCCACGCTTCTTCATCGTGTTCCTCCTTGTTCTCGCGCGGTGCCATTGCACCGTGCTGCTTTTGTTCATGCCGTAACAAGAAAAACAACAAAGAGGGAGGAGGTTCAGCCCTATTCGTGCGGTCTGACCTCCTCCCATTATAACGATAACAGGCGGCCCAAAATAAAAGATGATGAACGGCAAAGAATATTCACGAAAAAAATTAACCCCTACCTCAAAAAGTTGTCGAACGATGGTCATCGCAGAGAAAACGCTTCACGGAAGACAGTGTCGCAGAACGAGGCTCTGTATACGTCGTCGGTGCATGCCCGAAGAGGAGCGGCGTCTCCCTTCCTTTGACACGGGAAGAAGAACGAAGGATGGCCCATCGTCGTTCTTCGAAAAATGGTGTGACAACGTTCTTTATCAATGTAGAAAAGTTCTTCACCTCCAATGTGATGAACGCTCCCCCCTCTCAACGCAACGAAGCAACCCAAAATAAAATAACGCCTTTGCCTTAATTTATTATCTTTTCCATCATTTTTAAAATTCAAACATTTGAAATGAATTCTCTACATTTAATTAAACTTAACTTGTCAAAATTAAATGGAGTGTTGGCAACAATAATGACAATAGAGGTTTTAAAAGGAGTTAAGGAAAATATAAATGAAAAGGTGGGGGCTCGTGTGGGCCCCAACTCATCTTAAATCTTCACTAGGGGAGTTAGAACATAAGTGGGTCCCACCCCAACTCCCTCACATGGGCTAAACCACTTATGCATGTGGAATAAAAATTGTAACACGAATTTTATTTCACTTTAAACTTAATGCATTTTTTTTAACAATTATCCCCGAGCAAACGAAACTCCAGAAAATGTCTTCCTAAGAAACAACTGGCACATCGGTTTCATCGGTTCCCTCAGATTTCGATTCCGAGCACCGGTTCAAAAGATAGAAAAACCCCCTCGTTCGTTCACTGAACGTACCCAAGCAAAAATTTGGAAAATGATTCCGGGCACACCGGGCCTCAGAATCAGGTGCTGTCAGAAACTGCATACTCGTAAAATCCCAAAGAAAATTAAGAAAAAATTTCCCTTGAAATTTACAGGTCATTACATTACTCCCACCTCAGGGATTTACGTCCCCATAAAGATACATCACAAAATAGGGAAACAGTTGAGGGTACTGAGCACACATCTGAGCCTCCCACTCCCAAGTGCTCTCTAGGAGGTTCATGTGCTGCCACCTGAGGCGCATTAAAGGAATCAAACTTCCACATAGGACTCGCTCCTGTCGATCCTCGATCTCCACCGGGACCTCCATAAAATTCTCCCCATCATCAACTTCCAGCTCCCCATGGTCGATGATATGCGTCGGGTCATGCACGTATCTACTCAGCTGAGATACGTGGAAGTCGTCATGCACCTGGTGCAACTGAGGTGGATGGGTCAAGCAGTAAACCACCTCGCCTACCCTGTTGAGGACCTAGAAGGGTCCGATGAAGCGCGAATATAACTTTACGCCCCGGCCAAAACTCCATAATCCATGTCGAGGTGAGACCCGTAAGAAAATGTGGTCATCATCCTCGAACTCAAGTGGTCTACGCCTCCTGTCGGCATAAGTCTCCAGTCGACACTGAGATGTCCTCATCCATTCCTGGATGACCTGAACCTTCTCTGTTCCTATAAGAGCTGCTAAGATTTCTCTTTTGCCGATAAGAGAAATCCGATCTCATCCCCTGGATGAACCACGTTCTTTGCCTAATATAGTCAATCCCGACATGGATGATAATAATTCATATCAAGGATGATGTCGTAAGGCCTCGACGCTACTACCAAGAGATCCAATTGTTAATCTCACCTCTAAGGGTTGAGTCACACTGTCGACATCAGTGTGTGGTCACTGGGTCTCCTCCAGTAGGTATCTCAAAATTGAGGGTCAAGTCAACAGTTTTAAATTGGAACCTCTTAGTATCAACTATATAAAAAGGACAGGGAACCAAACGTCACAAGGACAAGTGTCTTTTATTACTGCAGCTCAAGGTACAAAGACACAAAACATCAAAAAGGCTAGAAGCAACATGAACACAAGTCCCCATGTCTGGAGATAGTCCCACTCCTATCCATCTACTCTCAGAGCTCCATGGTTTTAAGCCTCATCTTTCTGAAGCTGAGCTCTCCCCTATCCACCAGTTCCCTGCGGTCGGGGTGGTCTCCCTGGTGGTGGTGGTGGTGGTAGGGCCTCAAAGCGTCTCCCACCACCCATTGCTCGGTCAGCTCCTCTGCCTCGTCTGCCTGCTCCCTGCAGACTGCCATGATCGAACCTCTACCTGGGAGGTCCCTTTACTTCCTGCTGCTCATCAGCAGGACGAGTCGGGCAGTCTCAAGCCATGTGACCCTGCCCGCCGCATGCGTAGCACTGCCTTCTCCTCGTGTAGATAGATCTCCTTCGTGTACCCCGCACAATCGAATCTGCATTATGAGATTTCCCATCTAATGGTCTGGCCCGCTTGGACATCTGCATCACCTTTCTGCTGCTAGCTGCAGAAGACTCTGCTATGGGTCGTCCTGCGAAGGGTCCCGACACTGGTGACTACTCGGTGAGAAAACTCTCCACTAGAAGGGCTCTCTCCAACACCCCTTCCTGCGTCGGAATGTTGAGGGATATCATCGAATCCCTGATGTCATGCCTCAGTCCCTGCTCAAAGTTCTGGGCTCGGAAGAATGGGTCTTGTACCATGTCCGTCGAATAGCACGAGAGGAAAGTAAATCTCACCGAGTACTGGGCGACCGTCGTGCTGCCTTGTCGCAGCTGTAGTTGCTCCTGAATGTGCACCGCACAGAGGGTGGCTGGGACGAACTCTGAGCGGAAGTGGATCTCAAAGTCCGTCCAGAGGAGGGATTCCTCTTCGTGCACCTGGAGCATCAAGCTCCACCATCTGCCTGCTGCCGCGTGAAGGAGGCTCGCTGTAAGGATCACCATGAGGTCAGCTGGTGTCCCCACTAACCTGAAAACTCTCACAACCGCCTCCAACCAATCCTTGGCTGCTTGAGGGTCCATATCCCCATGGAACCTTGGTGGTCTATGATGCTGAAACTCGTGCAGTGCACTAAGGCGACGTGCACTCTCAGCGGCTGGGGCTGGTGGCATCAATGGCTCGGCGGGTAAAGGTATCGCTGGTGCCTCCACTGAAAAAGGTACCTGCACTGAGGCCTCATCGCTCGGTGGGTTTTCGTCTTGCACAAAGCTCTAAACCCTAGCTGTATTCCGTCGTGGGGCCATCCTGAAAAGAAACAGGTGCACCATGGTAAAAACAGTATTCCTGGTGAGCTGACACAAAGTAATCGAAAAGAAAATTTTTGAAACACACATGCATTCAATGTTTTCATGCATTGAGTCAGAAATTAGAAGTCAGGGTCCTGGTGTACGGATACGTCGTCCGCCGCACCAACATTGGACTCCCTGGACTGATAACCACACTCAATACCCTTAACACTATTGCTTCACATAGAAGAAAGATCGGAGTCCTGAGTTCTGTGGTAGAACCTAACTCCTCTGATACCGATTTTTCATGACCCATCCTCAGGGCCCGTGCCGTGACTACCCCAAGCCCACCTTCCATAGGCCAGGGGCTGGCGACTAGCACCAAAGGCGTAAATCCTGACAAAAAGGGGAATTCATTGCCTTTATAAAGTAAACAACACCATAGAGTAAGCCAGCAGAAGTAAACACTAAGTAAACTGAGTACAATAGTAAGTGTGGAAAATTAAGTGGTCCAGAATACAAACCCAAACTAAAAGTAAAGTACAACTGGAAAGGAAGTACAACAACTGAAAAGTAAAGCAGCAATGCTGAGCCATCCACTGGAAATCCCACCTGAAGGGTGGGTAAAGATAGCCTCCTCAACTCCTCGAGTCCAGCCATCCGTCCCGTGTATGTCCCGCCCAGTGGTCCACCTCTAGGTACCGACTCGTCATAAAATCCACCTCCGGGCACCGACTTAATGTGATATCCACCTCCGGGCACCGACTCGTCATGAGTTCCTCCTCCAGGAAACTTCCAACTCTACAATCCTCAACCTCGATCAGCGGTGTTCGTCGTCTGCATCAAACACAATGTAGTGCGGGCATAGCTCGTGCAGGGGTGAGTATACGCTACTTAGTAGGGACCCCGAGACCCCTGAATGTCTCCCAGAATCCACAAAGGATAATCCACAGAGTAAAGATACAATCACGAAGTAACATCCAACACTACTTAGGTATATGCCTATACATATACCTAAGTCATCAATTCCAGTTCGGCTCCAACATCCTAGCCCAAGTTCGATCACGTCCACAGAGGATAGTACAACCCAATACACATAGAAAAGCAAGCCAATCATATCAAAGATAATGATTGAAAGTCAAGACTCAGCTCACACTGGTATACATCATTTGTAAAGTAAAAGGAGATGATCAGATGTAGTTACTGATACATCTAGTTGGGACCCACGTAGGATACTAGACCAGCTAAGCTTTTGGGCCCACGTAGGATACTACAACAGAGGTCAATACTGTCGGACCCACGTAGGATACAAGTACTGAAGTCATCACCGTCGAACCCACGGAGGATTCCAGTAAGGTTGTCGTCGTCGTCGAACCCATAGAGGATTCATGTACGATAGTCTTCACCGTCGAACCCACGGAGGATTCCAGTACGGTTTTCATCGTCGTCGAACCCACGGAGTATTCTAGTACAAAAGTCCTCACCGTCAAACCCACAGAGGATTCCAATACGGTTGTAATCGTTGTCAAACCCATGGAGGATTCCAGTACGAAACTCTCCACCATCAAACCCACGGAGGATTCCAATACGGTTTTCATCGTCGTCAAACCCATGGAGGATTCCGGTACGAGATTCTTCACCGTCGAACCCACGGAGGATTCAAATATGGTCTTCATCATCGTTGCAGCCAGCTCTAGGGTTCCCGCACACAGCATGCTCGTTTCCGGGAGGGTCCGCTCCATGAGCCAAGGGGTCAATACATCAACTGACACGTAGTCCGGAGTTGATGTATCCCAATGTTTTTTCTCGGCAAAAGGAACTCAACGTGATAGGCGGCGCGTCAATCAGACGCCCGGTCTGAGAGTTATTGGCTTTTTTGTTCCAGGGGCCCGGTTGGTTTTTAAGTCAAAACCAACCCGACCATACCCCAACTGTGTCCAAACCTCGAGCGGAGTGAGCCAAAAGGTTCGTCTCACTAAGAGAAATCCAACAAAGTCGATGACACGTCAATAGGACGTCCGGAGCTAAAGTTATAATAGTTTCTGCTCCGAGGGCTCGGTTGGTTTTGTGTTCGAACCAACCCGGCCATACCCCATGTTCTCCAAAACCTTGAGTGTAATATAGTGAAACGACCATCTCGATCCAAGGATTTCATCCCAACTGACGGTGCATCGATCGGAGGTTCTTATCCCATGTTACAGGAATTTAAACGAACCTATCCAGTTTTAGGGGGTTTTGGGCCCGGACCGACCCGGCCCAAGACCCCCTGGGTCGGCCCAGCCCGGCGCGGACGGACCGGCCCGGAGCGGCCGGTCCGTCCTAGGTGCCCGCTGGCTGAGCAGAGGCGGGGGGGGGGGGGGGGATCTTCCCCCCCCCCCGGTTGACCGAACGGTGCAGCTTTAATGTTGCACCGCCTCCCATAAACCCAGAAAGACAAAGCGGTTCCGGTCCATCACGGATCTGCTGCGGCGGCTTTTTTGGGCAGCGTTCCACTGCGTCGGGGTGGCCCGCCGCTGCCGCTTTCCGTGGACCACCGGACGCGTTCCGGTTGACCGTTTTTCCTGCCGACTTCACCAGCGGTCCTCCCGGGACCAGCTCTTTACTACGAGGGCTTTCAAATGTCATTGCGGTCCCGTTCCGGTCGTGGCCTCTTCATGGTTCTCCAGTGCAGCGCGACGGTGCCGTGCCCCCTTCGCTATGGCCCGACTCCGGCCATGGCTTCTTTCAGCCGCAATGGTGCGATGCGATGGCACCGTGTTTCTTCATCGTGTTCCTCCTTGTTCCCGCGTGGTGCCATTGCACCGCGCTGCTTTTATTTGTGCCGCAACAAGAACAACAACAAAGAGGGAGGAGGGTCGACCGTGTTCATTTGGTCTGACCTCCTCTCATTATAACGATAACAGGTGGCCCAAAATAAAAGACGATGAACAGAAAAGAATATTCATGAATAAAATTAACCCCTACCTGAAAGAGTTGTTGAACGATGGTCGTCGTGGAGAAAAGGCATCGCGGAAGACGGCGTCGCCGAAGACGGCGTCGCGGAATGAGGCTCCATATACGTCATCAGTGCATGCCCGAAGAGGAGTGGCGTCTCCCTTCCTTTGACATGGGAAGAAGAACGAAGGATGGCGTGTCCTCATTCTTCGGAAAATGGTGTGACGACGTTCTTCGTCGAGGTAGAAAAGTTCTTCGCTAGAAAGATGAAGTTCTTCCAATGTGAAGAACGCTCCCCCCTCTCAACGCAACGAAGCAACCCAAAATAAAATAAGACCTTTGCCTTATTTTATTATCTTTTCCAACATTTTTAAAATTCAAACATTCAAAATGAATTCTCTAAATTTAATTAAACATAACTTGTCAAAATTAAATGGAGTGTTGGCAACAATAATGGGAAGAGAGGTTTTTAAAGGAGTTAGGGAAAATATAAATGAAAAGGTGGGGGATCATGTGGGCCCCAACTCATCTTAAATCCTCACAAGGGGAGTTAGAACATCAGTGGGTCCCACCCCAACTCCCTCACATGGGCTAAACCACTTATGAAAGTGGAATACAAATTGTAATACAATTTTTATTTCACATTAAACTTAATGCATTTTTTTAACAACTATCTCCGAGCAAATGAAACTCCAGAAAATGTCTTCCTAAGAAAAAAATGGCACTGCGGTTTCATCAGTGCCCTTAGATTTTGATTCCGAGCAACGGTTCAATAGTTAGAAAAACCCACTCGTTTGTTCACTGATTGTACCTGAGAAAAACATCGGAAAATGATTCCAGGCACACCGGACCTCGGAATCAGGTGCCGTCAGAAACTACGTACTCATAAAATCCTAAAGAAAATTAAGAAAAAATTTCCCTTGAAATTTACGGGTCTTTACATGAAGGGTGTTTTCAATAAATGTTGGATTATTGAAGTGGATTGACATGTAATGAAAATGGTTGATTGCGTACTATTGTGGCCTTGGTGGGTTATATGCTTGGTTATGGCTTTTTTGAAATATTATGTGGAAGTGGTTGGGAAGTACCACTATAATAAGGGGATGGTTAGTGGATGGAAGGGCCTCCATTGAAGGATACGCGAGCAGGAAGTACCACTTGTATGAATGGGTGAATGAGTTGGATGGAAGCTAGTCCGTTTTGGTTTCCTTGTTGTGAATTTCTTTGCAAGATGGGAATTGTTTTGCTGATTAGTAAATTATGAAATATATTATGGCATGTTTGTATGGATTTCCCTTGGTTTCTTGGTTTGGGTGAGGTGGATTGGTGTGGGTGTGCATGGATTATGGTAATGGTTTCACTTGTGATTATTTTATGTAAAATAATTTATATAAATTTTCTAATGGTTTTATCTTAGTGGCATGTTTAGGGGAGTAATTTGGGGAAAACATAATGAGTATTAGTACTCACCCCCTAGTTTGGCACTTGGGTGCTTTTGCAGATGTCATATTCCGGGACATAGGTAAAGGTAAAGAATCTCATTGTTAGTAGCTTGTGGTGGTTCTTGGGGGATGTGTTCGTGTTGGAGCATGGAGAATTATGTGGAGATGTGGAGTGTGCCTTGGATTATTTTGGGGTCTCTTGTGTGGTCTTCTGCATTGTACTCTGATATTGTTTTGGGTTGTATTGGTATTGGGTTGTATTTTTGAACAACTTGGTTATCTTTTTGTAATACATGATTGCTTTTTTATTGAAATGCATCATATAGTCTGTGTTAATGGATGGTTTGGTTGGTTTTTACATAAGGTCGAATCATTCCACAATTTGTTCTTGAAGCCCTCAAAATTTATTTCTAGCCTTTGGTGCCTTGGGAAAGTCACTTAAGGCCAAGTAGCATCCCCCCACCCTCTCAAGAAAATGGTTTGGGGAGGTATGTTACAAGTGGTATCAATTTGTTCAGTCCTTGGCATTCAACTGAAAGGAGTTCTTCGATACTTGGTGTCGATCATTCGTCTTGCTGTTGACATTCGTTCTTGTCCTATTCTTTGTTTCAGGACACTATCAAGGCATATGATTGTTGTAAATTAGAATGTATAGCATAAAAATACGTAGCAAACCCTTCTATTCTGAACTTTAAGTTACCAGGGAGTTGGGTACATAAGTGGTAGGAGACACTTATACGCATTGGACATCTCTTTTTCTTGCGTGTAGCCAATGAGTGGAGGATGACATGCATGGTAGAATTGAATTCTCACTAGAATGATGGAGTTGGTGTCGTAGAACCAACTAATTTTTACTTTATTCATTAAATAAATCCCTTATCACATCTTGATTGTTCTTCTGCATGAAAATGTATGTGATAATGTCCCAAGGATAGCTGTTTCTTTAGAGGGTCATAGTAGATCCCTACTATGATGAGAACCTGAATGTTCCATAACACTATTCTTGAATTTATGTTCTATGGCCGATGATGTTATTTGAGGTACACAAATAATACAGGCCATTAGGGGTGAGGATTGATAAAACTTTGAGGAACCATCTCATGTTATTCACCCTTGGTAATATACAAGACGATATTATGAAAACAAGACCAGCCAGTAGGAAATCCACATTTCATAGTGTCATTGGATGTTCCTATATGTGGACGTGTGTATTGGTCCTTAGACATTAAGATTATTATTAATGGGTATTACAACTTGCATACTTAGATGTGTTGATGAAAACTGTGACAACACACTATTCACAGTGAGGTAAGATACATTGGGTGCGTCATGAGTAATACTGCATTAATAGATAATGCGAGAAAGGATTTGTCTCTTATGTTCCATAATGGAAGTATATATCTCAGGCCCTTTGATGGAATTGATATAGCCTAAATAAATCCATGTCCATGGTAAGGAATGAGCGAGTTCAATTCCAGAAATTCAAAGATAGGATAATTGAGCACATGGGTTGATGGCACCAGAATGCAACCCACTTGATTCGAGATATCGTGACAAAGAGATTATATTACACAGTAAGCGTTTATATGAGGTGACATGTAATTCTGGCATTAACTTCTTTCTCTATGGTTTCTTTGTCGTGTTTATAGATTCTAACCTTGGACATTAGGTAGGCTCTACCTAATGCCAATAAGAAATAGGCCTAGAGGGTCACACACTAAGTGTTCCCATGTATTTCAGTTAAATATTAATTTAACATGTTAAATAAAGATTATTCCCGATTGTGGTTTAATAATTATTTAAGGATGCCTAATCACATTTATTTTTTCACTAATTATTCGAGGGAATATATTGTGGGAGAAATAATATATATTAATTAGTGAGTAATGCAGTTAAATTTATTTATGAAATAAATAGCCATTACTCAAGGTCTAATAAATGTGGTGGGGGAAATTAAGAAAAATGATAACAAGATAAACACGTCGTTTACATTTAATGTACACAATGTGTGGTTTTCATGGGAAATGAGTATACACCGTGTAATAATGATTACACACCATGTAGTTTTTCCAGTTGGGATTTTGAGGAAATGATATCATTTTATTAAATGATATTTATTATAATCAGCACGGGCGCATGTCAAAAATTAATCATTAAACATGGGGGTTTTCAATAAGAGTTAATGAAATAAATAAAATTCATAATGCATTTATTTATTGTCATAACTTCATAACCTCAAATCCGATTATAAATATTCTCACAACCCCAGCACTTTCCCAGAGAGAATCATTGTGGACAACAATTCTGGAAAATTCTCTCAAGGCCGAGAGAACTCCTTCCTCCATGAACGCTATCAATACCGAGAGATATCCTCCTCCATCGAATCAAGATGATCTAAGGTGGACAATGCATGAAAAGTCTTCTCCATGCTAGCACCCATAGATTCCTTTGGCGATGTCTAGAGATACGAGGTGCACATGTGGATCACCGTTAGAGGAAGTCTAGACTTGGCTTCTGTGACGCAACGATGAATATCATCAAAACATGACTGGAAAAAATCTACGATGAAATAATTCCATCAAGGTAATTATTGTTAATTAATTAAATTAAATATAACCAACATATGATGATCCTCTCGATGGTTCCAGGAACCTTCTCTTTCTTTTCGTTCTTCATTCTGTTCTAAAGATCCAGTGTTTTATTATCATAACAGTTCTCGGATTGAACGTTGTTCAACACTAAATTTATTGTTGGGAAAACTCACCAACATGCTTCTGCTGTGCTTGGAACTTACAAGTGGTGTCATAGGGGTTATATCATTGATTATAATTATTTTTTTTTCGTTGGTGATTTACAAATTTAATAATTTAGTTGTTTCAATTCAAGTTAATTGTTCTTTAAAATCTGAATCTCGAGATCTATTCCTCCCCTCTCGTTTCTCGTACATCTTAAAAAAATTAATTTTTCTTTCAATTTTGATTAAAATAAACTAGAGAAACTCATCTGAAGGTTCAAAATGCTCTAAGCCATAAAACACCAGAATATACAGCGTGTGTTCAGAAGTACACACCCTATAGTCTATGTTCAATGCATTGACCGATCTGCCAAATCAGGTCTTGTATTGTATCCTATCTAAGTCATTTATGACACTGTGTGTTGACCAGGAACAAGTTCCACATAGTTTCTAGATTACATGTCGTGTTGTCCAACTGAACACAATGTGTAGTCCCTTCGGGTTAGGGTCGGATAGTGTACCTCGTACACGGCTTGCCTGGCTGGAAACCGAATAACGCAGATACTACATGGCATGTGTCCAATAGAACATGTCATGTACTCTGGAAATTTCTGAAGTACATCTACACGCCTTGTCCATGGGCATGTACTTCGGATGGGCGGTGAACAAAAGTACACACCATGTATTCAAAACTACAACTCTTGTACTCATCCAAATAACGCATATTTATTAAAATTTATTATTATATTATACAATCCCTTGAGACGTGTACCATAGTGCAGGCGTAAAACTAAGGAACAACATATTATAGGTGTTTTATAAATATGTGTTTAATTTAACATCTGAGTAATGAATGTGAATTCACCGATTTTCATACAAGGTACAAGTTACGTGCAAAGATAATTTTAAATGAATATATTTGTTTAAAATTATGATGGATGAGAGTCTTAAGGAAATTCAGAAAAGGGGTTTAAGATAAAATGATTGATTAATTAAATATAACTAATTGATTCATGCTTGATTTATCTTAAAAATGAACGAATAAATAATTGAATTCCAGTTTTATTAATGTGTAATATGATTGCTTGCATGGATGATCATGAGCTAGACCAAGGCCATTGTATCTGAATGCTTTATTTTAATTTATTTATTTAAATTAAATTGTTGGACTAAAAGCATTATCCTCATTAATGTCTAGGGAATGTGCACCCAAAGATTATTTTATGTAAAAACCTCTTTTACCCCTCACTTACATGTGATATAAATGCATATGTAATGGATAGAGCTCCGAATCTAGTGGAGGCGGCTCAAGTCAGGAGCCAAGGTAAAACCAATCCAAAGATATACAAATGTGGACTGGTGGAAAGCTGTAAACATGAACCCAGAAGGTTCAAGGTGTTTCTCCCCTAGGTATTGGGTTAGTTTATCAACCACTAGACAAAAAAACCAATAAAACAAGCTCATGCTCATACCATTTATTTTATTTCTATCAATTGCAAGGTTTATTTATTGTGGGTGTGTTTTCACGATCACACAATTAATGAATTAAATAAGCATGAAAGATGGAACTAAAATAAGACCGGATTATGCATAAATATTATCTTATACATGGTTAATCACTTAAATTTATCCCACATAATATTAACAAGCATTTAATCAAAGATAATAAAGTGGAAATTTATGTATAAGGATAAAATCCCTCAAATAAATGTTTAGTTGGTATAGCCTTCCATAATCTTGGTTAAAATCACACCATAGTTCAAAGTGCTTGACCAACCCTAGTTGGGGTGCTTTTAGTTATCAGGGAATTATAATTCAAGGTTTTGGGTTGACATGACTTTGTTCGCATCAAGGGTTGACTACCACAGTAGGACTTGGTGTGACCAAGAGGCAAAGGTTGTAGAAATCCAAAATAAAAGGATATCTGGACTGGGGAGTCCACTCAACGGATCAAGGAGCTGCGAGTTAATGAAGGTGGCATTTCAAATGCCTACCTAAAACCCATAAAGTTTCTTGACCAAACCTAGTTGGGGTAATACGAAGGGAAATATTTATCATTTCCACTAGAATATTCAGGCAACCGAAAATTTTGAAGTCAATGTTGAGGGATATTGGATTTCGATAAAATTGTGGGAGACTAATAAGTATTAATTTATTGCCCCCGTGGGCGTGGTGGAGTGGTCGAAGGCTCCGCTTCCCTCAGGGGAGGTCGGGGGTTCGAACCCTGTCAGGGGGTATGCTTTAAAAAGCATGTTCACCACACGCGGTGCATGCTTGCACGCCGGTTACCCAAGCGTTTACGCGGCGCTGGCCCCCGTTGGGGAACTGGGCTTCGCCCCTTGGGTGGGCCTGGGGAAGGTAGGGGATTTTCAGGCCAATGCATGCCTGACCACGTATCCACTTGTGGGCTGGGCCATCACCCGCATTGTTTCCCGGCCCCTGCCTTTTTGAAAAGGAAAGGAATAAGTATTAATTTATTTATTTGTATTAGTTTTCTAATAAAGTACTAAACCATTTGTTATCTTAATTTGTACAAACGAAAAGAAAAATGAAATCAAACATATCATTGAAAACCAAACTCGAGAAGGAAAACCTTCTCACTGGAACCAATTTCCAAGAGTGGAAGAGACTTTTACACGTCATCCTTCCCCAAGAAAGGAAATTGTATGTGCTAGAAAAGTCTGTTCTAGTTGCACTTGGAAAAGAGGCCAGTGATGAGGAAATATATCTCTATGCAAAACAAATGGATGATGCCACAGATGTTCAATGTTTCATGCTATCAGCCATGTCTAATGAGCTCTTGAAGCAACATGAAAACATCGATGTGTATAACATGATGTCTCACATTAAGGATCTATAACATGAGAAGGCGAGACAAGAGAGATAAGAGATCTCCATTTATTTTTTACAACTAATCTTGGAGATTCTGTGCCAGCTGGGCCTCATGTAGTCAAGCTTATTGGCTACATCGAATACCTAGACATCATAGGTATTAAATTCTCGAATTAGTTGCATACAGATATCATCCTATCATCACTTCCCAAGACCTTATCAAGATTTATTGTCAATTACAACATGAGAAATAATGAGAAGAGTCTATCAGAACTGCTAACCTTGATTCGACAGGTAGATAAGGACATGGGGCGTGACAAACCCGTAGTCCTTATGGTGAAAACGAAAATAAAGGACATCACAAAGGGTCCAAAGACTTACAAACAGTCTGAAACCCCCGAGCACTATCCTTCCAAGAAGGGTAAGATCCAGAGGCAGAGTATGCAATGGGAGGAAGAATGTTTTTCTTGTGGCATGAAAGACCACTGGAAGAGGAACTACACCCAGAAGCATGGGGACACTGAAGGTTTGTTCGTTATCGAGTGTAATCTTTCCGCTTCTACCCATTGGGTATTATATACGGTTTGTGGGGATCACATCTATATTCAAATATAGGAACCAAGTATATTTAGAATGATTTCCAGAGGAGAGGTGGATCTTTGAGCTGCCAAGGGTGCAAGTCTGGCTGCATTGGCAATTGGCGATTACAACCTCTCATTTCCAACTTGGTTGATTTTAGTTTTACATAACTATTATTATGTGCCTATTGTTACCAAGAACATACTTTTTGTATCTTGTTTGGATAGGGATGGATTTATTTTCATGTTTGGAAAGAAGTTTTGTCTATTTTATAAGAACGATGTATGTTATGGTATGGCACATTTAAATAATGGTTTGTATGTATTAAATTGCGAAAACCAAGTGTTTTCAATCAATAAAGAAACAAACTCACATGACTCAGACATCACCCAGTTGTGGCATCACCGTCTCGGTCATGTAAACGAGAAGCCCTTTCCAAAGCTCTACCAAGATGGTCATTTGAACTCTATTGAGCTAAAACCAGTTAATAGATGTCATGCTTGTTTAAAAGGAAAAATTACCAAGCCTCCCTTCAGTGTAAAAGTTGAAAGGGCCATAAAGCTTCTAGGATTGGGGCCCACAGATATGTGTAGACCATTTCTAGTAAAAGCTATAGGTTGATATTCTTACTTCATTACATTTACTGATGGTTTGAGTAGATATGGCTGTGTCTACTTAATGAGGTATAAGTTAGAAGTCTTAGAGAAATTTAAGGAATTCAAGAATGATGTAGAGAATCAGCTTGGTAAGAAGACTAAGAAAATTCGATCGGATCGAGGTGGAGAATTTTTGAACCAAGAGTTCATCGATATTCTACTGAAGTCTAGGATTCTATCTCAGCTCACTCCTCCTTATACACCACAGTGGAATGGTGTTAGTGAAATGAGGAACCAATCCTTGTTAGACATGGTGAGGTCAATGATGAGTCATGCAGATATTTAATTTTCCTTTTGGGGATATGCATTAAAAACTGCAATATACACATTAAACCGAGTACCAACTAAGGCAGAAAATGTAATTCCATCCAAGTTATGGAATGAAAAGAAACCAATTTTGTCTCACACACATGTATTGGGTAGCAAGGCATTTTTAAGGCCTTATCATGAAACAAAATAGCACCCCGAGGCACGAGATGTATCTTTATAGTATATCCCAAGGAAACGAAAGGATGTTAACTATATAATCCTTCAGACAAGAAAGTGATTGTCGCCAGACAAGCCATCTTTCTTGAGAGGGAACACATCCTAAAAAAGGATAGTGGGATAAATATTGACTTTGAAAAAGTTTATGCTCAAGATACATAGGAGTTGGTGTAGGGAGAAGTTCCACAGTTCCCCATGGAAGAGGTTCCTGAAACACAAGTACTATGTAGGAGCTCAAGAGAGGTAAGGGAACCAGAGAGATTTGGTTTCCTAGTCACTGAGGATGGTGAAACATTATTATTGGACAACAATGAACCTCTCTCTTACAATGAAGAAGTAGAAAGATCATAAGCTGCAAGATGGATAGAAGCTATGAATTCTGAGATGGATTCTATGTATCATAACCAAGTCTGGGTTCTAGACGATGAGCCAGTTGATGTATTGCCTATTAGATGAAAATGGGTATTCAAAAGAAAACTGGACATGGAAGGTCAAGTTAGCTCCTATAAAGAAATGCTAGTGGATAAAGGATTCAGAAAAAATCAATGAATTGACTATGATGAAACCTTTTTGCTAGTTTCCAGGTTTAAATCCATTAGAATCATAATTTCCATATCAGCTTACCATGACTACAAGATTTGGAAGATGGATGTCAAAATGGAATTTCATAATGGGAACCTTCAGGAAGATGTCTATATGACACAACTATAAGGTTTTGTGACACCAGGTGAAGCCAAATGGGTTTGCAAGTTGAAGAAATCAATTTATGGATTAAAGAAAGCATCCAGGTCATGGAACATTAGATTTGATGAAGCCATAACGGATTATGGTTTCATTAAGAAAGAATGTGAGCCATGTGGTTATATGCGGTTTAATGGGAATGCGAACGTTATCCTAATAGTATGTGTTGACGATATATTGCTTATTGGAAATGATGTACCAGTATTACAATCAGTTAAGGACTAGTTGAACAAGTATTTATCCATGAATTACTTGGGGAAAGTAGCCTACATTCTAGGGATCAAGATCATTCTTGATAGATCCAAGAGGCTTCTTCGACTAAGTCAGGGTACATACATTGACCAGATACAAAAGAGATTTAGTATAGAACAATCTAAGAGAGGATTTGTTCTAGTGTCACATGGCCTAAATCGTTCTAAGAAAATGTGTCCATGGACAAAATAGGAAAAAGATATAATGAGTAAGATCCCATATGCTTTGGCTATAGGATCCATCATGTATTCCATGTTATATACCAGACTTGATGTTGCCTATACACTAAACATGGTAGGCAGATATCAAGAAGATCCAAGAGAACCACATTGGACTATTGTTAAGTCTATCCTTAAGTATCTGATAAGAACTAAGGATATGTTCCTAGTATATGGAGGAGACGAGGAGCTTGTCATCAGAGGGTATGTTGATGCTGGTTTTTGGACAGATCAGAATGATCTGAAGTCACAATTTGGATATGTTTTTTGTATCAATGGGGGAGATGTGAGATGGAAGAGTTCAAAGCTACTATTTGTCACCAATTCAACAGTGGATTATGAATATATAGAGGCTTATGATGTAGCCAAAAAAGTTGTATGGGTTCGGAACTTTTTCCAGGAGCTTGATGTGGTGCCTAGTAGTAAAGATCATATCACATTGTATTGTGATAATACTGTAGTGGTAGCTCCTTCATAAGATCCAAGGTCACATCAACAGACAATGAACATACTCCAAAAATATCACTCTAAAAGGATTTATATAAAAGGGATGAAGTTGCAGTGAGCATAGTTTCCATAGAAGAGAATATGGCAGACCCCATGACTAAAGGCCCATCTCAGCAGAAGCATGAATATCATTTGAGAGCTAGCGGGTTAAAAGTTGTTAGAAGTTGCCTCTAGTCCAAGTGGGAGTCTGTGGGACTTGGAGGCCTAGAACCAACTCTTCATTAAATAAACACCTTATCACATCTTGATTGTTCGTTTTCATGACAATTCATGTGATAATGTTCCAAGGATAGTTGTTTCATTAAAGGGTCATAGCGGATCTCTGCTATGATGGGAACACTATAGTTCCATAACACTATTCTTGAATATATGTTCTATGGCCAGATGATGTTATTTTATGGACACAAATAATACATTCCATTAGGGGTGAGGACCCATATAACTTTGAGGCACCTTCTCATGGTGTATGCCATTAGTAATATCTAGGAGGATATTATGAGAACAAGACCCACCAGTAGGAAATCCACATTTCATAGTGTCATTGGATGTTCCTATCTATGGATGTCTGTATTTTTCTATGGACTTCAAGATTATTATTAATGGTTACCATGACTCGTGCACTTAGATGTGTTTCCGAAAACTGTGACAACACACTATTCGTAGTGAGTTAGGATACGTTGGGTGCGTCACGAGTAATACTACATTAATAGATAATGTGAGAAAGGATTTGTCTCTTCTCTTCCATAACGGACGTTGATATCTTAGGCCCTTGTATGGAATTTATATAGCCTAAATAAATCCATGGCCATGGTAAGGAATGGGAGAGTTCAATTCTATAAAGTCAAAGAAAGAATAATCGAGCACATGGGTTGATGGAACTAGCATGCAACCTGCTTGATTTGAGATATCGTGACAAAGGGATTATATTACACGAAAAGCATTTATATGAGGTGACACATCATTGCAATGTTAACTTCTTTCTCTATGGGTTCCTTGCCCTGTTTCTAGACACTAACCTTGGACTTTAGGTAGGCTCCGCCTAATTCCATTGAGAAATAGGCCAAGAGGTTCACACACCAAGTGTGTCCATGTATCTCAGTTAAATATTAATTTTACTTGTTAAATAAGGATTATTCTTGAATGTGGTTTAATAATTATTTAAGGATGTCTGATCGCATTTATTTTCACACTAGTTATTTGAGAGAATATATTGTGGGTGAAATAATATATATTTATTAGTAAATGTGGTGGAGGAAATAATGAAAAATGAAAACTAGATAACCACATCATGTACATTGAATGTACACACTGTGTAGTTTTCATGGAAAATGAGTACACGTTGTGTATTAATGATTACATGCCGTGTAGTTTTTCTAGTCAAGAATTTGAGGAAATAATATTGTTTTATTAAATGATATTTTTTATAATCAGCGTGGGTGCATGTCAAGGAATTAATCATTCAATATGGGGGTTTTCAATAAGAGTTATTGAAATAAATAAAATGTGTAAGGCATTTATTTATAATCATAACTCTATAAACTCAAACCTAATTATTAATATCCTCACAACCCCAACACTTTTCCAGTGAGAATTGTTGTGCACAACAATTCTTGAAAATTATCCCAAGGCCGAGAGAACACATTACTCCAAGAATGCTCTCAAGACCAAAAGTGTTCCTCCTCCATCAGATCAAGACGATCTAAGGAAGACAATGTAAGCAAAGTCTTTTCTATTCTATCACCTATAAAATCCATTTGGCGATGTTCATAGATACGCAATGCACATGTGGATCACCGCTAGAGGATGTCTACACTTGGCTTTTGCGACGCAATGATGAATCCCATCGAAACATGACCAGAAAACATCAATGAAGAAACAAATCCATCAAGGAAATTCTTGTCAATTAATTAAATTAATTATAACCAACATATGATGATCCTATCAATGGTTCGAGGAACCTTATCTTTTTTTATTCTTCATTCTATTCTGATGATCCAGAGATTTATTATCATGACGAATCTCAAATTGAATGTTGTTCAACGCTAATATTAAAGATGGGAAAACCCACCAACGTGCTTCTTCTATGCTAGGAACTTACATAGGATACATATTTCATTGTGGTATAATGAATTATGGTGTGATATGAATGTGTTAATTTTGAAAATCAATATTGGGTTTCAGAATGGATAGATTTGAAACATGGAAATCTGTTTTATTTTGAAAACGGGTTGATTTTCAAAATATGGTGGATTTTTCAAAATATTGCAACATGGGAAATGTAAACCTCTAGAAATCATGGTAGTGATAAGTGAAGTGTAATTGGACTATAATTTGTGAGTCCTATGTTTCTAAAATAGAAGGAATTATGGTTGTTTTTGTATTGATAGAAATGGCACCGAGTAGGCATCATAGAGACCAACTGGAGGAGGCTGTAGAAAATGTGGTTGGCCCTGAGCCTGAGGTAAACCAGCATTTAGTGCAGAGTATATTGCTAGCTTTACATGTAGTAGGATGTTCGAATAAAGTAGATGAACCAAGGCATGTGAATCATGTGTTACAGTTTCAAAGACAAAATCTAACCATCTTCAGGGGTGATTCAGAGCTAGATAGGGTTGAAGCATGGTTGAACAGAAAGAATCAGATTTTAGAATTCTTGGGAACACCGACAGAGTTGAAAGTGAAGTTGGCCAGATATATGTTGGAAGATCATTCCCTTCAGTGGTGGGAGTTGGTGGTCCAATCTTGAACATACCAAGGTATGATATGGGATAGATTTGGGGAATTTTATAACATACAACTCTACCCTCATACATTATGAATTCAACGCACATCATATTTATTTCATTTGAAAAGGGAAAACATATCGATAATTGAGTATGAAGCTAATTTTATTAACTTAGTTAGGCTTTTACCTGAGGTTGTGGGTAGTACGTCATTGAAAGCTCAAATCTTCGAAGCTAGTTTATGGTGAGACATTCGGTACAAGATATCAGTGTTGTGTATAGATTATTATACAGAGATGGTGAATAGAGTCTCGGTGGCTAAAAGGGATATCTTGGAAGTTTCAACTAGAGGAAGTGTGTATGTACCTATGGGAAATGGTGGTAACTTAAATGCTGGGATCAAGCTGAAGAGGGAAACTTATTTCAAGGGTGGGAGTATGACTCTGAATCCAACTACAGGATCAGTGAATCTTCATCCAAAGCCTTAGAGTGAGCCATGATTTTTTCAGTGTGGTTCAACAAGCCAAATCAAGTAGTATTGTATGGCACAACCTCATGCATGTCCTAATTGTAAGTAGATGGGGAATCTACAGTGTTATTGTCATAATGTTCCAAGGTCGTGTGTCCATGAAACTACTTAATGGTCGCAGGGGTCTTATTCCTCGATGGGACGGGGGGCAGTAGCATACTCCTCAACAGTAGAGTAATGTGGGTCTCGGTGATTTTAGGAATACCACGATGCCTAATAATGGAAATAAAGATCATAGAATTGAAATAAAATAGTTTTTTGGAGTAGAGAAGGTTGTGGTGGATGATCATTAGGGACTATCCACGGTGTGAGGTACAGTTCTTTTAAATTCCATGTTGATGCAAGATTTTTTTGATATGGATGCTTCTCAATCTTTTCGTGCTTCTTGCATAGTCGATTTTTTGGGATTATATTTGGAAATGATGCCTTCTGTTTTGAAACTACAAACTCATCTTGGTCAAAGAGAGTGTTGGTCTGTCATATATCAAGGTTGTTGTTTATTTGTGGAGGGCATTGAATTGACATGGGACTTCTCGGTTCTTGAGATAGATGTGTACTATATAATCCTAGGAATAGATTTTGATGAAAATGTTTATGGTCCACATAGATTGTTATGAATAATGGTTAGATTTGTGAAGGAGGATGGCATGAGACATCACTTAATAGGAGAGAGGAATGAGAAACAGGGTGAAACAGGCTTGTTGTCACTAGTGGTTGGCACGATATCATACCAGTTAGTAGCTTTGTCATTGGAAGTAGTTGAAGCAATTGAGCAGAGAGTTCTTCCAGTAGTCATGGATCAGTTTATGGATGTATTTCCCAAAAAATATAAGGGTTTCCACCCATGAGATAATCGGAGTTTATGATTTATCTCTTTCTGGGGACCAGTCCTATCTCACTTCCTTCTTATCGAATGGCCCTAGAATAATTTCAGAAATTTAACGTGCATTTGGAAGAGTTAGAAAACAAAGGGTTCATCCGGACTAGCATGTCTACATGGGAAACACCATTTTTGTTTGTCAAAAAGGAAGAAAGAGCATTTCGGATCTTTGTTAATTTTTTTAAACATAATCAGGTTACAATAAATAACATATATACACTTACACGCATTGATGATTAGTTTGACTAGTTGTGTGTAGTTCAGTGGTTCTCCAATATTGATTTACAATTAGGGTATCATCAGTTGTGGGTACAAAAGGTGGATATTATTAAAAAATTAGAAGTTGATATGACCATTATGGGTATATGGTTATGCCATTTGGTCTGAAGAATGCACTAAATGTGTTCCTGACATTGATGAATCAGATATTTTAGATAAATATGGATGCTTTTGTGATAGTATTGGTTGATGATATACTAGTGTATTTGAGGACAAGGGTAGAGTATTAGAATCACTTGGTGATTGTATTAGGGATCTTGAGGAATCATCATTTGTATGAAAAATTTTAAAAGTGTGACTTCTTTATACAGTAGGTTCATTCCCTTGGCCATGTTATTTCTGAGAGGGGTGTTTTTGTTGATCCGGAAAAGATAGAGGTAGTTATCTCATGGAAACTTCATTATAGCATTTTTGAGATAAGGATCATCCTTGGTCTTGTGGGGTATTATCAACGTTTTGTTTGTGATTTATCATGATTGGATTTACCGATGACAGCTTTGAAAAAGAAGTTTTTTTAATTTCAATGGGATGAGTAGTGTTAGAAATGTTTGAAGAGCTAAAGGTTCACCTTATAACAGCACCAAGCTTGGTATTTCTAAAACTAGGGAAATGATACGTGGTGTATTGTGACGCATCGGGATCAGGGTTGGTGTGTGTTCTCATGAAAGGGGATCATGGGGTTGCATATGGCCCACTGCAGTTGAGGTTTCATGAAAATAACTGCCCAACACATGATTTGGAGTTGTCAACAGTGGTTCATGCTTTAAATATTTGGTTTCATTATCTCTTCGAAGAGAAATGTACAGTGTTTATTAAGCATAATACCATAAAGAATATCTTTTCACAAAGGTATTTTATCCTAAGCCTAAGGAGGTGGATGGAATATCTCAAGATTTTTTATTTTGACTTAATGTACACACCAAGTAAGGGAAATTAGTTGGAGGATGCATTAAGTAGGAAATCATATGCTCAAGTGGTGAAGCAGGTATTGGATTAGTGGTATTTGATATTGGTCGTAGATGACATGCAGGTTGAATGTGAGGATCGGGGTGACAGAGTGGTCTTTTGTCCGGTTTCGTTGGTTCATAACATATATGGTTTGGTTTAAGAGGAATAGGAATCTGATTCTGAGTGTTTGGCAATGAGGTTGAAACGCAATGGTGGGGAGACCATTGTAAACTAGGAACTGAATGGGAATTCAGTCTTGTGTCTTATGAATCAGTTGGTCATACCAGTGGATTATTGGGAATAACTTCTTATGGATTATCTCCTTTCTAGGTGGGTTTTACATCCTAGAATTCATAAAATTTATAACACATTGAAGGTGTAGTTTTGGTGGTTAGGTATGAAAAGGGATGTGGTCAAGTTTGTTTCGAGATGCTTGACTTGTCAATAGTTCAAGCCAGAGCATCAGCGACTAGTAGGAATTTTGCAGTCTTTACTAATCCCAGTGTGGAAATTGGAGCATATAGTAATGGATTTTGTAAAGGGTCTCTCGAGAATGGTTAGGAAACATGATTCCATATGGGTGACTGTGGATCGGCTCACAAATATGGCATTTCATCCAAATTTTTAAAATTCATATGGTGAGAATCTATCTAAAATCTATATCTGGGAGGTGGTAAAGAAGCATGGTGTTTCATATTCAATTATAACATATAGAGATCTGAGGTTCACATCTCAATTTTGGACATTGTTACAGCAATCCCTTGGTACATAGTTGACTATGAGCATGGCCTATCATCCTCAGACGGATGGGAAATCTGAGAGGACAATACAAACATTGGAGGTTATGTTAAGGGACTGTGTAATGGAATTTTCCTATTCATGGGAGGAGAACTTACCCTTGGGTGATTTCTCCTATAATAACAGCTATTAGGATTTGATCTATATGGCTCGGTTTGAGGTTTTATATGGGAGTTTATGTCATTCTCCATTATGTTGGGTTGAAACTGGTGAGACATTGATGATCGAACCTAGCATTTTCCTAGAGACTATAGAGAAAGTAAATTTGATCAAGAAGATGATGAATATGGATAAAAGTCTTCATAAATAGTATGTAGACCATCATCGAAGACCGTTATCATTCGAGTTGGGTGGTCATGTGTTTTTGAGAATCTCACCTAGGATGGGACATCATCGGTTTGAGAAGTAGGGTAAGTTATCTCCGTGGTATATTTGTAATTTTGAGATACTTGAGTGAATTGGAGATGTGTCTTATCTTTTGTATTTTCCACCATGGTTTAATACAGTACACTATGTGTTTCATTTGTCGCAGTTGAAAAAGTATTAGCCATATCATGACCATGGGATTCGATGGGATCATGTTGAGCTAGAACCAGATTATTCCATGGTGCATGTGTCAGTGATGATTTTGGATAGTCAAGGGAATGTATTGTGTGGTAAAATCATTGGTTTAGTTTGTGTTGTTTTGAAGCATGTTTATATTCAATAGGAGACTTTTGTGTGGGAGAAAGATATAGTTGAGCAATGGCCTGAGCTCTTTTGGAAAAGAAATGGTTCCTTACATTCTGAGGACAGAAATTCCAATGTAAAAGAGAATTTAGCACCCCCATATTGAGTTATGAAACCTTTTTTATGCCTTTTTATGTTTTCTAATGTTCTTGGGATGAGTTGGGAAGATGTTTGGAGAGTTTGGATTGGTTTTTAATAAGTTAGGAGGCTTTTTTAAGGGCACACAGTTTGAGCACGGTTAGGTAAAATCATGTGGGTTCTCTAGGAAACCATGAAGGCGGAGACAGTAGGCTTCGCACGGCCTAGACATAGTTTTCTATACCATGCAAGGAAACCAGGATAACCCCCTTCCTCGAGGTAGTGTCTTTCCCACGGTTTTCCAAACCGTGTGGCCCAACCTTACGACCACTTAAAGTAACAGCTTTAGAAATTCGGGCTCCCTCGGGCTTAACCTATTTCACTCCAATTCTTGTCCCACTCGATCCTCACATTGTATTTTGGTTTCTCAAAGGTTTAAGGTGCTCTCCCACTCATCAAGGAAGAAAATTGAATGGATTTCTTGGTGTATTGAAGGCAGTTCTCCTCAGGTAAGTCTTCTCTTATGGTTCTTTAAGGTTTCCTCTAGATCTACATCTCTTTCTCTCAGTTTTCTTGATCTACACCCGTTGATTGTAGATCAAGGGTATTGGATTCCTTTGGTGTTAATTTTATGTCTTATGGATGTCAGAGAAGGAGATCTAGAGTAGTTCTAGAGGTGCATTCTCCGGATTTGAGGTGTGGTTGCATTTGGATCGAATTCTCCAAAATTCTAAAGGTAGGTGGCTTCTCTATCGACTCCAAATTTCTAGAATAAGAAACTTGGTTACAATTAATTTTTTGTGCATAAAATTAATTTGTTTATGTAGTAATATGGTTGGAAATACCTTTGGTGATGTTGTGGGGATTTTTTGGAAAGGGGGGTTTTCAAGTGAAATGTTCTTACAATGAATTTCAAAATGGAGATTCTAAAATGGGTTTTTGGGATTTATTTGTTAAAATGGTTTTTCACTAAAGTTATTTTTATTGAAATGGGGATTTGTTGTGTAAATGGATGAAGGTTGTTATCAATAAATGTTGTATTAATAGAATTGTATTGACATGTAATAGAAATGGTTGATTGCATGTTGTTGTGGCCTTGGTGGGTCATATTATTGGTTATCGATTCTTTGAAATGTTGTGAGGAAGTGGGTAGAAAGTACCACTATAATAAGGGGATAATTAGTATATGGAAGGGCCACCATCAATCTATAAGTGGGTGGGAAGTACCACAAGTACGAATGGGTGAACAGGTTGGATGGAAGCTCCTCCGTTTGGGTTGCCGTGTTGTGAATTTTTTTTCAAGATAGAAATTGTTTTCCTAATGTGTAAATGATGAAATGGCTGGTGGAATGCTTGTTTGGATTTCCCTTTGTTTCTTCGTTTGGGTGAGGTGGTTTTGTAATGTTGTGTTTGGCTTATCGTAATGGTTTCACTTGTTATTATTTTATATAAACAATGTTATGTAAATTTGATAACGATTTTATCCTAATGGAATTTATAGGGAAGTAATTTGGGGAAATCATACTGAGTATTAGTACTCACACCCTACATTGGAACTTGGGTGCTTTTGCAGATGTCGTATTTCAAGAAACAGGTAAAGGTTAATAATCTCATTGTTAGTGGCTTGTGTTGATGCTTGGGAGATGTGTTGGTGCTTTGAGCCTGGAGCTTGGTGTGGAGATGTGGAGTGTGTCTTGGTTTATTTTGGTGTCTCTTGTTTAGTCTTCCACATAGTACTATGATATTGTGTTGGGTTGTAGTTTTTTGGTGTTGTATTGTGGAACAATATTGTTTTCATTTGGTAATACATGCTTGAATGTTTTATTGACATGAATCATATATCCTTTTTTAGTGGATGGTTCAGTTGGTTTTGACTTAAGGGAAAATCATTCTCCAATTTTTCCTTGATGCCCTTGGCATTTATTACTAGCCTTTGGCACCTTGGAAACGTCTCTTAAGTCCAAGATGAATTCCCCCACCCTCTCAGGACGCTGTGATGGGGCGGGATATTACAAGTGGTATTAGCTTTTTCAGTACTTGGCTTTCACGTGAGAGCATTTTTTTTATCCTTGGTGTCAATCATTGGTCTTGGTGTTGACATTAGTTCATGGCCTATTCCTTGAGTCGGGATGGTAGCAAGGAGTGGGATTGTTTGAACATGTAATGTATAGCATAAAAAGATATAGCTAACCCTTTTTTCTTAACTTCATGTAATCATGGAGTTGGGTACATAAGTGGTTGAAGAAACTTATAGGCATTGGATATCTCATTGTCATGGGTGTAGCTAATGAGATGATCCTGCCATGCACGGTAGAAATGACTTCATACTAGGATGCATATTTAATTTGGGTATAATAAATTATGGTGTGATATGAATGTGATGATTTTCAAAATCTTTAATGTCTTTCAGAATGGATAGATTTGAAACATGGAAACTGGGGGTATTTTGAAAATGGTTTTATTTTCAAAACATGGTGGATTTTTAAAAAATAGTGCAATATAGGAAATTTGAACTTGTGGAAAGCCTAGTTGGGATAGATTTTATGTAATTGAACTAGAATTTGTGATTCATGCATTGCTAAAATTGAAGGACTTATGGTTGTTTATATATTGATAGAAATGGAACAGAGTAGGCATCATAGAGACCAACTAGAGGATACTATTGAAAATGTGGTTGCACCTGAGCCCCAGGTGAACAAGCATCTCGTGTAGAGTATAGTGCAAGCATTGCAAGTAGTAGGAAGTTCGAATAAAGCAGTTGAACCAAAGAATGTGGATCATGATGTTCAGTTTCAAAGACAAAATCCAACCATCTTTATGGGTTATTCAAAGCTAGAGAGGGTTGAAGCATGGATGGATAGAATGAATTGGATTTTTGATATCATGGGAACACCAGTAGAGTTGAAAGTGAAGTTGGCCACGTATATTTTGGATGATCCTTCCCTTCAGTGGTGGGAGTTGGTGGTCCACACTGGAATAGACCAAGTTATAACATGGGATGGATTTGAGGAATTTTTTAACAATGAATTCTACCATCATCCATTCAGAATTAAGCGCACAATGGAATTTTTCTGTTTGAAATAGGAGAACCTTTCGGTAACAGAGTATGAAACTATGTTTATGAACTTAGTGTTGTTTTCACCTGAGGTGGTGGGTAGTACATCTTTGAAATCTTATATCTTTGAAGCTGGTTTGAGGTAAGACATTCAGTCCAAGATAGCAGTGATGTGTATAGAATATTATACTAAGATGGTGAATAGAGACTCAGTGGTCAAAAGGGGTCTCTTGAGGGTTGTGAGAAGAGGATGTTTATTAGTACTTGTCGGGAATGGTGGGAACTCAAATGATGGGTTCAAGAAGAAGAGGGAAACTTATTTCTATGGTTGGATTATGACTCAAAATCAAACTACAGGATCGATTAATATTCCTCTGAAGACTCAATGTTAGTCGGGATGTTTTTAGTGTGTTTCTACGAGCCACATCAAGCGGGATTTGGTGCCACAAACTCGAGAATGTCATAATTGTAAGAATATGGGGAATCTGCAGCGTTTTTTTCAGAATGCTCCATGTTCGGGTGTCCATGACACTCCTCAGGGGTTGTAGGGGTCTTATGCCTTGATAGGATGGGGGTAGTTGAAAAGCCCTCTGGAGTAGAGTAAAGTTGGTCATGGTGATTCTCAGAATACAATGACGCCTCAGCAGGGTAATAAAGATTAGAGAATGGAAAGAAAACGGTTGTTTGGAACTAAGAAGGTTGTAATGGATGATCAGTCGCAACCATCCATTGTGCGAGGTAAAGTTCTTTTAAATTCCATGTTGATGCAAGATTTGTTTGATACGGGTTCTTCAAATTCATTTGTTGCTTCTTGAAACGTCGATTTGTGGGGTTTACAAATGGAAATGATGCCTTCTGTTCTGAAACTACAAACTCTTCTAGGTCAAAGAGAGTGTAATGCATTCCAAAGTCGAGGTTGTTGTTTAGTTTTTTAGGGCATTGAATTCACGTGGGACTTCAAAATGCTTGAGATGGATGAGTATGATAAAATCTTGGGAATGGATTGGTTGAAAATGTGTAAGGCTCACATTGACTGTTATGCAAGAACGGTTAGTTTTATTATGAAGGTAGGAATTAGACATCTTTTTAGAGGGGAGAAGAATGAAAAGAGGGGTGAAACATGATTGTTGGCAGTAGTGGTTGGCACGATATCATATTGGTTAAATACTTGGTCATTTGAAGCACTAGAAAGAATTGATAAGAGTGTTATTCATGTTGTTATGGATCATCTTATGGATGCATTTTCCAAAGAATTCTCCGGGATTATACACATGAGAGAAGTGGACTTTATGATTGATCTATTTCTATGGACTAGTCCCATCTCACTTACATCTTATCGAATGGAACAAGAAGAATTGCGGGAATGAAAGGTGTAGTTGGAATAGTTGGAAAACAAAGGGTTCATCATGCCTAGCACGTCTCTGTGGGTAGCACTAGTTTTGTTTGTTAAAAAGGAGTATGGAACATTACGGCTCTCTATTGATTATTGTAGACTTAATCAGGTTACGATAAAGAACTGATATCTACTTCCACGCATTGATGATTTGTTCGAACATTTTAGGGTAGCTCAATGGTTCTCCAAGATTGACTTACGACCAGGGTATCATCAGCTGCATGGGCGGGAGGATATTCCAAAAACTACTTTTAGAAGTAGATATAGACATTACGAGTACGTGGTTATTCCCTTTGGTCTAATGAATGCACCAACGATGTTCACTGAATTGAAGAATCAAATATTTTATAGATATATGGATTCTTTTGTGGTGGTATTTGTTGATGATATACTAGTGTGTTCAAGGAAAAGGGTAGAGCATGAGCAAAACTTGGCGATCATATTGGGGATCTGGAGAGATCATCAGTTGAATTCCAAATTTTTAAAGTGTGGCTTTTGGATATAGGAGGTTTGTTTCCTAGGCAATGTTATTTCTGGGAGGTGTGTTTCTGTTGATCCCTAAAAATAGATGAGGTTATCTATTAACTCATGTCCTTAAGCTATATCCTTATGTTAATTCCCTTATTGGTATTTTTAGCTCATTCCTTTATTCATGTGTTCCCTTGGGTACCCTATGCAGATGTAGGGGATCAAATAAAGTTAGGAGCTCTTTATTGAGATTAAATAAAGAATATTTTTTAGCCCCATGGTTTGTGTTTCTTGTACCTCATCTTCAAAGACACTAGACGTCTTGATCCTTGGCTTGTACTCTGATGTATAATTATGATTAAAATCATTTAATGTTAAATGTAAAAGGCTAGGGTTTATACAGTCGGTATTAAAGCATGGACTAGTTAATTTTGTATATTATAATTAGAGCACCTTAGTGAGAACCTTAAGGATGAGACTAAGTATAATGAAACACCCCTATGTTTTGGTATGCATATAGTATGTGGTTTATCAAAAAAATAAATCCATGTCTGGATACAAAAAGGTAGAGGCGGCTCTAGAACAGATGTACCTAGGAGTGAAAACTCTGACAACGAGTTTCGGGCCTAACTAGGGGTATCCTGGTACATGACAACTGGCCTTGCTTCACACTTGGTTTGACAATCCTGGTGGATATGCTTTGGTAAATTCATAAGCTTAGTTTCAACTGTTATTAAGGGACGAAAATGGATCCCATAAGAATATATGTTAGGAGATAGATCATGAATAACATTTATTGAGGCCTAGAAACGCATAATTTAAGGATTTAAGTGTAATTTGTAAGTTTTCCCTTTAATTTCATTTGTTTCCCCCTTATGTCATACTCATCCCCAATGATTCTTTTATTCTACAAAATGGCTATAAATAAAACGAATAAGGTTAACAACTGATGTGAAGGTCAATGTGATGACTGTTAAAATGAGATCCTCGATTAAATGAGAGCTCAAGAAGAACATATCATGATTATACCGAAACAACAATAAAAAATAACGATTAAAATTTTGTTCTTGTATGAATTTACAATGGATTCAAGGAAGGGGTAGATGAAATCTCATGAAGGAACATCTGATAAAGGTGATAAGGGAAAGAAGACCCAATTTCCTCTATGTAACAAGTGTGGAAAGAGGCACCAATGAGATTGTCATAAAGGGACTCAGAGATGTTTTCTGCTTGGAAAGATTGGGCACAAAGTAGCCAATTTCTATGAAAAAATGAATAATGTTGTGAGGGGAAACCAAGTTCAAACAAAGGAATATATATAGTTCTATGTCATAAATTTGGAGAATTTGGACATTATCCAACACGATTCTCTATTACAAGGGTGTATAAGCATGATGAGAATCAATAATCTCCACGATCAAGGGATTGATGAAGGTCCTATGCTAAGGTGGATGATGATGAATAAATTACATGTAATTGCTACTAAAAAGTAGTGTATTTACTAATGTATTTTATTTCATTTACTAATATCTTTGATGTTTTCTATGAACATTTAGTCCCCACCTGAAATGATATTATATCATTTGGGAAGAATTTTTTGAGTATTGTATTGAATGTTGAAGTTTATGGTAATGTTCATCTTGCAAATATTATAAGTCTCCCTTTTGTGTAATATGAGTAAAAATGACAAAGTGATAGCCTATGCCTCAAGGAAGTAGAAAATCCATGAGAAAAACTATCCTACGCATGATCTGGAGTTGGCGTCAGTGATCACGGTATTAAAAATATGGTGGAATTATCTCTATGGGGAGATGATTGAGACATATAATGACCACAAAGAATCAAATATATATTCACAAAAATGAGATTAATATGAACCAGTGAATATGGATAGATCTCATCAAAGATTATGATTGCCCAATTCACTACCATCTTGCTAAGGCAAACAAGGTTGTGGATGCTCTATGTAGAAAGGATACTTCATCTTTATCAATGATGGGAGTTGAAAAAGATCCAATATTATTATATTTTCAAAGGATTGACATGGTAATAATTATGGGAGGATGATTATCAATCCTTTCTCAAATGATTGATCAACCATCCCTCATGGATAGAATAAAGTTTTCTCAAAGAAAAGATGATGAAATTTAGAAAATGGTGGAAGCTATCAGAAATTGTAAATCCTCTGATTTCAAAATTGATGAGTAATGAGTTGTAAGATTTGGGTCACAATTATATGTATCATATGATCCAGAGATAAATGATCTTTAGAATGATACACATAGCTCAACCTTCTCAATCCCCCCAGGGAGCACAAAGATGTATTGAGATCTCTGAGAAAACTTTTGGTGGTAAAATATGAAAATAAAGATTGTCGAATATACATCAATGTGCCTGGTATGTCAGCAAGTGAATGCTGAGAGGAAAAAGTATAAGGGGGTGATGAAAACTCTACCCATAACAACATGGATGTGGGAGAACATTACCATGGACTTTGTCACTATACTTCCAAGGACATCCAGATGAAACAATTCTATATAGGTTATTGTCGAGTGTCTTTCAAAGAAAACTCATTTTATCATGATTCAATAGGACTTCTCATTGGATCAACATGCGTGGATTTATATCCAAGAGGTGGAATAGAAGCATGGGATGCCACTGTCTATTGTATCTGATCGTGATCTGAGATTCACCTTGAAGTTGCAGAAAATTATCTAACATGCTTTTAGCATGGAACTGAACTATTGTATTACCTGTCATCCTCAAAAATATGGCCAATCTATGTGAACTATTCAAACATTAAAAGATATATTGAAAGAATCTTCTATGGACTTCAAAGGAGTATGGGACCAACATATTCTACTTGTGGGATTCTCCTACAACAATAGTTTCAACTCGTGCATCCAAATTCCACTATATGAAGCCCTTTATGGTAAAAGGTGCATAACACCGACAAATTGGGATGAAGTTAGTGAGTGTAAGCTGATAGGACCTGAAATGGTCAATCTAATGGTGGATGAGGTGAAAACCATTCAGCAGCATGTCATGAAATCCCAAAGTCGATAGAAGAGTTATGCAGAAAATAGTCTCTGAGACCTTGAGTTCAATGTTGGAGACATGGTATTTCTATACATATCTCCATGGAACAAGGTCATGAGGTTTTGGAAGAATGTAAATCTAAGTGCCAAGTATATCTCTCCCTTCATGATCCTTGATCGTGTCGGAGCTCTGGCCTATTGAATATGAATTCCACCACCAATGGCCAAAGTATATTCTGTCTTTCATGTATCCCAATTAAGGAAGCACATACCAGACCCTTCACATGTACTCTCTTCAGAGGATGTACAGTTGGAGGATGGTCTTTCTTATGAGGAGCAGCCAGTAAAGATCTTGGATCATAGAAATAAAGATCTATGTGACAAGAATACAATCTTGGTCAAGGTACTATGGAAAAACCATAAGTACAAAGATGCATCATGGTAACTGGAAGAAGAAATGATGGAAAAGTACCAGCGCATGTTTACGACTTAGAATGAAAAATGAAATTTCAAGGGAAAAATTTCATATGGGGGGGGGGGGGGAGAATGTAATGACCCAATGCTTTATTAATGGAAATTATGTTCTTATAAACATGTCATATAACCACATGAAATCCCAACATAATGAAATACTAAGTTCTTTTTTATCATTAATCATAATATTTTCACTTCTGTCATTGGAATTTCAGAAATATAACATACACTGTTGCGATCAATAAGTTATTTGGAGTCTGATAATAAAAACCTATTTTTGGTGAATAGTAACCTACCCATATGAATAGTAACATACCCTTATGAATGGTGATATAACCTAATGAATAGTTACCTTACCTGTTATAGTACATAAATAATATTGGAGTGAATTTATGATGTACCTATATTTTAGAATAAGTAAATGAATGTTTTAAAACTGAGTTTTTAACAACAACTTATGATTGAAATTAAAATTTAAAGTAATCATATTTAGAAAATTATTTTTGAAAAATGGACTACATTTTTGGATATTACACGTCAAAAAATGGTAGGCATGATTTTTTTGCTATGATACATGCTTTTTTTATGAATAGTAAAATATGATAATTCACAATAAATGTTAAAACCTACATTTCTACATCATGCTTGAGCCATGGATGATGTAAATGGCCACTAGTTAGAACTATGATGCATTTATTACTATTCTTGGTCATGGAATCATCACTCTTTCTGGTCTTGAGGTAAATTAATAATCTAATGATTAAAAAAATTATGAAAACCCTTCTCTCCCCCATTGTAACCCCCCTCATTCCCTCTTCACTTCCCTCCTCTCAATCCATGTTCCCTTCCAATATTCTTCCCCATTATCTCGAAAATATCCTCCCCCATGTTCAAATTCAACTTTTCTCTTCAAAATACCCAAACCAATCCCCTTAAGATGTTGTTAATGGAGGTAGACTCAAGAGGTAAATTCATCTTTCCAACTCTTTTTTCGTTTATGTTCTTTTCTTTTTTGTTTCTTTACTCACCTAATTTCAACCAAATAGTATGATAACTACAGTAACCTAAATTTACTGTGATTTTATTTTTTTAATGGGATAATTCTTTATCTTCTCCCCTTTCCCCACCCATTTTATTTGAAATAAATCAAAATACCATTTGAGATGTGTTAATTTAGAACATTCAAGGACAACGGTTTAAAAGTTTCTATTATCATCTTCAATTTTGTTCATGAAACCATTTGTGTTATGGTTTAACAAGATCATTATATATTGAATATATCTTAGTTGAGATTATTTAATCCTTTTTTACAATTGGAATTACGTTATAAAGCAAAACATATTCATTATAATCAATCCCACAAATTAACCAAAACGGATATCACAAAGGTTTTATATAATAATTCATCTTCACTCCAAACAACCGAATGAATTTTTATAACCATAAAATATCCTTTATTTTCAATAATATCATAAAACATCAATTATGTACAACCAATTTCTTCATGCTTGTTTATCCAAACATGAATATAAGTGAACCAATCATAAAAACCATGTAAGCAAACATACCAGAATAATGGAATTGATCTTCATGACAAATAAAAATGTTCATGAATGATATTAAAAAGGTTTATAATAAATCATTTACATATATAATATTTTATTTAATTATTAATTAATGAACCTAATTTTATTATTCAGGTCATTGAGTTTAAGAAAATTCTACCGTCGGACTTAAGTTAATGTATCCTCTTTATTTCACTCTTAATCAAGATGTCCTCTACGTTATGACATTTTATGTGTAATCCCTAATGATATGTTATGATTTTTCACCTCCCCCATACTTCCCTATTGATGTATAAGTAATTAGAAACCCCTTTTCTATCTCGTCATTCCCACTTAGGTACACACGACCCCATGCAGATAAATCGTAACGAATTCTTCTTGAACATTCTAAGTTCTTTTGGGTTGCCTTATCTTTCATTATATAAAAATATATTTATATTATATATTTATGTAAATATTATATATTATTTTTTTTATAAAGTTTATTTATTAATACCCTTTAATTACTCTCTTTTGGGGGTATACATGTTTTTAAAAGATTCCCTCCATAGATCTTTCTGATAAGAAAACCTGATTTAAGGGAACTTCTTGAATTTTTACCCAATATCAAGTGCACTCTATCTTATGTTTTGAGCCAAAATTGTATTTATAAAATCAGTCTTTTTATTATGAAAAAATTCTTGGTTTAATTCTAGTTTTATATAAAATATTTTCCTCTTTTCTATTTGAAAAGATCTATATTATTTTCCTCAAAACCGCACACAAATGTTTTAATGCTTATGTTTCTCAAATACATTTCATATATTTTGTCAAATTTGTATGAAATCAATTTAAAATTTATATTCAAATTTTACCTTATGAATTTACATTTATGTTCTAATCCCTTTCTTTCATAGACACTTTCCTGATACGCTCATCGGTTATGCTTTATGTCATGATTGTGGTACCCAATTCTTTCCATGGGTAACTTTATGTTTATGTATGATTGGTTATATGTGATTATATTTGTGGTAAGAATATTATTTAATATGTTGATATGGGTGTGCCCAGACAGCACTGCAATTAATTGGGTATATCTAAGTCTCATGAGATGTGATGTGAAATGGGATTTGTGGTTATCCTTGACCTGTACTACTATGGGAAATGGGATTGGAAATTTTCCATAAAACGTACTACTACAGGAAACCGGATTGTCAGTTATCCTTGACTCATAATAAAGACATGATTTATGTTCTTCCATTTTTATATGATTCCATGTTTATGTGATCCCATTTTATGGGATATGAATTCATATATTCCTTGCTTTTGATGTCGTTAGGTCATGCCTCTTAACTCATGTGCTTAAGCTGCATCCTTATGTTCATTCCCTTAAAATTATTTTTAGATCATCCCTTTGTTCATGTTCTCCCTAGGGTACACTATGCATATGTAAGGGCTCAAAGTAAGTCAGGGGATCTTTATGGGGATTAAATAAAGAAGTGTTTTTAAACCCCATGTTTTATGTTTTATGTACCTAGTCTTAAAAGATACTAGACTTCTTGATCCTTGGATTTTACTCTGACGTATAATTATGATTAAAATAATTTAATGTTTTATGTAAAAGGATAGGGTCTCTAAATTTGGTATCAAAGGATGGTCTAGTTGTTTTGGAGATTAGGAATAAAACACATTTGTGAGAACCTTATGTTTGAGACTAAGTATAAGGAAACACACCTATGTTTTGGTAAGTATAGTGTAAGTAGTTTATCAATAAAATAAATCTTTTTCTAGATACAAACAGGTAGAGGATGCTCTAGAATAGATTGACCTATGTGTGACAACTTCAACAACGATTTTTGGGCTTGACTCAGGGTATCCTAGTACATGACAATAGGCCTTACTTCACTATTGGTTTGACACTACCAGAGGATATGCTTTGGTAAATTCATAAAATTAGTATGAAACAGTATTAAAGGAACCAAAAGGACCCCATAAGATTATACATTGGTTAATAGATCATGAATAACATTGATTGATGCCTAGAAAAACATAAGTTCAAGAGATAAGTGTAATTTTCAAGTTATTCCTTTAATGTCCTTGGATTCCCCCTTATGTCATACTCATCCCCAAAATTTAAATGGCTGGTAATAGGACCAATTAGGTTAAAAACCGATGTGAAGGGAAATGCGATGACTTCCAAAATGGGATCCTTAATCATATGAGAGGTCAAGAAGGACATATCATGATTATGCCCAACCAACTATTAAAAATTTCAATAAACAATTGGTACATGGTTTAATTCCCTATGGATTCAAGGAAGGGGAAGTTGAAATCTCATGAAGGTTCATATTATAATGGTGATATGGTAATGAAGAACCAATTTCTGTTGTGCAACAATTTTTGAAAAGGTCACCGAGGGGAGTTTCACAAAGGGACTCAGAGATGTTTTAAGTGCGGAAATATTGGGTAAAAAGTAGCCAATTTCCAGGAAAAAATGAATAATTTGGTGAATGGAAACAAAGTTCCATATAAGGCCTTCTACAAAGTGTTATCTCATAAATGTGGAGAAGTTGGGAATTATCCAACACGATGCTCTATTTCAGGGGAAAAGAAACATGATGAGCATCAAAAATCTCCATGATCAAGGAAGAAATGAAGGTCCAATTCTAAGGAGGACGATGATGAATAAATTACATGTAACCACTACTCCAAAGTAATGTGTGTCATAATGTATTTTAATTCATGTCCTATTAGTATATCTTTCATGTTTTCTAAGAACATTGATTCCCTACCTGAAATTATATTATATCATTAAGGAAATCATCTATGAGTATTGTATCGAATGATGACGTTTATGGTAATTTTTTTCTTGAAAATATTATAAGTCATAATTTTTTGTAATAAGAGGAAAATTGAAAAAGTGGTAGCTTATTCTTCAAGGAATATTAAAATCCTTGAGGAAAACTATCCCATGCATGATCTGGATTTGGCGATAGTGAACTTTGCATTAAAATATGGTGATGTTATCTCTAGGGGTGAAGTGTGAGATATATACTGACCACAAGAGTCTAAAATATATATTCACACAAAAATATCTTAATATGAACCATAGAATATGGATAGATCTCCCCAATGATTATGAATCCTCAATTCACTACCATTTTGGTAAGGCAAACAAGGTGGTGGATGCTCTAAGTAGAATGGATCTTGCATCATTATCAATGATGAGAATTGAAAAAGACCGGATCTTCTTATATTTGTAGAGTATGGATATGGGAATCATTAAGGGATGAACATAATCAATAATTTCTCAAATGATTGCTCGACCGTCCCTTATGGAGATATTGAAGGATGCTCAAAGAAAAGATGTGGAAATTCAGAAAAGGGTGGAAGCTATCAGAAATGGGAAATCCCCCAATTACAAAATTGATGAGCAAGGAGTTGTAAAATTTGGGTCATGATTAAGTGTAACATCTAAACCAAAGATAAATCAGCTTTTGAATGACGCACATATATTGACCTTTTCTATCCACCATGGGAGCACTACGATGTATTGAGATCTCTGAGAAATCTTTTGGTTGGACAATATAAAAATTGAGATTTTTAAATATACATTAATGTGCCTTTTGTGTCATCAAGTGATTGATGAGAGTAAAAATTATAAGGGTATGATGCAACCAATACCCATACAAACATGGATGTTGTATAGCATTACCATGGACTTTGTCACGGGACTTCCAAGGGAATCCAGAGAAAACATAGCTATATGGGTTATTGTTGATAGTCTTACAAAGGGAGCTCACTTTATTGTGATTCGATAGGACTTTTCATTGTATAAAATTTCATTGATATATATATCAAATATGAGGTAAGGCTTCATGTAGTGCCACTTTCTATTGTATCTGATCGTGATCTGAGATTCACCTCGAAGTTCTGGAAAAGCTTGCAACATGCTATAAGCACTGAACTGAACATTAGTATGACCTATCATAAATGGTCATGAATGATCTTAAAAAGGGTTATAATAAATCATTTACATATATAATTGGTTCAATAATAATTAATTAATGAACCTAATTTGATTTTTCAGGTCATAAAGTTCAAGAAAATATCACCATTAGACTTAGGGTAATGGATCCTCTCCATCTCACTCTTAATCATGATGTCCTATATGATATTCCATTTTATGTGTAATAACTAATGATTAGGATTTATTTCTCACCTCCCCCATACTTACCTCATGATTTATAAGTGATGAGAAACCCCTTTTCTCTCTCATCAATCCCTCTTAGGTACACCCGACACCATGCCGATAAACCACAATGAATTCTACCCTAACATTCCTTGTTCTTTTGGGTTGCCTTATCATTATTTATATCAAAATGGTGTTATATTATTTGTTTAGGTACATATTATTATTGATAATTAGTTTTAAAATATTCTTTTATGAAGACCCTTTCATCACTCTCTTTTGGGGATATAAATGTATTTAAAATATTACATCCTTGGAACTTTCCTATAAGCAAACCAGTTTTAAGGGAACATCCTTAATAATTACCCAATTTTCTAGTGCACACTATCCTTTGTTTTACTCCACCATTGTATTTATAAAAACTGTCCTTTTATTATGAAAACCATCTTGATTCAATTATGGTATTATATAAAATATTGTCCTCTTTTCTATTTTAAAGGCTCTATAGAATTTTCCTTAAAACTGCACACAAATGTTTTAATATTAATGTTTCTGAAATAATTTTATTTTATGTTTCCACTTATATTTGACCTCAATTACAATTTTATATTCCTATTTTACCATATTAACTTCCATGTATGTTCTAATACCTTTCTTTCAGGGACACTTTCATGATACGCCCATTGGTTATGCTTTTTGTCATGATTATGTTACCCAATTCTTTCCATTGGTACACTTAGGTTTATGTATGGTTGAATATGTATTATTATTTATGTGGAAAGAATATTCATGAATGCTTTGATATTGGTGCACCCAGATAGTTCTCTAATTCATTGGGTAAAGTTAGGTCTCATGAGATGGGATGTGAAACGGGATTGGCAATTATCATTGTCTCGTACTACTATGGGAATCTGGATTGGAAGTTAGTCTTGACCCATAATACTATGGGAAACAGGATTGGATATTAGTCATGACTCATACTAAAGACATGTTTTATGTTTCTTACACATTTATATGATTCCAGGTTTATGTGATCTTGTGATTATGTGGTATGATTTGATATGTTCCATGATTTTGATATCGTTATGTCATGCCTCCTAAATCACGGGCTTAAGTTGTATCCTCATGTTCATTACCTTACTGGGATTTTTTCTCATCCCTTTATTCATGTGTTCCCCATGGTATCCTATGAAGATGTAAGGGCCCAAAAGAAAATATGATCTCTTTATGGAGATTAAATAAAGAACTGTTTGTTTGCCCCAAGACTTATGTTTTATGTTATATGTACCTTGTCTTCAAAGAAACTCAACTTAATGATCCTTGTCTTGTACTTAGATGTATAATTATGTTTAAAAGTTTATAATGTTATATGTAAAAGGCTAGGTTTGATACAATAGTTATCTGTTTTTTACCCTCTAGTATGGGTGTTTTGTGGCATTGAATGATTTAAGATGAACATAGGAGTCATGCATTATAATAATGATATGTGTTTTTGGTTTTGTATTAGAGAGTATTTTATGAGTTTTGGGTTTTAGGAGGTATTGAATTTTTTATTAATTTTTAATTTAGTTATTTATGGAAAAAACTTTTATTTTGGGAAGGTTTTGAATACTCGTGTTAAAGTGGGATTCTTTATTGTGGAATAGGGATGAAATTTTTGAATTATGTTATGAAAGTATGGCCTTTTTTAATTTTAAATTTTAGATGAGATATATTTTCATTATGTGATTTGGTCATATTCTAATGATGGAAGATTAAATATTATGTGTTTTTGGGATCATTTTAGGTTTTATAAGAGGGTTAAGAGGTTGAGTTGGACAAGAGGTGGTTCCGCATAAAGATTAAAACTACATGTGAAATTGGGTAAATTGTGGTAATTACTTGGTACATAGTTTAGTTAGTCTTTGTGGGATTGAATTTGGACAACCACAAGATACCTGGTGGCTCTGCATCAAGTACCTTGTGCCTAAATTTTCTTAAAACATGGGGTATTTGTGTCATTTTACCTCATCATCTTACCCCCTCTCTAAGGGGTTTCTTTGGCTATTATTTATTCTATTTGGATGAGATTACCTCTTAGGGATCCTTTTTTACATCCCCCTTATTTTTATCATAATTCATCAATGATATAAGGGCATTACATCCACTAATTCAAGTTAAATCCTTCCCCTCTCATTACTTATTTCCTCCCTCTTCCTTTATTTTTATTTTATTTATCCTTAGGAAAGAAATTTTATTTTTTTATTTCACCATGGTTTGGTGAAATAAACTCTAAAATTAAGGATTCCACTTATTTCGTTTAATAGAAACCCCATAGAGTTTTTTCCCTTCCTCACATAACTTTTTTAATATAAATATATTGAGGTTAAATATGTTTTTGGTATTTTCTATTTTCATGTTGATGTTTGAATGTGTGTTGGTTGTTTTAATTGTGTTTTTGGTGACAATAATGATAGATTAATTTTTGGAGTAATCTTCTTTGGTATTCTTGGGGTTTTGTATTCGTTGATAGAAAATGATATATTTTTTGGTGATGGCTTCATAAATAATGGATAATAGGTGTTATTTGGAAGCCTATAAAGTATAATTTAGTGATAATAATAAATTTTATAGGTATCCAATGATCATGGTAGGTTTTCTTAACCATTCAGATGGTTTTCTAGGTTACATATATGAAAAGTTTTCCACTAATATTCCAAAATATAAAAATAAGTATAAATATTTTTTTTCAATATGAGTGTATTATATTTCAATGGTATTTTGATATAACATGTAAATTGTTATTTAAGAGTTTTCATTTGAAATAATGTTTAACATGAATTTACCCATTTCTTATTTAGTAAAATTTTTATATAGTTTTATGTATATTTTTTTCTTTTCATGTACTTGGTCATTCATAAAAGAATTCAGTTTGAATAGTTAACTTGTTTAGATTATTTTTATAGTTGATTATTTGTATAGAAAATTCGTTAAATATTTATATTAGTTATCTGTCATATCTACGTTTAACATGTTATACACATAACCTTGTATCTTTTTCAATTTTATGTTACATCAGGTATAATTAATTGAATTATCTACAGGGTCTCTCTAACTTTAGGCTTGATCAGGAATCCCTTAGTGGATGATAAGTCCCATTAGTAAATGAACTAGCGGAATATAAGAAAACATGGAACAAATCTCTAAACATGATTATTAATATGTTTTATTATTTTGAATAAAAATTCTTTATTCATAATTTGCCAAATTTTTTATTGTGTGATCATTTCTTCCAACCATAACCTGATGGAATTATGTGTCATGATCCATACATACCCATTGGTTAGGTGATTTCATCGGTTGAGAGATAATGTCTGGTTTACTCAAGTTGGGATAAATGTTTTGGGTCTAAATATTCCTTTGATACTAAATAATATCATATAATTTGATACACTAATCGATTTTATTATTATAAATGTTTATTTTATAAATAATGATCTAAAAATAAAATTATATTATAAAATTTATCATTTTATAACCACTCTCCACTAAAAGTCACTTTATTTTTAAAAATGCATCCAAACTCCTTTAATATCATAATATAACTAGATATATGTTTTCTTACTAATATTAAGGTGTTTCTCTAATTTAGTAAGGAGTTGAAGTATTTAGGAATCTATTTTAAAATAAAATTTATTATTAAGATGGATTCCATTTTTCTAATATTTTATTTTTTATATAAGAAACCTATTTCATTAAATACCTTTAAGCTTCAATTAGTGTCCAAAAAAATTTTAATTTTGTTTCATCTTATTCTTTTTCATGTTTTTAAAAGTATGCTTTGGTGGTGACCCATTACATGATAACCTTCAAAATTTACTACTAGTACCCAATAAATGTTTTCATTACCATTCCTAGAGCCTTGTTTATCTATAAATTAATTAACCATTGATAGTTTTCTATACCGTATATTTTGTTTGATATGACTTATAACTTGAAAATACCTATGATAATGTTGATAAATAATTTATTCCTTTTTTAGCTTGATTCTTTTATACTTGTTAGGATTCCATAATATAGTAACCATGAATTCATCATGTTATATGAAATGTTTTGGTATATGATTTACTTATGATATATTTATATGATAGTTAGTGGGTGTTAAGGAAGTATTTATATCTTATGGGGTTTTGAGAATATTGATTTTTATGATTAAAATGCTACATGAACATGAATAGTTCTTTAATATGTTGATAATTTTTTTCATTATTGTATCATGAATATTTATTATATAGATTGTTTTGTTATATTTTCTTTATTATTGTTATAAATATCTCAATAAAGTGAATTTTATGGGTTGGGTTGTAAATCCCTGAATGGGTATATCCCTTCTCCATATTCCCACATGATAGGACAACAATGTCCTTATTCTAGTATGCCGCATCCCCTTTCTATGAGATGGGTGTTATACCCCAAATTATAAATTATATATTAATTTGTATGAGTATCATGGATACCTTGGGCTTTAATATTATAAATCATAAATGTAACCTCTTGATATACAGAGTACCTAGTAATAGACAATATTAATCTACCAACTGCCACTTTTCTAATTATTTCTATGATTAGATAAATAACAGTATATAAGAATATTTTTCTATATATTTATGAAAAGTATTAAACATGATAAAAAATTACCCTACTAATTTAATTTTTAGTTCAGACACTTTTGGAGGTGCCTTACTGGGTATTTATACTCACCTCCTTTATGGAAACCCTGATAGACATGAATTTTCACTTGCTATATTGTATGTACTATATGTACATAGGTGGATATTAGATGAATTCTTAACTAGTGGTTTTCTAAAAAAATTGTGTATTCGGCCTCCATAAAGTTTTTAATTATAAACGACATACTGGGTAGGATCAGTGTTGGGTCATATCCTATTTTAATCAGTTATGTTGTGTCTGCATAATTATTCATTGCATTGACTACGTGGGAGTGATTAGTCTAAATTATGTCATTGATTTCATTCATATAGAGATTTCATAGTTTATTTTATATTTTATATTAGTTATTTTATGTGATATTAATAATTTTTATTTTAAATTTCCATCCTATGGATGAGTCATGCTGATTCCTTGAGAGAATCAGGTCATGATTTATCATTATTATAAAAGGTATCAAGTCATTATCAAGTAATAAATTAAGACCTGTGGATATAGTCACCATACACTAAGGATTATGGAATTATCTTGGGGTATATAACAACCCTAATTTTAAAACTATTTATGTTATTGAGTTCAAGGTCTATAACACCCCAATATATTGGAATATATTTCTCTTTAAATAAATTCAATTCTATAACAACATCTGTTACATGCCACATTGATTTTAAAAAAAGGATTATATACTATAAAAATATTATTATTTAATAGTTATTTCCTTGAAATTGGATTGGTGGGTATGAATAATACTAAATAAATTATGAAAAATTTGGGGTTAAATATTTATACAATGAAATCATGTTTTTCAATTAATTTGAATGAATTGTTTTAAACAATTTTTATGCATGTAGTTTTTTATATTAATAAATTAAATTATTCACTAATTGTTAATGATTTAAATGAAATTTATATATCATATATTCTAATAAAAATTCATCATTAATTTAATATTTTCCAAACCATGGTAAAAATGAAATAGTGTTTTATACTTAAAAATTTATTTTTCTAAAAATTGGTTTTCATCTCATTTGGCGTGGTTATTTTTAAAAATACTTTTTTCCACTTATAGAATTTTAATATAATGAAATTTATTTTATATTTTTAATAATGAGTTTAATATTTGGTAAATATTCGATTTTAATTTTTTTCAATATGAATAATAACCGTGGAAAATTTTATCTCCTCAAAAGGGGTAAATTGGGTTGATCAAGGTTAAAAATAAGTGATTAGACAACAATTTTTTTTGAAACTCATATTTAATAAAGGTAAATCGACCCTTATTACCTTGGTCTCATGATTTATTTGTTGAATTGTAACTTGTAAAAGAAAATTACCAATATAATATTTAATGTCTTGAAAAATTAAATATGTCACTCTCATAATTTAAAAAGTATCTTATTTTTAATTATAGGGACAAAATTTATGATATAATATTAATTTTTAATTTTAGAATAATGAAATTATATTCATGATGGTAGTTTAATTATTTTTTTATGATTATATTATTAACTGAAATGTTTTCACAATGAAAATAAAATATTAATTCAGTTAATAAAAAATAAAATAATTTATATTAACAATATTGAAACTAATATATTTTTGTGATTTATATTGTTTCAAGGATTATTTTAGATAAATATAATGTATTAGTGATCTTTAAAAGTATTGTATTTTTAATTCCAACTTTTCATTTATGTCTTTAATTTCTAATTAAATTAGTAGTTTAAAATTGGAATTAATGTTATTTTATCAAACTAATATATTATTAATTTATTTAAAAATAATAAATATATACAAAGAGGAAAATTTAGATAATATAGAGTAAAACTTTATATCACTTTTCCATTTATAAACCAATTTATACGTTATATGTAAAATGATCCCCTTTAACAATACAAAATATTTTAGCATGGTTATGGTTAAAATTGGTTAACCAGGTGGTAAATAAAAAAGATAATGTATAAAATGACAAAAAACATGTCCAAATTTTACTATTTTTTTTGTATTTTTACCCCATACGACCTTATATTTAAATAAATATTAATATCAAGGCATTTTGATTGATAATTAATTTATTAAATTTTAAACTTTTAAGAAACCCCATGAGTGCCCCTCCTCTCAATTATAAAAGGGAACACCACCTTTCACTTATTCACAACACTTTTAGACTTATTTTTCAACCATATCCATGTAAAATAACATCTAAACATACATATAAACTTTATATATTTTCAGTATTCTAAAACATCAAACCCTGGGATTCATAAGGGGAGATATAATAGAGTTATTTGAAATAATAGTTAATCACCTAAACTAATTACATTATTTTTAATTCTTATTTATCTCCTATAAATATATGGTATTTATTATAAATTTTTTTTGTTAATATACAGAAATTTATTTATTACTATTAAATCTCCATTATCCACCCTCTTCTCTATCATATTTTATATGAAAGTATCACACATGCGTACATATGGATTTTCATCTCCATTTAGTGAAATAATTCTTTTTACCCCACCATATTTAATGTATGGTTATTAAGATGGTTTTATGTTTTCATATGATACTTATGAAATATTTATACTTCTATATTTACAATATCACATCTACCTTCTTACATTCCAATCCATAGGAATACAATAACGTCCCCCATTCGCATGTGTGGACTACGACCTCCAGCAAGCAATGGGATTCAAATTTCATTTATGATTTACATGGATTGTAATAAGGATATATTTAATTACTATAATTGATATATATGATATAATATTTTTTTTTAGTTTTTAACTACTATATATATTTATTTGATTCCATCAACTGAAAAATGAAAATGGCATTCAAGCATATATTTGGCCAACCATATCCATGAAAAATAAAATTCCTTTTTCTCTCTATACTAGTATATGGAACTGTAAATATGTATATAATGAATAAAAATGATATTTATATAATATTTAAAATTATTTTTATGATGTATCCATGAATAAAGTACAAGTATTAAAACTACCAAACCAAAACATACATGAAAAAAATGCAGATATCACCTGGAACAATGATTTTAATAAATAATTGTAAATAAACTGGTGATAACATGTTATAAGTAAATCATATACAGTAAGATAAAAATTATTTTGGTTTTTTAATATATTTAAAATAAACCTGTATTTATTATATAGGATATTCAGACACATAGGAAGGATGCCTGTAACATCCCAAGTAAGTAATGAATAATAGATATTTTTATCTATGTCTATTAATGATTAAGATAGTGTTTTAGAGGCTTAAAATGAAAATAAATACAATCTTATGCATGGAATACACTAATATTCTTAAAAGATTGTTTTACTTCCTTATGATGGAAAACCCTTTTTAAATCTATCTTTTTACTATTTTATAAGCTATTTTTGTCAAAATAAAATTATTATTTATGATTGGCACATCAAAATTTACTTTGTGTGAATTTTTGGTATTTTTCTGACAATGTTCATTTTTTAATGAATAGTGGTAAATACTGCATTTTACATCAAAACTACTTTTTAATCTAATTTATTTATATGATTAGATTATCTTTTGAATTTGTATTAATGTGTAATATGAATATATTTTTACTATTTAATCCAATGGTGGTCATTGGAATCAATTCCACTTTGAAATTGGACTCAAACTAGTGTCAATCTTTTGATACTTATTGTTTCATAAAAACACGCTATTTGCTCTGACAGCGGGAATTAATTATTAAATTAATTAATGTGACTTATATGTTTTGAATTTTGTAAAATAGACTTCATTTTTGAATTTGTAATATCAAATATAGCTTAGGGTGAATTTTTGGTAATTTTCTGGAAAACTTCAATTTTTGATGAATAGTGAAACCACTAAGTGGTACTTATAAAGACTGATTTTCCGTTTAAATGAAATTTTGCCATCATTGTGTTTTGAATTTCAAAAATCCGACATACATGGTTGTCATTAAGAAGTAAAATGTGGTTCAATGGGATTAAAATAATTTTTTGGTGAATAGTAACTTATTAAGTTTTTAATCACGATTAGTGGTAATTAGGGTAGTTTAAGGTATAAATAATGCTTTAATAATATGAAATGACCTAGACACATGTCCCAACCTCATTGGTTGTGTCATGGCCGACCAAGAAAAGCCATGGGTCAACTTGGGGACCCCATGGATCCACTTTTGTTTGGAAATGACATAAATAACTTTTTATTTAATGTTAAAGTAAAAATAACACAAACATAATACATTTTACAAAAACAATTTTCACATGGAGTTATAAAGATCAGATATTTGATTATAAATAGTCATTGGAAATCTAAAAAGATTTCCTACATCATAGTATTTTTTTATGATTTTTAGACATTAAATAAATTAAATTATTTATGACATAATAATGATGCAGCAATGACATCATTATTTGACGATTTAAATAAAATGGAAAGATAATGTAAAATCTATGAACTACACATGGCAAAAACCAATTGGATGAGTGGATTTCGAACCCTTATCACCTAATCCACGAATTATATCAATGTGGGACCTTTTGAAACCGAAACACATTTTCAAATAAAGTAATATTTCTTTACTTTCCAAAAATGCCCCTCCTCTCCTCTTATAAAAGGCCCCCACCTCTACCTCATTTCACACACTCCTCAAGCCTTTGTCTCGGCCAAACCCTGCCCATTTACTCTCTCCACATCCCTCTCCTCATCCTAGGGGATTCCCTTTGGGCAGAATCCTTTCAAAGGAAGCCTTTAGGCTCAAATCAAAAGGAGTTACACTTTTAAAGGTAATTCATTCTCTCATGTTCATTTGTTTTATTTTGCTTCTCCAACCCCCTAAACTCTTTTTATTTACTTATTTTGTAACAAAACCAGTATCTTCAATATACAAGGATGTTGTTATAATATTTATTTGAGCTACACTCTCACACAACTACATCAAATGGTTAAAGAACATACGGTTTCCGTGGATGGCGAAATTCTGCCTCCCAAAACGATGATTGTTCAATACTCATTTAACACATTCAAAGGTGGCCATTATGATGTCACTATTTTTATATATGATATATAATATGTTTATTTTTTCCTTAAGCTTCTGTTTTTTTTCATTTTGGGCATACCTTTATGGTTCCCATTATGGGTAAACACGATATCTTCATTTTAGGAAGTGCGGACTACCGCCCCCTGAAAGTGATTTGATTCGTTAATACCATATGTGGGATGTGTAAAGGATAAAGTTAATGATATTATATATTTTATTATACTGGAATTATAATATACTCTTATATCATTATGATTCCATTCCAGAAAATATGAAATAGAAATGGAAGTAGCATTCATGCGTACGTACGGCTTACCATCTCCATGAACGGTGCATTTCATTTCTTACCTCTAAATGTGATGTAATATTATAAATACATGTATATGATGAATATATATGATATATATGTTATCCAAATCATTAATATCATTCTGGATATAACGAACCTATGACCAAATTAACAACATGTAAGTGTAAGAAGTCTATTTTTGACTTAAGAACCAAATACCGACAAAATGAACATTATTAACTTAACTGATTACATGATGTTCATAACATGGTATAAAAGGAATAATGAACTTGAAAGAGATTCATAAGCAAGTAGATATTAACTCAAGTTTATTATTCAGGAGATTAAAGAATGGTCGGGTCAAGTCTGATACAAGGTATGGGACTTCGTCTCAATCTCCTTTCATTGAGGCATATTTTATTTTATACACAACTTTCTTTTATACGGTGTATAAACCCCTTTGACTTTTACGTTTATTCAAAAGGAATATTTTTTATACGAAGAGTTTACTAAATGAAAAAAGGGAATGTTTTTGTCGTACGTATGCGGCGACAAAGACTTCTCCGCCGCCGTGACCGTTATTTGAGTTTTAGATTGCTCTACAAGTCATACCATATGTTTAAATGAAAAATAAATACCATGTTTTACTTTGGTATTAAAAATGGTTTTCATAACGTTTTTATTATATCGATGTGTTGTATTGATATCTTGTGATTGAAATGTGGAAATGTTATGTTTCCTTTATGCATGTTTTATGTGATACGATTATGTTATGGTTCTTGGGCATAATTATGAAGACGGGTGGTTCCGTGATAAACTAAGGGCGGGTGAGCCCGATATAGCTCTCCAATGCATTGGGTAACGCGAAGGAGTGAAACGTTAAGGTTTCTCCGAAGATATTTTAGGGAATATACTGTGATGGGTATTCCAAACGTAACCAAGAGGGTTACTCCCTACGTAAGAATGTTATGAATGCCTCAAGTTACCTTTATGTCTTATGATTTCTATGATTTATTCATGATTTTATTAGGTATGTTAAAGTGCCTATGTTTTATAGGTAAAGTATGATTTCATTATTATGTATATATGAACTCATGTTCCCTTTACATGTTTTTTTATAACCCATACTGAGTTTTTATGCTCATCCCAAGTTTTTGAAATGTTTTTCACAGGTCAAGGGAAAGGTACATGATAAGATGATAGAGTCAAGGATGTGTCAATAAATAATCCATGTTTTATTTTAAATGTGTTTCCATTGATGGGAATGAAGAATACTATCTTTATGTAACCACTTTGTTTATATGTGGAATGTAATGCAAGTTTTATGATCTAATTCTCTAAATCTCTAAACCCGAAAAGATCCTCAATGTGTAATCTTGTAATAACTCAAGATTAAGTAAGGTTTAAGGCTGGGGCCTTATAATGCCATCCCTCAAGTAAAGGATTTCCATCTCAATTTTATTTCTATTTGAAAAATGCCATATTATGAAGTTTTTTCATTTATGATGTAACACCCCAAGCTTCCACGATACATTTTTCTTTGAATAATTCAACAGCTTCTATTGTACGCAACTTTGAGATTTTAACACATCGCGACCAATCAAACATGTCGTTATGAATAGTTATACCCTCTTTATAAAATTTTATCAATTTTATCTATCAAAATGGACTTCATTTTTGGTTTCGTGATATCAAAATTAGCTTAGGGTGAATTTATGGTATTTTTTCTGAAAACATTCAGTTTTTTTATGAATAGTGAAAAATACTAAATTTTAATTAATAACAACTTTTTTAATCCAAATAATTTATAGTGATAAATTATACTATTGATTGGTTTTTAAGTATAATTAGATTATATTTTTACCATTTAATCCAATTTTGGTCATTGGACGTAATTTTACATTTAAACTGGACATAAGCAAGTGTCAATCTTTTGAGGGTTATTATTTCTTAAAAACATGCTTTTTGTTTTGACAACATGAATTAATTTTAAATGAATTTCTGCCACTTTTTTGTTTTGAATTTAGAAAAATGGATTATATATTTAGAATCAGGAGGTCCAAATTGTGTAAATAGTTAACTTTTACTATTAGACATTCTGAATAATTACTTCGGTAAATATTTTATTTACCATAGTAAAATGGTAAATCCCGTAAATAAGGGTAAAAATTTAATATTATAATAATATTAAATTACCCTAACACGTGTTATAACACTATTATATGATACATTTCTGACCATGGGAATCCTTTGGTCGATTTGAAGACCCCATGAAGCCACTTGTAAGTGATAATTATGCTTTATATTAATTAAGTTAAAGTAAATACAAAAAAAAACATAAGCATATATCTTTTAGTAAAAAAAATTTACATAGGGTTATATATGTTATCTCTTCAACTATAAATATTCATTATAAAGATAAAAATATTTACTAAGTAATTTTATTTTATTTATAATTTTTAGACATTTAATAGTTATATTTATTTATGACACAATGATGATGCAATATTTTCTTTATTAAGGATAGAATCAAATAAATGGTATTATAGATGTTAACATAAATATTATTTGAATGTTTTAATGCCATCCAAGAATTTTATAGGTTAATGTGACATTTTAGGATTGATTAAATGTATTTTTTTGAACTAATAATTCGGTTAGGAATTAAAAAAAACAAAATAAAAATTAGTGTCAATCATGACCTAAAAGTGTTTTTAAAACAAATATTATATTATTAATTTATATTCTATTCCTTAAAATAAAAGGTTCATCCAAAGTTCATAAATAATATTATATATGTAATTAGTTATCCACTTGAGGTTCTATTGGATGTTTATTGTAATTCTATTAACCATATAATATAAAAATACAAAGAGACATGGTAAATGGAAAACTAATTAACTAAGAGTTAAATCTATAAGATAAGGTTAATATAGTGACCCAAAATAATATAAAACCTATTAGTTGATTTTTTTAGACCCATACCCACCTTAGAATAGAAATAAATCATTTCTGAGCCATTAGAAATCGAAAATGATTTTATTATAAAATAATATTTCAATCTTTGCCTGAGGTGCCTCTCACCCCTCTTATAAAAGGGAACTTACCCTTCTCCCAAATTCACACCGTAAATCCATTTTTCACGGCCAACCCCTACCAAAATATCTTTTAAACTATCCTCCATTAATCCTATAGACCTTCCATTAGTCAGAAATTCATCCTATGAGGCCCTTTTGATCAAATCATAATGAATAACCAGAAGAAGAGGAAAATATTTCATCACCTCTTTCAAGTTCCTTTCTTCTTCCACTTCCTCTTTATCTGTTGTTTCCATTATAAAATAATAACTCCATTACCTTATATATACAGTGATGCTATTATAAATATGGTAAAACCATATTCATTATTCTATCCATCCTTTGAATGACATGTCACTATACGTGGGTACGTACGGCTTACCATCTCCACGGCGTGGGGTAGTTGTTATTCAATACATTATTATTTGGATGGGTATAATAATGATGTATAATTTATGTAAATAAAAAATACAACATGATAATTATTATTTATATATGATATACCATCCAATTATATATTATTTTAATATCAAAATAATGATATTTTCGCTTGTGCGTAAGTACGGATTACCGTCTCCACGAACACGATGACATTCATTCCCCATCGTATCCATTCAAGAATAATTATCATTTGATGATTAAAAATAATGTTTAAAGACTTAATATAATTCTTAATATGAATATGATACATCATATACACATCAAACTTTACTTACGTAAGAAATCATATAAAGGAAAATGAATCAGTTAACACCCGAAATGATGATACTACTAAAATATCATTAACAAATCAATATTAGAAGATCATATATGATTTCATATTAATGTATATGGTTATTGTATAATTAAATAACAATTATTTCACCATTATATATGAGGTTAACCGACCCTCGACCAAGGAAATGAACAAGGTAAGGGGTTTCTTATCTCACTTTTAATTCCGTGAGATTTCCATTGTTCACCATTTATTGCATGTGGTGTATTGGGTTATGCCATTTGATATATATTATAATTGTTCTCCTTATATTCATGGTATTCTGTGAATTATTTGGTGGTTATTAACTTTTTTTCATACGAATCTATTGATTAAAATATGGTAATGGTTAATTTAACAATCTCTTCATTATCCGAGGTTGTTTATACGTAATTATCTACTGGGACATCTTTATCATCCACATCGCTTCTTCTTAAAAATGTATTTAGAAACATTTTTACTATATACTATACAATGTGTTAATATTATTTATTCCCTTATTTTGACCATATATGTTTTGAAGTGAATCTTTTCGTTGTTTCCCAAGAAAGGTACTTTATGACCTTTTCGAAAAAATTAAGGTATGAATGTTTTTTAACTTATACGGAGGGTGCGGCTATTTTCTGTCATTATAACATCATCAAAGAATCCCTTTCAAGTTTATAAGAATATTTCCAAAATAAATGTTTTAATTTATAATTTTATGAATTTTAAATGATTTCAAAATAGAAATATTTATTTCTCTAAATTTTTTTTTGATTTCATATATGTCAACATCCTTTGATGTATTTTAGGCTTATTTGAAGTAGATTTATTATGATACAAAACTTCCATATTTTATTTAAGGTTTTGTGATATGTTTGAATGTGGATGTATTATTTTTACACCATTAATATTTTATGGATAAATTATTGACATTTTGTATGGTAGTTTTAATACGAATATTTATGTTATGTTTAAACCTTTTCATATGAGGAATGCATTAGATTTACTATGTGATGGGTGGAGGCCTCTATAGATCCTCGATGCATCGGTAGGTCTCATGAGACAAAACAGTTTCTTGGCACAAGTCCTTGACAAAATCTAATTTTTAGTCTTTTAAAAAGTCCTTGACTATGTGGTTATGAAGTCTGGAATTATGAATTTCATCATTATGGAAGTGGCTATTGATATTTCATGTGATTATTTGACAAGTAGAATATCCATGTGAATAAGTAAATGGAATTATTTGATTTTATCTTTTCTATATTATGCTAAAATTCATGTTTAAAATTCTTTTGATTTAGTCTTATACACTGCCTTAAATGTTTATGATTATTTATGAATGTTTCTCTATATTGTTATCCTTACTCAGAATTTGATCTCACCCCTTTCTATGTTTGATTTTTTCTAGGATGTGAAGAAGTATTTTATGACTGACCTGTAGGGATACTCTAAAGGGATATGAGTGTAGTATATTGAAATAATGTTGTTTTAGATTTTTATTTTAAAATTTAATGTCAAACTCAAGAATGGGTCTAGTATTTCGAAGGCTACTAAACTGATCGGTCTTTCATAACATGATTTCCTTATATCATGCCAATGTTATGTAATAATGCACCGAATCTGGGTAACTTGGGTCAGGGCATTAAAGTTGGTATTAGAGGATGTTTATTACAATCCATTGAATCTATATTTAGATAAACTCTAATTAGATCACATTACCCTAAGATAGAATTTGAGGATTAGTATAGAAGAACATCATAGAATTTTGGAACTGTAGAGATTTTATGATTTTTCCAAAAAATACATCCATGTATGGATACAAGAAGGTAGAGGCGGATCTGGAATAGATGTTCCTTGGGGTAAAACCTGAAAACACTGCTTTGAGCTAGACTCAAATAGAAACTGGTGCATGACAACGGGCCTTGCTGCACTCTGGGTTATGACACTCCTGGGGGATATGCTTAGGAATATTCTCATTTTCTTTAAAAATAATTATGAAGGGTTTATGAGTATATAATTCCTTAAAGATTTTTTTTATAATTATGGATTATATCCATATACTGTTCAATTTATGTTAATTGTTTAACATGTTTGGAATTATATATTTCGATTCATAAACTAATCTCGTTTATGACATTTTTTATAAATGTTTCCTAGTGGAATAAATGGAAACAGTATAAAAGTGCGTAATATATGTAGGGATTTCCCTCTTACTCAAGATTAATATAGTGGAGCTAGTGATGCAACTGGTGTTGATCAGCTCATCACCATACGGGGAAAAATAACTCATGTTATGAATAATAATATTACCCGTATGAAGCACCCTGATCCCCAGCGTGGAGGATCAATGATCGATCGATTCTTGAGGAAACTACCACAAAAATTCAATGGGATTTCAAATCCATTAGTAGCTGAGTAATGGATAAATTCTTTAGTGAAAATATTCCATGCCTTGAAGAGTAGTGAAAGGGAAAAGGTTTTCTTGGCAGTTTACCGCCTCACTAGAGATGCTGATCAATGGTGGTCATTAATTAAAAAGACAAAGGAAGAAGATGAAGTATCAAATATGGAATGGAGGGAGTTTAAAGAGATTTTCTTAGAAAAATACTTTCCTCATGACCATCGAGTAGATATGGAAAGACAATTTCTGAGTTTGAGGAAAAAGGAGGATGAGAATGTCACAAAGTATGAAGCTAACATTACAAGGTTAGCGAGAAATGCTATAGGTTATATATGTAACCCAAGAATTAATATTGATAGTTTCTTTGATGGGTTAAAACCATTTCTCTGTAGAGCATTAGTCTCACAATCCTTCTCATCATACGAATATATTTTCTCTTCTTTTATCAAGATAAAAAAGGAATTCTCTATGTCTTATGACTTTAAAGCAAAGCAAGAGAAGAAGAGATCTGTTGAAAACTATGGAAATGGAAATAAGGGGAATAAGGGAAGATTTTAATATCCATCCTATAGTAAATGTGGTAAGAAACACCCAGATACTTACCTGAATGGAATGGGAGTCTATTACAAGTGTGGTGAAAAAATCCACCAAACTTGTGACTACAAGGGGGAGAAAAAGGCTATCAATGTTTAATGCTACAATTGTAGAGAAAGGTGGCATTATGGAAATTAATATCCTAAGTTACAAGGAATCTTACCTAAAAAAAGTAAAAGGGATCAATTCTAGGCTTATGCTATCACTACTGCTGAGGTTGAAGCTCCAAAAGACGTGGTGGCGGGTATTTTAATGGTTTCCTCAAATTTAGAAAATGCTTTATTTGATTCTAGATCATCACATTGTTTCATATCTTCCCAGTTTTCTAAGAAAATTAGAAATTTCCACTTTGATTTAACATTGTATTTTTCAGTGAAAAATCCAAAGGGAAGTATCATTGCAACAAAGTGTTGTGAATTAGTCCCCATTAGGGCATATAAATGTTCTTTATCTATTTATCTCATCGCCATACCCATGATTGAATTTAATATAATCCTCGGTATGGATTGGATTTTGGACCATGATTCCAAAATGTATTGTAAGAGTAATGAGGTTACGATTTTTTATGATGATGATAAGGAACAGCTTATCTTTATAGCAAAAACATCACCACATGATTCTTATCTAGATCAACCCCTAGTAGCTCTAATAAATTCAATTATTGGGGATGAAGAGACTGAAACAACTGTGGGTGAGGAAAAGAATGTTAAAATAGAGGATGTACATATTTTATAAGAGTATTTTGATGTATTTCTAGAGGATTTACCTGGACATCCTCCAGAATGAAAAATTGAGTTTTCCATTGATTTAACTCCTGGTTCAAGGCCCATATCAAATACCCCTTATTGAATGGCCACTGTGGAATTAGTGTAACTAAAGAAACAAAAATAGGAACTGAGTAACAAGAGATTTATTCTCCCTAGTGTTTCTCCATGGGGAGCCCTTTTCCTTTTTGTTAAGAAGAAAGGTGGATCTATTAGGTTGTGCATTGACTATAGGGAGATCAATGCTATAACAATAAATAACAATTATCCCATACCTCGCATGGATGATTTATTTGACCAACATCATGGAGCTCAATATTTTTGAAAGATTGACCTTCAATCTGGTTACCATCAGTTGTGTGCGAAGAAGGAAGACATTCCGAAGATAGTATTTCGAACAAGGTATGGGCATTACGAGTTTACAGTAATGCCTTTTGGATTGACTAATGCACCCTCTGTCTACATGGATCTAATAAATATAGTTTTCAAGGAATATCTTGATTACTTTATAGTGGTATATATTGATGATATCTTGGTATACTCCAAGAGATATGATGATCATGAAAATCACTTATGCATTATCCTGAAGACTATTAGAAGAAATGAATTATATGGGAAGTTTAGCAAGTGTGAATTCTGACTTCAAGAGATTTTTTCTTGGCTATATTGTCTCTAAAGATGGAATATATGTTGATCCTTCAAAGACCAAGGCAATCCAATAATGGATAGAACAGAAAAGTATAATTGAGGTACGCAGTTTTATTGGTTTAGCAGGTTATCATCAACCTTTCATCCATAATTTTTCCCGATTGGCTAGCCCATTAACCAAGCTCACACATAAAGGGGTAAAATATGTTTGGACAAAAGATTGTGATGAATTTTTTGAATAACTAAAGAGATGATTAGTCAATTATCTTATATTGAATCTACCATTGGGGAATGAAGGGTTTGTTATTTATATTGATGCTTTAAATAAAAGACATGGCTATGTTATTATGCAGAATGATAGGGTTATTGCCTATGCATCACTATAGCTATAAATTCACGAACTAAACTATCCTACTCATGATCTTGAGTTATCTGTTGTAATCTTGGATTTGAAGATATATAGAAACTATCTATATGGTGATAAATGTGAGATTTATACTGATCACAAGAGTTTGATGTATATTTTCTCACAAAAAGAACTCAACATGAGGCAAAAGAGATGGCTTGAACTACTCAAGTATTATGATTGCAATATACACTACCACTCCGGGAAGGCAAATAAGATGGAAGATGCTTTGAGTAGAAAGGATCGTGTACTTTTGAACAAGATCAGAGTTGAAAAGGATCCTATATACGTGGATCTAGTAATGATGGATATAGGAATAACCATGGAAGGTGAATCATCAATTCTTTTTCAAATTGTTTCCAAAAAATCTTTACTAGAATTGATAAAAAGTTCTCAGGATGATGATGAGGAGTTTCAAAAGAAGATTAAAGCTATGAATAATGAGATATTGAGTGACTTCGTATATGAAGAAGGAATTTTAAAATTTGTGAAGAGACTTTGTGTTTCTGATATACCTGATATAAAAATAGGATTCTTGGATGATTCTCCTAGCTCCAATTTATTTATACACCCTAGGAGCACCAAAATGTGTAGATATTTGAAGGAACATTTTTGGTGGGACAACATGAAGAGAGAGATTGCTGATTTTTTGTCAAGATGTATGGTTTTTCAACAAGTGAAAGCTGGAAGGAAACATCCTGGAGGAGTCATGAAACCTCTTCCCATACCTGAGTGAAAATGGGATAATATTACAGTAGAATTTTTCATGGGACTACCAAATAATCCAAGAAGGAACGATGCAATATGGGCCATTTTTTATCGTCTTACCAAGTCACCACATTTTCTTAATATAATATCAGATTTACCACTTGAACGTTTAGCAAGACTGTATATTAATGTAGTTTTAAGACTTTATGGAGTACCCCTATCGATTATTTCTGATCGTTTTCCCCATTTTACATCAAGATTCTAGAAAAATCGTCAGAAAGCCCTCGATACTGAACTTTGTTTGAGCACTGCCTACCCCCATCAAACCGATGGACAATTAGAATGGACTATTCAAACCATAGAAGACATGTTGAGATCTTTCTCACTTGACTTTAAAGGTATGTGTGATCAATATTTACCTCTAATAGAGTTTTTCAATAATAGTAGCTTCCATTCATGTATTCAGATGGAACCATAAGAAGCGTTTTATGGAAAGAGATTCTGCACCCCAACCTATTAGGTTGATGGTGGCGAAAGAAAACTCATTAGCCTAGAACTTGTAGAGGAAATGATGAAAAAGGTAAAGGTAATCCAAACCCACGTCAAAGAATCTCAAAGTAGGTAGAATAGCTATACTGATAACCAATGGAAGGATTCAGAATTTCATGTTGGAGATCATGTTTTCTTGAAGGTATCTCCATGGAAGGGTGTTATACGTTTCAGTAAGAATAGTAAATTGAGTCCCAGGTACATCAGACCTCTCGAAATTCTAGAACGAATTGGAGCTGTAGCTTACCGTTCAGAAATGCTGCCAAGTCTCTCCAAAGATCATGATGTGTTCCACATATCACTGTTGAGAAAATACATGCCGGACCCAACGCATGTACTTACCTATGAAGAATTAGAACTGGAACCTGATCTGCCTTATTGCGAAGAGCATGTCAAAGTTATTGATACAAGAGAACAAGTGCTGGGAAATCAGACGACTCGTCTGGTAAAAGTTATATGGAGAAACCATAATATGGAAAAGGCACCCTAGGAACCCGAGGAACTTATGATGAAGAACCAACTGAATTTTTTTATTCTGTAATATTCTAGAAATTTTGAGGACAAAATTATTTGAAGGTGGGGAGAATGTAACACCCCAAGCTTCCACGGTACGTTTCCCTTTGAATAATTCAATAGCTTTGGTTGAACACATCTTCAAGATTATAACACATCGCAATCAATCAAACTAGCTGTTATGAATAGTAATACCCACTTTTTGAAATTTTATCACTTTTAACTTTTAAAATGGACTTCATTTTTGGGTTTGGAATATCAAAATTATCTTAGGGTGAATTTTTTGTATTTTTCTGAAAACATTCAGTTTTTTATGAATACTGAAAAATACTAAATTTTTATTAAAAACATCTCTTTTAGTCAAAATAATTTATCGTGATAAATTATACTATTGAGTGGTTTTTAAGTATAATTAGATTTTATTTTTACCATTTAATCCAATTTTGGTCATTTGATGTAATTTCAAATTTAAACTGAACATAAGAAAGTGTCAATCTTTTGATAGTTATTATTTCTGAAAAACACGTTTTTTATTTTAACAACAGGAATTAATTTTAAATCAATTTCTCCCACTTCTGTGTTTTGAATTTAGAAAAATTAATTCCATATTTAGAATCCATATTTACACATTGTTTAAATAGGTAAGTTTTATTTTTATACATTTTGAATATTTACTTCAGTAAATATTTAGTTTACCATGGTTAATGTGTAAATCAGGTAAATAAGGGTAAAAAATAATATTATAATATTATTAAATTACCCTAACATGTGTTATATCCCTATTTTCTGATACATTTCTAACCATGGGAATCCTTGGGTCTATTTTGGGACCCCATGGAGCCACTTGTAAGTGATAATTACACTTTATATTAATTAAGTTAAAGTAAATACAAAAATGACATAAGAATATATCTCTTAGTAAAACAATTTTTACATAGATTTATATATGTTATCTCTCCAACTATAAAAATTAATTAGAATTATAAAACAATTTACTATATAATGGTATTTTATTAATGATTTTTATATATTGAATAATTAAATTTATTTATGACACAATGATGATGCAATATTTTCCTTATTAATGAAAGAATCAAATAAATGGTATTATAGATGCTAAAATAAACATAATTTGAAAGTTTTGATGCCATCCAAGAATTTTAAAGGTTAATTTGACATGTTCAGACTGATTAAATGTATTTTTTTAGATGTAATAACGCTGTTAAAATATTAACAAAAATAAAATGGAAAATATTGTCAAAATTGACATAAAAGTGTTTTTAAAACAATTATTAATTTATTAATTTATATTCTATTCATAATAATTTAATGTTTTGAAAAAGTTATTAAATAATTTTATATATGTCATTAATGAACCACTTTATGTTCTCTTCGAACTTTATAATATGTTTATTAACCATATAATATAAAAATACAAAGAGTCATAGTAAATGTCAAACTAATTAACTAAGAGTTAAATCTAGAAGATAAGGTTAATATAGTGACCCAAACTAGTCTAAAACCTATTGGTTGAGTGGTTTTCGACCCATACCCACCTTATAATCAAAATAAATTATTTTCTAACCATTAGAATCCGAAAATGAGTTTATTATAAAATAATATTTCAATCTTTTCCTAAGGTGCCCCTCACCCCTCTTATAAAAAGGCACTTTCCCTTCTCTCAAATTCACTCCTTCAATGCCCTTTTTCTTGGCCAAAACCCACACAAATATCCACTAAACTATCCTATATTCATCCTAGGGGCCTTACTTTAGTCATAAATCCAACCTAAGGAGACTTTATGATCATATCAAAATGAAGAACCCGAAGAAGAGGTAAATATTTCATCACCTCTTTCCATTTCCTTTCTTCTTCCACTTCCTCTTCCTTTCTTGTTTATTTTCTAAAATAACAACTCCAATATATTCTATATACTGTGATGTTATTATCAATATGGTACAACCATATTCATTATTCTATTCATCCTTTGAATGACATGTCACCATACGTGTGTGCGTACGGAAAACCGTCTCCACATCGTGGGGTAGTTGTTATTCAATACATTATTATTTGGATGGGTCTAACAATGATGTATAATTAATATAAATAATAAATATAACATAATAATGATTCTATATATATGATATACTATCCAATTATATATTATTTTAATATCCAATGAATGATATTGTCACTCATGCGTACGTACCGATTACCGTCTCCACGAAGGCAATGAGATTCATTCCCCATCATATCCATTCAAGACTAATTTTCATTTGATGAATAAAAATAATTTTTAAAGACTTAATAGCATTATGAATATGAATAAGATACACCATATCCACAAAAAACGTTACTTACGTAACAAATAATATGAAGGAAAATGAATCATTTAACACCCGAAATGATGATACTACTGAAATATCATTAACAAAACAATATTATAAGATCATATATGATATCATATTAATGTATGTTGTTCTTGTATAATTTAATAACAATTATTTTACCATTATACAGGAGGTTAACCTACCCTTGACCAAGGAAAATAACAAGGTAACGTGTTTCTTCTCTCACTTTTAATTCCGTGAGATTTCCATTGTTCGTCACTTATTGCATGTGGTGTATTGGGTTCTTCCATTTGATATATATTATAATGATTCTATTTATATTCATGGTATTATGTCAATGATTTGGTGGTTATTAACTTTTGGGCATATGACTAGATTGATTACAATTTGGTAAGGGTTAATTTCACAATCTCATCATTATTCGAGGTTGTTTATACGTAATTATCTACTAGGACCTCTTTATGATCCACATCCATGCTTCTTAAAAACGTATGTCAAAATATTTTTACACTTTAGTAGACAATGGGTTAATGTAATTTATACCCTTATTTTACCTTATATGTTTTGAAAGGAATTTCTCTGTCATTTTCCAAACAATGTACTTTATGACCTTTTCAATAAAATTAAGGTAAGAATGTTTTTTAACTTATACGGAGGGTGCGGCTATTTTCCGCCGTTATAACATCATCAAAGATTCCCCTACAATATTTTAAGAATATTTAGAAATTACATGTTTTATTCTATAATTATATTAATTTAAAATTATTTCAAAATATAAAGAGATGTTTCTCTAAAAAAAGGTTTTGATTTCCTCTATGTCAACATCCTTTGATGGATTTTAACCTTATTAGAAGTTGATTTATTATGATACAAAACCTTCATATTGTATTGAAGGTTTTGTGATATGTTTGACTGTGGATGTGTTATTTTTACACCATTAATGATTTATTGGTAATGTATTTACATTTCGTATGCTAGTTTTAATACGAATGTTTATGTTATGTTTAAACCTTTTCATATGGGGAACTCATTGGACTTAGTAAGTGAAGAGTGGAGCCCGCTATAGCTCATCGATGCATCAGTAGGTCTCATGAGACAAACTAGTGTCTTTGCACAAGGCCTTGAAAAAATCTTATTTGTATTCTTGGAACATGTCCTTGACTATGTGATTATGAAGTTTGACATTATGCATTCCATCACTATGAAAGTGGTTATTGATATTGCATGTGATTATTCGACTAGTAGAATATCCATGTGAATAAGTAAATGGAATTATTTGATTTTATATTTTTCGTATTATGATTTAGTTCATGTTTAAAAGGGTTTTTTTAGTCTTATACATTGCCTTAAATTTTTATACTTATTAATGAATTTTTCTGCTATATTGTTATCCTTACTGAGCATCCGACCTCACCCCTTTCTATGTTTTATTTTTCCCCAGATGTGAAGAAGTATTTTATGACTAACCTGTAGGGATGGTATAAAGGGATATGAGTGTGGACTATGGAAATAATATTGTTCTAGTTTTTTATTTTATAATGTAATATAAAACTCATGAATGTATCTAGTATTTCCAAGGCTACTAATCTAATCGGTCTTTCGGGACATGTTTCCTTGAATCATGAAAATGTTATGTAATAATGTACCGACTCTGGGTAACTGGGGTCAGGGCATTACATATGTGGTTTATATACAGACCATGCATGTATTTTATAATTATTATTAAGAAATTTACGGTGATTTAAATATACATATATGGTTATTTATTTCAATGAGCGTAATATTGAAATGTTACTAAAGTAGTAATGGTTTTATATTGCAGTCTCATTATTTATCAGGATTGTTTATGATTATGTTTCTGATGGTGAAATAATAGGATATACCACTCAAGAATCAAACTAAATTTATTATAACAAGGTTTTTTCTATATAATAAATGTTTTACATTCATATATTCACCTTATGTACTCAAGAAACCAAAAATATGTTTTTATAGAATATCGAATTTATATCTATCTTCAGTCTAAAAATATTTTTCATTCGTATCCATGTTTTCAAAAAAATTAATAGGGTTTTAATATCCTTCTATGATTTTAAAAAATTAATTCTAACTCATTATTTAATTTTTAAAAAATAGTTTAAAAGGAATATCCTTGTGATTTTCTGAACGAGAACTCTTTTGACTTTTTATAAAAGTATGAAAGGTATGTTTTGTATCTTATACAACATGAACATAATTTTACACCATTATAAATACTCAATAATTTTAATCTTCCTTCACATATTTTCAATTTTATTTTTAAATAAATTCATCCCCTCTATATTGGGAAAATTTATAGATTTTAAATAAGTGATTTCAAATAAAAGAGTCTATTTTTTCTAGGAAATGTTTAGACAGATCCTTCAAATACATGTTTCATCAATGATGACATAATTTGATGTTACTTATGTTTTACTGGGGATATGATCTAATGATTCAAACCATATTATTTTTCTATATTTTTTATGATTATGATGATAAGAAGTTTATGAATCTCATTCCATTTCTATGGGTTATGCTCACAAAACTCATTTATATTCCATGGTATATGCTATGATGAAATATTTATGAAACACATTTACTTTATATGGTCTATAAAATAATTATTGTTTTTTTTCTTGTGGAATTGGCATGTATTATTTTCATTATATAATTGGAGGTCATATAATTATATATCCCTCTAAACATTAGGGAATTATAGATATATCATAAGATAAATATGAATGGAATGGGGAGTAAACCTTATTTAGTAATGGACTCAATCTACTATGATAGTGTTTTGATAGAGACTTGACTCCTAAAATAGTTTTTTGGAGTGAACCCAATTCAATGTGATATTATTGAGAGTTAACCTTGAATACTACAATGGTTTGGGTGGTGAACTCAATCCACCATGATAGTCTTGGAAATGATCCTTGACTATTAAGGAAATTATTTTTTATGTAATGTTTATGACACAAACATATGTCTTATTCTAATTTTATGATCGTATATATTTTTTTATCTGATTCTTATGATTCATGTCTTTTGAAACGACAACTTTTATTCCATGTATCAAGTTTATGAAAAATGATAAACATGGTCTGATTTGCAAATTTTATTCTTTTGTTCACATACCCTTATGCTCATGTTATTCACATGTGATCATTGATATCTGTCTTTTTTACCCTTTATGAGAATCTAATCTCACCCTTTACTATGTTTCATTTTCCCTAGGCTATGAAGAAAACTTTTAAGTATTATTTGACTAATAAGGATTATAGTTATGAAAAATTATATGGGAGCTTATGTAGATATTTTAAAAAACTAGTTGTTATGTATCAATGTTTCTGAATACAATAAACCATTATGGTTCTCATGCTTGTTTTTTATAATATGAGATGAATATTACTATATTAAGATGTAATATTAGTGTATGAAAAGTATGGGTAGTTATAGTTGATATCAATAGATAGTATTATTTAACCTTTTAAACTAATATTAGAAAACATTATAAAGAACCCTTAGGATAATATTATGTATATGGGAATAAATAATGTTATTGTGAGTAAAAAAGTGTGGGTTTCCTAACAATAAATCATTTTCCATATTCTATATGTGGTTGTGGTTTTGGCACAGATTCATCTAGGGGTAATAACATTGAAAAGAGTTTGTTATTTATACATATTTCATCTTTACACTACATGGTGAGTATTCCCATACTACACTCCTAGCTTGAAGATCCCATGAGATATTTCTATGTTCATTAACATATTCTTTATGAGCCATCATAAAGGATTTGACTAGATTATGACCATGAATATCCTATGTTAAAACTATGTTTTCATATATGGAAAATAATTTTCAGGATTTAGACATTCTAAAATTGATTTCAAGTGATATTTTTGTTTTCTAGTATTACTATTGTTGATCACACTCTGTTTTTTGATTTTGGAAAATATCTAGAACCTTAAAGAAATCATATTAATACTAAATGTACCAAAAAATGCAATGATTTTCCTCCTATGAAACCAAATATTATAGGAGATGGAATAAATAATATTATTTTTATTATTATATAACATTATCAAGATATGAATTATTATGAAATTACGAATGAGAGAAGAATGTAACAAAGTAATATTTATTCCTTCATGAAACAATATCCACCTACTTTTAGGTGTTTTTTTTGAATCACTAGTTTCTGAGAAATAGATTAGTAACATTGAAAATATATTTTTAGTTATTTAGTGTTCATTGTACATAAAATTAATTTTGGTTTTCAATCATTTGAAAGGTGAATTAAATTAATTCTGTACACTTATAAAGAATGATAGGTAACATAATGAAATTGAATACATATAGTGGGATGATTTCAAGAGATTATTTTTTAATAAGAAATCTCCTCATATTTTTTATATTAAAATTGAAAAGTAAATCCTCAAAATAAAGTAGAATGATGGTGAATTTTTCGGTACATATGAGGTAAATTTCATATAACATGTGAGGTATGATTTGGGTATTATTATACATACTAAATTTAAGGTTTATCAATTATTTACTATATTAAAACTAATTATTTCAAGGGAGTTAGATATAAATGAATACAGTAGCTATAAATTAATCATTTAATATCTTATCAAGTTTGAATTGATTATTGTAGTGACCCATAAATCTCAAGGTTTTTATAAGAAAAGAAATATGGAATTCAATTTAAATCCAAAAAATCATAGAGAGAATAAGACTGGACTTCAATTATCATAAAAGTGTGGAATGAAACATTGAGGAAATATTAATTAGTGGAAAATTAAATGTTTTATTTGTGGAAATTAAGGAGATCAGAAAATTGAAATCCAATGTGTTGGTATTAACTTATATAATGATGAAAATATTGATAACTCTCCACAGAATGCACCACTCACACTCAATTGTTTCAAATACAGGGAGTTTGGGCCTTATGAAAATCCTTGATAAAATATTTTGCTTAATGATGATGATCAATGTGAATAACTACTTATGGTGATTGAAAATGGAAAATCTGATGTGAGCAATATTTTAATGAGGGATATGATTATGATGTGGTGAAAGGTATAATTACCATCCACTCTAGAAAAATTAATTCTTTATTTGGTTCCTAAAAAATATATTATATCTTAAAATTTTTATAAGGTTATCAAAATTTCACACCAATTATTATTTTTGGAATTAATTTTGAAAACCCCTAATTGTATGATGATCACATCTCAAGTCTAGAACTCTTATCTAGTTTATGTTTGTGGAAATTTGCTTCCTGAAAATCATTTCATTCTCTATCTGGTTTTATTTTATGTTATCTTAAACATGCATTGGATTTCTCTACATAAATCATTAATCAAATTAATAGAAAGGTAAATCATGTTTTATGTTATGAACCAACCTATGATTGTATATTAGTTCAGAAATAAATATGTTTGATGATGATCACATCAATTGTTTAGGGCAAGATTCCTATTAGTTAAAGTGAAAATCGACATCGATGGTATTTTTATTCAGAGGGAGATTTTTTATCTCCTTCTAATAGTGTTATTGGATCTTCCACTGAATCATGAGGTTGAGTTCTCAAAAAAATCATGCCTACTGCTACACATATTTCAAATACTCCATATATAATAACCCCTATTGAGTTGTAGGAATTAACCAAGAATCTCATGGAGAATCTTGAAAATGGATTCATTAGGGCATATGTGTCCCCATGGTTTGCACTGATTATTTTTTCTATGAATAAATATCAATGGATATGACTTTTCATTGATTACCCAAAAATGAAGAAGATCACAATCAGGAATAGATATCCTCTTCCCAGTAAAGATGACTTCTTTTATCAACTGTATAGAGAAAAATATATTTCTGAGATTAAACTTTCTTTAAGATATCAATTGTGGGTAATTAAGAAGAATATAAAAAATACATCCTTATGTAAATAGTATGGACACTATGAATATATATTTATTTCTTTGGGTCTTACTAATTCCTCTACAATATTCTTGGATTTAATGAATTGGATCATTTGAGATTTCCATTTTCATTTTTTTAGTCTTTATAGATGATATAAATATATATTATAATATAAAGGAAGATAATTATGATTACTTGATAATTGTATTGAATACCCAATGGAAGAAGAAACTATATGAAATACTTACAAAGTGTAATTTTTCTGCGACAAAAATTTTCATTTTTCGATTATATAATCTCAAGAGACTATATATTTGTGGATCTATCAAAGAAAAATGTTTTTAAAAATAAAACTAGACTAGACCTTGTGACTGATATGAAAGGTTTTCTTGGATTGACTTGATATCATTCATGGTTTTTAGAGATTTTATCGTGAATATCTAATACACAAACCATGTTAACTTATAAGGGATCCATGTTATTCTGGATAGATGACTGTGGGGGAAAATAAAATAACTGAAGAAAATATTATTTATGATGTCATAACTTATATTACCTTATAGTGGATAATGGTTTGTAATTTATAGGTAAGAATTGAAAAATGTATTAGGATGTCTTATCATGAATAATTACATGGTTATAGCTTATGTATCATGATAAATGAAGGTTGAGGAAAAATATTAACCAACTCATGATTTGAACTTAGATGTGGTGATTTCTAAATTAAAGATACGGATGAATTATATATATATATAAAACATTGTGATATATATACTAATCAAAAAAATACTAAATTATATATTCACATAGAAATATTTCAATATGTTTTAGAGAAGATGGTTTGAGATGATTAAAGATTATGATATATAAATACATTAGAACCCTGGAAAGGAAAATAAGGGGGTTTATGCTTTGAGTCAAAAGGATCATGATAGCATATCTATGACGAGGATCATAAAAGATACAATATATATGGATTTGAAGAGGATGGATCTAGAATTTGTGAAGGAAGTGTGGAGATATAATATTTCTCAAATTAGTGTTCAATCATCTATCCATGAAATGATTAAAGAAGGAAAAGGGAAGATATATAGCTATAGAAGAAGGTCATAAGTTATCTTGATTTAAACCTTCATAGTAATGGAATTATAATGTTTAGAAACTATGTATGTGTTCTGGTCATACTATATTTGAAGGAGTTATCGGATGAGGATCATAGTTAATAACTTAATATTAATCTTTGAAGTGTGGAAATGTATAGGGAAATAAAATATTATATCTATTATGAAATTAGGAATAGATCTATTTATGATTATATAAATAAGTGATTATAATTTCATTATGATAATTCTAAGAGATAGAGGTCTAAGGTAACGGTACAACCATTACCTATACTAGAAAGTAAATGGGAAAATGTTTCCATGGTTACTATCATTAGAATCCCCAAAACATCTTAAGGAAACAATACTATTTGGGTTATAGTCATTAATTTTATAAAGTTAGAATACTTAATTATCATCATAGAAGAATTATATCTTATTCATATTTCGAAAATTTATATCAATGAATTTATAAGGATTCATAGAGTACAGATTTCTATTATATCTGATTGGGATCCAAGTTTATCCTTGATGTTCTAGAAAAGTCTTCAGCAGGATCTGGATACATAGTCATGTATCAAAATATCTTATCACCCTCAGATAGATGGTCAATCTAAGTTTACCATTAAACCCCAATAGTATTTTTTGAGATCTTGTTCTCTTGAATACAAAGGTGGTTTGGATCAACACCTTCCTCTAGAAATATTTTCATACTAAAATCCTTTTCACTCAAGTATTGAGATGGATCCATATGAATATCTCTATGGAAATAAGTTTATATATCTTAGATGTTGGGATAATTTTTTAGAAATAAAGATATTGGGACCTCTTGAGAGATGATGTAATGGTAGGGAAATTCATAGCCATTCAACACCACATTAAGGAAGCTCATAATCGATAGAAAAGTTATGCTCAACATCATCAGTGTGATTTTTAATTTGAAGTAGTTTAGAAAGTTTTTTTTTTTGAAAATTTCAATTTACAAGAAGGTTATTAGATTTAGAAATATAGAAAAGTTGATCCCTTGGAATATTATCCCTTTTTATATTTTTGATCAAGTACAAATGGTAGTGTATAGTTTGGATCTTATATGGAAGCTCTATCATTTTCATGACATGTTCCATGTATATCTACTAAAGAAGTACAAACCTGATCTATCATATGTACTTCACTTTATTGTTGTAATAGTAAATCATGATCATTATTATGAATAACAGCCAATATAATTCTGGGATCATACAGATAAAGTTATAAAAAATAATATTACTCACCAGTTGGATATTATATGGAGAGATCTGAAATAGGTAGAACCTATATTATAACATAAAGATATAATGAAAACGATATATATTCAATTTTTTGTAGTAGAGTGATGAATTTTTAGGGTGAAATATATTTTAAGGGGGTTAGGATATAACACACTAAGATTTTAGAGAATATTTTTCATTAAATATTTATATTTTATTGATATCTTTTTTTACACTCAACACAGAGTTTAAAAAACCACGATATACTATAAAATTATTATTATATCAAAGTTATCACCAAGACATTGGAATCTAGGTTATGAATATGACTCACTAAATTATTAAAAATTCATGGAAACATATTTATAAAATTAATACATTTTTTTCAATTAATTAGAAAAAAAATAATAAATAAGTATGTTATTTTTCTGAAAAATTGGTTCTTATTTGCAAAATTTATTTATTAATTAATATTTTAAATTAATCACTATTTATGAATTTTTTTATTTAAATATATATATTATATATTCAATATTTTTTTTAACATTAATTTTTTTTCTAATCTTGGGAGAAGAATAAACAATGTTTTATGCTTAAAATGTATTTTTCTAAAAATTTGTTTTCTTGATGTTTTTCATGATTATTTTTTAAATTAACATCATCAAATTATAGAAATTTAATTTTGGAATATGGATTTCATATTTGGAATTATGAGTTTAAATTTTTTTTAAATAGTCCCCTTTACTTTTTGGTCAATATGAATTGTTACCGTGGTAAAATTCAACACATTAGTAAAGGGTAAATCAAGTTATCTAAGTTAAAACTGTGTTGTAATCCTATAATATTTTTTAAAAATTATTATTAGATTAAGGTAATTATACCCTTATCACCTTATTTTTTAAATTTAATTTATTAATGGATAATTTTCAAGCAAAATGACCAATATAATATTTAAAGTAATGAAACAGACAAACTGTCACTCTCTTAGTTTCAAATATAACTTATGTGTTCACATAGGGAAAAAACTATTTATAAATTAATATTAATATTTATTTTGTTAAAAATTAAATTATATTCATTAACATAATTTACATATAATTATTTGAAATTAACTGACTTCCCTAAAATCTTTTTCAATGATAATACATTATTTATTCAGTTAATAGAAAACCATATAAGGATTTAAAAGTTTTAAAATTATTATTGTTTTAGTGAGTTATAATGTTACATTGTTTTTTAGATATATAATATATTATTAACTTTTCAAATTATTATATTTTAATTAATTAATTTTCATCATGTCATTAAAGTAAAATTAAATGAATATTGTCAAAATTGACATTAATGATATTTTATCAAAATAATATTATATTTAATAATATAAAAAATTATAAAACCCCGAAATAGGAACATGTGGTTAATATATTATCAAAACATCAATCACATCATCATTTATTAGCATAATTTTACCTTATAAGTGAATTTCTAACCATTTATGAGTAAAAAATATGTCACTAAAGTTATGGTTAAAATTAGTTAACCAAGTGAATAATAAAAAATATAAGGCTTGAAATGAAACCAAAACCTGAGAAAATTTCATTGATCGATGGGATATAATACCATCATACCTTATATTCTAATCCTTTTCAATTTGGACTCATTTTAATATGTAATGAATTTATTTTATTTTAATATTTTAAAAAATACTTAGAGTGTGTTTCCCTCAATTAAAAAAGTGCACCCCTCATTTCTTAAATTTACCCTAATTTTAGCCTTATAGATCAATCATAATAAGAAAAAACACCTTATAAACTTCTTTATTCACATTCTAGAGGTTCTCGTATTCTCAAAATATTATCCCATGGATCCTTAAGAGCTGATAAAAAGGAGTTCATCCAAGAAGAGGTAATCACCTTAATCGATCAGTTTCCTTTTTTCCGTTTTATTTATCTTCTATAAATCATTGGTAATTATCATAAAAAATAAATTAACTATTCTAAATATACATAAATAATATTCATACTATATAACCATTAACCACCCTCTCCACCATCACATTGGAAGTGAAGGTATCGCTTGTACATACATACAACTTTCCATCTCCATGTAAAGATATAATTAATTTCACCATACCATATTTCATTAATGGTTGTCATAATAGATTTAATGATTATATATGATACATATGAAACAATTATAATTCTATAATTTTAATATCACATCTACCTTGTTACCATTAAATTTTTTGGAAAATAATAACGTCACCAGTTTGTATGTGTGGACTACCACCTCCACTAAGCGATGTAATTTTTTTAAATTTCTACATTACATGGTTGGTAAGAAGGATATATTTAATTAATATAAATGTATTATATGATATAATAATTAATATTAACAAGTTAATTATTATTTACCTTTCTTTTATTCTATCCATCAAAAAATTAATACAATGTTCTTGAGTACGCATGACCTATGGTCTCTATGAATGTTGTAATTAATTTTCTTATATCCACTTTCATTGATGAATATAAATATGAATATAAAAATATATTTTTTATTTTTATTTTTATTAACATTATTTAGTTAATGTAACCATGATCAAACTATAATGATCCATACTACTAAATTTAAACATATATGAATAACGGGGCAGATATCCCTAGGAAAAGTGATTTGAATAATGATTTTTTAATAAATGTATACTAAAATGTTATAAGTAAATATTATATGTTATGGTATTTTTGAGTATGGTTCTTTAATATATTTATAATAAATCTATATTTATCATATAGGTGGTTTGAACTTGTATAAATAATTTCATACCTGAGTTAAGGGGTTTTTATCCCACTTTTATTTATGTGAGACACATTCCATATTCACCACTTATTTCAATTTTTTGGTGTATATACTACAAATTAATTTATTTTATTATGATTCTGAGGAAATTTATGAGATTTTAATTATCAATATATGTTTATTTCTTTCATGTGGATTTCAATTAAAATGTTTCTAAAGCATTCTGGGTTTTATGTCACAATCTCAATATTTATCGGGATTGTTTGTGAATAAGTTTATCGTAATGAAATCATATGATATTACTCTCAATAAGATCATGAAATTTATTATAAAATTTTTATTTCTTAAAAATAATATGTTTCCTTTCATTTTCCTCACTTTATGTACTCAAGAGAACAAAAAAAATTATGAAAATTTGACATTATTTATCTCTTTTGATGAAAAATATTTTTATTCCATATCCATGATTTCTAAAAATATTTTAAATAAGGTTTTTAATATTATCATGTGATTTTTTGATGTATTTTTACCCATGTTATACTTTTTACAATATTTTTTAAATCGAATCTTCTTATTATTTACTAAATGACGTACCATTTGAATTTATTTAAAATTATGAAAGGAATTTTTTTTAACTTATATGGAATGACAATAATTTCCCACTGTCATGAAAAATCAATTATTTGAATCTTACATTACATTTTCTAAAGGACCATTTTAAATAGAAAAGTTTACATAATTTTTTATAAATTTTTAGTTTTAAAATAATAAATTTCTAAGAGAAAATATTATTTTCCTTAAGAAATGTTCCAATGAATATTTTAATAACATTATTCATATAGGATGACATATTTTGATGTTTAATATGTTTTAATAGGTATATGATACAATAATACCATAATTATTAATTTTTTATACTGTTTTTTATTATGATTACGAAAATATTATGAAACTCATTCCTTTTCAATGGGTTATGCTTATGAATCTCATTTCTTTTCCAATGGTTATGTCATAATGAAATGCTTAATAAACCCATTTACTTTATAAGGTTTATTATATAATAACTGTTTTATGATATTTTGGAACACATATTTTTTATTTTTATTTTGTGATGTGTGGTTCCATAATTATATATCCCTCCAATGCATTGGGAAAATATTGATATCTCATAAGATAAACGGGATTGAAATGGGAAGTTAACTCAATTATGTTTGGGAATTTTCTACTATGATAATCATGAATATGAACCTTATCAACTAAAATGGATTAAGGTTAAATCCAATCTACAATGATAGTCTTGGTAGGGAATCCTAACAACTATGATCATTTTGGGAGTGAACACAATCCACTATTATAGTCTTGAAAATGATCCTCGGCTACTAAGGAAATGATTTTATATGTTTATATGTATGCCAAAAACTAATAACCACAAGGATATTTTCAGGATCTATCCTATGAGTGGTTTCTACCCATCCTCTCATGGTATCTAGGGTTTTCTCCAAAATTACTTACTTCCCTCCTCTATCATGGATCTATCTCGGAGTCAGCTTCTTAGTATAGCTATGTGATGGTGTGGCTCAGTGTGGCTCCAGTGTGACTCAGTGTTGTATCTAGTTTCTTAGTTCAGATTGGAGTGGCTGGGTGATGGAACCAATGTGGCTTTTGGTGTTTCTCTATGATGGATCTGGAGTGTCTTAGAGGGGGTAGGTTCGAATTTTGTCTTTCATCATTTCTATGGCTCTCTCAAAGGTTTTACTATTATTTTTTTGTTTCTCATGATTTGTTTAGATGGGGATAAAGTATGTGTTCTGTTTGTGGTTTTGCATTAATGTCGTCGGTACTACCCTATCCCTCCCCACTGGTCCTCTCCCCTACTTCTCATGGTTTTCATGCTTTAGACTTCGATGAGGGTGAGTTTATGGTTCAGTTCTGAGCGGATCCTTTCCCAGAGCAGTGTTTCTGGTTTAGAGTGGCATGAAATCCCTCATCAATGATGTTTCATTAGTGTGGTGTTGGTTCACCCAGTCATAGGTGACTATGTCTCATCTCTGTACCCATGGGATCATCATTCGGTTGCTTCTACGACTGTAGTGTTGGTGGGAGTCACATGGATCATGGTGGATTTTGTTCAATATGGTCTACAATTAAGGTGAAATTGACTCGCGAGGGATTCATGGTGAAAGGGTTTTACTAGTCTATGAATGTTTTTTTGTAATGTTGCGGAATTTTTTTTCTTTTTGGAATGATTTTTTTATGGTGATCGCATTTTGGTCCTATGATTCACAGTTTAAGGTACTATGAAATAAGTTCTGCTGCAAGGGGCTACTCTAGATGAGGTTTAGAGCGAGATTTTTGACATGGTAATTATTACTCAGATTTTCAATTTTAAGAGGGTATAGAATTTCCATCATTACAAGGCCCATGCATCCAAGTAGGAGACCACATTTCAAGTAGTGATGTGAAGTTGGATGCTGGTCTTAATGTTTTTTGATGCTGGGTAGGGGCTTTTCTTTGTATTTTTAATGATTTTTTTGGGACCTAATCTCTGAATTTTGATGCACTATTGTGGTTTTTAGTTATTTATGTCATGTTAGGATCCCTATTATCCCTTAAAATGGGGTTTATTCAAATTGAAAATTAATTTTTTGTCTTTTTATACAATAAACTTGTATTCCAATATAATGATCATATGTATTTTGTTCTTAAATTCCATTATGATTCATATCTTATGGACTAAAAATACTTATATCATGACTCACAATAATGATCTATGAAATAAAAATTATGATTTTTAAATATAATTATCATATTAAGGTACCCTTATTCACATGTTATTCTCAAGTGATCATTGATATCTCCCTTGTTTATCCTTATTGATCATATGATCTCACCCTTGCTTATATTTTCTATTCCCATGATTGTTATTATAATTTTTTATTTTGATGTCTCTAATAAGGGTTCTAGTTTTAAAGAACTAAACTGGAGATGAATTTGATATTTTATGAACCAATTATAATGTGTCCAAGTTCCCAAAGACACTAAACATTTGTGTTCAATGTTTGTGTTTTTTGTAATATGAAATGAATATTAATCTATTATAATTTTATTTCTATGTATGAAACTTTATGGTCTCTATAAGGACATTATAATAATTATATCTCATGTCAAAAATCTATATGGAGTCCTCATAATCATTTCACTTTAAGGGTTTTATTAAACTCATCACATTTCTTTATAATTCTCACCACATCTCTATGTGACTATCTAATAAATCATCCCACTAATCTCATATATTAAAAAAATATAAAGAAAACTTGTTTCAATAATGATTAGATTATGATTTACAATCCATATTTTCAACAATTTAAAAATAATATACATACTAATTTATTTAAAAAATCCAGTTATATAATGTTAATAACTTATTTTTTATACTTAATAATCATTCTATGTTCATCACTATTATCCTGTAGCCTTTCCATTCAAACATTTCCTTATAAATCAGTTGTTAACTAAATAAAATGTAACACTTTAAATTAAGATCATTTTTTACCAAAATACATTAAAATATTTTAAGATATAATAGAAAATTCAGTTTGAATTAGATGGTATAATCCATTATTTATTACAATCTAAAATTCTATAAGTCTAATATACTCCCCATGCCATTTTTAAAATTTGATTTCTCTTAAATAAATTTCTAAGATAGAAACTTATTTGTGTAAGAAAATAGAATGTATTCAATTTATGAAAATACTTAAAAAATAAACAATTAAAACCCGTATCACATATGATGTTCTATAATCATGAAATTATATTTTAAAATGATGATTTCATTTGTTTTAAAATTCCATTTTTTGTTTTTGAAAACCCTTTTCCTTATATTTTAACAAATAACTTTGATAAAAAAATTTACCCTCATCTTCATTTCAAACATGAAACAAAATGAACCAAATCATAAACCATATATATATTAAACCATCATATAATATTTTCAACAATAAATCATTAATTTTTAATAAATTCAATTATCATATAACAAAAAATAGAATGATAAACATACAACTTTATAATGTTGAAATCCTTATTTTAATGAAAAATATGTGCTTTATCAATCATTTTCCTCGATTTTTAACACTAATATACTTTTAATAATTTCATAATATACATTTGGAATTATAAACCAAAAAAATTAGAATTTATTTCTATAAAATTATTTTCTAATGTGAAATTCTAATGAATATTCTAATACACATCTAGTTTTTTTGAGAAATTCCTATTCCAGTGACTAGGTGCTCTAACATGGAAACATTTTACCTACTCATTGACACCTCATTTAGGTTCCAATGTCATTTAATTGATATTACAGTATCCAATCATTCTTATTTTCCATATACATTTATCCATTTGAACTATCAAGACAAAACTAGAGCTCAGAAATATCATTCATAGTTTAACTATAAACAACACATTTAGGGAATTGGATAAATATTTTGTAAAACTGTTCAACTTTGTTAAAAACCTTCCATAAATAATTTCATTATGATGTTCATATCTAGTCTTGGCCCTAAAGGAAACCATAGGATATCTAATCCATTTCATACCCAATAATATTTTTTATATTAGTAGATATTATTGTTATGTCAATCCTTTTGGATATAAAAAACCTTTGAAAAAATAAATTATCTTTATATTTTAGTTCATATAATAATCCAAATTCCTTTTTTGAACAAATTAAATAGTATTATAATCATAAAGAGTTTATTCCAACACATAAAATTCTCTTTCATTCTTATGAAAAATTCTGAAATTTTTGTAATATTCTAGAAAATTTTGTTTATTAATATTATGTTTTACTATAATTAATCTTAACGAAATGTTTGATGATAATGGAACCCTTTTTATATTATTTTTTATTATAGGAGTATTATGTTTTATTATTATTTAATGAGTAATTTTATAAAATGACCTCCCACTAAAATGATAAAGCCTTTTAAATTTTGAATTTTTTATATTAGTGGTTCAAGACACGTATATCACTAAATATCAACTCCAACATAGTGTTCCACTAAAAAAACTATTAATGTTTAAAAACATGTCAATCATAAAATATTTAACTCTTTAATAGTTTAGTGAAAGACTACTTGAAAAATCCATCATATAGAGTATCCAATGTTTATTCTTATGGTAACTTAACTCTTAGTGTTTTCCAATTATTGTATAACAAAAATATCATAGTAGAATTTTGCAACTTATCTCCTAGGGTTATCCATTTCCACCATGCCTTATGCAAGATAATCATTGATAATTTAGATTTTTTATTAACCTATGTATGTGGAGGATCAATGTCTTTTCATGTTTTTTCCTTGAATGGAATCTATCACTTGGTATTTAAGGAATTTTTAAATATCATTAACTCATGTCATGTATTCTTATTTTTAATTTTCGTATAACAATTTTGTTTTAGTATTCACCACATTTAACCAAATTAATATGTTCAAAACATATTAATGTATAACTTTTTATACAACTCATGAATTGTGTTACATTCCAAAAAAAAGTTAATAGTACCCTTACATATTCAATAAAACACATGCATAAGGTACATGAAAACATTTCATGTTATGTTTTAGATTCATATGAAGCCAAAACACACACAAGTGAAAGCTTCTTATGATTGGTAGTAAACCCTTTATATCATACATATCTTTATGGATATAGTTAAAGGTAAAATTTGGAGATATTTTTCAATTATAGAATAATTGTTTTTAAATTTCTGGTTGTGAGTGAAGGTTCTTCCATCGGTTTGGGATTTTGTTTAAAATTTTAATATTTTAGTATTAAATATTATGTGTTTTTAAACATGGATTGAGGGTATATTAGTGGCTCATGAGTTTAGGAGAGGCCAATGTGGTTGTTCCAATAATCTTAAGACATTATGTGGTATCATATACCTAGTGGGTTGATGTCAGGAACCTAGTGATCCAAATAATTGAAAATAAGCATTGGCAGTACCATTAATTACCTGGTGATCTCTAGCCAGATACCCAATAGGATCGGATTAATTTCCCCTTTTAGAAGGGTCATTTTTTTCATTTGACCTACATAATGTAAACCCAAATTAAGATTTATTTTGATTATTAATCCCATTTTACATTTATTCCCCTCTATATATCCTCCCTGAGATCTTCTTCGCCTTTTACAACAACCTTCTACCAAGAGTTATTCAGGGGAGTTTACTCATCCCAATTTTATGTTAAACCATCCCTTATCTTATATTATTCTCTTATAATCTATTTTCTATGTTTTAACCTATCTTAGCAAGGTATTATAATTCGTGATTCCACTATGGAATGGTGAAATCACTTATAAACTTAGGTATTCTTGATCCCTTTCTTAATTAAACCTATACAAATATGTAATACAACCTTTTGTCGTTATTTAGATATAAATAGATGGATATGTGACTTATTTTACAGGTTTATTAATTTATTTGATGAATTAGATTATGATTTAGTGGTTAATAATTTGTGTATTATAGTGGTGATATAATTAGATATATTTATAGAGTTATTTTCCAATGGTTTCTTTATAGTTTAGTGTTTCTTAATTATAATGGAGGTTTAATTTGTATTATTATTTATGGAATTTTTCTCTATTTTTATAAAAGATATTTTGATTCCATTAGTTTATACCTTAATAATTTTTGGGTTTCTAAATATTAATATTGACTTAGGTGGGTACTTTTCAAACATATATTAAATTTTAAAACCATGGATAAAATATTCCAACCATTGGTTTTTATTAATATAATAATAAATCATGATGTTTATTTCAAAACTATGACATTATGTTATCTCGAGTAATTTTATTATATTAAATTTAAAACTTTTATTTTAATTTTATATAATGTTATAAAATAAACTCAAAATTATCCTTTAAACCAATTATTTATGGTCTTACAAATAAATGGATTTGGATAAAGCCTTAATTGTGTAATCCTTCCTTGTTTAAACTAAATGAAACTTTTAGTTTCTATTATAAGATTTTTTAAGAATTTTTCATTGATTTATCTTTGAAGTTATATTTCCTTAGTAAATATTCTTGTTATCTATTTCTATTTTCATTAATGGAACCAAATTTTATCCATGCCTAGTAATTACATGGAATTTTAAAATCATAGTGGGACATGATACAGTGTAGTCCATGCTATGTTCACTTATGTTCCAATAATCATTATGATAATCACATAAAATTTAAGCTATAATACCATTCACTAAGTTCTTCTTCGTATAAATTAGAGTGACATTATCATGTATTCTTAGTTTTCCAATAACATTTACTATAACATAAAGAATTTATAAATCAATAATCCAAACATAACTCCGGTTAAATGTTTCATTGGTGAAAATGTGGTTGCCAATCCCTCTAGGTGGAAGGTAATGAAATAAATATTTTAAAAATCTTCATTCAAATATATAGAGATTTATTAATACAATACATAATTTTTAAAAATAATAATTAATTGAAAGTTTTCCTTAAACTAATAATATTGGTACCATTTTATTCAAGATTTCATAACTAGTGTGTCATCCTAGAAAGCACATTTTCATTGAAAATTTAAAAATATTTTCTCTTTTTTCTAAATGAAATACTATTTTTTATTTTAATTAATTTTAATTCCATTAATTAAATAAAATTTATTTGTAATATTTCTATCAACAAAAAATAAAATATTTTGATCATGTTCTCCTTTCAAATGGAAGAGTATAAAGTTTCTAAAACCTTAAATCAAATGAAATATTTCTCTTGAAAAAATTAAATATTCTTCAAAATATTTAAAAACAAATATACAACATATTTTTAAAAGGCCATTTATTTTGAATAAATGTTTTAAATCAAATATAATAACATGTTCTACCCTTTTTTGGGGTTATCTATAGAATGCTAGGGTTGTGTCCAATATCATATTCAGTTACTTAATGGGTTCATTCGTAATGCATAATTAGGGCTTCCCTAATCAATCTAGTTCCCAATTTGAAAATGGAAGAAATGAAACATATCATATTTATCACATGATGTTGTATGTTTAATATTTTATACTTCCTTTTCATGCTTAGTAATTTATACTATTCTTAACTTATAACTTGTGTACTTATTTTAATTTATGATACATCATTCATGAGATGTTCATGAGTTATTCAATGGGATGTGATAGTTGGTATAACATATATGATCATGATTATTGTTATATTTTTCTTATAATTAAATCATTACTATTACATGAATTAGAGTGATTATACAAGGAGGGGTATCAATATATTTATTCTTTTTATTATATGAACTATATGTAGGTAAAAATTCATTTTAGATTATTGTTGGGATGGGATCAATGTTCCCTAATTATATATCCCCATTACCCCATTCCATGATATGTGTTTTGGACCAAACATTGTATATACTTTCCCATTATCATGGGATGGGACTATGAAATAACTCTAGTATATATTGTCTTTAGTGGGAATGGACTATAATATTTCGCTTCCCCAATCAATGATATTGAAATTTATATAAGACTCTAAGAAGGTATAACAAGTATGGATCCTCCTGGGATATGGATTTACTTATTATAGATTTTGATACATCTGTCTAATGTCTATTTATTTCCATATTTATGCTACGTTTATAGTTTTTTTGTGAATATTATTTTTAATATATATGTATGTAAATGAGTATATTTTATTATCCATACACATGGTTCTCGAATTATTCACCTAGGATTTTGTATGGTTTATCCACATTTACATGAAGGTTTATTTGGAGAAACCTACAAAGTGTACGTGTATGATCAATTAGTCCTATATATTCCATTTTCTACATTTTTACGATGTATTTAGTGATCAAGGTAGTAATTACTAGCTCGTAATGAAATTTTCAGTTGGTATATGACTTTCAAAATTTTGAGTTATACTTTACCAGTATTTACTTTATATATTTATCCTTATTTTTGTAAGGTATTTCATACATTTTTTGTACTATGTTTAGTTATATTTTTTATATTTTTGTGATTATTTGTGGTTTTTTGTCATTTAAGAAATTTATAAGGTAAATTACTCTCTTATTTTATGAATTATACCCTGAATGATAGTATCCATTCTATGAACTATTGGTGGTGGGCTTCCAGGACAAATTAACCACCTACCCATATAGGGTTTTAGATAGGATGGATCCGGATTGGGTGTTTCTAGATCTCTATTTGTGAGTGAAAATAAAGTTTGGATTTGGGCACCGGTGAGGAACAATATTGGTAAGTATAAAAATAATATCATTTGATCTTAATATTCAATTCATATCAAAGAGGCCAATTTGGATACAAATTGTTACCTTCTGATATGATGAAAGGACCTTGGTATTCCAATTGAATATACTTAAGTGAGACTATACAAATTAGAGGTTAGAAACCTAGGTTTGGGACATGTATCATACATTTTTTCACCTATGTCTAAATTGAGAATGATGAATATGTAATTAAAATGAATTAAATAAAATACCTTATAAAAAATACAAATATTATTTTTAAGATTATTGTTCCAAATTTTCAAGGATGGATATTGGAAGGCTCTCCCTATGTGCTTTAGCATTTTGAGGTGTAGAAGAATCTTCTCGATAACCATATTTGGGATGATTATAAGGAGGTTAATTCATAGAGAAAGTATTTTTCATAATTTTTAGTATTATATTTTTCCTAATTTTAAGGTTACTATCTTTGATCAGAAGAAAAAGACATGTTTACAGGATTTTTATATTTCATCAGGGTTGATTCTTATATACATGAGCATTATATTCCTATATATTATTATATTTTTAATTGTTGTATCTTGGTAATGGTTGATCCACTGTCTTGGTAATCAACGTTAGTCTAAGATTAGGTGGGATATGTTTTGAAGTTAGTTTGAGGATAATATGTTATTTATGATTCTAATGATAGTGTTGTATAAGGATTGTCTCACCCTTCAATAGAGGATTTATTTTGTAAGGGAGTTTGGATCACAATTCAGAAACGTACTCCATTATTATCCTAATATTATCACAAATGATAAGATAATGATGTGATATTTTGAGGAGTATTCACATCCAATGATTCAATAATTGGTTATCCATTCCATTATACCACTATATATTGAGATATTGATAATGGTTTGAGTGATTTAGAAGATTATTTAGTTGATGTTTTTGTCTCATTAGAGAATTCATTGGAACTTCTTGAGAAGTGCCACTATGAAATGGAGTTCTCATTTTTTTGGATGTTGAGGTTTTGGATGTCATAGTATCACTCTCAAACATATTTTTGTTATTTTGCTTCGATATAATTGATATCATGCATCTATTATGAAATTAATAATCCATTACAATTTATATGGAGGTATCATATGTAGGGATTATTAGTGATTTTCATTCCATAACAATTACAACAGAGCTGATAATTAATTCCATATGTGGAGTTAGTGATAGTTCCCTCCTTGAACCTATTAAAATAAGTTGGTTTTATAGTATTTTTTTAACATAGTGGGGTAATGGTGAAGGAATTTGGAATCACATAAACATTCATTTTCCATAGGAATCATCAAATGGATGGTGTAGTAGACATAATGAATGATTATGAGACAAAGAATAAGTATATGGAAAGTTTCATGTGATGGAATTTTTAGTGCCAGTCATAAAAAATTTCTTTTAAGGTAACATTTATCATTATTCTACCGAGTTTATTCTTAAACTGATTCAGGATATTCTCTTACCATTATTACACTTTCCTTTTTCTATGAACAAGGACATAGAGTGGATTGAATTATGAACCATTGGTATTTTCTAGTCCAATTGGAGGTCTATTTATTTTTGGAAGAGGTGTGTTAGGGATATAAGTTAATTATGGGGAATCATTAGTCAATTTTATGAACTATTCTAGTTACCCTACTACATTGGTATCTGATTCAGCCTTGACATATCCCTAAGGGTGTTCCTAAACACAATGGGTTTTGACTAGCAATTAGAATCATAAGAATATCTAAGGGAAGGGTTTTTTCATAAGAAATAACCATCAGTACACAATAGATGAAGGTAAAATCATGAACAATCATTATAAAAAACTGTCCCCATGGAGAAAAATACCATAATCAGATAGATAAACATCCCATGGTAAAATATAAACTAAAAGATAACACAACATCTGTCAAGTAAAATAATCACAATGAATTTTAAACAAGTGGATTATATCACTATTGTACACTACTATCAATCCATAGTCCTATAGATCAAGCACACCCACCAAATCCTTGTGGGGATTTTCTTTTCCATTGACCAAGTATAACCAGATCTAAAAAAACTTAAAGTAAATTATAGGGTGTTATCTAAACATCCTCTTATGGTCTTATTAGGTGTTCAATAAGTAATTATTTAACAAAAATCCATTCATGTTTTCAATTTTAATAAAAAAGGCATAGAATAAAATTAATATATTTTTATAAAACATTATTTCAAATAATGTAGATTTTAGATATATAAAAACATGATTAAATGAACATTTTATATTAAAAATTAATATAAAACATCTGTCATGAATAAATAATCTCTTTGAACTATGGAATTCATGATAAAATTAAACCATGCACTATGGTTATATTCCATTTTTAAATATAATGTAAAATAAACTCAAAACAAGGTTTTTAAAATCAATACAAAAACATTTCAATTCAATCATTTAATTTTGAGTTTCATTTTTAGGGTAATTCCTTATATAACCTCTTATATTAAATCACATGATCGAACAAAACAACACCTATAATGAGAAATTTCAATAGAGATATGAAGGTGTAGAGGTTCTTGGAACAATCCCTAGAATTAAAAAAACATCCAAACAATATGTATTGAAACCAATATCTAATAAATAAAAACATGACGATTTTATACTCTCAAAATACAGATAAATATAAGAGAGTGGAATCCCAAATGAAGAGAAACCCCACATATCTGATAGAAATCGGGATCTTCCACCAGTAATTTCATCTGCAAGAAAATGTGTTAGAGAAGAGTATAAAACTTCTAGAGAGCCTATAAAATCCAAGAAAATAAATTGTGGAAAAATTGGAAATTATTATAGGTCTAACCAGGGGTCTTGTAGTTTTAATTAAAATTTTCAAGGGATTAAAAACTATCATGCATAGTTTCCTCGTAGAGTTTCACAGTTAGTAGTAACTGTAAACCTTAATGGGATTATATAAATGGTGAATAATTTGGTTTCATGGTTAAAATACCTATGCACAAACCAGGAATATCTCTATATATATCGAATTCATGGTTTGGAGGGAGTTTTGACATGGTTTTAACTGACTATGCACCCCCATCTAATACACCAACATAGGGTGCACTATTTTCTAGGCCAACCTGTATAGTTTTCCCTAACTATATGAACACCATTACCAGCCTAAAAACCTCTAATGTTTTTCGTAAATAACCAAAAAAACCTCGTAACAATATCTAATTAATGTACAATCAAAAATAGTATCTATAAGTACCTAGAATAAGGAAGCAGGATGTTATAACCTCCCCACCACAAAAACATTTTGTCCCCAGAAAGCCTTTGAAGTAGACTCCATGTCAAAGAGATTAGGCCACAACTCTATTTTTAGTTCCTTACACCCCCATGTATCTTAGGAATTAGAACCATGATTCTATACCACATAGACCAAAGGTATAGTCTTTCCATGAATAACCTTTGTCTCAGAATCAATATTCAGGACTAGATGTTCAGTCATGGATATTTAGGTTCTATTTCAAGGTCCTCCAATCTCAAGATATTTAAAGGGTCTGAATGATACAATATATTCTATAGTACATGAAACATGTTGTGGATCTACCTAAAATATGATGGAATGTTTAAATGGTAAGCCACATAACCCACCCACTCTATAATCTCAAAAGGACCAAAAAATATTAGTGTAAGATTTCCTTTCATTCTCAGCTGTCACTGAACCAATAGTGGTTAAACTCTCAAAAAAATCTGGTCACCAACTAAAAATTCCAATGGGTTTTTATGATCATTATATTATTTATTCCAAATATATTTTTAAAATCATCCATTGATGAATCTATTGAAATCATATCCTCTTGTACCAAACTCGGTCTACCAAGGAAGCATCATCGATCTTCAACCAACATAACATAGATATATATGTCTTTCCATAAAAGGCCTCAAAGGGTGAAATAAAAATAGATGAATGGTAATTGTTGTTATAGGTAAACTCAACCTTTACCAAGTGACTATCCCATACTCCATAGAATATGAGAATGCAGAAACGTATCATGTCATAGAGGATCTGTATAGCTCTTTTTTCTATCCACTAATCTATGGATGATAATACATGATCAATCTAACATGGGATCCCATCACCTCATGGAGTTATCTCTAAAAATTAAAAGTAAAATAGGGAACTCTATCAGAGACTATAGAAAATGGAACTCTTTCAATTTAATAATCATCATACACATACATGCTTCTGATTTCCTCAACTTAGGTTATATCTTGAATGAAAATAATGTGTGATGATTTGGTCAGCTGATCGGAAAATTCCCATATCAAATTCTCCCCTTGATGTGTTCATGGGAACCCATCCCTAAAATCCAAAGATATATCTTCCCAATTCCATGTTGGTATATGAATTGTTTTAATAAAACATGAAGCTTTCAAGTGATCATCCTTATCCTGTTGATTGGTATAACAATGAGAAATAAATTCATCAATGACTCGCCTTATGCAAGTCGACTATAATTTTTACCATATATCATAGAAAATGTTCATGGTACTAGGTTTCACCACCCAGTGAGAATTATGGAAATTTTCCATCATAGCTTTCCTCATAAGTAATGGTACAATATATCGATTTTGGAAACATAAGACACCCTCAAAAGAGAATGACCGCTCACTGATGGATCCCCACCATAAAGAGAGTGTAAAATTATAGTAAATCCTCTATAAATTTGTTTTCTCCTAAAGAATAATCTCAAAAAGATGAGTGCTAAAATAAATTCTTGTTAGAACAATTTTGGTCATATCCTTCTACAATCCCAATTGAAACATTACAAAGAGATCCATCATATTCCACTCTTATAATTATTATTTAATAACATGGGTCAAAATTTTCATTCTCAAAACATCATTAATAAAATTCCTCTTACCAGATGCGTAGGAAATTTAGAAGTCAAAAACACTATAGGTATTACACCCATCATCATTTCTAAAGGTTCAAATCATTTGTAGAGAATATATAAATCAAGATTTTTTTCTCTAAATGGGTAATCCTTTCTCAAAAAAGGTACTGTCAACAACTTGTGAGAGCATGAACCATATTAGTGTGCTCAATATCATGGATCATATAGTAAATTTTATGTATAATTCGTTTTCAGGAACCATAGGATATCACGTGATCACCTTACATTAGAATGTAGCCCAAACATAAATCGGATGCATCCCAAAAGACCACATTGCCCTTACCAACCTCTAGAAGTGTCAAAACTGGTGATGTTGTCAAAATAAGTTTCAAATTATCAAAATAATTATGAAATTTCAAATACCAAAATAACTTCACATCTTTTTTGTGAGGGCATTCATCAGAGAATCTATATTTGAGAAATTTATAATTAACCGGTGATAATACCCTTCCATGCCCAACAATACCTGAATCTCAAAAAAGATACATAGTTTTTACCATGTCATAAAATATTTCACTTTATTAGGAACAACTAATCTACCATGTTTTGAGACAATGTTTCCCCTGAACTTCACCTCCCAAATCCAAAAAATATGTTTCGAAAGCTTCACCTAAAGTCGATGATCCAACAAGATTTCGAGAACTATTCTTAGATGAAGCACATGGTGTTGTTCAATTTTGTAATAAAACAATATTTCATCCACAAAAACCATCGTTAATGAATCATTATACTCATGGAATATCCTATCCCTTAGTTCAATAAAACTATAAGATAATTCATTAATCCAAAATGCATAATAAGATACTCAAAATGGTTATACGTACTCTGGAAGATGGTCTCCGGGATGTGAGATTCTTTGATTCTTGAGTGGTGATAACTTAACCAATGATCAATCTCCAAGAACCATTTATACACATTAAATAGATTAAAAATTATCAACCCATAGATATAAATTCTTTTTCTTTACTGTAACTCTATTGTGTTTCTTGTAATCCACACAAATGTGAAGTGTTCCTTCACCCTTCTTTGTAAAAAACATAGGTGTTTCCCAAGGAGACGCACCTAGATGTATAAATACATTTTACATAAAATTTTATAACTAATTCTTCAAGTATTTTAATTAAATTGGTTACTTATGGTATAAATTAATAGATACTGGTTGAGTAATACGTACCAAATAAATGAAAACCTCTACCTACAGTATTAGTGGGAAGCCACAAAAATCATGTGGAATCACATCAGGAAACTCTATGAAATATAGAGGGAGATAAACAATCAATGATTATCACTCTAATTCAAAATAAAACATCAATATTACATTTCAAAAATCCAAAAAATAGGTCCCGAATCTACTGGAAATTGGGTCACATTCTTCCTAAAAAACACAGCACACCACATTGGGCATAATAAAAGATGCATGCAAAGATAATAGTACATCTGAGCCTTATGATCAATCAGCCAATCCATACCATGAATAATATTAAGAGGTGTTAATTCAAGAATCATAAAACATTATGTGAGCGCAATCTTAAATAATGAAAATGAATAAGAGGGACATCAAATACCATGGTCTCACTTCATTTTGAGGGTCGTTGTTATATCCATCCCATAAGACATAAGCTCTGTATAAAGATTTATCAAATTCCAAACATGAGTCAATAATAATGAATGAGATAAACCAGTTTCAAATAATGTAGTCTCTAAAGATGAATTTATAGTGATGATACATCTCACTATCACTGAACACATATCATCTCCCTTTGGAGACTCTTCCACTACGTGAAGAAGACTCGTTTTATATTCTTTGGTCTTGAACCCCTTAGTTATTAAAGTATCCATTTTCATCACAATAATTTTTGGATAGGATGATATAGTGACACTACATGGAGAAAAAAAGATACGGAAGATCCTCTACAGGTGTCCTGAACAACCACAAAACTATATATCCTTGGTTCCTTAGTACAAACCTACTTCACGTTTCTAACCATTGCACACTGGAAAAAAGTCAAAGGACCTATTCCTGGGACTAAAAAAGGATAGTTTGATGTTTCCTATCATGAACCACCACAAGAATAATATATCATTCTATTTTATTTAAATAATCTAACCGAAATGTCATGGTAAGTAAGAGAAATTCTTGTCAACCCTAACATAACAGTCAGGTCATGATTATACATTAATTCTTTATCAAGTACATTTTCCTAAGTTATGATCTTTAACATGAAAACCTGAGATCTAACACCATGTTAAATTCCCATCTCGAATAATAAATCCTTTAATTTTCATTCTTTAATTCCTAAGTAAGAAACTAAACAAGTTTAGAAAATTGGTTCATAGACTAAGTCATGGTCGGGTTACCCAACTAGTGGCTAAAAATCTATGGACATTTACAAAACCAAGGATTATGGATAGAATTCCTCTATGAAACTAACATTAATATCATTCCACTACAATCCCTCATGTTAATTCATTATAACCATTGAATCACACCATCGCCTACTATCCTTTTCCATCATAAATGTAGAACACATCACTTTTACAAAATAAGGTGTTTACAATATCTAAAAAAGTACTACAATATTTTTTAACAAATCACAAGCCTCTTTAAGATCATTTGATCCTTACAAAGCTAGTGGATTCTTCTAATGAGAGTCTTGATCATGATATCTATCATCATCCCTTTAAGGTTACACTATTAGAGATTGAATGGGAAACACAGTAGAAACCTATATTAGATCTTGGACAAATTGTACCGCTGTTTAAACAATAAATTGGTCAACTTTAAAATTTACTTATTGTTTTTTAATAGTAGATTACTCTCATGGAATATTCAAATGTCTCCTTAAAAAAATGGTACTACAAAAATCAATATGAAATATTGAAAATATTAGATAGAATATGCAGACCATCAACATAATCAAGATATATGAAAATATCAATTCCATAAAAATTCTAAATTTATGGTATTTCAAATTTCTCAGATCAAGTAGGTAAAAATTAGAGTCATATAAAATTATTTCTAAAGGAAAATTTTCTGAAACACCCAAGTTTGAAAAACGATCACTATGATGATAGATGACTAGGAACACACTCCCATGTACCTCCATAGTCTAGAAAATCCTACCTCATATCTACTAGTATATCATAGAATATATACTAACATTAAAAAAAGATGTTAAACATTCCACTAAAACAAATTTTTCATGAACTGTTTTAGTTACCCTGGTACATTGGAACTCAATCATGTCTTTACATATCCCCAAGGTCATTTCCAATCCCCATGGTTTGGATAATACTACCAAAAATCATAATAAATTTAAAGGGAATTTATATTCTACAGGAACAAACCATCGAGATAAAATAATGAAAGATAAAAAGACGAAGATTCATTATACCAAACACTCCTCAAGGAGAAAGTCCCTACTAGAAGATATATAAACATCCAAATACAAAAAATAAAATAAAGGAAAAGTCAACTTATATCAAGACAAAGTCACACAATCCCTATACAACTTGTGGTTTATAGCTCCATTGGACACCACCATCACTCTCGAGTCCAGCAGATCCAACACACCCACCAAATTCAGTTGGAACTTTCTCTTTCCCTATACCTAGAATAATAATGTCTATAAATACCCAAAATAAAAGGTATGTTGTGATCTAAATTTTCTAATATGGTCTCACTATGTGTTCCATAAGTAATACCATAACAATTAATGATTTATGCATTCAATTTAAATAAAAAAAGGCATATAATAGAATTTAGATATTTTAAAACAAAATTTTCTTTCAAATCTAGTTCATGGATGATATATACAAACACAATTAAATTAACATTTTTATAAAACATTTACAAAAAAAACTAGAATGAATGATTTAGATAATTAAATAATGGCATGCATAATAAAATTAATCCAAGCACCATGGTCATATTCCATTTTTAAATAAAACAAAAAATCATCTTAAATCAATGTTTTATAAATCAATTAAAAATAATTTCAATTCAATGAATAAATTTAATTTATAAATAATGGGGTAAATACTTATGGAACCAATAAATTCTAATCACATGATCAAATGAACCATCACCCATAATAGGAAACTCAATTGGAGATATGAAGTTGAAGAGGATATAGGAACAATAACTAGAATTAAGAACCAAAAAAATCCATCAAAATTGAGATCTAATACTTCAATAACATGATTTTTAATAGATATCAAAATGAAGTGATAGATATGAGTGTGGAAACTCAAATAAATAGATAATCACCAATATGGATATCAATCATAATCATCCATTAACACATAGATTCTCAATAGAAGAGGTTAGAGGAGACATGAAATCCTTTAAAGATCCTTTAAAAATCCATGTAAATATATTAGGGTCTAATATGGGCTCATTAGTTGTTAAAACATGTGTCCCTTGATATTAATTAAAATTTATAGGGGATTTAAAACCATCTTGTATAGTTACCTGGTTGGGTTTCATTGTTAGTAGTTATTATGCACACAAACTATGTTCCCATACTAGGCTTCTGGAAGTGGTGTAAAGTTTTGATTCATGTTTAAAATTGTCATGTTCCAACAATGTATATCCCTTTATCCATTGGGTTTATGGTTTTAAGGGGGTAGTCCCATAACTTAAACTAACTATGATACCCCTTCTAGTACACTAACATAGGGTGTACATTTTTCTAGGATAAACCATGAAATTTTCTCTAATCATGAACCAACCATGAAATGTTTAAATACCCTCCAATTAATTTCAAATGTCACCAAAACCTCCCTATTATAATTTCCAGTCAAACTATGATAAAAATTTCACATATGTACCTAGAATCAAGTAACGGGTTATTATAGTCACTGGGAGAGATTTTCATATCAGCGATATAAACATAAAATTTCATCATTGGAATGGATAATTTTTATTATCTATGGGTTTATATATATTACTATAAAAGGATGGTTTATGAAATTAATTATAGAGAGTGATTATTTTCTAAACCATATATTTCTGAAGCAACTTCTTTTTTTCATTACATTGATTAATATTGAGCTTAATGGAAGTGAAAAAAATAGAGATTTTTGGTGTTTTCGATGGGTTTACATTTTTTCCCCTAAGAGGATCTAAGATGACCCCCTCAACATAAAATCAAGATTTAAATAATGTTTCGACCTAATGTAGAATTGATTTCTATTCCTCTTTATAAGATAGTATATGTAAAGTTATGAGAATTCCAAATTTTTGTTAACGATTTGTTGTAGAAAAGTTCCATTACGCCAAGTGTTTCACATTAGGGACCTCCAATGTGATTCATAAAGAAATAAGATGTTAGATAATTATTTTTACTCTAATTTCAATCTATTAAACCGATTGGTAATAATTTATCGATACCTCCACCTATGGATTGATGATTTGATAGATTTTTTGAAGGGTTCTAGTTGGTCCTACAATATTAATATTTGGTTGGTGTATCATCGGATGAGGGTAATGGAAGAATGTTGTGTGAGTATTTCTTTAATGGGTCTATATATATATTTTCAATTATTTTGTATTTTTTGGAGTCATAATTAGACCAACATCCTTTAACGTCCTAATGAAATCAGTGTTCCATAAGTTCATGTGATAGTTTTTATTTGTGTTAATCAATAAAATATTGATGTATTCAAGATCAATGGAGGATAATGTTAAGAATTTAAGGGATTTTTTAGATGATGTTTGATGGTATCAACTATATGGAAATATTTTCAAGTGTATGATTTGGGAGGTTCAAGTGATTTTTAATAGACATGTCATTTCGTAGTTGTGTGTTTCTATTGATACTTCAGTCGTTGACTTAGTTGTTTCTTATGTAACACCCAATAACATTATAGTTGTGTGTAGTTTCCATTGCCTTTCTGGCTGTTAAAGTAGATTCGTATAAATTTTCAATTAGTTTGAATCCCCATTTATAGATTTTTACCATGAAGGATTGGCCCTATGTATGGCCATATTAGTGTTTAGAATTTTTTTAAATAAATTATAATCTTTTCATTTCCCTTGATATTTATTTACCTATAGAGGTATTTATGTTAGATATTGTTTGTATTGTTTCCCATAATAGTTCAAGTTCATTGTTAATGAAAGAGTGTCATGTGATATCTTATGCTCCTCTTAAATTATGTCTGTGAGAGAATAATTACACCACTCATGATTTTAATTTTACAATGGTAGATTTTTTTTATCTTTTCATGGAATTATCTTACTAGAATTTTCTTAATTATATTCACATATTAAAGTATATTTCATTATATCTTCTCTTGTTAACATTTGATTTTATGTCAACAAATATGGGAGAATATCTTATGGAATTATTCCTTTAATACCTTGTATAATCTTTGTAATGAAAATGTGGTTGTATTTCCACTGAGTAAGAATTATCATGGAGATGTTACATGAGAATATGGATATAATTGGTTAATGATGGGGGTTATATTCCTTTATATCTATATCTAAATGAAGATGGTGATATAATTTTCTTTACATGATGGCAGTGAGTTCCTCATTGTCTTAGTAGGTGTAGGAGTCTTAGTTGGTAGATCATATGGTAGAGGTATTAAGATATCCTATCATTCATAGAGATTGTCATGATGGATGCTTAGGAGATGGTCAACATTAGGTGTTTTTATGAGAGAAATTATTTATTTCATTAGATATATTAGTGGTTTTTTAGCATGAGTTACATATCTCAACTCATGTAGCACATATTAGGATTTTTAATGTGTATTCTACCTTAAAGTATCAACTTTAGTAGAAAGTTAAGATGAGGTTTTTGGATAAATTTATGCCTTATTGACTTTTTGTTTTGTGGGTGAATGTTGACGATCATGTTCCAATAGGTTTTGTGGGTGAATGTTGACGATCATTTTCGATTGATTTTCTGACTAGTTTGCCTCATGATTTGGATGAATGGAACAATATTTTGGATTTTTTGGAATAATTCATGGATTCAACTCATTTCTTGGTGATTAATGAGCCTAATGTGGGGGATTAATTGACAAGGATTTAGTAGATTAGGTAGTGAGGTTTCATTGGTTTTCTAGGAATATAAACTCTTACTGAGATCCTCATTTTACATTTACAGACTAACAAAGTCAAAAAAAATTATTTTGGATCTCAATTTTACTTTAACAAAGATTTTCATACTTAGATAGATGAGTAGATAGATAAGAAAATCCAAATTCTATAGGGAATATTCCATACATGTGTTCTTGACATTTGGGGGTTAATGGGTTATGTATTTTAATTTGGATGAATTATCTTACAATGATATCTATCATGCATCCATTGGTATGACTTAATTTTATCTATTATATGGGATCCCTTATATATCCTCATTTTATTGGACAATGGTTATGGAGTTAGATATTATGATACCAGATTTGTTATAAAGTGTGACAAAGGATGTGTACGTAACTCATGAGTGGATGAAAGATGAATATAACCATTATAAGGCATATATTTATCATATGGGGAGAGATTTGGTGATAGAGGTTAGTGATTGATTGTTTTTTAAGTTTTTTCTTCAACATGGGTAGTGAAGTTTTGGTAAAGATAGTGAGATTTATCATCAGTTTATTAGACTCTTGGGGTGTTTGTGTGAGTTGATGAGGTGGTGTACCATTTTTTGCTTCCGACTCAGAAATACTATACCCAAAACCTATTTTATGAGTTACATATTCCATTATATATTCATGATGACTCTCATGTTAATGATTTTGGTGATTTAGATGTTGGGGAGTATGTATCATTTGTGGAGTGCCCTATTGAGCTTTAGGGGAATCCTGAGAAGGTTTAGTGAGGGTATGATGTTCCTCTAGTTTGATTCTTGTGAAGGCATGGTTATTTGGTGGAATTTAATTTAGATTAAGAGTGAAATATTCAATATCAGTTTCTAGTGTTAATTTGATTTTGTATTCATGAAACAATGATGAGATTGGTTTTATGTTTAGAGGAATCATTGAAATTGTTCATTATTTTTCTTGTTTTATTGATATTTTCTAATGAAGATGGTCATTCTTGAGAGGTATCTCATGTGATAGTTATTCATCGAGTTTTTTATTATCCTATTGTGTTTTTTATTATCAAAAGTGATAAAAAAATTAAAATGTATCTATTGTTGTGGGATGGTTTCTACTAGTCCTCTAATTTTGGTTTTTAGGTGTTGGTGGGGAGGAAAGTGAGTATGGAGATTATTTTTAGAAGATGGGATGAGTTTAGATATTCATATGGAACTATGCCATTTTCTATCATTTACCATGTTTTTTTATTCTAGGGTTACCCATGGTTGCTACTATATCCATGATCATGTGATTAGTTTTTCATATAATAAGAGTTTGGTTGATTATTTCTATTTTTAAGGGAAAACTATGTCATGTCAAATATATTTTGTGGTTAGTATAGATACTTAGGCGTAACATACATAGAAATTATATAATTTTTTCATAATATGGACTTAATTAATTAAACACGTGCCCAAAGACCATATTAGTTTAGCGCCTTTCAAAACATAGAAACATAAACCCTGATTCATAAGAAAACTAAATTATTTCTCACTAGGTTTTTCATATTTAGAAACCTTCTTAAACACAGCATACATAATACATATCTTCATAACATGGGGAAATAAATATAACAATGGTTGAGATCATATGTTCATTAAGGGGAAACAATGGAGATACATAAGTATAATCATGAACATAATGTAATAAGAACATGGGAATGACATTTGAAAACCATACCCTACATATCAAAGATAATAATCAAGAGTCATAGGATATTTACTAGTAATTCATAAGTCAGGAATCATAAAGAAATCAAATAACATAATCCATTAGAGATTAATACAAGGAATTTATTTCAGTAAATATAATCATAGAAAATTATTTCTATATTAGTCAAGGCATATTACCAAAACAATCATAGTGGAAAATGTCCTTTGCTAAACTGAGTTTACAACCCATTTGGACACTATATCATTAAACAGAATTCACTTCCCATTCCATCCATGTATTACTAAACCATTTTCACTTCCCATTATATCCATGTATTACTTAACCTAGTTCACTTCCCATTCCATTCATGTCTATCTCCGAATATATAAATCTTTACCCAATGCATTGGAGGGACATATAGGTCAAACTCATCACATAGTGAAATCATAAAAATTTGTTTCAAAAGATCATAATAATTCATAGAATCATAACCAATGAAATTAAACTTGTGTTATAAACATGTAATCATATCATAACCTATGTAAAATGGAAAGGATTCATAATGATTTCATCCTATAATAACTCATGAAAATAATTGTATTTGAAAGTATTTTAATCATTATATAACCCATGAAATAGAAACACGTGACATAAAAATCATGAAATAAAAACATAAAACATTCATAGAAAGAAATATTAATGGTATTATTGGATCATATCCCTATTAAGGAATAGGTAACACCAATGTATGTCATCTTATATAGATAATAATTTTGAATGGTCTTTTAAAAACATTTCTTGGGGAAAATATCCTTTCTTCTGTGATTTTTTTTTAAAACATAAAACACTTTGAGAATAATTTTCATTGAAAATAACTTCAAAAAATTATAATGAAATCTCTAAATTAGTTATTACAAATGCTGACGAAGAATTTCATCAATTCCATACATGTTAAATCAAATATTCCTTTCATATTGTTGGTAGAAGAAAAATGAAGCTTGATTAGAAAAATAAAACATGATTCCTTTAAAAATAATTTCTCTAAAAAATTAAAAAAAGGTTAAAATTTTATTTTAAAAATCATTTGTTAATTTTAGATCATTTTTCAAAACATTTTTTGAATACATAGTTTTGCGATAATACCGATTTCTGATGAAAGAGAGAAATAAAGTCAGATTATCTTAAAAACGTTTTATTAATTATCTTATGTACTAATGAGGGGTAATATGGAGGCATTGAATTATTATATCATGAATAAATATGTAGGAGAATAAAATTTATTAGATTTCGTGAGATATGGATCATAATATTTCATTAATGGAAATATAATCGTAAACAATCTAGATAAAGGATGAGATTATAGTAATAAACCCTAATCAATTGGTTAACATTGAATCATAATCCATAAGAGATAGTAAAATTTCATGAATCCTAAAATATGAGTAAATTAAGAAAAATTATGTTATAAAATTTCAAATTCCACGTATATACACCTCGTAAACGTATATAGGTTCATAACATAACATGTGTCTCAAAGAAGGAAAATTGAGACAAAACTCCCTTACCACTTTTGTTGCATTGAAATTATAACCCTATGATAAATATATCCTAAAATGGATGTTTAAATAAAAAAATTATGTACAATAATCACAAATTACAATCATTGTTAGTATATATACCATGTTGAAGAAAGAGGTGGTGAATATGGCTTTCATCTCAAAAAATTAAAAAGTGAGATGGAAATATCTTACCCAACATCTTTACCCTATTTATACTCATTAAACCCTCCTATATAATAAATATAAATATATTATACAAATATATAATAACCATATTCATACATATAATACCATATATCATTTACTTATGACATCTCATTACTCTTTTATTTACAATTCTATGTTAATGTTATGTTTTAAGTAATAGCCACTTTGTTTTTTGTACATGTATTGTCTTGTTATTCAAGGTATTCTTAAATAGATATTGATTTCATCATATATAGAATGAAAATAATTTTATTAATATCATATATAAATATATATATATATTCATTGTATATGTATTTATAATAAACTATAATAGATACAAATAGGAAAGGAGATATATTTTTCATGGAGATGGTTCATCCCATTAGAGGTCGGAGGGGATAAGGGTGATTTTTTCCATCTAATACAGTGCAATATTTGTATAACCATACACCAAACATGTATCTCCCACTACCCAAGATCCATACATTTCATGGTTTTGACAAAATAATTCGGATAAATATGCACCAATAATTCGGTCCTACAAATTAAGTGGAAATAACCATGTGATCCAAGCTCACAGTTTGAAAAATCACGTACATCTCTTTTTCCTGCCTCTGTAAATTTTTTCTGAAATTCTGCAATACCATTCACCCCACCATACATGAAAAAACATGTGATTCCCCTTATAGGGAAACACGAGTTAACTTAATGGGTCATATGATTAAAACAAATAGTGTAACCTATATATTTCTCCTAGAAGGCAATCTTTCGAAGCATGACACTCCCATAAATTATCCAAAAAATATATAAACATATCATGGCTTAAATACCATTTAAAAATTACAATTTCTGTGTTACAATGATTAGATCTATATTCCAATGAGTAATTCATTGTACGTCCCATCCACTAAATGAAAATCAAGAACTCCCATGGAATTTTCAGCATTCCAAAAACACTGGATGCCACAATCTCCCCAACATAGAAATTATCATCCCCAATAAGTCTTAGGGAACAAGAATAAAACCCAACCTAATCATGTAGTTATGGTTTTTTCAAATGGTTGTATTGTTTTTATGAATTTCCAAAACTCCTCTAAGAATCAATAAAATAATATGGGACATAAGCCATTGAAACTTGAGAAAATACTCGTATTCAAAAATGAACATTGATATAGTTAATTCCTTGTCTCATCTAACTTGAGATATGATAATTTCATTGTCTCTTTCATTAACCATCCAATAGTCCTCCCAACCAAAGGGTTTAACTTTGAACCATCAATTCTGATCCATGGTACTTTTATCATCGAAATTTCCTATATAATCATATGAATTTTATTCTAATGACATCATTATAATGATTCTAAATTTATTGATTATAAAATTTCCAAACGACAAACATTATCTTTTTCGAACCATATTTTTCATGAAAATCCCCAGTTAAAATTGTACTACACTGGTCTTATCCTAATGATGTTATAGATGTGGTTACTCACTAACCAAAATCAATTTAACAAGATAAATTCGTGTTGAACCATCAATGGTAGACTATCTTTGAAAAAATTCGTCATCATTAGTTGATGAATATGAAATATTGATCCGATAAAATTTAAACAATTGTACCTTGAGATTTTTTCAAGACTATTCCCCAAAGGACTTAAACGGATTCTGATGATGTCTCTAGCTGAACTAACCATGTTTATCATTGTTCCACTGCACGACCATGGGTTCATACTCAATCAAACACCCTTGGATATTCACACTTAAATAATATCATCTGAACTCGAACTTATTCTATGGCAGCCTTATAATCAAACTTCTTGAATCCAAAGATCACATCCAAGGTAATCCATTCTCATGAGTCACATGTGATATGCCAGAAGATAGCTGAGACATCAACATATCAAGAACACTTACTATGTCCAATAGTGGTATTTCACATAGCGATTGAGACACATATTTTCTTGATATCTATGATTATTTCTTAGGCATTCTTAAATTGGAATACTAGTATCACAAAGGACAACCACACCTATATGATTATCCATGCTCGCGGAGTTCAAGTATGAAAAAATTTATTGTTTAAAATAGAAAGGGATTTCAATTCTTTATTTATCTCAGCATATAATTAATTCTCTTTTTAGGTACCCTGAACTATGTCAGGATAAAAAAGCAAGATCATCACAAATCCATGTGTACACTAATATGACATCACAATTACCAATAAGACCCAGGACACTCCAGTTAAATCCAAGAAGAAATTCCCATTATGATTTCTAACCAAACATAACCAATTACAATTAACAATCATAGTAGAACCATTACTAGGATTCTTCTTTTGAGAGAGTTCAGATGGACCAACTGATTCATTGTCATTTACCAACCACAATTCCATCAATACCGAGTCATTCTGTGATTGTTTCAAAAAACCCCACCATAGTCCAACCATAACACATAGATTCCTTAATGTTTGTGTACATACGCAACCATTTTATCATGTTTTTCATTCAATCACCAACACTATTCAACCAAAATATATTTCCCTAGGTCTCTCATGCACCCATAGCCTGAATATAGCTTCTAGACTCAATAAAAACCCATAACCATGTTTTATTCATAGTTTGATGATTCCCAGGTGGTCTTTTACTATTTCAGTCAATCTACATGGAATGGAATACTGAAAATTCTCGATGTAATGCTCCCCACGATAGGAGTGTTTTATAAATAATTTGTTTAGAATGGGAACTTATCCCATGAAACACAATCCATCCACCCCCAATCATGGTTTGATGATGTTTTTAACAAAATTTTACAAAGATTCCCATTTAAAATAGAAAAAACTATCCACATAAAAGTGCCATAGATCATGTATACACTAGACATATTTGTGATTATATCTTCATCTATGCTAACGCATATCACAAGAATCTTGTGTAAAATAAAAAGCAAACTAATTAGAGCGTTATAACACTTGATCCTTTTATAACAACATCATTCAAATCCTAGAGATGAGTAATATTTCCTTTAACATCCAAGTCACTCTTCCACAAAGATGACCAGTGAACAAAGTGTAGCATCTCAAGTCTTAAATATTTCTAATAATATAATACAATTCATTGTACCGTTTATTGTTTTTATGGGTACCATGTATATAGATGCATACTACTCCGAGTTTTTATCAACACAAAGGAACTTCATTTGAAACTATACATATTCCTATCATCTATTTTCGACCCACTATTTAATTTCTTGTAAGTGGATTTGTCCTTGATAATCGTATTATACCATATGACTGTTAATATTTTTAGCGACTTCCTAAGTCATTCAGCACTGGAGAAGAAGAAGAAGGGTCACTCTACCTAATAAGAGGCCAATAATTCCCTAGGAATGTATAACTTAATGGAATAGAGCATTATCCAATGCTCCCACACTTAATAAGGATCAATTAACCACAAAAATACCCATCAAATCATCCATTCATTTTTTAAACTAATAGTTATATTTAGGACAAAAGTGCTTGAATGGAACCTAATGTCTAAAAACTCATCACAGTATTTTGAAATTATTTAGGATATGAGGGTTATATTGTTATAGATTTATCCACTTACTTTTTAAAATAATGTGTATAACTTGATATTATAGTCATTCTAAAATAGATCACTAGGATCTACCTCCTAACCTCTGATCTCATTGTAAATGAATTAACTTCAAAAGATATCCATGGGTAACGTCTACATTATAGTTCAAGTATTTTCTCAGGGGATCAATTAAAATAAAAATACATGAGCTTTGAAACTAAGAACACTTCCTAAATGTTTCATTTTAGATATAACAAAAATTCACCTTTGATTTTTTTTTAAACATTTCAAATGATCATTTTAATGATCATCAAGTACCAGCAATAAGGAAAAAAGAAAAAGGAACATTATTTAGATAACACATTAATGCACATATTCAATTCATCTAAAATATCATTTTAAGCGTTATTATTTAGATGATATACTATGATAATTTGGAAATATGTTTTATAAAAAAAATTCTATTTTGTTTTTTCATAGGGATCACAAAATTTGGCTAATTTGAAGAAAATTTCAGTTCTATTCTATAGAGTAAAGAAACCTTTTTGGTGAAATTGTGATTTTAATTAACTAAATCCTTATATAATAAATCTAAAATGTAGAATACAAGGTATTTCTGATTTTAAAGGCACTAGTTCAATAATGTGACACCATAAATTTAAGCGTAACTCATATAATTTTCTAATAAAACATTAAATAACCACCCTATATATCATAAATACACCCACATGGGTTAATCACTCATTCATATGAATGATAAAGGTTATGTATGATGGACCCATCATAACATACTAGATCCATTTAAATTTATCCCATCATCAGTTGATTTATTAATGATTCAATACACCCTTAATGGATTCATCTGGTAAGAATAAGCACCATGATTGACCTGAGTAAATTCTATCTCATAGATGTAATGGCCCCTAAACAACATACTTGTGTCAAATTAGGAATAATACTGATAAGGGGTTGCATCATTTAAAGGTCAGAGTTTGAAAACCTTTTTTAGTATTATATGGTCCAGTTTGATGAATCACCATTCCCAAATTATAAAGGTACATGCCTTTTATAAATTACAATTTTAATTCATGTAAATTAATCCTATAATTATAATGGTTCTATTATATGGGTTTCCACCCTGATTTTATAAAGTAACCATACATTTTATAAATTGAAAAATTGAAACTCATTTAATCATAACCATTCATATTTCAGTCCATAGGATCATTGATCCATGACTCAGAAATTTTATAATAATCTAATAAAATATAATTCCACCAACAAGATATGGTATACAATAATTGTACGTAAACATGGAATTTTTTCACACAACATGGTATACATAAATTCATTCCAAATAACCACATAAACATTCTATATAGATAATAATTCAAATTAATCACATGAGCATGTTAAACAATCAAGAAACATATCCTAATATCATATAGACTAAGAATAGAACCTAAATGGCACGACATATTCATTGAATGTAAATAATTATGGCCATATAATGATTCATGTAGCAATATAAAATTTCCTTATATCTTATGGTAAAATATCATATTCAAATAAATCAATATGTAATATAAATTACACCAATTACTCAAGGTAGTTTAATAATCAACTGTAATAATGAACAAGAGTCCCATCCTTGACCACTTTGTCTTTTCAACATGAAAGGGTTGATCACACCCAGACACAACTATTTACAAAGTAGAGACACACTCCTGGTGTAATGTCTACCAACCCAAATTAGTAATAAAAAGGAAACAAATCTCTTAAACAAATTTTTGACATCCTAGCTAGAGATCCACATAAACATATCCCCATTCCAGTCAATCACATGGCCTCAAGCACAAATCCCCATATGCTAGTGGATACTAGCTAGTAGTAAGGGTCTAATAATGGTACAACAGGGATAATATACCCTTGTAATCAGAGTGGCACAAAAATGTAACATAATAAATCAATTAATAGTGGAAACAATATAAATAACTGAACAGGGGAAGGTAATAATAATAATAACTGGAAATAAAAAAATAATGACTAAACAGGGAAACACCTAATAATACAATCATGCATGTCCATGTGTTGCTACAATGTATAATCATTATACATACAATAGTAAATATATAAAAATAAACAAATAAAAGATCAAAAGTCCCATCATCTATATCCATGATTATATTTATCTTTGACTCAGACCTGTGATCATAAGCTCCCATGTAATACTGTAATAGAACAATAATTGTCAATAAACCTAAACCTACGAACATGAGGCCTTTTCGGATACACCGGTGAAATGATAGCCTGAACAGGGTGTGAGATAATCATGGTAGACCAAAACTAATGGTATCTATTTCTATCTTATCTATGAATATAAAATAATCAGTGTGAAGGTATAAAAAATAAATCCATAGATAAATAAATGTCAATAAGCTGGGTTCGGTTCTTCAAGGGACACTAGGCCAACCATACCTACTTTGGCCTAAGTGGAAATATCTATGATGAAGTGTCACCATGTTTATATAAATTTATAGGTATGTATGTACATATATACATCATATATGTATCAACATATATGTTTATATGTATATATACTTAAAAATAGTCACAACCTAGGGTGTATTCCTAAGTTTTCCATGAATAATAGTAAATTTGATGGTAATTATATAACCCTAGGACCCATGGAGAAAAGCTCAGACATCCATGATATAGTTTCTCTAAAACCGTAAATAATATTTTGGTAGACACATGTATCAAAATGTAATACCCTTTTTTGGTTAAGGACCTAAGGTACATATCCATGGAATCCTAGAATAGAAGTCTCTATAACGAGGTACCACTAGTCATATATATAAATAAATAATAATGGTATAAATTGTCTGTCATATGATCACATCCAAGGTATTATATAAATTGGAAACCAAATTATTTCTCAAAACCTCCAATTTCCCTATGAGACCATCGAAGGTGTTTTGTAAAAATGAAACTCAATTATTTCTCAGAGTATGAGGAAATCATCAAGCATATGATCCCATCTAAGGAATTGCATAAAAGGGCCTTACATTACCTTCTCTATCAACCACTTCACTCCCTTCTTCTACCTCCACATCATCTTCTATGGCTTCCTCTTCTACTGTTGCTGATAAAGGCAAAGAAAAGGTCATCCCATGAAGAATAATAGTGATTACTCATTTTTAATAGGAATGGTGTTTCTTTTGGTTTTCACCTTTCAATTTGTTCTGGATCTTATTTTCTTTAATGAAATGTGCACTTTTCATGACTTCTTTTATTCCAAATTTTTTATAATCCTAAAAGGTGTATAGATCTTTATAGGTTAGACATTTATCTCTATATCTATATTTGAATCAGATATACACTCTAAATCTACATGATTTGTGATCATAAAAAGGGGGAGATTGTTGGAATCCTATTATACTAATCATGTTTTAATGATCACAAATCATATTCAACCTAGTTAAATCCTGTAAATTATATCAAATCATGTGTATTATTGTTTAAGTATTCTCATGATTTAAGAAGAGCCTTTCAAGATCTTAATTTCTCTACATTCAGTTTAATTACTTTAAATTATCCTTTATTTAACTTTATAATGATTTCTCTGATGAATGATTATGTTTAATTCTTTCCCTAAGTATCGTTGATAAAGTATAAATATAGATATTTTCCTAAGTCTGAGACACTATGAAGCAGACACCGTGAACATTCAGACACAATGAAGTAGACCCTGTGAACATTCAGACATCGGGAATATCCAGACACCATGAAGCGGACACCATGAACAAGACACTGTGACATCCAGACATAGTGACCAACAGACATAGTGAACAAGACACCATGACATCCAAACACTGTGACCAGTAGACACCGTGAACAAGACATCGTGACATCAAGATATCGTGACCATGAGACACCGTGATCATGAGACACCGTGACTACGATACACCATGACGAATACAGACACCATGTGAAGGAGACGCTGTTTCCATGACATATTGTGACACTGTTTCCTAATATATTTTTTCGTCTTTTAATTTAATCTCTAACGGTTATATTTGAAGACTTTAATGAACTAACATAATTAATGCTTCTTTGTAGACATATCATCGGATAATACAAGGTACGAAGTGAAAAATACATGCAACCCGTCGGCTCCAACACATACACTCCAAGATAAAATAGTAGTGTGGATTAGAAACAAGGTGTGAAGTGGAAAAGATTGTAAGAAAAATCACGACATAAAGAGAAATCTGGTGGGCATGAACATGAGAACAATATACATTTTGGAGAATTGGCTCATGCAACTTGATTCTTTTAATTAACACACAAGACATACTTGAATCTCAAGAACATATTTACACTGTCAAATATCACAAAGAACATAGGTCGGATTTTTCTAACTTATGACAAATTGTTTTCTAGATGAGGACCCGAGCTCTACATCTTCTTCATCTTAGAAGTCCAGAGCTGCAATGACTAACACTCAGAGCACTTCTAAACCTATCTCAATCTCTCTGCTCTACTGTGTATCTTTTTATTACCTTTCGATCAGTGTGTGATTTTGTATAATAAAACACTCTGTCTCCTAAATCAAACTGAAGGATACAAGATATCTTTACTCAAAAATTCTTTTACTCTTGTGTATACCCACCGATAAGTGTGGAAGAGGTCCATGTGTGGCCTAGTAATTTTTACCCACAAAGAACTATGGAAGTGGTCCTTGTGTGGCCTGGATAGTCTTGTGTACTGTTATTTAACCCCTATCTAGGGTGTGGATCAAGATTATTTATATAAACTGCTTAGTGGAAGGTGATCACCAAGTGGAGTGATGAAGGATTCTTTATCGGATCAGAAAAAGATTGATAATTACTGCTTTAGAAGGATTCTCCAAAAGAGATCTTTGGCTCACGTTGAGGCGAACCCCGGTGTGATTGCTGAAAGGTTGGCATTGGGTGAGAACTCATTGATTGCTCGCATTGTTCTTCCTAAAGGTGCGCAACCCTGGAAATGTGAAGATTTATTCCGTAGAATTTCAATGTTGTGGGGCTTTGCTAGCTGGAAATGTGTCTCACTTGGGCGGGGATTCTTTCACTGTTTGTTTCCATCGGCGGATCTCAAGATTATGGCATGGAGTTCTGGTTCCATGTTTCTAAAACCGGGATGGCTTCATCTGCACGAATGGTCACTTGACTTTAATGTCTCGAATGCAAAAAATTTCTTCGCTCAGGTATGGGTGCGTCTTCATGGTCTTAATTGCGTTCTTTGGCATCCAGAGATCCTGCATGATATTGAAACAGCAATTGGAACTCCCATCCGCCTTGATAAGGAAACAACTGATGTCATATTTGGGCACTTCGCTAGAATTCTGGTGGAGGTTGATCTCAGATCCACTCTCATTGATACGGTAACTCTTTCTATTCCGTCTGATCAAATTCTAATTGATGTTGAATATGAAAAGAAACCTCTTTTCTGCACTAAATGCATGACTGTGGGGCACTCTTTGGAGTTGTGTCGTAAAAACAACTATTGTAAGGAGTGTGGGATGCAAGGACACCCCTCCAATCTCTATCGAAAAAAGGATAATTTGAAGGAATCGTCCTCTCCAAAGCATGTCATCAAGGACAGCGACCCTCCTATGAAGGCAGCCCCTGATGTGCCGACTCCTTCAAAGGGAAAAGAGTTGATTGTTGATTCTACTCCAACAAGATCTTATAGCGGCCCTTCTAGAGATCATGAGGTTATCACTTCTGATAATTTGAGTCCTGCGTCAACATTGGTGGTGAATGATTCTTCACAGCTGAACATTCAGAAGCTGGCTAAAGAGGTTCCTCTAGTTGAGGACATCCCCATGCGGACTCCAGAACGGGTGATCCCTGAATCTCACCAGGTTGATGTCTCTAATCAGGGTGATGTGCAACTACATGTTGATTATCATCATGAAATCCAGAAGCAATTTCAGATATCTGAGTTACCTGAGAAATGGGGGAACATTTCTGAAGATGAACAGGGGAGGGTGTGTACCCCGATCAGGGTCTCGGGCAATGGTTGTCATGCCTCTTATAAGGATGCAATATTGAGTGGCAATCCAAAGACTACTGAAAGTGAGGGTCCTCCCCTTAAAAGGAGACAACGTAAGGATTTTTCTAATGTACCTAGAACTGTGTCTACCAGATCGTCGTCTAAGGTGTCAAGGAAAGTGGATTTGGATATCTTGAAAATCCTCAATAGGGATAAGTCTCAATCTGAGTGGGAGACTGCTGGTGATTCTGATTATGGAAATGACATGTCTTTTTATGATCTCTAGACTTGCTCTTGGTGGATGAGGGCATGTCCGTTGTTTGACCCCATCTGCCGCTCTGTTTTACTTTTTCTTTCTATTAATAAATGGTCAGAAGCTTTGCCTTTTAAAAAAAACATGGAATGAACCTACCAAAACTGATTACAATAACAATTTCAAAGATATGAATGCTTTATACAGCTCCTAAAAAGATGAGGAATTCAATAGAATTTCTTCTTGTAAAAATTCCCATGAAATTTGGGATACCCTATCTGTATCACAGGAAGGAACATCTAGTGTATAAGAAATGAGACTTAATACTTATACTATCAATTATAATAATTTTAAAATGAAACCTGATGAGACTATTTCTGACATGTATCTTGGGTTCAATGAGATTTTCAACACAATGATCTCACTTGGAAGAGAATTTACTACCAAGGAACAGATCATGATAATTCTTATACGTCTACTAGACAGATGGAGGGGAACCTCTATCTTTATTAGAGAATCATGCGATGTCATCAAGATACCTGTAAAAGAGATCATTGAGAAACTGATGTTGAATGAAGAAGAGCTGAATATCAACAAGTAGGATGAGGAAGAACCCAAAAGGAAATCTGTTTCATTCAATACCACCAACTCTAAACACAAAGGTAAAGGGAAATTGGGAACTTTTGCAGAAAGTTCTAGTAGTGAACAATAATCACCTGATAGTGATGAGGAGATGGCTCAACTAGCCAGAAGATTCAAAATATTTTACAAGAAGAATAAATTTTTAAGAAAGCCTATCTTCAAGGGGAAATATGAAAAAAATTGAAATTGGAAGAGGGGATGGAAAAGAAGTGACAAGGCTGATGAAATTTTCTGCTATGAATGAAAGCGCAATGGATATATCGAGGATGAATGTCCAAATCTCAAGTACAAAAAGAGATATGAGGAAAAGGACTGGAATTATAAAAAGGAAATGAAAGAAACCTCGAGTTCCTATAAGGACAGTTAAAGCAACTCTAAAACATCACATTACGAACATGCTAACAAAGACAATATGTGTTTTATGACAAACACATCTGAGGTAACACTGGACTCTCATGTCAATAATTCATACTATTCTAAAAATGAGAGAGACTCTGAGAACATGACTAATGATGAAAGTTTGAATATTGTAACATGCTTGAAGAAACATGCAATGAACTAAAAGACAAATATAAATCATTGAAGAAACATCATGCTCTCACTGTGACTATTAAATCTGAACTCACAACTGAAAAAGAGAAGAATTCTCAACTGGTCAATGAAAACAAAAAATTAAAAATGTTAGATGAGAAATTGAAGAGGGGCCTAGAAAATTTTACCAATTGGAAAAATACCCTTACCCAAATTCTATGAAAATAAATTTCCCCTAAATACAACACCGCCATTGGTTATCATCCTGGAAAAAAAACCTTGGTAGAAAAAAGTTTGTTTCTAAATCTAAGACATCCAGTTTTACTTCCAATTCTAGAAACAAATAGTCTATTTCATTTTATGATATACTGTCTATTGTTTCAGGTTTTTACAGACCAAATATAGTTTATTTTTCAAATACTTTACTTAATGTTTATAGGAAACCTGTGAGACAGATATGGGTTCCTAAATCACTTATTACTAATATTACTGGACCCATACAGGTATGGGTACCAAAAAAAAATCTTGATCATTTTATAGGAAAGTTGCTTAAAGATTTCTTGTAAAAGTCTATGGTACTTGGATAGTGGATGTTCAAGGCACATGACAGGTGACTACTGATGCTTCAAGAACCTCATCAAAATAGATGGATGACATGTCACATTTGTTGACAGTTCCAATGGAAAGATTATTGTCCTTGGCCAAATTGGTCACTCTAATTTAGTATTGATTTCTAAAGTACAGTTTGTTGATGGATTAAAATATAATTTTCTTAGTATCTTACAGTTATGTGATAATGGATTTCATGTTATATTTGAAGTTGATTCTTTTGATGTTTTTAATTCTAAATAGGAATTAGTATTTTCTGCATTAAGAAATGAAAAATTTTACTCTGTTAACTTAGATTCCTTAGCTTCTCAAAATTATTTATGCTTAAATGTATTTCATAAAGAGTCTTGGCACTAGAATAGGAGAGTAGGAAACTGTAATATTCACTCCTTTAGAAAACTAACTTGAAAATACTAGTTAAAGTCTTACCCAAACTTGAGTTTCCAAATGAAAAATTATGCAATCCATGTCCAAAGGGAAAACAACATAATATTTCCTTCAAACCAAAGAAAGAAGTGTCAACTTCTCAACCCCTCGAACTGGTTCACATGGATTTATTTAGACCATCTAGGGTTTCTAGTTTAAATGGGAAGAACTATGTTTATGTTCTTGTAGATGACTTTTGTAGATATACTTGGACCATCTTTTTGGATCACAAGAGTGAAGCCTACTCTTATTTTACTAAATATTCCATGTGTGTAGAAAATCTTGGTGGACTTAGAATTAAATCCGTAAGAAGTGATCATGGCCATGAGTTTGAAAATCAAGAGTTTGAATCCTTTTTCTCAAAAAATGGTTATAATCACAATTTTTCTTCCCCTAGAACACCTCAACCAAATGGATTTGTAGATAGAAGAAATATAACCCTAAAAGAGATTTCTAGGAAAATGCTTAGTGAATATGACCTGCCTATTTATTTTTGGATAAAGCTGTCAATACAGCATGCTACATAATCAATAGATTGTTGATTATACCTATTCTTAAGAGGAATCCTTATGATTTATGGAACAATAGAAAACCCAAAGTTAACTACTTCAAATTTTTTAGCTATAAAGTATATATCCTTAATACTAAGGACAATCTTGACATGTTTGTATCCAAAAGTGATGAAGGTGTATTTTTAGGATATTCGATGTCTAGTAAAGAATATAGAGCATTGGATAAAAGGACTAAATGTGTGGAAGAATCCGTCCCTGTAAAATTTGATTAAACTGATCCACATGAGTCTAAAACCATTATAGAGAACCTAAAGGATGATCTATTGAATCTGAACATTAATCCAAAAATACTCAAACCAGTTTGTGAAGGAATTAGTCAAAACTTCGAGTTCTGAAATTTCCTTAGAACCTGAACCTGCTGATGAACATGAAATCACTAGTCCCTCCTTTTCTAGAGCTGTTAGAACTCTTAAGAACCATCAATTATATGCTGTTATAGGAGACCTAGACAAAAGTTCTCAAACTAGAGAATCTCTTAGAAATCAGGGTGAGCATCAAGTCTTCTTGTCGCAACTTGAACCTACATTCATTAATGATTCTATCAATGATGAATTTTTGGTGATGGATACATAAGAAGAACTTAATCAGTTTGAAAGGAACAAAGTTTGGAAACATTTTCAAATACCTAAGGACATGTTCACCATGGTCACTAAATGGGTGTTTACAAATAAGGTAGATGAAGCTGGTAACATAGTTAGAAACAAGGCTAGATTGGTTGCTCAAGTCTATAGTCAAGAAGAAGGAATTGAATATGAGGAGTCTTTTTCACCAGTATCTAGACTTGAAGCCATCAGAATGCTTCTTTCCTATGATGCACATCTGAATTTGAAGCTATATCAAATGGGTGTTAAAATCAAATTCTTAAATGAGTATTTAGCTGAAGATGTTTTTGTTGAACAAGCCCCTATATTTGCAAACCCTCATTTTTCAAATTATATTTTTAAATTATCTAAAGCTTTATATGGTTTAAAACAAGTTCCAAGAGCCTCGTATGATAGATTAAGTACTTTTCTTATTTCCAAAGGTTTTAAAAAAGAATTAGTTAATCCTACCCTTTTTGTAAAAAAAATTCTAATGATGTTTTAGTTGTTCAAATCTTTGTAGATGACATTATATTTGGATCCTCGTGAAATTCTTTATGTGTTTATTTTTATAAAATGATGAAAAATGAATTAGAAATGAGTTTAATGGGTGAACTAAAATTCTTTCTTGGATTTCAAATCTTTCAAAATAATGATGGTATTATTTTAACACAAAGTAAATATACTAGAGATCTTCTAAAACATTTTGGACTTGATAGAACTAAAATTAGTAACACTGCCATGAGAACCACATATAAGTTGGATCTTGATGAAGATGGAAAATCTATTGATCAAACAACTTATAGAGTAATGATTGAAAGTTTACTCTACTTGACTGCTAGTCTACCTAAAATTATGTTTAGTTTTTTTATGTGTTCTTGTTTTCATGAAAATCCTATGGAATCTCATTTCCATGTTGTAAAGAGAATTTTCAAATACCTCAAGAATACACCCAATCTAGGACTGTTTTATCCTAGAGGAAAATAATTTGAATTAGTTAGTTATTCTGATGAGGACTTCAATGGATGTAAGTTAGATAGAAAAAGAACCTATGGAACATGTCACTTTTTTGGCAACTCACTAGTATCATGGTGTAGTAAGAAACAAAATGCAGCTGCATTATCTATTGCAAAAGCTGAATACATAGCTGATGGAAATTGTTGTGCACAAATTTTGTGGATGAAACATACATTACAAGATTATGGATATCAATTCATGAATGTACGTATAAATTTTGACAATGCAAGTGCTATTAACATCTTGGAAAATCATGTTCCATGTTCTAGGACAAATCATATTGATGTAAGACATCACTTTTTGATAGATCATTATCAAAAAGGTGATATCACTTTGGAATTCATTGGTACTGAGTATCAACTTCCTAATATATTTACCAAATCATTGAATTCTGAAAGAATTGACTACATCATACATGAATTAGGCATGATAAATCTTATATAAATGCCTTACTATTTCATGTTTACTGTCTCACCTTAAAGTTGATGTTTACTGTCTCACCATAATGTTCATGTTTACTGTATCACCGTAATGTTCATGTTTACTGTCTCACCGTAATGTTCATGTTTACTGCCTCACCATAACTCTCAGTTACTGTCTCACTATAACGTTCATTATATGCTTCACCATAATGACCCAATATGATCTCACAATAAAGATTCTTTATGATTTTTTTATTTGAATTAAAAATTGTATCGTGGTAATTATCCTTTTCACCTTTTTGTTTTACCACACTTTTAATTTTGTGATGTTTGGTATTTATAAATGATAATATTAAGGAAGTACCATTTATCCTTCACAAGGGCTTTCTTCTATTCACTCATTCGTAACCTCTGTTCACACCTAGAACCCTTCTCTCTCTCTCGAACCTTTGGCGGATGCCCAGGATAAAACTCCCTCCATCGTCCACTCCTAGGAAACGTAGTGCAAAGAAGAAGAGAATTGCACCCAAGATAGAACCTAGAGGTCCTCTAAACCCAAATCTGGTAAACCGAGTTGTCATACCTGAGAAAGAGGTTTTTCCCAAATGGATTTTGTCAAGTAAGTCTCTGTTTCTGAATGTTTTAAAAGAGAATCACTAGCTAGAGTGGTTTTCGAAGGAATATAGACCTATCTATCCTAAGTTAGTGGCTCGGTTTTATCAATATGTTTAGTTCACTTTGGTGTCTAAAGATGTATATGTTGTGAGAAGCTGGATCAATAGGCAAAAATTCCCATTATCTTCGAGGTTATGGGATGCTTTTTTAGGATACCTCATGAAGGAATCTGTGTAGATTATCAGAGAGGACCTCCACCTTCAATGGAATTATTTGATCTGTAGGATGCTTTGAAAGACTTAAATGGAAATGGATCCAAGATGAGATCCATTGTTGCTGAACTAGATGGAGAATCAAGGCTTCTGTTCAAGTTTATTCAGAATCTCATTAGCCCCAAAAAAGGTGATTCTGCTGTTTTGAAATATCAGGATGTGTTTCTGATCCACCTTATGAAACATGGGTATAAGATAAACCTTTTCAAGTATATCATTCACCACATGTTTGAACTGATCAAAGCCACATCCAAGTCAACCTCCCTGTTTTACTCTCAGATTATCCCATCCTTGCTTCTTTCTAAAGATATGGTTGGACCTAATGAGGAAGTTATAAAGGATTGTGAGTACTTCCTTTCAAAAGTAACTTTCAAGAGAATGAAGATAAATTGGAACCCTTGGAAAAAGAAATGGGTGGAAGACAATGATAGACTTTATGAAAAATTCAATCATGTTGAACACCCTTCAATACCAAGAGATATTTATGATCATAGTTTGGAACCGAATGAGGTTGTTGAATACTCATCTAAAGAAGAAGAAGAGGATGTTGGGCCTTCCAGGGAAACTATTTCTATTGAGGAAGACAATACACCTATTCCTCATGATGTTCTTGAAGAATAGGTCCCTTCTCCTAAATATGTTGTTAATGTGGAAGATCAACCCGAGGTTGAAATAGAATCTGTTTCCAATGAAACTGAAAATAATTCCATGAAAGTACCTATAGTGGAATATCTACCTTTTATGAAAGAGACTATCCTTGAGGAACTCTCAGTGGAACAATTTGTTCCTGAAATCATTCCTTCGGTTGAGGAAAGGTTGGAGCTGGATTTTATTTTGGCTAGACAGGAAGTGAGATAAGAACTACGTGATGAGTTTGTGGAATTAGATCAAGATCCTAAGCCTCTCATTCCTAAGAAGGATGCAACTATTGAGGGGGAGAAACCCCCAAATCTATATTCTACTGAATTACCAAACCTAATTGTTTCAAGTCCTGTAGACACTCAATATTAGTTCCCCAATTTCTATGATGTGGATGACTCTTAGAAGGTCTTAACAAAAGGCATTTACCTTACCTCTTTGTTCAAGCTTAAATCGGTCTCTAATACCGCCCTTACAAAGGAATCTGAAACCGTATCAATCCCTATTTCTGAACCTTCATCAAACCAACCATCCTTTTTGAGTAAGGATGATCTAAAGTAATTTGGTGCTACCATTTTTTCTAGTGTTAATAAACTATTGAATTTCCAACCGGATCATGTCGCTAATCTATGTTAGAAAGATGCCTCTTTATTATTAGAGAAAGTTATCTAGAAAACAAAACCCAAAATGAATCATGGGATTCAAGAAGGAAGAGTTGAGAACAGACTACTCAGTGATAAAGTAAAGACCCTAAGAGGTATGATTGAAGACATACAGAAAGATATGCCTTCGAGATTAGAGATTATTTCACATCATATAGAACCTACTGTTCCTCAAACCCCACAGAAGTTTCTCTTTGAAATTAATCCACACTTAGCTTCCTTAGCTGAAAAGGTCGCTAAAAGGAACAAACATATTGTGAATAAGATGAGAGAGATTTTTGTAAATCTAGATAAACACACTGATGAGTATACGGGGTGTCTTCAAAAAGTGCTGAATCAACTGAAATATCTCACCACCGAGGTCAATGCTTTTAAAGCCTCTAGTCAATCCTCTCAACCCTCTTAAGATAGTGATCTACTCATAATAGTTGTCAAATAAGATCTTTATACTGTGCTTAGTGGCTTCAATAAATATTCCCTCTCTGTAGTTATTAAGAATAGTGACAGAGTTCGTGACCTGGTCCAAATCTATTATAAAATTTCTAATTATGATCAGTAAGAGATTGCCTAAAATGTGGATTTCTACTTCAATAGAATCTTCTCCAAAACTAACACGAATAGTCACTTCAAGTATCCTTTGGAAAATCTTTGTATTCCACCTGTTACTCAAACTTTCAAGACTCAATTCCAAAATATGACAGATTTTACTCGGTTGCCGGACAAGTTTATGGAAAACAAGGATGGTTTTGAGAAAGCCATGCAGTATGGTGGAGAGATCATTGTGGATTTCATTAAGCTTCTAAGGCTTTACCTTCATGTACAGAGTACAGCCATTGTCGCTCCTGCGGCTGCACCTCTACGATCAGGATTTCCAACTTTCACCTCTACTATAGCCTCCAATTCCATGTCTATTAGTTAGGCACTGAGTGAGATTAGGCTTGTGATATTTTATCAACAACTGCCTCAGTCTTCATCTGTACCTACTCTGGCTCCCTCAAGTTTTGAAGGCCATCCTTTACCTTCTCTATCAACCACCTCATTCCCTTATTCTACCTCCACTTCATCTTCTATGGATTCCTCTTATGCTACTTCTAATAAAGGCAGGGAAAAGGCCAGCCCCTGAGGAAGAACAGTGATTACTCTTTTTTGGTAGGAATGATGTTTATTTTTTTTCTCTCCTTTCTGTCTGTACTGGATCTTATTTTCTTTAATTAAATGTGCACATTTCATGACTTCTCTTATTCCATCTTTTTGATAACACCAAAATGGGTAGAAATCTATATATCTTAGACATTTATCTGTATATCTATATTTGAATCAAATATACACTTTAAATCTACATGATTTGTGATCATAAAAAGGGGGGATATTGTTGTACTCCTCATGTACTAATCATGTTTCAATGATCACAAATCTGATTCAGTATTGTAAAATCTTGTAAATTATATGAAATCATGTGTATTATTGTTTATATATTCTCATTAATTAAGAAGATCCTTTCAAGATCTTAATTTCTATACATTCAGCTTAATTATTTTATATTATCCTTGAATTAACTTTATAATGATTTCTTTGATGAATGATTAAGTTTAATTATTTCCATAAGTATCACTGCTTAAGTCTAAATACAGATATTTGCCTATGTCTGATACACCGGGAGGCAAACACTGTGAACATTCAGACACTGTGAAGCAGACACCGTGAACATTTAGACACCGTGAATATCCAGACACCATGAAGCAGACATTGTGAACAAGACACCATGACATCCAGACACAGTGACCAACAGACACCGTGAACAAGACACCATGACATCCAAACACTATGACTAGTAGACTCCGTGACATCCACACTCTATGACCATGAGACATTGTGACCATGAGACATCATGACTACAAGACACCATAAACAATTCAGACACTGTGTGAAGGAGACACCATTTCCATGACATATTGTGACAGCGTTTCCTAATATATTTTGTAGCCTTTTAATTTAATCTCTAACAGTCATATTTCAATAATTTAATACACTGACATAATTATTGTTTTTTTGTAGACATATCATCATACAATACTAGGTATGAGGTGAAAAATATATGCAACCTATCATCCCCAACACATGCACTCCAATATAAAAGAGTAGTGCGTCCCAGAAACAAGGTGTGAAGAGGAAAATATTGTAAGAAAAATCACTACACAAAGAGCAAGCTGGTGGGCGTGAACGTGAGAACAATATATATTTTAGAGAATTGGCTCATGTAACTTGATTCTACTGAAGAACACTGAAACCATACTATAATCTCGAGAATATCTTCACACTTTCAAACATCATGAAGAACACAAGCCGGATCTTTCTGACTTATGACACTGTTTTTTCTAGACAAGGACTCGAGTTCTGCATCTGCTTCATCTCAGAAGTCTAGAGTTTCAATGACTAACACTCAGAGCACTTTTAAACCTATCTCAATCTATCAGCTCTATTTTGTATCTTTTTATTACCTTTCGAGTAGTGTGTGTTTCTTTATAATAACACACTCTGTCTCATACATGTTATTTAAGGATACAATATATCCTTACTTAGACATTTCTTTACTCTTGTGTATACCCACGGATTAGTGTGGAAGAGGTCCCTGGGTTGCCTGGTAGTTTGTACCCATGAAGAACTATGGAAGAGGTCCTTGTGTGACCTGGACGGTCTTGTGTACTATTGTTTAACCCCAATCCATGGTGTGGATCAAGTTTATTTATATAAACTTGTTGGGGGTAAAGTGATCACAATGTGGAGTGGATGAGGTCTCATCTTGAGACTGAACAACTTGTTGTATATCCGATGTGCTGATTATTTTCTGTTTCCTCTGTTTACTGCTTAACTCTTGTATTCAGAAATATCTAAACTTACTTTCATAGTTAATCTTGGAAATAAGTTTGAATTGATTTTTCTTAGTAAAATAGTTTCAAAGGTAATATTAATAACTATTATTATTACTAATAACTAATCAATATTCTAAGAAGTTATTTAAACTGAAAAACATTTATAACCAAATAACTTTGATTAACTAGGTTGTATTTAACATGAAGGGGAAATATTTTTAAGAATACCTTTTTAAACATAAATTTTTTCATAGGTACTCAATTCACCCCCTCTTGAGTATTCTACTGAGACCAATACATTCCATCTCAAATTTCAATTATAGAATTTTGGTCATTTCATTTATAAATAAATTTAGAAGGCCATGGGATGTTCCATTCCTTTATTGTTTTAATCATTTTTATTTAACATCCCATTTTTATTTAAGATGGTAGTGCACCTCATAGGTGGTTTTATTACAGAACATGGCATGGTTGAAGTACCATATCTTTAATATAATTTAAAAATATATTTCAAGAGAGTTAATGAACCATACATTAATAGTTATTAAGGCTTAGTAAGAGCATTGATAATCAGTCATTTTAGAATGACACCCATAAAGGGTGATTAAATTTACAAAGAAATCATAGGTCATGTAATACATGTGACACACCAAAAAAAAGGGATGATTGAGTTGAGGTGGATAACCTCTAATGGTTTATTTAAAAAGAACAAAGATAATATAAATTTTGGAAAAATAATTTATATGTTGAATTTCACATTCAAGAGGTGACACATAGAAATAAATAACACCATAAAACAACATATATTATAAAATGGTGAGACATTAAGGGAAAATCTATATACCAATACCTCATTCTTAATATGGTCAACTCATCCGATATTGGTTTCTTATTCAAGAAAGAATTATTGAAATTAGAAGACTAGACAAACATACTAAAATTTTAGTGACAAAACATTAATTGAAACAACATTCCATATGAAAATAGATATTGTGAAATGAAATATAAGGATACATATACACACTGATACACTTCCAATGAATCTAACAATGATTGATTCGAACACCATATGAAGGACATCCACCTTGGGAAGAGGAGAGGAATGAGGGTGCATGCAAGGAGATGTCGGCTGAATGGGGGAGAAATATGGGGTAAATTCCATTTAAGTTCAGAGGGGGGGGGGGAAGAAAATATTTTCCCCTTTTAATGAGGCATATGGTTAGGCTATAGGGTCTGTCTAACCATGCACCAACCTTTCAATACCCACTACCCTAGATCCATACCCTGCATAGTTTCTTCAGACTTTTAGGGATAACATTGCACCAACCATATGGTGCTAATGGTTTATTGTCACTAACAATGAAGGAAAAATTCATTTTTGGAGAAATTGTGAATTTCTCTTGCACCTAAAATTGAAATATTCTATAGGAATTTCATATGGACATGTGTCCCACCATTCATGGTTTAAAAACCATTTGACTCCCCTTATGGGGCTACAAAGATTATCCTATGGGGCTGCACCATTTTAATAAATTGTGTGCCCTATATGTTTCACCTAGAAAGATAGATATTAAAACCCGGTTCTATCAAAACTTATCCAAACTTATGAGATACCCTTAAGACCATAATCCCCAACTAAAAATAACAATTTTAATTGTTCCAATGATCATATATACATTCTAAATAAAATTTCATTTTAATTCCTATTTACCAAATTGAAATTTAAATGCCCTGTTTAATTTTAAATTGTCTAAAAACATGGGATTCTACACATAAATATGACCTAAATCAATAATAGAATCATAGAGTATGCAATAATTCTCCCTTCAAGGTGTTATTAGACTAAACTCACATCCTATAAAAATGTGAGTTCATAATCATCATTGTAAAAATATATGTTGACCACCTACATTTGGAATGTGGGTCTATGGTTCATCAAAAATGTGGGAATAATTGTGTTGTTCTATTTCTTTGAATAAACCCCATTGGAAACCATCCAAATATCAAAACCAATATATGAATAATCATTCAACCACGCCTTCTGGTGTGAAACAAAATAGTGAAAGCAATGTGATACTTTTTCTAAATAAAATATCTACGTTGCATATACACCATACCATTTCATTTTTTATAATTTTATAAAATGAAAATGAGTCCAACATGGATCCTTTAATGTAATAAATCATGCATTTGTTTGTTTATTAGTGATACTACATTGAAGTTTTTATTTTGTTTTTTTGTTAAACAGTAGGAAAATTCACCAAAACTACCTCTAGTCTAATTGGTGTCTTACCTTTGAACAAAAACATATGCATATGCATTCATATGAGAAGTGTCCTCGTTAAACTAGAGAAATCCATCACCCACACAACATCTTGAATGCTAGGTGGAAAAAAAACTAATTTAGTTGTAGTATCTCAATGTTAATATTCCAAACATGGAGGTACAATGTAAAACCATTTAGGGAAAGAATACTCATTGGCCACCCACCTAGTAATTAGAGATTGTGAAGAATCAATCAGTGGATGTCCCCATCTCAAATCATTTCTAGAGCTTCTCCCAAGAACACAATAGCAATATTCTCCTTATCTTAAGAAGGTGGATCAAGAGTATGATGAAAAACTCATCATCATAACATGGTAATCACCCCAATTGAATATTTCCAATAATCACCATCACCAATGTTATGAGACATAAAGTTCATATCCTATAGAGGATACCAAACCATGGTCCTCAGCTCATGTCACCAAGATTAGAGTGACTGAGATAGCCTTCCAAGGGAAGAAAATGATCAAATATAGGAAGAGGGCCTACATACTTCTTTCCACCAAATAATATTTTCTAACATACTATAGTATAAATCCATGAGAATGTGAATATTTCTACACACACCCATCAAGCCTACTAGAATAGTCTGGCCGCACCCTATGATGTTTTTTGGCACACCCTAAAAACAAATTAAGGGAACCCCATGTTTTCTATCTAATACATGAAGCCTATTAGTATATTCCAGTAAGAAATGGAGGACCAGAGTAGGGAAATATCCCTTCTTAAACCAAGTAATGGGTAAATATTTTCAATATATATATATATAATTCTTACAACACATCTTGGAGGTGATGGAAGGGTAGACTTATATTGTTACCCACATTCTATAAAGCTATCAAAATATATTGATTGTAGCTATAATAGTCGTGAATAAAGAATATGGCCCCACCCCAAAAATCGGAGTAACTAATCTATATAATGTGGAGTATACTCTAGAGAAGTTACATATCTATGATCAAGACTAGGAGGGTCATTGGAATACTCCCATGATAAATGGACAACAATAATTGTCATACATTCCAATTCTGACTAGATATTATTGGTCTATTTCTATGGGAACTTTAGGGTAGGAACATATCCCTACCAAAACTATAGAATCCAATCATCATATCCTAGAAACAACTTGGGATACACTCTGGTTGGATCCCATATATGAAGGTTGTTGTTCAAAATATGTGAATCTGACTTCCAAATGTTGATAAACGATATAGAAGCCTCACCAAAGGTGAAATAAATTCTAAAAGCTTGTCCAAACCATGATCTAATTAATTATAGTGTTATTAAGTCTCTAAAACATCTATCAATGGTGTTCCAAGATCCAATCGACTTATTTTAGATCAAAGAAACAACATTTTTAGATTTGATGGGCACTCCTATAATTTTATTACCAACAACATTGGAGGACCCCCCATAATATTTACAATGAAAACCTACTTCATGTATATAATGATATTGATCATGAGAACACTTCTCATGATCAGTACCATGTAATACCTCTTTATGGTAAGAATATCAAATGGTAATAATTTCCTACCCTTTCCATTATCCACCATTATGGTCCTCTATAGAAAAACATTGGAAAATTCTTCCAAATGTTAATACAGTAATCCATGATTGTAGTCCTTCTGATTATTATGTTCACTAAAAAGATCCTATACATAGTTACATTTCACTTCATCATTATATTCAAACCCTTTCTCAAAAAATTATGAAAAATCCCTCATTTTGTGAGCCTCTTGTGAAGATGATTCCAACCATGCTTGATGCCATGCAATTAGTAAGTGATATTAATTCTTATTGAAATGATATAATAATGCAATGGTCATTCTCTAAATAACCTTTCAATTTCCTAGCATCCAACACAATAGATTTGATTCCTATCAATACTTCATCCTATAATAATAAATCAAGGATAATCCACTTTTTTCAAACCTTGTGGAGGAATATATCATGGAAGATGAATAGAATATATTCATTATGAGGAAAAAACTTTAAAATTAAAATATATCAGTCATGTTTTATACCTTGAACACTCCTTATCATTACATTCAAAAAAATGTTAGGGTAATTCATTCATCATATTCATTTAAATATTTGGATTAATATTAACCATATCAAATTTAAATTCATACCATATAAAGGATATGGGGATCACATAAAGGTAGTATAAGTACATATATCTAACTTTTAAAAGCATTATCTACCCACAATAGATGGTACACTCAGTAGGAATCATCCAAGACCAATTATCATAATCAACGAGACCGATGTGAAAGAGCCATTGGAATTCTCTTACATCAAGAATCTGAAAAGATTGAGAAAGAATATCACTTAAAGAAAGGTAATCATTTAGTAGTAATAATGTATTTGGAAGAAAGTATCTCACATTAAAAGTAAGCATTGGACCTGAATCATTCTAGAACAATGATCCTTAGGATCCTGGGGCAGTAATGATAGTTGCAGCCTTAGTAATATAGGAGTACCCTAATATCATAGGGTTAAGGTATTTTTCTCCTTACTGCTTGCATTAAAGGTTTCCAAAAAAGTAAGTAATTTTATAGAAATAGAATAGAGGTGTCCTTCACCCATAAGGCTTGAGGAATTTTTAACTCAACCTCTTCCCCCATGTAATTCAATGATTTCCAATTTATGAGGTGCATTTCATAATGATTCATCAAATTTTCACTCATCTTGTGACCATTATTTACCCCTGGGAATTAATACAATGATATTTTCTATAAATTATCTTCATATTACACATTACAGGAAATCCTTGTGAGAATCACCAAAAGAGAGGATGTATCACCACATATGTCACAGGCCAAAGCAACTCATCATGTGTGAAACTACTATAGAATATCATGACTTTTTTATAGTATTTATTAATTATAATCAAACCTCCAACCCTTTTTATGGTGATGTAATGCCTGTAATGTATTATGTTTTGGTAAATTTCATAATATTTGGACCATCATATGATACAGAACATGAAGCTGATAAGAAAGTAAAAGTGGTGGATTCTTCTATTCAAAACATGGTCTACACCGAAATAACTAAAGATGGTGTATGTACTATAAATAAAAGGATGGCTAAAAATTTGGTGTTCCCTATAATTTTTTATTACTGAATATTTAATGGGATTCAATCAAATCATACGGTAAAGGTGTGACTACATCCCATTCATTACCTAAGGAATTTTAAATTATTACACTTGAGGAATGATTTTCTCAGTACAAGGTGGAGTTCAAGGAGATGAAGTGACTCAATATATAATTACTTGAAGGAAATATCCCTACTCGATATGTTCTTTAAATAGATTCTCACCGTATATTCTTATTAAACCTCTCTCAACAAGAAGAACATGTCATTCTAACAAAAGTAGATCCAGGACATTTGATCAATCTAGGATAAGTACAACAAATTTATTTAGATCTAACAATGGCATGATATCCAGAGTTACATCCATTAGTGTAGAAACCATATCTATGATAGAAGAATTTGAATAGACTAGTTCATGTTGGTTATTAGCCACAAATACAAGCAGACCCACCACATTAGGTTCCACATATTTTTCCCCTTATTCAAATAACATCTCAAAAGATCATCCCATCAAAGCTCATCAACACTATCAATTCATTGATAGATCGATTAGAAGCTATGGATGGATGTAATACACCAGTTAATCCATATAAAAATACTTACCTTGAATGGGTATATGTAACTCTTCCCCCATCCATCATGGGAATCCTACATTTTTTATGTTCAATGGCTCTTGGGATTGAGAACATAACCTAATGAATTTAATATCAAGACGAGGCCCCATGATGGTAACCCCTGAGGAGAAACAAGTAGTTAAACATAAGTGCTTCGTATATACTTTAAAAGGATTATCCTTTATATGTTATACCAGTTTAATGACCAGATTAATAAAAGGATGGGAAGATCTACATTTGTAATTTCATTATCAATTCAACTCTATGTTATAGAAGAAAAAAATCATTCAATCTCAAATTGAAAATAGTGATGGAATTATATAGTCAAATATTTAATTTATAGGTTAAAGGGATTGACTTACTCCCTAATCCAATTGCTTCCTTGACAATATTTGTTGGGTCTATATATAAAAATCATCCATGACAAGTTGAAAATTCCACTCATTTTGATAAAGTATCAAGATGGGCTTTAGTAACTTTCCAAAATTTTAAAAAGCTTGGAATATTCCACTTATTGAAACAAATCCAACTCTCAATAAATGAAAGAAGCTCTAGGGAAGAGAGTAGATAAGGAGTAATCCACCACGGTCGCATATAAGATAACTCCTACACTAGCATTAGCTTTAATGGTCACACCCTATCATTTGAAACATCCTCCTAAACAGAAATAAAAGTATAAATATCCACATTATGATGAGATTAATGAAAATAAATGTCTTCAATTTGAGCCCTAAAATAATAAATTTTATTATTTCTGAGATGAAAGATGCCAATATATTTATGTCTTATATGGAAGTCAATTTACTAAGGATATCAGTGCCTAAAATCCATTATCAGGTGGGTCTCAATGACTGCCCAAATTATTTCCCCTTTCACTAAATGTTGGGTCACAGAATCTAGGATTTATCTATTTTGAAAGACATTTTTTAAAATATGGTTTATTTTATGCACATAAAATTTAGAAGACCACCAAGACAAGCAGAATGTGTTTCTATTACTATTCAAAAGGAAGACGGTGGAAGGAAAGATGTTATAAGAAAGTGTTTATAGAATATCAATGATTGGATGACTAGAATGAAGATAAATCGAATTCATTCTATCCTAAGGGAATATTTAATCTAGTAGGTTATACCCCCAATATCTTTAGCTACGGTGTAAAAAACCTCATTGACATTGCAATACTCCATGATAAGATCTTATTATAGATGAATTAATATGAAAAAAATTTATTTTATAAGAATATGAACTTTTACCAATTTAGAATCCATCCATTACCCCATTATACTTCATGCATTTAGTCCTTAGACAATAGTAACCATCCCACCAAATAGAATCATGGGCACCACCCCACAAAACAAAATCCTGTTCCGAGGAATAATTACTCCTTGGTTCTATTAATGTCATTCATTTAATGGATAACTTCTCTGATGATAGGTGTGATTATGAATCTGATTTCCTTATACATGTTTTGAGAAATATAGAGATAGAGGCTACACAAGCTGAGGGAATAGAGAAATATATATTTGTGATCAAAATAAATATTATAACCACATATCAGTAAGAGTTATCTATACTACAAAAACATGAGGAAAATCCCTTCGGTGGGTGCAGTGAGAGCATCGAAATGTTCACAAATTTTCAAGATTTTATAAATGCTACCTTTTTGGGAGAGCTAGATGGAGAGGGAAATAGTCCAATTAGACTAGACATGTGGGAAAATTCAGTAATCCTAATCTGACACTGATAAGAGATCCTTTAACATTTGTTCTGTCTCTTGACCTACCTACCCAGATCACTTCATTCCCTAAATAAACTTCAAAGTAAGAACCTCACATTAGAAGTACAGACCTTGGCTCTAAAATATTACATAACAATATAATTGATCATTGTCCTGGAAAATATTTTAATCATAGATGCTCTTAATTTATCAAAAGACCATTGGGATGTGATTTTAGAATCCATTTTAATCTCTTGAGATTACAAATACTAGGTTACCTATACTTTATTATATCATGCAGAGATTGACAACATGGAGTTTCACAAGGTTATAACTTTCATAGAGCAGTACAAGCATATTGTAATGCATGGACACCTCATGCCCTTATATATATTTGGGATTCTAGATAACATTAACATTTTATGATCTTTCATTGATAATTACTTTGAAATTAGCCTTATAATATTATGAAGACTTTTTCTATTGGGTTAAAAGGAATCCAACATTTCCCCATTATCTCTAACACATTAGGGTTATCAAAAGAGTGAGAAAAGGCATCTTTATTGAATTGATAACTCAATTTAGGTACATTTTGTAAAACTGTGAATTTTAATTTGTTTAGTATGATGTGGATTTCAACATCCTACTAGGAAGGCCTTTATTACATTAACATGATAAAATACCTTCATCATTCCATCAATGTCTCAAAAAATAGACAAAACAGGACATTGTATAGTGATAAATATCTACTTGATTCATTCAATTATCAACATATAATTGTGTGATTTTATCTATGAGATGTAAAACAACCCATTACTGATGATGTCACTTGGGTTAAAATCACAAATGGTCTTTAAATGATCTCAGACAACCCATTTAAGGATATTGGCAATGAATAAGTATTTCCCTTCAACAAAAATTGAAAATAAAGCTTCAAATTTTGGTATGAATTAATCAACTCTCATGATATGGGTAATATAAATTGAACCTTTTTATACTAAAGATGCCTCTAATACCAACAATAATGGAAGTACTAAAAATAAAAAAATCCCTCATTTTATCTCGATATCTCCAGAAAATCTCTACATTATCAGCTAAAAGAGAAAAAAATATCATATCAGAGAAAGAGAGTGGGAATTCCGCAATATCTTCTTCTAAATATTGGGATATTGATGATCCTTCAAGCATTAAATATTCTTCATCATCACCCATTTATTTTGATATTAGTATATATGATGATGAAAAATGAGATCTCAAATATTCCATCCAACATTATGAAAGGTGTCTCCACTACTATTGATGATCTCTTGAAGATAAATCTTGTTGCCGATGATGATTTTCATTCTACATTGGTAAGTGCAACCATATATACTGAATAAAAAATGTATATACCTATTTAATAAAATGGAATAGAGATGTTTTTTACTGGAATTTCATAGAAATGTCAAGATTCAATTATAATGTATCCACCCACCACTTGGGTTTATCATATGATCACATTAGTTACAAGCATGCTACAAAAAGAATACATCTAAATCTTACTACCAATGTTGAGGCCAATGTTGATAAGTGCATCAAATGCAATTTCATTCAGTCGTCTAACACCCAATGTTTCTCAACAATATTTTCCAGATGAAGAAAATTAATAATCATACGAGATCTCGTTTTGATTTTAGGGATATTAACTAGCATTTTTTAAAATATGATTTTTTTGGGACTGATTATAAAACTTATTATTGATGAAACTACTTGTTGTAAATCCCTCTCCTTTATCAATGGTTGTTTAGGATATGAATAAATTCAAATGAGCCTGAAATTTAAATAGTACACTACTATCAGGGAACCCTAAAAAATATACTATTATCAGGTGATGCCTTTTGGTTTTAAAAATATTCTATCTATATACTAACATTATTAAAGTCCACAGTAATGATAATTGTATCACAAAGAGGGTAAAGGGTAAATCTATGATACTTTTTCTTTTATATTTACATGAAAAAACCTATACCTCTTGTAAAAGATTTCAATCCCTTATAAAAATAATTCAAACATACATCCATGAAAAAACAAGTATTTACAAGGTTATCTATTCAATAAGAATAACTATGTCCTTGGTATGGTTTGTAAATGATCAAATACCACACAATCAACTAGAAAAAAAATCCTTAGAATAAAATGATTAGGATATTCCCTTTCACTCGTGTATAACTTTGAAAATAATCCATTAGTTCATATACACCCTCTTAGAAGAAATAGGGTAATAAAATGATTTTGTAACAAAACATGTTACATGTGCTTCTTTTAAACTTTCACAAACAAATTATTTTGAAAAAAAATCCTCACTTTATTACCCATAATCTGGTATGAACATCATGGACATTGATGTAGAATTAAATATGATTTCCAAGTCCAATATACCAACTCTGATTCTACAGATTTGATTCCTCTAATCTGAATCCCCAATATGGTAAATATGAATCTCTCAGAATACAGTTGAGACAAATCATAACACTTCCTTATTCAGTCTATAAATCCCAATATGGAAATACCAATCTAATTATCCATCCTGATATGGTGGCTAACAAAATTTGATGATAAGTAAAATACGATAGACAGCGGAATACGATGATTATATAATATGATAATAATTTGGATACATTGTGATCTTGTCTCTTCTCCATTCACTTCTCTCTATTTAAATGTCTTCAAATTAGATTGATAAGTGAACCATCTTCTCTCCCTAGAAAGACAGAGATTCTCTTTCTTCTATGAATAGTACAAACATCATCATAGAATGTACAATATACTTATCCCTTTTATGGGAGACCCTATGATGGGTTTGGTAAGAATACCAAAAACATTCTCTCTAAACTAAATTCCCCCAGATCTTGATTTCCATTGAATTTCAGGAGAATCTTGACTTCATCAAATCTTCTTAAATCTTCTCAAATATACTCAAATCTTCTCAATGACTTCATCTCTTATTCAGACTTTCTTTTTAAAATTCTATTCTGGATCCAATTTACGCATCCAATTTTCTTAATATAATTTCTTCAATACGATGTTCTATACCAATTGAACACAATCATTCTTTTTATTTCAAAATCCCCCCTTGATAACACATCCATCTATTTTCATCAGTTATTCTTTGATCCATTCGAAAATAAAAAATGTAACTTATCCCCTTTTTAAATGGTTGACTACATTTTTGATCACATTATTTTCGTTTCTTTTCAATCATTATTATCAATAAATTATTTCATTGATTTTGATAACATGTTGAGTCGATCATTGCCTTATTTATCTTCTAAATATGATACCACTAAAAAATTATTTCTCTTTTCCCATATTCTTTATTCCCAAAATATTTGTTTCTTTTCTCCTTTGGTCTAACTAAAAACTAGAACCTTCTGTTTTACACATTTTCCTCAAGTGTTCCTAGAATTTATGGATTCGATGAATTTATAATGATGATCTAAAATATTCAGCTTCCTGAATTCTTCATTCCTTTGAATATGATAATGATCAACTGCTGTAGTGCCTAACTTTATTTTAGAAACATCCATCTTTCCAACTCAACATAAATATGATTATTCATAATACAATTGGCTTGGATATGATTAGGCTAAATACAGTCTACAACACCCCTTTTTTTCTTTTCTATTCAAATCTGGTTGATCTAAATATTATTGGAAGCATCTCTTTCACTCCCCCTATATTTCATCAAGATTGTATCACATGTTTTACCACTAACTTGTGATTTATGAGAAATCCAATAATATCAAAAAATCATCACATTTTTTTTAATAATAGTCATGCAGACTTTGATTCTCCCATTATGATCAAATATTTCATGCTGTATTCAAGGGGAATCTGATGACCATGTACTTCCAGCAAGATTATTCCTCAATACGATTGATCATTTTATTCCAAATTCAGAGTGAATATGATAATACTTTTCTTACATCAAGATTCTTCTACATATGATGGACCTTTTCAATCAATATGATTCTAGTTCTTTTGAATACGATGGCTAGTCCAAAGTTCACCAAATTCAAAGTGATTTGATTTTTCTTTTCTTATTAATCTTACTTGACCACAAAAGGAAACACTTGATTACCAACCCCTTACTCATCCAATTGGTCCTAAAAATCTCACCCTTTAGATTTGGTTGTCAACCATGTTTCATAAATCAAAAAACTTTTTATCCTAAGTAATGAAATACTTATCAAAAAATTCTAAGCCTACGTGAGGTAACTCATTATAGAAAACTAGAATTATTGACAACAAAACCATGTCATCAAAAAATAGTGATTATGAAAACCATCTTCATCTTTCTTCCTTATCATTTCAAATTTCCTAGACTACAATTCAATTTTTTTCCTACAACCACTCCAATAAATAGTTGGAATAGTTTACATACTTATAATGATGATTTCACATCTTACCCACAACTCCCAATTTTTACATTCATTCCAAAGGATTGATTTATGAAACCATTACCCCCATGAAAACACTATCCAGATGAAATATGAGAGAGGTAAAAAGCACACATACCTCATCCTTGATGAGTAAAAGTTTAGACACCCATGTTCAACCTAAATTTTGAAAAAGATTGTTTCTGTAAAAGTTTTGTGAAAATTTCAGCAACTTGTTCTGATGTAGGAACATACTAAAACTTCAATTTGTTCTTCTCCACATGATCTATAATGAAATGATATTTGATATCAATATGTTTTTTAAGGGAATGTTGAGATAGATTCTTAGAGATATTTATTGTACATTGATTGTCACAATGAAAGATCAAGGGAAAATTCCCATCAGCATGTAAGTCTTCTAATTAAGTTTTCATCCACATAAGTTTAGTAGCATCTTGATTGGTAGAAACATACTCAGATTAATCCATACTAACAGTTAGTGAATTATATTCATTTTAATTCTATCTACCACAATTACTTCCCAGAATGAATACTCCACCAGATGTGGATCTTCAATCATCAATATTTTCTTCCCAATCAATATCTGAATAACTAAAAAAATAAATGTTATTAGAGTTTTCATACCATATTACATTATTTTTTGTGCCTTTTATGTATCTGAGTATTATTTTTCTACAATGTAAATGTGATTATTTTGGAGAAATCTGAAAAATTGCACATAAGGTAACAGAATAAACAGTTATAGTTCATTTGGAAGTCAAATAAAAAACATCCAATCAACTTCTGAAATTCTTTTTAATCAGTTTCATTTCCTTCTCTATATTTAGAAAACAAATCCCACTAAAATAGGTTTAAAAATTGGATTTGATTATTCAATGATGAACCTCTTAAGAAGTTCCTTATCATACTTTTCTTGAGAAAAAATTTATTTCTCCTTTTATAAGTTTTCTAATCCATGAAATTATTTCATTTCCCCTAGAATGGACATCTGAAACAACTTTTCATTTCTTAAATAGATATTTCAAAAGTTCTTTCATCATTCCCAGCAAATATAATTTCATCAACATAAACAATTACAATGTTTTAATACTCTTGACTTTATCTGATGTGAATATTGTTATCCACTCATCCTTTCTTAAAACTCATCTTATTTAAGGTTGTATCCAATTGGGAATATCTTTCCCTCGTAACCTATTTTATCCCATACAAATCCTTCTTAAACTTTCACAAATAACTCCCATCATTCCTATCAATAAATACACAAGGTTGTTCAATATAAGCTTCCTCATTAAGATCACAATTCAAGAATGAGGATTTAACATCCATTTGAATGATCTTGTAACCTCATTGTACAACAATAGAAATAAATATTCTAATAGTTTATAATCATTACACTAGAGAAAAGAATTCACCAAAATAAATACATTCAATTTGTGAATACCCTTTGAGGACCAATGATATTTTATTCTTAACACTTCACATTATTCATTTAGCTTTTTATTGAAAACCCATTTTGTACCAATAATGGTTTTGTTATTTGGATTGGGTATGAGTTCCCATGTATCATTATTTTCAATCTAATCCAACACTTCATTCATGGCTTGAACCCATTCCAAATACTCAAAATATTTTTTGACATCATTCGACTACACTTTTGAATACAAAGAATTTTTTGTAAGGGAATTTTTTATTCTTCTTGTTTGAACCTTATAATATTGATCTCCAATAATATTCTGAGCTTTCACTTGTTTTCTTAAACTAGGATGGTATTTTTTAGTATCTTCCTCATAATTAGAAATAGATGATTCTAATTCTTCTTCTTGAGTAGGATTACCATTTTTTGTATCCATATCATAATTGTTTTCCTTATATTTCTCAACTTATTTGTCTTCTTAAGTATGTCTATCTTTTTTATCCCTTTCAATAACATTCACATCAATTGCATCCAAAATTATTCTTGTTTATTTTTGGAACCACCTATATCCTCTACCATCTGGAGCATAGCCAATAAATAATCCATCTTCACCTTTCTTTTCAAATTTTTCATAGTTTCCTCATTTCTTCTTTATAACACATGGAATCCCGAAAACAATAAATTTTTTCAAACTTGGATATTTTCCAAAAAAACAATTTATATGGAGTCATATATGAATTTTTTCTATAAAAACAATAGTTATTTATTAAAACAATAGTACTTATGGCTTTCCTTGAAATTTAATGATAAAGACAATTTTCAAGTAACATAGTTCATCCCATTTCCACCAAACTTATATTCTTTCTTTCAGAAATGCCATTTTATTATAGAGAGTATGGGGAACTATACTCCTATGGAATTCCCTGCTTCTCAAGATAACTTTAAAATTCTTCACTTCTGTATTCACCACCATTATTGATTCTCAACTTCTTTAATGAATACTCACATTCCTTATTAGCTTTCCTTTTCAAACAGTAAAACATTTTCAATGCATCTAATTTTTTGTTTCAAATATATAACACAAGTAATGTGAGTAAAATCCATAATGAAAGTAATAAAGTACCCATCTACATTGAATGATTTTTTTCATTGTCCCACAAATATAAGAATGAATCAACTCCAGTTGTTTCCTAGAACAAATTTTAACTTTCTTATGCACTGAATTTGTAATCATTCCTTTTTTAGAAAATAGTTCAAAAAAATCTGGAATGTCTCAGACAAAATCTCACTTGGATAACATTGTCATGTTTCCTTGGCACATGTGTCTCAGTCGTTTATTCCAAAATTGATTCTCTTCCACCGTACTAATGTAACATGTGTTTTTTATTTCACCAACCAAAAATAAGTTTTCTTCTGTCCATTGGCCTCCTGTAACAATTTTTTGCATATTCCTTAATTTAAAAAAACATATTTTCTAAAAATAACATTATTACGCTAATCACACAATTGTGAAACACTTATAAAATTGTGTTTCATCCCATAAACATATAAATTTTTCTTTGATTTCATCATTTCTTTCCTAATGATGGCTGATCCCACTCCTTTAATTTTCAAGGATTCGTCAATTAATAATGTCATTGTTCTTTCTTTATAGTCTTTCATGATATTTAACAATTTAAAATCTATTTAATATGAGATTAACACCCAATATTAAGAATCCAGTGTCATTCTCCCTTTGTGGATTTCAGAGTAGTTTCAACAACAAGTTCTTTTTCTTATCCATTTTTTTCTTCACCTCCAGCTTCTAAGAATTGTTATGAAACTTTTGTTGTGCTGGTAACAAAAAAATACATACTTTTTAAAGGTTTCTAGGTTGATTTCATCTTTCATAGATAGTTTCCAATGGTTTGAACCTATTTTCTATCTTTAATCCAACCTTCTCAAAAGTATTACATTGTAGAGATTGACTCCCCTTAAGCTTTGTCATTCATAACCTATATAATAACAGAATGTCTATTAGTTGAACCAAAAAATATTTTTCTTATTTTTGAATCCACTACAATAGAAACAATATCAATAGAATGAGTATTTTCCTATAAAACTTCCATACTAACCAAAATTGTGAATATCTTTCTTAGCAACTATCTTGTATTTCTTTTCTAGGCCACTAACCTTTTAGTTATCAATCAGATTCCTCATTTTCCCTTCACCTATATTCGATCTAGAAGTATTATAAATATTTTTATATTCATATAATTTTAAAACAACTAAATTTCCAACTTTTTTGGACTTGTCCACATACATAGCATTCCAAGTTGTCATCATTTCAGAAAAAATTCCATCTTTCTTCTCACCCTTTGAAGGTAACTTTGGATGAACCTTATTAGGTTAATCATTAAAAAAACATTCACAAAATTCAGTGATAGAGTTTTTAAAACTTTTACCTTTCTCTTCATCTTTGGAGAGTTTTATTGGACATGTTAAAACTCTTTTTATTTCTCTTTCAACCTCTCTTACAGAGGCTATGTCAAAATTATTTTCTTTCTCAAGCGATTTCTTAAAATCATTAATTTATTTCAATAGTTTCACCTTCTCATTAGTAAAACATTCTTGATTACTTGTTAAAGAAAATTAATCTACCAACTTTTAGTTTTTTCTTGAAAAACTTCTAAAATTTCTCATAAATTAATTAAATTGTTCTTTCAAATGATATTCAAGTTTAGTTTAATATTTTTAGAAACTACTACTCCTAAATTATTCATCAATAATTTCTAAAATAAAAGTATTCTCATTACCATTTTAAATAGAATTTTCAGATTCAGCATCACTACCTTTATCTTCTTCTTCATTTGATTATAAACGTCTTCATTTGGATTTGAAGATTTTTCTATCTTTCCCTCTATAATACAATTTTCCATTATCTCCCTCTTTATTTCATGATATTTTGGATTTCTTTCTTCTTATCATTATCTTCTTCTTTATTTATTCGAGAACAATTATCTACCAAGTGATCAATAAATATACATTAAAAACATTTCATGGGAAGTATCAATGTGTATTTTCCTATACCTCATTTCACATTTTTAGAAAACAAGGATAAAATATCATTAATGTTTTTACATACCTTATTTCCAAAATTATATTCACTTGATTTATCTTAAATAATAATCTTCTATTACTTTTCATTCTTTGCGTACTTTAAATACATCTCTCTATCAACTTTTGTTCTTTTTATAGATTTCTCCATTCTCATTTCATAAGTGATGTGTGTGCTATGCAAATCATCAAGTTATAATGTTTTAGGATCAATTTCTTTCAATGAAGAAACATTTGTATCAAACATGATAGGAAGGATTGTCAAGATCTTTTCAACAACTATACAATAATCTAACATTTCACAAAGACATATGATAGTGATAACAATGAAATTTACCTTGGTAAAGAAGTCCCCAACAAATTCATACTCACCCATCTTCAAATATGCATACTTCAATCTCTAGATTTAAAATTTTCATTCTTCACTTTAATATTGCCTTTTTATATGTTTTTTAATTTATCCCACATAACCTTGGATGGGAAACACCTTTCACCCTTAGAAAATCACTTTTAAAAAGTGTTGATAATAAGAAATTATTATCCCTTCCATCATTCTCAAGATTCTTCTTATCAATAGATGTTAGAGTAATTTTATCATCAATTGGAGAAAACCCTTTTGTTGCAGATTCAAGAACATTATAATTGATAGACATAAGATAAGGCAACATTTTTTTTCCCGGATATGATAATTCTTACCTTCAATATTGGGTATACCTTTACTATTCACACAATTTAGATTCTCCAACAACTATTCTTCAAAACTACATCAAAGAATAAGGGAAGAGAACCTGCATCTTTGATACCAGTTGAAAGTGCCCAGTTAGGATAATTTTACACTATGAGGGGGAGTGGTGTATCAGCGATACTCGTTCTTTTATGTTTCCTTGAAATAAAATTCCCCTCCTATTAAATATTCCAATCCCTATTAAAAGAAATTCAAACACACATCAATAGTAACACAAGTATTTACAAGGTTTACTATTCAATATGAATATCTACTACCATGGTTTGTCTTGGAAATGATCTAGTAACACACAATCCAATAGAAACAAATCCTTGGAATACAACAATAGAATATTCCTTTTCACATTTTGAGCACTTTGAAAAATATCCATGAGTGGGTGTGAACCCTCTTAGAAAAAATATTGTAATACAATTCTTTTTAACAAAACATTTTACCTATGATTATTTTCAACATTCACAAATGTATTATTTTGAAAAAAAATATTCTCTTTATTAACCAAATGCTCCTAAGAACTTCATGGACTTTGATATATAATTCCATCAGACTGGTAAGTTTAATCTTCCCACTCTGATTCTTCAGATCTGATTCATCCAATATAATTGCTCAATATGGTAAATATGACTTTTTCCTAAAACAATTTGGACCATTCCGAACAGTTCCTTCCTCAGTTCGGAAATCCAAATACAGAAATCCCAATCTAATTATCCAGATCGATACAGTGTCTATCTAAATACGATGATATGAAAAATATGAGAGACAACCAAATATGATGATTATAGAATACAATGATCATCTGAATATGTTGTGATATTGTCTCTTCCCCTTTCGGTTCCCTACATAAATTTTTTTTCAACTTAACTCAATATTGAAACCTTCTTCTATCTTTATAAATGTAGATCTTCTCCCTTTTCTATAAATAGTGCATCCCCCCATCAGACTATGTATAAAGTAGTTCTCCAATTTATAAGAAATCTTGGGATGGTTTTAGCGGGAATCCCAAAAACATTCCCACTCAACCAAATTTCCCCAAATCTCAATTTACCTTGAATTTTGGGTGAATCTTGACGTTGTAAACACTTTTAAAATCCTCTTGAAATCTTCTCAACAACTTTATTTCTTCTTCAAACATATTTTTTTAAAATTCCAGTCTAGATATAATTTCTAAATCTTATTTTCTCAATCGAATTTCTTTAATACAATGTTCTATTCTAATTGAACACAAAAATTCTTTTAATTTCAAACCCTTCCTCAAAAAAACATCCATTTATTTTCATTATTTATTATTTTTATCCTTTTTAAAAACAAACGATATAATTCAACATCTTTTTAAATGGTTGAATACATTATTGATCACATTATTTTCTTTTCTTTTCATTTAACGATCTCAAGAAATTCTTTCTGTGATTATGATAACATGTTGAGTTCAATTAGAACCTTCTTTCTCTTTTAAATATGATACCTATGAAAACGTATTTCTCATTTCCCATCATATTTCTTCTCTGAAGATTTATTTATTTCATCTTTCGGTCTGATTGAAAACTATCACTTTAGTTTTTCACATTTTCCACAAACGTTCTTCGACTTTAGGAATCTGATGGATTCACTATGATGGTTTTAAATATTTGGATTCCTCACATCATCATGTCATTGAATAGAATGGGTTTTGGATTCTACAGTTCCTGAATTTTTTTGGAAACATCCATTTTTTAAACATAGCATGAATATGATTATTTATAATACAATTTTCTTAGATAAGATTAGGATGAATACGATCACCAACACACCATTTTCTTTTATATTCGTATCCAATCAATCTGAGTATGATTAGTGGAATCTCTTTCAATCCCTCTTTCATTCATCAAGCTTGAATCACAAGTTTTACAAATAACTTATGATTTATGAGAAATCTATGATCAAGAAATCATCGTCACATTTTTTTAGTCATAGTCATGTTTTCTCTGATTCTCCCATTATGATCAAATCCTCCATACCAGATTCTAGGTGAATCTTATGACCATTTACTTCCAAAAATATTATTCCTTAATACGATCTATCCTTTCATTCAAGATTCAGTGTGAATCCAATGATATTCTTCTTCCATATAGATTCTACTGAATACAACGGACCCTTTCAAGCATTATGAGTCCAATTATTTTGAATATGATGGCTAGTCCAATGTTCACCGAATAAAAAGTGATGTGATTTTTCCTTTCTTCTTAAACTTCTTTGACAACAAAATATAGCACTTGAATAAAAACACCTTCCTTGTCATCTTTGTCCTAAAAAATTCAATGTGTCTCATTTTCGAACCCTTATTGGGAATCTCCATTAAATGTTACATCCAAGATTTTGTGGTGAAATCCTAATATCATTCTAATCCGCTTTCTGTTTGTCATGTCATTTTTAACAATCTATTAAAATATTGTTTAAAATGAATTACATAAAATATGGTTACAATGTTACCTTTGGAATGGTTCTTATATTTATTATACTCGATTGTAGAATAAAAGTTGATCCTAAGAAGATTAAAGATATCGATGTTATTTAAAATACATGAAACCACAAAAAAAATTGAGGGGAATTTAATGGAATCTTACTTACATATGAATCTGTATAGTGAATCTTATAGGAAAATGTTAACCCTTCACCGGGATAATTAAAAATAAGTCACTAATCCATGGACTGGGGATTTTCAAGAAACCATTGATAGTGTCAAGAGATATATTTTGAGTCCACCAGTGAAAATTATTCTATTCCAAGGAAAGTCACTCATTCTATATGCGATGTCCCTAGATAGATAACTAAGAACATTTATTACAAAAAATAATTACACAATAAGTGATAATAATCTATATTTTCTAATTAGAACCAATCTAGACACTGAAACTCAATACACATATATTGAGAAGAGTTTCCATCCATTAATCTTTGTAGTTAAAAAAATATAGTACTATCAGAAACACATCAAGTTCTACTTGGTCTCTTATAACAACCCAATCAAATTTATCCTCAATAAACATAAGATAAATAGAAACTTAGTGTAGTGGGAAGTCATTTTATGGCGGATTGATATTCTATTCATAATTTAAAATTCAATAAAGGGGATGGTCTTAGAAAATTTTCTTGTGGAACATCCTTGTGGAAAAACAATATTATTAAATACTGAATTTTCTATTGAATACTTCTTCTCCATCCATGACTACCTTCATACAGAGTATATGTGCACTGATGGTGCTTCTAGAAACCTAATAGGTAATGGAATGGAAGACCAAAAACTCAATAGAGTTTGTTTTGGAGTAATTATAATCTCTTTAATAGAGGCAACTCTACCCATTGAGGTATAATTACCATCTCACTACATTTTTATTTGTGATAATCTATCCATAGATGATTAATATCATGAGTTATTATATGAATTAAAATTACTCAATGAGAAAAATATTTTCTACCTTTCACAATTTATAGGTTCACTAAAATTGAATAGCATGAGATTTAAACAAGAAAGTTCACCTTCATTCATTCCTCTAAAAGAAATAGGTTTTGGATCACAAAATATAGATAATTCCTAGGAATAAACCTCTAAAAAGAAAACCAAAATGGGATGGAAATTTTTCATTTATAAGGTATACTATAATGGTTTATACTCCTTGATCGCCGAGGAAGGTGAGCATATCACACCCCGTACCAATTCAATGTTCCTTAAGAAATATTCTTTATAATTGAAATCTACAGTATTTGATGAAATACCATAAAAGGAACACATTTGGTAAAATATATATTGTCCTAAATTATATAAAACAATGCATCCCCATTATAATATGCTAACATTCATGCCCAATATCCTTACCATAAGATATTAAACCGTATGGTCAACCATTTGTATTTATTATATGATGTAAAAATATGAGTTTTTTTCCCTCTCTTGAGAGTACCTTCACTCTTAGATACATAGGGATGCTCAAACCCTCTATCTTTGGCCCATTTACAAACATATCCCCCATCAGTGATTTTTTTGTTAGGGAATTTTGTAAACCTAACTCAGACCCTTCACATCAGGATTGTTTTTCCTTTGATAGCAGTCTCACATATCAGTATTCAATGTTATTTGATCATTAACTACATAAAACCATGTATCCTCACAAAACAACATTAAAATACATGTCAAAATTTCTCATTATACAATGTTAAACTACATGATCGATCATTTATCTTACTCATGCGACATTAAACTTTGGGACAATGACTCCACCATCAGTGAAAAAATCATGTGATGTGCATAAAAAATAATCCTTAACAAGCATTCTAATAAAATTATGATTACATTACAATTTCATATTATTTATAACACTGAACATAACTGATGTGGTCTGAGATATTTCATAAGATTATTCCAATTGTAATAATGAAACCTTGTTTTGACCAGATTTTGGGAATATTTTTTCAATCCTGCATGAAATTAAACATCTTAGAGTGTCCTTCCTCGTATGTATATCCCCTCCTTAAATATGAGATAGATCACTATAAATAGTTATCTAAGAACAATGTGTTGATTGATTCTTATTCTAACAAGATATGTAGTGACTCCTAAAATGTTGATACATTTCCCATACAATATAAATAATACCTTCTCCAGTGTATGATATTGATCTGTGCAAGGGATCTCTTTTTAAGAACTATCTATAGGCATGATTCTCATTCAACTATTATATATAGTGATGAATAGATTTTATAATATAAACCCATATAAAAATTTTGAAAAGAAAATGTTATAAATATCCTCTTTTCGAATAGGGAACTTGAAAATCGTACACATTTTCTAAGTGTTTGACCCTTCACCCATTTTCATCAGGTTGTTCCTTTTCTCAGAATAGAGAAATTTTTCTCACAATTTTTATGAAAATTATACCCATGTGAAATAAATCATTTTTAGGCAAGACTATAAGTTTCACATCACCCACATCATAACCATATGACCTTAAACTACATTGACACCATCCCTACCACATGACATCAAACTACAAAGTGAAATTTCTTCTAGATTGACTCTAAAGTAATCAAAATAGCCCACTCCCTTTGTAATATTTCTCTAATACATGAGAACATGATCCAACTAGGAATTCATTAGCATGAAACTCGTCTATTCCTCATATTATTTATAACCTTCACCTATATGAAAGATAGATCTACATTGGATACTCTGACACATGCACTCTTATTTATAGTCCTAAAATTCTCATTGCACAAATATGTATGGGATACTAATCCTTTAAATAATTTTTTATGGGTTGATTATTATTTCTATTGTATATTTAGTGATGTATGAATTCCCAATCATGGTCCTAGTTGTGAAAAAAATAAATACACCTTTTCCGTGCATATGAGACTAATTTGTTTAAGGAAACCATTATGAGATCCATGTGAAGTGTGGAATCAACATCTCAACGGTATCACAATCACCAGATCATGGTGAAATCAACTCTAAATTAATTCATATGATTTTGGAACATCTAATTTACATAAATCACACATTGTGCCTTGGGAGCCTCAAATAATCACAAATCAAACATGGATATCTGTAACAAGAGCACCTAACTCTGAAGGACCACTCATTTTTTAATATTCATATTATTCCCTTGATATGGATCTGTATATATTCCTTTGATATGGATTTTCAACCAATGGTGTCTGCATCCTAAGAAGAAAGTCATTTTATCTCCATATTCCCTGACAACATCATAATTAATTATGATTTTTAAACATAGTTCACTGTCATCCTTAAGTATTTCTCCTATTTTTTCACCCCAGAATTAAGAGCCTCGAGATCATGACATACAATACCCCCCCCCCCCCACATTTAAATGATTTTGGAGTATCCTTATCGATCTATAAAAAAGAAATTTTATCTTAGAACTAGGTGTGTATTGGTTCTCATTCCAATGAGATACATAGTGAATTCTAAACACCTGATTCTTAGCTCAGTTGTGATTTATAAAAAAATGTATCCCCCCTACATACAAGCAAAAACTATATAGGGGATCTCTATCTTAGAACTGTGTGTGTCTTGATTCTCATTTCAATGAGATATATAGTGGTGCATGGATCTCTTTTCATGGTCTATGTTAGGGTGTCTAGAAAAATTCCCACCCATTTTATATTATTTGAACATTAATAAGAGAATTATCTCTAAATACAATGTGTGTCTTTATTCTTGTTATTATGGGATATGTAGTAACTCCAAGATTCCCTATCTTAGGCCATCTTTGAAAGAAAATATAATACAAAAACACATTTTCCATGATTGTGAGCTATATATATATAGGGAAACCCTATTAAGAGTCATAGGATGTATCATATTGATATTTAGATGAGAATAAAATAAACCCATTATGGCCAATTTTAGTATAAATTTTTTCCTCATACATTCTATAAATCTCCTTTTTATAAATCAGACATTGTACCTTGGGAAACATCAATCATCACAAACCATTCTTGTCTATTTGTAACAAGAGCATCTAATTTTGATGGAAATATTGGTTTACAATATGAAAACTAAACTCCTAATATTTTCCTACATATTCGCCCCCCCCCCCCCCATATATGGATTGTCATCCAGAGTCATCCACATCGTGAGAAGAAAATTCATTCATCTCTATATGCCATGATATCATCGCAGGAAAACATTCTTTGAGATCATGGTTAATTGTTATTCGATACATACTTTTCCCATGACATCATCCCATTTCTAAGATCCCTAAAATTATGTTATATACTTTCTATCCTCATATTCAAAATTTATTGGATCATCCTTGGTCTATTAGTCCTATTTGGGGTATCATCCCTATAACCATTGGTCAATGCTATATGGACTTATACTATAGAAACCATGGTTCTGAAATACATGAAATTAAATTGTCTAAGGAAAGAGAAATAAAAAAAATAAAAATGAGACTTGAAAAGGGGATTCAAGATAAAATAAAGATTCCAGTCTCTACTCTCTAGACATGCACTCTACATGCTCTAGGAATATTAAGCACTTGAAATTAAAAAGGCACATACCTTTTTGGTTGAAACTCATAAAGGGTGGCCTTAGAAAAATATAATATTTTCATGATATTTCCTCCTTTTATCATGCTTAAAGTTTTTAGGGTAGAAATAGAAAATCAGAAAAGATTGTGGGGTCCATCATAGGATCCAAACAATAGTTAATCTATGCTAGTTATGTCCCTGGCCTTGGAAAAAGTTTGATAAATAAAACATCTCTAACATTATAATTTGGATACTATCAAAAAAATTGAAAAATTGTGACATAAGATTATTCATTCAAGAATTAAAACTATTGTTTTAGGGTGGTGGTAACTATACCTATACCTATTTGTGAGCCACAACCATAAAAATAATCATTTTGAATTGATTATTTAGAATTACCACTGATATTCTTGTTTGGGTGTTGGATGATTTGGGATATCTTGATGTTACCCTTAAAATAATAATGATTTTTATTAGATGATATTCATGATAGGAATAAATATAAATAAATATGAATATATAAATTTTCGTTTATTTATCTAAAGATTTATAAGGAGGAGCATACAAGATCAAGAGTATCTCCTTTACATTATAAGTCAAGTAAAACAAAATAAATATGAAACTATAATAATTCCTAAAAATTTTCATTCAATAATTTTTTATAATTATTGAGGGACTTCTGAAATTTAATTTATTGATCAGCCTCTACTTCAACCATTGTTCATATTTATTTAACATATGAATTTTTCTATAGTATTCTACTTTTTACAGCTTTAGTCTTCGTATTTTATAATGATAAATACACATTTACTTTTTTCCAAATGAGATTCATATCCCTATGTTTTTGTAATTTTAATGGATATCCAATTATGGATTCATTCTTCTTCAGTGACTAGATGATGTGACTCCATAATAGCATCTTTCATAGCACCAACATGATGATTAACAAGATTAAATTGAATAAGGTTATATTACCAAGCAACCAATTCCTTTCCAGAGATGATAATATGATGGATAAAAGAATGAAAATTTTGGTCATTAAACCCCCATACACCCAACGCATGGAAGAATTTATTAATTCCTTCCACATTATCAATAATATTCACTAATGGAATCAATTTGATGATAGAACAATCTTGGCACCAAGCCCATTTTCTCCCAGCTTGGTTACCAATAGTAGTATTGGGATCTATACTTTTTTAGATTTGTTTTATTAGTATATAGTATGGAATCAGATTCACTAAGTAATTGTTAGACGTAGCTAGTGGTACAAATACAGAGATACCTTATATCATTTATTTATCATTGGCTTTAATGTATGGGTCAATAAGAGTGGTTCCCACTACTGAACTGCTCAGTGTTGTTGTAGTGAGACCAATATTAATAGGGTAACCAGCATCATTGGTCAATTACACTAGGTTTGTACCACTCCATGAATGAATGGGATATGAAATTTAATATTCTACATAATCATTGATGTTTTTGGATATATTATTATCCATATCATAATAAAATTGAATCATGGAAATCAAGTTACTCTATGAAATTTGAAGTTTATTTACCTATCAAGCTAGCTCTCCTAATATGCCATTCAGATTATACTCTACACGTGATTTTTCATATTCCCATGAAAATATAGATAGATTTAAATTGGAGGGTAGATTGATATTTATGTCAGTATCCTTAGGAAACAGCATTAACTAATGTTGACTAAGGATGGTTAGATGTCTCTACCTCTATATCATGACAAGAAGTAAGAATATTACTAGTTTTAAACATAAAAACATCCATGAGAACCTATAAGGGTTTTAAGGTTCCCAAAGGATCACTCTATCTATTTGAGAGGATATAATCCCATATTTGGATGATATAATTTAAAGACATTATTTTGGATTTCTTCCACTGTCGTTTGTTACTATTCCAGAATGTGTGATATTGGGAACAAAAGTAATTCCAAGGGGATTCTTTAGTGTCACAATAGCTTTGTAAACACATAAGGATATTTGATAGACATCGAAAATACTGAAAAACATTGGTAAAAGGAAGAATGATGGATTTTTAAAGTATTTTCATATTTGTAACACCAAATGTATTCATCAATCCGACCATATAAAAATTGGAATGATCTAATAAGGTGATGTGTAGACCTTCCTACTTGTATGTGACCTGAGAGACTATAAATCTTAGTAAGGGTGACTATATCCATGTTAATGGGTTTTCCTTTTTCCAGTTTAGCTATCATTATCAAGGTACCAACCCTAACACATGAGTGAGATTCATAGGCCTTGAAAAACTATCTTCATAGAAACAAGGTGAAAAGTACTACAAATCTAGAATATAAAATTGCATCTATATAGATCTCATAAATCCATGTGGTGTATTGACCCACTTCTAGGGTATCACAGTATAACACCTGAATATATCGAGACTGTTGAGTAGGTTGGGTCATTGTGCACCTGACCTTAGGCCTTGTCCCAATAGGTCATAAGATGTTTTTCACCCAGTCACTAAAGGTGAAAATTGAACAGGTATGAAGATATTTTCCCATTGACATATCTACCACAATTAATAGGTATCCAGCTAAGGGTGAAATATTTTAGGTATCCCCCCAAATTTTATCCATAGGGAAGAACTCATCATACATATCCCCAATAATTTAGATTTTTCCCTCATGATAGATTTCCCAAAGCCTAATCCCCACTTCCCCATGTGGCGTATTGAAGGTGTTGGTGTTTAAAAACCAATGAATGAAGAGTTAGGGTAAGATCCATGTTGGTTAATCCATTATAAATTGGGTAGTATATACTATTTGATATAAACCAACAACTTCTTGTCACTCACGAAATATTGTATAGCTCTAATACATCAAGAGGGCACGAGCCCACTCATCCAATAAGCTCCCATCAAACTGTAAGACCAAATTTTAACTCTATCCTTTGTAATAATTATCACATAATGGTTAAAATAAATGAATATTCTATATTGACAGGTTATAAGGTTATATCATGATTATACTATTGTTCATGGGTCTACAAATATATATTTAAAATGAAGATGTATTCATGACTTGACTCTAAGATTATATGACTCGTACTAGAAACATTATCTTGAACACAGTTTAAGGAAACCACAAACCAAGTAGACTGAAATAATTTACTAGTAATTAGGATCTAAGTTTCATATTTACATCCATAATTTTTTAGAGGATGTCTAAAATTAAATGGATAATTTCAAAACTTTGGCAGAAGAGGATTCTTCCAGATCCCATCCTGAGAAACGATATTGTATCGAGGGTTAGCCACAACATTTCTAGAAATAACCATTACCCTTTAATATATTGTCATAGAATGATATATTTGAACAATATATTAATCAAATAAACTTTTAAATAAAATAAATAAATAAATCATTAAGATACAAAGAAAATGTGATAATCATTGAAAATTTTCAAAGTAAAAAATTCTGCATAACATCTTAGTTGTTATGAGGACAGTATATCACACCATGTGATCCACATAAGAATAAAAATTCATATGAATGATAAAAAATTTATATATGGGAATATTTTGATTCATTTCATGGAGTTTAGTTCATGGAAATAGTAGTTTTTGGACTCTTTTAGTTTTTTTTATAGAAATGTTAAATGGAAAAGATAGATTAGAATGTTAAATGAAATTTCAATCACAAGAATATAATCTACTATAAAGAGCCTATTCTAAATACGTTAAAAATGATTTATTTTAACACATTTATATAGGTCAGTCCATCCTCATAGTCCACTAATACACGTGAAGTACTCTAGTGGTCCAATTGTCTTCCTCAAAATTGACTACTTTTCCGGCTGATCAGATCCCATTTTGAAAGGGGGAATTTGATGGGCCTAAAAAGTTTTAAATGAAACCTATTTAGAAAATTTTAGAAAATAGTAACTATACTAAAAAATTATAATGGGTTTGAATTTGGAGTGGTAGATGAAACCACATTGAAAATTAGTATTTTTTGTATAGAACATCAGGTTTGCTATGCAATTTTTTTTATCTCCCATAGAGTCTCCCTGCATTCGAAAATAGTTTGAAACTCAAATGATCTATCATGGACACTCAAAAAAATATCATTTAGGGGTGTTATCTCTATAAATTATACAAATGTATATTATTTTTGTGCGATGTGGTCCTTAAATTCCCACCACAAATGAAATATCTTTAAATGTGAGGTGATCACTCAACAGCCCCATAAATGAAAATCATTTGTGGTAAAATGTGGTACCACCACATACCTCACAATTGAATTTAATTTCCATTAAAGGTGTTGATTATTTCTTTCAACACAACTTTAGATATGTTATGTAGACATCCATTTTGGGAAATCTATTTTTCTTGCACCGATCATAGATACCTAATGATTCTCCCAAAGGAGATACAGAGGAGAATACACAACTAGAACATTGAGCTACTTCCACGGACCTATAGCCACAGTTTTGAAACTATGGATATAGGTGGCTATATCCATAGTTATGTGACCTATAGCCACAATTTTAAAACTGTGGTGATAAGCCTAATTTTCGTGTCATATCGCCATGATTTTTAGAACAGTGGAAATAGCCCATGGCTATTGCCACGGTTTGAAAAAAAGTTGCTATAGGACAATGTTTTTGATTCCCTATAGATATGGTTCTCCAAAACCGTTGAAATTGGGTTCCCATGCGTTCGCAAGAAAAAAATTTCTGCCAAAAATTTGGCGGTAAGCCCTATCACCACCGTTTTGGGTCTATTCCGATAGTTTTTATTAATATATATATATATACCTAAATTGTGGTGTGGTTTAGTTGTAACTGTGCTGGATTTCCAAGTGGAAGTGCAGAGATCGAAACCCGGTGGGGATATTTTTTATTTAGGCCATTGCCACGGTTTTCTGAGGCTATTTCCATAGTTAAAACTGTGGTTATAGGTCAACCACCATGGTGGAAAATTTGGAGGCCTATTTCCATGGTTTTTAAAACCATGGAAATAGGACTGGACCTACTACCATAGCGATTTTAGTCACGGTTGGACAAAATTGTGGTCGTATCCTAGGGCCACGGTTTTGGGGCATATTTTGACGGTTTTGAACTGTGGAAATAGCCCTTTTTTCAAGTTGTGTTAATTGGTCTCATTGGAAATCCAGTAGAGACATGGATAGGAGATTAGAGGGACACATAGGTGAACCAATATAGACATAGATAGGGGAGATGAGTGAAACACACAAAAACCCAACAACAAATAGAGAGAAATATTAAATAAATAAATAGTCTGAGAGTGAATTTTTCATTTTAAAAATTTCATAGTAAAACACCATAGGTAACTTGTTCACCATAAAGGAAAAAACCCTTCTCAGAACATATTCCTTATAAAAGGGCCTTGAGCAGATAATGAGGGAATCTTCATGAAAAGGAATACTAACCTGGTCATCTAAAAATGGATATCATCCATTGTAATGCAAACCCCCTTCATAAAGTAATATACTTTATGAAAGAGAAACATTTTTGATATCAACATCCCATATAGTGAAATCATTATGTTAAATAAGGTGTATATAGGTTATTTACCTACCTACGCTTACCAATATCCCCCTACATAGAATTTATCTTCATGTAATCCACTACATGAATTATTGAAACTATTCTCTTTGACCAACACCAAGACTCAAGGAAGTCCAAATTAATACCTCATCTAAAACCCCTAAACTTGTATGATTAGGGTATCCAAAACACCACAGTGTATCCCATTGGATCATGAATTATCTTAGAAATGGATTCCCCCCACATAACTTCCCCAGTGGGTGTTATCCATAGGATGTTTGTAATCATGAATTCCCTTGGTAACAAGGATCACAAACTTAGAGGCGGTGGTGGGAAACATCTCAGTTTAGGTATAGGTATTCATCTCTTGTATGCTTTATAAAATGTGAAGAAAAATTGGAATCATCTACACTTTCTGTTTTATGATTAATTGATGTTTAGACCCCAATCAGGGGTTCAAAACCTGAAAGAATATAAAATTGAGAATCCCTCCTTGAGTAATCCCCTAGTCTTTCTTCCTATATACCATGATTTATTTTTACCCTCATCAATCAGCATACGAGGAGAATATTATCTTAGGAATACTTCTTGGTGTAAATACCCTAGTTGTAACAATCCAGAATTCAATAAATGATATTTCCCTTCTTATGTTTATTTCATATACTATAGATTACATAAAATCACTTATAGAACACAATAAAAACTTTATAAATGAATAATGAATGAAATAAGATGTGTTTCTAGAAGTTAAAGAAACCTATATGGATGAAATCGTAACCTGACCTTAAGAACACTAATATGACCATTTTAAATAGTAAATTAGAAAAATAAATAGTAACCTCACCCATGAATGTGTAAATAAAATTTAGGCATATTATAAATAAAGATATGATATAATTATATAATTGTGTAAGGAAGTGAATATTTTAAAAATTAAAATATAAGTGTTGCTAATTTTGTATGTCATAAGTAATTAATTACAATTTTATAATTAATAAAATGATTTAAAAGAAAATTTATTTTCAAAAAATGTATTTATAAATTAACATTTTGTTTTCTTAAGATTTTAGGATAATTTTACGTGTCTTTAGTTAATTTTTTAGAGTGTTCTCAAATCAGTTCTAAATTTAAAATATGAATTTTTTTGAGTAAATGATGATTTTAATTAAAAATTTAATTTCTCATATTGGGAAAATTATTTTCATGAAACATAGTCCATTTTTTAATTCTACATTTTGAAAAAATTTAGGCTCAATTTTTGGTATTTTTCTAAAATACATGAATTTTGGTGAATAGTAAAATACACTAATTTATGGTACAAATACATTAAATGTTAAATAAACTATTCCTTGTGACATCCCTGATGTAAGAACCATAATATAAAACTCACATTCATTATTTTAAAATATTTTATGAAAATTCTCAAACAATTCATAGTCTTGAGCCAAATTAATAAACAGATGAATGAAATATTCAAAAATCACCCATCTCCTCCACTATAAACATCACCCCTCACCATCACTTCTCCTCACAAACCTAAGCCTTTAATATTTTCCAAATTATGCTAAAATATCATTCCCAAGTATCTAAACCACTTCTAGGAGTTTCTAGTCACAAAAAAAATTCCAAACCAAGGTTCCTTAAGGACGTTCTCAAAGATGAGAATTCAAGAGATAATTCCCCTTTCTTTTTATTTTAATTTCCATTAAATTTTCTTTTTCATTTCTTATCATACCCTCTTGTACTATATTTAAATGATAATGAAAACTAAATTATCATATATATACTATAATTATATCATGTTAATGTAATATCATTTATTAAACACTTTTCTCTCTCATTTATTTTAAAAAATAAATCATTGTGTGTGATGTTCCCATTTACAACATTCATTGATGATGGATTTTAATTCTTCAATTTATCATTCATGTCTAGTAATGAAACCATTTTTATGGTAAAAACATACTATAATATATATATTAAAACATATTTAATTAAATATAACTATATTATAAATATAATATTAATTCATATGACAAAACTAGTTCTGGATGATCGATGAACCACCAAAATAATCTAAATGATTATCACTAATGTTTTATATAATGACTCGTACTCATACCATAAAACCAAATGAATTATATAAGGCCCCAGCCTTAAACCTTACTTAATCTTGAGTTATTACAAGATTACACATTGAGGATCTTTTCAGGTTTAGAGTTTTAGAGAATTAGATCATGAAACTTGCATTACATTCCACATTTAAACAAAGTGGTTACATAAAAGACAGTATTCATTCTTCCCATCAACGTGAACACATTTAAAATATAACACAGATTCTTTCTTGACACATCCTTGACACTATCATCACATCATGTACCTTTCCCTTGACCTATGAAAAACATTTCAAAAACTTGGGATGAGCATAAAAAGCTCAGTAAGAGTTATAAAAATATGGAAAGGAAATATGAGTTCATATATACATTAGAATGAAATCACACTTTACCCATAAAATATAGGCATATCAAATCATGAATAAATCATAGAAAACATAAGACATAAAGGTATCTTGAGGCATTCATAACATTCTTACGTAGGGAGTAACCCTCTTGGTTACGTTTGGAATACCCATCACAGTATATTCCCTAAATCTCTTCAGAGAAACCTTAACGTTTCACTCCTTCGCGTTACCCAATGCATTGGAGAGCTATATCGGGCTCACCCGCCCTTAGTTTATCACGGAACCACCCGTTTTCATAACAATGCCCAAGAACCATAACATAAATGTGTCACATAAAACATGAATAAAGGAAACATAACATTTCCACATTTCAATCACAATATAACATTTTAGTATATTGAAATAATGAATCCATTCAAAAAGAAACCATTTACAAAACCATTTAAAACATTTAATAAAGAGATTTTTGAATCAAAGTGTCCCATACCACCTTGAAGCTTAAAATTTTAAACCATTAATATCCATATAAATAAATCCTTAAAACCATTTTGAAAACATGGATATCAATAAGAACAAATAATTAAAACATTTAAAACGATATTTTGGTTAAAGGGGTTTTACCAAAATTAGAGACACTTGAATACAATAATTGAGGAATAATATTTAGTCAGAACATTATAATATCATGATAATAAATGGATTCATGATATAATACTCCAAAAGACAGTATATACACCATATAAGAGTGAATTGGTGCATAACAACAATGAACCCTCAATAGAAATGTCAAATGTGGCGAAATCCCTTATAAAGAAGGTATCCTTAAATTAAGGACAAATAAATCTCAAAAATATGTGTGAAAAATATAAATACACCCAATATAAGTGGATATTAAGTGTAAAACAATAAAAGTACATTCACATATATTCAATGGATGACATATTTAATGACTACATGTTGAACCCAAAGAAATCGAAATTGGGTTAAAAAGTTCCCTTGACAGCCTAACGGCATCACATCAAAATGAGTTGATGAGAGATAAAAAGTGTATCTCATCACTTGTACATAAAATTTACATCAATAATGATATATGATAACATATCCCAACATAACAATATGTAAATTAAAAGACCCAACAAAATAAGTCTTTTAAAAAAGAGGAGGGTGAAAGGTTCCCTTACCGACTTGGGTATCTTTCAAAACATACACCCCATGAAAGAAGGACAATAGATCATTGATGTAAATACTAATAAACGAAATTATATTACACAAATAGTAGAATAATTGGAAGTACATACACCACTCAATGGAATTTGTGGCAAATGTAGCATAAATCTCACGGGAATAAAAGTGAGATGAAAAATCACTTACGAAAACTCGGCAGCCTAACAGCGCCACATAAAACTTCTGAATATGGATTGATGAGATCAAATAGGGTATCTCATCACATTAAAATAAAATTTACAGCAAGAGGAATATAAAATAACATCCCCCAACATTACAAAGAGGATCTTAAAAGAAGTGACACAAAGGAGAGTACTTAAAAAGAAAGAGAGAGGTTAGATCTCTTACGAAAATTCGGCAGCCTAACGGCGCCACTCAAAACATCCAAAATGGATTGATGAGAGATAATAGGGTCTATCATCACATAAAAATTACAGTAGGAGTAATATAAAAGAACATACCAATCATAAGAAATATTATCTTAAAAGAAATGACATAAAAGAGTGTACTTATAAAGAAAGAGGGTTGTAGGATCCCTTACCTCGGGTCCGACTTGACTCGATCGTTCTTTAATCTCCTGAATAATAAACTTGAGTTAATTTCTACTTCGTTAAGAACATTTTTCAAGTTCATTATTCCTTTTATATCACTTGTTACCATGTCATAAACATTATGTAATCATTTAAGTTAATAATATTTGTTTTGCCGATATTTGGTTCTTAAGTCGAAAGTGGACTTCTTACAATTAAATGTTGTTCGTGTGGTCAAAGGTTCAATATATCCAGAATGACATTCCTGATTTGGATATCATATATATCATATATATCCAGAATATACATGTATTTATAATATTACATAATCATTTATAGGTAAGAAATGGAATGCACCGTTCATGGAGACGGTATGCCGTACGTACGCATGAACGCTACTTTCATTTCTTTGTCATATTAATGGAATTAAAACTAAATTAGAGGTATTTATATTTTAATTACAGAATTATATTCATCATTTAGATGTATCATTCATCATATATATCCATTATATACATGTACTTATAATAGTACATTACATTTGGGGATAAGAAATGAAATGCACCGTTCAAGGAGACGGTAAGTCGTACGTACGCATGAACGCTACTTTCATTTCTATCTCATACTTTAATGGAAAGAAATAATAATGATATAGAGGTATATAATAATTCCAGTATAACATCATATATAATAACATTAAATCCATCCCTTATACGTCCCACCTATGGCATTAACGAATCACATCACTTTGAGGGGGCGGTAGTCCGCACTTCCTAAAATGAAGATATCGCGTATACCCATAATGGAAGCCATAAAGGTAAGTCACAAATGAAAAATACAGAATTATAAGTAAAACATAAACATATTATATATCATATATAAAAATAGTGACATCATAATGGCCACCTTTGAAGGTGTTAAATGAGTATTGAACAATCATCGTTTCGGGAGGCAGAATTTCGCCATCCATGGAAACCGTATGTTCTTTAACCATTTGATGTAGTTGTGTGAGAGTGTAGCTCGAATAAATCTTATAACAACATCCTAGTATATTTAAGATACTGGTGTTGTTACAAAAGAATTAAATAAAAAGAGTTTAGGGGGTTGGAGAAGCAAAATAAAACAAATGAACATAAGAGAATGAATTACCTTTAAAAGTGTAACTCCTTTTGATTTGAGCCTAAAGGATTCCTTTGTAAGGATTCTTCCCAAAGGGAATCTTCTAGGATGAGGAGAGGGATGTGGAGAGAGTAAATGGGCAGGGGTTGGCCGAGCCAAAGGCTTGAGGAGTGTGTGAAATGAGGTAGAGGTGGGGGCCTTTTATAAGAGGAGAGGAGGGGCACTTTGGGAAAGTAAGAAATATTACTTTATTTGAAAATGTTTTTCGGTTTCAAAAGGTCCCACATTGATAGAATTCGTGGATAAGGTGTTAAGGGTTCGAAATCCACCCATCCAATAAGTTTTGGACAAGTGTAGTTCATTGAGTTTACATTATCTTTCCATTTTATTTAAATCGTTAAATAATGAGGTCATCGCTGCATCATCATGATGTCATAAATAATTTAATTTATTTAGTGTCTAAAAATTATAAAAAAAAATACTATGATGTAGGAAATCTTTTTATCTTTCCAATGACTATTTATAATCAAAAATATTATCTTTATAACCCCATGTAAAAATTTGTTTCGTAAAACATATGATGTTTGTGTCATTTTTACTTTTACATTAAATAAAGAGTTATTTATGTCATTTCCCAACCAAAGTAGCTCCAGGGGGTCCTCAAGTTGACCCATGGCTTTTATTGGTCGGCCATGACACAAACAATGAGGGTAGGACATGTGTCAAGCTCATCTTATTTTATTAAAGCATTATTTTTACCTTAAACTACACTAATTACCACTAATCACGATTAAAAACTTAATAAGTTACTATTCACCAGAAAATTATTTTTATTCCATTTAACCACATTTTACTTCTTAATGACAACCATGTATGTCGGATTTTTGAAATTCAAAACACAAAGATGGCAAAATTTCATTTAAACGGAAATATCAGTTGTTATAAGTACCACTTAGTGGTTTAACTATTCATCAAAAATTGAAGTTTTTCAGAAAAATCCCAAAAATTCACCATAAGCTATATTTGATATTCCGAATTCAAGAATGAAGTCTATTTTACAAAATTCAAAACATATAAGTCAGATTAATTAATTTAATAATTAATTCCCGCTGTCAGAGCAAATAGCGTGTTTTTGTGAAACAATAAGTATCAAAAGATTGACACTGGTTTAAGTCTCATTTCAAAGTGAAATTAATTCCAACGACCACCATTGGATTTAATGGTAAAAATATATTCTAATTTCACTTTAAAACCAATTAAAAATATAATCTAATCATATAAATAAATTAGATTAAAAATAGGTTTTGAATTAAAATACAACATTTTACACTATTCATTAAAAAATGAACTTTATCGGAAAGATACCAAAAATTTACACAAAGTAAATTTTGATGTCCCGATTCTTAATAAGAGTTTTATTTGGTCAAAAATAATGTTTAAGAGTGAACAAAACTGTATTTAATGATGGTTCAACATCAAAAGGCGATAAGTGAACCTTTAGTGAAAACTAGGGCTTATACGCCTTAAATTGAATTCTTTCTGTATTTTATGCCTTTATCTTCTATTGGATAAATGTAAAAATATTTAAAAACATATATAATCATATTTTAGTTATTTTTATCCATTCCCGCCAATACAATGGCTACATGTTAACTACCATTTAAAATAATATTATTTTATTATTAGAGTGCAACGTAAGATTCCCAAAAAACTCGTTGTTGCGTATTGGGTACGCCATCGAGCATAGCGTCCCCTTTAAAGACATATTAATATTTTATTCACAAATATGGATAAATATGAAAATGTCATATTCTTTATTTACCTGGGGTGTTACATCCTTCCCCCCTTTTGGGAATTGCGTCCTCGCAATTTTTTAAAATTGAGCTTGGAAACATCCTTGAAAGTCCCACATCGGAACAAGAGTCGGTAAAACAATCACTTTAAAATAAAGAAAGATGAGTACAAAGGTCACCCGAGTTAACCCATACTAGGATTCCAAGTATGAAAATATGGACATGGAGGAAAAAACAAAGGGTCATGTTCTGATGGAGAGTGATAGAAAACATGTTTAGGAGAAAGTTAACAATGAGAAAATCATAAACTTGTGATGGGTTAAACGGTATTCGATTCCCCAGTAGGAAAAGTTAATAGACAACATTTTTGTTTTAAGTTACTTTTTATTGAGGAATTTATTCATAAGGAAACATAATCACTTATCATGTTGACTCTCAACTTTTACTAGATTCCTTAATCAAACTCATATTTTTTTTCCAAAAGACGAGTATTTAGGGAGACTTGTTCACATTAAGAGTACTATAATCAACTTCTAGTGAATCACCTAATCCACCAAATAGAACTATATACATCCCATTTCTTTAGGCTTTAACCAAAACCAAAACCAAAAAGGTTAGTACAAGGTCAGATAATCCAGAAAAGGATAACCCTTTATAAAAAGAAAATCTATTCTTAACCTCCAAAATTTGTCCAACAAAACCCAAAGTTCAACGAGAACCATTCTATAATAAATTTGTCCATAAAATTCTTCAAAGTAACCAAACTAAGGTTGAAACCCAAATATTTGAAGGATTTAGTCACATAGTCTTCCAAGTTAAATCGTAACATTTATCTCCAAACAACATCAGTTGCTCCTAAAGTCTCGTATTGAAAAGTAATTAACCTAATCACCTATCCTCCATGATAGGTTAATCATTTTCATAAATAACCCAAAATAAACTTACTCTTAATTCATAAAATCATATAACTAGAAAGAATCAGTCAAACTAACCAGGGACTTCACGTAGTCCAGTGGTAGGTGATGAATACCAGTCGCACTTTGGTTGTGGGTTCGATTCCCGCAGCTTTGTCCGACGTGACGGGTTGTCACACGGTCTGTGTGTTGTCCTTTTTCCAAAACTATATAATTCTTAAAACATTCCCCAAAATGAGATAAAATCTTCAAGAATAGTCATAACATATTTTAACCTCATGTTTATCTCATTCCATTCATTTTCCATCATATCATAGAGTAACCCATAATTACCTAAAAATTAAGGATCATATAAACCCTAATGGTTAGCTTAATAATTATTACCTGAATTTTCACATCGAGTTGGACATCTCGTACATGATGCACTAGAGAACTAACCAAGGTTCAAGTGGTTGATCATGACTCCTTGATATTTGGTTTAGAACAACCATGAGTTTCCTCATTGAATCCTCTATTTTATCTAGTCTCTTAATCAAAGAACCACCACAGTTTCCTTCAAACCTGTTGTCTCTTTGGTGCCTGCTAGATCCATCCATTCACTAAAAATAGAAATATAAGTGTGAGTATATAAACAAAACCATCATGTACTAATGAGGAAGGTAAACACTAAGATACACTTACTCGTTTACTTTATCTAAAACTAGTACTCTTTCTAAAATCCTAACCATTATGGTAATGTCACTTTTTCTTAGAGAATACCCTAACCTCTAAAGTTATCTAAACCGACCTTTGATACCAACTATAAGGCCCCAGCCTTAAACCTTACTTAATCTTGAGTTATTACAAGATTACACATTGAGGATCTTTTCAGGTTTAGAGTTTTAGAGAATTAGATCATGAAACTTGCATTACATTCCACATTTAAACAAAGTGGTTACATAAAAGACAATATTCATTCTTCCCATCAACGTGAACACATTTAAAATATAACACAGATTCTTTCTTGACACATCCTTGACACTATCATCACATCATGTACCTTTCCCTTGACCTGTGAAAAACATTTCAAAAACTTGGGATGAGCATAAAAAGCTCAGTAAGAGTTATAAAAATATGGAAAGGAAACATGAGTTCATATATACATTAGAATGAAATCACACTTTACCCATAAAATATAGGCATATCAAATCATGAATAAATCATAGAAAACATAAGACATAAAGGTAACTTGAGGCATTCATAACATTATTACGTAGGGAGTAACCCTCTTGGTTACGTTTGGAATACCCATCACAGTATATTCCCTAAATCTCTTTGGAGAAACCTTGACGTTTCACTCCTTCGCGTTACCCAATGCATTGGAGAGCTATATCGGGCTCACCCGCCCTTAGTTTATCACGGAACCACCCGTTTTCATAACAATTCCCAAGAACCATAACATAAATGTGTCACATAAAACATGAATAAAGGAAACATAACATTTCCACATTTCAATCACAATATAACATTTTAGTATATTGAAATAATGAATCCATTCAAAAAGAAACCATTTCCAAAACCATTTAAAACATTTAATAAAGAGATTTTTGAATCAAAGTGTCCCATACCACCTTGAAGCTTAAAATTTTAAACCATTAATATCCATATAAATAAATCCTTAAAACCATTTTGAAAACATGGATATTAATAAGAAAAAATAATTAAAACATTTAAAACGATATTTTGGTTAAAGGGGTTTTACCAAAATTAGAGACACTTGAATACAATAATTGAGGAATAACATTTAGTCAGAACTTTATAATATCATGATAATAAATGGATTCATGATATAATACTCCAAAGGATAGTATATACACCATATAAGAGTGAATTGGTGCATAACAACAATGAACCCTCAATAGAGATGTCAAATGTGACGAAATCCCTTATAAAGAAGGTATCCTTAAATTAAGGACAAATCAATATCAAAAATATGTGTGAAAAATATAAATACACCCAATATAAGTGGATATTAAGTGTAAAACAATAAAAGGACATTCACATATATTCAATGGATGACATATTTAATGACTACATGTTGAACCCAAAGAAATCGAAATTGGGTTAAAAAGTTCCCTTGACAGCCTAACGGCATCACATCAAAATGAGTTGATGAGAGATAAAAAGTGTATCTCATCACTTGGACATAAAATTTACATCAATAAGGATATATGAGAACATATCCCAACATAACAATATGTAAATTAAAAGACCCAACAAAAGAAGTCTTTTAAAAAAGAGGAGGGTGAAAGGTTCCCTTACCGACTTGGGTATCTTTCAAAACATACACCCCATGAAAGAAGGACAATAGATCATTGATGTAAATACTAATAAATGAAAGTATATTACACAAAGAGTATAATAATGGGTAGTACATACACCACTCAATGGAATTTGTGGCAAATGTAGCATAAATCTCACGGGAATAAAAGTGAGATGAAAAATCACTTACGAAAACTCGGCAGCCTAACAGCGCCACATAAAACTTCCGAATATGGATTGATGAGATCAAATAGGGTATCTCATCACATTACAATAAAATGTACAGCAAGAGAAATATAAAATAACATCCCCCAACATTACAAAGAGGATCTTAAAAGAAGTGACACAAAGGAGAGTACTTAAAAAGAAAGAGAGAGGTTAGATCTCTTACGAAAATTCGGCAGCCTAACGGCGCCACTCAAAACATCCAAAATGGATTGATGAGAGATAATAGTGTCTCTCATCACATAAAAATTACAGTAGTAGTAATATAAAAGAACATCCCAATAATAAGAAATGTGAGCATAAAAGAAATGACATAAATGAGTGTACTTATAAAGAAAGAGAGTTGTAGAATCCCTTACCTCGGGTCCGACTTGACTCGATCGTTATTTAATCTCCTGAATAATAAACTTGAGTTAATTTCTACTTCGTTAAGAACCTTTTTCAAGTTCATTATTCCTTTTATATCACATATTACCATGTCATAAACATTATGTAATCATTTAAGTTAATAATATTTGTTTTGCCGATATTTGGTTCTTAAGTCGAAAGTGGACTTCTTACAATTACATGTTGTTCGTGTGGTCAAAGGTTCATTATATCCAGAATGACATTCCTGATTTGGATATCATATATATCATATATATCCAGAATATACATGTATTTATAATATTACATAATCATTTAGAGGTAAGAAATGAAATGCACCGTTCATGGAGACGGTATGTCGTACGTACGCATGAACGCTACTTTCATTTCTTTGTCATATTAATGGAATTAAAACTAAATGAGAGGTATGTATATTTTAATTACAGAATTATATTCATCATTTAGATGTATCATTCATCATATATATCCATTATATACATGTACTTATAATACTACATTACATTTGGGGATAAGAAATGAAATGCACCGTTCAAGGAGACGGTAAGCCGTACGTACGCATGAACGCTACTTTCATTTCTATCTCATAATTTAATGGAAAGAAATAATAATGATATAGAGGTATATAATAATTCCAGTATAACATCATATATAATAACATTAAATCCATCCCTTATACGTCCCACGTATGGCATTAACGAATCACATCACTTTGAGGGGGCGGTAGTCCGCACTTCCTAAAATGAAGATATCGCGTATACCCATAATGGAAGCCATAAAGGTAAGGAAAAAATGAAAAATACAGAAGTATAAGTAAGACATAAACATATTATATATCATATATGAAAATAGTGACATCATAATGGCCACCTTTGAAGGTGTTAAATGAGTATTGAACAATCATCGTTTCGGGAGGCAGAATTTCGCCATCCACGGAAACCGTATGTTCTTTAACCATTTGATGTAGTTGTGTGAGAGTGTAGCTCGAATAAATCTTATAACAACATCCTAGTATATTGAAGATACTGGTTTTGTTACAAAAGAAGTAAATAAAAAGAGTTTAGGGGGTTGGAGAAGCAAAATAATTCAAATGAACATGAGAGAATGAATTACCTTTAAAAGTGTAACTCCTTTTGATTTGAGCCTAAAGGATTCCTTTGTAAGGATTCTGCCCAAAGGGAATCTTCTAGGATGAGGAGAGGGATGTGGAGAGAGTAAATGGGCAGGGTTTGGCCGAGCCAAAGGCTTGAGGAGTGTGTGAAATGAGGTAGAGGTGGGGGCCTTTTATAAGAGGAGAGGAGGGGCACTTTTGGAAAGTAAGAAATATTACTTTATTTGAAAATGTTTTTCGGTTTCAAAAGGTCCCACATTGATATAATTCGTGGATAAGGTGTTAAGGGTTCGAAATCCACCCATCCAATAAGTTTTGGACAAGTTTAGTTCATTGATTTTACATTATCTTTCCATTTTATTTAAATCGTTAAATAATGAGGTCATCGCTGCATCATCATGATGTCATAAATAATTTAATTTATTTAGTGTCTAAAAATTATAAAAAAAATACTATGATGTAGGAAATCTTTTTATCTTTCCAATTACTATTTATAATCAAAAATATGATCTTTATAATCCCATGTAAAAATTGTTTTCGTAAAACATATGATGTTAGTGTCATTTTTACTTTTACATTAAATAAAAAGTTATTTATGTCATTTCCCAACCAAAGTAGCTCCATGGGGTCCTCAAGTTGACCCATGGCTTGTCTTGGTCTTCCATGACACAACCAATGAGGGTAGGACATGTTTCAAGCTCATCTTATTTTATTAAAGAATTATTTTTACCTTAAACTACACTAATTACCACTAATCACGATTAAAAACTTAATAAGTAACTATTTACCAAAAAATTATTTTTATTCCATTTAACCACATTTTACTTCTTAATGACAACCATGTATGTAGGATTTTTGAAATTCAAAACACAAAGATGGAAAAATTTCATTTAAACGGAAATATCAGTTTTTATAAGTACCACTTAGTGGTTTATCTATTCATCAAAAATAGAAGTTTTTCAGAAAAATCCCAAAAATTCACCATAAGCTATATTTGATATTCCGAATTCAAGAATGAAGTATATTTTACAAAATTCAAAACATATAAGTCAGATTAATTAATTTAATAATTAATTCCCGCTGTCAGAGCAAATAGCGTGTTTTTATGAAACAATAAGTATCAAAAGATTGACACTAGTTTAAGTCTCATTTCAAAGTGAAATTAATTCCAACGACCACCATTGGATTTAATGGTAAAAATATATTCTAATTTCACTTTAAAACCAATTCAAAAGATAATCTAATCATATAAATAAATTAGATTAAAAATAGGTTTTTAATTAAAATACAACATTTTACACTATTCATTAAAAAATGAACTTTATCGGAAAGATACCAAAAATTTACACAATGTAAATTTTGATGTCCCGATTCTTAATAAGAGTTTTATTTGGTCCAAACGAATGTTTAAGAGTGAACAAAACTGTATTTAATGATGGTTCAACATCAAAAGGCGATAAGTGAACCTTTAGTGAAAACTAGGGCATATACGCCTTAAATTGAATTCTTTCTGTATTTTATGCCTTTATCTTATATTGGATAAATGTAAAAATATTTAAAAACATATATAATCATATTTTAGTTATTTTTATCCATTCCCGCCAATACAACGGCTACATGTTAACTACCATTTAAAATAATATTATTTTATTATTAGAGTGCAACGTAAGATTCCCAAAAAACTCGTTGTTGCGTATTGGGTACGCCATCGAGCATAGCATCCCCTTTAAAGAAATATTAATATTTTATTCACAAATATGGATAAATATGAAAATGTCATATTCTTTATTTACCTGGGGTGTTACAAATTATAACCATATAATATTTTTAATGTTAATTAATAGCCTATAAATTCAATTTTACATAATTTTACCCATTTCACATGAACATCCATACTCATATAAAATTATACCGATCGTGAAAACTAAGGAAATGAACGCTCTCTAGTTATAAAATTATTTAATATAACTTGTAAATAAAGGACATAGATAAAGTTAATAAAATTATAATAAATAAAAAATGTATAAAAGGATATTAATAAATTAATTATTGGATTTAATTTGATTGTCCAAGATATTAATGTTGAGTGAAGAACACATTCCAACATGAGGTAAGGGTTCTCTTCCCAAACCTCCATTTTCATTCAGGTTATTCCATCATCCTCTATATACCAATATAATTATGAATTATTTTTATATAATTATTCCGAATTATATAAATATTTTCTAGAATCATATATCCAGATCATTTCATCATTCATTTATGGAAAAATAAATTTTTTACAAGGTTCCCATCTAATTTCTTCTAGATTGGAAAGCCTGATTAAAGGGAACGTCTCAATTTCATACCCATTTTCAAGTACCATCCATAATATATTTTAAGACACCATTATTTTTCTAAAATCATAAATGTTTCATGAAAAATTATAGTTGTTATATTTTGGTATTATACAAACAATCATGACAAATAAAAAAATTTCCAAAAGAACTCTTCTTTGAAAAGTAAAAAAGGGTATTCCTCTTAAGAATTCATCGATTATTTTATTAGAGTATTTTCATCTATTTCATCACCTCTATTGAATTTTATTCTTTATTTTGGTTTGTATGTTATGTTTATTATCCACCATATTTTATTAAATGTTTTGTGATCAATTTGACTATGGATGTGATTTTTTGATACCATTCATCATACTACATAGAATGGTTAGTGATTATGTTTAAAAGTTGGGGAAAGATATTTACATTTCATATGTATATGTAGTTTATGTTTATCCCCATTAATATGATAAATTTATTGGACTTATTATCTTATGGTCGGGTCCCACTATATCCCCTCAATTCATCGGTAGGTCTAATGAGACAAACTAGACTGGGTTTTTACCCATTATGTTTGGTGTCTTGGTTGAGGCCTTGATGGTATGTTTATGATGTCAGGAATTATGAATTACCTCATTATGAAACTTCTAATTGGTTTTACATGTGATTATTGGACTATTATAATATCCATGGTTATGTTTTGTTGTGTAATTATTTAATAATCTTTTATTCTTTCAATTTTATTATCTAGATTATGTTTTAATGGAATGTGTACTTTTAGTTATTCATCATGGATTATTATTTATTCTTAAATTTAATTACATACCCTTACTGTGAACCTCAATTCACCCCTTTAATATGCTTTAATTTCCCCCAAGATGCAAAGATAAATATTATGAATGATTTTTAGGGATAATATTGGAGTTATGGATGTTCCTAATGGAATTCCTATATTCCATATTCTTTCAATGTTGTAATGTAAAAATCATGTTTGTATTTGGCTTTCCAAAACAACTAAACTATTCAGTCCTTAGGGATATGACATCCTTGTATATCATTCCAATGTAATGAAGTAAGGAACTAGCTCTGGGAAACTAGGTTCGGGGTCTCTATAGATGGTCTCAATGGAAGTTTAGTAGAAACCTTGGAAACTAGATTTACAAAAAGTGGGTTGGGAAACATAACCCTAAGATATAATTTCAAGATAAGAATAGAATGACATACAATAATTTTGGTAAGATGAAGATTGTGTGGATATTTTTATTAATACGTCCATGTCTAGATACTACAAGTGGACATGGTTCAGGCAAAGATGTACCTATGAGTAGAAAATCTGATAAGATGTCATGAGTATGACTCAAGGTAACCTAGTACATGAAAACAGGCCTTACCACGGACCTATTTTGTCACTGCCAAGGGATATGCTTAGGATGAATCAACTTTTTTTTACAATCCATTATGACATTATTAAAATTAAATATGTCCCCAAAAAACCACATTTAGGATTATGAGAATAACTATGCATATAACTTCAATTTAAGTTACATATTTTACTAATTTGAGATCATACATTATGATTCATAACCTATTCTAGGGTATGAAATTATTTATAAATAACACCTAGTGGAATTAATGGAAGACATATCAATAAATGTATCCCATGTACAGAGTTTCCTCTTATCTAAGATAATGATGTTATTATTTGATCTGCGACTGGTGTTGATCAGCTTATAACTATACATGGATAGCTGACTCAGGTTATAAATAATAACCTTACCTGTATGGAGCATCCTAGTCCATAATTGGGATGGTAAATTTTAGAAAACTTTATGAGATAATATCCTCTATCATTTAATGGGACTACAAACCCATTTGTAGAAGAGTGGTTGATAAGTTCCTTAGAGAATATATTTCTCACTTTGGGAAGTAACGAATGGGATAATGTTATCATGGACGTTTATCAGCTATCAGGAGATGTGGATTAATAGTGGTCATTAATTCTAATAAAAAAATATATAAATAAATTAAAATTATATAATTGAGGTATTTTAAGGAAATTTTACTATAAAAATATTTTCCTCACAAACAGTTAGAAAATATGGAGAGACAATTCTTGAGTTTAAGATAGAAAGAGGATGAAAAAATTGAAGAGTATAAATAAAACATTAAAAGTTTAGAAAGGAATTCCATGCATTATATACATACTATAAGGAGTAATATTTATCTATTCTTTGGTTTTTTTTAAACCATTCATCTAAAGGGCACTAGTCTCCCAAAATTTCTCATCATATGAAGATATAGTCTCATCTGCAATAAAGACAGAAAAATAATTCTATAAGACTTATGACTTTAAAGGAAATAAAGATAAGAATATGACTACTGAACAGTTTGAAAAATGAAATAAGGAAATGGGGAAGAAGGGAAGTGTTTATTATACATCATGTGATAATTGTGGGAAGAAACACCCAAGTACTCGCCTCAAGGGTATGGGTGTTCATTATAAGTGTAGAGAAATGAAGACCAATCCCATGATTGTAATGGAAATTAATAATCTACCAATGTTCAATTCTATAATTGAAATTATATAAGAAATTATGCTAATAGTTTTCCCAAGGGTCAAGGAAAATTTTCCTAAAGAATGTCAAGGGAGCAGGGCCAAGATTTTGCGGTCACAAATAATGAGGTTGAAGTACCTGATGATGTAGTGGAAGGTACTTTAATCATTTCCTCAAAATTATCCAATGATTTATTTTATTCTGAATCATCGCATTCGTTTATATCTTCCCAATTTTCATTGAAAATTAATCATTTCCCTTTTGATTTAATAATGGATTTTTTAATCAGAAATCCTAAGGGAAGTATCATTGAAACAAAGATGTGTTGATCAATCCCCTTTATGAAATATAAACATGCTTTAGTTTCTGGCCTTTTATTATACCTATGATTCACATTGAAATAATCTTCAATATAGAATGGATTTAAAAATATGATGTGGAAATGTATTTCAAAAAGAAGGATATTATTATTGGTAAGGATAATGTGGAATACCTTGTATTTAGATCATAGATATATTCATCTAATTTTTATCTGGATCGACCCCTAGTAGCTCTACTGATTAAAATTATTGTGGAGGAAGAGAAAATGTCATCTATGTATGAGTAAAGAAATATTCAAATTTAAAATGATCCTATTGTGAAAGAATATATTGATGTATTTCTAGAGAATTTACCCGGACATCCTCTAGAGTGGGAAGTTGAGTTCTCTATCGATTTAATTCCTAGTGCAAGACCGATATCAAAGACTCTTTATAGAATGGAAAAGTGGGAATTTTTAGAATTGAAGAAACAACTAGTTGAATTGAGTGATAACGGATTTATTTTTCTTAGTTCTTCTACATGGGTATCCCTTGTTCTCTTTATCAAGAAGAAAGACGGGTCCATGAGGTTGTACATTGATTATAGATAAATAAAAGATATTTAAATAAAGAAAAAGTATTCACTAGCTCACATTGAAGATTTACTAAATCAACTTCATGAAGATCAATAATTTTCGAATATTAAACTTTGGTCTAGATATCATCAGTTTCATATAATGAAGGAACATATTCCAAAGATAGAATTTCTAACTAGGTATGACATTACAATTTTACAGTAATTCCATTTGGACTATCTAGTGGACCCTATATATTTTTGGGTCTAATGAAAAGAGTTTTCAAGGAATATCATGAAAAAAAATTGTGGTATTTATTAATGATATCATGATATATTCTAAAAGCTATGAGTAACATGATAACCACATGCGGGCTATTCTAGAAACTCTTAGAAGAAAATATTTATATAGGATGTTTAGAAATTGTGAATTTTGGATTAAAATAATTTCCTTTCATGGATATATTGTCTCTAATTAAGGAATATCAGTTGATCTGGTGAAGAGAAAGGCGGTTAAAGAATGGTCTACACCAATGAACATAATTGAGGTACATAGTTTTATTGGTTTAGTATGTTATTATCAGGATTTCATTCAGAACATCGCATGTTTAGCTAACCCGTTAACAAATAATACTTGTAAAGGGGTTTTTTTCATATGAAAAAAATAATGTCAAGAATTTTTTAAATAACTAAATAGGATATTGGTGAATGCTCTGATCATATCTCTACCATTGGAAAATTGTGGATTTTTGATTGATAGTGATGTGTCAAAGAAATGACTTAGGTGTGTTTGTGTCTAGAATGCTAGAGTAGAAGTCCCCAGAAGCAGACCTAACCAGATTCAAAGAATGAGAAAGTATGGCAACCTCCATTATGACCAGGCACCATGCGGTTTTGTTTGAGACAATGCTAGTCGATCTGTAATGTAAGGTGGGGATCTAGGCGATCAATGGTGCATAAGATAGGGAGGGGAAATTCTAGTGGGTTGGGAAAATGAGTCATGTAATGGGAATAGTATGCATCTCGGCCTTCAGGTTATGTATTGGCCTTCCGGTTGTGTCAGGCCTTGTGCCTTGGTCCTACGGGTCATATAAGGGTTACCCTTCAACCCTTAAAAAGGGGAGTTAGCCATATTAAAATTAAAAATATGGCATTCGGGTCATCTGGGAAATAGTGTTATTGCATATTCCTCATGGTAGATAAAAATTCAAGAACATAACTATCCAACTCATGATCTTCAGTTTGTAGTTGTAATTTTTTCTCTAAGTTATTGAGACACTATCTCTATAGTGAAAGATATGGGATATATACAGATCATAGAATATTGAAATATATCTTCTCATAGAATGAAATCAACATGAGGAAAAGGTGATGGCTTGTACTACTCAGTGATTATGATTTTTCAATACACTACCACCATGGGAAGGTGAATTCAGTAGCAGATGCATTGAGCAAGAATGATCAAGAAGTTTTGAAAAAAATGATGATTGAAAAGGACCTGTGTATATGGATCTAGAAAAGATAGATATGGGATTTATCAAGGATGGTGAAACATGATTACTTTTTCAATTGGTTTCTCAACCATAATTATTTTAAAAGATTAAATACTCTCAGTCTGGTGATGAGAATATTCAAAAGAATATTATAGCTATGAATGATGGGAAGTTGGCAGACTTCGTGTATAAGGATGGAATTATAAAATTTCGAGAGAGGCATTGTGGTATCTCTATACCCAATCTAAAAAGGGATTTATTGGATGATAACCATAGTTACAATTTCTCTATACACCCTAGTATCACTAAAATATATAGATATTTGATGGAACATTTCTAGTGGGACTAAATGAAGCGGGAAATTGCACATTACGTATCAAGATGTATAGTTTGTAAACAAGTGAAGGATGAAAGATAACATACTAGAGGAGTCATGAAACCTCTTCCTATTACAACATAGAAAATAAATGACATCACTATAGATTTTATCACCAAATTTCCAAAACTCCAATAAAGAATGATGCAATATAAGTGATTGTAAATAAACTTACCAAATCTGCACATTTCCTCGCTATGTGGGAGGATTTTCCACTAGATCACCATGAAAAACTATATATTAATGGATCTATAATTTTTCATGGATCACCTATCTCAATTATGTCTAATTGTGATCCACAATTTACAACAATATTTTAGAAAATTATCCAGAAATATTTGGATACGGAGCTTTATTTGAGTACTTATTATCACCCTCCAAATGATAGGAAGTCAGAAAGGATGATCCAAACTTTAGAAGCCATGTTGAGATCATTCGCAAAAAAAATTTCAAGGTATGTGGGATCAATATTTACCTTTAGTGGTGTTTTACTATAATATTAGTTTCCATTCTTGTATTCAAATGGCACCATATGAATTATTATATGGAAAGAGGTTTTGTACACTATCTTGTTGGAATGAAGTTGGTGAAAGGAAGCTTATGGGTCAAGATCTTTTGGAGGAAATAATAGAAAAGTTAAATACTATTCAAACCCATATAAAATTATCTCAAAGTAGGAAAAAGATTTATGCTGATAATTAAATGGTGGATTTTTTATTTCAAGTGGGAGATCGTGCTTTCTGGAAAGTATCTCCATGGAATGGTGTTATAAGATTTGAGAATAAAGGGAAACTTAGCCCCAACTACATTGTCCCATTTTTAATTCTGGAGAAATTTTTAGCTTTGGATTATCATTTAGAAATGCCTCTTAGGCTTTATAAAGTGAACAATGTGTTCAACATCTCTTTGTTAAGGAAGTACATGTGAGACCCAACATATGTACTCACTTATGAAGGAATATAATTGGAACCTAATTTATCATATTATGAAGAGCCTGTCCAAATTATGGACACTAAAGAACAGGTGTTGAGGAATCAGATTACTCAATTGGTAATAGAACTTTGTAAAAATCATAAAATTAAAGAGGTGACATGGGATCCTGAGGAACTTATGATGAATAACTACCCAAATATTTTTATTAGGTGACATTATAGAAATTTTGAGGATGAAATTTTTGTTGGAGGGGAGAATGTAACTACCCAGAATTCTATCAATGATATTTTCCTTATTATTTTTAATCCATATATTATATATCACGTAAAATCACTTATATGACACAATAAAAACGTTATAAATGAAAAATTAATTAAATAAGATGTATTTCAAGAAGTTAAGGAACCTATACCGATGAAATAGAAACTTGAAATTAGGAATAGTAATATAACCCTTTTGAATTGAAAATAATAAAAATGATTAGTAACCTCACCCATGAATGTATAAATACAATTTTTGAATCTTATAAATGATAGGTATGTAATAATTATATCATAGTATAATAATTGAATATTTAAAAAATTAATATTTATGCGTTGGTATTTTTATAAGTCATAAGTATATAATTACAAGTTTATAACAAATAAAATTACTTCAAAGAAAATTTATTTTCATAAAAATTAATCTTAAATTAACCTATTTTTTTCCTGTGATTTTAGGATAATTTTATGAGACCTTAGTGAATTTTTCACAATGTAATAAATTCTGTTATAAATTTAAAATCTGTATTTTTTGAGTAAATGATGGTTTTAATTAAAATTATATTTTCTCATTTATTGAAAATTATTTTCATAAAATGGAGTCTATTTTTTAATTTTATGTGTTAAGGAAATGTAAGTTTTATTTCTTTGTATTTTTCTAAAATAATTGAATTTTTGTGAATAGTAAAATACAGTAATTTACAATGTAAATATATTATAAGGTAAATACAATATTCGTTGATTCATGGCTGATGTAAGAACTATAATATCAAATTAACCATAATTATTTTAATATATTTGATAGTAATTCTCAAACTATTCTTAGTCTTGATCCAAAATAATAAACAAATGAATAAAATATTCAAAAAACACCACTCACCATGACAATAAATACCACCACTTATCCTCAGAACTCTAAGACTTAAATCTTGTAATAATTCTACCCAAATTCCCTTCCCAAATCACTCCTCCACATTCAAGAGGTACTGGACAATACAAAATTCCAAACTAAGGTGCCTTAAGTAGGTTCTGAAATAGGATAATTCAAGAGGTAAATCCTCTTTCTTTTCCTTTTAATTTCCTTTCAATTTAATTTTTCATTTCCTATCCTTTTCTCACCTACAATATACAAATTATAATGATAACTCTAGTATCATTTATATACTATAATTATATCTTTTTAATGGAATATCTTTCATCAAACTCCATTCTCTCTCTCTCTTAAATTTTGAAGATGAAATCCTCATATGTCGGGTGCTGATTTACAACCTTCATGGATGATAGATTTTTATTATTCCATTTTTTCATCAATACTGGTAATGAAACAATTTTTATTATTAAAACGTAATATAATATATGAATTAAAACTTATTTAATTTTATACAGCCATTAAATATATAATATTAATTCATATGACAAAACTAGGTTGTGATGATCAAAAACCACCAAAATAATATAAATGATTATCACTAATGTTTTATCTAATTACTAATAATCATACAATATAACCAAATAAATTATAAAAATGTAATCTAAAGTATGTTCAAAAATATTATTTAAATTTAGTTTTCGGTAATTATACCCATTCCACATGAACCTCTACACTCATATACAAGTATACTAATCGTGAAAACAAAGGAAATGAAGTCTCCCAAACTATAAAATTATATCGTAAAACTAATCAACAAAGGCTATAAATAAACATAATAAAATTATAATAAATAAAATTCATGTAAAAAAGGATTTGAATTATTTAATTTATGGATTTAATTTTATTATCCAGGACAATATGTTTGAGTGTTGAACGCATTCAGACATAAGGTAAGGGTTTTCTTCTGAAACCTCCATTTTCATTGGGGTTATGCTTTTTTCCACTAAACACCAATTTAATTATTAACTATTTTTATTTGATTCTTATAAATTATATTTATATGTTACAAAGTCATATATCCATATATTTTCATCATTCTTTGATGGGATAATAAATGTTTTACAAGGTTCCCTTTTCATTTCGTCCTGATAGGCAAGCCCGACTAATGGGAATGTCTCAATTTCATTCTCATTTTCAAGTACCATAAATATTCCATTTTGAGACCCAATTATTTTTCTAAAATAACTAAATTTGTCATGAAAAAATATATTTGTTCATTTTTTATTTTATACAAATAGAAATGATTTTTCCAAAATAACTTTACTTTGCAAAGTAAAAAAGTGTATTTCTCTCAAAAAAACCTCAATGGTTTTATTAGAGTATTTTCATCTATTTCCACAACTATGTTTAATTTTTTTATTTATATTGGTTTACCAATTATTTTTTTCATCAACCATATTTTATTAATTGTTTTATGATCATTTTGATTGTAGACATGCTATCTGGATTCCATTCAACATACTACTCAAAATGGTTAGTTCTTATGTATATAGATTGGGGAGTGTTATTTAAATTTCATATTTATTGTTATTTATGGTTATCCCCATTCATATAAGGAATTCATTAGACTTATTAAGTGATGGTTGGGTCCCACTATATCCCTTCGATGCATAGCTAGGTCTCATATGAAAATACTAGAGTAGGTTTTAACCCATTATGTATGGTGTCTTGGCCAAGGCCTTGATTTTATGTTTATGATGTCCAAAATTATACATTATGTCATTATGAAACAAGTAATTTATATTCCATGTGATTATTCCATGAGTAGAATATCTGTGTTTATGTTTTATTGTAGCATTATTTAATCTTCTTTTAATCGGACCATTTTATACTAAAGATAATGTTTTAATGTCGTGTGTACTTTTAGTTATTCACCATGCCTTATTATTTATTCTTAAATTTTATTACTTACCCTTAATAAGAACCTCATCTCACCCCTTTCATATGTTTTATTTTCCCCCAAGATGAAATGATGAATATTATGAATGACTTTCAAAGATAATCTATGAGTTATGGATGTTCCCAATAGAATTTCTATATTGTATTTCCCTTAAAATTTGTAATGTAAAACTTATGTTTGTATTTGGTTTTCCTAAACTACTAAACTATTTGGTCCTCTGGACTATGAATTCCCTGTTTATTATGCCAATGTAATGAAGTAAGTCGTTAACTATGGGAAGCTGGGGTCGGGGTCCCTACACTAGTCTTTCTTAAAGGATTTCATTCCCTTATTTCCTTCCATATACCCTTATCTCCTCCACCAAAAAATGATAATGTTATTTCAAATATAAAGATTCCATTTTGGGTCAAATCCACTTTCATGGGTGATTAATCTATTTGGTCAATCTTCTATTATCTCTTGTTCCTCAAATGTACCATGATTCACATGGTCCTTCAGATCAGTGATAATAACATAATTAGTATAATGTATTAACATGGTCCTCCTACTAGATTTATTCCTTTATCGTGTTAAATTATTCTCAAAGGGACATGATTCAATCCTTCAAAGGGCCATATTCCCAATGAAGTAGTCTCCCCCTATAGTTGTTAGCCTCAAAATATCCCAAAAAAACCTAGTATTTAATTCCCATACTGAAAAGATATAGAGGATGAATCCTTGATGTTTAAACCTAGTAAATTTAATCAATTACCATATAAGGTACATGCATTCAATCCTTATCAGAACAAAATATTGGATAGATATATATTTATGAGCTCATATTCCTTGTAAAATTAACCAAATCATGGAAGGTTGTATTCCCTATGGTATGAACCATAAAGGGACTCTCATGCGTAATATCCACACTATTATTTTCTAGGACCCATTCATATAGACCCCTTTGTCATATTATGTTAAAGTATAAGGTTTATTTCTTATCCCATGGCCTTAAAAGGTATGACATATCCTATTAAGTAGAAATGAACTATATGTTTTTTTATTCATTTAATGAGAATTCAAAGGAATCCCCATCATGGGGGGGTCAGTACCAACATCTCAAAAACAACAATCTCCATGGATAATGATAAATTCTATAGCACCCAACTATGTGGATTAAAACCAACATCATAATATAACAAACAAACAAAATGGAATCCCTCTATTACTTATTGATGGATCAATAGATAGAGAACATCTCATACATATAGATGTTTATAATCACATGTGTAAATGATTACTGAAAATTGTAAAGGGGTGGCCAAACTTATATTGGGATTTGAGAAGGATTCATTAAAATTGATTAAACCTATAAGAGAGTCTTTTAGTAGACTATAAATCCCCCATGAATATGTGATAAGACTAACTCCCAATCCTCTCAATCAATTTGAGTTCCTAAGAATCATTATAAAAATTTCCCAGTAACCACAATCCTTGGAATGTTGGTTTATGTATTATCACAAATGTAGGAACCATTGGATGATTCTAGTTACACCGATAAACTTTGTTGGAAACCATCCAAAGAGTGAAGCCCATATATGAATAATCATATAGATCTACCTCTAGGTGGTAAAACATTAGACCTTATTTTATATAGATTTAAAATTATTTCACATAAAATACTTTCTGAAGGATTATTACATCATAGTGTATTATATTTGGTAAGTGTTGTCATTAACTCAATAGACATTCACTGAGTTATAATATTTACCCTTGAACATATTTATTCTATGAATGGTTTCAGCCACCCAAATATTTAATTATATAGTACATTCACTTTATCTCTGGAAATCAATATTTTCTATTCGAAATATTATTCTTTGACTTATTTATTTCATTATAAAAATATAACATTTTATGGATAATTATCATCCTATCTAATGGATTTTTTCCTCCATGTCTATATTCATTCTTTCCAAAAAACATTTTTGTTTTTTATTTAGAATCTCAAATACTTATTACCTCAGTTTATATTCTTATTTATCATTACCCACATTAAAAATAATATTTTATTGTCCTTTTTATGATGTGGTATTGAAAGAAGTAATTTCAAAGTATTAAAAGGGTTTCTCATGACATGGTATTGTAGAAAATCTTCCACTCCACATTTCATCAAGATAAACATTATACAAATTTAATGTCTTCATTATTTGGTTTTATTTTTCAATAATGATCAAAAAAAAGTATTCATTTCAATTGTTCAAAAATGATCATTTTGAAAGTCACTTGTAACTTTGTCTCTTTACGAAAATATACTGAAATGTTTCATAAAAACTCTTTTTAAGTCGCACTATCATTTTTCTCTCTCCATAAAAATGATTTATCTTCTATGGAGTGATGTTTATGAATCACCCTTTAATTACTCTTATAAAATAATCAATTTTGGTGATTGATTTTGGGTTTCAATTGATCTAAATTTTGAGTCCATTTTATCTTAGACCATTAAGAAATGTTTTGAAATTCATTTTCATTCCATGAGTTTATTAGGATATGATATGTGATTTATTTAATATTGGACACATATGTATGAATGTGGTGGGTGGGGTCCTATACAGACCTTCAATACATTGGTAAAAGTTTTATATCTCATAAGATAATGAAGAATGGACATTATTGAGTATGTTAACGACCTAAAGGGTTGAAATGATTAGGTTTTATCATAACTTAAAGGGTGGGTATGATTGGGTTTTCTCACAATGGGATTATTTTCCCAAGCCTAGTTTTGTGCCACAATTCCTTATTCTACAATAATTTCATTCCTATATATTTTTTCTATGGATCAAATTTTTTATATCATTTTCTACACTCTTATGTCATGACATATGTTTGCTCATTTTATATTACATGTTATAATATAATAATGATGTGAACTAAAATTGTTATAATTCTTTGTCTGATTTTTATAATAATTAAACCTATAATTTATTTTATCTAAGATAAAATAGTGTTTTTTTTTACTTTTGAAAAAATTAGAACTTAATTGTAAAATGGAAATAATTGAGTATATAATTTATTTATTCATTCCAGTAATTAAAAATGTGAAGCCATATTTTGATTTCCAAATTAGAACTTTTTGAATTTAAAACAAAAATTATTAATGGGGATTAATTTTTTTAGTTTTTATTTATTTTTCCATTTTCACTTTTTAATAGAAATCCATTTTAAATTTTTTTTTTGGATTTGAATTTTATTTTAAATAGTGAAATTTATAATGATTTAAAAAATATGATTCGTTAATAAAAATGAACTTTGATTTTTGGAATTCCTTATACAGAGGCATTAAATTTGTATTTGAATTGTTTCAACATGTTTTTTAATGTTTTTTAAATTATGAAATTAATTGTGAATTGAATTAATTCTAATATTTGAAATGGGTGATGAATTTAAAATTAATTTGGAATGAAATTTTTTAAAGTTTGAAATTATAGTTTCAATTAGATTATTATTTTTTAATTTGAATCAAATATAAAATTTTCACTGAAAATTTTTTTAGTTACAAGTTGAAATGAATCAATGACTAGAAGTGGTCATGCCAGTATATCTCAATAGTCACTTAACTAGCTATGGAATAATTATTGTTAATTCATGTGACCATGAAACCCGCCCTATTTCATGGTCACTATCAAAATAACCCCATGTGAAATAAAATCAAATGACCGTGTTGGAATAGATTTCAAGAGCTGTAAGTGATAGTGCGGATTAATTTTCATGTAATGACATGTTTAACATAAATTAGCCTTTCACGTTAAAGTGGTCTCGGGAAATTTTTCTCTATGTGATTGTACCAACCATATACTGAGCCCATCCTTTTTAACATGTTATTACATTAATTTAATAATATTTATACCTCAAATTCAATCTAAGGATCTTAAATCCTAGTGTCTTTAGAATACTAGGTTCATAATAAGAAAACAAGAAACTATAAATAAACATATTTTTATTAATCTTAGTAATGAGATCATTACTCCTTTTGGGATCCTAAAACTACTAGGATAACCTGGGGAAGAAAAAGACAAAAGGGATACACTGCTACAAAACTGGGTTTATCTACCACTAGGGCTTTAACAACGCTCGCTAAAAGCACTGTTAAATACCCCCTTTTTGGCGCTCCAAAAAGAATTGTTAAAGAGTTATCCATATTAGTACTTGTTAAAAATCACTTGTAAATTCCCCCTTTTATCTGTACTGTTTAAAAAGAGCTGATAAAAGGGATGTTTTATCAGAGTTTCTTGAAAATCGATGATAAGGGGGCCTTTACCACTGCTTTTTTACTAGAGGTGATAATGGGTATATTAAAAAACAAAAAATATTTCTTTAAAAAGAATATGTAAATATAAAAATATATTCTTATAAATTTAAATATAATATATATATTTTTTAAATATGTTTTAGATTGGGATAAATTATCATTTACACTTAATTTATAAGATATTTAGTGAAAATGGCTTATAAAATAATTAAAATTATTTTTAATTTATAATTTAATAATTATTATCTTGTAATAGTCATTTAATAACAACACCAAATAATAAAAAATTAATAAAAGAGCTAGTTGAAAACATAAATAAAACATCAAAAGACCATAACATTTGATCTGGGTGTCCATATGAACTCTACCACATATCAAATCGAATCATGTGATGACCTCTACACCGTAGTGACTAAACGAACCCCTAGACACATTTGATATGGGCTCTACCAAACATAAGTGAGATTATGGGATCAAATCCAGGCATGAAAAGGTATTTTTGGTAGGCTTATAGAACTGAAAAATGGATGGGGTGTGTGATGGATAATGGGGTAGTAGGAAGCACTAATAAATGATCTTTAAGTGTTGATAAAGGTGGTGTTGATGGTGCCTGAAAAAATAATTTATTCATATTTTGAACAACTCTATTTCATTGTTTTCAAAAGAGAACCTTCAATAGAACTAAAAAAGAAATGTTAAATTCACCCTTTAATGGCTCTAAAAAACATTGTTAAAGACACCCTTTAACAGTTCAAAAAACACATTGATAAAGGGATCCTTTAACAGTGCTTTTTTTGCACTGTTTAAGGGTACCTTTGACAGTGCTTTTTTAGAACTGTTAAAAACCACCACTTTTAAGATCACTCGCATTATGAGTGATTTTTATATTCGGATAAAACCATATAATTAGCACTATTAAAACCATAATTTGTAGTAGTGATAGTATAAAATTATTATTAAGGGAATAAACATGGAAAAGAAGCATAACACAAGAATTATAAAGAATAAAATGACAACATAAAAGGAATTGAAAATAAATAAACATATAGTGTAATAACATATATAAAATGGAATCATATGATCATGATAATATGAGAATATGGTATAAACATGTATCATGACATAAAAATGAGTCACAGATGACACCCAATATGATATCACATGGTGGAAAGAGTCGCATAATGGATTAGGATTACTCCCCAATCCCATATGTAATGTTGTATTAGACAAAAAAATCCCAATGCATTGGAGTAAAATCTAGGATCACCCATTATAACAAGTACTTTAAAAAAAATTCCTCATAGATAAATCAAATATAATGAATAAACATAAGAAATACCCATGGAACAAAATGGGTTTCGTAATCATATCATAAGGCATAATGAAAAGGCATATCATAATGGTATCTATCAAATAAGGGATTAAATAATTATTTTAATATCCTAAAGTAAAAAAATAATAATAACTCATCAATAATGATGTCAAATTGATGTAAAATCATAAAAAATAGGGTTTATATAACTCTAGAAATATTCAAATTTAGTGCAGTTTTAGTGAAACAATTAAAGATATTTTAAAAAGGATAAAGGAATAATTATTTTAAAAAAACCAGAAATGAAAAAAAATATTTCTTCATGATAAAATGATTGATTTTACAAAATATATGTGGATTGAAACATTTTATGGAGTTTACTTGAATGTGGATAAGAAATAGAGATGTTTTCCTTAATTTGGTTTTCTTTTTAATGTGAATTGAGAAGAGAACCTTTTAAAACATGTATTTCCTCATAATATAAAGATGAATTGAAATATATATATATATATATATATTTGTAACATATATATATAATTTAGGATTTTTATAAAAGAATAATGAAGATAAAAATTGAGGTAATGGGAGATAAAGTGTTACCCAAAGAAAATATGGAGGTTTGCAGAGATCATTTTCCTTATGTTTGAATGTGTTCTGTAGTTACACCTTCTTTCCTAGATAATATAATTATATTCATTAATTACATAAGTATGAGCTTATTACACAATTTTTTTATATATTTTTATATTATTAAGTTCATTTATGTTCATTTAGATGATTTATAAAGTTCAATTTCATTGATCCAAGAGCGTTCATTTCATGGTTTCAAGGCCTGTTAACTTGTTTAAAATTACAGAAGTTCTAGTAAAAGGGAAATAAAACTCCATAAATGGTATTAATGCACTTAAAAAAATTTAAATGGTTTGATATATCATTTTTTTAACATATGTATGGTTCTTTAAGTAAAAACTATATCATTATGTGATTAGTTCATTTGTGTAGTTTTGTTTACCACAATTAAATAGTTTCATTTAATTTAATATTATGTCTATATATTAGTTATAGGACATGAAATGAGTTATAATATACTTATTAAAATCTTATTTAATCGTAATAATATTTTTATGACCATCCTTGAAGCCAGTAGTGGGAAATGAAAACTTATTTTCTATGAAGATGGATAACCTCCATAATTTGACAACGGTTTCATTACTTTGAATAAGAGGGGTTGAGAAAAGTGGTGGATATATATTTTCCAATATTACTATTAAATTTCATTATATACACGATACTAGATTTATTATTCTTTGATAGATGAATTAGTTGAGGATAAGGTTGAAGAAGAAATGAAATTAAAATATATTGTGTATGAATGTTACCTCCAGAATATCACCTCCTTGAAGAACCCCTTAGGGAACATGGAATTGGTCTTTTGGTGATACCATCATCACTTGGATGTGGAGATCTTTAATCCATAGAACATGTGAGGATAATGGGTGGTGAGGGGGTATTTTAAGGGGAGGATATGTGTGTTTTTATTATTATATTCATTAATTTATTATTTTGGCTCTATCCTATCAACATTTTATTATTATTGAGATTATATTTAGTAATTGGTGAATTTTAGTTCGAACTAATTGGTTCTTACATCATTCATTACTCAAAAATTCGTGTATTTGTCTTATAATGTTAAATACAAAAAATTATCATATTTCACTATTCACCCAAAATTATACTATTTTGAATAATCCCAATAATTCACTCTAAAAATTTATCATTTTTTAGATTTTAATAATAAGATTCATTTTATTAAACTAATTTTATAAATATGAGGAATTTAATTGTCAAATAAAATCCTTATTTATTCTAAAAATACTTTTAAATACTATAATCGATTTTAGGACCCTTTAATGATTAATTATTATCTTAAAAATAATATTTTAAATATAATAAAATAAAATATTAATCTATGAATCCTATTTATTAAAATAAATGTTCTTTTAAATTGTTATATTCATTATAAAAATGAATATAAAATAGTTCTATTTTACAAAAAATACAAACATTTAATTTATCATTCTTTTAAAATTTATTAACTTGTACAATGAAATAAATATATCATATTTTCATTTTATAAGATACCAAATCATTATTTTACATTTAAATTTGTGGGGTTATTATTATAATGGAAAGATTAGTATTCCTAATGGTTATATTACTATTCAAATGATCTTGTTACTATTCCAACGGCCTGATTTATAACAGTCATATGGGTACACTAAGTCTTATAAATGACACGTATTCCCTTAATTCATCATTAACATCTAGTTTCTATAAGGTATATATATACTTTCATCTTAAAAATGAATTTTTTTTTATTAAAAGTATGTTTTATTTCTACATCATGGTTTGTCAGTGTGGTCATTCTAGTGGATCAAATATATCCATATTATTTTATTCTTATTATTTTATTTTTTATTTGTTTTCCCTCAATAATATATGGAATAATTATTAGTTTATTTATATAATAATTTATCATTATTAATTTATAAGAATAATTTTTATTTGGTTTATTTATGTGATGTATGTTCTTTGTATTACATGGAATAATTATAAGAATGAAAATTGCATTGATAAATGTTTGTGTCGTCACATTCATCACCCCTTATGAAATTTCTCACTCAATTTTTTATAAAATAATGTGAAAATAGGTGACTTTTCATCCCATTTATAACTTCCTATGGATCTCATATAACCTCTTCATATTTATGGTTCTTCTATTGTACTTTGACCAGGTGAGTAGTCTTGTTTCATAGAAATTTATTTCTATGATCTGTGATCTTCAACATTTGATCCTCATAAGGGAGTTTATTTTCCAAATGCACCTTATTTGAATTTAGTACATTTTATGGATTTGTTATGTACTTCCTCAATATGGATATTTTAAATACATTAGGTACTTATGATATGGTTGGTGGAAGTGCTAGTCGGTATGCTATATCTCTAGCATGATCAAGAATTTCAAAAGGGTTGATGTACTTGAGACTTAGCTTTCCATTATTCCAAAATCTCATAAATCCCTTCAATAAAGATATGTAAAGGAATACCCTATCTCCAATATTAATCTTTGTGTCTCATCAATGATTGTATTTATATCTCTTCTGTTGACTTTTGGATATCCTTAATGTGCTACTGAATGGTCTTCACCTTTTCTACCATTCTCTCAACTATTTATAGTCCAAGTAGCTTCCCTTCAGTAACATCATCCATGCATGCAGGTGTTCAACATCTCTTCCCGTAAATGTCTTAATATAAGTAAATATGTATTCTTGAGTGGAAAATAATGTCTTAATAGAATTTTAATAGAGGAAGACGTTAGTACAATCTACCTTTTAAGTCCATCGAGCATGATCTAAACATATCATCCAATGTATGAATATTCCTCTCAGACTGGATATCATTCTATAGGTGATAAGACATTATGATGTTCGACTCAATGTTTAAGAAATTTTGGATAATTTTTCAGAAAACGGATGTAAATATCTTATCTCGACTAGATATAATTGATAATGTTACTCCATATACATTCACCACTTCCATGATGTATAACCGTGTAAGTTGATAACGTGAGAATTCTTTTCAAATTTCAATAAAGTGAATAGTCTCTATAAGTTGATCCATAACAACCCTTATAGCATTTTTTCTTCTAGATGTCTTTTGAATTTCAATGATAATTTCCATGGTGATATTTTACCTTTTCTGTTTAGGTATGGGTAATGGTTGAATCATACCCTTATAATTTTTCGTTTCATCCTTCACTTACTGACATACCAAGAACATTGATGTATATTTAGTGATCTCCTTCTTTATATTGTTTGACCAATATTTCTCCCAATATTGTGATACATATTTGTGATCACTGTGTTTATGGAGAAAGTAGATCTATGTGCATCATTCAAATTCTTCCCCTTAATCTCATTATTTGATTGTACACATAGTCATGACCCAAATCATAAGACTCATTCCTCATCAATTTTAATCATTGAGGATTTCCAATTTCGGAATGCTTCCACCTTCATCGAAATATCCACATCATCTCTTTGATTATCCATTATCATCTCTAAAATGGATTGTTGGAGAATCATTTTATAAATGAATGATTGTGTTCCTTCCTTTATGATTCCCATGTCTATCCATTTCATGTCAAAGAATATTGGATCCTTCTCAATTATCATCATTGATGATGTTGCAGGATCCTTTCTTCTTAGAGCATATTCCACCTAATTTGCTTTACCAGTATGGTAGTGTATTGAGTTTTCATAATCCTTGATGAGATATATCCATATTCACAGGTCAATATTAAGATCTTTCTATGTGAATATATACTTAAGTCTCTTGTGATCAGTATGTATGTTACCCTACTCCCCATAGAGATAATGCCACCAGATTTTCAGCATGAATATCATGGACACTAACTCTAGATCATGAGTGGGATAGTTTTTCTAATGAAATTTTAGTTTTCCTAATATATAGGCTATAACTATATCATTTTGAATCAGTACGTAGCTTAATCTCTTCTTTGATGCATCTATGTATAGCACAAAGAGTTCCCCACCTGTGGGTAGTGTAAGTACAAGAGTAGTGATAAGCCTCTTTTACAACATTGTGAAGAAATATTCACATTCACTATTCCAGAGAAATTTTCCTCCCATCCAACCCATCGTGGTTAGTGGTTTTGAAAATCATGATATGTTCCTAAAAAATCATCGGTAATACCTATATAGACCAAGGAAACTATGGATCTCCGTTACAAATGTTTATCTAGGACACTATTTAATTTCTTTTGTCTTAGAATGGTCTAGAAATATCCCTTTGTTGGTGAGAACATGTCCCATTAAAGACACATCCTCTATCCCAAACATTCATTTGTTGTTCTTTTCATATTGTTTATCCCTTCACAAAGTATTAGGATATTATTCCAATGATTTTCATGATCCTATTTTCTCATAGAGTATATCATAATTCATCTATAAAGATTATCCCAAATATTCATGATAATATCTAAATACTATTCATTTGGTCCATGAAAACTATTAGATAATTTGTGAGTCATAAAGACATCACTATGAACTAATACTGTCCATACCTTGTTTAAAATGCTATCTTGGGAATATCTTCCTTCTTCACCTTTAACTGGTGATATCTTGGCTGATTTTCCACCTTAAAGAAATATGTGGCCCCACATAGTTGATCAAATAAGTCCCCTGTCTACGGAGGGGAGACTTATTATTTATATTTATTTTTTTAATCTCATTATAATAAATAGAAAGAAACATTGATCTATCCATATTTTTGATGAAGAGGACTGGAACACCCCACGATAAAACACTTAGGCATATAAAACCCTTGTCCTGGTTCTCTTCTAACCGCTTCTTTAGTTATTATAACTCAATGGTGGTTATCCATTAAAGAGACTTTGATATTGGGAGATATTCAGGTATAAGTTCGATTGAGAATCTAACCTTCCATTCAAGAGTATGGTCTGTAAATTCTTCAAGGAACACATCTTTATTGTACCTCACAATGGGAACATATTCAATTTTGATCTTCTCCTTTGTCTTAATCATTGGAGCTAAATATTATTCTTAATAAGTAAATAGTATCAATGCTTGAGAAGGAGATTCCAAAGGATATTCATGCACCCTCGTACAATTTTATTAAATTATAGGATTACATTTAAAGATTGATCTCCCTCTCCCTACAGTGATGGTGTATTTATATAATGATATAAAATCCATGCCCAATATAGCATCAAACTCCACTAAAATAAGTAAGATGATATTTTCATAAAGGTTTAGTCAATAAAAATTTACTGAGGTGGATATATATACTTTAGATGAAATAATTTCCCTATTTGTAGTTCTCAAGGATAACTCAACCTCCTTATTTTGAGGTCCTATTTGAATAGTTCTACAAAACATGGAAGACAGGAAAGAAATTATAGAACCAGAATCAAGAAGTACATTTTATATTATGGAATGAATAACTTCCATACCTATCACCATATCATTATCATTATCCACCTCAGTAGTAGTGATAGTATAATCCCTTCCTTGTTTCATTGAAGGTTGTTTTTGTTGATTGTCTTTGACAACCCTCGGATTATAGCATTGGCACACATTATTTCTATATTCCTTGAAATTTAAACAGTATACTAGATGTTGAATGTTGATATTAACTTTCCTTTATTCTTATTAATTAGTTGGATTCTTTACATCTCTTTAACAATGATTAGACTAATGCACATATTTTATACATTTGAAGCATCTCTTTGTTTCCTTTAGACATTTCACATGATGATTATTCCAACACTTTTGACATGTGGGATGCTAGGTTTTATTTCATCCATTGGATTTATATGTTGATCCTTCCCTATTAAACTCTTTTTTATTATTTTTATCTGTGATCCCATGAGACCATTGAGATTAATTAATATCCATATCAACCTTATGGGCACAACAAACAATCTCATCATAGTTTCTAATTTCCAAAATATTCAAGGAATTCATAGACTTCGATTTAATCCACTAAATAAGCCATCCAACTTTCATTAATTCTTCATGAAAATATTAAATGTCTGTCATTGAAGACTTCTAAAATTTTACTCAAATGACCTGATAGACTCATATTCCTTTATCATCAGTCTGAATAACTCCATATCCATATTAATATAGAGAGTTCAATGACATTATTAATCTTAAAAAATATTTTCTTTAATAATTCTCATTCCATGGAATCCATTTCCTCTTTAGACATCATTTTCTTTATCATTTACCACCACTAATCAGCTTCCCCATCAAAATGATAAACTACCAGTATAACTTTCTCCTCTTCTAAGAATTGGAGGATAAATAATATCTTATCAATTGATTTAATCCATTAATCCTAAATAAGGGGATCAGTAGATCTACTAAAATAGGAGGCATTTTCACATAAATTATTTGACAACAACATGTTATTTCTTAGGATAAGGATGTTATTTTATGTGATTCATGTTATTATTCATACCTCATGCCGGTTGATCTAGTATTTTCATGAAGTTATAATATCTCCCACCCATAATATTTGGAATATCATTAAGGAAATGATCCCATTGCCTATCACATTGGTTATTAGTATGGGTTCTTTTATTTCTAGCCATTAAATAAATAAATAAAAATAAAATTATTGCGGGATTTAATACTTATCTAATCAAAATATAAAAAAAATATGAATATAGAAGGATAAACATATAAATGAAAATTATATCCTAACTTATTATCCACAAGGTTTAAATCTAGGTTATCATTGGTGGTAGAATTATGCCAAGGTTTATTATTAATTTTTATAGTCATAATACCAAAAAATAACTAGATCACCCTCAGATACAAACTATAGTGACCCTGTCCTTTTAAAAATCTTATTAAATGAATTTAAGAGTAATTATACATCAAATACAAACCTTTGATCATAAATCTTGGTATCTTTTAATTATGAGGTACATAATTAGAAAACATAAAACTAGAATAAATCATCTTTTTATTAATATTGATAATGATTTTTTATCTAACTTTGAGTTCCTATAACTCTAGAGGATAACCTGTAGAATAAAAAGACCAAATAGATGATCTAAAAATCCCAATAAGTGTATAAACATATAAAATAAGAATAGAACATGTCTCTGAAGTCATAACATAATAACATAAAATGAATAGATCATGAATAAAACTATAGAGGCATAACATATAGAACATGTAATCATATTATCATGGTAATATAATAATTTTTCAGAAACATATATCATTACCGAAACATGAGTCAAGGCTAACTTCCAGGATTACATCACCTGGTGGGTAGAGTCCAATAATAGATTAGATTTTCTCCTTAATCCCATATAAAACATTTCATGTGGAAAAACATTACCCAATGAATTGGACTACTATTTGGGTTCACCAAACATAACATGTACATGAATATGTTTTGCATATAAATAAATCAAAAATAATAAATAAAAATAACTATTTCCTATGGAATGAGATGGGTTTCATTATAATGTCATAAGGCATAACCAAAGGGTGTATCATAATGGTATCCATGAAAGATGGGATTAAATCATTATTGCATAATTATAACGTAAAAATAAGAATAGAATATGAATAAATATGTCCTACTGAAGTGTAATCATGAAAAACATGTTTTAGTTAACTCTAGAAATGTGCCACTTTAGTGCGGATTTATAGAAAAGATTAAAGAGATTTTAAGGAAGATGAAGGAATAATTATTTCCATAAAATCAAAAATGAAATAAAAAAATCATTATAAAATTGATGAATTTTTAAAATATGGGTGGATTAAAATATTTTATGTATTTTACTGGAAAATGGGTAAGAAACAGAGAAGTTCCCCTTAGTCAGGTTTTCTTTTCAAGGGGAATTAGAAAGGGAACCTTTAAAAACATGTATTTACATATAAAAGAAAGATGAATTGAGATAGACATATATTTTTGGAACATATATATAATATAATATATTTATATGATAATAATGAAGAGATAAATTGATTCAATGGGAGACAAAGTGTTTCCCAAATTAAATATGGAAGTTCGAAGAGATCCATTTCCTTATATCCAAATGCATTATCCACTTTTATATTATGTACTAGATAATAAAATTATTTTCATTAATTATTTAATTCAAAGCCTCTTCTAGATATATATGATTTATTATAATTTTAAAATCTTCATTTATGGGAATTTGTTGACTTATAAAGTTAAAAAAAATCTGGGATCATTTTTTATTGGGTTTCATGGTTGGTTCACTTTTTTATAATTAGGGAAGTTATTTTAAAATGAAAATCAAACTCTAGAATTGTTATTCATGAACATTCAAAAGATTAAATGGTCCTATATATCATTTTCTAATAAAATAAGGATGGTATTTTATTAAAAACGTTATTTTTATGTTGATAGTTCATTTACAAATTTTACCAACCATGAATGTGATGTACTAAAAAATCTACAGTTCCTAATAGAATGGGTAACAAAAAAAATTTGCCATCTACTACTACTAAATAACCTCCCCATGTGAAACTAGTGTTTTCTGTTGCAGAAGGGGGAATAGTATCATGTGCTAAAGTATGTGTCATTTGTATCCATTCAGAAAAGACGGGTTATAATTGTATAGAAGTTTCAAAAAACATATCTAGTGGGAGTCCTAAAGTTCTCATTGTATCATTATTATTATACAAACCAAAACTATGAAATCCAAATAATATACAAGCCCAGTTTAAAGATGTTCCTTAGGGATAAGAGACATAAGATATAAATTGATTATTTTTATCCAGTAATGGGATCAATGTGGTAACATCAGCATTTGTAATGATCTAGGATGGTAATTACATCAGTCCACATAGTGTTTCATGTATCATTAGAAGATATTGCAGCTACGGCGGCCCCTATTACCTCTGGTGGAACTCTTGGATGAGGAGTGACTCATAATGCTGCAAAGATATCTATATCTTTGGTCTCATAATCAAGAGTATAATAAGTAAATTTTTAATATTTAACACCTTCTTTGAATCCAACACATGCTTTGTTCTCTATTTGTGATGACATAACTCCCACCCCCTACAACTCCTGAATTAAAAATATTCACAACAAAAGATCTACTCAACATGAAGTACTAAAAGCTTTGGTAGAGGTATTTCAAAAATATTTTGACAACATTTATTACATAATGATTCATTATTAGACCCATGCTATTTTATTTTATAAATACAATCTTATTCTATGCTCTTTCATATGTATGGAACAACCAAAAAAATCCTTTTTTCATCAAGAATCATTTTTTTAACCAAAATAACTAAAACATTATGTTTTTCTATTTCTTAATAAGAATTAATCTTTTTTATATATGAATCAAATTTCTATTCCATAAAATAATATAATGATCAATATTTTTGATCATAGAAAAATAAGTGACTTTCTCAACATTTTGATTATTAATACCCTTTTTTTAAAAAAAATGTGTTGATTGAAAATTCATATAAAATGCTCTAATTTTTTTGAATTGAATTAATTAAACAAAAAAAATTATCGTATTCGCTTATAATATGGTACTAAAAATGAGAGAAAAATGTTAAATAATATTTCTAATTAACTGATTCACTTCTACTCAGACTTTCTTTTTTACATTTTCAAATTTTCTCTAAAAAATTGAAACATATTTCTTTTTTACTTTATTTTTATATAATACCTTATTTTTTTATTTTATTACATTATTTATTATATTATGATAATCAATACTACAGTTCATTTAATTTCCATGCTTGAAAAAAAACTTTGTTTCATGGATCAAATCATTGGTTTGTTACTAGATGTAGCTTTTCACTAGGGAAAAATGCCAAATATTTACAATGATCTGATAGTAAAGGGTCAAGATGTTGTGGGTCAACCAATTACTGTGACTTGTAAAGTAAAAAAATTATCAGGATACAACTGAGTGATATTTTTCACTATGAGTTCTACATATGGTGTAATGAGAGGAATAGACGTGATCGACATTGGAGATCCTCTATGTGTTCCTGTTGGTAATGCAACTCTCGGACGAATTTTCAACGTACTGGGAGATCTTGTTGATAATTTAGGCCCTATAGATACTCAAACAAAATATTTTATTAATATATGTGTGTCTATATTTAAATAATTATATACTAAATTATCTATTTTTAAAACATGAATTAATGTTGAAGATTTTTAGCTCCTTATCATCGTGGCAAAAAAATTGGGCTATTCAGGGGAGAAGGAGTATGTAAGATAATATTAATTATGGAATTGATCAATATTAATGTTAAATATCTTGGAGGTGTTTCTATATTTGGAAGAGTGAGTGGAAATAATCATAAAGAAAATGGTCTTTACATGGAAATGAAAGAACCTGGAGTCAATCATTAAAAAAATCACAGAATCCAAGGTAGCTCTAGTATACGGTTAGATGAATGAACCACCGGGAGATCATATAAGATTTGGTTTGACTACCATAACTATGGAGGAATATTTCCATAATATTAGTGAACAATATTTAATTCTATTTATTGATAATATATTCCATTTTTTTCAAGAATGATTTGAGGTATTCTCCTTATTCGGTAGAATGCCTTATCTAGTGGGTTATCAACCCACTCTTAGCACATAAATGGGTTCATTACAAGAAAAAATTAATTATACTAAGTAAGTTTCCATAATTTATATTCATTTTTTTATGTACCTTTAGAATATTCGACCAACCATGCTCCTACCACAAAATTTTCACATTTAGATACAACTACATTACTACCCATAGGATTAGGTGAAAAAGGTATATATCCAACAATCAACCCGTTGGATTCAACGTCAACTATACTCTAACCTAGAATTGTTGGTGAAGACCATTATAAAACTTTAGAAATAGTCAAGAAAACTTTACAATGTTATAAAAACATTAGGATATTATAGTTATTCTTGGGTTGGATGAATTATCAAAAGAAGACCGTTTAACAGTAGCTAGAGTGACAAAAAATTGAAAGTTTCTTATCACAACATTTTTTTATAGAAGAAGTTGTTAAAATTTCCTCATGAAAATATTTTGGTTTAATATAAAAAACTAGATGTTTTAAATTGATCCTTTTTAGATAATTAGATAGTCTTTTTGAATAGGCCTTTTATTTAGTATGTAAAATAGATGAAGCTCTAAAGAAGATTATAAAATAAAACAAAATGGAGAGAAAATTGAATCAATGATTACCTAACATCTTGGTATACTAACTCCTATTCAACTATTTTGGTATTTAGAAGTAAATTAAATAATTTTATCTACCAAAAGTGGTAAAATTGGCATATTACTAAACCATGCCCCTATTATCACAGTTGTAGATAGAGGCATTTTGAGAATATGACTTAATGACCGATGGTTAAAGATGGATCTTATGGATGATTTTTCAAGAATATGATATAATGATATTACAACTTTATTAAATAATATAGAGAATACTAGTGATATTGAACCACAAGAATCTTGTAAAAGTCTCAAAATAGTGGAAGAAAATTTGAGGAAAGCCAAAGTGAAGAGAAAAATTATTGAGGGAAATATATCTCTAAGACGATTGAGGATACGAGTTGAGGCTATAATGTAATTTATCATAACTAAACTAGTGGATTTGTCTGAATAATCAAGAAGGATTTCTTATATACCACTAATCTTTTTTTCTGATTGAATACAAAATCAAAAATCACAAAAAATAATGAAAAACATATGAAAAAAATTCTATTAAATATTATATTACAAAAAAACTCATTCAATTTAAAAAGATAAAGATTAGAAGAATAGTTGGTATCACTTCTTATTTCTATAACCAAATTATATACGAGATTTATATGATATTTCTCTATAGAAATAAAATCTGATACCTACTATGGGATTTGAACCAATGACCCTAGCAGTATGAAAGTAGTACTCTAACCATAAGTTAAGTAGGTAATTATCTTCAAAATAGTCCCATCACAGATTAGAAATGGAATGAATATTGTTTATAATCAATACATAAATTTTAGAACTAAAGATAAATATTGACATTTTTTAATGACTAGTCTATGATACTAATAAAAATACATTTCAAATAAAAATACATCATGTTCCATGAACTAGATTTGAACTGGTGACATGATGATTTTCAGTCCTCTACTCTACCAACTGAGTTATCCTGACTTATTCTGATGCATAATTTTTCATATTAATATTTGACTACATAGGTTTTTTCAATTTCGATGAAAAGTATCCATCATTTATTATAATGTATTTTTTATCCTTGGTTTTTAGATAAAAAACTTAGTGATATCAAGTAAAAATACATTAGAAAAAACTTGTTTTCGTAAAATTGAATCTATTTTAGAAATATCATTAGAGAATGAATGACTAAAAAATAAAAATTTGATGGATCCCAAATGAAAAAAATAAAACTAATAATTTTTTTGTTAGAAAATCAAATTCAGTGGGATTTTTGTGCGTATAGAAGGACTTAAACCCTCAATATTTCTAAAATCAATGAATTTTCATCTTACTATAAATTTAATTTTTAATGATAATATATGTAGAATTTATATTGAATTATATTGAATGGGACTCTATCTTTATTCTTTTACAAACACTACATAGATTTGAGACTTTAGTAGAATTTATTCACTATTCTCTTCTCTGTTTTTTTTTATTTTTCATAAAAATATATATTCAAGTAGTCAATAATCATTTTTAAGACATGTGATACCTATTAATTTATTTTTGGCGATTTTATGTCGGAATACTTTTTATTGATTATATCAGCCAAATATTGTCAACTCTATTTTTTAGAACATTTTCCATTGTGTCTCTATACATATCCTTTTTTTTATTATTTTTTATTTATCTTATGAATAAGCCCCTTTTTTCAAAAATCAAAATTTGGCTCAGTATTTTCTATTTTCATTAATTTGAAGGTTTCCTTGAATTTGAAATTGATCAATTCATATGTTTCCATACCATGGCTCAATCCAATTTAAGTCTGTTGATTCTACCAATTTCTTCATATCCCCTTTTTTTATTTTTAAATCTCTGTAAAAAAAATATTTCATGTTCTCCTTTTCCTTTCTTATGCAAGAATGTTTGAATTCTTTATTTTTATTTTTTATTTTATATTAATTATTAATTACCAACCATTTCGATTCCTCCTATTTCCTTTTTATTCATTTGGTAATAAAACTCTAAGAGTGTATTTTGTTGTCTTATTTTCTTACCTTTACAAATAAAATCATATGATTTGAATTTCTATGGATTGAATCTTTAATTTTTATTATTCTTTTAGATCTGTATCTTCATCAATAATAAAATTGATGAATATTTTTTATAGCAATGAATATGTGAATCTAAATATAAATATAATATAATTATGTTCATTATAGTATAGTATTTCTTTTCATGTAGAAGAATTTATAAATTTCAAATAAATTTTAAACTTTTAATTATATATTTATAATAAGGTGATAATAATGATAATAAATTGTATTCTATTATCAATTTTATTCTATTATAATTGATATTCTATAATCCTTATTATTTTAGAGGCTTGGGAATCGTATTTTTAATGTGATGGTAATCAGGTCAATTCTGATAGCTGGATTTTTATCTTAAGTATGTATTTTTTTCTTTTTAGTAAAAAACATCCATATATTTTTTATGAATTATATTAGTTCGGTTTTAATATCTATTAAGTTTCTCCTATAGATAAAAAATTAAAAAATAAAATAATTAGAAAATGAAAATTAAAAAATTATATATAATAAATATAAATCAATAATAAGGAGTCTTTATTCCGCATTACAGAGGTCCTTGTTTAAAAAAAATACGTCCTCCCGGGGATTTATCGGGACTAACTAATAAAAGGACTAGATCTGGAAGTGATGTTAGAAACCAATCACGCTATAGGAAAAACTATCAATATTATATTTGTTTAGAATAAAACAAAAAATTTGGTTTCATTATTGTCTTACAGAATGAAAATTATTGAAATATGTTCATATCTCTAAAAATTCAAAGGTTCCACATATCATATTTTACTATGAGTACTTGAAATGAATTTTGATTACTTTATTTTTCAATTGGGTATGACATTGACTATATCTAAAGCCCGACAATTTACTAACCATAGAAATATTTTTGTTAATGAATATATTTTGGATATACCAACTTATCCCTACCAACCCCAAGAAATTATTTTGGCAAGGAATAAAAAATATAAAGTTATAATTCAATAGAATGTGGATTCATCCTATTATGAGTGATTGACAAAATATTTGTCTCTTTACACATTCCAATATAAAATATTAGTCAATAAAATCATAGATAGTCAATGGGTTGGATTGAAAATAAATGAATTTCTAGTACTGGAATATTATAACTTTCACACTTAAAAATAATGAAAAATATATCCAAAAGGATTGAAGAGATTTCCATTTTTTACATTCACTAGAATAATAACAATAAATTGTAAGTAAATAGTTATCCCACACATTTATTTATTCATATTTCATTAATTAGTGGGTTTATTCTTGTTTCATTATCTATTATTTATATTTTTAAAACATATAAATTCATAATTAGGAAAAATATGTCAAATATATATCATATATATCATATATCATAAATAAAGAATTCTAACCAGCTTCTATTTTTTAAAACATTTTATCTGTTAGTCAAATTGAATTAGGTGATGAGAGAGTCCCGAACGAGAGTGATTCTAACCCCTAGCAAACAAACTCCTACATAGAAATTTCAATTCTACACCTTCAACCACTTGGAAAAATCTCTAAAAAGAGAAGATCATTACCCAGAACCTATATGAATAGTGAGTGATTCAGGATTCATATTATCAAATAAATATTTTACCTTCAAGGGGATAGACTCAATTTTATTGTGGTAAACTATAAGATATTTATTTTCCTTACTCATCCATTTTAGAGTGATACCACACAGTAAATCGACCGATATTTGTGTCATCATTCCATCTATCTATTTTTTGTAAAACAAAGGGGATGAGGATTTCACTTTGAGAAGTTCATAATTAAGATAAATCCCCATATGAAAATCAGAAATTTATATTGGATTGGATAAAATAAAAAGAATCAGATTCAAAAAAAATAATTTTTATTTTGTGGAAAAATGAATCAATTGATTAGGATTAAGGTCATATTAGTTTTTAAAATTATTATTTCTATGATATTTTGTACTATAAAAAATCCTTTTTATGGGATTATTTTTCTAAGATATGGTAAATATAATATATAATGGATGACTCCTCCTATTATGCCTCGATAATAGATGAATAAAAGTTTTATTAACAAAATATTTTCAACTGTAGCCAATATCTAATTACAAATGACTCTGACAACTTCAAGAGAAAAGGAATCATTTTCCTATTACAAAGATAGTGTGATTTGATTCTCTTTTTTTTGTCTTTTTTATTAGTCTCTCACATCAGTCTTAAGGTAAGCAATAATCAAGATAGAAGAAAATGAATAAATCTACACTTTTATAACGTGATGTTTGGAAATTGAAAAATTCTTTTTTCATATATACCCTGAGTTAATACTGCCTCAGATGCTTTAATTTACGATTCTAGTATTAAAGAAAAGGTTTCATATTAAGAAGAATAGGTTCTTTCTGTATGACTATATGACAGGTCAATATCTTATTCAAATCACCAATAAAAATGGTAGCATAAGTAAAAATGAATCACTAAACATGTCTGAATAAAAAACACAAAAACATTGATATAAAGAATCCTACTCATGATTAGATATGGGAAGGTGTTCACAATAATGGTCAGGACAACAAATATCCATCTTGTTCATACATTATTTAGATACTAGTATAAAAAAGAAATAATGTTGAAGTGATTCATTCCTAGAAATAAAATGGTGTTGAGAACAAATAAATTTTTGGACATAGAATTTTTACATTTTTATCCATCTAGTACAAAATAAATTTCACCTAAGAATCATAATAAGTTTCTTTATAGGAACGATGTCTAGATATTTATTGTCAAAAACTAGCCTTGCTATGTTTTTATTGATCATTTTTTTCAATATTTTTTTTGTGTATTCCATATAATTCCACAATATGAACATGAAGAGATGATCTGTATAAAGTGATAATATTATGTATGGTTCTGGAATGGAGATTTTTTATCAAACATCGACCGTAAGATATGTCAGTGCAATCTAAAGGAAATTATACGAAATCGTTAAAAAATTATTATCAATCTAAGAAACTATAAATTTATCCCTATGATCGAAGTTATATACTTTATAACATAGGCCTTATCCATACAAGTAATGAGGAACATATGAAATCTTTGGAATTTTATTTTTGAGCACATGAATGAAATTGATTTTGACCCCAAGCATTTAATAATATTGTTGTGATCTGTCATTACGTGTGATTATCTTAACTAAAGAATAAAAAATCAAAAAACTAAAGACAAAGATATCGTCCAATCATAAAAAAAAGACTATATTAAAAAAGTATTTCTACAATACATATAGGATCAATCATATAAAACAACGATTTTTATCAGATGTAAGTAGTTAAAGATAAAAAACAGCATAGATGTTGATAAATATAAAGTCATAATATAGATACTTTCTCCTATCGATAAATGGATTAACAATTTATCATAATTTAAGGAAGCACCATAAAGATCCATTTTTTCTATCTGATATAGTGAACATAACTACTAATTTATTTAAAAAATATGAAATGATATTAAGGAATTGGCTTATATAATATATTTGATCTATTAATAAATCAACTTATTAAGTAGTGGTGTAGGATCAGATCCCAAAGAGAGTAAGTATTTCTTTTTAATAAGGGAATGTATTTTTTAAGAATTATATATATTTCTATATATATATATATCTTTCTATATATATATATTTATATTTATATTTATATACAATTAAATATAATAAGAAAAAAATATAATATGAAAATATACATAAACAATATAATACTAAACAAAGATAGTTACATTTAGAGAAAATTTTAAGATCTAAAAGATCATTTTCTTTACATCCTTCTTATTATAAAGGTTGGAGAAAAGATAAAACTATTCATCAAATCAAAATGAATGGTTGAAACTTATATGTATTTAATGAATCTATTTTGGTTAACCCAATAAAAATATATAATAGAAAACAATCAATATCATTTTAGTTAGTTGAGATATGTTAGAATATGATACTGAGCCGTACGAGATGAAAATATCATGTACGATTATAAGGAAAGAAATGAATCCTATTCTGACTGAGGAGAATAAGCCATTCGATAGGGAGATTCTGAAATTGTGGTGACTGGGTTCAATCATGTTGCTGAGTATTGGAAATGAGCTCTAAAACATAGTTCAAGACATTATATTGATGCGCATAATTGGTTGGATATCACGAGACACTTCAAATAAAAAATAAATCTATTTTGATTCATATGAAAATAATTAGTTTGTTAGAATTTTTTATATTTATATGTATTTTCCCCTCCAATAAAATGGATCCTTTTTATATCTAGTAATATCCCAAAGATTTTATTATATCTCTTCAAATAGAATTATTTTTGGAATTTCATAAGAAGATGTATAGTACATAATCTCATTTTTTGTTTTTATAAATAAAAAATAAACCTTCATGTGATTAATGGATGGGGAGGTGATGGGGAAGACCTTGAATAATGATTTCTCTCATTATTTGAAAACATAATGAAATTATTATTGTTACTTATATACTATACTTCTATATATATGTATAAATTATAAATAAATATGTATAAATAAGTTCTATCTTGAATGAGATAGTATAACTAATACACTAAAAAACATATTTAGTCAATATTTACAAGGAATATAAAAAAAATAAGTTTCATTGAGGGAATAATATCTATGTTATAACAAATCCAAAAACTTTAACCGAATAAAAAACTTATAGACTTATAGTGAAGAATAACTTTATTTATAGAAATATTCAATTTCAATAATAAAATACAATTTATATCAAATATGGAAGAGGGAAATAAAACTGAAGAAATATATCTCAAAGTTATACTAATTACATTTCACTACCGACATGTATCTTTTAATGTGTTGTATGGAATAAGAGGAAGACTTAATGATTATTCATTTTTTGGAACCAAAAATTGGTAGATAAGGATCCCATAAATACTTATTTTGAGGAATGGGGAAGACCTAGTCATTTATCAAGAATAATTACTAAGGTCTCAGATACTACCACTTGGATATGAAACCTACATGTCGATGCTTGTGATTTTGATATCCATACTAGTGATTTTTTGGAGATCTCTAGAAAAGTATTTAGTGTCTAGTTTTGTCAACTCTTTAAAATCCTTTTTTGGATGAGGGTCATGTATTTTCACAGTTCTCGTTTTTTCAATTTTGAAACATGGATAAGTGAACCTACTCACATTAGACCTAGTGCTCAGATGTTTTGGCCAAATTTGGGCCATGAAATTTTGAATGAAGATGTGGGCGTGGGGTTTTGAGGAATACAAATAACATCTTGGTTTTTTCAGATTTGGGGAGTCTCTAGAATCACTAGTGAATTACAACTCTATTGTACCACATTTGGTGCATTAATCTTTGTAGCGTTAATATATATTTTTGGTTGGATCCATTATCACAAAGATTATCTAAAATTGTCTAGGTTCCAAGAGTTATCATCTAGGTTGAATTATCATTTAGTATTCCTAGTAGGACTTGGATCTCCTTCTTGGGAAAGCCATCAAATGCATGTATCTTTTCCAATTAACCAATTTATAAATGTAAGAGTAGATCCTAAATAGATACCACTTCCTCATGAATTGGTCATGAATTAGGATCTTTTGGGCCAACATTATCCCGGTTTTTTGGAGGGAACAAGCCCATTTTTGACCATTTATTGGTCAAAATATGCATAATTTCTCACTTTTCATGGAGAATTAAATCCAGTCACTTATTCTCTATGGATAACTGATATTGCACAAAATTATTTGGATATAGCTATTTTTTTCTTCATAGTAGGACATATGTATAAGACCAACTAGGGAATTGGTTATGGCTTAAAAGATATTTTAGAGGCTCATAAAGGTCCATTTATTGGACAAGGTCATAAAGGCCTTTATGATATCCTAAAAACTTTATAGTATGCTCAATTATCTCTTAATCTATCTATGTTAGTCTCTTTAATTGTTATTATATCTCACCAATTCAAACTTGTGCTTTTAGTTGCTGAAGGGTATATAGTATCTAGTGATCGAGTAAGGGTATTTTAAATCCTTTTTTTCTAACATGGGGATTTTTCATTTATTTAAAACGTTATTGTTGTGTGGCTAGTTCATTTATGTGTTTTATCGACCCTCATGTACTAGTTTTATTTTTTATTATTATGTCTATATACTACATATAGATCATGAAATGTGTTATAATATACTTATTAAAATCTGATTTAACCATAATAATAGTTTTATGAAAATCATTGAAGGTGGTAATAGAAAATGAAAACTCATTATCCATAGAGACTGTTAACCGCCATAATATGGACGATGGTTTCGTTTATTTTAATAAGTGGAAATGAGAAAGGGGTGGATAGAAGATTTTTAATTCTTAATATAAAATTCCAGTGTATACATGATACTATATTTATTATGATTTGATGGATGAATTATTTGAGGAGAAGGTAGAAGAAGAAAATGAATTAATATAGGTAGTTATAGAATTTTATAACTTGAATAATAAATACATGAAGAACCACTTAAGGAACATAGAATTGGAGCCTGTATGTAGGGATAGTGTGGAGGATAGAGTTTTTTAATGTATTTTTAAGTCTTAAATGCTAAGAAAGTGTGAGGATAAGGGGTAGTGAGGGGTGGTATTTTTAAGGGTGGGAGAGGGGTGTTATAATTATTATATTCAATAATTTTTTATTTATGTTAAAGACTATAAATTATATTAATTCTAGTTACTATATAAAGTAAATGGTGTAAGTGATTTCAAAATAATGGTTTCATACATCATTCTTGAATAAAAAATTAATATATTTGGAATATAAAGTTAAATACCATAAATTATCATATTTCACTATTCATGTAAAATAACACTATTTTAGAATAATCCCAAAAATTCACCCTAACAATTTTTCGATGTGTAGAATTAAAAATTTTAATCCATATTATTAAAATAATTTTATTAAAATGATAAATTTTATTTTTAAATACAATCCACATTTATTCCAAAAATAATGATTTGAATATTTTAATTGATTTGATGACCCGTTGAAAAATAACTTATGGTTTCCTAAAATTATATTATAATTATAATAAAAAATTTTAATAATTTATGAATCCGTTTTATGAAAATAAAATTTGTTTTAAATAATTATCTACATTATAAAATTGCAAATAAAAAAATTCATTTTTCAAAAATACCAACACTTAATTTATCATTTTTAAAACATTTATTTAATTCTACCATGATATAAATATATCATATTAAAATTTCATGAGATACATAAAAATTAGTTTACATTTCCATAGTAGAGGTTAATATTCTAATGGTCAGATAACTATTCATAATGGTCAGATTACTATTCCAACGGTTATGTTACTATTCCAGTAGTTAAATTTATAACGATCATATAGGTTAACTGATTCCTATAAATACCTATTATTAAATTAATTATTCATTCACTTTTATTATCTCTCATGAATATATATATATATTCATATTCAAAATTAATATTTTATTATTAACATTATGTTTTATTTCTATAGATCTTTTCATGAGCATGGTTATTCTGGTGGATTGAGAAGATCCAAATTATCTTATTGATATTGTCTTATTTTCTATTTATTTCCCAACTGTAATAGTTGGTATACATATTGGATTATTTTCTGACTAATGTATCATTATTTTTTTATGAGAATAATTTTTTATTTTTTTATCAATGTGACTTATGTGCTTTATAATAAATGACATAACTATAAAATGATAAATTCCATTGATAAATTTTGGGTCATTACGAACCACCTCCCCACACTCACTTTATTGACCATGTGTCCTCAAGAACTGACTACACAACCTACCTCATGGTACATTCATATACCTTAATCTCCCCACTTTTTCATGTTACCAGGCCATTTTCATCTCCTATGAACCTAACATGAGGCCACAGTCACTTGTAGAACCTACAGAGCCAATTTTCGTTAACCTACTATGGTTGACAAAATTTACTCCAAGATATTCATACTCGAGATCAAGAACTCCAGATGCCAAAGATGAGATATTAGACTAAAATATGATTGATCTCACTTATTCCCTCTATCAAGACATACCGCCATGCTTCTTATATCTTAACTAAATGAATCTTGTGATCACTTGTCGCTCCGACCACTAGAGAAGGAGAATGTATATCCCTAGATGAATATCTAATCTTGTCTCGCCAAGGGATAAAACCGCTTTGTGTTGTCTAAAAACCAAAACCAATCTGATAAATTTTCCCCAATTCCATTATTTATACACCCCTATATCATGATGAATATGAGAAAATAAGAATAAATCACACCACCCCAATGTAAAACCGGTGCTGAGGGAGAAAACCCTTCATATACATCAGCCCTGGATAAACTATCTGCATGATGGATGCCCCTAAGCCATGACGCATCACCATAGGGTAGTACTAGATCTCATTATAGAATTATATCCCTCATTTAATCGTGCATTAAAATAAAGATCTTTCTTTAGCTAATGATGTGGGAAATTCCAAACCACTAGAAAAATAATATATTAGTTAGTTTGATTGAGGTTGATTTTTTCTTTTGTGGGTATTCTAAAAATATTGATTCCATGTTTATATCCCCATGGTTGTATATATTGGTGTATATGAAAAATCACATGAGGTTCTAATCAAAATTGAATAATGATTTCTATTTAATCATTCCAACATGTAGAATCCTAATCAAAAGTTATTCGAGCTTTAAAGGATATGACCTGAGATGAGATGAATTTGGGATGTCGAGAAAATAATTAGGATGAATACTTACTCCTGGTATTTTTTTTTCTTCTTTTATCAGACCATTTCATTCTCTTCAAGAGTGTGAAGAGTATGGATCAATTAATAATAATTTTATTTCCAATAACAATCCTATACCATCCCTACTCAAGCCCATACCATTCTAATTCAACTAAATATCCAAATTCAAACCCCAACATGAGCATCATTATCATCCTCATGAAAAGAAAGTATTTGTGAAGTAATAAATAACTTCACATAAAAGTTATATAGAGATCAATCAATATAGGTGTGCTAATTGGTTATAGAGTATTCTAGATACTCATAAAATTCATCACAATCATCATTCATGAAAAGTTTAAATCATATAAGGAAGAGTAATTAATTTTATCTAAGCACGAGAAATTAAATATTATTATAGAAACTCTAAAATATTTTTAGGAATAAAAATAATATTTTTCCAATCATATAGAGTTTTCCTATAATAAGAACCAATATTCATCGAAGGAAAGAGCCAGTTGGATGTGAAAACAATTACTGGACCAACTAGAAATTTTTCTTCCTACTAATACTTCTATTTATTTTCATTATGTAATTCATTATCTAGTGATGGAACATTAGAAAGATAGTGGTAAATCCAGGGAGATCTCTTCCACCCCTATCATGAAATCTATTTTTTAAAAATAAATTCTTCTCTAATTAATTATTTGGATGTGTTTAGATACATATCTTTTAAGATATTTTTATTTGACTTCACATTTAAATATTTTCTATCTTATTTCACCAGTTACACACAAATTATTCTTGGGAAATGCTTCATTGTATAAGATATTTGTTAGTTATATGACCCAAGAATGATTGGCGGTATCCAATCTCTAGGATAAGTGAGGATAAAGAATAAATTTATTATTGTATTTTTCTGTTTTAAATTTAAATTTTCAAGAAAGTCTAATCAGGGAGATTTCCATAGATTATTGAATGACGTAGAAGAAAAATTGAATTATGATTCATTAGAAAGTGAATAGAGTAATATGAGGTTAGAAAACTATGTTTTAAACATTTAGTTTTAAAACCAGTCAATTTCATTCATTGTTGTTAAATTTTAAACACATTAAGCAGTATATAGAGAAAATCATAGAACTATCTTCTTAGGAGACAACCTATGTCCCACTTTACTATATTTTTCTCAAGTTCATAAATTCATTTTCTCTTAGTTCCCAATGACAGGAACACAAATATCATGGCCCCATAATGAGGTAGTATAGTGTTTTTATATTTATTTTTTTGAATGATTTCAAATTACTAGATCTAGTTCTTCCAACATCATTGGCTATTATCTTGAGGTTGAGAGAATCATGTTACCTAAACATCAAACTCTTAAATTTACTAAATTAAGAGGAAAGAGAGTTTTTCACCACTCTATTGGCTAACTCTCCTTCCTCAGTTTCTTCTTCCAAAAAATTAACATTATGAAGTGAAAAGATGTAAGATAATCTTTCTTAAGAAAATAAAAATTTGAGGGAAATTTATGAACCAAATTTCAAAATTAACATAAAAATTTGAAACTAAATGATAAAAAAGAATTTGAACTAAAGACTGGGATAATAGTTATTCTACATAAATGTCATGGATTATCAGGTGAAGATCCCAGAAGAAATTTGAGGCCATTTTAAGATGTTTTCAATGGATTTTGATCTACAGGAGTCACTAAGGATCAAATCAGGATGAAGGATTATCTATTATATATTTAAGGGGTTTGTAATTAATGGCTCTATAATATATATCATGTATAATTCACTTCATGGGAAAAGATACAAAGGTATTTCCTCTAAAAACTCCTCACTTATTTAAGGAGTTCTTGGTAATGATATCTATGGAATAAAACAGGTAGTTAGAGAATCTCCGTGTGAGTTTTCATAATGGTTCAAGAGACTGACTGCATCCTTCCCACACTAGCAATGTGGATAACATATCTTCATGGTATTATTTTACCATTAATTGATGTATAATGACCAAAACATACTTGATGTCTCTTTAGGAGGAACATTGATTGATATGTATCTAGTTTCATTTAGTGATTTAATCGAGACAATCTCCCTAAATAAAAATAATTTTGTTTGATAAATGAATCTAGTGGTGTACATGAGGTATAATGTTCCAACTCACCATTACTTGAAAAAAAATTGGATAAATAATATGTCTTGTGAGATAGTAATCATTCATCTAGGACCAAGACTCATATCTTCCAGGGGTGTGCGAACTAAGAAATTCTTTGGAGCCTTTACCTAATAAATTCCTTCAATTTAAAGAGACAGGAATATGTGATTTCATGTTCCAATGTAAATTCAACAGTCAACCAAGTGCAATCCATGTATTTAGATATTTTCTCATGAATAAATTTGAAACTGGGAGCCAACAACCATAGAGTCCACTATTCTAATAAGAATCCCAATAGCCTTTCCCACCCCCTCCAATACAAAAAACCCATCCAAAAGATCAAGAGCCTTCCATGAATGATAGGATGATATAGGCAATAGAATATAAAAACAGTCAATATACCACTTTCACCACTCATGGATCATAGGTGGAGGAATTATATGGATAGTTCAGTCAGCTCATGGCCACCCTCAATAATCAATAAGATCAAGGATTATCTAATATTTCTTATCAATTAATTAATAACACCAAATCAAAATAATTTTTTTACATTAAGGAGTGGAAAGTATAGTAAAAACATTGATTAGTAATGAAAACATGGTGGTAGACCACATGATTTGTCTACCTCACTCTATCAAGGTAGAACCAATCCCCAATACCAATAAGAATGATTCATTCCCTAGTGATCAACTGTATAACTCGCCCATGTTCCCTGGTACTCTAACATAGTAAATTTATTTATCATATCAAATGCACCCTCCTTTTATAAACATAAAACTATTAAATTGAAATCTAAATCAAAATATTATATCTAATAGGATCCTTATTTATATAAATTTTTTAATGACCAAGTCATTAGAAGGTACATCCCTAGAGAAGAAATTAACCCAATGCATTATTTTTAACATGAATTTAAAGGTGGATGCCATTTTGGACAACAGTGAACTGCTAGAAAAATTTAGGAAGCTAGAGTGTTTTAGTCGTCAATTATGAAAAATTCACATGATTATTGAACTAACAAATGCCCAAACTCCAATTTTAATGGTTGAGTTTCTGAATGACATGAGATTCCCCTAAACACCTTTTATTTTTTATTTGATATTCAATGTATAGTGAATTGACTTCATGGTCCAATTTCCTATTCCATTTGGATCTTATTACATTTTGTTAGTATGGGACTATTTTTCTTTGTGAACAGAAGTAAAATCTATTTGAACTCATCATTCAAAAAAATTAATTGAATTTATAATATAGAACATTTTTTGTAGGTTTTTAATACCTTAATCTATAAATAGTGACTAAGTAAACCACTTCTATAATAATAATATAAAAGACCATAAAAATAAATATAGATTTTTTCACAAAACATCAACTGTTTACCACCTACAAACAAATGGACTAGTAGAGGTTTCTAACAGAGAATATTGAGATTTCTTTTATTAATTATACATTATTTATATTCTCTCTCAAATATTTGAAGCTTATGAGGTACATTCAATATTATTTAAGAAATTGATTGTAAATACCTTCATTATTCCATAAGTCGTACCTTTAACATTGGCCCTAATTAATCTCTTAGATTACCCTGAATGGCCTTATATGTTTAATCCATATTATAAGAGGAATTATCATTTACAAGACCTCACTCTGAAATAAAATCTAAGGATTAATTTAGCCTAATAGTGGGGCAAATGGGATTAAATATGTTTTTAATAGGGATTCATTTCATGTTAAATGGTATATGAGAGGTGTTAGTTACCATTAGTGGCATCTGAGATATGATAAATGGGAATGAATCACCTTTTGTATATTCTATTTTCATCATCCTCTTCTCATTTAAAAATCAATACAAAAATAAAAAATTAATAAAAAAGGAATGCGTTTGAAACATTCCATGTACTCATATGAGTGATTCATTACCCTAATCAATGAAATGGTCATTATCAATATTCATTATGTTTAAATTGACTACAAATTTCCATTAAAAAGTAAATAAGAAGAAGAAATGTATATATGAAATAAAAAATAAGAGATTAAGATAATATAATTTTTGGAATAATGTCATGACTCATTCCTAGTGTACATAAGAGTACATTTATGGAGTGTGCGTCACAACCTATTTATAGGGGATTGAGTGAGAGATTATTCCATGATTTACCAGATAAATAATGCACTATATTTAAATAGAAAAACCATCCACTTTATAGAGAATCATTATTGAACACATTTCCATGAACCTCAAATTCAATTAAAAGCCTTTTCAAAAACCTCATGAATGATTTTATTTTTCATGATTCATAGCACAGAGAGTTGAGAATTTTCCCAATCATTTGTTAAATAATTACATCCAAAGTATGAGTATAAATAAAAATTAATACATTATCTTGAACAAATAGTGGAAGTGTACTATATGTGAGTTACGTCACAAAATAGTTTTTAAACATATTTTAAAGGTTGTATTTTTTATGAATATGAGAATCAATTTCCTTTTAAATTAAACACATAAATGAAAGATGATGTAAATTAATGTGGAAAGATATGAAAAATGTTTCTTCACTTTTCTCTTGATAGTTTTGAATTTTTTTAGAATATATTTTCATTTCGTTGATTTTCTTTTCTTTAAAATTGAACATTCATTGAAAAATTATTTTTGATTTTTGAAAACCTTTAAATACACAAATAAAACTCAAATATTTAGAAAATCAATATAGGGATCTTGTTTTTTCATGTAATACTTTGGTATATTTATAGATATATTTTCAAATCAACGTGATGTGATGGCGTTCAATTCCAAGGAATGTAGTGCCTGAAATCAATTTTATGAAGATATTAAATATATTTTATATTACTTACATTCAGTTTCATAATGAAAATGTGATTAATCTTAAATTAAATCTTATACCTAAAATCTAAGACCATGGGTGAGTCCATAATGTGAGGATTAAACTAGGTTCAACATAAAATAGTTTGGCATGGGACATTCGAATAAACACAGTCATTAGTGGGTGTGTTTATTTAAATAAATAAAAAATAAGGTCCACTTAATTAAATAGACTAATTTTTAATTCCCCTTTAAATATAACTTTTTGGAAGGATCAACAAGGTTACCCACATAACCCTAGGATCTTTTAGAATACTTATTCCACCCTATCATTGGTGAATCAGAATCCAATGATGATAGAACACCAAATCTTGGAAAATTGAGGCACGGTGAATGCAATGACTCCTTTTTTATGAGAATGTTATTTAATGATGAATGATCAAAAAACAAATAGGAATTTCTAATTTGTGTATTCTACATGAATTAAATAAACAATTTGAGTTTTATCACATTATATCCTTTGATCTGAGCTAATAAAACCTTTTCATGTGCTTGAGTAATTGATTTAATTTATTAATTTAGTTTTCTCAACCCTGGATATCCCAATTTACATTATTTGGACAATAATGATTATAAAAAAGATAATTTCACCTTTTATCTACTATATTTCTCCTAATTATTCTTTAAGCTAGTCATCATTGGATCGCGGGGTCACGATTTGACATAGCAAGGGGGGAATGACCCTGATCGGACACCAAATTCATAATGGTTTTAGGTGCAATGAATTGATCCATGATCAAGGATAGATTTGGGATGATTTTTATGATATGGTTGAATACAAAAATTATCATATTACTTGTTATGTAGTACCCCCGGTTTGAGGTATGTGTCTTTTTTTATGCATTTTGATGTGTTTAAAGTGCATGGAATGAGTTGGGAAGAGGTTGGGAGAGTTTTGAATGGTTTTGGATGAGTTTGGAGGCCTTTAAAGGGGTGCACGGTTTGAGCATGGTTAGTGGAAACCGTGCGGATTCTCCAGGAAACCGTGCAGGGGAGACAGTAGGCTTCGCACGGCCTGCTCACATTTTCCCAAACCATGTGAGGAAACTGTGCGGACCCTTGCTCCTGAGGCAGTAGCATGCACATGGTTAGCGCACAGTTTTCCAAACCGTGCGGCCACATAAAAATAAGGTTATAAGTTCCGGGATCCCTCAGGCTTAACCTATTTCACTCCAAGATTCCTCCCACTCATGGCTCACTTGGGTTCTTCAGTTCTCAGGGGGTGGAGGAACATTCCATCTCATTTTGGAAGCATTTTGAAGAGGTTTCTTGGTGTTTTGAAGGTGATTGATCCCGAGTAAGTCTCTACTCTTGGTTTCTTTGTGTTTTCCTCAAGATCTGCTCTTCCCTCTTTCTTGGTTTTCTAGATCTACACATGCTGTGTGTATATCTAGGGTTGCGGCTGACATGGATGATGTTTTTAAGGATTGTGAATGATAGGGAAGGCGATTCAGAGAGGTTTCAGTGGTGCATTCACCGGATTTGAGATGCGGTTTTTCGTGGGTCGATTTCTCGGGAACCCTAAAGGTATGTGGCATCTTTCCTAACTCCACGTGGCTAGAGATATTGGTTTTGGTTACAATTAATTTTTTGTGCTTAAAATTAAATGTTTTTTGATGTGCAAAATTGATTAGAAATCCCTTGGGTGATGTTTTGTGAACTTTTTGGAAAAATAAGGGTTTTTTGTGAAATTCTATTGTTGTTGATTTTAAAATGGAGATTTTAAAATTGGATTCTAGTTTGGATTTGTGAAAATTATTGATGGAAATGGTTTTCAATAAAAATGGTTGTTTTATTGAGATGTTGATTGGCATGGAAAATGGTTTTCAATAAATGGATAATTTATTGAAATGGATTGATATGCAATGGAATTGGTTGATTGCATGTGGTTGTGTCCTTGGTGGGTCATATTCTTATCTTGGCTTGTTTGGAATATTGTGTGGAAGTGGCGGGAAGTACCACTACAAAAAAGGGATGGATAGTGGATGGAAAGTCCACCATCAATGGTAAGTTGATGGGAAGTGCCGCTAAGTGTGAATAGGTGAATGGGTTGGACGAATGCTCCACCATTTGGTTGTTTGGTTTTTTTGGTTGTTTTTTGTGCATTGCTTGGCAAGATGGAAGTTGTTGTGCTAACGTGTAAATGATGAGATGGCTTGTGGAATGTTTGGTTGGCCTTCCCTTGGTTTCTTGGTTTGGGTGTGATGTCTTGGTAAGGGCATGTTTGGCTTATGAAAATGGTTACACTTGTGATTTAATTTATATAAACTATTTTATATAAATGTGCTAACGTTTTTATCCTTGTGGTGTGTGTGGGGAAGTCATTTGGGGAAATCCTACTAAGTTTTAGTACTCACCCATACCTTGGAACTATGGTGTCTTTGCAGATGTTGTGTACTGTGATGTGGGAAAAGGTAAGTCATCACCCTCCTTTAGTGGAGCATTGTGATCCCTTGGTGGAGCTTGGAGCTTGGAGCTTGGCGTGGAGCTGTGGTGATGTCATGGCTTGCGGTGTTTGGTTGTTTAGTTTCCGCAGTGTACTCTGATGTTGTGTGGACATGTCTAGTTGTATTGGTTTTGAGTTGTGTTGTGGAACAACTTGGTTGCCTTTTGGGAATTCATGGTTGGGTAATTGAATTTACATACATCATATATTTGTTGTTAGTGGATGGTTTTGTTGGTTTTGTTTTAAGGGAAAATTGTTCCCTAACTTGGTCTTGAATCCATCGGCATTTATTTCCAGCCTTTGGTGTCTTGGGGACATCGCTTAAGGCCAAGTAGCCCTCACCGCCTTCTCAATCCAATGGGGTAGGGGCGGGGTGTAACAAGTGGTATCAGTTTATTTGGTCCTTTTGATTTGATTCTCGGATTTGGTGTTGACATTCGTTGTGTCGCATTCCTTGAGTCAGGATGGTGGAAAGGCGTAGGAATGTCGGAACTTGGAATGTATAACATAAAAGGACATAACTAACCCTCTTATGATGAAATTCAAGTTACTAGTTAGTTGGGTATGTAAGTGTTTTGGAGACACTTATAGGAATTGGATATCTCATTGTCTTGGGTGTAGGCAATGATATGAGCATGGCATGCATGGTAGAAATGACTTCCCACTAGGTTGCATATTTCATTGGGGTATAATTATCTATGGGCTGAATTGAGAAATGGTTTTTGTGTGAAACTGTAATGTGAATAAATTTGATATTTTGAAAATGGTATGATTTTCAAAATGGTGAAACATGGGAAATGTGAACTTCTGGAAAGCCTTGTTGTGAAAGTGTTGTGTAATGTGATTTGAAATGGGATTTCGTGATGTATACGGAAGTGAGACTCATGGTTGTTTGTTTTCTGTTTATAAAAATGGCATCGAGTAGGAATCATAGAGACCAACCAGAGGAGGTTTCTGAGAATGTGGTAGCACCTGAGCCTCAGGTGAACCATAAGTTAGTGCAAAGCATAGTGCAAGCTTTCCAAGCTATGGAAAGTGGAAATAAAATGGATGAACCAAGGCATGTGGATCATGCAGTTCATTTTCAAAATCAGAATCTACCCATCATCAGGGGTGATTCAGAGCCGGAGAGGGAAGAAGCATGGTTTAATAGAATGAACAAGATCTTCGAGTTCTAGGGAATGCTGGTAGAGTTAAAGGTGAAGTTGGCCACGTATATGTTGTAAAATCTTGCCCTTCAGTGGTTGGTGTTGGTAGTCCAAGTGGGGATAGACTAGGGTATGATGTGGGAATGCTTTAAAAAATTGTTTAATAAACAATTCTACCCACATAAGTTCAGAATTCAGCGTACTACTGATTTCTTCAGTTTGAAGCAAGAGCTTAAGTCTGTGACGGAGTATGCAGCTAAGTTTATGAACTTAGTGCGGTTCGCACCTGAGGTGGCAGGTAGCACGTCGTTGAAGTCAAGGATCTCTGAAGCGGGGCTAAGGCAAGAAATCCATTCAAAAATAGTGGTGTTTTGTATAGATGATTACATAGAAATGGTGAATAGAGCCTTGGTGGCTAAGCGGGATTTGTTGGGCACTCTCGGTGGAGGATACATGGTGGTACCCATGGAGAATAGTGGGATCCTTAATGCTGGGTTCAAGCGGATGAGGGACACTTATCCCCAGGGTGGGAATATGGTATATAATCTGATGGTAGGATTAGTAAATCTTCTTCTAGATCCCCAGATCAAGCCAGGATGTTTTCAGTGTGGTTCTATGAGCCACATCAAGCAGGATTGTACGACAAAACCTCGATCATGTCATAATTGTAAGCAGATGGGGAATCTGCAGCATTATTTTCAGAATGCTCCAAGTTTGGGTGTGCATGACACTCCTCAGGGATCATAGACGTCATATGCTTCAATGGGATGGGGACATCAGCATACCCCTCGTCATCAGAGTAAAGTGGGTCATGGTGATTCTCGAAATACTACGACGCCTCAACAGGGAAATAAAGAGCAGAGTGTGGAAAGAAAACATGTGTTTTCAGATGAGAAGGTTGTGGTGGATGATCAGTTGGGACCATCCACGGTGCGAGGTACTATTCTTTTAAATTCTACCTTGATTCAAGTTCAGTTTGATATGGGTGCTTCACACTCTTTTATCGATGCACGTGTGGTTGATTTGTTGGGTTTAAGGGTTGAAATGATGCCCTCAATTTTGAAACTTCAAAATCCTATGGGTCGAAGAGAGTGTTGAGCCTTCTTTTGTAGAGAATGTTGTATTTTTGTGGGAAAGGTAGAGATAATGTGGAATTTCTAAGTGCTTGAGATGGATGGCTAGGATGTAATCCTAGGAATGGATTGGTCGGTGGTGTTTAAGGCCCACATTGACTGCGATGAGAGGACAGTGGCTTTTACGACACACGATGGCGTTAGACATCACTTTAGATGAGAGTGGCATGAAAGGCAAGGTGCAACGGGTTTGTTGGCACTAGAAGTGGGTACGTTATCATATCAGTTGGCAGTTTGGTTGTTGGAATTGGTAGAGGGTGTTGAGAAAACTATTCTTCCAGCAGTGGTAGATCATTTCATGGATGTTTTTCCTGAATAATTATCTAGGTTACCTCCCATAAGAGAAGTGGAATTTACGATTTATCTCATTACGGGGACCAGTCCTATCTCACTTCCATCTTATCGGATGGCACCAGATGAATTGTGCGAATTGAAAGTCCAGTTGGAATAGTTAAAAAACAAAGGGTTTATCTGGCCTAGCACTTCTCCATGGGTAGCGCCAGTGTTGTTCGTGAAAAATGCGGATGGAACTTTGAGCCTCGGTGTTGATTATCGTAGACTTAACCAGGTTACGATAAATAATAGATATCCACTTCCATGAATTGATGATTTTTTCGACCAATTGAGGGGAGCCCAGTGGTTCTCCAAGATCGACCTGAGGTCAGGATATCATCAATTGCGGGTGAGGAAGGAGGATATTCCTAAAATAGCTTTTAGAAGTATATATTTCCATTATGAATATGTGGTTATGCCCTTTGGTCTAACGAATGCACTAGTGGTGTTTATGGAATTAATGAATCAGATATTTTAGATATATCTGAATTCATTTTTGGTGGTGTTTGTAGACGATATTCTGGTGTATTCAAAGACAAGGGTGGAGCATGAGCATCACTTGGCCACTGTGTTGGGGACCTTGAGGGATCATCAGTTGTGTGCCAAATTGTCAAAGTGTGACTTTTAGATACAGGAAGTTTGTTTTCTTGGACATGTGATTTTTGAAAGAGGTGTTTCTGTGGATCCAGAAAAGATAGAGGATTTTGTCTTGTGACAACCACCAAAGAATGTGGTTGAGATACGAAGTTTTTTTGGTCTAGTGGGGTATTATTGGCATTTTTTTCGTGATTTTTCACGTTTGTCTTCACCGATGACAGCTTTGAAAAGGAATAATGTTCCATTCCAGTGGAATGAGTAGTGTCAACAGTTTTTTAAAGAGCTAAAGGGTCGCCTTACATCAGCACCAATCTTGGTGGTAAAGAGCCATGTTGTTCCAATTTCAATTGTATTAGATAGATATCCAAGGTTTACATCTCATTTCTGGAAATACTTGCTGTAATCCATTAGGACACAGTTGACTATGAGCACGACGTATCACCCTCAGACAGATGGTCAATCTGAGAGGATGATACAAACTCTGGAGGATATGTTGCGGGCTTGTGTCATGGATTTTTGTGGCTCGTTGGAGGAGCAATTGTATTTGGTTGAGTTCTCATACAATAACAGTTATCAGGCATCCATACAGATGGATTCATTTGAAGCATTGTATGGGCGGCCATGTCGTTCTCCACTATGTTTGGCAGAAATGGGTGAGTCCTCGATGGTTGGACCGAGCCTTGTCCAGGAAACTACGGAGAAGACCAATTTGATCAGGAAGAGAATGGAGACAGCTCAGAGTCTTCAGAAATCATATGCAGATCATCGTCGACGACCATTGTCGTTCGAGGTGAGTGATCATGTGTTCTTGAGGAACTCTCCTAGGTTGGGATATCGTCAGTTTGGGAAGTAGGGAAAGTTATCTCCAAGGTATATTAGACCTTTTGAGATTCTGGAGTGGGTTGGTGTGGTGGCTTATCATTTGGATTTTCCACCTAGATTCATTGTGGTGCACAATGTGTTTCATGTGTCGCAGTTGAAAAAGTACCAGCTCGATCGTGGCCATGTGATTTAATGGGATCATGTTGATCTAGAACTGGATTCTTTGTTGGCGAACGTGCTAGGGATGGTTGTGGATAGGAAAGAAAAAGTCTTGGGTGTTAAAATCGTCATTTTAGTTCTTGTTTTGTGGCAACATGGTCAGATTCAAGAGGAGACTTGGCAGTGGGAGAAAGAAATGGTTGAGCAGTGGCCCAAGCTCTTTCAGGAAAGGGTGGGTTCACAACATTCTGAGGACGGAAAGTCCAATGGAGGGGAGAATGTAGTACCCCCGGTTTGAGGTATGTGGCCATTCTTTATGAATTTTTATGTGTTTAAAGTGAATGGGATGATTTGGGAAGAGGTTGGGAGAGTTTTGAATGGTTTTGGATGAGTTTGGAGGCCTTTAAAGGGGTGCCCGGTTTGAGCACGGTTTGTGGAAATCGTGTGGGTTCTCCAGGAAACCGTGAAGTGGAGACAGTAGGATTTTCATGGCCTATGTATGGTTTTCTAAACCGTGCAAGGAAATCGTGAGGACCCTTTCTCCTGAGGTAGTAGCGTGTGCACGGTTAGCGCACGGTTTGCCAAACTGTGTGGACTAACTGTGCAGCCACTTAAAAATAGGGTTATAACTTCTGGGATCCCTTGGTCTTAACATATTTCACTCCAAACATCCTCCCACTCATGGCTCACTCTGGTTCTTCAGTTCTCAGGGGGGTGGAGTATCTTTCCCACTCATTTTGGAAGCATTTTAAAGAGGTTTCTTGGTGTTTTGAAGGTGATTGCTCCCAGGTAATTTTCTCCTATTGGTTTCATTGTGTTTTCCTCTAGATCTGCTCTTCCCTCTTTCATGTTTTTCAAGATCTACACTTTTTGTGTGTAGATCTAGGGTTTTGGTTGCCTTGGATGATATTTTTAAGGATTGTGAATGATAGGGAAGGGGATCTAGAGAGGTTTTGGTGGTGTGTTCGCCAAATTTGAGGCACAGTTGTTCGTGGGTCGATTTCTTGGGAACCCTAAAGGTAGGTGGATTCTTTCTCGACTCCACATGGTTACATCTATTGGTTTTGGTTAAAATTAATTTGTTGTGATTGAAAAAAATTTTGTTTTTATGTGTGAAATTTATTAGAAATCCCTTGGGTGATGTTTTGGGGATTTTTTGGAAAAAGGAGGGTTTTGTGGTGAAATGCTATTGTTGTGGATTTTAAAATGGATATTTTAAAATGTTATGCTATTGTGGATTTGTGAAAATGATTGAAGGAAATAGTTTTCAATAAAAAGTTTTGTTTTATTTAAATGTTTTTTGGCATGGAAAATGGTTTTCAATAAATGTATAATTTATTGAAATGGATTGATATGCAATGGAATTGGTTGATTTCATGTGGTTGTGACATTGGTGGGTTATATGCTTGGATTGGATAGTTTGGAATGTTGTGTGGAATTGGCAAGAAGTACCACTATAAAAATGGGATGGATAGTGGATGGAAGGGCCATCATCAATGGTAAGTGGGCGGGAAGTGCCACTAAGTGTGAATGGGTGAACGGGTTGGACGGAAGATCCACTGTTTGGTTGTTTGGTTGTTTTGGTTGTTTGTTATGCATTGCTTTGCAAGATAGAAGTTTTTGTGCTAACATGTAAATGATGAGATGGCTTGTGGCATGTTTGGTTGGCCTTCCCTTTGTTGCTTGGTTTGGGTGTGATGGCTTGGTAAGGGCATTTTTGGCTTATGAAAATGGTTGCACTTGTGATTTAATTTATATAAACTGTTTTATATAAATATGCTAACGGTTTTATCCTAGTGGCGTGTGTAGGGAAGTCATTTGGGGGAAATCCTACTGAGTTTTAGTACTCTGCCCCAGCCTTTGAACTATTGTGTCTTTGTAGATGTTGTGTACTGTGACATGATAAAAGGTAAGGCATCACCCTCCTTTAGTGGAGCATTGTGATCCCTTGGTGGAGCATAGAGCTTGGATCTTGGCGTGGAGCTGTGGTGGTGTCATGGCTTGTGGTGTTTGGTTGTTTAGTTTCCATAGTGTACTCTGATGTTGTGTGGACATGCCTAGTTTTATTGGTTTTGATTTGTGTTATGGAACAAATTGGTTGCCTTTTGGTAATTCATGGTTGGGTAATTGAATTTACATGCAGCATATAGTGGTTGTTAGTGGATGGTTTGGTTGGTTTTGTTTTAAGGGAAAATTGTTCCCCAACTTGATCTTGAAGCCCTCGGCATTTATTGCCAGCCTTTGGCATCTTGGTAACTTTGCTTAAGGCCAAGTATCCCTCACTGCCTCCACAAGCTATTGAGGTAGGGGCATGGTGTTACATGTGAGGTGTTTTGGGAAACAAGATATACATTCAAGGGTGTTAACACATTAAATGAACCATCAAGAACTGATTTTTGGCCACTTGATGGCTAGAAAAAAAAGAATGGAGGAACGATTTGATAATTTCGAGTGTCCTAGGGGCGAGATCTGAGGTTTTAAAGTTGGATACGAAGCGTAGAGATCAAATTTGAGTTTCTGTGAAAATCCCAACTACACTCTTTGTATTTCAAAGGATGCATGCCATGTAGTCCAGTTTCTATTGTAGTTAAATAGAACACACCGTGTGGAGGGACCACATGTTGTGTAATCCAAACTGAACATATTTGAATGTATATAGGGTACATGGCTAGGACCTAGTTTTCATTTCATGTTGTGTATGTCCTGATTTATAACGTATATATTGAAGAGTACATAAGTTTTATAAGGAGGTCCATGTTGAGTGATGTCATGGCCTTTACACACCATGTACCGAAGTACATGGCAAGGGAAAACATTATAGGTATGTTCCCATAAAAACAGTTAGGACTCAGGTGGTTGAGTCATGATATGTAGTTGACCAACACATAGTGTATTATTACATGGTCGATGATCTATGTACCAAAAATTACATTTCCAAGCATCGAAGTGGGACCACATGTTGTGTAGGTCCCATACACGATGTATACCCAAACTTTCCTTTTTATAAATCTCTAATCTCTCATATCTCCTTCATTTGGACTCAGATTTTGACCCATGAGTAGCCTATCCTACATATTTTTCTATATAGATTGTGATGGTCTCCTCCATAGTGAATTTTTGAGATATGATGTGACATTATCAAGGCATGATGCTTCTTTTTTGGATTCTTGATGATGGTAGTGATTAGATAGGATCACCATAGGCTTCTAAATTGGCACCCTCCTATTGGGATATATTAAGGTTCCTCTCCCTATCATATAGTGGCACCCTTCTTTTAGGCAGGGATTACTTCCTTTATCTGATCTTAGACTAGAACCCTCCTACTAATAATGGTGTGCGTCCTTTATACATTATCAGAGCGGGTCCCTCCAACTGGGTAGGGTATGGGTCTTCTATCAATTATCTAGGTGTAACCCTCCTACTAGGTAGGGCATGGGTCATTGATCTTCCATAAGATTAGAACTCTTCTATTGGGATAGGTTATAGGTCTTCTATCTATTTACTGAGTGGGACCCTCCTATGGAGTCGTGTTATGGGTCTTCTATTTACTGAGTGATACCCCCGTATGGGGTTATTCTGTGGGTCCTCTATTCAATAAGTTATACCCCTTATTGGATATAGTGTGGGTCCTCCTTAAACTAAGTGTCATTGTCCTTTGGTATTAGGGTATGGTTCCTCGACCACTAGAGTGGTTCCCTCTTATTGGGTGTGGAATGGGTCCTCTATCTACTATCCAAGTGTCTCTCTCCTATATTATTAAGGCATGGGTCTTTGATTACTTGAGTGGTACCCTCCATATGGGTTGTGCATGGCTCCTTTTATGATTACCATCAGATTGTAACACTTTTTTTCAGGGAATGGGTCCTATACCTATATATTTCAGGCCCCAAACTATTAGGAATAGTTATGAGGTGTGACATGACTTGGATTTATCTTTATAAAGACACACAGGATGTTGGGAATCCATGATAGACCTTTTGGAACTAATGACACTCTTTTCTAGGGTTGGGATATGAGATGAAGATCCCCCTTCTCTATCAGTTGGGCTTATTTGGATTGATAACATATAGGTATATATGTATATATCTTTATCCATGTTGTTTTATTTATACTCTCTTGCTTTTGGTTAAGTTTTTTACTTTCTATTACTATTTTTCCCCTTAATTCCCCCCCCCCATCAACTTTCAGGGTGTTCTAATGGATATGTATATTCTCACCCCTACATGTGATTTTCCAACATGTGTCATGTCTTATGCGGACGATAGACAGGTCGATGATGATTACAGAGGATAATATGGATACCTTGTCCATTTGAATGATTACGGTGGATATATATTAGATATTTGGAGTTAGTCGCTCTCAGCATTTACTTATCTAGTATTGTTGTTTGGGACATCTTTCTGGTTGGGTGTGGATTTGTTCCCTTTACTTTTCAGTTTACACTATCGTACTCTATTACAGCCTAGAGTTTTTTTTACTTTCATATATTTTCTCTCTATATTTCTTCTCTTTACTATTATTACTCTTCACTTCTGCATTGATATGGTTAGGTGTGTGCATATAGGTACATTTGGAAATCCCTCTGATGTTAGTTATGATTTTCGGTTCTTGTTGCCACCCCCTCTCCTATGGAGGTGTCCTTGGGGTAGTTTTGAATTAAGACCCATTGGGTTGGGATGTGATAGATTGGTATCAGAGAAGTTCCTTCCTTGTGATAGTGTTTCTAGTATTCCCATTATGAGGATTTGGTTTGCATTTAGGGCAATAGTGTCAAAGTGGTTCGACTGTGGCTATCAGACTTGGGAACCCAATGATGGTGCGGGAATCAAACATATCCCTTCCCTAGGACTCTAGATACCTGCTTGTCAACTTGGACTACTAAGAAATTGGTTTTAGGGATCAATAGTACATGCATCATATATGATTGATACATTGATTTTCCTTATTGTTTTATCACCCCATTGCATATATATTCACATTTTACTATGGTACGCCTTGTTCACTTTCAAGATTCCGCCATGAAGATATCCATAAAGGTTATAAATTTCTGAATCATGATGACAATACAATGAGTGATGTGGCTACATTTCAAGGCCTATCATGTCAGATCCACTCCCCAAGGGGGTAGGTAGTGGCACCCCCTCCAATCTAGTAGTAGATAATACCAGCATAGCAGGCTAAGGATGCGTGTAGACTTATCACATTCTTTGATTTATAGTGCCAAATTATATTGAGGTTCCAAGATGATATTGATCCCCATTTAGTAGTGGATTGTCCTGTGTTGGTGACTTGAGTTTCTATACTTGTGCGGATCCTAACCGATCAGATAGTTTCACTCACAATCAGTGCTCTTCAATGAGAAGTTGTTGGTACTAATGGTACCAGTAGATGATGCACCCATGATCATTACACATTGTAGGTTCCTAGATATTGATCTTATAGGTTTCATGTTGATTTGGTTTCCCTTCTCAGATGGTTGAGGTTAGGCCTAGTCTTTTGGTTTAGATATCCCACTCAAATAGAGCCCCTTTAGATGTTGTTCCTCACGGTGAAACTTCTCAAAGATGTAACTGATCATTACTATATTCCTATGATGGAGCTTTTTACTATTTCTTCAGACATTCAAGGAATATTGAAACATTCCCCACTGATATGCGTTCTTATAACATGATTGAAAAACATGAGGGAATGTTAGATCCATCTAATGTAGATAGTGTCATAGTATGGTGGATGAGTCTGTTTGAATTATGTGTACAGAGAAGATTGGTGTGATGAGGCATTGAAGAAAGTTCTAGTTGAGGAGATCATGTCATAAAGGGAATGGATGAGCATTCAAATGAATAATCTTCTAACCAGGTGGCTCGAGTGTTGTTTAAGATATAACCTATGTCTCCACTAGTTCAACTATAGTTTTTTACATAGTTAAAAGTCACATTTCCTTGTACATATCCCATGTTTGAGACCAATAAACACCATTGGATGATCTTTTTCTTGACCCTTGTGTTGGAGGCTCCTACAGAAAGATTTGGCTACCCCATATTTCTTCTGTCATGGTGACCTTACTCTGTATGGAGAGAGATCCTCACATAAAGTCTTTTTGTAGTGGTAGTGATTCCCTATGATGTTTTTCTTATTTTGGAAACGTCATTGAGCATCCATTCTTAGATGATTTATACCAATGATTTTGGTAGTGATTCTGGATTGTGGGATGCATTTTTCTTCCTCAACAAGGAGTAATCATGGAATTAATAAGGATTTTCTCATTTTCAAGAGGTTACAGCTGATTTATCAGTTGGATAGTATTACACTTCGATTAGAGGAAGTTATGAGCTCTCGGCTCCCTCTAAAAATGTTGGGGTATGATAAAGTTCCAAGTTTAACTCCCTGCCATGAGATGGATCTTTGTATAGAATTTCACCAAGGATGTCTCAATATTTTTACTAGCTGATAACATGGACCCATGGGTTTGCAATAGATAGTGGTGTTGTTGGAATGTCTACAGAGGTAGCACTATGTAAGATCCAATGTGTTTACATGGTAATCCTTGTGTTGTTGTCCTGAAAGATGGATGAAATATTGAGGTTAGGTATGGATTGAGTTTCCTGAATTAGGTGACCTTTGGGTGGGAGTATCCACTTTCTAGAATAGATTACTTCTTCAACCTATGGTTTGGGGTGAATTGGTTTTCAATGTTTGCCCATAGTATGACTTATCACTTTCTCTAGGTTCAAGATAAGACTATGTCGAGAATGAATTCTTCAAGAATATGTTGTTTCTTTGAGTTTATGGTGATACACTTAAGTGTGTTGGATGACCAGCAGTGTTGAGAGACTGTGAACCAAATCTATTAACCCTTCATGGATCGGTTCATAGTATTCTTCTTCGTTGGAACCCTTGTGTTATCAACATCCTATTATGAGTATTCAATACACTTGAGGAAGGATTCTAGAGGTGCCCTATGATTACCAGTATCATATGGAACTCTCATGGAGTCAGTTCTAGATTCATGAGGTTTTGGAAGATGTCTTGGATTGGATCTCCTTTAACCACCCTGATGTGGAAACGGTAGTCATCTACCTAGACTAAGCAATGTAAGAGAGACTTCAAGGAGTTGAGGATGAGGCTAATGAGTGCTCTTATTTTAAGAATACAGAATGATGGAGTTTAGTACATAGTGTATTATGGTGCCCTAGGTGATGGGATCTGCAGCATGTAGGTGAATAAATAGGAAATTATTTCATATGAGTTGAGGAAATTGAGACCCCATGAGTAGAACTACATGACTTGCCACCTAGAGTTGGCATTGGTATTCCTCTCCATAAGGATGTAAAGGACCTATATTCTAGGAGATCCCAATTGGGTTTCCTCAAACCATTAGAGTCTCAGTTATTTTTTCACATAGAGAGACTTGAACATTAAACATTGGGGCTGGATGGTGTTCTTATTGGACTATGACATTGAGATAGTCTATACTCCGAGGAAGGGAAATGTGGTAATAGATGGCCTTGGTAGGATTTCCTAGGATTGTTTGGTCTAGGAGGATTCGTAGAAGTTGGAATCCCTACTGTTAGCCCTGTTTAAGAAGTAGGGTGCATCCTTTCTTCAGTTGATAGTGTTGAATCCTCTGATCCTACAGTCTATGAGAGAGTAGCAGTTGGAATACATCAACTATTTGGTATTGGGTGACCATATATCCTAAATAGATTCACCACATTGATTTTATAATGTAGGAAATCAATACGTCATTTTATAGGGATAGATGGTGTTCCTGAAAATGATGTGGGTAAAGGTGATGAGAGAGTTCCACACTTTTCCATGGGTTGTATGTCTTGGTGTGAGGAAGATGTACAGAGACCTTCAATAGCAGATTTGGTGGGAAGACGTGAGATGGAGCGTGGCTGAGTTCATCTTATAGTGTCTCACATGTAATGAGGTGAATGATGAGAACCAAATTTTGGAAGGTTTTTTATAGCCTCTTGAGATCCCAAAGTTGAAATGGGACCGTATATCAAAGGAAATTTTAATGAGGCTTAAAAATAAAGTGTGTGGTTATGATTCAATCCAGTTGATAGTTCACCAAATCACGATGTTAGTGTGCTTCCTTGCTATCATGGAGCATATTTCAGTGGATATTTTGGGGTAGATGTATGTATGGGATATTTTTTTGCCTTCATGGCATTCCCTTGACATTTTTTTCTAACTATGATTCACTATTTTTGTCACGGTAATAGAGAGGCCTATAGGAGGCATTTGGGACCCATATGATTATGAGTATACACTTTCACCCATAGACATATGGGAATACTAAGCATGCTATCTTGATGTTGAAGGATATACTGATGTATTGCATGTTAAACTTCGGTTGGAGATGGTAGGATCGTATGACAATAGTATAGTTTGCATACAATAATATCTACTACTCAACAAACTACATGGAACCTTTCGACGCCCTATACGGTAGACCTAAGAGGTTACCCTTGTGCTAGATAGAGGTCGGAGATGTATCTCTTGTGGGTATAGAGATGGTTTAGGTGATGATGTATATGTTCTAGGTTATTATCAAGTACATGAGGATAGCCCATAAAAAGAAAAAAAATATTACTCAAATTGATGCCATAGGACCATGGAATTCTAACAGGGAGACACATTTTCCTAAGAGTCTCCTCATTGCAAGGATTATGGATATTCGGTCTTGGACGAAAGCTATCCTTGAGGTTAATCGGGACATTCGTGATCTGGAAAAAGGTGTAGAGGTTTCTTACCACCTCTCCCTACACCAATAGTTAGATCGATTGAATGTCTTCTTCCACATGTCATAGCTGAGGATATATGTGCATGACCCCATTCATGTTATTGATTGAGGAAAGATAGACATCAGGGATGGAGGCACATTTCCAAATCACCCATTATAATTTGAGGATCTGTAGGAGAGTACCTTGAGTGGACACACCATCCCCCTAGTTCGTGTGTTGTGGTATATTAGGAGCATGCCAGAGAGGTCAATAGAGTGGGATAACTATATGAGGGTGTAGTATACAAATATTTTTATTTTTTTCTTTTCAGAAATGAAAATATTGAAGGAGGGAATAATTTAGAAACCATTTTTCACCTTTTAAAAATTTTAAGATTTCAAGACATATTTTTAGAGCTAGGAGTTGAGACAAAATGTGATTTCAAGGCCTGATGTTCTTGGAATTAATTTTATAAATATATTGAATATATTTTATATTACACATGAAATATTTATTAATGAATATGTGATAACTCATAAATTTAATCCTGTAATGAAAATCTATGACCATGGTTTTGTCTAGAATGTGAGGTCTTCCCTAGGTGCGACCTAAAATATGTTGGTATAAAAAATTCAGATAAAAGAAACTGTTGGAAGGTGAATTCAGTTAAATAGATAATTAAATTTATATATTTAATTAAATAAACTAATTTAGAGTTACCCTTTAATTATTCCATTATGATATGGTCTCCAGGTCTTACCCGCATAACCCTGGGGTGTCTGAGAGGCATTCCGCTGCCCTATCATTGGTGATTTCGGTTCCAATGATGACGAAACACTATATTCAAGTTCATCGAGATTCAGTGAACAAAACAACTCCTCTATTTCTTCAATGAGAGAGTTCATCTATGATGAATTATCCAAAAGAAAGTAGAACTTGTCAATTTTTTGATTCCTCCTCAATTGATTAAACTATTTGAGCATGATCACGTTGGTTTCTTTGATATGAAATAATTTAGAAATTTCTTTTACCCGAGCAATAGATTTTATTTTTTATTTATTTTTCTCATCCTCTAATATCCCAATTTATGATTTCTATGTAGGAACACTTTGAAAATGATTTCTACCCCTTTTATCTTCTAAATTTCCTCTAATTATTCACCATACTAGTCATCTTTGGACCGCTGGGTCACGATTCGACATTGTGTGGTGGGACTAAGCCTCATCAGACCCTAGGATTCATGAAATTTTCACACGCAATGAATGAATTAATGATAAATGAATGATCTCGTATGATTTAAAGGATATCTTTGAATCCATTAAGGATCATAATACCGATTATGCATTGCGGGTGATATGGGATATATACTAGGGAGTTAGGGAATTATATGAACCATTAGGATATTATTTTCAGCCACCTGATGGCCTGAAATTATCAATAGATAAAATATCTTATCATTTAGGGATACCTAGAGGTGAGATCTGAGGAGTTGAGGCTTTATATGGAGTGAAAATATCAGATCTATGTTTCTGTGAAAATATTGACTACACGCCATGTAGTTTGAAGAACAAACATCGTGTAGTCCAGTTTCTGTGGGGGCTAGGGTTTTTCTTTGAGTTAAATACAACACACTGTGTGGAGGAACCACACACCATGTAATCATAGAAGACTAGCTTGATGTGTATAAAGGGTACATTCCAAGGATCTAGATGGTGTTTCCTTTTAACTCTAGGTATGGTGGGAGGCACACCATGTACGTTGAAGAGTATACGATCTTCAGATGGTGGCACATACCAAGTGTCAGCTTGGACCTTAAAATTCATGTACCAAAGTACATGGACACAAGAAAATATTATTTGTACATAGCTAGAGGCATGGACGGGAACTCGGGTAAAGGGGGCACACTGTCTAGTAGACATAAATGTTATATAGGGATACCTAGTCAGTGACCCGTGTACCAACAGAGCGATGACCAAGAAGAGGAGTGGGACCACACACTGTTTGGGTCCCTTACACATCTTGTACCCCTACTTTACTTTTGTTAAATCTTTAATCACTCATATATCCTTTTTTACTTGGATTTTGGCCTGTGAGTGGCCTATCATAATTTTTTCCCTCTTAGAACATGATGATGTCCTCCATATTGACTTTTGATATATGATGTGAGATGTTCTAGGAATGACCCTTTGTTAGGTGATTCTCAATGATGGAAGTGATTAGGAAGTATCATTATAGGCTTCTAGAGTGATACCCCCTACAAGGATAGGGCATGGGTCATATGCATATCTTAGAGTAGAACCGACTTGTTCGGAAGGGAATGGGTCCTCTATCTACACTTAGAGTGGTTCTCTCTAACTAGGTAGGGTAAGTTTCATCTATCCATTATTAGAGTGGAACCCTCCTGCTGGGAAGGGAATGGTTCCTCTATCAACTATCCAAGAGACACCCACCTGTAGGGCAAGGCATGGGCCCTTGATCGACCATTAGAGTGGAACCCTCCTATTGAGACAGGGTATGGTCCTCTATCTATTTATCAACTAGAACCCTCCTTCGGATTTGATGTATGGGTCCTCTATTTTTTGAGTGGTACCCACTACGGCGTAAGGGTGTGGATTCTCTATCAATCGATTTATACCCCTGTTTCAGATAAGTCGTGTATCCTCATTACATTGAGTAGCACCCTACAATGATATCAGGGTGCGGGTACTCAACCACTATAGTGGAACCCTCCTACTAATAAGGGAGTGGGTACTCTATCCTTTATCTATATGGTACCCTCTTATGGTATTAGGTCATCATTCATTGACTATTAGAGTGGAACCCTCCAGTTGCGCTAGGCATGGGTCCTCTACCAATTACGATCTCAGTGTAACCCTCATTTTATATCCAATAATGGGTCTTATACTAAGATATTATGGCCCCTAGACTATTTGTAAGAGTGGGGTGGGATGTATTGACTTGTATGACTCTTCAGATAGTCATTTGAGATTCTGGACATCGATGATATAGCGATCCTACTTTTCTTACATAACTATTACATCATTTTATAGATAAAAAATATAATAATTCTACAATCCAGGATCAAAGCGTTATTGTATTGGGAAATTAGGACCACACATAAAATTTACATAATATGAATTTATAATTATTTAATATGTTATTCTATATCTTCTTAGTATCCCTTGAGTTATCATTAGTACAGGAAATCACCAGAGGATATACATCAAGAAAGGGTTGAGCTAAAAGTCTAGTAAGAGGATATATAATAACATTACTCAATATAAAATTAGTGAGAATAATAATCATCTTCATTAAATATTCATATTATCATCATCATAATAAATAGAGGAATCATTAGAGAAAGTCAAGCAATGTGACAATTCATAAAAATGAAACATCATGTCCTAATGGTCAACAACCACACGCAGTTGTGAACAAAGAGAGCATCAAGTTCATGCATAGCATATGTTCATAATCATAAAAACATAATTGTGGAAAAATCTAGAATCATGTGAAAATATCATCCACCTTATCTTGTGAGATACATCACATGACCCAATGCATTATTTCACTATATAATTTTGGGTGCACCCATCACATCCTAACATTTAAATAATCATGCATTCCAAATAAAATGTATAGAAATCTTAGACATAAAAACCCCATGGAGAGAAATTGGTTTCATCTCAAAAATCTTACATTCATTAAAAAACATTGGGGTTCCCAAATGAAAAATATAATATCATACTTGGTATAAGAATCACCAATCTTGATTGAAGAGGAAACAATCTCAAGAGAAGTAAAAGGTGTGTTTTAAAAAAATATTTATTTTCAACAATAATTTTACATTTCATAAACACAGGTATAAAACACATATGTCCTATAAAATAACATATTATAAAAATTAAATAACATTTAATTAAAATTAAATGTATATAAATATTGAAATTTATATTGAAGAGGGAAAACCCAAAAAAATAGAGTTGGGTTTGATAATCCTCTTACCTTATATTTGAATTCTTACATCACTTTAATATCCTTCATAATAACATTAGATTAATTATTACTAAATAAATAACTGCTTATACATTTATTTTAATTATTACAATTTTTTATTTTCATTTATGGACTATTTTATGAGTTGTAGAGTTAACATCCATCGTTGGGGAGTGTTTGTTTTCTTGGTTTTCATGATCTGTTTGCTTGTATTTGAGAATGTGAGTTCATGTTAAACTGGATATAATTATTCATAATTGAGATTACTGTTTATTAATGATTATCCATGATTTTAAATGGTTATATATATCATTTGGGTAAACAATTTGTGGATGAATTGTTAGATAAAATGTCAATGATAATCGTCTAGATTATTTTGGCGGTTTTTTTATCATCAAAAACTTTCATTGTGTAATTATTTAATATAGTGTATGTATGTTAGTTATAGAACATAAAAAGAGTTATTACATACACATTAAAATCTATTTCAACCATTATATAGGTTTTATGACCAGACCTGAATGTGGTAATGGAAATTAAAAATTCATCATCCATGATGGTGGTAAATTTACACATAACGGGCGGCATTTTCATTTTTTGAATTAATGAGAGAGAGTGTGGAATAATTATTATGGTTTATATTAAATTAACATACCCACATTATAGTATATGAAATAAACTATAGTTATTATTCCATTTGTATAATAGTATATTAGAAGATGATATGAAAATAGAAAAGAAAATAAATGGAATTAAAAGTGATTAAAAGAGGGTTTTATATCTTGTATTCTCCTCTTTGAGAACCTTCTTAAAGATCCTACGTTTCGTCTTTTGTTGATACCAAAACCACCTAGAATTAGGGATGAGGATAGGAAAGAGGATTGGAAATAATTTTAGAAATATTAAAATCTTTTATACTGTGAGGAGAAGAAGTTGTGAGGGGTGATATTTATTGTGAAGTGGAGGGGGTTTTCTTGATTATTTTATTCATTGGTTTAATTTTAGATAATTACTATGAATAGTGTTGAGTCAATAAAATTTTCCTTATGAGTTTTCCATTCCTTCTTCTTTTGAAAATCACAAACACCTTATACTTAAGTAAATCTATATTTTACTCCTATAAGGAAAATTTCCTTCCCTAAAGAATTTAACCCTACCATATTTTCAGTGATCATATCAATATTTTTATTAAGTATAAAAATAGGATTCATACCTAAAACCTCGGAATCATATAATACTTAGATATGAATCATTCTGTTTTAGGATCCGAATTCTGGATAGGAACTCTAATGAATTTCCACTCTGAATTCTGGATACGAACTCTCACAAAGTTCAACTCTAAATTATGGATAAAAACTTTAATGAGTTCGACTCCAAATTCCTACTACTTCGACTCTGAACTTCTATGAGTTTGACTCTGAACTCCTATGAGTTCGACTCCGAACTTCTATGAGTTTGACTTCAAACTCTGTAAGTTCATATTCCAAATTCTCGTGAAACCAGACTCCAAATTTCTTTAGAAATTCAGACTCTAGATTTCTACAGAATTCAGGTTACAAATTTCTAGAAAACAGAATCTGAATATCTCTTTATTATAGACTCTAAATTCCATTTTGGTTAGACTCCAAACTTTTGTTTACTTACATTTTGAACTTCAGTTTTTCTCATGCTTACACTCGTTTCATTACAAAATGATGTCGTTATTTTAGTTATTGAATAACCGTTGGTTGAGTGACACATGTACAAGTCCCTCCGAAATTCAAGGAAAAATATGACCATTGGAGGAGGGAGCTGACCGTTGGAGAGTCGCCTATAAATAAGAGCTCATTTGAAAATAGAAAATTTTTTGATTGAACTCTGACATCTATGCTTACATGTTGTTGAAGTGATTTCTAGAGAGAGAGACTCTTATCAACTCTCAAGCTTCGTGCAGAAAGTTTGAACAGCTTGTTCAATCTTTGCCTTGTGCAGACTTTCTTTGTGTGATTCTGAATGTTGTTGATTAAAATCGAGGTCTTTTAGGGATAGGAAGATAGAGGTTCCAACACCTTGAAGTTGAGGGCTTCCTTGCTGAGGAAGACAGAGGTGCTGACTACCTGATAGTTGAAGGCTTGCAGGGATAGCAAGATAGACTCTGATCTTCGTATTGAGGGCTTACCCTGGTGTGGGTAAGATAGACTTTCTTGAAAGTATAAATCAAAGGACCTTTATCCAATGTTGTTGGATACCCTTCTCTTTGGTTTAAAAGATTTATTTTTTGTAACTTGTAGTTTTACTACTTCTTTTTTCACTGCATTTTGTATTGCTAAGGAAAGTATAACATTCTTATACTTCTTTACTTGTACTCTGATTTAGTTAGATTCTATATGCTTTAAGGTAGAATCTTAGCTGGTGTAAACTTTTGTTATGTTTCATTTCCAGAATCACTTTTCTGTAATCTAGAATGTTTTTTAGTACTCATAGAGGTCTTGTGACTTATCTTGTTTAACCTTGTTAAACATAACTATCCTGAAAATTACCTAAAGGAATTTTTAAATAGTACAATTAACCCCCCCCCCTTGTATTTGGGAATCTCATTCTTATTTCAATCCTACATTTGGTATTACAGAGTATATCATACTTAGAGTCATACCATCCTAACAATTGGTATCAGAGGGTTTGGTTCAATATGAATTAATCTCATGATTAGATTTAGAATAGAATTCTTGGAATTGTTTATTCGGATTCATATTTCTGGATTCATAATTTTCAGATTCATATTTTTCAGAATCATAGTTCGGATTCACTTTTTTCTTGGAGAAATAATTTTTCTTGCTTAGAATATTTTCCTTGTTTACAAAATTTTTCTTCTAATAAGTCTGTGTGCCAAAGATTTTCTTAAGGATGGAAGTTTTAAATGTTGGTTCTATCGACAACTTAAATCCTACTAGACCACCTATTTTTGATGGTAATGATTATGAATATTATAGATATCGTATGAAGACTCGTTATCAATACTGGGGTAGATAACTTTGTTATTCTTACTGGTGGATACAAGATTTCATGATAAGAAAGGAAGTGCTTTTACTAATCAAGAAAAGCATGAATACCAACTCAACAATAAGGTATGCAATACTTTACTTTGTTCAATGACTATGAACATATATAGCCAAATTTCTTCTTATGAAACAGCTAATTGTATATGGAAGAAACTTAAAGTTACACATTTTGGTACATCCAAAGTCATAGAAACAAGAAGAGCTATGTTGAGAGCAGAATACCATGGCTTTAATTTCCCTTAGGGAGAACCTATATGCAAAGTACAGCAAAGTTTTATGACTATCGTTAATAGCTTACAATCAATGGGAGAAAAAGGTTTGGATGATGAGGCTCTTGTGGATAAGATTATAGATATCATTCCAAATGAGTGGGAATCAAAGAGGGAAACATTCGATGAAAACAGAAATGTTACTCAAATTTTTCTTGATGAACTATTTGGAACTCTTCTTCAACATGAAACTTGAATTAAGAGAGATGCTGACAACCTAAAGAAGATGAATTGGAATGGTAGTGTTTCTTTTACTACAACTTCAAATCACATGAAAGCTAAGACTCCTGAAAGAGTTACTAGATCAAAATCTCCGAAGGCTATTTTCCAATCCGAATCTAGTGAGAGTGAGGTCTCAGAAAACGAGTTAGCTAATCTTGCTTGAAGGATAAACAAGATAGCTGGACAGAGATATTTCCAATCCAAGTATAAGAAGAAGGAAAGTAAAGATAAGAATGATTCAGAGGTCACATGCTATGAATGCAAGAGAAGTGGAAACATAAGACTGGATTGTCCTTTGATTAAAAATAAAGAAAGAAAAGAGGGGATCCTTTTCAAGGTATCATCACTATCAAGAATAACCTTGCAATTCTGAGCCTTAGACTTACATGCAATCTTGAAAGAATCAAGACACTGAACTATCAGCTTTGATAGTAAGGTAGGGTACATGATGATTTGAGCTCTCAAATTTCCCTCCTTTATGTTCTTGATTGTCACAAGAACATGCCTCATCATATTGATTTTTCTTAAATTCACGAATAAGTATAAGAAATATATATAACTTTTCTTTAGGGTATCTTTGTCACCCTTTCACAGAACCAAGAAACCTTTTACCCATAGCTGATGGATCCGATTATTAGAATATAGGTGAGCAATCCTAGCTGTATTTACATGATCAAGCCCAAGACACTCCAAGGCCTTCACCTTAACAAAACAGCCTAGAACATCTGGAAGTTTATTTGAGAAAAAATCAGATTCTCCATTATATGCCAGCCCCACCAAGCTTGTTGCCTTGGTGTATGTAAGTTTTTAAGTCTTCCCATAAAACTTGAAAGAAAATTTTTCTCTTCCCTCTTCCTCATAGAAGCATGCTAATTCATAGAACTCTACAAGTAACTCCGGATAGACCACATCTTGAACACCTTTCTTAGATATACATACATCTTCCCAATCATTCAACTTGATGTTCTTAGAGATGACAAAATCATACGTGTAAAAGTTCGATGAACTAGTCTTTCTTTGTACACTTTCCATTTTGAAATTGGCTTCATGGTAGACATATCATGGGAAGTGGCTTCTACAGACATTTAGAATGGAGGATCACTAAAAGATTCGGAACGGGTTTTAAGAACTGAGGAAGTGCTTCAAGACAAGAGAGCTTGGAGATCGATGTGGGACACAAATGGGGGGTCCCCTTTATATAGGATATGGAGCTGACCTTTGAACTTAAAAAACCAATCTAACGGTTGAAAAATTCTCTGATCTGATCAGATGGTTGAAATCATACCCGTAAGGAAATTTTGAATCTGATCTTTTTAGGTTTTAACAAAAACATTCGGATTTAAGAAGAAATTAATCCAAGAAATTTTAAAAGAAAAAGAAACTACAAGCAAATAAAAATGACTACATAAACATGAGTAAGCAATTCATACATTTTGGATTGGCTAGAAGTTTATTCATAATAGGTCATATTCTTCTTGAAGAAAATTCGACTATGAAAAACTCTTTACGAAAGACTCAATACGAAAAAAAATTCTTATACAAAAAAATGAGAACAAAAATTCCCATTAAAAAAATTTTATTACAAAAATTCTCATTACAAAAATTCTCAGTATGAAAATTTCCAGTATGAAAATTTCATTATGAAAATTTGTAGTAAAAAAACTTCATTACGAAAATTTCCAGTATGAAAACTTCATTACGAAAATATCCAGTCCGAAAACTTCATTATGAAAATTTCCAGTACGAAAACTTCATTAAAAAAATTTTGAAAGTCTCATTACAAAAAAATTTGAAAGGCTCATTACAAAAAAATTTGAAAGGCTCATTAAAAATGTACTACCCCTATGAAAATATGTTTATTACTGTAAGGATAATGGTTCAAGAATAAGTTAATGAAGGAAGATTAACTCACAATTACCATTCCTAACTTTTGATTAATATATTCAAATCTATCATAGGGTAAGGATTTTGTGAAAATGTCAGCAAGTTGATCTTGCGTTCTGATAAATTGAAGAATTATATCTCCTTTTAGTGTGTGATCCCAAAGAAATTGATTCCTAATATCTATGTGTTCTGTACGGGAGTGATGTGAAGGGTTTTTACTAAGGGAAATGGCACTTGTGTTATCACACAAAATTTGAGTCTTGGTAAAACTCAAGCCATAATATTTGAGTGTTTGTTGCATCCATAACACTTGAGAAAAGTTCTCAGAATCAACAAGTGAGGGATCTTAATGGTAATCCTAACTCGGTTACTCAAAACTGGAAAGGGGAAAGAGATGTCCGGATTGAGATCAAAGAGAATCTGGAAAAGTAGGATGAATTACTGAAGATCCAGGAAGAGGCCATGAAGGCTCAGGCAGAGGTCCTGAAAGCTCAAGATGAAAGGATTAAAGCCTTGGAGAAGCAAGCTGAGGAGGACCAGAAAGACTTGAAAACAGATGAAAACCCTGTTGAAAAAGTTAATCCCCAAGGAAAAGGAAGACAAATAGACCAATCCAATTTTCTGTTGTAATGTATTTCCTTGTAAAAATTCTTTTAATTCTAATAAAATCTATGTTTGTTTGTATGTTGTGTTGTTATGTACTAATGTTTTAGGTACTTTATTTATTTTCCATTCCCTTAATTTCTTTTTGAAAATCACAAAGTGGGAGAAGGAAAAACAACTACTCAAAGGGGGAGAAGGAAAATTCTAAAAGGGAGAAGAAAAATTTCTATGTCAAGAATTTCTTTAAGAAAGGGGGAGTTTCTAATTACGAAATTTTTCATTCCCATTATAATGAAAACTATATTATTGAAATCCATAATAAAATCCTTATAGTTCCTAAGACTAAGGGGGGTTTAGTTTTATTCACCATAATCTATGAACAAAGGGAGATAAGTTTTAATTTAAAAGTCTAAAGAAATTTTTTCTAAGCCCTTATATTCTTTTTCAAAAGGTTGTTTGTGCTTTCCAAAACGGGGGAGATTTTTGAGTCAATAAGGTTTTCCTTATGACTTTTCCATTCCTTATTCTTTTGAAAATCAAAAACACCTTATAATTAAGTAAATCTATATTTTACTTTTATAAGGAAAATTTCCTTCCCTATGGAATTTACCCCTACCATATTTTCATTGCTCATATCAATATATTTCTTAAGTATAAAAATCGAATTAATACCTAAAACCACATAATCATAAAATACTTAGATATGAAGCATTTTGTTTTAGGATCTGAATTCTAGATATGAACTCTAATGAATTTCCACTCCAAATTTTGGATACGAACTCTCACAAAGTTCAACTCTGAATTATTGATATAAACTTTAATGAGTTTGACTCCAAACTCCTACTAGTTAGACTCTGAACTTCTATAAGTTTGATTCCGAACTCCTATGAGTTCGACTCTGAACTTATATGAGTTTGAATCCGAACTCTGTAAGTTCGGATTCTGAATTCTAGTGAAACTAGACTTCAAATTTCCATAGAAATTCAGACTCCGGATTTCTACAGAATTCAGGTTACGAATTCCTAAAAAACAGAATCTGAATATCTCTTTATTATAGACTCCGAATTTTATTTTGTTTAGACTCTGAACTTTTGCTTGATTACATTTTGAACTTTAGTTTTTCTCATTCTTACACTCATTTCATTAAAAAACAATGTCGTGCTTTTAGTTATTGACTAACCGTTGGTTGAGTGACACATGTACAGGTCCCTCTGAAATTCAAGGAAAAATATGACCGTTGGAGGAGGGAGTTGACCGTTGGAGCTTTGCCTATAAATATGAGCTCATTTGAAAATTGAAAATAACTTTGACAGAACTCGGACATCTGTGCTTACATACTGTCGAAGTGATTTCTAGAAAGAGAGACTCTTATCAACTCTCAAGCCTTGTGCAGAAATTTTGAACAGCTTGTTCAAACTTTTCCTTGTGCAGACTTGCTTCGTGCGACTCCGATTGTTGATGATTACAATCGAGGGCTTCTGGGGATAGAAATACAGAGGTTCCAACACCTTCAAGTTGAGGGATTCCTTACTAAGGAAGACAAAGGTGTCGACTACCTGATAGTTGAGGGCTTGCGGGGATAGCAAGACATACTCCAATCTTCGTATCGAGGGCTTACCATGGTGTGGGTAAGACAAACTTTCTTGAAAGTATAAATGAAGGGACCTTTATCAAAAGTTGTTAGATACCCTTCTCTTTGGGTTAAAAGAGTTATTGTTTGTTACTTGTAGTTTTACTACTTGTTTTTCCGCTGCATTTTTTATTACTAAGGAATGTATAACATTCTTATACTTCCTTACTTACACTCTAATTTAGTTAGATTTTATACGCTTTAAGGTAGAATCTTATCTGGTGTAAACTTTTGTTAAGTTTCATTTCTAGAATCTATTTTTTGGAATCTAGCAAGTTTTTTCGTACTCATAGAGGACTTTTGAATTATCCTATTTAACATTGTTAAACAAAACCATCCTAAAAATTTCCTAAGGGAATTTTTAAAAGGTACAATTTACCCCCCCCCCCCCTCTTGTATCTGAGAATCACATTCTTATTTCGATCCTACATGTGGTATCATAGAGTATATCATACTCAGAGTCATACCATCCTAACAAATAGATTTTATTACCATGAATAAATATATTAAATAGATACTTATAGTTTAATAAAATCATCTTACCTAATCTATACATCTTCCACAGCTTAAAAATTCCTGAATTTATTAAATATCATAAATTATCCAATTTCACTATTCCTCAAAAATTCAACTATTTTAGAATAATCCATAAAATTCACCCTAATAATTTTTAAACCTCTAAAACTGTAAAATGAACTCAGTTTTATTAAAATAGTTTTCATAATATTAGAAATTGATGTTTTAATAAAAATTAACATTTATTCAGAAAATACTAATTTTAAAACTATAACTACTTTTATAACACTTTTAAAAATTTATTTTTGTCTCATAAAACTATATTATAATTATAAGAAAACAAAATATTAATTTATTATAATATTATATAAATTTTCATTTTCATTTAAATCATTATATTAATTATAATATTATAGATAAACATTTTTGTTTTAAAAAAATAACAACACTTATTTTTTTTTATTTTTAAAACAGTTAATTAATTATACTATGATATAATTATATCATATTTTCACATACAAGATGATTATATTATCTTTATACATTCAAAGTTGATGTTATTATTCTATATTTTGGTTTACTATTTCTAGGTTCACATTACTTTTCCAAAGGTTAAGTAACTATTTAATAAGTATAGGTTTCTTAATTTCTAGAATTAAATTTAATTTCATTTATTCTTAACTTATAAAGTTTTTATTGTGTTCTTTATGTGATTTCATATGATTTATACTATATAAAATAATTATAATAAGTGAATTTCATTTTAAAAAAGTTTTTGATGTTACATTCTTCACCCCTTCTGAAATTTATCCCTCAAAATTTTATTTTACATAAAGAGTTGGGGGTATTTCTCCTTCCTTAATTTCATTAGTACAATTATTATATGTTCTTCATGTTCCTACTTACTCATTGAGTATATGATAACATCCTTGATAAACACTATCACAAATTTTTCATGATAGTTTCTAAGTACTCTATTCATCAAATACATGAATATGGTATAGGAATTAGTAAGTTTTAAGGGAATAACTATAATCTCAAAGTGTCTATACCATGTTAGGAAAGAAGAATTCTGAATATATTCCTTATTTGCCTTCTTTTGATGATATCCTGAATGAATATCCCCCTTTGAGAAGTATTTAGATCCTATTATTTGATCAAACAAGTCATCAATCCTTGGAAGAGGATACTAGTTCTTTATAGTGATCTTTTTGAGTTATCGATAATCGATACGCATCCGTATTGATATATCCTTTTTCTTTAAAAATATAACTGGTGCACCACAAGTCGATGAACTAGGGAATATTAAACCCTTATTCAAATTCTCTTGAAACTACTTCTATAACTCCTCTAGTTTGATATAATCCATCATATTGGGACATTTTGATATAGGATTAGCTCTAGGTATGAGCTCTATTGTAAACTCTACCTCATGATCTGGGGGAATTTTGGGTAACTCTTTGAGAAATACATCACTGTATTCCTTCATAATGGTTATTTCTTCTAGTATAATACCTTCCTTTAACTCATTGATTTGAGTGTGGTATAATTCTTAAAAGGGAATCAATACTCACACTATTTAGAGATCATACAAAGGAGATTCATGGTCTTCCTTGAATTTATAGAGAAGAATGGGATGGTTTAGAATTTGAAAAGATATTTCCTTTTCCTGATAGTTGATGTGAGCTCTATATAATGAGAGCCAATATATTCCCATTATAGCATCAAATCCCGCCAAGGTAAGTATTATGACATTAGATAAAAGAATATTCCCATATAAACCAACAGGGGAAGTGTCCAACACTTTGGTTTCAATTACTCCACCACTAGGCGTTTTTATGGATATCACTACTTTATGGTTTTGGGACCTCAATTAAAAAGTTCTAGAAAACATTCAAGATATAAAATAATAAGTATAACCAGAATAAAATAATTCTTTTTCCATTATCGAGTTAATAAAAAGTGTACCTTATACAACTTCATTTTCTTACTCCACTTAAATAGTTGGGATGGAATTATCTTTCCTGTTATCCTTTCAATTTGGTGGTGGATGATGTTGATTACCCTCAAGGAGCCGAGGTTTATTGCACTAGATTTCATAGTTCCCTTGCTCCCAATAATTGTAACATTTATCCATGGGTCATGCTCTTCTTTCCTCCATCAAATTATCTCGATTATTTATTTCTCTCCATCATTTATGAGATTAGTTCCTTCTCTCCCACATTTTAAGCATTTCTCCCATACCTTTGAGGTAATTCCCTTGAATCTTATTTCCACATTTTTGACATAAGAGTGGTCGAGATTCCTTTACACATTTTTCATTATGACCTCTATATTGAAACTCTGTCTATTGTTTCCTATCACCATATACATGGGACCATTCTCCAAACTCCTTCTCCACTTTGAGAGAGCATCGAACAGATTCTTCATAACTATCATGGTCATGAATTTCTAGATCCATTTGAAGGTGTTTTTTTAAACTACTAATGAATCAATATATTTTTATATCATTGTTTATAACAAAACACAAGGCATACTTAGCAATCCTTATGATTTTTTCTTTGTAATTTGTGACCGATTCAACTTCCTTATACTTTAGATATATAAATTCTCTATCAATATTTTTATGAAGATTTAAAGGGAGATACTTATTAATTAATATTATCTTAATGTATTCCCACTCCATATCTTCAATTTCATCCTTTCTCTTGGTGTTTTTAATGAATTACCACCATTAATCGACCTCTCTATCTTGTTGATAAATGGTTGAAGTCACCATCTTCATCTCAAAATAGATATATACATATAGGATTTTCTCCATTGATTTGACCCACTTTTCTGCGACTAGTGGATTAGAATATCCACTATACATATATGGGTGTAGCCTCATAAAATACTTGATAGTCTGTTTCTCCCTCTCCAGTGAAGTAGGATATTACACATTATTTATGTTACTATTAATATCCTGTGATAGTTGGTTTTTTATTTCCATGAAAGTTTGAACTCAACCACCCAAGGCATCAAGGATATCATTTGGGAAATCACTGCATTATACCTAGCACAGGTTTTGGACCTGATTTCTTCTACTTACCACTATTTTCTTAAAAAGAAAAGGTTTGAACAAATAATAAGTAAACATGTCATGAATAAATAAATTATTCCTCTATTCAATTAACTCTAAAGGAATGTATTTTCTGATCCCAGTGATTATCATTTTTCTAAAACAAATATTCTTTGGGATCTTACATATACTTACTCTCGTATAAATGGTTTTCACTTAGGTTATCTAATCATAATTAAAATATTAACTAAACTATGCTCTGATACCAACTATAGTAACCCTACTTTTTTAATAAATATTACATCATTTTAAATGTAAACAACATAATAGTGATACAAATCAGGATTAAAGGTTTAGTTTATTAAGTAATTTTTTCTAATACATAACATTTAAATAATAAAAATTAAACAGTATTAAATTTATTTTTCTCTAGATTCTTAGTTCCACTTGAGTTATCCTTAGTACAAGAAATCACTTGAGGATATACATCAAGAAATGGGTAATCTAAAAGTCCAATAATAGGAGAGATATGATCATGAATCCATAAAACATGGGTGAGTATAATCGACACCATAATAACATAAGAATAGGATCATCTGTACAATCAATATATGAATCATTAGATAAATCATGGAATATGGAAATGCCTAAAAATGAAACATCAGGTCTTAGTGGTCAACTATCGCACATAGCTATGAACAAAGATAACATCATGTTCATGCATAGCATATCTGTATAATTGTAACATCATAATTGTGAATAATTATAGAATAATTTTCATGTATATTTAAACTTATCTCATGAGATACACCACATTACCAAATTCATTAGAGTTATGTATAATTCTTGGTGCACTTGTCACATCAAAACATTTACATAATCATGTATTCCAAATAAAAAATATATAAATCTTTGACATAAAAAAAACCCATAGAATAGAATGGGTTTCATTTCATAAATAATACACTCCTGAATAACCATTGGTGGTCCAAAAATAAAAAGTGAATATAATACATGGAATAAGAATCACAAATATTTAGTGAAGAGGGAACAATCTCAGGATAATTAAAAGGTGTATTTTTTTAAAAATGAGTTCTTTTGGAAAATAAATTGCTTTCATAAACTCAAGTATAAAACACATATATCCTATAAAATAATATGGGTAATAATTAATTAATATCAATGAAACATTATATGAATATCCATACTGAAATTAGTGTAAAAGAGAGAAAACCTAAGGAAATGGAGTTGGGTTTGAGAATCCTATTACCTTATGTTGGAATGAATCCTTCATATTAACATCATGTATAATAAAATTATATTCATTAATTACTAAATAAGAACATCTTATATGTTTATTTGGTTTATTAAAATTTTAAGTTCATTTGTGGCCTCTTTGGTGAGTTATTGAGTTCAAATCTATCATTTAGGGGTGTTTGTTTTCTATATTTTCATGATCAGTTCTCTTGTATTCGAGTATGTGAGGTCATGTAAAATTGGGGAAAAATATCTAGAATTATGCTTATATATTATTAATGATTATACAGATGTTTAAATGGTTATATATATCATTTGGATAAATTTTATAAGGATGAATCATTATATAAAACATTAATGCTATTTTTTAGATTATTTTTGGTGGTTTATTGATCATCAAAAAATTGCTATGTGTTATTATTTAATATTGTGTATATATGTTAGTTACAAAATAGAAAAAGGGTTATAACATAAACATCACAATATGTTTCAACCATTATAGAGGTTTTATGACCATCCTTGAAGTTGTTAGATGAAAATGAAAATGCATCATCCACGATATCTGTAAATTGACACATCAGAAGTGATGTTTTCATTTTTAGAATAAAAGAGAGAGAGGGAAGATTTTAATGACTTATATTCCATTAGAATGGTCACATTATATTATATAAAAGATATGGGAGTTATCATTTTATTTTTATAACAGGATTGGAGTATAAGATAATAAAATAAAAATAAATTAAATTAAATTATAAGCGATAGAAAGAGGGTTTTACCACTTCAATTCTCTTCTTTGAGAACCTCCTTAAGGCACTGGGTTTTGTTTTTTGTTGAAACCAGAATCTCATATATGTGGTGAAGAGGCTAGGGAGTAATATTAGATATAATTTGGATAAGCATCAAAGATTTGGGGTGTGAGTAGAAGAGGTGGTGAGGGGTGGTATTTATAGGAGAGGAGGGGGGTTCTTGATTATTTTATTCATTAGTTTACTATTTGGATCAATACAATGTATATGATTTATTAAAATGAATATATATAGTAAATAGATAATGGTTTATTGAGATAATGGGTTTTCATCAGCCATATATCATCCATGACTCCAAAATTCAAGTATTTATTAAATATCATAAATTATTGTATTTCACTATTCGTCTAAAATTCAACTATTTTAGAAAAAACCAAAAAATCCACCCTAAACATTTATCAATCTTTACAATTCAAAAATGAAATCTATTTTATGATAATAATTTACTAAATATGGGAATTTTAATTTTTAATCAAAATCATCATTTATTCAAAAAAATTAATTTTATAATTATAACTAATTTTATAACACTTTGAAAATTTTATTATGGTCTTATAAAATTATATTATAATAATAAGACAAAAAATATTAATTTTTGAAACTATTTTATGAAAATAATTTTTCTTTTAAATCATTATATTAATTATATAATTATAAATAAACATTTATGTTTTATGAAGATACAAACACATAATTTATCATATTTAAAACATTTAATTACTTATACTATGATATAATTATATAAAATTTTCACATAAAAGATGAATATATTTTATTTATAATTTCATAGGTGACGTTACTATTCTATCAGTCTGTTTACTATTCCTAAGGGTTATATTACAATTCCAAAGGTTATGTAACTATTCCATCGGTATAGGTTTCTTAATTTTTAGAAATAACATTTATTTTATTTATTATTCACATCTAATTTTTGTATTGTGTTATATATATAATTTTATATGATTTAAACTCTATGACAAAATTATACTAAGGTAATTTTTTTGATAAAAGTTTGGGTTGTTACAGATGATACATCTTAGAGAACTGAGGACACTCTTTTTCTGGGTTGGGCTATGTGATAGAGATCTATCTTCAATATCACTTGGGATTATATGGTTTGAGCTTGTGTGTGTGTGTGTCCATGTTGTTGGATTTTTACACTCTTACTTTGGGTTGATATTTCAACTTATTATTCATATTGTGTCCTTTACTAATCCCCCCATCAAACTTTGAGGCATCCTACTAGGTATGTATATACTCACCCCTGTAAGGGATTTTTCTGCACATATCATGTCTTATACAGGAAACAGACTCGTGGAAATTCATTATGGAGGGGTATAGGGATACCTAGTACATTTGACTACATTCAGTGGTCGGAGCATGGGGATTTGGAGTTGGGCTCACTCAGCATTTACTTTTCCATTTTGGTTGGTTGGAACATCTTTCTAGTTGAGAATGTATTTTTTCATTTTACTTTTCAGTTTAAACCATCATACACTTATACACCATAGAGGTTTTTTTTCATTCATGTATTTTCTAATTATATTTCATCTTTTTCCTATTATTCCTTTTCACTTCTACATTGAGATGGTGGGGTGTATGCATACAGGTACATTAGGCAATCACCTCCCATTTCATTTATGTCTTTCAGTACTATTGCCTCCCTTGGACTATGGAGGATATCCTGGGGTAGTTTCATATCTATCTCCATTAGGTCGGGTTATACATTCAATGATATAATTTACTAGGAGTTCAGTAGTTTTAGTGTGGGGGAGTAATGTGAGATGAATATTTTACATTTTTAGATCTTATTTTCATAATAATTAAACCCTGATTAATTTAATCTTAGATAAAATAGTGTTTTTTGAAATTATTAGTATTTTTAACTTAATAACTAATTGGATTAAAATGATGATTTAATTGGATTATTCATTTGTCAAATGGAAAACTGAATCAAAATACTGATTTTGAAATTATAATTGTTTGAATAAGGAACTATATTTCTTAAAAGGATAATAATTTCTTAGTCTTAATTTATTTATTCTATTTCTTATTTTAATTAAAATCCATTGTGATTTTTTTGGATTAGAATTATATTTTTAAATGAAGAAATTGATTGTATTTGGAAAAAATTGATTGGTTGATAAAAATTAATATTGAATTTTGTAATTCATTATGTAATGGAATTAAATTGTGATTTAAATTTTTTCTACATGTATGTGATTTATTTATGTAAAAATCAATTAGGAATTAAAATAAATATATTTTTGGAATTTAGTTATAATATTGAAATAAATTTGGAATCAAATTTTTTTAAGGTTGAAATTTTGAATATAAGAGGATTTTTATTTTTTAATTTTATTCGAAAAAATATGCATTGAAAATTTGTTTTTGAATTATAAACTGAAATTTAGCAACATCTAGAAGTGATTGTGACATTTCATGTAACAGTTGGGGCTCACTGTAGCACATGCACCCTGCCTTAACATGTTCATCGAGTCCTAGCCCGCCAAGTGCCACCAATTTCTTTGTGAGCACATAGACCCCTCTATCGGGCCTATGAACATTCTCAAATGACTCATTGGACTAATGAGTATCCCCAAAACCAACACATGTTCTTTATAGTGTGAATTCTTGAAATTCACACAACCCAGGAAAATCCTTATGAGGTCAACCATCCTGATCAATACTCTATACGAAGAATGCATAATAATGGAGTTCTAATCAGGTAAGCTCCCAAAAAGAATGGTGCATCATGTAAACATGGGATGTAACATTTAGAATTTTAATTAATTAACATTATGAGGTGTTACATTCATCCCCCACTCCCCTTAGAGAACAACATCCTCATTGTAAACCCTATATCTCAACCTAGTCGGTTCAACTGCATATCTAGCTAGGTTCCACTTCTAATAACATTGTAAAAAATTGGCCTCTCTATAGCATGGTCACCCTACCCTAACATGGTCATCAGGCCATGACCCTCATGGTGCCACCAGTTTCCCTGTAGATATGTAATCCCCTTCCTAGGGCCCACCCACATGCCTTAACGATATATACGACAAATGATTTCCCCCATAAGCTAACCCATATTCTTTCTACTCTGATTTTTCCTCACTCACACACACCCAATGAAACACCCCATTATTTCTCCAATCTGAATCACTACTTAAGGAAAAACATGCTTAACTATAGAGTTTTAATCATGTATGCACTTCAAAAAAAGGTTCACCTTGTTGACATGGAGGGTAACATTTATCCATTTGACCCATTGACATTATATGGTGTTATGATGAATCTGTATAGTTACTTAATTAACCATTGACTATTGACCACAAATGAAATTTGTTGTGAAACCTACCCCCTTCTAATGTCACTAACCAAGTGAAAACATGTGAAAAAAAATCAAATGACTATAAGGGAAAAAACATCAAGTAATGAAAGTGATTGTGCAAGTTAATTTTCTATTGAAAACATGTTGAATTTAATTTCATCATGCACATTAAAGTGACTTTATGAATTTTTCCTCAAAGATTCCATACCAACCCCCTCCCTATAGTCAGTTAAGTGACTCAGTGTCCTTAATAACTAACTACACAACCAACCTCATGGTAAATCAATATACCTTAATCTCTTCCTTATTTTAAGTTACCATGCCTTTAATTGCTCCTCCAAACCTTCCATGATACCAAGGTCACTTACAGAACCTATTATTCCCACTTTCATCAACGCACCTTTAAGGGAAAAAAATAAACTCCTAGATATACCTAATTGAGTTTAAGAACTAAAGATTTTGATGTCCATCCATGAGAAGAAAATTTTTCCAAGGTCATTTTCACCCACCATCAAGTCACACCACCATACAACTTAGTATCCAATCAACCAAAGCTTATGTACACTAATCGCACATACCGTTGAATTAGGATAAAATTCGAACATAGCTAACTATTTAATCTCACACCATTAATGGAGAACATGCCACCCAGTGCCACTTGAAACATTAATCCTCCCTGATAAAATTTTCACCAATTCCAAGATTTCCACACCCATGTGTTTTGATGAAAAAAACTGAAGTGGAAAACTTGTGACACCCTGATGTCGAACCCATGATGATAGAGATAAAACCCCATTCATGCCCTCATTATCCATACCACCCATTCTCTTGATACCCACAATATGTGTTGTATATTTAAAATAGAGGACTAAAGCTCATGGTTAAATTTTTTCTCCCATTAAAACTTTCAGGTAAAGTAGGAGCTTTCTTGATCCAATGTGAAAGAAAAATACAGACCAATGTAAAAAAATATATGTTTGGGGTATAATTTTTGTTTATTTTTCCTTATTTTAGTATTCTAATAATCAAGAGTCCATGTTTCTATCCCCATGGTTGTGGCTATGATTCTATAGGAAAATTCACAAAAGGGGATCATCTAAAATCTACAGTGAATTCAAGTTGAGAGAAACTGCTTGTTGAATCCAAGGTTAAGGTTGTTCGAGCATCGAAGGATATAAACTAAGATGAGATGAATTTGGGATGTTGATAAAATCATTTTGATGAACACTTTCACTCATTGTTTTCCTCTATTTTTGGATGATCTTGTTAAGATCTTCATGAGTGAGAAGAGGATGGCTGGATGTCCAGAGTTTTTATTTCTAATCCCATGCTTGACCTACCCTCACTCAAATATATCTCATTGTATTACCACTAAAAAATAAAAATCCAAATCCCAACTTGAGAATCATTTTCTTCTTATAAAAAGAAATTGATGTGTTGCAAAGTAATGAAGCACTTCACATAAAATTTTTATGATGCTCGATCATGGGAGGAGAAAAAATAAAATATGGAAGATTCTAGATGATCATAAAATATATCTCAATGATAATTCACAACACAAGCTAATCATAAAAGGAAGAAGAACTCATTTGAGTTAGAAACTGGAATTGAATATTATTCTGTAAACTCAACTATCATTATAGAAGGAAAAATGAAGCTCATTCTAATATCATGAAGTTTGATATATAATAAAAACCATTGTTCACCAAAGGAGGGATATGGTTGGATGTTAAGAAAATAATTGGATCTACCAAATTTATTTTGGTCTATTGTTGCATCAATTTATTTTCTTTCTATCATTTATTCTCTAGTGATGGCACAATATGTCGATAGTGGTTGAGCCAAGTATATCTCCCCCACACCTTTCATAATTCTAGTTTTAAATAATAAATTATTTTCTATTTAATTATATATATGTTTTTGGTTGTGTATAATTTCGGATATTTTTATTTTCCTTTTCATTTAAATATTTATTTCCTTATTTCACTAGTTTCACATCTAGTCCACTTGGTAACTCCTTCAATACTTGCAATAGTTGATAATGTGATGTCCCAAGAGAGATTGGTGGTATCCAAAAATTGGGTAAAGAAATGATAGAAAAAGAAATGATTATTTTATTTCTCTATTCCAAACCAAAATTTATATGAAAGGATAGACATAGATATTATAGGGACCCAATATTATCATACATATATATTATATCATTTTTTATGAATATTCATTACTTTAAACAAATACACGCCTAAAAAGTGTAATAGTTTAGTTCCTTTGGAGTCTTAGAAACATAAACAAAGGTATATAAGTGAGCCACATCATCTCCCATTACATTATTCATAACTAGAACCCCTATTATACATATCATACATAATACATTTCTTTATAACTTGGTGAAAGGAAACATAATAATGGGTGTGATCAAATGTTCAGTAAGGGTAAACGAGGGAGATAAATAAACATAACATGATCATAAGTGTATGAGGACATGAGATAAACATTTTAAAACCATACCCAACATATCAAAGATTATAATATTGAATCATCGAATTAATACTGGTATTTCATATGACATGAATCATATAATAATTAATTATAATGAACCTTGAGAGTATAACATTGGCATAAGACATGGATTTGTGGCATATACATAAGCATAGAAAATAATTTCTATATTATTTAAGGCTCACAACCAAAGAAACCATATAGGTATGGTTTCACTCCCCAAACCATCATAGAAATCATGGTTCACTCTATAGAGTATCATAGTAGAAAATGTTACATACAGAACCAAGTTCACTACTCATCCAAGTCCTATCTATCCCATGAGATATAATCTTTACCCAATGCATTAGATGGGGATTTAGGTCCCACACATAACATAATGAATATAATATGTATGTGTTCCATAATATAATGAAAAATCATCATATCATAACCTATGAAATGAAATGGGTTTCAAGAAAATATCATTATATAATAACTTGTGGAAAATATTTGGATTTCATAATCATTTCATCATTTCATCATCGAATAACTCATGAAAAATTAACTGGTTTTCATAATAATTTTATCATGGTAAAACCTATGGAAGAGAAATGGGTTTCATAAAAATAATTCCTTAATAATAATAAAACATTCATTGAAATAAAAAAGAATAGTATCCTTGGGTCATATCCCCAATAAGGTAAAGGTAACATCTATAAATTTAATCTTATATAGAAAATGATATTGATCGATCATTTAAAAGTTTTTTTATGAGAAAAATCCATTCCTATTTGGAAAAGAATTATGGAAACGTGAAATATTTTGAAAATATTTTTCATTGAAAATAACCTTGGAAACATACAATTGAATCTTCAAATATAATTATGGTAATGATAATGGGATCTTACGTTCAAATCATACATGTTAAAACAATGATTCCTTTCACATTTTTTGTAATAGACAAAGGGAAATTGTATGGAAAATGACAAGAATATTAAATTAGAAAAATTAAAAAAATCAAACATGGGTAAAAATTTATTTTAAAAATAATAGGATAAAAATTAAAAAAAATTGGAAATATTTTTAGAAAACATGGTTTTGGAAGAAAACATATTTCTGATTGAAGGAATAAATAATGTAAGCTTTTCCTAAAAATATTTTCTCAATTATATTAAGTACCAATTAATGGGAAATAGTAATATTACTTGAAAATATCATGAAAAAAATATGAGGATAAAATTTAAGAGTTTCATGAGATATGGATCATATATTTTATCATCGAAAACATAATAATAAATAATTTTGATAAATGATGAGATTGTAACTTAAAATCATTACCACCATGGTAAATTTGAATCATAAACCCCATGAAATAATAAAATAAAATAGGACATAAAATATCATGAGTATAAATAAATTAATGATATTACAAGTCTAAGGAGTTGTATATACACCTCACTAATAAATATAACTTTATAACCAAATGTGTGTCTCAAAGAAGGAAAATTGAGAAAAAAATTCCCTTACTTTAAGTCTTGAATTCCATCGTACTCCTTCAAACCTCCGGTATATATAATATAATTTTATTAAAAATCTAATAAATAACCATACTCATATATATCATACCATATATTATTTTATTATAAACTTTTATTACCTATTTATTAACAATTCCATGTTAAAATTATGTTCCAGGCAATAACATCCTTTTTCATGTATGTTTTGACTTTTAATTTTTTTATATTCTTACATCAATCAAGGATTAATCATATAAAAAATTTAATGAAGATATAAATATAATATATATATATACTATAAATTTATTTATAATAATTCATAATATTTAGTAATAAAAATTGGAATTCACCGTTCATAAAGAAGGTAGGTCTTACATACGCATGAATGTTGTTTCCGTTTTTTATTTGGATTAAAAGAAATAAAATTAAAAGATATATATTATCATTAAATAATAATATTTATGTAATATATATCACATGGTATTACTAAATTTTTCCTTAATACATTACATGTAATGTGTGAATGAATCACATCGCTTCATAAGGTGGCAGTTCGCCGTACACATGAGCGATGTTATCAAATTCACAAAATAAAAATATTTTGATGTTATGTTTGATAGAATAATTCAAGAAAAGTAATAAAATATTATATATTATATATAAATAATAAATCAATCATTACAACCATTCTTTAAAGGAGGTAATGGAAAAAATAATGACATCAGTTCATGAGGAGGTATTCCACCATACACACAAATGGGGATTTTGTAAGCCATTTGATGGAAGCTGCTATGGTTGTAGGTCATGAACTTAACATTAAAACTACTCATTATATTATATATATATTATTATATATATTATTATATAATAATTGTATAATAATAATTTAAGGTGTCAGAGGAATAAATAAATCAAAAATTATTATTGATGAATGTTACCTCTTTTATGGGTGTCCTCCATAGATTTGCACCAAAACCCTTCATAAAATGGATTTTCTTGGAAACTAAGCATTATAGGATGAGTTTATAGAAGTTTTAAAGTGATTTTTTCAGGTATTGTATAAACCAAAATAGTATTAATTTGTGATGAATACATGAGAAGGGTGTCACTTTATAACTTGTGAGAGGATACACTTTTTATTTTTTGAAAAGAATTTTTTCCTCCCACAGTTTTTATATCTAAAAAATGTAAAAATGACTCTAATTAGAATATTATACATTATAATTTATAAATATGTACATTAAAATAGATTTTATACAATTTTTTATGTAATTTTAACCCTTATCATTTTAGTTTATCCTCCATGTAAACCCATTTTTACCTTAACCGTGATAATTAGTTTTTACTACATTCACTATTCATTTTGGTAAAAAATTAAGATAAAATTATATAAAAATATAGATAATGATTATTCCAAATATGGAATCAATTTTTTAAAATTCTATTAAAAAAATTGGAAAATTTTAATTTAAAATCAAACTCGAAGACACGACGATAAAGCGGGTTTTTAAAGAGAAAATGTTCAAATATTAAAAAAGTTTTTATATCAAAATTAAATATATAAATTGAAAATAATGACCTAAATTGGATTAATGTGTGTATAATTGATCAAATTATACTTTAGAACTAATTTAAATTATAATTTAACTTTATAAATAAATTAAACTAAAAGGCAGTTTTCAATTTAAATTTTGTTTTTTCAATATTCATCAAAAAATAAAATATTTCTAGAAAAATATCAAAAATTCAACATAATATAATTTTGAAATGATAATTTCAATAATAAATTTTACTTGTTAAATTAGTTTTCTAAAATTATCAAAAATTAATTTTATTATTATTCAAAAAAATAAATAAAATCATTTTTTTACAAAATAGTATTTTCAAAAAATATAAAGACATTACTGAAAGTTAAGTATCTTTTATAAATATGTATTCAATATATAAAAATATTAAAAATAATTTTTAAAAATTAGTTATTATTATTCATCTCATTATTTTTAATGGTTAGGTTATAATGGTCAAGTTTAAATAATATTAATAATATATCATGTTTTTGTTAAAACTCAATATTATGTGCAATGTAAGAAAACTCAATGTTGTGTGTAGTGAAATTTTAACTTGGTGTTTCATTTAGTGAAAGATATCAACTAAATTGAATTTATTTTTAAAATAATTATTTATAAACAGTTAGGGAGTAAAATTATAACCCTTATAAAATAAATTTCACCTTTAAAATTTGTCACTCTGATTTAAGAAAGTTAGGATACTTATGCCTCATCACATCGTCATGTTCCCATGTAGCTTCCCCAAATTGGTGGTTTCATCAAAAAACATTGTCTATGTGAGTGGAATTGTTTCATATAATATTCTCTTTATGATCTAGAACCTCTAGAGGTTGTACCTCATAAGAAATATCTTGATCTAGTGGTGTGAATTCTGATTTTAGTAAATGTGAAGGGTCATGTATGTACTTACTCAAAAGAGATACAAGGAACACATCATGGTCTTGGGAGATGTTTGGTGGAGGTTCCAACCAATAGGCTACCATCCCGATATGATTAATAATTTCAAAAGGAAAAATATACCTAGGGTTTAGTTTACCTTTCTTTTTGAATCTCATAAATCTTTTCCTTGGATAAATTATTAGAAACTTCTTATCACCAAATTCAATAGATCACGTCATTGATTATTAGCATAACTTTTCATCCAAATTTAATCTACCTTAATGTGTTTCTGAATGGATCTAATGATATCTTTTATTTCTTAGGATATCTCAGGTTCCAATATCTATATTTCTCTAAATCCATTCCATCATGTTGGATCTATACATTTTATTCCATAGAGGGATTGTTAAGGATAAATCAGTATGCTTGACTAAAAGTTATTATTGTATAAAAACTCAACTAGAAGAAGTTGTTTGTCCCAACCTCCTTTGAAATAAAAATAATGAGATCTCAGCATATCCTCTACAGATTGAATATTTTTTAGACTAACCATCTTATGTGAATTATATACAGTTCTAAAAATCAACTCTATATCAAGATATTTCTGAAGTCTAATCCAGAAAATTGAGGTAAACGTTGGATCCTGATCAGATATAATTGAATGTGGTATTCTTTAGAACCTTACCACTTCTTAAATGTATATCATGGTATACTAATTCATAATTATTTCTTATTTGATAGTGATTAAGTGTTCTACCTTATTAAGGCGGTCAACTACAACTCATATAGCCTTATTCCTTTAGACATTTTATAGAGTCCAATAACAAAATACATTGTGATGTTTTCTTATTTCCATTTTCGTATGGGTAATGGATGTAACATCCCCTTATACTTTGTTCATTCATCCAAAACTTTTTGGAATACCAAGAAATGAGATTAAAACTCTGTGTTATCTCTATTCATTATTTCCCGCCGGAAGTATTCATTAAAATCTATATAAATCTTCATACTTCCCATATGAATAGATAATAAAGAACTATGACATTAATCTAACAACTACTTCTTCAAATCTGGTATAGATGGAACACATTCATGGTTCCTAAACATTATAATTCCATAATGGTCAAGGTTAAACTCATGAAAATTTCTATACTTCTTTTATATATAAACATTTTCCTTCTACACCTATTTAATCTTCACTTGGATAGATAGTTTAACATTAAATTGTGGTATATAATTATTTTATCCTTCCATTAGGATTTAAAAATCCATCCATCACAAATCCATTGATATTGGATCATTTATTAACCTCATCATGGATAACCATGAAAGATCATTTTGACATAAAGTATCGTCAACCATGTTCACTTTCTCAATGAGTTAATTTATTGAGCATTCATAATCATTAAACTACTCTAACCATATACTTTGGAACATGTTCAACTCCTTTTTTTGATTATATACTTTATAATTTTTTTGATCAGTATATATATCATACTTTTCTATATAAAGATAATGTATCTATATTTTTAATAAAAAAATAATGTATCTAACTATAAATTATCGGTTGGGTAATTTTTCTCATGAATCTCAAATTACCATGAGGCATAATCTCTAGAAATTTCATTCTACATAAGAACATATTATTATCCCTTCATGGATACATCACTAAATATTACAAACCCTACTCCACTATGGGGTGATGTAAGCATAAGTTCATTTAAAAATATTCTCTTTAGTTCCTTGAAATTTTCATCAAATTCATCTTTCCATAGGAACTTGGCTCCCTTTTGAGTTAGCTTGGTCAAAGGATTACGTAATCATAAGAAATTATCCACAATATTTCGATAATATCTTGCTAAACCAAGAAATAAATAGATCTCAGTCACCGTGGTTGGTCTGGTCTAATAATTAATAGCCTCTATATTTGATAGATCTACTGATATATACTCTCTTGAGATTATATGGCCCCAAAAAGAAACCATTCATAGCCAAAAAATTTACATTTCATACATATTTTCTCCTTCCATAAGATATTTATTATAATTCTCAAGTGATATTAAATATTTTCCTTTCTCTTTTTATACATAAGAATATCATCTATAAATATTACCAAAAATAGATCAAGTTAATATCCAAAAAAATGTACATTAAATCCATGAAGATAAAAGTGTAATTAGTAATATTGAAAGGCATCAATGTTTATTCATAGCATCCATACCTTTTATGGAATGTTTTCTTGGTTAATCCTCCTTCTTGGCCATAAATTGATGATATAAAAAATTAAGTTCCATCTTGGAAAAAGTATTGAGATCTACAAAGTTGATCAAACAAGTTATCAATATGGAGAAGAGGATACTTTTTCTTAATTTTGATCTTGTTTAGCTCTAGATAATCAATATAGAGTCTCGTTGATGAATCTTTTTTTAATAAAAAGAACAGGTTCACCCCTAGGTGACACACATGGACACATAAATCCCATGTCAATGATTTCCTAGATTTTTTTTCTTTGATTTATACAACTCAATTTGGGACATTCTATAGGGAGTGTTTGAAATTTGAATGGCACTAGGTATGAGTTCTATTGAGAACTAAACTTCACATTTTAGTGGACCGTAAGGATTTTCATCTGAATATCATTTAATAAATTCATAAATAATTAGAATGTCGTTGATATTGAGTTTCTTATAATACTTATGAGATAAAATATGCTTCTGAATAGGAATTAAGACCCATACATTTGATGTGTGATTCAGGGAATGTTTGTACTTAAAATCACATTGAAATAGGATCACAGGTTGTTTTGTAATTTCAAATGTGACTTCCATTCATCAATAAATGATGTGGGGCTTATGTAAAGAAATACAATCCATGCCTAATATAACATCAAATTCAACAAGAGGAAGAATGAAAATATTTTCAAAAAATAGATTCCAACCAACGTCAACTAGAGAGGAATCATATACTTGAGATGTGATCATTGTACCATTAGGGGTTTCCACTACTAATTCTACATATAATCATTTGGGTTATATCATGATACTTGTAGAAAATTATTTATATATGAATGTATGGGTTCGTCTATAGTCAAATAATACATTAACAGTACTAGAGTTGATGGTTGGTGTACCTTTCACCACATCATTATCACAATCCTTGACAGAAATAGTAATCTCATGAGACTTCCCATTGTCTCTTTCATTAAGAGTCTTATGGCACAGATCAGCATCATTATCCTTTGGATTTTATTATTTTTTATCATAGTTCTCATACTCCTTTAATTTGAAACACTATAGTGTGGTTGGTTCATTCTATACATATTTCCCTCTACTTTCATTATTAACTAACTTCTTTCTATCAACTTGGAAGCCAATTTCATTATGAATTTCCCTTACACACTAAAAATTTTTACTAGTCCCCCTAAGATAATTTCCTCCAGGATTCTTCCAAAACATGGATCCTAAAAAATCACATCTTCTTCTCTATATGTTTTTCATGTTTTATTTTTAACTCCATCCCTCTTTTCTTGTCAAAAAAATGAGACTTTTATATAAATCCGACCTCTATTTCTTCCTTAATATCATATCGAACAATATCTTCATGGCTACTGATGTATCATATAAATAAAAACATTCGGAGACTTTGTTTTAATCCAATGGAGAGTTTTTTAACCTTACATTTGGGTTGGATGATAATACCAGAAGTGTGACTCTAAAGTATTGTAAAATTTACCTCATAGGTACCAATGGATCTATCGTCATTTTTCAATAACTCAAGGAACTCCATCTCCATTTTCATAAAAAGAATACATGGAATTTAATAATTGAAAATATGTTTTTGAACTCTTTCTAATCCATGGAACCTATTTCAACATTTTTCCTAGAATTCTTGATAATATTCTACCACTGATCTGCTTCACCTTCCAAATGGTATAGAGCCAAAATGAATTTTTCATGTTCTGAACACATGTTAACGGAAAATATTTTTTCATTGGTAATGATCCATTACTCAGAAACTAGTCGATTGGTGGATCAAGTAATGGAATATTCATTTTTTCTCATGAAGGACTCAAAATCATTGTTTTCTCTTATTTATTTGTTTGGAATTCCAGCATGAGTCATATATTTTGAGAGTTTTGTGAGCATAGAAACAATATTTTTCATTCCATATCTCGTAATATTTGGATGATCTGGATGAAAATCATTTCATTTTCTATCACACTAAGAATTAACACAGTTCTTTTGAGTTCCATATATTGACTAAAACCAATAAGTGTAGTTTAAGAAATAGTTTTAATGATAGGGAACTATGTTATAATGAAACATCAGTTATATGATATTTAAATCAAGACACATACTTCTTTAATCTATGAAATTATACGTTTATCTTATTTCATTCATGGTCATATTCTATTCAAATAATTATTGATGGTTTTTAATGAGTTTATGGGTTTCTAAATCATAACCCCCAGAAGTTTCAAACAAGATGTGCAACATGGCTCATTATTGTGCACCAGTTTCCGATCACGTCTATATCAATAAGATATTTTCAGGGTTGTTACCCCTGGGTAAATATATGTTAAATCTATATCCACTTGTAGTATCCAGATAGGGATGTATTTCTAGGAAACCACTTTATCTATCCTTTACCAAAATTCTGAGAAATTTTTCTATACTTTGACTCATTATTAGACATGTCCATAGGGATCTCACTAAGGTTTTATCATCATAGTTTCTAATGGTTAAGTAATCCTCTTCTCTGATACCAACTATATAGACCTAGGCTTATAATATATATATGAGCTAAATCATATCCCACTAGGTTATTCATAAATAGAACCCTTCTTAGAAATATGATACATAATACATTTCTTCATAAATTAGGGGAAGGAAAAAAAGAATGGGTGAGCTTAGATGCTCAGTATGGGTAAATAAGGTAGATGCATAAACATAAAATGAACACAATGGTATGAGGACATAAGTATAACAATTGAAAACCATACCCAACATTTCATAAATCATAATCATGAATCATGGAATAAATATTGTGTGTTCATAAGACATGAATCATAAGATAATCAAAGATCACGAGCCGTGAGAGCATAATATTGGCATAAGAGATGGATTTTTCAAAAACTCATAAGAATAGAAAATAGTTTTCATATTAGTAAAGTCTCACTAATAAGGTTTTCATATTTGTATGGGTTGACTCCCTATATTGTAGTAGTAGTCAAAGTTCACTCTTAAGATCATCATAGTATACAAGATCCCTTACTGAACTGATTTTACTCCTCATTACAGTCATATGTATCTCATGAGAGATTAATAATTACCCAAATAATTGGAGGGAGATATAAATCTCATCTCTCTAATAGTGATAAACTATATTTATGTGTGCCAACATATAATAAATAATTCATCATATCATGACCCATGAAATTAAATAGGTTTCATAAACATTTCATCATATCATAACCCATGTAAATTTGACAGGTTCTATAATCATTTAATCATTTCATCATAGCATAACCTATGGAAAAAACAAGCAAGTTTAAAAAGAATTTTTTCATTCTATAAACTATGAAAGATAAATAGGTTTCATAAACATAATGCCATTATGAACATAAAACATTTGGAGAAAGAAAATGAATGGTATCCTTGGATAATATCCTTTTTATAGTAAATTAAACATCAATATATTTCATCTTAAATAGAAAATAGTTTTTATTTATCATTTAAAAATTTTCTTGAGGAAAATACCCTTTCTTTATAGGAAAATTATTTTTAAACCATATAAAAAATTGAAAATATATTTATACGAAAATAAACTTGAAAAATTATAATGGAATCTTAAATGAAAATAATTTTCATGATGATGGAATGTTTCGTTCATGATATACATGTTAAAATAATGATTCCTTTCAAATTATTAGTAAAATCCAAATGAGCATTGTTTGGAAAAAGACATGAGGATTCTATTAAAATATTTTTTTGTAAAAAGAAATACATGGGTTGAAAAAAAAATTAAAACCCAAATGATAATAATAATAAAAAATATAGAAATCATTTTTCAAAAAAAAATAGAAAGAAAATTTTTAGAAGAAAATTGATTTCTGACCGAAGAGAAAAATAATTTCATATTTTCTTAAAAAATATCAATTATTTCAAGTACAAAAAAAGTGTAAAATGGTAATATTATATGAAAATATCATGTATGAGTAGAATATAAAAATAATTAATAGTTTTATGGGAGATGGATCATAATATTTTATCATCAGAAACATAATCACAAACAAACTCGATAAATAATGATATTGTAACATAAAATCATTACCTATTTGGTAAAATTGAATCCTAAGCCGCATTAAGTAATAAAATAAAATGGAATATAAAATATAATTAGGATAAATAAATTCATGATATTAATTTTCCATGTATCTTTATATACACCCCATGTAATAATATTAGTGGACAACATAAAATATGTCTCAAATAAGCTGAATTGAGAAAAAAAATGTTACTTTATGTCTTGAAATATGTTGTAATCATTCAAAACATAACTATAATAAATAAAATTTTATTATAAATATATTAAAAAATAATATCAATACATATAATACCATATATTATTTTACTAAGACCTTTTATTACCCATTTATTAAGAGTTTCTTGTTAATTTTACATTTTGGGAAATAACTACCTTGTTTTTATAGAATGTTATGACATATTATTTTTGGTATTATTTAATAGATAATGATTTCATAATATATAAAATGTTTTTAGTGATAATGATATCATATATATTCCTTATAAAAGTATTTAGCGAAATTAATCTAAATTAGTGATAGAAATTGATATACACCATTTATGGTGACGGTAACACGTACATACGCATGAATGTTGTTTTCATTTTCTTATCAAATTGAATGAAAGAAAAGTAAAAGATATATATTATCATTCTAGAATAATATTTATGTAATATATATCACTTTTAATTTTTAAACCCTTCCTTAATACATTCCATGTAAATCGTGAATGAATTACATCGCTTCGTAAGGTGGTAGTCTACCGTACACACTAGTGACGCTATCGTATTCACAAAAATGGTGTATAGGAAGTTATGTGTGATATAATAATTTTGGAATCATAATTAAATAATAACTATAATATAGGTATATAGGTATATATGTATATATAATAAATGTATCATTAAAACCATCCTATTGAGTTGGTAATGGAAAAAATGAATGGCATCGATTCGCGTGGTAGTAGTCCTTCATACAAACAAATGATTATTTAGTAACCCATTTGATTGGAGTGTAGATGGTTTAAGGTCATGAAATTAACATAAAAAAGTATCATTTTATGTAATATATTTATATTTTTATATAATCATTTTATAATAAGAATTATAAGGATGTAAGAAGAAATAAAACAAAAATGATTGTTGATGAACATTACACCTTCCTCGGGTATCCTGGATTGGTTTCCACTAAAAGTCTTAATATGATGTATTTATATAAAAAATATGTCTTCTAGAATGAGGGGAGGTATTTTTTAAATTTATTTTGGTAGGTATTGGCCAATAAAAAAGGGTTTGAATGTGTTGATATTAGAGGAGAGGGGGTGGTCTTTTATAATTGTGAGACAGGAAACACTTGTTATTTTTTAAAAGAAGTGAGTTATCCCACATTTTTCCTATTTAACAATAGACCTAAATGGATAAAACTAGAAACTTTTATATTATAATGTATAAATATGATAATTAAATAAATTTTAGACAAGTGTTTATGTAATTCCCTGATCCAAGAAGCCCAGAGCTAGTGCATTATATTATTACAGCGGCATGATTATAAGGAAATAAATCCCAAAGGACCGATCAGTTTAGTAATATTGAAAAAACTAGATATATACATGGAACTCATTTTACATTGGAAATGGAATGAAAATATAATACATAACAGAATCTAATAAACTGCATCCTTAAAAACTCAATAATTGATCTCTTCTTCATTACATGGGGACGGAAAATAAATGAAAGAGGTCAGCTCAAATGCACAGTAAAAGTTACATATACCAGAATCATGAATAATTAATAAGTAAATCATAATCAATTTTACATAATCAATATGGCATGGTGAATAAATTAGAAACACATGCCATCAATAAACTGGGAAAAAAACAGCATCCATAGATTTTTTTTCATAGTGAAAACCACATGGAAGGTAATAACTGAATAATGAATAAAATAGATTATTATTATTTGTAAATCATGTATCCGTAAAATGAACCATCATATAGTTGAGACAGTTTAATTCTGTGGTTAGATACCCATCTGATTCTATTTTGGAAAGAAACTTGAAGGGTTTGTCGCTAACTATTTTTTCTCATGAGACCGGTCGATGCATCGAGGATATAGAAAGCCCCTCCCATCACAGAAAGTATAAATAATTCTTCCGAAACAGATTTAATAAAAGATCAATATTACTTTTAAATATATGTGTTTAGTAGAGGATATGGATTCAAAAATATTTCTATAGTTAAAACAACATTCAAAATAAATATTTTATGTAAAATGGTATACGATAAAAAAAATAAACATATCCATGATACAAGAATATGTATATTTAATAGAAATATAAAGTCACATAAAAAAATTTCTCAAAGGGGCAGTATATACATAATAAAATAATTATTAGGTTCACAATACCGGGTAAGTCTCAATGAAATGGAAATTGAGACAAAGCCCCTTACAACATTGTAATCAATCGAATCGTATGACCAAAAATAGTAATCATCAAATAAATCATTTAATTCCATGAATAAAATGAAAATAATGATTTTATATATCAAATTGCAGCATACATACACCACATACATGAAATAAGTGGTGAATAATAGAAATCTCATGGAAATAAAAGTGATATGAGAAACCCCTTATAAAGAACGTATTAATAGAGTGAGGATAAATAAATGACATAATTATGTATGAAAAATATAAATCTACACAATATGAGTGGATATATAGTATAAAAATAATAGTTTATTCACACATATTGTTGTAAAAACATAAACAATGACATAGATGTTTAACTCAAAGAATGCAAATTGAGTTAAGATATCCCTTACTGTATGCACGATTGTGTTATGATATTGATCTTAATGTCATAGATAGTAAAATTAAATCCGTTAATTAATTAATTTATAACTTCATATACATTTATTTTATTCATTATAATTTTATTAATTTAATTCATGGACTTTTTGATAAGTTATAAGATGGAATTTCGTCATTCTAGAGTGTCCGTTTACTTCATTTTCATAATCAGTTTGCTTGTTTATAAGTAATGGAGTTCAGGAAGAATGGATATAATTTTCTAGAATTGATTTTATATGATACTAGTGAAAATTAATATGATTTAATGGTCATATAATTAATTTTTTTATATGATATGAGTATCATTTAATAGATTAAACATTAATGACAATCAATTAGATTATTTTGGCGGTATTTCGATCATCACGAAATATTTTTGTCATAGGAATTTATGTTATGTATATATAAAGGTTTAAAAACATTAAATAGGTTATAATAATTAAATTATAGTTTTATTAAACCATAAAAATGGTTTCATGATCATAATTTAAGGAGAAATTGAAGAATGATGATTCGTCATCTGACCAGGTTGTAAATCGACACCTCCCAGAAGATGATTTCATTTTTAAAATGAAAGAGAGAGTATGAATATTGATGATATTACAATAACATGATATAATTATATTTTATAGATTATACTGAAGTTACCATGATCATTTGGATAGAGGATTTAAGGAGAGAAAAATAAATAAAGAAGGAACTTGAAAATAAAATAAAATGAAAAAATAAAGAGGATTTTACCTCTTGGATACTCCTTGAGAATCACCTTAAAGGGATTGATTGTGGTCTTTTGGAAAGACCAATAGATCATGTACACGGGGATAGACTAGGGAATAGGATTTGGATAGAACATTGACAAGATACAAGGCTTAGAGGAGTGAGGAGAATAGGGGGTGAGGTGTGGTTTTTATAGTGGAGGAGAGGGGTGATTTCTTAATATTGTATTCATTATTTAATTATTTTTCTCAAGAAAAGAAATAGTATTGATTCTTTTTACTAAAAATAGTAATAAGTGCATGTGAGTTTTAACTAGGTGTTCTTACATCATCCACACATCACATATGACATAATAAATCATATATTTATCATTTATCGTAAATTGTCATATTTTACTATTCACAAAAAATTCAAGTATTTTAGAAAAATCCAACAAATTCACCATAACCATTTTTTTATGTGTACAATCAAAAAATGGACTCCATTTTATCAATTTTTTTTTTAATATGTGAAATCAAATTTTTAACGAAATTTATTATTTACTCAAAAATTACCAATTCAATGACACATTGAAAATTATTTAAGGTCTCATAAAATTATCTTATAATCATAAGACATCATGATATTAACTTATGATTATATTTTTGGAAAATAAATTTTATTTTGAATAAGTATATTAATTATTTTATTAATAATTTCTAAAACATTTATTTATTTGTACTATGATATAATTTTATCATTATTTTATTTATAAGATATCTAACTTTTATAAATGCATTCATGGGTGATGTTACTATTCATTTGGCCAATTTACTATTCATAAGGGTATATTACTATTCACAAGGGTACATTACTATTCATAAGATTAAGTTACTATTCACCAAAAAAATAATTTAATTCTACCAGACTCCAAATATCATACTAAATGCAGATATTTATGTCCGTTGTTTGAAATTCAGAAAACAAAAGTGGAAAAATTATGTTTAACAGATACTTTATAACTGTCTGCTATAAATAAAATAGTTTTTTTTCACAAAGACTCAGTATTGCATGCATTATAAGCTTTCTAATGAATTGAAATTTTTTAAGAAAAAACATACCATGAAATATTTGGATGTTATATTTTAGGTAATTTTAACCCTTGTCTTTTTAATTTAACACCCCGGTAAACTGAGTTTTACCTTAAATGTGGTAATTACTTTTAACTGCCTTCACAACTGATTTTTGTAAAAAAAAATTAATTTCAGATTATTAGAAAATATAAATTATTCTTATTATAAATATGGAATCCATTTTTTTAAATTCTATTCAAATAATTTCAAAATTTTAATTTAAAATTAATCCCATAGACGTGATGAGAAAGAACGTTTTTTAAGAGAAATTTCTCAATAGTTTACAATGTTTTTATATCAAAATTTAGTACGAAATTGATTCAAATGAACTCAATTTTATAAATGGATGTATAATTTATATAATTACACTTTAAAACCAATATAAAATATAATTTAAATTTATAAATAAATTTAATGAAAAGGCAGTTTTCCATTAAAATTCATTATTTTTCACTATTCATCAAAAAATGAAATATTTTAGAAAAATCCAAAAAATATAACCTAAGATAATTTTGACATTATGATTTTAAAAAATCTGTTTGTTTTATAAAATTAATTTTTTCAAAGTGTCAAAAATTAATATTATTATTGTTCAATAAAATTAATTTTTTCATTTTCTTGAGAAAATAGTATTTCTGAAACATATAAAAACTATATCAAAAATTAAGTATTTTTTCTCAATATGTTTTCTTTATATAAAATCATTATATATAATATTTAAAAATTATTTATTAATATTTATCTCACTATGTTTAACTGTTATGTTATATCGGCCTTGTTTGATTAATATTAATAATAAAACTTGGTTTTGTTAAAACTCATTATGGTGTGCATTGCAAGTTAACCTTGTATTACAAGTAGTGATATATTTACATGGTGTGTCATATTAAACAATCAACCAAAAAAATTAATTTTAAAAAAAAATCATAAAAACATGGGGTGTTATAAATATTTCCTTTTATTAGAGAATAATAGGGAATAAAAATTGAATAATGGTTCATGGGGATTTTGGGAGAGTAATATGATGTTAGAACACTATGTTTTAAAAATTGAATCTTAAACCCCACTATTCCATCCAAAGAAATCAAATCTCAAACCCACTAAACAAGATAAAAATGCAATCATAGCACTATCTTCTCTAGAGATAACCGAAGTCTAACTTTATTACATTTTTCTTTGGTTTATAAATTCATTTTATTGTGTTCCCCAGATAGGTACGCATCACATGACTTATGATAAACTCTTATAGTTTCATATTTTTTTAATCAGATATTTATCTTCTTCTTATGTTTTATCATATTCGTATAATATAATAGTTTATGACTCATTGAAATGTTTTTCCCTTACTAAGTGTTTGAGCTCACCCCTTCATTTTTCCCATTTCCATAAGAAATTATTAATAGGATTATGTGTAAAATGAAGTCTTACATAGATATGTTGTGAGAGATGGTGAATAAATTATGTGAAATAAAAATTTTATGGAGCAAATATTCAAAGATATTAAACCTTTGGATTCTATGTTTTTGTGAGTATTAATGAGATGTAATGTTTATATTATGGAATTATTAGAAAATATATGCATGTTTATCTTAGGTTTTCTCATTTAGTATCAAATACTATGCGTAAAAAATATGTTTTTATTACCAGATCATAGAGTGTGGGTCTGCGGAATCTTGCATTTTTTACAGATAATTGGAATCATCATCATCAAATATAACTTTGAGATCAATCCTTCAAAATAAGTATCTTAATGTTGGAAAATTCTTGATTTGTTATAAAATAAAGAATTATTATTATGAAATGAAAAATTATAAGTATTATAGAAAATCCTTACTTGTTAATCAAATATATAAGTAGTTCATCAAATGAGTCGAGATTATTTTGAGAATCATAGATTGATTCACTTAACATTTCAATGGCATTAGATACAAAATGACCTAAGTAACATTTTTCTGCAATTACATTCTTAATATGAATGAGTGTGATAATAACTTGGTGAGACTCTAGGATTAATTAAGGATTTTTTTTTATTATGGAATTCATTTGAAGAATCATTGATTGTAATGATATAAAAATTTGAATAAATTTAAGAAAAATATACCATATTTTTTCAAGGTGTTGAGGATCGATGAACTGGGAATGTGACATCTAGGTTTTGATGCTATGATGATAGTGAAAGTGGGAAGAGTTCAAACTAGAAAAATATAAGATGGTTTGAGAGGCCAATAATGTTTTTTAATGTTTTTATACAATATCATTCAAATATAAAGGTAAATTCCAGCCTGAAAGGCATTGTTTCCATAATAAAGGGTTGTCTAGAATACTTAATAGTGTTTAAAACCCCCATGGAATGTCCATGTTAGGTGCCAACGTTAAAGAAATAAATTTTACATTTTTAAGGGTATGTGATACCAATTATATATTTTAAAATTTTCATAACTACGAAGGAGTTAAAAATAAATGGAGGAATCAATTAAGCTTATAGTTTGAATTAAAGTGTTGAAGAAAAGAATTGCTATATCAAATATTTGAATATAAATGAATATTTCAAGATTGGATGGATTGAAGAAAAATAGTATCATCTTCATCTTATTTATATTATATTATGGGAGAATTTTTATTAAAAATATTTTTTTGAATAATATGAGACATTACACATGATTTATGATTCATTGGATTCTATAACATACATGATAAGAATATAATGATGAATTTTGTAACAGCCTTATATTTTTCATGTGCATTACAAGTTGATTACATCCTTTATTAGTATGATTTTGAACTATGACTGGTTTGGTATGATTTATTTGAGTTTTTTGTAAGTTTTAGAAATTTATAGAGATTTTTTTTACGGTGCATGGTTGGATAATGTCTTTCCCAAACTATGGTGATCATCCAATAAATCGTGCAGCTAATAGAAAAACAATTCTGGTTGAGCATGGTTAAGGAACATGGTTTATCAATTTTTATATTGTAACCTGAAAAGTTATGAAACATGATAAAAAGGCCAAAATAATGGTTATTTCATGGTTTAATAGACCATGTGACGAATTCGTGTGGGTGTCTGGGTTAAACAGAAAAACTTGTATGGTTGGTGCATCAATTTTTAAACTGTTTAACCAAATCATGTGTTTCTGATTCTATGATCTTAAAATCCTCATTAATAGATATTAATTACATAGTTTTACAATATCATCTACCAAAATGAATCTCTTTCTAATATAGAGACTCCACAATCCTTCCTTGGTGATTTCCTTCATATCTATGATTGATTCTTATGGATCCAAGTGTGTTAATTATCATGAATTAAGGTATGTAATCCATGAATAACCATTATTTAGGTTTCCTCTCTATCTACCCTTATTCCCTTGAAATTAAACATATATGTAACATTCTATTTTCATATCTATGGATTCTTATGTCATCTAATGATGAATTCTTTGATCACTAAAGATTCGTAACCAATCTAGTTCATAATAGCCTTCCTTTTTATAAATCCTTGATATAGCATTGTTGGATGATCTTGAGAGGTATGTTCATGTCGATCCAATCCATTGGACTTATAATATTATTGAATATAATTCTATAACCTTTATGTGTTTGAGTGGGGATTAGTTCTTTGGATTCTTGGTGTGCAGGCTTAATCCGGTTAGAGTTTGGGTGCGATTTGAGTATCGCTTCTCAACAGGTTTTGGAGTATGTCATCAACAATATTTTCATAGGAAGATGATTACTATGTTGAGGAAATTTATAAAATATTTATCATTGTTTATTTTTCTGTGAGTATGTTCTTATACCATGCTTGATTTTAATAAAATAATTGTGTTTGTGTAGCTTTTTTTCCCATGTTTGATGTTTGATCACCTATGTGTGTGTGCATAGCCCATGAGGAAAATGTTGAGTATGATCACATGTGTGTATGGATGCTAATACTCATTCTTGTTATGATTCTTGTAACACTATGTGATATTCTTATTATGTGCTATGTATGGACTTTTGAGATTTTTCTTCTAGTAGAAATTTACAGGTGGATCATCGTGGATTGTTTAACCCTTAGAGGGGGAGTATGTTGACATGTTATGATGATAAAAGAAGATAGAGACACAACTAGGGGTATAACAGCCTTAGGTATTGACCTAAGACATAGTGTCCAGACACAATAGTCTTTTATCCTATCCTTTTTTGGCTTCAAATTATGATGGCCTTATGGTTGTACTGAGAGGAAAATGGTACTTGGTGGATAGGTGGCCTAATCCAAGACTCTTTTGCCTTTTGAATATCTTTGGACACATTTGTTGACCTTTCGTTCATATCTAGTTCATGAATTTCATTATGACTATATTTATATCATGGAGATGAAGTAGTTATGGCCAGGGTTGTAACAGCTTGGTTATCACACGAATGTTGAGTATGTGTTGTATATGTTTTTCTTAAAAAATTATTTATTATCAAGAAATAAACTCGTATACATCTACACTCATGTTATAAATACATTGGTGGTATCTTAATGGCCTTATCTGACACCCTATATGGGCATCTCGATGTGTGTTTAGACTTTATGATCAATTATACAAGAAATGGTTAGGACCAAATGATGAGGAGCAAGGAGGCAGATCGTGGTTCATGGAGGCAGTATTGGGATAGACTTTGAAGGGATATCGTGATGTTTAATTTACTTATTTGTCTTGGATGTTTTTTTTAAATGCCACTTTGGGGAGTCCTAGTTTATCTTCTATATATATTGAGTTAATTTATATTCCACTTGTTATATAAATAATTACTTATTATATAGTGTTATTATTTATTCTTATCATTATTGATATTAATGGTATAGTCTCTCTACAATGGCATTTGTCCCTTCATTACTAGTTGAAAACTACATGCGTACGGGAAGGTGAGCATGAGGCCATGTGGAACTCTGACATATCCCTAGTGATTTAGTTCGGTTCATTAAAAAGTGGTATAAAAGGATATTTTCCCCCACTTTCATTTTTCTTGACTGTGTTTTGGGGGAAGGTAGAAAGGAGTTAGGATGTTTGGGACTTAGGTTGGGGATTTTCATGTGTACATGGCCAACAAATGTGTAATGAACCACTGAATTATCATAGTTGGGACTATTTTTATAGTTAAGTTTTAGGGTTTCATATTGATCCTATGTATATTTTTATTTTATGGTTTTATAATATTTGGGTTTCTTCATGCATAATTATAAGTCACTTAGGATATCATTTCATATATATTATCCTATTGAGTGTTGCATGTGGTTCGTCATTTAAATTCCATGATATGTGTATTTGATTTGATGATATATTATGTTCCTGATATTTTGATATATCTACTGGCTTTATTTAGTTGAACTTGAGGATTTTGTTATGTTTTATTATATATATATATATATATCTAAATGACTGAGACTAATGTTCAAGTATGAAGAAACTTGTGTACTACTAGCGGTGTTTTTCCTTCTTGTTGTTTATATCCTCCTAGGATAGGTTTCCATAAGAATCCCTTATGTTAGCCTTTTAACTTCATAGTCATATTGATATAGACATTATTAATTTTATTTTGTAATTTAAAACTATATCATCCTCAGAGATGTATGGATAGAATACTTGGTAGAGTAGGTCAAAATGATCCCACATGGGAGGGTGTTTTGGTTTTACCACTATTATTGTAAGAGAATTCCACCACACCTGATTCAATAGTTCAAGAAGAAGGACCACTTTATCCAAGAGTTATTTACACAATTAATGTTCATGGTTGAGAAGTTACTAAGATAATGGTCAATAGTGCTCAGTACTTTCATCACTAGAATCCTCCATACTCCCATAGCATCAGATTCCCTCGGGATATTGAGTTCTGCATCAACATCATTAAGGGGGTCTTATATTTAGTAGAGAACCCAAAGGATTTATGGGTAAAGATGGATGATTTTATGCTTCAAGGACCCCCTAAGTTGTGGTGGGGCATACTCTAGGCTAACATATGTGAATTTTTGACTTTGATGACCTTTACGAACCTTTTCTTAGAGGGGTTATTTCTAGATATAATGAATCTAGAATGAGTGAAATAATTCATGAAGATTCATTTAGGGAGGAAGATGTTGTCTACTTTCTCAGAACATTTCATAGAGTTTCTATGCTTTGGTCTTCTCTTAGCAGAGAATGGGTCACTAAAGGCTAGGATGTTCAATAACAGCCTTTATCTAGATCTGAGATAAAAATTCATGAATTCTGACCAGACAATATATATTTGGTTTCTTTATAAGGCCCTGATTATCGAGAAGGGTCTAGAGGATGATTGAGTTGAAGGTTTTCCTTCATCTTGTAGTATACTTCCTAGGGATACTTCTAGTGGTGGGAAGGGGAAGTTAGGGTATTTGTACCATAATGGTGGTGAATAATCAGAGTGTATTTTGGGTTCTTCAGCACCTTCATTGGGAGGAGAAGGCCCTCAATGTTTCCACTCTGGATGTAGTGGGCATTGTCAAAAAAAATATCAAGACCTAGGATAAAGGTTAATAGTTTTAGTAATATAGGGAATCTATTATAGTTTTATGTGAGGGTGTTTTTTATAGGTTCTCATAGGGGTTTAAGTCATATCAAAACTATTACATAAGGTTCTTATTGGGTTCCTCAGTATCTTGCTCTTACCCCACAAAATTTGGTCACCCAAGAAAGTCATGTGTTATAGGGGAAAGGTCATGGTTCAAAAACAATAATTATGTATGTAGTATTGAAATTTATATCCAATGGTTGTGAGGGACCATCAACTATCAAATTAATGTTCTTGATTACAACTATAAATTTTATATATTTTTTTAAACTGGTACTTCCTATTTGTCTATATCTTCACAAATTGTTGTTGGGAATGAATTAGTGGTGAATTTATCTTATGAGTTGTTAACTATTTATACACCCTTAGAATTGAAAGTGTATAATATTTAGATATTTATAGAGTGTCTCATAGTAGTTGTTTTCTATATACATCTATGATATTTAATTATCCTAGAGATAACTAATTTTAATTTGATCTTTGGTATAAAATGGATGACTACTTATTGGTCTCACATCGACTGATATGGGAGATGTTTATCCCATACTATTACTAATGGGGGAAAGATTGGTTTGACCAGTGTGTGGAAATTTGTAATAAGTATAGTGGGTTCATACATAACTTGAGTCTGATTTATTATATCTTAGGTGGATGGATTGTTTCTTACGATGGAGAAAGTAGTATCCACTAATTTTCCTCAAGTCATGGAACTTTATCAAAATATCTTTCTAGGTGAAATTTTAGGACTCCCCCCTAATAGTTTAATTTAATTTAAGATCAAACTCATTCCTAGTTAAGAACCTATATAAATTCTCCCATATCATATTATGTTGGATGAGTTGATGGAAGACAAGGAATAGCTCGATGATTTAGAGGAGAAAAGATTTGTCAGACTGAGCACGTCTCACTAGGATGCTCTGATTTTTTTACAAAGAAGATGGATGGTAGTTTTAAATTGTGTGTAGACTATGGGATGTTAAACCATGTGACCAAGAGTAATTGATACTCATTTACAAGGATCAATGACTTGTTTGAATATTTATGGGGAGCCCGGGGGTTCTCCAAGATTTACTTATGGTTGGGCTTCTACCATCTTTGATCCAAGGAGGAGGATATTCCTAAGATATCATTTGGAAGTAGATATAAAATTTATGAGTATATTTCCATTCCTTCTAGGTGAAAAATACTTTAGTGGTGTTCGGGGATCACATAAACAGAATTTGCATCCATATCTCCACTCCTACAATGTGGGATTTTTTATTATATCCCTATGTACTCTAATAAATAATACATGCCTGATAGGAACCATGAGATTTTATTTACTACACATCGAAATAATTTTCTTTCTAAAAATCAATTGAAGTTTCACTTTTGGATTCATAAGGTTTGGTTCCTTAGGCATGTGATCTTTAAGATAGGAATGTTTTTGGAACCAGAGAAGGTTGAGGTGGTGTTGTCTTGAGATCACCCCAAGAATGAGTTTAATATTATGTTCTTACTTGGTTAGGTTGGATACTACTAATAGTTCATATAGGAATTAAGTGATGTCCAGGTCAACAAATTAGTGTGTGGAGGTGTTCCAAGAGCGGAATAGAAGATTGAATGCAACCCTTGTTTTGCCCTCTCCATATGATGGGATTATATATGTGGTGTACTGTGATGCCTCTAGAGTTGGATTGGCTATTTTGTTGATTAATAGAGATCATGTAGTTGTTTATGCTTCACAATAGTTATGATCAAATGAGAAAAACTACCCAATGAATGAATTGGAGTTAGAATTTGTGTTCTACGCTCTGAAGTGTTTGTGACATTATATCTTTGGTGAGAGGTTTATCATCTACATTTACAATGAGATCTTGTCATATAATTTCTCTCGATGGGATCAAACATGAGGTAGAGGTTTTTGGTGTAGTATATATAGTAATTTTTACATATACATGGCCTATACTCTATGAAAGAGTAATTGTTTTGTAGATTCTATTTGTAGTAAGATATCAGAGATGAAGGAGCATGGTGAATGACCTTCATTGGAGGAATATTGTCTGGTTAGTTTGATGAATGAGTGGATTTTAGAAAAACAATAGGATAATTATGTGATGAGATTTTTACCTTTAGTCATAATTTATTCGTTTTTGGATCATGTAAAAGAGATTCAAGAGCCAAACTTTGAGTATGTGGTGATGTAGGAATTCTTGGAAGGAGTGATTATATTATAGGTCAGTTCTTAAATGATGATGAACAGATTTAAATTCATGAAAGGTTAGTTGTTCTATATTTTTTGAGAGAATAGCCTATAAAATACTCTCATTATTCAAAATGGGACATGCATCCAAGGCCAAAAAAGTTGTACCGTGATATCAAAATCAATTATTATGGCTAGGCATGAAGAGATACATCACTATTTTTGTGTCATGATGCATTACCTTCTAAAGGGTAAATGTTGTGCATTATAATATGATTAGTTTACTTCATCCACTTATAGTGCCTATATAGATGCTAGAAGATGTGATTATGGAATTCATGATGGGGTTACCTAGGACCCCAAATAGTCATGATGTGATTTGGGTGATAGTTGATTGGTTAATGAAAGTAGGTCATTTTTTACCAATCTAAGAGACTCACTCTCTATAGGAATTGGGAAATGCTACATATTTGAGAGATTGTATGGTTATATGGAGTAAATTACAATATCTTAATGATTATGGATGTGTGTTTTATGCCATAGTTTTGGAATGTCTTATAGAAGGAATTGGGGACTCGGTTGAATCTGAGTACGAGGTATCATTCAAAAAAAGACGGACAGTCATAGGGGATGATTTAGATCCTTGAGGTAATTCTTCAAGCATTTTTTCTAGACATCAGTGGAGCATGGAAAGATAGTCTAGACTTGGTGGAGTTTATGTTAAAAAAATATATTCCATGAATCTATTTACATGGATACTATTTATGATCTCTAGGGTCAACTATGTTGTTCATCTCTATATTGGAAATATGAAGGTGATGCAACTATGGTGGAGAAAATATTGGTATAAGATACCTATGAGAGATTTTATTTTATCAGGAATTGGTTGAACACAACATTGAGTTGGAAGTGATCATATTTCGATCAAACTAGATAACCCTTTGATTTCTCTACTGGAAAAATAGTTTTCTCGAATTTGAATCCTTTATTAGGGAATTGATGATTTAATAGAAAGGAAATATAGCTCCATGATTCAATGGATTATTTGAGATTAGTGAGAATATCAGGATTGAGGCTTACTATCTGAACATTACTCTTTTGTTCCATGGTATGATCAATGTGTTTCATGTAAGTCAACTCTAGAGGTACATGCTTGATCATACACATGTGATCAACTATGAGGATGTTGAGCTGGAGCCTGACACATCATAAATGGTTCACCAAGTTCAGATTGTAGACCAAAGCAAGATGGACTTGTGGCGGAAAATAGTACCACTTGTTTGGATCATATGGTAGAATGTATAGATGTATGAGGAATCTAAGGAGTTGGAGTTTTATATTTGGGATAAATGGCCTCATTTTTTGAGCAAGATGACTAGAGGAATTTCCCAAAAAAGATTAGTATTTAATTTGGGAGATTGTGACATACTTAGATGTTTTAGTTATATTATGAGTTAATGTTATCCTTTTATCACATATTTTTGAAATATTAATTATTTGGGATTAATTTTTGGAGTTTATGGTTAGTTTTGGATTCTTATAAAACTTTTTCAAGGTTTATGGTTGGAAAATATTTTTTTCAAACTATGTTGATCCTCTAAGAAACCAAGTGGCTTGTGGAATAAGAAGTCAGGGTGTAGTATGGTTAAGGTGAAAAATTTCTCAAACTATGTGTAATGACATGAAAAATCATGAAACATGATCTAATGTCAAAAATCACGATTGGTGAATGTTTTATTAGATCATGTTTGTGCCCAAAAGAGGTAGAAATCCTTTCATGGTTAGTGCATAATTTTTCAAACTATGTAACCAAACCGTGTGTGCATGATTTTATGATCTAAAAAATTATTTAATATCCATTAATTACCCATTTTGACCCATTATTTATCATTCATAAAGATCTATTTAATCAAGATACTTCATAGGCCTTCCTCGATGATTTCCTCACTATATAATCTCAATTCTTGAAAATACAAGTGTGTTGAGGATCAGAAATTAAGGTATGAAATCCTCAAAACCTTATTCAATGATTTTCTTAATGATATACCCTTATTATATTAATTAGAATCATAGATTCATAATTTCATTGCCAAATATATGCCTTATGATTCCAACTAGCATTTAATTCTTGTATCATTGTTAGATCATTGATGGATCTAGTGCATTAGCACCCATCCTTTTTTCAATCCTAAATCTTGAATTGTTGGAAGATCCTAAGAGTCATGTTTGTATTCATCCAATCCCGAGTAATTTTAATATTGATGAATCTTTTTTTAAACCTTAATTTTTTTGAGTAATGATTGGTTATAGGGATTATTTTTTTGAAGGCTACATATGATTGGAGCATAAGTGTGACTTGAGTATTCCTTCTCGATGTGTTTTAGAGTTTATCATAATAAATATTTAGGTAGGAAGATCCTTACCATGTTGAGGCCATGTATATAATTTTTAGTGTGATATGATGTTTTCCACTTCTACTCTTTGACCATTCTTGAGTTTGGTTGCATGTGTTTGCATTTTTATTTCATGAGACCATGTTTGTTATCTAATCACAGAAGTATGAATGCATTGACTAAGAGACCCATGTTGAGTATGATCACATGTGTGTGTGTTTCTGGATATAGATACTATTTCTTATTTTTCATGATATTATTATATTTGTTATGCCTCTTATATTTGATGTATGTCCTTTGGAGAGTTTTCTTCTGGTAGTGATAAACAAGTGGGCCATCATGGCTTTGTTAGCCCTTAGAGGGGGAGTGTGTTGACATGTGTTGATGGAAATGGAGGATCAAGACATAGGAAGAGGTATTAATGACTAGTGGATTGACCCAAGACACAGTTTTGGGACACGACAGTCTTATAGGCTATACAGGGGTAACCTCAGAGTATGACAACTATATGGCTGATCATGATAGTAACTGAGCTTGATGGCCATGTGGCCTATCACATGACTCTTTATAAATGTGACTATCATGGAATACATTAGATGAGTATGTGGTGAACTCCTTTTCATGACTTATGTTATCAATTCATTTATAGCGTTGATTCGATGCAGGTATAGTCAGGGGTTGTGGTAGCTTGGTTAGTTCATGACCACTCAATAAGTGATTGTATATTGTTTTCTTATGTAGTTATTTATTATCATGGCATATGATGCGTCCTTAAAATCTACAGATTTAGTATATAATTTTATTAAGTTTTTAATGATCTAAAAAATTAATTTTTCTTAATTTTTCAATTAATTACACTTTTTCAATTTTATAGATTAATTCATTATTTCATAAATTTTAATAAAAAAATTTCTTTTTTTCTTTTAAAATAATTAATTTAGTCTTTCTTATTTTTCTTGGTTCTTTTATTATATTTTACTCTTTTATTTTTTATTCTTCTTTACTCATATATTTTATGATTGGTTATTTTTATTAATTAATCAATTAATCAATTTATTTTACATTTAATTAACGTAAACTTTAATATATTCTTTTAATTATATATTCTTAATTTTAATTAATTTATATTATCAATTTAAAAAATTAAACTCATTTCATTTATTAAATTAAATCATTTTAATTTAATGTTTTAAATCAATTTAAAATTATGGTTTCGATTTAGTCAACTGGAAAGCTTGTTAATTTAAGTTAGTTTTAATTTAAGTTTATGTTTAGTTTTAGTTTTTAGATTTATGTTTTGAATTTATTAATTATATAATAGTTTTAATTAATTCCATTTTTTGTTTAAGTTATATTTATTAAAATAAATTAATTAATTTTTAAAATTTAAATTTAATATTTCTAAATTATTTTAATTATTTATTAATTAATTTTTCTTTTTCATTTCAAATTTTTAGAAAATATGCCAGTGCAATGGTGACTCAGTGAGTCACCACCAGACCCTTGCAATGGTGACTCAACGAGTCACCATTACATCCAGTTTTTTCATGTTTCGCTTCCACCAACCTCTTCAATAAGTCACTACCACCATCATCGTCCATCCTATGCTTCAGTAGTGACTTCATGAGTCATTGCCACACATCATCTATCTTACACAACACACTGCCTTCACTCTACTACTTCCAGACCCATCGTCACTATTCCACTACAACGGTGACACCACCAAGCTCATCCTCACCTAACATTGTCACCATTGGAATCTTCCTTCATACTGTTAGTGATCCTCCACCATGCTGAACGTGTCACCATTGCAATATATACTCACCGTCGATATTCAATCCACTGATGTAGGACATCCTTCAATCCTCTAAATCAAAACTACTCATTTTGATAGAAATAAAGTAGATAATTCATTGAATCATCACTGTTTCGGGTCGGTCTCGAAATGCCCAACGGTTCCATATCCGATGACACGTGGACCTGCTTTCCAAAGGTAGTCGTTCGCTAGGTGGTTTGACCAGCGATGCTTAATAACTCACATTGGTCGAGAGGATGGGAATCTGAGCTCATCACACCCTTTTGGGGGGAATTATTGCCTATTCCGGGACTCTCTTATAGATTTAATACGTATTCATATGTTTGCGAATCTTTGGTTTATACCCAAGCATAGTATCCACGGATTAATCTTGGTTGGAAATGGTCAGCTGGATGGAGGGGTTCAGAATCATTTATGCCTGAGGTTTACCATACCTCATTGGATAAATGACCCTGAGGAGTCTGGACTCATTAAGGCGGCACTAGGAGTGGTGCGGTGAACCGATATGAAGATAGTCGGATCGACCGGTCATTGGGATTTAACCTCAAAGTGCCTTCCTACGTACCCTGCCTGGGAGACGGGATCAAAGTCCAAGTAGTTAAAATATAAGTGTCAGAGAATTAACGTGAATATGGACCCGGGGGTCCGACGGTGATCGGGCTTGAACCTCGGGAAGGCTTCCTACGTACCATGCCTTGACATTGATCAAAGTCCTCATAGTTCGCAATGGATTGGGGCTAACACTCTGAGGATCCCCAGGGCGATGGATTGGGGCTTACACTATGAGGAGGCCTAGGGAAATGGATTGGTGCTTACACTCTGAGGATGCCCAGGGAAATGGATTGGGGCTTACACTCTGAGGAGGCCTAGGGTGATGGATTGGGGCTTATACTCTAAGGAGTCACATAAGAGGATGTCATGGTCGATGCTTACTCTAAGCCCACATGAGTCATGCTCGGTGTGAGAAACAAGAGGCAGCAGGGAACTGACGATCACGTCGCGAAAGGTGCATCAGTGGGAAGTGGAGTGGGGCTTACGCATAGGGTGTCCCATAAGGTTGGGCCTTACTCCGAGATAGATGCCCATGGTGACAAATCACAGCGGGAGAGGGACTTGGCCCCAAACAAGGACGGAGCAACACCCTTCCCCACTACACCCTTCCTCGGGCATGGTCGTGGGGAAGTACAGAGGTGCATGGGGGATTCCTTTGGATGGGTATCCCAGCACGCCTCGAGGAGGGGAGAAGTTCTCCAGTCCAAACAAGTGGAGGGGCAGAAAAGGGGCTCCCGGGCTTAGATTCCACATTACCGTGGGAATGTGAACCCAGGAATGCTTTGGGAATCCACCCAAGGGTCGTAGAAACCCCTTCACCCCTGCTTACCGTTGGTATGTGAACTCAAAATGGCATGCTGATGCGCCTGAAGGTTACATCACATGGGTCTGGTGGGTCTGGTGGAGTCCTCGGCTCGGGGCTGGTGAATAGGCTAATGAGGGAGTTGCGGAGGATCAGGCTGGATTGGGAGGATTTTATCTGTCTTGGGGAATGGGAACTCTGAAGGATTTGGTGGGACACATGGGTATATGAGGAGTGGCTCCCTTCGTGTAGGGAGTTGTTACGTGGCTGGAGAGGTCATCCGTGAATCAGGGTGGTCTGCGGACTGATGGGCACCCCGCGAACCAGGGTGCTTTGCGGCTTCAGGTTCAGCCAGTGTACCAGGTTGGTATGCGGTGGGATCTATGCGAGCATCGGTAGAAAAGGGCAATGTCGGTCAGGGTTCTTCAGTCGGGGCTTCACCCCCGTAAAATGCTGTTACACGGTGCGACGGATCGGAAAAGGGGCATAAACTCCATGGTCCGCGGGAAGTGCATTCGCGGAGTGACCATGGTTTGTGATTTTTATTTCTTTGTTATTTTAAGTTCGCGGTTCATGAAGTTATTATGTGTTTTGGGTTCCTTATTAATTTTCCTTCAGGTTCATACCTGTTCTGGTTCGCGAACTGGAACTTCACTGTTTACAAAATCCTAAGCTCCTTCCTTCGGAATCCTTCCACCCGAATCTGGTCGATCTCTCTGAATCCTCCCTTCAAAAACTCTTTCTGGCTCTTCCCCCTCAATCTCAATTTATATAGTGGAGAAAGAGATGTATCTATGGTCATGCGGCACCTTTTGCGGAGGCCTATGATCGGAGACTCGGTTCACGAATGAATTGTTCAATCGGCAACTCACGGGTGCATTGAATGCCCCCCCCCCCCCCGCGAACCAAACCAACTCAAGGAGTGCTTCGCGGTCACGGAGGGTTCCATATCCATTCCGCGAATGATAGCAGATGTGGTCCTGGCCAGTCGACGTGGTTCATGGTCAGGGGCGGTTCGTGACGGTGGACCGGAATGGCGCCCGTCCTGCCTTGCACCCACGGAGGATCTCCGCCTTCATTCCGCGAACGAGACCGGTCCGTGGAGGGGGTGCTTCACAGAACTGTCTGCGTAGCATTTTCATGGTACCGGTATGTGGACCGGTTAAGCTTGGGACATCCTTTGAGTTTTCTCCATACTTTCCATACTTTCCCCCAATTCTTTGAGGGAATTGGGTAGAACCTCCTTTGCGTATTTTTCATGAAACTACAGATGCCCCTCATCGGAATGGGGTCTGATCGGAACGAAGAGGAGGCCATTCCGATGCAGAGTAGTCCTAAAACATGGATGGTTTTCTGTAGAGGAGTGGACCCAGTAGGAGACCACACCTATAAATAGATGGGGCCCTTCCTTTTTCTTTTACCAGTTTCTTCGCGAAACCAGAGCCCTCTTGCTTTTTGTCTCCATGTGCTCATTCCTTTGTGAAACACCTCTTCCATGAGACATCTAATATTTCCGCGAACCATTCCTCCTTCGCAGTCACCTTCAACCATGGACCAATCTCCAATCGCGAACCAAGACTTTTTATTAATTAAAAAGTAATTCACAACCGGCCGCGGAGGAATTTGCTTCGCGTTTTTTATGGTTCGTGGACTGAAATCTCCATGACTTTGAAAACTTCCTAATTTTTTCCAAATCTTAATTATTTAAATCTAGGGTTAGGACTCCATGGAGAAACTTGGTTCACGGTTTTCTGGCCAACGCTCCGCGGGATAGGGTACCGTGGACTCCTTCCGCGCAGGGTTTGTTCTCGAGATGCATTCACCGCGAACCACATTTTGAGGCCTTCTCGGGGTCCTTGCTATGAAGGCTCCTTGACTGAATCCTTATCCATATATTTAGTATTTTTGTCCAGATTTTATTATTCCAGAATAACCATTTGCTGATCTTCATAATGTAGTGATAAAACATGGTTCCCCCTCGCTCTCCACCCAGGCCTGCTGTTGAGCCTCTCCAAATTGGTTCAGGGAGACGTCTTGCTATGATTCACAGAGAAGAAAGCATCAAAGAGGACCCTAGTCGGTCCATCATTCTTGATGATGGTGTCTTGAAGGACTTGCTATCTTCTGAGCTCCTGGGTTATCCACTATCGAATCAGCTTCTACTTTACGACTTCAGTCTTCAGGATGATGTCTTTATCCCCTCTACTTTCTCAGGTCTTCTATCTCCTTTCATGGAAGTGTTACCAAAGTGAGTTCAGGCGAACCTTACCCCATTGGGGGAGATAACCTCTGATTATGATCCTAAAGACTCTTTAATTTTGAGAGGCACTGTTTGGACCCACAAAGTGATCAGTGCATTCATGATTTCTCTCAAGAAGTTGTCTTCAAGAATTATCCATCCATAATCAACCTTACTCAGGTGGATCCGGACGTGGGGTGGATTCCTAGGTGGGATCTTCGATCTGGTGGTATTTTCTCGAACAACTAGGTCTGGGCCTTTTGGGTCCATCATCATTGCCGGGAATCTCCTAAGTCACTGGAAGCAGTCAATTTTTACTCCGCAATATGTGCCTCCCAGTTTGTTGTCTACCCACCATCTTTGATACTGCCTGACCTACTCAGTTGCTGGTGTTCAAGCACTAATACTTTCCACCTATCCCATGGTGAATTTGGCATTATCTTGTGGGACATCCACCGATAGGGAGGTCTTCCAATCATTAGTGAGATGTATGACGAGTTTCTACCCCCTCCTGATGCATGGGACGACGTCGGACAAGTGCCTTCATTGGCGAGGGATTTGCTGGTTATGGCAAAGAAATCACTGGGTCAGGCCTTGCATGTCCACTCTCTTATTCCCTATATCGCCTGGATAGGGTTATTTCTGAATATCACTAGTCTTGTGCCGAAGATCAAGCGCCCCAAGACTCATCCTTCTCAACAGTCATAAACCATCCCAGGTTCCTACTGGGCGGTTCTGGAGGTGGGTGACTACCTTTCATGGGGTTATGAGGTGCACCTCGGTGTGCCACCTATTATCAGGCTAGCAGGTCCGTTTGCTATGTTTCTGAGTGGGTGGCTATTCCCTTCTCGGGATATCAACCCGGGTGTCATAGCTTGCACCTTGATGATGGCAGTTGAGTTGGCAGAGGGCCGCCCGGTGAACTTGATTGTGCCCACTTTGGATCGTGTTTATGAACTACTGATCCACCTGCAGGAGGGAGGGTCACCCTATCGTCTGAGTGGGCCATTCCAATTCTTATACAGCTGGATAGTGAATCATTGTCGTTGTTATGAGTGTTTTCATAACACAGTCATCCCGCTTCCTACCTTTCAGCCTACCCTGCTCAATATAACTGGGGTTCGTCTGAAGTCTCTCAGTTCCGACGAAATCATTAAGCTTCTGAGTGATTTCTCCCAGTTTTCTTTCACTCCCTACCCCACCCCTTACGGCGTCGTGGTTTACAACCACAGGGGGAGCCTAGAAGATAATTCTTACGTGATTTCACTACGGGACGGGTTTCTCTCTACATGGATTAACGGTGTTTCTCTGTACAAGTTGTATGCCCCACATCGTTTTTCCCGCAAAGTTTGGGTGTATGAAACTCCAAGATTCCTTTACTCCTCCTCAGGCTCGAGGACTGTACCCAACCACTCTCTGTCAATGTTGGTTTATGCTGATGTGGTAGGGATCCGATACAATCATTCTCTTGCCTGGTATGGGAGCAGCTGCCAGCCTATCCTTGGAGTACACACGGATGTGGGTAAAACGTTACCCTAATTGGATCCTGGGGAAGTTTGTCCAGAAGGTTCTCAAATAGAGAGTCACTATGGTTGTTTTTCTTACCGCACCTTCCTCATTGGCTCTGAGGGAGGACTGACTGATGGCTCGTTGGTCAAAGCGTCTCAGGGGATTTTCCTCTCCCATCCCCTCTGCGGACGAAGTTCAGAGAGACCCAACCTTCTTGGATGTGGATGAGGATGACCCTGTGGCTTCGGGTCCTAGAGAGACAATTCCTGAAGTTTTGTCGGTCGATACCAGACTTAGCAACTTGATTCCCAAGCCTGAACCGGGGTCAGAAGCTTCAGGCCTTCCAGCCTCGGAACCATCGTCTCGCACGCACGTGCCAGTGCTGGTTGTGATGACAGACTTCGTTCTCATATCTTCTCGAGAGGATACCAAAGATGCTCATGTCATGGCGGACCACCAAGCAGTGCGCAGGTGGGCCTGGCACTGGATTTGCGAGATTTTCACCGAAACTCCTCTGGCTGAAATGGAAACTAAAACTGAAGCTCACCGACAACTTTTCCTGGGTTTGGGGTCGGGTGGCTTTGACTATCGGTAGTTTCATTTTCTCGCTTTCCAAGTTGTCATTTCACATGAGGAGGTTTCTACTAGTGAGCGTAAGCTTACTCACATCGTTGCCTCTCATTGTGGGACCCAAGACCTGGAGGGATCGATGATAAAGCTCCATCAGCTGATAGCACAAGAGGCAAGCTCTCGAGATCAGGCGGTCGTCCTATCTTTCGAGTTGCATGAGTGTGAAGAACAGGCAGCGATGTTGAGGGATCAATTATCAACTATGACTGGTCTCCTTGAATCTTCCAGGAAAGGGATCAACGATCTCCAAACAACAGTGGAGCATACTCGTTCGGTGGCCGAGGTTGAGGCCAGGGAGAAGGCCGTGCTGGAGAAGACTTGAAACAACCTCTGCCGCACAGTCGCTGATCTAGTGGAGAGGGAGGGCCAGGCTCCTTTGTGACTATCAAATCCATCCTTGTGCATTCCCCCTATTTTTTTACCTCTTTTGTCATTGTGAAGGAGAGGCCCCAGCTTGTGGACGCCATCCCTTTTGTTTGAATGGAATTCAATCTATGTCAATCTTCCTTTGCCATAAATTTTGAACAATTGTTTCTTAAATAACAACTCACTGAATCAGAATTTCTCATAATTCAGGAACGTTATAAAAGATGAAAACAGGCTCTGACTTTTTCCCAGACCATGGGATCCAGGGAGCGTAGTATGACTGTTGCTAGGGTTTTGTATAGAAAACCCAAAAAACTTTTTTTCTTTTCTTGTTAATGCCCTAATTTTTCCTTGGCCCATTTAGTGTGGAATTGGCGGGTGTGGCCCAACTTTTTCTTAGGTCGCCCTTTTCGGGTTTTCGGCCTAACAGGCTTTGTGCCTATTTTTGTGAGCGATTTAATGTCCCACTAACAAGACTATTATTACTGGTGTTTTAGGTCGAACAGCTTTGACCAAATATGGTGGGGAGAGGGCCCTAATGAGATTTGGTTGATTAAAAGACATCTCGATATCCTTTAGATGCATATGGGCGGAACATGTTTAGATTTGAACAACATGCAGGGCATGTCTCAAGGCATGGGATCTGTATCGTCGTACAGAGGTAGAAATAGCATCGCTTAAGGAAAAATTTCCTTTGGTATATGGGGTAGGGGAGATCAATTTGTAGAGCCGCTGAGGGCATGGTATTCATAGTCGTGCAAAAGTGTCCTTAAGTCAATGACTCTCCATTTCTGATGGCCTAAGGACTTTATGGAAGTCCAACTTATGGAAACCACCATGGGTGGCTTGGATAATCATGAAAACCACCGGGGTGGCTTGGAAAGGGTATGTGACGTCTGAAAGGTTTTGAGAACATCTATATCAATCAGGAGTGTGGAAGCAAGGTTCCTTTCCTATGCATTTATCTATCGTAAAGGACGGTTGTGGCTTGGCGCAGTTTAAAGTCATGCAGCTGGGACATCATCTAGAATGGAACAGCTTCTCCTGGTCCTCGGTAATCTCATCAGAGATGTTCCACCATATTCGGGCAGGGTTGTGAAAGAGGCTGGTAAACTGTATCTCATAGGGTTTCCGAATAATGGGATGAACATGGGGGCTCAGGGGCCAAGAGGCATACGGAGAGAAGCATTGCCTTAGAAGATCTTGCCTTTGGTAGACGGGCCAGGGGTTATCAATATGCAGAGCCGCTGTGGGCATGGTATGTATAGTCATGCAAAGGTGTCCTTGGGTCAATGATTGTATTCTCTCGATAGCCAAGCAACTTCAGGGAAGTTGAGATTCGGGACCACCAGGGGTGGCTTATGAGAGTTTGGATTTTTCTGAGTACAGAGTATGGATTATGAGGAGAGGGTGCCTGGATACGGTAGGACCATATAGGATAAATATCCTAAGAATGGGTGAAGTCATTGCTTCTCACGTTGGTGTGAGATGATGGTTCGTCCAGGTCTGACCCGTGCGCTGAGGGACAGAGAAAAGCCTATGTTCTTTACTGAACCCATGACGGGTTTGACCGTGCAGTTTTAATGTCATGCAGGGAGCATTTTTAAAGTATTTTGTGTAGTTTTACATCATGCAGTAAGGACGGGGGAATTTTTAAACCAGTGAAAATGCTTGTTGTTAAAGGCATTTCCCGGGAAGGTTAATGCTTGGTCTTTGTAGTTTTATGCCAAGTGGACAAGATCTTCCGTGCAGTTTAATGTCATGCGGTATGGAAATAGTTTCAAAGGCCGCTATTTATTAGAATGTAATTGGGATTGAACATCTCGACATGCCCAAGATGTTGAGAGGGGTTGATGGTGTAAATCATGGTTCTAGGGCTTCTTGGATCAGGAGAAATGATATGAGGGCTCTGAGGCCGGTAAGCATACAGAGCTAGGAAGAGTGTTGCCCGAGGAAATATAGACGAGCTAGGGGCTATCAATATGCAGAGCCGATGAGGGCATGGTATGCATTGTCATGCAAAGGTTTCCATGGGTCGATAACTTTCCAGTTCCAATGGCCATGAATGGTTATGAGGATCCTCAATTTTCTAGAACACGAAGTATGTTATCTGGTCAGGAAATGTCTGGACATGTCGGGGATGTTCATCCCTGGTTGTTGTTAATGCTTAGAGAACTCCCTACACTGATTTATCTTGCTCGTAGGGGTGTACCTTTACTCCATGCAGTTTAACGTCGTGTGGTAAGGACGAAGTACTCCTAGTTTAGTGGTCATAGAGCTCAGACCATTGGGTGACTATTGTTGTAGTCACTCGAAGGATAACTGAGTTACCATGATCTGATATACTCTGAACAGGGTGGGGGATGAAGGTTATAAATTGTAACTCTGAGGTCTCCTGGATCAGGAGGTGTGGTGTGGGGGAATTGAGGCTGTTAAGCGTACGGAGATAGGAAGAGTACCGCCTGAGGAAATCTTGCCTTTGGTAGATGGATCAGGGGCTATCAATATGCAGAGCCGCTGAGGGCATGGTATGCATAGTCATGCAAAGTTTTCCTCGGGATGATAACTTTCCACTTCCTATGGCCATGAATGATTATGAAAATCTGAGATTGCTCACAGTACAGAGTTCGGCATGTGGGGATAATGGTGTCCAACCATACAAGAAACATCTTCACTGCAATTGTTTGTTGCGTCAAAGTAGCCTAGTCCTGGCTTGATGTTCATATATGCAGGTCGTCATGTGAACCACGGGCGGATACATAGGCTAACTGGGTAGGGATACCCTAGTGACGTTTGGATGTGAAAAGGGGACGGGCTTATAAACCACTGCGCCATAAATTTTTGGATCAAGAGATATGGTATGGGGGCTCTGAGGTCAGTAAGCATACAGATCTAGGAAGAGTGTCGTCTATGGAAATATTGCCTTTGGTAGACAGGCTAGGGGCTATCTATATGCAGATCCGCTAAGGGCATGGTATGAATATTCATGCAAAGATGTCTACGGGTCGATGAATTTCCACTTCCGATGGCCATGAATGGTTATGAAGATCCATAATTATCTTGGTCATGGATTCTAATGTATGGGAAGGATGCATCCAAATGCGCAAGGATTATTTCCACCTCGTTTTTCCATACATATTAGGCGTTTTGTGAATAAATATGTGCAGTTTAACGTCATGCAGTGAGGACACAGTCCGTGCAGTTTAACGTCATGCGGTGAGGACGAAAAATACACCCCATTCATGTCTGGTCCATATACAGGGGAAAGGGGCATTTTTAACTTTCATTATCCATGTAGTTTAACGTTGTGCTGTAAGGATGCAAAAATGCACCCCGGGTAGGTCTAGTCTATACACAAGGGAATGGGAGAATTTTTAAATCTTATTATCTGTGCCGTTTAACATCGTGCGGTGAGGACGAGGAATACACCTCGTGCAGGTCTAGTCCGTACACAGGGGGAAAAGGGAATTTTTTTTATTATCCATGCAGTTTAACGTCGTGCGGTAAGGACATAAAAATACACCCCATGCAGGTTTGGTCCGTACATGGGGGGGAAAGTGCATTTTTTTTATTCAGAGGTGGCTGGGCCAGGACGAGGAACCTTGGCATCGCTACATATCCTATGAGGGCAGGAATCAAGCCGCACGTAGTTCTCTGAAAGAAGTACTCCCCGTGTAGGGTTGGTCCGTACACAAGGGAAGGGGACATTGTTAACTTTTATTTTATTTCATTTGGGAGTGGATGGTCCAGGATAGGGGATCCTGACGTCGTTACATATCCTGCAAAGGTAGGAATCAATTCGTACATAGTTCTCTACTAAATACACCCTGTCCAGGTCTGGTCCGTACACGGGGGAAGGGGGCATTTTTTAACTCTTATTTGAGGGGTGTCTAGGCCAGGATGGTGAAACCTTGCATCGCTACGTATCCTATGAGGGCAGGAATCAAGTCGTACGTAGTTCTCTGAAATTTGTGCAGTTTAATGTCATGCGGTAAGGACGAAAAATAAACCCCATGCAGGTCTGGTCCATACACAGGGGGAGGGAGCATTTTTATTTTTCCTTATTTTTTTATTTTAGGGGGTGGCTAGGCCAGGATAGGGGGTCCTAGCATCACTACGTATCCTACGAAGGTAGGAATCAAGCCGTACATAGATCTCTGAAATCCGTTCAGTTTAACGTCATGAGGTGAGGATGACTTTCGTGCAGTTTAACGTCATGTGGTAAGGATGTAATACTCTTAGTTTAGGGTCATATAGATTGGACCATTGTGTTCTTGGCAGTTTAACGTCATGCAGCTCGGACAATTACCCTTATTGTTTTTTATCCGTGCAGTTTATCGTCATGCGGTAAGGATGAATTTCGTATAGTTTAACGTCATGCAGTAAGGACATAGTACTTTTGGTTTTTATGTGAAATACTTCTTCAGGAATCTCGCATTTGAAGGAGTGGTGGTAAATTTCCCATCCATGGAGATCAGGGCATATGCTCCGTTGGAGTAGACCTTATGTATAACATATGGTCCCTCCCATTTTGACTCCAACTTTGGAGGTTTCCTTCCAGGTTTCATTGGGGTCCGGAGGACCAACACAAATTCTCCTTCCATGAAAGACCGAAGAAGGACCTTTTTATTGAAGGCTCGTGCAATCTGGTTCTGGTATACTTCCATATGGTGCAAAGTGTGTAGCCGATTCTCGTCTAGCTATTCCAATTCACCTAGCCGCTTTTCTGATTTCTCATCATCGAATAACTGATCACAAATGGCAACACGGGATGAGGGTAATTGGAGCTCAATGGGTATTACCTCTTCTGTTCCGTATACTAATGAGTATGGGGTATCCTGAGTAGCGGAGCGGGTTGTTGTTCGATAAGCCCACAATGCATAGAGGAGTTTGTCCGGCCATAATTTCTTGTCTTTTTCCACCATTTTCTGTGGAATGTATGATAGGGTCTTGTTAAAAGCCTCTATCTATCCGTTGGCTGCCGCATGGTAGCAGGATGAGTGGTTAGCCTTAATACCATGTTCTAGGTATAGTTTCTCCAATTCAGCAAAGCAGAAGTCGGTGCCGTTATCCGTTAGTATGGTATGAGGGACACCAAATCTGGTGATGATATTGGTTTTCACAAATCTGAAAATATTTTTCGCCCCAACTTCCTTGGGGGTACAACTTCTGCCCATTTGGAAAAGAAGTCGATTGTCGTGAGGATATACTTCAGCTGTTTGGCTGTGGCGGGGGGATATGGTCCCACAACGTCCATTTCCCAGACGGCAAATGGCCAGGAGTACTTAGCCTGATGAAGTAACTTTGGGGGTTGGTGTATGAAGTTGGAATGAATTTGGCATGAGTGGAATTTTGTGGTAAAGTGATCGCAATCTCGTGCCATGGTGGGCCAATAGTACCCAAGCCTTCGGACTTGATGGAAAGCTTGGACCCCGGCTGATGTGCCCCACATACTCCGGCATACACTTCAGTCATGACGTCAGCTTTTTCCTCTCCATCAACACACCTGAGGAGGATTCCATCGAGGCCTCATTTGTAAATGACCTCTTACTGGCTTGTGCCGCCATATAGGACAAAGTTGATTTCCCTTCCCCGTATTTTCTCTCATTCAGTCATGTTTGATGGAAGTTATCCCCTTTCAAGATAGTTTACAATGGGGTCATCCAGTCAGTGGAGGGAGCATATGGCTCAGAGACAAGAATTACTTCATTGATTTCTTCAGTCTTAGTTTGGAAAAATGGAAAGACCATTCGACGATGAGAAATACTGATGAATATTTCATCCCTGACTGGGTAGGCTAGGGTTGTGGCGGCATTAGCTAATGCGTCGTCTTGGGAATTCTGAGACCGAGAAATATAGGTTAATGTTGGTTCTGTAGAGAATTCTGACATTAGCTCTCGGACATGGTCAAACAGGGGAATCAGCTCCTCCTTCTTGATAGCATAGTCACCGTTGACTTTCTTGATGACTAGTTCTGAGTCACCTTTGACCTTAAGGTGTTGTATTTGTGCTTGGAGTGGGAGCTCCAGGCCTGCAATGAGGGCTTGATATTCCACTTCATTGTTCATACATCCTTTCGACATGAGAAAAGAATATGGCAAGACTACCTTTTCTGAGGACATGAGTATTATCCCCAGACCCACCTTGTTAAATTTGGGATCTTCCATCCTTTTCCCGATTGGGCTTCGGGAGCAACCGTCAAAGTACATTTCCCATGTTAGAAGCTCCTCTTAAACCGCGAAGATGTCTTTATCGGGTACCTCGACGTCTGGTACGACGGTCCCTGTTGAAGGGTGCTCTACCAGAAAATCTGCAAATGCCTGGCCTTTGATTGCCTTCTGAGGCACAAACCAGATGTCGAACTGCTACAGGGTGACCACCCATCAGGATAGGCGCCCGGTAAGCATCGGGCGGTTGAGTATGTACTTGAGTGGGTTATTACGTGAGACCAAATGGACTTTATGATGTTGCGGATAATGTTTCAAATTTTGAACTGTGAAGACCAAAGCTAAACAACTCTTCTCGATGTTTGAGTATCGAGTCTCAACATCGATTATGGTTCGGACAAGGTAATAGAGACTATTTTCACTACCAGTGTCATTATTTTGTGCGAGGAAGGATCCCAGTGACTACTCTAGGGCTGTCACGTATAGAATGAGAGGTCTTCCTTCGACCAGGGTCTTGAGAACTGGTGGGCTGAAGAGGTACCTCTTTAGGCTGTCAAACGCCTCTTGGTAGTCATCTGTTCATTGGTACATGACTTTTTTCTTCATTAACCTGGTAAAGGGAAAAAAATTTCCTGCCAAGTTGGCTGTGAACCTCCTGATATAGGCCAAGTGCCCTCAGAATACTCTCAACTTAGTGAGTTTGCGGGGAGGTGGAAGGGCGAGAATAGTCTTTGTCTTTTCAGGGTCGAATTCGATGCCACGATGGCGTACGACGAAGCCAAGGAATTTCACTAAGGTAACCCTGAAGGCACACTTCAAGGGGTTCATATTCAGACTATGTTGTCGAAGTTTTTTGAACATGGTCTCAATATCTGATAGGTGATCCAAGCATTTCCTGGACTTAACCCCCAATTCATCTACGTAACATTCGACGAATCTCCCCAGGAATGGTTTAAATATATGATGCATGGCACGTTGATATGTGGAACCAGCGTTATTGAGACCAAAGGGCGTGACCCTGTAACAGAATACTCCTTGGGGGGGCTGAAGGTAGTGGATTCTTTGTCTTCTTGGGCCATCCTAATTTTATTATACCCAGAATAGCCATCCATGAAAGATAGAGCCTCATACCCGGTCGTTGCATCGATTAATAACTCAGTGATCGGGACCAAGAAATCATCTTTCGGGCAGTTCCAATTGAGATCTCTAAAGTCAATGAAGACACGGATTTTCCCATTCTTTTTCTTGACAAGGACGATGTTGGCCAACCAGATGGGGTATTGGACCACCCGAATGAAGCCTTTTTTAACAAGATTATCAACTTTAGCCTCTATTTTGGCAGCATGCGAGGGGTGTGTCCTTCTGGAAGCTTGTTTATAGCCCCGGTGGTCTTATGGCAGACCTAAGAGGTGTGTTTCCACTTCAGGATCGAGTCCCGGTATTTCCGTGTAATTCCAGGCAAAGATATCCCAATGTTTCTTCAAGAAAGAGGTATATACCTCGTGTTCCTTAAGAGACATGGCTGCACTAAAAACAATGGGCCTCGGGTCTTCCTCGGTACCCAGGTTTATTTCCCTGAGCTCATCCACAGTGGTGTAGATACCTTCCTCAAATGCGAGAGGTGCATCCCTGAGATCTTCCTCCTCTTATTCTCCCAAATCCTCATCTTCTTGATCCGACGAGGGGAGACTTTCCGGCCCGGGCTCTCGGGGGTTTGAGGCCGAGGTATCGTGGGCATCCCCTCTTGAGTATTCATCCCTAGATTGTGGGTTGTCAGACATTCCCACATTGTTACACTCGGATGCTATGGTTGAAGTCATGAAGACAGCTGAGTGTGTGTTCGAACATGAATCCCTACTCTCGACGTGGTTGATGGGCAGTACATAGTCTCTACCAAGCTGTCTAAGGGGGTCTTCAGGAACCATTTCTAGACCATTCGAAGTGGGGATCTAGTCGATACCATTGGTCAAAGTTTTCTTCTTCTTTTTCTCATAAAACCCAGCGTCAATTTAGTGTGACTCGGAGAGCTTGAAAGGGGCCTTGTCAGCGTGCAATGTCCCACTTTTCCCATTGACGCAATATTTAATATACTGGTGGTAGGATAAAGGAACGACCATGTGCTTATGGATCCACAACCTTCTCAGCAGGGCATTGAATTATGTGTTCTGTCAAACCACCATGAATTCTGAGTAGGCCACGAGGTCACCAAAATGGGACTTTAGCTTAATTTTTCCCATCATCTTCTGCTCACTCTTGTTGTTACCTGGCAGAGTTATGGCCGAGGGTATTAAATCACCCTCACTGTAGCCCAACTTATGGAGTGTCCATAGGGGAATGAGGTTAACTACAGAGTCATTATCAATAAAGACTTTGAGGATCTCAACATCATCTAGTGTACCAGACACATATAGTGGTTTGATGTGTCCCTGTATGATGGAATCTTCATCTAGATCGGTGATGGAAATCATTTCATTGCATTCAGCCGAGCCAGTCTCCGTCCGGTAAATTTTGGCGGCAGCTACCTCAGCTTGAAACACCAGGGGGCTGATCATGGATTCTATCAGTGCCTCCCTAAGATTGGCTGACAAACCCAGGGCATCCAGGATTGACAGTTTGGCTAGTAACGATGCCAACTGCTTAAGGATGTCGTATTTTTGTTCCAGAGGCCAACGCTTCTCCATTGGTGGGGGAGATTTAGCGGTCATATTGGGAGTTGGAATACGTGATGAGTAGGGACCGTCTATGAGGTCAGATGCCGATGATGTCCCCAAGTTCTGGGGACTCGGCCCGGCCATTCTATTTATGTGTACTAGGTGGATAGAACCTTGTTCCTCCTCTAATGGGTACCGCAGAATGACAGGGGCAGAGTGGCTGCTTGTGGAGGGTGAGGGATGTTCTTTCTCCTGCTGAGTCCATTGGAGGGCTCTCCCACGGGTTTCTGTGATATTAACGGTTCGGGCCGAGTTCCAACCGTAGGGTTGGTTTCGGCCTCGACTGCACCTTCCCTGATATCCCCTGCCTCTGTGATTCCTCATCCCAGCTCCTCATATTGGGATCTCGGTTTCATAACCATACCCTTCGTTAGGGAATGATTCCATAATATGGATGATGTTGATGAAACCAAATATTGGCTCTTCATCCTCTGATAGGTCACCCTAGTCGGTTGTCCCTGATGGTGTTGTTTGGTGGGTCGGTGCCCGTGGCGCCAAATTCAAGGGCATGAAATCTGAAAGTGTTGGGGGTAGCTTTGGCCTCATCACAGACTTCTCCTCTTATGCTTGTCTCCTCCCTTTTTGATTACACCTAGATGACCGTCTCGTGGAGGGTTGTGAGGCCAATACTGTCGGTTGTGCGACATCAGGGGCTGTTGGTGGCAACACTGGCTACTGTAGTTGAGCTCGGAGTATGCCTTGGGCTCAATTGATAGTCTTCCGAGTCATCCAGTTATCAAATTTCTGCCCCTTCTTGCTGGTGACTTCCTGCCACCCCTCCCCTTCATCAGAGCTAGTGGTAGAAATATATGTCACATGTGCTTGGGGTGGTCCCAGCTCGACTTGCCTAGAGTCTACCATCCTTTACAGGAGGTCCTTGAAAATGAAGCATTCCTGAATATTGTACCCCAACATTCGATGGTAGGGACAGTAATCTGGCCTGTCATCGCGGCCGACTTCTTCGGGTTTCCTCAGCTCCGGGAGGCAGAGCAAGTTTTAATTCATGGCGATGATGAAGTAGTCACAGACTTGGTCCTCTCAGAACGAGTATACTTTATGTCTTTATTCCTCAAACTGGTTCCACTTCGCCCCTTTCTGATCATCCCGCATAGGCGGAGGCGGCCACTGATATACAGGGGGCCCTTGACAATTTGGTGGAGGCCTGAGCAGTGGAGCAGGCACAGAGGCTGGCTTGAGCGTGACAAAGGACGCTTCAGCTCTAGCTACACTCTTTGCAGGAGCCTGTGAGGCTGTTCAGGACTTAAAATTGGTCTGCTGTAGGGATTCCTCGATTCTTTGGGCAATGGCTGAGAGATGGCGGAAGCCAGTGGTGCACTCCACTGGTATGAGCGGAGTTTGCAGCTCATCTCAAAGATTATTGATGCATATGGTGAGCAGCTCATCTTGAGGCATTTTCTTGTTCATATAGTAAGTCATACCTTTCCATCTAGCGATGAAATCTGAGACCCTCTCATTCTCTCTCTGCTTGCAGTTCATGAGATCGCTGACTGTTGTTTTAGGTAGCGTTGAGCTGAAATGGAATAGTAACTGTTGCCGAAGGTCCTCCCAGCATTTTATTGACTGGTCTGGCAGGCTCGTATACCAGATAAAGGTAGGTCCTTACAAGGTCTGTACGAATTATCTGAGTTTCAATGCTTCTTGTTGTTTCGGAGTTCCCGTCATAGGGTCGCAATAAGACACGTAGTGCATCAAGTGCTGTTCCGGATCACCTGGTCCATTGAAGATAGGGAATACAAGGCTCCCAAAATTGGGTGGAGGTGGTGTGTTTCTCACCCAATCCGGGTAAGGTTTCTGCTCTAGCTGTATCAGAGCGCGTCGGCCTTCCATTGCTTATAATCAAGCCGTTAGTGCCTCGATGGTGTTGGTGATACCCTGGTTTACATCCTGTTGGGCTTGGTCCTGAGCAGGTGTAGCCCGAGGCATTTCTTGAGGATCCATCTCAGTTGGAACTTGGGGTGCATGTGCCATTTGTGACACCTTCAGAGGGTTCAAGCGTACTCGCTTCAGTTGCTTCCTGAGTGGAGGGAAGTCTTGGTATTCATCCAGATCCACATTTAGGTAGTTGGATGGGTCGGGCGCCTCATTGGGCAGGAACCCTGACCGTGCTTCATTTGTTAGGGAAAACCTTGGTCTTTGAGGTGCACATATTGGGAGTGCTGATGTGGCTCCTCTTGGGATGCACTTTCAATAAGATGGTTCCTCTAGAGTAGCTCTGTGTTAAGCCACCTCAATTCTTTCATTTCCTCTTCCTGTCGAGTGAATATCTCTTCGAGTGCAAGTGGCTCGTTTTTATCGAGAGAAGGAGGCGGGTTAAGCGTAATCGGTCCCTTATTCTTATCCTTGTTGGAAGTTCGCAGGGTGAGCAGAGGAAGGTTAGCTGAAGGGGCAGCCATATTTAGAGCGGCCCTCTGGTTCCAGGTCTGTACACCTGACGGTATGTTGTGAGTCACATCCTGACCGGAACCATCATCTCCTAATCCATTTAGATTTGCATCATCTTTGGTGATACCTGTGGGGTTAGCCTCTATGGCGTTGATGGATGCGTATCGCAGGGTGGAGAACATTTCATCTTCCAAATAGGAAGAGGATATCCCACGTCTTTTACTGATCTTCCCTCTCCTGTCTCGGGATTTCTTTCGGGCTCCTTGACGAAGGGTAACGCGGAGAGTTCTTTGATGTGACCTTATGGTACGCCTCCCTTTCAGAGGGGATGATGTTTCAAACGACGGGATAGGGTATGAACCTCTTTTTCTGACTGTCCTCCCAAGACGAGAAAATATTGATTCTCGTGGGGGAGGTTTTTGTTGAGGAGGTAATAATGCCCCCATCCCTGAGGGCTGGGGTTGGCTCTGTTCCTTGAAGTTGAGTCTCTTCCCTTTTTTATTGGTCTTACGGGGGCATTTGTTATTAAAAATACCCCCATCCCTACAGGCTGGGGTTGACCCTAGATTGCGGCATTGGCTGCTGCTATTGCTACCTGCCTCATCTTGTGTGCCCCCATTCGGGGGTAACCCGGGTTTTTTGCCGAGTTCTTCTATGAATAAATCACTTCTAGGGAGGCAAGCAATGACTACCGATTGGCCACTCTTAGGAGAGAGGCTTGTTGTATGTTCTCGGTGGCCTGATTCAGGAGTTCTTGAATGGATCGTTCCCGTCAGGGATGATGCTTCTGGGACTTACTCAAGGCCCATCTCTGTTGGGTATGTTTCCTTTCCTGAGCAGGGTCTCCACTCGATTGTTGTCTTGACGTGATGACATTTCAAGACACCATGTTGAACGGGTTCTTCGGTGCAGGGAGTGGAGTAAAATTCCGAGCTCCATGTTCTCCCCATCCTCTAATATGGACTCCCGTCGGGGCATCACCGATGAGGCAACGCAATTGGTGAAGCACATGGAGGCAAGTTATCTCCATGTTTCCTTCACACCTATTAGGTCGATGTTGTCGTGCCGACGAAAGAGTTTCCAGGTCGATGTGACGCAGGAGGTCTCCTATTGTCTTCACATGGTCTACATACCCATCTTAGGGAAGGAAGATTGATTTTAGTCAGCGGAGGGTTGTCTATATATTATGGCAGATTCCATGTACGCATTCTTTCGACAACTCTCTGGTTATGTAGAACTGAGAGGTGGTCGTGGGCCAAAACATAACTAGTGTATCATCCCTGGCCAGTCATTTCCTCAAGTGAAACATGTCAGCATACTCCTCCACTAGTGATTCCTCTACCTAGTTAGCCCAACTGAGACGCTCGCCGATAGGGTGGTCGGAGGCAGTGGGACCGGTAGGCGTCTAATTATCATATGGGCGATTCCAGGGTGGTTCAGAAGATGTACGTGGCCCCAGACCATCTCCTGATTGAAGAAGGGTGTCGTTGGCAACTAGCTGGGAATCTGACATGCTCGGTCCCATCCTTCTGAGTGCCTCGTCATATGAGGTCTTTTCTATTCTTGATTCGGCAAAGGGGGTACCTTTCTATCTATGTGATATGTCATTGTGGGGAGGACCTTCGCAGTGGTGGCCGTAATGGTGAGGACTACCATTACTTCTTGACGTCTCACTGCATAGAGTACTTTTGCAGTGCATACCTTGGGGAGGACCTTCAAGGAAAGTCACAGCAAGGGGTAGACCTTCTGGCTGCGTAGTGTTGTTATGGGGAGGTCCTTCGCAACAACTGCCATCATGGTGAGGATGACCATCATGGTTTGACGTTCGATGTGTATCATGGGGAGGACCTTCAAGACACACTGTGACAAGGGGAGTACCTTCTTGTTGCTTGGGGCCACTGCAGGGAGGACGTTCCCAATGGCAGTTGTGGTGGCAAGGACTACCATCACAGCTGTTGTAATGGAGAGGACTACCATTACAGCTGTCGTTGGGAGAATATCTAGGGGGTACACCTTGGGGAGGGACTTCAGAATGTACCTCAACGAGGGAAGGGCCTTCACGTTTCTTGATTTCTCTACCTGGAGGACCTCCGTTATCAGGGTGGCGAGGACTACCACCGCGATCTGATGCCTGGCTGCGTGGAGTGTTGTTGCATCGTAACCCCTGGGGAGGACCTTTAGGGTAGACCACGACAAGGGTAGGTCCTTCTTGTCGTGATGAGACTTCACTGCAGGGAGGGCCTCCGCAGTTGCGACTATGATAGCGAGGACTACTATCATAATCTGTGGTCCCACTACATGGAGAGTGTTTGCAGTGTATACCCCAGGGAGGACCTTCAGGGTGGATCACAGAAAGTGGAGGACCTTCTTGTTTCTCGATCTTCTGGACACGTGGACGGTTTCTGTGACTCTCATCAAAAGAAGAGCTCTCATGATCAATCGTTATATGCCTGTGGGGGAGGCCCCCATGGGTACTCTGAGGAGGACCTTTAGAGCTACTGGTAGCGATATTGCGGGGCGGACCATCACAACTGCTATTGATGCACCCATAATATGGTAATGGGTGGGTAGGGTTCAGAGCCTTCGACATGCGCTTAGCGGCATTGGGAACCCCAGCTTCCAGCAGAGCGGAGTCATGAACCCACTCTTTATTTTCTGGCTGCCTTCGGCGCATTCGGGGAACCTTCATGGAGGCAGCAGGGACTGCCTACTATTGACAGCGTCCTTCAACTTTGGGTCCCTATCTAATTGGGTCCCGTGATGCTGCAAGGATACGCCGATGAACATATTGACTTTTAGTGGGGATATATGCCTTCTATGGAGCATCCACCGTGATGAACGGGTGTCCCCCAGTTGGAACGAGTGAATTTGCTCGATCTGGTTTCCCTTGAATAGTGGAATATAGCCAACGACCCTCCTGGGAAGAATCAGGGATGCAGATCTGCTCCGAGGCGGCTATCTCATCTCTTAGATGAGTCAGCTCAATTGGGGAGATGGGCTCACAGGCCCGAGTCCTTGTTGTTGCCGCTGATGCAATTACATTATGGCAAGTCTGCAAGATATGATCTGGGATCGATACCTACTCCTCCATCATTTCCAGGATATGAAGGGAGACATCATTGGATGGAATGGGTATGAAGGCCCATTTCAGTATCAGAGTAGGAATATCCTGCTCTGGTCCTCCGATGGTCAGTGGGTACTGAAAATTCTCCTGTGTTGGGGCAGGTGAACGAATCTGCCCCTAGGCCGGGATATGCCATTTTACCTCTCCGTTTTCCGCCACATTGGGATGGTGGACTTTACTTGTATCCAAAGGGAGTTGGCCTGGCATATGTTGGTTTTCCACCGTATCGAGCCGTCGGCCTTTGTTGGCAGGGAGACGTGCCCGCCTATTAACTGCCGCCACATCTAGGTGACGGGCTTTGTTGATCACCACCATATCGTTATGGTAAGCGTCAGAAGCATATGCTAGGAGCTGTTCCTGTGGGCGTTGGGTCACCACCACGTTGGTTTGGTGGGCTTCACGACCCTGGGCAGGGAGAGGTGCCTACCGGGTAGGTTTCGTTCTGCATGAGCAACGGGCTTGGAGGAGCGTGGTGGGGATGTGCGCCTACTCGTATGAGGCCGCCACATCTTGATGGAGGGATTTGGAGGAGTGAGCATGTGTATGTTCCTGTTCGTGATGTGTCTCTGTGACTGGGCAGCGGAGATCCTCCTCAGGGACAAGGGTAATGACCGGTCCCCAGTTGTAAGTTTTCCGCCCTCATCGGGTGGTCCGAGGGGCCGGAGCTCAGGGAGCGTGGGCCTAGATCCTCGGGGCTACATCCCCCTGAGTGTGAGGATGTTGAGTTGCGGCGTGACCACGATGATGTTTGCCGATGAGGGCCTTGGATCGAAACCCCCGTTTGGCGGGGATGAAGTCCTCGGCGTCGACATCATCATCCTCCCTAAGATAAGGGAGGTACGCATTGTCCCGTTCTGGGGATAGACCCTCGAAGTGGTTTGAGACAGCAATAGGGGCCATCTGGATCTGCCTTTGCAGCCGCTGCTGGGCAGGCGACCGGTGAGTCCTGGCAGATTGGAAGGCATGCATGGCCGCCTCCACCATTGGGAGAGTACCGTTCACATGGTACTCTCAGATCAATGCATCTGAGACCCAGCGTTGAAGATGCTGGGTAGGTGACGGGGTCCTCCATTGGTGAGGAAGTCCTATCATTGCGTAGTTGGAAGCACATTCCTGTGAGTTCCTTCGAGATGCCATTGGATCGAAGGGATTTATGTGTGGTACCTGTAAAATATTTTAACAAATACAAACAGCAAACTCGTCAAAGCAGCATCACATGATCCCATGCATAATTAATGACCTTTCTTGGCCCTCTTTATGAGTATAAAGGGGGAACACTATGGGATTAGGTTAAATCTATCATGCTTGGTTAAAGATTCATGTTGGGTTCACCATTTTTTGTTTCGGGTAGGTCTCTAAATTCCCAACGGTTCCGTATCTGATGACACGTGGACTTGATTTCCAAAGGCAGGCGTTCGCCGGGTGGTTTGACCAGCAACGCTTAAGAACTCACATTGGTCGAGAGGATGGGAATTCGGGCTCATTGCACCCTTTTGGGGGGAATTATTGCCTATTCCAGGACTCTCTTATAGATTTAAGATGTATTTATATGTTCATGAATCTTTGGTTTATACCCAAGCATAGTATCCACAGATTACTCCTAGTGGGCAATGGTCAGCTGGACGCAGTGGTTCGGAATCATTTATGCCCGAGGTTTACTATCCATTGTTGGATTAATGACCCCGAGGAGTCTAGACTCATTGAGGTGGCACTAGGAGTGGCGCGGTGAACCGATGTAAAGATAGTCGGATCGACCGGTCATTGGGGTTGAACCTCAAAGAGGCTTCCTACGTACCCTTCCTGGGAGATAGGGATCAAAGTTCACGTAGATCGAATAAGAGTGTTGAAGAGCCGACGTGAATGTGGACCCGGGGGTCCGATGGTGATTAGGCTTGATCCTCGGGAAGGCTTCTTAAATACCATGCCTTGACATGGATCAAAGTCCTTGTAGTTCGCAATGGATTGGGGATTACACTCTGAGGAGGCCCAGGGCGATGGATTGGGGATTACACTCTAAGGAGGCCCACGGCCATGGATTGGGGCTTACACTCTGAGGAGGCCCAGGGAAATGGATTGGGGCTTACACTCTGAGGAGGCCCAGGGTGATGGATTGGGTCTTACACTCTAAGGAGGCCCATAAGAGGATGTAATGGTCGACGTTTACTCTAAGCCCACGTGATTCATGCTCTGTGTGAGAAACAAGAGGAAGTAGGGACAAGATGATCGCATCGCAAAATGTGCGTCCGTGGGAATTGGAGTAGGGCTTACACAGAGGGTGGCCCATAAGGTTGGGGCTTACCCTGAGGTGGATTCCCATGGTGTCAAAGTGCAGCGGGAGAGGGACTTGGCCCCAAAGAAGGACGGAGCAACACCCTTCCCCACTACACCCTTCCATGGGCATGGTCGTGGGGAAGTACGGAGGTGCATGGGGGCTTCCTTCGAATGGGTATCCCGCCACGCCCCAGGGAGGGGAGAAGTGCCCCAGTCCAAACAAGTGGAGGGGCAGAAAAGGGGCTCCCGGGCTTAGATTTCGCATTACCATGGGAATGTAAACCCAAGAATGCTTTGGGAATCTGCCCAAGGTTCAGAGAAACCCCTTCACCCTTGCTTACTGTGGGTATGTGAACTCAAAACGGTGTGCTGATGCACTTGAAGGTTACATCACACGGGTCTGGTGGCTCCGGTGGAGGCCTCGACTCGGGGTCGGTGAATGGGCCAATGAGGGAGTTGCGGAGGATCAGGCCAGATTTGGAGGATTTTATCTGGCTCAGGGAATGGGAAATCCGAAGGATTTTGTGGGCCATGTGGGTATATGAGGAGTGGAGCCCTTCAAATAAGAAGGTGCTACGTGGCTAGAGAGAACATACATGAACCAGAGTGGTCTGCGGACTGATGGGAACCCCGCGAACCAGGGTGGTTTGCTACTTGGTGGGAATCCCGCGAACCAGGGTGGTTCGCAGCTTCGGGTTCGGCCCGCGTACCAGGTTGGTACGTGGTGGGATCTATACGAGCAGTGGCGGCCAAGGGTGACACTGGTTGGGGGTTCATCGGTCGAGGATTCGCCCACGTAGGAAGGTGCTATGCGGTGCGACGGATCGGAAAAGGGGCATAAACTCCCTGGTCTGCATGAAGTGCATCCACGGAGGGGCCATAGTTCGTGGTTTTCTTTTCTTTGTTATTTTAAGATCGTGGTTCACAAATTTATTATGCGTTTTCAGTTCCTTATTAATTCTCTTTCAGGTTCATACCTATTTTGGTTCACGAACTAGAACTTCGCTGCTTGAGAAATCCTAAGATCCTTCCTTCTAAATCCTTCCACCTGAATCTGGTCGATCACTCCAAATACTCCCTTAAAAAACTCTTTAGGGATCTTCCCCCTCGATATCCTTTTATAGAGTGGGGAAAGAGATGTATCTATGGTCATGTGGCACCTTTTGCAGAGGCCCATGATCGGAGACCTGGTTCATGGATGACTTGGTCAATCGGCGACTCATAGGTGCATTGAACACACCTCCCCCCCCCACCCCCCCCCCCCCCCACCCCCCACCCCGCGAACCAAACCAACTCGGGGAGTGCTTCGCGGCCGCGGAGGGTTCTGCCTCCATTCCGTGAACGACAGCAGATGCAGTTTGGGCCGGTCGATGTGGTCCGCGGTCAGGGGTGGTTCATGACGGTGGACCGGCTTGGCGCTCATCCTACCTCCCACAGAGGATCTCCACCTTTATTCCGTGAACGACACCGGTCCACAGAGTGGGTGTTTCGCGGAACCGGCCACGTAGCGTTTTCATGGGACTGGTCTGCGGACCGATTCGGCTTGGGCCATCCTTTGAGTTTTCTCCATACTTTCCATACTTTCTCCCAATTCTTTGGGGGGGAATTCGGTAGAACCTCCTTTGTGAATTTTTTAGGAACCTACAATCACATATCTACAACAAAAATCATCGGATTCACCACTCGCTTCCCTTTTCTAGATCTAAAGTCCATCCAATGCCACCGACCACCAGATGAACTCAGACCCGCTGCTGAATAAAGGAGTCTCTACCATCTGAGAATCTAAAGCCGAAGTAGTCGCCTTTCAAACACGAGTCATCATGTTGAGAAGGAGTTATTTTATGTCGTTGCGGGAGGAGGAGTCAACTCGGTGTTGTGTATAGTTGAAGATGGGGGCCGCCGTGATAAGGGGTGTCAATGCCACCATAAAGGATGAGGGTGAGTGGAAGCTTCTCAAGGAAGCCTAGTGAACCCCCTTCCCTGCATAAATAAGGGAGAAGAAAAGAAAAAAAATATAAGATAACAAATAATTAAATAAAATAAAAATAAAAACAAATAAATTATTTAACAAATTATAAATCAATAATAATTATTATTATTATAATAAAATTAATTTTCTAAATATAATATTTTAATTGAATTAATAAATAAAAATTAATAATTGTACTAATTTAATTTAAATATAGTAATTATAATTATAATTTAAATTTTTAAATAAATTAATTATAATAATAATAATAATAATTTTTAATAAAATAAATTAACTTAAAGAAATAATAACTTTTATTCCTAAACTAATAATATTTTATAGAGTCACTAAAATATTAACTTTAATAATGTTCATTAAAAAATAAAATATAATAATTATTAATAGATTCACATAAAATAAAATAATTATTATTATTATTTAAAACATAATAACTAAATTAATTACAATTAATTATAAACAAATACTAATTAATAATTTAATAATTTCTTTAATATAATAATAATTAATTACATTATATTTATAATTGTTAACTTTTTAATTAAATTTATACTTTTTTACATTTTTTTTTGTGCAGGTACTCGCCCCACCCATAATCAAATTCAGATCCATTCAACCACCTGAAGCAGTTAGTCAGAGGGGCTTTGATAACTTCACAAGGATGGTGGTAAAGGGATACATATGTTTCGTGATTTTGTTGGAGACCAATTTAAGTTGGTGATGACATGGGTGGAAAAAAAGAATTATGGAGTACTTTAAAAGAAGACAAAAGAACCAGAATGAGGGGAGCCCATTCACAACATATTGTTGGCCAAAAATCCCTCAAGGTAACATTGCATCATTTTAGGGTTGGTTGGGTTTGTTGACAAAGCAGGTTTACATGGTGAATTGTCGAGTTCCAGAGATGTTGTTGAAAATCCATGTTGGCAAATAACCATGAAAAATGAATAGAATATATGGAGGTGGTACCAAAGTACAGATACAAGGTATTGTCATTTTCAAGTGTTTGCCAAATTTTTGGCGTCCAAAATTTGGAGTTCGGTGAGCATTGTGAAAAATGGATTTCCTGGAAGATCTCCTCAAAATCTGAAAAATGCATGAATTTATCAAAGATGGGATTCATGAAGTGCATTTCGCAAAGACATCAAGAATGGTGATGGTGAACTCTACAATTAAGACAATATTCATGAATGGTAGAGATGAAGTGCATTGTGGGATTTGAAGCAATGCAGTGGTGCGAAGCGTTTGATGGAGAGCATTGTGACAATGTCAAATTTTAGTAGTGATTTTCTAAGGATCCACAAGATGCCTTTCCCTAACCACCCTTAGTGACTTAAGGTTCGTTGTGTTGAGAGCTGTCCAGGCACTCAATCGCAACTACCTCTTAAGTCCTGAAAAAAATACTCAAATTGATACAATCATCAAGGAAAGATGCTGAACCTCAATGAGTGAATCCTCAAATGAACCTAAGCCTAGTTGATGTGATTGTACACTTTTTCCAGGCTCTAGGATAGGCACCACCACAAGTCCCCATTTAGGCTCTAGTTGTGGAACCTGAGGGGATGCTCATCGAAATTATTCACAAGAGTTCATTCACAAGAAACTATCAGTTTTCAAAGGCTCCACTAATCCTCAGCATGATGATGAATGGTTGGGCAGGATTGAACATATGTTTGTGTTCTTGGAGACATCAGATGAGATCATGGTGAAGTGTGCCACCTTTTTGTTGGGGGGACCAAATAGGAGATAGTGGGATACGATTATGACAGAAAAGAAACATTGGGGATTAGAGTGGAAGGACATTCAAGGTTCTTTTCACTCACCACTTCTATCTAGAGACATTGGTTTTGACCAAGGATGTAGAGTTTTTCAAGATTGAGCAGGCCAATAGAACTGTTGTAACAGCCCGACCCCTAGAATACCTAGATCTAGTGCCTCAAAACATGATGTGTAAGTTCTAAAAAATCCATACATTGATATTTTACGCATCATGTCCCATACAGAGGATTGATTCGGTTCAATTTTTGGGAAACCAGCCTCTTCTGACATGCTTCTTTGGCTAAAAATTGATACCTAAAAATTTTATTTCAAAAACGTAGGGTGAGCATACGAATGCCCAGTAAGGGGTTTTAAAATAACATAATATACCAATTATAACTTTTTAAATCATTCTTTAAAATTTTCCATAAAACATTTTCTTAGGAAAAGTTGTAACACATGTAACATATCATAACAATTGTATAAGAAATAAAAGTGCACAATTAAAAGAAAACTAATATAATTATAAGGGAAAATGATTCAATTATAGACATGCTCATTTAGAGTAATAAGTAAAAGGCATTCTAAATAAGTATGACATTTGAATATGCAAGTACAAATTTAATAACTAAGATTAATACATAATTAGAGTTTCACATAAAGGTAATAATTTTAATTTCATTCTTTACTACTGTGGAACATACACTAGCTAATAAATTAATGAGTGAAAAATAAATGTCATGCCATAAGCATTTATTTTTTTCTAATACTCATATGTACTGGCTCTTAACCATCAATATTCTACTATTTGAATATCCACTTGGTTAATTAATTATCATAAACATAATGAGGGAACGTATAATACAAGACCATGTCAAGACCTCATGTCAAGACCTAAAATGTCAATGACCCCATGCCATGACCTGATCGTCTCAGGAGAAATATTGATTCATTGAGGGTCTTTCATTAACTGGTCCCCAACCCATTATATCGGGTCTATTACATTCCTCATATTCCAAATAGGGTTGTATATTCAAAATGTCTCATACCACTTTGAATATTTAATTTCTCATTTCATATTACTCAAGGTGTCCCATACCGCCTTGAATAATTAATTCATAATTACATAAAAGGTCATAAGAGTTTTAATTACATTCATTATAATTTACTTATATATACTAGATCAGGCATATAAGATTAAATTACAAAACTATGAACTACATGGATATGTCATTAAATGGAAAGTATGTTAAGCAGATTATAGCACATGTGATGAAAAATAACGCCCAAAAGCATTACAAGCCTTGTCAAATACGATGATAATATTAAATTTTAAAGCCTTATTAATTAAATATATATTCAAATTTAGACATGACTTATATGCATAATTAATTAAAAGATAAGCGATGTACTTTATGTGGGGTATTAATCTCACAGATGATAAAACATTTATTACTGATATGCTTTTGTATAACACATCACAAGGGTATACATAATGATAAAAATGGAAAGCATGATATTTAACCATAAGTAATTTCATTTAATATATACATATATAAAAATAAGTGATTCAACATAGGAATATAAGAGTTTCAAACCCCAAATATTATACTCATGAACTCTACAAAATTACTAATCACATCAAAAGTATAATATTTGGAATATCCAAAATTAGATTTTAGTGTTTTGTAAATCTATTTATATGCAAGGGTGTATATAAAGAGTGTTATTTTAAAATATAACATTTATATTTCATAAAAAACATGTTCTACTCTTTCTTTGAAATCCTTGGAAAATTCTTCATAGAATTGAGAATCAAAGTTTATTTTCATACACATATATTCACATATCCAAATATACATTTTGTATTAAAGGGTTTAAACCAAAAATAGAATGTCACCCACATGATATTAATATATTAGTCACATTAATGAACAAGATCCCCTTTATCTTAAATCGTAACTTATATTTTAAAAGGTTTATTTTTTTAAACAAAATTACTTAATGTTTATGTAAACATATATAACATACATGTATATTCGAGTCTTACACCAAAGTTAATTTACACTTACTTGTTTATCAAAAGAATAAATTAATCATAGAAGTTCAATGTTAAAGGACTTAAAACTGGTCCAGAGGGTGAGTTATATAAACTATATAATTATGCATTCCAGTGTATACTATATATTTATATATGAAAATACAATTCTATATGTTTAAAAACCAAATTCTACCTCATATTTGAAACTCAATGTTTAGAGTTCTTGAAACCGAACATAAAAGAGGTTCATTTAAAACCGTATGGTTGTATATATATGTGTGTGTGTGTGTGTGTGTGTGTGCATATATGATTGAATATATAAGGTATACATATATTGCATGAGAAAAATAATCCCTCAAGTTTAAAAAATACCACATAACCCAAAATCCATAAGTCCTAGGATCTGGTATATGAAATTTTTTACCCAAACCACAAGGTTCTATACTTATGTAACTGAGAATATATATATATAAGTATATAACTTCAAAACAACAAGGAAAAATAATTTCATTACGTTCATAATACTACTTGAATTGAAAATCTAGAAGACCTAGGATCGACATAAGAGAAACATTTAATAAAACCACAAGGTTATAAATATATTTTTATGAGCATACATATATATGTATATACCCTCAAAAACAATATCACAAGAAAACATATACCTTACATGGTTTGAGGATGAGGAGAGGCTCAGGAAAGTCTCCTGGAATCTTACTGGAGGTTTGAGGAGAGGAGGAAAAACCAATGGAATGGGTGCAACCGGGTTATATAAATAGACTATATATACAAACTATAAAATAGTTTAAGGACACTTGTTGGAAATATGAGTCCCACTCAATATATTAAATGACTGGGGGAAGTCGGTATTTGTAGAAAACAAGAGAAAAGAGGCTCAGATTGCGATGGAAGGAGTCACAGGTGTGGATAAAAATGGTAAAAGTAGGATGAAAACCTACTGGTGTGGTGCACGCAGAGAAGAAGAAGAGGTCACGGGAAGAGAAGAACCAGAAAACGAATGGATTTCTAGTATTGGATCTGGCCCTGATCTGATTGTTGGGGTGCATCCAAAAGATTTAAAAGGACAAGTGACTTGGTTTAGATCGTGACAGATCGGATGGTTCATATCGATGTGGTGTTTTAAAATTACACGAACGGTTGTGATTAAATCGTGTGAGATCTAATGACTCAGGGTGAAACTATGTTTTAAAAAGTCTTGGATGGTCAATATTAGATCCATGATGGATCGGACGGCAAACAAAAAACATGAATATATATCGCGACCACTGAGGATTGAGGACCGAACCGAGTCGGATGGCACAGATTGCATGCAGCGAGATTTGACGTCTTGGATTCAATCCCGAAAGATTTTATTTTTCCCACATCGAAACAGAGGGAAGTTTCGCAGCCCTTTGTAAGCCTGAGACTCTAGTCATAGGCTTAGAGTACTCCCTACCGCCTCCTGGTACCACTCTATACTGGGTTCTGCAAGCGCGCTCTTGTTCCCATCCACACCGTCATGCCACCCCGCACAGTGGCATGCTCTAATCCCCTTGTGTGATCTCTTGTTCCCCTTTGGGGTAGTTATGCCCCCCGCTCACTATTCCTAGCATGCACCATGCATTCACAAAAGCCCACAGGTCAGCTTGTGCTGAGGCTGAAGGCTAAGCTCGGCCTCTTAGTGCATGCTGCCACCTTCGGCCTGGCTAGAGGGCTGGCCCTTGTGTGGTTTATTTTTTATATACAAACCAACTCTCGAAATTAACTATAAAATCATAGAAAAATAAATATATTAATTTTAACTATAAGGATAATGTCTTATATTTTATTTAACCTGATTTTCATTTTAATCTTTAAAAGATTAAGGTACACAAATTAAATTATACTTTTCCTTGACCAAGAGTATTACTGAAAGTATTCATAAACATGTTTCAAATACAGAGATAAAAAGCATACCTACCTTTAAACACAAGAGTTGGATATTTAATCCTTAATACATTTATCCCTTCAAAATTCAAGGAAGAGTTTCAATTATAAACATGTTTAAAATTATAATTTCAACACATTCTTTAATTATTTCAGAAAACTAATTATTCTTAGGTACTTTAAATTAAACCACAAAAGGGAACCAACTATAATTATAGCCATTAGAAACTAAATGGTCACCCAAAGAGCAACGGTCAAATTGGGGACTTATAAAACCATGCATTAAAGGGTTCCAAACTCAAGACGACTTGACAAAGATGGTGCTTGTCATCCCACTAATTCTTAGTACAACTATCTTGGTTCTTTCCATGATGTTCTTCATTATGACTAACCTGAAGGATCTTCTCTATTTATCGGGTCTCATTATTGCATTAGGTTGCCTTCTATTAGCTCTGATAGGGTTTTTAGTTGGTATTTTTGGTTAGGCTAGTTTTCCATTGACCCTATTGTAATGTAAAGAATTCGGTGTTTTATTTAAATAAAATTCCACTACTAATAAATTGAGCTAATTCCTTGTCTATAAATCCAAGGATTAAAAAATCCGTGCCTACACCCCCACAATTAGCCACAGCTCCATGGATGAATACCCTGACCCGTTCATTTCTTCATCCTTCCACTCGATCCATCCTCCACGAAACACCTCAACAGCCTAATTCCCTCCTCGACGCCTCCTCGCCATGACCCTCATCATACAAAGATATTGCTCCGAGAAGCCTCCCCACCTCCTCTCTTCCTTCCTGAGACCTCCCTGATGCCTCCTCCCCGACGCCTCCTCGCCAAAAACCCTCAATACCCATGACGCCTCCTCATCGTGACCCACCTCCCCACGATCCTCCTCCTTCAGCGAAGCTGCTCTGAGTGGCCTCCCCATATCCTCCCTTCCATTCTGAAGGCTCTCCCCCACAACCCTCAACACCCCGTACGCCGAGGTCGACACCCCCCACACCCTATCATCAAGGTATTTGAAAATTTCTTTGATTACTTCTGTTCTTTCTTGAATCTAAAACTAATACTGGATGTGGAGTGAACTACGAAGCTATGGTATATGGTCTTGTTCTTTTTCAATTAATGACTTGATTTTATTTAATGTGTTATCATTCTAAACACCATAATTTCTATGTGACACAACTAAAATTCCAAAATAATCAACTGAATTGTTATCACCTTGCTTAAGGTAATCCTGGAAACCAAAATTTGTCATCCTAGACTGTTTAACTTGGTTTGAGACACCCCTTAGGGTGAATCACATTTAATGTCCCAAAAAACATATAATTGAATTTAAATTGAACCTCTAATTGAGGTCTGTTGAGTTGGACCCTATTATTGAATTGTAGTGTGAATCTAAAAAAGGTAAAATGGTAAGCCTATATTCATAGGCCCTTGTTCATATTTTTTATAGATTCAATTTCATTATAAATTAAATTCCCAAATTGAATCAAGTGAATTTTAAAATGGTATGGGTTCCACTATCCATGACCATCAAACATGACATGGAAAGGCTGATACAAGTGTTCTAACATGAAACTCCATGTATGCGATCACTGATCTTTTGAAATAAAATTAATTATAAATGGAATTTCATTAAATTGTAGGCGACATATGGATTCATAGGTATAATGAATTAGATGATATCACATAGATAGTGGTATTAAATTATTCCACACGTGACACTAGGGTTACCTATATGGAATATCGAGGATGGTCTTAGAGAGAAGTGTGTTACATTATGCATTGAGTGACACTTGGGTTCCCTATATGGACTACCAAATATAGGCTTAGGATGTGATGAAATTATACCATGCATTGAAGATACTTTAATTCCTATGAGGATTAAAATAGATGGACTTGTAGGGGAGAGGGTTTGCAGTGCACTAAATAAATATTGCGGTTACCTATGTTAAATGCCTTGGATTGGCCAAAATTTAAAATTAAATTAATTTTATGACGTGTATTATAGTTTAAATAACATACTTAGATTTGGTTAATGATTCACATTCATGGAGAAATTTATTATTTCCTTCATTGAGTTCTAAATTCCATGGGTGTTATTCATCCCTTATGTAAGTATTACAATATATGATCCTAGTTTCTAATATAATATTACTATTTTATAATAATTAATAAATGTTCCGACATATTCTGCTATAGGATAAAGTGGGTTTTTTTAGATTTATTTTCTATGGGGAACCATGAATGACATGGTTTATTTATTTATCTCTTTTATCGTTTTAATTATAAACCGCTCATTGTATATTAAAATATTGTATTTTCCTAGATACCATTGTTAGGATAGTGTTTTAAGGAACATTAGTTCCCCACAAAAGATTTAATTAGGTTTTGGTGCTTGGGGTTCTGTTTTTTAATTGTAGAATATTGTGGTCCCCAAGTTGTGGTAGGAGACCTGTTACCTTTCTCCAGGTTTAAAGTGAAATTTTGAAATTATCATGATTTAATCCTTTGGTTAATAGTGTAATTAACCTAATGAAGATAAGAACATGGGAATATGAAGGAATAATGATGTTGTTGTTTGGGCCTATAATCACTTTTGGTTATATACCTGTTAATGCCTTTTGTTTTCTATGAAAGCGTGTTATCTTTTTATTATAGCATTTGTTGTGTTATCCTATTTGTTTTTCTATAAATTTGATAAACAATGTATGGAAATGTTAATGACTTTATTAAATAAAGAGGCATGTAATATGATATCTTCCCTTCCTTATTTCTCATATAATACGAAATTCATGTTAAACACTAGTTTAAGTTATTTCAAATCTATTAATAGCTGAAAAGTTATATGTTACCTATTTCTGAAAATCTTTGCATATTAAATTTTCTAATTCAAGAATGGAATTATAATATTTTCCTGCAAGATATAAATACATTGGGGAGGATCAATCCAATTCTTATATATAATAAGTCATTAGATCTCATTTATTTTTTCACTATTTTCCTATAGGTGGTTTCTTATGATGAGGCCGGTTTTATCCACCACCATCGAAGATAGTGATTTCAATATCGGATTTGGCTAAGTTTTATTCTGCTTTTATTCTTTGGCCCAATTTTAATTAAGTTTTTTTTATTTTTGGGTTCCTTATATTTTTTTAGTGCGTTTTGGATTTCCTTGAAGTGGATTCAAGTCGTTGTTGATGAAGGCTTACATGTGTATGCATAGGTAGGCATATAGATATATAAGTCCCCCTTTTATATATATTCACTCATGGAATTATGAATATATATATTGGGGCTAGGTGTGCTTATATATAGATATGAAAAATGCATACATGTTTTAGTGTAAAGGGGTATATGCAAGTATAAACATATATCTAAGGACCCCCTTGTGCATATTTGGCCATGAAAATATGTACATAAGGGCTAGGTGTCCTTATATATATGTGAAGTTTCAAATGATTTCAAGTGGAAAAAAGGAATATTCGAGTTCTTGTCGTCAAAAGCAACACGTCTTAAGGTTGAGGTAGGTTCCCTTTGCCTAAACCTTTAATTTGAAATCTATAATTGCCTAATTGTTTTAAAAACTTGTTTCCATAATTCCTTTATTATTTTAAAAAATAGTTTTCTATAAACCACTAGCTTTATCAAGGAATAATATGAATATATTCATTGATCATTTTCACATATATGTTGTAGGGGTCCTAAAAATAACAATTAATAAATTTATTATACATATATTAATGATTCATGGGATTATACTGATACATATTTGAGAACCAAGGATCACTACCCCTCATAATTAGATCCCTTCAAGATGAAAATATTTTAATTTTGAATAGAATATTTTTTGATTGTAAATATGTATCAATGAAGTGTGAGTACCCATGTTTTAGGAATCTAAATCTTTGGTTAAAACATGGGAAATAATTCTCTTGAAGTCATGGGCATCCATTTTAATGGTGATGTGATCTTATACTTATAGAGATGTCGGCACATGAATTATTGAGAAGTATAAGATTTATTATGTGATAAGAATAGGATAATTCACCTTTCCTAATGAATCATAATCCCTTCCTTCCTCATGCGATGAGAATGGAATTCCTTGGGTGATGAGCCTCAGGTGAATTAGGTGATGTGCCTAAAATACCTCAGGTGACTAGCCTATAGAGGATGAGTATCATTGGGCATAAACTTCAGGGATTGGTGAACCCGTTAAGAATTCGTTATCCTTAAAAATTGATATAATGAGTAACATAGGGCATATTAGTCATCATAATCATAAAACAATACTAAAATTTTGATTCAAACTATCCTTTGGAATTCCAAGCAATAGATTTGATAGGTGAGGTTCCCCAACCATTGCTAATAGGTGTAGGGGTATAATAAGTTCCCAAGATTCTACTAAAATCCATGATCACCCAAACATGGAAACTTTATACCTCTATTCTGATGAAATGAATGTTATCGCCCTCACCTGCTTTCCCTTAGGGAGATCATGCAGTGGAGGGTTATGAATAAACTGGTCAACCACTATGAGTATAAATAAAACATACTCACTAGGAAAATGTCCAGGGATGATATAGAATATGTGGTTCCACATTAAAACAACCATCAGAAAAGACCATACATGGGGGGACTGGCAAGGGTAGGTGGGTGTCTAGGAGGGTCTACAGGGGGGAAAGGGGGTCTTTAGGGGGGTTTGTGTAGGGGGGAGGAGCAGGGGGGTCTGAGTAGGATAAAACCTCATGTGGTTATTGATCCTCCTTCAACTTCTTCCGACAAATCAATTTCATAGCCTCCCTAGCCTCAGAAAAATAGATGTTAACTGTATAAGGGAGATCAGAGTCCCCTACTAGTGCCAAAATTTCTCTTCCCCTCAACAACAACATACATAATTATTTAATAGATTCACCTATGGTACACCCATCCATCCATTTTTTTATGCTTATTGAATTTTCACCTTGTATACTAAATATTTTTTGTCATTTTTTTACCTATTCTTTTCAGGTATTTCCAGATGCCTATAAGTCACAATTAAGCATCATAATCCTTGATGACATTGATAGGTAATAACAATCAATTTCAATGCAATATTACTTTTGTTCCTTTCATTTGATATCCACTGTGTTGTTCTTTTTAGAGCAGGATTTTGGAGTACATTACCATTGGACCTCATTTTTCCAATATTATTTCTCAAACTCCGATGGTCCTTTTGAAACGGCTTCCTCCCCATGCATTATTCTCATCCCTTTTATTAGTATAACTCATTATGAATATATATTTATGAGTTTTTATTTGTCTCAATGTCTTCATAAGAACTTTATTACTTGTGTGTATTATTTCACATGATAGGCTGTGTCTATGGATAGGGATGCATGCTATATAGAGAACCAGCAAAAAACATAGCCCATGAATATGCATGTGAGCATATATATAAGGATACTCTTGTGCATGGATTGACACCTTTGAGGTAGAGTCCCTCCCCTGACCTCTTTAATTCAAGAATTTTTTAAATTTCCTTTATCTTACTTTATGATTCCTTCTTTTTTATATTAAATTTCAATTCTTGATCATGTGTTAGTTAAAATAATTGTTTCATTTTACAAATAAGTCATGGTTTTGTAATAAAACCCCTCCAATGGAGGTGTGCTATCTTCAAAAACTTGCATTGGTAGTTTATTCTTATATAGCTTGTGTTGACAATATTGCATTTATGTTTTCCATTTTAATCCTTACTCCTATAATTTGAGACACCACGGGCATCTCCAAAGATTTTTTTGACTCAAAGGGGGGTGTGAAGACTAGGGGCTGGTGCAGGCTAGGGGGTGGTGCATGGGGGGATGGTTCAGGCTAGTGGGGCTGGTGGTGCAGGGGGTGCAGGGGGGCTGTTTAGGCTAGGGGCAGGGTATAGGGGGGCATGGGGCAGGGGTAGGGGGCAGGGGAAGGGTTGAGGGGGTGGGGGCAGGGGTAGGGGGTAGGGGCATGGGCAGGGGGTAGGGGGTAGGGCCAAGTCTTCAGGGCATGGGGGCAGGGTTAGGGGGCAGGGGGAGGTCTGTAGGGAAGGGGGCAGGGGGCGGGATGGAGGGGGGAAGGGGCAGGGGAAGGGGGTAGGGTGTGGGTATAGGGGGTAGGGGGCATGGGGAAGGGTGGAGGGGGGCAGGGGGTAGGGGGCAGGGGTAGGGGGGCCAAGGCAGGGGAAATGTCTGCAGGGTAGGGGGAGGGGGAGGGGGGAGGTCTGCAGGGTAGGGAGGAAGGGGGGTCTGTAGGGTAGTGGGAGGGGTAGGGGGTGGGTGGAGGGGGTAGGGTGGAGTGGGGAGGTCTGCAGGTTAGGGGCATGGGGTGGTCTGCAGGGGGGTCTGCAGGGCAGGGGGAGGGGTGCAAGAGGGTGGGGCAATGGTGCAAGGGGGTGTGGCAGGGGGGTGTAGTTAGTCTCTATAGGATTCTTTAATCTTAGATAAGGTTTAATAACCATTAAAATTCATCTCTAACTCCCCCATTTCTTCATGATTAGGTTTCTCCAAATATTCCCTCCAATTTACAACAGACTGCTTTCACTAAATCAAGGCTTGATATTAGTTGAAACAGATTAGATTTTGTATGATACCACTAGTTGTTATTGGGGGGGCTACTGTCTTGGGGGGTCCACTAGGAGGGGCTGCTATCCTAGGGGGTCCAGTAGGGGGTGGGGGGATGTTGTCCAGGGGGTCTAGTAGGGGGAAATGGGTGTGCAAGGGGGGTGCAAGGGGGTGTGTGAAAGTGGTGCAAGGGATGTGCGGGGGGTGGCTGTTGTCCAGGGGTTAAAGGGGGGGTCCAGCAGGCGTGGTGCAAGGGGGTCCAGTAGGGGGTTGTGGTATAGGGGGATCTAGCAGGGGGCTTCTATCTAGGGGGTTCCAGCAGTGGGGGGGATTGTGTCTAAGGGGTCCAGCAGGGGGTCTGCTGTCCAGGGGGGTCAAACAGAGGGTTGTTGCTGTCCAAGGGGTCCAGTAGGGGGCTGCTTCTATCTAGGGGGTCCAGCAGGGGGGGCTGCTGTCCAGGGGTGACCAGTAGGGGTGTTGTTGTCCAGGGGGGGTCTAGTAGGAGGGTTGCTATCTAGGGGGGATGGGGCTGCTGTCCATGGGGTCCAGTCGGGGGTGGGGCTACTGTCCAAGGGGGTCCAGCAGGGGGTGGGGGGCTGTTGTCCAAGGGGGTCCAGCAGGGGGTGCAAGGGGTGTGCAAAGGGGGTGCAAGGGGTGAAAGGGATGTTGGGGGGGGAACCTCTGTCCGAGGGGGTTTAATGAAATGGGAAGGGTTTTAGCCACGGTTTGAAACCATGGCTAAAACCCTATATCCAACATTCATTGAACCATGGCTGGTATTTTCATGGTTATAGGTCCAAACCTATAGCCATGGTTTCAAGTCGTGGATATAGGGCTATAACCACTATTTGAAATGGTGGCTATAGGTCTGTCCCTATAGCCATGACAATACCATCCACGGTTTAATGAACCATGGATATAACCTATAGCCATGGTTTTTGGGCTTATAGCAACAGTTCCAAATCGTGGCTATAGCCAAATTTTCTAGTAGTGTGCCTGGTATTTAGTTTGGAAGTTTTGTTCAGATAACATGTAAATAAAACAAAATAAAACCATAATATTACTATTACATGAGAAATAAGTTTTGGGGAATCACATTATTCCCTATACAAATAATTTTGTCCTCTCAATTAATTTTTTAAAACCATGTTAAAAAGAAACTCTTTGACGTTCTTGACCACATCCTCCATCGTGGAGGATCCTCAGGTGTGGTCAGCTGAATACCCAAGTTGGTGTTCCATTCTTTCACTTCCCTATACAAACACACCTTGTACATTAAGGGTTAAAATCATGTAGTGTACACTCAGGCTTCTATAGGGTGCCTCAAATGGTAGAGAGTTCAGTGATGTCTGAATGGACAAACTCTCTAAGAACTTTTTGGGTCGTCTCTTGTCTGAGAATTTCAATGTCATAGACGTGGTCATAAAAACTGAAGATCATGATTCGGTGCATGTAGGTTGCGCGAAGGTTCCCCTCCAAGGCTGCCTCTTGAAACCTTACCCTGGATTTGATGTTTCGGGATAGAGTGAAGCATAGGAAAATACCTTTATGGTACATTCCCCTTCATTTATACTCAGTGAGTTGAGAAGTGTCAATGCGGTGGTAGATATAGGCATTCCCATGGCAGGAGTAGAGAATGTATGGACTGTTTGATATCCTATAAAGATGTTTTCATGTTCTTCACAGGTTTTCAAAGGGAAGGTATTCTTCTGCATAGGTTCTGTACATAATGGCCTCTAGTACCTCAATGGGAAGTGATAAGATTTGGGTTTGCCATTCCATCTGAAAATAAAAAATTTAATGAAAGATCAATGAGTAAAACTCATACAAAGGCACAAACCCTGAAAATGTAGTTGAAAAAATAAACAAAAATATGTATCTTCATAAGACAACTGGTATACAACACCCAGGACTAATGGTTTCCCCAGTTCTAGGTTACATGGATCCCCAAAACAATTTCAAAACTCTCAATCTCCCTAAACCAAATTCAACCTGAGCGGTACGGTTCAATCTCTTGGGTACATTTATGATGTGTCCGGAGTGAGACAAGAGGAGTTTAAAGCTTAGAGACATCAGTACGTACTTGTTGTCTATACACAGGATGGAAAGATTCAATTTCCTAGATCTCTTAGTCTATTACTTTTCCGTAATTGTCATATGATAAAACATGGCATATATATGTAGCGTTAAGGTCACTCACTGCTGCTGCTTCTTGGAAATCCATGAGGGACTGGATGCCTTCGGTTGCGGTGAAGCATCTAAAATTTCCCTTGAATTAATTTCCCCAAAATGCGTCGGATTGAAATTGGGTTTTCATCATAAAGAGGTAGTTAAAATCCACTCCTAGGTGGAGTTTAAGTACATGGGGAGAGTTTGACACATCGTAGAGGTTTTTGCATGTCATACAAATATGTGCATAATTTTCAAAGTTTTCATGGATGGATATGGAAACTATGGATACTAGGTCCTCAATACGAAGAGGCAAAAGGCCGATATTTTTTTCCATTAGAAATTTAAGATAACATTATACTTAGTAATGCTTAAATAAATATTTCTTTATTCAGTTCTAGTTTTCCATAGTTATCTAAATTGAACCCTCTAAGACCAACTATAACAGCCTGACCCCAGAATACCTGGTGTTGGTTCCTTAAAACAAGATGTGTATGTTTTAAAAAAACCATGCATTGATATTTTACACATCATTTCCTATACAAAGGATCGATTCGGTTCAGTTTCTTGGAAACCAGCCTCTTCTGACAAGCAACGTTGGATAAAAATTGTTACCTAAAAAATTTATATCAAAAACTTAGGTTGTGCATACAAATTCACAGTAAGGGGTTTTAAAATAACATTATATACCAATTATAACTTTTCAATACATTATTTTAAAATTTCAATAAAAATTTTCTTAAGAAATGTTGTAACACATATAACATATCATAACAATTGTATAAGAAATAAAAAAGAAAAATTAAAAGCATACCAATAGAATTAAAAGGGAAAATGATTCAATTACAGGCATTCTCATTTAGAGTAATAATTAAAACACATTATAAATATTTATGACATATGAATATGCAAGTACTAATTTAATAACTAAGATGAATACATAATCATAGTTGCGCATAAAGGTAAGAACTTAAATTTCATTCTTTACTACTGTGAAACATACACTAGCTAATAAATCACTAAGTGCAAAATAAAAATCATGCCATAAGCATTTACTTTTTATAATACTCATATGTAATGGCTCTTATCCATGGATATTCTACTAGTCAAATATCCACTTGGTTAATTAATAATCATAAACATAATTATGGAACGTATAATACCAGACCCTATCAAGACCTCGTGTCAAGACCTAAAATGTCAATGGCCTCCTGTCATGACCTGATCATCTCATGAGAACTATTGATGCATTGAGGGGCTTTCATTAACCGGTCCCCAACCCATTATAATGAGTATATTACATTCCTCATATGCCAAATGGGGTCATATATTCAAAATGTCCCATACCACTTTGAATTTTTAATTTCTCATTTCATATTACTCAAGGTGTCCCATACCACCTTGAATAATTAATTCATAATTCCATAAAAGGTCATCATATTTTTAATTACATTCATTAGCATTTACATATATATAGTTAATCAAGAAAATAAGTATCAATTACAAAACTATCAATTTCATGGCTATGTCATTAAATGTCAAGTACGTTAAGCATATTATAGCACATGTGATGATAACTAATGCACAAAAGATATACAAGCCTTGTCACATACAATGATAAACTTACATTATAAAACCTTATTAATTAAATATATATTGAAATTTCGCCATGATTTGGATGCATAATTAATTAAAAGACAAGCCAAGTACTTCATGTGGGGTATTAATCTCATAGATGTTCAAACATTTATTTCTAATATGCTTTTGTATAACACATCACAATGGTATACATAATACTAAAAATGCAAAGCAAGAGATTTAACCATAACTAATATCATTTAATATATACATATATAAAAATAAGTGATTCATTCATATGAATATAAGAGTTGAAAACCCCAAATATTATACCCATAAACTCTCCAAAATTACTAATCACATCAAAAGTATAATATTTGGAATATCCAAAATTAGGGATTAGTGTTGTGTAAATATGTTTATACTCAAGGGTGTATATAAAGAGTAGTATTTTAAAATAGAACTTTCATATTTCAAAAACAACATGTGTTAATCATTCTCTGAAATCCTTGGAAAATTATAGGTATAATTGAGAATCAAAGCTTATTTTCATACACATGTATTCACATATCTGAATAAACATTATGCATTAAAGGGTTTAAACCAAAAAACTAATGTCACTCATATGACTTTAATATATTACTCACATTGTTGAACAAGAGTCCCCAAATCTTAAATAATTACATAAATTTTAAAACATTTATTTTTTAAAAAAAACTTTTATAATGTTTATGTAAACATATATAACTTACATGTATAATCGAGTCATACACCAAAGTTAATTAACACATTCTTGATTATCAAAAACATAAATTAATCATAGAAGTTCATTGTTAAAAGACTTAAAATTGGTCTAGAGGGTGAGTTATATAAACTAAATAATTAAACATGTCCGTGTATATTATATGTCTATGTGTGTATGTGAAAATACAATTCCTTATGTTTAAAAACAAAATTTTACCTCTTCTTTGAAACTCAAAGTTTAGAGGTCTTGAAACTGAACATAAAAGAGGTTCATTTAAAACCATGTGGTTATATATATCTATATATATATATATGTACATATATGATTGAATATATAATCTATACATACATTTCATGAGAAAAATAATCCTTCAAGTTTAAAAAAAATATCACATAACCCAAAATCCATAAGTCCAAGGATCAGGTATATACGAGTTTTCACCCAAACCGCAAGGATGTATACTTATGTAGCTGAGTATATATATATATACACATATATAATTATATAACTTTAACACAACATGGAAACATAATTCCCTTACATGGATTTAGGGGGAGGAGACACATAGGAAAGGCTCATGGAAGCTTGCTGGAGGTTTGAGGAGAGGAGGAACAAATGAGGGAATGGGTGCAACCAGGTTATATAAATAAACTATATTATACAAACTATAAAATATTTTAAGGAATATTATTGGAAATATAAGGCCCACTCGGTATGTTAAATGACCTGGGGAAGTCAGTCTTTGTGTAAAATGAGAGCAATGAGGCTCGGATGGTAATATAAGGAGTCACAGGTGTGGAAAAAATGGTTAAAGTAAGAAGAAAACCTACTAGTGCGGCGCACGTGGAGAAGAAGAAGAATTCATGGGAAGAGATGAACTGGAAAACAAATGGACGTCCAGGATTGTATCTGGACTTGATACGATGGTTGGCATGTGTCTGTGAGATTTAAAAGTATGGAGGACTTGGATTAGATCACGACGGATCTGATGGTTCAAATCGACGTGGTGTTTGAAAATTACACGAACAGTTGGGATTAAATCGTGTGAGATATAATGGATCTCTGATATGTGGTGTTTAAAAAAGTCTCAAATGACTGATATTAGATCTATGATAGATCATATTCTATACAAAAAAATGTAGAGATATATCGTGGCTGCTGAGGATTGAGGACTGAACTGAGTCATATGGCCCAGATCGCATGCGGTGAGATTTGACGGCCTAGATTCAATCACGGATGATTTTCATTGTCCCACATCAAAACAGAGGGATGATTTTGGACCATAATAAGCCCAGGACCCTGTGCATAGGCTCAGAATACTCCCTCCCCCTCCTGGTACCACCCCTTAATGGGTTCTATGGGCGCGCTCTTGCGCCCATCCCTGCTGTCGTGCCGCCCCGCATGGTGGTGTGCTCAGATCCCCTTGCGCGAGCTCCTGTACACCCTTTGGGGTACCTATACCCCACTCTCACTATAACTAGAATGCACCATGCATGTACACAAGCCCACAAGATGGCATGTGCTGAGGCTGAATGCTAGGCTCGACCGCCTAGCATGTGTTGCCACCTTTGGCATGGCTATAGGGTTGGCCCTTATGGGGTTTATTTTTTATAAAAAACCCTACTCTCAAAATTAACCATAAAATCATAGAAAAATAAATATATTCATTTTAACTATAAGTAAAATATCATACATTTTATAAAACCTGATTTTCATTTTTAACTTTAAAAGATTAAGGTACAAAAATTAAATTATACTTTGCCTTGACTAAGAGTATTACTGAAAGTATTCATAAAAATGTTTCAAATTCAGAGATAAGAAACAAACCTCCCTTTAAACACAACATTTGTACATTAAATCATCAATACATTTATCCCTAATAAATTCAAGGAAGAGTTTCAATTACAAACATGTATAAAATTATAATTTCAATGAATTATTTAATTAGTATAGAAAACTGTTTATTCCAAGGTACATTAAATTAATCCACAAAAGGGAAACGACTGTAATTATAGCCATTATAAACTCAACGTTCACCCAAAGAGTAATGGTAAAATTGGGAACTTATAAAACCATGCATTATGGGGGTTATAAACTCAAGATGACTTGACGAAGATGGTGCTTGTCATCCCACTGATGCTTAGTACAACTATCGTGGTTTTGGTCATGATGTTCTTTTTTATGTCTGACCCGAAGGATCTTATCTATTTATCAGGTCTTGTTGTTGTGTTAGGTGTCCTTATAGTAGCTCTGATAGGGTTTTTAGTAGGTATTTTGGGTTAGGATGGTTTTCCTTTGACCCTATTGTAATGTAAACACTTCATTGGTCTATTTAAATTAAAATCCTGGTATTTAGTTTGAAAGTTTTGTTTGGATAACATGTATATTAAGTAAAATAATTCCATATTATTACTATTACATGTGAAATAAGTTTTTGGGCAACACAACTATGGCCCCTGCAGATTTTTAGGGCACTTACAAAAGTTCTTCCACAAATTTACGACTCTAAGTAATGGAACTATATCATTAAAACCTTTAAAAACTATGGGGAAATCAATTGCTTCACGTACAAAGGGTTCCAGTCACAGGCATCTAGAATGAAGCTTTTTCATGCAGTGGAAGATTCTCCAGAGGAAGTTGATATAGGTCCAGTGACCGTGATTGGTATCATTACTATATCTTTGTCTTTAGTGAATACCATATTTGATACAGGTGCATTTCACTCATTTTTTTTTCAACCCATACCATTAATATTATTAAAATTCCTATGGAAATTTTATCTTGTGCAATAGATATTACTACACCCAATGGAATGATGAGATGGTATGGTCTTCATAGTCCTACTTCTGTCTTCTCTCTATCAGATATCAAAATTTCTTGTAGTTTTCAAGTACTTGACATGAAAGCTCTTGATGTCATATTCATGATGGATTGGATCATTGCCAATAAATCTCGTATTTATTGTTATCTTTGATGGGTCTACCTTACCACACCTATTGGTGTGTCTCTTGTCTTTCAAGGAGAATTGACCCAATGTTGAACTATGCCAGACCATCTTATCTGGAATTAGGGAAGGTAATAAAAGTTTTTTCTTTTGATTTGAAGTAGTGATCCCCCTCCAGTTGTCATCGACTTTTCCATTGTGTATCCTTTTGATTTATTCTATTTTACCACCAGTAAGAGAGGTTGAGATTTCCATTAACTTGATTCCCATTACTCAACCAGTTTCTTTTCGCGCATACCAAATGCTTCCAAATGAACTGAAAGAACTAATGTCCCAATTGGATGATCTTCTTGAGAAAATCCTTTATTTACCGAAGTGTGTCACCTTGGGAGGCTCTAGTTTTATCCACTATGAAATCTGATGGTTCTATGACATCTTGTATTATAGATATGATTCTTCAGGAACAGAAGCTTATAAATTAATTCTGTAATCATTAGAGACTCTCTTCATGGTGAGAATACTGATACCCAGTGGTGGTTCCCCATAGAGGGTCTTCTGTGTTATTGGAACCATTATGTTACACCATTAGTGACAGGAAAGGAAATAATTGGGTATTTCCATAATTTATAATAGTTTGTGCACCCAGGAATCACTAATACATTCTACAACTTGATGTAGCAGTTTTGGTGACCATGTATTTTTGAAGGTTTCACCCCGGTTGGGTCATTGATGGCTTGGGAGGCAATGGAATCATACTCCTTGTTTTGTGGGATCTTATGAGAATTTTTATTATGTAGGGAAAGTTGTTTAACATTTATCACTACCACTAAAATTTATGTCGATACATAATGTGTTTCGTGTATCTTAGCTTTGAAAGAATTTATCTGACTCATCTCATGTTCTGAGATGGAATGATCTTGAAGTGGAACTTGTTTTATTTTTGACTAAATGACTTGTCATGGTTGAGGGTTATGAGACCAAGGTACTTCATGGTTGTATTATACCTAAGGTCTATATGATATTGAAGCATGGTTCTAATTCTCATGAGACGTGATAGAAGGAGGCACTGATGAGAGAATAGTGGTCTTGTCTTTTTGACGTGGAGGCTTCTTCGTAGGCTTTCTAGGGACAAAAAGTACCTATAGGGGGAATCTTTTAACATCTCATTACTATTTTAGGTATTCCTAAACCATCTTGTGTCAAATTATTATTATGTTAAATGGGAAAAAATGGTTTATCAATAAAAAGTTTTGTTCTTGTTAAACACATTGTAGAATGGAAAAACACCCAATTAATACTCAAGAATATTCAATTAAATATTTTTTAGATTTTTATGCTGAGTTGGTGCATGATTCTGAGGCCCGTAGAGGCTCGGAGAAGATGGAATAAATATATTTAATAGAATATATTAAGTGCACACTTTTTATTTAAAATATTTTAATTACTCCAAAACGGTTGATTGTTTGAGAAATCTAATACCACTATTATGTAGGAAATGTGGTGTTTATCCTTGGAGGGGTATAACATTCGAAGTCACCAGACATTTGGATGTCTCTCTCATGAGATAAAGTTATTAAATAATATTTAATATATTATTTATTAAAAATTATTAAATATATATATCAAATGGTGTGTCATATGGGAAATCTGAGACCACCGATGGGTCTGGAATGATGTGTTTACCCTAGATGAGGTATAAATTTCATAATAATTAGGCTTTTGGATTCCTTGATCACAAAAATATGGCCTTTTATTTTAATTAATTAATTATTATGATTTTTCATTAATAAATCATTATTATCTGTCAAACCAATCATCGTTTGAGAAAATTTGAGACAACTATTGTGTCTGGAATGGGGTTTTTACCCTATGTGGGTTATAACATTCATGTGCAATATGTGTTTGATGTTATTTAATTTTTATGATAAATAAATAATTTTAATTAATAAAAAAACATTTATTTATTAGGTTTTAACACTTCTTCTCCAAATCGCTAAAAACTCCATTGTTTACAGATGGTTTGATCCAAAACCTTCTGATTTCAACAGTTTTGATTACTTTCAGTTAGTGATGCATTAATGAGGTAAAACTAATAAATCCATTATCAATTATCAGGTGAAATATTGATCAAAATGGGTCTTTTAAAATTGTTTAAGGTGTGCAGCGTTATTAGGTCTCTTAAATTTTCTGAACGCCTTGATCTTTGATGTTCATCGATTTAAATAAGTTTGTATGATCTTGAAACTCCTCTACTTTCTTTTAATGTAACACCATCGATCCAATCCTGATTCTTACCTGGTTCAAAGCATGGCCTTCATTTTCTTATGTGTTTCTCACTACCCAGGTTACAATTTGGCTATTTTTATTATTATTTTTTCATTTCTTATTCTAGAATTAATAAAATAAATTAAATCAATTACAAATGAAAATTAATAAAAACTAGAAATTATAAAAGGATAATTCTATTATTATTATTTTTTAAGGGAAATTCTACCAAATATTATCATTTGATAATTGTGCACAATTATCAAAGATAATTTCAAAAGATTATAATTTCACTTGAACACGATTATCACATGATATTTTTAAAATTTTATTAAAAAGATAAAACTTGGAATTATCAAGTCATTAATCCATGGTCATCAAAAGATAATTCATAGAAATTATAAAAGGATATTTAGGTAGATATTATCAAAATATAATTATGATGTTTTATCAAAGGATTATTATGACAACTTATCATAGAATAATTTCATGAAATTATCAAAGATATGTTTGCGTGAATTATCAAAGGCAATGACACGTTTTATCCGAAATAATTATCAAAAAATTATTGAATGGATTTTTGTTTAAAATTTTCAAAAAATTATTATTTGAATTATCAAATAATTATTATTAAAATTATCAAGGGATAATTTTTCAGAAGTTACTAAAGGATGATTGTAAATAATTATTAAGAGATTATTAGGATAATTTATTGTAACTTCAAGACAATAATTCATTTTATTTATCAAAATATAATTATTTAAAATATTTTCAATTGATAATTTCATTATCAGATAGTATTTTGATATATACATATACATGTATATATATTTTTTAAAAAATAATAATTATGAGGAATACCACCTCTGTTCCCAAGTTTTTTTAGGGATATAATTATCGAATGAGGTTTATAATTATTCTTATGAATATTTCTTGTGATAGCATGAGTTAACATAAAATGATAATCCAAAGATTATCCAGGAGGGAAAAAATGTGATCACATGTAATATTTTAGATCAATTGAAATATAATAGATGTTTTGGTTCTAGGAACACTTGATGAATGTTGATCATTGGTGTGTCGATGCTTATGTTAATAATGTCATAAAGAGGTGTGTTGAACCAAACTGGGTAGTTTGTCATTTCCGAAGACATCGATGACCTTGACGTAGGTGGTTCTATTCTGATTAGCCAATTTGATTATCCTTGTATTGTTTTATTTATTTCAATTTTTGATTTAAATTCATTTTCTCTAATTTCATTCAATTAAATTGATAAAAAATTTATTCCAATGAATCGAGATATTTGAAATGGTTTTGGCATGGAAATTTGGAAAACCCCCAATTCTATTGAATTGGGTGTGTTTATAGAAATTGAATGATTTAAATTGCTTAATTTAAATTATAAATTTTATGGAAATGATTTCAATTAAATTTATGAATTTAATTGTGTAAATAAATTGTGTAATGGTGGAATTAGTTTTGAAGGGATTTAAATGATTTGATAGAAACCCAATGGTTTTATCTTGTGAAAAATGCGTGTTTTTTAATAAAACCTATTTTGGTTTAAAATAAAAAGAAATTGGAAATTTGGAAATGCAATAATGGGATTGGTCATATTTTTAAAAAGTCTTAATATAGTTCACCCATCATGTAAGAGCACATGAAAGCCTTAGGTAGTTAGTGAGTTATTTGGATACACTCTACAATACAATAATGTTCTAAAACATACTTGTGGCCCGTCACATCCCCAACAGATTAGGGAAAATTATCCTTTGGCTAGTGTCATAGGGACATGTGTATACACGTTTTTCTAAGTTCACCTAGAGAGTGTAGAATCCTATAGCTGAATTATCCTTTGATGACCATGGAATAATTTTACTGAAATCAATTCTTTTGAACCTATTGACATGCCTGTTAATTTTACTAAAACGATTTTATGTAAAAATTTTATTTAATCCATTTTTTTTAAAATATTCCATAATTTTGTAAAATCTTTTCTTAAAGTATTTTTTCATCATTTGAACTGTATAACATAATTTTTTTAATTATTCTTTAAAATGTCAAACTTTTTTATCTTTATAATTGAAATCATTTTATTGGTTAATCAATTTTTGGAATCTATTATGTAATCCATGGAGAAACCCTACTGGGATTTTTAGCTCACATCTTACTTTTTCCATCGGGTGTTTGTAGACTTTCTCCTTCCAGGTCCAATCAAGGGGAATAGATCTCTTTGAGGTGGATCCATCTGTTGAGCATTGGGCTTGGTGATTTGTGTTCTTCATGACCATGGGATATTATCCCTATTATTATACTTTGGTTATAGTGCATTGGGATGGTTTATGCCTTGTTGACTTCTGGTACATTACTCCTAGTGTAGTTTCTTTAGTTATGCATACTATCTTGTTTCTTTTCTTCTGCATTGTTGGTGGAAAAATCATTCCCACTTTCATGTTGTGTGATGATAGGTGATAGTCTCTAACCCATGGGAATCGGGAATTCCATTTGGACTATGTCAGTGCCCGCTCGGTTATTGGGTTACTAGGGTACCCGGGCTGGTTCATGATAGGAGTGTCGTAGAGACGATTTTACTGATTTGTAAATCACTCTGGAATAAGTGGAGCTCCATGTTTGACCATGCCTAAAAATAATAGGCCAGCCTTATTCATTCTTCACTATCTTAGGAGAGAATATACAGAGTCGTTTTGATTTCACAAAGAAAGTGGTGCTTTGTGAAGCAAGGTTTCGATGAAAGGATTGAGATTTGCAAAAAAAACAATCCTAGTCTTGACCAAATTCATTACCTCAAAGTATTGAGAATTCACGATGAAGGGGTGTTCCACATTGTCTCACTGAGCTTAATAACGGAAGTCTCTCTATGGTGACTTGAGATCTGAGACATTCTGAGCTCTCCAAAGGCTTGGTCTCTACAGAGGCTTGAGCTTTGCGAAGTAGTGTTCTCTACGAAGTAGTGATCTCTACAAAGGTGTATGCTTTGCAAAGAGGAAGAAACTTTGAGAAAGCTTGTTTGAGCTTTTCAAAATATGTATATTTTTGAAGTAGTGACCTTTGGAAAAGTATTACAAAGTTTATTTCCCAATTTTTAGTGTAAAATGGGTATTCATCAGTGGATAAAAATTAGACATCAATAGAGAATCTACATACAATGGAGGATGCATTCACTAGTGATAATAAAGGGACCTAAAAGTATTTAAACTATGAGTGGATATTCTAAAGAAGCAATGAGATCACATCAGTTTAGAGAGAAGTGATCTTTCCAATTTTGATTGGTTGTAAGCTAGGAGGGACAATGAGTCCACTTCAAACATGTAAAAAATAGTGCACTTATAGTGGATTTGGTACATCATCACATCATCGGTGTATGATCATTAGACGTAGCCTAATGAGGGTGAATCAAGTAAAATTTTTATGTCTTTTGAATTCTTTAAGGTTTGTTCATACTCAACAACAAGAAGGAGAGAGATAAATGAGTTTTTTCTAACAATAAAACAAGATAAAAAGGGGAAGTTGTTTAAATCTTTCATACCTGTATTCACCCCCCCCCCCCTCAGGGTATCTAGAATAGTGGACCAAACAATTGGTATTAGAGAGAATGGTTAATATCAGTTTTTCTCTCTCAATGTAGGTAAAGAATAATAAATTGATTCTGATCTTCGAGGGGAATAATTTTTAGTTATGGAAGAATCGGATGCAGCAATACTTCTGATCTTTGGAAATGGAAGTGTTTACAGTAGCGATGCATGGTATCTTAGCTAACATCAATAGTGGTGCACTATCATAGGCTAAAAGAATGGAAATTAATGATAGATCTAAGGTAATCAATGCTTTAGGGGGATCCTTATCCAATGATATTTATATGAATGTTATGTCATTAAAACATCACATGCTATGTGGGAAAAACTATTGAATATATATTAAGGAGATACAAAGGTCAGAGAGGCCAAGATATAAGTTCTATGGAACAAGTATTATGATCTGATAATGAATCCAAATGATTCTATTGATGCATTCTTTGATAGGGTAAATATTATTGTGGGAGACGTGTGAGTTATTGGAGAATTCATTAAATACATAAATATTGTGAAGCACATCTTGAGGAAACATCTACCTTTGTTCAATCCGAATGTCTCAGTACTTGAAGATAGAGATCTCAAAGGTCTGACACTAGATAACTTACATAGTACCCTTGTATCATATGAAATGAGAAATGATGATATCAATGTTTTGGAAAAGGGGAAATCTAAAGAGGTGTCATTCAAGGCCATGAAGAAGCTCACCATTGAAGATTCTCAGGAAGAAAAAGAGACAGATGACGGGATGTCATTCCTTTCCTCGAATCTTTAAAGAGGAAAAGGAAATTTCAAAGCGAAACTTCCCCTAGCTTTCTTTAGATGTGGAAAGTATGGTCATCTTCTAGAAAGGTGCCCCAAAAAGTTCCAAGAAGATGAGGAGGATGAAATTGAAATTCCCAAGAAGAAGTCTTCAGCCTATGTAAAAGGAAAAAATAGTTCAAGATAAAAAATAATAATAAAAATAAATATTATTTCCAAAAAATGTTATAGTTTAGATGAATATGATGTTGAAGAGGATAATGAATTGAAGAACTGTAATGATCCTGCAGAAAATTCTATGGTTGAAGTTGTCAGTTCTTCTTAGGAGAAGGAAGAAACCGATGTTGATGAAGAAGAATATGAAGTTGAAGGAATAGTTGATATGGAATTTTAATGAAAAGAAACTCTTGAGGAGATAAATGTTTGGAGATCAAAAATGAATAAATCCAACAAAGTGGTTCATGATTTTAAGATCTACATGCAACAACAGGATGAAGAGAAGGCTGAGTTGATGAATGAGATTGAGAATCTCAAGAATTCATTTCCAAAATACTCAGAAATAGTTAGTGAGCATAAACTCAAGTTTGAAGGAAAAAAAGGTAGATAAGTGGCTTTAATAACACTTTGAAAGATATAATCAAGCATATCGAAGAACATGAAGAAGAATTTGTTGGACAACAATGAAAAGTAAAGGATTAGAAAAAAATCTTGACTCCTAATACAATACTAGAAAATCAGATCATTCAAAAGAATGAAACATTGAATGTGGTGATTAGTGGACAGTCAGAAAATAATTAATGATCATATTTAGATGGTATGGCCAATGTGGGGCTTGACCAAAAGAAGAAACTTGTGAAAGTTGAAGTTAGGATGCCAGAACCCGCTCTGAAATTGACAATTGAGTAGGGTATGAAGCAGAATCAGAAGATTCAAAGAACCCAAGGGATAACTGGAAATGCTGATGTGACACATTGGAATGCACCCTATATTAGGTGTTACTATTTTGGAAATATGGGATACTCACAGTATGTGCATTTCATAGACAAGATATATCAAAGGGCACAAGAACAATAGTGGAATCCAAATAGAGCTCGATATTATAGAATATCAATCGAAGGGTATTGTGTTTGGTGTAGAGGATTTGGACACATGGCTAGGTATTGTGCATCATCCATGCAGAGGAATTTTCCAAATCATAACCCAAGTGATTATAAGCAGCAAATCACAAAATTAAAAAATGAGCAGAAAACACAAATTCGATTTGAAGCTCTACAGGAAGAAGCTAGTCCGCCATAATCCGAGGAAGATCAAGATTTTCAATCTATACTGAGTGTGAATTAAAAAAATGGATAAAAAATAAAAGAAAACAGAAGGCATTGGTTTCATAAATTTCCATTAAAGTATTAGATCCTTCTAGAGTATGGATCCTTGACAGCAGTTGCACATCCTACATGACAGATAATAAGGATCTTATTACAGGCATAAAATATGACAAAGGAGTTCTCAAGTTTGGAAACAATGAAGGCCGAAAGATTATTATCTTGGGAAAGGCTAAGTTTGGGGAAAAATAAATGAGATGTGCTGATGTCTTATTATTAAAAGGACTCAGTCACAATTTACCAAGTGTTAGCCAACTATGTGACTTAGGGAATTTTATATGGTTTTCTAAGAAGACGTGAATCATCAAAGGAAAAGATGGTGTAGTGGTTCTATAGGAAAAAAGGGAAAATTTAAATCTCTACCTTATAATTGGAGAAGAAGATATGTACTTTTTGTCTAGAGAGAAAGAAAACAAGATGTGGAATAAATGACTAAATCATTTATGCCAACCATCCCTAGAATATCTGGTGAAGTGTGATGCATCTTGATACCTCCCTAAACTATCAAGAGATCATACTCATATATATAATGCATCTCAATAAGATAAAATCATTAGAAAAATGTGTGTGGCTAAGTAAATTAAGTCAATAAGAGTGATCGAGTTGGCGCATGCTGATTTATGTAGACCTATCTCACAAAAATCCATTGACAGGAAGAGATATTACATTCTTTTCATGGATTAATACAGTAGAATGGCATGGGTATTTTTCATTTCCCATAAGTCTGATGTGTTCAGCATCTTAAAAAAGTATTAGTGGGAATCAGAAAGGATTCTTAGGTAGAAAATTCTAAAGATTCATAATGATAATGATATGAAATTCAAAAATAATCAGGTGGAAAACTATCTCAAGAAACATGGGATAAGGTATCATGTTTCTTCAGTGAGAATTCCCCAACAGAATGGCATGGTTGAGAGGATAAATTGGATCATCAAAAACATGAAAAGAATGTTTCTTATTGAAAAAGACTTGATAGAGAAATTTTGGGAGGAAGCAGTTTTGAAATCAGTATACATTTCAAACAGGGATCTGTTGTGTCCGAAGGAAGGAAAGAATATATATGAGATGTGGTATGGAAAAAATCCAATGGTGATGTACTTTCAAATCTTTGGAAGTAATTGATTTATTATAAATAAATATAATCTCAAGAAATTTTAATTATGTGAAGATGAGGGGATATGCCTTTTCTAATCAGGAAAAAGAAAAGAATATAAATTATTTAATAAGAGGCTGGGAAAATTAGTTGAGAGTAATGATGTCACTGTAGTGGAAAATGAAGAGAATATACAACAACACGGTGAACAGTTTGCTGAAGAAAGAGATGAGGAGACAAGAAACGCAGGGGGAGAAGAAGTGGCAGATGATGATTTAGAAGAAGATATTGATAATGGGCAAGAAGAAGTCAAGTCTATATCTGCAAAGAATACAAATATTTGAGTTGAAATTGACAAGAAAAATATCATTGGTGATCAGACAACACATGTTCAAATAATAAAAATGAAGTCATTTAAGAAGAAAACTTTCTTATCTCAGGTAGAGCTGAAATGTTTGTCCAATGTAGCTAGAGATGAGAACCGGGATCAATATATGAATGAAGAGCTAGATCAGATTGAGAAGAATCAGATGTGGGAGATTTTTTTGAGGACAATAGATAAAAATGCCATTAGGATTAAATGGGTATTTCACAATAAGATGAATGAATATGGTAAAATGATATGAAACAAAGCACAATTAGTGTGGAAATGATACTCCAAGATAGAGGTTATTTATATTGATTAGACATGTTCACCTATTGTAAGGCTAGAAACAATCAGATTATTCTTAGTCATTTTAGTGCAACAAAAGTTCATGGTTTTCAAGATGAACATCAAATATGCATTTTTGAACAGGGTTCTGGAAGAAGTATTTTATATTGAGCAACCATATGGTTTTATCATTCATGAATATGAGAACAAAGTTTATTGGTTAAGGAAAGCACTATATTGGCTGAAACAAGCACCAAGAGAATGGTACTCAATGCTTGATCAGTATTTGAAGAATCTTGTCTTTCAGTGTGGTGGATTTGATTAAAATCTCTATTTCCACAATGATAGTAATAGAAGGATGATGTTTCTAGTTTATGTAGATGACATAATATTGGGTGGATCATATGAAGATCAGTGCATACAGTTTTCTGAATTCATGAAAAGTGATTTTGAAATGTCAATGATTGGTGAGTTGGAATTTTTACTTGGTTTATAAGTGACACAAGGAAGGAATGGAACTTTTATTTATAAATATAAATATGCTAAGGAAGTTTTGAGAAGGTTTGTAATGGATAATTACAAAGAGATGAATACTTCAGTTTCTACTTATTTGAAACCATCATGGGATGATGAAGGTAAAGTAATTAATATCACAGAATACAAGAAAGTCATTGGAAGCCTGTTGTACCAGACAGTGACAAGGCCTGATATTGTGTTTTCCACAAGCCAAGTGGTGAGATATCCAAGAAATACCATGGATAGGCACGTTATTTCTTGAAAAGAATACTTCTTTATATCATTGGAACTGTGGATTTTGGTTTGATGTATAATGATAAATCTTAGCCATAGATTTTGCGATATACAGATACAGATTGGGTCATATGAGCAGATGACAAGAAATATATGTCAATAAACACTTTTTATCTCTGTGGTTTTTGTATTTAATTTCTAATAAAGAAGCAAGATTTAATTTCATTGAGCACTATAGAAGCTGAGTATATTGCTACTACTCAAGAATGCACATAGTTATTTTGGATGAAGTAGAACCTTGATGATATGGGAGGTGAAGTGAATTCTCTAATCCAAATACAGTGTGATAAAATAACATTTAATCAAGGAGAAAGTGGAGCAAGGGATGGTGAAGTTTGATTATGTTCCTACAAAGCTACATGTTGCAGACATTCTGATAAAATCCTTACCCAAAGAATCTTTTGAGAGGCATCGACTGGCTCTGGGAGTCCAGTCGACTCCCCGCACCTAAAAAAGTTTGGATGTGGCACCCGCATTCCCCGAGGTATGGTGTAATCTTCCCTAATGTGTTGATATGTGTTCTATACTCTGTTTTAGACCAAAAAGGAGTGACCTTTGGGATTTTAACAAAGGGTTAGAAAGAGTGACTCCTAAAGGGGGACAAACTGTGGCTAAACAATGGAGAAAATGTATTAGTCAAAGACATGTAGAGAAGCTGAAAGGTGGAGCAGTGAGAGAGGGGGAGATCAATGAGATAGGGGGAGTTTTAAATCTGATGATGCTTGTAGTGATCAATCAAATATTAAATATCATGAAATCTGAGGTTCGTGATGAATGTGGAAGAGTGGTGTTGTAATGGTATCAAAAATTTGTTTCATTAATGAAGTGAATCATTGATGAAATTTTTATATAACTCTTATTTCTCACACCGAGAATTTCTCATGTGGGATTAGAGTATTTTTTGAGTGAATATTTGATGTCTATCTAAATCATAAGAGGAAAATGGTGGCAAATTATGGAATAATATTTAATGAGGTATCAAAGTGAAGAGAATCCTTAGGATAAGAGTTGTCAACAAACCCCAAGGGGGAGATTGTTGTGAAAAAATCCCTCAAGGTAATATTGTATCATTTTTGGGTTAGTTGTGTTTGTTGACAAAGTAGGTTTACAAGGTGAATTTTCGAGTTCCAGAGATGTTGTTGAAAACTTATATTGACAAAGAACCACAACAAAGGATTGGAAGATCTGGAGACAGTACCAAAGAATGGATACATGGTGGTGTCGTTTTCCAGTGTTTTCCAAATATTTTTGGTCCAAAATTTGGAGTTTGGTGAGCATTTTGAAAAGTGTATTTCATTGAATATCTTCTCAAAATATGGAAAATTAATGAATTTATCAAATATGAAATTCATGGAGTGGATTTTTAAAAGGCATGAAGAATGGTGACGGTGAACTCTGTGACTACAACGAGCTTCGAGAACAGTAGATATTAAGGGCATTGAAAGGTTTAGAGCATTACGATGGCATAAAGAATTTTACGAAGAGAATTGCAACAAAGTCAAATTCTAGTGGTTCTTTGCGAAGGGAAGGAGTGCCGCAAAAAATATTTCGACCGATCCTAAAATCATGTTGGAAGAAGTAGAGCTCCACGTTCGAATGAACCTATAAATAAAAGGCCAACCATCTTCATTCTACACGAGCTTAAGAGAGAAAATCCAGATTTTTTTTGATTTAATGAATTAAGGGGTGCTCTACAAAGCAAGTTTTTGAAGAAAGGCTTGAACATTGCGGAAATAATATCATATTCTTGACCAAATTCATTACCTCTAAGTATTGAGAGATTTGTGAAGAAGGGGTGTTCTGCGTTGGCTTAGTGAGCTTCACGAAGGAAGTCACTCTATAATGGCCTGAGCTCTGTAACATCTTGAGCTCTAAAAAGGCTTAATCTTTATAAAGTCTTGAGCTTTCTAAAGCAGTGAGCTCTACAAAGGTGTGTGATTTTTGAAGAGGTGGTATCTTTGTGAAGTATTGTTTGAGCATTTCAAAACTAGGATCTTTAGGAAGCAGTGAGCTTTGCAAAAGTATTTCAAAGGTTATTAACCAGTGTTCAGTGGAAAGGGGGTATTAATCAGTGGATGAAGATTAGACTTCAATAGAGAATATACATGCAATATAGGATGCATTCATTAGTGATAATTAAGGGACCTATAAGTCACTACACTATGAGTGGATCTTATGAATAAGTAGTGAGGTCACATTAGTTGAGAGAGGAGTGAGCTTTCAAATTGTGATTGGTTGTAAACCAGGAAGGACATTTAGTCCACTTCGAACTTGTAATCAATCGTGCACTTATAGTGGATATGGTACATCATCACATCAGAGGTGTATTCTCCCTCGATGTATCCCAATGAGGGTGAACCAATTAAAATTGTTGTGTCTTGTGCATACTTTAAGGATTGTTCATACTCTACAATAGTAAGAAGAGAGAGAAGATACTTTTTTATAACAATAGAACAAGATCAAAAGGGGTAGTTTTTTTAATTTTTCATACCCTGATTCACCCCCCCCCCCCATCTTAGGGTATCCAGCCTAGTGGACTTAACAGATTTCATTCAATATTTTTGGGAGATCAGGAGTAGAACCTGGAGACCTTCGACACATCTTGGATAGAAAAACAGAGACTCGTAGACCTGGAGTAGCATGGGAGCAAAAAGTTAGTTCTTTCATCCTATTTTTTGCTCAATTTACGAACATGTAATAAAATATTTTCAATTCTTAATATGAACCTGATCATTGGTTAAATACTTTTAGTTTGGGGAATTTTTTGTTATAATAGTTATCATTAATTTTCCAATTCACTTTTTCATTTTTAGGTTTCATAATTGATCGGTGAGATAAATTCTAAATTTATTTGATCTCATTCTTCCACTTGTATTGAAATTTAAATTCAATTATCATTTGGTGGGTTTGATCATGGAATCAATTTCTATAGGATTTTAATTCAAAAAAAACATCATAACATTCGGCATGATTTTCTTTATTAAGTTTTTCAAACATTTTTTTGCAATTAAACCATTCTTGGAGTGGAAAAGTCCAAGACTGTTTAATGTGCATGATTTATCTCTTATTGAGGGATATAAATCATTCTTTTTTATTGATTACATTATCATTTACATTTTAGTCAATATGAACATTCTTTAAACTTGTAAGATAGATTATCCTCGAGTATATATCTTGATTATTCATTTCATAGCATTTATTTTATTTTATTTTCACCACTTAATCATATCCCATTTTCTACATGGTTAATTAAAAAAATAAAAAAAATCCTTGCGTCTCATTAATTCTTATAAAAAAAATATAAAAATGGAATAGTTTAAAAGAAATTTCACCCACTGTTTTCAACAGTGGGGTTTTGTTTTGAAAAAAATGGTCATTCTACCTTTCTTATGGGTTCGACCCTACTAACCACTTAAACTTTGACATTTATTCAACAAAATATGGGTCAACTTTTTTCACCCTTACCATGGAGGGCTTCAAGTCACCAACATTTTTCAAAAACAAAAAAAATCATAACTAAAAAATCATTAAAATTTTATAAAATTTAATTAAAGAACCTACTAAGTGTGCTGAATTTCAAAAATCTGTTTTTTGTATGTGAATGTGTGTGTTTAATTTGATTCCCTAAACAATGAATGAAATTGAGGGCTTAGATCATGAGAGTGGACCTTACTGTGTATGTTGTAGTTATTATGGGCACATTTCATGGAAGTGTGCCTATAATCAACCACAAAAAAATTAATTATTTTGAAGAAAATGATCATCAATTTTAGCCCAAACCTAACTTCTTAGAAAAAGTTGAAATTTTTTTATCTAAAATAGATGCTAAAATGGATGATATTATAATTTCTAGGTTCAAAAAAAACCGTGAATTTAAAATTAAAAATTCTCAAGAACAATATCAAGAACTCATGATGTTAGAAAACATGCTCTTAGAGTTACAAATAAATTTTATGGAACAAGATGAAAGTGAAATAAATAAAGAAGAAATAGTTTTTGGAGAAACTGATAGAGAAATTGAAGAAGAAAATTATTTGAGAACCTCTGTTAATGATAGTAAAATGAACAATGGGGTTAAAACTAAGCAACAAGTTTTTTATTTAGATGACTCTGAATATGATTAAGAAAAAAATAATGAAATTACCAACTATTATATTGATGAATTCAATTCAAATGATCCCATAAATAACATAAATGGAGTTTAATTGGAAATGTTTGAAAATGAACTAAAATATATTGAAGAATAATGCCCTATTCTTTACATGATTCCAAGCTTTGATAAAGTTCACTATTTAAGGAACATTGAAAATATAATCACTTGAGGTGAGGAAAATTTGGAAAATCATAACTTGAATATTTAAAACCCTTCACCCAGATTTTCTGAAATCTTGAATAATGAACTTGTACTTTAAATTGAGAATATGTTGGAAGAGAGCAGTAAATAGGAAATCATAAAATCTGAAATTCTAGAACCTTTGTTGAAAACTACTCTTCCCTATTTTTAAACTTTAAACTCATAAATATATGAAATGATATTGGATGAAGTTGATGAGTGCATGATCTTTGAGGAAAGTGTGATTGATGATATTTCATTTCCATATTCAAATATTGATCTTTTTTCTAAAACACTGTATACCAAAATGGAAAATAGTGTTGTTTTATCTGGGTAAAATTGTTTAAATTTGAAAAATCTAGAATTTTAATTTCTTAAAGCTAAACTAAACAATCCTTCCCTTATAAATGAATTGAAACACTCAGATGATTTTGTTTTAAGAAATTAACTTTTTTAATGTTAACTTGGAAGATATTTTGAAAACACACATGATAATTCAAGTAGATTTTTTTCCAAAGTATTTATTGATAATTTATTTTTTCAGATGGGGAACTATTGTAAGAGATTTATAACTTAGTGAAACCTATGGTTTTAAATGAAAAAAATTTACTCTTCATGAACCTAATAGGAAAAACTCATCCCCTAGAACCCTTAATCCTTATCATTATTTGAACATGAATAATTTAGAGAGCATTAAATATAATGACACGACATTAGAATCACACGTTTCACTATTGTCACTTTTGGGAAATGGAATTTTTTCAATTATGAACCTAATATAGAAGTGGACAACACTGCTACAAATAGTGAATTTGATGATATTTTTTATATTTTTGAGCTTAAAATTTTCTTGGTGGAGCATGAGGGAGTCAATTATTTTTCAACTGAACTTAAATATTTTGAAAACAATAAGAAAGTGGATTGGGGTGATGCTTTTTCTGTTCAACATGAAGAATTATTTGAGAAATCACTTATTATTAAAGGTTCTTTCGTAGGGAAATTTTCAATTATTAAGGGATTCATGTTTTCCTTTAGTAGTCTAAGTGACTAAAAATATCACTCTTATGTTAAAAAAAATGGTAAAAACACATTTGGTGGTTTATGGATAAGAAAACACACCCACCTAGTGACTTCAGTTAGTTTCTAGGGGATTATGGATGGGGACTTTGAATCTAGCACTTCATGGGCATAAATCGGTTATTTTACTAATTTTAATAAAAAAATTGGTTTTTTTGGATCTTAGAGTTTTAATAAAGTCTGAATCAAGACTTAAATATCAGTGCTTCATGGGAGAAAACCCATGGTTTTTCTCTATTTGTGTTTTTTTAGTAATGTGTTTCCCTGCTCTGCCTTTTGTTCTATATATGCTGAATTAAAGAATAATTTTGATGTGGGAGAAGAACTCCCTTATATTCTCACATCACAACAAGATGCATGTGAAATCTTCCTTTAATTAGGGAGTTGAAATTTATGTATTTCATTTTTGTTGTCCTTCATTATTGATTCATATCCTTACTGCTGTTGTAAATCTTTTTTTAGGATGAAATGTTATTATAAACTTTGATGCATTTCTTGAAAATCTAGTAATTTATAAAAAAAAGTCATTGTTAAGTCCTTGACTCACAATTGCACTTGACTAACTATCCCACTACTAGCGGTGAGTCACCAAAATGATGACTCACTGTTGTGGTAGTGGCGGTGATTTAGTTATGTTCTGTTTCATGTGTTGATATGCTAGAAATTTTACTTCTTTATTGGATTATTTCTGTAAATTGAGTTTTATTGGTTTTAAATCTCTTCAATAGGCGAATTTAAGTGTGGGGGAGTAATACCCCATTGTTTTCTAACTTAAAATGTTTTTGCTTTAATTTTTTGGGTGTTTAACATGAATTTTTCTTCATTATTGAACTTATTTTTGAATCAAAATTTTGAAATTGCTACACCCACTTCACTACACACAATTTATTCATATACAATTTGTTGAATTTAATTGGAAAAAATTTGTCACTAAATTAAATGATAATTCATGTTTTCCTACTATAAAATATTTTAGTGGCAAACATTTTTTTTGGGTTTCAATGAGACCCTTAAACGTGTCACCAATTTTCTTAAATTAAAATCTTTTTGGATCTTTAATAGTCTCATTGTTTTTCTCCACAATTTTATTTAGATTTGGGGAAAAGGTTGGGTTTTAAGTGTGGGGGAGGGGGTCAACTTTTTTTGAGTTAATCTATGTTTTACTAGAATCCCAGCAAATCTCTCTGCCTCTTATAATTTCGGTTAAAAATTTGCCAAAACTTTTCAAAAAATCTTGCTCAATTTTAAGATTTTTTCTTCATTTCAATTAAGTATTTCCTAATAATAACATCTTTCTAGATGTTAAAAGTTTCTTTGAATATGAAATTTTTAAAGATTAATGATTTCTAAGTGAATTTGCATATCGATTTTATGAATATTCTATTTAGGAACTATGTTTTAGAGTGATATAGGATACATTTTTGTACAGTTTTGATCATAGCCTTAGGAAACAAGAAGTTTGAACTTTTTTTAGGGGACTCACTAATTAATTTTAAAAAATAAATCACCTTGGTGATCCAATTTAAATTTTTTTTATATAAATGTTTTGAAACATGAGTAAAATGGGAATTTGGGAAGCCACAGTCAACCTCTAAGACAGTAGGCACTATGTGTGTGTGATTAATCCCTCTATAAATTTCTAATAAGTTCATATGTATAGTTCTTAGCATGTATTACATGGCTGGTAAAAAATTAATAAAAGAGAAATAAAGTGCATAGTTATCAAAAATGAGTTCATAAAATGAGGGGAATTATGAATTCTAGATGAATAAGGGGATAATGTATTTATATGGAATCATTTAAGTTGTATCAATAAGGTGATTAAAAAAATAACTTAATTTTTACATTTTTTTAAACTAGTAAAATTCAAAATATAAGGTGTCTTTTGTTAAGTTCTTAATTCCACTTATATTGAACCTATTATCACTCTTAGATTTAGAACTTCAATTAGATTAGAAGTAATTCAAAAAGTAACTTCAAATATTAGGAAAGAAATTCTCAGCAATGAATGATTCATTATTTCCTTGATCAACCAGTGAGTACTAAATTTAGGCAAGACTAATTTCGAACATTTCGTTTCAAAAGCCTATTTCACGGTTTTTGGTCCTCTGATTCTGAACTGTTTAACATGCTTCAATTTGAGTTATTTAATAAAAACATTTTTCTATTTGAAAATTTAAAAGCATGAAATTGATTGAGGACAATCAATTCTTAAGTGTGGAGGAATTAGATATGGCCTTAAAATCTATAGATTTACCACATATTTTTATTGAGTTTTTAATGATCGAAATAATTAATTTTGCACATTTTGTCAAATAATTACACTTTTTCAATTATATAGTTTAATTCTTTTTCTAATAAATTTTAATAAATAGTTTTTTATTTTTTTTCTTCTAAAATAATTAATTTAGTCTTTCTTATTTTTTTTGGTTCATTTATTCTCTTTTTACTCTTAGTTTTTATTCCCCTTTACTCATATAATTTATGATTGTTTATTTTACATTTAATTAACTTAAACTTTAATATAATAATTTAATAATGTATTCTTAATATGAATTAATTTATTTTCACAATTTATGAAATTAGTATATTTTCATTTATTAAATCATATCATTTTAATTTAATGTTTTAAATCAATTTAAAAATCTAGTTTCAATAAAATTAATTTTTCTTCATGTTAATTTAAGTTAGTTATATTTTACGTTTATGTTTAGTTTTAGTTTTTAGTTTTATGTTTTGAATTTATTAATTAGTTAAATGTTTTAATTAATTCATTTTTTAGTTTATTTTTTATTTACTAAATTAATTGAATTAAGTTTTAAAATTTAAATTTATTATTTCTTAATTATTGTAATTAATTATTAATTTATTTTTATTTTTCAATTAAAATTATGAGGCAATCTGCGAGTGCAACAGTTACTCTGCAAGTCACTACCACACCCTTACAATGGTGACTCAACGACTCATTGTTACCACTAGCTTTTGTTTGTGACGCTTCCTCCAGACTCTATAGTAAGTCACTACCACTGTCGCAGTCAATACTCTGCTTCAACGGTGACTCAATGAGTCACTTCCACACTCCTATATTCCACAACACATTGCCTTCACACTGCTGCTTCCAGACCTGTAGTCACCATTCCATCGCAATGGTGACATCGTCGAGATCATCCTCACCTAACACACTATCACCGCTGAAATATTTCTTCATTCCTGTTATATTTTTATTCAAAAAAATATTAATTAATAATAGTGTTTTGATTGGTCAAAACACTCCTCACTCGGATTTATGAGGTTTTTTAAAAAGAGAGAATCCCATATTGAAAAGTGTAAATAGAATCCCACAGTGCATCTCCTATATAAGGGATCTTTAGGATTTGGTCTATTAATAAAATATATATTTGTCAAAATAATTTTAATGTGCTTTTTAAAAAATATATATTTAGTAAATTTTTCGTTATATATATATATATAACCAAACAAAACAAAAAATAAAAATAAAATAAAATATTTTATTAAAATGACTAATGACTTGATTAGTCATAACTATAGGGATTCGTTTATTCTAAACTCAAATGGGAACCTCTCTTCTGAAATGGTTAGAAAGAACCAGTGTAACTTCCACCATTTCAAGTTTATAAATTAGTGATGTTGATATTTCTTTGGTGTGTGTTTTTTATTCAATCCAAGAAATTCTCCTCAAATCTCCCAACATCAGTGCAGCAGGGTAATGAGGAATTGGTGTTTGATTTACCCCGAAACCTTGGTGAAATACTCAAGGGATACTTTCACCGAGAATCCAACACCATCAATGTATGGGTAGATCAAACCCCTTTGTACAGTGAATCTGATTCACGCATCAAGGTTCAATTTGTCTTCTATTTCGGCCACCCTAATTTTGTAACAACCAAAAGGGTTTGAAAGTGGCGGAACATAGAATATAGATTCTGAATCTCTCAAATTCATGAAACAATTTATAATATATTATATTTAGTTCATTTTTATATTTTTTAATTAAATGGATTTTTAACTCGTGGAGGGAAAAGATATTTTATTACTTTTTTTGATGACTACATAAGATAATAACATATATATCTTCTTAAAATAAAGGATGAAGCCTTTAATGTGTTTAATAAGTATAAAGCATAAGTTGAAAACCAATTAGACAAAATTATTAAAGTATTACACTCAAATAGAGGTGGTGAATATTTTATGAATGATTTTAATGAGTTCTACAAAGAAAATGGTATAATTCACCAAAGAACATCTCCTTACACACCTCAGCAAAATGGCTTAGCTGAAAGAAAAAAACCACACTTTAGTAGAAATGGTAAATTGCATGATGAATAAATCTAAGATACCATTAAATTTATGGGGTGAATATTTATTGGCTATATGTCATATTCATAATAAGATTGCATCTAGAAAAACTATGTTATCCCCTTATGAAATTTGGAAATGATGAAGTCTTGATATTTTTTATTTCAAAGTGTGGGGGTGTTTAGCATATTATAGAGTTCTTGGTCCTAAAATAACTAAAATTGGTCCTAGAGAAATTAAAGGTTTTTTTTTTTGGATATGTAGAAAATAGAAGAGAATATAGAATTATGTATTTTGGAGCTAATATAATTTTTTAATCGAGGGATGTAGAGTTTTTTGAAAATTTGTTTTATAAAGATGATGTGGAGGAAGTGATTCCTCATATCCATATCTCATGTAATACATCTAGTTCAAATAAAATAGTAGATAATTGTGATGATTCTCAAGTTAAACCTAAATGGATTACAAGAATTAGGAATGAGAAATATCTATATCTAGATTTTATTTCTCCAGATTCAATAATTTTTATTGTTGAAGGAGATCATAATAATCATCTTCTGAATATGTATCTTATGGTATTGACTATAGAAGATGACCCAAAGACTTATAAATATTTCATGTCTTCTAGAGATGTTTCGTTTTGGAAGGAAGCAATTAACGATGAAAATGATTCTATTATAGGGAATAATACTTGGGTTATTATGTATTTACCAAGAGGTTCAAAACATATTGGTGGTAAATGGGAATTCAGAAAGAAATGTGATTCCAATGGTAACATTAATGCTTTTAATTATAGATTGTTTTCCAAAGGTTTTAGACAAAAAAACGGATTGATTATTTTGATACATGTGCCCATGTAGCTTGAATTACTTCAATAAGGATATTATTTTCTTTATCTTTAATTAATCATATGTATGATCATCAAAAGGATGTCAAAACGGCTATTTTAAAAGGATAATTAAATAAAGAGATTTACATGGAACAACCAGAAGGGTTTGTTTTACAAGGTAATGAAAACAAGGTATGTAAACTAGTTAAATATCTTTATAGTCTTAAACAAGCTCCGAAGTAATGTCATGAGTAATTTGATTCTATTATTTTATCTAATGTATTTTCTCATAATAATGCGGATAAATGTGTTTATTCAATGTTTACAAATGAATATGGAATTATAGTGTTTTTATATATGAATCATAAGTTAATTTTTGTAACCAATATGATTGGTATAGCTAATTATCTTATATGTTTAAAAAGAAGGATCTTGGAATAGTTGATACTATTCTAGGTATTAAAGTTAGAAATCATAGTAGGGGTTATTCTTTATGTTAGTCTCATTACATAGAAAAAATGTTAAATAAATTTGATCAACTTGGTTTCAAGGATGCCAATACTCCATTTGATTCTATTGTTAATCTTTTTATAAATACGGCTAGAGCTTTAGCACAACTTGAATATGCTAGTGCAATTGGTTCTTAAATATTTGTGATGCATTGCACTAGACCTGATATTTCTTTTTTGGTATGTAAAATGAGTAGATATACTAGTAATCCTAGTATAGATCATTGTATATCTATAATGAGAGTTTTTTGTAATTAAAAAAACCAAAGATTTCAGTTTGTACTATAATGATTATCCGGATGTATTAGAAGGACACACCGATGCAATTTGGATTACCAATATTGTTGAAACCAATACACTTCTGGATGGTTGTGTACTCTTGGAGGTTATGTTGTTTATTGGGTGAGCAAAAAACAAAGATGTATTTCACATTCGACCATGGAGTCGGAGTTTATCACCTTAGCGGCATGTGGAAAGGAAGCTGAATGTATTAGGAATCTACTGTTGGATATTAGATTATGGCCTCATCTGATGCCTCCTATCTCTATCAGTAGTGATATTGAAGCAACATCATCAAGGGAATATAGTTGCATGTAAAATGGAAAGTCTAGACATATAAGTTTGAGACATGATTATGTGAGACAATTGTTTCAAGATGGTACCATAACAATTTATTATGTGAGATCGTGTAAAACCCTTGTGGATCCTTTTACAAAATTTCTACCGAGAGAGGTTATTCATACAACTAATAAAGAGATAGGGTTAGAACTCATAGAATAAATCATTTCAGTAATGGAAAACCAACACTTTCTCTAGGTATATCCTAATCAAAAATTTTAATGGGTAAAATCAAGTTACGAAGATGATTGTTGATATTGACAATTACAACCCCAATTTTTGGTGTCAATATTGTCTGTTATGACAAGAGGTTGAGTTTTAAACTCTTAAAAAATATTAAGACTCAATTAGTTATGTTCTCTAATAATGGAAACACATTGTAATATTTTTTCTAAGTGAACTTAGAAGTGGTTCCACTTCTTAAAGGAATTAATGGGTTTACTCCTTAGAGAGTTCCTGAAAATGATATAACCACATAGCCTTAAAAGTGATAAAAAATGAGATGTTGGATGAAAGTTATTTATATGTATGATTTCTACTGTTTATCTTTAACATTGATATTTTTAATGTTTATACAACTTGTAAATCTAATAAACTTTGAGATATTGATGCTAATTAATGGTTTAAATTGAAAGATACCTTTATTATGTATAATGACACACTTGTGGTCTAGAGAATTAATATTTATGTGTTAGGTCCACTAGGTTAGATACCCTGAGAGGGGGTGAATCAGGGTATGAAAAATTAAAACAGCTTCCCTTATTGATCTTGTCTCACTATTAAGCAAGACTCTCTTCTCTCTCTTTCTTGCAGCAAAGTATAAGCAGAAACTAAAGAATGCACAGGACCGAGTGATTTTTACATGGTTTGCCCTCACTATGCTACGTCCAAGAAGCATACACCGGCGATATTCCGATGTACCAAATCCACTAAAATCGCACTGCTATTTACAAAGTACAGGATAGATCACTTCTATTCTCAGGCTCACTGCCATTACAATGTTTAGGGTCATTTCACTACTTTCCAAAGGGTCACTCCCTGTATCTCTCTCTCTGGCTCACTACCGGTGGAGAGGATCACATTCCTCGGCTTCCATTGCTCACTGCTCTGGAAAGGATCCACTCACATTTTATAGACCTGTAGGTATCTTTATTATCACAAATGAGTACATCCATTATTGTATGTAGATGCTCTGTTAAAGTCCAACTTTAACCTCTAGATGAATCTCACTTTGCACTGAAGGTATCGGGCAATCTTCCAGCTTCCACACAGCCCGGAATCACTATCGTGCTTCAAAAATACCTGGAACCTTTCTCTAAGCCGGCGTTCAAGTCTCGGAGAGCAAGTTACAACTGGCATGAAAGTCCACCTCAACCACTTGCGCGACACAAGTTTCTTCAACTCCAAACTTGCACGACTCACACCCTTTTACACCCAAACCAATATTAGCGTGCAACCACCAACTATCGCACTTCTTAAAAACATGGTGTGCCAGTTTCACCAAATCACTTGTGCGTCACCTCCTTCTTCAACTAAAAACATGGGTGACTCCCTTCCTTTCTCTCCCAAACCTCCTTGGGTGTGCAACAACCAACTCGCGCACAACTTCTACTTGCACGACCACACCGCCATTTGCACGACCACCACACCTATGTGACGGGAGCTCTTATTTTTTCTAAGTGTTGAACTAATCCCAAATGAGGAGGGTTAAACCTCTATTTATAGGCCTTTGGACACCCTAAGCGACGACACGCAATTCTCCTCTCGGCGTGCACATTTCGGCTCGCAAGTCTCTACCGCGTAAGTCACTTACGCGACCAACCCTAAAACTTGGGTGCCCCTTTTTCCTTTGACATATTTTGATATTCTGATCTTGAAAAACATATGGCATGCATGTTTACTCTCCTTCAAGACAACAGTGTACAAGTCCCTTTTCCAAAACCACTTTTCTCTATTTGTCGATTTTCAGGAGCAAAAATTTGGCAAACACTGGAAAACGACGCCACCTTGTATCTGATCTTTTTGTGTCACCTCCAGATCATCTATTCCTTTGTCGACGTTCTTGAATCAAACAGGGATCGTTAACCACGGCCCTTGAACTTGACATTCCACCATGAAATCCCCTTTGTCAATAAATTTTTACATCATGGTTTGCTTTGTCAATAATCACAACACAGATGTCCACTTTTTCAACAAACACAATCACCTCAAAAATGCTTCAATGATACCTTGAGGGATTTTTTCCCAACATTATGAATAAAACTGGGGGATTTTTATATTTTTATCCAATAATTATTAATTAATAGGAGGGCTTTTATTGGTCAAAACACTTTTCACTTATATTGATGAGGTGTTTTGAAAAGTGGGAATCACACATTGAAAAGTATAAATAGAATCCAATAGCTTATCTCCTATATAATGGAGTTTTGGGATTTGGTCTTTTAATAAAATATATATTTTTCAAAATGATTTTAAATTGTTTTTAAAAAAAATATTTAGTAAATGTTATATATATATAAGAAAATAAAATAAAATAAAATAAAATAAAATATTTTATTTTATTTTATTTTATTAAAATGACTAATGATTTGATTAGTTGTAACCATAGGGATTCATTTATTTGAAACCCGAATGAGAGCCTCTCTTCTGAAATGGTTAGAAAAAACCGATGTAACTTCCACCATTTTAGGTTTATAAATTAGCGGTGTCGAGATCGCTTTGGTGTGTGTTTTTTATTCAATCCAAGAAGTTCTCCAAAATTCTCCCAACTTCGTTGCAGCGGGGTAATTGAGAATTGGTGTCTGATTTTCCCCAAAAACATGGTGAAATTCAAGAGGGATACTTCTACCGAGAACCCTACACCATCAAAGTGGGGTTGAATCAAACCCTTTTGGATAGTGAACTTTATTCACGAATCAAGGTTCAATTTTTCTTCTCTTTCTGCCAACCTATTTTTCTAACAATGTCGTTAGTGATCCTCTTCCAAGCCAAAGATGTCACCATTGCAAGATCTACTCATCATCCATCTTCAATCCACCATTAGTGGACATCCTTCAATCCTCCAAACTAGGTCTACTCATTTCAATCCAAATGAAGCAGAGAATACACCGAATCACCACAGATCTGCAATAAAAAATGACAGATTCATCGCTCACTACCATTTTCCATATTTGAAGTCTAGCCAACACCATCATCCACCATACAAACTTAGACCCACATCTGAATGTTGGAGTCTCTGGCTTCCAAGCATACGATTTCTATGGAGTCATTGTTTGAACACAAGCTAGCCCGCTAAGAAAGACCCGCTGTCTATCGTTGTAGGAGGAGTCGACTCGGTGTTGTGGATGGTCAAAGATGGGGGTCGTCATGACAATGGGAGAGGGCTAACGTACCTATGAAGGAAAAGGGTGAGTGGAATTTCTTGAGGAAGCCAAGAAAACCCCTTACCATGCACAAATAAGGGAGAAAAAAATAAGATAACAATTAATTAAATAAAATATAAATAAAAACAAATATAATATTTAATAAATTATAAAACTATAATAATAATATTATTTACTATTATATATGAATTAATTTTCTAAATAAAATAATTTTATTCAATTAATAAATATAAATTAATAACCTTAATAATTTAATTTAAATATAATAATTATAATTATAATTTAACTTTTTTAATAAAATAATATTATTATTATTATTATTATTACTATTATTTAATAAAATAAATTGACATGAAAAAATAATAACTTTTAATCTTAAAATAATATTATTTATAATAATATTTTATAAATTTATTAAAATATTAACTTTAATAATGTTAATTAAATAATTAAATATTTGATAATTAGTAACAGTTTTAAATAAAATATAATAATAATAATAATTAATTAATTAAAACATAATAACTAAATTAATTAAAAAAATTATATATAAATACTAATTAATAATTTATTAATTTCTTTAATCTAATAATAATTAATTACATAATATTTATAATAGTTAAATATTTTAATTAAATTTATTTAGTTTTTATATTTTTTGTTGTGAAAATACTCTCGACACCCATAATCATGTCCAGATTCATCCAACCACCTAAAAACGTTATTTAGAGGGGCTTTGATAACTTTACATGGATGGCAGCAAAGGGACACACATGTTTTGTGATCTTGCTAGAGACCAATTTAAGTCGGTGATGACATGGGTAAAAAATAGAGTACGACGAAGTACTTTAAAAGAAGATAGAAGCAGCAGAAGGAGGAGAGGCCATTCACAACATACCATTCAACATTTTTGAGAGATTGGGAGCAAAATCTAGAGACCTTCGATACATCTTGGAGTGAATAACAGAGACCCATAGACCTAGAGTAACACAGGAGCAAAAGGGGAGTTCATTATTCCTCTATTGTTCTCAATTTCTAAACTTGTAATTCAATGTTTTCAATTCCTAATATGAACATGATCATTGGTTAAATACTTTTTGTTTGAGGAATATATTATTCTACTGGTTATCTTGAATTTTCCTATTCACCTTTTCATTTTACTATTTTTAAAATTGATTGGCGAGATCTATTCCAAATTCCTTTGATTGCTTCATGCCACTTGCTTTCAAATTTCAATTCCACGATCATTTATTGAGTTAGATCATGGAAGAGATTTCTATAATATTTTAATTCAGAACAAAAACTGTAAAACATTCACTGATATTGTCTCTGCTAACTTTTTCCAATATTTTTTTGCAATTAAATAATTCTTTTAGTGGAGAACTCAAAGATTGTTTAATATGCATGATTTATCTACTTATGAAGTATAAAAATCATTCTTTTTTAGTGGTTATGTTATCATTTACATTTACATGAATAAGAAATTGCTTTACACTAGTAGGATATATTATCCCTGAGAATATATCTTGATTTTTTATTTCATAACATTTCTTTTTTCTACTGCTCACTACTTAATCATAGCCCATTTTCTACCTAGTTATTTAAAAAAATAAAAAAATTCCTTGTGTCTCATTGCTACTTATAAAAATATATTAAAAAATGGAAAAGTTAAAAAGAAAGTTCCCCCACTTTTTCAATGGTGGGGTTTTGTTTTGAAAAAAAATAGGTCATTCTACCATCCTTGTGGGTTCGAGCTTACTAACCACTGTTTAGTAGTTATTAAGAAATTTTAAAAAATTAAACTTTGACATTTATTCAACGAAATATTGGTCAAAATTAACTATTATGAATGTGCACTCATGTTAAGGATTCTTCAGTGGTGACCTACTGGGTTTATCTCACACCTTGCATGGGCATCTGTATGTGTGTTCTAACTTCATGTTTATGGATATTGGAAAGGGAAAGTCACCAGAAATATGGAGATAGGGGTTGAAGCTTGGTGATCGGAGGTAATACCAGGATGCACTCTGAAGAGATTTTGGGATATTTTTATTTACTTATTTTTTGTTCACAATTTTTTTATTCTTCTACTTTAGGGGTCCTTACATTATTTTATTACGACTCAGGATATTTTCCAGTCAATTTTTTATACCACCATTTACTTATTACATTGTGTTATTATTTGTACTTAACTTTATTGATAATGTGTTTATAGACTCCCCACTGATGGCATTTAGACCCTCATTGTTATTCAAAAAACTCATGTGTATGGGGAGTAATGAATGAGGTTATGTGTCACCCTATCTTGGATCTCAGGATTCAAGTTGGGAATTAAAGAAATTTTTTATCCCTGAAAATGGATTATATCCAAGATGATTGTTAAAATATGAGAAATATGATCACACCACCATCAGTAGAACATTTTGAAAAATAAAAAATTCTTTTCAAAAGTACTCCAAATCAATAAAATATCATATATGATATGGATAAAATAGTTTATATTGTAAATATTTATACTAAGAAAAAATAGTTTCTATTTCCTATAATAGAGGAGTTTTTTGTCTTAGAAATATATGATGAAAACAATATAGTTTCTAAGAGTCAAATTGGAATATTTTTAGGCATAGATAAGTTATAATTTATGAAATAAAATATTATTCCAGTTAAAGTGAATTCCAAATCACCAAACTATAAAAACACAAAATCATTTTTAGGTTTAGTGAGAACTCTATAATCCAAACCACTGGTGTGTTCCTTGGAACACTACACCAAGATCCACAGACCACAGAAAACAATACCACCCGTAACAAATAAACTAAAAAATCAATTCACATAACTAGGTTTCATGAAAAAAGAATGTGTTGAACCCCATCACATCCATGCAGACAAGAGCCTGAATATCACACCTCCATGTGCCAATAATGATCGACCAATGTGTCCTTACTATCCATTCACCTCCCCATAAGACCACGACTTATGCATCACCTCAGTATACCACCTCTGAAATAGACCCCGGACACCGACAAGGCACCATTCCACCATGAACCGCACCGTTGGGGATGGATCATCCACAACTGAAAACCTCATGATTAGGACCATCATCACTGGATCCACCAACACTATCCCAAATCACCATGGAAACATTTCAATCTAAACAGATTTGGGTCGTACATGGATGAAAAAAGAAAAAAGGGTAGAGGTGGACCGACAACCGAAAGATTCAATCATGTGAAAATCAAAACAAGAAAACTACATGGGGTCAGACCACGCCGTATTAGGTCCATGATCTTACCAGAATCCAGAGTCTCTCATATCACCGATGAAGGAGGGAGATCGATGGTGGAGTCTTCGTCGATTAGTCTCTGAATGGGGAATCAAAGGATCACTAAACCAAGATGTTGTGCCTCACTAACACACGTTTCTTTAACCAAATAGGCAACAAAAGGCATTGCGAAATAAACTGGAAGATGATCTAAAAGGGAACTTGTAAGGAGGCACCGCTAGAATCGATGCTCCAGGGACTGCCATATGCATCCACAAACTGGACCAGAACATGACAACGATGACTCTATCATGTTTCAAATCTTATGAACCCGACCATCTGAGGATCTAAAAAAGACCACCAGACATGAATGGAACATCATCTGTGGAATGCTCATCAAAATGGTGTTGAAGCTTATTAGAATCCAGAAGGTGGAGTAGTATAGGGATAAGGATGCTGAGCCAATCTGTTTATCCATTGCCTCTGAGAGGAGGAGCATGATGAAAATGTTCAAGGAGTAAAACATTAGGAATATAATTCCTATGTCTTTACATTATTCAAACTAGTTTTTTTTCATAGATGTTAATCACTAAAGATTTTAGTGAGGGGTTATCATATGATTATATATAGATGTGATAGGAATTATATAGAGATGTAATGTAGATAAAAAACCCAAAAAGTGTAGAATACCTAAGGCGGGACTACAAATCTATCATTTGTATAGAAGGCATAAGGCGGGACTAGAAATCTATCATTTGTAATGTGACAATGCAGATATTTATTTTTGGTTTTGTTATGTATTATTAATGAGGTTTAAGGATATAAAATAAATCTGGTTACACTAATGGAAATACCAATTTTATCATTATTTTACATTGGATTCATAGGTATATATGTAGATATATATATTATTATTTGAAATAATAGTTGGCCACTCAAAATATGGCTTTGAGTTATCTCTGACTGATGTTCATCTTGGGTATTACAGGTTATGAGGAAATGTAAGGTTAGTATGAGTATGATTCTTGATTGGGATATATAATATGCTTAAAAAGAACAAAATAGGTTTTTTTTTTAGATGGACCATGAAGTATACCTCATAGAGTAGCATACACTATGTTTTTTGTATATTAAATATGTCTGGTTCATATTTAGAGTCCCCAATACCTAAGATTAATGACATACCTATCATGAGAATAGGTTTGAACCACTGCATGAAAGATGAAGAAGTCTTGAATTAAAAAATCATTAATCAAATGATGCATGAGGACTAAGAGAGTGTCATTAGTTCCCTTCATGAAGTTGTTTCTCAGATGCCAGTGGTTAGAGACACTTCCCTAATTTCACCCACAAAAGTCTTTACTAATTCCCCATGAAATAAAAGTTAGTGGTTATATTTTTATAACTCTTAGAAACATGTCACACCTCTAGTTATAGACTAAAAATCCTATCATTTTTATTCATCTCCCCAAGATTAAAGTTGGATTTTATATAATGTTCAAAAAAGGCAGAAACATGAACAATGATAATGTTTATTGGAAAAACCTATTGAATATGGAGGTGAGAAAAGCAGAGCTGAAGAAATTGATATCCAATGAAGACAGGAGCTCAGACCCAAGATCAATCCATCAATAGAATTATTTCATCCCACCAGAGTGCATCCACTAAAAAAATTCCATCAAACAAGGGGCTATAGGTACTGCGTAAACGTTCTATGTGAACTTCCTTCAAGATTTCCACCACTAAAAATCAAATATCAACACACTTTTTCATTCTACCTAGATCAAAACCATTAACCAAAAATACTTGAGGGTGAGTCTTCCAAGTGGGAAAATTTGATCGAGCACTGATTTAGGGGCCCTACACCATAGTAACCAGCACCCACGTGGCCTATTAAGCCATGTTATTATTTTATTTAATTATAATGTGTTTTATATTTTAGTATATATTAATGGAAAATAAGTATTTTATTTTGTCTCGGGAATTAGGGATACCATAAAAGGCTTTTATAATATCAAAAGAGAAATGTTGAAGAACCTACAAGTGTATATTTAAGGGGGGTCTGAAATAATGATTCTTAAGGGAATCAGCCCAGACAAAGTTGGTACCCTCTAGGGGAAAGGAACCAAGGCTATAGAATAAATAGATCTAATCATCCTGGGTTGTTCTAAAATCAATAAATTCATCTACAACCTTTCCCTCATGCTAGGTATAAACAATGTTTACGTGATTGTTCATCGGCTGCTTTCACCTTCTTTTAGAGTATTAAGTGGAACAAGGAATGGGACCCTTTCCGGTAATTGCATTGAAGATTGTAACGGAATTGGACTCAATATACCTGATAAGAATAATCCTCTGATTTCAAATAAGAAGGCTCGTGAGAATGGAATGGGCCTCTGCTTGATGGGAGTCACCATTCCCAAAGAAAGAATAGAAAGCTTCTATGAATGATCCTTTGGGATCTCTGATCACTCCACCACCACTCGTAAATCTAAGACAGCATGAACCATATGTGTTTAACTTGTTCCCTGAGAGATAGGGCTTCCATTTTAATCATATTCCTTAAACTACAGAGTCAAGTTGATTCAAGGGTCAAGAAGGGCGTAGGGCCATGAGGGTGGAACCGTCTGCTAATCCTTTGCACAACAAGCATAAATCCAGAACAAGGTTATTGATATTAAACAGGATACCCGTGATGGTTCTCAGTGAGGGAGTATTCTGAAAATCATTCTTGGATGTCCATATAACACATCACCTATACTTGAAAATTATGATTATGGTTTTCCTCTCAGGGAAGGGATTGTTCGCACCATGAAACCATTGGAGGAGGAAGGCATCAATGGGAGAAACCTGCACATATCCTCTAGTGAACAAGGATAATTCTCCCCAGACCTAATTTACTCAATAGTTGTTAATAAAATGTTGGATCATTGATTCAACACTCTATTCTCTTCAACAGGGGAATTTAGATGCAAGGTTGATTCTTATCTACTGGATTCTTTCATCATTAGGTAGGGAGTTATTCTGGAGACTCCACAATAGGAAAAAGAACTTCAAAGGGATCTCCTTAGACTGTAGTAACTATCCCAATAGATTTTGAGGGTAAGACACTTCATGAGTAGACTGGTAGTCTCTGTCTTTGAAAATACCTATAGCAGATCCAGTGAAGACACAACAACCCGTGTCATTGGTCAGAATAATGATATCAAAGATGCTGCTTTTATTATCATGAAAATTAGTCCAAATGAGGTTGGGATAGTTATTGGCCTTCCTAAACCTAATACTTGGTGTGGTCCAGTGATGTAATCTGAGATGAGTCCCTAAACTTTTATGAAACCAGAAGCTAATATCACCCTTACTGATAATCCATCTAGCATGGAGTTGTAGACTAGGAATGAAGGTCTTGATCATCTTCTGAATTTTTGAGGGTTTGAATCTAGAAAAGCTCCCATCATTTCCATAATATCTTTTCATGTGTTTTCCACATAATTTTTTCCCCTCTAATACCTCCTAGTAAAGTTTAGCATGGAGACCATTCATAATTCCAGAAATACTCTTAAGATTAATCCACCCTTCCTTAATGGGTTTGGAAAGTTTGGTCCAAGAAGCTCAGAGACATTTAACTTCCAAGGTCCCATCCCATAGAAAAGAAATAAGAGTTTTTTAAATTGTGTAAATCACCTTCTTTGGAACCTTCAAGGTTGATAGGATATGCATGGGGATGAAATAGAGTGGGGTTGATCAGAGTGATTCTCCCTCTAGAGGACAAGAACCTATTTTCCAATTGAGGATACAACCCATGATTTTATCTACATCTATGTCTGTGTGATGAAAAGGGGGTTAGGGGACAAGGGGCACCTAGATACTCTATAGGAAAGTAATCTTTATGCATTCCAAGGTTGGGTTCCTAATCTCCTATCCCCCCTAGATAATTTATTAAGAATGAAGAAGTCACTTTTCTCACGGTTGACAATTTGGCCACACCAAGAGAAATAAACATCTAGAGCATCATAAAATCTTTGAATCGACCTCCTACTACCATAGAAAAATGGCATGGTGTCATTCACAAACATATAGTCGGATATACCTCTAATTAGATTTTTATTGCAGAAAGGGGAAATATTTCCCAAAGCAGTGCAATTATTTAAGTATCAACTAAGAGCATCTTGAGTCAAGATGAACAAGGAGGGTGATAGGGGGTCTCCATAACACAAACCACTAGAATCCTTGAAAAAAAAACTATTTTCCCATAATGTAATGGGGAAGCCATGAGGAGTTAAAGCAGTGAAAGAGAATATCAATGATCCATGCAGAAAAACTCATACATTCAAGAACATTGTTCATGAAGCTCCATTCAACTCTATTATAAGATTTACTCATATCCATTTTTATGGACACATTACGGTCGAAGGTTTTCATGTTGATGTCACTTATCACATCATTCACTAAGGAAATAGACCCTTGGATTGACCAACCTTGTACAAACCCATGTTGCTCCTCGGCTACCCAGCTATGAAAGAATGGAGAAATAATTTTGTAAATAATAAAATCAAGGACTTTATAAAGAACATTACATATGCTAATAGGTTGATACTAATCTAGAGGCTAAGGGTCATTAACTTTGGGCACAAGAATAATTTTAGTATCACAAGCCACTTGAGGTAGTTTACCATTATAGAAAAAAATCTTGTACCGCATTGATCAAGATGTTCTTCACAATGTCCCATGAATTCTTATAAAAAGATATAGGGAAGGCATTCATCCCCGACGTGCTGAACCCAAGAGTAAATTATAGGGATTTCAGTGAGTTTATGAAAAAATAAGGAAGGTGAATTATAGTTAAAGGTGATGTGGTTAATGTGTTGTATTTTATCATCAATATAGAAATCATATTCAAAAAATGGAGTTAATGAAGAAAATGTAAAACGTGTGATGTTTTCTTAAGAAATTGATCAATCTGTAAGACTTTATATTATCTCATACATCTTTATGAATACATAAAATATTTTGAGTATGTAGTTTATGACTTTGAGGCTACATGAGACTTTTTGTGTCACACTCTATAGGGCATAAGAATTTCTCTTTCTGGCCATCCTAAGTCTTTTTCATCAGTGAGGGACTTTAAAATGATCTCATATTTTTTTTGTGCCACGTGACTTTGTGTTATAAGTATTTCATAATCATGTATGATTTTTTTCTGATTCCCATGTTAGACATTCATATATGGAATATGAATTTGAAGTAGTGTAATAATATACACTATTGATTATGAATTTGAGCAACAACGTATGACTTTATTGAGCCCTGTATGGCTTTGGACTTAGCGGATTATTGTAAAATATGAAGAACAAAAATTCAGTAATTTTATTATATATTATTTATAATTAAATATACTATTCAAGATGATTATGAAGTTGTTTAGTCATTGTTTAAACATTACAAAATAGTATTTCTAATTCTAGAAAATAAATAATATGGTTTAGAATGAGTAGAAAAGAGTTGCAAAGAAGAGAAGAAAAACAATTACTATTGTAGCTGCTTGGTTGTAGAGGAACCATTGTCTCGACACACCCTTGACCATGAACAAAGTCCAAAAAATAAAGTGGGAATAAGACATTTAAAAACTATTTAAATAAGTTATTCATTTGAATTTTGAATTTAAAAATCAAATTTGAATAAGATTTTCCACTACTGGTGGTGCGAAATCTATGTCATATCATGCATGCATGATGAATATGGTGTGCAGTAGATAGAAGAGAAAAAGAATTCTCCAAAAAATTTAATTGAGAATATTTTTTGAAATAGATAAGAAGTTTTTTTAACTTCCTGACCTAACATACCATCAAAATCAGTAGTCATATCAATGGGTCACATGGCCTCAAGCGCGCCTCCCCATATGCTAGAGGCTACCAAAAAGTAGTGGGGTGTAATGGTGGTATAGTGGGGAGACTATACACTCATTTAATAGTAACATATTTGATACAATCATTAGTAAAATTCAGCAGAAGCATATGTAACTAGACATAATCAATGAATAGTGGGAGCATAACAGATAAGTAAAAAAACCATAGAAGTAGATAACAACTAATAATGTAATAAAAAGAAACATAGGTAGTTTCTAATACATGGGGCATGACATGATATATACAAAAAGGAAGAAACGAGGAAGGTAGATTCAATAACTACAAAAATGAAAAAAGACAAAAGATTCTATGAGCATCTCAAGCCCATCTTGATCCATTGCTCATAATCTACAACCAATAGTAATCTTGTCAAAAAACTGTAGTAGGTGAAGTTTCCCAATAAAGATATAAATATCACTATGAGGGTGAGGGGGTGAATCATTGATATATTTTTCTTTTACATTTCCTTTATTATGAAAAAACATTTTCCTATTATTAAATATTTTTTCCCAACTGAACACAATCCAAACACACAACCACAGGAACATAAATATTTACAAGGGTCACTTCTCAACATGAGTATCTAGATCCTTGGTATGGTTTTGAAACAATTCAATACCACATAATCAACATGAAAATAATCCTTTTGTGTGGAATTAAATGAGTAAGATATTCCCTTATACTCGTGTAGCACTTCGAAAACAATCCAATAGTGCATGTGATTCTTTTATCAAAAAATGATGCATTATAATGTTACGATGCTTCTTGATCAATTTTAAAAAAATTGACCATTCAAAAAAATTCTTCTCTTTCCTACCCAGAATCTGGTGGAAAATTTCTTCAGTACTCCACAAACTATGTTGCATCCTCTGTGAACTGCATCAATCCTCCGCGAACTGAGTTGCACCGCCTAGTGTAAGTGCTTCGCAGACCACCTCTTCTTCCACAAATTGTCTCTGTTATGGGGATTGAAAATGCATCACGGACCAGATATCTTATGTGGTCTCTTTTATTTTTAAGGCTACAGATCCCCACAAACAACTTCCATGAATTTTACCCGCAAACTATCTCCGTCGTGGAAACGTTCCCCCTCAAACTACTTCCTCCTTCGCATAAACTATACTTCGTGAACTCTTCTCCTACATAGATTTCTCCTTCGCAAACTATTTTATACTTCCCCAAATTATTCCCACAATGATGATCTCATCTTAAAAAATTTATCTACCTTGATGATGGGATTTGTGTCCTTTATATAAGAAAATAAATATGCAAATCCTTCTAATCTGATTTACCCTAAACATTGATGCGGGACAACCTTCACCGCAGACTATATTTTGCGATCTAAAAAGAACCTTTCTAGTTTGTGGACACTGTTGCATTTTGTGAACGAAAACCCTTTAAGATAGCCTAAAACACTATCTCTAAACCATAAACGATGATCTTCTTGTGAACTAAAAGATTCCGTGAACTGCTAGCCTTCCACGAACTGTGAGCCTTCCGCGAACTGTGATCCTCTCGTGAACTATTTTTTACTATGTAGTCTATATATTGTGCTTTACAGTGTGCATAGTTCTTCTATGTAGAAATATTACTTTTCCTATCTTCCATCATCATTCCACGCACCTTCTTTTTGGTCCCTGAAATATGATCGCCTTTGAAAAAAACATTCCTTTTCCAAAAAAAATCTAGATTTTAAGGCCCAAAAATTTGGAAAACACTGGGAAATGGTGCCACCATAAAAATATGTTTTAGAAACACCAACCATACTAAATTGTGGTCATCTTATTTTATCATTAAACTTAACTCTTTTGATTTTGAACCTTTTATTGATCATCTTTAGCATCGTCAAACTTACCACGGAAGTTATTGTGACTTATCTATCTTCCATCAACATCTTTCTTTCTAATCATACCTGAATTAGATTGGAAACACCCTTATGCACCCTTTCCTATATAAGAATTTCATCACAAGTTTTTAAAACAACATATGATATTTGTGAAATACATACCAACAAAGCATCATCATAATTTATAGAACATTTATAAAGTGAACTGATTTATTCTTTTTGAAAAAAAAAGACAACACAAAAGACAACACAGACTTTTTTTACTTCCAAAAACCTTCTATAGAAAACATGGTCCCAACAATCTCTCTATTTGGATTTTTTTTCTCAACTAAGTTTCATAAATCACTATACTTTGAAACTTCATGATATGTATTACTTATCAACAATTATAATCCTAAATGAGCTAACTCTTGGTAGGAAACAATAATTATGGATAGAAAAACCACATTATCTAAAAGTCATGACTATGATACCTCACCATATTTCCTTCTTATCCTTTCATTCTCACCATTCTTCCTTAACATTCTATACTTATTCTACATTCTTGGAATACAAAAATATTATTTCCCTACAACAACTCCAACAAATAGTTAGAATAGTTCACACACTTATATGCTAGATTCATAGCTTACCCACAACTCCCTCTTTATACATGCTTCCATAAGGATAGATTTAGGAAACAATTATACCCCTTAACAACACTATCCAAAGGTAATATTAGATAGATGATAGATACACATACCTCAACCATAATGAGAAATAGGTTTTACACCCATGTTCAACAAAAATTTATAAAATATTTCCTTTGGTAAGGGTTTTATAACTATGTCAGCAACTTGTTCCGATATAAGAATATACTCTAGCTTCAATTCATTCATATTCACAAGCTCTTTGATGAAGTGGTACTTTATGTAAATATGTTTTGAATGATAATTGTGTACTATATTTCTTGTAAGATTTAATTCACTTTGATTATCACATCCCAAGAGTAAGGGTAACTTTACTTCATCAAGTAAGTCTTCCAACTGATTTTTTATCAACATAAGTTGGGTAGAAGCTTGATTAGTCGAAATATACTCAGCTTAAATCATGCTAAGAATTAATAAATTCTATTTCTTTTTATTCCAACTAACACAACTTCTCCCCAAAAAAACTCCACCAGATTTGGATCTTCTATGATCAACATTTCATGCCCAATCAGCATCTGAATACCCAAAAAAGTCAATGTTTTGTGAGCTATCATACATGATTTCGATATTTTTAGTGCCTTTGATATATCTGAGAATTATTTTCCTAGAAACTAAATATGATTCTTTTGTAGCACTCTGAAATCTTTCACATAATGTAATAGCATAAACAATGTCAGGTCTTGAGGAAGTCAAATATAAAAAACTTCCAACCAGCTTTTGAAATTCTTTCTGATCAACTTACTTACATTCTCCAATATTTAGAAAACTTGGTTCCTAGTGTGAAAACCAATTTCAAATGTTTCATGCCAAAATTCTTAATAATTTCCTTGTCTTACTTTTCTTGAGAATGAAAAATGAATTTCTTATTTTGTAAAATATGTAACCCAAGAAAGTATTTCATTTATCCCAGCTTGGAAATCTCGAATAGCTTTTTCATTTGTTTAGCAAATATTTTTACAAGATCTTTCATCATTTCCATAAAAGAAAATGTCGTCAACATAAACAATTATGATGAGATAAAAAATACGACTTTATTTTATGTCAATATTGTTATCAAGTATTCCTTTCTTAAAACACATCTTTCTTAAGAAAGTATACAATTTGTAGTACCTTGACCTCAGAGTTTGTTTTAGTCTGTACAAGTATTTCTTCAACCTACACACATGAGTTTTATCTTTACCAATAACAAAGATACAAGGTTATTCAATGTAAAATTCCTCATCAGGATCCTCATTCATAAATATGAAGTTTAAATCCATTTGAAAAAAAAATTGTAACCTCATTGTTTAGAAATATTAATAAATATTCAGATTGTTTCTAACCTTTCCACTGGAGCAAAAGTCTCATCAAAACTGACACCTTCAATTTTTCAGTAACCTTTTCACACTAATATTCCCTTGTTCCTTATAAATTCACATTCTTAATTCATCTTATACCAGAATACCCATTTTGTACTAATAACATTTTTATTATCTGAATTAGGTATGAGTTACCAAGTGTCATTATTTTATATCTGATCAAGTTCTTCATTCGTAGACTTAACCAATTCCAGATGCTCAAAAGCTTCATTTACATCATTCATCTCAACTTTTGAACAGAAAGATATCTGTGTAACAAGTTTTTATGTTCTTCTTGTTTGAACCTTCTAATGTTGATCACTAATAATGTTTTGAGCCTCCACTTACTTCCTCAACCTAGGATGATCTATTTAAGTTTCATCCCCATCCCTAGAAATATCTGAGTCTAATTATTCTTCTTGAGTTGGATTCCCACTTTGGTCAGTATTATTAAAATTGTTAAAAAACATTCCTTATCTTTATAAACATCCACATCAGTATAAGTATGCTATTCTTTCTCAACATTTTCAACAACTTTCACATCAGCAAAATCAACAATTCTTCCTTTTTTTGTTGAAAAATCTATATTGAAAGGACCCAACCCCAGTTTCCCAAAGCCGATGCCTTATTTTATTACATTAGAATATAAACAAGGAATACGCATCCCGATGGACCAGGTAGTTTAGTAGAATTGGAAATAATATATATATAAGTTCAACATTACAACTGGAAATGAGAATACAACATATAAGTTTTATTGGAAACATACACAACTATAAGTTTATCCCTGCAGGTTATTCATAATAAATTTCTCCATGTCCTGAGAAGATAAAACATAAGAAAGGGGTGAGCTCAAATGCTCAGAAAGAGTAATAAATACAGAAAAATATAACAGAAGAATAAAAAATATGCATGTTTAATAATTGAAAACATGTGCCTTTACAAATAACAAACTTGAACACATTATGGTAGGAATATGAGATGAGTAATTAATGTCATAATAAAACATAATCATGGGTATTATACTAGTTGAATAACCACAAGAACTTTCAATTACTAGATTCATAATGAGGGATGTGCATATTCCAGAAATTTTAAAACATACCCTCAAGCCCTCAGCCAAGACATCTAGAAATGATTAATGCCTCGTCCAAAACTGTATCTCAAAATGGGCAAGGCTACAACCAAGTCCATATCTATTTGTATCATGAGACCTACTGATGCATCGAGGGGCCATAATGGGCTCCACCTATCACATAATAATTAAAATTCATTCCTCATATGAACCATGATAAGAATAAACAACATATACAATCATATGAAACTATCATATGAAATGTAAATAACTTTCCCCAAACATTAATCTTAAACACTAACCATTCTGAGTAAATTGGTGAATGGTTTTAGGATAGAACATCCTAAATCAAACTACTAATAAACCATACAATTAAATATGGTAGATTTTATCATAAAATATTAATCCCAATAATACATAATATTCAACAATAGTGTTCAAACATATGAAAATACTCTTATAAAAACATCGAGTAATTCCTGAGATAAATACTCTTTTATTTTTAAAAGAAAAGTTCTTTTGGAAAAGTATTTGTATAAAACCAGAAATTAAGTAATATAGTATTTTCATAATAAATTGGGTGATTTTAGAAAGATAATTTTTTATAAAAATAGATTAAATAGTTCTCTTGAAAATTGGTGAGAGTTTGAGAAATTCCCTTGAATCAGGCTTGTATTTCTGAAATAATTTTGAAAGTTCCTTTTAAAACATGTAACTCCCCATAAAATAGGGAAGTATTCTAGTTGGTAAACATATATAGAACACTCAAATGTAATTTATGTGGAATACATAATAATTCATTATAGTTTTATTGAGGTAATTAGACAATAAAAGTAACCCAAATAAAAATGGAGGTTCGGGTGGAAATCCTTTACCTTAAGTATGAATGTTCCACTCTTGACCTTATGGTCCTAAAATATGAAATTAGACTCATTAATAACTTAATTAAGAACATATTATACATGTATTTATTTTATCATAATTTTTTTATTTCATTTATGTCCTTATTGATAAGTTATAATATTGAATTTTGTCGTTCTGAAATGTACTTTTTCTTGATTTTCATAGTCAGCTAACTTGTTTTTATGTAATAGAGATCTTGTTGAATGGATGTAAATATAAAAAATTGAATTTAAATATTATTTAATAACATAAATAGGTGTCAATGGTCATTTAAATCATTTTTTTACATGGCATTATGATGAATCGTAAGATGAAATATTAATGACAGTCACTTAGATTATTTTAGCATCATTTTGATTATTAGGAACTAGTTTGGTCCTATGATTTAATATTATGTACATATAATGGTTCCTGAATTAGAAATAGGATATAATAAATATATTATAGTCTAGTTAAACCATCAAAATAGTTTCATTACCTATAATGAATTAGAAATTGAAAAATGAATCTTTTTCTTCCATGAAGGTTGTAAATTATCACGAACCAACCCGGGTCGACCCTAAACCGGTCACCCAAGCCGGTCTGCGACATGGCATGAAGAGCATTCCCTATCCCCACAGGCTGAAAACTAGTGATGGGCATCAAAATAAAATAATTGGGAACGATTTGGCCCATAACAAAGATAAATAATCATAAACTGAACAAGCAGATAAATGAAGGAAAAATAAACTGAACAACTTGGCAGTGGAAAAAGGAATCAATGAAGTAACATGACATACCTCACGTGACCTCGTAGGTAACCATGAAACATAAACTACACTTACTCTCAAAAGTGATCCAAGACTGAAGCCTACAACTAAAAAGTAAAGTAGGAATGAGCATCGAGATGCTCAGTAGGAATGCCAAAATATAACCATGTCATGTGCCCCTGCCTTTAGTAAAAAATCCAATCATGCCCGTTTGAAAATAAGATATAATAAAATAACGTTTTTTATTCATTTCAAATTCAAGTAATGAGTTTTAATTTTCACGTAAATAATTTCACTCCCAATACATTTTCAAAATATGTTCCAAGCATGCATTAACATTTCAAAATGAAAAGAACCCAGCTTGGATTAAAATATGGTTTTCACAAATAAGACATCAAGTATGAAATAATTGAAATGAAAATTAAATCATAAGAAGCATATCTCAAATGAGCGCCATTGGTAATCCCTATAGGTAGCTAGTACAAGTGGGACCCCAGAGACCTTGTAACTTAGTGGAACGTGGCTTAAAAACCGCGACCCTCAGAAAACGTGGCTTAGAAGACCACGACCCTTAGAAAACGTGGCTTAGAAAACCATAACCCTTAGAAATAAATATTTTTAGTTAGTGTTGTTGTGTAAATCCAACTAGAAGAACCGGGATGAACCCCTGCAGTGTCATCTAGCATACTAGTCCTGGTCACCCACCTAGATACCTAGGTTTCCCATTGTGCTCTATTTCAAGTGGTGGTGAGTTTTCTTTATCAAGAAAACATGTATGTACATAACACTTTTATTTTTATAAAACCCCTTAAACCTCTCACCACCATTCTCCCTCCTTAAGTGCATTCCCCCTCTTCATTGTCACACATTGCCTAAGCATTAAATTAGGCACATAATAAAACATTCATCTTAAAAAATTGTTTTTTCTAAAACCAAAGGGGGCGTGCCTCAGGGGATGTTTTTATTTTTTTACAATTAACTGACTAAAAGGAAAAACCCCTTTGGAAATACACATTACTAATTAAAAACCACGTAGAAAACAATTTTTTTAAGAAAAGGTCACTTAAGACTGATAGCATTAGAAATACATTTCAATTTCAAAAACAAATGCATAATCATATCAAGCAACCACAACATAATTTCATACCATGTGTATATAGAATAAATGTAAAACATACTTTTAAAACATTCAATAAATTATGAATTTAAAATTAAAGGAATATGAAAAGGGGACCTACCTCGAAGGATAACCAAGCTAAACATTCCACCTCTTGATGCTTTCTAACTAGAAGATGTTGCTACCCGCTTGCACACACATACTTTCATATATATATATATATATCCTTAATCCAATTCACATATTACCCACTCCATGAGTGAATACGTACATATAGGACATATTATATATATATATATATACGTACCTAAGCATATGTGTGCGCACCCTAAAGACATTCAAAACTCACTGCAATAAAAATCAGAGACTCAGAAACACCGCAACTAGATTATAGTACTTACAATAAAATACCACGAACTCAAAATTAATTACTGGAGTATTAAAACAAACAAAGACCCTAAATAAAGTGTGTGAATAAATATAGTGATATAAAACCTTACCTCAAATCAAAGACGGTGGACCGAAATCATTGCGAAATCTCTAATGCACCTTAAAATATTTCTGAAACATAATTCACACCATTCATAATTTTTAACAAACCATTTAAATATTTATAAGTCAATTTTTTTTAAAACCAACAAAAAACATTACCCACACAAAACCCACTCAAAAACCTCTCTTAAATCCAACGACCAACAAAACCAATTAGAACACATTTGACACCATTCATACATTATATAAAATCACATACACAATTTATAAAAGAAATTCAACAAGTATAATAAAATAAAACACTTAAAATCCAACCCATTTATTTTTAGAAAAACCAACTTCAGTACAAAAGTCCATATAGAACTCATTTATCAAAAACTAACCACCAATTTAAATTCAGAATACATTTATAATAGCTAATTGGGAATTTAATAAACACTTAATAAAACATTGCAAAACATGTCATAAGATTTTACACCTTAAAAACACTCATTCCTATTACATAAATGTCACATAAAAAATCATTACAAATACATTCACAAAATTCAAGACCTGACACCCAAAACACTCAAACCACACGCAAAGGTCCACAAGGCATTTTATGAAAACACCAGGCATGGAACAATTAACAGAACAATTTTTGTATTAATACCTAACAAGTTATACACACGTTAAATTTATTGAGCCATGTCCTAAATAATGAAGACTGTGTGCAAAAGATAATAGTGCAATCTATGAAGCATGCAGGGTACATGCTTAAATCAAATCACTTCCAGTTATCACAAAGAAGAACTAAAAAACATTTTAACGCCATTATAAATGAATCTAAGAATCATGTATATATAAGTATCAACTAAAGGAGGTGAAACAATCAATAAATAGATGAATATTATACTTAATGAGAATGTGAAATGGTGAAACCTTCCTCAATTGTCAAAAAACCTCCCGAAACCGGTGCGAAGCTTCGTTCGCACCTCAACCGCACAATTGCGGGTAAATAACAAACCCTAAGCATGAACAAAAAACTGAAAAAAATGGAATGAAGTATAACATTGTAATCCTAACCGAAGGACCCTAAAACTAGAAAATAATGAAGATCAGAGTAACATAGGGGGAATAAGGATGGTCGACACCATAGGAGAGGGGTTTCGGGGTAGCCGTTCCGGAGAGAGAGTGGTCGGAGGAGGGTCGTGCATGCCAGAGGAGCCGCGTTGGAAAGGACAACCGGAGGAGGGAGTCATGTGGCTGGGTGGTGTGTGCCGGTGAGGGGTCTCACTGGTGGAGGTCGGGACGGAGGGGTGAGGCAACCAAAGAGGTGGCTCGGGGTGGCAGGTCGTGCTGTAGGCTGGGGAACTGAGGGGTGGGGCGAGCACGGAGGTAGGGAAAACCTAGCATGGTCAAGGGTCTGGGCACGCGACTGCTAGGGACAAGGGCGGCGGTGATCAGGAAGGCTGGTGATGCGGGGCAACCTGATAATGTGGGAGTGCAAGGCTGCCTTCGGTGCCGCATCCTGGAGCAGAAAACAAAAGTTGGAAAAACAAATCGGTGATGTGTTGGGCACCGGGGAAGAAACAGAGTGGTGGGGAGGACTGGATTGAGCCACACCAAGGGGGTGCAGAGCACTACGAGTGAAAATAGAAGGGGGAGATCCCCTCCTAGGGTTTCCTCTCTTTAAAAAACCAATTAAATAAGAAAAAAGATTTATAATGAAATAATAAAATAAAATAAAACTCTACACTAATAATATTATTAATAATAGAAATGATAATAACATTATAAATATATATATATATATATATGAACATTATTATTAATATTGAGTATCCTCTTAATTTATTTATTCATTATTTTTTTACTTCACATTTTATCTTTAGTGAATTTATTTGTTTAAAATCATGGGCGACTGCACGATTTGCTTGCAACCAGACACACTGCTTAGCAAACCATGCTCAAACTGAGTTTCCTGAAGTTTCCCAATACATGGTCAAGTTTTTAACTCATTGTACTATTTTATAACCCATGATAAAGTTGAGTTCCTTCACTCAGACCTGCTTGGGAATCCGCGTGGGCACCACATGGTTACCCCTAACTGTGCAGGCTGACCGCACAATTTTGAAAAAGGATTCCAAAATATTAATACTCAACTAGAATTCTACCAAAACTCAAAATAATAATTAAAATAAAATAAAATAATTAACCAATTGGGTCAGGGAGTGAAAATTCTCCCCACCACAGAACTTTCTGCCCCCAGAAATTCATCAAGTTGAATGTTGGTCAAGAGTTGAGTCCATGCCCAAACAAAACCAGAAGAACCAAAGAAAAATGAGAGTCTTGGGATGACCTTACTCTCCACAGGTCACACCCCAATGATTCAAGAGAAAAACAAAGCCTTAGGATTAGGGGATAACATGAAGGGGTTCTCCTCACTACAAGGACTCAACTAGCACAGAAACCGTGAAATGTGGATACACCACCCCAGGAAGGGGGGAGACGCGGGAACTCCTAAAAATTCCAAACCAATTTCTATAGCGTGAGAGAACAACACCTCCGCTGAAACTTTAAACTCTCAACCCAGACCAATAACTTTGAACACTTGAGAAAAAACTCCAAGAATAACATAACTCAAACAATTAACTCGAGTATAACCAAAAACATCAACTCTTCCATAGGAAATTACATCTCCAAAAGAACACCAATAAACCAAGTTCAACCCATACAGGGGCCAAACACACCTTTAAGAAATAAAAACGATTCAAAAAACTATAATCATACTAACACAACTGTTGGATTACAATAGAAGGATTCCATCATAACTTCAGGATGAAACAATGAACTCACAACAACATCAAAACTTAACTAGTAGAAAAACAAGAACGAAAAGACTTTAAATGATTCACCGCCAACACGGAACACAAAACCTGAACTGAGGCTTCACACCCCGGCAACTCCTAACTGTGCACGAGCTTTACCCTAAGACATGTGGTTGGGGCTCTGATGGCTGAAGCATCTCCTGCATCATAGTCAGGCACTGGAATCCCTCGTTCACAGCATCTTCTTCAGGAGATGCTTCCTGCAAAACTTTTCTAGATAACCCAGGCACCCACAATGATGACACAGATTTGGAGGGATGTGACATGACGTTTTTGCATGCCTGAACCAACCAAACTAGTGGCACACCACTGAACGGTGTGAGGAATTGGAAACTAGAACCACTGCAAATGACACTTTAGAAACAGGTCCCTCTGGCACACCCTACTCTCCAGAGGGGGATCCTTCATGAGTAACTGGATATGATAGAATATCAAGAACTTGTGCTCTAGAGACCAACTTAGATAAGAATGTCTCATCCACCAACTTCTCAAAACAATGGTCCCTAAAAGGGAGGACCTGCTCCCTAATCTCTGGATGAAGACCCCGGATGAAGAGGGAAGACTTTATCGATTATTGTGATGCTCCCTATGGAGAAAAGGACAAAAGCTCCTTGAAATGATCAACATATGTCTTCATCATCTGTTGGCCTTGTTGAATACACATGCTCTATTCTCTTTTTTTTCGTCTTCACCTCTTCAGGTATAAACCATCAGACAAAGACGGATTTAAGGATGTCCCATGTCATACCATTTCATCCCAACTTTCATTGATGGAGGGGCGAACAACTCCCATTCATCCAAAAATAGACCTTCAAACAGACCCAAAATAGCACACACTCTGACAGCGTTGGGAATTCCTAATACCCAGAAGATGCGTTTAACTTCTTCAAGCCACTCTACTACTTCAAATGGACCTTGTTCACTATGAAGGATAGGTAATGTCCGAGAAGGACCAAAAACTGGGCATGACTTATCAAAAACCATGGGAACCTTTCTGGGAGGCATTTTCTGGACATCATATAAAACAAAAATTTATAACCAATATCAAGCCGAAGAAACATCATTGCAAGCACCATCATCAAAAAAAGCAGGTTCAATAACAAAAAAAATACATACACAACACAAAATTTCCATTTCCATTTTAGATTTCAAAACTGCCTTCATTCAAGGCCACTTTCCAAATACCAAACCCACTTTTCAAACCAAATTCAATATTCCAAAAATCATTTCCCTTTTTTATATTCAAAACACACTTACATCAATCGAAACCAAAACCAAACCCAACTTACAACAAACCATCAGGAAGAGGAACTAGCAGTTACGCTTAACTTGGCGACATGGTAGTGAGCCATGCCCCAAGAAAGCGTAAATGACTTGGAGAATCTCAATCGTCCAATCGGACTCTACGTGGGTCACTACTCCATGTGAGGTCACGAAGTTACATCATCTTGCCTCCCTTTTCATCCCTCAATCCAAAACAAATCAGAACTAGAAAAGGACTGAAATCCTGGGCTACCCTTGGTGACTTGTGGTTCGGAATGGGTAAGAGTTCATGACGTCCTTCCCGTGCCTACCACTAAAGTCCCGAATGTCCTAATATACATCTACCGAAAACCCCAAATAATAAGAACCTCCCCTATGATACCATTTTGTCACGAACCAACCTGGTTCAACCCTAAACTGGTCACCTGATCCGGTCTGTGACATGGCCCAAAGAGCGTTCCCGATCCCCACGGGCTGGAAACTAGTGTCGGACATCAAAATAAACCAGTTGGGAACGATTTTTCTCATAACAAAGATAAATAATCATAAACTGAACAAGCAGATAAATAATGGAAAAATAAACCGAACAACTTGGAAACTGAAAAAGGAATCAATGAAGCAACATGACATACCTCAGGTGACCCCGTGGGTCACCACAGAACGTAAACTACACTATCTCTTAAAATCGATCCAAGACTGAAGCCTACAACTAAAAAGTAAAGTAGGAATGAGCACCGAGATGCTTAGTAGGAATGCCAAAATATAACCACGTCCTATGCCCCTGCCTTTAGTAAGAAATCCAATCATGCTAGTCTAAAAATAAGATATAATAAAATAATGTTTTTCTTCATTTCAAATTCAAGTAATGAGTTTTCATTTTCAAGTAAATAATTTCACTCCCCCTAAATTTTCAAAATAGGTTCCAAGCTTTTATTAACATCTCAAAATGAAAAGAAACCATTTTGGATTAAAATATGGTTTTCACAAATAAGACATCAAGTATGAAACGACTGAATTGAAAATTAAATCACAAGCAGTATGTCGCAAATGAGCACCATTGGTAACCCCTATAGGAAGCTAGCACAAGTGGGACCCCAGAGACCTCGTACCTTAATGAAACGTGGCTTAGAAACCATGACCCTCATAAAACGTGGCTTAGAAGACCACGACCCATAGAAAACGTGGCTTAGAAAACTACGACCCTCATAAATACATATGTTTAGTTACTGTTGTTGCATCAAGCCTAATATAAGAACCAAGATGAACCCTTATCATTTCATTGAGCGTACTAGTCCTGGTCACCCACCTAGATACCCAGGTTTCCCATTGTTCTCTATTTCAAGTGGTGGTGAGTTTTTTTTATCAAGAAAACATGTATGTACATAACACTTTTCTTTTTATAAAACCCCTTCAACCTCTCACCACCATTCTACCTCTTTAAGAACATTCCCCCTCTTCCACATCACACAATGCATAATCCTTAAATTAGGCACATAATAACACATTCAACTTTAAAAAATTGTTTTTTCTAAAACCAAAGGGGTCGTTCCTCAGGATATTTTTTTATTTTTTTTACAATTAACTGACCAAAAGTTCAAACCCCTTTCGAAATACACATTACTAATTCAAAACCACTTAGAAAAACAATTTTTTAAGAAAATGTCACTTATGGAAGATAGTATTAGGAATACATTTCAATTTCAAAAACAAATGCCTAATCATTTCAAGCAACCACAACCTAATTTCATAACATGTGTATATAGCATAAATGTAAAACATAATTTTAAAACAAGCAAGAAATTATGAAATTCAAATTAAAGGCATAGGGAAAGGAGACCTACCTTGAAGTATAACCAAGCTAAACATTCCACCTCTTGATGCTTTCTAACTAGAAGATGTTGTTACCCGCTTTCACGCACATACTTTCATATATATATATATATATATATATATATATATCCTTAATCCAATGTGTGTATTCCCCACTCCATGAGGGAATACATACATAGAGGACATATAATATATATATATATATACGTACCTAAGCATATGTGTGCATTCCCTAAAGATGTTCAAAACCCACAGTAATAAAAATCAGAGACTCAGAAACACCGCGACTAGATTATAGCACTTACAATAAAATACCAAGAACTCAAAATTAATTACCGGAGTATTAAAACAAACAAAACCCTAAATAAAGGGTGTGAAACAATATAGTGATATAAAACCTTACCTAAAATCAGTGACAGTGGACCGAAACTGGTGTGAAATCTCTAACACACATTAAAATATTTCCAAAACATAATTCGCACCATTCATAATTTTTAACCAACCATTTAAATATTTATAAGAATTTTTTTTTAAACCAACACAAAAATTTACCCACACAAAACCCACTCAAAACCCTCTCTTAAATCCAACACACAACAAAACCAATTAGAACACATTTGACGCCATTCATAAATTTTATAAAATCACATACACAATTTATAAAAGAAATTCAATAAGTATAATAAAGGAAAACACTTAAAATCCAACCCATTTATTTTTAGAAAAACCAAATTCAATCTAAAAGTCCATATGTAACCCATTTATGGAAAACTAACCACCACTTTAAATTCAGAATACATTTATAATAGCTAATTAGGTATTTAATAAACACTTAATAAAACATTGCAAAACACATCATAAGAGATTAAACCTTAAAAACAATCATTCCTATTACATAAGCATCACATAAAAAACAAAATCATTACGAATACATTCAAAAAACTCAAGACCTAACAGCCAAAACACTCAAACCACACGCCAAGGTCCACAAGGCATTTTATGAAAACACCAGGCATGAAACAATTAGCAGAACAATTTTTTTATTAATACCTAACAAGGTATACACACATTAAATCTATTGAACCATGTCCTAAATAATGAAGTCTACGTGAAAAGACAAACAGTGAAATCTATGAAGCATGTAGAGTACATACTTTTAGCAAAGCACTTCCAGTTATCACAAAGCAGAACTAAAAAATAATTTAAACGCCATAATAACTGAATCTAAGAATCACGTATATATAAGTATCAACTAAAGGAGGTGAAACAATCAATAAATAGATGAATATTATACTTAATAGAAATTTGAAATGGGGAAACCTTCCTTAATTGTCGAAAAACCTTCTGAAACTGGTGTGAAGCTTTGTTCGCACCTCAACCGCACCTTTGTGGGTCAATAACAAACCCCAATCATGAAAAACAAACTCCAATTTTTTTTTGAATGAACCGTAACATTGGAATCCCAACTGAAGGACCCTAAAACTATAAGAGAATTAAGATAATAGTAACATAGGGGGAAGAAAGACGGTTGGCACCATAGGAGAGGGGTTTCGGGGTTGTAGTTCCAGAGAGAGAGTGGTCGGAGGAGGTCCGTGCACACCGGAGGAGCCGCGTCGGAAGGGAAGACCGGAGGAAGGAGTCATGTGGCTGGGTGGTGTGCACCGGTGAGGGGTCGTACTGGTGGAGGTCAAGAAAGAGGGGTGAGGCGACCAAGGAGGTGGCTCGAGGTGGTGGGTCACGCTGCAGGCTGGGGAACCAAGGGGTGGGGCGAGCACGAAGGCAGAGGAAACCTGGCGCGGGAAGGGTCTAGGCACGCGACTATTGGGGACGAGGGCAGCGGTGACCGGGAAGGTCGGTGATGTAGGACGGCCTGCTAATGCAGGAGGGCAAGGTGGCCTTCAGTGTCGCAGCCTGGAGCATAAAAAATGGTGGGGAAACAAATCGGTGATGTGTTGTGCACCGGGGAAGAAACAGGGTGGTGGGGAGGACTATATTGAGCCACATCAAGGGGGTGTGCAGCACTATGAGAGGGAAGATAATGGGGTGAGCCCCTCCTAGGGTTTTCTCTTTGCAAAAAAAAACTAAATAAGAAAAAATATTTAGAATGAAATAATAAAATAAAATAAAACTCTACACTAATAATATTATTATTAATAGAAATGATAATAACATTATAAATATATATATATATATGAACATTATTATTAATATTGAGTATCCTCTTAATTTATTTATTCGTTATTTTTTTACTTCACATTTTATCTTCAGTGAATTTATTTGTTTAAAATCATGGGCGACTGCACGGTTTTCCTGCAGCCAAACATGCAGCTTAGCGAACCATGATCAAACTGATCTGCCTGACGTTTCCCACTACAAGGTCAAGTTTTTCGCTCATTGTACTATTTTATAAACCATGCTCAAGTTGAGTTCCTTCACTCGGACCCGCTTGGGAATCTGTGCGGGCACAACACGGTTACCCCTAACTGTGCGGGCTGGCCGCACAATGTTGAAAAAGGATTCCAAAATCTTAATAATCGACTTGCATGCTACCAAAATTCAAAATAATAATTAAAATAAAATAAAATAATTAACCAATAGGGTTGGGGTGTGACATAAATTGGCACCTCACAGATGATGATTTAATTTATGAAATGAAAGAGATAAAGGATATTGATGATGGTTCTTCCATTAAAATAATATAATTACAGTATATAGATGATATTGGATTTATCATGTTAATTTTGACAGAGGAGTTGAGTAGATAATAACAATATAAGGGAACTTAAAATGAAAATGAAATAAATAAAATGTGAATTTGTCTCTTGAATCTACCTCCTGGAGAATCTCTTTAAGGGAAGGGGTTTTGGACTTTTTGGCAAGACCAAGAGCTCTTGGACGTGGGGAGTGACTAGGGAAGGGTATTTGGGAAGATATTTGAGGATAATAATGGCTTATTGAAGTGAATTTAAGAGGGAGTGATGGGTTGTTTTTATAGTGGAGGAGAGGAGTAATTTTTGAATATCTTAATCATTATTTTATTATTTTGACAAATACAACCAAAAGCATTGATTCTTGTGACCAAGAACAGTAATATGTTCATGTGATTTCGAACCAAGTGGTCTTAAATCATCCTTACATCACTTATGGCTCAATAAATCATGTATTTAGAATTTATTTTAAATTATCGTATTTTACTATTCACCCAAAATTTAAGTATTTTAGAAAAATCCCAAAAATTCACCCTAACCATTTTTCTATGTTTAAAATTCAAAAATAAACTCCATGTCTTGAAAATAATTTTGTAAATATTATTAATTTATTTTTTGAAATAAAATCTTTTTTTATTCAAAAAATAACAATTTTAAAATTATAATTCATTTTATATCCCACTGAAAAAATAATAAAGATATCATTATCTTATTACCTTATGAAAATAAAATAATATTATCATTTACTATTCATAAATGTACGTTACAGTTCTCTAAGAATTATTTTTTTCTTATTAGACTCTAAATATCTTACTGAATGCAACTATGTATGTCGGTTTTTCGAATTTTAAATCACAAAGGTGGAAAGAATTATGTTTACCGGCTAGGTTATAACAAAGTGGTGTTTTGTAGAGGCTTAGTGTTTCATGCATTCAATATTTATTTTCAAAACCTTGGGGTGTTAAATTCTTCACTCCTTACAAATATTTTATCCCCGAAATTCATAGAATGTTACCTCACAAAAAGATTTGGGTAGGTCTTCATCATAATATCCTCTGGCTCCCATGTTACCTCTTCGATTTTATGATTTCTCCAAAGTATCTTCACCAGTTGATTCATCAAAATACTCAACACATGTTCTTTAGTGTCCAGAATTCAGATAGGCTCTTCACAGTACGATAAGTCATGATCCAATTCTATATCTTCAGAATTGAGGACATGCATTGGGTCTGGAATGTACTTTCTCAATAGTGAGACATGTAACACATTGTGTAATTTATACAGGCTAGGTGGCATAGCCAAAAGATATGCAACAGCTCCAATTCTCTACAAAATTTCAAAAGGGACTATGTACCTAAATATGAGTTTTCCTTTCTCCCTAAATCTTATAACTCCCTTCCATAGATATACTTTTAAGAAAACATGATCTCCCACTTGAAAATCCAAATCCTTCCTTAGATTATCAGCATAGCTCTTTTTTCTACTTTGAGATGCTTTGATATGGCCTTGAATAGTCTTTACCTTCACTTTTGTTTTCTCCACAAGCTCTACGCCCACAAGATTCTTTTCTCCAACTTCATCCCAACAAGATGGTGTATGACATCTCTTTCCATACAATGCTTCATATAGTGCCATTTGAATACTTGAAAGGAAACTATTATTGTAGTAAAACTCCACTAAAGGTAAATATTGATCCCTTGTACCCTGAAAGTCATGTGGACATGGTCTCAACATTTCCTCTAAGGTTTAGATCATCCTCTCTGATTTCCTGTCAGTTTGAGGGTGATAATAAGTACTTAATAGAAGATCAGTATCTAGTGATTTTTGAAGACTTTTCCATAATTTTGATGTAAATCATGGGTCATGATCACACAAAATTGAGAGAGGTTCTCCATTTAGTCTCACAACTTCATTGATATAGAGTCTTTCTAGGTGCACTAGTGGAAAATCCTCTTTTATAGTGAGGAAATGTGTAGATTTCGTAAGTTGGTCAACAATTACCCATATTGAAACATTCTTTCTTGGAGTTTTGGGTAATCCAGTGAAAAATTAATGGTGATGTCATCCCATTTCCATGAAGGAATAGGTAGAGGTTGTATGACTCCTCTGGGATCTTGTCGTTCGACCTTCACTTGTTGATAGACTAAACATCTTGATACCTAATCCGAAATTTCCCTCTTCATGTTATCCCACCAGAAATTTTCCTTCAAATCTATATACATATTAGTGCTACCAGTATGTATAGAGAAATTCTAACTACGAGAAATATTCAATAACTCCTTTTTTATCTTGGGTATGGCTGGAACACAAAGCCTCTTCCCAAATTTTAGAATTATATCTCCACATACGAAGTCATCCAACTTCCCCTCTTTTATAGCATTAATTTTCTTTTGTAGGTTCTCATCAACAGGATGAGATATTTTAATCTTTTATAATAAATATGGTTGGGAAATTAAATGAAAGAGTAGTGATGTTTCTTTTTCTTTTATAATTACCATATCCACACTCACTAAATCCATGTACAAAGGATCCTTTTCTATCCATGTTTTGTTGATAACTCCATGATACTTCTTGCTCAAAGCATCAACTACCTTATTTTCCTTTCCAGGGTGGTAGTGTATAGTAAAATCATAATCCTTGAGTAGTTTGAGCCATCTCCATTTCCACATGTTGATTTCATTCTATGAGAAGATACATTTCAAACTCTTATGATCTATATATATCCCACATCATTCACCATAGAGATAGTGTATCCATATTTATAGAGAAAAGATAACACTAGATAACTCAAGATCATGAGTATGATAGTTTTGTACCTGAATTTTTAACTACCTTGATACATAGGAAATAACTCTATCATTCTTCATAAGGACACAACCAAGTCCTTTCTTTTATGCATCGCTATAGATCACAAACCCATCATTCCTTAATGGTAGGGCCAGGATCAGAGAATTCACTAATATTCTCTTCAATTCTTCAAAATAGTCATCACATTCTTTTGTTCATATGAACTTAACCCCTTTACATGTGAGATTGGTCATTGGGTTGGAAAAATGGGTGAAGTTCTGAACAAAACGCTGATAATAACCTTCTAAACCAATAAAACTATGTACCTTAGTTATGTTCATTGGAGTAGGCCATTCTTGCATAGCCTTTTTCTTCATAGGATCAACAAATATTCCATCCTTAGAGACAATGTGTACAATAAAGGAAACTGATTGAATCCAAAATTTACACTTTCTAAACATCACATCTAATTCATTTCTTCTAACAGTATTCAGAATAGTGCGCAAGTGATTTTCATGATCCTCATAGATTTTACAGTATACCAAGATATTATCAATAAATACCACTACAAATTCATCATGATATTTCTGGAAAACTTTATTCATTAGATCCATGAAAATAGTGGGTGCATTAGTCAGTACAAAAGGCATTACTGTAAACTCATAATGCTTGTACCTGGTTTGAAATGTTGTATTTGGAATATCTTCCTTCCTCACACGCAACTGATAATATCTAGATCGAAGGTCAATCTTTGAAAAATATTGGGCTCCATGAAGTTGATCAAATAAATCATTAATGTGATGTATGGGATACTTGTTATTTATTTTTATAGAATTGATATCCTTGTAGTCAATGCACAACCTCAAAGATCCATATTTCTTCTTCACGAAAAGAACAGGGGCTCTACATAGAGAAACACTAGGGAGAATAAATCCTCTATCACTCAATTCCTCTAGTTTTTTCTTCATTTCCACTAACTCTACAGGGTATATTCTATAAGGGTTCCTTGATATGGTCCTTGAAACCTGAATTAATTCAATGGAAAATGCAATTTCACACTCTGGGGTATTTCTAGGTAAATCCTCTAGAAACACATAAACATATTCTTGCACAATATGTACGTCCTCTATCTGAACATTCCCTTACTCGCCCATAGTTATTGTAGTCCCTTCCTCTTTAATAATTTAATTCAGTAGAGCTGTTGGGGGTGGATCTATATTAGAATCAGAGGTTGATTTTTCTTCCCTAAAGATAATAGATTCCACAACTTCTTCAAAAATTGTAACATCCTTATTCTTGTAATAAATTTTCACATCATGGTTCGAAATCCAATCCATACTAAGGATTATATCAAAGTCAATCATGGGTATGACAACAAAATCACCAGATAAATCATGTTTATATGCCATAATGGGGACTTCCTAACACAACTTTGTGGCAATGATTCTTCCCTTAGGATTTTTGACTGACAACTCCCTTATTAAATCAAATACTAAATATCTAATTTTCTTGGAAAACTGGGAAGATATAAAAGAATGCGATGATCCATAATCAAATAAATAATTGGATAAGTTTGAGTAAATTATTAAAGTACCTACCACCAAATCATCAGGAACTTCAATATTATCAGTTGTGATAGCATAATCTTGTTCTTGGTCCATTAGCCTTTTCTGTGGAATGTTTCTTTGACGCTTTGGAAAATCATTAGCATAGTTTCCCATCTCCCTACAATTAAATCATTAAACATTAATACCTTATTTATTCCACTTGAAATCACTACCATGATGGGATTTCTGTCCACATTTTAAGCATATCCTTTTCCTTTTAAGTAGGAACTCGGCTGTTTCCTTCCACAATTATCACAGGGTGGAAATTCAACTCTTCCCTTCTTCCCCATTTCCTTATTTCTTTTTCCAGTGTTTTCATCAACCCTTTTCATCTTTACATTAATGTCATAAGACTTATAGAATTCCTTTTCTGCCTTTATAGAACATGAAACTATATCTTCAAATGATGACAAACTTTAGGAGACTAGTGATCATAGGAAGAACGGCTTTAAGCCATCAAGGAATTGATCAATATTTCTCCTCAAATTTAGTATGTAGTCCACAACATTCCTTGCTAACCTAGTGATGTTAGATTCATACTTTGAAACATTCTCATCTTACTTTTGCCTCAAATTTAAAAATTTCCTTTCCATATCTTCTCACTATTCACGAGGAAAGAATTTCTCTTGGAATATTTCCTTAAAGTCCTTCTATTCCATTTCTTTTATCTCTTCCTCCTCCTTTATGTTTTGGATTAATGACCACCACTGATCTTTGTAAAGACCCGTAAAATTCAAGGAATTTTTTTTCTTAATTTTCTCTGGAATTTTACAAGAACGCAGTTTCTGACGGCACCTGATTCTAAGGCCCGGTGTGCCTGGAATCATTTTCCGAAGTTTGGCTCGGGTACGTTCAGTGAACGAACGAGCGGGTTTTTCTAACTTTTTAACTGGTGCTCGGAATCAAATTCTGATGGCACCGATGGAATCGCAGCGCCGGTATTTTCTTAGAAATGCCTCTTCCAGAGTTGTGTTTGCTCGGGTGTGGTTTTTAAATTTTTGGGGTTAAGTTAAGAGATAAAATAAAGTGGTGCGACAACTTTATTTTTATTTCACTTAAAGCCACTTAAAAGCAACTTAAAGCCACTTGAGCTAAGTTGAAGCGGATATGGTGCAATCCAAAATATCCTACCCTCTTGGTAGGATATTTGTGAGGTGGGGCCCGCACGAGCCCCACCGTTTCTTTTCCTCTAAGTAACGCACCCGTGAAAACTCCTCCTTAATGAAAGTCAACTGGGGTGTTTTCTAAAACTCTTAAACGCTCCTATTAAATGGACTGTTAAGTCGTTACCATTAATTCACCGAATTAATGGTTCGTTTCTTAACATGTTTTCAAACTGTTGGCATAATAATAAAATAAGACCAACACTTTTTTTCTTTTGTTGATGGGTTGATTGTTGAGAGGATTTGGAGAATCTTTACCTTCATTTCCCTTCGTGAAGAATGCGAAGAACGCCAAACCCTCGAAGATCGACGACACGACGCCATGTTCCGAGACGCCGATGATTCTCCTTCCACGACGCTTCTTCCGCGACGTTCTTCCCCACAACAATCTCCGATCATCAACTGCTCGAGGTAGGATATTTCAAATCTTTTAATTCCTTTGGGGATTTTATCCTTGACATGGATTTAATTCGTGAAATTAAATCCGTGTGTTTTATTTACCCTCGGAGATCATCGACGCAACGCCGTATACCACGACGACGCGACGCCCTTCCGCGACGCGACGATCCTCTTCTTCCACGACGGTCAATTCCACGAAGAACTCTCGTCCGACGACAGCTACGAGGTAGGAGTTTTATTTCAGAATAATATTTATTCCCATGGTTGTTTCTTCCAAAACAAAGAGCCTGAATCAAGGTTCAATTTTAATTTATTAAAATTGTGCCTTGTTATGTTTTTCATGTGTTGATTGTTATTCCCAATTTTTATCACCTAACACGGAGGGTGCGCGCCAAACAAACACGGCCCGACAACACTCCGCAGTTTTTTGTTGATGCGCGGATTGGCAGGCGATTACAAATGAGGCCGCAAGTTAATTTTGAAGGCTTTGTAGTGAAGAATGAGTCCTGGGACGAACACTGGCGAAGACAGCGCGCAAATCGGACCACCGGAACGTGTCTGGTGGTCTGGGGAACCCCCCGCCGGCGCGCCACACCGGCACGGCCGGAGGCGGAGGCCGGCTTTGGTCGGCCGCTAGGATGCGGCGGCGCCCGGCGCACCGCCGGGAAGACCCGCCGCGGCTTCAGCCGCAGCGGCGCTGGCCGGTCCCGCGGCCGCGCGGGACCGCTGAGGAAGGTACGCGGCCTTGCGTCGCGTCTGGTGACACAGAGCGGCCCCACGCGGGGCCGTGGATCTCCTTCATGTGGAGGAAGCTCACCCTCGCGCCGCTCGGCTGTAACTGGCCGAGCCGACCCCGGCGGCCGGGCCGCGCCCGCGCCGGCCGGGTCGGTCCGGGCCCATACCCTCGTTTTCGGACTTTTTCGGTCTTTTGCTCATAACTTGAGCTACGGGCCTCTGAACGATGCTACATCAGCGGATAAGAGATCCTTGGATCGAGACAGTCGTTTCGGTATATTGTACTCAAGGTTTCAGAATACTTTGGGTTCGGCCGGGTTGGTTCGTACACGAAACCAACCGGGCCCTCGAAGCGGAAACGCTCATATCTTGAGCTCCAGACGTCCGATTGACGTGTCGTCGACTTGGTTGGATTCCTCTAAGTGAGATGGATCTTTTGGCTTACCCCGCCCAAGGTTTGGACATAGGTGGAGTACGGTCGGGCTGGTTTGACTTAAAAACCAACTGGGCCCCTGGGACGAAAAGGCCAATAACTCTCAGACCGGGCATCCGATTGACGCGCCGTCTACGACGTTGAGTTCCTATTGATGATACGGAACTTTTGGATACATCAACTCTGTACTATGTGTCAGTTGATGTATCAGCCTCTCGGCTCGTGGAGCGGACCCTCCCGAACGAGCTTGCTGTGTGCGGGAACCTTAGAGCTGGCTGTGACTGCTACTGTGACGGTGACGACTGTACAGAGATCCTCAGTGGATTCGACGGCGATGACTACAGCACTCAGCGATCCTTTGTGGGTCAGTGCTACAGATCCTGTGTGGGTCCGATCCTGTGTGGGTCAGCGCTCAGCGGTCCTGTGTGGGCCAGCGCCTACAGATCCTGTGTGGGTCTGATCCTATGTGGGTCTTTGCGGGGGTTAGTTACCTATCGATCCTGTGTGGGTCAGATCCTTTGTGGGTCATTGCGGGGGTTAGTACCTATAGATCCTTTGTGGGTCCGATGACTTAGATAAATCAGTGACAATATCTGATCATCTCTATCGTCATTCAAGAAGTATCATGTGTGAGCTGAATCATGTTTTGCTTTCCTTTGTGGATTGTGTTGTGTTATCCTGTGTGGATTACGTTCTGTTTTCCTGTGTGGACTGGGTTGTACTTGGGTTCGGATGTTGGAACCGAACGAGAATTGATTACTTAGGTATATGTATGGGCATATACCTAAGCAGTGTCAGATGTTACTTCGTGATTGTATCTTTCCTTTGTGGATTATCCTTTGTGGATTCTGGGAGACCTTCGGGGGTCTCAGGGTCCCTACTGAGTAGCTTATACTCACCCCTGCATGGGCTATGCCCGCACTACGTTGTGTTGGTTGCAGATGATGGATAGCGCTGATCGTGGTTGAGGCTTACGGAGCAGGACGGTACCTGAAGGTGGCCCACTGGGCGGGACGTACTCGGAGCGGTCGACTGGACCCGAGGAGCAGTGGAGGCTTTCTGTACCCACACTTCATGTGGGATTTCCAGTGGGCATCTCGACGTTGCGGCTTTACTTTCTGTTACTGTTTTCCCTTTCCAGTTGTACTTTACTTTCAGTTTGGGTTTGTATACTGGCCCACTTACTTTTCCGCACTTACTGTTGTACCATTTTTTACTTAGTGTTTACTTCTTCCGCTTGTTTACTCTGTGGTGCTTGTTTACTTTACAAAGGCAATGTCTTCCCTTTTTACCGGGGTTTACGCCTTGGTGCTAGTCGCCAGCCCCTGGCCTATGGAAGGCGGGCTTGGGGTAGTCACGGCACGGGCCCCGACTGTATCACCCGATAGATGATAAACTACTATGAAGACCTTATTTATTTCATTACATCCCAAAGTGAGAAATATATTCTCTAGGGAAATTATCTACTTCTCAAATACAAAAGGGGTTGTAGTCCCATTGAATGATGGAGGCTGTTGTCGCATAAAGCGGTCTATAATAGCTCCTCTACGTGGTGAATCCAGATGCTCCATACGGGTAAGGTTATTTTTCGTAACCTGAGTATGCTGTCCCAATATAGTTATAAGTTTCTCTGCACCAGTTTTATCTCCAGATCCAACATCATTATCTTGAATCATAGGGCTATCCCTATATGGTATATGCGTGTTCATGCGGTTTCCATTTCTTCCACTAGGGGCCATTTCTAAATAATGGCCTACATTAGATTAGGTTATGAATCATAATTTCTAATCTTAAGTCATCAAAATACTTAGAATAAATTGAAATCATATGCATGGAAAATCCCAGAATCACAAACATGGTTTCTTTGATAAAAAATTTACATTTAAATCCTTCTTAATGGATTGAAAATAAAATGTGAATTATCCTAAGAATATCCCCTAGGAGTGTCAAAACAGGTGCACAGTAAGGGATGTTTTTGTGTATGAGGATACCCTGGGTGAAACCCAAAACTCATTGTCAGAGTTTTCAATCCTAGGTACATATATTCCAAAACCACGTCCACTTGTAGTATCCATAAGGGATATATTTTCTAGAAATATCCATATAATCTGTTCCTTACCAAAATACCTGGATGTTCTTGTATGTTTATCATCAAAGACTATCTTATAATTTTGTTCCCTAACTTATGTTTTCTAAATCTATTTTCCATGTTTTATACTAAACTTTCCCCCATAACAACTGTAAGGACTCGTCCCCAGTTTCCTGGAGTTGGTGCCTTTCTTTATTACATTGGCATATAAACAAGGAATATGCATCCCGATGGACCGAGTAGTTTAATAGAATTGGAAATAATATACCTACATAAGTTCAAAATTACAACTTTAAATGGGAATACAACATATAAGTTTTATTGGAAACATCCAAAATTATAATTCTATCCCTACATGTCATTCATAATAAACTTCTTCATGTCCTGGGAATATAAAACCTAATAAAGGGGTGATCTCAAATGCTCAATAAGATTAAGAAATATAGCGGAAGACAACATAAACATAAACATTAGGCATGGTGAATTATTGATTGCAAGTGCCTTTAAAAATAATAAACATGAACACATTATGGAAGGAATATGAGCTAAGTAAATAATTCCATAATAAAACTTAATCGTGGGTATTCTACTAGTCGGATAATAATATGAACTTTCAATTACTAGCTTCATAATGAGGTAAGTGCATATGTTGGGCATTCTAAAACATACCATAAAGGCCTTGAACAAGACTTATAAAAATGATTAATGTCTCAGCCAAAACCATATCTCAAAATGGGCAAGGCCTCAACCAAGTCCATATCTTTGTCTCATGAGACCTACCGATGCATCGAGGGGCTATAGTTGGCCCTGCCCATCACTTAATAAGTCCAATTCATTTCTAAAATGAGCGGGGATAAACATAAACAACATATACATTTTTTAAAGGTTAGGGTTGAAGCCTCATTTTACTATTAAAGAAAATCAAAGGCCTCTTTTAACTGGGTAGAGGGAGACCCATCACATTGCCTGAAGGCCCTGTGCGCATGTAGCCCATTACATAGCTCATAGGGCCAATTTTTTGGCCCAAGGACTATTCTCTGAATAATATAGCTACAGTACCCACCTTCTATAGTATCGTTTAGTACCCTTCGCTGCTACAGTGCCCTGTCACCACTACAGTACTGTCGTTGCTACAGTATCTCCGCTGCTACATTGCCGCTACAGTACTGCTACAACACTATTATAGTGCATGCGACCAATGGGTTTTGAACCCCGATTTTTCATGTAGGATTATGGGGTTCTTACCACTATTCCAAATCCCAACTATATAAACAACATATACATTCATATGAAACAAACATATGAAATGTAAATAATTTTCCCCAGACATTAATCTTAAACACTAACTATTCGGAGTAAATTGGTGAATGATTTTAGGATAGCACGTCCACAATAAAACGAGTAATAAACCATAAAATTAAATATGGTAGATTATATCATAAAATATTAATCCCAATAATACATAATAATCCACAAGTGTTGAAACAGATGAAAATACTCTTATAAAATCATCGATTAATTCTTGAGATAAATACTCTTTTAGTTTGACAAGAAGAGTTATATTGAAAAAGTATTTGTATTAAACCAGAACATAAGTAAGATAGTATTTTCATAATAAAGTGAGTGATTTTAAGAAGATAATTATTGCTTAAAATAGATTATAGAGATCCCTTGAAAATAGGTAAGTATTTAGAAATTCCCTTGAATCGGGCTTGTATTTCGAAAATAATTTAGAAAGTTCATTTTAAAATGTGTAACACGCCATAAAATAAGGAATTATTATAGTTATTAAACATATATATAACACTCACACAGAATTTATGAGGACTAAATAATAATACCTAAGAATTTCATTGAGGTAATTGGACAATAAAAGTGACCCGAATAAAAATGGAGGTTCAAGTGGAAAAACCTTACCTTAAGTATGAATATTCAACTCTTGACCTTATGGTCCTGAAATATGAAATTAGAGTCATTAATAACTTAATCAAAAACCTATTATACATGTATTTTTTTATCATAATTTTTTAGTTCATTTATGTCCTTATAGATAAGTTATAATATTGAATTTCGTCATTCTGGAGTGTTTGTTTTCTTGATTTTCATAACTGGTTCACTTGTTTTTATGTAATAGAGATCATTTGGAATGGATGTAAATATATAAAATTTAATTTAAATATTATTTATGAACATACATCGGTTTTAATGGTCATTTACATCATTTGGTTACATGACGTGAGGAGGAATCATTAGATGAAATATTAATGAAAATCACATAGATTATTTTAGCGGTATTTTATTATTAGGAACTAGTTTGGTCATATGATTTAATATTATGTGTATATACTTGATTATGAATATTAAATAGGTTATAATAAATATATTATATTATTTTTCAACCAGAAAAATAGTTTCATTACCAATAATGAAAGTGAAATTGAAGAACGAAACTTCATCGTCCATGAAGGTTGTAAATTGGCACCTCATGGACGATGTTTTCATTTATAAAATGAAAGATATAGAGTAAGGATATAGATGATGGTTTATCCATTCACATGATATAATTACAATATATAGATGATACTTTAGTTATCATGGTCATTTGGATAGATTAGGTGAGGAGAGAATAACAATAGAAAGGAATTTTAAATGAAAATGAAAAAAATAAAATGTGAATTTACCTCTTGAATCCACCTCCTTGAGAATCTATTTAAGGGAAGGGGTTTTGGTATTTTAGAAATACCAAGAGCTCTAGGATGTGGGTAGTGACTAGGGAAGTGTATTTGGTAATAAAATTGAGGATATTAAAGTCTTAGAGTAGTGAAGATAAGAGAGAGAGAGAGATGGGGGGTTTTATAGTAGAGAAGACACTATTGAAAAAAACGTTTTTTACGTCGGTTACTTTTCATTTTTTACGTTAGGTTTTATTCGACGTTAATATTAACAATGTTATAAATATTGTTTTTTATGTCTTTTATTTAAAAACTGACATAAAAAACATAACATCACGGTGTTTATCACGTCGGTTATTTAATAACTGACGTGATAAACCATTTCCCAGGCTTTTATCACATTGGTTATTAAATAACCAACGTGAAAAACCATGGGGGAGGGTTTATCACGTCAGTTATTTAATAACTGATGTGATAAACTAGTGCGGTGGAGGGTTTATCATGTCGGTTATTAAATAACCAACATGATAAACCAGGGGGGAGGGTTTATCTTGTCAGTTATTAAATAACCAACCTGATAAACCAGTGCGGGGGTGTTTTTTACGTCGGTTATTTAATAACCGACGTTATAAACCCCTAGAAAATGGTTTATCACATCGGTTATATAATAAACGACGTGATAAACCATTTCCCAGGTTTTTATCATGTCAGTTATTAAATAACCGACGTGAAAACCCAATTTTTTTTAAAATAGAAAGCAGTCCTCTGCTCTCTTCAGAAACAACCAGAAACCAAACCAAGATTTTGTACCAAAAAAACAGAAGTAGACCAAAACAAGAACCAAAGAAAAATTAAGCATTTAAATTGATAACATTTAAAACTTACCCCACTGGAAACCCCCCCCCCCACCCACTGGATATCCCCCCTCACCCAACTGGACATCCCCCACCACACCCCTGGACACCCCCCACAAACCTGGACTGCCCCCTGACCCCCTGGACTGCCCCCCGACCCCCTGGAAATCCCCAAACACCCCTGGACATTCCCACCACCCCCTGTACATCCCCCCACACCCCTGAAACCCCCCCCCCCCCCACCACCCTCATGTATACCCCCCACTCCCTGGACAGCAATCCCACACCCCTAGACAGCCCTCCCACACCCCTAAAACAGGACCAAAAAGTTGCCAAAAACAGACCAGAACCCCCTCACCCCACTGGACTGCCTCCACCACACCCATGGACACCCCCCCCCCACACCCTTGGACATCACCACCACCCCTGGACATCCCCCCACCCTCCTGTATACACCCCCACCCCTGTACAGCACTCCCACACCCCCGGACAGCCCTCCCACACCCCTAAAACTGACCAAAAAGTTACCAAAGACAGACCAGAACCCCCTCACCCCACTGGATAGACCTGCCACACCCCTACACCCCTAGACTTCCCCCACCCCCTGGACATCCCCCAACACCCCTGGACAACCCCCACCCCCCTCCCTCCGGGACCCCCCCCCCCCCCCCCATACCCTTGGACTGCCCCACCACCCCCTGGACACCCCCCCAAACCCCTGGACTACCCCCCCCCACCCCCTGGACAGCCCCTGGATAGCTGGTGTTGGGAGAGGAGGCGCCGCTATCCCTCGGGGGGCATGCTGCTGGAAGGGAATCATCACTCCCACATGCGAAGCTTGAGATCTCAAAATGTTTCACATGTGGGAGTGATGAGTACCTTCCAGCGGCATTCAGCCCCCCGAGGGATGGCAGTGCCTCCTCTCCCACCCCCTGGACTGCCCCCCCCCCCCAATCCCCATGGACACCCTGGACTCCCCCCCCCCACCACCCCACCCCACCCCACTGGACAGCCCTCCCACACCCCTGGAAACCCCCCTCACCCCACAGGACACCCCCACACCCCTAGACAGCCCCTGGACAGCCCCCCACTCCCCTGGACAGTCCTTCCACCCTCCTGGAAACGTTCTCACCCCCCCCTGGACTACCCCCCCCCCCCCACTCTCATAGACACCCAGGATACCCCCACCTCACCGGATAGCCCTCCCACACCCCTGGATACCCCACCACCCCATTAAACACCCCCACCCTAGGAACCCCTCCCCCTAGACCAGAATCCATACCATAAAAACCATCATAAGTAGACCAAAACAAGAAGTAGAGAAAAATAAAACATTCACATATGTAACATTCAAAACTTACAATGTCAACTTAAAAAAAATAAATCCAACCTAAACGAATACCAAATACACAATTTTAATGACAGTATTCAAAATTACATTTTACACTACAAACAACTAAAAATCAATCAAACCTGTAAAATAATTTGACCATTCCACTTTCAAGTGTTTGACGTCTTCAGCACTATAGGGTTGAGGGTCATCAAATAGCTAAAAATTAAAAGGATAGTAGTTAACATGTATAATGAATAAATCAAATGAAATATTATGGATAAGTTTAAAAGTAAATATTACTAGGTCAAAGTTTACAACTGTCCCAGTTGTTATTAATTCATACATAAATATTAACATATAATATCTGCATTAGATGATGCCTTGTTGTTCATGACAATTCTGTTTGAATGAGTGTAAATTAAATATATTATTTGTATGTAATAAATCAAATAGTACAAATTATAAATGGATATTTACCTTTACATTTACATATTTGATCTTCGCACTCCTTTTCTTTGTGTTTTTTCGAAAGTAGACCCATCCCCTGTTAGAAAATAATACAAATGGGATAAATTTAAAATTAATTATAATATAGAAAACTATTGAGAAATGGAAACTTATTTTTCCAACATTTTCTTTAAACTTTCCTGCACATCACCATGGATAGAACATATCCAATAAAGTGCCTTCTCCCTTGGGAAAAAAACCCCTGACATCCAATGTTCACTGATAAAAAAAATTAAGGTTAGTGGTTTTCTATGTTAAAAGATAATGAACTCTTTGAGAGATATGTACTTCATACCTCTCACAAAAATGCATCATCCAACATTGTGTGACTATATTCTGTTCAAATCTTTCAGCAATATAAACAATTCTTTGTTCCTCATCCAATGCACATGATTTAGGGGAAATCAAATGTGGGTCCATGAACCCATATAAATCTGTCCACTCATTCTTCTCACAAATGTTATAAAGATACCTAATACAAAACAGACATAAGTATACATTTTTTAATAAATATAACGCATGGAAAAGGTGTTAAGACTTACATGGAAAAAAATTTCACCACGTTGATGCCCAACTTATCTCCAGTAACAAGCTCCATGATATTAGCTTTCATAATCCACACAGTTATTGCACATCCAAAAACATGAGATTCCATTGGAAACTCATAATGATTCACCAACAAATTTGAATATATTGACAATCTTTCAAGACTACTAGAATCTGTATCTGATGTCATATCCATTTGTCTTTGTTGTTTTTTATACAGTATTTCTATACATTTGAAGTATTCCTGTAAAAATAAATAGAAAATATATTAGTTTTCAAATGATAAAACAAATTTAATAAAAAAATAGAAGATATAACATACATACCTCTATGGTAATGAGTCTAAGAAGTCTGGATGGCCAAATTAAAAAATGGATGATACTATTTCCAACTGTCGTCACCTCATCTGTAGGTAATGGTACACGAGCTGATCTATCTATAATATCCTATATAGTGACCCTCTGATTCTCTACCTCTAATTGTTAATGATGAAATTTATCTCCTATACAATATACCAACCCATATGCAACTATATGATGTTGAGGATCATCAACATAAAACTCGCAATAAGTAGGAAGTTGCGGCAGAGGAGTAGGATAAAAAATGGAGTCTGCGGGCTGAGGTGGGGGAGTGGGAGCTATTGGTGGAGGTGGAGGATAAATAATGGGGTCTGTAAGGGGAGGTGGAGGAGTGTGAGTTGCAGTATGAAATTATCTTTTCATGTCTTCAAACATAGATTGTACCAATGCTCTAATATTTTCCTCCATCATTGCATTAATATTATGAACTTAGGCCTCCAAGGATTCTATTTTTTTTATAAACACCCTCAACATAAGTAGTTGAGGAACATGGAAACACTTTTCTTACTGATACACCTGTCAGATATCCTCATACATGACTAGGATGTTCGGGCTTTCCCAATGTTGCTAGATAAAATATCTTGCCTCCCAGCAGCTGTAAATACCCCCTGTGAGCTCTGCTCCTCAAGAGAATCCTATATTAATTAACTGAACATTTCTGTAATTATGGAAATTATATGAATAAAATAGTTAACTTAAATAAATAAAATATATATCTTACAATCCTCTCAGCTACGATTCTCGAATCTTCCGAAAGATATTTCCCTTTTTTCCCATCAGATCTCTCTTCCATTTTTCATGTCTAGATGGAGGGGATGGAGGGGCCACCTCTCCAGAGCTTGAAGACTCAGCTCTTAGTTTCTGTAATTTTTCCTCCATCATTTGTTCTTCCAATAATGTATACCCTCCCTGAGATAAACTATGAGGGTATACATTTTTAGATTGGATCTACTGATGAGATTTCCGTGTTTGCTGTAAATTAAGAATAATAAATCATTAACAAAACAGTAATAATATCATTTATATAAGAAATCTTATAAAAGTTTACATTTCCCTTACCAAAAATGTTTCTTTTCTTCTACTTTCAACAAACTGTCTCCATGTTTCTTCATCTATGAAAGGATATATATGACATGGATTGTCATGACTCCTATGACCAAAAATGAAATCAGATGTGAGGGTTGATTTGAAATCCCTCCATCTCCTGGCAACCATCGATAAGCATTTCTTCCAGACTCCTCCAGTGTCAGGAATATCAAATTTCATCTGATAAAGAATAGTTTAAACATATTATATATACTAGAAACATTTAAATAATGGGAAAATAAATGCAAAATATCTTACCAAAATTGTCTCCCACAACTAAGAGATTATCGCTTTGTCCACACTTCTCCATTCATCATACAAAATGATTACTTTTCTCTTACCCTAAGTGGATACAAAAATCTTAAAATCTTTTGCATTTGGACCTCTAGGAATATCATCCTCATCAAACTCAATGAGTATCCTCTGGTCTTACATTCGGGCAAGTGATAATTTTGGTAAACGTGTGCACCCACGTTTACCAACTCTTGTACTCTTTATAGTAATGGGATCACATGAGGAAGATTGGGGAACATCAAGAGGAGCATGTGAATGTTCCTCCCCAGAGATATGACTAATATGATCATCTCCAGAATCATGTGGTTGATCAACTAATTGATCTGTCATTATCCTTAAAATCAAAAAAAACAACATTAGTTCACAAATATACAAATTCAAATATTTTAATACTACTATAATTAGAAAATAGAAAATTGTACTAAGTTATGTAATAGTAAACATGGTTAATATGGTAAGCATGTTAAACAATGGTTAAGATGGTAAATATAGACAAGATGGTAAACAAGGTAAACATGGTAAACCTGGTAAACATGGTAAACATGGTAAAGTAATTGTCACTGAAAAAAATAATAGATATATAATTTATGTAATGGTAAACATGATAAAGTAAACTAAAAAAAATTAAAACTTGGTAAAACTGGTAAACATGGTAAACATGGTAAACTAATTGTCACTAAAAAACAATAGATATATAATTAATGTAATGGTAAACATGATAAAGTAAACTAAAAAAAAGTAAAACTAACAAAAACTTATACTTGTTTTGTTTTAATACATGTTTTAATAAAGAAAAAACTAACAATATCTACCATTATATGAAAATAATAAATGTAAACAAGAAATAAACAAATGTTATTTGTAATTTTAGGAATGTACAAATGGATTGTTTTCCCAAATCCCTTCGTCGTGATCATTCCTTATGGAGAAAACCATGTCTTCAACATGCTCATCATTATGTTCTGTTAAAATTTTCATGGAAGTAGGGATCTCACATAAATCAGCATCTTCATCAAGTTCATCCTCACCAACATATTGTTTTTTCCCTTGTAAAACAACAGCCCACTACATATCTGATTGATCTACTACATAGAAAATTCTTTTGCATGTGTTTCCATTATAAAAGAATTAGTTGTGTATTCCAATCAATTCAGATCAACAACTGTCATTTCAAATTCATTATATCTGACACTATTGTTACCGATAAACCATTTACAGTTAAAAATAGGAACTTTAATTTTAAATTAATCCACCTCCCATATGTCTTCAATAACTCCATAATTTTCACTTGATGCAGAAATTGAGTTTTTGTCCTTAGCACTCGAAAAATGCATTGCTTCTGTAAACACCAATACACCACTATTCTGAACTGCAATTCTGTTGTCCTGAGCTTTCATATGAAATATATATTCATTAATGTCATAACCGAACCATGTTATCACATTTAAACATGGACCACCCACTATCCATTTTAATGTCTCTGATATATCTGATCTACCAAGAAAGGTCTGTTTAAACCATGACAAAAATGTTTTTTTGTGTTCATTCAAAATCCACATTTCTTTCTTCTTTGTATGACATTGTTTCAACTCATTAATATGCAATGTAATATACAGTTGAGCATTATCTATGTTATTCAAGATGTATGATTCTAACTTCTTCATCTGTTCAGCTTACAATGATTTGAATTTCAAGCCATGAATCCCATTTCCCTCATTATTAACTTGTTTAGGGAGAGATGGAGGCAAACCTATGTGTTGAGTCGCAGCCAAGTAGCTTGTACAAAACTCTGCAACCTCCTAAAGAAATGTACTTTTCAATAATAGAGGCTTTAGGTCGATATGGATTCTTAACATACCCCTTTAATATTTTCATATACCTTTCAAAAGGATACATCCAACAAAGATATACAGGTCCACAAATCTTTATTTCTCAAACCAGATGAATCATTAAATGCACCATTATATCAAAAAAAGTTGGAGGAAAACACATTTCCAATTGACAAAGTATAAAAATTGTATCCTTTTTCAAAATATTCAAATCATTCACATCAATCACCTTATTACAAATTGAATTGAAAAATAAACACAACTTCATTATTGTTTTTCTCACATGGATGGGCAATATTCCACGCAATGCAACTCGTATAAGTTGTTGTATCATGACATGACAATCATGATATTTCATACCAATCAACTTCAAGTCCTTCAATGAGATAAATTTTTTTAAATTTGAAGAATAAACTTGAGGCACTTTGATATCATGAAGAAACTGACAAAAGCTAATTTTCTCCCTCTTCGATAATGTATGACAAGCTGGGGGAATAAATTTTCGTCTTCCATTATGAGTGGGAGCTAACTCCAAACGTATTCCCATTGATAGTAAGTCTAATCTTGCATTCAACCCATCTTTTGTCTTTCCTTTAATATCTAACAATGTTCCAATCAAACTATCACAAATATTCTTCTCCACATGCATGACATCAATATTATGTTTAACTTCATGATATCTTTAATATGGTAGCTCAAAAAATATTGACCTTTTCTTCCAAATATGTCTATCATTATCAGATTTCTGTGTCTTTCCCAATGTCACATCAAGGTTTTTCACCCTCTCAAAATACTGATCAGAGGATAAAGGTTTTCAATAAATATCAAATTATTGTGAGCCATTGAATGCCTTTTTAGTCTTCTATAAGAGTGATCCATAGGCAAAAAAAATCGATGACCCATGTACACTTTTTTCCTCCCATGATGCAATTGACAATATGACATCTATTGTTCGCAAATTGGACATGCTTTATGCCCTTTAACACCGTATCCATAAAAATTTCCATATGCTGGGAAGTTATTTATTGTGAAAAAAAGCACTCCATGCAGTTGAAAATATTCCATTTTATAAGAATCATACACCCTAATACCATCCTCCCATAAAAGTTTCAAATCATCAATCAACGGTGACAAGAAAACATCAATATCATTGTCGGGTTTCTTCAGACCAGAGATCATTATACTCAACAGGACATATTTGCGCTTCATACAAACATCAAGAGAGAGGTTGTAAATTACCAATAAAATAGGCCATGAAATATGTGTGATACTGAGGGTCCGGTATGGATTCATTTCATCTGTGCACAACCCTAGTGTGATATTTCTAATTTCATTTCCAAATGTGGGATACTGCTCATCATTTTTCTTCCATTGTGGACAATCAGCTGGATGACATATTTTTCCATCACGTAACCGCTCATCAGCATGCCATTCTAACCTTTTTGCATCATGTGAATTAGAAAATAAACGTTTGAAATGATGAATTATAGGAAGATACCAAAATACCTTTTAAGGGATCTTTGTAATCTCTACATCAGCCTGTGATTTTTCTTTCACCTTATACCGTGATGTCCCACATTTAGGACACTCTGACAGAAATTCATATTCCTTCCTATATATCATACATTCATTCATACAGGCATATATTTTCTGCTATCCTAATCCCATCGGGCATAATATTTTCTTGGATTTATAATGTGAATATGGAAGATCATTATCTTTTGGAAGAATTTCTTTCATCAATTGTAGCAGCTCGGTAAAACTTTTGTCACTCCATCCATGTTTTGCCTTCAGGTTAATCAATCTTAACACCACCGAAAAAACTGTAAAATCTGTACAACAATGATATAATGGTTTTTCAGCATCACCATATAGACGTGCAACTGTCGGTTCTATCTCAATTTGTTCTGCTGCAATATCGCGAATCATTTCTTCAATTCCATCAGAGACCCCATCTTGCAAATCATCATCATCAGTGAAATTCCATCCAGTTTCACCATGCCAAATCCAAGGGCTATAAATCGGATTAAAACCATGACAAATCAGACGATCTTTTATCTCTCTACTTTTCAACTTCTTCATATTCAAACATTTCAGGCATTGACAGAAAAAAATGTCACTACTTAGAACATTTCGTTTAGCAAATTCCAAAAAGGCATCAACACCTTTCTCATATTCATTGCTCATTCGATGTGTCGTAATCGAACTTCGACTCATTATTACCTATAACAAATATCAAAATTATACATCTTTTTAAGATAAGACAAATATATGTTTATATGAAAAAAATCATAATTTGAATGTAAAACAATTTTTAAATATAAAACAAATCTATGTGTATTTAAAAAAATATGCTTGAATATGATTTTAAAAAGAAAATATAGTTAGTTATAACAGTTTTAAATTCCATGGAATCAAAGAAAACCATGGGGCCTCCAATGGTTGATAGAAAATTGGAGAAAATGGAGTAAACCTGAGAATCAAATCAAATTTAAAATAAAAACTCGGATGGAGAAAATCACAATGTAAAGCCAATCATCACGGAACAATGGGGTCAGGATAATTACGCATATTTGAAAACCACGACATGGTCTCCCCCATAACCCATACTTTTATCATAGTTGATGACTGGTCAAAATATTTATAACAAAATATAATCATATTGCAACACAAATATCGATGAAACAATACAATCATCATATCATAATTTCACAAACCATGATGCAATAGTCAATCTCGACTGACACTTATCCCCCACCCCCTTGGACACCCCCTAGACACCACCACCCCCTTGGAGAGCCCCCCCCCCCCTGGAAACCACCCCCCCACCCCCTTGGACCCCCCCTAGACACCACCACCCCCTTGGACAGCCCCCCACCCCCTAGACACCACCCCCCACCCCCTTGGACACCCCATGGATACCACCACCCCCTTGGACAGCCCCCTCACCCCCTGGACACCACCCCCAACCCCCTTGGACACCCCCTCGACACCACCACCCCCTTGGACAACCCCCACCCCCTGGACACCACCCCCCACCCCCTTGGACACCCCCTGGACACCACCACACCCTTGGACAGCACCCCACCCCTCAGGACACCACCCCCACCCCTTGGACAGCCCCCCCCCCCCCGGACACCTTCCACCCCTTCGGGACAGCCCCAACCCTCCTGGACACCACCACCCACCTCCTACCCCCTTGGACACCCCCCCAACCCTCTGGACAACCCCCCCCCCCCCCCCAGACAACCCCCAAACCCTCTGGACAGGCCCCAACCCCCTTGGACAGCCCCCCTCCCCCTTGGACCCCCCCCCCCCACACACACACCCATGGACTGTCCCCCCCCCCCCCCACATCCATGGACACCCACAACCCTCTAGACAGCACCATGAACCCTCTGGACACCACCCCCACCCCCTTGGACAACCCCTGTACACCACCACCCCTTGGACAGCCCCCCCCCCCCACCCCCCTTGGACCCTCCCACCCCCCCCCCCCCACACACACCCCTGGACTGCCCCCCCCCCCCACCTCCATGGACACCCTGGACACCCCCAACCCTCTGGACAGCACCATGAACCCTCTAGACACCACCCCCACCGCCTTGGACAGCCCCTGTACACCACCACCCCTTGGACAACCCCCACCCCTCTGAACACCCCCCCCCCCCTCACCCCATGGACAGCCCCTAACCCCTCTAGACTACACCCCCCCCCCCCCCCCCACCGCACCCCCTTGGACACCCCCCCCCCTTCAAGACACCGCCCCACCCCCTAGACACCCCCAACCCTCTAGACATCCCCTACCCTCTGGAAAACCCCTCAAACCCTCTAGACAGGCCCCACCCCCTTGACATCCCCCCACCCACCCACCCACCACCTTGGACAGCCCCCCCACCCCCTTCAACACCCCCCCCCCCCCCCCACACACACACACACCCCTAGACTGCCCCCACCTCCATGGACACCCTGGACAGCCATCAACCCTCTGGACAGCCCCCCATAACCATGGGATTTTAACCTCAAGCTACTAGTTTTGGCATATCTATGTATTTTAACCTCAAGCTACTAGTTTTGGTATCATGCCATTATTCAAAATGTAAACCATGAACTGTATCTCCTACTAGTATAAAATGCTCGATTGTTCAATGAATCAGATTTTAATAGCATATGAAGACTTATAATAGTCCATAAAAATAAGTGACGTAAATAGTTTATGGAATAACAAAAAGTGATACCCAAAATAGAAACAACCAAGGATCCAAAACAAACATTCCACCATGAAAAACCATATATACTTATAAAATAAATCACACTGGTACACAGAAGGGGTGTGTCACAATGTTTTAGATATAAATTGCAGTAATATAGGTGAATGAGATCATTAGTTGTCAATGACAACAAATATTACCATAAATGCAGGGCATCCGCGAAACAAAAACAAACGAAATAGAAGTAGGTGAGGCTTACTTGAATATTATAAGTCGATCTAATAGATCTAGTGATAATAAATAAGATGATGATGGAAAAACAAGGTAAGAGGGTTTGAAATAAAATAATCTTACCTAGTTTAAACAAAAAAGTGGAAGAGTGTAAATATAGACTATCTGAAAAAAAAAAGAACGAAATAAAGTCGTGGGAGGCTTACCTAAGTGTTGCGAGTGGAGATGATAGATCCGAGGAGAGTAAAGATGATAAAAAATGATGGCAAAACGAGTTTAACAAAACTTGATCGAAGAGTCGATTCTAGGTTTTCCGTGCGAGAGAGACGAGTCGTAGGTCTGTCGATCGAAAAATCAAAAATGACAATCCACCGGGCGTGATAAATTTTTTAAATGTTTTATAACGTCGGTTATTTAATAACCAATGTTATAAACTATTTTTATTACATTTATAACGTCAGTTATTATAATAATTGACGTTATAAATGTATCTGATATGACCTTTTTACGTCGGTTATTTTATAACCGACGTAAAAAAAGGCGTGTGTTGATTTTTTACATCGTTTATTCTATAACCGACATAAAAAACACATTAGAAACCACAGTTTTTACGTCAGTTATTTTATAACCAACGTAAAAACTGCTTTTTGTTTTTTACGTCGGTTATAAAATAACCGACGTTAGAAAAACCTCAGATGCCACCTTTTTTACGTCGGTTATGCTATAACTGATGTAAAAAATTCGTTAGATGCCTCATTTTTTAGGTCAGTTATTTGATAAACGACGTAAAAAATGCCGTGTGTTGGTTTTTTACATCGGTTAATTTATAACCGACGTAAAAAACCAACGCGCGGGGTTTTTCCATCTATTATTTTATAACCGATATAAAAAAACCACATATCACAGATTTTCACATCGGTTATATATAACTGACATAAAAAATGGTGACGTTAAAAATGTATTTTGCACTATTGAGAGGAGTAATTTTTGAATATCTTAATCATTATTTTATTATTTTTCCGAATACAGCCAATAGTATTGATTCTTGTGACTCATAATAGTAATATTTTTATATGGGTTCGAACCAAGTGGTCCTACATCAGCATTACATTACCTATGGCTCAACAAATCATGTATTTAGCATTTACCGTAAATTATCATATTTAACTATTCACCTAAAATTAATGTATTTTAGAAAAATCTCAAAAATTCACCTTAACCATTTTTTGACGTGTAGAATTAAAAAATTAACTCCATTTTAAAAAAAATATTTTTTAAAATATTATTAATTTGATATTTTAAATAAAATCATAGTTTATTCAAATAATAATAATTTTAAAACTATAATTCATTTTATATCACAATAAAAAATTAATCAAGATCTCGTTATCTTATTACCTTAATAAAATATAATATTATTATTATTTAATATTCATAAATGTCATATTACTTTTAATATGGGTTTGTTACTATTCAAAAAAAATTAAGTTTTTCTTATCAGACTCTAAATATCTTACTGAACGCAACTGTATATGTCAGTTTTTCAAATTCTAAATCCTAGAGATGGAAAAATTATGTTTACTAGCTAGTTTATAACAAAGTGGTGTTTTTTAGATACTCAGTGCTTCATGAATTAAATATTTATTTTCAAAACCTTAGGGTGTTACATATATCCCCTTCCTTCTAGAGTATACCCAGAAAGATTCCATCTTAACCTCTTTTCTCAAACATTCCATGATTTCCACCTTTCTGATTTAAGATGAATGGACTCCAAAAACTCTTAACTATTTTAAACATGGAGTTTTTTCATAAAACATTTCATATGGATTCATATATAAAATTGTTCTATAGAAACATCAGTTGTGAATATACATAGTAGCACTCATGGCTTTCCTCTGATAGTAATGATATTGACCATGTTCAAGTAACACGGTTCGACCCAATTCAACTAGACTTCTATTCATTATTTCAAAAACCCCATTTTGTTGAGGTGTGTATGGTGAATTGAACTCAGTCTTAATTCCATGATTCTTAGGATAAATTTCAAATTCTCCATTCTTATATTCACCTCAATTGTTAGTACTCAACTTCTTCACTGAATATTCACATTCCTTCTTAGCTTTACTCTTGAAACTTTTAAGCATTTTTAGAGCATCTAACACATGTGTCATTTACATAACACAGGTAATGTGAGTAAATTCATCAATGAATGGGATGAAGTACTTATCTACATTGGTTTATTAATTTTTCATTAGCCCATAAATATCATAAGGAATAATTTTCAGGGGTATTTTGGAACAAATTTCAATATTCATATGCACAGAATTTATAATATTTCCATTTTGAAAAATAGTTCAACACCAATCTATTCTACTTGAAATATCAAGAATATCCTGGACACTGTCTCACTTTTATAACATGCTTATGTTTCTCGAACACATGTGTCCTAGACTTTTATGCCACAATGGATTTTCTTCCACCATACCCATGTGAAAAGAGTCGCATATTTCACCAACTTGGAATGAGTTTCCTTTTATATGTTGGCCACTAGTAACTATCTTTCCATCTTCCACACTTTTCACAAGAAAACACATCTTTTTTAAGATAACTTTTTTACCCTCATCACAAAGTTGTGAAACACTCAGTAGGTTTTGTTTCATCCCATCAATATATAATTTTTCTAGGATTTCATCTTTTCTTCCCCAATGATGGCTAATCCAAAACCTTTTATCCTTTTAGATTCATCATTTCCAAATATTACTATTCCTTATTTTAATTATTTCAAATTTTTCAACAACTTTATGTCTCCTATAATATGAGAAGAAAACCCACTATCAAGAATCCAATTTTGTTCTCCTTTTATAGCTTTCAAAGTAAATTCAACAACAAGAGCTTTTTATTATTCCTTTTATATCTTCACCTACGGCTTCTGAGAATTTTTAAGAATATTTTTTTGTGATGGTAACAAAACAATACAACCCTTAGAAAAATTTCTAAGTTGTTCGCATCTTTCAAAAATAGTTTCTAGTTGTAGGAACCTATTCTCAACCTTCACACCAACCATATCAGGTTTTTTCTTAGTTTCCTTCTCAGACTTCTTCTTATGAGAGGATTTATTTCCCCTTAAACCTTGTCTTCCATAACCTGTGGAATAGTGGTAACATTTTTTGTTTAACCAACACATATTTTTTATGTGTCCTAATCCACCACAATACCAGCAGTATCCATAGAAAGAGTATTTATCTCTAAAATTTTTGGATTGACCATCAACCTTTCTATTTTCAAATGAAACTTTATTCTTCATCTCATATTTATTTCTAAACTTATTGAAACCATAAATAATAGAAATATTTTTAGTCTTATTATTTTTATAAACTTATGATTTTTCAACATTTTTAACTTTGGCCACATACAGAACTTTTCCATATTTTTTCTTCTTTGAACTAACTCCAGCATTCTTCTCACCCTTTTAACGTAACTTTATTTATCCTTATTAGGTTCAACCTTACTAAAAATTTCACCAACTTCTGAGATAGTGTTTTTAAAACTTATAACCCTTTTTTAAACTTTATAATGTTTTTGTTTGAAGATTTCTTAATCTTATTCTTTTACATTCAGCTTTACTTCTAGATGTTCGTTATGATTCTTTTTATTCTCAAGAAAATTCTTTAAATCGTCAATTTATTTTATCAGCTTGACTTACTCATCAGAAAAAACATCTTGATTATTTAGTAATGAATTTTCATTTATCAACATCCTATTTTCCTTATCAAGCCTTTTAATCATTATCATAAATTATTTCAACTCTTCTTTTAGATGAGATTCAAGTTTAGTTTCTTCTTCTTCATAACTATTGCTCTCGAAATCTTCAATATTCACTGTGGAAATAAAATTATTCTCTTCAGATTTCTCAGTAAAAGATTTTTTTAGATTCAACTTCATTATCTTCTTCATCATCATCTTTAGATAAGAAAATTCTTCTTTTGGATTTGAAGAATTTTTTATCTTTCCCTCTTGAAATTGATTTATCCTTATCACCTTATTTATTCCATGACCTTTTGGGTCTTATTTCTTCTTAACCACTATCTTATTCTTTCTTTCTTTTTTGAGGGAAATTAGCCGCAAAGTGCCCAATGGCTCCACATTCAAAACATTTCAAGGTAATTTTTCCTTTGTATTTACTTGACCCTCTTTTCACATTTTTAGAAAATAAGGATAAAATTTCATCAAGATATTAACATACCTCGTTTTAACAGTTAGAGTCAGCAAATCATCTTTCTTAAGAGCCTTCTTTGAATTTTCTTTCTTAGAGGCTTTGAAAAAAATTTCTCTATCCGCATTTGTTTTTCTCTTCATATCCTTCTCCCTTATCATTTTATAATTGATGATATTGCTATGAAAATAATCCATAGATAATGTTTTTAAGTTTTAGATTCCAAAGGAGAATATTTATCATCAATCTTGTCGAGCATAATTCTTAATATTTTTTCAACAACTATAGAATCCTCAAAATTTTCACCAAGACATATGATGGTGTTTAAAATTTTATTAACCCTATTAAAGAAGCCCCCAACAGATTCAAACTCCCCTATTTTCAAATATTCATACTTCAGCCTTTAGATCTGTAGTCTTTCATTCTTTAATTTTGTATTTCATACATAGATGTTTTTAGTTTATCCCAGAAACCTTTAGCTATGGAAATACCTTTTACTCTTAAACACTCACTTTCAAAAATTGATGAGAGTAATGCATTTTTAGCTCTTCCATCATTCTCAAGATTCTTTTTATCGATAGGTGTAAGAGGAACCTTATCATCAATAGTAGGAAATATATATATTGTAATTTCAAGAACTTCATACCCAAGAGACATTAGATAAGGAATCATTTTATCTTTTCAGATATTTTAATTATTTCTATAAAATATTGGAATCCCCTTACTATTCTCACAATTCAGATTATCAATCTTAACTTCCCTTCAAAACATCAGCAAAGAACAAACGAAGGGAACCTTCAGATATAATACTAATTAAAGTTGCCCTGTAAGGATTAAAGTATCCCTAAGAGGGGGAGAGGATTGAATCAGTGATATCTTCTTCTTTTATGATTCATTACTTATGAAATATTATTTTCCTCCTTTTATAAATTTCCTTCCCTAGTAAACACAATCCCAACACACAACCATAAGAACCCAAGAATTTAAAAGTTTCACTACTCAACATGAGTAACTACATCCTTGGTATTGTTTGTAAATAATATAATACCACAAAATATAGTAGAAAAAAATCCTTTTGTGTGGAATACAACAAGTAGGATATTACCTTACACTCCTGTAGAACTTTGAAAAAATCCAATAGTGGGTGTGCTTCTTCTAGCATAAAATGATGAAATACATGTTACAGTGCTTCTTGATCAATTTTTAAAAATTTGATCTTTCAAAATAATTTTTCTCATTCCTACCCAAAAGCTAGTAGAAACTTCCTTCATTCCTCTATGAATTATCCTACTTCCTCTTTAAACTGCATGTATCCTATACGAACTGAGTTGTATCGTGTGGTGTAAGTTCTTCACAGACCACCTCTTCTTCCACAAAATTTCTCTACTCCATGGATGGAAAAATGCCTCACGGACCACCTCTCCTATGTGATCCCTTTTATTTTTCAGGAAACATATCCCTGTAAACTTATTCCACAAACTATCCCTGTGAACTGTCTCTTTCATAAAAATGGTCCCCCATGAACTACTTCCTCCTTCATGGAAACTATCCTCTATGAACTCCTCTCCTTCATAAAGTTATCATTTTCAAAATACTTCACACATCACCAAATTATTCCCACAGTGAGGACCTATTCTTATAAAAATTTCTCTACCTTAATGATGGTATTAGGGTCCTTTATATAGGAAAATAAATCTAAAAAACCTACTAATTCGATTTACCCAAAACTTCGATGTGGGAAAACCTTTACCGCAGATTATATTATGAAGTCTGCATACCACCTTTCTCCTTTGCGGCATCTATTAAATTACATGAACAGAAACCTTTTGGAGAAGCCTAAAACACCACCTCTCAATCTCAAATGATGATATTCCCGTGTACTACAAGCTTTTGTGAACTACGAGCCTTACGTGAACTGTAATTCTACCGCGAACTATTTTTTTCTACATGGTCCACATACTGCGCTTCTCGGCAGACATAGTGATACTATGTGGGAATTTTCCTTTTATGGTTTTCCATAGTCATTCCTCACAACTCCTTTTTAGTCATCAAATTATGCTTCACAGTCTACTAACTATGACCTCCTTGTAGAAAACATTCATTTTCCAAAAACAAACTCCCAGTTATGAGGCCCAAAAAATTGGCAAACCCTGGGAAATAGCCCCAACTTAAAAATATGATTTTTCAACACCAATCGTATTGAATTGTGGTCATCTATTTTTATCATGAACCTTATCTCTTGTGATTTTTAATTTATGATTGGTCATCTTTAGCAACATCAGATTTACCAAGGAAAGTATTGTAACTTCTCTTTATTCCATCAACATATTTCTTTCCAATAAAAATTGAATAAGAGTGGAAACACCTTTACTCCCCCTTTCTTAAATAAGGCTTGCATCACATGTTTTCCAATAAACCTATGATATTTTTGAAATACTGACCAACAAAGCATCATCATATTTTTTAGAAATTTTACAAAGTGAATTGATTTATTCTTTTTGACAACAAAAGACAACACAAAAGACAACACATACATTTCATACTTCCAAAAACCTTCTCCAGCAAAATTGCTCCCAAAAATAAGGCATTTTACCTAACCCATACCTGTAGAACAATAATCTTCTTAGGTGACAAGGGTGACTTGGGAAGTTTATGAGATAAAAATATAAGTAGGCCACCACTAATGGTGTCTATGTGTAATACGAGTAGTGTTCATATCGAAAAAAGTGTGTTGGAAGTATGGAATAAGTAAATAAATGTTAAAATAAATAACCAACTCACCCAGGTTCCTATAAGACAACTAGTGAGTCTAGCTACTTCAGCTCATTACCAAAAAAGAATGTTTGGATAGTCACTATATATATAGTAGTAGCTGGTATATATATATATATACTTTAATTACATATTACATCCACCAATATGGACCAAGCATGTAATGATGTCTAATGGACATGTACCAGAAATAATATTGTTGGATTAGATTAGGATGTAACTTACAGGCGTATGTATCTATCCTATGAGCTTATAAGCTCGTGAAATAAGGTATATTCCCCACATCCCGATAGTGTGAGAGACTCCATACTACAACACACGGGATGGCGAGTGAGTCATTATGTAACACTCTGAGATGTTACGTGGTGCTCAAAATCACATCGCCCATATAGTATCACTAGTGCAAGTCTACATGATCCACACTCGATGTAAGGGAGTATGATTACCCTCCCTTCTCATCACCCTATTACCATCATATCGTAGCCTCTACAAAAAAAACATATCAAGTATTACTATTATGGGGTAGCACCTCACATCCATTTCAAACCATATATCCCATGTAAAAAATGAGATCCATAACTGTTTATCGCATTAATACATAAGTCAGAACATCTTATGAATTTCCATTTAAACTTTCACATATGCTTGGTCACATATTCATTTCAGAGCATGAAGCAATTCATGTCATGCATGTCAATGAAACTATACAATCCATTTAAAATAATTCAATTGACTTAAGGAATTTGTTAAAGCATGTACATAAGTCATGGACTAAAGCATACTATATAAATATCAATGGAATTTAATTAATTCATGTAAAAAAATCCATACATGTGACCATCATTTTCAAGTTCATCTCATCCCATTTTCCTAAACATGTAAAATTCAATGATAAGGCTAAAATGAAAAGAACATGTATTGGAAAAATAATTATATGACCACTTGGGAAATTTCAAGCCTAAAGGGTCCAAACACCCATGGGGTGCCTTGGAATCATTGAATTACACATGATACAGTGGTCAATCCATTTAAAATACTATTCAAATGGTTAGAATGAGTTTTTGACTTTCTGAGAAAATGGCCTAAAATGGCCATTTTGGTTGGTACACCCCTTAGGTGTCCATATAGAGTGCATGTGAGATTTAAACCTCTAAACATGATAAAATTGGTAATAACCAAGGTGAAATAGTCAATTAGACATGAATAAATCAACACATAAAGGATTCTTAGAAAAGGACATCATATGGGATGATAGATATAGTGATGAAATGAAAAAACTCAATGGTAAAATCATGTTACCACCTACCTCAAGACCGTTGATGACTCCACGCAAGACAGAAGCCTCTGATTCAAAGCAGGTTGTAATATATCTGAGAAATAATACAACACCCTAAAAATAGGGAATATTAGCCTACATCAAAATAGTGAAATGGATGGGAAGAAGAACAATTGTAGGAGTATAGAGACTGGGGAGCCTTACCATGGACTATCTAATGATTTTCTCAGGTCGATGATCAGACACTGGATGGAGTGGTAGAAGATCCATGCTTGGGAGATTTTGGAAGATCAAGGGGGATAAGACCTTCAATCTTGTCCATATGAAGGAGGGGAATATGATAGATAGGTTAAATTTTAAGTGGATGAAAAACATTCATTCTACCCTAAAATATCTACCGTGTAGGGTTTAGGAACATGGTTTGAAAACTGTGTGAAAATCATGTGCCCTTTACTGGTACAAAGGGGAATAGTGCATGGTTTTTTCCATGGTTTGACTAACCATGTACAAACCATGTTGTAATCCTCTATACCAACATCTGCAATAGCCACACGCCCATGCTCCATGGGACCCATGATTGCATAAAAACTATGTGGACCATTTTTCCTCTTATTTTTGAAACTCTGGGGGACAAATAGCCCTAGGCACTCCTAGAACATGACTTAAGTCATTAAACACATTTACCAATATCAAAATAAAGTTTCAAAATTAAAAACAAAAAATGTGTTCCTTTATGAGAAGACTGGTCATTAAAACCTCCCCTCCATAAAGAAACTCATCCTTGAGATGGGATTTTGAGGGTAAAGAGGTACAGATAGTAAAGAGTTCTATCCATTGAAATATTATATCATCTTCCCACTCTCAGGTCTCATCCTACACTCAGTTGTGCTACCACATAACTTGTACAATAGAAACATACCTACCTCCTAATTTCTTCACGCTCCGATCAATTATATGAACTGGATACTCCTCAAAACAATCATCCATATCTAACACAACCTCTTCATGTAGAAAGATGTGTGATGGGTCTAGATAGTAGCGGCGAAGATAAGATACATGAAATAGATCATTCATATACCTATGCCTTTGAGGAAGTTCTAACTGGTAATCTACTTATTTCATCCCACCTTTTTAACATAACTTTTCATTACATTTTACAAACAGAGGACCTTTAAAGTCTAGTGTCATAGAAATCAGGAACAAAATACATGAAAACATAAAATACAATTTTAAATATCCTTGAAAATCCTCTTGAAAATTTCATCCTATGTACAACTATTGAATCTCAAAACCTGGAGACATACATAAAAGGAAAGGGTGAGCAGAAATCCCAGTAAGGAAAGCAAGGGAATCAGTTTGCTTTTGATATCAATAAGAACTTGATGAAAAACATAAAGACACGAGCAATTGAAGTAGAGGAATTTCATAATGAAAATCACTTGAACCATAGAATTAATATGTGGATCAAACATTTAATTTATACATTCATGAACATATCACCAAGTTTCATCCCCAAGGTGTCATAAAAATTACCAAGGTTATTCACCAAAGTATCGTGAAACTTGGCATCTATAGAGATTAAATTTTTTACTCAATGTATTAGAGCGCTATCAGGAAACAACCATAATATGTATTTATATTCATGTGATCCAAATATATCATAATAAAAAATTTCATAAATAACCCATAGAGAGTAAATATAATGGGTTTCACTTTAAAATCGTGATGTTTTAAAAGTGCTTAGGAACATGATCGTTATGTCTTTTATAACCCTTGGAAAAGGAAAGAGGGTTTCATGTATGTCAATTCCAGAATAAAATAGATCAATTTTATGTGTTGATGAATACCTATGGATATAAAAATATATTTGGGTATTCCGATAAACAAAACAAGAGAATTTCTTAAAAAAAAGATATATATATTTTGAGAAAAAGTTTCTATAGAATAACGACTATATAACATGGTTTTAGAAAAAAAAAGACAGGGGAAAAGGGTCTCCCATAAATAAATGAATCATTTAAAGTAGAGTTAAATACTAAAAATAAATAGTATCATGGTGTGGAATGACACACCACATTAAAAGGAAACATGCATGAAAAGAGAAAATGTGATTTCTTTTACGAAAATTCGGCAGCCTAACGGTGTCGCTTATAATTCAGAAAAATAAGTAGATGAGAGCGGAAAGGGTCTCTCATAAATTGAACATGAAATTTTCATTAGTAGGTATATATAAGAAGAAACCCCCACATAATTAAAATTAAACAATAAGACATAACATAAGGGAATTCATGACTTAAAAGAGAAGGGTGAAAGGTTCCCTTAACTTGAATAGTGACATCGAAATCTCGAAAGTTGCGACCATGGGGGGATTGAGGTCACCTTGGAAGGACTCCTTGGGAGGTAAAAGATCTATAGATTCATTGAGGATGAATTTTTAATGAAATGAATGAGGTAATGGCAGGGTATTATAAGAAAAGTGTGGGAAATTTTAATTAATTTCCAAGGGACACCTCATCGGTGGTATTTGCAATACCATGGGCTTGCCCAGGGTATTTTCCCATGGTATTGGCCACTTGGGAAACCTCATTAAATATATTACTATTAAAAAGTTGACCAGAATGATTAAATCATTATTAAATCATTATTACATCATTAATGATGTCATTAAACACCCGAAACTCAAAACTGTATTTTCACTATTCACTGAAAAACAAAACATTTTATAAAAATCTCATAAATTCGTTGTAACCTAATATTGATGCTCAGAATTCAAGAATGAATACCATTTTATAAAAATAATTCCCTAAATATTTTTAATTTAATTTTTAAATAAAATCATTATTTATTCAAAAAAACAACTCGAAAACTATAACTTGTTTTGTAACACCTTGAAAAAGTTATCAAGGTCCCATAAAATTGTCGTATAACCATAAGACAATAAAGAAACAATTTATGATTAAATTTTATGAAAATAAATTTTCATTTTAAATTATAAAATTAATTATAAAATTATATATAAAATATTTATGACATACAAAAATACTAAAACTTATACTATGATCATTTTTTCACATTTAAGTTGCCTACATTGTATTTATACATTCATGGGTGAATTTTATATTTTTTTGGATGATTTAAAATTCATTAATATTCATTAATATTCATAAGGGTTTGTTACTATACACTAAAAAATTATTTTTATCTTATTTAACCACATTTTTCACCCTGATTACAACAAAGTATGACGGATTTTTGAAAATCATTTAACAGAAAAAGTTATTTAATAATAAAATATTTTGTTACTATTCATCAAAATAACACAATTAATAAAATACTATTCATCAAGAAAATACTATTCATCCAACACTATTCATCAAATAAAATACTATTTATCAAAAATTTGATACTTCTTAGAAAACTTCTAAAAATTAAGCATAGATTAATTTTGACATTTGAAATTCAAAAATGATGTTTATTTAACCATAATAATTCACTAAGTATGAGAAATTTAACTTTTAAATATAAAAATCCTTAGTTATTAAAAATAATAGCGGATAGAAAATGAATCGTGAAACTGCATAGTGAAATTTCTGACACAAAGAAAAAGTAAAATTATTTTATCATTTAAATTTAAAATGGGGTGTTTTAATCATACTATTTAATTAAAATAATAATTATTCCATATACCTTAATTTTTATAATAATTCTATCATTTTTTTAAACTAAAATTTGGTTTCGAAGTAATTCGATGTGCTTCTATTGTAAAACATAATAAAAATTTATTAGGAGGAAAGAGATCCATAAATAAAAGAAGTTCATTTTTTTGTGTCGTTACATTCTTCCCCCTTAAATAAATTGTGTCCTCGCAATTTTCTCTTATTAATAATTTATTTCTATTAGGAAACATGTCATTATGAAGATTTTTCATGTCTTAAAAAATATTATTCTTTAACAACAATTACATTTTCTATAAATCCTTCATAATGATTCCGAAAAAGATTATGATTAACCAAACATATCCCCTGAGAGTGTCATAACCAAGAGTGCAGCAAGGTCTGTTGTTTTATACTATGATACCATGGGTCAAGCCTGAAAATCTTTGTCAGAGTTTTCACTCCTAGGTACATATGTGCCAGAGTCACCTCTTCTTGCTCGTATCTAGACAGGGATGTATTTTCTTGATAAACCAATTACTCAATAATCACCAAAATACCAGGATGTATTCTTATATTTAAAAGTTTCTATAGGGTTCTTCCTAAAGTTTTCATATCATAATTTCCATAAATGACTAAACTATCCTTTGATACCATCTATGGAATCCAACCGTTTTAACATAACTTTTCATTACATTTTACAAATAGAGGACCTTTAATGTCTACTGTCTTGGAAATCAGGAACAAAATATATGAATACACAAAACATTCTTTTAAATACCCTTGAAAATACTCTTGAAAATTTCTTCCTATGTACAAAAATTTCATCTCATAACCTAGATACATACATCAAAGGAAAGGGTGAGCAGAAATCCCAGTAAAGAAAGAAGGGGAATCAGTTTACTTGTGATATCAATAAGAATTTGATGAAAAACATAAAGACATGAGCAATAGAAGTGGAGGAATTTCATAATAAAAATAACTTGAACCATAACATTAATATGTGGCTAAAACATTTAATTTAGACATTCAAGAACATATCACCATGGTCCATCCCCAAGGTGTCATAAAAATTACCAAGGTTATTCACCAAGGTATCGTGAAACTTGTCATCTCTAGAGATTATATTCTTTACCCAATGCATTGGAGTGCTATCCAGATGCACCCTTAATATGCCTTTATATTCATGTGATCCACATAGATCATAATCAAACATATCATAAATAACCCATATAGATAAAAAGTAATGGGTTTCACTTCAAAATTGTGACGTGTTAAAAGTGCTTAGAAACCTGATCATTATGTATTTTATAACCCTAGGAAAAGGATAGAGCGTTTCATGTATGTCGATTCTAGAATCAAATATAGGAATTTTATGTCTTGATGTATACCTCTAAAAATGATAATATATTTGGGTATTCAGAAAAATAAAACATGAGAATTTCTTGAGAAAAAGAGAGATATATTTTGTGAAAATGTTTCTACAGCATAACGTCTATATAACATGGTTTTAGAAAACAATAAAAAGAGAGGGGAAAGGGGTTTCCCATAAATAAAAAAATCATATACAGTAGAGGTACAAAATAAAAAAAGAAATTATATCATGGTATGAAATGACTCACCACATGAGAATGAAACTTGAAGGAAAAGAGAAAATGTGATTTCTTTTACGGAAATTTCGCAGCCTAACGGGGTCGCATATAATTCAGAAAAATAATTTGATGAGAGCGCAAAGGGTCTCTCATAAATTGAACATGAAATGAAAATTAGTAGTTATGTAGAAGAACAAACCCCCATATAATAAAAAGGAAACAATAAGACATAACATAAAAGAAGTCATGACCTAAAAGAGGAGGGTGAAAGGTTCCCTTACCTTGAAGAGTGACTTTGAAAGCTCGAAGGTTGGGACATTGGGGGGTTTGAGGGAACCTTTTAAGAACTCCTTGAGAGGTAAAAGGTCTATAGATTTGTTGAGGATGAATTAGTAATGAGATGAATGAGGTAATGGCTTGGTATTTATAGGAAAAGTGAGGGAATATTTAATTACTTTCCAACGAACACCTCATCGGTGGTATTTGCAAAACCATGGGCTTGCCCATGGTATTTTCCCATGGTATTGGCCACTTGGGCAAACTCACATCCTATATTATAATTATCACATAGACCAGATTTATTACATCATTATTACATCATTATTACATCATTATTAAATCATTAATGATGTCTTTAAACTCCTAAAACTCAAAACTGTATTTTCCCTATTCACTGAAAAACAAATCATTTTATAAAAATATAATAAATTCACCCAAACCTAATATCTATGCCCTCAATTCAAAAATGAACACCATTTTATGAAAATAATTATTTCAATATTTTTAATTAAATTTTTAAATAAAATTATTATTTTTTCGAAAAAAACAACTCTACAACTAAAACTTGTTTTGTAACACCTTGAAAAAGTAATCAAGGTCCCATAAAATTTTCATATAACCATAAGACAATAAAGTAACAAATTATGATTAAATTTTATGAAAATACATTTTCAATTTAAATTATTAAATTAATTATAAAATAGTAAATAAAACATTTATGACATAAAAAATACCAAAACATATACAATGATCGTTTTTTCACTTTTAAGATGTCTATATTTTATTTATACATTAATGGGGGAATTTTCTATTTTTTTGGTTGATTTACCATTCATTACTATTCATTACTATTCATAAGGTTATGTTACTATTCACTAAAAAATTATTTTGATCTTATTTAACCACATTTTTCACCCTGATTAGAACCAAGTATGACGGATTTTTGGAAATCATTTCACATAAAAAGTTATTTAATAATAAAATATTTTGTTACTATACATCAAAATAACACTATTCATAAAATACTATTCATCAAGAAAAGACTATTCATCCATCACTATTCATCAAATAAAATACTATTTATAAAAAATTTGATACTTCTTAGAAAACTTCTAAAAATTAATCCTAGATTAATTTTGACATTTGAAATTCAAAAATGATGTTTATTTAACCATAATAATTCACTAAGTATGAGATATTTAACTTTTAAATATTAAAATCCTTATTTATTAAAAATAATAGCGGATAGAAAATGAATAGTGAAACTGCATATTGAAATTTCTAACACAAAGACAAAGTAAAATTATTTTATCATTTAAATTTAAAAAGGGATTTTTTTTAATCACACTATTTAATTAAAATAATAATTATTCAATATAACTTAATTTTTTATAATAATTATGTCATTTTTTTAAACTACAATTTTGGTCTGAAGTAATTTGATGTTCTTTTATTGTAAAATATAATAAAAAGTTATTAGGAGGAAAGAGATCCATAAAAAAAAGAAGTTCATTTTTCGAGTCATTACATTCTTCCACCTTAAATAAATTATGTCCTTTAAATTTTCTCTTATTAATAATTTATTACTATTAGGAAACTTGTCATTATAAAGAAATTTCATGTCTTAAAAATATTATTCTTTAACAATAATTAAATTTTCTATAAATCCTTCATAATGATTCAGAAAAAGCTTATGATTAACCAAGTATATCCCTCGAGAGTGTCACAACAAAGTGTGCAGCAAGGCCTATTGTCATATACTAGGATACCCCAGGTCAAGCTCAAAACTCCTTGTTAGAGTTTTCACGCCTAGGTATATCTGTACTAGAGTCGTCTCTACATGCTCGTATCCAGACATGGATGTATTTGCTTGATAAACCAATTACTCAATACTCACCAAAATACCAAGAAGTATTCTTATATTTAAACTTTTCTATAGGATTCTTCATAATGTTTTCATAGCCTAATTTCCATAAATAACTAAACTATCCTTTGATAAAAACTATGGCATCCCGCCGTTTTAACATAACTTTTCATTACATTTTACAAACAGAAGACATTTAAAGTCTAGTGTCCTGGAAATCCAGAACAAAATACATGAAAACATAAAACATTGTTTTAAATACCCTTGAAAATCCCTTTCAAAAGTTCATCCAATGTACAACTACTGCATCTCATAACCTAGAGACATACATCAAAGGAAAGGGTGAGCAGAAAGCCCAGTAAGGAAAGCAAGGGGAATCAGTTTACATGTGATATCAATAAGAACTTGATGAAAAACATAAATACATGAGCAATGGAAGTAGAGGAATTTCATAATAAAAATAACTTGAACCATAAAACTAATATGTGTATACAACATTTAATTTAGACATTCATGATCACATCACCAAGGTAAATCTCCAAGGTGTCATAAAAATTACCATGGTTATTCACCAAGGTATCGTGAAACATGTCATCACTAGAGATTAAATTCCTTACCCAAAGCATTGGAGCGCTGTCAGGGTGCACCCTTAATATGTCTTTATATTCATGTGATCCACATATATCATAATCAAACATTTCATAAATAACCCATAGAGAGAAAAAGTAAGGGGTTTCACTTCAAAATCGTGACGTTTTAAAAGTGCTTAGAACCTGATCGTTATGTCTTTTATAACCCTTGGAAAAGGAAAGAGGGTTTCATGTATGTCAATTCCTGAATCAAATAGATCAATTTTATGTCTTGATGAATACCTCTAGAAATGAAAATATATTTGGGTATTCCTATAAATAAAACAAGAGAACTTCTTGAGAAAAAGTGGGAGATATTTTGAGACAATGTTTCTGCATCATAACAGCTATATAACATGGTTTTATAAAATAATAAAAAGAGAGGGGACAATGGTATCCCATCAATAAAGGAATCCTTTACAACAGAGGTACATAATAAAAAGAAATAATATCTTGGCGGGGAATTACACACCACATGAAAATGAAACTTTAAAGAAAATATAAAATGTGATTTCTTTGACGAAAATTTAGCAGCCTAACGACGTCGCTTATAATTCAGAAAAATAATTTGATGAGGGCGTAAAGGCTATCTCATCAATTGAACATGAAAGGTACAGTAGTAGGTATATATAAGGACAATCCCCCACATAATAAAAATGAAACAATAAGACATAACATAAATGAAGTCATGACTTAAAAGAGGAGGGTGAAAGGTTCTCTTACCTTGAAGAGTGACTTCAAAAGCTCAAAGGTTGGGACCTTGGGGGGCTTGAAGGCACCTTGGAAGGACTTATTGGGAGTTAAAAGGACCATAGATTCATTTAGGATGAATTTGGAATGATATTAATGAGGTAATTTCATGGTATTTATAGGAAATGTGAGGGTATATTTAATTAATTTTCAAGGGACACCTCATCGGTGGTATTTGCAAAACGATGGGCTTGCCCATGGTATTTGCAAAACCATAAGCTTTCCCATGGTATTTTCCCATGGTATTGGCCACTTGAGACACCTCATAGCATATATTACTATTCTAAAGTCTACTAGAATGATTACGTCATTATTACATCATTATTACATCATTATTACATCATTAATGATGTCATTAAACACCCGAAACTCAAAACTGTATTTTCACTATTCATCGAAAAACAAAACATTTTATAAAAATCTCATAAATTCACTGTAACCAAATATCAATGCTATAAATTCAAAAATGAACACCATTTTATGAAAATAACTATTTAAATATTTTTTTTTTAAAAAAAATCATTATTAATTCAAAAAAACTACTCCAAAACTAAAAATTGTTTTGTAACACCTTGAAAAAGTAATCAAGGTCTCATAAAATTATAATATAACCATAAGACAAAAAATAAACAATTTATTATTACATTTTATGAAAATATATTTTCATTTTAAATAATTAAATTAATTCTAAAATTGTAAATAAAACATTTATGACATAAAAAATACCAAAACTTATACTATGATCGTTTTTTCACTTTTAAGATGTATATATTGTATTTATACATTCATGGGTGAAGTTTCTATTTTTTTCCAATTTACTATTCATTGCTATTCATAAGGGTATGTTACTATTCACCAAAAAATTATTGTGATCTTATTTAACCACATTTTTACCCTGATTACAACCATGTAAGACGGATTTTTGAAAATCATTTCACAGAAAAAGTTATATAATAATAAAATATTTTGTTAATATTCATAAAAATAATACTATGCATCAAATACTATTCAACAAGAAAAGACTATTCATCCAACACTATTCACCAAATAAAATACTATTTATCAAAAATTTGATACTTCTTAGAAAACTTCTAAAAGTTAAGCCTAGATTAATTTTGACATTTGAAATTCAAAAATGATGTTTATTTAACCATAATAATTCTCTAAGAGAAATTTAACTTTTAAAAATAAAAATCCTTAGTTATTAAAAATAATAGAGGATAGAAAATGAATGGTGAGACAACATTGTGAAATTTCAAACACAGAGAAAAATTAATATTATTTTATCATTTAAATTTAAAAAGGGGTGTTTTAATCAAACTATTTAATTAAAATAATCATTATTCTATATACCTTAATTTTTTATAATAATTATATCATTTTTTTGAAAACTAAAATTTGGGTTCGAAACAATTTGATGTGCTTCTATTTTAAAACATAATAAAAATTTATTAGGAGTAAAGAGATCCATAAATAAAAGAAGTTCATTTTTTCGGGTCATTACACTATTGGCCCAATCCGTACAATAACCAAAAATGGCCCAACGAACCTCGGTGAGAGCTTAAAATACTTCCAAATACACCAATTCTTTAACCTAGTCTCTGACCTCAAACTCAAGAGGTCGTCAGCATCTTTTGGTATAAGACTACTTTCTGGACTTAGTTGTCATCATGCACTTCCTAATCAGATGGACATACTATGTAGTCTCATGAACGAGATGAGGCACAAGTAACGTTGCATCCCCTACCTCTATCTAGCATAGAGGTGAGAGACAAGGCTTACCATATAAGTTTTCATAGGGAACCATCTCAATGGTATCCTAGAAGCTATTTTTGTACACAAACTCAACCAAAGGAATGTGCTTTTACCAAGAAACTCCAATGTCATGGATGCATGCACAAACCATATACTCTTGCACCTGGATAGTACATTTTATATGTCCATCGGTCTAATGGTGATAGGGCATGTTCAAAAGTACCAGCATACCCAAGGCCTTATACAACTCCTTCCAGAATCGTGAAGTAATAAGAGCATCTCTATTAGAAATGATAAAATGTAGAGCTCCATGAAGTCATAAAATCTCATTGACGTACAACCTACCTAACTCATCTATTGATAAGGTCTCTCTCATAGGTAAGAAGTGTGCAACCTTCATCAGACAATCAAAGAAAACCCATACCGGGTTATTGCCATGTGGTGATCTAGGTAGACCTGTCACGAAGTCTATAGAAACATATCCCGATATCCACTTAGGAATGGACAATAACTGAAGAATCCCTATTGACCGATGTTGTTTCATCTCCACCTACTGATAGGTGGAACACCTAGTGATAAAACCATTAATCTTGTGTTTCATGTTAGGTCACCAATACTAATGACGTAAGTCTCAATACATTTTGGTGACACCGGGGTGTGTTGAAAGTGGGTGCCCTAGAATCAACTTGTGTGTGTACTTTGATTACAACTACATGCATGTAGTTTGTTATATATACATGTGTTCATCTTTCCATAATAGTGTGAGTAATTTTGTATCTTCTTTGTTTATGGTAATGTCTTTAGATTACATGTCATGTTGAAGGGTTATAGAAGATTCTAGGATATAATGAGAACCTAGAGGTATTGTGACAGTAATCTTAAAGTAATTTCCTATAGTCCAGTTACATCATTCTGAAAGTGCACAAATGGTGTGTGACTATTAGGTGTTGGGGGCTCATAATCATTTAGACTTCATCTCCTGAAGTCCGCACTTGGTGATCTCTAGTAGTTGAGATCATGAGGATAAACCCGTTAATAGGAACACCACATGTTTCATGTTTCATTAGTTGTTCCTATCTATGAACATGTGTAATGGTCTCCTGACTTGAGATCATTATCAATGTATGTAATTTGGTTGTGTACTTTGATGCAAGATGAAAACAATGGAAATGAAGTTTGGGCGAGGTAGTTTTTGTTTGGTATGTCATTGGTGACATGACATTGATTGAATGATAAAGATAGGATTTATCACATCTGAGTTGAGGAAGAGATATCTTGGGACTGGTTGATCAAGAATTTAGTACCTTCATTAAATCCAAGGCCATGGTAGTCGAAGGTAAGTTCGTCCAGATAGATCAACAAATAATAAAGCAAGGAAAAGGATGATGTCACAAGTGTGCATCATGCTTTATTGAGATATTGATGACGAAGAGATTATATTACACAAACCATGTTCATAGGAAGGTAGTCACTGCTTTGACTTTTCTTTATCTCTATAGGTGCATCGATGGGTTGTTAGACCCCGCTCTTGGTCTATGAATATTATTCACTACTATTGAGATAAGAGCATGGAGGGTCACACACAATAAGGCCTTGAGAATCTGCCATATTATGTTGAATAGGAAATTAGAACTTAGTGTGCCCCACCATGGGTCCAGGTATTATCCAAGTTATATAGATCACCAAGGAATAAATAAATTCTTTAATTATTCTTGTTTGGAATAATTCGTTGAATTTATTTAAGACATGTATTTACAAGTCATTTGATAAATACAAGGATTGATATTATTCTAACAACTATTAATTAAATATCTCAAGTTCGTTTAATATTATCAAGAGATGTGAGTTGAGTTAAAGACTCAAGTTTGTCACATAATATATTTAATATATATTACAGTTGAGTGATAAATTATAAATATTATTTATGGAATAACTTGTTTGTCATAAATAATTATTTATAATACTTATATAGTGGATGTTTATTACATGGGGGTCGGGAACCCATATCCGATATTATAGATATTTACTATATAAGTGGAGAGAGGCTCATTCCATGTGGACTATTCATTTGTTAGAACTGAGAGTCTCCCTCTCATCCTAAATCCTAGAGAGATGCTCTCTCAAACAAGAAAGTTCTTCAAGATCTGTCTCCTCAGATCGAACATGTTGGCTTGTGGCGATCATCATTGCGTGAAGTGATCTTCAGTGCACTGCGCTAGCACCAAGATTCCAACAAACAGTGTGTGATCATATTCAAGAGGTGTGTGTGGAATATCTAGAGGGCTTCGACATCAGAGTCTTCGAGCAACGGTCGTCGGCATCTTGCCACAGGCTTGCACACGTCAGATCCGAACGAGGTACAAGTTTGGTTTATTTTGTACTCGGTTTAAACCACTCATGGTCCTCAGACCATACCGGGATAAGATCACTAGATTCAACGATGTTACATCGCTCTGATGATGCAAAAAAAATTAAATTTCCAGCCCATCAGGTTCTGCTGCCCGTCCCGGTACCTGACAGTTGTATCAAAGAGATGCGTGGTTTTTCCAAGTCAAAGAAAAATATTAAATTTCCTTAAATTTGAGTGGAGGGTGCTAAAATGGTTCCAACGGGTCCAACTGCATGTCGATCTGTTCCTAAATGGCCAAGTAACGATTATTTGAAATTTTTTAATGGATTTACGTCATGTTGAACGGGTTTGTGTCTTTGGATTCTAAAATTTTATTTTTGATGAAAACGTTTATGATTTATTTTTTGTTCTTGAAAATTATCGGCGCACCATGCACCCTCCCTTCGAGCTCACCAGCACCCGCCTCCAACCCGATGGGGCCGCCATCACCGCACCACCCATGACCCGCAGGCCGCCGCTCCATCGCAGGTCGTTGTCGTCGTCACGGGTTAGTCGCGCTGTATGACCTCGTTGTGCTGCCCCCGGCCTGAGCACGCCTCCCTCGACCCAGATCTGGCCGGCCGGGTCCCTCGCCTCCTGCCTGAGCTCGTCATGTCATCCCCATGGATCGTCGTCATTTCAAACTGGCTGGCGCTATCCTGATCTCGCAGGAGCTATTGACCTGCTGGTCGCCGCCATCCCAAAACCCCTTGGCATCCAGATCTGGTGTCAGACCTCCCCTACCCGTGAGTACAACCATAGGGTGTGGTTGGACCGATCGTGGTCACGCTGTGATCACACCACGGTCACACCGCAGTTCGACCCATCTCCAGTGAAACACCCTCAGTGCAGTCCGCAATCTTTCCAGACTCCTCTAGCCGAGGTAAACCAATTAGATTAATTTAATTAATTTAATTAATTTAATTTAGTTTTTAAATTAAATTAATTAAAATTAATTTTGAGGTTTAAAATATAATTTATTCTGAAATTTAATTTAATTTGAGATTTAAATTAAATTAATGGTTTAATTTAATTTTTGGAATTAAAAAAGTTAAATTAAACAATTGGAACCAATAAATAAATTATTTGAGTTTATTAAAATTCATTTAATTTATTAGAATGCCCTCATACTGCATTTTAATTTTTAATGCACATTATTTTATACCAAATGGTCTTGAGCTAGTTACTCACCTGTGCATGTCTGGATTTTATTAATTTAATTATTTATTCAATGTGTGCAATGATTATAATAATTAATTGGGTAAATGACGGTCTGTGAATTGTATTTTTAATTCAAATATGTATAAGGGTCTGTGCATCCAATGCACCTATTGTACTTTTTACCCAAATACCTCCTCACCTACATGCGAGTATATTTGTTAAAAGGCGATGACGTTCCAAAACGTGGATCACGCCAAGTCAGGGTGGAAATCCAGACGCGAGTTGAGAACTTTTTACTAGGGGCGGGCCATGACACGAGCCAATTGCTGACTCTGGTGTGGAACCCCCTAGGTCACGATTGATCCATTTTGGATCGATCATAATGAAATGCTCAAGACCATTCAAATATCATGTTTTTCCTTTATTCATGGATTATTATTTTATGCAAATGCATGATTAATGCTTGATCACGTAAAATAATAAACAAGATAAAATGCATAAAGATGTAAGGAATGTATTTCTATTTTTGTTAATTTGTGAGCGTGACAACCTAGTTTGAATGAATTAAATAGAATTGGATTATATTCGTCTATAAATAAAACCCATTAAAGAGATATCAAGTTTTAACACGTTTTGTATTCTAATTTGAGGAAAACCAGCTGTTCGAAGTGCTCATCTGCCAAAGATGAGAGCGCTCCTTACTACCTGGGAGCTCCTATAAGAATTATGGACTAAATTGACTAAAGATGGTATCAAAGTAGTAGCCAAATCTAGCTTGCTATCACTTTAGAGGTAAGAAGTTGAGAGAATAATGTTCAGATTCCAAAAGTTAGGACTTTACTCAATAGTAAAAGGAACCCCGACTTAATGCGATTGTACAGACTAGAGTCTACCTAGAAACTCTCAAAGTGGCGGTGTAGCCAATTCTTGTAGATTATAAGGGGTAGTTTCAAGGATTCTTTCCACTAGAATACTCAAGCAACAGAGTATTCATAATCCAATAGTGAGGGCTATTAGGGTTAACTAAAATAGTGAGAGACATTAAAAATGATATAATAATTAATTAATCTTAAATGTCTAAATGCAATCAATAAAAAGTACCGACTTCTAGTGTATATATGTTGTAGATTTAAATTGGCAATCACCAACACCACCAATACATTATCACTATGATCAATTCTGGATAAAGAAAATATCATGACCGACAGTAACTTCCATGAGTGGTATAGGCGTTTGTGTATAATACTGCACCAAGAATGGAAGCTTTATGTGTTGGAATCCTCAGTACCTACCGATCCACCGCCTGGAGAAAGTAAGGTGGAAAAAGTTAAATGGAAAAAAGCATGTAGAGGATGCACTTGATTTTTAGTGCATCGTGTTGTCATCCATGTTCAGCAAATTGTAGAAAATTCACGGGGATGAGGATGCCTACAAGATGCTTTCACATCTCCAAGAATTATATGAGAAGAGGGCCAAATAGGAAAGGTATGAGATCTCAAGTTCCCTTTATAGGTGCAGGCTAGCAAAAGGGTACCAAGCCGATCCTCATGTACTCAAGATGATCAGGTACATTGAGAGGCTTGAATCCCTTGGGTTCAAATTGAACCAATATCTAGTAGTGGATCAAATTCTTGACTCTTTACCACCAAGATTTTTTACTTTCATTTTCAATTTAATTTGAATGATATGAAAAAGTCAATCCCATATCTATTGGATTTAGTTCACTGAGCTTATAAGGATATGAAGAATACTAATTCATCTGCCCTTATGGTGAACAAGAGAAATAAAGGAAAGGCAAAGGGATCCAAGGCCAATCCATGGCGAAAGACTCCAATGCACCATCCTTCAAAGAAGACAAAGATTTAGAATCAGAGCCATGACTAGTAGGTTGTCTGCTTTGGATGTGGCAAGAAAGGACACCAGAAGAAAAATTGCAGAGATTTGAAGAAGCAAGTTGATGCTTCTACTTAATGTATTTTTGTCATTGAATTCAATATTTCATTATCTACAAGTTGGGTATTGGGTATGACATGTGGCTCACACATATGTATTAAGGATAACATTGTTATGGTATGGAACATCTTAATAATGGTTTATATATACTTGAACTTGAAAACCCTGCAATGACAATCAATGAAAAGACCAGCAAGAAAGAATCATATCTCACACGCCTATGGAACTTTAGGCTAGGTCATGTAAATGAGAAGTGATTACAAAGATTACATCAAGAAGAGTATTTAAACTTAGTATAGTTAAAACCATTTGATGTATGTCTAGCTTGTTTACAAGTCCAAATGACCAAATAACCTTTCTCAGGGAAGGGAAAAAGATCTAATGCATTACTGCAATTAATACATACTGATGTATATAGACCATTTTCAGTAGAAGAAAGGGGTGGTTTTTTGTACATAATTACTTTTAGCGATGACCATAGTAGGTATGGTTATATCTACTTAATGCGGTATAAGTCAGATTCCTTTCGGATATTTAATGAATGCCAAAATGATGTATAAAACTAGCTTAGTAAGAATATTAAGGCACTCCACTCAGATCAAGGTGGAGAGTATCTTAGCCAAGAATTCGTTGATTACTTAAAGGAGTGTGGGATTGTATCCCAACTCACTCTTCCTTATACAATATAGTGGAATTGTGTTAGTGAAAGGACGAATATGACCTTTCTAGACATGGCCAGATCAATGATGAGTCAGATAACTCTTTCATTATCCTTTTGGGGATATGATTTGCAGACAGTGGCATATACCCTTAATCGAGTACCAACCACCATTGGAAACTTAGCCTTTACCAATGGTTTCAAACCGTTGGTATAAAATATACCAACGGTTGTCCAAACTGTTGGTTGTGAAGCCATGGGGATAGACATATTCCAACGGTTCTATGAGAAACCTTGGGATATGGGTGCTTAATAAATTGTATACCAACAGTTACAAGAAACTGTTGGTATAAATGTTTACCAATGGTTTAAAACCATTTAAAATATCAAAATCCATGTTTATACCAATGGTTTTCAATCCGTTGGCATAGAATTTTACCAAAAGTTCCTCAAAAATCATTGGGAAAAGTTAGGTATAGAATCTATACCAATGGTTTCATGTAAACCATTGGTATATGTTTTCTTTTCAAATATATGCCAACGATTGTAAACCGTTGGCATAGCCTTTATGCACTTGCAGCAGCAACATGCTTGCCTCCCCCCTATGCACCAACAACAATGCATTTCCACCAGTTCTCAATACACACATACTTGTAGTTCTGTATTTAATTACCCGGTACACACATACAGAATTAACACATAATTCATAAGGTAATTACAGCAAGTATACACATACAATAAGTATACCCATACAACATTAGCACATAATTCATCAGTTAATTAAATACATAAAGAATTCAATTCAGAATTCAGAATAATTACCCTATGCAATACAAAATTCTGATTTGAATACATATAATATTGAATTCTCACATACAGAATTGAATTCGGAATTCAGAAGGTAATAATCCCTATATAAGAAAATCATGTTTCAGGTTTTGAATATGGAATTGTTATTCATAGGCATGGGTGAATTCAGATGAGATTTGAATTTTTGGATAATGTGGTATGCCATGCTATAGTAAGGGGTAATGTGACATAGGGTAGAGGCTCTAATGGTTTATGGATATCCAAGGGGGTAGGGGGTGTATAGGGGGTGGGGGTGTCCAGGGGTGGGAGGTTGTCCAGGGGTGGGAGGTTGTCTAGGGGTTGGGGGCGTCCAGGGTGGTGGGGGTGTCCAGGTGGTGGTGGTATCCAGGGGGTGGGGGCTGTCCAGTGGGTTGGGGGTTGTCCAAGGGGGTAGGGGTGTTTAGGGGGGTGGGGACTATCCATGGGGGGTGGGGTGTCCAGGGGTGGGGGTATCCAGGGGTGGGGGGTATCCAGGGGTGGGGGTGTCCATGGGTTGGGAGGGTGTCCAAGGGGTTGGGGGGGCTATCCAAGGGGGTAGGGGGGTGTCCAGGGGGTGGGGGTGTTCGAGGGGATGGGGGTGTCTGGAGGGGGTGGGGGATGGCTAGGGGTGGGGGGTTGTCCATGGGGGGTGGGGTTGTCCATGGGGGGGTGGGGTTGTCCAGGGGGTGGGAGATATCCAAGGGGGTGGGAGATATCCAAGGGGTTGGGGGGTGTCCAAGGGGGGTAGTGGGTGTCCAGGGGGTGGGGGTGTTCCGGGGGTGGGAGTTTCCAAGTGGTGATGGGGTGGTCTCCAGGGGGTGGGGGTGTCTAGGTGGTGGGGTGGTGTCTTGGGGGGGTGGGGGTGTCTAGGGGTTGGGGGTGTTGTCCAAGGGGGTAGGGGGTGTCCAGGGGGTGGGGGTTTCCAGGGGGTGGGGGGCTGTCCAGGGGGTGGGGGTGTCCAGGTGGTGGGGGTGGTGTCCAGGGGGTGGGGGCTGTCCATGGGGTTGGGGGTGCTGTCCAAGGGGTAGTGGTGTGCAGGGGGGTGGGGCTGTCCAGGGGGTGGGGGCTGTCCAGGGGGGTAGGGGTGTCTAGGTGGGTTGTCCAAGGGGGGTAGGGGGTGTCCAGGGGGTGGGGACTGTCTAGGGGGCGAGGGCTATCCATAGGGGTGGGGGTGTCCAGGGGGTGGGGGGGGGGTATCCAGGGGTGGGGTGGTGTCTAGGGGGGTGGGGCTATCTAGGGGGTTGGGGGGATACTCAAGGGGGTAGAGGTGTCCAGGTGGTGGGGTTTCCAGGAGGTGGGGTGGTGTCCAGGAGGTGGGGGTGGTGTCCATGGGGTGGGAGATGTCCAACGGTTGGGGGATGTCCAGGGTTTGTGGGATGTCCAGGGGTTGGGGGATGTCCAAGGGGGTAGGGGTAGGGGTGTCCATGGGGTGGGGGTGTCCAGGAGGTGCAGTGGTGTCCAGGGGGTGGGGAATGTCCAGGGGGTTGGGGTGATGTCCAAGGGGGGTAGGGGGGTGTCTAGGGGGTGGGGGTGTCCAAGGGTGGGGGCTATCCAAGGGGTTGTCGGCGGTCCGGGGGGTGTCCAGGGGTGGTTGTACATGGGGGTGGGGTGTCTAGTGGGTGGGGGTGTCCAAGGGGTAGGGTGGTGTTTAGGGGGTGGGGGTGGAGGCTATCCATGGGGTTGGTGGGGGATGTCCAAGGGGGTAGGGGTGTCCAGGGGGGGTGGGGTTGGCGGTGTTTAGGTGGTGGGGTGGTGTCCAGGGGGTTGGGGTGTCCAGGGGGTGGGGGTGTCCAGGGTGTTGGGGGTTGTACCAGGGGGGTAGCGGTGTCCAGGGGGGTGGAGAGTGTTGTCCAAGGGGTGGGGGCTATACATGGGGGTGGGGGTGTCTAGGGGGTGGGGGGTGTTTAGGGGGTGGGGGGGGGGGGGGGGTCTATCTAGGGAGTTGGGGGGGGGGATGTCCAAAGGGGTAGGGGTGTCCAGGGGGCTGTCTAAGGGGGGGGGGTGTCTAGTGGGTGAGGGTGTCCAAGGGGTAGGGTGGTGTTCAGGGGGTGGGGGGTGGAGGCTATCCAAGGGGTTGGTGGGGGGCTGTCCAAGGGGGGTAGGAGTGTCCAGGGGGGTGGGGTGGGCGGTGTCGAGGTGGTGGGGTGGTGTCCAGGGGGTGGGGGTGTCCAGTGGGTGGGGGTGTCCAGGGTGTTGGGGGCTGTCCCAAGGGGTAGCGGTGTCCAGGGGGTGGGGAGTGTTGTCCAGGGGGTGGAGGCTATCCATGGGGGTGGGGGGGGGGGGGGCTATCTAGGGAGTTGAGGGGGCTGTCCAAAGGGGTAGGGGTGTCCAGGGGGGTTGTCTAAGGGGGTAGGGGGTGTCTAGGGGGTGGGGGTGTCTTAGGGGGTGGGGGTGTCTAGGTGGTGGGGTGGTATCCAGGGGGTGGGGCTGTCTAGGGGGTTGGGGGGGGGGGCTGTCCAAGGGGGTAGGGGTGTTTAGAGGGGTGATTTTTAGGGGGTTAGAGGTTGTCCATTGGGGTGGGGTGTCCGAGGGGTGGGGTGTCTAGGGGTGGGAGGGATATCTAGGGGGTTGGGGGCTGTCCAACAAGGTTGGGGGTGTCCAAGGGGGGCTGCCCAATGGGGTAGGGGTGTCCAAGGGGGTGGGGGTGTCTGGGTGGGGGGTGTACATGGGGTGTCTAGGGGGAGGGTGGTGTCCAGGGGGTGGGGGGGGCTATACAGGGGCTTTGGGGGGTTATCCAGGGTGTTTGAGGGGGGGGGGGGGGTTGTCCAAGGGGGTATGGGTGTCCAGGGGGTGGGGTGGGGTGGTGTCTACGGGGGGCTATCCAGAGGGTGGGGGATGTCTAAAGGGTTAGGGGGTGTCCAGGGGGTGGGGCCTATCCAAGGGGGTCTGGGGCCTGTCCAAGGGGGTGGGGGTGTCCTGGGGGGTGGGGTGTCCTGGGGGTGGTCTAGGGGAAGGGTGAAATAGTCACAACAAACCATAATGTCAAGTTTTATTATCTATAGATAAATAAATAAATATAATGTGACCTACCTAATCACACATATATCCAGGCACAACAAATCATCAAACATCAAATGTCAGTAATATCAGTAAAAAATGTAACAGATCAGTTTGTCCCTAATCACCATCACTATCATCACCATCGTCATCAGCCTCACCCCCATCCTTATAGTCGTGCACATCATCATCACTACCCTCCTCAACTCCCTCCTCCTCACCCTCGTACTCTGCCTCAGCCTCCTCCTCTACCACGACCTCCTCCTCGCCCTCCCCCTCCGCCTCGACCTCCTCCTCCTCCTCCACCTTGACCTCCTCCTTGACATCATCTTGACCAAAAATAGTACTACCACCTAGTGCACCATATATATAACCCATCGACGATATATATTTATCACATGTTGTGCTGGCCTATTGTGGAAGTGTTGGACATAAAACATCCATCAGTTTCATAAATGAAGTGTTTTCCTTAGCAGACTATTCTGCCATCTTTGTGGCCTTTTTTTCTGCATGTTTTTCACGTGCCTTCACTTTATGAAACTCGATGGCACTAAAACTCATACCTGAGGAGGGCTAATACCTCTTCAGGAATATACTCTTCCCAGGTCAGCTGCGTACTCTTCCAGGGTGCTCATCTCCCAACACCTAATGTAATTGACCGTTTGGCCCAAAATTGTTAGGTTCCTGAGCATCAAGGGCCTCTAAAGCAGCCTGTTACAAATATAAATAGATTATTAAGTTATAAAATAGAAATTAAAATTTGAAATCAACAAAGTTAAACTTACAATCTACTGCTGACTCAATTCATCAACATCACTTCCATCTTTCTTCCTTCGAATTGAGAAAAACAGTTTTGCTCGAGGCACATGTCCTTCAATGTTCAATTTTTCCCTCTACAATGACATTGAATTTAGGAAACCATAATTAAAAATAGGTTACCAATAATTAAATTCATAACTAAAATTATATAACAACTTTTATCAATTGAATAAATTATGGAGGAAACAATATAAATTCCAGGTCGTAAAGAAAAATTATAAACAACTGTCATGCCTACTTCCTCTCACGATCTGACATTGTAGTACATCCCAATGTGTGGGGGGATTTTTTAGCATCAATGTTTTTTTATTTCTTCTAGATGATTCCAAAATAAAATTAAATAATACAAAAGATAGTATTAACGCAAAACATTAAATTTTTCGTTTAAATATCTCAAATGTGATTAATATCTTAAACTGGTTAGTCGTCCAATGAGTAATCATCTGTAAATACTGTTCTATTGGAAAATCATCCACGATGGGGACCGCCTCTAACTCTGTGCCAACTCTAGAACGCCAACCAATATACAACACGTGCTTGTAGTCTATCCAAATCTCACCTAAATCATTTAGACATGTTGGTCGTGCACCCTCACCATCGGGGAAATTAAACCGAAGTTAACACTAAAATATTAATTCATATAAATACAAAAAATAATATATTGCATTAAATACAACGAATTTTTTTACCCATATCTCAAGTATTATCCTTAACTTCATTGAGAAACTGTATCTATGAGAGTAGGCTAATATAAATGATGTCAAAGTATTTGGAAAGTGTCACAAAAAATCATCGACATTGTTTCCCTATTTTTCAATCATATGAGAGTCTTCATTTTAGTCCACCATCAACTGTGTGTGGCTGTTCCACACTGCACACATGCATGTACACCACCACCCCCAAATCTTATTTGTAGACGTATCTATTAGGAAATAAACACAAATATTTTATCAATACATGTTATAATGGAAATAAATAATGGTATAAAAATTTCTTAGGGTTTTATAAATATACATGTGGAAATCTGATCAATGGGCGTCGCTGGATCTCCAGAAACTGAAAGAACACCCTGGGTAGCTGGAGTGGGTCCCAATGTATGCTCCGTAGTGACAGACTCTGGTGGAGCAGGAGTCGAAGAAGATGGAATATAGAATCTCAGAGAGAAGGAAGTAGAATTAAAAGAATATGGAATGGTTGGTTGGCTGAATACTAGATGGAGAGTGGGAATCATCATCAGATATAGTAAAGACGGATGAGGAGACTCAAATGTAAAGGGTGGTGAAAACATGGGAGGATTAAATATCTCGTGTGTCCCTAATGACACACCGAGATTAGAATGTGGGATAGATGGTATGTCAGTGGGAGGGGTAGGGTCTAATAGGGTATGCCGAACTGATCACCTAGATCTCGTACCACACCCCCACATATGAACACCCTGAGTATTGGGACCACTACTAGGCTGCTAATCAAATAATTGTCACCTAAGAGGTGGATCCTGCAAAAAAATTTAAAACAAAATTAATCACATGACATTATATATTATTTAAATATATATATTTGAAATAAAATACTCACTATAGGTACTAGTGGTGGAACACCCATCTCAGCCATGAGATGAATATTGTCCATCATCTTTTTTCATCGTCTCTCTTCAACTGGTTGCATTTTCTGCATTTGAAAACAAATATGGAAGTAATTAGAAAAGGATAACTAACCTGTAACCCAAAAAAAAATATATGAGAGGGAGTAGGGGGATTCATGGACAGTCCCCCACCCCTACTCCCTAGACACCCCACCCTTGGAGAACCTCACACCCCCTGGACACCCCCACCCCCTTTGACAGCCCCCACACCCCCTGGACACCACCTGGACACCCCCACCCCCTTGGAAATCCCCCACCCCCGGGACACCCCACCCCCTGGATAGCCCCCACCCCATGGACACCCCACCCCCTCTTGACACCCTCACCCCTATGGACAGCCCCCCCAGACACCCCCACCCCCTGGATACCCCTACCCCCTTGGACAACCCCCACCCCCTGGACACCCCCACCCCTGGACACCCCCACCCCCTGGACACCCCCACTTCTCCCGGACACCCCTACCCGGTGGACAACCCCCACACCCCTAGGACATCCCCACCCCCTTGGATATCCCCACCCCCTAGACACCCCCACCCCCTTGGACAACCCCCCAAAACACCACCATAGACACCCCCTAGACACCCCCACCCCTTGGACACCCCCACCCCCTCAACACCCCCACCCTCTTGGACAGTCCCCACACTCCCCCGAACACCTCCCTGGACACCCCCTAACCCCATGGACAACCCCCCACCCCCTGGAGACCCCCACCCCTGGATCCCCCACCACATGGACCCCCCCCCATGGAAAACCCTCCCCCACCCCCGTGGACACCCCCACCCCCTTGAAGAGTCCCCCACCCCCCACCCCACCTGGACAACCCACCCACCCCCCTGGACACCCCCACCCCCTTGAACAACCCCCACCCCCTGGATAACCCCCTCCCCACCCGGACACCTCCCCCACCCCATTTGGACAGCCCTCCCCCCTCGGACAACCCACACTGTCACGACCCCCTCCCCTCAAAGTTTACCCCTCCTTGGCCGACAATGTGGAAAGAGAGATAATGACCCCCGAGTCCCGCCTCCAGTAGGCCCCGAGTTGGCGACTGACACCGAGGGTATAGTAACACACAAATGGGAGACATTACCCTCTAAGAGAACACATGCGGAAGAGAGAGATAAGATAGACACTAACCAAATGCAACTGAAGTATAAAAGAAACCCAATTACATATATGAAATGCCATTCAAAAGTACTACAACTGAAAGGGGAAAACTAAAAGTACCCAAAATAAAGGAAAAACAGCAGCGACCACAAGCCCGAACAGCTCCTCCAACCACAAGCTAGTAGTAACCAGCTTGATCTCTAACCAAATCCAAGTGACCTAAAAACAGTTTATATATACGTAGGGTGAGTATAACAGTATACTCAGTAGGATCCTCCCCGAAGCCTCTCGTGCAAAAGTAAAGAGAGCATGCTAAAGCACAGTGAATAACAAGTGAAACTAACTCACTACCTAAACAGGTATACTAGGTTCCCAAACTCACCATGGATACTCTCACCAAATAATGAATACAAGAATATAGTATATAGTAAAAAATATCAAGGCTACCCCACTACTACTTCTCCACTGGTTTGCCACTTTTCCCCAACGACATACGTCCTGGGCACCTCTCTCCAAAGGCCTTCCCGTATAAACTTGGGCTAAGCTCCACAATCTGCACCATGTGCACCACAAAGGCTTGATCGCAGACACCTGGGATAAGATCCACACCATCCTCACAACCAAAAGTAACCAGGTAAGTTCCGGGAGCCACCACAACTCGCATAACGTGTATCATACATCAGGTATTATGCCTTAAGCCATTATAGACCATACACTGAGTAAGGATCCTCAATCCATCACAACCTATACACGTTACACCTATAGTATTCCATAGGATACTATATCTAGAATATATGTGTGTGAAAATCCACAATCCATTACAGCCCTCTACACACATATATGGGGAAAACTAATAGTTGTGCCTCATGGCACTAGTATCTACCAAGAAAAGAGAGCGGGGTCAAAGAGGGTAGTCAGCCATTCATCCTCCCACCGGAATTTTGGGAAAAACACCCCCCCGGGGATCAGAATCCCCGGGGTGTCAGTTTCCCTTACCGACAGGGTGAAGTAGTGTATAGAAACACAAAAAGTACAGAATATATATAACTCACAACCACACTATGGGCATAAACTAGTCTTATCCTCAACTGCAGCTAATGTCTCTCGGACTCCAGGCTGCTATTTCTAAGACTAGGTATCCTATAAGCACACAACCAATTAAAGAACTTCATTAGGTTACTTCATTCCCTTTTTCATCAATTCCATTGTGTGTTAATTAAGTGTTCCACCATTAATTAACCGTGACCAACCCACCTTAACTTTCTTGGAATCACATTCAAAATTTACCATTCTTTTAAAGTTAGAACATCACCATTAAATACCATCATCTCCATCCCCATGTATTATCACCATTTAATCAAACTTTCAATTTAGAATTACTTTCCCATATTCCCAGGCATTCTAGAAAATCATCCTACGCTACTCAACACAAGGGGGCTCAACACGGTGAGTAGATATACTACCCATCGAGTCTTTGCCTCCTATAGCAAGAGCGTAGGCCCATTCTCCCTCGAGAGTCTAAACACGGAAAGCACATGGCATACTCTGCGCGTCTTCGCCCCTTTCGGAAGAAGGTTAAGCAGGACCAGCTGCCTTGAGCAGTGGGGAAAGTAAATCAGATAAACAACCAAGAATCAACAAACATCCAACAATCACAACCATCCCATTCCATCATCCCCGGTGTCCTCCCTGACACCCACATGCATAAACCGATGCATCTCGCCACTCTCGGTGTCATCTGCTTCCACAACCACAAGGCCTCCCTGCCTCCACATATCAAAAGACACCTCCAGGGTCACATCACAACACAAGATATCACAACACCCCTTCCAGGGTCACAGGACAGCACGAGTGGCAGGAAAACAATCATTACAACAAATGGGCTCTTGGCCCTTTAACAAGGCATCCGACCTTCAAACAACAAACACCAACAATCACATCAAATGGGAGTTTAGCCCTAATTCACAACAAGAGGGTAACTCTAAAACCTTCATGGAACTCAATCAAGTTATTTAACCCATCTTGAATTAACAGATCCAATTCATTGGTTCCAACATCATGAACCAATTCAGTAAGCTATCACCGAATATTAAACATGCTTACTATGCCAAATTTGATCGACATCAAATTAGAAAAACTACAACAATGGAAACAACCAGATTCATTTACACGCCTTTATCCAATTAATTATCAATTAATTCCATCTTTAAGTTCTTTATCAATTTCCATTAAGAACAACATGCTAACAAGCAAGGTATATATAACACACTATCTAGCAAACATGAGGCAACAACATACGTTCAATGAAATTTCTTAATTCGGTTCAAATATTTAATTAGGCCAATTCCATTGTGATCCAAAGGGATAAATCATGATAACTCTACGATTGCACATAACTTAGAGAAGCCACAAATCCCCTACCTCAAGGGTTTTCGAGGAAAACCACAACGGTCGATGAACGCCCAAGAAACCGGGTTGATTCTCCACGAATCCTCCTTAGATCTCCTCTCCTATCATAAACAAGACCAAATCTCATAATTTTCGACATCCACATACCTAGATCGACCCATAACAAGCATAGATCTAAGAAGATGAGAGAAGAGGAGGAGTAGATCTAAGAAGATCTAAGAAACCAAACAAGAATGAGGAAGAATGACCACATACCTCAAGAAATTGGCTTCGATCCGCCAAGGGATGCCTTCGGATTTCCTCCAAAACGCTTGGGAGAGGTTCTTCTACCTCCAAGGAAGGGTAATCTAGAGTTATGGACGATTAGGGGCTTAAACGAGGTGATTAAAGGCAAAACGAGTTAGATCCACAATTTTAGGATCTAACTTTAAGTGCCCGCACGGTTAGTCCGCACGGTTTAACAAACCGTGCGCTAACCGTGCGGTAACTTATGCCTCAACAATCACTCCTCGCATGGTTAGTCCGCACGGTTAGATAAACCGTGTGCTAACCGTGCATTATCCACTGCCTCCAAGACCAGCCTGGCACGGTTTGCCCGCATGGTTTAGGCAAACCGTGCACCTCCCGTGCGAAGTCCATAACCCTTTAGATTTCCTTAAAAGTCCACCCAAACGCACCCCAAGCCACCTTGACCTTCCAGAACACCTCCAACGCCACATTTTCACAAAGGAATGGACCAGAGAGGTTTGGGCCATTACGCACACCCCCTTCCAACCTGCACACCCCCCTCTCCACCTGCACACCCCTGCCACCCCACCCCACTTGGACAACCCACACCCCCCTCTCAACCTACAACCTGCACCCCCCTCCCCACCTTTACAGCCCCCACCCCACCTGGACAGTACACCCCCACCCCTCAATAAAAAACAATTTACAATTAAATAAAAAAAAATTAATTCGAAATGAAATAATTTCATTAAAACACACACCTTAAAGAGGTGTAAATTCACTTAAAACCTTTCAAAAAAATTTCTCCTTCAAGGATAAAGACCTAAAGTAAAAATTGATTTCAGATTGCACCGAAATAGAATGAAAAATACAAAATAAATGGAGTAAAAAATATAACTCAGTTACCACTTATGAATTTGAAGTGGAAGAGTTCTCTTGTTTAGGATAAATAGATCTGATTCTGGAAGGAGGCTCGGGGCTAGGGAAAAATGCCGACAAAGGTTTACGGCTAGGAAAAAATGCAGACATAGTACAGATAGGTCTTTAGGAAGGAGTAGGGTTATGGGTATTTGGGGGTTTTCTATCCCAATGGTTTTTAAAAACCATTGGGATAGATAAGATATACCAACGGTTTAAAAAACCATTCGTATACCTTCACAATTTTAGCCCTATACCAATGGTTGTATTGAACCGTTGGTAAAACTATCTATTAACACACCTATACCAACGATATCATTGAACTGTTGGTATATGGAACCTATACCAATAATTTTTCAAAACCATTGGGATATTTTCACTGTTATAGATATTGTTTCTAGTAGTCAACTAAAGTTACATATGGGATTCCATATGAGTTATGGTGTGGGAAGAAACCCCATCTGTCACACTTACGTGTATGGGGATATGAGGATTTTGTCAAGACTTTACCAAGTGAAAAATTAGCATCCAGAAGCACGATGTGAATCTTTATAGGTTATCCTAAGGAAAACAAAGCATATTACCTATACAACCTTTTATGGCCTATATTTAGAACTTTGTGGACCCCACCACAGGTCCATGTATTATCCATGTTCTATGGATCACCAAGAAATAAATAAATTCTTTAATTATTTAAGTTTGGAAAATTCATTGAATTTATTTATGACATATATTTACAAGTCATTTAGTAAATACAAGGATTAATATTATTCGAACAAATATTAATTAAATATCATAAGTTTATTTAATATTATCAGGAGATGTGAGTCGAGTTAAACACTCAAGTTTATCACGTAATATATTTAATATATATTATAGTTAAGTGTTAAATTATAAATATTATTTATGGAATAATTAGTTTGTCATAAATAATTATTTATAACACTTATATAGTGTATTTTTATTACACAAGGGTTGGGAACCCATATCAGGTATTATAGATATTTACTATATAAGTGGAGAGAGGCTCATTCCATGTGGACTATTTATTTGTTGGAATTGAGTCTCTCTCTCCTCGTGAATCCTAGATAGAGACTCTCTTAAACAAGCATGTTCTTCAAGATCTGTCTCCTCAGATCGAAGACATTGGCTTGTGGTGATCATTGTTGCATTGAAGTGGTCATCAGTGCACCATGGTAGCAGCCGTATTCCGATGAACGATGCACGGGCAGATTCAAGAGGCATGTGTGGATGATCTAGAGGACTTAAACATCAATGTATTTGATCAATGGTTTTAGAGATCCATTTTTTCTATGTAATACTTTGGAATATTTTTACATATTTTTCCAGAGTTAGACGCTGAGATGGCGGTCAATTCTGAGGCTCGGTGTTCCTAGAATAAATTATACAAAAATATTAAGTTTTTTTGTACAATTCACAAAATGGAAACGGGATATCTATTAAATTGTTGATCAGATCAAAAATTTGAGACCACGGTTGGGTCTGAAACACGAATTTCACCCTAGGCATGACATAAAGCATGTTGGCATAGGATGGTCCGACCTCTCGCTCGTTATGCAGATAATCGTTGACGAGACCTTGAGTTTAAAGTTGGAGACATGGTTTTTCTACTCATATCTCTGTGGAAGAAGGTCATGAGGTTTGGAAAGAAAGGAAAGTTAAGTCCAAGGTACATCGGCCCCTTCGAGATTCTTGATCGTGTCGGGGTTGTGGCCTATCGACTAGAACTTCCACCTACCATGGCCAAAGTACATGATGTCTTTCATGTATCCCTCTTAAGGAAGTACATACCGGACCCTTCACATGTACTCTCTTCTGAGCTGGTACAATTGGAAGATGATCTTTCTTATGAGGAGAAACCAGTGAAGATCTTAGATCGTAGATAAAAAGTTCTACGGAATAAGACAATGCCCCTCGTCAAGGTGTTGTAGAGAAACCACAAGTTTGAAGAAGCGACTTGGTAATCAGAGGAAATGATGAAGCTGAGTTACCCACATCTATTTTAGTGTGGGAAAAGGAAAATTTCGAGGGTGAAATTTCTTAAGGGGGGAATATTGTAACGACCCAAAGTTTTCATTAATGGAAATCCATCTTGATCTAATTAAATGTATCTATGTTTATATAAAATGTCAACTTCATTGGTTTTATGTTAAGAATTTTTACCATTTCTAATATAGTCATTGAATAGTGATCACATGATTAGTATAAATATAGGGCTTTAACAAATCCAAATTTACTCAGATAAAAGAAGCGATGGCCTCATCCAGTAGAATTGCTCCATACGAAGCCCATTTTTCAGAGCTCAGAAAAGAGGTGGCATCCTTGGGCTTCACTCTTGACCAAGCCCAAGATGAGCTTCATCATGTCAAGCTCAAATGGGACCGTCTACGGGAAAAGTGGAAGTTGATAGAGATTACCACTCGAGCAATGTTATCCGAGCCACCTCAAGAGTCTGTCACCATCGTACACCATACCCTTAGGTTTTATGCGGCTGTTTTAAGGGGTTATGTAACAAATAAATAGTACTATGTTCATGTACATTATTATTTTTTGTATATAATAATTAATATACTTTCTTGTCATTATTAATACATTGTAAATCGTTTTTAAAGTACAAATAATGTTTTTAGTTATTATTTAATTAAGATTTATATTTTATTAAATTAAGGGATTTTTGAATTAAATAATATTTTAATAAAATATTATTATTAAATTAATTTTTATTAAATATAAATGATCTTATAATTTTATGAATGCAATTGTAATTTTTATTAAGGTTTGAAAGCCATTTTTGTCAAAACCCGTGAATTTTAGATAAATGTCAGTTTTTATTTTAAAAGTGAAAACTAACATATTTAGAAAGTTATTTAGATAAAATAAATGTTATTTTTGGAATCAGGACATCGAAATTATCCAACGGTGAATTTTTCATAATTTTCTGAGAGTCAAATTTTTGAGTAAAAATTAAATACTGTTTAAATATATAATGTGTTTTATGACATCATAATGACCCAATAGTGATGTAATAAAATTATATAATCTTTATGTCCAGAAAATATATGTTTTACCATTAAAATAATGTGATTTTGGGTTTGTTTGACTTTTCAAAACATTAATTAACCCCTCAAGACTTATTAAACACCTTGTCTTTTTAAATTAATTTCCATGGGAGTATGACTCACCTCCACATAAGCAACCCTATTATTTTTAGAAGTTCAGACTTTTTCCATATAAAATATTTTTTCCTCTTCCCTTTTACAAAAACCATGGGCAAAAACCATGGGATGGTTTGTTGTTTGGATTAATTTAATTTAAGGGGACCCAAACCTAAATAATAAAAAATCCCCTCACCTTTTCTATATAAACCCACCCAAGATCCCACTTCCTCCTCACTCAAAGCCTTTGGAGTTCATCCAAACTCTGACCTACTCTCTCTAGAATCCTCCCAAGGTTCCCCAAGCTCCCAAGAAGCCTCTCTCAAGCCTCTCTCAAGCCTTTGGAATCACACTTCCAAGTAAGGGTTTTTTCTTCCTTTCTCATTTTTGTTCAATTTTCATTATGTTGTTTTGACCTTTTAATTTCAATTATGAATGTTGGGGTATGGTTTCGCACCTCCCTCATACTTCCTTCTTTATGTTTGAATAATGGGAGACCCCTTTCTCTCTCATTAAATTCCTCCCATGTACACCCGTTACTATGTCAAAATTCTAAAAGGAACTTATCTCTCCTCATTTATATTCAAGCAACACTTTTGTATCATGAATCTGAATTCCATTAAAATTGTTGGGACATGTATCCATATGACCTCCTTACTGTCCATTACATGTAAATATGATGAGGAACCCCTTTCTCTCTCATAAACCATTTTTATGAATTCTTATGTCATGCCGTTACGCTGTCGAAATCGCACCGATTTTCTAAGCCAATGCCATTGTGTAGTGAATACCATGCCCATTTTTCCATCAAGGGTATTCACCTTTATGCACATTTAATTATTAATTATAATGTTTCATGTATGAATTCCACATTCCTTTATCATGTAATAAATGATTATGTTTTATGAATCCATGTTTTATGATCCATGTGACACACTTATGCATGAAATGAAATGTTTAAGAAGGGTGCACCCTTATAGCGCTCCAATGAATTGGGTAAAGTATCATGATACGTCATGTGTAATGAGTGTTGACTCATGCTAATTCAAGTGCAACGAGGGTTTACTCGTGCTTTATGTGCAATGAGGATTTACTCATGCTCCATGTGCAATGAGCCTTGGCTCATGCTAATTCCATGTTAAGTGTTGTTGCCACATTTTCATGTTATGATTATCATGCTTTATCACGCCTTTATGTTCATGTTTCTCTTATGCTCTATTGATATGCCTATTTTCTAACATGTATTTTACTCCTCATGATATTCCATGGGTACTCCCTTACTGGGCTTTATATTTCACCCTTTTCTTATGCATGTCCTCAGGTTATCTCATGAAATGCTAAGTACGAGGGAATGTAGTGGTCATGTAAAGGAAGTTTTCAATAAAGATGTTGTATTTCATGTTTTAAGTTTTTATTTAATTATCATAAGCTCCAAAGACACTAAAACTCTCTATATTCTTTGTTGTATCAAATTAAGTTTTATGTAATAAATCATGTTTATGTTTGTAATAAAAGCAGGGTTGTCATACTCTTAGGGCTTACCCTCCAGTACAACTGGGCAGTGACGTTCGCTGGTCACTCTTTCAGGGATTACCCTCCAGCGCAGCTGGGCAGTGGCATTTTCCGATCACTCTTTTAGGGATTACACTCCAGCTGGGCTACCTATGAATTTTATAAGTATATCATCCAACAGGGCCGGATAGTGGATTCACTACTTTTTGACAAGATCTCTTAACTGTGGGGCATAGTGATGAGAAGTGCTTGATGTGACTTTGGACTCTCAAGAAAGTGGGACACTTTTCCCACCAAGATGTATCCTTGTGATGTGACCTAAAACCGTGCGGGTGAGAAAGAACCGCCCAGAGCGGATAATATCAAGGTGCGGTGATTGAGCCCCTTTGACTTGAACTTTAGGGAATACGTAAGGGATGCTGGGCATCAATGGTATTTACTTCTAATACTATTGGCGACTCTTTTCCTAGGCCGAGCTAGTGATATGGAGATCCTCTTACTCTCTTTTTTGGATTCCCTTGGTTGAGAATATATATAGTGTATTGTAGTACCCACTCCTTGGGATTTGGTAACTCTCCTTCCAGGAGATGCAAAGATGTGCAGGGTATGCCACGTGCTTTCCGTATCTAGCTTCTCGCGGTTGGATGAGTTTACTCTCATACTATAGGAAGCGAATACTCGATGAGAAGTTCAAATTCTTACCATTTTTATCTCATCGTGTCTGGACAAGCTTAGTTCACTTATTTTTTGGGTTGAGCTGTAATCTTTTACTGTACCTTGTTCTATATACTGCTTCCCTCTTCGGTACCTCACTTGCTGCTCCCTTGAGCCTTCGGGTCATCCTACTGAGTATTTTTATACTAACCCATGCTTGGGATTTTCCCACACTCGGTGTGCCCTTATAGAAGACGGATAGGTTGATCATGACATCAAAAGAGCATAGGGATACGAGGTGCTTGGACTGCATGTGGTGGTCATAGCTTGTGATCCAGGAGTGGGGCTCTTTTAGCTGTTTTACTTTTCCACCTATTTCTAGGTTGTTACACTTTTCTTGTTGGGTGTGTATTTTTACCCTTTCCCTTTCAGTTTACTTTCCTGTACTTATACTATTCAGAGGTCGATGCATATTTGTGGTTTATATATATAGTACTGTTGTATATTGCTTTCTTTTCCCTTTGCATTGTTTGCATTGAGTTGGTTGTGTGTGTGTGTACAAGTACTTAGGAAAAGATCTCCCTGAGTTTGTTATGCCTTCGACACTGGTCACCAGCCCCTAGACTATGTAGGTGGGCTTGGGGTAGTTGCAGCTTGAGCCCCGGTACGGATCGGGTCGTGACAATGTGGTATCAAAGGTGGTTCATTCCTTGGGAGGTTGTTCGGACGATCCCTAAAAAGTAATTGATTGGCTTTTTGGGAAATAGTGTCAACATGTCTCAAGAGAGTCTCTCAGGCCAGGGAGTCTCGTGATGGTGCGACGTCTGACATAGCCATTCACCAGGACCTTGATTACCCACTTGTCGAATCAGCGCGCTGAGACACTTGTTGCAGGGAACATTGGTACATGCATCATATAGGATTGAGTCTTTTACTGTCCTTCTTGAGCCATCTCCCCATTGTTGTTGATATATATATATATATATATATGCTTATTTGACTGTGGTACTCCTTGATCAGATTCAAGATTCCTCTGTGGTGATAGCCAGTCAGGATACTAGCTTCGGTTCGTGATGACAATTTTGTGAGTGATGGGGCCTTAGTTCAAAATCCATTATATGATTTCCCTTTCTCCAGGAGGATAGGTAATAGCACCTCCTCCTGTGGAGTATCAATTAGTACTGGTAACGAAGGCCGATGACGAGCGCAGGTTGAGCGTGCTACGCGAGTTCCAACATCAAAGACCGCTGAGGTTCCACCATGAGACATACACTCAGGTAGTGAATGGTTTTCTAGAGTCAATGGTTCACCTCTTCAGGCTTGTTCAGAAACCGACAGGTTAGATGGTTGCTTTGACAACCAGTATTTTCCCATGGAGCAGTTTGGCGTTGGTAGAACCGGGTTACTTAGATGCACGATGAGTCAGTACTCTCGTGGGATGACATCCAGTAGTTGTTTCGTGAAGAGTACTGCCCCTCCTGCTTACGCTTCGTACGGTTTCATGAGCTACTGGAACTTCAGTGGGGAGTGATAGAAGAGGCCGAGTACGCGACTTGGTTCATAGACCTTACTCAGTACTCTTTGGATGTGGTCCATGATGGCAACATTCGGGCAGTTGGTAGATGTGCCGCCACGACAGAGGTAGTTTCATGATTGAAGATCTCCCAGGTAAGGATATGATGGTCCATAGGGAGGAAATGTTGGCAGAAGAGCAGGAAGAATTGTGGTTGGTGGATGACGTTTCAAGGTCCATCCACTACCACAAGGCATCTTAGGGAGCCGGCGGACGGGGCTGCGGGCGGCTGCATGCTATGGATGTCTACAATCCTGTAGTATGTGAGATTATAAGAGGTATACTCTATGACTTTTCTACCTTTCTAGAAGAACTTGTTAGACACTATGTGAGGTACTCTTTTTTTCAAACTCCTTGTTTGAGGAGTTACCGAGGGTGACGTGGGGCGTCGGTGTAACCCTATGTTGGTGTTGTTCGATGTAGAGTTAAATGCACAAGAAATTGGTGTACTTATCCCACTAAGACACGTTTTTTGATGCAAGAAAAACCATGAGGGAGAGTCAGTACCACCCAAAGAGGATAGTATCAAGGTGTGGTGGATGAGTCCCTCTGACTTGTGTGTTCATGGAGAGGTTGTGCAGTGGAGTGTTGGAGTAGATATTGGCTTTTCTAGTGGAGTCTTGCCACTTGACCTCCCATTTCTTGAGGTACCACTAGTGGGTTTGGCAGAGTGCCTATTTTGGGGATTACTCTCCTTACAAGAGGTGAAAATACACGTGGGGTATGCCACATGCTTTTCATGTCTAGCCTCTTGCAGTTGGATGAGTTTTGTCACCTATCCTGTTCATTGGTACCTTGCGCGATCAATGTCAATCTTGATACCGTAATCAAGTACAGGTTAAGGTGATGGACACCCCATAAACAAAACTATGTGACTCACTATGTGGTGCAGGTAGTGGTAGTCTTCACCTTGAGAATGTGGAGATACTATCTACTAGGAGAGCACTTTATGGTTTTCTCAGACCACCAGTGTCTCAAGTGCATCTTCACCATGAGAGGATTGAACCTAAGACGATGATTCTAGTTGAAATTCTTACAGGACAATGAATTCGAGGTAGTCTATGCTCCTGAAAGTGACAGCATTGTAGCAGATGCCCTTAGCAGAGTGTCTCAGGCTCGCCAGGTGCGGAGAGTTTCATAGCAGTTAGCTTCCCCTCATTTGACCCAATTGGAGTAGGTGAGTGCAACTTTTCCTTAGTCAATGGTGTTGACTCTTTCGTTCCTCGAGTGTGTAAGAGAGTCTCGGTTGTGATGCACTGACTGTGAAATCTTGCATGACCAGATGTCCTTGGGTGTTTCACCAGATGGATATTCTGAAGGAGGGAATCACGAGACCATGTTCTAGGAACAAACTGTGATTCTGGTCATGGTGTGGAATATAGAGCTTTGGCCGGGGAAGTCCCTCAAGTTTTTTTGGGCCATTCATAATCGTGCAAGAGATGGAAAGGTTGAATACCACCTTGCCCTACCCTCCCAATAGTAGGAGTGGGTGCACGAAGTCTTCCACGTGTCACAGTTGATGAGATACGTGTGTGTTCCTACGCATGTTATTGAAAGTAGCAGACCTTATGGGGATGAATCATCCCTTTGGTTCACGAGTTGTGCCAACATGGTGTTGTGCAGGTCTTATTGGGAACGGGAGAGCCAAGTGTGAGCTCAGTATCCCAAGTTTTTTTTCCTAGTTTTGCTTTTCAGGGATGAAAAGCTTGAAAGAGGGAATTATGTAGAGACCCGGGTTTTTCCCTGTAAGACTTTGGAATTTTTCTACATATGTTTCCAGAGCTAGAATTTAAGAAGGTGTGAAATTCAGAGGCTCGGTGTTCCCAAAATAAATTATATAAAAATATTAAGTGGTTTTGTGCTATTCACACAATGGAAATAGAATATCTCTTAAATGGTTGATCAAATAAGAAATTTGAGACCACGGTTGGGTCCAAAACGCGGTGTTCGCCCTAGGCACAACATAAAGTTTGTCGGTGCTGGATTTTCAGACCTCTCACTCATTAGAGGCAAGTAAATGGATGAATTAATTTATTAATTCATTCATTTAATAACTCAAACCCAAATAACTCTCAAACGGTAAATCAGATCAGAAATCTGAGTCCATGGTTGAGTTCGGAGCATTTCTTTTACCTTTGGAGGGCTCTAATCTTTGTCGGCGCAAGACCGCTGTGAGAAAAGTCACCGAGGGGAAAATCATCTTCTTGGAATAACCACATAGTGATTTTTATCCCTGGCGTTCTTTTCAAATAACATTCGAACAAAGTATCAGAATGAAAATCTGAGACTTCTGTTGAGTTAGAAATGAGGCGTTTTGCCTATGGGTGACATAAAATGAGAGGGTGTGATAGTTTTGGATTCCACGCTAAGCGAGTTTTTCTATAAATAGAAAAATATGAGTTTCGAGTTAGGGTTTTTCCCTTCTCTCTCATCTCCCCATCTCCCTCTCTACCTCTCTCCCTCTCCCTCTCTCCCCCCCTCTCTATCGTTCTTCGGCATTCTTCAGTGTTCTTCAGCGTTCTTCGGCGTTCTTCGTCATTATTCACTAGATCGAGGAACAAACTCCGAAAAATCGAAGCAGGATCGTAGTGAACACATCGCCATTGATGTACGGCCTATTCGAGGTATGATTATTGTAAATTTTTTCACCTTTTTTTATTTGTTGATTTTTTGTCCAATTCGTCATTTAAATTCTATAATTTTAGAACTACGACGATGGCCAAATGAACACGACCATCGTCTGAGCCTCGTTCTAAATCTCGTTCTTGGGCATTCTTCATCCAAAATTTCGGACATGCCAAAACCTTAACGGATAAATGAGGGAGGGTGGTTCTACGATGATCTGGCCCCAAGGATCTTGAATCCACCTTTGGATTTGAAATTGAACCCCCAGAGAGGTCGTGGTGGTCTGCAGAACGGAACACCAGAGCATGTCAGCCGACGGTGGCCGGCAGTGGTGGTGTGTGTGATGAATGCGGTGTGTCGTGCGGTAGAGAAGAGGAATGAGGGGTCGGGGATCAGGCGGTGTGGGGCGATCTGGAGCGACTGGGAACGCGACTCTCAGGCGAGGCTGGGGTGTAGTCGAGCGGAGGAGCACTGGGGGGCCTTCAACGTGGTGCAGCAGGGCGAGACCGGGGCTTCGGAGCGGGGAAGACAACTTCGGTGCAATGCAGTAGGGCAAGGTCAGGGATTTAGAGCGGGGATGGTGGCATAGGCGTGGCACACTGGGACGACGCAACTCGGAGGGAGTTCGGGCGACAGGGGGTGGCTATCGCGGTCAGCCGAGGAGGAGCCCGAGGCGCTGACCTCAGGGGGAACAAAGGGACAGGACCCGCATCCAGCGAGTCCTTGACACAACAGAAAAGACCGGCCAGTTGGTCAGTCTTTCCATGTGGTGTCAGCGCGGGTTACGGCAGGACTGGCCAAACCCGCAGCAGATTGGACGGAAGAAAATTTAAAACAAATCAAATGCAAAAAAGCATTATTTTCAAATTCTAGCAGCTCTCCTTCAAATTTTGTTCCCTCTAATGTATTAATATCCTAAAAAATATCTACAATACTAGCATCACTGATTTTCTCTACTTCGTATAGAGTTACTACATGAAATTTGAATCCTGAAAAAGTCAGGGTGATTAAATTGAATAAAATTACGCAACCATGATATAATCAAATTACAAAAGTTGGAAAGCAGCCATCAAAATTGAGAAGCTAGGGTGGCCTCCAAATGTTAGTGTTGGTCTAATTTGTCTAAATAGGAGCACCAAATCAATTTTACTACATATCTAAATTCAACACATACAATAGCCTTTACCATAACAAGGTGGCCCAAAACACCCCTTACCAGATCCTTTAAAAGTAAACATTATGATAATTTCTAATAACAACATGAAAAGTTAAAAATCATCAGATTGATATCTTTTGAAAAGAAATAATTTCAATAGTGTTATGTGCATCAATGATGGTGAATTTTTATAAAACTTCACCTCATGTATAACCATGTAAGTTGTTACTGAATCAAAATTTTATGATAAAAAGCATGAGACTAAAATGTATTCCTAGAAAGTGTCATTGATGTATAAAATTATTTTTCCAATACCATTGATGGTTTAGGAAATCAGAACCAAATTATAACATCTATAATCAAGGCTCAAATTTTAAGGTGCTTACAGTCATATCCATGTAAAGTTAATTCATCAAATCTCATAAATACCATGATTTTCACATAAAACAATGTAATTGTGACTTGGATACATCTATGAATATATCCACTAAGGAGCTCATGGTCCAATAGATAAATATAGTGTTAGGGACTATAAATGCTTAGTTCTTGAAAGGGAACTACTGGAGAGAGTTTTTATTTAATCAACTAAGAATTATAGGAAAAAATAGAGTGAATAGAGAGATAAGGGAAGAGAAAACTCAAGAGGCCCCCTTGGATATCCCACCCAAGCTCCCAAGAGGAGAAAACTTCAACTAAAACATGCCTGCCTCCAATCCCGCATATCCTTCCCCTTATAAAAGAAATTCTAGGCCTGCATCTCTCCTACACCACATAGAGATTCCCCCCAGCTCCACTAACTCTAGGAAAACTACTAACTTAAGTGCCTCAGTGGGACAACTAATCTTCTATGATGGCTTAACTGCCTCATTGGGGCCAGTTCCCTTCTTTGCTTCTGATTCAGAAATACCCCTGCCCCTGTGAGTATATACCCTCCACTCACCAGGTTGGTTACGATCACTATTACTCTCTTCAACTTGAGAAACAGACTTGTCCTCAAGACTGAAGGAGGGAAACTAGTTATGAATGATGTAGTTTTCCCCCAAAGTAGAGCCTTCCTCTGAGCGTCCCTGCAATTTAATTATAGACTGTGGTTGGAAAATATTTTCTTGGGTATGGGTTTGGATAGACAGGATAGCTTCTAGGATAGGCCAATATTTTTCATCATCTAGTGAATCTTGTTGAATAATGTGTTGGGATAGAGGAGGGCCATGATAAATTTTTAACTTTGAAACGTGAAAAACATGATGAATAGGAGAAGAAGGTGGAAACTGGAGTAGATATTCTACTAGAATGATTTTTTAAGAATGAAACGGTCCATAATATCATGGGGACAACTTCTAATTAAGTCGATGGCTAAATCTTTGTAGGATCCATGGAGACCCTATTTTTAGAAATGACATGCCCCAAGTAATCAATCTCTTGCTGGGCCTAAGAACATTTTCCACTATTGGAAAGGAATGAATGCTGAAGTAGCACCTATAATACAACCATAAAATGGCCCAAGTGGGCAGCCTAATCATTTCAGTAAATTAATATATCATCAAAGAAAATAAGGAAAAACTTACAGTGCAAGGGGTGGAAAAGGTCATTCATGATGGCTTGAAATGGAGAAGGAACATTCATAAGACCTAAAATCATGACTAAAAATTCATAATGCCCACTATAAGTGTGAATAGAGGTCTTGTCAATATCTTCAGTCCGCATTCAAATTTCATGGTAACCCAACTTAAGGTCTATCTCTGAAAAATAAGAGTCTCCATGCAATTCCTTAAGGATTTCATCAACCACCGGGATAGGAAATTTTTCTGGGATGGTGACCTTGTTTATTGCACGATAATCAATAAAAATTCTCCATGAACTATCCTTTTAAACAATTTTGGAATAGGCACTTTAGCTATTATGGATAATTTCAGAAGTTTTCATGTCCTGAACCTACAGCTCAATATCATTTTTTTAAATGTGGTTAGCGATAAGGGTGTACTGTTACAGGGACTTGACTAGGTAAAAGATTAATACTATAGAAATGGTTTCGTCTAGAGTAATCCCCCAAGGGGAAGCAAACACTTGGGTAAATCGAGAAAGTAGCACCTTAATGTCCCATTGTTGGTGCTCAGTGAGGGAAAAATGGGGGATGCATGTGACTAAGGCCAACATACTTGCATTTTCTGAAACAACACAAGGTGCATGGAAAATAGTATCCAAGGAAAGAGAAGCCAAATTTGAAGTCCTGTGAAGAGTGTAATTTAAATCGTCTGCCTGAAATTCGTAGTCATGGACATCTAGTTTTTTTGTACATCTCCAAGGTTTCGTAGCTAGGAGATGCTGAGAATAAGGTCCTGCCTCCAATATCTAGAACTTTTGTATCAATAACATAGGTATACTCACCCACTATGAGGCATAAATGTCAACATAGCCCATGGGTACACATTTTATGGTCATCTCCCAACTTAATGCAAAGCTTCCTTATTGTTTGTACTGGAAAACAAAGGAATTTCATTAACCTGGGGGCTATCAAATTGTGTGTGGCATCACTGTCAATCAGAATAAGAATAGTGGAATCCTCAAGATGACCTCTAACATTCATGGAAGTTAGTTCCAAGAGTTTCTTTCAAGGAGGAGAGTAACAACTGTGGATGTCCTGATAAGAAATAACCTTACATTCTGCCTTTATCACCTCATTCACAATCCCTTAATTAATTGATCTACCCATTTAATTAATTCAATTTAGGAAACTCAATTTATAATCATCCAATAAAAATTATACAATTACATACATGTAATTGAAATCAAGACTTTGGGATTTGCATAATATACCACCTACATCAAAACTTTTGACGACTGCTCGCCAATGGAAATCTCTAATTTGAGCGGAACAATGATGAAAAATGAGATCCAGATCTGAAACATGAAATCATGATAAAAAGAATCAAGATCCCTTAAATATATATCTAGATAAAATAATCCTAGATCTAGATTCAAAAAATATATAACTAGATCCAACAAAAATAGGGAAAAAATCCCTTCAAAGGATTGGGGAAGAATAAGGAAGATATGGGAAACCATTCGAGATGAAATTCACTTACCAGGAAAGGTGCCGATCTTCAATTTGGGTTTCAAATTTTGGATAACGGGGCTCATAAGGTCTTGGAATCCATTTGGGAGTCTCTAAAATCAAAAGTAATCATTAGAGGTTGAGTGGGGGTCAATTTGGGGTTAATACAGGATTTTGGAAAATTTGAAAACAAATTTTTGGGTTAATTTAAAAGTCGCACATGGTTTACTGGGTAGTGGCATAAAGTTTTCCAAATGGTGCACCTTAGCCGTGAAAGTCTTATGGGGGGGGGGGGGGTTCATAGTTACTCCTAAGAGAGAACATGGTTTTAAAAACTATGCACCAACTGTGCAATCCCTCTCCGTCAGAGGTTTCATGGTTTAACGGGTTAGGGCGCACGGTTTGGGCAAGCCGTGCACCAACCGTGAACTTTCCCTCTTCCTTCCAATATTCTCAACTTTCAGCCAGATGCACCCTAATGTAAAACTCAAAGAAAAAGTACTCAAAAATAGGAAAAGGGTACCTATAAACATGATCAAGACACCTCTAAAAAAGTTCAGGTTATTATAAATACATTTATTGGTTAAGCGTTAGGGTTGTAAAGTATGTCAGTTAAATCAAATTAACCATCCAATACCAAAAATAATTGAATGATTCAGTTTTTTTTGTTTTTTTTCTACAAGTCATTTTAGTCAGTTAATGGTGCATTCCATTATTATAAATGTTTTTCATGGTTTTATAGATATTAATTTGGTGTGAATTCTTTTTAGATATTTTTGTTTTTAGAAGATACTAGAAAATGAAAAACCTGAGAGGAGAGCACTTCTCTTTAGGTCAAGTCTATCTGCATCCTAACCGAGATGACAAAAAAATTACCAACAGTCTAACCCATCCCCCTCTTATAAGTACACTATAACAGACTTTTTAAAATATAAAGCAATTACAATTCTTCCCCAAGGTATTAATAAAACCTCCTCTATCAAGACCCCCTTCTATGATAAGTAAATTGTATGGGTGACATGGAATCCACTAAATTCCTATTAATACCCCCCCCTACATGAAAAACAATCATGTCCTCAAGGTGAATATTTAGAAATTAGGCCTTTAAAAGTGAGCATCATCCCATGTTGCCTCTTCTACAATTTTTCCATGCCATTGGATAATCCAAAACAATGTTCTTCCCTGAGTCTTTTCCACTATAATCGCCAATGGATAATATTTTTCTTCCACAAGTTCTTCTGGTAATAATTCCTCCACTCGGATTCCACCAACTGCAAATTTTACTTAATAAACATGGAAAAGTTTATGTACTATACTTGTCTCTGAAAGCTGTAACCTATAAGCTATTGTTCCCACCTTCTCAACATTTGGATAAGGTACATAGTACCGAGGTGCGGGCATGGTATTTACCCTAGTCACATTACTAGGATTATTGAGTTTACATATTACCCAAAACAAGTCTCTAAAAAGATAGATCACCTCTTACCGATGTTTGTTAGAAGATCTATCCAGGTGTTGTTTCACCCTATGTAAATTAACCTGAAGTTGTTTCAATGTTTCATCCTGGAAAACCAATGTTGTATCCACAACTTCTATATAAGTTTCTCCATGAATGAACAATATGTGGTGGATGTCAACCATACACAACCTCAAATGGGGGTTTTCCTATAAAAGTGTGATATAATGTGTTGTAACTGTATTATTCTCAAGCCAACCATGATGCCAACTGTTTAGGTTTTTCCGAAGAATATCACTATAAATAAACCTCCAAACACCTATTTACAAATTCCGTTTGTATTCCACTTTGTGGATGATAAGAGGATCTCATTTTGAGTGTCATTCCTTGCAATTTGAATAATTATCACCAAAACAAACTGGTAAACAATGGATCCATGTCGCTTACTATTGTTGTAGATATCCCATATAAACTGACATCCTCCCTTATAAAAACACCAGCTACTGTCTCTGTTGTATATGGGTATTTAAGTTGAATAAAATTTTCATATTTACTGAGTTTTCCTACCACCAAAAACACTAAATCATAGCCATGTGACTTAGGGATACTTGACACAAAGTCCATGGACACTTCTTCCCATATTAATCTTGGAATAAAAAGCTACTCTAGTAATCCTGCTGAACTCAAAGATTCATATTTATACTTTAGGAATGTTTCACATTCACATATATACGAAAAAACACTGTGTGCCATTCCAGTCCATAACAATCCCCCTTCCAAACATTTATAAGTTTTCAAGTAACACAAATGCCCTCCTTTTGTTGAGGAATGCTAATGTTGTAAAAAATATAGAATTAAAGAGAATTACCTATGTAAAACTAGTTAGTTCTTAAAGAATAAAAACCCATTTCCAGTAAAATATCCAAGTTTTACCATTCTTCCTTGAAAAGGTAGTTCCATAAAAAATTATAGCTTAGCATCTTGAGTTATTTCTTCCCTAAGTACCCCAAGATCCTCCCAGTTGAGTTCATAAATATAGATTGGAAAATATTCTCCTTCTTGTGGCACCCTCGATAAAGCATTAGTTGAATTATTTAATCTTTAAGGATTATATGTGACAAAAAAATTATATCTAAGATACTTTGCCTGCCAGCAATGCTGGTCTATTAACACCAAATTTTTATTAAGTGTTTGAGACTACTATGATCTATAAAAACCTAACACCTTATACCAATCCCATATTGTTTCCAATGCTATGTTGAAAGGAACAATTCCATTAACTCTTTTTTGAAAACTAACTTCTTCAAATTATTTTTTGAAAGCTCTTTGCTGTAATAGGCCTTCTTCAATCATAACAACCACTACTCTATAACCAGAAGCATCAAATTCCACATAAAATCCCTTAGAAAAAATCTAGCATTATTAGAATAGGAGGAGTGGTCATTTTTTACTTAAGCATTTCAAACACCTCTTGGGTTTTAGGTTTCCACTTCTACACTTCCCTTTTGGTCAAATATATGGGTGTTTATGCTATTTTTCCATAATCACTGAAAATTTTCATGTAATAATCAGTCATCCCCAAAAATCCCCTTATTTAACATTCCATGGTTTATCCATAATTTAACAACCTCTAAGTTCTTAGGGTCTATAGCTACTCCTTGTACTGATATAATATTCCCCAAGTATTCAACTGTACGACTACCAAAAGTTCATTATTTTCATATTTTCCAAAAGATTGTTTTCATACATTAGTTGAAGGATTTCACGCACTAAATTTAATTACTCTTTCTAGTTCCTACTGTACACCAAAATCTCATCAAAAAATTCAAACAAAAATTTTCATAAAAATCACGAGAACACTGAATTAATAGTAGCCTGAAACACGACCATTGCATTAATTTGGCCAAAAGGCATTACAAGGTACTTGTGGTGTCCTTCATGGGTTTTAAAGGATGTTTTTTCACATCCTTTTCCTTGAAAAAAACCTGATGGAAACCTGATTTTAAATAGACATTCATGTTCAAAATTATCAGACTATTCAAGGCACTATAATCCACACACATTCTCCAACCTTATTTTTAACCAAGATAATTTGACTCGAGTATGGGCTTGTAATATGTATAATAAACTGTTGTTCTAAAAGATAATGTATTTTCCTTTCCAAATCATTCTTTATAAAATAATAATGCTTATATGGTCAAACATTGATTGGTTTATCCCCCTTCCATTGTATTAATTGCATGTTTATTTTCCCTTTTAGGAGAATTCTCCCATGGGGCTTCAAAAACTATCAAGAATTGCTTTAATATTTTCTGCATTTTCAACTGCTGACTATCATCTAGTTACTTATAGAGATACAAACTTAACCAACATCTTGGAAATAAAATTACGACATTCCACACTATCCCCAAGGATAAGTAGGGGTTCTCTTCCAATACTGCCCTCCATTAACATTGACATGACCCATTTTTTTTGATCCATTTCTACTGCAAAAGAAATAGTCCCAAGCATCTCCATTTTATTTGACTCCTCTTCCAGTTCTAATTTTTTTTTCAGAACTGAGCTCCATAGTATTATCCAATTCTTGGGGTTCAACAAATTCCCATACCATTAGCTTATACCCCTTTTCCTAGCATCTGTTAGCAGGGCCAAAAAATTTCCCACAACTATAACAAAAAATATTTTCTTTCTTCTCCTTAAATTATTCTTCAGAAAAATTCCAAATTCCCCTCCACCACAACATGTTTTCATATATCCTTTCATTCAATTCCCCTATCGTTGCTACCCTTACTGGATTTATGTTCCCACTCTGTCCCTGCTATCCAGTCAAGTAACATCTGTTTCGAACTTCTGCCTGTTTAATATTTCCCTTAACAATCAATTCCTTTATATTATCCTTTCCAAGGTTAATAACCGATACTTATTCTATGGTTCATATGTCATCACTAAAAATCATATTTTCATCCTCAAACCACCAATAAACAAACTCATGTACCATTTTTTTTGTAAAATCTGGTCAAATTTGTCAAAATAAACATCCAAAGAACTAGTTTTCTGAAGCTCCTTATGTATAGGTTCAAGATCATATTCCTCAGCACTTCCATATCGTCCAAACAACTCCTCTTCAAGCTGCAACCATGAGATTCCCGCACTGGTAGATTTCAATTAAATCATCCAATATTGGACCAATCTGTCTACACTCAATTGTTCCAGTAGAACTTTCAGCTCTTCGTGAGTTTGAAGAATTAATAAATACATCTCTAGTCTAGTTATCCAAGAACTGGGATATTCTCGAAAAAAATATGCATTTCCACATGCTGAAATTTTTTGCGCATCTCCTCACCTATTAAGTTTTTCATTCCATGTTCTTCTAATGCTGCTTCATGCCTCTGTCCCTATGCTACGACTTCAGTTTGCATACTACCAATGCCTTCTTCGGCTTCTATCGACTTGACTTTCTCTTTTCCTCTACTGTTCACCTCACCCTAATTTCTCACGAAACTATTTAGATGGAATAGAGTAATGGTAACGTCTTGAGTTTGTTGATGTATCATTGTTACAACAGTCTCCCATTTAACGTATCATTGGAGACATGTTTTCAGCTCTTCTATAGATGTTTGTAAGTCAGTAATCTAACTCTCCATGAAAGTTTTCTTTCACGTTCTTCAAGAATCTCTTACTTATAGTTTATCTCTATAGAATTATCTCAATGAAAGAACCAATTGACATAGATTCTAGATCAGAATGTATAAGAAGTAGAAGAATGTTGTTATTGAGAAGTGATTTTCACTTACAAGTTGATAATTCTGGATAATGAAATACTTGAGAGGAGAGCACTTCCCTCTAGGACAAGGCTAACTACCTCCTAACCCAAATTCCAAAAACTACCATATAGATCGACCCCTCCCCCTCTTATAACCACCCTATAAGTGACTTATTAAAATATAATGAAATTACAATTCTTCCCTAAGGTAGTAAGAACACCTACCCTATCGAGACCCCCTTTAATGATAAGTAAATTGTATGGGTGGCCTGGACTCTACTAAATTCCTATCATAAAGTATATAATATTTTCAATAGAAAGTTTCATGACTTACCACACCATTATGGAATGACACGTTCCAGAAAAGGATATCATTAGGATAGTAGAATGATGATTAAATGATCATGTCAAATTGGCATAGCCTGTGCATCTTTTCTTAGATGTATCTAGAACCTTTGTAAGGGCGCACTCCAAATATGGACACCCTATAGAGACCTTTCTGAGTGAAATTTTAAGCAAAGAGCACCCCTTGTAGATCCACCACACCCCATGTAGATCTTGCACAACCCTTGCAGATATTCTTGGTATGAATTTAAACAGTGACATGTCCCATGAAAAATTGGAACACCCCCATGTTGTTATAATTTTTTCACTAAAAGGTGAGGAATGTCATGTTTTGAAGGAGAGAGAAAGTTTTTTTATCAATCAATAAAAATTGGTTATTGAAGGTGCAGTACTGGAAGGTTGCTACCATGACAGGATTCAATAGAAGTATAGTATTCTTCATTCCCCAATCAAACCTATGAATCATTTGGTTTGTGTAATGGTTGGAAGAATCCATGCCACAAAAGTGAGGCATGGTTTAGTCCATCTCCAACTAGATCCAAAATGGAATAAAATCTACAAAATGGAATAAAGGAGAGACTCCAACCCAAGCTAATCCCAACTATTTCTGTGTTGGTGGTATAGTGCAACACCAAATATGGTGCTGCACCGTAGCTACGCCAATTTTTTTTTTAATTTCAGATAATATTTTATTGTAAATATCTTTTTTTAATAAGGAACATTTTTTTTAATTATAATATATTGTTTTGCGCAAAAAAAAAATGATGTAGAGGTTTAGAGATGATTTCACTGTAGATAATACAATTTGGAGTATCCTTATCCCATTTTTAGTATTGGGTTGGGGATTCTCTTAGAATAAACAAAACATTTAATGACACTTATGATACAAGAAAGTTCCATGTGATTGAGTTGAGACCATTAGTTATCCTAGCCACTTTACACACTCCCTGTAAAACTAGGTCATGTATATTTTTCATATTCAACTTGTGACATGGGTAATTCACTCTTCTCTAGATCCCCCTTAGTCAGAACATTAACAAGAATTATTCAATATGAATATTTCCAAAATAGATATTCATCTTTTCATAAATATCATCGACAAAATAACCATTTATTTTTACATTTTAGTGTATAAATAAAAAACCTGATTAGTAGAATTCTTTATGACCATTTGATTATCACACCATATATGATCAAGATTTTTTGTTGAGTAACCAATCTCATTAAAAATATGTTGTTCCCATGGAATATCCACTATGAAGTGAGCCATGGTCTAGTATTTAGACTCAACACTCAAGGGAGATATGGTTTCCCAATAATTACATCACCAAGAAATTAGGTTTCAACCAATGAAAACAAACTAACTAAATGTAGAATTCTTGGTGGATATACAATCTAACCTCTATATTCAATTTTTCAATAATTACTATAGAAAAACCTCACACCTGGTTTTTTATACATCAAACAACACAAATAATTACATCCCAATGAAATTTTGTTGATTGATCCATAAATAGACATTCCTTATGTTAGGAATATAGGGGGTTGTCTAGGTGTGGACTGAACCTAGGTTAGTTTGTTAGCTACCAACTGTTAGTTTGTTACAACCAGCTGTTTTTTAGTGGGGGTAGCTTTGTAATTTCTTATAATAAGTGTTTGGGGTTTGTTAGTTTGTGGGTAGGATAATAAATAGGGGGCAACGGAATATAGGGGATACAAATATTTTTCTGCTTCTTGCTCAGCTTGGGAGCTACTCTATGGGCTGGTCTTTGGAAGGACTCGGAATACTCTTTTGGAAGTGGTCTTTCAGGGAGGTGCCTATCTTCTTCTTCACCTTCCTCCTCACCGAAACTTCTCTCCCTCTCTATTGTAATCACTATATTTCTTCTGTACATATATTGCAGATATGTCAATACATACTCTTTACTTACCTTTCTCTCCCTCTCTCAATAGTTTATATTACAATTTGGTGACTCCACTGGGGAGTGTCGTGCGAGAGAGATGATCACACGCTGGAGGAGGATCGCAGTAGGGGAGTGTCATGCGAATTTATTTTCTATTTGTTTCCGGATAAGAACCAGAATCCAACATAGGGAAAATTTTATAGAGAGAGATTCGTTCGCTATTGGAGAAGAGAGACAATCGTAGCTGGGGATAAACATTTCCACGCTAGAGGAACTCTTTCGCCGATGGAGAAACACCGATCACAAGTTGCAGAGTGATTTTCTACTGGGAAATAGTTGTGAGGAATGAACACAGGGGAAACTTGTCGCATCAAGTGACGAATGCGTGACGGGAACGATCATATGAAGTGGTTGAAGAGAACAGAAAGATGTGGATGTTTGCGACTATGGAATCATTTTTCTGTGGTTAGCATCCACCGCTAGTGTTGTAGACGGATGAAAAAGATAGAAAAAGAACTGTGGAAAGTGTATGTGGAGCTATAGACGGATGGGAAAATATCTTTAATGTAGCAGTGAGGCTTGTTGAAGGAAGTTGTTTTTTTAGAGTTAAAATAAATAAATAAATAAATAAATGTTGTTGGGGTTGTGATCCCTGCTGAGATGGAATAACAGAGTTTGACAATGGATAGAGAAAATATGGTGAACCCATCTAAAGTATATTCTGATGTAGCAGCAAAGGAGGTAAGTTCAGAATGGGTGGAGAATAGAATGGTAGAAGTAGAGTCCGTAGTTGAGAGTATACTATGGATTCTTTTCACTATGAAAGAAAATTTGATTAAGCTGGAACGTGGACAAACAGAGCACTTGTGATGGATGTGTGCATGGTTTCACCAATCAGATGAAGAAATACCACTCATATTGATCGGTAAGGAGCAGCAGCCTGATCCTGGTTTTAAATATACTTATTTTGTCGAAGAAGTATCTTTTATGAGTGGTCTTTCGATAGAGTAAGAAATGTAAGGGAATGTAAAGGCATTGTAATGACAGTCTGCTCGAGCTACACTTCAGCCTCTTTCGTTGGAAGTGCGGGAGAAACCATTAGAGTATATTGGAAAAATAGACATTGCTGGAAACTAGATCTCATGGAAAAAGATTCTCTAGATTGCGCATCTGGTATTTATGGGGATGCAACAGTGAGTTTGAAAAGTCTTCATTTTAAATAAGAAAAATAATTAAAGTAGTGAGCTAGTGGAGAAAATTGATACTAGCTTCAGCCCTTTGGGGTCAGAAGAGGTATTTCCAAATCCAGGATCCAGCTTCAATAAGCAGTTGTGGCATAGTATGGAGGAAGTTTTCTTATTTTCTACTCCTTATATAGGGAAAAATCATCTTACTTGCCCAAGCTTGGATCGTGGAGAGCATATTATTGTGAAAGGCAATGTGGAAACAAGTGGAACAATTAATGTTTGTTTACCAATAATGATTTCTTTGGGAAATAAGCTCTAAGTACCAAGTGAGCTGAGCGAGCTTCTCAAAACAAGAATATTAGATGCTAAAGGGGAAATAAAGGAAACACAAGAAACTTTTTTTTGTCCACAAAAGGGAGTATAGCAGTCAAGTTTTTCAGTAGAGCAATCAAGTTATTCATGTTCTTCAGTATTGATGGAGAAAAAGTCTGTTCAGGTGTGGCCTGGTCCTTTCCTACTGGACAAGAAAGATTAAGTTGAGAAACTCATGTCTGCAGTTATGACAGAAATTGGCTACAACATGGACAATGTAGCCACTTGGTTACCGAGGATAGATGAATTTCACGATGGATCAATTATCAACCTGAGTAATTTTATTTTTTCTGAACATGGTAGTGACTTTAATAGGTGCTGGTGCTGATTTTGATAGAATGGATACCGGGAGGTTGGAAATGATCAGAATATCTTTTAATAAAAAAGGGGTCAATATTGGGGGAATGAACATGTTTGGTGTCACAACTCCTTATGTAAATATAGTCATGGAAGATTAGTTGAAGTGGGGTATGGGACCTCGATTTTTCATTCCAATAGTGTATAAGGTAGGGTTGTGGTTTCTAAGGGTCGGGGAACTACATGTTCAATGGTATATAATTCAGGTTTTACTTTTCACTGTCCAATAATTTCACTAAATGTTGCTGAAATGGAGTAAAAAGTTTCATATGGCTTGGATTGTTTTCCCGATGAACTATTTGGCCACTTACCTGTACAACCTTGTATAAAGGGAAATGAAGAATGTGAGATTTTGGAGTTGGTAACCAAGGCTTCAACTCAACCTCTATTTTATAATCAACAGGCCTATAAATACTTCCATTTTATGCTCTCGAATGGTGGTTGACCAAGTTCCAGATGTCACAAAGGAATATGTGTGGCCAATTGAATGTTTTTTCCAAGCCGTCCCTTTCACTAAGACCCATACACTTCAGATTGACAAGGGATTTTACCATTGCAAAGTAAATGGAAACCGATTACGTACCATCTATGGTTGAGTTCAATTTTTGAAATGGTTGTCGTGTTCTTGTTTTTTGTGGGATCGTCGTGTGTGTTGAGTTCACGGATGAAGTGTTGTTGTCATACAAAGAAAATCAGCCCAACATTTATGGATAAAATGAGAAATCAAAGATACAGCTAGTTGTTGGTCTTAGAATTCTGAATATTAGAGGTTTCTGGATTTTTATAGAAATTCAATCTTACTCTAAGCTGTTGTTTTTAGCAGAAAATACACCTGCAAACTGCCCTACTTGTGATCAAGGTGTTGAGGCTAACCAGGGAATAACAATGAAATTCTGGGGAATGATGCAAAACCAGATAATAATTTATGCATGTCAAGATAATAAGATCGATGGCTTGTTGCACTTACAGTCAGGGCTAGATACAAGCAGCTGAATGATATCAACAACTATGAATTCAATGAAGCTATAGATGTCCAGACTACTACTGAAACTGATCCAAGTGAGCAACCATCTACAGAGGACTACCATTCCAATGTTCAGGATACTTTTTTTGTGCTTGAGGGAGTTCAACCTTGGGGACAAGTTGGTTATTAAGTAGGAGGAAATTGTTAGAAATATAGGGGGTTCCCCAGGTGTGGGCTAAACTTGGGTTAGTTTGTTAGCGGTAAGCTATTAGTTTATTAGCTGTCAACTGTTATGGTAGCTTTGTAGTTTATTATAGTAAGTGGTTGGGGTTTGTTAGCAGGTGAGTAGGAGAATAAAAAAGGGGGCCAGCAAAAGAGAGGGGATATTGATATTTTTCTACTTCTTGCTCATCTTCAGATCTGCTGCACAGACCGGTCCATGGGAGGACTCGAAATACTCTTCTGGAAGTGGTCTTCCAAGGAGCTTCATATATTCTTCTTCTCCTTCCTCCTCACCAAAACATATCTCCCTGTCTACTATAATCACTTTATTTTTTCTTCATATATATTACGAATACATCCATACATACTATTTACTTCCCTTTCTCTCCCACTCTCAATAATTTATGTAACACCTCACAAACAATGCTGGTGATTATTGGTGTTGGTGCCACAAAACCAACTATATTGTACTTATGATTATCTTTATTTTCATGTCTTTGAATATTAATAAAGTTATTATCACATCATGATTGCAATTCTTTATGATATTGTATATAATAATGTTCTGAGGGCATTTGTCGCACTGAAAGGTCATAACAGTTACCTGCTATGATGAGAACCTTGAAGTGTTATGAAAGTATTCTTAACTGAATGTTCTATGGTTAGATGATATTTTCTAATGGGGTCACAGATGATACAGGCTATCAGGGGTTAGAATTCCCATAAGATATTGATTCTTTCTCATGAATTTCACCCTTAGAAATCATCTGCATATGAGATTCTGAGAACGTGATCCGTCAATAGAATGTTCACATGTTATATGTGTCATCATATTTTTCTTATCTATGGATGTGTCTATTGGTCCTTATACATGATATTGTTATTAATTAATATAGGTATTCATGTATTTTGGTTCATTGTGGAAAATTGTGACGACATATGCTCGTGATGAGGTAAGGTACATTGGGTGCATCATGATTGGTATGACATTAATGAATAATTCTATAAAGAATTTGTCCCTCTTGAGTTTAATAAAAGTTGATATCTTAGGATCTTTAATGGGACTAAAATATATTGACTTATTTCATGGTCATGATAGTTTATAATCAACAAATTTATTTCTATAAATTCAAAGAAATATATATCAAACACATAGGTTAAGAACATGAGTACACAACCTGGTTGATTAGATATAACGAAAATAAAGTTTTATATTACAAAGTGTGTAATCGTATGTGATTATTTTCATTGAGAAACCTAATTTCATTATCCATGGGTGTATAAATGTGTTTCTAAATGCTTATCTAGGAATTTTGACATGTTCAGTCTAATGGCACTGAGAAAAGAGCCTGAAGGGTCGCAGGGTAAGAGTATTCATAACCACAATTAAATTCTATATGAATTTAATATTAGAATAGAATATTATTCTCAAGTTTAGAGATTAATATTTATTCAGGTTTTGATTGATCGCAAATATTCAGTCACTAGTTATTTTGGATAACATATGTGAGTTGATTATTAAATAAATATTTATTTTCAATACAATTATTTTAGCTATGCGAATATATAATATTTATTTATTTATCATTGAATGATGTAATGATATTTATTTATTTAAGTAAAATAGTCATTATACAAGGTTTAATAAATAATAACGAAAGATAGACCATGTTAAAGGTCCAATATGAATGATATATAAAATATCATTTAAATAAATATTAATTTATTTATTTATGAAGTGATATTTATTTTATTCATTAGTTTTTCTCTTGTTAAATAAATAATAATAATAATAATAATATTATTATTATTAGACATTAGGTTCACTAAATAATGAGGAAGGACATTTCATGTCAAGGGTGTGGTAGGAATAATATATTAAATATTATTTAAATAAATATTTATTTACTTATTTAGGAAGTGATATTTATTTTATCTGTGAGTTAAGAGAATTTCAAATAAATAATAATAATAATATTATTATTATTATAAATGAGGTTCACTAGAGATAAGAGAATAACAGTCCGTGTGAAATTATTTATTCTCTATCATTGCTCTATAAATACTTGGTTAAATCATTTCTTAGGGTTAAACGTTTTTTACAACACACCTATCTAAAGAATTATTTCAAAACTAGAGAAAACATTCTCTACAATGCTCTCAAGATTGAAGATCTTGGATCCTCCCTCTCAAGCTCCAAGAAGTCAAAAGGATTTTTTTTGTTATCAATGACGAATAACAAAAACAATTTAATCGTCCGTGTTAATACCCAAAGATTTCTATGGTGACATTCTGGGGTTTATGGAGCACATGTTGATCACCACTAGAGAGATTATACCCATGAATCTTTCGACATAACGACAGTATGAAAAGAGGTCAATTTAATCATCAACAAAGAAAGAATTTCAAGCGACGTAATTATTAATTTATATAAATTATTTATATATTATATTTGATGATCCTATATTTATGGATTTTGGGTTTTCTATTCTTATAGTTCTGAGAATTAATTTGAAAAAGTTAACAAAAAACCATTGTTTGGAATGGGCCTGACTGCATCTGTTGTACCCCAAAACTTTCAAGTGGTATCAAAGTGGTTACATATTAATTTATAATTATTTATTAATCATTGATTGATTTATGAATTTGTTATTAACTTTTATTCCTAATTTATATGTTATTAACTAGAAAGTCAGGATATATTATTCTTTCCCCCTTATATGACCAGGAACGAGTTAAAAACAAAATAACAAGTTATGAAAAATTCATTCGGAGGTATTGAGATTTCTAGAAAAATAACACAGAACATGGTATGTAGCTTCAAGGTATATACTTTATATCTTTTTTTATTGCACCTGAAATAGTTTTGATTTAATTATAATGCACCATTTGATTAAAATGGAATGAAACGTCATTACACATCACATGTTGACCAAGCCAAACTAGAACATGACTTTCCAGACTACACGGTGGGAAGCTGGTGTAGACATCATGTAGTCCACACAACTTCACAGAGAAATTCACGGAAATAGTGTTGTAAAATACACATTGTGTAATAAAAACACAACGCGCAGGGACTGAATATCGGGAAACAAGGAGATTACATAGTGTGTGACTATTTCACACATTGAATACCTCATTAAAGATCACACCAAAGTACACATCAAGTCCTTAAGTGTGTATTGCGAATAGACGGTGAATGAAATACATGGCGTGTGACTGGCTTGTACACACTTTGTACCATGTGCCTATTCATGCAGATAGAAAATTGTGGAATTAAATCTATTAACATGTATCAGAGTGTCATTTATTGATAGTACATGTCATGTGATAGGTTTTAAATAACATTAAATGATTATTTTTTATCTGTGTAAAATTAGGAACAAGAGCGGCCCAGAAAATTCAGTTGCCCCAGTCCAGTATAAATTTTTTTGCCCTAAATACATTGAGATATACAGTAAAAATATAAAATTGATGCCCTTTCTTTGTATATTTTTTTATTTCTTCAGTGTTGCCCTAGCCCGAGGGCTCCTTGGGCTTGCCCCAGGGCCGGACCTGATTAGGAACTACATGTCATGTATGGTCATTACACGCCCTGTACTCCATGTGCATTTATACCGGCACACTGCGCATAATTAACATGTGTTTATGTGTCATTAATTCACAATACATGCATTGTAATTGTGTGACATGCTCTATAATCTACATGCTGTGTGAGTACACAGTACCCAACCATACCAGATACTGGGCACTTCATACAAGTACACGTCATATTTCCTCTAAGTAAATGTCTTATGGCTAATTAATTTTAAATAAAATTATTTTTGTTGGAAATTACGGTGGATGTAAATATCCCAGACTGATTACATAATCATTAAGATAATTGAATTAATAAAGATAATTAATTTATTAATTCAAATACATTTTATTTTAATTTAAAATGAATATAAATGAATGTTATCTAGTTTACAAATGTATATTTGTTTCATGTGTGGATGATCATGAGCTTAACTGACCCATGTATGTATTGGATTTATTTTATTTTAATTAGTATTTAATGGGGTTTTCAATAATTATAGCTATTAAATTCAAATGATGGTCTGCATGTCATCCCCTATTATTGTGTAAGAGTATGTATATTTGTGGTTCTTTTAATATTAACCCTGTAAGCATTACATTGGTTATCTTCACCTAAGTATGGATAAAAGTGTTTGTAAGGGATGGAGCCCTCTGGTGAGTGGGGGCATTTCATGGCACCAACTAGACCGATTCATTCATAAACTGAACTCCTGAGCTGGTCCTTGGCAAGGCTTGAGATACGTTCTTAATTGCCTCGGGCTGGCGATAAGTGTCAGGATATTGATAGAGAAAATAATGGGAATGATTTCACCCTTGATATACAAATATAAACACATCCAATCAGGGTAAACACAACATGAATAAATAAGATATTGAATAAAATAAACAATAATAAATAGATAGTGTGACATACCTATATAAGAAAAACAGGACCAACCAATACCAGAGCATCCCAAAATAAAACTAAACTAAACTAGAACCCACCAACTTCATGTGACCCTCGATCACTCTCCATATCACATCCCAAATATCCAAGTATAATACTCACCAACATAAGGATGGCCAAAACCCTGATAACCATAAAAATAACCCTAAGAACTACATACACCGAATGGTGTATACAACGTGTGAGCGAAACCAAACCCCGTAGAATCCTACTGAGGATTTTTTTCAATTATTTTAAAATGAAAATTAATTTATTCTATTCATTAATTTTATTTTACAATAAATATATAAAAATAGTTTTTTCATAATTCAATTATATAAAACCCAATAACATTTCATGTGTGCTGTTTTAAAACATTTTTCTAGATTTTTCATAAATGAAAACAATCACTTTAAAAAAATTATTTAGTATCATGCATGCCCTAAAAACATATCTTTTTAATTTAAAACTCCTTTCATAAAATCATTTCAAAAATGATTTAGAAAACACATTCATGCTGCATGAATAAAAGATAAAAAAATGGCACCTTGTCATCAAAAGAAATGAATATAAGAAATGAAGGGAAAATAACCAAGATGCAGCACACATAAAGAAAAAAGGGATGTCAGAGAGGCCAAGGGAATATCCTAAATCAAACAACCAACAAAAAAAAGGTAGTAATGGATCCACCCTTCATCCTATAGTGAGATAGTTTTTGACATTACTAAACACAGACCATTGGCCTACATTATGTCCAAACACAAGTCACCCAACTGACCTACATCGAACCTCATTGGGGGAACACCCCACTAGCCCCGACCTAGTGGTCAACTAGGGGTCACTAGTGGAATTTTATTAACAAGTGAAGTAGAAATCTAGACTTATCACTTATTTACCTAAGTTTCCATGACAAAGAAAAAAAGTGAAGGTGATCAAAAAATCTACACAACCATCAAAAACCATAAATAATAATTCACCCTCACCTCCAACTCTCTCAGAGGAAACAACCCATTTATCATCACCCAATCACTACATACATCAAGCACCACCCATGAAAGGAAATAAAGTATAAGGGGAGATGGGAGGGTCTCACATACACACTTGAAAAACATTTAAATTTTGGAATGGGCCTTTCTGGAAAATGAATAGAAAAACCACATCCTTTAATAGAAACTCAAAAACCATTTGTAAAATATTACTTAAAAAAATACCCTTGAAACCCCCCATTGAAAAAAATTTAGAAACCACTCTTCATTAATAAAATATCATAAAAGAAAAACTACACTCTTTAATTCACTTCGGAACCAAAATGGGTCAAAAGCTTTCACAAACCAAAATTCATCATTAATTCAATCATAAAAACATTTCCATGACCCTTGGCATTCAATACATTCCTTGAAAACTAAAATAACCTTTAAGTACTTCTTATTCCGAGTGATAATCATGAATTTTTGAAACTCATTAAAACAACCACATATAGTTACAATTGAATATTTAGAAATTTAGAATCACCAAGAACACAACAACATGGAAAATAATAGAAGATCATAAAAATACCAACCTTGTTTCAATAGTGATCAAGTCAGAAGTTGTCGCCTTTGATAGTGAATGCTCCAAAAAGCCTCAAAGGTCTCCAAGAAATACCTAAAAACAATAACCCCTAAGAATAAGCCACCCCAAACATTAAATCACACTAGGGAATCCCCTAGGGTTCGCGAGAGAGGGAGAAACCAAGGGAAAATTAAGGGAAATGAGATGGAAGAAGAAAGAAGGCGGGTATTACCTTGAGAGATCACTCAAAAATAAATGGAATTGAGGCTTGTATTCCAAGGATGTGGGATAGAGAGATCCCACTTGTTCATGAGAGATTCATACAAACCAAAATGAGGGAGGGAGAGGATGGAAATTGGGTTAAAGTAAGTGGGGGACATTTTTTGGTGTTTAATTTTTAAGATACCTTGGAAACTCGCATGGTTATCTCGCATGGTTTGGTCACATAACTAATAGAAATCATGTTTCAATATAGAAAGGCACTGTGAAGTGCTTCACCACTGCATAGAGGTTACCCTCATAGTTTTCCTAATTGGGCGTTGCAACCGTGAGACACCAAAAACCATTAAAAAGTTTCGGATTATGAACCTGAAACACTAGAAAAATTTCACACTAAATAAATAAACAAAATAATTAAAATAATAAAAGAATATAAAAAATGATGTGTGGTAATTATCCTCACCATGTAATTTTCTACCCATAGAGATTCTATAATAAAAGCGGGAAATGAGAAAGAAGATCAAGTCACACTATAAAGATTGAGTTGGGTTGGAGGGAAAAACTATCTAGAGAAGAATCTAAGAAGAAAACTGTTAACAGAATTGAACCTACCCAAAAGACCGGATAAATCCAAAAATTCTCCAAAACATCTTCCAATGAAACTCACCCATCACCGAGAGTGTCACACCCCCCTACATTGGTACCCCTCTTGGACCAATAGTGAAGAGGAGTGACCCTCTGAGCCCTGAAACTAGTAATCACTGGGTTGGAAATAAGCATAAAGGTTATATCACACAATTAAGGGAGGCATTACCACAAACTATCCCAAGAAAATATAGAAAACACCACTTTTCAATCACCATGGAATGTAGTTATACCAAAATATCATACATGAAAACCCCACAATGAATGAATATAAAACAAATACAAATGTTTCCAAAATAAAATGATACCAAAATAACCTTGAGGCAACAACTATAACAACTCAAAATTATAAGTTAGTAAGTCCTCTTGGAAACCTGAAAAACAATTTGTAAATACATAGGTTGGGCATAACATGTATACTCAGTAGGGTCATACCCATGGTTTCAAGTTAGAAACTGAAGAGCATATTAATGTCTTAGTGAAAAAATAGAAAAAATAAGAAACACCAACACAGATCAACTAATTTTTCCCTCAAATCTCACGGAGGCTCTCTCACCCAATAATGCATCCCAGAGTAGTAAAGTAATAAGAATGTAGATAAAGGAACCTCACCACCACTTTCCCATTGATTTTACACTCCCACCCAATTTGAAGACAACCTTTTCTCTCATACCTTTCATATTCACCAATGACGACAGTAAACGTGTATCATGAATGAGTAGGAAATAAACCTCAGGACCTCCCCCTACCATACAAGACCCCTACCAAATATCCCATCTTATACTAAGAAATACCTATAATTTAGAAAAACCAACCACAAGCATCACACAAAGAGCCAAAAACTGAGTTCCATTTTTGATTATTTAATTTAACAATTCATCCACCAAGAATTACCCATTTAATTATCAATTTGAATTTATATCAATAAATTATTTTACATTCACCGCATTATTATATAAGCTGATATTATTCCATTGTTACTAAACTTCTACTAAGAAACCACCATGTCATGTCACTACATCACAACCAAGGTCACCAAGACACAAACAACCAAGGCCTCCAAGCTGCACACAATAAAGGTCATCATGACACACACATCAAGTCAATCATAAAATAGGAATATTCAACATAGTATTTTTGTTTACTATCATTTTGTATTTAACCATTTAGTGGGTATTATAAAATCAATCCAACACTATAAGGAATAATTCCATAACAACCATATAACATGAAACAACAATAATCAATATCAGGAAAAAATCGGTAGCCACAAGCACATCACACCATTCCCTTTCAATTTCTTCAGTATTGTTTATTATGTTTATTATGCTAATTCATATCATTCACCCAATAGATATAAAAATCATGATATTCTCATAGATTCACATTAAAAGGGTATCTATAACTCGAATCTTCTACATTAAAATAGTTTTTCCAATTTTTTGCACAAAGTCAATGTAAAAAAGGATGAACAATAGGTCCACATCCATAGAAGGGATCCTCAAATAAATATGAAATATAGTTATTTCTCAACAAACCCACATAACCCCAACTGCAATCAATATAGTCACTATAAAACCTATGAATAAATAAGTAAGAACTTAGAGAGAAAGAGGACCCACCTGAAATCACTGATTTCGAATCTCTGAAAGCCAAGGATGAACATAAAAAATCAGATGCTATTAGGGATCCAAAAATCACCTTGGGATATCCTAAAGTTCAAGAGAAGCAATGGGAGAATGATGGAAATTTAATGGATTATGGAATTTATAGGCAGATTGGAAATCACCCCATTCATGGTGTGAATGGTTTGTTTACACCGTGATCCTTACACGATTCAAATTCGTTAAAAAAAGGTGATCAATCAAAAAAATATAGGAGGGATTTCACATTTTTAATATCTCCTTTCATGCAATGAATCTTCCAAAGACGAAACCAGCAAAAAATCCACAACGAATATTCAAGTCTTGAACATGTCAACCCATGAATCCAACCCAAGAATAAATTCTAGGAACTAATTCCCCCAATTTACAAATCCACCTCGTGAAACTTCATTCACATAGTGAACCGGTGATTCATGGTCTGAATCACCACCTGTAGTTTTAGATTCAACCCCATCTCCCTTTATATATTCTTCTATCTCATCTCAAGGCTCCCAACACCCAAAACTCACAATGTAGTGGGACTGAAAGGTATGATTTGTTACATTAGATACCTCAGAAACAATTTTCATCCATGAGAATCAAACCCAGTCACTAGAAACAATCAAACAATACCCAGGGGATATCTCACAAACAAGGATGATACCATACCTAAAATCATAATAGACCTCAAAACATAACAGCAAGTCAAATAACCATCACAAAAGTCCAAAATCAAAACTGTTAAAACATTAAGGAATAAAAAACTCTGGGTACTTGGCGCACATCTGTAACACCCACTTCCATGTACTCTCTTCTAGTCCACCATGCCTTTATAGGACTCAAAATAGTGGATTTCACATTCTCACAACACATTCTCTTGATAATGTGGTAAACCATGCACCAACCATGTAACAGAACTTGGAATGTTTTCAAACCCATTATTCACCCATTCTTCATGAGTTTTACATGGTTTTCCACACCATGTGGGATAACAATGAAACACTAGTTCATTCACCACTTTCATCTCTAGAACTCTAACTGACCCCAAAAATCACAAAAATACTTATCAGGGACCAAAATATTGTTACAATGAATCAAAATCGGTCAAATATTTTCAAAATCAAACTCAAAATCAAGACTCAAATCCAAATTACTCATGTCTAATTGAGGTTCAGGGGGAAGAAGAGTTGGATAAGCACTTCCCTCACACCTTCCACCCGAGTCTCGACACATTCCTAGATTTATTTTATATTATGAGACACTCCAAAATAGTAAGAGGGTGTTATGATACAATTTTTTCATGAACAAACCTAGGTCATTCCTAGACCAGAATCCCAAGTAGGTCTATGGAATGTCCTGAGGTGCATTCTCAATCTCCCTGATTTAGAGATAATCATTAGGGTATCGATGGATCAAACCAAGTTATCCTTGGACCAAACTCCCAAGTAGGTCCATGGAAAGTCCTGAGAAGTATTCCCGATCACCCTGAGTTGGCGAAAAACATTAGGGTACCGACAAAGAAAATAGTGGGAACAATTTCACCCTCAATATAAAGATTTAAACACATACAATCAAAGAAAATTGAACATGAATAAATAAAACATCACATAAACTAAAAAATAATAAATAGAAAAATTCCCATATATAAAAAACCAAAAGGACCAACTGATACCAGAGAATCCCAAAATAAAATAAAACAGAACCAGAACACTCCATCTATATGTGACCCTTGGTCACACTCTTATTCCCATACCAAATATCTAGGTATAATTCTCAACCAACATAAGGATGGCCAAAAACCTGAGCACTTGAAAAGTCACCATGAAACTCCAATAACCAAATGGTGCATACACAGTGTGATAAAAACCAATCCTAGAAAGATCACACCAAAGAGTTTGTGAAGTTCATTTCAAATGAGAAATTATTTATGCTACTTTGAAATACATATAAAACCATAAGATCTCTATACATCAATTATATACAAGCCAATAACTTTATATAAATGTTTTTAAAAAATTCTTTATTTTTCTAAAATTAAAAAATCACTTTGAAAATTTTTCTTTAGTATCACGCATGCCTCGCAAAATGTCTCTTTGATTTAAAACATCTTTCATAAAATCATTTCCAAAATGCTTTATAATTAAAATTCATGCTGCATGAATAAAATATCAATAAAAGGGAACCTTTTCATCAAATGAAATTTTTGGTGTGTACATCCCACATCGGACTTGGGTGTTTTTATATCATTATAATTCTATACAAATAAACTCCAAGGTCTCTCTTAAGAGGCATATTGGGTATTTGGTCCACTCTCATCCATTATAACATGGTATTAGAGAAGTTTCTCTTACTCTATCCCTCCCATCCATCTCTTTTTTTCTCAGAGGACAACTATGCATTCCCTCCCCATTGGGGGTGGTGGCCCTAAGACATTGTCTACTATCACAGTAGCACTGCCCCCTACCATCCATATGTGCGTCCCTCCTCTATCATTCTTGATAGCCCCCGATGCCCACAATCATGATGTTATCCTTCCCATGATCCTCTATGATGGATACTTCTGTGCCCCTAGGCAATAGTCTCCCTTCTTCCCATCCTCATTTCCTTCCCAACAGGTGTGCCACCCCCTCCCGGTGGCCCTTCTTTGTGTGTCAGTCACCTCATGTGCCGCCATCCATCTGTCACCGCTCACTGGTCAATATCCTCCAACTGTCACACATACCTCACATGTGCTTCTCTCTATAGGATTTCTACAAGAAGTAATATCTCCTATAACACCCATTTCCTGGTGATTATGACCCAGTGCAAGGCGATATCGATTTCCGACCTCTGCAACTTGCTCTGACACTTTACTCTTGTTTGTTCTTCTGGATTTCCTCTACCTTGTGATCCCAGCTTTGGCCATGCTATCTCCACTGGTCTCCTTACATGGCTTCACACTCACATACCAACTTCCCAATGAGGACATTGATTCCATCATCTCCATTAACACTGAATAATATCTGAAGAACATGATCAATGAGTATGATCACACCTCCTCTTCCTCCCACAAACACCTCTTATTTGTTTCCCACACTTGCTTCACTGTCAGATCTTGCTATCTGAACCCTCCTCCACCAATTTTACAATTCCCATGTTATCATCTAGATACACCATTAATGTAATCTATTTATTCCTTTTGTACATTCCATCAGTGTGTCATCACATTCTATTAATGCACAAATGGATGATTTTGATTGGGTTATCCACCACATCATTATCGATCTATTCATACTGATGCATTCATTTTATAGTAATTCTTGTAGGTTCCGAGAATTTTTCGTTAGTTTGAACAATCTTTTTTAGTGGATTTATCATTCAACTTCTTGAGGGGGAGGATAATCCATGGAAGTTTATATTTTTTTATATTTTTTCTTGTTATGTCATCTAACTGGGTATGTACAGCTTGAGGGGGAGTGCTAAAAGTGTTTTTTATTTGATTTTGGTTTGGTTTGTTTCTTATAATTATGTATCCATGATAGGTAGACCAAGATTGAGGGGGGGGGGGGGTGTTGGTTTCTGCATTCCACATTGGAATTGGGTGTTTTTTTTATCATTATAATTCCCTATAAATAAACTTCAGGATATCTCTTAAGAGGCATCATGGGTATTGGTTCCACAATATGTCATTCTACAGAAATGAATACATGATAAAAATGAAAAACAACCAAGGTTTCACACGCGTAAAGAAGACAAGGGATGTTAAGAGAGACTAAGGGAATCACCTATATCTCACCACCAACCAAAGAAAAGGTGTTGTGGGATTTACCCTATATCCTATAGTGAGATAGTTTTATACACTACTAAACATTGTCCAACTACAGATTTTGTTGCGACCTAACACCATCCACCCAACTAGACTCCACTAATCCTCATTAGGGGATCAACCCACTAGCCCTAACCTAGCGCACAACTTGGGGGGTACTAGTAGCATGTTTCTAACTAGTGCAGAAAAAATATAGACTTCTCACTTAGTTACCTAGGTTCTCATGACCAATACAAAAGTGAAGGTGAGAAAATGATCAACATAAGAATTAATAACCATAAAAAAATAACTCAATATCACATCTAGATTTCTAACAAGAAAACATCCCCTTTTATCATCACCCAATCACAAAATACAACAAACACCACCCATGAAAGAAAAAACAATATAAGTGTCATCGAGAGGGTCTCACATACTCATGTACTTGAAAATCATTTAAAAGGGTAAAATATTCATTTCTAAAAACTAACTCAGTAATCCAAGTCCTTATAGAAAAATTCAAACACCATTTGTAAAACGTTACGTAAAATAATACTCATGAAACCAAAAAAATTAGAAATCAGTCTTTTTTCATATAATATTTTAAAAGCTTGAAACCATAATATTTAATTTACTATAAGACCTAAACTGGGTGAAAACCTTTCACAAATTGAAATTCATCTTTAATTGAATCATCAAAATATTTCTAAGACACTAGGCATCCAACACATTGTTAGAAAAATCAAAGAACCTTTAAATACTCTTTATCCTGAGTGATAAACCACTCCAAACATTTTTGAAACTCATTAAAACTATAAAATATACTTATAATTAAACCAATTTGAAATTTAGAAACACAAGAACACAATGAAATTCCAAATAAAATAAGATAAAAAAACACCTACCTCGGTTCAATAGAAATTAAGATGAAAGTCACTACCTTCAATGGAGAACGATTCAACAATCCTCAAGGGACTCATTCTAAGAAAACTTTAGAAATATGAACCCCAAAGAATAAGCCACCCCAACCCATTAATTTGACCAGAGAATGGGACACACCATGAATTATCAAGTCAACATAGAGGTAAATAACATGGTCTACCATAGAGGGCCTTATACAGAGCCATCTGAATTGTTTCTTGGAAGATGTTGTTATAGGAGAACATAAAAAGAGGAATATGATTCTCCTAATAACCTCCAAAACCAAGGATACATGATTATAAAATATTCTCTAACGCCTTTATGGTCTGTTCAGACTGCCTGTCAGTCTAGTGGTGATATACAGTACTCAAAATGACCTGTGAACGCAATTCCTTCGATAATCCTTTCCAGAACCACGATGTGAAGTTAGCGTATCAGTCTAAAATGATATAATTGGGCACTCTATGAATTATCACTATCTTTCAGATATATAGCCTCCCTAACTTATCAATAGATAATGTCTCCCGAATCAGTAAGAAGTGCATAACTTTGGTCAACCTATCGATTATCGATCATACCACATCACTACCTCAAGGATATCTTAAAAAACCTATAATGATTTCCATGGTGGCGTCATTCTATTTCCACTAAGGAATGGATGTATCCTATAGGAGTCCAGCAGGTCGATGGTGCTCTGCCTTTACCTACTGACAGGTGGAGCACCAAGTGATGAAACCTGATATATGCTTCTTCATACCCAGTCACCAATACTGACGATGCATATCTTTGTACATATTGGTAATATCAGAATGAACTACCCATAGTTAGGCATGAGATTCCCTTATTAGATCTTCCCAAATATCTAAAGGATCCCTTACATGGCCACTGTAGAATAGGGTCTCACTGCTATTCACAACCCAAACAGGAGGCAGCTTCTCTCTTGTGATGATTTCCCTTAAGATGAGTCCCTCTGAATCGAATAACTACCACATTCAGACACGCTCCAGAAGAGAGGATGTCACTACCAGCGCTGCTATAACTGGTTGACCACTTTGTTTCTGAACCTCAATATGAAACTCAGAAAACAAATCCATCATCTTCCACTCATTGCTGGCTACCTAGATGGCTTGCGTATGAGTCTTACTGCTCAATGAATCATCCACAACGTTACCCTTACTAGTTGTATAAGAAAGCTCAAAGTCAAACGTATGCATGTATTCTACCCACCTACACTACCTCAGATTAAATTATCTCTATGTGGAGAGGTATTTCAAGATTTTATGATTCGTATAAACAACGAACCTCTCACCCAACAGATAGTGCCTCTAATAGTGCAGAGTATGAACTATAGCTTCAAACATGAGATTGTGTGTAGGATAGTTTATCTCATGGGGTCTTAGCTGGAGGAATCTATAAGCCATGACTCGATCTCCATGCATCATAACTACACTTAGTCCACTTCATAAAGAATCATAATATACTGTATAACTTCTTCTCAGCTTAGGCAGAATTCAAATCAAAGCTAAAGTGAGTCTTCCCTTTAACTCCTGAATATCTTTATCACAAGATTCAGACCATATGAACTACACACCCTTCTTATTTAGGTTTCTAAGGGTTTCTTCTAATTGGTAGAAGTCCTATATGAATGACATGTAATATCTAGAAATCCCTGATAAGTTTTGTATGTAAAATAAATTATTGGGATGATCCCAGGAAACCATTGTGCTCAACTTCTCTGGGTCAATAGATACACTTTCTTCTGATATGATATGACCAATAAGTGAACCTTACTGATCAAAAAAGTATAATTTTCTGAGCTTTACATACAGATGGTGCTCTCTCATTGTATTCAACACAATCTCAAGATGATTTTCATGGTCGTGTTTGGAGTGTGAATACACAAAGATGTCATATACAAAGACTACCACAAAGTAATCAAGATATAGGTGGAATACCCAGTTCATCCAAGCCATGAAGACTATCAGTGCATTCGTTAGTCCGAACGACATAAAAAAACTCATATGATTCATAACTACTCCAGAATGTTGTACATGGTACATTTGATAGTCTCACATGCACCTCATGACAGCTCGACCCCTGTTCAATCTTGGAGAAAATAGTTTCTCATGGGAGTTGATCGAATAAGTTGTCTAGAAGAGGCAATGGATATTGATGCTTTACTATAAGCTGGTCCAGTCATTGGTAATCCATGAATGATCTGAGGGTACCATCATACTTCTTTGATAATAGGGTAGATGAACCCCATTGTGATATGTTGGGTATGATAAAAGCCTTCGTCTCAAGATCTTCAACCTGCTTCTTGAGTTCCTGGAGCTCTGAAGGTGTCATTCTATAAGGAGGAATGGATATCAGTGTCACACCTAGAACTAGCTCTATAGTGAACTAAAACTCTATCACTAGATTTAATCTTGATAAATACTCAGGGGTGACATCCCTGAAACAATCCACAACAAAAGGAAACTCCACTGACTGTAGTCCCTGATCGCTCATAAAGAGACTTAAAAGCTGAGTTGTCAATCTACCTAGCCCAGAACACTACAGATTCATCTTCCTGAATATCCCATTCTCTTATGTGTATATATGTTCTACCCTTAGGGGATTTTAAGGATACTCAATAGGGATATTAATCAACTTAGGCATGATAAAGAGTGATCCAGTCCATTTTGAGAATAACGTTGAAGCTGGTCATCTCGAGGATGAATAAATTACAGAAGAAATGGTACTCAACTATCTCAAATGGGAACTCCTAGAACTATCGTATTCCCTCTATTATGACCCCCAATGGAGTGTCGAGAGACATAATTCCATAGAACTATTTGATAAAAAGACCCAAAATATCAACATTCGCAGAAGATATTAAAGAGTGAAAATCACCTCTATCCAAAAGGAAAAAAAACTAAAGTAAAGGATATAAGTATAGTACCTATAACCATATATGTTCCTAGACTATGATCCTTTAGTGATGGATGCATCACATACATATATCCAGAACTTCATACTTGAGATGCTGCCTGACTAGCTTGGGAAGATCCACCCCGCCAACACTGATTTTATGAAGCCTGACTGCCCGGGACAAGACCTCCACTACCTCATCCTGATTAGTTGATAAAAGACTTAATCATAGCCTAATGTGGTTTTGTTGATACCATTTTTAATAGATGGGATTTCAGGGATCCCCTTACACTGGATGTTGTAGGAAAATAATGGCAGAAGCACTGAAGGTAACCCATCCTGGAGCAAGCTCAGCATTCGATCAGGTTTCTCATGAACTGGGAATTTTTATGCCCGATCCTTCCACAATAATGACATATGATATAGATTTAGGTATGTGTCATCTGGGTAGAACCACCCACCCACACGGGCACCTTCAAAACGACGATTTCAACTACCATAAGATCAATCACCCTGCCTCAGAATTGAACCACCCTAGATCATATGACCATCTAATACGAGATTACATTTTTTATAAGGGTTAGGATCACTATCTCTATAATGGTCATCAACTAAAATATGTTCACCCATGAGAGGACAACATATCCGATCTTGTCCTCAAAGTGCCTTGCAGTCTTCAATTCATCACCGGCAAGAGATGGAGAAAAATAATAAACCTCTATAAAGAGAGAACAATAATATAGCACCACCATGGATTCCTACTAAATATGCAATAACTCCCTAGCATAATCCTCTCTAAGAGTATGTGGGAAGAAGTGATCATATAAATCCATCTATAAGTCCACCCAAACCATATCTTGCTAATGCTCTAACTGAGAAATTACACACCACTAACGCTTGGCAGAGTCACGAATCATATATATTGAAATCTTTACCCTCAAATATGAAGGAATCTCAAGATAGTTGAATATGGATATCATAGATTCTATCCATGACTCTACAACATGAGGACCACCTTCCTCTAAAAAGGTGGGAGGATGTTGCTGCTGAAAGTCCCGTGTATGCTCCGCCACAGTCAGGGCAGGCCTGGTAGGACTCAAAACTAACTGCATGAAACTTAGAAAACTATCCCTGAACTGATCATTGGTGCCTAGTGGAAGATCAGTAGGGGGTACTAGAGGAGACACTAAGGGTAGATCTGGACCCACAACCTCCAGAGTATTCACATCACCACTCTCTTGGCGTACTGCACGATGAAGTCATGGTGTTATAGCTCTACAATTTCCATGTGTTCACCACAGACAATAGCTTTATAACAGATATGGTAAGTAGGTAAAGAATCTAAAGAAAGGGAATATGTAAAGCCTCCCTAAAACATAACACAATAGCTAGGGAAAGTGATAAAAGAGGACAGGTACATGGCATGCCTCTAAGAATTACACAAAAAATATCCTTCTCTAAGTGCCAAGTCCAAAAAGGAGGAAAACCCTAGAAAGATTAGTAAAAAACATGACCTAATTCCCTTTTCACAGGTAAAGTAATGGTCAATGTCACTAAATAGATGGCCACTTCATTATTATTATTTTATTTTTTAAACAGAGAAATCATTTTTAAATTTCATTTCTTCATTTAATTCCCCTTTAAATAGATTGATTAGGTGGATCACCATTCCAATTTATAAGGGCCCATACACCTTGTAAATTGAAATTGGGTGTCCACTTATCCCAAATCATAACATGTCTCTACAAGATAAACTGGAAAATTTCTATATTTACAGCAGAATAGGCATGCACTAACACTCATAATAGAACAAGTCACAACAAAAATCATATAGAACACATGCAATGCATGCTAAAAATAAATATGGCATAGCATAATTCATGTCATTTTTAATTTTATTATGCCTTGTATAATGCATGCTATATAGTTCCCTCAAACCATTGAGCTGAATTAATCGGAACCATCATCATAATAACACAAATAGAAATAGTAGCACAAAACAAGTACGTCATGAAGTGATGAAGTCATATCAAACATAATTGGAATAATCAAAAAAATATAATTACCAATTCAAGCAATTTGGGTTTCCCTTATACATGGGTTAGCTACATACAAACATAGGGTCAAGTCCAAATTTCTATTTCTTGGTCTCCTCTCTAACTAAAGCAGTAAGATAAAAGGAAATTTAGCTCTGATACAACATTGTAGCATCCCACCCCAGGTTCCACTAAACCAGGCCCTAGGACGGTGGGATAAAAGACCTCAAACGCATATCTCTGAATGCTAGAGGCTACCGACTATCAGCGAGGGCCTTGGGTGTGTCTTTGGGGAGAATATGCCCCCGTAGAATTAGGTATAACACATTAGTAAACAATATATAATATATAGATAAATCATAAGAATAAGTAGACCGCAACATAAGAAAATAAATATCCCAAGAATAATAAATAGATAACTATGAAAGATGAATAATAACACTAGATACAAAAATGATGATGATGATGATGTGATGAGTCTATAAAAAAATAGAATGCAGGGGAATAGGGGTATAAGCATATACCGCAAGCTATCAAAAACTACAAAAGTAGAAAAAAACTGCTACAGTAGAATCTCAAGCATAGGCTCGGTCCTCTTCCCCTGATCTCCTTCTTATGAAGTAAGAAAATACTCAAGCATCAGAAGCATCACACTTCCCTTTATCTATACCTGTGAGAATAAAGTCTACTAGGGTGCCAAATGAATCTCAATCATGGTGTGAGATATAATCTTAGTAGGCCAGCACCCATAGTGTCTAGACCTTTCCATTTCATACTATAGAAAGATAATAGTGTGCCAAATATAATAAATAGAAGCAATTAAATAAATAAAATAACTACAACTTGGTCCAGGTTCCCAAGAGGTCACCCATCTCATACCACCTGATTCAACTATGCTGGGAGTCTGAATAAAGTACCTATGTAAGATATAATACATATACATGAGAAAATATACATAAGGTAGACCAAGAAGGCATACCATCGAGCTTGTGCTTTGAATCAAGGTCCAATTCACATGTCCACATCCAAGTGGGATAAACAATAAAAGAGATGTATCACAAAATCATAAGCGATCTCTATGCAATATTAATAAATGAAACTAATGCACTTCAAGAAATTCAAACATGTCCAAAAATTCTAGAGGCCGAGTCTGAGCATTTCCTTGTAAATCTAAGAAGAATCCCAAGTATCACTACGTGACTTATGAGGTAATCCAAAACCACTGATTTCATCCCAAGAAATCCATAAGGAGTCCCTGGTATCACTCGAGGTGTGGTGACTCTGATTCCATCTCAGATATCTCATTAGAGGACCGAGTATCAACCAAGGAATTGTGTATCCATATTTCCAATGGTTCCATCCACAGTTTCTCCCCTAGGGAAACGATATCACTCAAGATTATACTAAACCTCCCATGAATCCCTTTCCTGGAAATTCAAATCACTGCCCTTGAAACTTCATGACATAACCACTCAAGCACGGGATTCTGTCCCTAAGTCCTTAATACAGAACCAATGTTCTCACCTAGCCCATATTAAGTGAACCAAACAAGCAAGGAAATAACATTTTTCAGAGGCAAGGCATAAGCGAGAAGCAAAGCATTTAAACAATTGCATGTCATTACATGAAATTTAATATAACAAGCTAACCAGATTACCAAAATATTTAATATAGTACAAGCCATTTAAATGGATCAAGAAAATATCACTAAACATGGGCAGGATTTTTTTACAATATAAAGTAAGAAACTGCACACGGTATACAACATAAAGAAACACCAATGCCAAACAGATGAACATGAAATGAATCACTAATAACTACTTCTTATCTTAGAAGATAACACACCTCTTTTAGAGGCGTTTTGTTATAAAATCGTGGAATTTTACACCAAAAATTCAGTCATGAATTGTTAAACATTTCATTCCACTTGCATAAGAATTTTAAGGTATGGTTTAACGCATTCAAAATGAAACACCAAGCATGGTCAAATTATATGTAAAGAATAAAAAATAAACATAAGCATTTGATTAGGGAAACACCTATGTCCTCAAGTTTAATTAATGGCAATAATCATTGAACATGGGATAAACAAAAGAAACATGAACATGAATAATCAAAGGGATCTAACTTATAGTCTAACAACCATCTTAATTCATTTTATCAAATTTTAAACACTAAAAAAAGGTACACAAACTCACCCAAGGTGAAGCAGAACTAAGGAAAATAGAAAAATTAGGCTGAAAAGGATGTCGCATCCAAAAGGGGTGGGAAAGGGTGAATCTAACACCCCATGAATGGTTTTCTCCATAAGCGGGGGTCTCTATGGACACAAAGATGCATTCCAATTAATTTAATACATGATATCAAGCTTCGTTGGAAGGTTCTAATGAGCGAAACAACAGCGCAATATCTAAAAAGTAATGAAACAATGGGAAAAGGGTGTAGATTCCCCACCTCAATATCATAACACTCTCTATATCTATAAACAACCTTTGATTTAACCCAAAATGGAAAAAATTGATGGATTTATAAAAACCTCCAAAATAGGGAAAATATCCATTCCACTAAAATAGCGCGATAGAAGATGGTGGAAACTCACAATAGAGGGGTGTGAGAGAGGGCATACCGAGAGAATTTTGTTGCTTCTAACGATGATGAAAATAGATAAAAAATGGGCGAGAAATCACAAAACCCCCACTAAGGTAGGAGAAAACTCATGAGTCAACTAGAGGGGGAGGGGAGGTCTGTGCATGCCGCTTGGAGGGGAGGAGAGGAAAGAAAATAAAGGAGAAAAAAGATAGAAGAAAAATAAAAGAGAAAAAGAAAAAAGTAAAAAGAAAAGAGAAAATGAAAAAGGAGAAAAATGAGAAAAATAAAAAGGGAAAAAGGCAAAGAGAAAAAGAAAAAGTAAAAATAAAAATAAGGAAAAGAAAGAAAGAAAAAGGAGAAAAAGTAAATAAAAAAGAAATAGGGAAATCTCATTTCATTTCTACCCAAAATTTCACTACACATGGGCAAGGTGCATGGTTTAAATAATTGTTCATAGATCATGCGTTTGGCCACTACTCGAAACCTGCAATAGGCCACATGGGCATGCACCCTAGGTCATACAGTTCCAGAAAACCGTGCGGCCCAGAATGTGTTCCTTATTTTCGGTGCACTGGGATTCAAATGATCCCTGTATGCACCCATAATCTTTTTTATCCTCAGGCGTGCTTTTAAAAGGTCGTTTTAAGGTGTTAAACTAAAAAAAATTAATGATCTGGACCTTGTATAAATCCAGAACCTAACATTAGTAGTCTTGATGAACTAGATACATAAATGGTTTCCTTATTACATTGTTAATTAGACATAGAACATAACAAAGGAAAATAAATAGATTCCTTGACACTTATTCAAAAATTTCATCTTCATAACCTAGGGAATGGAAAGAAATAAAAGGGTGAGCCCAGATACTTAATAAGGGATACATGAATCAATAATCTGTGAAACAAAGTTAAAAAGGCATAATCATTATTGCAAGGTAAATAACTGAAAAAAACATTTCGTAAATAAACGGAGAATGAAAATATATCCATATATTTTCTCATAGTGAAAAACACATGGAAATTAATACAGAATACTGAATGAATAGAATGATTAATTTGGATGTCTTGTATCCATAACATAAACCATTATACCATCAAGAAGGTTTAATTTTTTGGGTAGAAACCCTTCTAAGTATTCTTGGACACAAACATGAAGGGTTTTTTTCCAACCATTTTGTCTCATGAGATCTATATATGCATTGAAGTGAAATATATAACCAGACCCCACCCATCACTACATGTCCAATGTATTCTTCATACACATATTTTAATTTATGAAAAACATGACTTATCAAAATATCTGTATTGAGTAAAAAAATATAGATTTATAAATATTTCCCTAGTTAAAACAATATTCTAATAAAACACTACATTTAATGATTAGTGTATGGGTAAGACAATAATCATATCCCATATACAAAAATTATAGATATTTAATGAAATCTTAAATGGGTTATGACTATAAATAAAAGGGGAGAATACATACACCACACACAAGGAATAAGTGGTGAATAAGTAAAACCCAAAAATAATATTATAATGGTGTCCATGAAATAATGAATATAAATCATACATGAAAATTAATAAGTTAAAATAGGAATAGATCACGGTAAATTATGACCAATGAAAGTAGAAACATGTAAAAAATAGTGTTTAAGAAACATTAAAAATGTGCCACTTTTATGCAGTTTAAGGAAAAAATACAAAAGTGTTATTAAAATAAATAAGGAATAATTGATTGAATAAAACAATGAAAAGAACCAAGATAGTTTTTCCTGATAAAATTATTTATTTTATAATAATAATTATGGATTAAAAAATATTACTGATGGTACTTGGAAATGGGTATGAAATCAGAAAGCTCCCTTTAATCGGGCTTGCTTATCAGGAAGAATTGAGAATACAAACATATAAGACATGTATTTTTCAATCAAAGAAAAAATAATTGAGATTTTTACATATCTATGAACCATAAAAAAATAATTTAATAGGAGTAAATAATAATAATTAATAATTATATTGGGGTAAAATGAGAGAAAGTGTAACCCGAAAGAAAAATGGAAGTTCAGGGAGAATCCCTTACCTTATGTCTGAAAGTGTTCTGAACTTATACATAATGTCTTGGATAATGAAATTAGATTCATTAATAATTTAATTCAGAAATAGATAAACAATTATGTTATTTATTATAATTTTACTATGTTCATTTATGGCCTTTTTGATGAGTTATAAGATTCAATTATGTTGTTTTTGGGTGTTTGTTTCCTTAGTTTTCATGATTGGTTCACTTGTATAATGTATGAAAGATCATGTAAAATTGGAATAGTCATATAGAATTTAAATTATATGTTATTAATGAATATATGAGATTTAATGGTCTTATATATCATTTTTTTCATATATGTTGATGATTCATTAAATAAAGCGTTAATGATAACCATTTAGATTATTTTGTCATTTTTTTATTATCACGAACTAATTTTGACTTATGAATTAATATATTGTATATATACTAGTTAAAAACATTAAATAATTTGTAATACATATATTATAGTCTATTTTAACCATAATTTTTTTATAAACATCCTTGAAGGTGACATTTTAAAACAAAAACTCATTGTCAATGAAGCCAATAAATTTGAACCTCAGGGATGATGTTTTCATTTTTAGAATAAAAGGGGAAGATAATAGAATTGATGGTTTATATACCATTAAAATAATAAAATTATATTATATAAAATATTCTGAAGTTATCATGTCAGTTTTTGACAGGGGAGGTGAGGGACAGATAAGAAAATAAAATAAATTAAATGAAATTGACATGAAAGGATTAAGGGTTTTAGCTCTTGAATTCTTCTCCTTGGGAACCTCCCTAAGGGTCTTGGGTTTGGTATTTTTGTGAGACCAGAAAGACCAGGACACATGGGAGAGGCTTGATAGAGTAATTGGGTTGAAATTAGACAAGATTCAAGGCTTGGAAGGTGTGAGTAGAAGGCATGTTGAGGGGAGGCATTTATAGTGGAGAAGAGGGGGTGTTTTTTGATTATTTCATTCATTAGTTTATTATTTAGGATTAAGACTATGAATAGTGATGATTCTTATGACTAAATATAGTAAATAGTGCATGTGTGTTCGAACCAATGGTGCATATATCAGCCATACATCATCCATGACTCAATAATTCATGTATTTAGCTAATAAAATAAATTATTGTATATTATTATTCACCAAAAAATCAACTATTTTAGAAAAATCCAAGAAAATCACCCTAACTATTTTTAACATTTAGAATTAAAAAATTAAATCCATTTTAGAAAATAATTTTATAAATATGATATATTTAATTTTAGTTAAATTTATCAGTTATTCAAATAATATCGATTTTAAAATTACAACTGATTTTTTGACGCTTTGAAAAATTAATTTAGGTCTCATAAAATTATCTTACAATCATAAAATAACAAAATATTAATTTATGAATCTATTTTATGAAAATAAAATTTATTTTAAATCATTTAAATAATTATAAAATTGTAAATAAAAATTTATGTTTTACAAAAATAAAAACACTTAAGTTATCATTTTAAAACATTTATTTACTTATAATATGATATAATTATATCATAATTTTTTTTATAAGACGCCTAATTTTTTTTACTTTCATATGTGTGGTTACTATTGTATTGGCCGGATTACTATTTTAAATGGTCACATTACTATTACAATGGTCATGTTAATATTTAATAATGTATCAGGGTTCATTTATGCAATGTAAACTATCGAATTAACTGAATTTATTTAAAAAGATACATACCATAAAATCTTGGGGTGTTATATTGGATGTTCAAATTTTAAGACACCTGGGTGGTTTGTCCACACGGTTTAGTAAAATGTACAATAACCATGTGTTTGCCTCTAAATAAGCACAACACATCTTCATTGTTTGGCCACATGGTTAGGAGAAACTATGCTCTAACCTTGAAAGGTTCTGATAAGTGTTACAACACTACGGATGGACCAGCCAAACAGTTTTCCTAACCCTATGCTACAATCGTACAACACCCAAAACCCTTCATAAATTCTAGATTAAGAACCAAAAAACACTATATTAGGTCACACCCTAATAAATAATCATTAAAAATAGTGTTAATAATAAATTAAATATCAAGGTGTGACAGTTCAAGTTCAGGTTCAAGGTTGAGGTGAAACTAACCCAGAAGATGCAATGGAGTACGTGTGGAATGATGCGATTATAACCATGTAATGGTTCCAAGATATATTTTATGGTTCCGAGTGTAATAGAATCATGTGATGGTGGGTGATATATTAAAATTTCATTTAATATTCGAGTTTCCCAAATCCCTAAGCTAGGATATTGCACTTCAAAATTTTAATTAATTTATTTAATGTCAAAATAAAAAAAATACCCAGGATTAAGATATTTCTTTGTTGATGATATTGATCATCCGAAAGGACCCTTTCAGATTTTATTCTTTTCATTTTGAGGATCCAGGGATAAAATCCCTCTAGCAGTGATCAACATAAACTCTTTAAATCTCAAAGCAACTCCAATCTATCTTCGAGTGATAGTGTAACAAATCGATTGTCTTGCATTGTTTGTGTTGATCAGTTGTCCTTCAGTATTGAAAAAATATCTCTTGTGTTTCTCTTTATTAAGAGATATAGAGGAGGAATATTTGAGAGATAATTCATTGTGCGCAAAAATTTTCTATTCTTGATTTCTCTTATCGATAGTCTAAACAATAGACATAACCATCTATTTATAGAGCTCATGTTCAGGTTAAAATATTTATTTGATTTCATGTCATCTCTTAAATTATATAATAACCTTTAATAATACTCAATTTCACATAATAATAATATTATTATTATAATTTTTGGGCACTCATGAACTTCCGCAGTAAATTTTTTTATTTAACCAGCTTGTTAATTAACATTTGTCACCAGACATGGTCTTGGTCTATTCAAACTCTTCTAGCACTTATTGAACATCCGAATAAATATATGTGATTGATAAAATGTGAATAAAATTATTACTCAGTCTTGAGAATAATATTGATTCAATTAATTTTATTCAAATATAATTTAATTGAGATCATCAGAAATACATAGTGTATGGCCCTCTTGGATTCTTTCTCATTAACATTAGGTGAGATTTCCTATAGTCCAATATTACTATCTAGAAATGGATCAAGTCACCCAAGAGAAAGAACATAATGTCTCAACAATGAAAACCACATAAAAATGATCACTATGTAATACAATCCTTATGTATAAATATTTCATTAAGAAGGTTTCACATATGTGTCACCAATATATTTGCTCGATATGTCTTCAATTAACTATCTAAAATAAAAAAATTGTTACACCATGGTCATATAATTTAATGTGATGGTTGAATTCCAATCAAAGGGGTGTGATATTATTTTCCATAAAATGGAAGGGATAAATACTTCCCCCACTTATCCAATAATGACATGTCAATTGTGATGCCCCCAACATACCCTACCTCACCGTGAACATACGTCATCACAACTTTCTACAGGAAATCTAAGTTCAAGATTAATAAAATGCATTAATGATAATATTAAAGTCTAAGGACCATTACACAGGCTCACAAATTGGAATATCTTATGACACAAAAACATATGGAATTTCTACTGACAGATATGTTATCATAATATACCATCTTAGATATTATCAAGTATGAACTTCATGAGAAGAATCCCCATCCTCTTATGAGTAATGGAACCTGAAATTTTATGTAATATATGTTTCATTATAGTATGTTATCCAATTATAGAACACTATTTAAGAATATCATCATGGCACTTCAAGGTTCTCACCATTGTGGGGAACTTCTATGACTTTATCAATGAAAAGTATACTCTAGGACATTATTACATTAGATACATGTATAATAATGAAAAAAAGTAATAAGAAGTTTAATTAATATTCAATACATCAAATATACATGTAATCAATGTAAAAATAGTCGGTCCTAGAAAACCAACTCCAACAAACCCACACTTGGACTAAAGCCGACTACCTATTATTTTCAGTATGCTAGACCTCACATGATAATAATGTTTCTGTCAAGTCAATGATTTTTTAAGGGGTCTTCTAAATTTTATTCTATAGAAATAATACTCATCACAACTTAACCACTATAAGAAAAATCTCTCAAGACGTGATACTTCCAATGTATGTGCTTCATCCGCTAATGTGACCTTGGATCTTTAGTGAGTCACCACTGTAATATTAATATAATTGAGTGTGATATGATCGTTTCTTCTAGGTAAAACATCAAACACATGGATGAAGTTGGGAATCCCTAATGCTTCTTTAGCAGCCTCAGAAGCTAAAATATTCCCAGACACTTATGTATACTCTGTGACCATAGATTACTTTGAGATCTTCCAGGACACAACACCTCCATTCAAAATAAAGATGTATCCCATTTGTGACTTCATATCATCTTGATCAGTTTGGAAACTAGCATTTGTATATCCTCTAATAAATAGTTCCTCATGTCCTCTATAATCTAGGAACATATCCTTGTTATGCCTCAAATACTTAAGGATTGTCTTAACTACCATCAAATGGTGGTCACCAGAATTATCTTTATAATATCCTTCCACTCACCCATTGGATTTGGAAGAGATGAAAGTGATAGTAGGACTTAGGTGGCATCCCCAAGACACCAATGGCTGACAATAAATTTCAAGGGTTTCATAAACATTTGGGGACAATTTTCCCTTTGAAATAAACCAACCAACCCAATATAACCATAAATAAAAACCACTATATGTTTTATGAGTACAGAGTAATATAACTAAAATAGTTACCAGAACAACAAAAATATCAGAGTACAAGTGGAATCCAAAACCAAAAAAACACAATGACTCCAAAGACACCAACTCAGAAAATCCCAACCTTCTCCAAGATCCAACTCCAAAAGTCATGCCCATGGTATCAAGATGAACCACTAAAGAAATAATATACCTTTACTTTACATGTGTCTCGATATTCAATGTCTAAAAAATCACTAAAGTGCCCAAGAAGGGGGTGAGTATAAAATTTAGTAGGTTTTATCCAATGACATCCCAACTCATGCCACTAGGATAAAACATGTTGTCACATTTATAAAATAGTTTGAAACAATTTAAATCATTTTATATCAACCAAATGATTTCTAAACCAAAAAAATTTCCAATCCAAAATAGTTTTCTAAACCAAAACCATTTTCCTAGTTAAAGCAACTAAAAATATCATTAAAACCATTTCTCATTTTCTATTTTTAGCTTACCCATTCATTTCCACACATCCACACATGCATGTCAACCATATACCTCCCTATACTCATGTGTGGAGATTCATCCTTTCACCACGCCATCACTTGGTGAACCAATTTGACTGGGGAAACATCACACCCTTATCCGTACTAAATGTAAATGAACACACACTAACTATATATGACAAAACCCATGCCAAGGCATTTCAATAAAAAATTAATTTTATTGAAAACAATTATAAAACATTTTTCCATGAATTTAAATCCAAACCATAATTTTAAAATCGTCATTTTAAAATCATGAACCAAACAATTTTCTAGAAAATAATAAAATTTCACAATACCATCACTAAAGAGGTTCTCCATCAAGAATTTCACATCAATTTTACAATTCAATTCAAGAAATTAAATCAATCTCAAATCAAGCCATTGATTTCTAACTAAGTGGAGTTGAGAGTGAATCCACTTACCTCTCAAACTTAGGAAAAAAAGAATAATAGTCTAGCAACCTAAAAACATGGATTATATCTTCAATATTAGACCTTATATCTTATTCCATTCAACCAAAATAACCATAAATCATCATGATTTACATCACACAATGTGGATTTATCCCCAATAGATTAAAACCGTGATTCCAATAGAGGTAAGAAGAATAAATCTAAAGAAGACAATAAATAATGATCACTTAGCACTAATATTGGCCTCCAGTGCACCTAGATTCGCCTCAAAATCACTTATGGAACAAGAGAAATGGTCTCTATAGCCTAGGGATGAAGCCAAATTCGGGTTATGAATTGTTTAGGGAAATAATGAGAGGTTAAATGGGTAGAGTGGGTGATATCCACTAATTTAATATCTAATTTTAAATGGTGCACGGTTAGAAAACAAAGTTATGAAATGTGTGCACTAACCGTGCATGGGTCAATGCCTCTAAATAACCCTCGCATGGTTGAATCTTATAGTTAAAAAAAACCTTGGGCCAACCAAACTAAACCCATTTATAAAAAATTTGATGTTTACTCCAAGGTTGACGCATGATTTGGTCAAACTGTGCACCTACCTAATGCCCAATATGCTAGTTGAACGGTTTCTTGGGAGGTTTTTCATAGTTTCTTCTAACCATGTTCAAACCATGAACCTCATGAAACGCTCTAATTTTTTTTTCAAAACTCCTCTAAACCTCCTGAAACATAACCCAATAACATTATATTCTTAAAATACACAAATAAAGAGTCAAATACATAAAATCGAGGGTGCTACAAGCTTGATATCTTCCTTGAACACTTAATTCGTAGGCGATATATAGCCTAGTACATAGAATAGTATACATGAATGACCAAATTGATGACGCGTATGGTATCATTGCCATTCTATTTCATTACTCATGTGTCTAAGTACACGTCATCCTAGAAAGATGGATGCCATGTGATGCTGGAAATAATCCCCTATTAGATTTTTCCTGTAACACCCTAAGATTTTATGAAAAATATTCTTTCAATTTCATTGATGTCTTGTGTTGTAAGCTACAACAAGATTGCCTTGTGCTATACGCAACACCATATGAGCTTTCAGTATACACAACACTATTCTTGGATCATGTTACACACAATTTTGATAGTAGTTATTCTACGAAACATTGAGTGTATATATATATATTCAATGTATAAATGAAATATGGTTGGATTCTGTTATACGAAACAACAGAGGAGTCTTGCACAACATGCAACCCTGACTTGGCTTGCATTACACGCAATCACGACCTTTCTCGATAGCATGTGTTGTACGCAATACCAGGTTTCACTAAACAACGATATATTGTTATAATATTATTATGGACTAGCCGTTATGAATAGTATTAACTACATTTTGAATTTTATAACATTATTATTCATATTACACATTTTCTAGAATATGGTATGAGAACAAAATAATTTTTTCGTGTAAAATATGTATTTTTCAAAAATTGCAGTTTTCCCGCCTTTTGAAGACGCACCCACCTTAAATCTTGTTTTTGACATGTCTATAAGTTCAATTTGAAAAAAATTATTCTTTGGAATTAGGATATAAAAATTTACTTTGGATAAAATTTTCATATTATTCTGATAACATTCATATTTTAATGAATAGTAAAAACATGCTATATTTTAATTAAAAACAACTTTTTTCATCACAATAATTTATATGGTTAGATTATATTTTTATTTGGTTTTAAAGTGTAATTAGAATATATTTTTACCATTTAATCCAATGTTGTTCATTGGAATTAATTTCACTTTGAAATTGGATATAAACAAGTATCAATCTTTTGATTGTTTTTGTTTCTTAAAAACACGCTATTTGCTTTGATAATGGGAATTAAATTTAAAATTAATTAATGACACTTATATGTTATGAATTTGAAAAAATAGACATCAATTTTGAATTCGGAATATCAAATAATTCTTAGGCTGAATTTTTGGTATTTTTTCTGAAAAACTTCAATTTTCGATGAATAGTGAAACCTCTTAGTGGTAGTTAAAAACTGACTTTTTTTAATTTAAATTAAATTTTTACCACTTCTGTGAATTGAATTTCAAAAATCCGAGAGACATGGTTAATATCAAGACCTAAAATGTGGTTCAATGAGATGAAAATAATTTTTGGTGAATAGTAATGTTTTACATTTATTTACCACGGTTAAAAGTAAATAGGATAATTAAGGGTAAAAATGATATTATTATTACCCTAACACATGTCCTAATTCTATTGGATAAGTGTAATTCGACCAAAAACAACCTTAGGAATAAAATATGACCATTTAGGTCCACTTGGATTAGATTAGGACATTTAATATTAATTTATTTAAAGAAGGGTTAAAATAGTTAAAATCAAAGATTAATAAGTAAATCATTTTTAATATAGGGTTATACATAAGATAAATTTGACTATAAATATTTATTAGAAATATAAAAATATTTCCTACATAATTGTATTTTATTTGTGAATTTTAGACTTTAAATAATTTAATTTATTTGTGACACAATGATGATGCAGTAATTATATTATTAATAAAATATTGACATAATTAATGTTATAAATAGCCAAATAAATGTAATTTTGAGATTTTTTATGAATTATAATAATTTTATATGTTACTATGACATGTTAGTATTGATTTAATTAACTTTGTTCTAACTAAGATTTCTGTTATAATTTTCACAAAAATCAATTACCAAATAGTGTCAAAATTGATATAAAATAGTTTTTAAAACAAATATTATATTATTAATTGTTATTTTATTCCTAAAAATCTAAGGTTCGGCCAAATGACTTAGATAAGGTTATATATATTAATAAAAAACAACTTGGTGTTCGTTTGGCTTGTTATAGTAAGTTTATTAACCTTATAGTGTAAGAAAACAAGAAGACACAGTAAAAGTTAAATTATCTAACTTAAAGTTAAATATAAATGATAAGGTTAAAATAGATACCTAAACTTGTCTAAATTATATTGGATGAGAGGATTTAGACTTATCCCCACCTTATCTTAGAAATAAATCAATTTGGAGCTATTAAAAACCGAATATGACTTTATAATAAAATAATATTTTTAGTTTTTCCAAAGGTGCCCCTCTCCTCCCTTATAAAAGGGCACCTCCTCCCTCTCTTCCTCACACCACTTTGAGCCTTCAAGATTGGCTAACCCCTGCCAAATTTCCTTTTAAACTTCCATAGAAACATCCTAGAGGTTCTGGTCTTCTTCAAAGACCAATTTTAGTGCCCTAATAGGAGGTCTCAAAGAGGCGCTTCAAAGAAGAGGTAATGTCCATTACCGATTCTTTCAAGTTTATTTCTTCTTCCACTTATTCTTCTTTACTTTTTTAATTATGAAGTAATAACATCAGTATAACTAATATATTGATATGTTATTATAATTATGAAACAACCCTATTTCACCATCCATCCATCCTACGGAAAACGAAATCACCACGCGTGCGTACGTACGGAATATCGTCTCCACGCCGTGGTGAAATATGGTTTTCCACCAACACCTTACATGGATGGGTATAATGGTGTAAATAATAACTATATATGGTTATTATAAAATCATACTGATTCTGATATATTATACCATCCACTCCAATTTTATTCAATAATTATGGGAACAATATCGTCGCTCGTGCATACGTACGGACTACCGTCTCCACGACGCGATGAGAATCATTCTCCATGATAACCATACATGAATGATCATAAAGTTTATATAATGAATAATGATGAAATATATGAAATAATAATGCTACTGGATTTATGTATATATATATATGTATGTCATCTATTTAGTTTCATTCAATTCAATAAGGAAACGAAAACAGCGTTCATGCGTACGTACGACCTACTGTCTCCATGAACGGTGTATTTCATTCCTTTTATCGATATATAATATATATATGTATATGATGAATATATATTATATATAAATCATTTTTTACATTATGGAATTATCTAAATCAGGATATAAGTAATAATATCAATAATGACAAGTCGAAACACATACGATAAATGAAATGATTTTACCTAAAACACTTCTTTAACATGGAATTTACAAAAGAACGGGTAATATAAAGTCATAAGTGAAACATATATGGTATCATAACAATGAATATGATTCTGTAATAAGTCAATGACATTATTTAAATCATTATACATGAGGTTCGGATACATACGAAGCATATCGGACCTAAGGTAAGGGATAATTTTGCAAATCTCATTTTTATCCGAGATTGCTTATTTGTAAGTATTTACTGGGGTTATTTCTATCAGCCATGTCCATGTTTTATAAAAGTGTATTCATGTATTTTTAAATTCCTTTTTACCCATTTTGACTTTTACCCCATGGTATGGAAGGAATATTTCTTTTATTTACCCTACAAGGTACTTTTTTACTTTTTCGACAAAAGTACGAGAAGAATGTTTTTTAACGTATACGACATGAAATGATTTTTACGGTTTTATAAAGCCATATTTTCATGAAGCTTCCTCCAAAATATTTCATGACTATTTTAAACAAAATCTTTTTCTTTTAAAATTTCATGACGTTTTGTGAAAAGAAATTGATTTTGAAAATGAAAGGATATTTTCCTCAAGAATTCATTTCAAGTGTTTTATCAAAACCATTTACCATCTAAGTTGACATTATTTCATATGTGTATGTTTCAAGTATAAAGTATCTATGATTTAAATAGTTTCACTTTTCTCATTATGAAATGATATCCATTTCTTTTATATGGATTATGTGATGATGGGATGATGTTTATGAAACCCATTTTATTTGTTGGGTTATTATGAATGATGTATATTTATTTTGTGGCACAAGTAAGAATTATTTCATTATGAGATGGGTGGGACCTATATCTCCCTCCAATGAATTGGGTAAAGATTTATATCTCATGACATAGACATGACTGGAACGACAAGTTAAACCGGTTCAGTAATACAGGACTAGAACGAGGAGTGAACTCGATTCAGAAAGGGACTTTGTCCACTAAGATGGTCTTGGAAGCAATGCCTTGGATACTATGGAAATCATATAATGTGCTTAATGGTTTCCACAATTACATGTTTTATTTCCATGCTAATTTATCATGATTAATGTTTCTTCATGATCTATTCCTTATGTACTGCCATGTTTTATGTCATTGCTCAAGATTTTGATGTTTAGATTTTATGCTCATGTTTTTTTTACATTCAAATGTCTAAGGATTGTTTTATGTTCTCTATGCTTACCCTTACTGAGCATTTGAGCTCACCCCTTTTATGTTTTCTTTTACCCAGGATATAAAGAAAGGTCTTAGGTAAGAAAAAAAGGGGAAGATCTTTATGGGAGATGTTGAAGATCTTTCACCACGATTTGAAGATTATATTCCGAGTTTCCAAAGACACTAAACTATTACGGTCCTTGTGTGTCTGTTTTTGTTATGTATTAATTATTCCAAAAAAGTAATGTAATGTCCATGTACGTCAAGATTTGGGCCTCTACAGTTGGTATCAGAGGAAAAGTTTAGTCAACCTTTGGAAACTAGGATGCGATAACTTTAGTGAGATCCTTAGAGATATTTATAAGGTATGTCTAGGGATGTCCCTAAGGTAAAGTATAAGTATAGGTTATAGTCCTAGAATTATGGTAACGATCTTAGAATTAAACCTAAGATGTTAGATATTGAAGGTACTCCCCTTTATTATGTTTTTTTCCTAGCATGATTTTTGCCTCTCACACTATTCTTTTTCGGTTTTAGACGATGGCTGGAACCCGAAAGAACCGTGTTGATCAATGAAATGGACAATGCAATGATTTCCCTCCTGAACAAACAAATGTTATGGGAGATGGAGTGAAAAATCATATTGCTATACTTACACAAGCTATGAATCATTTTGGACTTCCAAATGAGCAGAGAAGGGAACAATATTCTATTGAGTCCTTCATGAGGCAACGTCCACCTTATTTCAGTGGGTCTTCTGATCCACTTATTGCTGAACAATGGATCAGTACCACTGAAAAGATATTTTCAGTTATTCAATGTTCTGAACATGATAAATTCATCTTAGCAGTATATCATTTGGAAGTTGAAGATGATAAATGGTGGAATCTTATCAAGAATATGAGGCCAAGAGATGAAATTGAGTCCATGGAATGGGACGAGTTCAAGAACTTATTTTTCAATAAGTACTTCCCTCGTATTCTTCAAACAAAGATGGAGATGGAGTTTCTTGAACTAAACCAAAAGGATGATGAATCTGTTGGTGTATACGAAGAGAATTTTACAAGGCTTGCAAGGTATGCATCTGGCTTTATCATCCAACCTGAAAGTAAAGTTGATCGATTCTTCAGTGGCTTACAACCAAATCTTCGAAGGGCATTAACTATAAGAGACTTCAGTATCTATGAAGAAATTGTGCGTTGTGTTATCAAGGTAGAAATGGAAGTTGGTGTTACTTATCCATCTCATGGTTTTGACAAGAAATGAAAGATGGAGTTCAAGGAGAAATATCAGAATAATGGTGAAAAGAAGATGAATGTTTCCTTATGCTCAAAGTGTGGAAAAAATCATGGTGGATATTGTCTTAAAGGGACTAGAAAATGTTTTAAGTGTGGAAAACAAGGTCATTGAGCAGCTGAGTGTCGAAGTAATGGAAAAAGGGTTGCTAATGATGTGAATAAAGAAAAGACTGCAGAGAACACACCACCAACACTTCACTGCTTCAAGTGCAAGGAAATGGGGCATTATGCTAATAAATGCCCTAATCCAAGGGTTAGTGATGATTGACATGAGCAACCACTTAAGGCAAAGGACAAAGGGAAGTCACATGTGATCACTATTGGTGATGTTGAATATGACAACGATGTGGTGGAATGATTAAGTTTCTATGTAATGGGATTCCAAAATAATGTTGTATATAGTATCGTGGAGTATTGGAATATTTATGTATTGGTCTATTGTGGTTTTCAATAATTTTATGGTACCAGTAACCATGGAAAGTTATTGAGATATTTTTGGAAAAAAGATGATATGCGCATAATGAAGGGATAATGAGAAAATGAAATGTTTGACAGTATTCATGAGCTCATGACTGATATAAGGAAATAGTTATATCATGGTTTGAGTATATAGAATTTTGGGGTTTTGGTATGTGGAAAGAGTTAACTTTTGACAGCACTTATGTTTTCACTAAGATTCAATGGGTATTCATTTTTTAAGAGAATACATGATTAAGGCCTTCGAATGTTTGGAATGTGACCAACAAGACATATCTTATGATATATGGGGATCAACGATTGTATTAACATGCTTGTTGTATGAAATCTCTGGTAATCGTTTTCACTATAATATGAGAGTGGACTGCAGTATTATGGATAAGCCTAAAGATTGGAATGGATTATGTTGGACATAAGTTAGTATTGTTTAAAGATAGAAGTTTTTTCGATATTATTGATGGGATGTTATAGTAATGTAGTTTTAGAAAAAGGACAAACTGCAGGATGGACGACATCCTATCACGTCGGACAAGGCTGTGGGAATCGAACCCACAACCAAAGTGCGACTGGCCTTTATCACCTACCACTGGCCTACAAGAAGTCCTTGTTTAGTAGAAACTAGTTTTATTATATTAAGCAGTATGATATATGAAGTATAAGTCCATTTTAGGAACCATATATGATTAATCTCACTATAGATGGACTTATGTATTTTTGATAACTTTTATAACCTTTTGTTTGAGAAAGATGGAATGACCCATCATTCTATCACATGATCTGCTAACACTTCACGAATGACAAATTCAACTTTATTTCTTTAATAGATGAAGTGGAAATTATCCAAAGAACGACCAACGGTGAGACTGTACCAAAATCACGAAATTATTTCTTCTAATTCCAATTTCATCAACTTTAGGGAAATGATCTTGAAAACCAAAAAATTTGTCCTAGTGCCCTTATATCCGATGAATCAGATGGTACCTTAGATCATCACAAATCTATGGCTTTGTGATTGATGGATTTTTCATAGCCATGTTCTCTACCACTCTCCATCAGAACTTGATGGTTAGATTTTTCTTCCATATCCATATTTTCACCTATGTTCTCTTATATGGAAACCCAGTGATGAGTTTCTTTGGGTAATCGTTAAATTTTATACTTTAGTTTTTAAAATTAAGTTTTAGTATTCCTTTTTATGATGTCGGTTTCTATAAATAGTAACCAATTTATAACCCCGACGAATTTCGAGGGTGAAATTCATTTTAAGGGGGTAGAATGTAAAACCCTAAGATTTTATGAAAAATATTCTTTTAATTTAATTGATGTCTTGTGTTGTAATCTACAACAAGATTTCCTTGCGCTATACACAACACCGTATGAGCTTGCAGTATACACAACACTATTCTTGGATCATGTTACACACAATTTTGATAGTAGTTATTCTACGAAACATTGAGTGTATATATATATATATATATTCAATGTATAAATGAAATATGGTTGGATTCTGTTATATGAAACAATGGAGGAGTCTTTCACAACACGCAACCCTGACTTGGCTTGCATTACACGCAATCACGACCTTCCTCGATAGCGTGTGTTGTACGCAATACCAGGTTTCACTAAATAATGATATATTGTTATATTATTATTATAGACTAGCCGTTATGAATAGTATTAACTACATTTTTAATTTTATAGAATTATTATTAATCTTACACATTTTCTAGAATATGGTATGAGAACAAAATAATTTTTTCGTGTAAAATATGTATTTTTCAAAAATTGCAGTTTTCCTGCCTTTTGATGACGCACCCACGTTAAATCTTGTTTTTGACATGTCTATAAGTTAAATTTTACAAAATAAAATTCTTCTTTGGAATCAGGATATAAAAATTTACTTTGGATAAAATTTTCATATTATTCTGATAACTTTCATATTTTAATGAATAGTAAAAACACGCTATATTTTAATTAAAAACAACTTTTTTCATCACAATAATTTATATGGTTAAATTATCTTTTTAATTGGTTTTAAAGTGTAATTAGAATATATTTTTACCATTTAATCCAATTTTGTTCATTTTAATTAATTTCACTTTGAAATTGGATATAAACAAGTATCAATCTTTTGATTATTTTGGTTTCTTAAAAACATGCTATTTGTTTTGATAACGGGAATTCAATTTAAAATTAATTAATGCCACTTATATTTTATTAATTTGGAAAAATATAAATCAATTTTGAATTTTGAATATCACATAATTCTTAGGCGGAATTTTTGGTATTTTTCTGAAAAACTTCAATTTTTGATGAATAGTGAAACCACTTAGTGGTAGTTAAAAACTGACTTTTTTTAATTTAAATTAAATTTTACCACTTCTGTGAATTGAATTTCAAAAATCCAAGAGACACAATTAATATCAAGGACTAAAATTTGGTTCAATGAGATGAAAATAATTTTCGGTGAATAGTAACTTTTTACTTTTATGTACCACGGTTAAAAGTAAATAGGATAATTAAGGGTAAAAATGATATTATTATTATCCTAACACATGTACTAATTCTATTGAATAAGTGTAATTCGACCAAAAACAACCTTAGGAATAAAATATGACCATTTAGGCCCACTTGGATTATATTAGGACATTTAATATTAATTTATTTAAAGAAGGGTTAAAATAGTTAAAATCAAAGTTTAATAAGTAAATCATTTTTAATATAGAGTTATACATTAGATAAATTCGACTATAAATATTCATTAGAAAGATAAAAATATTTCCTACATAATGGTATTTTATTTGTGATTTTTATACTATAAATAATTTAATTTATTTATGACACAATGATGAGGCAGTAATTATATTATTAATGAAATATTGACATAATTGATGTTATAAATACCCAAATAAATGTAATTTGAGACTTTTTATGAATTATAATAATTTTCTATGTTAATATGACATGTTAGTATTGATTTAATTAACTTTTTTATAAGTAATCTTTCAGTTATGATTTTCAAAAAAATCAATTACCAAATAGTGTCAAAATTGACATAAAATAGTTTTTAAAACAAATATTATATTATTAATTGTTATTTTATTCTTAAAAATCTAAGGTTCAGAAAAATTAATTATATAAGGTTATATATATTAATAAAAAATAACTTGGGGTTCTTTTTTCTTGTTATAGAAAGTTTATTAACCTTATAGTGTAAGAAAACAAGAAGACACGGTAAAAGTTAAATTATCTAACTTAAAGTTAAATCTAAATGATAAAGTTAAAATAGATACCTAAAATTGTCTAAATTCTATTGGATGAGAGGATTTCGACCCATCCCCACCTTATATTCTAAATAAATCAATTTGGAGCTATTAAAAACCGAATATGACTTTATAATAAAATAATATTTTTAGTTTTTCCAAAGGTGCCCCTCTCCTCCCTTATAAAAGGGTACCTCCTCCCTCTCTTCCTCACACCACTTTGAGCCTTCAAACTTTGACAAACCCTGCCAAATTCTCTTATACACTTCCATAGAAACATCCTAGAGGTTATGGTCTTCTTCAAAGTCTAATTTTAGTTCCCTAATAGGAGGTCTCAAAGAGGAGCTTCAAAGAAGAGGTAATGTCCGTTACCGATTCTTTCAAGTTTATTTCTTCTTCCACTTCTTCTTCTTTAGTTGTTTCATTACGAAGTAATAACATCAGTATATAACTCATATACTGATATGTTATTATAAGTATTAAACAACCCTATTTCACTATCTATCCATCCTACGGAAAACAAAATCACCACGCGTGCGTACGTACGAAATATCATCTCCACGCCGTGGTGAAATCCGGTTTTCCACCAACACCTTACATGGATGGGTATAATGGTGTAAAGAATAACTATATATTGTTATTATAACATCATACTGATTCTGATATATTATACCATCCACTCCAATTCTATCCAATAATTATGGGAACGATATCATCACTCCTGCGTACGTACGGACTACTGTCTCCACGACGCGATGAGAATCATTCTCCATGTTAACCATACATGAATGATCATAAAGTTTATATAATGAATAATAATGAAATATATGAAATAATAATGCTACTGGATTTATGTATATATATATATGTATGTATGTCATCTATTTAGTTTCATTCAATTCAATAAGGAAACTAAAACAGCGTTCATGCGTACGTACGGCCTACCGTCTCCATGAACGATGTATTTCATTCCTTTTATCGATCTATAATATATATATGTATATGATGAATATATATTATATATAAATCATTTCTTACATTCTGGAATTATTTAAATCAGGATATAAGTAATAATATCAAAAACGACAAGTCCAAACACATACGATAAATGAAATGATTTTACCCAAAACGCTGCTTTAACATGGAATTTACAAAAGAACGGGTAATATAAAGTCATAAGTGAAAGATATATGATATAATAACAATTAATATGATTCTTTAATAAATCAATGACCTTATTTAAATCATTATACAGGAGGTTCAGATACGTACGAAGCATATCGGACTTAAGGGAAGAGATAATTTTGCAAATCTCATTTTTATCCGAGATTGCTTATTCGTAAGTATTTACTGGGGTTATTGCTATCAGCCATGTCCATGTTTTATAAAAGTTTATTTATGTATGTTTAAAGTCATTTTTACCCATTTTTAATTTTACCCCATGGTATGGAAGGAATCTTTCTTTTATTTACCCTACAAGGTACTTTTTGACTTTTCCGACAAAAGTACGAGAAGAATGTTTTTTTAACGTATACGACATGAAAGGATTTTTATGGTTTTATAAAGCCATATTTTCATGAAGCTTCCTCCAAAATATTTCATGACTATTTTAAACAAAATCTATTTCTTTTAAAATTTCATGATGTTTTGTGAAAAGAAATTGATTTTGAAAAAGAAAGGATATTTTCCTCAAGAATTCATTTCATGTGTTTTATCAAAACCATTTTCCATCTAAGATGAAATTATTTCATATGTGTTTATTTCAAGTATAAAGTCTCTATGATTTACATGGTTTCACTTTTCTCATTATGAAATGATATCCATTTCTTTTATATGGATTATGTGATGATGTGATGATGTTTATGAAAACCATTTTATTTGTTGGGTTATTATGAATGATGTATGTTTATTTTGTGGCATAAGTAAGAATGATTTCATTATGAGATGGGTGGGACCTATATCTCCCTAAAATGCATTGGGTAAAGATTTATATCTCATGAGATATACATGGCTGGAACGGCAAGTTAAACCGGTTCAGTAATACAGGACTGGAACGAGGAGTGAACTCGATTCAGAAAGGGGCTTTGTCCACTAAGATGGTCTTGGAAGCAATGCCTTGGATACTATGGAAATCAATCATGTGCTTAATGGTTGCCACAATTACATGTTTTATTCCTATGCTAATTTATCATGATTAATGTTTATTCATGATCTATGCCTTATGTACTGCCATGTTTTATGTCATTGCTCAAGATTTTGATGTTTAGATTTTATGCTCATGTTTTTTTTACATTCAAATGTCTAAGGATTGTTTTATGTTCTCTATGCTTACCCTTACTGAGCATTTGAGCTCACCCCTTTTATGTTTTCTTTTCCCCAGGATATAATAAAGGTTTTAGGTAAGAAAAAAAGGGGAAGGTCTTCATGGGAGATGTTGAATATCTTTCACCACGATTAGAAGATTATATTCCGAGTTTCCAAAGACGCTAAACTATTATGGTCCTTGTGTGTCTGTTTTTGTTATGTATTAATTATTCTGAAAAAGTAATGTAATTTTCATGTACGTCAAGCTTTGGACCTCTACAGTTCCATAATTATTCTCTTAATTATCTTGTCAATGTATGTACTTTGACTTAGGCTGAGAAACCTCTTGGATCTATCATGATGGATCATGATCCCAAGAATATATGTTGTCTCTCTTAAGTCCTTTATAGAGAATAATTTTTTTAACCATGCTTTAAGAGATTGTAAGTCTGGTATTTTATTTACAATAAGTATTATGTTTCCAACATATACTATTAAGAAAACAATTGCACTCCCACTAAACCATTTGTAGTCAAAATGATTACACTCATTCTTTATGAAATCAAATTTAATTATTGATTAATAAAAATGAATGTTCCATTAAATAGATTCTTTATTCAATCCATAAATGGATTTTTGAAATTCACATATCCTGTTGGCATCCTTTTGAGTCAGAAAACCTTCAGGTTTTGTCATATAGACATCTTCCTAAAGGTTCCCGTTAAAGAAGGTTGTTTCAACATCCATTTTTTAAATTTCATAGTCATGGTAACCTGCAATGGTAAGTAAAATTCTGATGGATTTAGCATAACACCTGGTAAAAAGGTTTTGTCATAGTTAATTCCATGACTCTATTTAAATCCTTTTGAAACCAATCATGCCTTATAGGTATAGACATGTACTTTCATCTTAATGTTTTCATGAATAACCATTTAAAACTAGCAGGCTTTACATCCACTGGAAGATCTATCAAAATCTAGACATGGTTTTGATACATGAAATCCATTTTAGAATTCATGGATTCTTTCCACTTAGAAAACACTATGCCACTTAATGATTCCTTTTAGGTAAGAGGATCATTATTATCAACTAATAACGAGTCAACATCCTCTGTGACTAGTTAACCATCTCATTATGGTTCTCTGACCTCTCTAGTACTCCTACACAATACTTGTGTCTTTAAAAAACATCTTCTTCCATTGGGATTTTTGGAATTTGTTCTTCTGTCAACTCTTTCGTATCATGAGCATGGATTTCATAAAATTATATCTCGTTCGAACTATATATTTTAGAGATAATATCTTCCTCATGAAATGAGCGATGTCTGTTAACCACAATCTTTTTTCTGAAGGATTTTACATGTGAAAACCCGACCCCAGAAGCCTGGAGTCAGTGCCTAAAATATGGTGTGTAATTTTTTTCAAATAAAAAATGCTAATAAAATTTCACATCACATCTTATCATAGAGGAATTTCTCGGTCTAGGTTCTGGAAAACCAGATACAGTTGATACATTTCCTCAAAACTAAATGAGATAAGCTTCATAATGTAGCCACCATATAAAAAACTCAAAGATGATAAATCTACTAATCCTATTAAAATAAATTGAAAATGTAGGGTGAGAATTTAAAATGATCATTAAGGGATTTTAAAACTAGTTAATGAAATTATTTTTTTAAAAAACATCCTTTTAAAATAATTATAAAACATTTTTTTGAAAGGAAGCAACATTTTTTTAGAACGTCATCATCATTTTTCAAAGGATACTTGAAATCATTTTCAGGGAAATCACTTACACAAGAATTTATATATTTATTTAAAAGCTACAGAAAAAACACATATCAGAGTATGAATACTCCTACAAAAATGATTGGAATGTTGTATATAATTTAGGTGTTGATCAAACTAATTTAAGGGTGACATGCAAGGGTGTAGGTACAAATTATAACATGAAATAATACTTGCTTATAATTGGATGAGAAACAACATCAGAATTCACTTAACACATAAAATTCAATTTATGAAAAGAAAGATGTATTTATAACTTCTATATCAATGTTCTGAAAATAGATGGTACATATTCTTTATAAATGACTTGCCAAGTACATACATCATTATGCCAAGTACATTTATTACCATCATCATAAGTAAAATATTCTTAACCAAGGATATTCTACATGTTTTATAATCACAAGGTTGGTTAAATACTACTCACATAAAGATGGAATGCATAATACTGGACAATCATAACATTTTTTCAAGGCCTCGTACTAAGACCATACATAATCATTCTGTCAAGGCCTAATGCCATGACCTAGTTTGTCTCATGAGACCTACCGATGAATCAAGAGGCAATATCAGGCCTCACCCATCACAAAATAAGTCTTATTCATTCCTCATAAATCTAATGTGTCTTTAAATCAAATATTCCCATACCACTTTGATTTATTAAATTATTTATTTTATTCAAAGTGACCCATACAACTCTAAATAATTAATTTATGTATTTTATTCAAAGTATCCCATACCACTTTGAATAATTAAATTATGTACTTTATTAAAATTATCACATACCACTTTTAATAATTAAATTCTTAATCCATAAGTTATCATAATAGATAAATTTCATTTTTCAATTACTATTTATATACATAAATAAAGTGAAAATGCATTAAATGTAATCATTAATCTAAAAACTGCATGGTTTTTTAGTTATACATTAGGCTATGGCTAAATCAAATTTAACAATGACATGAAATAACAAATTGACATACATTTATACATGAGATTATAACTCGTGTACATAAAACAATTACTTGGTTTGTCAAATAGGATAATAACTCTTAAATTCAAAACCCTTGTTTCATGGAAATAAACATTTTATATACTAAAATACATGTTTTTGAATTTAAGATTGTTATAATTCATGTTTACCATACACTGATAAATAGGAGTGTAAATTAAATCATAAACATTAATAATTAATAGTATTCTTTGGGGAAGAGTCATCATGAATTAAAATATAATATTTGTAAATGTATAACATTCATTTCATGTGACATATTTTTGCATAAATAATTAAACACACTTCACTATATGTGTTTATGAATGTATATGTAAATGTATTAAAAAAATATAATTCCAACTATTTATCCTAATATTATAAATTGAGATTTATGTAATGTCAATTGAAATAACAAGGTGATGCCCACTTAAAATTTTTAGGCACACAATAACAAAACAATATTTTGTTGCTGTTTTCCAATATCAAATTGTATTGTGATACTTATATATATATATACATGTGGGTTTGAAAGTCATAATTAAAAGAATAATCATAAGGACAAAGATCACCATTAAAAATAATTTCTTATCTTAAGAAGATTGAATCTTAAACGGATTAGGATAAAAAACATTATACATACATACATACACACACACACACACACACACACACACATATATATATATATATACACTTATACATATATGTATTAGTTTGGAAACTCAAAACCACTCTTAGTAATACCTTTTACAAGTAATACATGCATAAAAACATCAGTTAATTATTGATAAGTATCACTTGAAAAACCTAGAATAGATTTGGTTTTGAAGATTATATATATATACAAAGTGTATACATGAGATTTTCATAACCAAAACAAGGTTTGATAAATCCTTATAAGTATCATACACTTCAAAAACATTATTTTATAACTTTATATCAATTAAATGAAAACCAAAATTAGATTAAAATATATATTTATATATATATATGTATGTATACATATAACTGTATATACACAAAGTGTATATATGGGTTTTTACACAACAAAAACGATGCTAGATTAACCCTTGCATGAATTACATGAATAATGAATATCATTTAAAACACAAATATTCATCATTATAAATATATAAAACATAATAGGTTTGTTATATATATATATAAATGTATGTACACATATAATTATATATTGGTTAATCAAACAAAAACTAAATAAACCCTTACATGAATCAAAAGTGAGGTTGAAATGAGAAGAAGTCGAAGAAGAGTTGGGAGGAGGAAAACCCATAGGGTTAAGGGTGAAAAAATAGGTTTATATAAACGGTTTATATAAACTTCTTATATATTTTTCTTATATACTATGGTTAAGCATAAAAATATAAACAAAGAGGCCTAAAGAAAAATGAATCTAACTATTTAGACAAATACAAAAATCAAAATCAAATCAAATCCTAAATGGATCAGTCATTTGATAATATATATATATATATATATTATGTAAAACATTCATGATACACCAAATGGGTTGCATTAAACTAATCCACCCTTGGTGGATTTGTGGAAAGAAAAAAAAGGGATGGGTCTGAGGAGAGTGATGGAAAGACTCGTGGGAGGAGGAAGAAATAGTGGAAAAAGGAGGTGGCGACATCAAATGGTGTGGGGATAGGAATAAGAAGAAGAAAGTGAGATGTTAAAGAAAATGGAAGGCTTCAATCACCCCAAAAATATTAGACAGTTGTGGTGGCTTCTGTAGTTTTTAAAAAGGATGAACAGATGAGATTATATCATGGATTTGATCGGACAGTCTCAGGGAAACCACATGTTTTAAAAGGGATGTGAGGTCGAGATCAAACTACATCCTGATCGGACAGTTGATGAAAATAACTATAATAATAAGTGGTTGGTGGAGTTTGAAGGCGAGACTAGATTGAATGGTGAGGATCTTGTGTGGTGAGATCAAATGGTTCAGATTAGATTTCCCAGAAAAAAATCCATCCCACATCGAAATGGGAACGGTTTCGAGACTGCCTTATATATCTCGATGCCACTGCCATATAACAATAACACAGGCATACACCATGGGGTCTTTACACATGGAACCCCACATGCGGGCCTTTTCCTACCCTTACCCATGCCGGTACGCAACATGCCTCACCCCCAGCATGCACCTAACTAGGACCTACACATGGGTCTTTTACGTGCTAAGGCCTCACTATGCATAGCTTGTGCGCGACTCATCATGAACCATGAATTTGCTGCTCCAGGGGTTCTCTGACCTCATGTGTCTATGTGAGAATCCCACTTAGACATTGAGGGATTGGACTTCATGGCTGCCCTCAGTTGGGTGGGTACTCTCCCAATTTTTTACCAAAAATAAAACTTCATTAAACACAAGAAAATGTATATATATATATATATTAATGTTTTAAAAAAGAACATATTAATATCCTTATATATATTCTTTATTATGGTTAAACAAAATTTTAAATACCATTATTTTCTTAAGTTTATATACATTTTATTTTTAAAACATTATAAGTTCAAAATCCAAATACAACCTCAATTAAAACCCATGTCAATTATTTTATAAATTTATGTTCATTTTAAAAGAGACCTCATGGTTATTACATTTTTAAAATCCAAATATAAAATATACCTTTAATTAAAACAATGTATTTATTTAACTAATGATATAAATTCAAAATATTTAAATCATTTTTAAACATTTGAAATACTTAAAATACTTATATACATAGAATACTTACAATAATAAAAATACTTAATGAATATAAAATTGTATGACCGTTACCAAAACCAATGGTCACCTAAAGACCCAAAAATCTAACAATGATAATATTTATCTTCAAGTCCTTATAAATACTTGTTTAGGTTGTTCCAAACTTCAAAAACCATTTGTCTTATAATAATGGTTCTCTAAATCCCTTTTATTCCTAGTACGGTTGACATAGTTCTTTCCATAATGTTTTTCATTGTGATAGAACCAAAGTATTTTGACCACTTACTTGGTCTATTTGTTGTGTTTGGTGGTATCCTAGTGATTATGATAGGTCTTCTAGTAGGTATCCTAGGTTAGTTATGGTTTTTGACCTTATTGCAAATGTAATGTTTTAGTAATTCTATTGAATAAAACATGTCTTATTTTTATTCTGTAAGAATTTATTTTGGATAGAACCATTATTAAACAAAAAAAATACTAATACTAATAAATAATAAAATATTTTTATTAAAAATATAAACATGTTCAGGTAGTCATAGTATAGGTAGTATCTCTTTGTTTCATTGGGATATCTTATAAAAATACACTTTGTGCCTCGGGGTGAAAGACTGTTACCTGAAGATGCCTTAATAAACACTTCACAACCCTATGCATGTAATGAAGACAACATAGGTTTCTTTCCATTCCATAATTGGTATGGTATACCATCTTTCACTTTAGTTGGCACTCTATTTAGTATGTATACTGTTGATTGTAAAGTGTATCCCCAAAAGGAGAATGGAAGACTTGCATGAATCATCATTGGTCTCATCATGTCCATCAAGATTCGGTTCCTCATTTCACTTACACCATTCCACTGAGGCATATAAGGAGTGGGTAGAGATAGTACCTCGAACTCCCATTAATAATCAATGATGTCTTGATTAAGATATTCTCCACAATGGTCTGAGTGTAGTTTCTTAATCTTCTTACCAAGATGGTTATCATATTCATTCTTATATTCATTGAAATTATCAAAAGAATATGACTTATACCTCACTAAGTAGAAATATCCATATCTACTAAAATCATCAGTGAAACTTAGGATGTATGAGTACCCACCCCTTTATACAAAAAGAAACTATCCACATAAGTCGGTATAAACTAATTCATGAATCACTTTAAAACATTCACCTTCCCACTAAATGGGGTATTGGACATTTTTTCCTTCTAAACATGCTTGACATAAAACAAATTGTTTTATTTCAAAAGAATCTAACTACACATCTAAATGTAATTTAGTCAATCTTTTTTTGGTTACAATACCTAGCTGGTGATACCAAAGTTGGGTGTGGTATGAGCCATGTAATGTATTTTTTTTTCAATTTTCATTACATGGTTTTTGTAATCCAACACATAAAAACCATTATTTAAATGTGTCTTACCATAAAAAATCCTATCATTATTAAAGAAGAAAAATGTATTCTCAAATTTGAAAATAAATCCATCTATATCTAGCCTGGATATCGAAATAATGTTTTTGGTAATTGAAGGCACATAATAACAACCCTTTAAAACTGATATCATTATAATCAACAACATGAAGTGGTAGTTCTTGATAGCTACAATAGAAATTTTATCTATTTTGGATAATCATAGATCTCCCTCCCCTCAATCAATCATTCAAAAATTGAATTGGTTCCTCTATTTGAATATATATGTGAGCACCAAAATCTGTATCTAATAACCAATTTATAGAAATATATAAATTTCACTTGATAAAAAAATCATAATAAGCATCATATTACTTCTTTGTATGGGTGAAGTTTTTCTTCTAGTGACCCTTATTTCCACATGAAAAGCAAATTCCATATTGTTCTCTTTCTTCCCCCTAGTCTTCCTCTTCTTATAAGAGCATGAGGAAGCTTTGGTCTTAAATCTCTTCAATTTCACATTCTATTTTCTTACCCTAAGCATGGAAGTATTTTCATAATTCACAACCTTATCTACTTGGTGATGAAGGGTGAGAAGATCTGGAAAAGACTTCTCAACTTTTTGCATATCAAAATTCACAAAAAAGCTGGAGAATTTTTGAGGGAGTGATCTAGAATGAGGTCAATGTCCAATTATTCAGGGAGTTTAAACCATAGAACCTCTAGGCACTCAATGTAGACACTGAGCTTGATTGTATGAGGCCGATCTGGGGTACCCTCTCCAAGCTTGTTCTAAAATAGAGCCTTGGAAATCTCAAATCGTTCCTTTGTGGATCTCTCTTGGTAAAGACCATAGAGGTGCTCAATAATACTATATACATCCATGTTTTCACGATACTTCACGAGTTCACTAGACAAAGAAGAAAGAAATAAACATTATACCCTAACCACGTCACTCAGATTTTTTTCATAGATGATGAATTATTCATCACTCTTCTCTTTTGTAGGAAAATCAGGCATTGAAGATTCTAGCATGTATGCTTTCCGTTCATAGCATAACACAACCCGAAGGAGTCTAAACCACTCTTGGAAGTTACTGCTAGTGAATAGGTTATTTTTTTCGATATTTATCATATAGATAATGTGGATGATAAGATTACCATTTTATTCTAAAATTAAAAGAGAAGATTATTGGACTTTTCTTGATTGGAAATTATGTGATAAATAATATATTAATTGATTTTATTAAATCTTTGACTAGATTATCACGTCCCAATAGTGCTCATTATTTAACTCATAATGTCTTGTTTCTATGACATTCTAGTTTCAAGGATCCCCATTACTTTTATTAATGATTCATACTTTGGCCATGAAAACCATAAAAATTTAATTAGGTAGGTGGTCTTGCCAACTACAAGCTTCCAGCTCTATGATCCATTGAGTGGATTCTACCATCCTGAAATCCGGACTTGTATTTCTTCAACACTTGTATAAAATTTTTTATTGAAAAAACACTAATAGTTAAACTCAATACATTTTAGGTTAAGTCAATAAAAAAATCTCATGAGAACTCCTTGATAAAAGTAAGTGTCCAGACTTTGTCCATGTACTACACTTAGTTCTATGGTATCATTCCTAATCAATTAATGGAAGGATTAGTCCAACATAATATTAGGTTAAGGGATTTTAATTTATTATACATAAATTTTAAATTTTTTATCCTTTACATTTCTTGTTAATATTAGGTGGATGTTACTTAATTAATTAACTATGTTGGTTGAAACATTTACAGATAATTAATTTATTTAATTTCTGTATTTTCACATTAATTCATTTATTTTTGTGATCATGGTCTCACATCCAAAAAATAAATAATTTCATATATATAAATTAATAAATTATTAAATGACTCATTCATGAGAATTATCTAATGGTTAATTTAATGAAAAGACATTAAATCAACCTTTGACCTAGGATAAATAACTCATGTTGGTATTGGAATGAGTTATAACATTCCACCTATCCACCTATGTAACACCTCAGTTGGAATCATTATGGTTTTGTCTTGAACGATCTTCACGCACCTTGGAAAACTCCATTAATTATAAATATTTATTACTCATGTGAAAGTTAGGGGAACCAATGGATTGATTAAAGGGGGATTACATAAATATCTTTGGACACACATTCCCTAAAAAATAATGAAGGGATGTTTCACAGACCATCTAGATAATTTAATAATAAATAATTACAAACTCACAGAATAAATTAAATTAAATAAATTTCAACACGTACCCTATTCTTGATCTATCTCATAAACGTATACACATGAAAATTATACACAAAATTACATTCATAACATTCATTTCATTATTCATTCTTTTTTATTAAGATAAATATGATTGCATTAATTAATTAATTAGTTCCCTTTCATCTTAATGAACATTTGAATCCTCTTGGAAATAATCATCATAAAGGGATTAATGGAAAATAAATAGCAAAACTAGTATTTGAAATTTTATCACAATAAATTAGTTTATAATTCAAAATTCTTAAAAACTATTATTAAATTGTCACACATAAAGTGTCAATAAAAAACAGTAATGTTTTAATGATACAATAATCAATTTAATTTAATTTAATACTTCCAATATTTTTAAGACTTCATGGAATGTACTATCTAGCTACACATTGTGTATGTAGGTTGTTGTGTATCCAGGTTAGATGCATGGGGCTTTGGTGTGTTGACTCGGCTGGACTACACGGCATGTACATGCTTTTCGTGCTCCCAGATACCAATTTGGGTCTTCTCTGTGTATCCCAGCTAATGAAATATCATTTACAAGATACCTACAAGTCATGTGATCTGAATTACGCATGCCTATATAATCCATGGAAAGACTCAACTTGTTATCAGGTGAGATACTACACGATGTGTGCACTCCAGCTACACATCATGTATCTCTAATGTTGTTTGTCTAGACAACTCGGTGTGTATCTCAAACGTAGGAATTGATGAACTACACACCATGTACTCTATATACATGTCGTGTATATCATAAATGCTTCATGTTTTCAATCACAAATGGTTTGATTGGGTATTATGGATATATAGATAGCTTAATTTACAACGCTAACCCATGTTGACTACACAGTGTGTATGCCGATACACACTGTATACTCCTACAACCATGTTCCATGTTCTCTAGTCAACACATGGAATACAATGTATGTATTAAATACATGTCATGTCATGTATCTCACTGGATGACCAGATGCAGAATACTATGGTACACATCATGTACTTCTGAGTACACATCATGTAACCCTGTCTTACCAGACAATGATTGGTAGTTCCTGATGGCATCTCCAGTGGTTCTTCATCTATTCTTAGACCTTTAAGAAAATGAAAAACAAAATAATAATTATTATTATAATGATAACATGTTAATTAATAATCGATTAAATAATTAATAATATGAAAATAAAATTTAATTATGATTGTGTATTGATCAACAATAAAATAAATAATTATAAATTTAAACGCAACCCCTATGATACTAATTATTGGTTCTAGACGAAGATGAAGCATGAATTGGTGATAGATATATTAAAATTTATTTTAAGAATCAAGTTTCCCGAAACCCCGAACGAGGTTCTTTCAAGTCAAAATTATAATTAAGTTATTTAATTTTGAAAGAAACAAATACCTGGGATTAAGATATTTCTTCATCGATAATGTTGATCTTCTGAAAATAATCTTTTGGATTTACTTCATTATGCTATGAGGATCCATGGATAGAATCCCTCTAGTGGTGATCCATGCATGCTCAATTGATATCCAAGCAACACCAATCGATCTTTAGGTGCTAACATGGAGAATTGATTGTCTTTTGTGGTTTTTGTTGATTTCTCATCCTTTGGTCTTGAATAAATCACTATTGGGTTTCTCATTCTTGAGAGGGGGGGGAGGAGTCAATGGAGAATTCATTTTGTGTAACAATTTTCTATTCTCGATTTCTCTGATCGATAGTCTACACAATAGACATATTAGTCTATTTATATAGCTAGGGTTTAGATTAAAATAATTATTTGATTCCATGTAGGCCCTTAAATAATATAATTACCTTTAATAAACCCCAATGCTACGTAATAATAATATTATTATAATTTTATGGAATGTGAAAACTTATGAAATACCAAATATTATTTAACAGGATTATTGATTACTATTTGTCACTGGGCATGGTCATGGTCCATTTGAACCCCTCTAGCACTTATTTAACACCAAAAAAATATTTAATTTTAAATATTTCATTCATTGATAAATATTTAAAATTTATAAAACATGAATAAAATTATTCTTTGATCTTGAAAATAATTTTTATTCAATTAATTTAATTTAAATTGAATTCAATTGAGATCATCAGAAACACTTAGTTTGTGCCCTTATAGGATTTTTCTCATTAACATTAGGAGTTCTTGCCTAATTTTCAAGATTACTATCTAGAGATGGGTCAAGGAAACTAAGGGAATGAACACAATATTTCTACTATGACAACCACATATGAATTCACATCATGTAATATAATCTTTTTGTCTAAATATTTCATCATGAAGGTTGCACATCTATGTCACCAAACTATTTTCTTGATATGTATTTCTTTGAAAATCAGAAATAAACATGTCATTACATCATGGTAATGAAATTTAATGTGATGGTTATATTTCAATCAAAGAGATGATATATCAACTTCCATAAATATAGAATGGAGAAATCATTCATTGACTTATCCCTTCATGACATGTCAATTATGACGAACCTAACATACCCTACCAAACCGTGAACATATGTCATCACAGTTTTCATCATCAAATATAAGTGTGTAGGTCATGGAATTCATTAATTATTATCCTAAATTATAAGGATCATTACACTCATAGATGTTGAGTTAATTTTTTTTGACTTTTCCATTCCCTTTAACCTTTTGTTTTAGAAATCAAAAACTCATTCCTAAATACATAATATCTAATACTTTTATGTACAAAGTATTTTTTTATAATGTTTTTATAGAAAATATATTGTTTTATCATACTTTGAAATAGATTCAAAGTATTCATGAATTTACAATACAATTATCATAATGATCATAAATCCATTTATGATCAGATTCACCTTATCAAATCTCTTTAAAGACTTTCTATTTTGTATTCATACTGAAAAAAGTCTTAATCAGATTTGACATCAGAACTAAAACCATTGGATTCACACTCATAAAGAAAATAATAATGGTGTTCTGCAAGTAAATCCATTAGATTTACTTCTTCTTTAATTGAGAATAAAAAAAACTATTTCATCATATTGAAATTATTTACTCTTTAATCTATAGTATCATGTTGATAAAACGATGTCGTGTATTCAATTATAATATGTATGAAACAAAATTGTGTTGTGATTTTAGTTACAATATGACTGTTGAAGTGTCAGGTGTCTAGGTCCTCCCAAATAATCTAGAAAAAAACTGTTGGAGATCAAGATGGTTTTCAGAAGGAATTCCTATAAATACCTAGTCATTTAAAGTGTCTAGTAGTGGTTAAAATAATTTCTCATGTGTGTTTGTGCTGTGCTTTCTCTCTCATTTTTCTAAAGTGTAAAATCATGAACAGTTTGTTCTTAATCATTTGTATTTATTTAGGGAGAGTATTTTTTAAGGAAATATTGTCATATTACTCCTTAAGAATATGTTGTTTTGATTCATGCGACTTCGATTTTTGTGATTATGATCGATGACTTTTGAGGATAGGAAGATAGAATCTGATCATCTTGATATAGGGCTTCCGAGGCTAGGAAGATAGAGGAGCCGATCACCTTCTTGATTGAGGGCTTGTGGGGATAACATGACAGAAGCTGACCATCATATCAATCTATTACCCTGGTGTGGGTAATACTTACTTTATTGAATGTATAAATCAAGGGACCTTTATCCAAGGTTTTTTTATACCCTTATCTTTAGGTTAGAAGAATTATATTCATTTTTATTACTTGTTTAATTACAATTTCATTCAATTCCAATGCAATCGTAATATAAATTAAATTATTTTTTATTCATATTTCTATCTGTATTTCATTTATCATAATAGATTTAATTACAATTTATTTTATTTACTTTGAATTATGTTTTGAATAAAATTTTATTCTGAATATTATTCTATACACTTTAAGATATAATCATTTTAATTACTCTGATTAATCACAATTGTTGCGATTATGATATATTTTTTCAAATACTCTAATAAATAATTTTCTCTGTGTATGTGATCAAACACCAAATACCATTCTATTCACTAGAATCAAACATGTGTGTTACATATCGAAATAAAACTGATTACAATATTCTTATCATTGGAACCAAGGGCCCATTCTGATTACTTTTTTAATATAAAAGAGGTTTTGTGAATATAATTTGTTTAATCCTATTAAAAAAATTCTCATAATGTTAAAAATGTAATTTTTAACCTTATAATTCACCCACCTCTTGTATTTATCCATCTTCATATACATTTTTTATCATGAAATTGGTATCAAATCTTGGACTCTATGATACTAATACCTTAAATTAGTATCACAACCATGCGTCTTTAATACTTATATCCACTTTTGGTATCAAAGGAGAATTTCACTACTCTAATACTCATTGATTGTTTAGACTTTTACAAGTTATATTTACTTCTTATTATAAATTTCTTATTTATAAATATTTGTTACCCTAATGTTTATTGTGGAAAAACAATTTTTATGAAATGGAAGGACTTAATGTTGGATCAATAGACAATATAAATCCTACCAGACCTCCAATATTTGATGTTAATGATTATGAGTACTGGAGTGATATAATGAAAAATTTTGTAATCAACACTGGAGTAGACAATTTTTTATGCTTACTATATATTAAAAAATACCTGATAAAGAATTAAGAACCTTTATAAATAAAGTAAGGAAATAATATCAATTAAATTACAAGATAAATAATTACTTATTATGTTCTATGGCCAAAAATATATATAGTCAAAATTATTCTTTTGAAGTTTCCAAAAGCATTTGGAATAAATTAGAGATTACTCATTTTGGTACTTCAAAAGTCATTGAGACTAGAAGAATTATGTTGAGAGATGATTATCAAGATTTTGAATTTTCTTATAGAGAACCTACTATTAAGGTAAAACAAAGGTTTATGAAAATTGTAAATAGTTTACAAGCTATGGGATGTTCAGATTGGCCAACGGTGCTCCAAGAGGTGCATCCTATAATGACTTCAATTTGGGTTGCGGTGTTGTTTGTTGCTTGTTGTGTATGATATTTTGCAGTTTCCTTTCTCAATTCTTGGTTTGGTTTGTATTTCCATCACGGTCATGGATCATTGTTGAGTTTTTGGTCATTCCAATCTACCCTGGCTTTAACATACCACCGCTCCTCTCCAAGTCAGTTTGGAGGGGTGGTTTGTACGAAGCTTTTGGATGTGATTCTCAAGCGGTTGTTAGGGTTCAAGGCACATCATCCTCATCAGATTTGTCTCTTTCGTACTTCATTTAGACTTTTGACACCAGTGGTGATCATGTGATGAAGGCGACGTGTTCTGATTTGGTCATGACAACGTCTCTGATGCTGCTTGGTCATGTTGAAGACTTTTTGTGCTTTCTGATCTATGTTTCTGTGTTTTTTGGTGTGGTGAAAATGAGGGTTTTACGAAGATGGAATAGGTGTGCGGTGGTGGGAGGTTCCTATGGTTTTTTCTTACTGGTAGACTCAAGAGGAAATGGATCGATATTTTATAGGGATGGATATGGCATGATGATGACTAATGTGTTGTGATGAAGATGGAATCAGCATGTTTACCGGTGGTGCATGATTTGCGAGATCTAGTTTCATAGTGGTGCCTTTACTTTTTGTTTCAATTTTGAATTTGGAACCTATTTTGAATTGTAAGCTTGTATGGTGTAACATGGTTCCCACTTTTCCCTAAAAGTGAGTTTTATGAAAATAACAAAAAAATTGATTTTTCTTGGATACTCCATCAATTTTAAGTGATTATGAACATTTTGAAAATGAATTGGCCAATCTTTCTCAAAGGATGAACAAAAGTTTTTGAAAAAATGTTTTTTAGTATCATTATGAGAAAATTAACAAGGACAAGAAATATAATAAATATAAGAAATATTCATAAGTCTATTATTATGAATATAAGAGATCTAGACATATAAGACCACATTATCTAAAAGTTAAAAGTAAAGATAGAAAAGAAATATGTTCTGACAGAAATCAGAAAAAGTATTACAAGAGAAAAGGGGAGAAAGTATTGAAATCTAGTTACTCTTGGAGTACTAGTGATCGAGATTCTTCTAATGATTCTTCATACAATGAGAATTCAGGTCACAAGAATATTGGAATCTATACCATAATATATTTTGAATGTTAATGTATTATGGCTAAGGTACACACTTATGATTCTTTAACAAATATGTCTTTGAATGAAAATTATCCCAAAGAGAATAATTCTATATCTTTGGATATAGAATCCTCCTCAAATAGTGATAATTATACTTTACATTCTTATGAATAAATTTCTAGATTTTTCAAACTTCTTGAAAATGATAATTACAAAGTTAGTAAGAAACTTGAAAAAGAAAATGCTAGAATAATTTTTTTTGAAAAAAAAAGTATTAGATATTTCTAAATATATTGATAAAAAATATTTTGAAATTGATTATATTTCTAAAAACCTTGTAATATCTAATTATGATAAGGATAATATTTCTAAGAATCGTGAAAAATCAATTTCTAAGAAAATGTTTTAGAATCCAAATTCACTTATGAAACTAAAAAATGTAAGAATAATAATTCAGTTATCAAACTAAAGTCTGAAATTTTTTCTTTAAATAAACTCTTATCAACGTTTACTACTAGAAAAAAATTGATAAGATGTATAAAAAAATTCTTCTTCATGATAATATTTCTATAATGGGTTTCTCTCATTTGAAACCAATTTTTAGTAAAAATTATTTTGTTCCAAAAATTACACCCTTTTGTACATGTGTAAAAGTGGAGGATAATGGAATAAAAAAATTCACTTAATAAATTCAATCATTAGGGTTCCATAATTCCCATTTTTTAGAATAAATGTGGATTCCTAAAATTTCTCTTTCTAAAATTTACATTTCCCAAATGGTTTGGGTTATGAAAACCAAATTGTTTAATTTCAAGAAAAAAGTACCAACAACAAGAATACACGGTACATGGATAGTGTTTGTTCTCGACATATGACTTGTAAAAAATATTTCTTTGAAAATATTATCAAAATTAAATGTGGAAGAGTTACTTTTAGAAATAATTATCAAGGAAAGATTATTGGTATAAATCATATTGTTCTTCTTGGAAAAGCATTAATTTCAAATGTTTATGTGTCAAATTTCTTAAGAAAAACCTTACAAACATAAGTCAATTATGTGATGATGGTTACCTTGTGAATTTTAGGAATAATAAATGTGTAGTACACAATTCCTAGGATGAATTAATTATTTCTTCCCATCGGTATGAGAATGTTTACACACTTAACATAGAAGACCATAGGATCCAAGACTTACCTTATCTCAGTGTAATGGAAGATGAATACTGGTTATGGCATTGAAGGTTAGGACACTTTAACCTTAGGAACTTGTGAAAATTGGTTAAGAAAATACTTTTTAAAGACTTATCGAAACATAGATTTGATTCTTCAAAAGCCTATGACCCTTTTCAATATAGAAAGAAACATAAGTCAATATTTTAATCTATTAGTGAAGTCTCAACTACTGATGCTTTATAGTTAGTGCACATGGATTTATTTGGTCCCACACAAAATGGAATTATTGGAGGAAAGAACTATGCATTTGTTTTTTTTATGATTATAGTAGATATACTTGGGTTTATTTTTTAACCAACAAATATGAAGGATTTTTTTATTTTAAAACATTTTTATCCAAAGTTAAAAATGATAAAAACCTTCCCTTGATAACTATTCATTGTAATCATGGTGGAGAATTTGAAAATTCTGATTTTAAAACTTTTTTTAGTAAGAAACATATTACTCATAACTTTTTATCTCCTAGAAATACTCAACAAAATGGTGTTTTGGAAATAAGTAATTGTATTATTCAAGAAATAACATGAACCTTGTTGAGAGAATACTAAATTTCTAAATAGTTTTGGGTTGGTTCTATCAGTACTGATTTCTATACTATAAATTGAGTTTTAATTTGACCTTTTCTTAATAAAACACCTTATAAATTGTGGACATGATGTAAACCAAAAGTTTCATACTTCAGAGTATTTGGAATCAAATTATTTATCTTGATTAAAAAATATAATGTGAAAAAATTCACTCTCAAATCTAATGAAGTTATGTTCTTAGGCTATTACACTAATTTTAATTCCCATAGAATTTTGAATAAAAAATATTGTACCATTGAATAAATTGTACATGTTATTTTTGATGAAACTGATCCTTTTGTTTTTAAACAAACCCAACCCATATCTTTTGATGTGTTTTTAAAAACTGATTATCAACCTTTGATAGAAGACTATTATAATAAGAAAAATACTCAAGAAGTTGTTTCTGAAGTATTTACTCAGGAATATCTTCTATCTTATGTTTATGAATAGGTTTTACAAGGAATCATCCTTGTGATAGTATCATTGGTGATGTGTATCAACTTTTAAGAACTATGAGTTCTTTGAGAAACAAAGTAGAACATTTTTCTTTCCTTTCTCAATTTGACCCTAAAATTCCTAATGAGGATTTAAGCCATGAATATTGTATTAAGGCTATTCCATATGAACTAAATTAATTTTAAATGGAAAATGTATGGACCTTGGTTGAAATACCTAAATAAACCTCTATAATTGGAGTAAGATGGGTTTTCATAAACAAATATGATGAAAATAGAACAATTATTATAAATTAATAAAGACTTGTTGCTAAAGGTTATAATAAACAAGAGGGTATATATTATAAAGAAACCAATACTCTAGTAGTTATACTTGAATCTATTCATATTCTACTAGTATTTATAGCATTTATTAATTTCATTCTTTTTCAAATGGATGTGAATTGTGCTTTCCTTAATTGATATGTTAAGGAGGAAGTTTTTTTGAACAACCTCCTTGTTTTAAAGATACAAAAAATCCTGAATACATTTATAAACTTAACAAAGCTTTATATGGTCTTAAAAAATCCCCTAGAACATGGTATGATAGATTAAAAGGATTTTTGTTACAAAAAAATATGTTAAGGGAACTGTTGATCCAACTCTTTTTATAAATAAATTCAACAAAAACGTTATGATTGTTCAAATATATGTTGCTGACATTATATTTGGATTAACTCAAAAATATTTAATATATTCCTTTGTGAATCTTATGAAATATGAGTTTGAAATGAGTATGATGGGTGAGTTAACATTGTTTATTTTTTTTTTCAAATTTCTCAAAAACCATAAGGAAATATATCTCAACATAAGTATATTAAATATATTATTAAAAATTATGGATATGAAAATACTAAATGTATTAGTACTTCAATCAGTACTTCAAATGAACTTGATCTGGATGAAAATGGGAAACCAATGGATAAAAAAAATTAGAGGTATGATATGAAGTATATTATATTTAAAAACTAGTCATCCAGAATTAATGTTTTTAGTATTATTATGTGAAAGATATCAATATAATCCAAAATAATCCTATTTAAAAGTAGTTAAATGAATATTTCGTTATCTAAAGGGAACCATGGATTTAGGACTTTTCTATTCTTTTGGAAATGATTTTGAATTGAAATTTTTTTCGGATGCTGAATTTGGTGGTTATAGAATGGATAGGAAAAGTTCATCTGGAACATTTCATTTCATAATAGATTCATCAGTTCCTTGGTTTTTTAAGAAACAACACTCAATAGAACTTTCTACTGTTGAAGTTGAATATGTGGCACCTGAAAGTTTTTGTGCGCAAGTATTATTGATGCAGCACACACTCACTAACTATGACATGAGTTTTACTAAAACTCAAATAATTTTTGATAATACAAGTGTAATTTCCTTATGTAAACACCTTGAACATCACTCTAATGAAAAACACATAGATATTAGGCATCACAATCTTAGGTATCATATAACATCCCATTACCGATCTGACAGGTACGTCTTTAACCTGGTCACAGTTTTTCCTTTTCGTTGATGGGGTAGGGTCTATATTGAATTTGGAGGATACCTATAATGGTGAAGTTAGAGATTTGTTGGACTCTTACCTTTAACTGGCCTTTTTCCATAGGCTCAAGGAGGGTTACATGTTATGTGACATGGTTGCATGTCGTGTAATGGTTCTATGTACAAGTCATGAAAGGATTTACACATTGATGGGTATATTTCATGATGAGTCTTTAAACATCATTATGGAATTAAAGATCGGTTTTTAATTCGGATCATCAGAGTTTAAGTCGAGGTATCACATTTTTTGGCTGTAATGAAAATTAACTATTTCACATCATGTAATAGGATTACACATCATGTAATAGGATTACACATCATGTAATAGGATTACACATCATGTAATATGATTACACATCATGTAATAGGATTACACATCATGTAATAAGATTACAAATCATGTAATTCCACAACTATGGTTTTTAAATAGGAAGAATGGATAATATCTTTTTCATTCTTCTACTCCATTTTCTTCACCCTAAACCTAAGGACTTTCCCAAGTGATCTTAAAGCCTTAAAACCCTTCTGAATCCTCTTTTTCGGCATTTGATCATAATTGTGCTTGCAGTGTGATACCCGAGTAATCATTCTTCCTCTTTCTTTATATCTATCTCTTTATCCTCCTTTGGGATTTCAATGGATCATCCTTAAATTGATTGATTCATGCCCTGTGGTGTTGGATATCATTTTTATGATGGGTTTTGAGATATCCTCCACCTTCATTCTCTTTGATGGGTGTTATTGTGAGTGTTGATTTTTGAGAAAGGGTAGGTGGTTCCATCCTGATTAGCCAAATTGATTAACCTTTTATTGCTTGATTTATTTCAATTGTTGATTTAAATTAAATTTCTCAAATTTATTATAATTGATTTAATAAAAATCCAATTCCAGTAAATTGTGATATTTAGAGTGGTTTTGGCATGAGAAATTGGAAAACCACCAATTCCATTGAATCAGGGTGTTTTTATGGAAATTTGTTTATTTAAATTGTTAAATTTAAATTAGAGTTTTGATTGAAATGATTTCAATTAAACTATTGAATTTAATTGTGGAATAAATTTTGAAATGATGGAATTGGTTTTGAATGGATTTCAAACTTGTGAAAATGGATTAAAATGGATTGATAGGAACCTAGTGGTTTTATCTTGTTAAAGAGGCATGTTTTTATTAAAACTTGTTTTTGGTTTAAATGAAAAAATGGAATTAAAATGAAAGAATGGGATTTAATTTTATTTTACGAAATCTTAAAATAATTTTCCATCATTTATTGTATAAGAGATCATAGAATTCTTAGGTAGTTAGTGAGTTATTTGGACACACTCTACGCTATTACAATATTTTAAACCATATATGCAGCAAGTCACAGCCCCGATGGGAGGGTGAAGAGTCACCTCTGTATAGTGTGAGGGGGACGTGTGTATACACATATTTCTGAGATCACTTAGAGAGTGAGTATTCTTATTATCGTAAATACTATCGTACCTATTTGGTAGATGACCATGTTGCTTTCTTGTTATTTATATTTTAGATATAAATGTATGTCAATGTTATAAAACTACTTTACATGCCTTTTGAATTTACATAAACTATTTTATGTAATTTTTTATCTTAATCCATTGTTCTAGAAATATTCCATCATTTAAAAATCCTTTTCCTAAAGTATTTTTCCATCATTAAAATTGTATAGCATGATTTTTTTTTAAATATACTCTAAAATGATAAACCTTATTAACTTTAAAATTAAAAGCATTCCTTTGGTAAGTCATTTATTGGCCTCTGTTATGGAATATTTGGTGAGACCCTAATGAACTTTTTTTTTCTCACAACTTACTTGTTCCTTCGTGTATTTATAGATTATCTCTTTCTAGGTTCAAGTAAGGGGAAAGGATCTCCTAGAGGTGAATCCAACTATTGAATTGTGGTCTTGGTGAGTTCTGTCCTTTGGGACTTGGGTTTTTTTCCCTGTTTTGGTACTGGGTTTTAGTACTTTGGGATTGTTTATTCCTTGTTGACTTCTAGTATATTACTCCCAGTGGAGTTTCTTTTGTTATGAATACTATCTTGTTTTCTTTTCTTCTGCATTGTTGGTGTAAAAATAATTCCCACTTTTATGTTGTGCGATGCCAGGTTCTAGTCACCAAACCATGGAGATCGGGAATGCCCTTTGGTCTATGTGAGGTCCGGATCGGTTATCGGGTTACTAGGGTACTCGGGTTGGTTTGTTACAAAGTGTTATCAAATATCCAGATAGAGCTTTTTGTCTTGAAGTTAGTAGGCATTTTTTGAAATATTGTCGGGACATAGGAGGTAGTTGTGATTGAATGTATGTCTAGCTCTCACCAAAATGAACCTTAAGTCACTAGTGGTGGTTAGGTAAAAAATTATTGTGGTTTAGTTCTATTATTTTCCCTATTTTGATTTGGATAGAGTAGAATCCAAATCTGGTTGTTCTTTATGTTGGGAATAAATTCACTTATTACTCAGTTTGAGTGTTAATTTGATGTATTCTTTATTATCTATTGATGTTGTGTGGCATCATGCCTCTGAGAAGATGTGTGAATCGGGTCCAGGAAGAGGATTATGCCGAACCTCACAAAGAAAATACTATTGTGGATCCGAATCAAGTTGAGGTGATTGTACAAACTATCCATGCTCTGGAAAGGCACCACCTCCAGCCCCATTTAGGCTATATATGTGAATCCTGAGGGGGATGTTCTTCAAAATAATTCTCATGATTTCCTTCACCAAAATCCTCTAATATTCAAAGGCTCCATTGATCCTCAAAATGATGAGGAATGGTTGGCCAATATAGAATATTTTTTTGAGTTCTTGGAGACACTGGATGTGATCAAGGTGAAGTGTTCCACCTTCATGTTAGAAGGACCGAGTAGGAGATAGTGGGACACAATGGTGACAGTAGGGAAATATGATGGATTTTAATGGAAGGACATCAAGGTTATTTTCACCAACCAATTCTATCTCAAATCAATGGTGTTGGTGAAGGCTATTTATTTTTTTCAATCTTGAGCAGGATGGCAGAATTGTGACAGATTATTCAAATCACTTTGTTGGGATGGTGCAGTTTTCTCCTAATATTATATCTAATGAAAGGATTAAGTCTATATGGTTTGAGTTGGTACTTCAATCATATATCCATTATTATGTTTTCTTTCTAAATATGCACACTTATACTGATGTTCTGGATAGGTAAATGACGGTCGAGATAGACATGGCTAACAAGCCAAGGTTATCAGGAGTTTATTTTTCGCCTAGTGGCAGTTTGAGTTCCTTCATGGGAAAACAGAAGTGTGATGAATCTCATGATATTTTTCAATGGTAGGGTCATTCTAGACCTCCTACAGCAACAAGATGGAGTTCTTTTATTTTCAATCAATTTGGAAATCCAGGACATTTTTGGAGGGTTTGTGAATGCACTGTCACGACACATAAAATTGACTGTGATTTTAAGGTTTATTTAGAGTCTAGGGAAGACCCTAGGTCATCTCTAAAGGAGGTTTGGTGGGTTTAGAGTGTACATTATTATAAATAAGTTCTAAAATAGGGGGTGGTTTTGAAAATAGTTTTCGGATGAAATGAATTCATTGAAAGTTTAAAAGTTGAGAAACAAAATATATTTTGAAAAATATGAGATAAAAGGAATCATTGTGATTTAACTACACACATTTCAAGTTCATTGTTCATAGATATTTTTTTAGGTTTGGAATAATTCCTTGGTTGAAATTAATTGGAATCCTGATTAATTCCTAAGCTTTTATTTCAATGCTTCAAGAACCAAACCTTGATGTAACAATAATATTATCAAGGTCTATAACTTATGCATGAAATAAGAGCTTCCAAATAATATTGAAATCTCAAGAAGGTGAGTATGAAAATAATTCTTGTGTTTTCCAATCAGAAAAACATAAGTCACGCACTCAAAACCTCACACTGATCAGTTAGAAATTAAGAGTATCTCAATCACATGCATCAAAACAAGAATTAAAATATGGAATTATGTAAGATAAATGGAAGGAAATGTTTTCAAACTCAAATTACTTGAAACCAGTATCTAAAATAAGAATCAGAACTCCCTTGAAATGTTCTTAGCTCCCTCACAACGAACGCCCACCGTTTAGCTCGACATTGGGAGGACGAGGTAGCTTGGGTGGAACTACTTATTCATTCTTGACCCCACTATGAGGATAGGGGCCTCCATAATTTCAAGTATGAGGAGGAGGCTTCTCTAAGACTTCAAAATAGAATAGTTGGTTTGAACTTGCTAAATGGGGTTCCCAAGGTTCCTTTTTATAGCCAAAATGGGAAGTGGTTTTGGGAATCAAGATTTTGATAAACCACTGAGAGGATGATTTTAGGAAACTAGAAAATCTTATATCCCTTTTAACAAAACTAAAAAGTTGTATTCCCACGTATTTTCTATGAACACCGAAAGTTTGTAATAATTTGGACAATCAAAACTCAAGATATTGACATATTACCGAACAACACTTTTGACATCGTGCATATTCGGTGGCTTGGACATATCAGTTTGGATGGACCCCTTAGAAACCGAATCAGTATTGGTTTCCTTGAGATGAAATGTAGATTAGTAAATGTTAGACCAGCCCACAAAACTTAACTCATGTGAATTCATGGTCTAGTAGTAGTGTTTAGATTAATCCACTAGTGTGCTTGGATCCTGCGCAGTTTGGCCCATATTTCTTAGACTTCATCATGGGTACTCCAAATCACCTCCACCTTCAATGATATTATAAAAAAAGTAACATTTCCCTTTTTAATAGTGATAAACATAAAATAACTGAATAAAGCATGAAGTTCATTTTGTTATTATATTTGGAATTTATAATACAAATTCAGTTTCATACAATGGTGTAAGGGTACAAATAACACTGTGAATCGTGGTACGATCACACCACCACACCTAAACATTTTCACTTTTGGTAAAAGTTACATTTTCAGAAATTATGCATATATATATTACCAAAATCATGAAGATTCAACATATGATGAAATTTTAATTCATTAAAGTAATGTGATCAATGCACAAACCACACCAAGGAGTTCTTCCTAGTGAAAATGGAAAAGATGTCTCATAAATCATATCACAATGAAATTCAAATAGATTCATGATGTAAAACCTCGAGCTTACACGGTACGCTTCTCTTTGATTAATACAGTAGTGTGTGTTGTACGCAACTTCGAGTTCTAACACACACCACGACCAATCAAAGTAGCCGTTATGGATAGCAATACCTAATTTTTAAAAGTTTAGAAATTTTATCTCTCAAAATGGACTTCATTTTTGGATTCGGAGTATCGAATTTAGCCTAAGGTGAAATTTTGGTACTTTTCAGATAACTTTAATATTTTGATGAATAGTGAAAATTACTAAATTTTAATTAAAAACAACTTTTTAATAAAAATAATTAATTGCGATAAATTATGAATTTGAGTGGTTTTTAAGTATATTTAGAATAAATTTTTACCATTTAATACAATGTTGGTCATTGGACATAATTTCACAATTAAACCGGACATAAACAAGTATCAATCTTTTGATAGTTATTATATCTTAAAAACACACTTTTTGTTTTGACAGCGTGAATTAATTTTAAATTAATTTCTGCCACTTATGTGTTTTGAATTTTGAAAAATGTATTCCATATTTGGAATCAGGATTTCCAAATTGTGTAAATTGGTAACTTTTATTTTTAGACATTTTGAATAATTACTTTGGTAAATATTTTATTTACTATGGTTAAAGGGTAAATCTGGTAAATAAGGGTTAAAAAATAATATTATAATAATACTAAATTAACCTAAAACGTGTCATAACCTTATTGGTGGATACATGTCCGACCATGGGAATCTTTTGGTCGATTTTGGGACCCCATGGAGCCACTTGTAGGTGATAGGTATACTTTATTTTAATTAAGTTAAAATAAATACAAAAATGACATAAGTATATATCTTTTAGAAAAACAATTTTTACATAGGGTTATATATGTTGTATTTTCGACTATAAATATTAATTAGAAAGATAAAAGTATTTCCTACATAATTATATTTTATTTATAAATTTTAGACATTAAATAATTTAATTTATTTATGACACAATGATGATGCAGTAATTACCAAAATAGTGAAAAATTAAAATAATTGATATTATAAATACCCAAATAAATATAATTTGAGACTTTTAATGAATTAAACTAATTTTATAGGATAATATGACATACTACAATTGATTTAATTAACCTATTTCTAATTAATCATTCTTTTATGATTTTTACAAAAGTAAATTATTGAATAGTGTCAAAATTGACATAAAAGAGTTTTTAAAACAAATATTATATTATTAATTGATATTAAATTCCTAAAAATATAAGGTTCGGCCAAGTGACTTATATAATTATATTTGTATCATTAATGGACCACTTTTGGGTCTCTTGGATGTATATAGTAAGTTTATTAACTATAAAATATAAAAATACAAAGTAACATGATAAGTGTCAAACTAATTAATTAAGAGTTAAAACTAAAGGATAAGGTTAATATAATAACCCAAACCTATATAAATTCTATTGGTTGAGTGGTTTTCGACCCATACCCACCTTAAACTTTAAATAATCCACTTTGGAGCCATTATAAACCGAATATGAATTTATTATAAAATAACATTTCTAGCTTTTCCAAAGGTGCCCTCACCCCTCTTATAAAAGGATACTCCCCCTTATCATTAATTCACACATTCAAAGCCTTTTGGTTCGGCCAACCCCTGACCAAATACTCTTTAAAATTACCTCACTTCATACTAGAGTCCTTCCTTTATTCAGAAAGTCATCCTAAGGAGCCCTTTTGATCAAATCAAAAGGAAGAACCCGAAGAAGAGGTAATGATTTCACCACCCTTTTTGAAGTTCCTTTCTTCTTCCACTTCTTCTTTATTTGTTATTACCATTCTAAAATAATGAATCCAGTATATACTATATATTTTAATAATATTATAAATATGGTACAACCATATTCAGTATTCTATCCATCCTTTGAATGACATGTCACCATACGTGCGTACGTATGGCTTACCATCTCCACGTCGTGGTGTAATTGTTATTCAATATATTATTATTTGAAAGGGGATAATAATGATTTTTAATTCATGTAAATAGTAAATATAACATGATAATGATTCTTTATATATTATATACCATCCAATTATATATTATTTTAATATCAAAAGAATGGTATTTTCGCTCGTGCGTACGTACAGATTACCGTCTCCACGACGCGATGAGATTCATTTCCATGTTCACCATTCATCGATGATTATAAAAATATATATTACTAATAATTATGTAATATATGACATAATAATACTACTGTATATATATATATATATAAGGATTTATGTACTTATATATATCTTATTCACTTACTTCCGTTCAATACTATATGAAAACAGAAACAGTGTTTATACGTACGTACGGACTACCGTCTCCATAAACGGTGTTTTCCATTTCATATATATGTCTATTATACATATTTATATTCTAAATATATATGATATATTTATCATGTTTTATATTCTGGAAGTATTTAAATCATGATCTAAGTGATACAACCAAGAGTGACATGTTAAAACGCGTACGATAAAGAAAGTGATTATTACCCGAAATGTTAACTTAGCATGGAAATTATTATTAAATGGTTAATATAAAGTCAAAAATGAATTATGTATGATATCATAAATATTAATATGGTTATATTATAATTTAATAACATACTACGATCTTCATATAGGAGGTTAAACGTACCCTTGACTAAAGGAATGTGCAAGGTAATGGGTTTTCATCTCACTCCTTATTCCTGTGAGATTCATGCCATATTGCGACTATTAACTTTTGTGTGGTGTATGTACTACCCATAATTGTATTCTTTTTGTAATACACTTTAATTTATGTGTATTTAAATATTCATTGTATGATACCTCTTTCATGGGTTGTATGTTTTGTAAGTTACCAAATTGGTAAGGGTTAATTCCTCAATCTCATCATTATCTGAGATTGTTTATGTGTAAGTGTTTACTGGGAAATTTTTATCATCCATGTCCATTTTTCATAAAAATGATTTCAAAATGAAGATTTTAAGGATTTTGAAAGGTTATCTTTATCAAGATCAAAATTTCAAATATTTTAAAGATTTATCTTTCTAAATCTTTTCAATTAATGTCAATGTTTTCAAAATGATTTTAAGGATTTATTTATATGGACATGAATGTTTTGAAATGATAATTCTTTTCAAAAGTTTCAAAGTGGTATGGGACACTTTGATTCAAAAATCTCTTTTAAAATTACTTCCTTTATAAATGTGTGACTTTTAAATGATTTTACAAAAAGGATATTTCTCTCAAAAATCTTTACTCAACATTTGATGGATTTTAAGCTCATTTGAAGTTGATTTATTATACAAAACTTCTATTGAAGGTTTTGTGATATGTTTTACTGTGGACGTGTTATTTTTATACCAATCATGTTTTATGGAGAAAGTATTGACATTTCATATTCTAGTTTTAATATGAATATTTATGTTATGTTTAAACCTTTTTATATGGGAATGCATTAGACTTAGTAAGTGACGGGTGGAGCCCGCTATAGCTCCTTGATGCATCAGTAGGTCTCATGAGACAAACTAGTGTCTTGGAACAAGGCCTTGACAAAATATTATTTGTAGTCTTGGCACGAGGCCTTGGCTATGTGGTTATGATAGTCTGGCATTATGCATTCTATCATTATGAAAGTGGTTAGTGATATTACATGTGATTATTCGATTAGTATAATATCCAAGTAAATAAGTAAGTGACATTATTTCATTTTATTTCTGCCATATTATGCTGAATATCAAGTTTAAAAGGATTTTGTTTTAGTTTTATACATTGCCTTAAATGTTTATGCTTATTTTTGAAAGTTTCCGCTGTATTGTTTACCCTTACTGAGCATTTGAGCTCACCCCTTTCTATGTTTTATTTTTCCCAGGATTCCAAGAAGTGTAATGTGATTGTTATGCAGGGTTAAGCCAAGGAAATAATGGCGTTCATAAAGATTATTTATGTTTTTTTGTACATCTTAAAGTGCAAATGTAACATTCATGTATGTGATCTATTTTTCCAAGACTGCTAAACTGATCGGTCCTTCGGGACTTGATTCCTTATAATCATGACAATGTATTAAAATAATGCACCGACTCTGGGTAACTGGGGTCGGGGAATTACTGTTGGTATTAAAGGAAGTTTAGTAATAACCTTGGAAACTAGATTTAGATAAACTCTGATTAGAGCACATATCCCTAAGATAGACTTTGAGGTTTAGTATAGAAGAACTTCCTAGAATTTTGGTATTGTAGAGATTTTGTGAGTTTTCCGAGAAATACATCCCTGTTTGGATACGAGTAGGTAGAGGAGGCTCTGGCACAGATGTACCTAGGGGTAAAACCCGAAAACACCGCTTTGAGCTAGACTGGAACGGGAACTGGTGCATGACAACGGGCCTTGCTGCACTCTTGGTTACGACACTCCCGAGGGATATGCTTAGGATAATTCTCATTTTCTTTACAAATCATTATGACGGGCTTATGAGTATATACTTACTCAAAGAAAACATTTTTATGATTATGGATTATATCCATAAACATTTCAATTTATGTTAGGTATTTTACAAGTTTGGTAATTATTCATTGCAATTCATAAACTGAACTAGTTTATGATATTGTATAGAAATGGCGCCCAGTAGAAGGAATGTAAACTCCCATAATACATATGATCCAAAGAGTAAGAAGGATCATATCTTTCGTGGTCCTAAGCCAGAATTTAGAAGGGAAATAGTTTCCCATGTATTATCATCATATGAAGAAATAGTATCATGTGTTGATAAGATGAGTAAAGAATTCTTGGAGTCCTTTGGCTTTGAAGGGAAGCAAGAGAAGAAGAGGATGTAAGAGAGAAAGATGTATAAAGGGAAGAGGGAAAAGAAGAATTTTCCCATATGTGATAACTGTGGGAAGAAACACCTTGGAACTTGCCTGAAAAGAATGGTAGTTTGTTATAAGTGTGGAGGAAAATGGCACAAAGTATGTGACTGCAAGGGTAAGAAAATGGTTTCAAATGTACAATGTTTCATTTGCAAGGAGTTTGGACACTACGCGAACCAATGTCCCAGTCATTAGACTATGCCGCAAATGATGCTATTGGATAATAATCAAGTTATGATACTACCACAAATGAAGAAGAATGACTAGTGTTCCTATTTTGTTATTTTATAATTATTTCATTCAAGTGTTGTATCAATGATGTTCTGGAAATAAATAAGGATTGTACTGCAGTACTATTTAATTAAGGATTTGAGATTTTATGGTACTAAAAAAAGTGACTCTACAGCGAGTTAATTTTTTTTGTAAATTACATGGTTGAAGGAAAGATAAACCTTAATATGGTCCTAATATTGATGTAGTGATTTTCGAATAAGAGATGGTTGATTTTGGTAATTCAGGATGTTGCGGTGTTGTAAAAGAATATATGAGGAAGGCGTTCACATGTTATTACCTGTCAAAAAGGATCCTCATTATGTTTAACTTCCTTGTAAATTTTGGACTGTGAGTTTGGATAATAGTATTTTGGATAAGTCTAATGGTTGGAATGGATTAAGTTTGAAAGGTTATTTTTTTTGGATTTGTATAAAAGGACAACACGCAGACCGTGTGACGACCCGTCATGTCGGACAAAGCTGCGGGAATCAAACCCACAACCATAGTGCAATTGGGATTTATCGCCTACCATTGTGCTACATTAAGTTCCTGGATGGTATAATGTAGTTTCTTTACATAAAAGGTCTAATATGTGAATTATAAATTCATTATATTTGGAACCCTATACGATTAGGATAAATAGAGTATTTTTGAGTTGTATTATGTTTTGGGGTGAAAGATGAGTTTTTGGTAGAAATTTATTAATGGATGAAACTCTAATTATAAAGTAAGTATATATCCTTATGATCTTATCCAATCTCATAAATAAATTCCTCAACATTAAGAAAAGGAACTTAGAACAAAAATGTTGTCCTAGATGGTACCTTAGATCATCACTAATTTATGGCTTTGGGATTGTTGGTCTTTTTATATCCATGTTCTCTACCACTCTCCATTAGATAATTGATGGTAATATTTCTCTTCCATATCCATATTTTCCTACATGGAACCCTAGTATGTGTTATTTTCAGTAATCTTCATAGTTTCCACTCTTTATTTTAAATAGAGGCCTCATTAATTCATTTTTCGATGTGGGATTTAAACTAAGATATTTTGAAATGTCAAAAATGTGTTATCCTAATAACTTATGTTTTGTTGAACCAATGGTATTTTAAATCATCGTAGATTGATGAATTTAAGGACCTAAATTTTAAACTTGTTTGTGATTGATGACATCATTCACTACCTATAAATATTTACGTTTTCCTCTAATTATATGTCTATAATTTCCACCAATGTCTTCCTAATCGAGATCATAATTTTGTGGTGACCCTCTCATTTCTTTTTTCATCTTGTTAAGACTAAATTTTATTAACCAAATTTCCGATGTGGGTTTTTCCACAAATATATTTTCTATTTTCAACCTTTATTTTCAAAGAACAATATCAAATTGCGAGGATGCAATTTATTGAATGAGGGGAGAATGTAACACCCCGATCTTCCACAATACTCTTCTCTTTGAATAATACAGTAGCGTGTGTTGTACGCAACTTCGAGTTCTAACACACACCACGACCATTCAAAGTAGCCGTTATGAATAGTAATACCTAATTTTTAAAATTTTAGAAATTTTATCTCTCAAAATGGACTTCATTTTTGGATTCGGAGTATCGAATTTAGCCTAAGGTGAAATTTTGGTACTTTTCAGATAACTTTAATATTTTGATGAATAGTGAAAATTACTAAATTTTAATTAAAAACAACTTTTTTAATCAAAATAATTAATAGTGATAAATTATGAATTTGGGTGGTTTTAAAGTATATTTAGAATATATTTTTACCATTTAATACAATGTTGGTCATTGGACATAATTTCACAATTAAACCGGACATAAACAAGTATCAATCTTTTGATAGTTATTATATCTTAAAAACACGCTTTTTGTTTTGACAGCGTGAATTAATTTTAAATTAATTTCTGCCACTTCTGTGTTTTGAATTTGGAAAAATGGATTCCATATTTTCAATCAGTATGTCCAAATTTTTTAAATAGGTAAATTTTATTTTTAGACATTTTGAATAATTACTTCGGTAAATATTTTATTTATCATTGTTAAAGGGTAAATCTGGTAAATAAGGGTTAAAAAAATAATATTATAATAATAATAAATTGACCTAAAACGTGTCCTGACCTTTTTTGTGGATACATGTCCGACCATGGGCATCTTTGGGTCGATTTTGGGACCCCATGGAGCCACTTGTAGGTGATCGGGACACTTTATTTTAATTAAGTTAAAATAAATACAAAAATGACATAAGCATATATCTTTTAGAAATTTTTTTTTTACATAGGGTTATATATGTTGTATTTTCGACTATAAATATTCATTAAAAAGATAAAAAATATTTCCTACATAATTATATTTTATTTATAATTTTTAGACATTAAATAATTTAATTTATTTATGACACAATGATGATGAAGTAATTACCATAATAGTAAAAAATTAAAATAATTGATATTATAAATACCAAAATAAATATAATTTGAGACTTTTAATGAATTAACATAATTTTATAAAATAATATAACATATTAGGATTGATTTAATTAACTTTTTTCGAAGTAATCATTCTGTTATAATTTTTACAAAAGTCAATTATTGGATATTGTCAAAATTGACATAAAAGAGTTTTTAAAACAAATATTATATTATTAATTGATATTAAATTCCTAAAAATATAATGTTTGGCCAAGAGACTTATATCATGATAGTTGTATCATTAATGGACCACTTGGGGGTCTCTTGAATGTATATAGTAAGTTTATTAACTATAAAATATAAAAAATACAAAGTGACATGGTAAGTGTCAAACTAATTAATTAAGAGTAAAAACTAAAAGATAAGGTTAATATAATGACCCAAAACTGTCTAAATTCTATTGGTTGAGTTTTTTGCGACCCATCCCTACCTTAACCTTTAAATAATCCACTTTTTAGCCATTAGAAACTGAATATGAATTTATTATAAAATAATATTTCTAGCTTTTCCAAAGGTTCCCCTCACCCCTCTTATAAAAGGACACTCCCCCTTCTCATTAATTCACACCTTCAAAGCCTTTTGGTTCGGACAAACCCTACCCAAATACTCTCTCAACTTCCCTCACTTCATCCTAGAGGCCTTCCTTTAGTCAAGGATCCCTTTTGATCAAATCAAAAGGAAGAACCCGAAGAAGAGGTAATGATTTCACCACCCTTTTTCAAGTACCTTTCTTCTTCCACTTCTTTCTTTGTTATTACCATTATAAAATAATGAATCCAGTATCTCCTATATACTATAATATTATTATAAATATGGTACAACCATATTCAGTATTCTATCCATCCTTTGAATGACATGTCACCATACGTGCGTACGTACGGCTTACCGTCTCCACGTCGTGGTGTAATTGTTATTCAATATTTTATTATTTGGATGGGTATAATAATGACTTGTAATTCATGTAAATAATAAATATAACATGATAATGATTCTGTATATATTATATACCATCCAATTATATATTATTTTAATATCAAAAGAATGATATTTTCGCTTGTTCGTACGTACAGATTACCGTCTCCACGACGCGATGAGATTCATTTCCAAGTTCACCATTCATCAACGATTATAAAAATATATATTACTAATAAGTTTGTAATATATGACATAATAATGCTACTATATATATATATATAAGTATTTATTTACTTACATATATCTTATTCACTTACTTCCGCTCAATACTATATGAAAACAGAAACAACGTTTATACGTACGTACGGACTTCCGTCTCCATAAACGGTGTTTTGCATTTCATATATATGTATATTATACATATTTATATTCTAAATATATATGATATATTTATCATGTTTTATATTCTGGAAGTATTTAAATCATGATTTAAGTGATACAACCAAGAGTGACAAGTTAAAACACGTACGATAAAGAAAGTGATTATTACCCGAAATGTTAACTTAACATGGAAATTATTATCAAATGGGTAATATAAAGTCATAAATGAATCATGTATGATATCATAAATATTAATATGGTTCTGGTATAATTTAAAAACATACTACGATCTTCGTACAGGAGGTTAAACGTACCCTCGACTAAAGGAAAGTGCAAGGTAAGGGGTTTTCATCTCACTCCTTATTCCTGTGAGATTCATGCCATATTGCCACTATTACCTTTTGTGTGGTGTATGTACTGCCCATAATTTTATTCTTTGTGTAATACACTTTAATTTATGTGTATTTACATATTCATTGTATGATACCTCTTTCATGGGTTGTATGTTTCGTAAGTTACCAAATTGGTAAGAGTTAATTCCTCAATCTCATCATTATCCAAGATTGTTTATGTGTAAGTATTTACTGGGAAATTTTTATCATCCATGTCCATTTTTCATAAAAATGATTTCAAAATGAAGATTTTAAGGATTTTGAATGGTACTCTTTATCAAGATAAATGTTTCAAATGTTTTAAAGATTTATCTTTCTAAATCTTTTCAATTAATGTCCATGTTTTCAAAATGATTTTAAGGATTTATTTATCTGGACATGAATGTTTTGAAATGATAATTCTTTTCAAAAGTTTCAAAGTGGTATGGGACACTTTGATTCAAAAATCTCTTTTAAAATTACTTACTTTATAAATGTGTGACTTTTAAATGATTTTACAAAAAGGATATTTCTCTCAAAAATCTTTACTCATCATTTGATGGATTTTAAGCTCATTTGAAGTTGATTTATTATAAAAAACTTATATATAAGGTTTTGTGATATGTTTGACTGTGGATGTGTTATTTTTATACCATTCATGGTTTATGGAGAAAGTATTGACATTTCATATGCTAGTTTTAATACGAATGTTTATGTTATGTTTAAACCTTTTCATATGGGAATGCATTGGACTTTGTAAGTGACGGGTGGAGCCCGCTATATCTCCTCGATGCATCGGTAGGTCCCTTGAGACAAACTAGTGTCTTGGCACAAGGCCTTGACAAAATCTTATTTGTAGTCTTGGCACGAGGCCTTGTCTATGTGGTTATGATAGTCTGGCATTATGCATTCCATCATTATGAAAGTGGTTAGTGATATTGCATGTGATTATTCGATTAGTAGAATATCCATGTGAATAAGTAAATGGAATTATTTCATTTTATTTATTCCATATTATGATGAAGTTCAATTTTAAAAGGCTTTTTTTTTAGTTTTACACATTGCCTTAAATGTTTATGCTTATTTTTGAAAGTTTCCGCTGTATTTCTTACCCTTATTGAGCATTTGAGCTCACCCCTTTCTATGTTTTATTTTTCCCAGGATTCCAAGAAGTGTAATGTGATTGATATGCAGTATTAAGCCAAGGGAATAATGGCATTTATAAAGATTATTTATGTTGTTTTGTACATATTAAAGTGAAAATGTAACATTCATGTATGTGATCTATTTTTCCAAGACTGCTAAACTGATCGGTCCTTCGGGACTTGATTCCTTGTAATCATGCCAATGTATTAAAATAATGCACCGACTCTGGGTAACTGGGGTTGGGGCGTTATAAATGATACCAAATTGAGTAAGGAATTCAGAATTCAAGCATGCCACTAACTCTCCATGTGTGTGTTTAAAAACAATTCCATGCTATTCATTCCACTTTCTATCCAATAAATATAGGTTATTTTAACATTTTTCAGCTTAAAAGATTTTGTCTACTGAACATTCCCTACATCCTTTGCAATAATATTTCAAGACCCACTCACTTAAGAATTCTAAGAAGTCAAAATATAATTTACCGACCTAGATATCCCCATATGTTTCACATTTCATCACTCCCCTCATTTATTATTTTTGTTTTTTTTTCAGAAGTTTCATTTGAAACAAATCTCACACTCATCTATCAACCCTTGTTTGATCTCCTCACGACACTAATTGTAACAGTTATAACAAGATAAAAGGTTGAGGAGGAGTGGTTTTTGACCCATCCAAGACACAACCCAATTTTATTTTGTTTGTGATCTTTTTTTAGGGCTTACAACTGTCAGATATCAGGTACACACGCATAGGTCAATCTGGTACAATAATGAAATAGATTAGATAAGGAATGAACATATGGAAATATCACTTTAAGATGAAAAATATTAACCTAAAATATATTTACATTCTATTAAGTAAGAAATATTCACACTTTGTGGTTTGTTGTAAAAATGTGTGGAGATACTAGTGAAAAAGTTTTCTTAAAAACTACACACAAAAGGGGCATAAATCATCTCAGAGTTTTCATAGAGATAAAACTATTTATATCATTGACAAAAAACCAATTCACTAAAAATTACTTCTTGATGTTAAATTCATACATAAATTCATTCCATAACAGCTTCAGGTTTTTATCAAATTTTAAATCAACATGGAATAAAAAATTTCATCATGCATTTTCAGTAAGTTCCAGGATTTTGTGACCAAAAGGGGGGAAGTAAAAATACCATAAAGAAGGGGGAAAAGAGAAGAAAAAAAAGATGATGAAAAATCCTAACTAACCCAGGAATGTACCCATCCCCCCACACCTAAAGTGTGTAGTGTACTCACTATAATAGAAGAGAGTGTGGGAAGGAAGGACAAAACCTTGTGAGTATAATTCATATATTGCTTCTTGAACATGTAGTTCCTCCATCAAGGACTCAGAAATGGATTCATGGAAGTGCTTTAGCTGCTACCCATTGACAGTGATGGTATTATTAACCTGTAAAACACCGAATGGAGAGATGTTAGTAACAGTGTATGGTCCAAACCAATGGGAACAAAGCTTAACTGGATACAACTTTATCTTTTAATTGTATAGGAGGACCTTCTTCCCAATGCGAAACTGGAAATAAAGGATAAGATGGTCATGGGAATCCTTGGTTCTCTCCTTATAAATCCTGGAGTTCTCATATGCATCTCTTCTCATTTCTTCCAACTCCTAAAACTAAAACTTCCTTTGATAACCCGCACCAGAAAGATTAGAATTGCATTGTTTGATGGAACAGTAGGCCTGGTTCTCTGTATCAACAGGGAGGTGACAACTCTTTCTAAACACTAGCCGATATGATGACATTGCAATGGGAGTTTTAAAAGTATTACGGTAAGACCATAAGAAATCATTGAGTCAAAGACTCCAATTTTTTTATTGGGTTTAACTATTTTTTCAAGAATCTGTTTTACCTCTCTATTTTACATCTCGGTTTGACTATTGTTCTATGGGTGATATGCCGTAGACACTCTATGACCAACCCCATACCGACATAAAAGTGATTTCATTATTCGGTTGTAGGAATGAGAACCCCGGTCACTGATGATGAACCTAGGTAAGGCAAACCTATAGAATATTTGGGTTCTTAAGAATTCTACAACTACCTTAGAATCATCAGTCCTCATAGCTCATGCCTCTACCCATTTTGGCATTTAATGAACTACTAGAAGAATTTACAAGTTTCCAAAGGAATTGGTAAATGGCACCATATTTTCAATACCCCAAACATCAAAAATGTCATGAAAGAGAAGTGGTTGTTGTGGCATTTCATTTATTTTAGATATATTAACCATTCTCTGGAAATGAGGAAAATATTTAAAAAAATCATGGGCATCCCGAAAAATTGTTGGCCAAAAGAGACCATAATCAAGGATTTTGCGAGCAGTCCATTGGGGACCAAAATGGACCCCACAAGTAAAAGTGTGGAAGAATATAAGGATAGACTGAAACTCACCATCAGGGACAAAACGCCTAAGGAATTGATCACCAAATGTGTTCCTGATGTAAGGGTCATCCCAAATGTACCAACGAGACACATGTTTTAGATGGTCAGCCTAGTTTTTTTTGAAATCAGTAGGAATGCAAGATGCTACCGAATAATTTTCAATTTCAGCATACCAGGGAATAAAATCTTACACTTGGTACAATTACTCATCAGGAATCATTTCATTTATAAGAATACCGGGAGATGAGTCAATGTCTGAGGATGGGTAGATCCTACTGATATGGTTAGCCACCACATTCTCTACTCCATTTTTATCTCTAATTTCTAGATTGAATTCTTGAAGGAGGAGCATCCAGTGAATGAGGCGTGGTTTGGATTCTGGTTTCTTAAGGAGATACTAGAAGACTACATGGTCTGAAAACACAATGACTTTGGACCCTAAAAGATACGACCTAAATTTATCTAAGGAAAACACAATGGAAAGGAATTATTTTTCAGTTGTGGTGTAGTTTTCTTGGTAAGGGTCCAAAGTACGTGATACATAGGCAATGTCATGTGGATCTCGATCGACCCTCTGTAATAAGACTTCCCCAACTGCATAGTTAGAGGTGTCACACATGAGCTTCAATTGTAAATCACACCAATGTGGTTGGATTACTGGGGGTGACATGAGACTCTATTTTAACTTATTAAAATCTTCCTCACATTCTTTATCAAAAAAAAATTCCTTTTATTTTTGGAGTAATTGGGAGAGGGGGAGTGCAATTTTACTAAAGTCATGAATGAAATGATGGTAAAATCTAGCCTGACCTAGGAAATACTGCACATCTCGTATATTTTTTTGGAATGGTAGGAAAGAAATGACATCTACTTTTGATTTATCTACTTGGGTGTCATCCCCAAAATTGACATGTCCCAAAACTTTACCTTTTCGTACCATGAAATGACATTTATAATAATTTAATACGATATTCTTTTCAATATATTAATGTAGGAATAACGTAAGACTACCCAAAAATTCATCAAAAGAAGAGCCATAAATAGTGAAATCATCCATGAATACTTCCATGCAATTCTCCAAGTAATCTGAAAAAACATTAACCATGCATCATTGGAAAGTACCCAAAGCATTGCATAGACTAAATGGAATACTCCTATATAAAAATGTGCCAATGGGGAAAATTAATGTCTTATTTTCTGGGTCCTCGGGGGAAATATGGATCTGAAAGTATCCAGATTACCCATCAAGGAAACAGTAGTGGGACTTACCCACTAGCCTCTCTAGCATTTGGTCAATGAACAACAAAGGGAAATGATCCTTTATAGTGTGTTGGTTTAGTTGGTGATAGTCTATAGAGACATGCCAACTATTCTACACATGAGTTGGAACCAATTCATTATTTTCATTTTTGATTATTGTAAGGCCAGTTTATTTAGGAACTACTTGAACGGGACTAATCCATTGGCTATCAGAGATGGGGTAAATGATTCCAGCAGCCAATAATTTTGTTACTTCATTTTTCACAACTTTTAGTAGGTTTGGTTTCAGTCGACGTTGTGCCTACCTCATTGTTTTAGCCTCATCATTTAATAAAATATGATGTGTAAAAATTGATGGGATAATACTAGGAATGTCAAAAAGTGTCAATCCCAATTCTTGTTTATACTCCCTCAAAAGTTCAATCCGTCGTAATTCATGCTTAGGAGGGAGTGAACTAGAAATGAAGATGGAAAAGTTTCTCTCATTCTCAAGATATGAATATTTTAAATCTTTAGGTAGTTGTTTTAGTTCCAATTCAGGTGGATTTTGGATTGGTGGGATTGTGTGCCAAAGTGAGAGGTCATTGATCTCATCTAACTACTGAATGGTATCATACTCAAATGAAGAATGAGCTTTTACAAGCTTAGTAGTCTCATTGACAGTCATTGGATCCTCATTGTTCAAGAAATAATCAATTAATAAACAAGCATGACATTTTTCTAGACCACTACAACAATCAATTAATGATTCATTACCAAGAATTTCAATCAAGGATGAAAAATCCAAAAGGGGATCGGGGGAATGGAATGAAGTGTTTTCAGTGGAAGGGAGTATATCAATTGAATTTACTATGAGAGAGGAATGTTCTTCTGAGGGGTGATTCATGGCATCAAAGATGTTGAAATGGACTATGTCACCACATAATTCCATAGATAATGTAATGGTATGGACATTAATTATGGTTTTGGAAGTTTTCAAGAAATGTCTCCCCAATATAATTGGGGTGTGTCCATTCTTCCTATCATCTTCCATTTTAATCTCATAAAAATCAGTAGGAAAAATTAAAATTTGAACCCTCACAAGAACAACCACTAACACAACAGAAGGGTGTTTTGTACTCCGATTTTCTAGCTGAACGACTATCCCAGTTGGTTTCAATTCTCCAACCTGCAATGAAGTCTAAATGGAGCGAGGCTTCACATTTATAGAAGCACATAAATTAAGCATAGCATTTGAAAATGAATACTCCCCTATGGTGCAGGGAATCGAGAAGGTTCTTGGATCATTGCATTTGGTAGGCAGTGATGGTTCTATCAATGCTAAGACATTACTCCCCAAGCTTACCTTCTCATCACCTCTAAGTATCCTTCGGTGTGTACACATATCTTTTAGAAACATGGCGTATCTTGGAATTTGCTTCATGACATCAATCAAAGGAATGTTAACCTATACTTTTTTGAATGTTTCAAATATTTCCTTATCAAGTTTAGTTTCCTTTTTTTTCTTAGTTGGGTGGACCTTTGGGGAAATGTAAGAGGAATGGTTGGTATATGAGACTCATTGACATACACACTCTTTACTTTGGAAGTAATTCTCTTATGACAAGGATTTTCTTCTCTTGGACCATTTTAAGAAGTGGTTGGGATTGTGGTTTCCTCAGAAGGGGATGACACTAATGGAGGATTCATTTTCTTTTTAAGTTTTTTTTCCACTCTTAAGGGTGATAGAAAAAACATTTCCCATATCTCTAGGGTTAACTATTGGTTGAGAAGGTAGTTTACCTGACCCGTAACTTTGAATTTCCCCCACCGAGTTAGCTGATTGGCCTAATTGGGTTTTGAGGTCATGTATGGCTACCTGGGTGGTTTGCTGGAATTGGATATTATTGGAAGCCATTTGTTTCATCATATCTTTTATACTAGTCTCACGTTTTGGAGGGGGTTGTGGGAAAGGCCTTTGGGGTGGTTGAGGATTTCTGGGTGGTGGTGGTAGATGACTACTCTGCCCTTACTGGTTCCATGGTTGATGAGGCTGGTTTGAATACCCCCTTGCCTATAAGCTTGGTTTTATTTCCACCCAGAGTTAGATGTATAGTATGGTTCTTTCCTAAAGGGTTGTTTATAGGGGCGTCCTGGGAATATTGACCCAAAACTCTCAGAAGTTTCTCTCAATTGGGGGAATTGGTCAGAATAATGGGTGTTAGAAGAGTAGATTCTACAATGGATGGTAGGAGTAGATTGATATTTCCCTTGGGAGAGAGAGAGTTGTTGTAAAAGGGTACTTACCTCTTAAAACTTCATGTCCACCTTCTTCTCAAATTCAGTACTTTACACCTCATGGACACATCGAATGGGTACATTGGACCTTGAACCAAATTGTTGAGTGTTTTTCTCCGTGTTCTGAATTTAGTTCCTTGCAAAAATTGGGGTCTTATATACCAGTGCACCACCTGTAGCATCTTTAATCATGTTTCTATCAATAGGGATTAAACCTTCATAAAAATATTGTATTAAAAGTTGGTCACTTATTTGGTGGTGTGGAAAACTTGAACACAACCTTTTAAATCATTCCCAATATTCATGTAATGTTTCCCCTTGTGATTGACTTATACCAAAAATTTCTTTCCTTATAGTTGTAGTTCGAGAGGATGAGAAATATTTTTCAAGAAAAAGGCGTTTCATGTCTGCCTAGACTATATTTGGTGAATTAATATAGTACATCCAATCTTTTGTAGTGTCTTCTAATGAAAATTGGAATGTTATGATATTTACTAATTCTTCATCCACATTTTCAGGTTTTAATGTAGAATATACAACATGAAATTATTTTAAGTGTTTATGTGGATCTTCTCTAGGAAGTCCATGGATTCTTGGCCATAAGAGAATTAGACCAAATTTCAGTTCAAAATTGAGTGCCTCGCCTTGTATTTGAATATATGTGGGTTGGATATCAACATAAGGTGAGGTTATTTATTTTAGTGTTCGATTGTTTTCAGCCATTTTATACTCATTAATTTTAGGATCTAATGTTGTTCCATAAGAATAGGGGTTTAGAAAAGTCTCAAGTTGTGGTGTGTCCTCCTTCAAAGAGTTGTCTTGTGTGTCTAGGGGCCGCTGGCGTAAGATCCTCTTGTGTTCAGGTTCGAATAGTGGTAAATATCCCAGATTAGAACACTTCATGAACAAAACCTACACAAGAAATAAATTATAACACAAATATATAGGTAAATGTATATGATAAAACAAATAAATATTCACAAAATTTACAAAAAACTTATAAAAACACGCACTAAAAACCAAAGTGCTCCCTGACAACGGTGCGAATATTTGAATGAACTATCATGACACGTCAAATTGATTATGATTTTGAGGTTGGTTTATAGTCTATGGAATACCTTAGGTTATCTCTCAAGGATCTTCGGTGGTTTTAGAGTGTGTGTTTTTAAAAAGAAGTGCTAAAATAGGAGTGGGTTTGAAAATAGTTTTAGGATGAAATGACTTAATTGAAAGTTTAAAAGTTGAAAAACCAAATGGATTTTTAAAAATATGAGATAAAAGGGTTCATTGTGATTTCACTACACACATTTTAAGTTCATTGTTCATAGATATTGATTTATGTTTGAAGTAATTCCTTGGTTGAAATTAATTAGAATCTCGATTAATTCCTAAGCTTTTATTCCAATGCTTAAAGAACCAAACCTTGACGTAACAATCGTATTGTCATGGTCTAGAACTTATGAATGGAATAAGAGCGTCTAAATCATATTGAGATCTCAAGAAGGTGGGTATGAAAAGGATTCTTGTGCTTCCCAATCAGAACAACACAAGTCATGCACTCAAGACCTCACACCAATCGTTTAGAAATTAAGAGTATCTCAATCACATGCATCAAAACAAGAATTCAAATATGGAATTATGTAATATACATGGAAAGAAATGTTTTAAAACCAAAACTACTCCAAACCAGTAGCTAAAATAATAATCGGAACTCCCTTGACATGTGTGTATCTCCCTCACAATGAACTCCCACCTTTTAGCTCGACATCGGGAGGAGGAGGTAACTCTGGTGGAACTCCTTCTTCATTATTGACCCCCCCACGAGGATAGGGGCCTCCAGAACATCAAGGATGAGGAGGATACTCCTATAGTACTTCAAAATTTTAGAGTTTCACTTTTGGTTCGAACTTTCTAAATGGGGTTCCCAAGGTGCCTTTTTAACTCCAAAATATAAAGTGGTTTTGGGCACCCAGATTTTGATAAGCCACTTAGAGGATGGTTTTCGGCTACTAGACTATCTAATATCCCATTTTACAAAACTAGAAATTTTTATCCCCGCGTCTTGGATATCACCACCTAAAATTTGGAATCATTTGTACAATCACATCTCTAGAGATTGACATATTACAGAATACCACATTTGACTTTGTGCATATTCGGTGACTTGGACAGATCTGTTTGGATGGGGCCCATAGAAGCCGAATTAATATTGAGTTCCTTGATATGAAATGTGGATTATTAAATGAAGGACCAGATCAAAAAAATTCATCCCATTTGAATGAATGGTCTAGTAGAAGTGTGCAGATTAATCCTCTGGTGTGCTTGGATCCTGCCGAGTTTGGCCCATATTTCTTGGATTTCATCATGGGTCCTCCAAATGACCTCCACCTTCAATGATATTATTAAAACAAGTAAAATTTCCCTTTTTAATAGTAACAAACATAAAATAACTGAATCAAACATGATGTGAATATTGTTATTATGTTTGGAATTTATAACACAAATTCAGTTTAATACAATGGTGTAAGGATGAAAATAACACAGTGAATCGTGGTACGATCAGTTTGCACTAAGGCACCCAAGAACTGTGTCTTCTACGGGCATTCAAGTAACTTACAAGGATTATAAAATATCTTTTATACTCTGAGTAGTGGAACAATATTTTCAAATCCACATAAAACTGTGGGGAAATCAGATTTTTCACGTATATAACTGTTCCAACCACAAGCATCTAGAAAAAAGATACTTTACATAGTGGAAGAGTATCCAAAGGAATCAGACACGGGTCTAGAAACTATGAGAGTTACCATTACTATAAAATCATCATTAATGACTGATATATTTGATATTGGTGCACATTCTTCATTTATTTAAACCTATATTTTTAATCTTCTTAATCTTCCTATAGATCTTTTATCTTGTTCAATGGATATTACTACACCCCTTGGTGCGAAGAGAGAGTCGGGTCTCCGTAGTCCTGCTTGTGTCTTATCTCTATTAGATATCGATCTAACTTAGATTTTTCTGATCCTCGACATTAAATCTCTTAACATCATATTCAGGGTGGATTGAATCTTTACTAATAGATCTCAAATTAATTGTTATCTTTGGTGGGTCTACTTCACTACACCCAGTGGTGTGTCTCTTGTATTTCAAAGAGATTGGGACCCAAGGTCGAGAAAAGTTGGACCTTATTATCTTGATTTGGGTTAATTAATATCAATTTTTCTTTTTTTATCTAGAGCGAGAATCTTTGAGTGGTGATCTCCCTCAAGTTATCGTCGAATTTCCCAACATGTTTCCTTCTAAGTTCCCTGGATTTCCACTGGTAAGGGGGGTTGAGTTTTTTATTGACTTAATATCTGGTACTCAACAAGTTTCTATTCCTTCTTACTGTATGGAACTCACTGAACTGAAATTGATGAAGTCTCAGTTGGATGATCTTTTTGAGAAAGGATTTATATGCCTAAGTGTGTCACCTTGGGTAGCGGCAGTTCTCTTTTCCAAGAAGGACAGTTGTTCTCTTAACCTATGTGTTGATTATTGAAAGCTCAATCAAGTTACAGTAAAGAACAAAAACCCATTTCCATGGATTGATGAACTATTTGATCAGTTAAAAGGGTTGAAGTGGGTTTTAAAGATCGACCTTTTATTTGGTTACCATCAGTTGAGAATAAAAGAATCTAACATCAAAAAACTATTTTTAGAGTAGTTATGACCATTATGAGTACCTTTTTATTCCCTTTGGTATGACAAATTCCCCTAGAGTTTTCATGGATTTGATGAACATGATCTTTCACGAGTATATAAATACCTTTTTAGTATTTTTTTTGGATGAAATTATTGATTACTATAAATCTAGGGAGGATAATGTGCATTATCTAATAATTGTTATTAGTTTTTTGAGAAGTCATCGACTTTATGACAAGATCTCAAAATGTGACTTATGGATTCAGGAAGTGAAATTCTGAGGGCACGTGGTGTCGAAACAAGGAATTTTAGTTGATCCTGAGAAGGTAAAGGCTGTTATGACTTGGTTGAAACCACGAAATGTATTTGAGTTTTGGAGCTTCTTGGGATTAGCAGGATATTATCATCGGTTCATGAAGGACTTCTCGAATATGGATTCTCCAATGACTACTCTAAATCAGAAGGGGTAAATTTTTATTGGGATGAGAAATGTTATAATTCTTTTGTTGAGATGAAACATCTTTTTACTATTGCATCAGTGATGACTCTTCTAGAGGCCGAGCAGGGCTATGTGATATTTTGTGATGCATCGGGGTCAGGTTTGGGATGCGTTCTTATGTAGTCCGATCACGTAGTGGCTTATAGATCTCGTTAGCTTAGGCCACACGAGAAGAACAATCCTACCCATGACCTTGAACATAAAATTGTGATGCACGTGCTTAAGAGTTGGTGGGATTACATTTATGGAGAAAGGTTTTCCATATTTTCAGACCACAAGATCTTGAGTAATATCTTCTCTCAAAAAGATTTGAATCTTCTCTAGAGGTGTTTGATGGAGTACCTGCAGTCTTTCAACTTTACATCACCTACAACCTAGGTAAATGGAATGCTGTTGAAAATGCATTGAGAAGGACACTTCCAACCCTGGAAATGAAGGAATCTTTTGAAGAGCGGAATTTGATGGTTCTCTTTGCACAATTCCATATGGGATTTCAGGAGAAAGAGGATGATGTTTCTTTAGCTATCTTTTAGTTATCGTACACTCTTATTGAGATGATTCTTCACGATTAGAAACTTGATGATAAATTCCATATCAATAGACACTCTCGTTATATGAATATGAAAAGCATAAAAATTCTATAAGGAATAATCTCTAGAGGAGGATTCAGAGTAGGTGAATTCCCTAGAGCAGAGCTATCGGATTTGGAAGAATGAGAGGGTATGAAATTTTCCATTAGGTCTAGTCCTATGCATCCTTACACAATATAGAATGTTGAAAAACCATGAAAAGGTGGAGAGTTGATCATTATGTAGACATTGGTTAGGGTTAGTTTCAAGTGGTCATAGTCTAGGATGTATTCCTTTAAGACATTCAGGTCCTTTAATGTCATGAACCCAACAGGAAATATAATGTAAGGGTTCACCTTCAACCCATAAAAGGGTAATTATAAAAAATGAATAAAAAATTAAGGCCTTAGAGACTCTCTTTATAGTTGGGAGACATTTTCCTAGTGGTCATTCTCCACAGAGGATGTTATATGATATTGGAATCAATTAGTTGTGCCGTTAGTTGAAAGGAAGGTGGTAATGAGTGATTGTTATAATTATCAGTGATAAGTTCACCCAGGAACCAAAAATATATTATATGAAATGTGGCATTAGTTTTGGTGGCCTGGCATGAGGTGGGGAGTTGCTAAGTTTTTCTATCATCTCTTTACAAGCCAACAGGTAAAGGTCGAGCACCAGAAAACTTTTGGTTTTCTTTATCCACTTCTTATCCCTATTTGGAAGTGGGATGAGATCTATATGGACATTGTGATTGGGCTACCAAATACCCAGAGAATGAATAATTTGATATGAGTTCTGATCGATTGGTTAACCAATTCATATCACTTCATACCCATTCGTGATACAACCAAAGTTTAGGAGTTGATAAATCTCTATGTGAAAGAGTTTGTTCGTTTGCACGAAGTTACATCTGCTATAGTCTATAATAGGGATCCTTGGTTTACATCTTGCTTTTAGGGAGGCCTTTATGAGGCACTAGGATCTTGGGTCTGTTTGATCATAGCCTATATCTTCAGTTGGATAGCTAGATAGTGAGAGCTATACAGATTTTTGAGGATATGATTCACATTTTTGTTCTTGACATCGGTGGGTCTTGGAATGATCACTTGGGGATGGTTGAGTTTTATTATAACAATAGTTACTAGTCAAAAATTAGAATGGTTCCTTTTGAGTCCTTTTATGGCCATCCTTGTAAATATACTTTGGGTTGGTTAGAGATTGGTGAAAGTTTCTTGGTTGGACCAAGTTTGGTGCAAGAGACAACATTAAATATTTAGTTAATTCAGCAGATAATGTTGATGGCATAGAGAATATAAGTCTTATTTTTATCATCACAGTAGGCCTTTATAATTTTTATTTGGTGATTAGGTGTTCTTAAAATTTTTACCCTGGTTGGGTCATCAACGTCTTGGGATGTAAGGGAATCCTTCTCTTCATTTTGTGGGACATTTTGAAGTGGTTGGGCAGGTGGGGAAAGTTTCATATCATTTTTCACTTCCACCGTAGATGATGTCGATGCATAATTTGTTCCATGAATATTTGGTGAAAAATAATATCTCTGATCCATCTCATGTTTTGAGCTGGAGTGATCTTGAGATTGAACTATATTTATCTTTGATTGAGAGGCCAGTCAGGATAGTTTATTTTAAGGCCAATGTAATTTTTTGGATGACGATACCTTTTTTTTTGTGCTATGGTAGCATCGTTATGAAAATAATGAGATTTGGGAATGTGAGGCACTAATGAGAGAGTAGTGCCTTCTTATTTTTGACACAGAAGATTCTTCATAGGATTTTTGGGGAAAGAAATGTTTTATAGTGGAGAGGTTATAACATCCCATTACTGATCTGACAAGTATTTTTTTAAACAAGAAGTGTGACTAAGATATTTTTCTTTCATCCACTTTAGTTTCTTCACCCTCATCCTAAGGCCTTTATCAGGTGATCTTGAAGCCTTCCAACCCTTCTGGATCCTCTTTTTTAGCATTCGATCATCGTTGTGCTTGCGGTTTGATACCTGGGTAAACATTCTTACTCTTTCTTCATCTATCTCTCTTTATCCTCCTTTGGGATTTCAATGAATCATCTTAAAATTTATGGATTCATTCCCTATGGTGTTGGATATAATTTCTAGGTTAGGTTTTGAGATCTTCTATAACTTTATTCTTGTTGACGGGTGTCATTGCGAGTCTTGAGTTTCGAGAAAAGGTAGGTGGTTCTGTCCCAATTAGCCAAATTGATTAACCTTGAATTGCTTCATTTATTTCAATTATTGATTTAAATTAAATTTCTCAACTTTATTTCAATTTATTTAATAAAAATATAATTTCCAGTCAATTTTGAGATTTGAAATGGGGTTTCCATGAGAATTTGAAAAACCCCCAATTCCATTGAGTCAAGGTGTGTTTATGGAAACTTGTTGATTTAAATTGTTAAATTTAAATTGGAGTTTTGATGGAAACAATTTCAATTAAATTGTTGAATTTAATTATGGGAATGGATTGTGAAATGATGTAATTAGTTTTGAAAGGATTTTAAACTTGTGAACATGGATTAAAATGTTTTTATAGAAAATCAATGGTTTTATCTTGTTAAAGAGGCATGTTTTTTATTAAAACGTGTTTTAGTTTTAAATGGAAAATTTTCCTTGATATGGAAGAATGAGATTTTATTTTATTTTAAGAATTCTTAAAAATAAATTTTCCATCATTGATTGTGTAAGATCAGATGAAAGCCTTAGGTAGTTGGTGAGTTATTTTTACACACTCTACACTATTACAATTTTATAAAACATACATGCAGTGGGTCACATACCCAATGTGAGGGTGAAGAGTCACCTCTAAATAGTGTTAGGGGGACTTGTGTATACATATTATGTTCATATTATATAGAGAGTGAAGAGTCCTATAGCCTAGAATACTATCGTACCTATTTGTCAGATATCCATGTTTCTTATTTGTTATTTATACTTAAGATATAAATGTATGTCAATGTTTCAAAACTGCTTTACATGCCTTTTGAATTTACATAAACTATTTTGTGTAACTATTTTATCTTAATAAATTATTTTATAAATATTCCATCATTTGAAAATCCTTTTCTTAAAGTATTTTTCCATCATTAAAATTGTATAGCATTATTTGTTTAAATATGATTTAAAATGTGAAATCTATTTACCTTTAAAATTGAAAGTGTTCCTTTGGTTAGTCATTTGTTGTGTTCTGTTATGATATCAATGGTGAGACCCTACTGGATTTTTTAGATCACACCCTACTTATGCCTTCAGGTGTTTGTATATTATCTCTTTCTAGGTTCGATTAAGGGGAAAGGATCTCTTAGAGGTGGATCTAGTTGTTGAACTGTGGTCTTGGTGAGTTGTGTCCTTAGGGACTTGGGTTGTGTTTTCCTATTTTGGTACTAGGTTATTGTAATTTAGCCTTGTTTATGCCTTGTTGTCTTCTGGTACATTACTCCCAGTGGAGTTTCTTTTGTTATGCATAATGTCTTGTCTTCTTTTATTCTGCATTCTTGGTGGAAATGTTTTTCTCACTTTCATGTTGTGTGATTTAAGGTGCCTGTAGTTGACTCATAGGGATTGGGAATGCCCTTTTGACTATGTCAGGGCCAACTCAGTTATCGGGTTACCAAGGTACCCAGGTTGGTTCATGACAGATCACATACAAAAATAAGATATAATTTTACAATTTATCGAAATGAAATAACAACTTGTTAATATTTTTACTAAACCATTACCCTCTGATAGATTGGAATACATTAAACAGAAAATTGGAATGATTACTATAAATTAATCATTCATATATACTTCTTGTTTAAAGCATATTTTTACATTAATATACTTCTTTTCATAGTGGGAGTACATATGATTGTTTTTTTTACAAAAATTATAGTTTTTCAAAATAGTATTTCAGATTTCAGTTTGTTTTAGAATCATATTTGAAAAAAAATTGGATTTTATTTTTTTTGGATTTAAATATTTTTTGTGATTTAAAATTTTCTGATTTAAATTATTAATCAGATTAAGAAAAATCAGATTTTAATCAAAATTAGATTTGAGTTTTTAAATTTGTTTTAATATTTGAAATTAAAATCATATTTCAAAAGTTTTAAATTTTACTATGGTAATCTATTTCAAATCAAATAAAAAATTATCATATCAATACATCCACTCTCAAAGGTATTTTTATTTCCTTTATAATTTAAACACTATTATATTCTAATTATCTTTGTTCTTGTTTTTTATTATTCTTAATGTTTTTTTTTCAAAAAAAATCTACTTTCCCAATCGTATTAAACCAACACAAATACAATAAAAGTTTTTACAAAACATAAAGAGTTTTATTTCATTTTATATAAATCATTCTTGGGGAATATCACAACTATTAGATCAAATGGATCAAATATCATATGTTGGATAAGTTTGGAATTTGAACCAACATTCTTCATCGCTTATATAAAGGGAACCACCACCTATCCCACATCAGTTACCCTCAATATTTCATCGTAAAGCATTTCCAATTTTAAATCTCATACTATGATTCCTTCATGTCTGTTCCTCTGTTTCCCGTCCAAATACGATGGTTCCTACAAAATTTTACAAAAATTGGTTTGTCTTTTGAGAAATTTTAGTCTCAAGATCTTTTATGAGAAATATGATTTGTCATTGAAAAGAATGGTTCAATTTCAATGATGGTAATATTTATGTCTTGAATATTCATATCCGAACTATGATTTGTTTTATTTAGATATAGTTCATGATTTTTATGATTCTGTCCAGTTTTAAAAACAAGATGGAAAAGATATGTTTTCCTTTAGGATATATGATAATACTTATGAGAAGAATCTTAAAGTGGTTGTTTTTTACCTTGGTATACTGGATGGGGGTGATACATATTGTTCATCTCACAAATTACCAGAGTCAAAGGGTTCATTTGTAAAAGAGAGAGAAGAAAAGTATTTGGTTAAAAATGATGAAGATCTGAGGAAATTAACTCATTTGATTCAATATCATAGAGTTTTAGTAACTTGGATGAAAGTTTTTCTAATTCCAATGATAGGAAATAGAGATACTCTAAAAGTATCACATGTTTTTGTTTCAGATTATCTTGTCAACATGAAAAAGATAAATCTAGTCAGATTAATTATTTTGACCATGAAAAACATAAATTCAAAATCTATCAAGTCCCATATTATTATATTTCCTGGTCTGATTAGATATATGATTGAAAATAGTCTCATACATTTCATTATAGCAATAAAGTTTGAATCAGTTAGAGAAAAGATTACATTTATCAGTGAATACAGAATCAAAATAATGAAACTTTTTTTTTGATTTAGATTCAAAAATGTTTGTGAATAAAACTAAGGTTTCTACATCAGAGGTAAAACCTTCCTCGACTGAGAAAGATAATAAAGAAGAAAACAAAATAAAATTAAATTCCCATATAATAAAATAAAATAAACAAAAGAAATACCCAAAGGAAGTTGTGGATGAATGAAGGAAAGGTAAGGAGGAAAGAAAATAAAGAGAAACATAGTACAGTCTTGACCATGTAGAAGTGTTTTCAATAAGACTTCTTAGTGAGGAAGTCTTAGAGAAACAAGTTAAAGAGAAGAATCAAAATAAGAATCTTTCACAAATGTAGTTATGTGAAATGTTACTGAAGGGTGTATAATTGGCTTCAGATAAAATTGATTTACCCGACACTGATGTTGGTATTGTTTTCAAAAAAACATCTGTAGTTGATGCCAATACCCTTTGACAAAGAAAAAGGAAAAGAAATTGTTGTTTCTCAAGAATCAATCCTAATGGGAAAATCATATTTGAGAACATATCCTCAAATTCATAAAGTGATAGAGAAAGGAATTGAAGAAGAAGAAAATGTACTTAAGAAAATAGAAGAATATGAAGAAGAAGGAGAAATCAAAGAATAAGAAGAATAAGAAGGAAAATAGGAAGAAGAAGAATGAGAAGAAGGAGAAGAAGGAGAAAGTGAAGATTAAGAAGAAAGTGATGATATTCAAGAAAAACCAAACTCTGAAGAAAAGGATGAGGAGAATGGTTCGGATAAAATTTCTTTAAAAACCTCTTAGGAATCATAAAAAATATTATCCTCTTTAAGAAATAATATTGAGAAGTTAGTAAGCTTGGATAAATAAAAATATCATTTGATTCAGGAAATTGTTTCTTCGTCCAATAAGGATGATCTGAATAGAAAGGATGAAGGAATCAAGAAGGGTGAAATTGAGTCTATTCAAATATCTGATGAAAATAATGGTGATAAAAAAGTTCAGAATCCATATCTAAAGAAAAAGAAAATAATGATAGTGAAAGAAGAAATTGAAACAATAAAATGAAAATTTTAATCAGATTCTGAATCCCATAATACAATCACTATCCAAGGAATTGATTATGTATTTCATACATAGATTGAAGAAGACCATCCCATATTTTCCAAGACTATAAACAAAAGTTTATTTGGTTGTGTGAAATCAATAAAAAGATCTGGATTCATTAAAATCTTTGGTAGATAGGTTGATAATTTTGGAATAAGACTTCAAATTATTCAAAGAAAATGTCAAATCCCATAGAAAGATCTATAAAAAATTCTAAAATGGTCTCTAGGAGTTGATGAAGATTTTAAGCTCTATGATGAGAATTTTGGAAATCCCATGAAATATTTCGATGAGATCAACAATTATTTCAATAGTCTAACATGATATACTTCCAACAAAGTAAATTATATTGATACTTTGAATAGTGACTCCAAGAATATTTCTAAATATATTTAAAACTTAAAAAAAACATCAAATTCTCGATCAAAGGGATTTATAGACTCAAAGTTTACAAAGATGAAATTTATACCTTGATGAGTCATCAATAAATATTCTTAGAAAGAATTAAAGCTCAATAATCACACATAAAACTTTTGGAAGAAAAGTTTTAGACTTAAGAAGAAGAGGAGAAAGAATAGAATGAACAGGTTTGGATCTAGGAGGAAAGGATCTAGCAGCTAGAAAAAAAGAAATATCAAGTGGAACTTCTGGAAAATGTTTAAGAGGATAGAAAAGAATTCAAGAAACTGAGAATTAATGTCAAATCCCTCATGCTGAAGAAAGAATGAATCTTTTTAAAACTCTTGTTGTATTTCTTTTAAAATTCTTAGTGAAACACTTTTTCATCCATACTCATTTTTATTGAATGTCTTTTAATTTTTCTTGGATGAATTCTTTTTTATTTACTTTTAGATGATCAAGTACATTAATTTTTTTGTATAGATTGTTTCTTCAAACCCTTTTAGGTACCTTAAAGACTATTCTGATTCCATTTTGAAAATAAAAAGTGGGGAGAATACTATAGATAAAGGGGAGAATACTATAAATAAAGGATAGAATGCCATATTAAGGTGGAATCACTTAAAAAACAATAGAATACGATCCATAGGGAAATTATTATTCTAAGGGAGAGTTATTCATGTTCTATATCATATTTATAAGAGTTTATAAACTTAAATGGAGTTAAGTACAATTTTTTTAATTTGATAGTTCTAAAAAATAATTTTGGGCTTATGTTTTTCAAAGTTATTTCTATTTAAGCCTTTGGGTATGTGCTTTCTAAAAAGGGGGATATTGTTGATTCAAAAGTTTCTTTTTGACTTTTCCATTTTTTTGACCATTTTTTAATCAAAAAATCATTCTTAAATAAATAATATCTAATACTTGTATGTACAAGTTATTTTTTTATAAATTTTTATAGAAAACATATTATTTCTCATACTTTGAAATATTTTTAAAGTATTCATGAATTTACATGACAATTATTGTAATGAGCATAAATACGATTATGATCTAATTCAACTTATCAAATCACTTTAATGAATTTCTATTTTTTATTATTACTAAAAAAAGTCTTAATTGGATTTGACATCAAAATTGAAACCAACATATTCACACTTGTAAAGAAAATAATAATGATGTTTTCCAAGTAAATCCATCGGATTGAATTTTTATTTAATTATGAATATGAAAAACAATTTCATCGTATTGAAACTCTTTAATCTTAACTCTATAATAGCATATTGACAAAGTGATGCCCATTATTCAATTGTAATATGTAGGAAACAAAATGATATTGTGCTTTCATTTACAAGATTAATGTTCAAGTACCAAGTGTCTTGGTCCTCCCGAGAGTTCTGGAAAAAATATGATTGTTGGGGATCAAGATGACCATTAGAAGGAATGCCTATAAATACTTGGTAATTTGAAGTGTCTAGTAGTGGTTGAAATCATCTCTCATGTGTGTGTGCCCTATGATTTTTATTTCATCTTTAATATCTTGTTCTTATTCTTTTGTATTTCTTCAGATAGATTCCTTTTCTTAAGGAATCCTTGTCAGGTTGTCTCCTTAAGAATCTATTGTTTTTCTTAGTGCGACTCCAATTATTGAGATTATGATCAAGTACTTTTGAGTATAAGAAGACATAATCTGATCATCTTGATCAAGGTATTCTAAGGATATGTTTAAGAACCCGGATCTTCATTCAGGTTTGTTTTTCCTTTTTATGGAGTTTTTAAGAACAATGAATTTTCTGGAAATTTTCAAAGTACATGCTGTGTACTCTGATCCGGATCGAAGCCATGTACTGGCCATGCCTGGGCCACACACACAGTGTGTAGGGGTGACGTGGAGGCCATTTATGGAAGAGTATGGAAAGGACCCAGTACACGCCGTGTACTTTATTTTTTTTCACTAAACGGACTGGGGTCGCGCCTAACCCCCAATTTCATATTCTTCTCTAGATTTCATCCGCCCGAGAGCGACCGTATTGCCGGACCTTCGATGATCTCCCACCTCTTCATTCGTTCTCTGATTCGAGCGCGGTCAATTGTGTTGGAATCGCAGCGGTGAGCTCTCCCTTATGCTTGAGTCTTGCTTCTTGATTCCTCCGGGTTTCCAAGTTATCGTAGGTTGAGCGTTTTGTGTGTTTTCTCAGATCTACGTTGTTCCAAGGGGAATCTGTCATCGTGGTTCACGTATATCGATCACCTAGGATTGAGGTAGGTGGTTTGTGCCTTTTCGTAGAAAGTTTATGTATATTTTGTGAAAATTCCACCAATACCCTTGAACGGGGTATTGCGTGTTCCTATTTTTCCCTTGTTGTATTGCCTGCTTTGCTTGATTGCTAGAGTAGATGTTTTTCCTGTGTTTATGGTAACTTTACTGTACCTTGAATGTTTGCTATGATTGTTCTACCTGTTTGGCATTTTTCCAGTTTCCATGCCTAGTTGTAGGATTGTGTACTGTTGCCTTGTTTTTCCGCTGAGCCTTAGTTGATATCCAAGTAGTTTGTGAGGTTTACTTGGACGATGTACACGCGCGCTGAGCATGTATTACCTTTCACTCAGGACTGTGAGAACCTAGAGTAGTAGATCAAAGGGAGAATTGACGGAAGAGCGTATCTAGAGTGTCTTTTAATTATGATACGAGACTACGGGGAGAATTGACGTTGAGTGCTTCCTCAAGGAGTCTATAGTTCCTCAACGCGGGCCACAGGGGGAATAGACATTGAGTGCTTCCCCAGAGATCCTTTAGCATGATACGAGACTATAGGAGGAATTGACGGTGAGTGCTTCCCCAGAGGGTATATCATTTTTTTAGAGATGAACCAGAGGGGTGAGACTGTGCGTGCCTCCTAGAGGGTTTCTGGTACTTATAGGTTGAACCATAGGGGTTAGGCTGTGAGAGATACCTAGAGGGTTACCTGATTTCTTCTTGTTGCTGGCTGCTTACTTGTGTACTTTATTTGTTAGAACTATGTATTGTAGTTGCTTGTGCTTTCCTGTTTACTACTTCTTGTTTTATTACTTGCCTTGTATTCATTGACTATTAGGCACAAATCTTTGGGTGATTTCCTACTGGGATTATATCTCACACCCTATTTGGGCCATGCTTTTGGGCCCAAGAAGACTATGTTGCTATAGGTATAGATAAGGGAAAGCGCCCTTCTACTTCAGGATCTTGATTGAGATGGAGCTGGGGAGCATGGGACCGATCTGGGGCTTGCAATGCTGAGGAGTTTATCTTGTTTTCCTTTGCACTTTGTTTTTCAGTTGTAATTCAGCACGTTGTTGTTTTTGCTGCTTTCCATAGATACTTGTACATGCTGCATCATTGTCATCATTGCTATATATATTTCTTGCTTCCGCTATTTGGTTTCTGTTGTTATGCATGTTGTTACTGCTTCCGCTGTTGACTATTTTTTTCCACAGTATACCTTTCCAAATGAGGGCATAGTTTCCCCACCGACTCACCAAGACCCTTTCTGATAGTTGGTAGCCTCTGGAATTCGGGGAAATGCGCTTGAAGTCATGTGGCGAACCGGGTACGGGGCACCAGTGGAGGGGTTTCAGATTTGGGTTGTTACAAAGTGGTATCAGTGGAGTTCTTTTCTCTTGCCTTACTGTTTGGAAACTTTAGCTAGGGATAGGATAGATTCGGTACTTGGTATTAAGCTGTGCTCGGGAGTAGCTAACCCATGTACAGGAAAAGGCCATACTAACTCATTAATTGCAGTTTGCTGGTTTTGAGTTTTTATGGTTGATATGTTTTCACCTAGAGTGATTCGCATGACTTGTGTGGTTATTGTTTTGATATTTCGGTTCTATTTCTGTCGCAACTCGATGAGATGAGGGTATTCCATCTCATGCATCATGTATTCACTTCTAGAAATCACATGCCATGCATTCTTGCCATGCCATCTAGGGTGCATTAGCGATTGCATGCTGTTGTGATAGGCTTTGTGTAGATTATACATGCTGTTGTGATAGATGATTAATAGAATCTCTGCTTTTATGTTAGAGAGATATTGTTTTCCCTTGTATGTGACTACAGTAGATGTCGAGCTTTTATTTGCGGGGAGTATGGGCCCTCAAGAATCGAAATTTGGCACCTCTTTCCCTTGTTTTTAGTGGTTCCGGTAGTCTGAGCAGTTTCTGACCTACTGCCCAGAAAAACCCAGTATACACGGTGTGTACTTTTTGGATACATGTCGTGTAGTTTTCAGGCCGTGTCACTAACCGTGTGAGCAGAACACAGAGTCGTGGGAGTAACTTCGGAAACACGCCGTGTACGATTGATACATGCCGTGTAAGTTCAGAGCCGTGTACCCGACCGTGTCATTAACAAAACGGGCCAGGGAAGCTCGGGTAGAACACGCCGTGTAGTCCTGTCCAGGTACCCATCCCTTTCACGAACAACACGGGCCGACGTTACCTTCTTTTCCACATGCCATGTTTGTTCGGAACACGCCGTGTAGTCTTATCCAGGTACCCGACCGTGTCACGAACAACACGGGATGGGGTCACCTTGCCTATGCATGCTGTGTTTGTTCGGAGCATGCCATGTATGGTTCATCCGTTTAGACGGCCGTGTGTTTCACAAACACGGGCCGCCGGAGCCTTGTCTAGTACACACCGTGTGTGTTAAGAACACAATGTGTAGTCTCGGGTTAAGTCGGACCGTGTGGGTTAGCTGTCTAAGGAGACTCGGGCAGGGGAACAGTTTTCAAGTACATGCCGTGTGTGTGTGCAACACGCCGTGTAGTTTGAAGTGTACACGACTTGTAGGGAAGGAGTACACGCCCATGTCAGTGGGTTAAGAAGACACGCCGTGTAGTTTTATACACGCCGTGTAGTCAGGTTTTGTAAACCTGTGTGTTTTCTTCCCCTGTTTCCATTTTGTACTCTTGTTTTTTCTGTCCTTGTTTTCTTGATCTAAGGTTTGCTTTTGATCTTTCAGAGCTATGCCTCTGAGACGTCCTCCAGTCTTACGTCTGTCATCGGGAAGTGATCAGACGCCAGATAGGGCTGATCAGGGACTTCCTGCCGATCCTCCATTCGGGACAGCCTTGGCACCGGCTGATATACCAGTTGCAGGTGAAGATGCGCAGTTCAGGGAAGGTCTCATGAGGATGATGCAGGACTTCCAGGGAGCGCTGCCTCCTACCATGTCTATGGCAGATTTGACGTGGGTTTTTCAGCAGTAGCATCCTCCTACGTTCTCGGGGGAAGGAGGATCTCAGGCTGCAGAGTCACGACTGGAATCCAGGATGAATATATTCGAGCATCTGGAGACTCCTCCAGAGAGGTAGGTTAAGCTCGCCACCTACATGCTCTGAAACTCCGCCAAGAGGTGGTGGGACATGATCTCATAGGAAGGTCAGCAGCAGGCTATGGTTTGGGAGGAGTTCCGGCGCGTGTTCTATGACTACTTCTACCCGGAGACCTTGACGGCTGAACGAGCCTGTGAGTTCATGATCTTGGAGTAGGGTACCCTTTTTTTCATGGAGTATTCCGCTCGTTTCACTAAGCTGCAGCGCTTCACACCTCTCCAGGATGGGAGTGGGGTGTTCTTAGTAAGGAAGTTTGAGGATGGTCTCAGGCGGGAGATCCGCTCACAGGTGAACATCTTCCAGCTGACTCCCATTAATTCCATCGTCAACCAGGCACTAATTGTGGAGCGCAATCTGAGAGACTCTGGATCTGCGAGCCAGGGAGGTTCTTCTTCCAGAGATAGTCTTCCTCTAGATGACAGCAAGAAGTGTCATAGAGATATTACACGTGGTGATCCGAGGAAGCGAGATGCATCGTCAGGAAGCCATGTGACATGCTACCAGGGTGGCCGGTCAGGGCACATGAGGCCGCAGTGCCAGAGGGACCCCATGGAGTGCCGATATTGCGGCAAGATGGGTCACCTTCAGTGTTTCTGCCAGGTCTTATCACTAGCATCTGGTGACCAGGGTTCTTCCATGACTCCTCGTTCAGGAGCAGCACCACCAGTTTCTCACCAGTCGGGGAACTGGAGTTCTTCCGGCCATTCAGGCCGAGGTGGAGGTCAAGGCTGTGGCGGTCAGCCACTAGTTCCTAAGCACCAGTAGGGAGGTTCAGCTCAGAGTGGTCAGCCAGGGGTGTAGGGCCACGGTACAGGCCAGTCTTTCACCGTGGAGTAGACTTATCAAGAGCAGGATCCCGACCCTTCTACTGTTCGAGGTACGATTTTAGTAGCCTCAGTTTTATCTTCAGCCCTTTTCGATACTGGTGCTATGCATAACTTTATCTCTGTTGCTGTTGTGAAGAGCCTTGGACTCTGCGTCTTTTCTTCTGCCGATTTTTTGACACTAGACACACCTTTGGGGATGATGACATCTAGTGTACGCCAGTGTAGAGGGTTCCCTCTCGAGGTTGCAGGGTATCGCTTCTTATGGGGTCTCTATGTCCTAGAGATGACAGGATATGATGTCATCCTTGGCATGGATTGGTTTATTCCCTTTCAGGTAGTCGTCGACTGTTATCACCGCAGAGTGAGTTTAGTTTCACCAGAGGGCGAGTCTTTTCTCCATAAGGGCGAGTGGGATGTTTAGGCGAGTCGGGAAAGACTCGAGCATCATGGACTAGGAGGGGTGATGACCCAGATTTCTAGTCTTTATTTGGATGATTAGGGGACTCCACAGTTGGATTTTCCTCCAGTGGTGGATCACTTCAGGGACGTCTTTCCAGAGGAATTTTCAGGTTTTCCTCCGGAGTGCGAGGTAGACTTCTCTATTGAGCTCATGAAAGGAGCGGCACCGGTGTCCATTCCTCCCTATAGGATGGCTACACCTGAGTTTCAGAAGCTCAAGAAGCAGTTGGAGGAGATACCGGCTAAGGGTTTCATCCGACCCAGTACTTCTCCTTGGGATTCACCTGTCCTGTTTGCAAAGAAGGCAGATGGTACCCTTCATCTTTGTGTGGATTATCGGAAGCTGAACCAGCTGACGGTCAAGAACCGATATCCTTTGCCGAGAATTGACGATCTTTTGGATCAGCTTTGAGGAGCTCGGGTGTTCTCGAAGATCTACTTGAGGTCCGGTTATCATTAGTTGCGCGTTAGACCATCAGATATACCTCTGATAGCCTTCAGAAGTAGGTATGGTCTATATGAGTATATAGTCATGTCGTTCGGTCTCACTAATGCACCTGCAGTTTTCATGGCACTGATGAACCAAGTGTTCCATCCTTAATTGGACTCCTTTGTCATGGTCTTCGTGGAAGATATCTTGGTGTACTCTCACACTCGACACGACCATGCCACACATCTTGAGATCGTTCTGAGTACACTGAGAGAGCATATACTTTATGCTAAACTCTCAAAGTGCCACTTCTGGATGGATCAGATTCACTTCTTAGGTCACATCATCTCAGAGGCAGGAGTATCAGTGGACCTAGAGAAAGTGAGAGCTGTAGTTTCCTGAGAGCAGCCGAAGAACGTCTTTGAGGTACAGAGTTTCCTATGGCTGGCTGTATACTATAGATGCTTCATTCATGAATTTTCTCGTCTAGCAGCACCTTTGACAGGTCTGACCAAGAAGGGGGAGAATTTATTATGGTCAGATTCGTGTGAGTCATCATTTTAGGAGCTGAAAGGTAGGTTGACGTCAGCACCGATACTAGTCTTGCCGGAGCCAGGCAAGAACTACACTATTTATTGTGATGCTTCAGGTATCGGGCTGGGAGCTGTGCTTATGTAGGGGGATGAAGTCGTTGTGTACGGGTCTCGGAAGTTGAGGCCACATGAGAGGAACTACCCTACGCACGATCTGGAGTTTGTAGCTTTTGTTCATTCCTTACGCTGTTGGAGACACTATCTGCTGGGAGAGCACTTTGTGGTCTTCACTGACCACAAGAGTCTCAAATATATTTTCACTCAGTGGGATCTGAACCTGAGATAGCGCAGGTGGGTCGAGTACCTTCAGTCTTTTGATTTCGAGCTTGCCTATACGCCGGGGAAGGAAAATGCAGTGGTAGATGTGTTGAGCAGGAGAAATCAGATTCAGGCAGTTCAGGAGGCCAAAAGTGAGTGGCAACTAATGGCTCTATTCTCTAAGATGAATCTAGAGGTTCACAATAGACAGGGACATACCTTTCTATCCTCTATAGCTGTTACCTCTACACTTCTTGATTGGGTACGGATGAGGCAGGTATCAGACTCTGAAAACTTAGTCCTGCAGGAGAGTGTGTCAGGAGAGGACACTCTTCCCAGATGGGCAGTGGGCGAGGATGAGATCTTGCGTTTCCAGGGACGTGTATGGGTGACAGAAAATATACGCAAGGAGCTGATGCGGGATTTTCAGTCCTCAGTTTGGGAAGTTCATCCTGGTGTCACCAAGATGTATTGGGATCTTCATCGCCAGTACTGGTGGCTAGGTATGAATAAGGATGTTGCTAGTTTCGTCATGAGATGTTCTACTTGTCAGCAGGTGAAGGCAGAGCATCGACGACCAGTAGGCCTTTTACAGTAGTTACCCATTCCGGAGTGTAAGTGGAATGATGTCGCAATGGACTTCGTGACTGGGTTGTCGAGGACGCCTCGAGGGAACGATGTTGTTTGGGTTGTCGTCGACAGGATTACGAAGGTTGTGCACTTCTTGCCGATTAAGGAGACCTTCAGTGTTGATGATCTAGGATGACTTTACATCCTAGAGATCGTTCATCTACATGGAGTTCCACACTCCATTGTTTGAGACATGGATGCGCGCTTTACCTCTCGGTTCTGGAAGGGACTTCAGAAGGCCTTGGGTACACATGTACTTTTGAGTACAGCATACCATCCCCAGACTGATGGCCAGTCCAAACGCTTGATCCAGGCACTTGAGGATATGCTCCGAGCTTGTATCCTAGACTTTGGCGGTTCTTGGGAGAAGCATATCCCTCAAGTGGAGTTCGCCTACAACAACAGTTTCCAGGAGACCATTCAGATGGAACCATACGAGGCTTTGTACGGTAGGCCTTGCCGATCACCCTTATGCTGGTTGGAGGCAGGAGAGGCAACTTTGTTGGGACCTCGTCTCGTTCAGGAGACCTCAAAATATATAGAGCTGATTTGGGTCGTTACACTAGGAAGACATAGGAGCTAATCACCTTCTTGATCGAGGGCTTGCAGGGATAGCAAGACAGAAGTTGATCATCATATCGAGGGCTTACCCTGGTGTGGGTAAGATAGAATTTCATGAAAGTATAAATCAAGGGACCTTTATCAAAGGTTGCTGGATACCCGTCTATTTGGGTTAAAATAATTCTATTAATTTTTATTACTTTTTTAATTACAATTTCTTTCAATTCCATTGCAATCATAAGAGAAAGTGAATTCATTTTTATTCGTCTTTTTATCTATATTTCATTTATCATAATAACTTTAATTATGATTTATTTTCTTTAATTTTTATTAAGTTTTGAATAAAACTTTATTCTAAATATGATTCTATAAGCTTTATGATAGAATCATTATAATTACTCTGATTAATCGTAACCGCTGTGATTATGATTTTTTTAAATATTCTGATAACTTGTTTTCTCTATGAATATGATCAAATAATGAATATAATTATATTAACTAGAATAAAAAATGTGGATTACATATCAAAATCAATATGATTATAATATTCTTATCATCAGGATGAAAGGTCCAGTCTGATTACTATTTTAATACAAAAGAGGTTTTCTGAATATGATTTGTTTAATCCTATTAAACAAAGAATATCATATGGTTAAAAAAGAAAGTTTAAAGAATAAAATTAACACCCTACCCCTATTTTATTTACCCATATACATATACATTTTCAATCCTATAATAGATATGAATATTCGATGACCCCAAAACATGTGGAATTCTTACTGGCAGATCTATTCTAACAATCTCCCGTCTTAGAGATTAACAAGTACGAACTTTATATGAATAAGCCTCATCTACCAATGAGTACTCACACCGGATAGTCTATGTACTATGTGTCTCATTATAGTACAATATGCAACTACCAAACATTATTTAAGAATATCATAATAGAACATCAAGGTTCTCATCATAGAGAGTAACTGTTATGACATTATGAATGTGAGAAATACACTAGGACAATATTATGTTAGAGTCATGCAGAATAATCAAAAATATTCAATAAGAAGTTTTATTAACATTCAATTCATCAAATATACATTTAATCAATGTAAAAATAGTTAGTCCTAGGACACCAACTCTAACATTATCTCCCTAGGGTCAGGGGTTAGTTTATAATCCACTTGATAAAACGACCATTAAAAATATTGTTATTATACCACATTATTTATTTTATTTCAATAAAGTTGCATGATTGATTATTTTATGAATTTTTTATCCCAATCACATAAGAGTAAAAAAATTAACAAACATGCAAGGATTTTTTTTATAGTTTTCATCTGATCTGGAAAAAACTAAAGGCCTATAATGGACGAGTTCTCCTCTATATGAATAAGGTAGTTAGTCTAGTAATTATACCTCAATGTGGTGATGATTTATATTATGCATCATGTGCTACATACTGATTTTATTGTTCATTGACCTTAAATTGAATCAGCCTTCAATTGTTTTCCATAATTTAGAACCTAATGAATTTATTTGGCCCCCTTCAATTGTCACCACCTCGTGAGGTGTGCTGATGAAATTACCATTGTTTTTATAAATTCTTTACTGACCAAAACATCATTTATATGTTTTTTAGAATGTATTCTAAGTGAGAGAATTATAATCAATTGAATGAAAGTGAGTGGTTCAACCATGTCACTTGATTAAATAGGACAATGTTTACACCCTTATTAATAAGGAATGATAATGAATTATGAATTATCTATTATATCATTTTGAAGCCTTTAAGTACTTATCACTGTTATGATATATGGGCATAGAGACCCGTTTTAGTTTTGATACAGGCATGGTGACCCTACTAATACAATATGGTCATGGAGACCCTTACAATTAGGATACAAGCATAACATCCCTACTATTATGATTTAGGCATGATGACCCTTATGATTTATGATATACAAGCATGGAAACCCAGAAAAAAAACATGATGAATTGGCATGGAAACCCTTATAGTTATGATACATGCATGAATTCCATACTATTATGATTTAGGAATGGAAAACATAATGTTTTATGATGTATGGGTATGGAAACCCTGATAAAATATTATGAATGGGAATGGTTACCCTTATTAGTTATAATTCAAGCATGGTGACCCTACTGATATGTTTGGAGCATGGAAACCCTATTGTTAAAATTTGGGAATGGCATCCCTATAGTTATGATATGGGAATGGAAACCCTTCTTAATTGATATATGGGCATGGAATATCTACTTTTAAATGATCCAGGAATGGGGTCCCTATACATGTGATATCGGGCATGGCGTCCCTTGACAATTGTGGGACATATGCTTCTACATATGGATGCCAGAGTTATGCCTTAAGTCCAGTCCAGTACCAATATCCACATATATGATTGTATATGTCACTACATATACAAACCATATATATGTATACATAAGGTTAATTGTTTAGTGATTACCTATATGGGCTGACGCATGTAGTTTCAGCCTAGATCCCTTTAGGAACTAGAGTTGATCTTTTAGAGTTTCTATTACTACTTATCATTTATCATATCTTCAAACTATCTTATTTTATACACTGACTATGTATTTTTAGACACCATTGATGGTGGCCTAATGATTTTATCTCACATCCTATCTGTGTCCCTAATGGTACCTTGTAAGATTAAGTGTATTTAAGTAGGGGTAAGGGAAAGTGTCAAGTTGTTCATACTTGATTTAGATATAGCATGGGAGCGAGGAAGCGCTGGACCAAGATATGGATCATGATGTTATTGGAGAGTCTTTTTTTTCTTTATTCCCTTTTTATACATGTATTGTATTTTATGTTGCTCCCATGACTTCTTGTTAACTTTTTAATATACATGACATTACATAATTTTATATAAGATGTTGGATATTGTTGATGTTGATTATTTTTTACATTTGGTATTTTTACCTTCCATTGTGGGATATTTATTATGATTCTACTATTTATCTATATATTTCACCATTGTTCTAAACTGATCAGGAGGTTATAGTCTCTCCACTATACCATCTTGGACCCATGCTATTATTTGAAAACATCTGGCATATGAGGAGGTGCACTTGAGACCATGTGGCCCACCAGCTTGGGGCACCGTTTAGTGGCATCTAGATTGGGAAATCAAAAAGTGGTATCAGATGACTTTTTTTCTTTTGTATTATTGTTTGGGGATATTAGAAAAAATATTAGGAATGTTATAGAATTTGGTAATGAGTTGTGTCTAGGAGTAGCTAACCCACATACAATGGAAGGAAAAATTATCCTGATGGGACATGTTGTTCTGGTTTATGTCTGTTACAATTGATTTGATTCCACTATTGGGTGATGTACATGATGTGTGATGTTTAATATTATAATTGGGGGTTATATTTTTATTCTTGACCCAATACGGAAAGGAAGAATTGATCATTCATCATTTTAGGCACTTTACAGGATTTATATGAAATGTATTATGTCATGCCATGTTTACATACTGCATTCATTATGGGTATCATGTTTTGGTGTTTATTTGATATGTACATGAATTGTGATAAAATTTCATGTAGGTACATGACAATTTAGTGGTATATATTTAATGGATGACACAATTCAATTTATAAGGAGTTTGAGAACTTATAAATTGGAATTTTTGATCCATATAGTTCAACCTTTTAATGATAACTGTTATAAAAATGAGAATGAAATTAAATGAAATTGAATTCTAAAATAATCTAGTAACCATTAAATAGGGATACCAACTACAATTTAAAAAGTTTTTTTCTTTATAAATTGCAATTGAAACCCTCTATACCAGGACTTTGGACTCATAACATAGAGCTTGACCTAAACCCAACCATAGTAGTGGGTAGTAGGTAGCTTCTCTTGTGTTCTATATAATTATTCTTATGACCCAAACCTGGCTCTAGGAGTAATCATTGGGGTGTGATTATTATATAATAAGGATTATACATATACTATACATATATTTTTGATCTTTGTCATTATTGAAACCAATTTGAGACTTGTGTTTGTAATTTGTAGAGCTATGTCACCACGATGTCCTCTTGTCATACTCTAAGAGGGTGGTGACAATCATGCTCTGAATGTGGTGGTCCCTGATCCCCCAATGATACCATAAGTAGTGCCATCAATGGAACCTCCTATTTTCCCTAATGTAGGTGATGATTTACTATTTTGAGTGGAGTTTTTGAGCCTTATGAAGACTATATATGGATCTCTATAACCTTCCCCTTCTATGGGAGAGTTGATGCGGGAGTTTCAGAAGTAGCATCCACCAACTTTTTTATGGGATGGTGACCCTAAAGATATGATATTATTGTAGGATATGGTCTTATATATCATTAATCACAGTGAGAAACTTCCAGACAGGAGAGTGAAGGTTGCTACTTATATGATTCATTGGTCCGCCAAGCGTTGGTGGGATTTTCTGAACCAGTCTAGTCAGTATTGGGAAGTGATTTGGAGAGATTTTCAATATAGTTTCTATGACTACATCTTCTCCTGAGACCCTAAGGGATGATCATTCTAGGGATTTTATGAAACTACAGTAGGGTTATACATCTTTTATGGATTACTCGACTCATTTTACAGAGTTTCAGAACATTGTTCATATCTATACTGACAACGATCATGCGAAAGAGAGACAGTTTGAGGATGGGATTTGGAATCCTATTAGTTCTCAGGTAAACATTTTATGGTTGACTACAATATCTGATATAGTGAACCAAGATATCATCATGGAGTGGAACATGAGGGATGATAAAGTTGTGATCCTAGGTGGTTCATAACTATGACAGATTAGTGGTTCAAATGGAAATCAGAAGCGATGATTTGAGGTTTCACGTGTGAGTAGCGGCAACCAAGTGATACCCACTTACGTTTATGTGGTTTGTCACCAATGTGGGATTCCTGGGAATAAGAAACCTCAGTTTTCTAGATACCCTATTGAGTTTCAAGTCTATGGATGGTTGGGGCATCTTTTGCATTTTTTGGAACTTTTCCATCTTTTTATAGTGGGATATGATCTATATCAGCTCCACCATCAAAAGTGTGATTAGGAGAAACTCACTAGGAAAGTAGCTGGAGTACTACTGGCCATACAGGCAGAGGAGGAGGTCATGGACAATGAATCTAGGCTTCAGTAACATATTTTCAGAAGAGAGGACCTACTCAGTGTAGTTAGGTTGCCACACAAGGCCATGGATTAGGCCATATTTATGTAGTGCAACCTATACCAGAGGAGCAACATGTCGGTCCATATGTTATTCGAGGTACTATTATAGTAGCCTCTACTATTATGTCACGAACTAGGCTGGGTCGCCATCTGACCCGACGCCCGACCCGGTCCCCGACATGGCATAGAGGGCATTTCCGATCCCCACGGGCTGGTACAAGTGCCAGGGTAACAAAACATTACATGGGAATGATTTACCCAAAATAAAAGATAGAAAAAAAACAACTAACATGGTAAACAAACTGAAACTGGAGACAAACAACCAAAAATGCCTTTAAATCATAAAAAAGTTCAAAGTCTACAATTAAACTAAAAACCCAAAGTGCACAAAAACAAAGATAGAGAACTAAAACTTCAATATTAACCTCCAAGTGACACGAGAAGCCACATTCTCAAGCTACCAACATGAACCTACACATGAAGACCGAAAGTATCCAGAACCACCATAACTAAGCACGATGCCTCAACCTAGAATACAAAAAGAACAAGGTCTATATACACCCAAAGGTTTATTTAGGGTGTCAGCCAAGAGCCCAGTAGGATACCACCAAATAAAAGGTTCCATGTCACAGCATCAAAAAGATAATTTAACAAGCTCATTTAAAAGCGTACTTTTAAAACGCTTCTAAGGAAAACATTTAAAAGTTGAGAATGAAAAGAAAATAACACTAAAAGAAAAAACATTTCAAAAATACTACTTAAAAAATGGAAGAGGAAATTTATAAAGAACACGCACATACTCAAGTGGTCCTCCGTATGCCGACGGAAGGCACCACACCATGAATAGTAGAGCACTATGGGTAAATCCCCTAAGGTTTATCTAGATTGAGTGGGACCCTTGAACCTCATGTCTTAGTGAATTGTGTCTTAGAAACCACAACCCTCAGAAAATGTGGCTTAGAAGGCCACAACCCTTAGAAAACATGGCTTAGAAGACCACAACCCTCAGAATTCATATGTTTATTTAGTGTTGCAATTGTCAATACAGCTAAGTGAAATAGGGACGATACCACTCTATATCACTAGATCAATAGTCCTAGTCCGCCCACCTAGATACTAGAGTTTTCCCATGTACTCAAACAAGTTTCACATTCACATAATATATATATATATATCGCCTCCACACAACCCGAACCAAACAAGACATTTCCCACAAAAGTCACCACTTGCATAAACCAAAACCATTTAAAAAAACACATGCACACCAAGACCATATAGAAATACATTTTCCCACCATTTTCACAATTCAATAAAACCAATTTGAAAACATAACAAAATAGTGCATTAGAAATCCTATCATTTTTATGAAATGCCCCATTTCAAATCTGCAAATAAAATCAATTCATTTTTTTTAAAACGTGTTTCTCACAATGTTTCATTTCCATAAAAAGTGCACAATGGGGAATCTGACATGAAACAATTCCTTTTTTTGTTTAAATGACTCAATTTAATTTTCAAATACTTTCGAATATTTATCTTGTACTTTCCACATAAAGCATAAAACAATTTCGAGAAACACCGCAAGGCATACACAAATCACAACTAATTAACTTGAAAAGAATTCACCTTATTATTCATGCATGTCAAACACCTACAAAATATATTTTTTCACCAAAAAATTAAACCTTAAAACAATCTTAGGCACACAACCAACCAAAAAAAACACCACACATGCCAAATTCACCATTCACACACCCCAAATTATAATTCAAAACCTCACATACTCTAACACCCTCCAAAAATACAATCTTCACTGATAAAATAATTTAATAAAATCTTTACAAAATTTACAAAAAAAACACATTCATGATTCACAAAGGGTTTTGCACAACGAATACACCACATTTCACATGAAAAACCCAATTTTAAACCAAATACTTAGCTGACCAATTTGAAACGTTTTTTCACACCACACACAAAAATAAAAGAACATGCTACTATACTTAAGAAAAATAAATTCAAAAAAATCACCACACAATAAAATAAAAGAATACCTTAATAAATTTAAACAAACATATAAAACTAATCTAAAAATTTTATGGCATGGAAACACCTACCTCGGGTGTCGAAGACTCCAACACTCAGCGTGAAACTTCAATTACCCATCAAATGCACCACAACAATTCCGAAATGAACCTTAGAAACAATATATCGACAAATGAATCACAATAGAACCAAATTCAGAAAAATTTAGACCCCAAACCACATGGACTCCTACCCCTAAAATTGAAGAACAAATAGGCGAGGTCATATGCACCATTGGTGAGGCAACAGGAGGCTGATTGGAGATTAAAAGAGGTCGTCTGAGGTGTGGGAGGCGTTGGCTTGAATTTCTGGAAGAGGAGGATGGGGAGGTGGGGAATCGATGCGATGGGGAGGAGTTGTAGTGCGATGGGATATGGGGGAGAAAGGGCGTAACATGAGGGGAACATGGGGTAGAAGAGTGGTCTGATGGTGAGTTGGCACGGTGGTCGAACGGGAGGGTGGTGCGGCGCGACGGTGTGAGGAAGGTGGAAAGACGGAGCAGGCCAGAAGGGGGTGATCTGGTGGGTGGCATGACGACATGAGGAAGGTGGCTAGATAGAGCAGGCCAGTAGGGGGTGAACTGGGTGGACAGTGCGACCAAAAATCCGAGCGGGAGGGCCTGTGATGCTGGGGTATGCTGGGCAAGGGGGTGCTGGGGTTTGCCGGACCAGGCAAGGGAACATGGGGGGGGGGGCGATCGGATTTCAGGTAGGAGGTAGGGGTGAAGCACATCTGGGTAGGAGCAAGGAGGTGGAGCAGCGGCTTGGCCGGGCAGCAGGGGCGTGACACGCTTAGTGTTAGGGGGCGTGTAGGACAACCAGGGGGAGGGAGAGAAAGAGAGGGAGAGAAAAGAAATAAAATAAAAAGAAATAAAATAAAAATAAAAATATAAAAATAAGAATAATATATAAAAATAAAAATAAAAATAAAATGAGTAATAAAATAAATAAATAATAATAATAATAATTGTAATAACATCACATAATATTAACAATAATGTTTATTATTCTCAAACAATATTTTTATTATTATCATTAAAACAATTTCTTAAAGTTTAATAAATTTGTTATTTCCATTTTATTTCTATTTCATTATTCATAATTATTTCATTATACTGCTATGTTTTAACTCATTTTGAGAGTCGAGCAGACCGCGCGGTCTCAAAACCATGCCTTTCTTGTGCGTCTGGTGACGCAAAACCCAAAACACTCATAATAATAATAATATTATTAATAATAATAAACTAAAAATGAATAATGATGATAAAAAAATGAAACACATTTGATCATACTAAAATAAAATAAAAATTTTCATCAATTAAGATAATAATAATAATAATAATATCCTAATATTGTTATTATTACCATTAGGACAATTCATTAAGTTAATTACATTTTTCTTATTTTATTTTATTTTTTTATTTTCAATTTATTAATCACTTAATTTTATTTTATTTATTTTTTTATTATTCAATACATTTTATTTATCCATGTTAATCATCGAGAAAGCCTCGCGGTGACATAAGAGAAGTTGCGCGGCTTCGACCGCACCCCCCCCCCCCCTGCGCGCTAAAAGCTGTCAAGGCAAAAAAATACATTTTTAAATAAGAACTCAAAATTTTAAAGTCAGGATTCAACCCGTACTAGTCGATTCCCAGAAATTTAATAGAATAAATAGTGTAAAAAAGGCGGGTGTGACAATTCTCCCCACTATAGCGCTTTCCGTCCTCGGAAAGTCACAACTAAGGCTGAACCCCAAAGCAGCAACCGATACCTTCTTAGGGTTCAAAAAGTATCCCTGTGAAAAGCAGGTGAAAAGAGGAAAATGCACCATGCTTAGAGAAAGGGACTCAAAAGACAACTTCAAGAAACTTGTAAAAAGACTCTTATTTGTTTCATCCTTACCACCGAGCAAGAACACTTTCAGTCGATTGATTTAGGAAAGGAACTCTTTTGCACCCACTGAAACTGACGTCACAAGACGAAATACCTCAAGAACCATTGGATAAAAACCACGTCATCTGACTAGAATAGGAAAACAATACCAACCATGTCCAAGGAATAGTTGTATCACATACCACAAAGTTATCTCTAGAAATAGAACTGAAAGACCAATAGGGGAAAACCCAAAGGGGCTCCCCACCATTAGAAACTTACTAATGCCCGAGATGAAACTAGAAAATTGACACAAGGAGGCCCGGACGGACTCCCCACCATTATGAAAAAGGCCAACACCAATTCATTCCAAAGACTTTTGAGCGATACTCATTGTGGGTCTCCCCACCATTAAGATCGAAAAAAGATGCAAAACATTGATAATTTCCTAAAAGTGACCAAATACCCCACCACAAGGGGCGGGGAGGGACGAGCCCAACTACTGGGGTGTCAAAACCCCATCTGAAGACAAAACAACATCTCCACATCCCTGGATGAGCCCTATTCAACTTTGAGAATGATTTACCCGACATACCCCATAAGGACCACTAAAGCAGTTACATCCAGTGTGGTGGAACCCCCTAGACTTTAAGGAAATGGGACGAAAATGCCTCCACATAGTCATGAAAACCTTACACATCCAGATGGTTCATTCGGAATGGAACAACCACAGAAAACAATTTAAACCTCTTTCACCTTCAATACTGACGACAGAAGTAAAGTCGGGGTCTCATACCTTCCCGGGTTCCCTGACCACATGCCAGATTCACTCTGAGGCCTATGGTTGGAGCCCTGATGTTTGAATCATATCCTACCTCACAGTCAGGTATCGAAGACCCCCTAACAAAGATTCTCCTTTTGGTGTCACACATAACCACCCACAACTGAGACAACACCAGAAACCACAACACATCACGACATCCAATTGATCCCACATGGAACATTTACCAACACAAGAGCTAAAATGGTGCATGTGAATCACCCTTTGTCACACTGGATGAGGGCACGACACCGCAAATCATCACCGAACATGATCATAACGGTTGAGAGAAACATTTTACATAGAAGTACTTCAAACACAGTCTTAAACAACATGTGATTCCTGTAATAGACCGTAGCATCCCCATGTGACTGGGTTTGCCACACTAGTGGCCTAACAAAACCCCTTTATTAAAAGAAACCAATGAAGAAGCATAGGTCATTTAGAATAGCATCCCACACCGATAACTCCAGGATGCTTCCACTTTTCCCCTCTGGAATATCCTTCACTGTTTCCAAACAGGACTTTCAACTTAACGAGGTAAAACTTCACCCTTGACTATCAAATGACTAAAGGAAAACCAAGTTTCATTCAACCCTTGTCACGTCACCCTCCTGGTGTGGGAGGATCCACTTGATTATAAAGATAGGTGGGTTCAATCCTAGAATTCAGGAAGAGAGTCTTTCGATCAACTAGAGGGCCAACCAATGGCGCATTTCCCGTGGCCACACTCCAATCGCATGTTAATGCTCTCTAGGGGGGGCATGCACTAGTCGAGAAAGAAAACCATGGACCCAATCAAACTGGTCCAATAGCTGAGACATACTACAAGAGACCGCTAAATGTACATGGAGAACCATTTAAAGGGATTCCTGAAGCATTTTTTTTCACAATAAACCATAAACCACACACTTTTACACCAACTAACTACTAAGAATTCAAAATCAAGACACAAATAATCCCAAAGGATTATCGGATTGAAACACCCCACATCCGACATTCCCAAAACACAAGGACACACCACACAACCACCAATTATTAAAACACCAAATCATTTTTACTTACAAACCAGATTTCCACAAATCCAAAACAAAGAGATTAGGAACAATGTAAGAGGAGACTAGTGTCAGTGGGTGACTGAGACATATGGTTGGCGGCCATAAGCCAATCACACCACCGACACAGAGTGTATTCTAGGACATCATCCCCGACTCCACATGGATTTCCAGACCCTGCGAGCTCACTGGGACCACTGAACCTTCTCCTTTTTCATTTCCCCTAAATGAAATTAACCACATGGACCAAGGATGTAGACAAAACTCAACTTACTTTGGTAACTTAACTCACTCCATGAGGTGTGCTGGCAGGCACCTTACTTGTAGCCAAGACGTTGGGTCCCAAAAACCTTAACTCCTGTCTACCATGACTCCATCCCAAAAGAAAACGACCCAAGAGAGAAAACCAACCTCCCTCTGATACCATTTTTTCATGAACCAGGCTGGGTCACCATCTGACCTGGTGCCCGACCCGATCCGTGACATGGACCGAAGGGCGTTCCCGATCTCCACAGGACGACACAAGTGACTGGGTACCAAAACATTACATGGGAATGATTTAACCAAAATAAAATATAGAAAAAAACAACTAACAATGTAAACAAATAGAAACTGGAGACAAAAAACCAAACACGCCTTTAAAACATAAACAGGTTCAAAGTCTACAATTCAACTAAAAACCCAAGAGTGCACAACAAAAAATATGGAGAACCAAAACTCCAATACCAACCTCCAAGTGACATGAGAAGCCACATTCCCAAGCTACCAACATGAACCTTCACACAAAGACCGAAAGTATCCAGAACCAACATCACTAAGCACAATGCCTCAACCTGGAATACACAAAGAACAAGGTCTACATACACCCAAAGGTGTATGTAGGGTGTGATCCTAGAGCCCAATATGATACCACCAATAAAAGGTTCCATGTCACAGCATAAAAAAGATAATTTAATAAGAATATTTAAAACCATACTTTTAAAACGCTTCTAAGGAAAACATTTCATAGTTGAGAATGAAAAGAAAATAACACTAAAAGAAAAACCATTTCACAAATACTACTTTAAAAATGGAAGAGGAAATTTATAAAGAACATACACATACTCAATTGGTCCTCCGTATGCTGACGGAAGGCACCACGCCATGAATAATAGAGAACTGCGGGTAAATCCCCTAAGGTTTATCTAGCTCGAGTGGGACCCTAGAACATCATGTCTCGATGAAGCGTGGATTAGAAACCATGAACCTCATAAAACATTGATTAGAAGTCCATGAACCTTACAAAACATGTCTTAAAAGACCATGACCCTCAGAATTCATATGTTTAGTTAGTGTTGCAATCATCAATCTAGCTAAGTGAAATAGGGACGATACCACTCTGGATCACTAGCGCACTAGTCCTAGTCCGCCCACCTAGATACCCGGGTTTTTACTTGTGATCAAACAAGTTCCACATTCACATAATATATATATATATATATGGCATCCACACAACCCAAACCAAATAAGACATTTCCCACAAAATTCACCACTTGTATAAACCAACACCATTTAAAAAAAACACATGCACACCAAAACCATATAGAAATACATTTTTCCCACCATTTTCACAATTCAAGAAAACCCATTTGAAAACATTAAAAAATAGTGCATTAGAAATCCAATCATTTTTATGAAAATCCCCTTTTCAAATCTGCACATAAACTCAATTATTTTTTTTAAACGTGTTTCTCACAATGTTTCATTTCCATTAAAAGTGCACAATGGGGAATCCAACGTGAAAAAATTCATTTTTTTTGTTTAAATGACTCAATTTAATTTTCAAATACCTTCTAATATTTATCTTGTACTTTCCACCTAAAGCATAAAACAATTTCAACAAACATCGCAAGGCATAAAAAAATCATAACTAATTCACTTGAAAATAATTCACCTTATCATTCATGTATGTCAAACACCCAAAAAAAATATTTTTCCACCACAAAATTAAACAGTAAAACAAGCTTAGACACACAACCTACCAAATCAAACACCACGCATGCCAAAGTCACCATTTACACACCCCAAATTATAATTCAAAACCACACGTACTTTAACACCCTCCAAAAATACAATCTGCACTGCTGAAATAATTTAATAAAATCTTTACACAATTTACAAAAAAACACATTCACGATGAACAAAGGGGTTTTCACCACAAATACACCACATTTCACATGAAAACCCCATTTTGAAACCAAATACTCAGCCGACCAATTTGAAAATTTCTTTCGCACCACACACAAAAATAAAATAACATTCTACTGTACTGAAGCAAAATAAATTCACCAAAATCACCACAAAATCAAATCAAAGAATACCTTAATAAATTTAAATAAACATATTAAATTAATCTAATAATTTTATGGCATGGAAACAACTACCTCAGGTGTCGAAGACTCCAACACTCAGCGTGAAACTTCAATTTCCCATTAAACGCACCATAGAAATTCCGAAATGAACCTTAGAAACAATATGTCGACAAATGCATCAAAATAGAACCAAATTCATCACAATTTAGACCCCAAACTACATGGAATCCCACCCCCAAAATTGAAGAACAACTAGGTGAGGGCATACACACCATTGGTGAGGCAGCGCGAGGCTGACCAGAGCTTAAAAGAGGCCATCAGAGGTGTGGGAGGCGTTGGCTGGACTTACCGGAAGAGGAAGAGGGGGAGGCGAGGCATCGACGAGACAGGGTGGAGCTACAGCGCGACGAGATCTGGGGGAGCATGGGAATAACATGAGGGGAACATGGGGGAGAATAGGGGTCTGACAGTGAGCTGGAAAGGTGGTTGAACAGGAGGGTGGTTCGGCGCGAAGGCGTGAGGAAGGTGGGAAAATGGAGTAGGCCAGTAGAGGGAGATCTGGGTGGGCGGCGCGACAGAAATCCGAGCGGGAGGGCCTACGATGCTGGGGTACACTGTACAAGGCAAGGGGGTGTTGGGGTTCATCAGACCAGGCAAGGTAATAGGGGGGGAAATGAGATTTCAGGCAGGAGGCAGGGGTGCGGTGCGTCCGGGCATGAGCAAGGAGGTGGAGTAGCGGCTTGGCCGGGCAGCAGGGGCATGGCACGCTTAGGGTTGGGGGGGCACATGGGACAACCATGGATAGGGAGAGAAAGTAATGGAGAGAAAAAAAATAAACGAAAAAAAAAGAAAGAAAAAATAAATAAATAAAAAGAAGAGATAAAAAGAAACATAAAATAAGTAATAAAATAAATAAAAAAATTGTAATAACATCACATAATATTAAAAATAATGTTTATTATTCTCAAACAATATTTTTATTATTATATTTAAAACAATTTCTTAAAGTTTATTAAACTTATTATTCCCATTTTATTTCTATTTCATTATTTATTATTATTTCATTATCTCGTTATGTTTTAACTCATTTTGAAAGTCGGGCAGACCGCGTGGTCTCAAAACTGTTCCTTGCCCGTGCGTCCGGTGACGCAAAACCCAAAACACTCATAATAATAATAATATTAACAATAAACTAAAATATGAATAATAATGATAAAAATAATGAAACTCATTTTATCATACTAAAATAAAATAAAAATTTGTATCAATTAAGATAATAATAATAATATCCTAATATTATTATTATTACCATTAATACAATTCATTAAGTTAATTAAATTTTTATTATCTTATTTTATTTTTTTTAGTTTCACTTTATTATTCACTTTATTTTATTTTATTTTAATTTTTTATTATTCAATACATTTTATTTATCCACGTTAATCATTGAGCAAGTCGCGCGGTGAGCCAAGCAAAGTCGCGCGACTTCGACCGCGACCTCCCCGCGTGTTGAAAGCTGTCAAGGAAAAAACACACATTTTTAAATAAGAACTCAAAATTTTAAAGTCGAGCTTCAACTCAGACTACCTAATGCTCATAAATTTAATAAAATAAATAGTGTAAAAGAGGCGGATGTGCATATTATGTCTGCCATATTTGAAATGGATTCTTCACATTCTATTATCTCTTTCGCTATTATAGAATGACTTGGTCTTGATATTGATTACTTCTATGGCATGATGGAACTTAATACCCATTTGGGTATATTTTCAGACAGTGTATGCCAATGTATGGAATTCCCCTTTAAGGTAGTCAGCCATCGTTTCTTATGGGACCTCTTCATCCCTGAGATGACGATCTTTTATTTCAATCTCAGGATGGATTGGTTCATCCCCTATCACACCTATGTGGATTATTATCATCAGAGGGTGTCATTTAAATAACCACAGGGTGGTATATATACTCACAAGGGTGAGTGGGATGTCTAGGAATATAGAGATGGACCATAGATTCATGGGCTAAATGGAGTGACCACCCAAATTGCTAGCCTCTATATAAATGATCAGGTATTACATTAGGTTGATTCCCCTCCTATAGTAGACCATTTTTGGGATGTCTTCTCTGATGACTTCTCTAGACTACCTCTTGAGAGAGAGGTTGAATTTACTATCGATCTAGTTCTTAGATCTATACCGGTATGCATTCTCACTTACATGATGGCTATTACTAAGCTTCAAGAGCTCAAGAGGAAGCTGGAGGATTTAGATGAAAAATATTTTATAAGTACCAATACATCTCCCCAAGGTTCAATGGTCCTTTCCGCAAAAATGGAAAATGAAAATATCATTATTCTTAAGGATTACTAGAAGTTTAGTCAACTTACTATGAAGAATCGATGTCATTTTCCTTGTATAGATGATCACTTTGACTAGATGAAAGGTGTATATTGTTCTCAAAGATCGAAGTGAGATCGAGTTACCGTTAAGTTCATGTCATACCTTCAGATATTCCACATATGAATTTTCAAATTCGATGCGATTTATATGAGTATATGGTTATGTTATTCGGTCTCATGAATGCTCCTACCATTTTCATGGATTTTATAAATAGGGTTTTCTATTCATTTTTCATGGTTTTTGTGGATGAAATCTTGGTGTATTCTCATACAAGAAGTGACCATGCTAAACATCTTGATATCATATTTAATACACAGATAGAACATCAATTATGTGAAAATCTCATCAAGTGCCACTTTTGGATCAACAATGTTCACTTCCTGGGTAATATTATCTCAAAGGAAGGAGTGTCATTTGACCCAAATAATGTGAGAACTGTAGTTACCTGGGAGAGTCCCAATAACATCTTTGACATACATATTTTTCTTGGCTATGGATGGTTATTACACACACATCATATAGGAAATTCCATGCATAGAAGAACCTCTTATGGGATTGACTAAGAAGGGTGTGATATTTATTTGTTCATAAGACTATGAAACATCCTTTAAAGAGATAAAAGGGAGACAAACTTTAATGTTTATATTGATCCTGACAAAGAAATTCATAAGATGTATAGTGTATTGTGGTGTTTTAAGTGTTAGGAAAGTATAATTTTTTATGCAGAATGATTGAGTTGTTGGATATGAGTTACAGAAGCTGAGGTCTCATGAGAGGAATTACCCGACGCATGATCTGGAGTTCGTAGTTTTTTGTTCACGCATTCCATTATTAGAGGCATTACTTGCTAGGAGAGAATTTTTTGTTGTTTATAGACCATAAATTCCTTAAGTATATTTTTACAAAACATGAAATGATCATTATGAAGAGAAGGTGGGTTGAATACCAACATTCCTTTGGCTTTGAACTTACTTATACACCTAGGAAAGGAAATGATGTTATCGATGCTCTAAGCAAGAGGACTCAGAGACAGATGGTTCAGGAGGCCAATAAAGTGTTGGATCTTATGGCCCTATTTTATGAGATTCACATAGAGGTTTAAGACCATCATAGACAATATTTACTCATATCACTATAAGTAACCTCTTCACTTTTTAAGGGATTTAATATGGGGCATTTTTCAGATCTTGAAGGCTTGGTCCTATAGGAAGTTATCTCATGTGATGAACCACTTCCGATTTGGTCTATTTATGGTGAAGAGATCCTATGTATGAATGGGTGTATTTGGGTCCCTATAGATATAATGGAGGAACTAATTCAAGTGTCATATGCTTCTCAGTGGGAACTACACCCCAATATCTCTAAGATGTATCATGATATGCGCCATCAGTATTGGTGGTCAGGGATGGAACACTAGATTGTGGGTTTTATCACTACATGTTCCACTAGTTTGTAGTTTAAGGTAGAGTAAAAATTACTTTATATATTTTTATATCCATTACTGGTCCCGGAATTGAAATGCGATGACGTTGGGATGAATTTCGTGGTTAGTTTACTAAGGTCACCTTGAGGTAGTGATGCAGTTTGGGTAGTCACAGATAGAATGATGAAGGAAGCCCACTTTATTCCTATATGGGAGACTTTATCAATTAATGATATGGGAAGACTTTATGTTCATGAGATTATACATTTTCATGGGATCCATCATATTATCATTTTAGATAGGGACACTCATTTCACATCAAGGTTCTGGCAGGGGTTATAGAGATATTTTGGTATACAGGTACTTTTGAGAACATCTTTTCACCCTCATACTGATGGCCAGTTAGAACGAACTATATAGGTACTGGGTCGTAGTATTATTCATGAGAATTCATAATAGGTTCATCTTATATGGAATCTGATGTCTACAAATTAGTCTAGAAATAAATCATAAGTTAATCATCATCGAAGAACTCTAGAGATTAAGGTTAGGGATCGTGTCTTCTTGAGGGTATCTCCTATACTTGGTCATAGATGGATACAAAGGAAATGGAAGCCATCACCTCAATTTTTTTGGCCTTTTGAGATCTTGGAGATTCGGGTTGGTTACCTATCAATTTATATTACCATAGAGGTATCATTTCATGCTTGAATTCTTCTATGTTTCACAATTTCACTGTTATCATGTAGACATGTCTCATAATATTTTATCCCAAGGATGTCAAATTGGATATCGATTCTTATTTTGAGGAGTATCTAATATGCATCGACGATCAGAGCATGAAGGATTTCCAAGGTCAGTCTGTACCTTTAGTGTGGGTGATATGTTAGTATGGTCAGGTATAGGATGAGAATTTTTCTTGGGAAGTCGACATACATTCTTAGTGGCCAAAGTTATTCTTAGATGATTCCATACCACCCTTGGAATGATAAATCAGGTATGGGTTTCTTTCTGTAGGAAAGTGTGTAAGAACTCAGATTTTCTATGTGGTACAAATCATATAAATTTTGGTTTAATACCATTGTATTATCCTAATTTGAATTTCTAGTGAAGCTATTGAATAAATGAGGGTGTTTGGGGATTGTTCAGAGGCTAGAATACCAGATAGTGGATGAATCCACCAGGACACATAGTTAGTAGAAACTGTGCCACCCAATCTGCACGATTTCTCTAAACCGTGTGGGGAGTTTCAGTGGGCAGTAGTGGGTTGCATGGTTCAACCTACCATGTGACTAGGGTGCACACCCATGCATAGGATATACAATTTTTAGTCGAGTCAAATCACATGGTTTGTACAAAGTTTCCAAAACGTGTGAATGAATCATGCAGGTCCCCTCTTTCGATAGTGCATGGTGCACAATTTGGACAACTGTGTGGATAAACCATGAACGAACCCTAATTTTTGGATGAAATTTCTATTTTACCTTATTTAATTGATACTTTTATCCATTTTCTCCTTTTACTCCTCTAGTGGAAAGAGGCACCTCTTTTCTCCATTTTGAGCTCTATAGCTTCCATCAACCTAGGTTCTTGGATAAATATTTTGTTTGGAATATAATTTTACTTCTGATCATCTCATTGGATGCATGTCAATGTGTTCTCTATTCATATTTTTCCTTTCATTGTCTATCTTCCTATGGACATAGTTATTTTGGTGTAGGATCATATGTCTTATTTTTAGGGAATTCATTTGTTCTGTTGTTTTCTTCCAATCTAGACTAAAGTGAAGGATGATTTTGGAAAAATTCTAATTTATAGGTATAAGGTAAGTGGTCTAGTAATTATCCTTCATATGTTGTAATGCTTTATATTATGCGTTGTGCGGTACACATCGGTTTAATCATGCATTTACCCTAAATTGAATCCAACTTCAATTGGTTGACTTAATTTAGAACCTAATAACAGTATTAGGTCCCCTTCAATTGTTTCCACCCCTTGAGATGTGCCCGTGAAATTTCCATTATTATTATAAATTATTTAATTACCAAACAATCATTTATATGGTTTTGGCATGTCTTCTAAGTGAGATAATAATAATAAATTTAATGAAAGTGAGTGGTAAGATAGAGGCACTTGATTATGTAGGAAAATTTTTACACCCTTGTTAATAAGGAATGATAATAAATTATGAATTATTAGTTGGCTCTTATTAAATCCTTTATCTACTTATCAATATTATGATATATGGGCTTGGTGACCCTTATTAGTTATATTACAAGAATTTGAACCCTACTAATATTACATGGGCATTGTGACCCTATGAACTGTGATATATGGTCATGGATACCCTTATAGTTATGATTAGAAAATGACGTCCCTACTGTTATGATTCAGGAATTATGGTCCTTCTTCTTTATGATATATAGTTATGAAGACCCTGATAAAATATGATGAATGGGAATGGCGACCCTTACAATTATGATACGTGCATGACATCCCTACTATTATGATTCAGGCATGATGAACCTTATGCTTTATGATATATAGGTATGGAGACCCTAATAAAATATGATGAATGGATATGGAAATCCTTATTAGTTATGATATAGATATGATTCAAGCATGCTGAACCTATTTTTACAATTCGAGCATGATGTACTTATAGTTACGATACAGACATGGATATCCTTCTAACATGATATATGGGCATGTCATCCCTATATTTATATGATTCGTGTATGGAATACCAATACATGAAATATCCGACATGGAATCCCTTAACATTAGTGAGACTTATTCTACTACTTACGAATGCCAGAGTTATTCCTCAGTTCCATTCTAATAGAAGTATCCACATATAAGGTTGTAGATGTCACTATGTATATAGAACATACATATGTATAAATTTGGTTACTTGTTCAAATATTACTAGCACGGGCCGAAGCAGGTAGTGTCATCCTCGTTTCATTCAAGAACAAGAGTCGACCCATTACAGTTTCTATTATTTCTTATCATTTATCATATTTACACAATGTCATATTATATGTAGTGATTGGCAATTTTTAGACATCTTCGGTGGTTGGTGGTGGCTTACTGGGTTTATCTCACACCATATTCAGATCATCAATGGTACTTGGAAATATTATGTGAATGCAGGAAGGGAAAGGGGTAAGCATCCGGTTTTTTATACCTGATTTGGTTATAGTAAGGTAGTATAGAATCAAAATATCAAGCTATACCTTGTGGGGTTATTGGAGGCATTCTTTTTTTTCATTATTCCCTTTTTATATATGTACTGTATTTGATGATGCTTCCATGTATTCCTGTTTACTTTTGATAGATACATGACATTACATCATTCTATATATTATATAGGATAGTGTTGGTGTTGGTTACTTATTACATATAGATACATTAACTTCCACTATCATTCATTTATTATTATTCCACTATTTATGTATTCTTTTCACCTATGTACTACTTTGATAATGAGGGTATAATATCCCTAATATACCACCTTGGACCCTCACTACTAGTTGGCAGCCTCTAGAATATAGAGAGGTGAGCTTGAGGATATCTGGCCCATCGAATCATGGAATCATTTAGCAAAATCAGTTTTGGGATGTCACACAAGTGATTGGATATTCTGAATTTAGTGGTGAGAGCTATTGAGGTTTGATAAAATAGTTGAAGACTAATAAATAAAAATCAGTACGTCACACATGTTATTGTAATCTTGATAAATTACTAAAAATATGCCTTTATTTTATTCTAGAAAATGAAAAACTATTTGACTACAACTTTATCATGATGATCCATATTGTAGAAAAATAATCTTCCTACCAATATGAATTTCCAAGAGTGGTATATGTACTTGTTCATAGTACTACACCAAGAGCTGAAATTATACATGCTAGAGTCCCCTGTTCTTAAAGTACATGCTAATAAGGCTAGTGAAGAGAAACTCACTCATTACATGAAACTATTTGATGGTGCGCTAGATGTATAGTGTCTCATTTTATTATCAATACCCAATGAGCTCTAGAAGCAACATGAGAAATGGATGTATATAGCATGATGTCTCATCTCCATGATCTTTATTAGGAGAAGGAGAGACAAGAGAAATATGAGATTTCCAAGATAGTTTTTCATGTAAGCTTAGAGAATGGGCCCCAACTATACCTCATGTATTCAAAATAATTGGATACATTGAGCGTTTAAAACATATTGGGTTTTAAGAAACCCGGTGAGTTGTGGACAGATCTCATATTAACTTTACCATCTTAGAGATTTTCTAGTTTCATTTTGAATTATTATATGATCTATTCTGAGAAGCCCCTCTTAGAACTCCAGACCTTGATTCTCCATGTAGATATGGACATCAGGCATGAAAAACCTGAAGTTATTATGATTAATAAAATGAAGAATAAAGAAAAAGACCCCAAAATCACTCCAAGTCAAAGGTTACTGAGCACCATCCTTCCAAGATGAGAACAATATGAAGGTAGACAAATGAATGAGATGTGGTGTGTTTTTAATTTGTCAAGCGGGGCCACTTGAAGAACTTCACCCAACTAATGAATTGAGGGGAATGTTTCAAGTGTGTTCATTATTGAGTTCAATATTTTCATATCTACTAGTTGGGTATTTTATAAAACTTTAGTTGTGCATAACAGTATCAAAATGAAAAAACCAAATATATTTGATAAGTCTATTTCATTCATACATTTTTGAGTGTTTTAATGTGTTAACTTATGTATTTAATTGATTAATGTTTCCAATTTTGGAACGATTTGTTTTTTTATGTTTTTATAAAAGGAATAAGATATTTGTGAAAAAGGAATGAAAAAATGATACTTTATAATTTAAAAGAAACTTCACACTAATTCGCTTCTCTCATGGTGAAATCCCGGATTTTTGAGAAAGAAGTGAAGTTGGAAAACTAGAGTAGGATAGTTACACATCATGTAATGCAATTACACAACTTGAGTTTTTCAAAAGAATTTTTCGAGCACAAAAAGTCATGAAGGAATTATATGCTATGAAAGACCATTACACGTCGTGTAACTATATTACACGACGTGACTTTTTTTTAGAAAAGTTTTTGGAGAAGATTACGCCGAGATTCATGATGAATGAGGATTGAAGGATTACACATTTTGTAACCCAGTTATACATCATGATGATGGAGGGACGCAGAATAATAAATATGATGCAGACGAGGGTGTCGACTGATTTTCTTATAAATACATCCCTCAACCTCCCTTACAAGAGATTTTGGGACCAGAGGGAGAAAGTGTGATGCCAACGAACAACTTCCAGACAAAGGAGTGACGATTTGGAGCCCTAATTCACCTATGTTATTCACTATCATTCTTCCTCAGGTAACCATGCTGCCCATTCTCATCAGTCCTAGTATGAGCGAGTAGTTTTTTTGTTCTAGGTGATTTGATTGTAGGGGGATGTGTTTCTAGGTGTTATTTATTTTTATTATTCGTGTTTTGGATTTCTGAAAACCATTTATTCAATTCTAATTCATCTTCTTTTCATATTTCATGATCATTTCTATATTATGAGGTTGTTTTTTTCATTGCATCAATTAATCACCTTAGTTTTTGTGTGACCATTATTCAATCTAGATTGGTTATGTTTAAACAGGTTTTTGGGACACCTAATTTTGTGATTACATTTAGTAGATGACCATTCCAACGGTGCAATTGTAGGATTAGGACATGATACCAAGACCAAGGATCCCAAATGACCCAATTCCAACACCAAACCTGAATAAATATTTTATCAATTAAATAACTAGCACACAAACCTTAAAATCATTAAACATGGGTTGTCTCCCATATTTATATTAATACCAATCCTTCCTATTTTTTTTTCTTTTTCTTCAAAAAAACAAACAATTTCACTTTTTTTATTTCTTTAATTAATTTAGAACATACATATTTTCTATGTGGGTTTGATACCCGGATGTTCCAAGTACTATGTTTTTAGTTATTATATCTGATTTTTTATAAATTATTAAATTTTTTTAGCCTTATAGGAATTAATGACACCCCACAGGTTGTCAAGATTCAGAAAGGCTTTCAGAGGAGAGGTGGATCTATGAGCTTCCAATGATGCCAAACTAACTCTTTTGGCAATAGGAGAATACCAACTTACATTGTCAATGAGAATGATCTTGGTTTTAACAAACTTTTATTATGTTTTAATCATTAATAAAAATGTTATTTTTTGTATCCTACCTATATATATATGTTTTTATTTTCAAATTTTGAAATAAAAGTTTCTTCTTTTACAAAGATAGCATATGTTATGGTAAGGTGCATCTCAATAATATTCTTTATGTATTAGAATACAAGTGTTACAAATCGATAATGAATCATGTTCACATGACTCATTTCAGAATCAGTTGTGGAATTATCGACTTGGTCCTATAAACAATAATTGGCAAAGCACTATCAAGATTTATATTTAGATTCTTTTAAAAAAAACCACTTGATAGATGTCTGGATTTTTTATAAGGAAAGATGACCAACCCAAATTTTTTTGGTAAGGATGAAAGGGCCACAGAGTTTCTAGAATTAGTACAAACATAAAAGTGTGTACCAATTCTAGTGGAATAAATATGTGGGTATTCTTACATAATTACTTTTTCTGATGACTTGAGTGGACATGAAAGTGTTTTCTTAATGACGTGTAAGTCCTGATCCTTTGAGATATATAAGAAGATAAAGGATTAAGTATAAAATAAAGTTGATAAGGAGATAAATAATCTTTGATCTGATCAGGGTAAAAAATATCTTAACCAAAAGTTCATTGACTATCTATGGGAGCTTGGGTTTTCATCTCAACTCACTACTCTTCATACATCTCAATGGAATGGTCCTAGTGAAAGGTGGAACCACACCTTGATTGACCTGTTATGATCGATGATGAGAAATTTTGATCTAACATCCTTTTAGTTATATGCATTATAGGTTTTTGCATACCAGCGTATGGGGTTATGAGGTGTTTGTTAAGGCCACATCTAGAAAAAAACCAGCACCCTTGTTTTTCTTTTATATAAGTCTCACAAACTAATTGTGTTAAATGAAGTAAATCATAAGATTGAGGTTCGAGAGAGAAAAATGTTTTGTATTTTAGGATAAAATCAAGTAGAGGAAATGTAATATATAGAGGTATGAAATATGGTCTCAATATAAGAATTTAATCTTTCATGGTGTGGGAAAAATTCTAGAGGTTTTCACGAAAAGGGTTTTTTTTTGTTTTTTTAATGGGTGGATGATACAGGAAGATAATAAAGGCAATGGATAAAAGTAAATTAAATAAAAGGATAGGTGGTTACTTTTTCAATCGGAGCTCTGTACCAACTAAGGTGAGATTCATGGGATGTCCCAATCTTCACAGCATAGGTCAGCTGACGAAGGATAAATTGCAAGCTCGGTGGAAGAAAAATAGTCAACCAATGCTAAGAAATGTGGCCCAATATTTATTCAAACGTCTAAATAGAGAGAATCTAATCCACATAACAAAACACTTGGGTCGAGGTACGAATTGGGGTCTTTGTGATCTTGGATCATTAATCAAACTTATCGATTAACATGGTAAGAATACATAAGAGCAGGGGAATAGAAAATAATTCCTCACATAGTGGAGAGAAAATAAACTCATAAAGTTCCAATAAAACCAACTTGAATATAAAAATGTCATGGGGATACTATTTATAGACAAGGGGTGATAGATGTTTCAGCTATATCCTTACAACAGTAAACTAACATAGCCAACAGACAAGTTGGGTATGTACTGCTTTAGGGGGAGTGATAAAAGTGTATTTTCTTTATTTTATTTTGTTTTGTTTTCTATAATTATGTATCCATGATAGGTAGACCAGGATTGAGGGATGGAGAGTGTTGGTTTCTACATCCTACATTGGAGTTGGGTGTTTTTTATCATTATAACTCCCTATAAATAAACATCAAGGCCTATCTTAAGAGGAATCATGGGTATTGGTTCTATACCATGTCATTCTATGGAAATGAATACATGAAATAAATGAAAAGCAACCAAGGTGTCACACACATCAAGCTGATAAGGGATGTCTAGTGAGACCAAGGTAATTTCCTACATCTCACCACCAACCAAAGAAATGGTGTTCCAGGATTTACCCTAGATCTTACAGTGAGACTATTTTATACACTACTAAAAATGGTCTAAATATGACTTATGTTGCGACCTAACATAAGCCACACAACTAGACTCCACTAATCCTCATCAGTGGAACACCTCACTAGCCCTATCCAAGAACACAACTAAGGGGATACTAGTGGCTTGTTTCTAACTAGTGTAGAAAAAAATCTAGAATTCTCACTTAGTTACCCAGCTTCTCATGACCAATACAAAAGTGAAGGTGAGAAAATGCTCAAAATAGTCATTAATAACCACAAATAATAACTAAATATCACATCTAACTTGCTAACAAGAAAATATCCCCTTTCGTAATCACCTGATCACCAAATACAACAAGCACCACCCATGAATGAAAAATAAATATAAGCAATGACGGGAGGGTCTCACACACACATGCACTTGAAAAACATTTAAAATTGTCAAAGAGAACTTTTTTAAAACTAACTCAGGAATCCATGTCCTTTTAGAAAAAGTCAAAAACAATTTGTAATATTTTACTTAAAGAAATACACATGAAACCAACAAATTTAGAAATTAGTATTCTTTCAAAAAAATCCATTAAAATATTGAACCCATAATATTTAATTTAATATAAGATCCAAATTGGGTTAAAACCTTTAAAAAATATTAATTCATCTTTAATTGAATTGTCAAAACATTTCTAAGACACTAGGCATTCAAAACATTCTTAGAAAACTAAAATAACCTTTAAATAATCTTTATACAAAGTGAAAAACCACAGCAAACATTTGTGAAACTCATTAAAACAATCACATATACTTATGAATTAGGCAATTTGAAATTTAGAAACACAAGAACACAGTGACATGCCAAATAAAACAAGATAAAAAAAACACCCACCTCAGTTCAATGTAAATAAAGACAGAAGCCTCCACCTTCAATAGAGAATGACTCAACAAGCCTTAAGGGACTCATTCCAAGAAAACTGTAGAAATAAGAACTCCAAATAATAATCCACCCCAAACCATAAATCTGACTATAAAATACCCTAGGGTTCATAGGAGGGAGAAACCAAGGGAGAAATGAAGGGGAAGTATAAGGAAGAAGAAACAAAAAGTAAATAGGATCAGAGGCTTGGATTCTAAGGAGGCTTGGATTCAAAGGATGGAGGGAGACGTCCCTCTCATGCCTGGGATGTTTGGCCAAACGAAAATGAGTCAAGGAGAGGGAAAATAGGGTCAATGGAGACAAGTTATTTTTTGGATGTAACAACCAAAAACCTAGTATACTAGAGACATTGGTTATTTTATTACAATGGAATGGATAAAAGAGATCACATCACCAAGGATTGATAAATTTAGTAGTCTTGAAGAACTATATACATACATTGTTTCCTTTTTTCACATTGGTAATTAAACATAGATCATAAAAAAGAAAAACAAACTACTTCCATGGTATGTATTCAAATTCTTAATCATCATAACCTAGGGAAGGGAAACAAATAAAAGGGTGATCATAGATGCTCAGTAAGTTATTCATGAATAAATAATAATTAAATAATTTTCAATTATGCATAATTATTATGGCATGATAAATAGCTAAAAAATACATGATATAAATAACATGAGAATGAAAATTCATCCATAGATTTTGTTATAGTGAAAAACTAATGGAAGGTAACACTGAATATAAAATAAATAGAATTATTTATTTGGAAGTCATGTATCTAGAACATAAACAATTATATCATTAACATAGTTTAATTCTCTAGGTAGAAACCCATCTAATTCTTCATGGAAACAAACATGAAGGGTTTTTATCCAACTGTTTTGTCTCATGAGACATGTTGATTCATTAAGGGGATATCTATAATCAAGCCCCACCCATCACTACATGTACAAAAAATTCATTATACATAGATTTTAATTCATGAACAACATGACTTATAAAAATATCTGTATTGAGTAGAATATATAGATTTATCAATATTTACCTAGTTAAAACAACATTCAAAGAAAACATTGTATGTAAATATTAGTATATGGATAAGATAATACACATATAACTAATACTTAAAATATGTATATTTAATAAAATATTCAATGGATGATGTCCATAAATAAAATGAGAGTATACATCAACCACACACAATGAAAAAGTGGTGAAAAAAGAACAACCAAAAGAAATATCATAATGGTGTCAAAGAAATAATTTATTTCATTCATACTTGTAAATTCAAAGGTGAAGATAGGAATAAATAATGATAAAATTTGACCAACTGAAATGGAAACATGTAAAAATAGTGTTTAAGAAACTTAAAAAAATGATCCATTTTGGTGTGTTTTAAGGAAAAATACAAAAGAGTTTAAAATTGACAAGGAATAATTAATTATATAAAATAAGAAAATAACACAGATAGTATTTCATGATAAAATGAGTGACTTTTTAAAAATAATGATGGCTTAAAACTAATTAATTATGGAACTTAAAAATGGGTATGAAATTGGGAAGTTTCCTTCAATCAGTCTTTCTTATTAGGATGAATTGAGATTGGAAACTTATAAAACATGTATTTAAACATAAAAAAATAAAGAATTAGGCTACGTACATATCTATAAAACATACACACAGAATTTAAGAGTACATAATAATAATTTATAATTATAATTGTGTAAAGATAGAGAAAGAGTGACCCAAAAAATGGAGGCTTGTGGAGAATCTATTGCCTTATGTCCAAAAGTGTTCTTCAATTGTACTTAATGTACTGGACAATGAAACTAGATTCATTAATAATTTAATTCAGAACCAATTAAACACGCATTTGATTTATTATAATTTTATTAAGTTCATTTATGGAATTTTTTGATGAGTTATAAGATCCAATTCCGTCATTCATGAGTATTTGTTTCCACATTTTTCATGATTGGTTGACTTGTATACATGTACGAAAGATCATGTAAAATGGGAATAGTAGTCCAGAATTAAAATTAAAATTTATTAATGAACTTATAAGAAAATTTAATAGTCTTATATATCATTTTTTCCAAATATGTGTATGATTCATTAGATGAAGCGTTAATGGTAACCATTTATATTATATTCTCATTTTTTCAATTATCATGAACTAGTTTTTTCTTATGAATTAATATTATGTATATATACTTATTATAGAATATTAAATAAATTATAATACATTATTATAGTCTATTTTAATAATAAAAATGGTTTTATGACCATCCATGAAGGAAGAGTTGAAAAACAAAAACCTGTCGCCCATGAAGGCGGTAACTCATAACCTCACGGATGATGTTTTTATTTTTAGAATAAAAAGTGGAAGAGAAGAGAATTGATGACTGATATACCATTAAAATAATAACATTAAATAATATAAAAGATACTAGATTTATCATTTCACTTTAGATATGTGGGGGAGAGGATTGAGATAATAATTGGGTAGAAATTAGTCAAGCCTCATGGCTTGGAAGGTGTGAGGAGAAGGGGTGGTGAAGGGTGATATTTATAGTGGAGGAAAGTAGTGTTTTTTGATTATTTCATTCATTAGTTTATTATTTTGGATCAATACTATGAATAGTGATGATTCATGTGACTAAATATAGTAACAAGTGAATTTGAGTTTGATCCAATGGTGTTTACATTATCAATACATCATCCATGACTCAATAATTTATGTATTTAGCTAATACCATAAATTACTATATTTCATTATTCACACAAAATTCAACTATTTTATAAAAATCCCAAAAATTTAAAATAATCATTTTTTGATTATTATAATTCCAAAATTAACTCCATTTTGTGAAAATAATTTTTAAAATATTTGAAATTTAATTCTTAGTTAAAATCATAATTTATTCAAAAAGTATCAATTTAAAATTATAACATATTTTATGATAGTGTGAAAAATTAATTAGGTCTTATAAAATTATCTTATAATCATAATAAAAACAAATATTAATTTATGAATCTATTTTATGAAAATAAATTTTATTTTAAATATTTATATTAATTATAAATTTATAAATAAACATTTATGTTTTACAAAAATACAACAACATTATTTACCATTTTTAAAACATTTATTTAGTTATACTATGATATAATTATATCATATTTTTATTTATAAGATGCCTAAATTTTATTTATACTTTCATTGGTGAGTTTACTATTCTATTGGCTTGATTACTATTCCATATGGTCACATTACTATTCCAACGGTCATGTTAATATTAATAGTGTATCATGGTTTCTTTGTGCAACATAAAATATCAAATAAATTGAATTTATTTAAGAATATACATAACATAAAATCATGGGGTGTAATATTCTTCCCTCCTTCATAAATTTCATCCTCGAAATATTTCATGAATATTTCCTTCTAAACAGATGAGTGTGTTTCTTCTTTATAACAACCTCTGGTTCCCACGTTGCTTCTTCCATTTTATGGTTTCTCTAATGATATTTTATAGTCGAGTTTTTCAATTTCTCAATACTTTCTATCTTGTTTTAGGAATCTTGATAGACACTTTGTAGTAAGACAAATTTGATTCCAGTTCTATTTTTTCAAGGCTGAGTAAATGTGTTGGGTATGGCATGTACTTTTTTAACAATGATATGTGGAATATATCATGATCATCAAAGATACCTAGTGTCCTCTCACAATGGTAATCTACGAATCCAATTATTTCTAGAATTTGAAATAGTCCTATTTACTTGGGGTTCAGTTTCCCTTTATTACCAAACCTTATAAAACCCTTCCATGGAGATACATTCATAAATGCATGATCTCCCTCTTGAAATTTAAAATACTTTATCCGGTTGTAGCACAAATATTTCCTACACTAAGCTACTTTAATATGATCCTAAATAGTCTTTAACCTTATCATTTTATCTTAAATAAGTTCTGGGCCTATTAGTTTCCTCCCATCAACTTCATCCAAAAAACATTGAGTATGAAATATCTAGACATATAATGCTTTATATGGTGCTATTTTAATACTTGAATGGAAACTATTATTGTAGGAAAATTATATCAAAGGTAAATATTTATCCCACATACCTTGAAAGTCAAGTGAAAATGATCTCAAAATTCCTTCTAATGTTTAAATAGTCCTTTTAGACTATCCATCAATTTGAGGGTGATAGGAAATACTCAAATGAATCTCAGTATCCAAATCCTTCTGATGACTTTTACATAATTTTTATGTAAAATGGAGATCTTGATTAGACACAGTCGATAGAGGTAAAACACGACGTATTAAAAAATAATTAATATAGAGTCTTTCTAGGTGATCATAAGATAAATATTTTCTTATAGTAAGAAAATGTGCCAGTTTTGTAATAAGAACTACAATAACCCATATCAAATCATTCCTTATCAGCATTCTTGTTATTCCTATGAAAGAGTCCATCATAATTTTATCCCACATCCCCATTGAAATATGTAGAAGTTACAATACTCCTTTAAGAAGATGTCTCTCAACCACCAATTTTTATCAAACTAGACACCTTGAAATGTTTTCAGTAATTTCCTGCTTCATATTATCCAACCAAAAATGTTCCTTCATATCTCTATACATATTGGTACTTACAGTGTGTATAGATAAATTAGAGCTATGATAATCAAATAAAAGTTCCCTTTTTAGCTCAGGTATTGATGAAACATATATCCTCTTTCAAAATTTCATAATTCCAACCTTGTACATGAATTATTATAATCTTCCATCCACAACGACTTTAATTTTCTTTTTAAAATTCTCATCATTAGATTGAGATACTATTATCTTCTCCAGTAAATATGGTTTAGAAATCAATTGAAAAAGAAGTGATTTTCCACCTATTTAACAATCCTTATATCCTCCTCATCCAATGTCCCTAAGGCCTTCTTTTTTTAATGATTTTGATAACCCCCCTTTTAAGGGGTGAGGGGGAACCCTTACAAGGCTCGTAGGCTTAAATATTACGTGACCCGTAGGTCTTAAGAAATATACAGACTATAAATACATGGAATTTCTCTTCCCCAGCTTCTTAATTATGTTTTAATCTCTCCAACTTTGCATGGATGGTTCTTGTAGGCTTCCCATGCATTCACAGGCTGGTCCCGATGGCAATGTATTACCCTCTCTTTCTGAAAAATCAGCTTATCTTATTCTCTAGTGAATGTGCATGCTCTGAATCCTCATCTGAAGTCTGCTCCATATAGAGTGTGTCTTGTCATTAAGAACAATTTTAGGTGGCCCGAAGACCTTGAGGTGGCCCAAAGTCCTTGAGATGGGTCGAAGGCCTTGAGGTGGCCCAAAATCCTTACTGGCCCGAAGGCCTAGGGTGGCCCGAAGGCCTTGAAGGACCTGAGGCCTGAACCAGTGGCCAAAAAACCCAAATGAATGAATAGTTATAGCTACTACAATACCTAACCGTGCCTACTACAGTCCCTGCTATAGTTCCTTCTATAGTACTTGCTACAACACCAACTACAGTACCCCATAAATTATGTCTCCACCCAGTTTTGAACTCGAGTCTTTTGGATGCACTTGTCTATTCCTCACCAACTGGGTTGAGTCTCTTGTACTAACAATCCCTATATCCATCTTTACTAAATACATGAACATACAATCTTTATCATTTTTCATTTGGGTTAGAATTCCATGATCTTTTCTACATAATGAATCTGGTTATTTTCTTTTCCTGGGTGGTAGTGTATTGAGAAATCATAATCTTCAAGGAACTCAAGCCATGGTTTTTGCCTCATTTTGAATTCTTTATGTGTAAAGATGTATTTAAAACTCTTTTGATCTTTATATATCTAAAATCATTCACCATAAATATAGTTTCTCTATATCTTTAGAGAAATGATTACAGCTGGTAACTCAAGATCATGAATTGAATAATTTTGTTCATGAGACTTTAACTAGCTTTATGATTATGAAATAACCTTATCATTTTTCATAAGGACACAACCCATTATATTCTTTTATGAATCATTGTATATCTCAAAACCATCATAGAAGAGTCAAAATTGAAGCATTTTCCAATCTTCACTTTGATTATTCAAAACATTCTATACATTGGATTGCCCATAAAAACTTAACCCCTTTACGTGTGAACTTGGTTAACAATTTATCTAATCAGGTATAATTTTGAACGAAATGTTGATAGTATCCATAAACTAAAACCTTGGTTATTTTCATTGGTGTAGGATATTATGTTATTTTCTTTATCTTCGCATGATTAACTGAGATTCCATCCCTAGATACAATATGAACAAGAAAAGAAATTGTTTGAAGCTAACATTCACAATTTTAAACTTCCCATATAACACTTTTCTTATAAGAGTCTTTAAAACAATAAGTAAGTGGTTCTCATGGTCCTCATAGATTTTAGAGTACACCAATATATCATCAATAAATACCAAAAAAAAATTATCAAGATATTCCATGAATACTTTATTCATTAGATCCCTAAAAATAGAGGCTGCATTCATCAGTCCAAATGGTGTTACTGTAAAATCGTAATGTTCAAACCTCATTTGAAATGTTGTATTTGGAATATCTTCCTTATTTCAACACAATTGATGATATCCTAAATGAAGTTCAATATTCATAAAATATTGATCTCTGTGAATTTTATCAAATTAATCATCAATGCGAGGAAAATGGTACTTGTTATTTATTATAATAGCATTGATTTCTCTATTGTCAATGCATAGACTCAAGGATGCATATTCCTTATTAATAAATAGAACATGGGCACCCCATGAAAAAACACTAGGGTAAATAAATACCTTATTATTCAAATACTCTGGTTGTTTCTTTATATCTACAAATTCCATAGTGTTCATCCTATAATGTGTCCTTTATATTGTTCTTACATAAGGTATTTAATCAATAGTAAATTCAAATTAATTCTCTAAGGGGGGTTCAAGTAATTCTTCAGAAAATACATCAATGTATTCCTACACAATTAGTACATCCTCAATTTGGAAATTACTTCCCTCATCCCTAGATTTTTTTCTCTTCCACCACAAGAATTTAATTTAGTATAACTACTGGGGGTGGATCTAGGTAATAATCTAGTGACGAGGTTTCTACTATAAAGATAAGGGATTCTATATCTTCCTCACAAATAGAAATTTCCTCCTTCTTGTAATAAATTTTTGCATCATATTTTGAAATCTAGTCCAAACCAAGGATTATGTCGAATTCAACTATAAGTACAATGATAAGGTCCACAAATAAATCATGTTTATATGCTATAATGGGGATAGTCTGACACATCTTTTTTTGAATAAGAATCCCCTTAAGAGTTTTTATTGATAACTCCCTTATTAAATAAAAAGGGAAATATATTTTTTTCTTGGTAAACATAGTAGATATAAAAGGGTGGGATGATCTAGAATCAAATAAATCACTGGCTAAATTTAAAGATAAGATTAATGTACCTATCACCACATCATTGTGTAAATCTACTTCAGCTGTAGTGATCGAAAAAGCATGGTCATCTCCCCTTGGACTCTTTTTTGGTATATTACCTTAACAATTGGGTAATTTATTGGAAGAATAACCCATTTCATTATAGTTGAATCATTTAAAATCATTGATTTGTTTCTTCTCCTTACATTCATTAGCTCAATGACCCTTTTCTCCACACTTATAAAAAACTCATATTCATTTATAGTATTTCCCAAGATGATTATTTCCATAATTTTAGCATAATAGAAATTTCTTAAGTCCCCTATTCTTATACGATCCTTCACCTTTTCCATGGTTATTAGAAGATCTATTCTTCTCTTGATTTCCCTTGAACATATACGATCTAGAAAATTATTTATCTATTTTGATGGTACATAATATTATTTCATCATACAATGAAAATGGTTGAGAAGTGAGTGACCTTCAGAGACTTGGATTAATAAATTAAATGAAATGATCAATATTTTCCTCATAATCACATATGTAATATTTAGTATACCTGGATAGTCTTGTGATGATATCCTCATACTCAGTAACACTGTCTTCTTAAATTTGTTTTAAGATAATAAATTTTCTCTTTATTTTAGTTCTTTTCTCATGAGGAAAGTATTTTTCGAAGAATATTTTTTAAAATTACATCATTAATTTTCTTCTATTTATATTACTCCTTAGTAATTTGGATCAACGACCACCATTGATCAACATCTCTCTTGAGACAATATATTTCCAGGACAACCTTATCATTTTAATTGCATCCCATTTCCAGAAATATCATTTCAAAGGAATTGATACACTACTCAACAACCACTAGATTCGTAGTACCACTAAAATATGGGGGATTTTTCATATGGAAAACTCCAACATAGGTGTATTATTTTTATTTTTCATAACCTGAGTAAGATGTCCTAATATGGTCATGATCTTCTCAGTTCCAACAATAACTATATTGACTTGATCAGTGGGGAAATCCTTACATTTTCCATAGGTATGGATTCTATTTCTTCTAATAGGATCCATCACTAAATAATTTCACATAGTAAGTTAGCTCATAATCATCATGATTATTGATCCAAAAATTAATTATAAAAAATTATTGTAATTTTAATGTTTATCTAACATCTGGTTCTAAAGGGTTCTACTAATCATACTCTGATACCAAATGTAACAACCCCGACCCCAGTATCCCAGAGTCAGTGGATATTTTATTAAAATTTAATATATATAATAGATCATATCACTAAGGATCAATCAGTTTAGTTTTATATTCTTTTCTTGAGTACCACTGAACTGGGACCGAAGACGATGGGCCACAATACCTCAGGAGCATATCCCGGAATGCCCGAGGATATCGACTAGCAGTGAGAGCCTTGGGTGTGTTTGTGGGGAGACTATTACCACATTGGATTAGGTGTAACACAATGTTAAACAAAATATAATAAGTAGCATAAGTATAAGAATAATCAGAAAGAAACATAAGTAAATAAATATCCCAAGAAGAATAAACAGATAACTACATAAGCTAAATATAATACTAGATACAAAAATGATGAGGATGATGTCATGAGTTTATATAAAGAGAGAGTTCAAGGAAGTAGGGGTACAAGCATATAATTCATGCTATAAAAATTACAAGAGCATCAAAAATTGATACAACAGCATCTCAAGCATAGGCTTGGTCCTTTTCCCCCAAACACCATCCTATGCAGCAAGAAAAAGCTCAAGCATCGGAAGTAACATGATTTTCTGTATCCATACCTTCAAGAATAAAGCCTAATAAGGTACCAAACTATGCATGAGCAGGGTGTGATATATAATCTTAGTAGTCTAATACCCATGGTTTCTAGACCTTTTCATTTCATGCTATAGACAAATAATAGTGTGGGAGATATAATAAATGCAATAAGTTAAATAAATAATATAACTTTAACTTAGTCTGGGTTCCCAAGAAGTCACCCATCCCATGCGACCTACTTAGTCCTAAGTCAGGAGTCTGAATTAAGTAATTTTGAAAGATATGATATGTATACAAGAGCCAATATACATAATGAAGACCAAGAAGGCATTCCCCTGAGATTGTGATTTGGATCAAGGTCCAATTCACGTGTCAACATCCAAGTATGCTAAAAATCAAAAGAGATGTATCAAAAAATAATAAGTGACATCTATACAATATTAATAAATTCATCTCATGCACATCAAGAAATTCAATCAAATCCATCAATTATAGAGGTGGAGTCTGAGCCCAACCCTAGAGATCTAAGTAGAATCCCTGGTATCACAATAGTACATCTGAGGGAATCAAATACAACCGAGTATTTCCTAGGTGATCCATAAGGCGACCCTGGTATCACTTGAGGCATTGTGACTCTGATTCCATCCCAGGTATCGCATTAGAAGACTAATTATCACCCAAGGAATGGCATAGCCATCTTTCCAATAGGCCCCCTAATGGATTCTCCCATAGGGAAATGATATCACTCAAGAGTATATTAAACCACCTAGGAATCACTTGCCTAGAAATCCAAAGCATCCCCCCCCCCCCCGCGCATCATGGAATAAAAACCTGGGCACAGGATTCCATCCATGAGTCCTTAATACTTAACCCATGTTATCAACTGACATGTATCAAGTGAACCAAATAATCAAGGTAATAACATTTATCAGAGTCAAGGCATAAGCGACAAGAAAAACATTTAAACAATTTAATGTCATCACATGAAATTTTATATAACAAGCTATATAGCTTAACAAAATATTTAATATAGTTAATCTATTTAAATGGATCATTAAAATATCACTAAATAAGGAAAGGAACTTTACACAATATAAATTGAGAAACTAATCGAGGTATAAAGTATAAATAAACAGAAACACCAAATGGCCAAACATGCAATGAATCACAAATCACTACTTTTTAGCTTATAAGATTGTGCACCACTTTTGGAGGGGGTTTATTATAAAATCAAGACATTTTCACCAACATTTCAAATATGATTTTTTAAAAATTTCATTCTACTTGTATAACTATTTAATGTCAAGGTTTAATGCATTCAAAATGAAACACCAACCATGGTCAAATTATATGTAAAGCATATAAAGTAAACTTAAGCATTTTCTAATGGAAACACATATGTCACCAAGTATAATTAATGTAAATAAAACTTTTACCTAGAAAAAACAAAAAAACATGCACATTCATGATCAAATGAAACCAAATCATACTCCAACACCTAAATTAATTCATTTTATCAATTTTTAAATAATAAAAAATGGTTCCACACACTCACCCAAGGTAAAAATGAACTAAAAAATAGGAAATTTAATCTGAAAAGGATGGAATACCCAAAAGGGGTGGCTAAAAGAGAATCAAACACACCATGAATGGGATTCACCACATGTGTGGGGTCAATATGGTCAAAGTAAAGTATATTAATTAATTTAATACATGATATTAAGCTTCACTGAAAGGTTCCAACAAGTGTCACAATAAAAAAATATCTAAAAAGAAACAAAACAATGGGAAATTTTTTTAGAATCCTAATTCAGTTTCAAAGAACTATCTAAAGTTAGAAATAACCATTGATTCATCCTAAAATGGTAGAAATTGAAAAATTAAACAAAACCCCCAAAATAGAGCAAAAATATGTCGCTCCAAAATAGTGTGATAGATGATTAAGGAAACTTGCATAGAAGGGTATGGGGGAGAGATCATATCGAGAGGAGTATGTTTCTTATGATAGTGATGAAAATAGATAAAAAATGAGGGATAAATCAAAAAAACCCCATTGAGGTAAGAGGGAACTTGCAAGACGCCTGGAGGGAGAGGGTAGGTCTGCACGTGCTGCTTGGAGGAGAGGAGAGGGATTAAAAGAAAAGAGAAAAAGAAAAGAGAAAAATAAAACAATGAAAATAAAATAGAAAAATAAATTGGGAAAAAATAAAAAGCAAAAAATAAAAAAGGAAAAATAAAATGGAAAAAGATAAAGGAAAAAATAAAAATAAGAAAAACAATGAAATAAATAGGAGAAAAATGAAATAAAAAATAAATGAGGAAATACCATTTCATTTTTCCCTAAATTTCACTATTCATAGGAAAGGCTCATGGTTTAAATAACTATGGGATACCATGCATTCACCTATTTCTCAGAACCCCCAACAAATCACATGGGAAAGTTCCCTAGGTCGCACAGTTTCATACAACTATGCGGCCCAGTCTTCCTTCCTCGTTTTCGGTTAGCCTAGATTGAAACAAGCCCCAACGCACCTGGGATCTCATTTATCCTTATACATAATTTTAAAAGTTCATTTAAGGTATTAAAATAAAACAATTTAATGGTTCGCACCTTGGATATATTCAAGATGTTACAACCTACCCTTATTAAGATAACTAGTCTCCGAGTTTCCATTCTAGGGGTAGTGGAGTATCATCTAAGAAATATTCAGGACACTATGAATGTACATCATCCTTCCACTCCTAGGTCTCATCCTAAATTCTTTTATTCTACCATAGCACCTAGAATAGAGGAACTGACTTTCCTCATAGAAACTTCATGCTATGATTGACAATACGAATCAAACACTCCTTGAAGGATGAATCTGCCTCAATCTTGATATCACTGGGGTGAAATGAATGAGATGGGTCTAGATGATACTATTGAATCTAAAATATGTGAAAAATTTCATGCATGGAATGGTAACTCTGAGGTAACAACAACTGATAGGCTACCAAACCAACTCTCTCTACTATTTAGAATGACCCGACATATCTAGGTGATAAATTCCCATGTATCCTGATTCATTTATGACCCATCCTCAATCAAACATGTAGAAAGACACAATGTACCATCTTGAATTCCAGAGGTATGCAGTGATGATTGGTATAAGACTCCCTCCTTGACTAAGCTTTAGCCATACCATTCTGAATCAGCTGGACTTTCTATGAAGTCTCATGGACAAGACAAGGACCCAGTAGAGCTGCCTCACCCACCTCAAGTCAGCATAGAGGTAAATGAAATGGTCTACCATAAAGGGCCTAATAATGAGCCATCTGAATTGTTTCTTGGAATATATTATTATAGGAAAACCTAACAAGAGGAATATTATTCTCCCAGGAACCTCCAAAATCAAGAATATATGCTTGTAGCATATTCTCTAACACCCATATGGTCTGATCATACTACCAATCGATTTGGTGGTGATATGAAGTACTAAAAAGAACCTATGAACCTAGTACCTTTAGCAACCCTTTCCAGAACGGTGATGTGAAGCAGGCATCTCAGTTTGAAATGATATAATGGGGCACACCATGAATTCTCAATATCTCTTAGATATATATCATCCCTAACTTATCAATAGAGAAGGTATCCCGGATCGGTAGGAAGTGCATGAATTTGGTCAACCTATCGACAATCACTCTTACCACATAGATTTCTCAAGGAGATATCAAAAATCCTATAACAAAATCCATGGTGACATCGTTCCATTTCCACTCAGGAATGGATAGAGGCTGTAGGAGTCCAGCAAGTCGGTGGTTCTCTACCTTCACCTATTGACAGGTGGAGCACTGGGTGATGAAACCTTCTATCTACTTTTTCATACCCAGCCACCGATACTAATGATTCATATCTCTATACATATTGGTAATCCAATGATAAACTACCTGTAGAGAGGCATGAGATTCCCTCATTAGTTCATCCCAAATATGTGAAGGCCCCCTTACACGGTCATAGTAGATTAGGGTCTCACTGATATCCACAACCCATAAATAAGTTGGTTTCTCTCCTATGATGCATTACCTCAAGATGAGTCCCTCTAAATCATATAACTACCACATTTGGACTCACTCTAGAAGAGAGGATTTCATTGCCATAGTTTCTAGAACTGGTTGACTGCCTTGTCCCTGAATCTCAATATGAAACTCAAAAAACAAATCCATCATCTGCCACTCACTATTGGATACTTGGATGGTTTGTATATGAGTCTTGATACTCAATGCATCATCCACAACATTACCCATATTGGGTGTATAAGCATGATCAATGTCGAATGATTTCATGTTTTCTATCCACCAACGCTGCCTCAAGTTAAAGTATCATTATATAGAGATGTATTTCAATATTTTATGATTCATGTAAAAACAAAACTCTCACCCAATTGATAGTGCCTCCAATAGTGCAGAGTATGAACCATAGATTCCAACTCAAGATTGTGTGTAGGATAGTTTATCTCATTGGCCCTTATCTGGTAGAATCTATAAGCCATGAATCGATCACCTTACATCAGAACTACACACAATACATTTCCTAAAGCATCATAATAGACTGTATAACTTATTCCTGGATTAGGAGAAATTCAAATCAAATATGAAGTGAGTCTTCCCTTTAACTCCTAAAAATATTTCTCATCAGCCACAGACCAGGTGAACCACACACCCTTCTTAGTTAGGGTCACAAGAGGCTCTTCTAAGTGGGAGAAGTCCTCTATGGATCACATGTAATTGCTAGAAATCCCTAAGAAGCTATGTATTTCAAACACATTTTTGGTCTACTCCCAGGAAACTATTGTTCTCACCTTCTCTAGTTCAATAGATACAACTTATTCTGATATTATATGACCCAAGAAGTGAACCTTACTGATAAAAAATTATAATTTTATGATCTTTTCATATAGTTGGTGCTCCCTGAGTGTATACAACATGATCTCAAGATGATTGGCATGGTCTTGTTTAGAGTGTGAGTACACAAATATATAATATAAAAATAATACCACAAAGGAATCAAGATACAGGTGGAATACCCAGTTCATTAAAGCCATGAATACTACTTGTGCTTTCGTTAGACCGAATGGAATAACCAAAAAATTATATGATCCATACCTACTCTAGAACATTGTACATGGTATATCTGATGACCTCACACACACATAATGATAGCCTGACCTCAGTTTGATCTTAAAGAAAATAGTTGATCCTCAGTGCAGGTCAAAGAGGTTGTCTATAAGAGGCAATGAATACTGATTATTTACCGTAAGCTAGTTCAGTTATTGGTAATCCATGAACGATCTGAGGGTTCCATTTTACTTCTTGTAAAATAGGACAGGTGAACCCCATGGTGATTTTTTGGGTCTGAAAAAACTCTTCATCTCAAGATCTTTAAGCTGGTTCTTGAGTTCCTAGAGCTCTATAGGTGTCATCCTATAAGGAGGAATAGAAACCAGTGTCGCACTTAGCACTGGATCCATGGTGAACTAAACCTCTCTCACTAGAGGAAATCCATAGAAATCATCAGGGAATACATCCCTCAAATGATCAACAACAAAAGGGAACTATGCTCACTACAGTCCCTGATCACTCATAAAGAGACTTGAAAGCTGAGTTGTCACTCTGCATAGCCTAGAATGCTTCAAATTGATCTTCCTAGATATCCAATTCTACAATGTGAATACATGTTCTACCATTAGGTGGTGTAAAGGACACTCAAAAAAGATATTAATCCACTTGGGAATGATAAAGAGTGAGCCATTCCATTCTGAGAATGACGTTGAAGTTGGTCATCATGAGGATGAAGAAATTCCAGAAGAAACGGTACTCGACTATCTCAATGGGGTACTCCTAGAACTGGAATATTCCCTCTGTTCTAATCCCTAATGGGGTTTCTAAAGACATAAATCCATATAATTATTTGATATAAAGACCCCAAATCTCAAAATTCATAGAAGATATAAAATATTTTAAATAACCTGTATCAAAATGGAAAAAAACTAAAGTTGATGATACAAGTATAGTACCTATAACCATAGATGGACCTGGATTCTACTCCTCTAGTGTTTCCTACACTGCATACATATGGCTTGAACCTCTTCCCTAAGATGTCGCCTGACTAGCTTGAGCAGATCCTCTCCATCGATGATGATGTTCTGAATCCTAACTACCTGATCCACGACCTCCACTACATCGTCCTAATTAGTCGGTAGAATACTTTTTCTTAGACTGATGTGGTTTTTCATATCCCATTCCTAATGGTGGGTCTATCAAGGATCCGCTTACACTAGATATTGGAGGAAAAGAATGACATAAGCACTGATGGTAACCCATCCTGTAGTAATCTCAGCATTCTATTAGGTTCCTCATGCACTGGGACTTTTTATGGATGATCCTTATGAAATAATGACATATACTAGAGCTTTCAGTTTGTGTCATCTGGATAGAACCACACATCCCCACATGCACCTTTTAAATGAAACTTTAGACTACCAGAAGATCAATCACCCTTCCTCATAACTGAACCACCCTGGCTCCCAAGACCAACTTCTCTAAGATTTCATTTTTTATAAGGGTATGGATCATTATCTCTATAATGGTATTCAACCAAAATAAATTAACCTTCGAGTGGATAGTATATCTGAGCTCATACTCAAAGTGAATTTCAGTCATCAATTCATCACCGGCCAGAGATGGAGGAAAAACTAAACCTATATAAAGAGAGAATAATACTCTATCACTGCCATGTATCCCTACTGAAGATGAAAAAACTCCTTGGTGTGATATTCTATTAGAGTCTGTGAGAATAAGTGATCATAGAAACTTGTTTGAAAGTCTTCCCAAACCATGTCTCTCAATTCTCTGCCTGAGAAATGGCATACAACCAATTCTTGGTGGTGTCATGAATCATATTGATAGAAATATTGACCCTCTTCTCTGGAGGCATCTCAAGATGGTTGAATATGGATATCATAGATTTTATCCATGACTTTGCATCATGAGGTTCACCTTACCCCGAGAAGGTGGGAGGATTTTTCTATTGAAAGTATCATGTAAGCTCTTCCATAATCAGGGCATGCTTTGGTACACTCAGAACTGACTACATGAACCTGAGAAAACTATCCCTAAATAGATCATTGGATCCTAGTGGAAGATCAATAGGAGTACCATAGGAGGAACTAAGAGTGGCTTAGGGCCCACCACCATTGGATTATTCTCATCACCACTCTCTTGGAGTACTACACAAGGACATCATAGTGGCATAACTCTAAAATTTATATGTATGCACCTCAGACAATAGCTTTATAACATATAGGGTAAGTGGGTAAAGAAGTTTTAAGAAAGTTCAGGTGTAAGGCCTCCCTAAAACAAAACACAATAGCTAGGGAAAGTGATAAAAGAGGATAGGTGCATGACCTGCCTCTGAGCATTACATAAGAGATAGCCTACATCAAGTTCCAGGCCCAGAAAAGAAGGAAACCCTAGAAGGATCAGTAAAACACTTGACCTACTTTTCTTTTCATAGGTAAAGTAACAATAAATGTCTCACAATAGATTCCCACTTCATTATTATTAGTTTATTTTATTTAACGGAGATATAATTTTTAAATTTCATTGATTCATTTAATCCCCCTTTAAATTGATTCATTAGGTGGATCGCCATTCCAATTTATAAGGGCCCATTCACCTTATAAACTGAAATTGGGTGTCCACTTAACCCAAATCATAACATGTCTCTACAAGATAAACTGGAACCTTTCTATATTTATAGCAGAACAGGAAGGCACTAACATTCATAATAGAACAAGGAAAAACAACAATCATTTGCAACACAGGCAATGCATGCTGAAAATAAATATGACATGACATAATTAAAGTCATTTTATGTCCTATTATTATTATTATGATGAATGCTATATAGTTCCACAGGGATGAATTAATTGAAACCATCATGACAATAACTCCAATAAAAATAGCATCACAAAACATGTATTTCACCAAGCGGTGAAGTTGTAACAACCATAATTAGCATAATAAAAAAGGGTTACAACTCACAGTCTAACACCCATATTAATTTAAATCATAGTCTAACACACATATTAATTCAATTTATCAATTTTTAAACACTGAAACAATTTGAACACACTCACCCAAGGTGAAAAAGATCTAAGGAAAATAAGAAATTTATGCTGAAAAGGATGGAACGTTCAAAAGGGGCGGCCAAGGGTGAAGACAACACCACCATGAATGAGTTTCTCTACATGTGGGGGTCACTACGGACAAAACCATGCATTCCAATTAATTTAATACACAATATCAAGATTCTCTAGAAGGTTCCAATGAGCGACACAATAGTGAAATATCTAAAAGGTAATGAGACAATGGTAAAAAGGTGTAGATACCCTACCTTGACATCATAACACTCTCTACATCTAGAAAAAACTTTTGATTCAACCTAAAATAGTAGAAATTGATAGATTTATCAAAACCTTCAAAATAGGGGAAATGTCCATCACACCAAAAGAGCACCATAGAAGATTGAGGAAAATCACAATAGATAGCTACAAGAGAGAGCGTACATAGAGGAGCTTGTTTCTTTCAATGATGATGAAAATTGGTCGAAAATGAGGGAGAATCACAAAATCCCCACTGAGGGAGGAGAGAGCTCATGAGTCACCTGTAGGGGGAGGGGAGGTTTGTGCATGCCGCCTGGAGAGGAGGAGAGGAATGAAAACAAAAGAGAAAAAATATATAAGCAAAATTAAAGAGAAAAGGAAAAAAGGAAAAAATAAAGAAAATGAAAGGGTGAAAATGAGAAAAAGGAAAAGTGGAAAATAAAAAGGAAAGAGAAAAATAAAGAAAAGAAAGAAATAAAAAATAGGAAAATGAAATAAAAATTAAATGGGGAAATCCCATTTCATTTATACCCAAAATTGCACTACGCATGGGTGAGGTTCGTGGTTTAAATAATCATGCATAGACCGTGCATTCAAGAACTACCTGGAACCCATAATAGGCCACATGGGTGTGTTCCCTGGGTCGTATGGTTCCAGAAAACCACATGGCCCTGTTGTTTTCCTTGTATTCGGTGCATTGGGATTCAAATGATCCCTAGATGCACCTAGAATCTCTTTTTTCCCTCAAGAATGATTTTAAAAGACCATTTCAAGGTGTTAAAAAAAATTAATGATATTTACCATGGATACATTCAGAACCTGAAATTATAAGTGTTGATGAACTAGATATATACATGGTTTCCTTATTATATTGGTAATGAGATATAGAACATAACAAAAGAAAATAAATAGATTCCTTGACAGTTATTCAAAGAGTTCATCTTCAATATCTGGGGAAGGGAATTAAATAATAGGGTGATATGAGATGCTTATTAAGGGATACATGAATCAATAACATGTAAAGAAGAGTTAACAAGGAATAATAATTGTGGTAAGGTAAATAATTGAAAAACACATTTCATAAATAAACTGAGAATAAAAATGAATCCATATATTTTTTCATAGTGAAAAACACATGGAATGTAATACTGAATACTAAATGAAGATAATGATTAATTTAGAAATATTGTATCTAAAACATGAACCATTATACCACCAAGAAGGATTAACTTTGTGGGTAGAAACTATTCTAAATAGAAGGCATGTTGACTTATAACCAGACCCCATCAAGAAGATAATTATTTTAGCTCTTGAATTCTTCTCTATGAGAACCTCTTTTAGGGTCTTGGGTTTGGTCTTTTAGAAAGAATAGAAAGACCAGGACATGTGGGAGAGGCTTGAGAGAGGAATTGGGTAGAAATTAGATAATATTCAAGGCTTATAAGGTGTGAGTAGAAGGCCTGTTGACGGGTGGAATTTATAGTGGAGGAGAGGGGTGTTTTTTGATTATTTTGTTCATTAGTTTATTTTTTAGGCTCAAGAATATGAATAATAATGATTCTTATAACTAAATATAGTAACTAGTTCATGTGAGTTCGAACCAATGGTGTATACATCATCCATATATTATCCATGACTCAATAATTCATGTATTTAGCTAATACTGTAAATTACTGTATTTCACTATTCGCCAAAAATTCAACTATTTTAGAAAAATACCAAAAATTATCCTAACCGATTTTGATATGTATAATTAAAAAATTAAATCCATTTTAGAAAATAATTTTATAATTATAGGAAATTTAATTTTTAGTAAAATTCATCATTTATTCGAATAATACTGATTTTAAAATTATAACTGCTTTTATGAAACTTTGAAAAATTAAGGTATCATAAAATTATCTTATAATCATAAAATAACAAAATATTAATTTATGAATCTATTTTATGAAAATAATTTTTGTTCTAAATCATTATATTAATTATAAAATTTTAAATAAACAATTATTTTAAAAAACACTTAATTTATCAATTTAAAACAATTATTTACTTGTAATATGATATAATTATATCATAATTTCATTTATATGACGCCAAAATTTTATTTTTACTTTCATAGGTGAGGTTACTATTCTAGTGGTCAGATTTCTATTCCAAATGGTCACATTGCTATTACAATGGTCGTGTTAAAATTAAATAGTGTATTAGAGTTCATTTGTAAAATTTAAACTATCAAATAAATTAAATTTTTTTAAGAAGATACATACCATAAAATCTTGGGGTGTTATACTGGAAGTTCAAATTTTAAGAGACCTAGATGGTTTGCCTATACAGTTTATTAAACCGCGCAACAACCATGTGGTTTCCTCTTAATAAGCACAACACACCCGCATAGTGTGGCCACACAGTTAGGAGAAAATATGCTCCAACCGTGTAAGGCTCTGAGAAGTGTTGTAGCACTATGGATGGACCATCCCCAGGATTTTCCTAACCCAGTGCTACAACCATGCAACACCCAAAACCCTTCAGAAATTCTAGATTACGAACCAAAAACACTAGATTAGGTCACACCCCAATAAATAATCAATAAAAATAATAATAATAAATTAAATATCAAGGTGTGATAGCTCAAGTTAATGTTCAGAGCTGAGGTGAAACCAACCCAGAAGATGCATTGGAGTATGGGTGGAATGATGGGACAAGTACCATGTCATGGTTCCAAGAGATATTTGATGGCTCCGAGCACATCATAATCCTGCGATGGTTGGTAATATATTAAAATTTCGTTAAATATTCAAGTTTCCTGAAACCCCGAGCAAGGATTTTGCACTTCAAATTTATAATTAATTTATTTAGTGTCGGAAGAAACAAATACCTCATCTTAGGATCTTTCTTTGTTGATGATGTTGATCATCTGAAAGGACCCTTTCAGATTATCTTCTTTGCATTGTGAGGATCCATGGATAGAATCCCTCTACCGGTGATCCACACTTTCTCCTTAAATCTCCAAGAAACACCAATTTGTCTTCGAGTGATAGCCCAACAAATCGATTGTATTGATTTGTTTGTGTTGATCAGTTGTCCTTGAGTCTTGAAAAAATATCTCTTGTGTTTCTATCTCTTGATATATATAGAGCATGAATATTTGATAAGTAATTTTTTGTGCACAAAAAAAATCTATTCATGATTTCTCCAATCTATAGTCTACACAATATACATAACCATCTATTTATATAGCTCAGTTTTAGGTTAGAATATTTATTTAATTTTATTTTGACCCTTAAATAATATAATATACTTTAATAAACATCAATTACACATAATAATATTATTATAATTATAATTTTTTGGCGCACATCAACTTTTGAAATAAAAAATATTATTTAAAAAGTTTGTTAATTAATATTTCTCACCAGACACGGTCTTGATCTATACAAACTCCTCTAGCACTTATTTTACATCTGAATAAATATTTAATTTAAATATTTCATTCATTAATAAATATTTTTGATTAATAAAATGTGAATAAAATTATTATTCAGTCTTGAGAATAATATTTATTCAATTAATTACATTCAAATAGAATTTAATTGAGATCATCAGAAATAATTTGTGTGTGACCCTCTAGGATTATTTCTCATTGACATTAGGTATGCTTTCCTATGGCCCAAGATTACTATCTAGCAATAGGTCAAGGCCCCCAAGAGAAAGAACATAATGTTGTAACAAAGAAAACCACATAAAAATGATCACTGTGTAATATAATCCTTTTGTCTCAATATTTCATTGAGATGGTTTTACATCTATGTCGCCAACCAATTTTCTCAATACATATTTCATTGACTATATAAAATAAACAAATTATTACACCATGCTTATATAATTTAATGTCATGGTTCTATTCCAATCAAAGGGGTGTGATATTTTTTTCCATAAAATGTATGGGGAAAATCCTTCACCCACTTATCCAATAATGACATGTCAATTGGATGCCCCCAACATACCCTAACTCACCATGAACATATGTCATCATAGTTTTCTTCAGAAAATATAAGTTCAAGTTTCATGAAATGAATTAATGATAATATTAAAATCTAAGAACCATTATGTAGGTTCACATTTTTCGAATATCTGATGACACCAAAACAAGCATAATTCTTACTAACAGATCTGTTATGATAATTTATCATCTTAGAGATTATTAAGTATGAAATTCATGAGAATAATCTTTATCCTCTTATGAGTATTGGAACCTAACATTTTATGTACTACGTGTTCCATCATAGTATGTTATCCAACTATAGAACATTATTTAAGAATATCATCATGACACTTCAAGTTTCTCATCATAGTGGGGAATTTCCAAGACTTTATCAATGTGGAGTATACTCTAAGACATTATTACATTATATCAATATATAATAATGAAAATATGTAATAATAAGTTTAATTAATATTCAACACATCGAATATAAATTTAATCAAAGTAAAAATAGTTGGTCCTAGAAAACCAACTCCAACAAACCCACACATAGACTAAAGCCAACTACCTATTACTTTCAGTCTACTATACCTTTCATGATAATCATGTTTTTGCTGAGTCAAGGATTTAGTCAAGGGGTCTTCTACATTGTTTTCTATAGAAATAATACTCACTACAACTTCACTACTCTAAGAAAAATACATTAAGATGTGATACTTCCAAATTATGTGATTCATACACTGATATAACATTTGATATTTAGTGAGTCACCACTGTAATATTATTATAATTGAGTGTGATAAGATCATTTCTACTAGGTAAAACATTAAACTCATGGATTAAGTTGTGCATCTATACTATTTCTTTAGAAACATAGAAATATAAAATATTCACAGACTCTTCTATATAATCAGCGAACATAGCTTAGTTTGAGCTCATTTAGCACACAACACCTCAATTCAAAGTAAATATGTATCCTATTTTTCACTTCGTATCATCTTGATTAGTTTGGAAACTAGCATCTTCATATCCTCTAGTAAATAGTTCCTCATCTCCTTAATAATCATGGAATATATCCTTAGTATGCCTCACATACTTAAGGATTATATTAACTACCATCCAATGGTGGTCACCTAGGTCATCTTTGTAACACCCCCTACTCACCCATTGGATTTGAAAGAGATGGAAGTACTAGTAGGACTTAGGTGAAATCCCCAAGACACCAATGGCTGGAAATAAATTTCAAGTATTTCACACACATTTGGGGAAAATTTTCCCTTTGAAATAAACCAACCAAACCAAGATAACCATAAAAAACAATGACTATATAATTCATTATTACAAATTAATACAACTCAAACAGTTACCAAAACAACAATAATATTAGAGTACAAGCAGAATAGAAAACCAACAAAACACAATGACTCCAAAGACACCAACTCAGAAACTATCAAAATTATATAAGATCTAACTCCAAAAATCATGTCCATGGTATCATGATGCATCAATAAAGAAATAATATACCTTGGATTTACCTGTTTATTTATATTCAATATCTACAAAATCAATGAAGTGCCTAGGAAAGAGGTGAGTATAAAACATAGTAGGTTTTCCCCAATGACTTTTCAAATCATTACACTAGGATAAAACATGTTGTCAAATTTATAAAACAGTTCGAAACAATTTAAATTAGTTTATATCAACCAAATGATTTCCAAATCAAAATGATTTCAAAACCAAAATAGTTTTCTAAACCAAAACCATTTTCCCAAGGAACGAAACTAAAAAATCATTAAAACTGTTTCTAAATTTCTATTTTTAGTTTACTCATTTATTTCCACACATCCACACATGCATGTTAACCATGGACCTTCCTATACTCATGAGTGGTGAGTAATCCTTTCACTATTACATCACTTGGTGGACCATTTTATTAGGGGAAACTTCACACCCTTATCCATCCCAAATTGAAATGAACACACACTAACCATATATGAAAAAACCCATGCCAATCCATTTCAATAAAACATTTATTTTATTGAAAACAATTATAAAACATTTTTTCAGGAATTTAAAACCAAACCATAATTTTAAAATCATCATTTTAAAATCATCATTTTAAAATCATGAACCAAAACATTTTATGCAAAACAATCCAATTTCATAATACCATCACTAAAGAGGTTCTCCATCAAGCATGCCACATCAATTTTACAATTCAATTAAAAAATTAAATCAATTTAAAATAAATCCTTTGAGTTCTAACTAATAGGAGTTGAGAGTGAATCAACCTACCTCTCAAACTTATTAAAAAAAAGAATAGTTTAAGAAACTAAAAACATAGCTTAGATCTTCAAGATTGGACCTTAGATCTTGTTCCCTTTAACCAAAATAACTATAAATAATCATGAATGACATCATACAATGTATATTTATCCCTGATAGACTAAATTCATGATTTTAATACAAGGAAGAAGAAGAAATCTAAAGAAAACAATGATGAATGATCACTTACCACTAATATTGTCCTCTAGTGCACCAAGATTCACCTTAGAATCACTTCTGGATCCAGAGGAATGGTATCCATAGCCTAGGGATGAAATGTAATTCAGGTTTTGACTTTTTTATGTAAATAATGAAAGGTTCAATGGGTAAACTGAGTGAGATCCAATAATTTCATATCTAATTTTTTATGGTGCATGATTAGAGCACACAGTTAGGAAAAGTGTGGACTAACTGTGTACGGGCTAATGCCTCTAAGTACCCTTCGCATGGTTGGATTTTATAGTTATAAAAACCTTGTTCCAACCTTACTAAACCCCTTTATCCAATATTGGACTATTAATCCTAGGTGGATTCATGATTTGGTCAAATAATACACCTACCTAGTGCCCAATATTTTAGTTGAACAGTTTCTTGGGAGGTGTTGCAAAGTTTCTTCTAACCGTGTTCAACTTGTGCACCTCATGAAAAGCTCCAAAAACATTTCAAAACTCTCTTGAAACTCTCAAAACATAACCCAATAATATTATATTCAAAAAATACATAAATAAAGTGTCAAATACCTAAAATTGGGGGTACTGCAAGCTTGATATCTTCACATAACACTTAATTCTTATGCGACATATAGCCTAATACATAGCATAGTATACATGATTGACCAAATAGATGACACATATGGTATCATTGTCTTTATATTTATTTCCTCATGTGTCTAAGGACACATCACCTTGGAAGGATAGATTCCATGTGATTCTGGAAACAATCCCCTATAGGATTGTCCCATAATGATTCTATTAAGTGTCTTTTAAATGTACATACTTTGACTTAGACTAAGAAACCTATTATATATATCATGATGGATCATGATCTTAAGAATATATGTTGTCTCTTATAAGTCCTTTATAGAGAAAAATTTATTCAAACATGAATTAATAGATTTTAAGTCTGGTATTTCATTTACAATAAGTAACATTCCATCAAAATATACTATTAAGATAATGATTGCAATCCCACTAAACCATTTATAGTCAAAAGGATCACACACATTATTTATGAAACCAAATTTCATTGTTTATTCATCAAAATAAATGTTCCATTAAATATATTCTTTCTTCAATACATAAATAGATTTTTACAATTCCCATATCTAGTCAGCATCCTTTTGAGTCACAAACCCTTTAGGTTAAGTCATAGACATATTCCTAAAGGTTCCCATTAAGGAAGGTTGTTTTGAAATCCATTTTTGAAATTTCATAGTCATGGAAACTCACAATGGAAAGAAACATTCTGATGGATTTTATCATAACAACTAGTAAAAAGGTTTCTTCGTAGTTAATGCCTTGACTATGTTTAAATACTTTTGAAACTAATCATGCCTTATAGGTATAGACATGTACTTCCATGTCAAGTTTCTTCTTGAATGCCCATTTAAAATCAGTTTACTTTACATCCACTGGAGGATCTATCCAAATCTAGACATGGTTTTGGTACATGGAATGTAATGACCCAAACTTTTATTAATGAAAATTCCTCAAGATCTAATTAAATATCTTATTATGTAAAATGTTTATATAAAACATATTCACTTCCTTGTTTTATGTTTTTTTATTTTAAAATTCCATTAAGAATTATTATCGTTTCTAATATTAACTTTGAACAGTGATCACATGATTAGTGTAAATATAGGGCTCTAACAAATCCAATTTACTCAGACAAAAGAAGTGATGGACTCATCCAGTAGAATTTATACATATGAAGGCCATTTGTCGGAGCTTGGAAAGGAGGTAGTGTCATTAGTATTCTCTCATTACCGACCTCAATTTGAGCTTCAACTTGTTAAGCTTGAACGGAACTTCCTACGGGAGAAGTGGAAGTTGATAGAGATTACCACCTGGGCGATGTTATCCGAGCCACCCTAAGAGTCTGTCACCATCGCACACCTTACCCTTAGGTCATATACGGGTGTTATAAGGGGTTATGTAATAAGAACCCAACATTATGATTATGTGGATTATTTTTGTATAGAATAAATAATATACATTCATTTTATTATTGTTGCTTTGTAAATACTTTTTTTAAAGCACAAATAGTATTTTTAGTTAATATTCAATTAAGAAATCTATTTTGATGAATTAATGGAATTTTTTAATTAAATAACATTTTAATAAAATATTATTAATAAATTAATTTTTATTAAATATAAATGATCTTATAATTTTTATTAATATAATTGTAATTTTTATTAAGGTTTGAAAGCCGTTATTATCAAAACCAATGATTTTTTTATAAAAGTAGGATTTTATTTTAAAAATAAAAAAATCACATATTTAGAAAATTATTTAGATAAAGTGAATATTATTTTTGGAATCAGTATGTTGAAATTATCAAACGGTGAATTTTTCATAATTTTCTGAGACAGATGAATTTTTGGGTAAAAATTAAATATCGTTTTAATATATAATGTGTTTTATGACATCATAATTACTCAATAGTGATGTTATAAAATAATATAAATGGTATTTTTGTCAAATATATGTTTTTAATTTAAAATAATTTGATTTTATATTTGTTTGGTTAATTTTATGGTGCCTTAGTGGACCATCCAAGACTTATAAAACACTTTAACTTTTTAAATTGATTTTTTTGAGAGTGTGACTCACCTCCAAATAAGAAACATAATATTTTAATCATGTTAGACATTGAACATATAAAATAATGTTTTCCACTCCCATTTTCCAAAAAATGAGCAAAAACCATTGTATGGTTTCTGGTTTTAATTAGTTTAATGCGTGGTGTCGAAAACCTAAATAATAAATAATTCCCTCTCTTTTCCTATATAAACCCACCCAAGCCCCCACTTCCTATAATGACCCAAATTTTTATCAATGAAATTAACTTATTATAATTATGCATTATAGTATAATCACATTATGAAGCATAATGACATATAATGATACTAAATACTATGTGACCATTAAACATAATTTTTCCACTTCTATGTGTTGAATTTCAAAAATCTAACATACACGGTTGTGTTTAGGATGATTTTTGGATTCTAATAGAACAAACATAATTTTTGGTGAATAGTAACATACCCTTATGAATAGTTACATATTCTTATTAATAGTAATATGACCCTTATGAATAATAAATCTTCCAAAATAATAGTAACCTTACCCATGAATGAGTAAATAAAATTTAGGCATCTTATAAGTGACAATTTGACCATAGTAAAAGTATTGGTATTTTTGTATGTCATAAATAATTAATTACAATTAATTAATTAATTTAAAATAAAATTAATTTTCTTAAAATGTGTTCATAAATTAACAATTATATTTCTTCTAGTTTTAAGATAATTTTATAAGACCTTATGTAATTTTTTAAATCATTATAAAAATTATTTTAATTTTAAAAAATATATTTTTCAAGTAAATTATGATTTTAATTAAAAATTAAATTAAAAAAATTTAGAAAATTATTTTTGAAAAATGGACTTTATTTTTTGATTCTACACATCAAAAAGAAATTAGGGTGAATTTTTGGGATTTTTCTGAAATACATGAATTTTTTATGAATAGTGAAATATCATAATTTACAAAATAAGTTAAATAAACTAATTATAGATTCATATATGATGTTCTGATGATGTAGGACCAATTTTTTCGGATTAAAAGGATAAAATCACTTTAATTAGTTAGGTAAGACTCACTATTAGTTGTCTTGGGGAGAAATAATAAATTAATTAATATTATATCGGGAAAACCCATCTCCCTCCACTATAAATACCACCATTCACACCCTCATTTCCTCACACCTCTCAAGCTTGAATCCTTGTCTAAAATCTTCCCAATAATCTTTCCTATCCCCTCCCCCACTTTCAAAAGCTTCTCGTCTCATCAAAATAAAAACCCTAGCTTATTTAAGGAGGATCTCAAGAGGAGGATTCAAGAGGTAATTCCTCTCTCTCACTCTTTCCTTTAAATTCCTTTCAATTTCAAGTTCATTTCTTAATATATCCCCACTTATCCTCATCCAAATGGTATGTTAACTCTATTATTATACATATAATATAATTTTATTATACTAATGTGATATTATATCATCCAAACCCCTTCTCATCTTCTTTTTATTTTATAAAAGAAAGCGTTGTTCGTGAGGTGTTAATTTATCACCCTCAAGAATGACATGTTTTATTTTTTCCATTTCTACCTTCAGAACTGGTCATGAAACCATTTTTATGGTCGAAAAAGAATATTTTATATATATTATATCCTATTTAATGTTCTAGATCTAACTTCTGTACATATTACTAAATGATTAAACAAAAGAAGCTCTTTGTGGTCAAAAAACTGCCCAAATTAACCCAAACAATCATCATTTAATTCTTAACTAATGATTCATCCACATGGTATATAACATAATTCATTGTAAGATAATTTAAAATCCTGTAATATCATTAATAATATTTAATATTATTTCTGGATTTTTACACATTTTCTACACGAACATCCATTTCGGAATACAAGTGAACCGTTCAAGAAAAAAATAAAAATGGACATTCCCCAAACAATGGATTTAAACCCTATAACTCATCCAAAGGCCCACAAAATAACTTAATGAAACCATAAAGAACCATATTCATGTAAAAATGGTTTTTTAATTGTTAATTAATGAATATAATTTGGTTATACAGGACATTAAAGTGAAGAAAGCATTCGGATACTAGGTAAGGGGAAATTCTCGAACCCAACTTTCTTTCTTCGGGTTATCAATCTTTCACTCTATTTTCTTTATGGTCACTACTTAAAAATAATTTGTTCATCATTATATTACGTTTTATTGGGTATAAATGTTTTCTATTGGAGTTTATGTCAAAAAAATGTTTTCCAAAATAACTCTTCTTTCAAAAACACAACTTTTACTTCTCACTCAAGGATGATGGTTATTGAACCAAGTATGTTATTCCCACTTTCATTTGAAAACCCAAATTTTATGAATGTGTTTTTATGAGATTAAACCCATTACTTTACATGGGTTTGTTATGTCAATTTTTGATATATGTTATTTGTGTCATGCATGATAATGATAATGTTATGATGTGACGGGTGTGCCTAGAATTATATAGCGCAATATGAATGTTTCAATGTGATGGATTTTCCTAGAATTATACAGTGTTCCAATGAATTGGGTAAAGTGATGAATATCATGAGTTAAAGTGAAATTATATGTGAAAAAGATAATATATTTTTTCACAAGTATGTGTGGTAGTTAACTACTAAGACATGATGTTTCATTTTTTATACATCACCACATTTCAAGTCTTTTATTAATGATTCCTATCATGTTCATGATCCTTTGGCTATGTTATTATTATGATCACCCATTGTTATATTGTTCATATCTATCCTCTTACTGGGATTTTATCTCACCCATTTTTGATTTACATCCTTAGGTGACTACATGTACTAAGGATAGGTCAAGTGTCAATAAGAAGCTATAGAATAATGAATTAAATAAATGTTTATGTTTGATATTGTCCATGTTATGTTTGATCCTAGTTTTCCCAAGACAATAAACCTCTGGATCCTCATTATATAATACTATTATGTTGTTTACCCTTATAATTATTTAATATTAATGTAAGAAAAGGCAGGGTCTCTATAGTTAGTATCAGAGGAAAGGTTTAGTTAATTTGAGAATTAGGATTAGTGAAACCTAGAGAAAACCTCTAGCATAAGACTAAATAAAAATATGAAAACAAGAAGATTTACATAGGGATCCCATAAGTTATGATTTTAGTGTAAAATTTACAAATGAATAATTTATTCATGACTTGTTAACTTATGTTTTGTTCTAACTTTTTCTATTTTAGAAAATGATGGGAACCAGGTGAAATGAGGCCAACAACTTATGTGAGGGTCAATGAAAAAATTGCCCAAATGACATCCCCAAAGATTTGGGAGGTGGATTTCAAAACTTCCTGGTGATGCTTACCCAACAATATCAGGTTATGAACAATAACCAGAATAATGGGGAATGTCCTCCTTTTCCAAAGAGGGATCATCTAGCTATCGAATGTTTTATGCATCAATGACCATCGACTTTTAGTGGATCTTCTGATCCACTAGTTGTGGAACAATGGGTCAAATCCATGGAGAATATATTTTTTTGATTCACTGTTCTGGGATGGAGAAGGAGACACTAGCCATTTATCATCTAGATAGAGAGTCTGATCAATGGTGGGATTTGATTAATAACACCAAGACAATATAATAAATTTAAGATATGGAATGGGAAGACATTAATATCATGTTTCTTAATAAGTATTTCCCATTAACTCTTCATAAGAAGATTGAGAGATAATTCATATAGATCAAGCAAAAAGAAGGAGAATCTGTCACAGCCTATGAAGCGAGATTCATAATCCTTTCAATGTATGATTTAGGTTTTGTTATCAATAATTATAGAAAAATTGACATATTATTTAGTGGATTAAAACCACACCTTCTAAAGTATCTTGTAATTTGAGAATTTTGGAGTTATTAATAAGTTGTTCAATGTTCTCTCAAAGTGGAGATGGAGTTTGGATAATGGTCCCATGACTATGGTGATAAGAAATGAAAGATGGAGTTTTAAGCCAGAGGATATAATGATAAAGGTGGGAAGAAAACTCAATGACCTAGATGCCAAAAATGTGGGAAGTTGCATCATGGGAACTACCTTAAAGGGACGGGGAAATGATTCATGTTTGGGAAAGAAGGACACCATGATCAAGAGTTTTGAAAATACATGATAAAGAAGGATAATGTAGAAGAATAAAGGAGAGAATCACCCATGGTTCAATGCTATAACTGTAGGGATCAAGGTAATTATGCACGATAGTGCACTAAACCTTGATCCCTCTAGGTTAATCAGTGTCAGTAGCCACCAAATCCAAAGTAACAAAGGAAATCTTATTCCATCACAACTGTGGAAGTCGAGTGAGATAATGAATTCATAAAAGGTACACTTCATATTCACTCAAAAATGGAAAAAGTCTTATTTGATTCTTGTTCTATGCATTCATTTATATCTTTCAAGTTTTCTAGAACTATAGAATCGAATCCCTAAAACCTTAAAGAAGAGATATTTGTAAAAACACCAAGTGGTGTAATCATTGCAACCCAATTGTTTGACTCTTCTTCTATTGGAGTATGTGGAAGATTCTTCCAGAAAATCTTGTAATACTTCCCTTAGTGGAATTTGACACTATAATGGGAATGGATTGGCTCTCATTATATAGAGAACATATCAACTATTGGGAAAAGAAAATATCTTTTCATATTAAAAACCATCCCATGATCCTCTAAAAATGCAAGGAAGATCATGAATCTCCTTTGAAAAATACTTCAACGATGTGGGTGTTGATACCCTATGAAGAAGCATACCTCTTCCAAATGGTTGAGTCAAATGAAAGTTCCAACATTGAAAAAATTCCAATCGCATGGGAATACAGTTATGTATTTCCCAAAGAGTTACCCAGACTTCCCCCAGATCGTGAGGTAGAGTTCTCAATAGAACTCATACTTAGATCTACTCTTATCTCAAAGTTTCCCTATAGGATGTATCCTATAGAACTAGAGGAGTTAAATAAGTAGCTATAAGAGAATTTGAAAAAAGGGTTCATATTCCCAAGTTCATCACCTTGGGGTGTGTCGGTGATCTTTGTGAAGAAGAAGGATGGAACAATGCGGTTGTGTATTGATTGTCGGGAACTCAACAAGATCACTATAAAGAACAAGTATCCTCTTCCAAGGATTGATGACTTCTTCGATCAGTTAAGAGGATTTCAATACTTCTCTAAGGTGGATCTTCAATTTGGATATCATCAGTTAAATGTGAATAAGGAAGATATTCAGAATACTACCTTCCATACAAGGTATGGGCACTATGAGTTTCTGGTGATTCCCTTCGGACTTACTAATTCCCCTGCAATCTTCATGGATTCTATGAATAGAGTCTTTAGAAATTACCTCGACAAATTTGTGGTAGTGTTTATTGATGATATTATCATATAATTCAAGAGAAAAGAGGAACATTAAGAACATATAATACTTTTGTTGGCGACATTAAGAAATGAGAATTTGTACACCAAGTTCAACAAGTGTGACATTTGGATGAAGAATGTAACGTTCTTGGGATATGTGATCACAAGGGAGGGAATTTATATGGACCCTTAAAAAAAGGAGATTGAACAATGTCCTAGGCCCTCTGGTGTCACAAAAATTCATAGTTTTATTTGATTAGCTGGGTACTACCAACATTTTGTGAGAAATTTATCATGATTGTCAAGACCTCTAACTAAGTTAACAGGGAAATGGGTAAATTATGTCTATATGGAAGAATGTGAGGGAATAATCAAGGTGATAAAGAGAAGGATGATCACTACACCTGTACTCACATTACCAAAAAGTGGAGAAAGTTTTTTGATATACATTGATGCTTAAAATAAAGGCTTGGGCTGCGTACTCATGAAAAATGATAATGTGAAAGCCTATGCCTCAAGGAAGTTAAAGATACATGGTCAGAACTACCTCACACATGATCTAGAGATGGTATCATTTTTGCCTTTAAAATCTTGCGGCACTACCTTTATGGTGAGAAGTGTGACATATACACTGACCACAAGATCTTAAAGTATATATTCACACAAAAGGAGATAAACATGTATCGAAAAAGATGGTTAGAGATAATCAAGGATTATGATTTCTCTTTTCACTACCATCCTGGAAATCTAAAGAGGGTAGCTGATGCTCCAAGTAGAAAATAACATGCTACTCTATCCATGTTACAGGTTGAGAAAGACCAGATCTTTTTGGATATGTAAAGGATGGATTTGGAAATCCTAATGGTAGGGGATACATCATACCTTTCCCAAATGATTGTGTAACTATCAATACAAGAGATGATTTAGGAGTCAAAAAGGGATGATTTGGAGTTACAAAAGAAGGTGATTGCAGTAAATAAAGGGGAGCTTCAAGAGTTCCATATCAACGATGAAGGTGTGATTCAGTTTGGAATGCGGCTTTTTGTTCCTTCATCACCCAAGATAAAGAATGAGCTATTGGACAATGAACATAGTTTTTCTTTCTTTATCCATCCTAGTAGTGCCAAGATGTACCGAGATCTCTGAGAACACTTCGGGTGGGATAACATGAAGAAGGAGATTGTGGAATATATCTCAAGGTGCTTGGTTTATTAGCATGTTAAATCATAGTGACAAAAGTCCAAATGGATGATGCAACAAATTTCCCATACCCATGTGGAAATGGGACGATGTCACTATGGAATTTTTCATGGGTCTCCCGAAGATGTCGAAGGGAAATAATGCAATATGGGTTGTGGTTGACCGACTCCCCAAGAATTCCCATTTTATTGCTATTCGAGAACATCTCTCACATTAAAAACTTGAATGGATATATGTGAAGTGGTGAGACTGCATGGTGTTCCCCTCTCGATTGTCTTTGACTGTAATCAAAGATTCACATATAAATTCTATAGAAGTATTCAATATGACTTGAGTACTGAATTAAATTTCAGCATGACCTATCACCCTCAAACTAATTTTCAATATGAAAAGACCATTCATACGCTTGAATATATTCTAAGAGACCACTCTCTAGAATTCAATGGTCGATGGGATCAACATCTCCCTTGGTTGATTTATCATACAAAAATAGCTTCCACTTGAGTATTCAGGTGGCTTTGTATGAAACTCTGTATGGAAAGTGATGTAGAACTCCAACCTGTTGGGATGAAGTTAGAGAGAGAAATCTACTTGGACCAGATATTTTGAAAGAGATGATAGAGAAGGTTTAAGTCATCCAGAAACACATCAATGCATCTCATAGTTGGTGAAAGATCTATGCTAAAAACTATCAAAGGGACTTGGAGTTTGACGTTGGAGATAATTTCTTCCTTCGAATATCTCCATGGAAGAGACTCGTGCGGTTTGGAAAGAAAGGGAAGCTAAGCCCAAGGTATAGTGGCCCCTTTTATATCCTTGACTGTATAGGAGTCTTGGCCTATCTTCTTGAACTTCCACCGAGTATATATTAAGTTTATGATGTGTTTCATGTGTCAGTCCTAAGTAAGTACATACCAGAACCCTCACATGTATTGAACTCAGAGGTGGTGCAGCTGAAAGATGATATCTCCTATGAGGAACAACCAGTAGAGATTCTGGAAAAGAGAGATAAGGTTCTATGAAAAAATACAACCCACCTTGTCAAAGTATTGTGGAGGAACATAAATTTTGAAGAAGCTACTTGGGAACCAAAGGAGGTGATGAAGGAGAATTACCCTCACCTATTTGTGTAAAAAAAAATTGAGGGCGAAATGTCATAAGGGCAAAAGAATGAAATGACCCAAAGTTTTATCAATGAAATTCCTTTCTTATAATTATGACTTATAGTATTATCACATTAGGAAGCACAATGAAATATAATGATACTGAATACTATGTGATCATTAAACCTACTTTTTCCACTTCTATGTGTTGAATTTCAAAAATTTAACATACACGGTTGTGTTCAGGGTGATTTTTGGAGTCTAATAGAACAAACATAATTATTTTTGAATAGTAACATACCCTTATGAATAGTACTCTACTCTTATGAATAGTAATATGACCCTTATGAATATTAAATCTTTCAAAATAATTTTAACCTTACCCATGAATGATTAAATAAAATTTAGGAATCTTAGAAGTGACAATTTGACCATACTAAAACTATTGGTATTTTTGTAAGTCATAACTAATTAATTATAATTAATTAATTAATTTAAAAGAAAATATATTTTATTAAAATGTGTTCATAAATTAACGATTCTATTTCTTCTAGTTTTAATATAATTTTATAATACCTTATGTAATTTTTGAAAGTATTATAAAATCAGTTTTAATTTTAAAAACTGTATTTTTCAAGTAAATTAGGATTTTAATTAAAAATTAAATTAATCATATTTGGAAAATTATTTTTGAAAAATGGAATTCATTTTTTGATTCCACACATTGAAAAATGGTTATGGTGAATTTTTGGGATTTTTCTGAAATACTTGAATTTTTAATGAATAGTGAAATATCATAATTTACAAAATAAGTTAAATACACTAATTATAGAGTCATGTATGATTTTATACTAATATAATCCCAATTGGTTCGGATTCACATGATAAAATTACTTTAATTAGTTCTAGAAGATTAACTATTACTTTTCTTGTTGAGCAATAATAAATTAATGAATATTATATTGAGAAAACCCCGCTCCCCTCCACTGTAAATAGAACCCTTCACACCCTCATTTCCTCACACCTCTCAAGCTTAAATACTTTTCTAAACACATCTCAAGAATATTTCCAAGACCCTACCCCATGTCCAAGAGCTTCTGGTCTCATCAAAAGACCAAGCCTATCTTTCTTAAGGAGGATCTAAAGAGGAGGATTCAAGAGGTAATTCATCACTCTCTCTTTTTACTTTAAATTCCTTTCAATTTCAAGTTCATTTCTTAGTCTCTCCCCACTTTTCCTCATCCACATGGTATGTTAACTCCATTATTATACATATTATGTAATTTTATGATACTAATGGGATATTATATCATCCAAACCCCTTCTCCTCTTCTTTTTATTTTATAATAGAAAACGTTGTTCGTGAGGTGTTAATTTATCACCTTCAAGAATGACGTGTTTTATTTTTTCCATTTATACCTTCAGATATGGTCATGAAACCATCTTTATTGTTGAACCAAAATTTGTTATATGTATTATATCATATTTAATTTTTTGGATCTAACTTATTTACATATTACTAAATGATTAAACAAAACAAGTTCATTGTGATAGTAAGAAGGGACATCTTTTGAGACTCGGAGCAGCACAGTCTCCTCTCTCTCACGGAACTAGGGTTTCTCCCTGTACTTCCCTCTTTCCCCCTTCGGTCTGGGATCTTCTCATAATGGCTGTGGATCTGTATCGGTGCGGGCGGTGACATTACATCTTGGTGGAGCTTCAGCGGTTGGCTCGGCTTGGGTTCGACATGGCGTGGTGTTGCAACTTGTGCGACGGTGTCACCTCTCGGTGGAGCATTGTCACTTGGTTCAGCTTGTGCGGCCACGTCACATCCTGGTGGAGCTTCGGCGGTGCCTCAACTTGGGTTCCTTTTTCCGTGGCGATGCTTGTGTGGAAGAGTCGCATCTCAGTGGAGCTCGGTGGTCGGCTTGGTGCAGATCACTCATGATGTGGGTTGCCTACACAGCTTCTCAGCGGAGCTTTGGCAGTTGGCCCAGTGTGGTCTTTTTCATTTGACGGCATCATGGCTTGGTGTGGCCCCAATCAGTGGGTTAGGTTTGTTCGGCGGGTCCGATAAGTGGTTCTATTTCCATGTACTCTATGGTACTGTCCATGTCATGTTTTGTTGTGATACGGAGGGGGAGGTTTTTCTGGTTCAAATTCTATGGTTTTTACATGCGTTTATTTTGGATTTGTGGTGAATTTACTATCTGGTTGGATCTGGTTTTGTTTCCCAGGTTCATCTTGATGGCCCTTCTTGCTCTTATCATCGTGAGGATTGGTTGGAGTTTGGTAAGGATGCATCTTCAGTTATGATCAGATCAAATCCATGCCCAGAGTGGCATTTTTGTTTCGGGATGATCTGGATTCTTTCATTGGTGACATTACCTTGGCATGGGGTTGGGCCATCCAGTCCTAGGTGATGATGGATTGAACTCATGTTCTTTGGATTGTATTCTGGGCTTCTATGGATGTGGTGATGGAGGTATGAGGAGGTTTTCAGAGCTGGTCTAGGATGACAACTTGTTGAATGATTTTGACTATGTTCTCTCAGAATGGTGAAAGGCTTTGTGAGGTCTGCTAGCACGGTGAGGCACCCAGACTTGACTATGTGGATCGGCCACAGAGGAGGTTCTAGAGCTAGTTGTTCATCATTGTAGAGATTTATGGATTTGGTTTTTTGAGAGGGCATGGAATTTATCATCAGTTTAGGCTTGTGCTTTGACACAGGACACTTGCTTGTCATTTTCCCCTGCATTGATGGAGAGCATTGTCATGTTCAATTACTAGGGAGGGGTTGCTACACGTTGTCAATTTTGTTGGTCTTTCTAAACCTTCGGGTCATGATTTGTTTTAACTTGATAATGTCTTCAGGGGTTTTCCCCCTTATTCCCTTAAAATGGGGGTTTTCTTATAATAAAAAATTGAAGGCCTTTCGTCCATTGGATGGAAGTTCGTTGTGCTCGAAAAACCACCCAAATTAACCCAAACAATCATAATTTAATTCTTAACTAATGATTCATCCACACATAATATAACATAATTCATTTTAAGATCATTTAAACTCATGTAATATCATTAATAAAATTTAATATCAGTTATTTATGTTTACCCATGTTCTATATGAACTTCTATTCATGAATACAAGTGAATCATTCAATAAAACCATAAAAAAACAGACATTCCCCAAACAATGGATTTAAACCCTATAACTCATAAAAAGGGCCAAAAAATAACTTAATGAAACCCTGATGAACTGTGTTCATGGACACAAGGTTATTGAATTTCTAATTAATGAATCTAGTGTGGTTATATAGGACATTAATGTGAAGAAAGTGTTCGGATACATGGTAAGGGGAAATTCTCAAACCCAACTTTTTTTCTTCGGGTTCTCCCTATGTCACTCCATTTTTGGTATGGTCACTCCTTAAAAATCATTTTTTCATCATTATATTACATTTTATGGGATATAAATTTTTTCTACTGTAGTTTATATCAAACAAATTTTTTCCATAAGAAATATTCTTTCAAAAACAAACCTTTTACTTCTCACTCAAGGTTGATGGGTATTGTATCGAGTATGATATTCCCACTTTCTTTTGGGAAACCAATGTTTATGAATGTGTTCTTATGAGATGAAAATAATTCCTTTACATGGGTTAGTTATGTTCATTTTTTGTATATGTTCTCTGTTGCATGAATGATAATGATAATGTTATGATGTGACGGGTGCACCCGGAATTATATAGCGTAATTTGAATGTGTCAATGTGACGGGTGCGCCCGGAATTATACAGAACTCCAATTGATTGGGTAAAGTGATGAATCTCAAGATCTAAAGTGAAATGATGTGTGAAAAAGATTCTACCTTTGTTCACAAGTTTTTGTGGTAGTTAACCACTAAGACATGATGTTTCATTTTTTATGCATCGCCACATTTCAAGTCTTTTATTAATGATTCCTCTCATATTCATGATCCTTTACCTATGTTATTATTATGATCACCCATTATTATATTCTTCATATCTATCCAATTACTGGGTTTTTAGATCACCCGTTTTTTATTTATATCCTTAGGTGACTACATGTACTAAGGAGAGGTCAAGTGATAATAAGAAGCTAGAGAATAAGGAATTAAATAAATTTTTGTGTTTTATGTTATAAATGTTATGTTCGGTCAGAGTTTTCCCAAGAAACTAAACCTCTGGATCCTCATGGTGAAATAATATTATGTTGTTTATCTTTATAATGATGTAATAATAATTTAAGAAAAGGTAGGGTCACTATACTTCCTCTTCACTCAAAGCCTTTGGAGCTCAACCAAACTCTTACCTCCTCTCTCTAGAATCTTTCCAAGGTGCACCATGCTCCCAAGAATCCTCTCTCAAGCCTCTCCCAAGCCTTTGGGATCACACTTCCATGTAAGGGATTTATTTCTTTCTCATTTTTCAAAATTTCATTATGTTGTTATACCCTTTTGTTTTCAATTTCAAATGATGGGGTATGATTTCTCACCTCCCCCATACTACCCTCCTTATTTTTGAATGATGAGAGACCTTTTTATCTCTCATTAATGCCTCCCATGTACACCCATTACCAAGCCGAATTTTTTTAAGGAATTTCTCTCTTCTCATTTACATTCAAGAAATTATTTTTGTTTATGTATCTAAATTCCATTACGTATGTTGGTACATGTATCTATATGACCCACCTTACTTTCCATTTCATGTACATATGGTGAGATACCCATTTCTCTCCCATCAACCATTTTTATGAATTATTATGTCACGCCAGTATGCTTCCAAAATTACACGACATTTTTCCAAGCCAAAGTCATTATGTAGTGAGTACCATGACCATTTCTTTATCAAGGTTATTCACCTCTATTCACATTTACTTATTGATTATAAAGTTTTATTTATGTATTTCAAATTTCTTTATCATGTAAAAATTATGGTGTTGAATGATTCCATGTTTTATGATCCATGTGGCACACTTATGCATGAAATGAAATGATTAAGAAGGGTTCTCCCTAATAGTGCTCCAATGCATTGGGTAAAGATTAGTATCATGATACGTCAAGTTCAATAAGGGTTTACTCATGATAATTTGAGTGAAATGAGGGTTTACTCATGATCTATGTGCAATGAGCCTTGGCTCATGCTAATATCATGTTAAATGTTGTTGTCACATTTCCATGTTATGATAATCATGTTATATCATGACTTTATTTTCATGTTTATCTTGTTCTCCATTGATATGCCTATTTCCTAACATATACTATATTTTTCATGTTATGCCATGTTTACCCCTTACTGGGCTTTATAGCTCACCCTTTTCTTATGCATGTCCCTAGGTTATCCCATGAAATGCTAAGTACGAAGGAATGTTGTGGCCATGTAAAATAATTTTTTAGTAAAGATGTTGTGTTTTATGTTCTAAGTTGTTATTTAATGTTACTAATCCCCAAATACACTATACCTATCAATCATCTATCTTTTATCAAGTTAATATTTTATGTAATAAATTATGTTGAAGTGTGAAATAAAGAACAAGGTCGTTATAGTCGGTATCAGATGATAGGTTTAGTTATTTTTGGGATTATGATTTGAAAACCCTAGTAAAAGCCTTATGGATAAGACTAAGCATAATAAATACAAACCTAAATTTTGGTGAGTATTGATTTTGTGGTGTATCTAGCAAATACATCTTTGTCTAGATACGAGTAGGTAGAGGTGGATCTGGCATATATGTAACTAGGGGTAAAACCCAAAAAGACCACTTTGAGCAAGACTTGAACGGGAACTGGTTAATGACAACAATCCTTGATTCACTCTTAGTTAAAACCCTCACGGGGGATATTCTTTGGAAAATTCATAATCTTAGTACGAACCCTTATTATGGGAATAAGAAAAATCCCCTAAGAACATATGTTGGAAATTAGATCATGGATAACATAGATTGAATCCTATAAATTCATAAGTTAAGAAAATAACAATAATTTATAAGTCATCATTTTTTGTCTTTGGATTACCCTTTATGTGTTACCCCTAACTTTCCTTTTATTCTAGCCAATGGCTGGTAATAGGAGGACTCAGGCTAACAACCGATGTAAAGATCAATGTGACGACTATTCTAATGAGATGGCCAATCTGATGGGAGAGGGAATCACAAACTTTGTCATGATACTCTCTTAGTTAACTCTGGTTTGGAATCAAAACATGGGTTAAGAGGAACATTCACCCCCCACCCCCCATAATAAAGAAAATGTCGTAATCGATATATCTATGATACAAAGGCCTCCTACTTTTAATGGATCATTTGATCCCTCAATTGCCGAACAATAGATAAACTCCATTGAAAAGATCTTCTCAATCCTTCAATGTTTTGAACAATATAAGGTTCTTCTAGCTACTTATCCTATAGAGGGTGAAGCTAATCAGTGGTGGAAACTTATCAAAAATACGAAGATTGAGGAGGATATTGAGGCATTGGAATGGAAGGATTTCTAGAAAAAAAATCGATAAATATTTTCCTTGCACCCTCCGACATAAGATGGAAAGGGAATTCCTTTCCCTCAAGTAAAAAAGAAAAAAACTCCATTGGAGCATATGGGTAAGAATTCACAAGTCTTGAATGATATGCCTCCAACTTTTTCATTACCCCCGAATTCAAGGCTGACCACTTCTTTTGTGGGATAAAACCGAACCTATGGAAAACCCTATCAATCATTGACTTCGAGAGCTGTGAGGAAATTGTCTGATGTGCCATAAAAGTTTAAATGGAGATAGGAAAATCTTAGGGGTATCATGAGGATAATAAGTATAAGGTGTATGGAATCCCACCTTTTATTACATAACTTTTCCTTGTAGTTTACTTACAGAGGATCTTTAAAGTCTAGTGTCTTGGAAATCAGGAATAATAAAACATGAATACAACATAAAACATTATTCTAAACCACTTGTAAGGATTAATAATCGGTTCATCCTATGTACAATTACTTCATCTCATATCCTGGAGACATACATCAAAGGAAAGGGTGAGAAAAAGGCTTAGTAAGGAAAACAAGTGAAACAGTTGACATGTGATCTTGAGCAATATTAATAAGAACATGATAAAAGTCATAAAGGCATGAGAAATGGAATAATAGGAATATCATAACAAAAATAACATTAATAATAACTTGAATATTTGTCTAAAACATTTCATTTAGATATTCATGAACATATCACCAAGGTTTAACCCCGAGGAATCATAAAGATTACCAAGGTTATTCACCAAGGTATTGTGAAACTTGTCATCTCTAGAGATTAATTCTTTACCCAATGCATTGGAGCAATATCAGGGAGAACCCTCAATATGTCTTTAATTTCATGTGATCCACTTAGATCATAATCAAAAATTTCATAAATAATCCATAGAGAATAAAAGAAATGGGTTCCATTTCAAAATCGTGACATTTTAAAAGTTCTTAAAAATAAGATCATTATATCATTTATAACCCATGGAAAGGGAGTGGGGGTTATATGTATGTCCATTACAGAATAAAATATATCCTATTTATATATTTATGAACAACAATAGAAACTAAATAAGTCTTGGTATTCACATAAATAAACAAGATAATTTCTTTAGGGAAAGAGATAGAAATTTTGAGGGTAAATTTCTACAGCATAACGGCTATATAACATGGTTTTAGAAAATAATAAAAAGAGAAATAATTCATAATATAGTATAAATTCATAATAACATGGATATAAGAACATGGTATGGAAATTTTAATGACATACCACATGAAAAGGAAACATGAAAGAAAAGAGAAGATGAGATTCCTTTTATGAAAAATTCAACAGCCTAACGACGTCACTTAAAAATTCAGAAAACAAATTGATGCGAGTGTAAAGGGTCTCTCAAAAATTAGACATGAAATAGAAAGTAAAGATAACGTATAATAACATACCCTCAATATAAAGAGATGGAAACGAGAAGACACAACATAAGGAAGTCATGACTTAAAAAGAGGAGGGTGAAAGGATACCTTACCATGAAGATTAACTTTGAAAGCATGAAGGTCAAGACCCTGGGAGGCTTGAGGGCACCTTGGGAGGACTCCTTGAGAGGTAAGGAGACCAGAACTTTGTTGATGATGATTTTGGAATGAAATGAATGAGGGAACTTTCTTGGTATTTATAAGAAAAGTGAGTGAATAAATTATTAATTTCTAAGGGACACCTCATCGGTGGTATTTGAAAAACCATGGGCTTGCCCATGGTATTTTTCCATGGTATTGGCCACTTGGGGAACCTCATATAATATATCACTATTCATAAGTATACCAAAAATCTTACATCATTATTACATCATTAATGATGTCATTAAACACACGAAACTCAAAACATCATTTTTACTATGCACAAAAAATTCAACAGTTTCAGAAAAATCCCTAAAATTCACCCAAACCAAATATCAATGCTCTGAATTCAAAAATGAATTCCATTTTATGAAAATAATTTCCTAATTTTTTTAATTTAATTTTTAAATAAAATTATTATTTATCCCAAAAATACAACTTTATAACTATAACTCATTTTGTAACACCTTAAAAGAGTAATCAAGGTCCCATAAAATTGTTGAATAACTATAAGACAATAAAGTAACAATTTATGATTAAATTTTATGAAAATAAATTTCCATTTTAAAATTTTAAATTAATTATAAAATTGTAAATAAAATATTTATGGCATACAAAAATACCAAAACTTAAACTATGATCATTTTTTCACTTTTAAGATGTCTAAAATGTATTTATACATTCATGGGTGAAGTTTCTATTTTTTTGGTAAAATTACTATTCATTACTATTCATATGGGTATGTTGCTATTCCTACTTTACTATTTACTAAGAACCAAGTTGATCTTATTAGACTCTAAATTTTTCATTGATCACAACTGTAGAAGACGATTTTTTTAAAATCATTTCACAATAATTAATATTTAATGAATAAAAAAATATTTTAAAATACCCTTTTTCCCTAAATTAATCAATAATAAACATCCTATATTTATCCGAATTTTTAAAATTCACAAATTTTCCATAATAAGAAATAACAATTTTATTTATATAAAGAGATTACATAAAGTAGCTATGGTCTCGTTACATAGCCCCTTATTACACCATAATAGTACCTTAGTGTTAGGTGTGCTATGGTTATAAAATCTTGGAGTGGCTCGGACAACATTTCCCGAGTGGTGATTTCTATCATCTTGAACTTCTCCCTTAGGTGATTCCGTTCAAGCTTTATATGTTGGAGTTTGGATTGGTCTTGGTCCAGAGAAAATCCTAGTGATGCTACCTCCTTCCCAAGCTCTGACATATGGGCTTCATATGGATCGAGTCTACAGGATGAGGCCATTCAATCTTCTTTCTGTATTAATTAACAAAGATAACTGTATTTATAAAAACACAATGTTAAGATTATAGTTTCCAACAGTCATATTGACCAACGGTCATATAACAGTCGAAACCCAGTGGTCTAATTTTAATTATACCCACTTTATTAATTAAAGGATATAGTTTTGTTGAGTAGAAAATAAAATAACACACAAAATTAGAAAATAAATATATCTAAAAAGTTCGGGTTGTTACATTCTTCCCCCCTTAAGAAATTTCGTCCTTGAAATTTTATCTTGTACCCTATGATGGGAAAAGGTGTGGGAACTTCTTTCTCATAGACTCCTCCAGTTCCCACATGTATTCTTCATATTTGTGGTTCCCCTACAACACCTTAACAAAGTGGGTAGTCTTGTTGCGTAGAACCTTGTCTCTATGGTCCAAGATCTCCACCGGCTGCTCCTCATAAGAGATTCCATGTTCTAGTTGTACCACCTCTGGATTTAGTACATGTGAAGGGGCAGGTATGTACTTACTCAAGAGGGATATGTCAAAGACATCATGAACTTGGGCTAGATTTTGAGGAAGTCCATGCTGATAGGCCACTGCTCCCACGCGATCAAGGATTTCATAGGGGCCAATGTACCTAGGGCTGATCTTCCCTTTCTTCCCAAACCTCATGAATCTCTTCCAAGGTAAAATCTGTAGAAATACTTTTTCACCAACATCAAACTCTAAGTCCCTTCGACGGTTTTCGGTAAAACTCTTTTGCCGACTCTGAGAAGCCTTAATGTGTTGTTGGATGGCTTGGACCTTTTTTGTCCTCTCTTGCCCAAGATCAGGCCCAAGAAGCCTTCTCTCACCAGCTTTATCCCAACAAGTAGGATTTCTACGTCGCTTCCCATATAGAGCTTCATAGGGTTCCATTTGAATGCTCGAGTGGAAGCTGTTGTTGTAAGAGAACTCAAATAAAGAGAGATGTTGATCCCATCCACCTTTAAATTCCACTGAGCAAGTTCTCAACATGTCCTAGAGTGCTTGAATAGTCCTTTCAGATTGTCCATCAATTTGGGGATGATAGGCCATACTGAAATTCAACTCAGTGCTCAGAGCTTGTTGAATACTTCTCCGGAATTTTTATGTGAACCTTGGATCATGATCAGATACAATAGAAAGTGGAACTGTATGCATCCTTACCTCTTCCCTCACGTAAATCCTGGTAAGTTGATCAAGAGAAAAATCTTCTCGAATGTAGATAAAATGGGAAGTCTTGGTGAGACGGTCCACAATAACCCATATAGCATTATTTACTTTGGATGTTCTTAGAAGACCAGTGACAAAGTCCATAGTGATATTGTCCCACTTCCATGCTGGTATGGGTTGTGGTTGAAATACCCCTTTCATAAGTTGTCGCTCCGCCTTCACTTGCTGACATACCAGGCACCTTAACGTGTAGAGTCAGCAATCTCCCTTTTCATATTATCCCACCAATAATGATCGCGAAGGTCCCTATACATTTTTGTGCTACCAGGATGTATAGAGAAAGTAGAGATATGAGCTTCATCCATCATATCCTTCTTTATTTCCATAATAGATGGAACACATAGTCTTGTATGAAATTTTAGTACACCTTCTTGATCAGTATTGAACTCAGAAAAGTTCTCATTCTTCACAGCCTCAAAATTCTTCTATAATAAAGGATCTTCTTTCTGATCTTTCTTGATCTTCTCTAGTAATGAAAGTTGAGAAATCATTTGGGTTAGGGTTTATGATGTCCCTTCCCTTATAATTACCAGGTCCATCTTTACTAGGTCATTGATAAAAGGATCTTTTTGAATCCTCATCATGGAAAGAACAACTGGGTCTTTCCTACTTAATGCATCAGTGACTTTTTTTATCTTTTGGGATGTTAATGAATTGAACAATCATAGTCTTTAAGAAGTTCCAACCATCTCCTTTGTCTCATGTTCAATTACTTTTGTGTGAAAATATACTTCAAAATTTGATGGTCTTTGTATATATCACATTTCTCCCAACAAAGATAGTGCCTCCATATATTCAGAGTAAAAACGACCGCTGCCAGCTCCAGATCATGCGTAGGATAGTTTTTCTCACGAGTCCTAAAATTTTGATATGCATAAGAAATGACCTTGTAATTTTTCATGAGGACACACCCAAGCCCTTTTATATATGAATCGCTAAAAATAACAAATCCTTCTCTACTTGAGGGAGGAGTTAACACAGGTGCAGTAAACAATCTCTTCTTCAACTCTTAGAAACTGTCCTCACACTTTTTTGTCTAGATGAAGTTGACCCCTTTTCGAGTTAACTTTTCCAATGGATTAGAAAGTCGTGAAAAGTTTTTCACAGACCTCTTATAATATCCTGCTAATCCAAGAAAACTTCGAATCTCAGTTATTGTTGTAGGCTAAGGCCACTCCTCTATAACTCTTGTCTTTCCAGGGTCAATTGTGATTCATTAATTGGTAACAATGTGCTCCAAGAAAGTAGCTTATTGTAACCATAATTCACATTTACTGAACTTTCCAAAAAGCCTCTCCTTCGGCAGAGTTTGAAAAATAACCCTTAGATGATCCTCATGCTCCTCACAACTTTTGGAATATATCAGAATATCATCAATAAAAATTACCACAAAGTTATCAAGGTAGTATTTAAATACTCTATTAATGAAATCCATAAAAATAGCAGGTGAATTAGTTAGTCCAAAAGGCATAACAACAAACTCATAATGCCCATATATTGATCAGAAGGCAGTTTTTGGAATATCTTCTTTCTTCACCCTCAATTGATGATAACAAGATCGAAGATCAATCTTAGAGAAGAATTGATCCCCATGAAGTTGGTCAAATAAGTCATAAATTCTAGGAAGAGGGTATCTATTCTTTACTGTGATCCCATTTAGTTCTCTATAATCAATGCATTTTCGCATCAATCCATCCTTCTTCTTCATAAAGAGAATAAGTACTCCCCAAGGAGACACACTTGGGCAGATAAACCCCTTCTCCAAAAGATCTTGGAGTTGTTTCTTTAATTCCTCCAGCTCCACATTGTCCATCCTATACGGGGTTTTTAATATCGGGTGAGATCCAGGTACGAGTTCAATGGATAACTCTACCTCTCTTTCTGGGGGAGGTCCAGACAACTCCTCAGGAAATACATCAACATATTCCTAGATGATGGGTACATTTTCTATCCTCAAACTCTCATTTCCTTCTTCTTCTTCACCAATCAATTCCATAAATAAGGATATAAGAGGTTCTTTAAGACAAAGATCAGGTTGAGGTATATCTCCTTGGAAGATAACTGTAGGTTTTCCATTCAAGACTACTGAAGTTTCCTTACTTCTGCATTTGATCATAGCATTATACTTTGAGAGCCAGTACACCCCTAGTATAATGTCTAATTCTAGCATGGGAATGACTACTAGATTTTCAATAAGATTTTGCTCACCAAAGTAAATACTAGAGTTTCTAAACACTGATGATGCTTGGATAATCCCACCAGGAGTCTTGAATGATAACTCTTCTTTTAAAAAATTGGGGGTTGATTCTAAATTCTTTGCAAACTTGGAGGAAATAAAGGAATGTGTGGAACTAGAATCAAACAATGTACTTTCTATATTTGAGAGAACAAGAAGAGTACCTGCTACCACATCATTTGGAGCTTCAACTTCAGTTGTCATGATATCAAAAGCATGACCTTTCTCCCATGGCCTTTGATGAGGCTGATGGTGGTTCCCCTCCACTGCCCTTGGATTTGGACAGTGATTGGAAAAGTTCCCAAGTTGTCCACACATAAAGCACTGGACATCAGGTAGGGCATGCACTATCTTCCCCTTGTCGTTAGTGTTTTGAATTTGAGGTTTCACCTCACTATGACAATTCCTCACAATATGGTCATCTATTCCACACTCGTATCATTTCTTACTCCCGAATAGGTAGTTCCTCGAATGCTTCTTCCCAAATTTATTACACGTGGGATGTTTCACTTTCGTGCCTCCTATTACTTGATCAAAGGTCCTCCCTAAGTTGGGCTCCATCGATCTCTTTTTGTCATTTGATTTATGAGACCGCTACATCTCACCAAACTCTAGTTCAACTTTCATTGCAGTTTGCACAATCTCTTCATAGCTGTCATAATCACAGTTTTCTAGATTATTCCGTAAATGAGGTCTCAATCCACCAAATAATCTATCAACCTTTGAATTTGGATCCATGAAAATTCTAGAGGTGTAACGTGAAAGTTGGGTGAAGTTCATATCATAGCTTCCGAAGGATTAGTTCTCCTTATGCTTCAGCTCGAGAAACTTCTTCTCCATTCTTGTTATCATGGATCGAGGGAAATACTTACTGAAGAAAATACCTCTGAATTATTCCCACTCCATAGCTTCAAACTCCACTCTCTGCCTTGTGTTTTTAATCAGCTCCCACCACTGATCAGCTTCTCTTTCTAAGTGACAGACAGCCAGGGTAACCTTCTCTTGCTCTGAATAGAGGAGCATAGAAAAAATATTCTCGATAGAGCTGATCCACTGCTCAGTAATCAATGGGTTAGTCGATCCACTGAAGGTTGGTGGTTGTTGATGCATAAGGGACTCAACCGAAAGTTGTATCCTTCACGGTGAGATTGGTCTCTCTGCTTGATTCAAGTTATTTCTCATAACTTGAGTAAGTTGGTTCATTATTGGCATGAATGTTTCCATTCCGGCTTCTATCGGAGGGTCGTCATTGCATGCTCCATTGCAGTCACCATTTTCACGGTTCCTAATATTTCCCATCATTTCTAAAAGAATAAAACCTTAATGATAAATGTATTTCATTTACGAATCTTTTAACTATAAAGGATTTATGTCTTAAAACTTATTTAAACAATTACATTTCTCTATAAATCCTTCATAATGATTACTAAAAATCTTATGATTAACCAAACATATTCCCCATGAGTGTCGTAACCAAGAGTGTATCAAGGCCCGTTGTCGTGCACCAATTCTCGTTCGATTCTAGAACAAAGTGGTGTTTTCGGGTTTTACTCCTATGTACATCTATTCCAGAGCTGCCTCTACCTGCTCATATCCAGACAGGGATGTATTTGTTTGATAAACCACTTACTCAATATTAACCAAAATACCCGGAAGTTTTCATATATTTAAACTTTTCGTTAGGATTCTTCCTAAAGATTTCATAGCCCAATTTCCATAAATAACTTAAATATCCTTTGATACCAACTATGGCATCCTGCCTTTTTATTACATAACTTTTCATTACAGTTTACATACAAAGGATATTTAAAGTCTAGTGTCATAGAAATCAGGAATAATAAAACTTGAATACAACATAAAAAATTCTTATAAACCACTCGTAAGGATTAATCATAGGTTCATCCTATGTATAATTACTGTATCTCATATCTTAGAGACATACATAAAAGGAAAGGGTGAGCAAAAGGCTCAGTAAGGAAAATAATTGAAACAGTTGACATGTGATCATGAGCAATATTAATAAGAACATTATAAAAGTCATAAAGGCATGAGCAGTGGAAGAATAGGAATATCATAACAAAAATTACATTAATCATAACATGAATATGTGGCTAAAACATTTCATTTATACATTCATGAACATATCACCAAGGTTTAACCCCGAGGTGTCATAAACATTGCCAAGGTTATTCACCAAGGTATCGTGAAACTTGTCATCTGTAGAGATTAATTATTTACTCAATGCATTGGAGCGATATCAGGGAGAACCCTTAAGATGTATATACTTTCATGTGATCCACATAGATCATAATCAAAATTTTCATAAATAACCTATAGAGAATAAACGAAATGGGTTTCATTTCAAAATCGTGACGTTTTAAAAGTTCTTAAAAATAAGATCATTATATAATTTATAACCCATGGAAAAGGAGTGAGGGTTATATGTATGTCCATTTCAGAATAAAATATATCATTTTTATATATTTATGAACACAAATAGAAATGAAATAGGTCTGATTATTCACATAAATAAACAAGATAATTTCCTGAGAGAAAGAGATAGAAATTTTGAGACGAAATTTCTGCAGCATAACGGCTACATAACATGGTTTTAGAAAATAATAAAAAGTGAGGGGAAAAGGGTCACCCACACATAAATAATTCATAATAAAGTATAAATTCATAATAACATGGAGATAAGAACATGGTATGGAAATTTTAATGACATACCACATGAAAAGGAAACATGAAAGAAAAGAGAAGATGCAATTCCTTTTACGAAAAATTCAGCAGCCTAACGTCGTCACTTAAAAATTCAGAAAACAAATTGATGAGAGTGGATAGGGTCTCTCAAAAATTAGACATGAAATTAATAGTAAATAGAACATATAAGAACATACCCTCAATATAAAGAGATGGAAAGTAGAAGAAACAACATAAGGAAGTCATGACTTAAAAAGAGGAGGGTGAAAGGATCCCTTACCTTGAAGAGTAACTTTGAAAGATTGAAGGTTGGGACCTTGGGAGGATTGAGGGCACCTTGAGAGGAATACATGAGAGGTAATTAGACCCGAACTTATTTGATGATGATTTTGGAATGAAATGAATGAGGTAAATGGCTTGGTATTTATAAGAAAAGTGAGTGAATAAATTATTAATTTCTAAGGGACACCTCATCGGCGGTATTTGCAAAACCATGGGATCGCCCATGGTATTTTCCCATGGTATTAGCCACTTGGGAAACCTCATATAATATCTCACTATTAATAAGTCCTCCAGAAATCTTAAATCATTATTACATCATTAATGATATCATTAAACACCCAAAACTCAAAACTGCATCTTTACTATTCATCGAAAATTCAACTATTTCCGAAAAATCCCTAAAATTTACCCTAACCAAATATAGATGCTATGAATTTAAAAATTAAGTCCATTTTATGAAAATAATTTTCTAAATATTTTTAATTTAATTTTTAAATAAAATTATTATTTATCCCAAAAATTTAACTTTGAAACTATAACTCATTTTGTAACACCTTAAAAGAGTAATCAAGGTCCCATAAAATTATCGAATGACTATAAGACAATAAAGTAACAATTTATGATTAAATTTTATGAAAATACATTTCAATTTTAAATTATTAAGTTAATTATAAAATTGTAAATAAAATATTTATGGCGTACAAAAATACCAAAACTTAAACTATGATCATTTTTTCACTTTTAAGATGTTTAAAATGTATTTATACATTCATGGGTGAAGTTTCAATTTTTTTGGTCAAATTACTATTCATTACTATTCATATGGGTATGTTACTATTCCTACATTACTATTCAATAAAAACCAAGTTGATCTTATTAGACTCTAAATTTTCCACTGATTACAACTGTAGAATACCATTTTTTGAAAATCGATTCACATTATTAATTATTTAATGAATACAAAAATATTTTAAAATACCCTTTTTCCCTAAATTCATCAATAATACACATCCTATATTTATCAGAATATTTAAAATTCACAAACTTTTCCATAAGAAGAAATAAAAATTTTATTTATATAAAAACATTACACAAAGCAGCTAAGGTCACATTACATAGCCCCTTATTACACAAGCATAGGACCTTAGTGTTATGTGTGGTATGGTTATAGAATCTTGGTCTAGCTGAGAAAACATTGCCTAAGTAGTTATTTTTATCAGCTTGAACTTCTCCCTTAGGCGATTCTATTCAAGATTCATATGTTAAAGTTCGGCTTGGGCTTGGTCCAGAGAAAATCTTAGTGATGCTACCTCCTTCCCAAGCTCTGACAGATGGGCTTCATATGGATCGAGTCTACAGGATGAGGCCATTAAATCTTCTTTCTATATTAATTAACCAAGATAACCATATTTATAAAAACACAACGTTAAAATTATAGTTTCCAATGGTCATATTGAACAATGGTTATATTGAACAATAGTCATATAACAGTCGAAACCCAATATCATCATTTTAATTATACAGACTTTATTAATTAAAGGATATAGTTTTTTTGAGTATAAAATAAAATAAAACACAAAATTAGAAAACAAATATAATTAAAAATTTCGGGTCGTTACAAGGTGGAATTCAATTCTAGCGGTCTAATGAATAAATCAAATGGTGCTAAGAAAATCTAGCACCCAACTTTCCAAAGGTGTGGAAAGAATCATCCTATAAATTGCCTAAAAGGGATGAGGAAATGCGTTAGGTGTGGAAGAGAAGGGCACCTGGACATTAACTACTGATAAGAAAAACCCGCAGCTGTGACAGAAGAGAGGAATGATATGTTAGACCCTCAACACATTGTTAATTTCTTAAACTGCAATGAACTAGAGAACTTTGAAAACCAGTTCCCTAAGACAAGGGTTTTAGAATGCAACCAAAAAACTCCCAGGAAGCAGGGGAGAGATTTTTCCATCACTACTACTAAAGTGAACCCTGAAAACGAAGTAGTGATAGGTACGCTAGTTATTCATTCAAGAATAGAGAATCTACTTTTTTATTCTATTTCTATGCATTTTTTTATATCTCAATAGTTTAGTATAATAATCCCAACACCACCACAAGTCATGGAAGTAAAGATGTTTGTAAGAATGGTAAATGGGGTAATCATTGCAACCAATGAATATAACTCCCCCTGTCATAATTTGTGGATTGAACTTCCTGGTGAACCTCGTCATACTCTATTTGGTGGAATTTGATGCAATTATTAGCATGTATTTTATTTTTTTTCTATAGAGACAACATAAATTTCCGTGAGAAGGAAATCACTCTCCATATGGAGAATCAACCCCTGATTCTGTACAAGTGAAAGGAGGAAGAAGAATCTTTTTTATCACCATCATCTCAAGAGTGGATAGGACTGCCCTATGAGAATGTGTATCTTTCTCAGATAATTTAGTCTATGGAAGCAACCATCCTTGAAGACATTCCTATTGTGAGGGAATTCGCTGAAGTGTTCCCCAAGGAATTTTCTGGTCTTCCACCTAGAAGAGATATTGAATTCATGATTGATATTATACCTGGGGCATTTCCAATATCCAAGAATCCATATAGAATGGATATTGTTGAGATTGAGGAGTTGAAGAAATAAATACAAGAGAATTTAGATAAATGGTTTATATGCCCAAGTGCTTCACCATGGGAAGCACCAGTCCTCTTCATCAAGAAGAAGGATGGGTCAATACATTTTTTCATTGATTATTGTGTTCTCAAAAAAATTGCAATAATGAACAAGTATCCTATGCCATGAATCGATGACTTGTTCGATAAGCTACATGGAGAAAAATACATCTATAAGGTGGATTTTGCGGTCGGGATATTACCAAGTAAGGTTGAAGAAAGAGGATATCTCCAAAAATACTTTTAAATAAGATACGAGAACTATGAATTCATAGTAATGACTTTCGGACTCACTAATTATCTAGAAATATTTACAGACTTTATTAATAGATTCTTTATAGATTACCTCAACAAATTTTTGGTAGTCATTATAGATGATATTTTAATATACTCTAAAACCAAGGAGGAGAATGAATAGTATCTAAGCACTATACTAGAGACCTTGTGAAAGGAGAAGCCCTATGAAAAAGTACATCAAGTGTGAGTTCTGGTTGAAGTAAGTCTCATTATTTGGTTATATCATCACAAGCAATGGTATGTCTGTGGATCCCTCCAAGACATCTGTAATTGAGGGATGGTCGAGGCCAACATCAGTAACAGATATCCGTAGCTTCCTAGGGTTAGCTGAATATTATCACCGATTTTTGAGAAATTTCTCACGATTTTGCAACCCTCTTACTAAGATAACCTAGAAGGGAGTAGAGTTTTCTTGGAGTGATTAATGCAAAGAGAGTTTCAAGGAGTTGAAAAGGAGGCTTACCACTACACTCGTGCTCACACTACCCACAATTGTATAACTTTTTGTGGTATTTAGTGATGTTTAGAAGAAGTTTATGGGATGTGTGTTGATGAAAAATGAAAAAGTCATTGCCTATGCTTCAAGGAAATTGAAATTTGATGAGAAAAACTATCCAACACATGATCTGGAGTTGGATGCAGTAATCTTTGCTTTAAAAATTTGGTGACATTACCTCTTTGGGTAGAAGTGTGAAATATATACAGATCACAAATGCCTCAAGTATATATTCACACAAAAAGATTTGAACATGCACCAATGAAGATGGTTAGAGATGATCAAAGACTGTGATTGTTTAATCCATTACCACCCTAGGAAAGCGAAAAAGTTGGAGTATGCTCTAAGTAGAAAGGACCCAACAAGTCTATCATTGATGAGAATTGAGAAGGATCTAATATTCTTAGATTTGATGAAAATGGACCTAAGAATCATAAAGAAGGGAACATCATAAATCCTTTTATAAATTATTTCTCAATAGTCTCTTTTGGAATGGTTAAAAAATTCTAAAAAGGATGATGTCGGAATTTAGAAGAAAGTGGAAACTATCATAAAATGGAAATCCTCGGAGTTCAGTGTTAATGAAGAAGGAATTGTGATATTTGGGTCAAGACTAAGTGTTCCATCATACACAGATTTGAAAAAAGAACTTTTGGATGATGCACATAGTTCAAATTTCTCTATTCACCTAGGAAACACAAAGATGTATCGAGATCTTCGAGAGATTTATTGGTGGGATAACATGAAGAAATAGATCACTAGGAATACATCAAAGTGCCTGGTATGTCAGTATGTGAAGGATAATAGGAAGAAGTCTAAGTGGATGATGCAACCATTACCCATACCGGCATGGAAATTGGAGATCATAACTATGGGATTTGTCACCATAATTCCAAATACATCCATAGGAAACAATGATATCTTGGTTGTTTTGAATCATCTCACAAATTCAACACAATTGATTGAAATTCAGGAGGATTTCTCATTAGATCAACTGGAATGGATATATATCAGATAAGTGATAAAGCTACATGGAGTTCTACTATCTATTGTATCCGATCGGGATCCAAGATTCACCTCTAAGTTTTGGAAGAGTCTTCAACATGATCTAAATACTAAGATGAACTTTAGTGTATCTTATCTTCCTCAAACTGTTGTCCAATCTGAGTGGACTATCCAAACACTTGATTACATGTTGAGAGCGTTCTCAATGGACTTCAAAGGAGGGTGGGATCAACATCTTCCTCTGGTTGAGTTCTCTTAAAATAAAAGTTTCCACTCATGCATCCAAATTGTTCAATATGAAGACCTTTATGGGAAGAGGTGAAAAATATTTGCATGTTGTTATGAAGTTGGGGAGAAAAAACTCATAGGTCCAAAAATGGTCTATGAAATGGTGGAGAAGGTTATGACCATCCAGTAGCACATTAAAGCTGCTCAGAGTCAAAAAAAGAGCTATGCTGATAATTGTCAACAAGACCTATATTTTGATGTCAAAGACATGGTATTCTTCTGCATATCACCATGGAATAGAGTTATGATATTTTAAATGAAGGTAAAGCTTAGTCCAAGGTACATCGGCCCTTTTAAGATCCTTGATCGCATTATAGTAGTTTCATATCGACTAGCACTCCCACCGAACTTATCTCAAGTACATGATGTACTCCATGTATCACTCTTGAGGAAGTTAATACCTAACCCATCACATGTACTCAATCCAGAGTTGGTACCATTGGAGAATAATCTCCCCTATGAATAGAAGCTGGTGAAGATCTTAGATTGTAGGAAAAAAGTTCTATGAAATAAGACAATGCCCCTCATCAAGGTGTTGTGGCAAAACAACAAGTTTAAAGAGGCAATGCGGGAACTGGAGGAAGTGATGAAGCAGAGTTACCCACATCTATTTTAGTGTGGGAAAAGGAAATTTTGAGGGTGAAATTTCTTAAGGGGGGAAGAATGTAACGACCCAAAATTTTATTAATGAAAAATCCTTTTGATATAATTAAATGTCTTATTATGTAAAATAGTTATATAAAACATATGCACTTCCTTGGTTTTATGTTTTTGGATTTTAAAAATCCATTAATAATTGTTTCCATTGATAATATTGTCATTTAATAGTAATAACATGATTAGTATAAATATAGGGCTTTAACAAATCTAATTTACTCAGACAAAGGAAGCGATGACCTCATCCAGTAGAATTGCTCCATACGAAGTCCATTTGTTGGAGCTCCAAAAGGAGGTAGCATCACTAGGCTTCACTCATGACCAAGCCCAAGTTGAGTTTCAACATGTTAATCTTGAACGAAACCACCTACATGAGTAGTGGATGTTGATAGAGATTACCACCTGAGCGATGTTATCCGAGCCACCCCAAGAGTATGTCACCATCACACACCTTATCGTTAGGTTATATACGTGCATTATATGGGGTTATGTAAAAAGACCCTAGAACTATGATTATGTGAATTATTTTTGTATATAATAAATAATATACATTCATTTTATTATTTTTACTTTTTAAATAGTTTTTTAAAGCACAAATAGTATCTTTAGTTAATATTCAATTAAGAAATATATTTTGATGAGTTATTGGGTTTTTTGAGTTAAATAATATTTTAATAAAATGTTATTAATAAATTACTTTTTATTAAATATAAATGATCGCATAATTTTGATGAATGCAATTGTAATTTTTATTATGGTTTGAAAGCCGGTTTTGTCAAAACCCGTGAATTTTCGATAAATGTCAGTTTTTATTTTAAAAGTAAAATTTTAAAAATTTAGAAAATTATTTAGATAAAATTAATATTATTTTTTGAATCAGGATTTCAAAATTATCCAATGGTGAATTTTTCATAATTTTCTAAGAGAGTTGAATTTTTTGGTAAAAATTAAATGTCGTTTAATATATAATGTGTTTTACAACATCATAATGACCCAATAGTGATGTAATAAAATACTATAAATGTTATTTTTAGACAATATATGTTTTAACATTAAAATAATGTGATTTTATATTTTTTTGGTTAATTTTATGGTGCCTTAGTGGACCCTCCAAGACTTATAAAACATTTTAACTTTTTAAACTGATTTCCTTGAGAGTGTGACTACCCTCCACAAAAGCAAGCCTAATATTTTAATTTGTTCTGCCATTTAAAATATAAAATAATTTTTTCCACTCCCCTTTGAAAAAAAACATGGGAAAAAACCATTGGATGGTTTTTGGTTTTGATTAGTTTAATGTGTGGTGTCCAAAGCCTAAACAATAAAGAATTCCCTCTCTTTTCCCATATAAACCCACCCAAGATCCCACTTCATATTCACTAAAAGCCTTTAGTGCTAAAAAATCATCTAAACTATTCTCTATAGAATCCTTCCAAGTCACCCTAAGCTCCCAAGAATACTCTATCAAGCCTCTCCCAAGCCTTTGGGATAACACTTCCATGTAAAAAATTTCTTCCTTTCTCATTTTTGTCCAAATTTTATTATGTTGTTATACCCTCTTGTTTTCAATTTAAAATTTTTGGGTATGATTTCTCACCTCCCCCATACTTACCTCCATATTTTTTAATGATGATAGACCTCTTTATCTCTTATTAATTTCTCCCATGTACACCCGTTACCATGCTGAAATTCCATAAGGAATTTCTCTCTTCTCATTTACAATCAAGCAATTATTTTAGTTTATGTCTATAAATTACATTACATATATTGAAACATGTATATATATATGACTCAACTTACTTCCAATTTCATGTAAATATTATGAGATACCCCTTTCTCTCTCATCAACCATTTTTATGAATTATTAGGTCACGTAGTTATGATGCCGAAATTACATCACATTTTTCCAAGCCAAAGTCATTGGGTAGTGAATACCATGCCCATTTCTCTATCAAGGGTATTCAACTTTACACACATTTACTTATTTATTATAGTGTTTCATTTTTTTATTCTATATTCCTTTATCTTGGAATAAATTATGGTTTTGAATGATCCCATGTTGTATGATCCATGTGGCACACTTATGCATGAAATTAAATGATTAAGAAGGGTGCACCCTGATAGCGCTCCAATTCATTGGGTAAATATTAGTATCATGATAAATCAAGTTAAATGAGGTTTTTCTCATTATAATTCAATTTAAATGAAGGTTTACTCATGATCCATGTGCAATGAGCCTTGGCTCATGCTAATATCATGTTAAATGTTGTTTCCACATTTCCATGTTATGATAATCATGCTATATCATTCCTTTATGTTCACATTTATCTTGTACTCCATTAATATGCCTATTTCCTAAAATATAATATATTATTCATGTTATTCCATGTTTACTCATTTACCAAGATTTATATCTCACTATTTTCTTATTCATGTCCCCAGGTTATCCAATGCAATGATAAGTACGAAGGAATATTGTAGTCATGTAAAATAAGTTTTCTATAAAGATATTATGTTTTATGCTATAAGTTGTTATGTAATGTTCCTAATCCCAAAAGAAACTATAAATCTTGATCTTATATCTTGTATCAATTTAAGACTTTATGTAATAAATTATGTTGAAGTTTGAAATAAAGAGCATGGTTGTTATATAGAATCTATTTCAAAATTCATGGCTTCTTGTCACTTGGAAACAACTATGACAATTAATGATTCCTTGTAGGTTATAGGATCATTATTATCAACTAATAATGAGTCTCCATCCTCAATTACTAGAAAACCATACCGTTCTAGTTCTTTAACCTCTATAGTACTCCTACGTAGTACATGTGTCTCTGGAACAACTTCTTCTTTCAATGGGATTTGTAGAATTTGTTCTTATGTCAAATATTGTATATCATGAGCCTGGAATTCATGGAAGTCTATCTTGCTTGAACTTTATATTTTATATATAATATCCTCATCAAGAAATGTGGGAAGTCTGTTAAAAACAACCTATTTTCCAAAGGATCATACTGGTATTATCTCTTTGTTTCTTTGGGATATATTATAAAAATACACTTTGTGCCTCAGGGTGAAATACTGTTACCTGAATAAGCCTTAACAAAGGATTTTCAACCCTACACATGTAATTAAGAAAACAAAAGTTTCTTTCCATTCCATAATTGGTATGGCATACCATCTATCACTTTAATTAGCACTTTATTTAGTTTGTATACTGTTTATTGTAACACGTATCCCCAAAAGATAATGGAAGACTCGCACAACTCATCACGGATCTCATCATGTCTGGCTATTAATTTCATGGGAAAGCATCATGGATTCTTTAAGACGGTATGTGGTCTAAGATAGGGGGACCCTCTCTCACCAAGCATCTTCATCATGGCCCAGGACGCCCTTAGCCAGCATATCAACAGGGGCATTGTCAACAGTTCCATCTCTCCTTACCAGTGTAGGCAGAGGCAGAGCTGCATTTCTCACATTATGTTTGCTGATGATACACTCATCATTATCAATGAAAATCGACAGTCCATTTAGGGACAAAACAGAATCATGGAGGAATACATCCACTGGAGGGGCCCATGCATTAACTGGAGCAAGAGTACTTTCAACATCACAAACCGATGCTCGGATTCTCAAAGCGCCTCCTTGAGTAACCGGTTGAACATGAATTATGGATCTTTCCTAATAACCTACCTTAGTGCTCCCATTTCCCCTGGACGGCCACAAGTATGCTTCTTTGATCATATTGTGGCCCACATTACTGGTTGGGTCACGAACTGGAAGAGAAAGTTCTTATCATTTGGAGGTAGGATCACTCTGGTGAATAGAATCCTACCCTCTATCCCAGTCCATGCGCTTTCTGCCATTAAAGTCCCCAAGGGTGTGCTTGCTTGTATTGATAGGATCCTGGTCTCTTTTATCTGGGATTCTCATTTGGATGGGAAGCTCCACTGGGTGTCTTAGGAGAGACTTTCCAAGCCACTGGAGGAGGGAGGCATCAACGTAAGAAGCCTCTCAAGCACTCTTAATGCCATGAATTCTATTGTCGCCTGAGATACCATCGATGCCTGATCTCCATGGGGTAGGTTTATGGACTTACGGTATAAACAGAGTGAGGGGATTTGTACTGGTCACACTGCATCTATTTGGCCTGTGGTGGCCCTGCTGATTGCGTCCTTGCAACCGTACTCAATATGGATTATCGAGAGAGGGGGGATCTCTTTTTGGCACCACAACTGGTCTAGTGAGATTCTTGGTTTCCCAGGCTGCCCAGTTAACGACATTACCTTTCGCCAAGCTAGTTTTTATCCCATATTTGTTTCGGCAGTTCTTAATACCTTCCAGCATGAAGTTTTTGATCTTATCGACATGAATGATGATCAGGATAGGTGTATCTTCATGACTGCGAGTTCTGGTGGTTTTTCAATGAAGGATTTCTGCAGGATCTCTACAACCCCAGACTAAACCAATTCATGGGGGGGAACTCTCTGGCTAAAAGAAATCCTGGATAAATATAATTTCCTAGTTTGACGGATTAGGAACCGTGCTATTTCAACAGACGATAATATCAAATAGATGGGAATTTAGATGGCATCAAGTTGCTCCTGTTGTAGGACGCATCGGGAGGAAACTGCAGATCACCTGTTCTTTATGGGAGATTGGGCCAATGCAGTATGGTCGGCCCTCGAGGGCTTCACTGGTTGGGCATCCAGAGACCAGAGGGAGTCTCCCTTCCTTGATAGATGGTTTCACAGTGCAGGAGGCCAAGGGGCGGAGTTGAAGGCTCGTGCATTGGTCCTGGCGATGGGATGTTGGTGCATTTGGATGACTCGGAACAAAGCGATCTTTGAAGGGGCCACCTATTCCCAACGGGCGGTGGTTACAAGGGTTATGTTCTTGTTTCTGAATATAGTTCACCTTGTCAAATGATGGTGGGGTTTCCCCACCATGAGGCCTTTTTCAAACCATATTCAATCAGCAACCCCCATCGGTGAGGGAAAGCAGGGGCTGTGGGTTAGATGGCACCCACATCCTTTAGGCCCTAAACTGAACACTGATGGCTCGTGAACTATGGGAACCATGAGTGGGGGTGGTTTTATACATGATACGAATGGGGCAGTTATGGATGCTTTTGCTACCCACTATGGAAGGGGTCATTCTTTTCAAGCTGAAGCCCTGACGATTCTCTCTGGTCTCCAACTTTCTAGGCAGAGGAAATTCACCCTTAGTGCAGTGGAAACCGACTCCATCATTCTCTACATCTCTCTGTTAGGTAAGTGCCCCATACCATGGTCCATATCCTACATCATTAGGAAATTCCCCAGTCTCTTGGATGCAAACAACGACATTCTCCATATGTGGCTAGAGGGGAACAAGGCTATCGACTTTCTTGCCTCATTGTCAATCCATGGGGTGAACACCCTTTTCTCTCCAAATATTGTGTTACTATTTTTAAAGGGGGAGAACCTGGTCAAAGGGAATGCTCTAGGGTTCCACCATTTTGGACTGCCATAGTCCTTGTTTTTCTTGTTTGTTTTATTTGGTTGTTTTCTTTTCGTGTTGTATGGTGTCTTTAAAAAATATATGATTATGATGATGATGATGATAAATTTCACAAATAGGCCAAAAAAAGATTGTACCTCGAACTCCCATTAATAATCAATGAAGTCTTGATTAAGATATTCTCCACAACAGTTTGAATAGAGTTTCTTAATATTCTTACTAATACAGTTATCATCTTCACTCTTGTATTCATTGAAATCATCAAAAGAATATGATCTATATCCCATTAAGTATAAATATCCATATCTACTAAAATCATCTATAAAAGTTAGGATATATGAGTACCCACCTCTTTCTTCAATAATAAATGATCCACATAAATCGATATAAACTAATTCAAGAATCACTTTATCACTTTCACCTTTCCCACTAAATGGGGTATTGGATATTTTTCCCTTATAAACATGCTTGACATAAACCAAATGGTTTTAGTTCAAAAGAATCTTACTACCCACCTTGATGTAATTTAGTCAAGAGTATTTCAATTATATGACCTAGCTTGTGATACCAAAGATGGGTGTGGTATGAGTCATGTGATGTAACTTTTTTATAATCAATTTTCATTACATGGTTTGTGTAATACAACACATAAATACCTGATTATCGCTCAAATTTACCCAAGAGATGAAGGTAGAATGGTCCTTGTAGTTTAGCTTGGGTTATCGAATCCTCAGAGACCTAAGAATAAACCTATAGACACGTATATTCTATGGACTGTTTTTGGCTATGAAGTGGCCAACTTGGGTTGATTTTATATGGTTTTAAAGTATAAATAATAGATTTAAGTTAATTCAATTTAAAATAATGAGTTGATCCTAGGTTATCGCTCGGGGTGGATTGGACGTATTTTCTTTTTAATGATTTCAATTTCTTAAATTTGAGATGGGTTCATTTAAGGAGATAAAACAACATCATCACTTACTGGTTTAATACCTACACCCTTTTAATACTAATCACCTATGTACTTGAAGGATCAAAGTTTTGAGCACTTCAAGGTAAAGGTTCGTATTAGCATTTGAAGTGTGTGGCCTTAAATTCAACAAGGACGATGGAGTTTAAAAATCATCAAATAAAAATCTCAATTAAAGAAGTGATTATACATTAATGAGATGATAAATAAAATCCAATCCAGCCCCTTAATACTCCATTGGATCAACCCATAAGTGGGTTATCCATCCATTGATTCTATGGTTTCAATGGAAGTGGAAAGTAGACTCATGAGGGAGGAAATGGAGAAGTAAAAAAACGCAATAAAATAACAATCACTCCACCGTTGTGTGATAATCTCACAAGGTTTGGTGTGAAAAAGTTCACACCTTGAACCAACGGTATCAAAGTGATAAGGAGAATAACAGAATAATAAGTGAAGAAGAACTTTTATTAAGATACAAGGATGAATTAAAACAACTTACATGTGAAGGAAGAACATTACAAGAGAAATTGGTAGCATAACATTAAGATGAAAACAAGCTCAAAATATTCCTAAATACTCCAACAACACTGCCTTAAATAGGCATTTTTGAGCCCTTGGGTCGAGCCTCCAATAGTAAAAAGCATCTCAATTAATTTTGGTAGGCCATAGGTGGAGGAAAGCTTGTGGAATTTGGACTTTTCCACATTTGACCCGAGGTGGCAGCCAGCTTTCATCCACCGAACATACGCGTTTGGATGAACTTATAGATGACTGAATCAGAGTGGTCCATATAATAATAAAGTGGATCTTGGGATGTTTTCTAACCTCCTGTAAAATTTTGGCCCATTTGGAGTTGTCTATTACGAGATATTATCAAATTAGTGGGATGTTTTTCTGGGCCTCAGAACCTGGCCCAGAATTTTATCTCTAACTTGGTCCGCCTAAATGGACACCATAGAGGCTTAATTAGCATCGTATCATGAAGATTTATTTGTTCCTACACATGTCTTATAGCATCCCACAAAATTGGGGATTCATTGGGCCTGTATTTGTTGACCCAAAGTCTCATCAGTGGGCTGGTGTCCAATCTGCCTTCTCCAGAATTGCTTCCTTTCATTGCCAAATATCTCCATCATCCTCCATGAATTCTCCATTGATCCCTGAATGAAATATGTTCATATTGGAGTGTAGATAAATTTACAAAAATATAAAATTAAAATATGTATAATCAGATGAATCATTTGTTACTTTTAATGATGTTCAAAAATGTACCACATAATAGTGCATTTTAAGAAGGTATTACAATCATAATGTGAAATGATGTTCAAAGTGTAAAATTCACTAAAATGGTGTTTATGAATAATAAAGAACATGAATATTATATATATTACCAATGAATATTATCCTGATTTAGTGGCTAATCACATCCTCCAACTTGAGTTTTGCTAGTCCCGAGCAAAATATATCTCAACAATATGAAATTCGAATTCCCTTTTCCAAAAAACATTTTAATACACAATGATCACCAAAAAACCTTATACCAAACAATCATGAAACCCATAAAAATATTTTAATAAAAGATAGTTTCATAAGAAGATCCCAATCTCATGCCCATTACTTTGTTCAAATTCATTGCCATATTTCATCTAATATCAATTAAGTATGAGGATGTGTTGTGCATCACAATAGACATGGAGGTTCATCTTTATTCAAGGGGGAAATTACGTAAGCGCTAGGTGGAATCACATTTCAATATTAAGATGAGTATTAAATTTTTTTTGTACCATATTTTTTTGTTTTTTTTGTTTTTTCAATTTTTCCATGGTAATTGAAATTGCACTCAAAAGAGTCAACCCCTATAGCGAGACTTTGCTGATGACTCCCAGGCTCAAAGACCTTAGGGAACCAAGTGAAGCCCACATACTCGGGCATCATCTTGAGTTAACTCAGTCAAAAACGAATTCAAATTACCAAAAATAGAGATAAAATTACTAACTCTAGGTCAGACAACTATAGAGTCACAATCCCCAAGTGCCGAAAGTCACGCATTAGGTCATTTCATTGCTCTACGCGCAATTTTTTTTTGATTTTTTTGAATACTCATATTAAACTAAAATGATCACCAAACCTATTCTATTTATTTAGGGGACCCCATGAACTCAAATTAATACCACACTATCCAAAGGACGTGCATTGTGATTTTTTTTATTTGGATGAAAATATAAACAATGAAATATCACATTGGACAACCACACTTTCCAAAATCTATGCTCATGAAATTATACAAGGATTAAAATTAGAATCAGGGCATGCTAAATTATTTGATATTCAGTTTCAAAGTTTGAAATGTGTATTACCATGTTCAAAGTTGAAGGAATTTTTCCTTCCATTTACACAATTTGTTTTCTCAAATCATTCATTTTTTAACATGAAATCATTTTTTTATTTTATCTCCCCCAACATAAAATAACATTGTCCCCAGTGTTTAAAGAAAAGAAAATTTAGAAGGGGTTAGAGGTAGGGAATTAATGTTCAAAAAGGAAATTGAAAATGAGGATCATGGAATGAAGTCACCTGGTGGTTGAAGTTGAAATTCTTGCTGCTCCCTTTTAATCCTTTGATATCCATGTCACATGCAGAGTTCCCTAGTAGAAAAAGGAAAAACAAAACAAAACAAAACAAAACAAAAAAAATCAATATATATATATATATATATTTATTTATTTATATAATAAAGAAAGTAAAATATAAGTATATATATAAAATAAACTGATGATACATTGTCTTCTTTTTAAATTTATGGGTAAGGCATTACTCAAGGATCACACCATGTGACACGGATGAATATGGTGCTCCCCATTCATTTCCATCCATAATCATAATATAAGAACAAGTCAACAGTCTATATATTTTTTTTATTTTTAAATATCAAAATGATTAATTAATATATAAATTTTATTAAAATAAAAAAATTATTGGAAACTTGAAAAACCATGGGTTTCCTCCCATGCAGCGCTTTGTTTAACGTCATTAGCTCAACTTGAATCCCCCCAACTTATCCAATACCAACTTTCAACATTTTAAGGACCACATGTTTCACCACTTCTACTAGGTTGAAATTGATTCTATGTTTAGAATTTGTTTCATGCACAAACCTATGTTCTAAAATGAGTAGGTAAATCCAAGGAATGTCAGAAATGATGGATTCAATTTCTTTTGTAGTATTTTCTAATAGATTAAGAATCATTACCTATTTATTGGTTTCAAGATAAGAAATGGTGACAACTGGAAGTTTTTGGCTATCCCTAATTAATGGAAACTTAATGGTGGATGGAATGTCCTTTTGTACAAGTTCAGGTAGGCTAAAACTCTCAAACATAGGTTGAGAATTTGAATTGATCTCAGTTTCATTTTCAAAATTGCTCAATAGAATTGGTTCATTTTGAATAGAAGATTCAAACACCAAATTGGAAATACTAGTTTCAGGAATGGTTATGGACTCAAATTTTGTGATTTCTCTTAATGGTTCAATGATTTGTGTTTTTGAAAAATCATCAATGGAGTTATATTCATGAGACTCAATCCATGATGTCAAATTTACCTCTTGTGAATACAAAAAATCATTTTCCTCTTGATTTAAACACCCATCAAAAATTCCATGATCCTCCTCATCTTCCCCAAATCCAAAGGTTTTCTCTTCAATAAATTCATAAGTGGTTTGTGGGAAACAAGACACTTCACATAAGGTTATGGAAGGGATAGTTTGTGTAGGGATGGGTTCCTCACAATTTTTAATGCTTTGTAGTTATAACCTAAATAATGAAACCTCAAAATTCATTATCTCCATTTTTTGACACATTTTTTCAAGTAATGGATGTGGATTAGGATGGATAAGGTGTTGATCCAAATGGTCTATTCTAGGTGGATAATTAAGTTGTTGGAATTGCACAGGAGGGTGTTCAAATTGTATTTGTGGGGATTGAAACTCATTATATGTTGGAATGTTTTGTGGATCATAGGAGTAAAAACATTGTGGTTCATTAGGTTTTTGATGATCCCACAAGTAGAAATTAGGATGGTCATTGTACATCACACATGGGGTTGGGTGATCAAAGTAGGGATAGGTTTCCAATGTTTGGACTTGTTCAAAATTGAATCCTATAGGAGTGAGGGGGTGATAAAAGAGAAGAGGGATGAAAAAAAAGGATGATAGTGTCTAAGATAACTTACTTAGGTCCCCGGAAACGGCGCCAAAATTTGATTCTCGCTCAAATTTACCCAAGAGATGAAGGTAGAACGGTCCTTGTAGTTTAGCTTGGGTTATCGAATCCTCAGAGACCTAAGAAGAAACCTATAGACACGTACATTCTATGAACTGTTTTTGGCAATGAAGTGGCCAAATTGGGTTGATTTTATATGGTTTTAAAGTATAACTAACAGATTTAAGTGAATTCAATTTAAAAGACTGATTTGATCCTAGGTTATCGCTCGGGGTGGATTGGACATATTTTCTTTTTAATGATTTCAATTTCTTAAATTTGAGATGGGTTCATTTAAGGAGATAAAACAACATCATCAATTTCTGGTTTAATGCCTACACCCTTTAATACTAATCACCTATGTACTTGAAGGATCAATGTTTTGAGCACTTCAAGGTAAAGGTTTGTATTAGCACTTGAAGTGTGTGGCCTTAAATTCAACAAGGATGATGGAGTTTAAAAATCATCAAATAAAAAACTCAATTAAGGAAGTGATTATACATTAATGAGATGATAAATAACATCCAATACAGCCCCTTTCTACTCCCTTGGATCAACCCATAAGTGGGTTATCCTTCCATTGATTATATGGTTTCAATGGAAGCGGAAAGTAGACTCATGAGGGGGGAAATGGAGAAGTAAAAAAATGCAATAAAATAACAATCACTCCACCGTTGTGTGATAATCTCACAAGGTTTGGTGTGAACAAGTTCACACCTTGAACCGACGGTATCAAAGTGATAAGGAGAAGAACAGAATGATAAGAGAAAAAGAACTTTTATTAAGAAACAAGGATGAATTAAAACAACTTACATGTGAAGGAAGAACATTACAAGAGAAATTTGCAGCATAACATTAAGATGAAAACAAGCTCCAAATATTCCTAAATCCTCCAACACCACTACCTTAAATAGGAATTTTTGATCCCTTGGGTCGAGCCTCCAACAGTACAAAGAATCTCAATTAATTTTGGTAGGCCATAGGTGGTGGAAAGCTTGTGGAATTTGGACTTTTCCACATTTGACCAGAGGTGGCAGCCAGCTTTCATCCACCGAACAGATGCATTTGGATGACCTTTTATATGACCGAATCAGAGTGGGCCATAGAAGAAGAAAGTGGAGATCCGGATTTCTTCTAACCTCCTGTAAAATATGGGCCCATTTTTATTTTTTTATTACGAGATATTATTAAATTAATGGGATGTTTTTCTAGGCCGCAGAATCTGGCCCAGAATTTTATCTCTAATTTGGGCCGCCTAAATGGACACCATGGAGGCCTAATTAGCATTAGATCATGAAGAGTGATTTGTTCCTATAAATGTATTATATCATCCCACAAAATTTGGGATTCATTGGGCCTGTATTTGGGGACCCAAAGTCTCATCAGTGGGATGGTGTCCAATCTGCCTTCTCCAGAATTGCTTCCTTTAATTGCCAAATATCTCCATCATCCTCCATGAATTCTCCATTGATCCCTGAATTAAACATGTTCATATTGGAGTGTAGATAAATTTACAAAATTATCAAATTAAAATATGTATAATCAGATGAATCATTTGGTACTTTAAATGATGTTAAAAAATGTACCACATAATAGTGCATTTTAAGAAGGTATTACAATCATAATGTGAAATGATGTTCAAAGTGTAAAATGCACTAAAATGGTGTTTATGAATAATAAAGAACATGAATATTATATATATTACCAATGAATATTAACCTGATTTAGTGGCTAATAAATACCATTATTTAAATGTGTCTTAACCTAAAAATGCTATCTTTGTTAAAGAAGAAAATTTTATTGTCAAATTTAAAAATAACTCCATATGTATCTAGTTTGGATATAGAAATAATGTTTTTGGTAACTTAAGGCACATAAAAACAACCCTTTAAAATTGAGATCATTATTATCAACATCATAAGGCGGTAGTTCTTGAAAGGTACAATGGAAATTCTAGATACGTTGGCTACTCGTAGATCTACCACCCAGCAGTCAATCATTCAAAATATACTTGGTTCCTATATTTGAATATATATGTGATCTCCACAAGCTGTATCTAATACACAATTTATAGAAACAGATAAATTTTACTTGATAACAAATGCAGATGAAGAATCCACTTACTTATTTGGTTGGGTGCAGTTTTTCTTCTAGTGACCCTTCTTTCAACATGCGAAACAGATGTAATATTGTTCTCTTTCTTTCCCCCTGATCTTCTTCTTCTTAGAAGATCATTATGAATCTTTGGTCTTAATGATCTTCTCTTTCCTTTTCTATTTTTTCACCCTAAGGATGGAAGGTTTTTCGTACTACGTAACATTATCTACTTTGTGATGAAGGATGAGAAGATATGGAAAAGACTTCTCAATTTTTTATATATTAAAATTCACAACACAACTATAGAATCTCTGATAGAGTGATCTAGAATATGGTTTATGTCCAGTTCTTTGGGGATTTTAAATCATAGAACCTATAATCACTCAATGTAGCCACTGAGTTTGACTGCATGAGGCAGAGCTGGGGAACCCTCTCCAAAATTGTTCTGAAAGAAAGCCTTGGAAATCTCAATTCATTTCTTCCTAGCTATCTCTTGGCAAATACCATGGAGGTTCTCAATCATAGTATAAACATCCATGTTTTCAAGAGACTTTATAATTTCCCTAGACATAGACAAAATAATTAAACATTGAACCTTGATCGTGTCGCTCAGATGTTTTTTATAAATGAGGAACTCTTCATCACTCGCATCTTTTTCAGTCGAATCATTAATTGAGGAATCTAGAACATATGATTTTAGTTCATTGAATAAAACAACCAAAAGAAGTCTAAACCACTTCTATATGTTACTACCAGTGAATAGATAATTTTTTATGATATTTATCATAGAGATAATGTGGATGACGAGATTTCCATTTTATTCTAAAATTAAAAGAGAATATTATTGGACTTTTCTTTATTGAAAATTATGTGAGAAATAATATAATAATTGATTTTTTTAATTCTCCCACTAGTTTATCATGCCCTAATAGTGATCATTATTGAACTTGGAATGTCTAGTTTCTATGAAATTCTATTGTCAATGATCTCCATTACTTTTCTTAATGATCTATACTTGGGCCATGAAAACCAAAAAAATATAATTAGGTAGGCAGTCTTCCCAACTACGGGCTTGAAACTCCATGATCCATAGAGTGGATTCCACCATCCTGAAATCCTTACTTGTATTTCTTCAACACTTGAATCCAAATTTGTATTGAAAAAAAATTTATAGTTAAACTCAACACATGTTTGGTTAATTCAACCAAAAAATCTCATGAGAACTCCCTGATAAATGTAAGTGTCCAGAATTCGGTCATGCACTACACTTAGTTTGATGGTTTCATTCCTAATCAATTAATGGAAGTATTATTATGACTTGATATTAGATTAAGGGATTTTAATTTATTATGAATAAATTTTCACTTTTTTATCCTTTACATTTCTTTTTAATATTAGGTGGATGTTACTTAATTAATTAACTATGTTGGATAAAACATTTATAGATAATTAATTTATTTAATTTTTATATTTTTACATTAATTTATTTATTTATGTGATCATGGTCTTGCATCCAAAAAATAAATAATTGCATAGATAAAAATAAATAAATTATTGAATGACTCGTTCATTAGCTTTATCTAATGGTTAATTTAATGATCGTACATTAAACCAACCTTTCACCTTGGAGAAATAACTCATGTTAGTCTTGGAATAAGTTATAGCATTCCACCTGTCCACCTATATAACACCTAGGTTGGAATCAATATGGTTCCATCTTGAACGACCTTCATGTACCTTGGAAAACTCCATTAATTACAAATATTTATTACTCATGTGCAAGTGAGGGGAACCAAAGGATTGGATAAAGGGGGATTGCATAAATATCTTTGGAGACATAGTCCCTACAAAATAATGAAGGGATGTCTCAAAGACCATATATCTAATTTAATAATAAATAATTGAAAACTCATGGAATAAATTAAATTAAATAAATTTCAACACATACACTAGTATTTATCTAGATCATGAATGGTTATACATACAACTTATACACAAAAGTACATGCATAACATTCATTTCATTATCCGTTCTTTTTTAATAAGATAAAAATGATTGTATTAATTAAGTTATTAATTCCCTTTCATATTAATGACCATATGAATCCTCTTGTAAATAATCATTATAAAGGGATTAATATAAAATAAATAGCAGAACTGATAGTTCTATATTTATTACAATAAATTAATTGAGAATTCAAAATTCTTAAAAACCCTTATTAAATTTTCACACATAAAATTTCAATCAAAACAATAAGGTTTTAAAGATACAATGTTAAATTTAATGTAATTTAATCATACTAGTATTTTTGAGACTTCATGGAATGTAATATCTAGATACAAAATGTGTATCTAGGTTTTTGTGTATCCAGGTCATACACCTAGGGCTTCTACGTGTTGACTCAACTGAACTACACAGTGTGTACATGCTTTTTGTGTGCCTGAGATACCCATTTGGGTATTCTATGTGTATATCAGCTAATTAAATATAATTTACAATCTACATACATTTCATGTGATATGAATGTTGTGTTTCTATGGAACCCGCCAAAATATTCAACTTGTTCTCAGGTGAGAGACTACATAATGTGTGCACTCTAGCTACACATCATGTATCTCTAATATTATTTTTCTAGACAAATCAGCATGTATCTTAGATGTGTTAATTGATGAAATTCACTCCATTACTCTACATAAACATCATGTATTTCATAAATTATTCAAGTTTTCAATCACACACGGTTTGACTGGGTATTATGGCAACACAAATAGTGTGATTTACTCCACTAACTTGTGTAGACTGCATGAAGTGTATGCTGATACACACCGTGTAATCCTACAAATCTGTTCTAGGTTGTCTAGTCAACACATGGAATAATTTTTTTTTAATAACTACATAGAATTTCATGTATCCCACAACATGGATAGATGCAGTGTACTATGGTACACATCTTGTACTTCTGAGTACACTCCGTGTAACCCTGTCTTACCAGACAATGATTGGGAGTTCCCAATGGAATATCCAATTATTCTTCATCTATTCATAGACCTTTTAGAAAATTAAACACTTAAAAATGTTGATTAATGTAACTATAACATCTTAATTTATAATGGATTGAATAATAAATAATACGAACATAAAATTCAACGATGATTTTTTACTGATCGACAATCAAATAAATAATTATAAATTTAAACACAACCCCTGTGATACTAATTGTTGGTTCTAGATGAAGCTGAATCACGCGATGATGAGATATATATTAAAATTTATTTTAATATTCAAGTTTCTTGAAACCCTGAGCGAGGATTTTCAAGTCATAATTATAATTAATTTATTTAATTTTGGAAGAAATGTATACCTGGGATTAAGATCCTTCTTTGTTGATAATGTTGATCTTCTGAAAAGATCCTTTTGGATTTACATCATTGCACTATGAGGATCCATGGATAGAATTCCTCTAGTGTTGATCCACACATGCTCAATTGATCTCCAAGCAACACTAGTCAATCTTTGGGTGTTAACGCAGAGAATCGATTGTTTTGTGTTGTTTGTGTTGATCGCTCGTCCTTCAGTCTTGAAGAAATATCTCTTGGGTTTATCGTTATTGAGATATATGGGATGAGAAGTCAATAGATAATTAATTGTGTGTAAAAATTCCCTATTCTTGATTTCTTTGATCGATAGTATGCACAATAGACATATCAATATATTTATATATATAGGGTTTAGGTTAAAATAGTTATTTAATTGCATGTAGACCCTTAGATAATATAATTACCTTTAATAAATCCAAATTTCACATAATAATATTATTATTATAATTTTATCATGCGTGAAAACTTACACAATACCAAATATTATTTAATGGTCGTGTTGATTAATATTTTTCATCAGGCACAATCATGGTCAATTTGAACTCTTCTAGCACTTTTTGAACACCCAAATAAATATTTAATTTAAATATTTAATTCATTGATAAATATTTATAATTTATAAAATGTGAATAAAATTATTCTTCAGTCTTGAAAATAATTTCTATTCAATTAATTTAATTCAAATATGGTTTAATCTGGATCATCGGAAACACTTAGTGTGTGACCCTATAGAATTCTTTCACATTTGCATTAGGCGGGCTTGAATTATGTCCAATATTACTATCTAGTGATGAGTCAAGGAACCCAATGGAAAGAACAAAATATTGAAATGAAGATAACCATGTACTAATGTTCACTATGTAATATAATCTTTTTGTCTAAATATCTCATCGTGCAGGTTGAACATCTGGGTCACTAACCTATTTTCATGATATGACATTCTATGAAAATCTGAAATAAAAACATTGTTACATCATGGTCATGAAATTTAATGTGGTGGTTATATTTCAATAAAAGGGATGAGATATAATCTTCCATAAATATGGAAGGGAGAAATACTTCCTTGACTTATCCATTAATAACATGTCAATAATGACGAACCCAACATACCCTACCTCACTATGAACATATTTCATCACAGTTTTCATCATCAAATCTAAGTGTGCATATCATGGAATGCATTAATGATGATCCTAAAATCTAAGGATTGTTATGCTCATAGATGTTGAGTCACATTTTTTTAATTTTCCATTCCTTTTAATATTTTGTTTTGGAAATCACAAACTCATTATTAAATACATAATATCTAATACTTTTATGTCCAAAGTACTATTTTATAATGTTTTTATAGAAAACATATTCTTTTACCATACATTGAAAGAGTTTTAAAGTATTCATGAATTTACATTACAATTACCATAATGATCATAAATCCAATTATGATCGGATTCACCTTATCAAATAGATTTAATGACTTTCAATTTTGTATTCATAGTGAAAAAAGTCTTAATTGGATTTGAAATCAGAACCAAAACCATCAGATTCACACTCATAAAGAAAATAATAATGATGTTCTGCAAGTAATTCCATCAGATTCACTTCTACTTTAATAATGGATACAAAAACCCATTTCATCATATTGAAACTCTTTAATCTTAAATCTACAATATCAATTCAAAAAATGATGTCGAGTAATCAATTATAATATATATTAAACAAGATGATATCATTATTTTAGTTACAAGATGACCATTGAAGTGCCAAGTGTCTAGATCCTCCCAAGAATTCATGAGAAAATATGATCATTAGAGATCAATATGGTCATTATAAGGAATACCTAAAAATACCTAGTCTCTTTAAGTGTCTAGTAGTGGTTGACATCATTTCTCATGTATGTGTGAACTATGATTTTGCTATCATTTTTCAAAAGTGAAAAAGTGCGAATAGCTTGTTCTTAGTCTTTTTCATTTCTTTAGAGAGATTATTTTTCTTAAGAAAACCTTGTTAGGTTGTCTCTTTAAGAATCTATTGTTTTACTTTGTACAACTCTGATTGTTGTGATTACGATCGAGGAATTTCAAGTATAGGAAGATAGAATCCAATCATCTTGATCGAGGGATTTAGAGTCTAGGAAGATAGAGGATCCAATCAACTTCTCATTTGAGGTCTTGCAAGGATAGCAAGACAGAATTTGATCATCATATCGAGGGATTGCCCTAGTGTGGGTAAGATAGACTTTCTTGAATGTATAAATCAAGGGACCTTTATCCAAGGTTGTTTGATACCCTTCTCTTTAGATAAAAATAATTCTATTCATTTGTATTATATGTTTAATTACAAGTTCTTTCAATTCCATTGCCATCATAATATAAAGTGAATTCATTTTTATTCATCTTTCTATAAATATTTCATTTATCATAATAGATTTAATTATGATTCATTTACTTTAATTTGTATTATATTTTGAATACAATTTTATTCTAAATACGATTCTATACGCTTTAAGATAGAATCTTTATAATTACTTAGATTAATCGTAATTGTTGTGATTACGATATTTTTTTAAGATACTCTGATAAATAGTTTCCTATATGAATATGATAAAATGCTGAATAAAATTCTATTCACTAGAATAAAACCTCTGTATTATATATTTAAATCAACCTGATTATGATATTCTTCATCATCGGAACCAAGGGCTCATTTTTATTATTGTTTTAATAAAAAATAGTTTTTGTGAATATGATTTGTTTAATCCTATCAAAAAAAGTTTCTCATAAGGTTAAAAATGTAAGTTTTAAACATTATAATTCACCCCCATATTGTATTTAGCCATCTACATATACATTTTCAATCCTGCAATTGGTATCATAGCTTAGATCTTGTAATACTGATTCCTTAAAATAGTATCATAGAAAATTTTCTGTAATTCTGATATCCACTTTTGGTATCGAAGGAGAATTTTACTACTCCAATACTTACTAATTATTTATACTTTTTCATGTTATATTTATTTCTTATTATAAATTTTTTATTTATAAATATGTGTTACACTAATGTGTATTGTGGAAAATTATTTTTCGTAAGATAGAAGGACTTAATGTTGGATCAATATGAAATTTTAATCCTACCAGACCTCCAATAATTGATGGAAATGATTATGAGTATTGGAGAGATAGAATGAATTTTTTTTATCGATACTGGAGTTGATAATTTTGTTATGCTTACTGGAGATTAAAAAATACCTGATAAAGAATGCAGAACCTTTAAAAATCAAGAAAGTCATGAATATCAATTAAATTACAAGGTAAGGAATACCTTATTTTGTTCTATGACCAGAAATATATACAGTAAAATTTCTTCTTGTGAAGTTTCCAATTGTATTTGGAATAAATTGGAGATTAATCATTTTGGTACTTTGAATGTTGTTGAGACTAGAAGAACTATGCTGAGAGCAGATTATCAAGCCTTTGAATTTCCTTATAGAGAACCTATTGTAAAGGTGCAACAAAGGTTTATGACAATTGTAAATATTTTACAAGCTATGGGATGTTCAGATCAGCTAACTGTGCTCTAGGAGGTGTGTCCTATGATGACTTCAATTTCAGTTGTGGTGACATTTGTTTCTCATTGTATACTATATTTTGCAACATCTTTTCTTGATTCTTGGTTTGGTTTGGCTTTTTAGCATGGTTGTGGCTCGTTTTTGGGGTCCCAGTTCTTCCAATCTTTCCTAGCTTCAACATCCCACTTCCCCACTCCCAGTCATTATAGAGGGGTGGTTTGCAGGAAGCTTTGGTATGTGATTCTCTATCGGACTTTGGGGTTCAACACAGCTTGTCTTTATCGGCTTTGTCCCTTTCATACTTCTTTCAGACTTTCGACACTGGTGGTGATCGTGTGATGAATATGATGTGTTCTGATTTGGTCACGGTGACATATTTTATGTTTCTTAGTCATGTTGAATACTTTTTCTATTTTGTGACTGATGTTTTTTGTTTTCTACTATGGTGACATCGAGGGTTTTACGACAACGGAGTGAGTGTGTGGTGGTGGGAGGTTCCAATGGTTTTCTCTCACTGGCAGACTGAAGAGGCTATGGATTGACATTTGGTAGGGATGGAGACAGTGTAATGATGACTAATCTGTTCTGATGATGATGGAGCCAGAATGTTTACCGGTGGTGCTTGATTTGCGGGGTCTGGTTTCAAGGCAAGTGCCTTTAATTTTTGTTTGAATTTTTAATTCATACTTGATTTTTGAGTTATGAACATTTATGGTGTAATGCAGTTACCATTTTTTCCTAAAACAATTTTTTATGAAAATAATAAAAAAATTGTTTTGGATTGGCTACTCAATCAGATTTAAGTGATTTTAAATATTTTGAAAATTAATTGGCTAATCTTGACTGAAGGATGAAAAAATTTGTTGGAAAAATTGATTTTCAGTATCATTATAAAAAAAGTAATATGAACAATAAGATAAGAAAGATAAGAAATATTTTGAAGTCACTTTTTATGAATACAAGAGATCTAGACATATAATACTAGATTATCAAAAAGTCAAAATGAAAGATAGAAAAGAAATATGTTCTGATAGAAATCAGAACAAGTATTACAAGAAAAAAAGGGAAGAAAGTATTTAAATCTAATGACTCTTGTAGTGCTAGTGATGTAAATTCTTCTGATGATTCTCCAGATATTGAGAATTTAGGTCACCAGAATATTGGTCTCTATACCAGAATACCTTTTGAAATTCAATGTCTTTTGACTAAGGTACACACTTTTGATTCTTTAACAAATATGTATTTGAATGAAAATTATCATGATGATAATAATTCTATATCTTTGGATGAATAATCATCCTTATACCATTATAATAATACTTTACATTCTTATGAATTGGTTTCCATATTTTCCAAACTTCTTGAAAATTATAATTGCACAGTTAGTAAGAAACATCAAAAGGAAAATGATAAAATAATTCTTTTTACAAAATAATTATCAGATCTTTCTAAATAACATGATAAGAAAAAAATTTAAATTTATTCTATTTCTAAAAACCTTGTAAAATATAATTCTGAGAAGGATAATATTTCTAATGATCTTGAAAAATCCATTTCTAATACCACAATAGCTTGAGTTACATATTCTCTCAAAAATATTTGAATCTTTACCAGAGGTGTTGGGTGGAGTACCTGAATTCTTTCAACATTGACATTTCCTATACCCTAGGGAAAGGTAATTTCATTGATGATGCATTGATTAGGACACTTTCAACCTAGGCAGTGAAGGAATCTTCATAAGAGTTGAATTTGATGGTTCTCTTTGCACAGTTTCATATTGGAGTTTAAGAGAAAGGGTATGAGGTTTCTTTAGTTGTCTTTCAGTTACCATATGCTCTTCCTAAGATGATTTTTAAGGTTTAGAAACTTTATGAATGGATTTTGTATCATTAGAGACTCTCTTTATGTGCAGATGCAGAGAAGAAAAATTCTATAAGGAACAAGCTGCAGAGGAGGATTCAGAGCAGGTCCATTCACCAGACTAGAGTTATTAAATTTTGAAGAATGAGAGGGTATGGAATTTTCTGTCAGGTAGAGGAATATGCATCCTTTCATTTTAAATCATGTTGAATATCCATTCAAAGGTGGAGAGTTGATCATGATGCAGATGTTGGGGAGCGGTAGTTTCAAGTAGTCATAGTCTCAGATGTTTTCCTTTATGACCTTCGGGTCCTGTAATGTCACAAAACCGACGAGAAATGTAATTTAAGGGTTCCCCATCAACCATTAAAAGGGGTATTATCAAAAATGAATAAAAAATTAAGGCCTTAAAGACTCTCTTTCTGGTGGGGAGAGATTTTCCTAGTGTCCATTCTCCAAAGAGGATGTTCTATGATATCATAATCACTTCATTATGTCGTCATTGGAAAGGAAGGTAGTAGTGGGTGATTGTCATAATTCTCAATGGGAAGTGCATCCAAGAACCAAAAAGATGTTCTATGAAATGAGGCATTAGTTCTAGTGTCCTGGTATGAGGTGGGGCATTGCAGAGTTTGCCTCTCATTTCTTTACATGCCAATAGGCAAAGTTCAAGCCCCATAAACCTTCATGTTTGCTTCATCCACTTCCAATCCCTACTTGGAAGTTGGATGAGATCTCCATAGACATTTTGGTTGGGCTTCCACATACCCATATAATGAATAATGTGATGCTGGTTGTGATTGATAGGCTAACCAATTTGGATCACTTCATACACATTTATGATACAACCAAAGTTGAGAAGTTGAGAAATCTCTATATGAAAGATTTTGTTAATTTGCACAAAGTTCCATCTTCTATAGTCTCTAATGGGTATCCTCAGTTTAATTATCTCTTTTGGAGAGTCCTTCAGAAGGCACTGGGATCTCAATTCCATTTGAGAATATCCTACCATCCATAGTTGGATGTCCAGATAGAGAGATCTATACATGATTCTTGAGGATATTCTCTGCATTATTGTTCTCGACATCAGTGGAGCTTGAGATGATCACTTGGGGATGGTTGATTTTTCTTATAAAAATATTTACCATTAATCAATAATAATGGTTCCTTGTGATTACTTTTATGATTGTACTTGTAAATCTAATTTCTGTTGGTCAGATATTAGTGATAGTTTCTTGTTTGTCCCAATTTTAGTGCATGAGACGACAAAAATAGATTCAATTAATTCATCAGATAATGTTGACACCACATTTCCAATATAAGTCTCATGGGGATCGTCATTGTATACCTTTAGAATTTTTAATTGGTGATCATGTGTTATTTAAAGTTTCACCCCAGTTGGTTCGTCGATGACTTGGGATGTAGGGGAAGCTTGCTCCTCATTTTGTGGGACTTTTCAAAGTTGTTGGGTAGGTGGGGAAAGTTACATAACTTTTATTACATATGGATTCTCTACCTTCCACTGTTAGTAAATTATTATGATTCCACTATGTATGTATTCTTTTCACCTATGTTTTACTCTGATCATGCAGGTATACTCTCCCCAATGTACCACATTGGACCCTCGCTGCTAGTTGGCAGAATCTAGCATACAGAGAGGTGCGCTTGAGGCCATGTGGCCCACCGACTCAGGGAACTGTTTAGCGAAATTAGGTTTGGGACGTCAGACAAGTGATAGGATATTATGAATTTAATGGTGAGATCTATTTAGTTTAGATAAAATATTGAAGACTAATAAATAAAAATTAGTACGTCATACATGTTACAGTAATCTAGATAAATTACTAAAAATCCGCCTTTATTTTATTGTAGAAAACAGAAAAATATTCAACTAAAAATTTATCATGATGATCCATATTAGAGAAAAATAATATTCTTACCAATATTAATTTACAAGAGTGGTATAATTATTCACTAATAGTACTACACAAATAGATGAAATTATATGTGCTAGAGTCCCCAGTTCTTAAAGTATGAACTAAGAAGGATAATGAAGAGGAACTCACTCTTTACATGAAACTCTTGGATGATGCGCTAGATGTATAATGTCTCGTTTTATTATCCATACCCAATGAGAAATAGAAGAAACATTAAGAAATCGATATATATAGCATGATGTCTCACCTCTATGATCTTTATCAGGAGAAGGTGAGACAAGAGAGATATGAGACTTCAATGTTATTTTTTCATGTAATCATGGAGAATGGGCCCCAATTAAGCCTTGTGTAGTCAATATAATTGGATAAATTGATCATTTAGGCATATTGGGTTTTAAAAGACCTGGTGATTTGTGGAAAGATCACATATTAACTTTACCATCTCAGAGCTTTTCCAGTTTCATTTTGAATTACAATATGAGCTATAGTGAGAAGTCCCTTTCAAAAATCCACACCCTAATTATCCATGTAGATATAGACACGAGGCATGAAAAAACATGAGGTTATCATGATTAATAAAATGAAGAATAAGGAAAATACCCCATAACTCACTCTACGTCAAAGGTTTCGGAGCACCATAATTCAAAGAAGAGAACAATCTGAAGGTAGATAAAGGAACGAGATGCGGTGTGTTTTGAATGTGGAAAGTGGGTCAATTAGAAGAACTACACCTAGTTAATGAATTGAGGGGAAGGTTTAAAGTGAGGTCATTATTGATTTCAATATTTTCATATCTACTGGTTGGGTATTTAATACAACTTAAGGTGTGCATATTAGTATTAAAATGAAAAAAACAAATATATTTGATAAGTGTATTTCATGCATACATTTTAGAGTGTTTTAATGTGTTGATTTATGTATTTGTTAAGAAATAAGTTCTTCATTTCAGGTATGGATCTTGATTTTGGGTGTTTTTGAGGAAAAAAGAAGAATTTAGAAAAAAATTATGTACATGTCGTGTACCCAGTTTCTGCGGGTAGCTGTGTACTAGTCGTGGGGACTACATAAAGTGAGGGCTGGTTGAGGCATGTACACAGCATGTACAATAAATGAAAATTCCGTGTATTTTTCTTTTTATTTTGTTAATTGGACCGTGGTCACATCTAATCTCCAGAATGGTCTTCTTCTAACCACTTTTCATCTAGGAGCGATCGGGAGTGATGATCAAAGTCTGAACCACCATTTCTCTATCCATGGTCTGATTCGAACTCTAGCAGGTGCGTTGGAATCCCACCAGTTATTCCTTTCTTCTTATTGAGCCTCACTTCTTGTTTTCTCCTCTTTCTCAAGTTATCTAAGGTTTAATATTTTTGACCTTTTTGTAGATCTATGAAATTCTATACCGATTCAAAGGCTGAGGTTCGACTATATCGATCATACGACATTGTAGTAGGTGGTTTGTTTCCTTTCAGAGTTTGTATTTGAGTTATATATGCCTAAGTAATGATTACCCATGGTTTGGGTATTACGTGTTAAGTAATTGAACCTTTTTATCATATTCCTTGGTTTTATTGATAGATTTAGTTTTTTAATTGTCATATTATGCTAGATTTCATGTTTTGGGGACACCCTGTGGGTGTTTTTCCTTGTTTGAATGTTTTGACCATTTGGTCTTGGTTGCCTATGAGGCAGACCTTGTTTCCTTGTCCTGCTTGTTAGGTTGGATTTTTTGCTTAATTTATACTTGCTAAATTCCTATGTTATTCATTTTATCTTCTTAACCTTATTGTAGTTGTGATTACTTGGGCTGTTGGATATCATTTGTGCATGATTTTATTACACAGGGATGTGAGAACCTAGTGTAGTTAGACCATAGGGGGAATTGACATTGAGGGCTTCCCCAGAGTGTCTGGTATATTTACATTACAATACCATAGTGGGGATTGATGATGATTTATCCCTCAGGGTGTCTATAGTATACCGTTACGAGACTACAGGGGAATTAACGTTGAGTGTTTCCTTATTGAGTCTGTAGTTTATCATTAAAAGACCACAGAGGGAATTTACGATGAGTGGTTTCTTAGATAGTCTTTTTTTTCATGATACCAAAGGGGTTAGACTGTGTGAGATTTCATTGAGGGTCATTATATCTTATTGAGTTGATGATATGTTGAACCTGAGAAGTTAGACTATGAGAACTTTTCCAAAGGGTTGCTTGTGAATGATTGATTAATTGTGATGAGCCTGCTAAGTCAAAGATCAAGCTTGGAATCGGTCTTACATGATTGTTAGATGGTATTTTAAGACAAATGTTTTTCTTTTTCATAGGGGATACATATCATAGGATAGATCATGTGGTTACATTATTGAACGGTTTGAATAATTAATAAATGTAAATGAATGTATGTGAAAATTGTAGGATTGTTTAATTTTTAGTAATTCTTAGTTTATTTCTTCATTTTTCATAGTGCTTTATATATAGATTCCATGATAGTTAGGCATATATATTTTCGTGGTTGCCTATTGTGATTCGTCTCACACCTTGTTTGAGTCATGCTTTTCAAACCAAACAGATTATATGGTTGCAGGTATAGATAAGGGAAAACACCCTTCTACATTAGGTATTTGATTGTTATTGGAGCTAGAGAGCATGGGACCAAGATGAGGCTTCTGATTCTATTATATTTATTTACTATTTCAGTACTTTGGTTTTAGTGATGTATTTCTAGAAATGTGACTTGTTTGGCTGCTTTCATAGATATTTGTGACATTCATCATTATTTATATATATATGATGTAGTTGGTTATACTACCAGTATTCCACTATTTACTTTTTTGTATGGTATTAATGTGTCTGTTGTTGTTTATTATTGTCATTGTGTTGTGTTGCTCCACCAATGAGGGTATAATTTCCCCACTATCACACCTAAGTCCCTCCCTACTAGTCAGTAACCTCTGGAGTATGAGGAAATTCTCTTGAGGCCATGTGACCAACCAGGTATGGGGCACCTTTGGGTTGCACCCGAAACCGGGACATTACATATTTAATTGATTAATGTTTCGAATTTTGGAATGATTTGTTTTGTTTTATTTTTTTATGGTAGGAACAATAGATTTATAAAAAATGAATGAAAAAATGATAATTTACAAGCTAAAAGTCACTTTTCACCACTTCACTTTGCTCATGGAATAATCCAATATTTTTTAGAAAGAAGTGAAGCTGGAAAATTGGAGAAGAAAAGTTACATGTCATGTAATTAAATTACATAACATGAGTTTTTCAAAATAATTTATCGAGCATGAAAAGTCCAGAAGGTAGTATACATTATTAAAGACCATTACAAGTCATGTTACTATATTACAGGATGTGACTTTTTTTCCAGAAAAGTTTTTAGATAATATTATGCTGAGATTCACGATGCCTGAGGATCGAAGGATTACACATCCTGTAATCCAATTACACATTGCGATGATGGTGGGATGTAAAAAAATAAATGTGATGCGGCCAAGGGTGATGACTAGTTTTCTTATAAATACACCCCTTAGCGTCCCTTCTAATAGAGTTTGGGACCAAGAGAAAGTGTGATGCCAATGAATGACTGACAGAAAATAGAGTGATGATCTAGATCCCTACTTCCCCTCTATTCTCCACCGCCGTTCTTCCTCAGGTAACCATGTTTCTCGTTCTCATCATTCCTAGCATGAGCAAGTAGTTTTTTTGGGTGATGTTATTGTAGGGTTATGTACTATTAAGTGTAATTTCTTTTTATTATTCATGTTTTGGATTTCTACAAACCATTTATTTAGTTCTAATTCAACTTTTTTTTTCATATTTCATGATCATTATTTCATTCTAAGGTTGTTTATTTAATTACATTAATTAATCACTTTATTTTGTGTACGAACATTATGCAATCTAGATCTGTTATATTTAAATAGGGTTTTGGGTCACCAAATTTTTTGATTGCATGTAGTAGATGGCCATTCCAACGATGAAATCATAGGATTATGACAAGATACCAAGACTAAGGATCCCTACTAACCCAATTCTGACACCAAACCTGAATAAATATTTTATCAATTAAATCCTTAACACACAAAACTTATAATCATTCAACTCAGCATGTATCCCATATTTATATTCATCCAAATCCTTCATATTTTTTTTATTTTTCTTCAAACAATCAAACAATTTCAATTTTTTGTTTCCTTATTAATTTATAACCTACATATTATCTATGTGGGTTTGATACTCGTACGTGCCAAGTATTATTATTTTTTCTTTAGGTTGTCTCAGTTTTTATAAATTATTAAATTTGTTTATCCCTATAGGAACTAAGGATTCCCCACGGGCTATCAGGATTCAGAGAGGTTTTTAGAGGAGAGGTGAATCTCTGATCTACTAATAATTCTAGACTAAATCTTTTGGATATAGGATACTACCACCTCACTTTGTTAATGATAATGATCTTGGTTTTAACAAACTATTATTATGTTATCAGCATTAACAAAAAAAATTGTATCCTCACTAGATATATATTGTTTTATTTTCAAATTTGGAAATTAAAGTTTCTTCTTTTACAAAGATATCATATGTTATGTTAGGTGAATTTCAATAATAGTCTTTATATATTGGATTACAAGTTTTGGAAATTGATAATGAATCATGTTCACATGAATCATTTCACACTCAGTTGTGGCATCACTGACTTGGTCCTGTAAACAAGAATTGACAAAGATCTATCAAGATTTCTCTTTAGATTCTTTTAAAAAAACCACTTGATAGATTTCTCTCTTGATTACAAGTACAGATGACCAAACCAAATTTTTTTGGTAAGTATGAAAGTCCCATAGAGTTTCTAGAATTAGTACACTCATAAAAGTGAGGACAAATTCCAATGGAAGCATGATGTGTGTATTCTTACATCAAAACTTTTTTCAATGACTTGAGTGGAAATATAGATGTTTTATTAAAGAGGTGTAATTATGGATCCTTTGAGAAATTTAAGGAGTTCAAGGATGAATTACAGAATAAACTTGATAATAAGTAAAATAATCTTTGATCTGATTAGTGTGTACAATATCTTAACCAAAATTTCATTAAATGTCTATGAGAGCTTGGGTTTCCATCTCAACTCACTACTCTTCATAATTATCAATGGAATAGTGCTAGTGAAAAGTGGAAATGCACTTTGATTGACCTATTATGGTCGATGATAAGAAATTTAGATCTAACATCCTTTTAGGGATATGCATTATAGGTTTTTACATACACACATATGGGGTGGTGATGAGTTTGTTAAGGCCACATATGGAAAAAAATTAGTACCCTTGTTTTGTTTTTATATAAGTCTCACAAAATAATTGTGTTAAATGAAGTAAATAATAATATTGAGGGTTGAGAGAGAAAAATGTTTTGTTTTTTAGGATGAAACTAAAATATATTAGATGTAAAATATGGAAGTATGAAATATGGGATCAATATACTAATTTAAATCTTTCATGATGTGGGAAAAATTATATAGGTTTCCAAGAAAAGGGGTTTTTTATTTTTTTAATGGGTGGATGGTATGAAAAGATAATAAATTCAATGAAAAAAATTAATTTAAATAAAAGGATAGGAACTTACTTATTTATTTGGAGTTCTGATACTAACAAAGGTGAGATGCATGGGGTGGCCCAATCATCATGGCATAGGTCAGCTGACAAAGGGTAAGGTGCAAGATCGGTGGAAGAAAAATAGTCAACCTATGCTAAGAAGTGTGACCCACTATTTATAAAAACACTATAAATGGAGAGAATCTAATCCACGCAATAATTCACTTAGGAAGAGGCATGAATTGGGGGGTTTGTGATCTTGGATCATCAATCAAACTTATTGATTAACAAGGCAATAATGCACAAGAGCAGGGGAATAGAAAATACTTCCTCACACAGTAGAGTGAAAATAAACTCATAGAGTTCCACTAATACCAACATGAATCTAAATGTCATGGGGAGGCTATTTATAGAGAAGGGGTGATAGAAGTTGCAGCTCGATCCTTGCAGTAGTAAGCTAATATAACCAATAGAAAAGCTGGGTATATACAGCTTGAGGGGGAGCACTGAAAGTGTCTTTTCATTTCTTTCAGTTTGGTTTGTTTCCTATAATTATGTATCTCTGATAGGTAGACCTAGATTGAGGGGGGGGAGTGTTGGTTTCTACATCCCATATTGTACTTGGGTGTTTTTTTATCATTATAATTCCCTATAAATAAACTTCAAGGCCTCTTTTAAGTGGAATCATGGGTATTGGGTCCACACCATGTCATTATATAGAAATTAATAAATGAAATAAATTAAAAACAACCAAGGTGTCACATGCGTCAAAAAGATAATGGATTTTAAGAGAGACCAAGGGAATATTTTATATCTGAGCACCAACCAAAGAAAAGGTGTTGTGGGATTTACCCAAGATCTTATAGTCAGAAATTTTTATACACTACTAAACATGGTCCAACTATGGATTATTTCGGGAACTAACACAAGACACCCAACTAGAATCTATTGATCCTTATCTGGGGAACACCCCACTTGACCTATCCTAGCACACAACTAGGGGGATACAAGTAGCGTGTTTCTAACTAGTGCAGAAAAAATATAGACTTCTCACTTAGTTACTTAGGTTCTCATGACCAATACAAAAGTGAATGTTAGAAAACGATAAACATAATAATTAACAATCACAAACAATAACTCAATATAACATCTAACTTGCTAATAAGAAAACATCCCCTTTTATCATCACCCAATCACCAAATACAACAAGCACCACCCATGAAAGAAAAAACTATATAAGAAGCATTAGGAGGGTCTCACATACTCACACACTTTAAAACCATTTAAAAGTTTCAAATAAGACTTTTTGAAAACTAACTCAGGAAGCCATGTCCTTTTATAAAAAGTCATAAACCATTTGTAAAATGTTACTTAAAATAATACACATAAAACCAACAAATTTAGAAATTAGTCTTATTTCATAAAATCTATTAAAATCTTGAAATCACAATCTTAAATTTACTTTAAGACCTGAAATGGGTCAAAACCTTTCACAAATAGATATTTATATTTAATTGAATCATCAAAACATTCCTAGGACACTAGAAATTCAAAATATTATTAGAAAACTCAAATAACCTTTGAATACTCTTTCTGCCAAGTGATAAACCACAAAAAAATTTGTGAAAATCATTAAAACTATAACCTATGCTTATAATTTAACCAATTTTAAATTTAGAAACACAATAACATAACTACATTCCAAATAAAACATGATAAAAAAAATACCCACCTCGGTTCAGTGGAAATCAAGATGGAAGTTGCCGCCTTCAATGGAGTACGCTTTAACAAGCCTCAAGGGAATCATTCCAAGAAAACTAAAGAAACAAGAACCCCAAATAATAATCCACCCCAAAAAATACATACAACAAGAGAATACCCTAGGTTTCATAGGAGGGAGAAACTAAGGTATAAAGGAAGGGGAAGGAGAAGGACGAAGAAACAAGAAGGAAAGAGGATCAGAGGATTGGATTCTAAAGAGGCTTGGATTTCAAGGAGGGAGGGAGACATCCCTCCCATGCATGGGATGTTTGGCCGAAACAAAATGAGTCAGGGATAGGGGAAATAGGGTCAAAGGAGGTAAGTTATTTTTTGGATGTAACAACCCTAAACCCAGTATCCTAGATTTGGTGGTTATTTTATTACAATGGCATAGATACAAGATATCATGTCACCAAAGATCTATTTATTTAATAGTCTTGAAGAACTAGATACATACATTGTTTCATTTTTTACATTGGTAATTAAACATAGAACATAAAAAAACTACCTCAATGGTACTTATTCAAATTTTTAATCTGTATAACCTGGGGAATGGAAAAAAATAAAAGGGTGAACATAGATTCTCAGTAAGTGATTCATGAATCAATAATAATTGAAGCATTGTCAATAATTCATAATCATTATGGAATGGTAAATAACTAAAAAGCACATGACATAAATAACATGAGAATTAAAATGAATCCATAGATATTATCATAGTGAAAAACTCATTGAAGGTAATACTGAATACAAAATAAAGAGAATTATTTATTTAGATGTCATTTATCTAGCACATGAACCATTATACCATTAACACAATTTAATTCTATGGGTAGAAACTTGTCTAATTCTACTTGGAAAAACACACAAATGGTTTTTCACTAACTGTTTTGTCTCATAAGACATGTTGATTCAATAAAGGGATATCTATAATCGGGCCCCACCCATAACTACATGTACAATATATTCTTCATACATATATTTTAATTCATGAACAACATGACTTACCAAAATATCTGTATTGAGTATAATATATAGATTTATCAATATTTACCTAGTTAAAATAACATTCAAAGAAAACATCATATGTAAATATTGGTATATAGATAAGACAATAACCATATCCCAGATACTTGAAATGTGGATATTTAATGAAATATTCAATGGATGATGTCCATAAATAAAAGGAGAGTATACATACACCACGCATAATGAATAAGTGGTAAAAAATGAACAACCAAAAGAAATATCATAATGGTGTAAATAAAAGAATGTATTTAATTCATTCCTGGAAATTTATAGGTAAAAATAGGCATAAAAATGATAAATGTTGACCAACTGAAATAGAAACATGTAAAAAGAGTGTTCAAAAAACTTAAAAATTGATCCATTTTGGTGCGGTTTGATGAAAAATACATAAGATTTTAAAATTGAAAAGTCGTATTTGATTTTATAAAACATGAAAATAACAAAGATAAAATTTCATGATAAAATGAGTGATTTTTTTAAAAATAATGGTGTATTAAAACTGATTATGTATGGAACATGAAAATGGGTATGAAATCAAGAAGTTCTCATCAATCAGTCTTGCTTATCAATAGGAATTGAGATTGGAAACTTATAAAACATGTATTTACACATAAAATAATAAATAATTTGGATATGTACATATCTATGAAACATAGAAACCAAATTTAGGAGTACATAATAATAATTTATAATTATAATGGGGTAAATAGAGAGAAAGAGTAATCCAAACAAATGGAGGCTCGGGGAGAACCCATTACCTTATGTCTGAAATTATTCAGTACTTGTACATAATATACTGGATAATGAAATTAGATTCATTAATAATTTAATTCAGAACCAATTAAACATAAATTTGATTTATTATAATTTTATTATGTTAATTTATGGCCTTTTTTTGATGAGTTATAAGATTCAATTTCATCATTCGGGAGTGTTCGTTTACTTATTTTTTATGATTGTTTGACTTGTATACATGTACAAAAGATCACATAAAATGGGAGTAGTAGTACATAATTGAAATTAAATGTTATTAATGAACTTAACAACTATCTAATGGTATTATATATCATTTTTTTCATATATGTGTATGATTCATTAGATGAAGAATTAATGATAACCATTTAGATTATATTCTCATTTTTTCAATTATCATGAGCTTGTTTTTTCTTATGAATTAATATTATGTATATATACTTGTTACATAATATTAAATAAGTTATAATAAATTATTATAGTCTGGTTTAATAATAATAATGGTTTTATGACCATCCTTGAAGGAAGAGTTGAAAAATAATAACTCGCCACCCATGAAGGCGGTTACTCATCACCTCACAGACGATGTTTTCATTTTTAGAATAAAAAGGGGAAGAGAATAGAATTGATGATTGATATACCATTAAAATAATAACATTACATAATATAAAATATACTAGAGTTATCATGTCACTTTGGATATGGGATGTGATGGAAGGATAGGAAAATAAAATAATTTAAATGAAATTGAAAGGAAAGGATTACATGTTTTACCTCTTGAAATTTTCTCCTTAATAACCTCCGAAAGGGACTTTAGTTTTCTCTTTTGGTGAGACCAAAAAGACCAAGATATGCGGGAGAGAATTGAGATAATAATTTGGTAGAAATTATTCAAGCCTCGTGGCTTGTAATGTGTGAGGAGAAGGGGTGGTGAGGGGTGGTATTTATAGTGGAGGAAAGTGGTGTTTTTTTATTTCATTCATTAGTTTATTATTTTGTCTCAAGACTATGAATAGTGATAATTATTGTGGCTAAATACAGTAAAAAGTGCATTTGAGTTCTAAAAAATGGTGTTTAAATCATCCATAGATCATCCATGACTCAATAATTCATGTATTTAGCTAATACCATAAATTATTGTATTTGGCTATTCACAAAAAATTCAACTATTTTAGAAAAATCCCAAATATTCACCCTAATAATTTTTCGATGATTATAATTCAAAAATGAACTCCATTTTATGAAAATAAATTTCTAAATATTTTAAATTTAATTCTTATTTAAAATCACTATTTATTCGAAAAATATTGATTTAAAATTATATCACATTTTATGATAGTTTGAAAAATTAATTACGTATTATAAAATTATCTTGTAATCAAAAGACATAAAAATATTAATTTATAAATATATTTTATGAAAATTAATTTTATTTTAAATCATTATATTCATTATAAAATTATAAATAAATATTTCTGTTTTACAAAAATACAAGCACTTAATTTATCATTTTTAAAAAATTCACTTACTTATACTATGATATAATTATATCATATTTTGATTTATATGATGCCTAAATTTTATTTATACATTCATATTTGAGGTTCCTATTCTATTGGTTAGATTACTATTTCATATGGTTACATTACTATTCCAACGGTCATGTTAATATTAATAGTGATTCATGGTTCATTTTTGAAACATAAACTATCAAATAAATTGAGTTTATTTAAGAAGTTACATACCATAAAATCATGGGGTTTTATATTCTTCCCTCCTTTAGAAATTTCATCCCTGAAATTTTTCACAAATATTCCCTTCTAAATTGATGAGGGTGTTTCTTCTTCATAACTTCCCCAAGTTCCCGTTTTTCTTCTTACATTTTATGGTTTCTATGATGATCTTTTATAGTTGAGTCATTTGATTTCTCAATACATGCTCTCTTATGTCAAGAATCTCGATAGTCTCTTTGTAGTAAGAAAAATCTGATTCTAGTTCTATTTTTCCCAGCTGAGTAAATTTTTTGGGTAGTTCATGTATTTTTTTAACAATGATATGTGGAACACATCATGATCATTGGATATACTTGGTGTCATTTTTAAATGGTAATATATGGATCCAATAATTTCCAAAATATCAAATAGTCTAATTTACCAAGGGCTCAGTTTCCCTTTCTTACTAAACCTTATAAAACCCTTCAATGGAGATACTTTCAAAAAATTATTATCTCCCTCTTGAAATTCAAAATCCTTTATCCAGTTGTCAGCATAAATCTTTTCTACATTGAGCTACTTTAATATTATCCCGAATATTCTTTACCTTTATCCTTTTCTATTCAGTAAGTTCTAGGCCTATTAGTTTTCTCTCACCAACTTCATCCAAACAAGTTGGAGTATGGCATCTCTAGCCATATAATTCTTCACATGGTTCCATTTGAATACTTGAATGAAAATTATTATTTTAGGAAAATTATATCAAAGGTAAATATTGATCCCACATACCTTGAAATTCAAGTGAAAATGATCTCAAAATGTATTCTAATGTTTGAATAGTCCTTTCAGATAATCCGTCTTTTTGAGAGTGATATGCAATACTCAAATGAATCTCAGTATCCAAAGTCTTCTAATGAATTTTACATATTTTTTATGTAAAATGGGGATCTTGATCAGACACAGTTGATAGAGGTGAACCATGAAGTCTTAAAACTTCATTAATATAGAGTCTTTATAAGTACACAAAAGATAAATCTTCTCTTATAGAAAGAAAATGTGTTTTTTTTTGTATTAAGAACAAAAATAACTAATATCACATCATTCCTTATAGGTGTTATTGATAGTCCTATGACAAAGTCCATCATAATTTCATCCCACTTCTACATAGAAACATGTAGAGGTTTCATGAATTTTCTAGGAAGATGACTCTCAACCATCACTTGTTAAAAAATTAGACATCTAGACATGTTTTTAGAAATTTCCCACTTCATATTATCCCACCAAAAATTTTCCTTCAGATCTATATATATCTTGGTAATTCCAGTGTGTATAGATAAATTACAGTTATGAGAATCATATAAAAGTTATCTTTTCAGATCAGGTATTGATGAAACACATATCTTCTTTCAAAATTACATAATTCCATCCTTGTACATGAAGTCTTCTAATCTTCCATACACAATGACTTTAATTTTATTTTGAAAATTATCATCATAATATTGAGAGGATGTTTTTCTTCTCTAATACATATGGTTTAGAAATCATTTGAAATGAAGTGATGTTTCCACCTCCTTAAAAATATCTATACCCATATTTACTAAATCCATGAACATATGATCTTTATTAATTCTAATTTGGGTCATAAGTCCATGATCATTTCTGCTCAATGAATATGCTGCCTTATTTTCTTTTCTTGGGTGGTAGTGTATAGAGAAATAATAATCTTCGAGGATCTCAAGCCATCGTTTTTGCCTCGTGTTGAATTATTTTTGTGTAAATATGTATTTAAATATCATGTTATCTTTATATATATCACATCATTAACCATAGAGATATTATCTCTATATCTTCATAGAAAAGATTACGGCTACTAACTCAAGATCATGAGTTGAATAATTATTTTCATGAGCCTTTAACTTCCTTGATGCATATGGAATAAAATTATAATTTTTCATAAGGACACAGACCATTCTATTCTACGATGTATCATTATATATCCCAAACCCGTAATTTCCTAATAGAAGAGTTAAAATTGGAGCATTGACTAATCTTCACTTCAATTATTCAAAACATTCTATACATTCGATTGTCCATACAAAATTAACCCTTGTAGGTGTGATATTGGTTAACAGTTTATCCAATTGGGTATAATTCTAAATGAAACACTGATAATATCCTAAAACAACATACCTCTATTATGTTCATTAGTGTAGGTCATTCTTGGATTTCTTTTATCTCCACATGATCAACTGAGATTCCATCCTTAGATACAATATGTCCAAGAAAAGAAACTATTTGAAGCTAACATTCAGACTTTTTAAACATACCATATAGCACATTTATTTTAAGAGTCTTTAAAACATTATGTAAGTGGTTCTCATGGTCCTCATAGATTTTATAGGAAACCAAGATATCATCAATAAATAACACCAAAAATTATCAATATATTCCATGAATACTCTATTCATTAGATCCATGAAAATAGATAGTGCATTAGTCGATCCAAATAGAATTACTGTAAAATCATAATGTCTATACCTAGTTTGAAATGTTGTCTTTGGAATATCGTCCTTCTTTACACACAATTGATGATATCTTGAATGAAGGCCAAGATTCATAAAATATTGATCTCCATGAATTTGATCAAATAAATCATCAATGCGAGGCAAGTGGTACTCATTATTTATTATAATAGCATTGATTTTTCTATGGTTAATGCATATCCTCAAGGATCCATATTTATTCTTAATAAAGATAACATGGGATCCCCATGGAGAAATACTAGGTTGAATAAATCCCTTATTACTCAAATCCACCAATTGTTTCTTCATCTCTACTAATTCCATAGTGGTCATCCTATAAGGTTACTTTAAAGTTGTTCTTACATAAGGTGTTAAATCAATAAAAAATTCAACTTCATTCTCTAGGGGGGTTTTGGGTAATTATTTAGAAAATATATCAATGTATTCATGTACAGTTATTATATCATAAATTTGAAGATTACTTCCCTCATCCCTAGATTTTTTTTCTCTTCCTCCCCAAAAATTTCCTCCAGTATAGCTACTGAAGGTGGATCTAGATAAGAATCTAGTGATGAGTTTTCTACTTTAAAGATAAGGGATTCTATATCTTCCTCACAAATTAAAATTTCCTCATTCTTATAATAGATTGTTTGTATAATGTTTTGAATGCTAGTCCATACCAAGGATTATATCTAATTCAATTATAAGTACGATGATAAGGTCTGCAAATAAAGAATGTTTATATTCCATAATAGGGATATTCCAAAACATATTTTTTTCAATAATAATCCCCTTTAGAGTTTTTATTGATAAATAATTTATTAAATCAAAAGGAAAATATATAAGTTTCTTGGAAAAAATGGTATATATAAAAGAGTTTGATGATATAGAATCAAATAAAGAATTGGATAAATGTGATTATAAGATTAATGTACATGCCACCACATCATTGGGTACTTCTACTTCAGCTGTGGTGATCACATAAGATTGGTCATCTCCCCTTGGCCTCTTTTGTGGTAGATCACCTTAATGATTTAGTAATTTATTTGAATAATAACCCATTTCATTATTGTTGAAACATTTAACATCATTGATTTTTTTCCCCTTGCATTCATTAGATCGATGACACTTTTCTCCGTACTTATAAAAAATCACATTCCTTTCTAGTATTTCCTAGGATGATTCTTTCCACAATTTTAGAAAAATAGAAATTTATTCATTCCCCTAATATTTTTTGATCCTTCACCTTTTCCATGGTTATCAGAAGATCTCTTCTTCTCTTGATTTCCCTTGAATATAAAGGATCTAGAAAATTCTTTCTCTGTTTTGATGGTACTTAATACTATTTTATCATATGATGAAAAAGTTTGAGAAGTGAGTTCCCTTCAGAGACTTGTATTAATACCTTTAATGAAATGATAAATCTTGTATTCATAATCACATATGTAATATTTAGTATACCTAGATAGTATTTTGAAGGTAGCCTCATACTAAGGAACATTGTCTTCTTCCATTTTCTTTAAGATAATGAACTTTCTCTTTATTTTAGTTCTTTTATCATGAGGGAAGTATTTTTCGAAGAATTTTTATTTAATATTACTTAATTAACTTTATTATATTTATATTCCTCATCAATATTTTTGATCAATGACCATCATTGATAAATATCTCCCTTGAGATAATATACTACCAGGACAACCTTATCATTTTAATTGCATCTCATTTCTAGAAATATCATTTCAAAGGACTTGATCCACTACTCAGCTACCACTGGATTAGTAGTCCCACTAAAAGATGAGGGATTTTTTCACATGAAATGATCCACCATAGTTGTAGTATTTTTATTTTTCATAACCTGAGTAAGATGTCCTAATATGCTCATGATATGCTCAGTTCCAACAATAACTATGTTTACTTGCTCAGTGGGGAAATCCTTACATTTTCCATGGGTATTTATTCTCTTTCTTCTATTAGGTTCCATAACTAAATAATTTCACATAGTAAGTTAGCTTATAATCATCATGAGTATTGATTATAAAATTCAATATAATAAATTATTGTAATTCTAATGTTTATCTAACATTTGTTTCTAAATGGTTCTACTAAACTTACTCTGATACCAACTGTAACATCCCCGAACCCAGTAGCCTAGAGTTAGTAATTGTTTTATTACAATTAAATAGATACAATAGATAAAATCACTAAGGATCGATCAGTTTATTTTTAGCTTCATTTCCCGAGTTCCACTTAACTGGGCCCCAAGATGGTGGGCCACAAGACCTCATGCACATCAACCCTAATGCCAGAGGTTATAGACTAGTAGAGAGGGAATTTTGTGTGTCTATGGAGAGAATATTCCCACATTGTATTAGGTATAACACAATGTTAAAAAAATATATATAATAATTATCATAATCATAAGAATAAGCAGACAGCAGTAGAAGCAAATAAATATCCCAAGCAGAATAAACGGATAACTGCAGAAGATGAATATAATACTAGATACATAAAAGATGATGATGATGTCATGAGATTATAAAAAGTGAGAGTTTAGTGAAATAGGGGTACAAGAATATAATTTATGATATAAAAAAATAAAAATGTAGAAAAAAATGATATAACAACATCTCGAGCATAGGTTCGATCCTCTTCCCCTGATGTCCATCCTAAGCAGCAAGAAAACACTCAAGCATCGAAAGTAGCATGCTTACCTTTATCCATACAGGAAATCATAAAGTCTAATTAGGTACCAAACTATGCCCAAGTATGCTATGATATATAATTTTATTAGTCTGATACCTATAGTTTCTAGACCTTTCCATGTCAATATATATATAGATAATAGTGTGGTAGATATAATAAATTCAAGCAGTTAAATAAATATATAACTGCAACTTAGTATGGGTTCCCAAGCAGTCACTCATCTTATACCACCTGCTTCGGCTTATGTTGGTGGGTATGAATTAAGTAGTTATGAAAGATATCATACGTATACAAGATCCAATATATATAAGTAAGACCAAGAAGGCATACCCTTGAGCTTGTTCTTTAGTTCAGGGTCCAATTCACATGTCAACATCCAAGTGTGCTAAAAAACAAAAGAGAGGTATCAAAAAATCATAAGTGACCTCATTGAAATATTAATAAATTAATCGCATGCACATCAATCAATTCAATAAAATCGATCAATTCTAGAGATAGAGTCTGAGCCCATCCCTAGTGATCTAATCAGAATCCCAGGTATCACTATGGTACATCTGTGGTAATCCAATACAACTGAGTCTATCCCAGGCGATCCATAAGAATTACCTAGTATCACTAAAGGAATTGTGACTCTGATTCCATCTTAGGTATCTCACTAGAAGACTGAGTATCACCCAAGGTATGGTGTATCCATATTTCTAATGGGCCCGTCAATAGATTCTACCATAGGGAAATGACATCGTTCAAGAGTATATTAAACCACCTAGGAATCAATTTCCTAAAAAGTTAATGCACTGCCCCCGGTGCGTCGTGGCATAAACACTCGAGCACAAGATTCCATCCATGAGTCCTTAATACAGAACCCATGTTCTCTCCTAGCCCATATCAATTGAACCAAACAAGCAAGGCAATAACATTTATCATATTCAAGTCATAATCAAAAAGAAAATCAATTAAACAATTGTATTTCATCACATGCAATTTAATATAGTTCAATCCATTTAAAAGTATCATGAAAAGATCACTAAACAATCCAAGGAACTTGACACAATATAAAGTGAGAAACTGCTTATGGTATAAAGCATAAGGAAACTGTAATGATAAATAACCAAACATGCAATGAATCAATAATCACTAATTTTTATCTTATAAGACAATGCACCTCTATTGGAAAGGTTTTATTATAAATTCTTTTCATTTTTCACCAATAATTCAAGTATTAATTTGTAAACATTTCATTCCACTTGCATAAGAATTTAATGGTAAAGTTTAATGCATTCAAAATGAAACACCAAGTATGGTCAAATTATATGTTAGGAATATAAAATAAACATATCCATTTCTTAATGGAAACACATATGTCATCAAGTATAATTAATGGAAATAAGAATTTTACATGGTAAAAACCAAAAAAACATGAACATGCATGATCAAAGGGAACTAACTCATAATCCAACACCTAACTTAATTCGTTTTATCAAATTTTAAACACTAGAAAAAAGTCCCACACACTCACCTAAGGTGAAACTCATCTAAGTAAAATAGGAGATTTAGGATAAAAAAGATTCCATGCCCAAAAGAAGTGTCTAAAAGAGAATCAAACACCCCACGAATGGGATTCACCTCATGTGAGGGTCACTACAGAAAAAGGAAATCATTCCAATTAATTTAACACATGATATCAAGCTTCACCGAAAGGTTCCGACGACTGTCACTATAGTGTAATATTTAAAATGCAACAAAAAAATGGGGAAAAGGTGTAGGTAATCTACCTCAATGTCAAAGTACAATATATATTTGTAAATAACCATTTATTCAACCTAAAATGGTAGAAATTTATTGAATTATAAAACCCCCCAAAATAGAGCAAAAATACGTCGCACCAAAATAGCATGACAGTTTATTTAGGAAACTCGCAAAAGAAAAATGTGGGGGAGAGAGAATACCGGGAGGAATATTTTTCTTCTAACGGTAATGAAAATGTATCAAAAATGGAGGATAAATCACAAAACTCCCATTGAGGAGGGAGGAAACTTACAAGCCCCCTGGAGGGAGAGGGAAGTTCTGCACGCATCGCTTGGAGGAGAGGAGAGGAAATAAAATAAAAGAGAATAAGAAAAGAGAAAAATAAAATAGTGAAAAGAATAGAGACAAATAAAAATGGAAAAAAGAAAAGTGAAAAATAAAACGTGAAAAAATAAAATAGAAAAAATAAAAATAAGGAAAACAAAGAAAGAAAAAAGAGGAAAAATAAATAAAAAATAAATGGGGAAATACCATTTCATTTTTACCCAAAATAGCACTATGCATGATCAAGGCTCATGGTTTCAATAACTATGGGAATATTGTGCGTTCACCCATTTCCTGAAACCCACAACAGGCCACATGGGCATGCGCCCTAGGTCGCACAGTTCCATACAACCGTGCGACCCAATCTTCCTTCCTCGTTTTCGGTGCGCCTAGATTCAAATGATCCCAAAACACACTTGGGATCTCTTTTATCCTCAGACATGATTTTAAAAGTTCATTTAAGTTGTTAAACTAAAAAAGTTGATGGTCTGCACCTTGGAGAAATCTGGTACAGGACAACCTACCCTTCTTCGGACAGCTTGTCCATGAGTTTCCCTTCCAAGGGTAGTGGAATGTCATCTAAGAAATGTTTGGGAAACTGTGCACATAAATCTTCCTCCCACTCCCATATCTCATCTTAAATGTTTTCATGCTTCCATAGAACCCAGACTAGAGGAACTGACTTTCCACAGAGAACCATCATGATTTGATTGACGATATGAATCGAATACTCCTTGAAGGACGCATCCACCTCGTGCTCGATATCATTAGAGTAAAACGAATGAGATGGGTCTGGATGATATTGTTGAAGCTAAGATATGTGAAAGAGTTATTGCATGGAATGGTACCTCTGAGGTAACAACAACTGATATGCTGCCAGCCCAACTCTATCTACTATTTGTAATGGACTGACATATCTAGGTGATAAATTCTCATATATCCTGATTCCCTTATGAACCAACCTCGATGAAACATGCAGAAATATTTGAATTCACACCTAAAATTCTAGAGGTATGCGGCGATGATTATTATGAGACTTTTACCTTGACTGAGCAGTTTCCATACACTTTTGAATTAGCTGGAATTTCTCTGAAGTCTTCTGAACTAGACAAGAACCCATTAGAAATACCTCAAGTCGACTTAGAGGTGAACAAAATGGTCTACCATAGAGGGCCTCAAATTAAACCTTCTTAATTGTTTCCTAAAATCTATTATTATAGGAAAACATAACAATAGGAATATGTTTCTCCCAAGAACCTCCAAAATCAAGGATACATGCTTGTAAAATATTCTCTAACACTCATATGGTCTATTTAGACTACCCATCAGTTTGGCAGTGATATACAGTACTCAAATGAAACTATGAACCCAATTCCTTCAAAATCACTTTCCAGAACTGTAATGTGAAGCGAGCATTGCAGTCTGACACGATAGAATGGGACAGAAGATGAATTCTCACTATCACCCAAATTTATAGTCTCCTTAACTTATCAATAGAGATGGTCTCCTAGATCGGTAGGAAGTGAATGAATTTGTTCGATCTATTAAAAATTACTCATAGCACATAGCTTCCTTGAGGAGATCTTGGAAAGCCTATAACGAAAATCATGGTGACGTCATTCCATTTCCACTTAGGAATGGATAGAGGCTGTAGGAGTCTAGTGGGTCGCTAGTGCTCTACCTGCACCTACTTATAGGTTTAACACCAGGTGAAGAAACCTGATATCTTCTTCTTCATACCTGACCACCATTACTAATGATGCATATCTCTGTACATTATGGTAATCCTAGGATGAACTACCCACAGAGAGGCATGAGATTCCATCATTAGCTCTTCCCAAATATATAAAGGCCCCCTTAAATGGTCATGATAGATCAGGGTCTCACTTCCATCCACAACCTAAATAGGAGGTGGTTTCTCTCCTGTGATGCTTTCCCTTAAGATGAGTCCCTCTAAATCAGATAACTGTTACATTTGGACTCACTCTAGAATAGAGGACGTCACTTCCAAATCTTCTAGAACTGATTTTCCTCATTGTTCCAGAACCTCAATATGAAACTCAAAAAACAAATACATCATCTTATACTCTCTTTTGTCTTCTTAGATGGATTTTGTATGAGCCTTTCTTCTCAATGCATCATCCACAACATTACCCATACCGAGTGTATAATTAAGCTCAATGTCGAATGAATGCTTGTATTCTACCCACCTACACTAACTTAGAGTAAAGTCTCATTGTGTGGAGATGTATTTCAATCATATATAGTTCATTTAAAAAACTAACCTCTCACCCAACAGATAGTGCCTCCAATAGTGCAGAGTATGAACCATAGCTTCCATCTTGAGATTGTGTGTAGGATAGTTTCTCTCATGGGGTATTAGCTGGCCGAATCCATAAGCCATGACTCGATCTCCTTGCATCAGAACTATACCTAGTACATTTCCTAAAGTATCATAATAGACTATATAACTTCATCCTAGATCAGGAAAATTTCAAATCAAAGCGGAAGTGAGTCTTTTATTTAATTCCTAAAAATTCTTCTCACAAGCTAAATACCAGATGAACTACACACCCTTCTTAGTTAGGGCCGCAAGAGGTGCTTCTATATGGGATAAGTCATGTATGAATCATGTGTAATAGCTATAAATACCTAATAATATGTGTATTTCAAACACATTTTTAGGATTATCCTAGGAAAACATTGTGCTCACCTTCTCTAGGCCAATAGATACACCTTCTTCTGATATGATATGACCCAAGAAGTGTACCTTAGTTATCAAAAAGTAAAATTTTCTGATCTTTTCATATAGATGGTACTTTCTTAGTGTATTAAACACAATACAAATATGATTGTAATGATTGTTTTTGGATCGTGAATACACAAATATGTCGTATGCAAAGACTACCACAAAGGAATCAAGATACGGGTGGAAGACCAAGTTCATCTAAGCCATGAAGAATGCCGGCATGTTCGTTATACCGAATGGAATAACCAAAAAGTCATATGATCCATACCTACTCTAGAAAGTTTTACATGGTATATCCAATGGTCTCACACATACATCATGATAGGCCTACAACAAATTGATCTTGGAGAAAACAATTGCTCCTCAGAGTTGGTCGAAGAGGTTGTCTATAAGAGGCAACAGATACTGTTTCTTTACTATAATCTGGTTCATTCATTGGTAATCCATGCACGATATGAAGGTACCATCTTCCTTATTGTAAAATAGGATAGGTGAACCCCATGGTGATGTTTTGGGTCTGATAAAACCCTTCATCTCGAGTTCTTCAAGCTATTTCTTGAGTTATTGGAGCTCTATAGGTGTCATCCTATAAGGAGGAATGGACACCAATGTCACACATATCACTAGATACATATTGAACTAAACCTCTCTCACCAGATGTAATCAAGAGAAATCATTAGGGGAGACATCCCTAAAAGGATCCACAAAAAAAGGAACTCCACTGATTGTATTCCTTGATCGCTCAAAAAGAGACTTGAAAGTTGATTCATCACTCTACCTAGCCCAGAATGATTTAGATTGATCTTAATGGATATCCCATTCTCCTATATGTATATATGTTCTACCCTTAGGTTATTTTAAGGAAAATTGATAGTGATATTAATCCACTTGGTTATGATGAAGAGTGAGCCAATCCATTTTGAAAATAATGTTGAATCTGGTCATCTCGAGGATGAAGAAATTATAGAATAAAAAGTACTTGACTATCTCAAAGGGGAACTCTTAGAACTTGAATATTCCCTCTATTATGACCCCCAATAAAGGGTCTAGATTCATAAAACTGCAAAATTATTCGATGGAAATACCCAAAATCTCAACATTCTCAGAAGATATGAAAGAGTGTAAATCACTTGTATCAAAAAGGGAATAAACTAAAGTAGAGGCTACAAGTATAGTACCTATAAACATAGATAGATTTGGAATTTTCTCCTCTAGTGTTGGATACACTGCATACATATGGCTTTAACCTCAGCCCAAAGATACTGCCCGACTAGCTTGAGTAGATCCACTCTGTCGATGTTGATATTCTGAAGCATGACTGCCCAGGACATGACCTCCACTACCTTGTCCTGATTAGCCGGTAGAAAAATTACTCCTAGAAAAATGTGGTTTTGTGGATCCCTTGCCTAATAAAGGGGATTTCAAGGATCCCATACCATTAGATTATGGAGGAAAAGAATGGCAGAAGCATTGAAGGCAACCCATCCTGCAGCAAGCTCAGCATTTGATCAGGTTCCTCATGCACTGGGGTTTTTTATGTCAAATCCTTCCGTACTAATGATATATAATAGAGCTTTCGATGTGTTTCATCTATCTATAACCACCCACTCCCACATGCACCTTTGAAATGACACTTTAGAATACTAGAAGATCAATCACCCTACCTTGAAATTGAATTTCCTTGACTCGTAGGACCATCTTCTCTGAGATTTCATTCCATTATAAGGGTATGGATCACTATCTCTATAATGATCTGCAACCAAAATATTTTCACCTTTGAGCAGACAGAATATCTGAGCTTTTCCTAAAAGTGACATTCAATCATCAATTCATCACCATCTAGAGATATATAAAAACACCCAACCTCTATAAATAGAGAATAATAATCTAGCACTACCATGGATCCCTATGGAAGATGAAAGAACTCCCTGGCGTGATCCTCTCTCAGAGTATGTGGGAATACGTGGTCCTAGAAATCTATCTAGAAGTCTCCCCAAACCATGTCTCACTAATGCTCTGACTGAGAAATGACATACCACCAATGCTTGGCAGAGTCACGAATCATATAGATAGAAATATTAACCATCCACTTTGGAGGCATCTCAAGGTGGTTGAAGATAGATATCATAGCTTATATCCATGAATCTGCATCATGAGGACCACCTTCACCCAAGAAGGTGAGAGTATTTTTCTGTTGAAAGTCACATGTAAACTCTACCACAATCAGGTCAGGCCTGGGAGCACTTGGAACTGACTACATGAACCTGAGAAAACTATCCCTGAACTGAGAATTGGCACCTAGTGGAATATCAGTAACATAGCCACAGGAGGAACTAACGGTCTCTCAGGGTCCACCACCTTCTGAGTATTCTCATCACCACTCTCTTGGTGTACTAAACAAGGATGTCATGGTGTAATAACTCTAAAATTTCCATGCCCTCACCTTAGAAAATACCTTTATAACATATAGGGTAAGTAGGTAAATAAGATGTAAGAAAGGGCAGGTGTAAGGACTCTCTAAAACATAACACAACACCTAGGTAAAGTGATAAAAGAGGATAGGTACATGGACTACCTTTGAGCATTACACAACAGATAGCATAATCCACGTGCTGGGTCTAAAAAAGATGGGAAAACCCCAGAAGGATCAATAAAACACACAGCCTACTTACCTTTTCATTAGTAAAGTAACTATCAATGTCTCACAACAGATGGCCACTTCATTATTATAATTTTATTTTTTTAATGAAGAAATCATTTTTAAGTTTTATTTTTTAATTTAATTCCCCTTTAAAAATATTGATTATGTGGATCACCATTCAAATTTTTAAAGACTCATACACCATGTAAACTAAAATTGGGTGTCCACTTAACCCAAATAAAAACATGTCTCTTCAAGATAAATTGGCACATTTCTATATTTATAGAAGAATAAGGAGGTACTAACAGTCATAATAGAACAGGGCACAACAACAATCATATGAAACAAAGGCGATGAATGCTGAAAATAAATATGGAATGACATAATTCATGTCATTTTAAGTTCTATTGTGCCTAGTATGATGCATTCTATATAGTTCCCTCGTATCATTAGGATGAAGTAATCGGAACCATCATTAAAATAACACCAATTGAAATAGAAGCACAAAACATGTACGTCACCAAGAGGTGAAGTTATACCAACCATAGTTAGCATAATTAAAAATTTTAATTTCCAATCCATGCGATTTCGGGTTCCCATGTACATGGGTTAGATATGTCCAAACATAGGGTCAAGTCTAAATTCATATATCCCGGTATCCTGTCTAACTTAAACAGTAATACAATAGGAAATTTATCTCTGATACCACACTATAGCATCCCTCCCCAAGTTCCACTGAATTAAGCCCCAAAACATTGGGCTACAAGACCCAAAGCGCGTCTCCCTGAACACTAGAGGCTACTGACTACCAGCGAGGGAATTGGGTGTGTTCGTGGAAAGACTATGACCTCATAGGATTTGGTATAACATAGTGGTAGACAATATATAATATGTAGTGAAATCATTATAATAAGTAGATAGTAGTATAAGAAAATAAATAACCCAATAATAATAAACAAATAACTACAAAGATGAATAATAATACTATATAAAAAAATGATGATGATGATGTCATGAGTCTATACAAAAATATATTGCAGGGTAAGAGGGGTATAACCATATACTACATGTTATCAAAAACTACAAAATAGGAAAAAACTATTTCAATAGCATCTCAATCATAGTTTCGGTCCTCTTCACCTGATCTTCATCCTATAAAGCAATCAAATACTCAAGCATAAGAAGAAAAACACTTCCCTTTATCCATACTTGGGAGCATAAATGTCACGACCCATCCTCGGGGCCTGTGCCGTGACTACCCCAAGCCCGCATTCCATAGTCCAGGGGCTGATGACTAGCACCAAGGCGTAAATCCCAACAAAAGGGAAGGTATTGCCTTTGAAAAGTAAACAAGCACCACAGAGTAAGTAAGCGGAAAAGTAAAAACTAAGTAAAAAATGTACAAGCTGTGCTGAAAGTAAAAGGGGCTGGAAATACAAGCCCAACAGTAAAGTACAACTGAAAGGAAAAACAGCAACTGAAAAGGGAAAACTACAGTGTCGAGCCGTCCTCTGGAAGTCCCACCTGAAGGGTGGGTACAGATAGCCTCCACAGCTCCTCGGTCCACCTGACCGCTCCGAGTACGTCCCACCCAGTGGTCCACCTCCAGGTACTGTCCTGCTCCGCACGCCTCCACCACGGTCAGTGCTGTCCGTCGTCTGCAACCAACACAACGTAGTGCGGGCATAGCCCGTGTAGGGGTGAGTATAAGCTACTCAGTAGGGACCCCGAGACCCCCGAAGGTCTCCCAAAATCCACAAAGGATAATCACGAAGTAACATCTGACACGGCTTAGGTATATGCCCATACATATACCTAAGTCTTCAATTCCCCGTTCGGCTCCAACGTCCGAGCCCAAGCACAACCCAGTCCACACAGGAAAGCAAAACGTATACCCACACAGGATAGCACAACACAGTCCACAAAGGAGAGTAAACAGTAAATCCTAACAGGATAGCTCAACACAATCCACAAAGGAGAGTAAACACAAGATTCAGCTCACACAGGTATACTTCTTCGGATGACGATAAAGATGATCACTGATCCATCTAAGTCGTCGGACCCACGAAGGATCGATAGGTAACTAACCCCCCGCAAATGACCCACACATGATCGGACCCACACAGGATCAGGCCCACACAGGACCGGGCCCACGCAGGACCTGTAGGCGCTGGCTCACACAGAACCGCTGAGCGCTGACCCACATAGGATCGGACCCACACAGGATTGGACCCACACAGAACCGGGCCCACGCAGGACCTGTAGCACTGATCCACGTAGGATCGCTGAGTGCAGTATTCGTCGCAGTCCATTGAGGATCTCTGCACAGTCGTCGCCGCAGTCCACTGAGGATCTCTGCACGGTCGTCGTCGGAGTCCACGGAGGATCTCTGCACGGTCGTCGCCACAGTCCACTGAGGATCTCTGCACGGTCGTCGTCGGAGTCCACGGAGGATCTCTGCACCGTCGTCGCCGCAGTCCACTGAGGATCTCTGCACGGTCGTCGCTGTCGAAGTAGCAGTTGCAGCCAGCACTAGGGTTCCCGCACACAGCAAGCTCGTTCGGGAGGGTCCGCTCCACGAGCCGAGAGGCTGATACATCAACTGACACAAAGTCCGAAGTTGATGTATCCAAAAGTTCTGTATCGCTAACAGGAACTCAACGTCGCAGACGGCGCGTCGATCGGACGCCCGGTCTGAGAGTTATTGGCTTTTTTGTCCCAGGGGCCCAGTTGGTTTTTAAGGAAAAACCAACCCGACCGTACTCCACATGCATCCAAACCTCGGGCAGAGTATGCCAAAAGATCCGTCTCACAAAGGGGAACTCAACAAAGCTGACGACACGTCAATCGGACGTCCGTAGCTCAAGATATGAGTGTTTTCGCTCTGAGGGCCCGGTTGGTTTCGTGTACGAACCAACCCGAACATACTCAAAGTATTCCGAAACCTTGAGTGCGATACACCGAAACAACCTTCTCGATCCAAGGATCGCGTTGCCGCTGACGGCGGGTCGTTTGGAGGCCTGTAGCTCAAGATACGGCCATTTGAACGAAGACCATCCGAAGACGGGGGGTACGGGCCCGGGCCGACCCGGCCCGACCCCCCCCCCCCCCCCGGGAGTCGGCCGAACCGGGTCGACCCGACCCTGTCCGACCCGGTCCGGTCCGGCTAGGGCATGGCCCGGCCGGTCGGACCGGCCTGGCCCGGTTCGGCCGAGCGGCCGAACGGCCGAGGCACGCGGGGCGCCGCCCCTGCGGCCTGGTGGTGTCGCGGCCCCCCGCGTGGGGCCGCGCTGTGTCATGGACGCGGCTTCAGCCGCGTCCGAGGGCACCGGACCCGCGTGGCCGCGGGTCCGCGGGTGCCGTTGCCGCCGTGGCTTTAGCCGCGGAGGCCTGTCCGGCGGCGCGCCGGGGCGCCGCCGGTGAGTTCCGTGGGCCACCGGGATCGTTCCGGTGGTCCGATTCTCTTCCCGTCTGCGCAATTGCTCCTCCCGGGTCCCGTTCTTCACTACGGGATCGTCAAACATCCGTTGCAGCACGTTCCGTCATCTCCCGTCAAATCCGCACAAAAAGAAGAACGGTGGAGGGTCGTCGGGCCGTGTTCGTTTGGCACGCACCCTCCGCGTTAGAGATAAACAACCGGGAGAATTTTGTTCAACACATGAACCAACAATTTTAATAAAATAAAATTGTTCATTTGAAACCGGTTCTTTAATTTTTAAAGAACGTTCACGGGAATATTAAGAGGGGCATTCCAAAACAAAAAATCCCTACCTCGTTGATCGTCGCGCGCGGGCGTTCTTCGCGGAAAAGCTCGTCGCAGAAGAGGGGGATCGTCGCGGAAGAGGGGGATCGTCGCATCGTCGCGGGGAGGCGTCACGTCGTCACAGAATCCGGCGTTGAGTCGGCGAACTCAACGCACCATGAAACAGCAGATTTAATTTAAATTAATTAAATCCGTGTTTTGGTTAAGAATCATGAAGGAGATAAAAAGGAAGGTCCGAGACTCTTACCTCAAGCAGCAGATCGAAGATCCGTCGCGGAGGAAGAGACGTCGCAGAAGAACGTTGTCGGCGTTGCGGATCACGGCGTCGCGTCGTCGATTTCCGGGTTCGGCGTTCTTCGCGTTCTTCGCGTTCTTCGCGAAGGAGGAAGAAGAAACAAGGATTCTGTCTCAACGAGTAATCCCCCAAAAGATTTTGGTTGGTCTTATTTTATTAATATGCCAACACACGAAAACTGGTTAAGAAACGATTGAATTAATTCGTTGAATTAATTTAACGAAAGAAACAGCCCATTTAATTCATGAAATAAACCGCCCAATTAAATGTTCTATTAAGATTTTTAAGAAACGCGTCAGTTGACTTTCATAAAGATGGGTTTTCGCGGGTGCGTTTCTTAGCGGAAAGAAACGGCGGGACTCGTGCGGGCCCCACCTCACAAATATCCTACCAAGGGGGGTAGGATATTTCTGGATAGCATCCTATCCGCTTCAACTCAGTTCAAGCCGCCTTTAAGTGCCTTCCAAGTGGCTTAAGCGAAATAAAATAAAGTTGTCGCAAAATTATTTTATTTCTCAACTTTAAGCCCGAAAATTAAAAACCACACCCGAGCAAACGCAACTCCGGAAGAGGCATTTCTAAGCGAATACCGGTGCTACGATTTCATCGGTGCCCTCAGAATTCGATTCCGGGAACCGGCTCAAAAGTTAGAAAAACCCGCTCGTCCGTTCACTGAACGTACCCGAGCCAATCTTCGGAAAATGATTCCGGGCACACCGGGCCTCGGAATCAGGTGCCGTCAGAAACTGCGCTTTTGTAAAAATCCAAAGAAAATTAAGAAAAAAAATTCCTTGAAATTTACGGGTCTTTACAATAATGTCTACTAGGGTTCTAAATGACGCTCGAGCATGGTGTGGGATATAATCTCAGTAGGACAGAACCCACGATGTCTACACCTTTCCATTTCATGTTGTAAACAGATAACAGTGTGTCATATCTAATAAATGGAAGTAGTTAAATAAATAAAATAACTAAAACTTGCTCTGGGTTCCCAATAGATCACCCATTTTCTCAAGATAGTGCACCTCTTTTAGAGGGGTTTTATTATAAAATCATGAAAATTTTCACCAAAATTTTGATTATGAATTTTTAAACATTTCATTCCACTTGTATAAGAATTTTTAGGTATGGTTTAACATTTTCAAAATGAAACACCAATCATGGTCAAATTATATGCAAGGCATATAAAATAAACTTAGGAATTTGCTAAGGGAATCACCTATTTCCTGAATTATAATTAAGGGAAATAAGAATTGAACATGGGATAAACAAAAGAAACATGAACATTCATAATAAAATGGATCAAAATCATAGTCTAACACCCTTCTTAATTCATTTTATCAATTTTTAAACACTAAAAAAAGGTGTACTCACTCACCTAAGGGGAAACAGAACTAAGGAAAATAAGAAATTTAGGCTGAAAATGATGGTGTGTCCAAAAGGGGTGGTCAAGGGTGAAGAGAACACCCCATGAATGGGTTTATGCACATTCAAGGGTCATTACAAACACAATGATCCATCCCAATTAATTCAATACACTATATCAAGCTTTTCTAGAAGGTTCCAATGAGAAATACAACAATTAAATATCTAAAATGTAATGAAACAATGGTAAAAAGGTGTAGGTACCCTACCTCAATGTCTTAGAACTCTCTACATCCAGAAAAACCTTTGATTCAACCAAAAATGGTAGAAATTGATAGATTTATAAAAACCTCCAATTTAGGGAAAATTTACATTGCACCAAAATAGTGTGACAGAAGATAGAGGAAACTCACAATAAATGGGTGCGAGAGAGAAATAGAGAGAATACTGAGAGGAGCCTATTACTTTCGACAATGATGAAAATAGATCGAGAATGGGTGAGAAATCACAAAAACCCCCCACTGAGGGAGGAGGGAACTCGTGAGTCACTTGGAGGGGGAGGGGAGGTCTGTGTGTGCCGCTTAGAGGGGAGTTGTGGAAAGAAAATATAGGAGAAAAAAGATATAAGAAAAAGAAAAGATAAAAGGAAAAAAGGAAAGGGAAAAAATAAAATGAAAAAGGAGAAAAATAAGAAAAAGGAAAATTAAAAAAGGAAAAGAGGAAAAGAAAAATGAAAAATAAAAATAAAGAAAATTAAGAAAGAAATAGGAGGAAAATGAAATAAAAAAGAAATAGTGAAAGGCCATTTCATTTATAGAAAAAATTACTCCACAAATGGTAAATGTGCATGGTTTAAATAATCATGCATAAATCGTGCGTTCGGCCACTGCCTGGAACCCGTAATAGGCCACATAGGCATGTGCCCTAGGTTATACAGTTCCAAAAAACTATGCATCCCGGTTTTTTCCCTGTTTTTTGGGCATGGGGATTCAAACGATCCCTAGAAATACCCAAAATCTTTCTTATTATTATGCATGATTTTAAAATACCATTCCAAGGTGTGAAAATAAAAAAAAATCATATGCACCTTGCGTAAAGTCAGAACCTGACATTAGTAGTCTTGATGAATAAGATATATACATGGTTTCCTTATTACATTAGTAATTAGACATAGAACATAACAAATGAAAATAAATAGCTTCTTTAACACATATTCAAAGATTTCATCTCCATAACCTGGGGAAGGGAAATAAATAAAAGGTTGATCTTGTATGCTTATTAAGTGATACATGAATCAATAATATGTGAAGCAAAGTTAACAAGGCATAATTATTATGGCAGGGTAAATAACTGAAAAAAACATTTCATAAATAAACTGAGAATAAAAATGCATCCATAGACTTGTCATAGTGAAAAATACATGGAATGTAATATTGAATACTGAATGAAGAGAATGATTAATTTATATGTCTTGTATCTGAAACATAAACCATTATACCATTCAGAAGGTTTAATTTTGTGGGTATAAACTCTTCTAATTCAGCTTCGATACAAACATGAAGGGTTTGTCACCAACCATTTGGTATCATGAGATCTATCGATGCATTTAGGTGATATCTATAATCATACCCCACCCATAACTATATTTCCAATGCATTCTTCATATATATATTTTAATTTAATAATGGCATGACTTATCAAAATATTTTTATTGAGTAGAAAATAAGGATTTATCAATATTTCCCCTATTAAAACAGCATTAAGATAAAACACCGCATTTAATGAATAGTGTATAGATAATACAATAATAATATCCTAAATACAAAAAATATGTATATTTAATGAAATATTAAATGGAGAATGTCCATAAATAAAAGGGGAGTATACATACACCACATATAATGAATAAGTGTTGAATAAGGAGAACCCAAAAAGAATATCATAATGGTGTCCATGAAAGAATGAATTTAAATCATAAATAGAAATTAATAAGTGAAAATAGGCATAGATTGTGATAAATTATGACTAGGATAAGTAGAAACATGTAAAAATAGTGTTTAAAAAACATTAAAAATATGTCACTTTTGTGCAGTATAATGAAAAATACAAAAGAGTCATTAAAACAGATAAGGAATAATTGTTTGTATAAAACTTGAAAATAAACAAGATGTATTTTCATGATAAAATTGGTGCTTTTATAATAATAATTTTGGCTTAAAAAATATTAAGTATGGTACTTGAAAATGTGTATGAAATCGGGAAGTTCTCTTTTATCGAGCTTACTATCGAGAGGAATTGAGATTAAAAACATATAAAATATGTATTTTCCAATCAAAGAAAAAAAGGATTGAGATATATAAATATATATAGACCATAATCACATTATTTAAGAGGATTAAATAATAATAATTGAGAATTATATTAGGGTAAACTGAGAGAAAGCGTAACCCGAAAGAAAAATGGAGGTTCGGGGAGAATCCATTACCATATGTTCGAAAGTGTTCTTCACTTGTACTTAATGTCTTGGATAATGAAATTAGATTCATTAATAATTTAATTAATAACCATTCAAACAAGTATTTTGTTTATTATAATTTTACTATGTCCATTTATATTCTTTTTGATGACTTATAAGATTAAATTCTGTTGTTCGGAAGTGTTCGTTTCCTTAGTTTTCATGATTTGTTCACTTGTATACATGTATGAAAGATCATGTAAAATTGGAATAGTTATCCAGAATTAAAATTATATGTTATTAATGAACATGAGAGACTTAATGGTATTATATATAATTTTTTACATATATTTTGATGATTCATTAGAAAATGCGTTAATGATAACCATTTTGGTTATTTTGTCATTTTTTTATTATCATGAACTAGTTTTGACTTATGAATTAATATTATGTATATATACTTGTTAAAAAACATTAAATAATTTTTAATACATATATTATAGTCTTTTTTAACCATAATTTTTTTATGACCATCGTTGAAGGAAAAATTTAAAAACAAAAACTCATCGTCAATGAAGGCGGTGAATCTGAACCTCACAGACAATGTTTTCATTTTTTAATAAAAGGAAAAAGTGAAGAGAATTGATGGTTTATATACCATTAAAATAATAACATTATAGTTTATAAAATATATGGAAGTTATCATGTCACTTTGGATAGGGGTGGTGAGGGACGAATAAGAAAATAAAAGAAAATAAATGAAATTGAAAAGAAAGGATTAAGGGTTTTAGATCTTGAATTATTCTCCTTGAGAACCTCGCTAAGGGGATTGGTTTTGGTCATTTGGAAATACCAAAAAGAACTAGACATGTGGGAGAGGATTTATAGATAAATCAGGTAGAAATTAGACTAGATTCAAGGCTTGAAAGTTGTGATTATAAGGCATGTTGAGGGGTGGTATTTATATTGGAGGAGAGGGGTGTTTTTTGATTATTTCATTCATTGGTTTATTATTTATTCTCAAGACTATGAATAGTGGTGATTATTATGAATAAATATAGTAACTAGTTCATCTGAGTTTGAACCAATGGTGCATACATCATCCATATATCATCCATGACTCAATAATTCATGTATGTAGCTAATACTGTAAACTACCGTATTTCACTGTTCACCAAGAATTCAACTATTTTAGAAAAATATAAAAAAATCACCCTAACCATTTTTAAACATGTAGAATTAAAAAAATTACATTAATTTTAGAAATAAAAATTTATAAATATGATAAATTTAATTTTTAGTTAAATTCACCTTTTATTCAAATAATACTGATTTTAAAATTATAACTGCTTTTAGAACACTTTGAAAAATTAATTAAGGTCTCATAAAATTATATTATAAGCATAAAACAAAAAAAATATTAATTTAAGAATCTATTTTATGAAAATAAATTTTCTTTTAAATCATTTTATTAATTTTAAAATTATAAGTAAACATTTATGTTTTACAAAAATAAAAACACTTTATATATCATTTAAAACATTTATTTACTTATAATATGATATAATTATATCATAATTTCATTTATAAGATGCCTAAATTTTATTTTCACATTCATAGCTAAGGTTATTATTATATTGGCCAAATTACTATTCCAAATGGTCACATTACTATTACAATGGTTGTGTTAATATTTAATAGTGTATTAGGGTTCATTTGTGCAATGTTAATTATCGAATAAATTCCATTTATTTAAGAAGATACATACCATAAAATCATGGGGTGTTATATTGGAAGTTCAAATTCTAAGACACCCAGGTGGTTTGCCCACATGGTTTAGTAAACCATACAACAACTACGTGGTTGCCTCTAAATAAGAACAACATGCACATATAGTTTGGCCACATGGTTAAAAGAAATTGTGCCCCGACTATACAAGGCTTTGAGAAGTATTGTTGCACTGTGGATGGACCAGCCACACGATTTTCCTAACCATGTGATGCAACTTTTCAACACCCAAAACCCTTCATAAATTATAGATTATGAACCAAAAACACTAGTTTAGGTCACACCCAAACAAATAATCAATAAAAATGATAATAATAATAAATTAAATATCAAGGTGTGATATTTCAAGTTCAGGTTCAGAGATGAGGTGAAACTAACCCAGAAGATGTATTGGAGTACGGGTGGAATGATGTGACTAGAACCATGTCATGGTTCTAAGAGATATTTTGATGGTTTTGAGCACAAAATAGGCCTACATGGTAGGTGATATATTAAAATTTCATTTTGTATTCAATTTTCCCAAAACCCTGAGCAAGGATCTTTAACTTCAAATTTATAATTAATTTATTTAATGTCATAAGAAAAAAATACCTTGGTGTAAGATATTTATTTTTTTTGAAGATGTTAATCATATGAAAGGACACTTTTAGATTATCTTCTTTGAATTTTGAGGGTTCATGGATAGAATTCCTCTAGCAGTGATCCACATGTGCTCCTTAAATATCCAAGCAACATCAATCTATCTTCAGGTGATAGAGCAGCGAATTGATTGTCTTTGTTTGTTTGTGTTGATCAGTTTTCCTTCAGTCTTGAAAAAATATCTATTATATTTATCTTTATTGAGAGATATTTAGGAGGAAGATTTTAAAAATAATTCATTATGTGCAAAAAAATCTATTCTTGATTGGTTTGATCGATAGTCTACACAATAGACATAACCATCTATTTATACAGCTCAAGTTTAGGTTAAAATATTTATTTAACTGCATGTCAGCTCTTCAATAATATAATAACCTTTAATAAACCTCAATTACACATAATAATAATATTATTGTTATTATAATTTTTTGGCACACATCAACTTCTGCAATAACAAATATTATTTAACCAGTTTGTTAATTAATATTTGTCACCAGACACAGTCATGAACTATACAAACTCTTCTATAACTTATTAAACATCCAAATAAATATTTAATTTATGTATTTAATTCATTAATAAATATTCTGTATTGATAAAATGTGAATAAAATTATTTCTCAGTCTTGAGAATAATATTTATTCAATTAATTACATTCAAATTTAATTTAATTGAGATCATCAGAAATACTTTTTGTGTGACCCTCTAGGATTATTTCTCATTTAAATTAGGTGAGATATCCTATAGTAAAAGATTACTATCTAGAAATGGGTCAAGTACCTTAAGATAAAGAACATAATGTTTCAACAATGAAAACCACATAAAAATGCTCACTATGTAATATAATCCTTTTGACTCAATATTTCATCAAGAAGGTTTCACATCTGTGTCACCAACCAATTTGCTCGATACTTCTTTCTTTGACTATCTAAAATAAAAACATTTTTACCCCATGGTCATAGTATTTAATGCAACAATTCTTTTCCAATCAAAGGGGTGTGATATTATTTTCCATAAAATGAAAGGGAAAAATCCTTCCCCCACTTATCCAATAATGACATGTCAATTGTGATGCCCCCAACATACCATGCCTCGCTGTGGACATATGTCATCACAGTTTTCTACAAAAAATCTATGTTCATGATTTATGAAATTAATGAACGATAATATTAAAGTCTAAGGACCATTACACATTCTCACAGATTGGAATATTCGATGACACCAAAACATGCGTAATTCAAACTGACAAATCAATTATCATAATCTACCATCTTAGAGATTATCAAGTATGAACATCATAAGAATAAGACTCAATCTCTTATGAGTATTAGAGACTAAAATTTTATTTTATATGTGTTGCATCATAGTATGTTATCAAACTATAGAAAATTATTTAAGAATATCATCATGGAACTTCAAGGATCTCATCACAGTGGGGAACTACTATGACTTTATTAATACAGAGTATACTCTAAGAAATTATTACATTATATCCATTTATAATAACAAAAAATATGTAATAATAAGTTTAATTAATATTAAATACATCGAATATACATTTAATAAAAGTAAATATAGTTGGTCCTAGAAAACCAACTCCAATAAATCCACACAAAGACTAAATCCAACTACCTATTACTTCATTCTTCTAGACCTCTCATGATAATCATGTTTCTACTGAGTCACGTATTTATTCATGGGGTCTTTCACTTTGTCTTATATAAAAATATTACTCACTACAACTTCACCACTCTAAAAAATCTCTTAAGAGGTGATACTTCCAAAGTATGTGCTTCATCTATTGATGTAACCTTGGATCTTTATAAAGTCACTATTGTAATATTATTACAATTAAGTGTGATAGGGTCATTTCTACTAGGTACAACATCAAACTCATGTATGAATTCATGCATCTATACTGCTTATTTAGCATCCTCAAAAGCTAAAATATTCTCATACACTTATATAATTTGCGAACATAGCTTACATTGAGCTCTTCCAGAACACAACACCTCCATTCAAATTAAATATTTATACCATTTGTGAATTCATATCATCTTGATCAGTTTGGAAACTAGAATTTTCATATCCTATGATAAATAGTTCTTCATCTCCACCGTAATCTTGGAACGTATCATTAGTATGCCTCAGATATTTAGATACTGTCTTAACTACCATCTAATCGTGGTCACCTAGATCATCTTTATAACATCTCTCTACTCAGCCATTGTATTTGAAAGATATGGAAGTTCTAATAGGACTTAGGTGATATCCCCAAGGCACCAATTGCTGGAAATAAATTTCATGGGATTCAAAAAAATTTGGGGAAAATTTTCCATTTGAAATAAACCAACCAAACCAAGATAACCATAACCAATAACCACTATATGATGCATGAGTACAAAGTAATACAACTCAAATAGTTACTAGACCAACAATAATATCAGAGTACAAGAGGAATCCAAAACCAACAAACTCAATGACTCCAAAGACACCAAATCAAAAACTCCATACCTTCTCCAAGGTCCAACTCCAAAAGTCATGTCCATGGTATCATGATGCATCACTAAAGAAATAATATACCTTTCCTTTAACTGTGTCTTGATATTCAATATCTTCAAAATCACTAAAGTTCCTAGGAAGGGGTGAGTATAAAACTCAGTAGGTTTTTTCCAATGACTTTGCAACTCATTCCACTAGGATAAAACCTATTTACACATATATAAAATAGTTTGAAATAATTTAATGTAGTTTATATCAACCAAATTATTTACAAACCAAAACAATTTCCAAGCTAAAATAGTTTTCTAAACCAAAACCATTTTCCCAGGTAAATCAACTAAAAATCATTAAAACCACTTCTCAATTTCCATTTTAGCTTACCCATTCATTTCCACACATCCACAGATGCATTTCAATAATGGACCTCTATATACTCATGAGTGGTGAGTCATCCTTTCACTATTCCATCACATGGTGAACCATTTTGATAGAGGAAACTTCACACCCTTATCCGTCCCAAATGGAAATGAACACACACTAACCATATATGACATAACCCATGCCAAGCCATTTCAATAAAACATTTATTTTACTAAAAACAATTCTAAAACATTTTTCCATTCATTTAAAAACAAAACCATAATTTTAAAATCATCATTTTAAAATTATGAACCAAAACATTTTCTGCAAAACAATCCAATTCTACAATACCATCACTAAAGTGGTTCACCGTCAAGAATTGCACATCAATTTTACAATTTAGTTTAAGAAATTAAATCAATTTAAAATCAATCCTTTGAGTTCTAACTATAAGGAGTCAAGAGTGAAGCCACATACCTCTCAAACTTAGGAAAAAAAGAATAACAGTCTAACAACCTAATAACATGGCTTAGATCTTCAATACTTGACCTTAGATCTTGTTACTAGCAACCAAAATAACCATAAATCATCATGATTGGAATAGAAAAAGTTTATTTATCCCTAATGAAAAAAATTAATGATTTCAATAGAGGGAAGAGGAAGAAATATAAATAAAACAATGAAGAACAATCACTTTCAACCAATACTAGCCCCCAGTGCACCAATATTTGCCTCAAAATCGCTTCTGGATCAAGAGGAATGGTTTATATAGCCTATGGATGAAGAGTAATTCAGGTTATGACTTGTTTATGTAAATAATTAGAGATTCAATGGGTAATTTGAGTGATATCCACTAATTTCATATCTAATTTTTAACAGTGCATGGTGAGAGGACATAGTTAGTAAGAGTTTGCACTAACTGTGCACATCCCAATGCCTTTAAATACCCCTCGCATGGTTGGATCTCACATTTAGAAAAACCTTGGGCCAACCGAACTAAACTCATCTATCCATCATTGGACAGTTACTCTTGGGTGTCGGCATGATTTTGTCAAATCATGCACCTACCTAGTGCCCAATATTCCAGTTAAATGGTTTATTGGGGGGTGTATCACGGTTTGTTCTAACTATGTTCAAATCGTGCACGTCATGAAAATATCCAAAAACATTTCAAAACTCCTATGAATCTCCTGAAACATAACCCAATAAATTTATATTCTTAAAATACATAAATAAAGGGTCAAAGACCTAAAATTGGGGGTGATACAAGCTTGATATCTTCATAGCACACTTAATTCATAGGTGACATATAGCCTAGTACATAGCATAATATGAATGACTAATCAAATTGATGAAGCGTATGGTATCATTTTCATTATATTTATTTCCTCATATGTCTAAGGATAAGTCATCCTGGAAATATGGATGCCCTGTGATGTTGGAAACAATCCCCTATTGTATTGTTCTATAATTATTCTCTTAAGTTTCTTTTCAATGTATGTATTTTTACATTGGTTGAGAAACCTCTTAGATCTATCATGATTGATCATGATCCTAAGAATATATGATGTCTCTCCTAATTCCTTTGTAGAGAAAAATTTATTCAATAACGCCTTAAGAGATTGTAAGTATGGTATTTTATTTTCAATAAGTAATATGTCATAAAAATATAGTATAAAGAAAATGATTGCACTCCCACAAAACCATTTGTAGTCAAAATGATCACACTCATTCATTATGAAACCAAATTTCCTTGTGGATTCATCAAAATTAATGTTACATTAAATAGATTCTTTCTTCAGTCAATAAATGGATTTTTGAAATTATCATATCTTGTTTTTATCCTTTTAAGTCAAAAACCCTTAAGGTTATGTCATATAGACATCTTTCTGAAGGTTATCGTTGAGGAAAGTGGTTTTGACATCCATTTTTAAAATTTCATAGTCATGGTAACCCACAATATCAAGTAAAATTCTGATGGATTTCAGCATAAAAACTGGTAAAAATGTTTCTTCATAGTTAATTCCATGACTCTATTTAAATCCTCTTGCAACCAATCATGCCTTATAGGTATAGACATGTACTTCCATGTCAAGTTTATTCTGGAATACTCATTTAAAACTAGTAGACTTTACATTCACTGGAGGATCTATCCAAATCCATAAATGGTTTTGGTACATGGAATCCATTTCAAAATTCATGGATTATTTCCACTTTGAAACAACTATGCCACTTAATGATTACTTATAGGTTATAGGATCATTATTATCAACTAATAATGAGTCACAATCCTTATTTACTTGAAGACCATACCGTTCCGGTTCTCTAACCTCTCTAGTACTCCTACACAGTACTTGTGTCTCTAGAACAACTTCTTCTTCCACTAGGATTTGTGGAATTCATTCATATTTCAACTCTCATGTATCATGATCCTAGAGTTCATGTAAGTATATCTCTCTTAAACTATATCTTTTAAAGATAATATCCTCCTTGATGAATGTGGGATGTTTTTCAAACAAAACCTTTTGTCCAAAGTATTGTACGAGTAGTATCTCTATTTTTCTTCGAGATATCTTATAAAAATACACTTTGTGCCTAGAGGTGAAAGACTATTACCTGAAAAGGCCTTAAAAATGATTTTTAACCCTACACATGTAATTAAGACAACACTAGTTTCTTTCCATTCCATAATTGGTATGATATAACATTTTTCGCTTTAGTTGGCACTCGAATTAGTACTTATATTATTGATTGTAATGCATATCACTAAAATGATAATGGAAGACTCACCTAACTCATCATTGATCTCATTATGTCCATAAAGATGTGGTTTCTCCTTTCTCTTACACCATTCCACTGAGGCATATAGGGAGTGATTTGAGATAGTACCTCGAACTCCCATTAATAATCAATGAAGTCTTGATTAAAATATTCTCTACAGTGGTCTGAGCAGAGATTCTTATTCTTCATACCAATCCGGTTATCATCTTTATTCTTGTATTTATTGAAATTATCAAAAGAATATGATTTATACCTCATTAAGTAGAAATATCAATATCTACTAAAATCATTAGTAAAAGTTAAGATGTATGATTACCCGTCCCTTTCTTCAATAAGAAAGGATCCACATAAATTGGTATAAGATAATTTAAGAAGCACTTTAACACTTTCACCTTTCCCACTAAATGGGGTACTGGACATTTTCTACTTGTAAACATGCTTAACATAAACCAAATGGTTTTAGTTCAAAATAATCTAACTACAGATCTTGATGTAATTTATTCAAGCATTTTTAGATTACATGACCAAGTTGGTGATACTGAAGTTGGGTGTGGTATGATTCATGTGATGTAATTTTTTTTATAGATTTTCATTATATGGTTTGTGTAATCCAACACATAAATACCATTATTTAAATGTGTATTATCATAAAAAATTATATCATTATTAAAGAAGAAAATTCTATTATAAATTTTGAAAATAACTCCATTTGTATCTAGTCTGGATATGGAAATAATGTTTTTGGTAACTTAAGGAACATAATAACAACCCTTTAAAATTGAGATCATTCTCATCAGCAATGTGAGGTGGTAGTTCATGATAGAAAAAAAAAATTAGCTATGTTAGATACTTTTAGATCTCCCACCCCTCATTCATTCAAAATATAATAGCTTCATATATTTTAATACATATGTGAGCACCACAAGTTGCATCTAATACCCAATTTATAGAAACAAATAAATTTCACTTGATAAAAAATGCAGATGAAACATCCTCTTATTTCTTTGGCTGGGTGCAGTTTTTATTATAGTGAACCTTCTTTCCACATGCGAAGCAGATGGAATATTATTCTATTTATTTCCCTCCAATATTTCTCTTCTTAGAATAGAATGAGAAAACTTTGGTCTTAAATATCTTCGCTTTCACTTTCCATTTTTTCACCCTAAGTATGGAAGGATTTTCGCACCTCATAACCTTAACTACTTAGTGATGAAGGGTTAGAAGATCTGGAAAAGAATAATAAATTTAGTTCATATTAAAATTCAAAAAATAGCTAGAGAATCTTTGAGGGAGTGATCTAGAATAAGGTTGGTGTCCAATTCTTTTGGGAGTTTAGACCATAAAACCTCTAAGCACTCAATGTATCCATTGAGCTTGACTGTATGAGGCTAAGATAGAGAACCCTCTACATGATTGTTCTCAAAGAAAGCCTTGGAAATATCAAAACTTTTCTATTTGGATCTCTTTTGGTAAAGACCATGGAGGTTCTTAGTAATACTGTATACATCCATGTTTTCATGATACTTCATGAGTTAACTAGACATAGACAAAATAATAAAACATTGAACCTTGACCACATCTCTTAGATGTTTTTCATAGATGAGGAACTTTTCAACCCTCACCACTTTTATAGGCGAATCATTAATTGAGGATTCTAGCACCTATGATTTATATTCACAGAATAACATAACTAGAAAGAGTCCAAACCACTCCTATAAGTTACTGCTAGTGAAGAGATTATTTTTCCTATATTGATCATAGGGATAATGTGGATAATGAGCTTTCTATTTTATTCTAAAATTAAAAGATAATATTAAAATATTTTTTTTTAATTTAAAATTATATGAAAAATAATATATTAATTGATTTTATTAAATCTCCCACTAGTTTATCATGTCCCTATAGTGCTCATTATTGAACTCAGAATTTCTAGTTTCTAAGAAATTCTAATGTCAAGAATCCCCATTAATTTTCTTAATGATCCATACTTTGGCCATGAAAACCATAAAAATGTAATTAGGTAGGCAGTATTTCCAACTACGGGCTTTCAAATCCATGATCCATTGAGTGTATTCCCCCATCCTAAAATCCTGACTTGTATTTCTTCAATCACTTGCATCCAAATTTGTATTGAAACAACTTTGATAGTTAAAATCAATACATGTTTGGTTAATTCAACCCAAAAATCTCATGAGAACTCCTTGATAAAAGTAAGTGTCCAGAATTTGGTCATATACAACACTTAGTTCAATGGTTTCATTCCCAATAAATTAATGGAAGTCTTAGTCTTACTTAATATTAGGTTGAGGTATTTTAATTTATTATTCATAAATTTTATCTTTTTTTATCCTTTACATTTTATATTAATATTCGGAAGATGTTACTTAATTAATTAACTATTTTGGATAAAAATTTTATAGATAATTCATTTATTTAATTTCTATATTTTCACATTAATTCATTTATTTATGTGATCATGGTCTTGCATCCAAAAAATAAATAATTTCATAGATAGAAATAAATAAATTATTAAATGACTTGTTCAAGAGCTTTATCTAATGGTTAATTTAATTATTTTACATTAAATAAACCTTTTACCTAGGTGAAATAACTCATGTTGGTCTTGGAATGAGTTACAACATTCCACATGTCCACCTATGTAACACCTGGGTTGGAATCAATATGGTTCCATCTTGAACGACCTTCATGCGCCTTGGGAAACTCCATTAATTACAAATATTTATTACTCATGTGAAAGTGAGGGGAGCTAAATGATTGGTTAAAGGGGGGTTACATAAATATATTTGGACACATAGGCCCTACAAAATAATGAAGGGATGTCTCACAAACCATCTATTTAATTTAATAATAAATAATTGAAAACTCATGGAATAAATTAAATTAAATAAATTTCAACACATATATTAGTCTCGATCAATCTCATTAATGGTTATACATGAAACTTATACACAAAAGTATATGCATAACATTCAGTTCATTATCTGTTCTTTTTTATTAAGATAAACAGAATTTCATTAATTAGTTAATTAACTCCCTTTAATCTTAATGACCATATGAATTCTCTTGGAAATAATCACCAAAAAGGGATTAATAGAAAATAAATAGTTGAACCAATAGTTTCAGATTCATTATAATAAATTAATTTAGAATTCAAAATTCTTAAATACCATTATTAAATTTTCACACATAAATGTCAATCAAAATAAAAAAGTTGTAATGCTAAAATATTTAATTTAATGTAATTTAATCCTTCTAGTATTTTTGAGAATTCAAGGTTTCTACTATATAGATACACAATGTGTATCTATGTTGTTGTGTATCTAGATCACATGTCTGGGGCTTCTACGTGTTGATTCAGCTAAACTACACAGCGTGTACATGCTTTTTGTGTGCCTAAGATACACGTTTGGGTCTTCTGTGTGTGTCTCAGCTAATGAAATTGCATTTACAAGCTACCTACATTTCATGTGATCTGAATTTCACATTTTTATGGAACCCACCCAAAGAATCAATTTATTCTCGGGTGAGAGACTACACGATGCCTGCACTCTAGCAACACATCATGTATCTCCAATACCATTTTTATGGACAACTCAGAGTGTATCTAGGATGTGGTATTTGATGAACTGCATGTCATGTACTCTACATAAAATTTTTGTATATCATAAATGATTCACATTTTCAATCACACATGGTTTGACCGGGTATTACGGCTACACAGATAGTGCGATTTACATCATTATCCCATGTAGACTACACGGTGTGTATGAAGATACACACTGTGTAATCCTACAACCATCTGCTAGGTTGTCTAGTGAAAAAATGGTGTACATTGTGTGTAATAACTACCTGGAATGTCGTGTATCCCAGGGCATGGATAGATGTACTTTACTATGGTACACATCGAGTACTTCCGAGTACACATCGTGTAACATTGTCTTACCTGACAATGATTGTCAATTCCCGATGGCATCTCCAGTTATTCTCCATCTGTTGTTATACCTTTTAGAAAAGTAAACACTTAATAATATTAATTAATGTAATGATAACATGTTAATTAATAACTGATTAAATAATGAATAATATGAAAATAAAATTTAATGACGACTGTGTATTGATCAACAATCAAATAAATAATTATAAATTTAAATGTAACCCCTATGATACTACTGTTTGTTTCTAGATGAAGCTGGAACGTGCAATGATGAGAGATGTATGAAAATTTATTTTAATATTCAAGTTTCCTGAAACCTCGAGACAGGTTCTTTCACGTCAAAATTATTATTAATTTATTTAATTTTGGAAGAAACAAATGCATGGGATTAAGATCTTTCTTCATTGATAATGTTGATCTTATGAAAAGACCCTTTTGGATTTACTTTGTTATTCTGTGAGGATCCATGGATAGAATCCCTCTATTGGTGATCCACATATGCTTAATTGATATCCAAGCAACACTAATCATTCTTTGGGTGCTAACGCAGAAAATTGATTGTTTTGGGTTGTTTGTGTTGATTTCTCATCCTTTGATCTTAAATAAATCACTCTTGGGTTTCTCATTCTTGAGAGAGAGGGGGGAGGATTCAAGGGAGAATTAATTATGTGTAACAATTCTCTATTCTTGATTTCTTTGATTGATAGTCTACACAATAGAAATATCAATCTATTTATATAGTGAGGGTTTTGGTTAAAATGATTATTTAATTGCTTGTAGATCCTTAGATAATATAATTACCTTTAATAAACCCCAATGCCACATAATAATATTATTATTATAATTTTATGGTGCTTGAAAAATTACGCAGTACTAAATATTATTTAATGGGATTGTTGATTAATATTTTTCACTGGGCACGGTCATGGCCCATTTGAACTCCTCTAGCACTTACTGAACATCTAAATAAATATTTAATTTAAATATTTCATTCATTGATAAATATTTACGATTTATAAAACGTGAATAAAATTATTCTTCAGTATTGAAAATAATTTTTATTCAATTAATTTAATTCAAATAGAATTTAATAGAGATCATCAGAAACACTTAGTGTGTGGCACTATAGGATTATTTCTTATTGGCATTAGGAGGACATGCATAATGTCCAAGATTACTATCTAGCGATGGGTCAAGGAACCCAACAGAAATAAAAAAATATTTCAATGATGAAAACCACATACGAATGTTCATTGTGTAATATAATTTTTTTGTCTAAATATATCATCATGCAGGCTACACATCTATGTCACCAACTTATTTTCTTGATATGAATTTCTTTGAAAATCTAAAATAAACACATCGTTACATCATGGGTATGAAATTTAATGTATATTTATATTTCAATCAAAGGGTTGAGATATAAAATTCCATAAATATGGAAGGGATAAATCCTTCCTTAATTTATCCATTAATGACATGTCAGTCATGATAAACCCAGCATACCCTACCTCACTATGAACATATGATTTCATGGTTTTCTTTATCAAATATTATTGTGTGGATCATGGAATGCATTAATTATGATCCTAACTCTAAGGATCGTTACACTCATAGATGTTGAGTCAAAAGTTTTTTTTACTTTACCATTCTATTAACATTTTGTTTTGGAAATCACAAACTCATTCTTAAATACATAAAATCTAATTCTCTTTTGTAAAAATTATATTTTATAATGTTTTTATAGAAAACATATTCTTTTATAATACTTTGAAATAGTTTTAAAGTAATCATGAATTTACATTACCATTATCATAATGATCATAAATGTGATTATGAACAGATTAGCCTTATCAAATAACTTTAAAGACTTTTTGTTTTGTATTCGTACTGAAAAAATTTATAATTGGATTTGACATCAGAACCAAAACCATTAGATTCACACTCATAAAGGGAATAATAATTATGTTTTTCAAGTAAATCCATTGGATTCACTTCTTCTTTAATTCTGAATATGAAAAACTATTTCATCATATTGAAACTCTTTAGTCTTAACTCTGCAATATCATATTGAAAAAATTATGTTGTGTATTCAATTATAAAATGTATGAAATAAGATTATGTCGTGATTTTAGTTATAAGATAACCATTTAGGTTCCAGGTGTCTAGGTCCCTCAATGAATTCTGGAGAAAACTTGGTCGTTGGAGATCAAGATGGCCGTTGGAAGGAATGCCTATAAATACCTATTCAATTTAAGTGTCTAGTAGTGGTTAACATCATTTCTAATGTGTGTGTGAACTGTGATTTTTTTGTCATTAATCTAAAGTGTAAAAGTGTGAATAGATTGTTCTTGGCCTTTTTAATTGCTTTAGAGAGAGTATTTTTCTTAAAGAAACCTTGTTTTATTGTCTCCTTAATAATCTATTGTTTTACTTCATGCGAATCTGATTGTTGTGATTATGATCAACGACTTACAAGGATAGGAAGATAGAATCTAGTCATCTTGATCAAGGGATTCTGAGGCTATGAAGATAGAGGATCTTATCACCCTCTTGATTGAGGTCTTACGAGGATATAAAGATAGAATCTGATCATCATATCGTGGTATTACCCTGATGTAGGTAAGATAGAATTTCTTGAATTTATAAATCAATAAACCTTCATCCAAGGTTGATAGACACCATTATATATAAATTAAAATAATTTTATTCATTTTTATTACTTGTTTAATTACAAGTTCTTTCAATTCCATTGCAATCATAATATAAAGTGAATTTTTTTTATTCATCTTTATATCTATAATTCATTTATTATAATATCTTTAATTATGATTAATTTTATTTAATTTGTATTATATTTTGAATAAAATTTTATTCTGAATATGATTCTATAAGATTTAAGATAGAATCATGATAATTACTTAGATTAATCGTAATTTTTTTGATTATGATATTTTTTTTTAAATACTCTAATAAATAATTTTCTTTGTAAATACAATCAAACGTTGAATATGATTCTATTAAGTAGTATCAAACCTATGGATTATATATCGAAATAAAACTAATTACAATATTCTTATCATCAAAACCAAGGACCCATTTTGATTATAGTTTTCATACAAAAGAGGTTTTGTGAATATGATTTGTTTAATCCTATTAAAAAAAGTTTTTCGTAAGGTTAAAAATGTATGTTTTCAACATTACAATTCACCCCTTTACCTCCTTTATTTATCCATTTTCATATACCATTTTTATCCTACAATTGGAATCAGAGCTTAGACTATGTAATACTGATACCTTAAATTAGTATCACAACCAAGTTTCTGTAATACTGATATCCACTTTTAGTATCAATTGAGAATTTTACTACTTTAATAATTTCTAATTCTTTAGCCTTTTGAATGTTAGCTTTATTTATTATTATAATTTTTTATTTATAAATATTTATTACACTAACGTTTATTGTGGAAAAAGAATTTTTGTAAAATGGCATGACTTGATGTTGGATCAATAGACAATATCAATCTTACTAGACCTCTAATATATAATGGTAATGATTATGAGTACTGGAGATATAGAATGAATTATTTTGTAATCAAAACTAGAGTTGGAAATTTTGTTATGTTTACTGGAGATTACAAAATACCTAATAAATAATGTAGATTCTTTACAAATAAAGAAATTCAAGAATATCAATTAAATTACAAGGTAAGGAATACCTTATTATGTTCTATAACCAGAAATATATACAGTCAAATTTCCTCTTGTGAAGTTTCCAATAGTATTTAGAATAAATTGGAGATTACTCATTTTGGTACTTCGAAAGTTGTTCCGACAAGAAGAGCTATGCTGAGAGATGATTATCAAGCATTTGAATTTCCTTATAGAGAACCATTTGTTAAGGTAAAACAAAATTTTATGACAATTGTAAATAGTTTACAAGCTATGGAATGTTCATATCGAACGACGGTGCTCTGGGAGGTGCATCCTATGCTGACTTCAATTCGGGGTATGGTGATGTTTGTTTCTTGAGGTTTACGATATTTTGTGGCTTGTTTTTCTCGATTCTTGGTTAGTTTGGATTTCTATCATGGTTATTGGTCATTGTTGAGGTCATGGTCCTTCCAATATGGAATGGGTTATGCATCCCACTTCTCCTCTCCCAATCGGTCTGGAGGGGTGGTTTGCAGGAAGCTTTGGTATGTGATTCTCGAGCAGCTATTGGGGTTCAAGGTGGCTTGTCTTTGCCGGATTTTCCCCTTTAATCCTTCATTCAGACTTTCGAAACTTGTGGTGATTATGTGATGAAGACGGTATGTTCTGATTTGGTCATCAATGTCTCTCTGATGCTGCTTAAGTATTTTTATGACTTTTTGAGTTTTTTGGTCGATGTTTCTGTGTTTTCTGGTGTTGTGACATTGAGGGTTTTACAATGATTGAGTGGGTGTGCAGGTGTGGGAGGTTCCGATGGTTTTTTCTCTCTAGCATACTTAAGAGGTGATGGATCAACGTTTAGTAGGAATGGAGATGGTGTGATGATGAATACTATGTTTTGATGATGATGGTGTCAGTATGTTTACCAGTAGTGCATGATTTTCTAGATTGGGTTTTATGGCGGTGCCTTTACTTTTAGTTTGGATTCTGAATTTGGACCCAATTTTGAATTCTAAACTAGTATGGTGTAATACGGTTCCCACTTTTCCCTAAAAGTGTGTTTTATGAAAATAAGAAAAAAATTGATTTGTCTCGGATACTCAATCAGATTCAAGTGATTCTGAATATTTTGAAAATGAATTGGCTAATCTTACTCGAAATATGAACAAAATTGTGGGAAAAAATTATTTTCTGTATCGTTAAAAGAAATGTAATAAGGAAAAGAAAGATAAAAAATATAATAAAGATTCTAAAGTTGCTTGTTATGAATGAAAGATAGATATACCTATAATACCGGATTATTCAAAAGTAAAAATGAAAGATAGAAAATAAATATGTTCTAGTAGAAATCAGAAAAAGTATTACAAGATAAAAGGCCACTTTGAGGCCACTTTTCCCAACGGTTTCTCCAAACCGTTGGGATAGGTACCCTTATTTTTTATAATTACATTTATCAAATATCGTCAAATAATCAATATATAAATTACATATATATATATATCCAAATATATTCACAAAGGCAACTCTAGGATAGTGGTAAAGTCATTGATATATGACGTGGAGGTTGTGGGTTCAAACCTCCGCTGGAAATTTTTATATATATATATACCTATCCCAATGGTTTAACCAAACTATTGGGAAAGTCATATCCCAATGGCTTTCTCCAAACCATTGGGATAGGTCTTTCCCCACTCAAAATCACCCAACGGCTTCTTAAACTGTTGGTATAGACTATACCAATGGTTTGTGGACCTATACCAACGGTTCCAAACCATTGGTATAGGTAATTTTTTCATTAGTGCGATGTGTGAAGCCTAGGAATAAGAATCCCTAGTGTCCTAGAGACCCTGTTGAGATTCGAGTTTTTGGTAGGTTTGGGCAACTTCTACATTTTTTCCAAACCTTTCCATCTGTTCATAGTGGGAGAGGATCCATATCACCTCTGCCTTCTAGAGCAGGATCAGGAGAAACTCACTAGGAAAGTAGCTGGAGTACTAACAGTCATACAGGAAGAGGAGGAGGTCATGGACAAGGTAGCCAGGATTCAAATACAGAGCACCAGTAAAGTGGACCAACAAAGCGTAGTCAGGTCTCCACACCAGGCCATGGATTAGTCCAGATTTATTTAGTGCATCCTATACAAGAGGAGCAGCATGTCGGGCCATCTACTATTTTAGGTACGATTCTAGTAACCTCTACTATTATTTCTATCATATTTGACATGGGTTCTTCACATTCCATTATCTTTGTATCCATTATGAAATTCCTTGGTCTTGATGTTGATTGTTCCTATGGTGTGATGGATGTTGATACCCATTTGGGAATATTTTTAGATAGTGTACACCAATGTATGGAATTCCCCTTTAAGGTATGTAGTCATCATTTGTTATGGGACATCTTTATCCCTAAGATGATGGGATTTGATGTCATTATTAGGATGGAATGGTTCATACCTTATCACACCTATGTGGATTATTATCATCAGAATGTGTCGTTTACATCACCATAGGGTGGTACTTATACTCACAAGGGTGAGTGTGATGTCCAGTCATGTAGAGCAGGACCATAGAGTCATGGGATAGGTGTAGTGACCTCCCAAATTGCAAGCCTCTATATAGATGATTAGTGATTACATCAGGCTGATTTCCATAATATAGTAGACCATTGTTGGGATGTCTTATTTGATGAATTCTCTAGAATACCTCTTGAGAGAGGGGTAGAATTTATTACCAATCTAGTTCCTAGAAGTACATTGGTATCCATTATCACTTACATGATGGATAATATTAAGTTTCAAGTGCTCAAGAGGAAACTAGAGGATTTAGATTATAAATATTTTATAAGGCCCAATAAATCTCCCTAAGGTTCAATGGTCCTATTCACCAAAAAGGCGAATGGAGCCCTCATGATTTTTTTGGATTACTGGAAGTTGAATCAACTTACTATGAATAATTGATTCTAATTGAATTGAATATATGATCTCTTTAACCATATCAAAGGATCTAGATTGTTCTTGAAGATCTAACTGAGATCGGGTTATCATCAAGTGCATGTCATACCTTCAGATATATACCTAGTACAACTTTCCTAATTCGATACGGTTTATATTAGTATTGTAATGACCCGAAAATTACATTTAATTTTTTAATTAAATGAAATTATTATGAGACTGTGAAAATTGATGGCACATGATTCTAAGGCCCGAAGAGCTCAGAAGAATTTTTGAACTTTTTTAAGGTATATTTAGTAAATGTGAGAGCGCAAATTTCTATCTTTTGAACCGGTGCTTAGATTAAAAATCCAAAATCACTGTTAAAATCGTAGATCTAGGATTTTCTTAAGGGAAGATTAACTTTGACTATAAAGGTTTGGATAAAAAATTTAAATTTTGGACCTTACAAAAATAATAGTAAAATAACTCCAAAGTTGTTTTATTCTTTCCTTGTAACCGTTGACCGACAACAGTGGGACCGCATTGCAACATCAAACTTTTAATGAGAGACTTTTAATGTCCTAAACCTCTTGTTTCTTTTGTTTTTTAATGACAATGCTTATGTGTTTAATTGACTCATTAATTATAGTTAATTAATGATCCATAATATTAAACAAAATGTGAGAGATTATTCTCTTATTTAATCAAATCTTGGGCATGGGTTTTGGGAGATCTACGAGAGGAGCCATTGACAAAATTCCGGCCACTTTCCACTCCTGCGAAGAATGGTGATTGAGCGACGGTCATTGAAGGATTCGACGGGTGATGACAAATGCCGACAAACACCTTCAGACATAGATACATCTCCCTCATTTGCATCACCTTCCAACGAATTCAAAGTAGGGGTTGTTCTTGATTTATTTCTAAGAGTTTTATGTTTCATCAACTCGTGATGATGTTGAACACTTTCCCTTATTATAACGCTAACGCTAAGGGTGCGGGCAGAACTAAACAAGGATCAGACCCTCCGCTAACATTTTTTGATTGTGTTCTTCGCAGGTGACCGACCAATACAGTAGAAAGATGGAACTGGGGGCCATGAAATGATGGTGACATCCCGGAAATCCCATAGGCGTAGTCAATAAGAAAATCGGACAACCGGGGCTACACAGGTGTCTCGCGGAAGCTCCGCTGGCACGGTGCCTTCGGCGACCGGAGGAGGCGATAGCTGGCTCTCGCCGGCTGCGAAGGGACAATAGCACCCAAAGGCACCACAACAGACAGGGGTGTCCAGCTGAGGCCGGTTTCATTGATGGTGGTGGCGTGCCGCAGAGGAGGGTCATGGATATGAGTCACAGCGGAGGGCGAACCCATGCCCCACGAGTCCCACAGATGACTGGTCCATGCAGACCAACCGGTGGAGTGGTTCCAACTGGCACTGCTGATGGAGGAGCCCGAACCGCTGAGTTGTTCGAGAGGGGAGCCAACCCCCGCGCCCAACCGGGTGGGCGGGGCCGGTCCCGCAACCCAGTAGCCCGAGCCTGTGGCCAGTGGGTCGAGCCCACAGCCTAGTAGGCTAGGCCCAGTAGACTAGGTTGGGTTGGTCTGACTGGGTCAGGTCGGCCCGACCAGGTAGGGTCGGCTCAATTTGGTTGGACTGGACCTAGACCCTCTTAAGGCCCAATTTCAATTAATGGGTATATCTCCTAAACCGGATGTCCGTTTGATGAACTGTCTACAGCGCCAGATCCCTTAGGATGAGGACGTCCTTTTTTAATACTCAACTTGGGTTTTAGAGAATGTTGGAGTATGGCTAGGTTGGATCGGGATCGAATCCAACTGGGCCCCCGACACTAAAAAGCCTATAACTAACAGATCGTGCATTCAATTGACGCACTTCCTGTTGTGTTGGAACCCTTATGATATGGCAGTTCATTGGATTACTTATTAATGGGACATTGTGGTGGTTAAAGTATAACCAATGTCTTGAGGATCATATCCTCCAGGAATCAAGCATGATTAGTGTGGAAATCATGTGGTTGGATGTGACATGATGAAGATATAGTGATCCTCAGTGGGTCAGCACTCGTCGATCCTCCATGGGTCAGCACTCAGTGATCCTCCGTGGGTCAACAGTTAGTGATCCTCTGTGGGTCAGCACCTAGAGATCCTCAGTGGGTCATCACTTAGCAATCCTTCATGGGTCAACACCTAGCGATCCTCAATGGGTTAGCACTTCACAATCCTATGTGGTTCAGTGCCTATTGATCCTATGTGGGTTAGCACTCAGTGATCATGTGTGGGTCAGTGTGTATCGATCCAGTGTGGTCAGTGCTCAGCGATCCTCTATGGGTTAGCGCTTAGAAATCCTGTGTGGGTCAGCATCTATCGATCCTGTGTGAGTCAGCAGCAGAGTCTCTCAATAGAATAAAATGATCTAGCTTTATGACTAATCATTTTTATTTCTATACTTATGTTGTATACCTAGTTTGATATGATTCTCTCCTTTTGATTTATGATTGAGATCGTGATTTGAGGTTTTTATTTTGGGAAATTATGAGAGACCTTCGGGGGTCTTAGGGTCCCTACTGGTTATTTTTATACTCACCCATGCACAGGATTTCCTCGCACCATGTTGTGTCTTTTGAAGATGATCGACAACTTTGATTGAGGTTTGCGAGCTAGGAAAAGATAGTGCACGAAGGTGACCGATTGACGTAGAGAGCCGTAGTGACGAGTTGTACCTACCCTTAAGGTATGATCCTTGGCGGACAATCTCGGGAGATGTTTCTTTTTGTTGTATTATCTCTTTTAGTTGGGCTTTTATACTGGCCCCTTACTTTTTGTTCAAACTTTTACTTCAGTAGTTTTACTACGTGGTTTACTTTTTTTGTGTACCTAGTCTGTGTGTGTGCAGTTTTAAAGGAAATGCCTTCCTATTTTAGGGATACACCTTTTCGGTGCTAGTCACCAACCCCTAGCCTATGGAAGGTGGGCTTGGGGTAGTCAAGGAACGGGCCCCAGGGGACAGGTCATGACAAAGTGGTATCAAAGGAGTCTCTCCTACCGAAGAACTAAGACTCTGATATTTTCAATGAGGAAATAGTGTTAAGTGTTTTGAGTACAGTTTTCAGTTTGGGGAGTCTAGATTTGGTGTGGCGGCCAACATATCCATACCCTAAGACCCTGAGTTCTGATTTCTAACTCAATACACGGAAACACTGATTGTGTGTGTTTTTGAAATGTTTTTCTTTTGATCACTTTTGAGTCTTCTCACCAGGTATAACTTCATGACCATGGAACACCTATTTCATTACAAGATGCCGTCACATAAAAATCCATCCAGGATTCCAATGAGAGATCATGATGATGGCCCATGGAGAGATAACGCGTCAATGCAGGGCCCTCTTATGGCTATAGCACCTTCGGGTGGTGTACCACCAGCACCACTACTCGTAGGGCAGCAGATTCCACCAGCCCCACCAGAATATCGTGCACACTGACTGAGCGCAATGCATGAGTTCCAAATACAGAGGCCTTTGAGGTTTCATGGTGAGACAAGACCGCATGTATCAGAGGACTGAATGGAGGTTGTGGGATACATTTTTTGTTTGGTCAAGAAACCATCAAACTAGATAGTGATCCTAGCTACTAGCCTCTTTCAGGGAATAGTGGGGAGATGGTGGAGGCTGAGGATCTAGATGTATAAGGAGGTGAAAATCTTCTGGTTGGACTTCGAGGGCCTCCTAAGGTAGGAGTTCGTACCAGCGATACTTTTATCCATGTGTATTCAATAGCTACTGCATTTACAGCAGGGCAGCCTGACAGTAGCCCATTACTCGGTGAGATTCACTGACCTCTCTCACTACTCCACCGACATGGTATGAGACCCTTTATTCAAGGCCCAGACCTTTGAGCTAGGTCTCCGATAGAAGATCAGAGCATCAATGATATCACTCAATATCCCGACACAGGATGGAGTGCTTGAGAGAGCACTTTTGTTGGAGAGCTTCCTATCTAAGCAGGCACTAGTAGTGAGAGCCACCACCATATGACAGGCAGCTGATTTATCTACAACAGGTAGTAGGCGAATGATGCAAAGGTCCAAGTGGGATAGACCTTATGGTGGATAACCCAGGATGTAGGGTAGGAGGTTCATAGGTCACAGGATATAGGAGGTCAGTAGAGGAGCAGATTGTGCTACACGTGCAGCGGGTAGGGTCACATGGCTCTTGATTGCTCAACCCACTGTACCGATGATCAGCAGGTAGTCTAGGGACCACTGAGGAAGAGGTAGAGATTTGATCAAGGAGTTCCACAAGGGAGTGGATGTGGTAGAGGAGATGGTTGAGCATCAGGTGGTGGTTGTCGATTTGAGGTTCTACTGCCACTACCTCCGGGAGGTCCACCCAGACCTCAAGGAGCCTTTGGATAGGGATGAGCTCTGCTTTAGGTAGCTCAGGACTATAACCACGATTCCCTAAATATGATTCAAGGTATGATCTGTGTCTATTCCACCCTAGTTCCAGAACTTATAGACATAGATTCTAGTCACTTTTTTATTTTCACGGCTCTCATTCAGATCTCGGGGATTCTGGAAGATCCATTGGCTTGATATTTATTATTAGAGACTCCTACGAGAGAGGATTTGACAATTACACACTAGTTTCATCATTTTGAGATTACTCTAGGAGGTGAGATCTTCGGTTGGGATCTTCTAGTAGCATCGTTGAGCCCTTACGATGCATCTTGGGTATAGACTAGTTATCCATGGTCCATGCTCAGATTAACTATTTTAGGCATAAAGTGTGGTGTGACCATGAGGATGGGACTAGGTTTTCCTTCACTATCAATAAGGGAACCTTTGCAGCTCAGGATGGAATTTCTCATAGGAGGGTGAAATTGATCATTCATCAGTTGGATAGCCTTACCCTCAAAGCAGTTGATGAGAGGAGTCTGAGTTATCCTGTAGTGGTGGACCAGTTTGTTGATTTCATTCCTGATGATCTTCCAATATTACCTTCTCATAGAGAGGTAGACTTCTACATCAACTTGTACCCCAAGATGACACTGATATCTACACAAGCATATCGTATGGATTCCACAGGGCTTCATGAGTTGAGGGTACAACTGGAGAAATTGCAGGGTAAGGGATTTATAAGGCCCAGTGTTCCTACATGGGAAGCTCTGATCTTGTTCACCAAGAAGGAAGACAAGAGCTTGAGGTTTTTCATGGACTATCGGTGCCTAAACTAGGTGACCATGAAGAACAAGAATCCAATCCTGATTATTGGTTATCTCTTCGATCAGATGAAGGGATCACAGTGGTTTTCGAAGATAGACCTTAGATCAGGCAATCATCAGCTTAGGGTATGGGATGAGGATGTACCGAAGACAGCCTTCAGATGGCGATATAACCACTACGTGTTCTTGGTGATGCCTTTCGTCATGAAAAACAGTATGGAAGTGTTCATGTGACTCATGAACATGATCTTCCATCCTTACCTCAATAGTTTTGTGGTGGTTTTCATTGATTAAATCATGATATACTCGGTGTTTAAGGAAGAGCATGCCACGCACCGGCAGATAGTTCTGGATACACTCCGAGAGAACCAACTTTATGGAAAGCTCATTAAGTGCTAGTTCTAAATATGATAAGTCTACTTTCTAGGACACGCTATCTCAAAGGTTGGAGTTTCAGTGGATCCAACAAAGGTAGAGGCATTTCTTTCATAGGAGCCACCTAGGAGTGTGACTGACGTGCATAGTTTCCCAAGACTGGTTGGGTACTACCGAAGATTCATACCTGACTTTTCCAATGTAGCAGCACCCTTTCCAGCTTTGACAAAGAAGGGAACACCTTTATTGTGGATATAAAGATACCAGTAGAGTTTACAAGAGTTGGGGAAGAGATTGACGAGTTCCTCCATCTTGACACTACCAGAAGGGGGCGTTGGGTATGTAGTCTACTCTGACGCATTAGGGATTAGACTAGAATGTGTCCTGATGTAGGATCAAGCGGTGATCACCTACACATCACGACAACTGTGGAACCATGAGAAGAACTAGGATACCCATTTCTTGGAGTTAGTAGTAGTGTTCTTTTCCTTGAAGATGTGGAGGCACTATTTTATGGGTGAATGGTGTACTATCTACTCTGATCACAAGAGTCTCAGGTATATCTTCTCACAGAAGGACCTAAACCTAAGACAGTGGTGATGGTTGGAGTTCCTCTAGAATTATGACTTAGATATAGTCTACACTCTTGGGAAGGAGAACGTGAGGGCAGACGTGCTTAGTAGGAGGTTTGGTTTACATTTACTGAGTGAGGTGACAGAGCAGCTAGCCTCCTTGCAGTTATCCTTCATGAATAGTAATGGAGCATCATACCTCCGGTTGATGACTGTCACTCCCCCACTCCTTCAGTGAGTATGGGAGGCATAGCTTGGGGACGTTGACTGCAAGACCTGACGTGCTTAGATATCCTCAGGAAAGGCTTCTAAAAAAATTTCTAAAGGTGGGGTGCACGTCATCCTTTTCAAAGGATGCACCATGGTACCAGTGACTCTATGGAAGGAGGTGTTGAGGGAGTTCCACACATCCCCTTTGGTGGTACATCCTAGTATGGTGAAGATGTACCAGGACCTCCAACTTTAGTACTGGTGGCCTGGGATGAAGAAAGAAATGATGGAGTTTGTTTCATGATGCCTCACTGGTCAACAAGTGAAGGTCGAGCATCAAGTTCTAGCAGGCTTGACACAGCCACTTGAGGTGTCGGAATGGAAGTGGGATGATATCTATATGGACTTTATGATTGGGCTGCCACATACGTCCAGGGGTCACAAATCTATCTGGGTGATCATTGACTGACTCACCAAGTCTGACCACTTTCTACCCATCTAAGAGTAGGGATTAGTAGAGGGCCTGGGACACCTCTACGTACAGAATATTTTACAGATTCACAAGGTACTATCGATGATCATATCATATCATTACTCTCGTTTTACATCTTTTTTGTGTAAGGGATTACAGGAGGTGTTCGGGACTCATAGATGTTTGAGTACCACCTTTCATCCTTAGACAGATGGTTAGATGGAGCAGACCATACAAACACATTAGGACATGATTTGTTCTTGTGTCCTTGATTTTGGCCATAATTGGGGGGATCACTTGCCCTTGGTGGAGTTCGCATACAACAATAGTTATCACTCAACTATTAGCATGATGTTGTTTAAGGATTTGTACGGGTGACCATGAAGATCACCTTTGTATAGGAGAGACCCTAGGGAGTCAGCACTTATGGGACCAGAGTTGGTACGAGCTACCACTAAGAAGGTGCAGGTCATCTAGGATCAGATGAATAATGCACAGATTAGGCATAAGTATTATGCCGATAGGAGGCGGAGACCCTTGGAGTTGTAATCAGGGGGCCATGTCTTCCTACGGGTCTCATCCCACTGAGTATTGTAGATATTTGGCTGGGGCGGCAATCTATCTACGTGGTTCATCAGACCTTTCCAAATCCTCAGTAGAGTAGGTGAGGTGGTGCACTGCCTAGATATTCTCCCACAAATGCACCAGGTGCATAATTATTTCCATGTGTCGCAGCTGAGGAGGTATCCTCATGATCCATCACATGTTATTGACTGGGGCGATCTGAATATTGATGATGTGGCGACGTTCGTGGAGTTCCCGGTGGAGATAGAGTATCGACAGAAGTGGGTCCTTCATGGACAGTTGACCCCTCTGGTGTGAGTTTACTGGTAGTACGGGAACCTATAAGAGAGAACATGGGAGCAGGAGGCTCAGATACGTGCTCAATAACCCCATTTTTTTCCCTAGATTTTTTTATATATTTCAAGGGTGAAAATCCCTAAGGTGGGAAGAATGTAAAGAATCAAAAATTTCATTTTAATTTTTTTTAATTAAATAGAATTATTACGAGACTATTAAAATTGACAGCACGTGGTTCTGAGGCCCAGAAATCCTAGAATGAATTTTTGAACTCTTTTTAAGGTACATTCAGTAAAATTACGGGTGCAAATTTCTATCTTTTGAACTGGTGCTTGGATTAAAAATCAGAGAGACCCATTGAAATTGCAGCACTGGTATTTTTTTAAGGGAATCTTAACTTCGACCAACAAGGGTCGGATGAAAAAGTTAAATTTTTGACCATAAAAAAATAATAATAAAATTACTCCAAAGTTATTTTATTCTTTCCTTGTAACCGTTGAGCAATGATGGTAGGACCGTAGTGCAACATCATACTTTTAATGAGAGACTTTTAATGTCCTAAACCTCTCGTTTCTTAGGTTTTATAACGACAATACTTATTTGTTTAATTGACTCATTAATTACAATTAATTAATGAGCCATAATATTAAACACAATAGGGGAGATTATTCTCCTATTTAATCAAATCTTGAGCATGGGTTTTGGGAGAGCTACGAGAGGAGGCTCTAACAAAACACCGATGACTTTCCGCTCTAGCGAAGAACAGTGATCGAGTGATAGTCGTTGGAGGAATCGACAGGTGATGGTGAACGCTGACGAACACCTTCGGATGCAGACCCTTCTTCCTCATTTGCAGTGCCTTCCAAAAAATTCAAGGTAGGGTTTTCTCTTGATTTATTTCTGAAAGTTTTATGTTTCATCTACTCTTGATGATGTAGAACCCCTTCTCTTCTTATAATGCTAACATGGAGGGCGTGTGCTGAACCGAACAAGGCCCGGACCCTCCGCCAATGTTACTTGATGCTGTTCTTCATGGGCGACTGACCAATATGGCGGCAAGATGGAACAAGGGGCCACAAAATGATGGTGATGTCCTGGAAGGACCGCAGGCATAGTTGGAAAGAAAATAGGAACATCAGGGCTCCACCGGTAGCCCACGAAAGCTCTGTCAACACAGCGGTGCTGGCGACCGGAGGAGGCGACGACGGATCTTGTTGGCCACGATGGACAGGGGCCGTCAGCTGGTGCTGGCTGTGTTGACACCGGCCGCACGCCATGGAGGAGGGCCGCGGTGCCACGCCGTGGAGGAGGGCCACAGTGGAGGGTGGACCCACGCCCCGAGGGTCTTGCAAATGACCAGTCCACATTGACCAGCTAGGTGGAGTGGTACCAACCGACGTCGCTAATAGAGGAGCCCAAATGGCTGAGCCGTTCGGGAGGGGAGCCGACCCCCATGCCTAGCTGGCTGGCCGCGCCCCACCGGGTGGGCCGGGCCGGTCCTACGGCCCAGCAGGCCAAGACCATGGCTAGTGGGCCAAGCTCGTGGCCAGCGGGCTAGCCCTAGTTGAACCGGGCCCAGTGGGCTGGGTTGGGTCGGTCCGACAGGGTCAGACTGAACACATACCCACTTACGACCCAGTTTTGATTAAAGGGAAATATCTCATAAATCGGAAGTTTGTTTGACAAACCTTTTGCGGAAATAGATCCCTTAGGATGAGGAGATCCTTTTAAGATTATCCTCATGGGTTTTGAAGAAAGTTGGAGTATGGATGGGTTGGATTGGACTCAAATCCAACCAGGCCCCTAACACTAAAATGCCTATAACTAACAGACCTGACGTCTGATTGACGCATTGTCTATTGCATTGGAACCCTTCTGATATGGTGCTTAATAGAGTTACTTATTCATGGGACTTCGTGGTGGTTTAAGTATGAGCAATGGCATGAGGAGCGGATCCTCTCAGAATCAAGCTTGCTTCGTGCAGAAATCTAGTGGCTAGTTGTGACATGATAATGTTATAGCGATCCTCAGTGGGTCAGTACTCAACGATCCTCCATGGGTCAGCACTTAGTGATCCTCTGGGGGTCATCACTCAGCGATCCTTCGTGGGTCTGCACCTAGATATCCTCATTCGGTCATCACTTAGTGATCCTCTGTGGGTCATCACCTAGCGGTCCTCAGTGGATCATCACTTAGTGATCATGTGTGGGTCATTACTTATCTATTCTGTGTGGGTCAGTGCTTAGCGATCTAGTGTGTGTCAGTGCCTATAGATCATGTGTGGGTCATCACTCAGCAATCCTGTGTGGGTCAGTGCCTAGAGATCCTATGTGGGTCAGCATCTATCGATCCTGTGTGGGTCAGCAGCAGAGCCTCTCAACAGAATAAGATGATCTAGATTTATGACTAATCATTTGTCCTTCTATACTTAAGTTGTATACCTGGTCTGGGATGAGTCCCTCGTTTTTCTTTTTGATTGAGATCATGATTTGTCGTTTTTCATTTATGGAATTATGAGAGACATTTCAGGGTCTTGGGGTCTCTACTAGGTATTGTTATACTCACCCCTGTACGGGTGTTTCCCGCACCTTGTTGTATCTTGTGCAGATGACGAAAAGCTTTGACCACGGTTTGGGAGCTAGGACCAGACGGTGCATAGAGGTGACCAGTTCACGTAGAGAGCTGCAATGATGAGATATACCTACCCTTTTGGTAGGATCCTTGGAAGACAATATTAGGAGTTGTTTTCATTTTTTGTTGTATTATCTCTTTCTTTTGGTCTTGTATATTGGCCCCTTACTTTCTGTTCACACTTTTACTTCAACAGTTTTACTACATGGTTTAATTTTTTCATGTAGCTAGTCTGTGTGTGTATAGTTTTAAAGGTAATGTCTTCCCGTTTTAGGGATACATCTTTCCGGTTTCAATCGCCAACCCCTGTACTATGGAAGGTGGGATTGGGGTAGTCATGGCACGGGCCTCAAGGGACGGGTCATGACAAGTATCTAGTAATGTCGTTCGATCTCATGAACACACCTACAATTTTCATTGATTTTATGAATAGGGTTTTCTATTCATGGATTTTATGAATAGGTTTTTTTATTCATTTGTCATAGTTTGTATGGAAAATTTATTTTTGTATTCTCATACTCGAAGCAAATCGTATTGAATACCTAGAGAGAGAATCAATTATGTGTTGAGCTCACCAAGTGCCACTTTTGGATCAGCAAGGTTCACTTCCTGGGTAATATTATCTCAGAGGAAGGAGTGTCAGTTGACCCAAAGAAAGTGAGAACTATAGTTACCTAGTAGAATCCTGATAACATCTTTGACATACAATGTTTCTTTGGGATGGATGGTTATTACACACAAATCATATAGGACATATCATGTATAGAAGCACCTCTTACGAGCTTGACTAAGAAGTGTGTGATGTTTATTTGTTTAGAACCCTATGAAATATCCTTTTAGGATATGAAAGGGAGATAGAATTTAGTGTTGATATTGATCCTTCCAGAGATTTTCATAATATATATAGTGTATCGTGATGTATCAAGTATCAGGCAAGAACCATTTTTGATGCAGGATGATCTAGTTATTTCATGTGGGTTGCAGCAGCTGAGACCTCATGAGAGGAATTACCCGATTCCCAATCTCGAGTTGGCAATTATTGTTCACACGTTGCATTTTTTGAGGAATTACTTGTTGGGATAGTGTTTTGTGGTGATTACTGACCATGAATTACTCAAGTATATTTTTACACAATGTGACTTGATCGTTATGCAGAGAAGGTGGGTTGACTACCAACATTCCATTGAATTTAACCTTGCTTATACATCTGGGAAAGGCAATGATGTTGTCGATTCTCTGAGCAGGAGGACTCAAACACAGATGGTTCAGGAGGCCAATAGCAGATCATAGGTTATGGCCCTATTTTCTGAGATGCACATACAGGTTCAAGACCTTCATGGAAAATATGTACTCGCATCGTTATCAGTGACCTCTTCACTTATGAAGGGATTGAAGATGAAAAAATTTTCCGATCCTAAAGGCTTGGTCATATAGGAAGGTATCTCATGTGATGACCCACCTCCGATTTGGTTTATTGATAAAGATGACATCCTGTATATGCATGGGTGTATTTGGGTCCCTATAGATATAAGGGTTGAGGTAGTGCGAGTGTCGCATGCTTCTCAGTGGGAATTGTACCCTAGTATCTCTAATATGTATCATGATATGTGCCATCGGTATTGGTGGTCAGGGATGAAACACTAGATTGCAGGTTTTATCACTACATGTTCCACTAGTTAGTAGTTGAAGTCAGATAACCAACGGTCTGCTATTTTTTTATAGCCATTACCAGACCTAGAATTGAAAAGGGATGACGTTAGGATGAATTCTTTGATTGGTCTACCGAGGTTACCCCGAGGTAGCGATGCGGTTTGGGTAGTCATAAATAGACTGATGTAAGAAGACAACTTTCTTCCTATATAAGAGACTTTATTAGTTGATGATATGGGAAGAATCTATGTTTGTGATATTATACATTTGCATGGGGTCCCTCATATTATCATTTCAGATAGGGACACTCATTTCACATAGAGTTTTTGGAAGGGATTACAAAGAGGTTTGGGTATATAGGTACTTTTGAGCACATCTTTTCACCCTCAGACTGATGTCCAGTTAGAACGGACTCTATAGGTACTGTAGGACATGATCTGAGCATCCGTCCTTGATTTTTGTAATTATTTATAGAAGCATATCCCTCTCATTGAGTTTTCCTACAATGATATCTTTCATGAAATGATTCAAATGGCTTTATATAAGGCCTTATATGAAAGGTCATGTTGTACACCCCTATGCTAGTTAGAGGCAGGAGAGGTAGTGTTATTGGGTCATCATCTCGTTTAGGATAATTAATAGTAGGTTCAGGTTATAAGGAAGAGGATGTATACAACTCATTCTATATAGAAATCACATGTCAATTGTCGTCGATGACCTCTGGAGATTGAGGTTGGGTTCATTTTTTCTTGAGGGTATCTCCCAGACTTGGGAACAGACAGATACGAAGGCAAGGGAAGTTGTTACCTCATATTGTTTGTCCTTTTGAGAGCATGGAGAGTTGGGATGGTAGCCTATCAATTACTATTACCTTAGAGGTATCATGTCATGCACGACTTCTTCCATATTTCATAACTTTATAGTTATCATGTAGACATATCCCATACTTTTGATCTCAAGGATGTCAAATTGGATTTTGATGCTTCTTTTGAGGAGTATCTCATATGCATCGATGATTAGAGCATGAAGGATCTTTGAGGCCAGTATGTCCCTTTAGTGTGGGTGCTATGGTAGTATGGTCAGGTACAGGATGATAATTGGGAGAGTGAGAGGTCGACATATGTTCTTAGTGGCCAAAGTTATTCTCAGATGATGCCATACCACACTTGGAATGGTAACTCAAGGATGAGTTCCTTTATGGGGGGAAGAGTGTAAGAACTCATCTTTTCTATGTGGTACAGATCATATAAATTTTAGTTTAATACCTCGGTATTGGCCTAATGTGGATTTATAGTGAATCTATCAAGGAAACAAGGGTGTTAGGGGCTTGTTCAGAGGCTGGAACATTGGCTGGTGAATGAATCCATCGGGCCACACAGTTAGTAGAAATCGTGCTACCCAGTCCACACGATTTCTCCTAACTGTGTAGGGTGTTTCAGTGGGCAGTAGTGGGTTTCATGGTTTGACCTAACCATGCAACCTAGGGTTCATTCCCATTCATAGGCTCTACAATTTTTAGCAGATTCAAATCACATGGTTTGTTCACGGTCTCCCAAACTTTGTGCATGAACCATGCAGGTCCCCTCTTTGGACAGTGTATGGTGCACAATTTGGACAACCATGTGGCTAAATCATACACGACCCGTAATTTTTTTATGAAATTTCTATTTTCCCCTTATTTTATTATATCGTTAATCCCTTTTCTCCTTTTACTCCTTTAGCAGAAAAAGGAATCTCTTTCCTCCCTTTTGAGCTCCCAAGCTTCCATCAACTTGGGTTCTTGTATAAATCTTTTGTTTGGAATCCAATTAGACATTTTATCATCTCATTGGATGTGTGTTAGTGTGTTTTATATTCATCTTGTTCCTTTCATTGCCTGTCTTCCTCTCAACATAGTTATTTTCGTGTAGGCTCATATGCCTTATTTTTAGGGAATTCATTTTCTTCTAATCTTGACCAAACTGAATGCTAATTTTGGATGAATTATCCTCTACAAGTATAAGGTAGGTGGTCTAGTAATTATCCCTCCATGTCGTGATGATTTATATTATGGGTCATGTGCTTCACTTCGGTTTTATCATACATTTCCCCTAAATTGAATCAGACTTCAATTGGTTGACTTAATTTAGAACCTAATAACACTATTAGGTTCCCTTCAATTGTTTCCACCCCTTGAGATGTTCCGATGAAATTTCCATTTTTATTATAAATGATTTAATGACCAAACAATCATTTATATGGTTTTATCATGTCTTCTAAGTGAGGTAATTATAATGAATTGAATGAAAGTGAGTGGTAAGACCATGCCACTTGATTAAATAGGACAATTATTACACCCTTATTAATAAGGAATGATAACAAATTATGAATTATCGGTTGGATCTTATTAAATCCTTTAACTAATTATCAATATTATGATATATGAGAATCATGACCCTTATTAGTTATGTTACGAGAATGGGAACCCTATTGATATGAAATGAGTATGGTGACCCGATGAACTGTGATATATGGGCATGTGGGCATGTAGACCCTTACAGTTATGATCCTGAAATGACATCCCTACTATTATTATTTGGTCATGACGACCCTTCTTCTTTATGATATGCAGGTATGACGACCCTGATAAAATATGGTGAATGGGAATGGAGACCCTTACAATTATGATACAGGTATAATGTCCCTACTATTATGATCTGGGAATGAAAACCCTTAAGGTTTATGATATACAGGTATGGAGACCCTAATAAAATATAATGAATGGACATGGAAACCCTTATTAGTTATGATATAGATATTATTCAAGCATGTCAACCCTATTGTTACGATTCGATCATGTAGTCCCTATAGTTATGATACAGGCATGGAGACCCTTCTTACAAGATATATGGGCATGGCGTACCTACATTTATATGATCTAAGTATGGCATCCCTATACATTTCATATCAATCACGGTGTCCCTTAACATTTGTGAGACTTATTCTACTACTTATGGATGCCAGAGTTATGCCTCAGGTCCATTATAATTGCAGTATCCACATATATGGTTGTAGACGTCACTACATATACTGAACATATATATTTATATATTTGGTTACTTGTTCAAACATTAACGGCATGGGATAAAGTAAATAGTGTTAGATTGGTTTCATTTAAGAACAAGATTCAACCCGTTACAGTTTCTATTACTACTTATCATTTATCATATTTACACAATGTCATATTATATGCAGTGAATGGGTATTTTTAGACACTTTTGGTGGTTGGTGGTGGTCTACTGAGTTTATTTCACACCCTATTTGGACTGTGAATGGTACCCAGGCAGATTATGTGGATGCAGGTAGGGAAAGGGGAAAGCATCCAGTTTTTGATACTTGATTTGGGTATAGCAATGTAGCAGGGAATCACAGTACTGGGCTATGCCTCGTGGTGCTATTAGAGGCATTCTTTTTTTTTATTCTGTCCTTTTTATATATGTGTTGTATTGCATGATTCTTCCATGTCTTCCTATTTACTTTTGATAGATATATTACAATACATCATTATATATATTATGTTGGATAGTTTTGGTGTTGGTTATTTATTACATATGGATGATTTACCTTCCATTTCCAACCATTCATTATGATTTCACTTTGTATGTATTTTTTCACCAACATGTTACTATGATCATGAGGGTATAGTCTCCCTAATGTACCACGTTGGAATCTCGCTACTAGTTGGTAGCCTTTAGAATATAGATAGGTGCGCTTGAGGTTATGTGGTTTACCGACTCAGGGAACCATTTAGCGAAATCAAGTTTGAGACCTCACACATGTGATAGGGTATTCTGTATTCAATGGTGAGAACTATTAAGGTTTAATAAAATAGTTGAAGACTAATAAATAAAAATTATAATGTCACACATGTTACGGTATTCCAGATAAATTACTAAAAATACACCTTTATTTTATTGTAGAAAATGGAAAACTATTCGACTACTACTTTATCACGATGATCCATATTGTAGAAAAATAATCTTCTTACCGATATGAATTTACAAGAATAGTATAAGCACTCACGCATAGTACTACACCAAGAGCATAAATTATATGTGCTAGAGATCGTTGTTCTTAAAGTACCTGCTAAGAAGTCTAGTAAAGAGGAACTCACTCTTTACATGAAACTCTTGGATGATGTGCTAGATGTCCAGTGTCTCTTTTTATTATCCATTCCCAATGAGATCTAGAATAAACATGAGGAAATTGATGTATATATCATGATGTCTCACCTCTATCATCTTTATCAGGAAAAGGCGAGACAAGAGAGATGTTGGATTTCTAAGATAGTTTTTCATGTAAGATTCGAGAATGGGCACCAATTAAGCCTCATGTAGTCAAGATAATTGGATACATTGAGAATTTAGAAATCTTGGGTTTTAAGAGACTCGGTAATTTGTGTACAGATTTCATATTAACTTTACCATCTCATAGTTTTTTCAGTTTCATTTTGAATTATAATATGAGATATAGTGACAAATCCTTCTTAGAACTCCACACCCTGACTCTCCATGTAGATATGGACACGAGGCATGAAAAATCTGAATTTATTATGATTAATCAAATTAAGAATAAGGAAAAAGACCCCAAAACACACTCCAAGTCAAAGTTTCCTAATAACCATCCTTCCAAGAAGAGAACAATCTGAAGGCAGAAAAAGGAACAATATGGGGTGTGTTTTGAAGTGGAAAGAAGGTCCATTAGAAGAACTACACCCAGTTAATGAATTGAGGGGAAAGATTTAAGTGTGTTCGTTATTGAGTTAAATCTTTTCATATCTAATGGTTGGATATTTGATACAACTTAAGGTGGAAATATTGGTATCAAAATGAAAAAACCAAATAGATTTTATAAGTGTATTTCATGCATACATTTTAGATTGTTTTAATGTGTTGATTTATGTATTTAATTGATTAATGTTGACAATTTTGAAAGAATTTGTTTTTTTATGTTTTCATGACAGTAACAAAAAATTTATGAAAAGGGAATGAAAAATGATAATTTACAATCTAAAATATAATTCCCTCTACTTTTCTTGGCTCACGGCACAATCCTGTATTTTTGAGAAATAAGCGGAGCTGGAAAACTAGAGAAAGATAGTTACACATCGTGTAATGCTTACACGTCATGTAATTCAATTACATGACGTGTAATGAAATTACATGTTGTGAATTTTTCAAAAGAATTTTCTGAGCATGGAAAGTCGTGAAGTCATTATACGCTATGAAATACCATTGCATGTTCTGTAACTACATTATATAATGTGACTTTTTCTAGAAAAGTTATTGGAGAATATTATGCTAAGATTCACGATGCCTGAGGATCGAAGGGTGATACGTCATGTAACCCAGTTACACATCTTGATGATGATGGGATGTAGAGAAATAAATGTGATGTTTCCAAGGGTTTAGACCTATTTTCTAATAAATACAGCCCCTCGACCACCCTTCCAAGAGAGTTTGGGACTGGAGGGAGAAAGTGTGATGCCAACGGATGACTGCTAGACAATGGAGTGAAGATCTGGAGCCCTGCTGTGACTCTGTTCTTCACCATCATTCTTCCTCAGGTAACCATGCTGGTCGTTCTCATCATGGTTAGCATGAGAGCGTATTTTTTTTGCCAGGTGATGTGATTTTATGGGGATGTGTTTCCAGGTGTTATTTATTTTTATTATTTATGTTTTGGATTACTAAAAACCATTTATTCAATTTCAATTCATCTTCTTTTTATATTTCATGATCATTACTACGTTATGAGGTTTTTTATTTCATTTAATCACCTTATTTTGTGTATTACCATTATGAAATCTAGATCGGTTATGTTTAAATAGGGTTTTTGGTCACCTAATTTTGTGATTGATTTTTGTTGATGACCATTCCAATGGTGAAATCAAAGTATTAGGACATGATACCAAGACCAAGGATCCCTGTTGAACCAATTCTGACACGAAACCTAAATAAATATTTTATCAATTAAATCCCTATCACACAAACCTTAAAATCATTGAACCTATAATGTTTCTCATCTTGATATTCAACTCAATCCTTCCTATTTATTTCTTTTTCTTCAAACAGTCAAACAATTTCATTTTTTAGTTTCTTTAATTAATTTAGAACATACGGACCGCCCATGTGGGTTAGATACTCAGACGTTCCATGTACTACGTTTTTAGTTAGGTTGTCTGAGTTTTTATAAATTATTAAATTTGTTTTGCCCTATAGAAATTAATGGAACCCCACAGGCTGTCAAGATTCAGAAAGGTTTTCATAGGACATGTGGATCTCCGAGTTACCAATGATGTCAGACTAACTCATTTGGCTATAGGAGAATACCACCTCACATTGTCAATGAGAATGATCTTGGTTTTAAAAAACTTTTATTATGTGTTTAGTATTACCAAAAAATTTATTTTGTATCCTACCAAGATATAGATGGTTTTATTATCAAATTTGGAAATAAAAGTTTCTTCTTTTACAAAGATGGCATATGTTATGGTATGGTGCATCTCAATAACAGTATTTATGTATTGTAATAAAAGTGTTGGCCATAGATAATGAATCATTTTCACATGAAACATTTCACACTTAGTTGTGGAATCATCGACTTGGTCCTGTAAACAAGCATTGACAAATATCCATCGCAATTGCTATTTAGATTCTTCTAAAAAAACCACTTAAAGATGACTTTCTTGTTTACAAGTAAAGATGAAAAAACCACATTTTTTGCTAAGGTTGAAAGGTCCCCAGAGTTTCTAGAATTAGTACACCTAAAAGTGTGGACCAATTCCAATGGAAGAAAGATGTGGTTATTCTTACATCATTACTTTTTCTGATGACTTGAGTGGACATGGATGTGTTTGATTAATGAGGTGTAAGTCTGGATCCTTTGAGAAATCTAAGAAGTTTGAGGATGAATTAGAGAATCAAATTGATAAGAATATAATTATTCTTTTATCTGATCAATGTGGACAATATCTTAAAAAAAGTTCATTTATTGTCTATGAGAGCCTGGGTTTCCATCTCAACTCACTACTCTTCATACATCTCAATGGAATGGGGCTAGTGAAAGGAGGAACCACACCTTGATTGACCTGTTATGGTTTATGAGGAGAAATTTAGATCTAACATCATTTTAGGGATATGCATTACAAGCTGTCTCATATACACATATGGGGTTGTGAGGTGTTTGTTAAGGCCATATCTAGAAAGAAAACTAGCACCCTTTTTTTTATTTAAGTTTCACAAACAAATTTTGTTAAATGAAATAAATCATAAGATTGAGGGTCGAGAGAGAAAAATGTTTTATTTTTTAGGATGAAACTCAAATATTGGAAATATAAAATATGTAAGTAAGAAATATGGGCTCAATATAAGAATTTAAGCCTTTCATGATGTGGGACAAATTATATAGGTTTTCAAGAAAATGTTTTTTTTCATTTTTTTAATGGGTGGATGATAAAGGAAGATAATAATGGTAATGGATAAAAATAATTTAAATAAAAGGATCGGCACTTACTTTTTCAATTGTATCTCTGATACCAACTAAGGTGAGATGCATGGGGTGTCCAAATCTTCATGGCATATGTCATCTAACAAAGGATAAGGTGAAAAATTGGTGCAAGAAAAATAGTCAACCAATGGTAAGAAGTGTGACCCACTATTTAGACAAACACTCTAAATGAAGAGAATCCAATCCACACATGGACCGAATTGGGGGATTTGTGATCTTGGATCATCAATCAAACTTATCAATTTACATGGCAAGAATACACAATAGTAGGGGAAGAGAAAATATTTCCTCACACCACGGAGAGAATATTCTCATAGAGTTCTACTAATACCAACTTGAATCTACAAATGTCATGGGGAGACTATTTATAGTGAAGGGGTGATAGACATTGCAACATGATCCTTGTAGTGGTAAACTAATATAGTTGGTGGACACACCAGATGTGAGAACCAAGAAGATGGAGTTGTGTACTCGTAACAATGGAGTCCCACATTCATGGAGTCTTGAGAAGCTTTGCTAAGATGTTTGAAAGATGGAGTTAAATGGTTGGAGTTGGAACTTGTGGATCTTAAAAAGATAAATTGTGAGTCATTACATGAGCTACAGAGTTTCTCTAATCATGTTCGATAATGTGATTCTTTGAAGCAAGTTGAACTAGAGTTAGAGATGTAACAAACTTTTACAAGTGGTACGATTGCGGTTCTTTCTACCTCATCATCTACATGAAAAATTTAGATATAAATTTTAAGTTTCATCCTGAGACCATTGGATCAATAGATGATGAAACTTTTACCAATTTCAGTTCTCCATGATAGATTGGTCTTCAGCCATCACTAATGAGGACCTTCTAGAGTTGAACGAGAAGCAACCAATTTCTACAGAGGAAAAGTATGTGTTGTCCAAACCTGTGGTGGTGCATGTGAAGGTTCCAATTATTTAGAGTCCTAGACATAAAGAGACTAAACTGAGGCAACAATTCAAGATGAAAACTATGAATCGGGAATGGATAGAGTGGAGTGGACAAGAGATTCAACAACATAATGATTTGTCAATGACTTCATTTGAAGAGGTGTAGAAAACTTCCAATCGTGATTTGATTCAGCAAGTGAATGAAAAAATAGGAGTATTTCCAGTGAATAAAGTGAAGGATGTTGAGGAAAGCCTAAAATATTCCATGACTCTTCCAGTTAATATTAGTGAGAATAGAAGCTACATGCATTCTGAATTTTTGAAATTTGAGTTTGAGGGGACCTTATTGAAGGTGCGAGGTGATCCACCACTTATGTTGATGGTTCAAACAGAGGATTTTTTGTAGTACCAGTTGGGAATAGCTGATGGTGGAGAAAAAATCAAAGATAAAAGAGTATAATTAGAGGCTGCACAAGAGCTACAAAAAATAGCTAAAAGGAGCTACATCAGTTGAAGTATGAAAATGAGGAATATATGTTGAAGAACCACCCCATCAAAAAGAGTCACTATGTTCCTAATACTAATGATATGAAGGGAGTAAGGTCTGTTGATATTCAATATGAAGATGATCATACAAATGTTTAAATTGGAGTTTTATATCTTACTCTTGGATAGCCACAAACTAACAAGCTGGGAATATTTCATAAGTTAGTGGGGGGCATAAGTTTTGTTTATCCATAAGATGGATGGGTGGGTGGAGATCCTAATTGGGGGGTGGGTGAGTGGTATAGATGGTGGTGTTCTAGGTCCAAGTAGTGGAGACATAATATTCATAGATAGAAGTTCCCAAATTCACACCCAGATGCCACATTTGTCTCCAGCTTGGAGCTGGATGATGAGTGGTGTTGTTTGGGATGGGATGTTGGATTGGTGTAGCCTGATTCGATTGGGATGAATTCTTGTGTCCCACAACTATCATAGGTATAACTCCATGGTGAGATCATTGGGGTTTTCAGGGGGCAATGTTTCCCTACTCTAGGGGTCTGGGGGCCAAAGGACCCCGACCCAAATTTTCAGCAGATATAGCAACTCTAACCACTATAGCAGAGCTAACTGAATGACACCGATAGGAACTATAGTAGTAAAGACCTTGGATTCAACTTTACTGTTTCACTTTTTACTTCCATCCAGTAGCCACTATAGAACTTTTGACTTGGGTGGCCATCGTTCACTGTAGTGATGTGGACTTTCTGTGCGGAACAGTGGACCGACTTCCTCCTTTTTAGCACTTTTTCAAGCTAGGATTAGTGTGAGAAATTATATGTGATTTGTACACATGATTCATATTAAAGTTCTACCTCTCTGTGGATGTAGGGACTATTCCCAAACCATGTAAATTTGTGTGTTCTGTGTGTTTTTTTTTCATTCTGCATTTTCTTTTGTATCTCTTTTCTGTTGTTGCGACTCCCGATGCTTCCACAACATAGGAAGATGGTACAGCTTGGGCATGTCAACTCAGTGATGACAATATTGTAATTATTGGAATCAGGATCAGATGGGGAAATATGACTCTCAATAACAACTATGAAAATGTTTTCCTTAGTTAAAAAACAATAATAAATTCATTAAATCAAAAATATCCTTAAAAACAACATAGACAAAACATGGAAATGGTTCATAAGAATTAAGATTAAGAAAATGATTTTGATAAATCCAAATAAAAAATTTACAGGGTAAGGATAAAATAGAAGAACATTAATTGACTTTATCTAGACGAATGCATAGCAGGGGTTCAATGGTTGGGGTTTCTTCTGGTGCTTTCAGTCGATCTTCATTGTGTTTCTTAAGGTGTTCAAGTGATGCTTTTTATCATCTCTAGTACCCCATTTTACAGAATGATCTAGTCATCTGTGGGGATCTTAACACATTTTTTATAGATGGCACCATATTGTCTCAAAGTCGAATGGGGCGTGCGTGGAATGACTAGGCTCTACACCAGGGATTTGGTCGTTCGGGCCTGGTGCCCTGAGTTGCGGAGTAGGGAAAAATCATCGAAGTCGTGGCACTCTGGTCAAGGTCGAGGTCCACGGTCGAGGTCGAGGTCCCCAATCGATCTCAAGGTTGGCATGTGAGGGCTCTTTGGTGCATTTTCATTGGGTAGGGTGAGGCACTGTTTGAATTTTTTTGTCAAAACTCTCCTTATAATGGATAGAGATGAAGGTATTGCAGGTGGGTTTATTTGAAGTAGTTTTTTCATAGTTTTGATGTAAATCTATCCAACACTATTTTATGAAGTTTTCAGTGGTCCTATTACTGGAATTAATATATAGTTTTCTTGTATTGTGGCACTTCCAGTGGTTTTTGCCCTAGTTTTTACAGTGAAGCTTCCACTTGATGTCCATGTTCCTCTTGATGTCCACTGGAAGTTCCTCTAGAAGTTTCACTTTAAGTTCCACTAGAAGTTCCCGTGGAACTTATCTTCCCAAAACTATTTTATGAAGTTTGAGGTGGTCCTTTTAGTGGAATTAATATATAGTTTTGTTGCATTTTTTCACTTCCAGAGGTTTTTTCCTTGGTTTTTGTAATAAAACTTCCACTTGATATCCAAGTTCCTCTCGATGTCCACTAGAAATTCCACTGAAAGTTGCACTGAAAGTTCCACTGGAAGTTCCTGTGGAACTTATCTGTCCAACACTATTTTCTGAAGTTTGTGGTGGTCCTTTTACTAGAAGTAATATATAGTTTTGTTGCATTGGAGAACTTCCAGTAGTTTTTCCCTGGTTTTTGCAGTGAAACTTCCACTTGATGTCCATGTTCCTCTTGAACTTCTACTAGAACATCCACTCGAACTTCCACTAAATATTCCACTAGAACTTACACTAGAACTTCCACTCGAACTTCCATTAGAACATCCATTGGAAAATATATTTTATAAATTTTTTTATTTATAATTTCATAAAAATAATTTTATATTATATATATATATTAAATAATTTTAATTTAGTTGTATTTATATTCATATAGTTTATACATTTTCAAATGGATTAAATCCTATTATAAATTTAATGTACTTTTATTGAACTATTGTTTTTTGTTGCAGGGTGTTGCAATGTTGCTGATGGTGATGTTGATGTTATAGAAACTTCTACTAAACTAGTTGTAGGGATGATTTTCAAGTCACTTGATGAAGCACAATGTTTTTATGTCAAATATGGGGGATTAAATGGGTTTAGTCTATGCCTAAAATAATCTAATAAAAGGAGAAAGTATAAATCAATTGTCATGTTAAGACTTTATTCATGTAGCAAAGAAGGTCATAGAAATATTGAAAAATGTGATAGCATGGTGAAATTTCCTCAGCCTGAGACACATACAGGTTTCCTTGCTAGAATGGGGGTTAGGTTATTGTATTCTGGACAATATGCATGTACTATATTTTTTGAAGAGAATAATCATCCCTTGAACAAGCCTGAATCAATTCATATGATGAGGTCCCAAAGAAAAATAACAGAAGCACAAGAAGCTAAGTTGTATGTGAATGATTTTCCAGGTATTAAACAAAATGATTCTTTCTCATTGGTGATAGCTATTACAAGAGGACAGATGTTTTTGGGTACACGCGTGTTGATCAGTTAAAATTTTCAAGGTCTAAACATGAAAGATATTTTCTTTATGGTGATGCATGTTACATGTTAGAATACCAAGAAAGACAAAGTCAGGAAAATCCATCATTTGTTTATACTATGCAGTTTGACATGAATTTAAAAATTAGTAATATTTTCTATGCTGATCCAAAAATGAAAACATATTATGAGTTGTTTGGAGATTTTTTTTACACTACATTCAGCACTAATAAATCTTAAAGGATGTTAAGTGTTTTTTTGGGGTTAAATCATAATCAGGAGATTATTGTTTTTGGGGAAGATTTGTTATATGATGAAACCGTGACTTCGTTTTCTTGGTTGCTTCAAATAATTTTATAGGTTCATCACATGAAGAGTCCTCAAACTATTTTTACTGATCAGGATGCGGCAATGGAAAAATCCATTTCTGTAGTTTTAGTGGGAACTCGACATTTCCTTTGATAATGGCATTTGATACAATATGGAATTAATAATTTAGGTAATTGAATAAAATATGGATCTAATTTTCTAACTATATTTAAGAAGTGTATGTTCGAATACCATGATGAAAATCAGTTTGATAAGGTGTGGTCTTACCTTAGAGTAGAATATGAGGATTGGAAATCACAGTGTCTAGATGATGTATTTGTATTTTGAGAAAAGTGGGAACATTGCTTTTTGAAATATGCTTTAACATTGGGTATTTGCAGAACTCAATTAAGTGAAAGTTTTAATGGATTTCTTAAAGATTATTTTCATCATAAGTTAAGTGTTGTTGATTTCTTTAAGTATTTTGAGATCTTGTTGGAAAAAAATTGGTATCATGAAACAAAGGAATAATTTGAGATGTGGGAGAAGTTGCCTTGTAATCTTTACCCTTACCATTAATTGATTTTCTAGGTTTCTACTAGATATGCACTGAAATTATTTGATTTATTTCAACATGAATATCAATTGTTTGGTGCTTGTTTTTTGATATCTTGTTTTGAAATTAGAGTTCAATTCAATTATGTTATTAGATTGGTTCATTGTGAAGATCAATTTTGTGTATCATATGATGCTTCAAATGAATTATTTGAATGTTCTTGTCGAAATTTTGAGTCTATTGGGTATCTTTGTTGTAATGTTTTAAAAAAATTTGATCGGCTTGATGTGAGAGCAATACCTGAAAAATATATTTAGGGGAGATGGACCCGATTTGATAGAAATGTTGTGATGTTCAAAGTATCTTCTATTGCGGTACTTTCTAATAGAAAATCATTTTTAGAAAAATGTTACAAAGATTTAACACAAATGGGAATAATGTTAATTACCATATCTTGTGAGACAGATGCGGGTTATGACATTGCCTTCTCAAATTTTAGTAATTTTGAAAAAGAGTTGCCTACCATAAATACATCAACGGATAAAGTAAATGGTTGTGCTACTTCAGAAAATTTTTTTATAAAGGCTTCTTTTAAAAAGAAACCAAATAGGAAAGGGGAGATAGATTGAAAATCCTTTTAGACAATGGCTTCCAAAACGGGAAACAGTTGAATAAAAAATTTAATCCTACTTCTATGATGACAGTATGATTTCATTTTAGGATGCATTTCATTTATAATAGTAGTTTTTTATTATTAATATGTTATCTTATATCATTATTCTTTACATGTAGGGAATCATGGAGCAAGCAATATCATATTTTTCTATTCGAGCTAGAAAAATAGTTTCACATGTAATTTTTTTATGAGCATTATTTTCTATAGTCGTTTGTAATTTTGTAATTTTTATATTGTAGGAATAATTTTCCACCAATTTAGAACTTCATATTGGTAGGTATATTGCTGGCATAACATTGGAAGAGATCTAGCAATGTAGACAACATTGGATGGGAGTAGCTTTTTAAATTGTAATGACTGAATTGAAAAATGTTTAGGATGCATCCAGTTTCAGTTGTAATGGATTGGAAGTGGGATTGGGATACTTCAAGGAATTGTAAATGTGATGTATTCATGTGTTCTATATGGAACTGTAAAGATGTGATAAATCCAAGTTCTATAATTCTGTATGAATTTGTTATGTGAGGATGTGGTAGTATTTGACAGTCCACTTTTGGTTGTAATGGATTGGGATTGGGATACTTCAATAACTTTTAAACATGTTGTATGAATTTTTTGTGCATTCAATTGTGAAGATGGGATAAATCCAGGTTATAAATTTTTGTATACATTTGTTCTTTGAGGATGCGGTAGTATTTGATATTCCACTTTTGGTTGCAATGGATTGGGATTGGGATACTTCAATAACTTGTAAATTCATTGTATGCATTTTTTGTGTATTCAACTATGAAGATGGGATAAATCCAGGTTCTAGATTTTTTTTATGAATTTTTTCATTAACTACGGGATAAATCTTGGTTCTTGAATTTTGATGAGGAAATCCTGAATACTGAGTAAGATTTATTGGATCTTTGGGACAAGTATTTCCATATGGAGGCTCTCCATCTTCTAATGAAATCTATATGTTGTCCAAACCTAACAGTATTATAAATAGTAAATATAATATCCTTAAAGTGTGAACATAACTATTCATCCATTTACCAGTTGCAATTGGCATCATTAAATATAATAGAAAAATGAAACAAATTCCCTTAAAAGAAAATGATTCCCCTCATAAGGATATAATATTCCCACTATAGTGAAAATGCTAACATTACTATTCACCCACTTACCAAATCCAAATAAATAACATTGCAATTAATAACAGTAAATACAAACAATTGAAATTATAAACACCTATTTCATCTGGCACCAGAGAATATAAACCAGTGACCAAAACCAAATAAATACCATTGTAATTAATAACAGAAAATACAAACCATTGAAATTCCTAACACCAATTGCAATTAGTAGCAGAAAATATAAACCAATGAACAACACCAAATAAATATCATTGCAATTAATAACAGAAAATTCAAACCATTGAAATTCCTAACACTAATTGCAATTAGCAGCAGCAAATATAAACCAATGACCAACACCAAATATAAACCATCTTAATTACCAACAGAAAATATAAATCATTGAAATTACCAACACCAAATATAAACCATTGCAGATGTCAACACCAATTTTAAACCACTATAATTACCAATAGTAGTTATGACAGAAAAACCCCCATTACCAGTAGCAAATATAAACCATTGAAATAACCAATACCAAATATAAAACCATTTTAACGCCCAACACCACCTTTAAACCCAATTCAATTAACAACATTAATTATAATAAAAAAAACCCACAATTACAAGCAGTAAATATAAACCATTTAAATAACCTCCACGAAATATAAAACCATTACAACTTCCAACACCACCTTTAAACCCACTGTAATTAATAATATCAATTATAACATAAAAACCACAATTACCAGCAGCAAATATAAACCATTTAAATAACCAACTTGAAATATAAAACCATTGTTATTATATCAAAAAAAAACAAATAAAGAAATATTAATACGAATGAAAATAAACCGTCATTAAATTGGGTAGTACAACAGTTCAAAATTTTAAGAACTGTAAAATGTATGGACCAGTAACAACCATTATAGTGGGTTGTATAAATGTTTGAAACCTTCTAAACCATTTCAATTGTACTCTGATGTCAGATCCATTGTACCCAACTGTTTAACTTGTTATCTTCATTCCAGTCATATTGTTTCCACAAGACAACTCCTGCTTCTATATGAGGTTTCATTCCAAATATATGTAGGGTCTGTAAGGAAATAGTGCACCATATACAGATGCATGTCATCAACTTCATCTTGTGATAGGTTCTTGTTATACCCTTGATCTATTTCCAGCTTCTCAATGAGATAACAAACAATTACCCCACATTCTAATGTTTCATCCCCCAACTGGGGTCTATCTTCCACTATAAATGGTAGTGCTGGAGTAGTCATCTCTAAGTATTCGGGTTTCCATTGTCTGATTACTTGTTCAATAAATATTTTCTGCAAGTGTCGTATAATTTTTATTTAGTAAGTTGGTGTATATGAAAATGCATTAGATGTCGAAGAGGATATAATTTACCATTTGTAAAGCATCTTGTTGGTAACAATCAATTCCAGTAGCACCCATGTGAGGCTGCATGGAGTTATAGTAGCTGATTTTTTTTCAATATCAAACACAAGAAAATTCCAATGCATATTATCTATGTTGATGGGGATGAAGACTTTTCCATTCAACTACATTGTTTCTTTTATGGGTTTCTCTACCAAACACTCTTTCAAATTGTTATTTTCCCTAGATATAATGCTCTATAAAAATGAGTATAGTGAGACAAAATATTAATTAATATATTTAAAACATCAAGAACATAGATAATATTAGATAGACCAACACAACTCTTGTAATCATAGATGATTTATTACAAAAAATTCCAGCTGTATTACCTATTTGACACATTTTTATGATAAGATGAGTATAGGCATATATAACCTGATATCAATAAAAAAATAATGGATTATGTAAGACTAATTGAACATTAGTTTACATTAAGCTTTTTTAAATTATGTTCACCCTGCTACTTGTCATGATTTTGGTGAAAAGTTTGAAAACTGTAATCTAATCCAACTGAATACAAGACGTTCTCAGCTTCCCATACATATTTAATACATTATAATAACAATAACGTATAAGAAAACAAATAAATTTCAAGGGAATTGAATTGAAATCCTTGAAATGAAGGGCAGACATACCATCCTGGTTCCATCTGGAGAATATTTTGCAAATTCTCATAGTCTTTTTTCTGTAGGCGTGTACTCTGGCTGACCCATTTAGGTATTCCTAATAGACCTGTAACATGATTTTTTGGTTCTGTTTTCATTGAAACATTTCCTACCTCAATTGTTTTTTCTAGATTACTTGGTTGTTCTACTAATTTTTTTGTCCTGCTGTTTTCCTTCTTCTTGTGTATCGGGTTTGATACTGAATAGAAGAATCTAATTTCTTCTATTTCCTAGATCTGGAATTAACATTTCTAATCATTAATATCATTTGGAAACTCTCGATTTCTGTCTTCCTAGTTTGTCCGGTTTGATGTACAGGTGTGGTTTGTTCAGCATCTTTTTGTCGTTGATCTGTAGGCTCCTCAATCCCAGTTTCCTTGGCTCCTAGTTTCTAGTTTTCCTTCTGTTTTTATTCTTTGGGGGGAGATGCAGTTTTTCATGAGGATCCTGATGCATTCCAGCTTTAATTGTACCCTCTGTCTAGGTTTCCTCCTTGATTTAATGACTCTTTTCATCACTACCTTCTCTTATTCTTTTCTCTATGTTAGTATTCTCACTTACTAACAGCTTCAGTATTTTAATTTTTTTCCATCAGTTTTTTAAAAATTTCTTCCATTTTATGTAGTTTTTGTCTTCGGGCCGAATTTTCTTTTGTAAGAACTATTTTTCTGTCATCCTCTGGTTACCCCTTTTCCTATTGTCCAATAGAAGCTTCCATAACCATTGTTGGATCCTCAATTTTTGTAGCTGGAACTTGATGAATATTCAGTTCCTTTAAAGCAGCATCAAAATCAGAGATGCTCCACTTTGTAAAATGTGGATTGGATGCTTGTTCATTCCCTTTAACTAGTCCAATTTTTCACAATACTAATACTATAATAACAAGAATCGTATTAAGAGTATATTATATAGTGAATTGAAAATAAATATTAATCCTTACCAATAAAGTGATAATTTCCCCCTTAATCCTTGTGTGATGCATGTAAAATTACTTAATTGATCTCATCAATTGTTGGTGTATTTCATGAGACCACTTTAGTGTTCTCATGTCTCTTGAAGTATTCACATATTTGATAAAATCCCAACTTAGGTAAGAACCTGTAGTAGGGAAAAAAAGAGTTTCACACATGTATAAACATAGAAGTGTTGATGTGTTAGGATGATCGAGTTCTTCATATCCCTTTATTGCTTCCAAAAGGTCTTATTTTTTTCCTTTTGTGTCAAAAACTTGACACCAGTTTGAAATATCCTTAAATATAATGATTCCTTCATTGGTTTGAACGAGTAGGAGTCGTCCATTTCTATTTGACCTTCGGTTATTGCAAATATCCTTTGGATATTATCTTCAGAGAAATTTATTTCCCCTCCCCCGAATCAGATTGCAGTTGTTAAAGGATTTTAGTTATCCAATACATACATAACAAAAAATATCAGATTTTTTGCAATCTGATGATGATACTGTATTGGATATGAATGCTTCAAACATATTCTAAAATGGAGTAGTGCACAAAGAATTTCTATGACCATATTTCAGTTGATCTTTTATTTCTTGTAAATGAATTTGTAAGGATGTCAAATTTTACCTAAAATGCACACATGAAAATAGAAATTAAGGAATTATTGGGGTTATCCACAAAATTATAGTATAAAAGGTAGAAAAAGTCTAAGTTATATTGGGAATTTAGTGGAATTTCAATTAGAACTTCATGTGGGAGTTCAATTAGAAGTTCCACTGGAAGTCCCACTGGAACTTCCAGTGGAATTCCAACTGGAAGTCCCACTTGAAGTACCACAGCCACTGGAAGTTCCACTAGTCCCACAGAAAGTTCCAATGGAAGTTCCACTGGTCCCATAGGAAGTTCCAATGGAAGTCCCCCAGGAACATCCAGTGGAAGTTCCAGTGGAACTTCTAGTAGAAAATTAAACGAAATACTCATTGCAATTGTGACACATATTTATTGTAAAAATGATTGAATTTCTCATTTGAAAATTATAGTGGGAGTTTCACTGGGAGTTCCACTAGAATTTCTACTGGAAGTCCCACTTGAAGTCCCACAGCCACTGAAAGTTCCACTAGTCCCACAGGAAGTTCTGATGAAAGTTCCAATGGTCCCACAGGAAGTTCCAATAGAAGTCACGCAGGAACTTCCTGTGGAAGTTCCAGTGGAAGTTTTAGTGGAACTTCTAGTGGATGTTCCAGTGGAACTTCTAGTAGAAAATTAAAAGAAATACTTATTTCAATTATGACACATATTTATTTTCAAAATGATTGAATTTAGCATTTGAAAATTTTAGTGGGAGTTCCACTGGGAGTTCCACTAGAAGTGCCACTGGAAGTCCCACTGAAAGTACCAATGGAAGTCCCACTGGAACTTCTAGTGGAAGTCCCACTGGAACTTCTAGTGGAAGTCCCACTGGCACTTCCAGTGGAACTTTGAGTAGCACTTCCAGTGGAACTTCCACTAGAAGTTTTAGTGGAACTTCCAATGGAAAATTAAAAGAAATACTCACATATTTATTGTAAAAATGATTTTATTTAGCATTTGAAAATTTCAATTGGAGTTCTAGTGGAAGATCCAAATGTATATTTATAAAACTAATATTTTTGTTAAATACAATTAAAATAAACACTACGGGAAAAATGGTTAATAGCGACGGGGTATTTGCGACAGGAATTATTCCCGTCACAAATACCTTTCGCAGAGTATTTGCGACGGGCAACTATTCCTGTCGCAAATAATCTGTTATTTGCGACGGGTTTTTTTACCCGTCGCAAATAGTTTGGCACGAAATGCGTGCCAAACCGCGCGAAGTTTATTTGCGACGGGGATAGAACCCCGTCGCAAATACCCGGGCGGCAGGGGTTATTTGCGACGGGTCTCGTCGCAAATAACCGGCGGCGGTTAAAGACTATTTGTGACGGGGCTGCAGTCCCGTCGCAAATACCCCGGCGGCAGGGGTTATTTGCGACGGGGCCCGTCGCAAATAACTGTTTTAATGCCGCCCATAATTAAATGCGGCCAGGGTTATTTGCGACGGGTCCCGTCGCTAATATCGTTATTTGCGACGGGTTTTCCATCGCAAAAAAGCCTGTCGCAATTAATCTAACCTATAAATACTGCCAACCATTACACTTTTCCCACTCTCAACTCTCAACCGTTCTAATTTTTCCACTCTGAATCTTTTACGACATTCAGTTGTAACATTTTTTTTCCGACTTCGAGGATTGAGTTGGTGGTGTTCTATAATTACAGCGGCTCGACATTGACATCAAGTTTAAGGTTTTTATCTGAATTTTAATTTAATATTTATTTTATTTATTATATTTATTTAGTTTAAATTTTTAGAATTTTTTTTTTCTGATTTCTAATTAGAAATAATTATGAATAAGTATTAATAATTAACAGTAATTAGAGACAATTAAACACTAATTAATTTAAAATAGTTAGTTGTAATTACAATTAATTAGCAGTAATTATGAAAAATTAAAATTAATTTGAATTAATTAATAATAATTAGAAATAATTAACATTAATTAGTAATAATTTGTAATAATTACCAATAATTAGTAATAATTACTAATAATTAGTAATAATTACTAATAATTCCCAATATTCAATAATTGCCAATATTTGTCAATATTTGTCAATATTTTTTCCAATAATTACCAATATTTACCAATAATTGCTAATAATTGTCAATATTTACCAATAATTAGGAATAATTACAACTAATTAAGAATAATAACCAATAATTAGGAATAATTACCAATAATTAGGAATAATTACCAATAATTAGGAATAATTACCAATAATTATGAATAATTACCAATAATTAGGAATAATTACCAATAATTAGGAATAATTACCAATAATTAGTAATAATTACAAATAATTAGGAATAATTAAAAAAAATTACCAATAATTACCAATAATTACCAATAATTCGTAATAATTCGTAATGATTACCAATAATTAGTAATAATTACCAATAATTACCAATAATTACCAATAATTAGTAATAATTTCCAATAATTAGTAATAATTACCAATAATTAGTAATAAATAGTAATAATTAGTAATAATTTCCAATAATTAGTAATAATTACCAATAATTAGTAATAAATAGTAATAATTAGTAATAATTTCCAATAATTAGGAATAATTAGTAATAATTACCAATAATTACCAATAATTAGTAATAATTCATAATAATTATCAATAATTAGCAATAATTAGTAATAATTACCAATAATTAGTAATAATTACCAATAATTACCAATAATTAGTAATAATTACCAATAATTATCCATAATTAGTAATAATTACCAATAATTACCAATAATTAGTAATAATTCGTAATAATTATCACTAATTACCAATAATTACCAATAATTAGTAATAATTACCAATAATTAGTAATAATTACCAATAATTAGTAATAATTAGAAATAATTACCAATAATTACCAATAATTAGTAATAATTAATAATAATTACCAATAATTAGTAATAATTAGTAATAATTACCAATAATTAGTAATAATTAGTAATAATTACCAATAATTACCAATAATTACCAATAATTAGTAATAATTAGTAATAATTATCAATAATTAGTAATAATTACCAATAATTAGTAATAATTACCAATAATTAGTAATAATTAGTAATAATTAGTAATAATTACCAATAATTACCAATAATTACTAATAATTCATAATAATTACCAATAATTAGTAATAATTACCAATAATTAGTAATAATTAGAAATAATTACCAATAATTACCATTAATTAGAAATAATTACCAATAATTACCATTAATTAGTAATAATTACCAACAATTACCAATAATTACTAATAATTGGTAATAATTACCAATAATTACCAATAATTATCAGTAATTAGTAATAATTACCAATAATTATCAATAATTAGTAATAATTACCAATAATTAGTAATAATTAACAATAATTAGTAATAATTACTAATAATTACCAGTAATTACCAATAATTATTAATAATTAGTAATAATTACCAATAATTACCAATAATTACAAATAATTAATAATAATTAGTAATATTAAGTAATAATTAGTAATAATTAGTAATAATTAGTAATAATTAGTAATAATTACCAAAAATGAGTAATAATTAACAATAATTACCAATAACTAGTAATAATTGCTAATAATTACCAATAATTACCGATAATTATTAATAATTAGTAATAATTAGTAATAATTAGTAATAATTAGTAATAATTACCTATAATTAGTAATAATTTCCAATAATTTCCAATAATTAGTAATAATTACCAATAATTACCAATAATTACCAATAATTAGTAATAATTAGTAATAATTACCAATAATTAGTAATAATTACCAATAATTAGTAATAATTCGTAATAATTAGGAATAATTACCAATAATTATGAATAATTAGTAATAATTAGTAATAATTAGTAATAATTACCAATAATTGCCAATAGTGTCAATTTTTGCCAATAATTCCCAATACTTGTCAATATTTACCAATAATTATGAATATTTACCAATAATTAGGAATAATTACTAATAATTAGGAATAATTAGGAATAATTACCAATAATTAGGAATAATTACCAATAATTATGAATAATTACCAATAATTAGGAATAATTACTAATAATTAGGAATAATTACCAATAATTAGGAATAATTACCAATAATTAGGAATAGTTACCAATAATTACCAATAATTACCAATAATTACCAATAATTAGGAATAATTACCAATAATTAACAATAATTACCAATAATTAACAATAATTACCAATAATTAGGAATAATTACAAATAATTAGGAATAATTACAAATAATTAGGAATAATTAGCAATAATTACTAATAATTACCAATAATTAGTAATAATTACCAATAATTACCAATAATTACCAATATTTACCAATATTTACCAATATTTACCAATATTTACCAATAATTAGGAATAATTACCAATAATTAGAAATAATTACCAATAATTAGGAATAATAACATTATTACATTATTAGTATATTTTATTATTAATATTAAAATAATATAATTTTCTATATTATATACAATTCTCCTTTCATCTGTGTGTTTTCTGTCTCCACATGTAATATTTGCATTCTTTTTCAAAATTATCAACCTACTCACCAATGGAGAGGTGAAAGTGAATGCAAATATTACATGTGGAGATAGAATGATAAACACACAAATGAAAGGAGAATTGTATATAATATAGAAAATTATATTATTTTAATATTAATAATAAAATATACTAATAATTTAATAATGTTATTATTATATAATTAATATTTATGAAAAAATAATATTAGTATTATTAAAATAATAAAAAATTATATAATATTAAAATTATCAATATTTGTAACAGGTTTTGCTTTATTATCAACATATTCAATTCTTAAAGGGTCAATTTTTAGGTCTATCTCAATAAAAAGTTTACGTCATTCGTGTCTGATGTAAACTCTATAATTATCCTTGCTTGAGTGTTTTTTCTAACAAATTATTCAAAACCAGTAATGTTTTTATATTTTATAGAATAATATGGAACAACGAGGTCATCAACAATCATTATTAGATGACCGCATATAGATAAATCAACATAGAAATCCAAACGGTTCTGGTTTAAATCCAGTATATATAGAGGGTGTGGAGACTTTTTTATCATTTGAGGCATCAAATCCTGAATTTGTTTCAGAAGGAAAAATAAAATTCCCTTGTAGAAAATGTGCATTGAGAACGTTTGAAACGTTTGACAAAGTGGGGGGACATCTCTTGCGTTTTGGTTTTCAACTAGATTATGTTTTTTGGTGTCAACACGGTGAACGCAGTTCTAGAGTAGGTGATACCAACTTGATTCTGGATCCATCCCAGTTTCAAGATTTAGTACATGATTTTGCAGGTTCATATGTTCAACATACAGAAACTCTGGCTGATATAGCTTCAAATCCTGAGTTGGCACCATCTGAATTTTATGAGTTGTTGAGGTCTGCTGAGGGTGCATTATATCCTGGCTGCAAGATGGGAAAATTAGAAGCAATTGCAAAATTTATGGCTATCAAATCATATAACAGAATGTCAAACACCTGGTTTGACCAGATATTTTCTTTTCTTAAAACACTGTTACCCGAAGGAAATGTTTTGCCTGCAAATTACTATGAAAGTAAGAGGCTGGTTCAAAATTTGGGACTTACTTGTCAGAAGATTCATGCATGTTCAAATGACTACATTTTATATTCTGGGGAAAATGATTCGTTGGATAGTTGTCCCACATGTGGGCAGCTGAGATATAAAGAAGGGCAACATGGGAAGTCTGGTTTGATTCCTGTAAAATAGTTGAGATATTTTCTGCTTACATCCAGACTTCAATGTTTATTCATGTCTAAGAATACAGCGACAATGATGTCATGGCATAAAGTGAATATTTCAGCCGATAAAAGCTTGAATCATCTAGCTGATGGTGATTCATGGAAACATTTTGATAGAGTGCATCCATCCTTTTCTTTAGAATCTAGAAACGTTCGACTGGGCCTTTCCACTGATGGTTTCTGTCTGTTCGGATCTTATGGTAGTCAATATTCATGTTAGTCTGTTTTTTTAACTCTTTTCAATTTACCTCCATGGATGTTGATGAAGGAGCCATATATCTTTTTGACTTTACTAATTCCAGGACATCCAAAGAATAATATTGATGTTTATTTGAAACCATTGATTAATGAATTAAGTTTATAGTGGAGTACTGGTGTCAGTACATATGATGTTGCTAAGAAAAAGAATTTCATACTGAGAGCAGCATTGATGTGGACAATTAGTGACTTCCTGGCTTATGGGATGTTATCTGGCTAAAGTACACATGGTCAGAAATATGTCCTTACTGTATGGGAGAGAACAAAGCATTTATGCTCATTCATGGAAAGAAACCTTATATTTTGACTGTCATCGCAGATTTCTTCCAGTTGATCATCCTTTTCACAGAAACAGATCTCATTTCAGAAAAGGAACAGTTGAAAGGGACGGACCTCCAAAAATGCTATCAGGTTCGGAGTTAAAATCAGTTGTATTTTCATTACCTCCCATCACTTTTGGTCCTACAATAAACCAACAGAAAATTTCTGGTTTTAGGAAAGAACATAATTGGATTAAACGTAGCATATTTTGGGATTTGCCATATTGGTCTGATTTGTTGGTCCGCCACATGTTGGATGTCATGAATATTGAGAAGAACTATTTTGATAATTTGTTTCATACAGTTTTGGATACGCCAGGAAAGAGCAAAGATAATGTAAATGCACGTTTTGATCTTGCCCAAATTTGCAGGCATCCAGAACTGGAACTGTTTGAGAATGTCAGAACAGAAAGGTCACTGAAACCAAAAGAAGCTTATACACTGTCTAAAGAAAACCATTTATTATTTTGTCAGTGGATTGCAGATTTGAGACTTCCAGATGGTTGTGCTTCCAATTTGGGTAGATGTGTAAAGAATGGTCATATTACTGGATTAAAAAGTCATGATTGTCATGTTATAATGGAGAGACTTCTACCCATTGGATTAAGAGGTCTGTTGAATTCTGTGATTTGGAATTCCATAACAGACATGTCTCATTTTTTTCGGGAAATTTGTGCGGCTACAGCAGATTATGATGCTCTATGCAAACTTGAAGAAGATGTTGTTGTAATTATATGTAAACTGGAAAAAATATTTCCGCCATCTTTCTTCGACTCAATGGAACATTTGATGTTACATTTTACATATGAAGACAAATGTGGAGGTCCAGTACAGTTTTGATGGATGTACCCATTTGAAAGATTCATGCAAAAATTGAAAAAAAAAGTACGTAACAAAGCATCTGTTGAAGGATCTATTGCAGAAGATTATTTGCAAGAGGAAATATCTTTTTTCTACTCCCATTATTTTGAATCTGAGTATCCTTGAAAACACAACCGAATGGGACGTAACGAGAGGAATATTGATGAAATTGACAATCAATTATCTGTTTTCAACCAGCCAGAGCTTGTTTTTGGTGGAGTTTATGAACGCTGGCTTTCGGATGATGAACATCACAGAGCTCATACGTATGTTCTTCTCAACTGTGAAGAGATGACATCAGTTGTACTATAAGTGTTTATATCACTTATTCTATCATTTATGTTACAGTAAATAACTTTGTTTTTTATAGGTTGTATGATAATCATATCAAGAAACAAATTCCACAAATTACAGCAGCTGCTCTCGAAGAACGCCAAAAGAAAAATTTCTATCAGTGGTTTCAAAAATTGGTAACATAAATTCTTTATCATTTAGAAACTCATTTAATATATAGTTTACTATATTGATAATTATTTCACAAATTTTCAGGTGTCTCGACATGCTGATAAAATTGACAAATGGTTGTGTATATTGAGTAACCCACCTTCCAAACTTGTTAAAACTTATAATGAATATGTGGTGAATGGATTTCGATTTCACACACATGCATATGGGGAATCAAAAAAAACAATTAATAGTGGAGTTTGCTTGAGAGGATCTCATCATCGAGAAAATGAAGTTTACTTTTATGGCATACTTGATGAAATCATTGAACTCTGTTATCTTGGACAACATTACATAACCATGTTCAAATGTCGGTGGTTGGATATAGAGAGAGGTGTGCGTGTTCATCCGACTCATGGAATCATCGATATTAAATGTAAAAGTGTTCTCGCAGTAAATGAACCATTCTTATTGGATCAACAGGAACATCAAGTTTATTACGCAAAGTACTGTGCTACATCAAGAGACTTGAATGATTGGTGGAGTATAATAAAAATCAAAATTCAAGACAATTAGTTTAGTCAAAGTGAATTTGCTTTCACTGATGTGAAAAGAATTGAAGTTTTTAAAGAGAGTACTCAAAATCAATCTTTTTTACAAAGAGACATGAGTATCGATGACGACACCCCACATTTAAGAGTCAGTGATGACGATGATGTTAGTGATGTCACATATGAATTTGAAATGGTAAGAGATGAAGCAACTGGAACTTGAATGGATATCGATGATGTTGAGGAGGAATATGAAGATGACATTGACATATATGAAGATGATGATGAAGATGAACACTGATAGAATTCCATGGTAGTTATATACAATCATAACTAACATATATGTATATATAATAGTAATTATCAATTATTTGCTAACAACATTACCATTTTCTGTTTCAGATGGACAATGACAGATTTCGTGAGTTGGCGGATGCTGACCTGCCTTTCGATGCAGATGAGTTGCTGGCAGATGACCCTCAGCCTGCAGGTGCTTCAGGGAGTACGTGGAGGGGCCGCGGTCTTTCACGATTGATGATTCCTGACCCCGTCCCCGAGCGACATCCACGTCTTGGGTTTGATCCACACACATGGAGGTGTGATAACCTGTGTGATAACCTGTGTATTTGACTAAGATTTCATTAATCTATTCACATAATAAATGTTTATTATTTTTACAGTTTTCCGCATATAGCAGTCGGACAGGGCAGTGCTATTTTGAGAAACTATTTCTCTCAGCCTTGGACCACATGGGAGTAGATTCCCATTGATGTGCAGCAGGCCATGTTCGGCCATTGGTTGGTACGTACGTAAATAAATAATTTTTATTTTGAAAATTATTTCATTTCTAACTTGATATTTTGATTTATTTGTAGGGTTTATGGTATCCGATCGAGGATACCATGCGTGATGCCATCCACGAGGCATGGGAGGTGGCCATGTGTGATCGCTTTCGTCAGTTTTTGCACAATTTAAGAAAAGCTGCCACGAAGAAGGTAGGAGTGTCAGATTTTAACAAGTCATGTAGAGCACACCGACCAGAATACATTTCATCCCACGTATGGGATGGATTATGTGCGCACTGGTTGAGTGATGCCTTTCAGAGGAGCTCATCGGCGGGGAGGCAGAATCGGGGGAGACAGGAGGTGACTCATCGAGCTGGGATTCGTACTTTCAGTACTCATAGACAGCATCTGGTATGTACATTATCTATAAATATTTTATATAACTATAAATATTAACAGTTTATTTTTTATTCTTATAGGCTGTCGAGCACCCCGATATTACGGAGTACGACTTATATCAGAGGATGTATAGTGATCCTGCTACTGGGGAGCTCAGAGGTGATCGTCAGCGTCACATTGTGGTCAGTATTATTTTTTTTCAAGTTTAAAAATTAACTGCATATAATATATTCACAATTTTAATTTTAAATTGAAACTACATGAGTCATATGAGGCCGCAGCATCACAGACCCAGCCTGAGAGTTAGGCCGAGTCATCAGATCAGACCACTGGCCGTCAGTTTGATGAGGCGGCATGGATGCTGGCCACCGAGTATGCCTTCGAGAAGGGCCGGGTAGTTGGTATCAGCTCTCGACTGACTCCCAGAGATTATTATGGCAGTGCTGCGATGTCGGCGTCCAGCTCGAGAGGAGCTCGTGCATCTTCTTCTGCCACACAGTATGAGGATCAGTTGCGATCTCAGACTGCACTGATAGAGAGTCTTCGACAGGACCAGGAGCAGATGCGTCAGCAGCAGCAGCAGCATGAGGAGGAGCGTCGACGCCAACAACAGTTGTACGAGGAGCAGATGAGTCGGTGGCTGCAGTAGCAGCAGGAGCAGATGGAGTACATGCGCCGACTCACTCATGCTTTAGGGATAGAGTTTCCTCCACCAGCATCTGCAGATCCCCCCCTCCCCCCCTCCTTCAGATTAGAGTTTATTTTTATGTTAAAAATTTTGTTAAATAAAAATATGAATTTTTTTTCTATTCGTAGTTTCTGTCTCATTATAAAATATTAATAATATTATATTTTGAAATAAAAATATTAATATGAATAATAATATTATTTATATTTTATAATATTAAATTATATATATATATTTAAATTTTATAATATTATAATTTAATTATATTTGTTTGTAATATTTGAATTATTTTAATATATGAATGTAAAATAATTCTATTATTTTTATATTAATTAAAATAACTTATTAATATTTTTTTATTTATGAATTATAATTCTAATATTATTATATTAATTAAAACCATTTATTAATATTTTATTATTTTTTATTTTTGAATTATAATTCTATTATTATTATATTAATTAAAATAATTTATTAGTAATTTATTATTTTTATTTGTGAATTATAAATCTATTATTATATTAATTAAAATCATTTATTAATATTTTATTATTTTTTATTTTTGAATTATAATTCTATTAATTAAAATAATTTATTAATAATTTATTATTTTTATTTGTGAATTAAATTCTATTATTATATTAATTAAAATCATTTATTAATATTTTTTTATTTTTGAATTATAATTGGATTATTATTATATTAATTAAAATAATTTATTAATAATTTATTTTTTTATTTTTTTATAGTATTTCCGACAGGATACTATGCCCGTCAGAAATAGTATTATTATTATATTCATTAAAATAATTTATTAATTTTTTTTAATTTTTTTACAAATATACGGACTAATATTTGCGACGGGAAAGATCACCGTCGCAACTAATACTTTTAGCGACGGTCCCGTCGCAAATAATTGTTGTTGCGACACCGTTTTCCGCAACGGGCTATTTGCGACGGGCCCCCGTCGCAAAAGCCTATTAGCGACGGGATCCCGACGCAAATGCCCCGTCGCAAATGCCATTATTTCCAGTAGTGAAATAATCATTTCAATTGTTAAACATATTAATTATAGAAATGATTTAATTTAGCATTTGGAAAAGTATACGAATTTTCATATTGATTTAATTTTCCAAAACCCCAATGCAAGATTCATGGGGAGTTTCAGTGGGAGTTCTAGTGGATGTTCCACATATTTATTATAAAGATGAAATAATCATTGTAATTGTTACACGTATTTATTATAAAAAATATTGAATTTAGCATTTGAAAAAGTGTAAGAATTTTTATATTGAATTAATTTTCCAAAACCCCAATGGGAGTTCCACTGGGATGGAGTTCCACTAGAAGTTACAGTGAAACTGCCCCTAAAACAAACACAATACCACTGAAATGTATATTTATAAAACTTTTGGAATTTATCATTTGAAAAATTATAATAATTTTCATATTGAATTAATTTTTCAAAACCCCTATGGAAGTTCCATTGGGAGTTCCACTGGGAGTTCCACCAGGAGTTCCACTGGGGGTTCCACTGGGAGTTTCAGTGGGAGTTACACTGGGAGTTCCTGTGGGAGTTCTAGTGAGAGTTCCACTAGGATTTCCACTGGGAGTTCCAGTTGAATTTCGACTGGAATTTTCTCTGGAATTTCCAGTGGAACTCCCACTAGAACTTCCACACTACAAAATTATTTCAAGTGGAACCTGTAGTGGAAACTTTGGGTGGAGGTGTCAGTGCATGTTAAAGCAGAACCTGGAAAAACATCTAGGGGACATTGCATTGGAACATCTCATGAGGAACAACGTACCAACAAAAATGGAATTCTAAATTAATTTATAGATTGAGAACATTTACAAAAAATAGCTCATAACAAAAAAATTCTAAATAATAAATCGTAACAACAGAAATGAAATACATATTTTTAGTACATATTTCAGGAAAAATAATTATGTTACACCACCTTCATCGGACATTTATTCTGTTTTGTAGAAAAATTTCTATAGTAAATTGAGACGAAACCCCACCAGAGTCATGAAGTTATCATAGAAAAAACATGCCCCTTTGTGTTGGTCGAAACTTGAGGACAAAAAAATAATGCATGTCTATCATCGTCATCACTGAATCCATAGCCATTGGATTCCTAGTTGTTGTTCCTATAATACCTTGATTCATTTTGGTCACTGTAGTGCCAGATTTCAGGTCAAGATCTCAGGGTTTAATCGTTGTCATCGCAGCTGAGGAGCAGTCGACCCATCTCACAAAACGCAACGGCAAATCCATCTGCACATTCAAATCAAAGGAATGTAATGAATGATGATTTGATGGCTCGAAATATAAATGGACACATATTCTGATCTGAAGGGTGTACTGGATATTCCAGTTAAAAATATAACTAGAGATGATTCTTATACGTTCAAGTGGAGCACAGATTAGGCACATATGTCTTCAGAATCAGAGGTCAATCCAATTAAGAATTTTTGGTGTTGTGACGTCATTCAGTGGCATTGAGAGGGAGTCACGAGCTGGGGAAGAAGGAGAAGAAAAGGCTGGGATAGAGGGCATCATGGCATCAGAAGGGTGGAAGTGAGATGGGGAGTGGAGATGGTTATGTCGATCATCACTGAAGGGGACAAAATGAGAGTGTGAAAGTGGTAGCTAGTTTCACCTTCCCAAAGGTTTCCCAATCCCTGGTGCTTGTTGGTCTTGTCATTTTTCTGACTATGATTGGATTCATTCCCATAGGATATATAATCATGGCTATTGTTCATTTTGATCTTGGTGGATCAACTATAAAGCTGAAATTACCATGGATCCACATGTTGGTGGGCAGCTATGGTGGATTAGTTCATTCAACTCTTTATCTAGTCATGCATCTTGAAGACAAAGTGATTCTTCAAGATGGAAGGAGTAATAGGAATTTTGGTTGGAAGTGCATGCCAGTGAGATCAAGGATGGAGGGAAAGGTCCATGCATGGATGATAGGTTGGGTCTTGCTTTTCACCTATGAAAGGGTCCAACAACGGGGCCTACTGCTTCTGTGAGAATATTTCTTAGGGGTCCAAGGATGATGTTGTGTAAGGTAGAGTGCTGCTTTGCATGTGGGGGTAGCTATTTTGTGTCTGGGTAGTCGTTTAGATAAGTTTAGAGTATCTCTTTTATTGTTAGGGGTAATATTGTAGAATTCATTAGATGATTAGTTGGGGCTGATGGGAGCAGGTAGGGAATTATTAAATATGAGGGTTGTTGATAGGATAAGATCTCACAGATTTAATTTCTATAATTCAGTTTAGTTGGATTGGGGACTTGGCCTTGGCCTCAGGGATGGTGTACCCTAGGGTGTTCTTTTATCCTCTTCTTCATCTTCTTCTTCTAAATATTCTATTCTATGCAACCTGTTTATGGTATTTATTAGTGGATAATAATAAAATTCCTCTTTTTTCATTCTCTCACTCACTTAGCACCCTATCAAGAATGGTCACCATCAAACCGGGATAGGATTTATAGGAATAGTTGTCTTCAAATTCAAAGAAAGAGATTGTTAAACTCAATGGTGAGTATTGTGTTCAGTTTATTGTAAAAAAAATAATAAAAGTGTCATTCATTGTGTATTTGAATATTGGTTGATGAAGAGTTGACTTAAGATGAATAAGATAAAATATATTGGTGATAACTTGGTTTGATTGGATATCCATCAAAAGTTGATAAATATCTTGAGTTCCTTTACATGTTGGTTGAGAAAGATTTGAAATGGTTTGAGTATCCAAAGCGGTTGATTTTAGGAATTGATTAGTAGTCTGTCTCTAAAATGTTGAAAATTGGTTTGGATATGACTAATCAAGTCATACATATGAAGTCATGCATACAATTTTGGAACTAAATATATAATCTGCACCACACTACATAAGGTGAAAGTATCAAGTGGCTCTTGAACTCTATAAAATGAACAATATGTTTTATACTAGTGAAGTTATTCCTGCATATAGAGAATTTTATACTCACACAATTGAGTGATTGTATAGTCATCGTAGCTTAAAATAGTAAGGAAAGCATAGAGAAAATTGATAAAGTTTGAAGAATAAATAATGATAGAAAAAATAATAAAATAATAAATTGTGGTTTTTCTCAATGGTTTTTTTATTAACTACTCTCTAATTACTTGTTAAAAGGAAAAGAGAGCATAATTTAATGAATACTATAGAGGAGGAATTCTCTTTACCTCAAGGTGAGGTGGAGGCCTTCTTTTATAGATTGAGAAATGGAATACATAATGGAGTATTCTAATATAGGACTCAGAAATACCCAAAATAATAAAAATAGGGTCTAACACTTCCCTTCAAGATGGACATGTCTAGCTTAGACCACGATTCCCACAAAATAAAGATGACATCAGACCAAACCATACACACTCCCCCTCATGCTGGGTCACAGATGATGTGGATGCCTATCCTGGAACTGAGTGAGTTCAGGTGAGCCTCTGGGAGGCCTTTGGTGAAGATGTCAGCAAGCTTATCCACCATCGGGATGTGGCTAAAGATGACATGGTTGTGCTCGAGGTGGTAGAAAAGAAATTGTAATTCCACCTCGATATGCTTCATGTGTTCATTAAGGACAGAATTTGAAACAATATTTGTGGCTGCCTGATTGTCACACCAGATATGAGTAGATGTTTACGGAGGAAAGCCAAGATTTTGGAGAATATGAAGAAGCAAAAGGATCTCCTTAGTAACAATGGTTGTGTCATGGTACTTAGACTCAACACTGGATTGGGAGATGATAGTATGTTTCTTGTTACACCATGAGATGAGGTTGTCTGCCAAGATAATGAAAAACCCAAAAGTAGAATTCTAGGTAGCAAATCAACCAGCATAGTTAGCATCATAGAAGGCCTCAATATTCAGATGAGCATGGTGGGAGTAGTGAAGACCACAAGTAGGTTTTCTCTTGATGTATTTGGTGATGTGGGGGATAGCATCCCATTGAGAGGTGTTTGGATTCTCCATGAATTGACTCACTTTTCCAACAGCGCCGACAATGTCTGGACGAGTCATGGTGAGATAATTGAGTTTTCCCAGAAGTCGATGGTACCTATCAAAATGTGAATACTTTTCCAATGAGTCATAGAGATACCATTTCCCAGGCTCAAGAGGAGTGTCAATAGCAGTGGCATGTGTCATCCCAGCATTCTTCAGAATGTCCAACACATATCTCTGTTGGTAGAGAAATATAGTGTCTAGAGAATGGGAGACCTCGATGCCAAGGAAGTATGTGAGAGGGTCTAGATATTTGGTGTGTAATTGATGATGGATATTACCTTTGAGGTGGGTGGTTTTAATGGATTATATCCCAGTGATAATGATATCATCCACATATACTATTAATAGGATGTAGTCGGTGGATGTCATCCTTTAGAACATGATGTGGTCCTTTATACTATGAGAGAGCCCAAAGTCGGTGATGACGATACTGAATCGGACAAAACAAGCACAATGATACTGTTTGAGACCATATAGAGAGTGGTGAAGTCAACAGACTTGGAAGTCGGCTCCAGAGGCACAAAATCTGGGGGATTTCTAGAGATAAACCTCTTCCTCGAGAAATCCATGGAGGAATGCATTTTTGGCATCCAATTGATGAAGGGTCCAATGATGATGAGCAGTCAGATATATGGATAATCGAATGGAGGCCATTTTGGAAACTGAAGATAAGGTATCAAAATATTCAATATCATATGTCTAAGAATATCCCTTTTCCACAAGGTCAGATTTAGGGTGATGGAGAGTGACATCAGCATTAAGGAAGACTATACAAATCCATTTACTGCCAACCACCTGCTTTCCTATCGGAAGGGGGATGATATTTTGAGTTTGGTTGTCTTATAGATCATGTAATTCATCCCACATCACTTTTATCCACCCCATGTGATATTTTTCATCTCCAACTATGCGAGGAATAGATACCATCTCCAGAGCTGATAGACCTTAGTATGTAGATGTAAATAGAGGAGTACTTTGGAAAGAGTGAGTACTTTTCTGGAGTGCAATGTTCAAGTCGTATGGTGTCGAGGTAGGATCCTCGAATGAAGAAGGACCAATGGTGTCATTGGTTGGGATGATGGATACAGTCGATAGGCGATGAGAGTAGACAAAACCAAAACAGGGACCCACATGGGGAGACACCAGAGAAGGGTGGATGATGAGAGGAAGAAAATCATCAATGGTAGTGTTGGGAGGGGATAGGGAAGGGAGAACAGAGATCTATCAATAAATGAGATGTCATCAGATATGACATACCTCCATAGGTCTGGTGAGAAGCAGTGATAGTTGCGTTGACTGCAGGAATAGCCGAGGAAGATGCAATGGGTGGATTTGGGAGAGAGTTTAGAGAGGTCAGGATGAGTGTCATGAACATAACAGAGGTAGCCAAACACTCGAAGTGGAAGTGAGTGAGGAGGGAGAGAGGAGAATAGAGTATGAAAAGGAGCCTCCCCCCGAAGGATAGAAGAAGGAAGACAGATGATAAGGTATGTATCAATAAGGATCACATCTCCCCAAAATAGTAGAGGCACCTATCAGTGGAAGAGGAGGGAACGAGTAGTCTCCAGACTATGTCAGTGTTTCCACTCGGTGACTCCATTTTTTTGGGTGTATTAGGAAATGAAGTCTCATGAATGATGTTTTTCACCTGAAGGAACTACTGAAAAGAATTCGATACTTACTCACTCCTATTGTTTGAGAGAAGACATTTAATTGAGATGGAAAATTTTGCATGAATCTCAGTGTAAAAAGTTGGGAAAGTAGAAAACACTTTAGAACATTATCAAAGTAGGTAAAACCAAGTCATTTGTGAAAAATAATCAATGAAGGATATATAATATTTATAACCTAACTAACTTGAGATGGCACAAGGAGCCCAAATGTCTAAGTGAACCAGATCAAAAGGTTTTGAGACCTGTGTATCCACTTGAGGAATGTATGAGGTGTGATTGATGTTTTTAAAATTTATAAGACTCGCAATAAAAAGACACATGTTGACTAATAGATTGAGAAAAAAAGATTTTCCATTTGATACCATGTAGAGGAGTAATTATCCTTACCTAAAGGTGAGGTGGATGCCTTATTTTATGGATTGATAAAACAGAATACATGGAGTATTCTGATGTGGGACTCATAAATACCCAGAATAATAAAAACAGGGCTAATAAAATACAAATTTTATATATACATATATATATATATAAATAGACAAAATCTCCTCAACTATCTGGACTTAAAAAACTACCCTAAATTAGTGAAACAAAATACTAATTAATAATAAAAAAGAAATATGTGAACTAATCAAGATGGGGGAACCTTCGTTTATTAAAATGATCATTTATATCAATAAACAAAAGGAAATTTTATCCTTCATGTAATCATACCACAAATATTTTTAGCAACACCTTCAATAATAATGTAATAAATGTCTCCATGAAACTATTAAAAATATATGATTAACGAGACATTTCAGCCTTCCAGCTATTTCAACTGAAATGCACAAGACATGATAACAATGAGAATGAATATTTATATCCATTAAAATGGAAAAACTATATACATATTAAGGGAAACCTAGTGAAACTGATATCATCATAAAATAAGATGTTATATTAGCATAAATAACCAAATCAACTTGAACATGACCAGAAGTCATCCCACAATTGTCAGCTCTGAGAATATCTCCAAGTTGATTAGCCATGCTATTAGTTGATCTCCTTGTAGATATGATGCTAATTTGGGAACCATATTCTTCATCACTGAGAGTTTCATGAATAGATCTAGGTGTGATTGAATTTGGAGAATAAATATTGAGGAAATTAATTTCTGTGACCATCCCAATCTACAAGTAAAAGAAGCAGCATTCTGAATCTTAGAAATCTCTACTTATAATTTTGTATCCAACTTGGAAACAATTGTATTCTCACTTGACACAACAAAAACTGCATACAACAACCTAAATGATGAATAATAAATTTCAAGGAATTATATCATCTGCTAAAAAATGATATTAAAATTATTCAAAAGGGGTTTTTTATTAAAAAACTCACTTACTCTTCTATGGGATCTTTGTAGGATTGATCCTTGTGGGAAACAAATCCTTCCAGCCTGAAAACTAAACCATCACGACCAATAAATTTTACAAATTTCAGGCGAGAAAAAAAAGGTGAGAATCACCTTCAACTGATGAAAAAGAAATAGAAAAAATAAAAAAAAGAACACCAAATGGAATATAGGAAGACTGAATTTTATCTATAAATAATAGAAGCATAACAAAAAAGTAGATATCATTTCTAAAGATACAACCTAGGAAAGAGAGACAAGAGGAAGAATAAATCAGCATCTAAAACACCCATGACACCTAAATTATAAACACCCAACATAAAAGTAGACACCTAGCAGCTAAAGCGGAATAAGATAGAGAATAACAATTTTGGAGGACCTAAATTAAGGTAATTGGGAATAGAAATTGTTTTTATAGAATGGGAAACTGCCTCACCTCAAGGTGGGGTGGAGGTATTATTTTATATATTGAGAAAAAAGGAATACCTATAGGAGTATTCTGATGTGGGACTCAGAAATACCCAAAATAATAAAAGAGGGTTTAACACTCCCCCTCAATCTGGACATGTCCAGCTTGGACCATGAGTCCCACAATAAGAAAGATGATGCCAGACAAGACCAGACACACTCCCCCTCAAGACGGGTCACATATGTTGTGGATGCCCAGCTTAGAACTAAGCGAGGCCAGGTGAGCCTCTGGGATACCTTTGGTGAAAATGTTATCAAGCTAGTCTGCCATCAGGATGTGGCTAAAGCTAACATGATTTTTCTCCAAGTGGTGTCAAAGAAAATGGAAATCCACTTCAATATGCTTCGCGTGTTAATGGAATATGGGATTTGAAGAAATCTTGGTGGATGCCTGATTGTCACACCAGATGTGAGAAGATGTCTGCTGAGGAAAGCCAAGCTCCCAGAGGAGTTGTTGAAGCCAAAGGATCTATGTAGTGACGGTGGCTAGGGCATGTTACTCAAACTCCACACTGGATTGGGAGATGACATTATGTTTCTTGTTACACCAAGAGATGAGTTTGTCTGATAAGAACACGACAAACCCAGAAGTAGATTTCCAGGTAGCAAGGAAACCAACATAGTCAGCATCACAGAAGGCCTCAATATTCTGATTATTGTAGTGAGAGTAGCGAAGACCATGGGAAGGGTCTCACTTGATGTATTTGGCGATGCGAAGTACAACATCCCACTAAGAGGTGGTTGGACACTCCATGACTTGGCTCACTTTTCCAATAGTTCAGGCAATATTGGGACCATTCATGGTGACATATTTGAGTTTTCCAACCAATCGACGATACCTCTCTGGGTGGGAATACAGTTTTGAGAAGTCATCAAGAGATTGTTTCCTAGACTCAAGAGGAGTGTCAACAGTGGTGGCATGTGTCATCCCAGCATCCTGTAGAATATTTAAAGTATATTTCTGTTGGAAAAGGAAGATTTTGTCTGGAGAATTGGAGACCTCAATGCCAAGGAAGTATGTGAGAGGGCTGAGATCTTTGTTGTGGAAGTGCAAGTGAAGATGCCCCTTGAGGTGGGTGATACTAGAAGAGTCACTTCTAGTGATGATGATATCATCCAAATACATGACCTACAGGTTGAAACCAGTGGATGTCGTCCAGTAGAACATGGTGTAATCTTTCATACTGAGGGAGAGACCAAAGTCAGTGAAGACAGTGCTGAATCGGCCAAACCAAGCATGAGGAGACTGCTTGAGACCATATAAAGAGGAGAATAGTCGACGGACTTGGGACCCGTATCCAGAGACGTAAAATCCACGGGGTTTCTATAGACAAACCTCTTCCTCAAGAAATACATGGAGGAAGGAATTCTTAACGTTCAGTTGATGAAGTGGCCAGTGATTATGAGCGGCCAAAGATATAGATAATCGAACGGATTCCATCTTGGAAACTTGAGAGAAGGTGTCAAAATAATTGACACCATATATCTAAGAACAGAACTTGGACACAAGTCGGGCTTTGAGTCAATGGAGAGTGCCATCGACGTTCAGACAGACCGTGTTAATCCATTTACTGTTGACTTCCTGTTTACTAGTAGGGAGGGAAACCAGATCCCAAGTATGATTATCTTCCAGAGCCTACAATTCATCTATCATTGCTTGAAACCACCTCGGATGAGATTTGGCCGCACCAACTCTGTGGGGAATAGATATCGTCTCTAGAACTGATAGGCCTCTGTATGAAGATGTAAATAGAGGATTATTCTGGAAAAAACGAGTACCTTTCTATAATGCAATGGATAGGTTGTCTATTGGAAGTGTAGGAGAATCATAAGAAACTGGGACAATGGCCTCCTCATCCTGGATGGGGGAACATTTTATGGGCGATGGGAGTAGACCGTACCAAACCGGTGATCGGTAGGAGTCAGCACTGGAGGAGGATGAATGATGAGTGGAAGACAATCATTGATGTCGGTATCTATATTGGGAGAGGGGAGTGAGAATAGAGAACTATCAAAAAATGAGACGTCAGAAGAGGTGATATAATGTCATAGGTCTGAAGAGAAGCATCGATATCCACACTGAGTGTGTGAATATCTGAGGAATATGTAGTGGAGGGATTTGGGAGAGAGTTTGTAGAGTCCAGGACGAGTGTCATAGACATAACAGAGACATAAAAATAAGCGGAGTGGAAGTGAGTTAGGAGGGAGAGAGTAGAACAAAGTCCGAAAAGGATTTTCCCCTCGAAGGATAGAAGAAGGGAGTTGGTTTTGGAGGTTGGTGGAAGTTAGGATGGCATCGGTCCAAAAGCGGAGTGGCACCTATGTGTGGAATAAAAGGACACGAGTAGTCTCCAGAATATGAAAATGTTTCTACTCCACCACTCCATTCGGTTGAGGTGTATGAGGACAGGATGTCTGATGAATGATGACATGATCCTTGAGAAACTATTGAAAGGCGGTAGATAAATATTCTTATCCATTTTCGGAGCAGATAAATATGACGGAGGTGGATAATTAAGTATTCATTTCATTATAAATGGTCTAAAGGGTAATAAATACATCAGAACGATCACGAAGCATGTAAAGCCATGTCCTGTGGGAGAATTCATCAGTAAAGGTGATATAATAGTTGTACCCGGACTGGCTCGGAACCCTACAAGGACCCCATACATTGGTATGAAAAATATCAAAAGGATTTACTACACGTGGTTCATTTTTAGGAGTATATGTTACCCAATTATGTTTAGAAAATGTGAAGGATTAACAATGGAAGGATAGGTGGGAACTGAATTGGGGGGGAACATTTTATGTAGGATAGAAGCTGGTGGATGAAAAAGATGGGAATGTAGGTCAATATCATGGTCCGAGGTGTATGATAAAGCAAGTTATGGTGGGGTATCAAACTTGTACACCCCATTCTGAATATGACCTCGACCAAGCTTCTGATTCGTCTTCTGCTCCTAAAAAACAACACCAGAAGAAGTAAAATTAGCAACACAATTTAAATCTTTGGTGAGTTTGCTAATGGAGAGAGGGTTAAATGGACTTTGAGTAATATGAACAACTGAATCAAGGATAATATATGGGTTCAAGTGTCATGTGACAAATCCAATGATGGAAATTGTTGACCCATTTGAAATAGTAATTATAGAGGTACCGATGTATGGAAGATAGGTAGTGAACATACCAGAGTACCCTATGAGATGTTCTGATGCACCAGAGTCTAGAATAAATTCTATTGGTTGTTTAAATACATAGGCAGCAGAGCCGTCAGTCTTAGAAATAGGGGCTGGAGAAGAGGATGATGACACAGTCGCACGATAAGATTGTATCCAGTCCATTTCTTATGTTGAGATTATTATTCTGAAACTAGGGATGGATGAAGGGGAACTGTTATGTGGCTGAGCCAATGACAGAGCAGGGTATGGAATCTCATGTGGACATAAAGATTCAAGGATTAAGTGTGGTGTTGTTAGTTGGAAAGGTCGGAACAGAAAAGAGTCGTTGGGCTGGAAAAACACTGAGTAGGGCGGGGGTCGGGACGTTGCCGCAAGAGGTGGGTTAGGAGTGCCTAGAAGGGAAGAGCTTGGATGCATCGCCGTAGGTTGGGGAAGTGGGGGTCAGGAGTCACGAATAGGAGGTAGAAAAAGATGTTCTATAGGAGATGTGTCACGCATGAGACGTGGGTCACAGAGAGTGAGACCAGTAAGTGGCAGAGTCCGGGATGCCGCGGGGAGAGACCGCAAGGAGGTGGGGCCGGTTAAAGCTAGTAGGTCGATCTGGATGAATCTGGGATGCGCCATTGTGAATTCCATCAGGGAGAATACCAGTGTGGAGTGGTTATACTGGGAAGGTGAGAAGGAGGGATCTTGGACAAGCAGGTGGGAGACTGGGCTATGTACCGTGAGTCGGGAGCAATGCTGGGAGTGGGTCTTGACAAGAGTTTCGGTGGGGGAGGGGCGCCGTAGGTGAGTTGGGAGCTGGGAACCATGAGATTAGGCAGGTATGGGAGATGGAAAAGGCGACACGTAGGTAGTGTTTCATATTTATTATTTCTTCTTAATTCTTCTTCTTCTTCTTCTTCTTCTTCTTCTTCTATACAGCTGGTTATTCCACTTCATCCTCTCACTCGCACTACGGTCCTAACACTTCTCTGAGAAGGTTTTCCCAACCTATTTAAGTTTGATAAATAACATTACATTTACTGTTTCTTCATTATAAATATGATGACCTCAAAAACATAGAATACTCTATGAGACTAATATTCATTTATATCAAAACATTGAGGTATCACTTATTTGTGTGGAAGAAATAATATTGCATGAAGACTTAACAACATCCAATAGTTGCAAGAAAATTAATAGAGAATTTTCAACATATTGATCCCATCATTAACCAAAGTGTTGACTTAGACCATCAACTCCTTATAATAATGATCTCAAGTCATGTTTATAATTTTATTAATGTCTTTCATGTTTTTTGTTAGAAAATGGTTTACTAGAAAATTGAAAAAATGACTAAATCTACAACTAACAGTGTCAACCTAACCGAATGTGCAATGTACTTACTGTATGAAGTGTTTAACCTTACCGTGAAGGTAATGTGACAATGTCACCTTACCGCATGTTATACTTCACCTTACTAAATGAAAAAACTTCTTGCCCTGCATTGATAATCACCTTACCGCAAGTACAATCAACCGGTCGTGAGATAGAGTTGTATCTACCATGTACTTGACCACATGAAGGAAATTACCAAATGCATGAAGAGATAAAGTTACCATGAAAAATTATGTATAATTTTTATGAAGACTGTTCATTTTAATCTAGTGAAGTCACAAAGAAACAGTTTACTACATGAGTTCATAAACCCACTGCATGTGAAAATAAACTAACTGCATGAAGTGATGAACCAACCACGCCATCTCATCCACATCAAATGACTATGTCAAGTTTTTGTGAGACCAACTAACCATTCTTAATGTGAAGATAGATTTCGATGTAAAACATACCAATGAAGCATAGTTTCTAAAGAATTAAATGAAGTGTTAGTGCATTGATTATTTTTGAACGACTACTTTGATGGATATTTCTTTAAAAAGAATATCTGATCGTGTGAAGAAAAAAAGGAGTGTGGTGGTGTGTGCAGTACTGAATACAATACGCTCTTACATAGAGTCATAACAGATGATCATATACATGAGATTTTGTGCTAATAAGAAGACTCTATGACTCTGTTTTCCATAATATTATGAAAACTATGTCCAAGCTCCTTCCAAAGACAAATTCAAGTACTTCAGAAAACAAAAACTAATTTGATCTAATTAGATCGAGTTTCATCACATCTCCTCATTTTTAATCTCTCCCTCTTTTCGTTTATGATAAACTTTCGAGGTGTGTTTTGTATTTCTTTGTTTATCTGTAAAAACACAATCCCCTGTATTAAACTGGAGAGTACATGATACTCTCTCAAATATTTCATTTTCATTCCCACAAACTATGGAAGAGGTCATGTGTGACCTGATATCTTGTTTCATCCCATGAAAAACTATGGAAGAGGATTTTTTTTCTGGACAAACTTATGAGTTTTTTATTGTAAAACCCAATCCAGGTTGTGGATCAGTTTATTTATTAATAAACAGTTTGGCAGCATGTGATTTCCAAGTGGAGGGGATTAAGTCTCAGATTGTGATTGAACCCCCTATTAAAATTATGTTGTGTTTTATTTGGTGTAACTTGATTATTAATTTATCTATTTTGTTTTTTTTACTTTAATAAAATATTTTTACTATTTTTTAAACTTTTAAACAAAACATTACTTTGAATTTCTCTAACCAGTAGGTTTATTTATACTTTGTTCTTTGCGTGTGTGCAACTTTCGTGGTTGTACCCAATTTTTAAAACATTAATTTGAAAGTTAGTCTTAATTTGTGTTTATATAAATTTTTTGATTTAAGTAACTTAGTTTAAAAAATAAATGTATTTAAAAGTTTCTTTAATCAAGCCTTAATCCCACTTTTGATAAAATATTTGAAAGATCAAATTTATATATTTCTACTGTTTTGATTAACTAGGTGTTTTTATTAAATTGAGGGATTTAGTTTTTAAATTTTTTATAAATGGAAATTTTTATTGAGAACATAATTCACCCCCCTCTTGATTTACTCACTCCAAACAACATTTTTTTAAAGGGATTTTCAAAAAATATTTTTTACATTGAATTAATTTCATTTAAAGATCTCAAATTTCTATCATATCTAAATTTCATTCTTTATGGATACCAATAGACAATAAGGGACTGCCACTAATCGACCTCATTATTTTAATGGAAACAATTATGCTCAATGAAATCTTAAAATGAAAATTTACTTAGAGCGCAGAGGATTTGATATCTAGACTATAATTGAAGATAAATATGAAAAACCTCAAACTACTATAGCAACATAGAGTGATGCCATTAAATAATCATGTGATTGTAATTGTAAAGCTTCAAAGGTTTTGTACTATTCATTTGGAAAAGATGATTTTAATGCAATATTTATATGTGCCACTACTTTTGAAATCTGGGATACACTATCTATTTCTCATGAAGAAACTTCTAATGTTAAATAAATTCATTTAAACATGTAGAATGATAAAAGACGTAAGACCCAATCCCCAAAATCCCTCTCTAAAGAAGGAATTCAGGCTCTTTTATAATGAATAATAAAGACCACATCGGACCATAATTCTGATGTGGGATACAGACTCCAACACTCCCCCTCAAGCTAGGAGTACCTAGCTTGGACACATAAAGAAAAGAGACCAAAGAAAAGACAATAAAAATCAAACAATAAATGATGCAAACACTCCCCCTCAAGCTGGACATACCCTAATTGATGATAAAATAAGAAAAAATAGAATAAAAGAAAGATAAATCACTATGGTTGTTGTACCCCCTCACAAAAATGGATGATGCTATTGAAAAAAATATCAAGCCGCTCAAGCGGTGCCATTCGACGGAAAACTGGGAAAGCCGTACCAGCGGTTCCAGTCAACCGAGTACTAGGAAATCCGCAAAGGTGGGCTGATGGTTAGAGTCACCGATAAAACCACATGGGTGGTTTGGTCATTGGATCACCGAAAAAACACAGAAGGAGGGTAGAAATAGAGGGAGAAATGGTGGAGAAGCTCAAAGGAGCCGCAGGAGATGCTCGTGACGGGAGGTGGGGATTCTGCAGGAGACATCGGTGATGGGTGTTGTCAGGAGGAGGTGCACGCATAGCATGAGAAAAGGCTGATAGTGGTGTCATGAGCTATAAGAGAGGTCCACAATCAAGATAAATGAGAGAGGCAGGCACCGCTGGAGAGCCACGTGTGGGAGGTGGGCGTCACTAGGGAGAAACACGGCAGGAAGATGTCCTGTGAGCAGGAGGAGCGTCGTTGGGGTGAACTGCCATGGAAGGAGGATTTATGGGAGGGAGGTGTGCCGGGTGACAGTGGTGACAAGAGGTGCAATGTCACTTGGCCTGTGAGCCGCGATAAGAGGTGGTTGGTCGGGTGACATTGGAGGTGCAGAGGGTGGGAGGAGGGGCTATTGGAGATCAGGATCCGCGGCGGATAGGATCTGGTCAGATCTAAGAGAGGGGATGGATAGGGCACATGGGGGGACATCCTAAAGAGGGGTTGTAGCTTCTGGAGGGGTGGCGCACTGGAGAGGACCGGTGCACTGGAGGGGATTGGCTCACTAGAGGGGTGGCGCACTGGAGGGGGGTTGGCGCACAACTAGAGTCATCGTGGTGAAGAAGGACAGACATTGGGGATCAGGAGACGGAGTCACGCTAGACTGTTTCATAGGAGTCCGGTGATAGGAGGCACGATCGATGCTGCCATGCAGGAGGATGGTGACGAGAGGCAGATGTGCCCATAGTAGGAGAGACCACGGCCTAGCGCAGGGTCATCGCTGCTGAATCCCATCGCACATGGGGAGCATAGAGGGAGGGCAGAGCAACGGTGTCGGAATCAGGAGGCATCATCAAGATCATGAGGTGCGGTGGGTCCAGGAGGCAGGACAAGATGGTGGATCCATGAGGCCATAGGGAGCCGATGAGAGAGCGGGGCTGGACAACGTCGTCGGGGAGAACCACCGCAGGAGGAGTGAGTTGTCGGGATGATAGGGAGGGATCCATCAAGAGGGATCCGACTTGGAGGGATGGTGTGGAGGGCCACTTAGGGTAGGATTCGGTAGAATCACCACGTAGGGTAGGAGCTGGGAGGGGGCCACATAGGGAAGGAGTCGAGAGGGGGTGTCGTATAGGGCAGGAGCCGGGAAGAAAAAAATAACATAATTTTCCATTAATACCATATAGAATGATAAAATAGGTATGACCCAATCCCCAAGGTCTCTCTCTAAAGGAGGTCTTGAGGTTCTTTTATAATGAATAATAAAGACCACATCATACCATAAGTCTGATGTGGGATATAGACTCCAAAAAAACACTTAAACTATTAAATATAATACTTTTAAGATGAAGCCTGAAGAATCTATATCTGAAATGTATCTCATGATTAATGAGATTGTTAACACAATGCATGTATTGGGAAAGAAAATTATTGATAAAGATCAAGTCATGCGACTTCTCAAATGCTTAATATAAATATAGAGAGGAACATATGTATCCATCATAGAATCTTGTGACATCAGCACACTACCAATAAAAGAGCTAATTTGAAAGCTAATGATGTATAAAGAAGAACCACAAATAAATAAATAGGAAGTGGATGAACCATAAATTATGTTTGCATCCTTAAGACTTCTATCTCAAAAAAATCAAGAAACCCAAAGTTGAAAGTTCAAGTGATGAAGAATCACCTTCTAACAATGATGAGTAAATGGAACATCTAGCTAGATGTTTCAAAAAGTTCTAAAAAATGAGGAAATTCTTCAAGAAACCCAAATACCGAGGATAATATGAGAAAAAATAAAATTGGAGAAAATATTGGAATAATGGTGACTCTACCAATTAAATAATCTTCTTTAAATTTAAGAGAAAAGGTCATGTGAAAGGAGATTATCCTAAGCTTAAGTATAAATAATAATTTTGAATGTAAGAGAAAAAAGTATAAAAAGGCTATAGAGTGTCTCAAAGGACAGTTCAAGTGAATCATAATCTAATAGAATAGAATGAAGTGACAAAGTTAATGTGTGTTTTATGAAAAGAATATCAGAGGTATTAAATGTTTTTTCCTGAATCACTTGCTCATAATTCAAATCATTTTGAGACTGAAAATGATGCTGAAAATATGTCCAGTGATGAATTATTTTAGTATTGTAACATATAGAAAGACACATTTAATGGATTAAAAGTTAAATAAAAAAGTTTAGAGAATTATCATGCGATGTCTTCTCACTTTATAATCAATATTATCGTAGATAATGATAAGAATACTCAATTGATTAATGAAAATAATGAGTTGGAATTATATAATGAACACTTAAAGAACAATCTAGAGGTTCACTACTTAGATTCTTGGTAAATAGAAAACTTCTAAATATACCACTACAATAGGATACTAACCTAGACAGAGGAAAATTAATAAAAATAAATTTGTTCCAAGTTCTAGTTCTGCCAATTATGCTAGCATTTTTTATTCTGCTGAACCTAATAAAGCCTTTATTTCTGAGACTTTGAGATTTGCTTATAAGAAACCAGTAAGACATTTATAGATTCCTAAATAATTTATTACTAAAATCTCTGAACACATGAAAATATGGGTACTAAAATCATTTTTAGTATAAATCTATTTTTTAAGAGACCTATTTGAAATGTTTCAATAAATAAATATGATACCTAGATAGTGGATATTCCCTAAATATAACCGAAAACTTAAAAAACCCTATTAATGTGGATGGTGGACATGTCACTTTTGGTAACAATGTCAAAGGGAAAATAATTAGACTAAGAAAAATCAGTAAGTCTAGATTAGTTTTAATTTATAATGTTTTATTTACAGATTGATTGAAATATAATCTACATAGAATTTCATAATTGTGTGATTATAGTTTTCACATTATGTTTGAAAACAATGCCTGTAAAGGTTTTGATTCCAAACTTGCTTTAGTTTTTACTACTTTGAGAAATGAAAATGTTTATGTTATACATTTAAATTATTTATTTTCACAAAATGTTTCTTATTTGAGTGTCTTTCACAATGATTCTTGGATTTGAAATAGGAGACTAGGAAATTGTAGTATTAACTCACATAGAAAGCTAAATAAAAAAGTATTAGTAAAGGATCAAACAAACCAAGAATTCTCAATGGACAAAGTCTGCAATACTTATCAACAAGGAAAGAAGCACAAAATATCTTTCAAATCAATTAACAAAGTCCCAACTTCTTAACCTTCAGAGTTGGTTCACATATATTTTTTCGGACCCTCTAGAGTTTCTATTTTAGTATGAATACATTATGCCTATGTTATAGTAGATGATTATACAAGATATACAAGGGTGTTTTTCCTTACTCATAAACATGATGCTCACTCCAATTTTTTCAAATATGTTAGATATGTGGATGATAGGTTCGACTTATTCAAACATAAGAAATAAAGGAATGAAATCCAAACAATGTTTATAGATTGGTATTTATTAAAAAGAGAGAATAAAACGTGATGGATTCACCGTGAGCTACACTGCTTGACCATAGAGAAACTCATTTGGATCCCTTCTAGTACAAAGGAGCACCCTTTCTCCTCTACCTAGGCTAAGAGCTGACCCAAAGTAACATAATACAGTTCATGTCTTGACTCACCCTCAACCACCACCTTATAATCCCCAGTCGGTCTAAAGTGTTACTAACCATTTCTATTTACATAGACCAAATTTCCCTTATTTCTCTTAGTATATACATCCCACTCCCCTAACTAACCTCACACTCTATCACTCCCCCCATCCTGAAAAATTGGCTTGTCCCCAAGACTGAAATCTGGAAACTGATTCTAAAGAACAAATTCATCTTCCCAAGTACCTTCATCCAGAGGTTGGTCACGCCAATGTACCAAATACTAAGGCAAAGTGGTACCATTCTGCTGCAGCAAATGACGAGAGAGGATACTTTCTGGCTCCGGGTAATCAGAGAAATCCCCAGCTGAATCAACTGGAAAGGTGGGATGAACAGAATTGTTAATTGCCCATTTCAACTAGGAAACATGAAAAACAGGATGAATCTGGGAATGAGGTAAATCAAGATAATAAACTTTAGGCCCAATTCGTTTGATAGTAGGGAAGGGGCCCAAAAATCTAGGATAAAGATAGGGATTGATCTGATGAGCAACTAAATACTGTTTATGTGGCCACAATTTAAGGAAAAATTGTCTCCCAGTTGAAACTCCACTACCCTCCGATGAAGACTTGCTTGATGCTTTATTGCACTATGAGAAAGAGCAATAAATCTAACATAAATCTTCATCACGATCTCTCAAGGAGGAAGCCACACCCTCCACCGGAATTTCAGAGGGAAAATAAGAAATTATGGATGGTGGTGGATGACTATACAAAACTTCAAATGGTGTTGTTTTGATGGAATCTTTCCAAGTCATACTATAGCTCAATTCATCCCAAGGAAGCCGAAAAAGACCAATTAGTAGGCTTCTCCCCCACAAAACACTGAAGGTAAGTTTCCAAGAAACGATTAACAACCTTCGTTTTTCTATCCATTTATGGGTGATAAGAAGAACTAAATTTTAACTTGGTATCGCTAAACTAAAATAGCTTCTTACTGAAACGGCTGAGAAACACTGGATCCTGATCACTAAACACAAAAGCAGGAATACCATGGAGACAAACCACCTCCTAAAAAAACTTTATCAACCTTTTTAGTTGAATAAGGTTTCTTTAAAAGAGAAAAATGCGCATAATTGGGAAGCCAGTTAACGATGAAAAAAATAACATCATAACAATAGGATCGCGGTAACCCAAAAATAAAATCCATAGAAATATCTGACAAAATGACTAAAGGAATGTCTAATGGATGTAAAAACCAGTAGGTGAATAGGTAGAATACTTTGAATGTTGACAAATAGCACATTATTGTCGAAATTCCAGCACCTGCCGCTTCAGCCCGATGCAATATAAATTTGCTGCCAGCCGATGATAATTATGGTAAAAAACAGAATGACCCCCTTGGAGAGAAGTATGATACTCCTCAAGTATCTTGGGAATCAAAAGAGAATCTTCCAATAATACCGAATGACCACGATACAACAAAATACCATGGGAAATAGAATACTAGGAGTGTGTTGAGTGGCTGGTTGATAACTATTGTAAAATATCATGCAAAAAAGGATCTAAATGATTTTCAATAGTGAGGCCATGCATATCTTCCCAAATAGGGAAAGACTAAAGATGTGGAAGGGCTGAATATTCCTCACAGCACGATAAAGAATCAGCAGTAATGTTTTCGTGTCCATCTTTGAATTTAACATCAGAACTATATCTTGATAGCTTAGAAATCCAATTCTGTTGATTAGGAGAAGCAACATGCTGATGTAAAAGGTATTTCAAACTTCTATGGTCATAAAAAATAGTAAAATGTCTCCCCAACAAATAGGGCCTCCAATGATGGATATCCATTAGGAAAGCCATAACCGCCTTTTCAAAAGTAGATTCCATTAATGTCTTAGGTGCCAAAGCTTTGCTAAAATATGTTATGGGGTGGCGACACTACATTAAAACCATGTCAACCCCTCTACTCAAGGAATCACATTCAACCTCAAACTTTTTGGAAAAATCAGGCAAATCTAACACTGGTGCTTCTGTAATAAGTGTTTTTAAGTAGTTGAATGCTTGTTGGGAATCTGTTATCCAAGAAAAAACCCTCTTTGCAAGTCAAAGTAGTGAGGGGTTGATCTATTAGGACATATCCTTGAATAAAATTCCAGTAATAACCCATAAGACCTAAAAAAAATGAACACCCTTCACCGTTTTAGGACAAGACCAATCTAAAACAGCCTTGACCTTACTTGGGTCAATCAAAAATTCCAAATGAGAAACTATATGTCCAAGATATTCAACCTATTGTTGAGAAAAAAGAAAATTCTTATCATTGGAAAAGAAAATATTATCAGAAATAACCTTCAAAATAGCTTTTAAATGGTCATGATGGGTTGCCCAATCATTGATATAAACCAAAATAACATCAAAAAATATCAAGATAAACTTGCGAAGTAAAGGGAAGAATAATTCATTTATAGAAACTTGAAAAGTAGTAGCATTGGTAAGCCCCAAAGGCATAACCAAATAATCATAATGACCATTATGAGTATGAAATGCTATTTTTTCCACATCTGCAGGTGCCATTCGGATTTGATGATAACCAGATTTTAAATCCAACTTTGGAAAAGAAAACAGCACCACCTACCTCATCAAGAAATTCCTCAACAACAGGAATAGAAAATTTATCTAGTATAGTAACCTGGTTAAGCGAATGACAATCCACACATATGCCAAGTACCATCCTTATTTTTAACTAAAAGAACTGAAATAGAATAAGCACTAAAACTAGGGTGAATAACTTTAGAATGAAACAATTCCCCTACCTGTCATTCAATTTCATTTTTCTAAAAATAAATATACCGATAAGGATGGACATAAACATAACCCTAGCCTAACTATAAACGAATATGATGTAGATGTTTCCAGACAGAAGGTAAACCAGCTAGTATATCAAAAACATGTTGCTAAAAATCCAACACCTGCTAAAAACTCCTCTACTGCTGAAAAGATAGAGAAACATTAGTTTCACTACGTTTACCACCCAAGAGAAACTAAAAAAATGCGAAATAGGAGGTTGTTTTATCCATCCTACCAAAGAAAAAGATACCCCCTCATTGAGAGACACACCACAGAGAAAAAATTCTTTACCATCCAACCAAAAATGCATAGTTAGCACAGCCCAATTTATCACAACATCTCTTAAAGTTTGTAACGAAGCCACACCAAGAATGATATCTATACCCCCCCCCCCATTTTCCAAAATATAAGCATCTATAAAATAGGAATAAGTACCCAAAGTGATTTTAAAATTCCAACAAACCCATTGAGAACAAATGGTATGGCCATCACCAAGTTTAACCATCATTGCAGCAGACCCATGGACTGTCAAACCAACTGAATTAACCAATTCAAGAGAAATGATGTTATGGGTAGCACTGCTATCGAGAAGGAGTACGGCTAAGTCTCCAATAAAGAATTCTACTTAATAGTATTGTCCTGACATAAATAGAAAATCCAATACCTGCAACTCAATCATGGAACACTCTGTTAAACTAGATTCATGATCAGTCGAAGAAGGTACTGCGTCATTCAAAACTATATTATCAGCAATGGAAACACCATCATCATCCTCACCCAAAATTAAGATTCTAATCTTAGGATCAGAACATTTGTGTAAATAGGTATAAGATAAGACACACTAAAAACACAAACCCTTCTTAAGGCGTTCTTCCCATTCTTGGGTTGTAATATGTCGAACTCCATGACCACCCGATCCTACTAACAAAGGGGAAATGGGAAAAATAGTGGGTTCAAGAGCATCTCCACATCTAACCAAACGGTTACTGATGGTCAAGGAAGGTTGAGATAGTGGACGAGACAATGGTTGAGAGAACTCCATGTCATGCAACCCAGTGAAAACTCGAGATACATCAACTCGAAAAGGCACGCCAACACCACGGGTAATAGCAAGCTCAACATATCGAGCCAACCGGATTGCCTCCAAACGGGTAACCAGATTATGAATCCATTCCTAATTTTAGATATCATTACACAAATCAAGCAAAAAATAACCAACTTACTATTTTTCTGGTTGACGAGGAATCATAGAAGCCAAATATTCAAAATTCTGAATGTAATTAGATAGAGAACCATGTTGTTTGAGGGAAACCAATTCTTCATATAGATTCAAAACATCTAAACCACCAAAACCTTCTAATATCTCAAGCTTAGAATCATGCTATAAAATATTCAGACATACCTCCACTAAAATTGTGAACCAATGAATTGCTACTCCCTCCATACTAAGTTGAGCTAATGACCTCTTCATAGAACCAAGAATTTGATAAAGTCAGAAATAGTGATCGGCGCGAACTATCTAGCCTTGAGGATCAGCACCATCAAACAGTGGTAGTTCAACTCAAAAAGTAGTGAAAATCAAACCATCAATAGTCCACGACGTACGTGAATCCCCATGCACAATGCTACTACAAGAACACCCGTTGAAAGTGTCAGGACCATCCAAAATAGGAAATTCATGTTGCCACAGTTCCTTTTCCACCTGTCACAGTACGCCGATAATATAACAAAGAAATTCCTTAGATTCATCAGTAAGATTTTGTTGACTAACTGAAATATTATTGATCACTTGCAGTAACTCAGCTAATTGATCTTCATTCTGTCCCACTCTCTGTTCGACTCCATTGAGTCAGTCTTGATGACGAGTCACCATGGGAGATCAGAGCACAAAGAGGCAGGTCAAACCAAATGATAGGTTTGACTTATTCAAACACAAGAAACAAAGGAATAAAATATAAACAATGTTTATATATTGGTATTTATTCAAATTAGAGAAGAAAATAGGAAGGAGTCACTGTGAGCTACACTGCTTGACCATGGATAAACTCATTTTAATCCCTTCTAGTACACAAGAGCACCCTTTCTCCTCTTCCCAGGCTGAGAGCCGACCCAAAGTAACATAATACAATTCATTTCTCAACTCACCCTCAACTTCCCCCTTATAAACCACAATCGGGCTGAAGTGTTACTAACCATTTCTATTTACATTGACCAAATTTTCCTTATTACTCCTAGTATATATAGCCCACTCCCCTGACTGACCCCACACTCTATCAATATAGAATCTTCTTGGACATAGAATTAAAACCATAAGAAGTAATCATGGTCGTCAGTTTGAAAATCAATAGTTTTAATCATTATGATCACAATATGGTTGTAGTCATAACTATTTTGATCCTAGAACCCCAAAGTAGAATGGTGTTGTAGAGAGAATAAATAGAACCCTTCACGAAATTTCCCAGACCATGTTCAATGAGTATGATTTACCTGTTTATTTTTTGGAAGAATCATTAAATGTAAATTTTTATATAATTAATATAGTTTTAATTAAACCACTCTTAAAGAAGTCTCATTTTTACTTTTTGAATAATAGAAAACAAAATATTAATTACTTTAGAATTTTTGGTTGTAAAGTCTTTGTACTCAATACAAAAGACAATTTAGACATATATTCTTCCAAAAGTGATGAAGTAATTTTCCTCGGATATTCTACAACTAATAAATCATATTGGGTGTTTAGTAAAAGGACTAAGATTGTAGAAGAATATGTGTATATCAAATTTGATGAAACAGATCCACCTAATCCTGATACCTATTTATAAAATCTTGAGGATGACTTTTCTATTGTGGACATAAATGTTAAACCAAGTCACAATTCCACCAGCCCTCCTATAAAGAACTCTCCCATTGAACCCAAACCTATAAATGAGATTGAGTTTTCAAACACTTATATTCCTAGAGCTATTAGGAACGCATAGATATCATCCTTAAATGCAGTTGTAGATGATATAGACAAAGGAACTCAGACTATAGATTCTCTAAAAAATTAGGTTGAACACCAAGCTTTCTTGTCATATGATGAACCAAAGAACATAAATGATGCAATTGATGATGAATTATGGATAATGAATATAAAAATGGAGTTAAATAAGTTAAAAATAAATTGAGTTTAAGAATTAGTTGAATGACCTAAAGACTACCTAACTATTGTCACTAATGGGTGATTAGAAACAAGGTTGGTGATTCATCAAATATAGTTAGAAATAAATATATATTGGTTGCACAAGGATATAGTCAAGAAAATTTTATTGACTATGAAGACACCTTTGTTCCGATAGTTATACATAAATCAATTAGAATAGTTCTTTCCTATGTTGCACATTTCAATTTCAATCTATTTCAAATGAATGTCAAGAGTTCATTCATAAATGGTTACATTGTTGATGTTGTTGTTGTTGAACAACCCCCTAGATTTCAGAACCTTCAATTTCCAAATGATGTTTTTAAATTAACAAAAGATTAATGTAGTTTAAAAAATCTTCTAGAGCATTGTATGATAGGTTCATCTCATTTTTTATTTCCAAAGGTCTTACTAAAGGAAAAGTTGACCCTACTTTATCTATTAAACAAGTTTCAAAATATGTTTTAGTAGTAAAAATATATGTTGATGATATTATTTTTGGATCTTCAAGAAATTATTTGTGTACTAAGTTTTCAAAAATGATGCAAAGTAAATTTTAAATGAGTTTGGTGAATTAAAATTTATTATTGGTTTTAATATTCTTCAAAATAAATGAATTATTTTAAATAAAATAATGTACACGAAAGATATATTAAAACATTTTTACATAGATAGTAGTAATGGTAGTGATACTCCCATGAGTACTGGATGCAAGTTGGATGTTGATGAAAATGGGAAACTTGTTGATCAAACCACTTAGATAGGTATGATTGGAAGTTTACTATATTTAACTACTAACCGGACTGATATAATGTTTAGTGTGTGTATGTGTGTTCTCTTTCAAGCAAACCCAAAAGAGTCACATTTACCATATATGAACGGAATTTTTAAATACCTCAAAAATACAACCAATTCAAGAATTTTTTATCATAGAGGACAAGAATTTAACTTGGTTAGTCATTAAAATATAGATTGTGGTGGTTGTAAGATAGATAAAAACACTTCTGGAACATGTCACTTTTGGGTCAAGTCTCTAGTTTCATGGTGTAATATGAAATAGAACTTTGTGGAATTATCCTCTACTGAAGCTAAGTACATAATAGTAGGAAGTTTTTTGCATAGATTCTATGGATTAAACATACATTACTAGAATATGGATATCAATTCCAATATTTCCCTATAAATTATGATAATACAAGTGTGATAAATATTTCTAAGAATGCTATATCACACTATAGAACAATTCATATTGATATAAGACATAACTTTCTAAGATAAAATTTCCAAAAAGGTGATATAACTCAGGAATTCACTGGTACTAAACATCATCTTGCTAATATATTTAAAAATCCACTAAATGTTGAGTGAATCAATTTTATCATACATTAATTAGGCATGAAAAATTATGTCTAATTGTTTTAATTTAGTTTTAGTTATTAATTCTTGTGTTAATATGTTTAATCTTTGTTCTTTGAGCTTTTATGGAAGTAATCGTGAAGTATGTTTCACACGGTTAGTAGGCCAACCATAAGTTTTTGTTCATGTGGTCAGTATGCCTACCATGAACACTTACTCATGCAGTCACCATTCTTACCATGACTATCTACTCACATGGTCACTATACTTACTGTGAGCATATTTTCTATACAGTTAGTATACCTACCATAAGGCTACATTTATCATGTCTATCGTGATTATGTTATTAGCAGATCTACATTCATCAGACTTACCATGTCTGTTTTCTTTGAATTTTACGTAAATTATTATTTTTAGGATTTTATTTATATTCTTTATTATTTTAATCACTAAATAATTTAAATGAAAATTCAAATCATAATCTGAACCATTACGTGTCTTTTCCCTTGGATATCATATATCCTTTCAAGATCTTTTGAGTGTATCAATTTCTATCATCTCAAACCTCTCAGTTTTACCTCCCATTTCTGAACCATTAGAGATCTCAAATCGAACCAAAATAATGAGGATGAAGCAGATGTCAAAGACCACATTTCCTATCGAGGCACCTCCATCGAATAAGTCAAAGAAGTTGGAAGACAACTCGAGTGAATCTGCATCTATAATGATGAATAATCTGTATCTCTTCATTTTTCCAGTTTATGTGGAAATAGAAATCAATTCACAATGATTTAAATTGAGAAGATCCTTGGTCTAGAATACGATTCAAAATCAAGGATGGGATTCTTGGTTTAGAAATAATGGTAGACCTTTTATCCAAATCATGTCAAGGAGTTTTATGCGAACCTTGAGTTCTCCTTGTTTATAAGAGGGATATAGTAAAATCAAGGATAAATGGTGTTGTTTTTTAATTTTCTTCATTAATCTGGGAAGGATATTTGGGTGTGCCACACAAAGGAGAATATGAGCATTATCAAAGCTCTTATCATGTTCATAATCCGCATTTTGAGTTTCTAAATGCCTTGGATAAGCTAACTGGGAATGAAACCTTGAGAATATAGTCATCTCTTGAATTTAGTGGATAATTTGGGCTTCTAATAAAATTTATTCAGCATGTGATATGCTGAATAATAGGATCCTAAGGAATTAAGACATGTTTTACCTATTTTTTATGAAGAATGGTGTTCAAATTTGTCTTTGCATATATGTTATGAGACATATGGTTGAACTGTGCAAGTCATCTTCATGGTTTAGTTCATTACCTTATCCTATGCTCATTTTAACATTGATAGAGTATAAAGGCATAGTGGGGATGAAATAATAACTGAAATACAGTGGTTTTTTCCTTACACATAAGATCTGTAAGCAAATGAGAGTCAATTGGAATACTTGGAAACAGGAATGGGTGGGTAAACCATAGAAACTTTATGGACAGTTTAACCCAGTGAAGTATCTTGTGATCCCTAGAGATCTAGTGGATCTAAGCCTCAAACCTGGTGAAGTTGTTGAATATTCTAATGATGTTGTTTCTTCCTCTAAATAATAAAAAGAGAAAGTAACTAGTGGGGAATAAGAAACATAAATAGAGGCAGGAGTCATGGACCTTGATAAATAATCTAGAGAATCTTTTGAGGATGATACAGAATGGGATTAGTCTGTTGAATCTAATGAAATTTGGGATAACTCAGAAGGATCTCCTATTATTGGAAGTGCTCCTAGACAGCCTATTCTTAGTGCACCTTCTAAGGGGAAAAATTTTGCTGGATCTCTTGTATTGAGCTTAGAATATCCCGATTCTGATGATGAAGATCATGGAGGCAATCCACCTGGACATGAGGGACCTATAATTCTCTATGTTCAAAGTAATTTCTAAGGATCATTGATTGACAAGGTTGACATTAAAGAGGGAATTGAGGATTCTAAGCTAGTTTTTAATGAGGTCATAGTTGAATATATTGATAAATATGAGGTTCATGTTTTTTGAAAAAATTTAGGATCATACTATGAGAGATAGTCCAATGGAGGATGCAGCTAAGGTAGATGGTAGGAATCAGGCTAGTGATCAATCTCCCTATGCTCATTCTCCCTCTATTCCAAATAATTTGTATGATAGGTGTGAGAGATAGAAGATGATGGAATAATGTTATATCAAACCATTTCAAAAGTGGAATAGAATGAAAAAGGTAGAAGAAAAGGATGGAGAAGAAAAGGGAAGAAGAGTTTCCTCTAGGATGATACTCTGAGGCCAAGGCAGCAGCCCAATTTTATAGAAATAGGAAACTACAAACCAAAACAAACATACCCCCTTCCTAACTTCAAACCCTCCCCATTTAAGTATCTCATGATCCTATCATTACCTTACCCTTGAAATTCCACCTTGTTCTCAAGGTGGAAATATTACAAGATTTATCTTTAACTGTGTGGTCCATTCAACTTGGGTCCCAATGTTGGTTCATGTTCCTCCTCACTCTGAAGCTTGATACTCTCCCATACTATCAACTTGTAACCATTTATCGAACACTGATGCCCCAGACTGAATCTTTATCCATATACATAGCACAATCCCTTCATTTTTCTTTCCTCAAATTCCTCTTTGGATAATATTTGGAATCCCCTCTCATGATGTACATTGTCTCCTCTCTATCGTTCTTTTTTTGTACCTTCTACTTGTGAAACCAGTTTCACTATATTGGCAATCAAACTTCTCCCTTGGCTATTAAAAACAGTTCGACTGTATCGGGGTGAAAGTTGTGGAAGTATTCACGTGGAAATTAGATTGTGTTCTACACTCCTAGTTAGAGTGAGGATAAGTACCTTGCGTAGTGTCTCATGAGTCATAATAGTTTTTCCAATCTATACTTTGGGCCCACCAATAAATAGACTCTTGTACCAAATATTTGAATGGTCGAGAATCCTGAAGAGCATTAAAATTCTTCAATATATTCATCCAATATTCCACCTTCATGTAAGTTCATCAAACAAATAATTGGATCCTCTTCTTTTGTGATACCATATCTACTGAGTATCTCCTCCTTGAACTACCTACATGAAAGTTGTGGTTGAGTTGACTTTAGAGAAAGTATGAAATACTGAACTAGTCCATCTATACTCAATTGCTTCAATGGTACTTTAAACACTTCACGCATGCGGTATATGGGAAAAATGTTTAAGAACAGGTAATCCAAGTAATCATATCCTCACTAGAGAAAATAGGCATTTCCAGTTGATGTCCTACGCAGCACCTCCCACTCCATTTTGCGCCCACCCTCACTGACCATCAATGTATCTGGTCTGTGATCTCTGTTCAAAGTAGCAATTTTCAAACTGCTTCCTCCCTTATTTAAGAGAACTAATTACACCCTTTCAGATTTTTGACTCATTTGTTATGCCTGATTCGACCCTTGGTGAACCAATATCACCATCAAATCCCGCATCTAGTTCTCGAGTCGTAGTCGCCCAGCCTCCTGTCTTTGGGAACTAGCTTGCAGCTCTTCTACTATAGTATCTAAAATAGTAACTATGTTCTCCATTTTTGTGGGAATAAAAATGATGTACAACTAAAATAGTGAGTGAGTTATCTATGTAGAGAGTAGTATGTGTCATCTTCTCCACACGATACAAGTCCACTCGCTTTAGGTGCTGCGTCCACATCTGTTTCGTCTAGCATAATCAAAAGGTCTTGTTTAGTCTCATCTAGAATCATATACCCTAGCCATGTTCAATCGAGATTAAAGTGATATGGATTCCACATCAACAGGTTTGAATAAACCAGGTCCACCTGCTTCTGGTGTGGCTATTGCACCTTCTTCATCCAACGTAGCACTCAATTGTTGTGAGTCACATACCACAGTCTCATTCTTCCTCTACTGATGTGGTTAGTTCGCCAACAACTATGTAACATTCCACATTTTTTACATTTATTGTCCACCTATGACTGTCTTTGTTCACTTCTATGAGGAGTGAAGATGTTTTGATTTCCTCTGGTGAAACTGCCTATATATTTCAGATCAATAACTTTTTTTCTTCATTATCTCTAAAACTGACTCTAAAAATATATATCAACAAGAGAACCAATTGATAGGTGTGAGATAGAATATGAAGGTATTCTATAATATCAGACAAGTTCTTCAGTGGAGGAGAATGAAAAAGGTAGAATGAGAATAGAATTGAGAAGAAAAGAGAAGAAGAAGAGTTTCCTCAGAGACTCTACTCTAAGACCAAGGAAGCAGCCCAATTTTCTACAAATCAGAACCTAATAACCAAAACAAACATGCCCCCTTCTTAGAAACAAAATCTACCCATTTATTAGCCTAAAAAAGCTGCCTAACTACCCTTATAGCCTACCCTTACACACATTACTAAAATACCCCTTGTAGTTAATGAAATAATTCCCTATATAGTTTCATGTGATACCCTTACCACGATCCTATAGTATATCCCTAAGGATGATATAACTGTTTTCAAAAAAAATGATAGATCTCTTCAAGAAAACATTTGTTAAATTTGAAAATTTCTTGAATCAAGTGAGAAAAATAGATATTTCTAAACCTATTACCTTTTTTATTAATCATCTTAAACCTTATTTTATTTATATAATAGAGATGATGTGGAATGGGATTTTAGATTTGAGATCTCATGTTGGTGCACTTGAGGCTGATCTATCTGGCAAGATGATTTAGTTAGACCAAAGGTTTATGAATGTTGTGTTTCAACCTACTCCAATGTCATCTGCTCCTCCTAATCAAGCAGTTGTAGATAAAGACAAGATTAAACAATTCATTCGAGATGAGTTGAATGCTTTCTTTGAAGAATTCATAAAAAAATTTGAGCTATGTATGATCAGTTTCAAACCCATGCTTCCAAGACCCTAGAATTAGTTCTAGAGGATGCCAAGTAGGCTACTCAAGAACAAGAAACAATCAAGAGGGTGATTGATTATATTTTGAGTAGGATCTTCAAAAGGTTATATCTGAAAGTAATGTTTATATATTTTTCTTTGGACTTGAAGATCCCCCCTCTAACTTAATATTTTAAATCCCAATTTGATAAGCTTAGAGTAATGAATGCAGTTTTGGAATCTTTCGTGGAGAATCGGGATGATTTCTATCAAGCTTCGGAGCAAGGTTCACGTGCTATCAGTGATTTCACCCTGTTGATGGAACCTTATTTATATAATTTTTAAATAGATATTTTCGCCCCTTCATACATTCCTTTATCTTAGCCTACTACCTCTTCCACCATTAATCCTTTATTATAACTACTTCCCAAGCCTTTCAGTAGCTTAGAGCAGTTTCTAGGTGTGTGGTCATTAGTGAGCCTATCTTCTCATCTACTCCTAAATCTACCTTCAATCCTACCACTACATCCAAAGGAATGGATTATATTCTTCCTAAATATGTAAGATATTTCCCTCATTCAAATTCAGATTATGATTTTTGATAGGGTCCTCTTTATAATGTTTTTGTAATATCTAATGATGTATTAATGGAATATTCTCTTTTACTCCCTTCTGTCTTTTATCTTATTACTTATTTTTTTCATTATGATAATACCAAAAGGGGAGTAATGAGTAATGATAACTTAAAACAAATTGAATTTAGTGGAAAACTTTTCATTCTTTAAAGAAATTTCTAAACATTTCATTCAATACATTGTAAATATACTTTTGATGCATTCAATTAATTTTAATTTACATATCATGATTTATGATCATCAAAAAGGAGACTATTGGAATAAATGAGAACATCCTTATTTTAATGATATAAAATCATTTTTATAATGTTATTAATGACTTTCATGTTTTCTATTAGAAAATAGTTTGCTAGAAAAAATTGAAAAAATGGATAAGTGTGGAACTAATCGATCCAACCTAACTACATGTGCAATTTACTTATCATATGAAGTGTTTGACCTTACCATGAAGGCCAAGTGACCATGTCACCTTACCAAATGTTATACTTCACCTTATCACATGAAAAAGTTATTATCATACGTTGAGAATCACTTTACCGCATGTATGATCAACCTACCATGAGATGGAGTTGTACCTACCATGTACGAAACTGCATGGAGGAAATTACCTACCATATGAAGAGGTCAAATTACCATTATATGTTATGTATAATTTTTTATTATGTTATATACTGACAGTGTCTTTTAATGTAGTGACTGTGTGACACTACTGGAAATGAACCCTTTACCAATGGTTCCAAACCATTGGTAAAGGCTGGATAACCGTTGGTATAATACATACCAACAGTTATCCAAACCGTAGGGAAGTAAGCCATAGGGAAACACATGTGCCAATGGTTTCTGGAAAACAGTTGGTATATGTTAGGAAATCTACATTATACCAATGGTTATGTCAAACCATTGGTATAACTTTTCACCAAAGGTTTGAAACCATTGGTAAACATACTATTCCAATGGTTTCAAACCGTTGGAATATAGTTTTGTATAACTTTTTACCAACGGTTTGTGTAAACTGTTGGTAAAGGCTGGACATTTCACTATATCCCAACGGTTTGTAAACCTTTGGGAAAGTGTTTTTACCAAAGGTTATCCTAGAAATGTTGGTATAAAACACATTAACAACCTTATGCCAACGGTTTACAACCATTGGCATAGGCTTTGTTGTGCAATTCAGGCAGTAGCCTGCTGCAGGCTGCCCTTTCTGCATTTCCAGCTTCCCAACTCCAATTACCTGCAATAACCAACTATAACAGATACATATACACAATTAATTAATATATATTTAACACATAATTCACCCTACAACTATACACATACATAATTAAAACATAATTCATAAGGTAATTATAAACATAGATAATTGATTTAGAATTCAATTCAGAATTGAGATGACAATTACATGTGCAATCCGGAATTCAATTCATAATTGAATACTGAATTGAATACATACACAATTTAATTATCAATTATGAAAACAATACATAAAAAACTGAATATGTAATTATATGTGTTATACATAATTAAGAATACATACAAAATTTCATTTTGTATAACACATACATGATTGAATTCAGAAATTAGAAGCTAATAACCCCAAAATATGGAAACAGATAAATGACTTCAACCAAACACAAATATAATGTCCCATGTTTTGGGGCGGGTGTCTTTGAACTTAGTGATGATGATAATGGGTGTGTATCAATGAGCTTGTGTGACTTAGGGAATGTAGTTGTCCTTGGCGTATTAAATGTCATGTGTTTTAGAATAGGGGTAGGAGTTCCTCACATGAGAATTGGATTGTGTGAGGCTGGACCATGGATCTTTCTGCTAAAGAATCAACACAATCCGAATGCGTTTGGTCATTTTTCCATATTCCAATTGTTTTTACTTAAAATGATGTCCATTTTAAACAAAAGACAGACACTTCGAGTGATATCAGCCACACAATTCCTCGGATTGAGGTGGGGTTGACTCGTACACATCACGTATGACCCATGGAACATTTTCCTAAAGTATCAAGACAATATGAATGCATTTGGTCAGTTTTTTGTATGTCAGGTGTTGTTTTCACTTATAATGTTGTCCATTTCAAATAAAAGTGAGACACTTTGAGTGGTACCGGACACACCGTGTGTAACACCCCGAGATTTTATAAGATATATTCTTTTTAATTTCTTTCATATCTTCTATTGTACGCTACACCAAGATTATCTTGCACTATATGCAACACCGTATTAGCTTGCAGTATACGCAACACTAATCTTGGATCATGTTAAAAATAATTTCAAGTTTGTTTGATAGTAATTATTCAACGCAAAATTGAGTGTATATATACATATATATTCAATGTATAAATGAAATATGTTTTTATTATTTTATACACAACAACAAAATAGTTTTTCACTACACGCAACCCTGACTTGGCTTGTGTTACACGCAATCGTGACCTTCCTCGATAATGTGTGTTGTACGCAATACCGGGTTTCACTAAACAACGATATATTATTATAATATTATCATGAACTAGCCGTTATGAATAGTATTAACTAAATTTTGAATTTTATAGCATTATTATTCATCTTACACATTTTCTAGAACATGGTATAAGAACAAAATAATTTTTTTGGGTAAAATAAGTATTTTTCAAAAAATGCAGTTTTGCCGCCTTTTGATGGAGCACCCACTTTAAATCTAGTTGTTGACATGTTTATATGTTCAATTTGACAAAATAAAATTCTTATTTTGAATAAGGATATTAAAATTTACTTTGGATAAATTTTTCATATTATTCTGATAACTTTCATATTTTAATGAATAGTAAAAACATGCTATATTTTAATTAAAAAAACTTTTTTCATCGTAATAATTTATATGGTTAAATTATAATATTGAATGGTTTTAAAGAATAAATAGAATATATTTTTACCATTTAATATAATTTATGTCATTAGCATTTATTTTACATTGAATTCATAGGTAAAATCATCTCAATCTTTTGCAATGTTTTAACATTTAAAACTCGTTTTCTTAATAGCGGGATAATTTTTAAATTAATTATGGAAACTTATATGTTTTGAATTAAGAAAAATGGATTCCATATTTGTAATCAGTAGGTATAAATTATGTTAATAGGCTACTTTTTATTTTTGGGCACTACGAATAGTAACTATGGTAAATTTTATTTACCATAGTTAAAGGTAAATCGAGTAATTGAGGGTAAATATAATATTATAAAATTACCATAACACTTGTCTTAATATAATTGGATGATTATATTTTTTCCTATGATATATTTTGGTTTAAATTGAATCCATTGGAACCCACTTGTATTTGATTATGACCTTTAGTTTATTTTATTTAAAGGAAAGTGAAATATGTCTCACTCAAACTTTTATAAATAAAGTATTTTTAATATAAGGTTATACATAATATAAATTAGATTATAAATACTCATTTTAAATTTAAAATATTTTTCTTTATCATGGTAATTTATTTGTATTTTTTAAGTGTTATTTAATAACTTTATTATCTTATACATTAATGATGCATAAATTATTTATTTAGTGAAAAATCAATAATATAGTTTCTATTGAAATAGTAATGCATATCAAAAGGCCCAAAAGTCAGAACAAAACTTAATGGTAGTATATATGTAAACCCTAATCATCCATTAGCCGAATTTTTTACCATTTGGATCCTTATAAAGGCGATTATGACACTTATATTATTTTATTTTAAATGATTCCAAAGTTGTCACCTTCATAATTTAATAAATATAACAATTTACATGTTGTGGTTTTAAGATGATAAATTAGAGTACAAGTATCATTATGAAAGATATGAGATTTATATTCATCATAGGATTTTATTTTTTATTTTTATGCAACAAAAAGTATATTAAATAATTATACAAAAATGATGTACTAATGATTTTATTAAGAGATATACCAAACAAATGGTTTTAAAAATATTAAAATAAATATTATATGAACTATTAAATGTGATCCACTAATTTTATAGACAAATTTGACATGTTAGGAATATATTAAATATTTTTGTTAGAATATATCCTCTGTTTAGATTTTATTGAAACTAAAATAAATGAATAGTGTCAAAATTGATACTATTGTTATTTTATAAAAATAACATATTATAAAATTGTTTAAAAAGTCACAAAAATATTTAAAAATTATAAATTTAAATTTATATCATCTAAAATGTCATAAATTATCCAATTATGGACAATTCACAACAAATAAGTAATTATTTATAACAATTTAAAAATTAGAATCTTATTACCACAAATAAAATTAAATAGATTAAATAAGGATAAATCTTGTTGATAATGTTTAAAATAAATTCCCAACGTGTCTAAATTTTATTGGTTGTTGAGATTAAAACCCGGTATCATATAATATTTGGATTTGAGTCATTTTGGAGGTTTTTAATTTGGTTTTGAATTTATTATAAATTAATATTTCTTATAATTCCAAAGGTGCCCCTCTCCTCTCTTATAAAAGGGCACCTCCTACCTCTCATATTTACACAACTTTGAGCCTTCAAGCTCAGCCAAACCCTACCCATTTCCCTTCTCAACTTCCCTATAAATATTCTAGAGGTCATGTTATTCTTCAAAGACCAATATTAGTGCCCTAAGATGAGGTTTCAAAGAGGCGTGTTGAAGAAGAGGTAATACCCATTACCGATTCTTTCAAATTTATTTCTAATTCTTCTTCTTCTTATTTAGTTGTTTCATTATGAAGTAATAAAATAAGTATCTATCATATACTGATATGTTATTATATATATGAAACAAACCTATTTCACCTTTTATCCATCCTACGGAAAACAAAATCACCGCGCGTGCGTACGTACGGAATACCGTCTCCACGCCGTGGTGTAATCTGTTTTCCACCACCACCTTACTTGGATGGTTATAATGGTGTAAATAAATAAATATATATGATTATTGTAAAGTGATAATTATTCTGAAATATTATACAAACACTTCAATACAATTCCATGATCATGGGAATGATATCATCGTTCGTGTGTACGTACTGACTACCATCTCCACGAACACGATGAGATTCATTTTCCATGATTAACCATTCAAGTATGATTATAAAGTATATGTAATAAATAATAATTAAAGATATTACATAATAATTATACTATATTTATTAACATATATGTTTCATTTTCTTAATTCCATTTAATTCAATAAGGAAACGAAAACAACGTTCATGCCTACGTACGACCTACCGTCTCCATGAACGGTGTATTTCTTTCCCTTTATCGATATATTATGTATATTATGAATATATATTATATATAAATCATGTTTTATATTCTATAATTATGTAATCATGATCTAAGTAATCATAATAATAATTACAAGTCAAAACACGGACGATAAATGAAAAGATTTTACCCAAAACGCTACTTTAACATGAATTTACAAAAGAACGGTTAATATAAAGTCATAAGTGAACCATATATGATATCATAACAATTAATATGATTCTGTAATAATTCAATGACATTATTTAAATCATTATACATGAGGTTCGGATACATACGAAGCATATCAGACCTAAGGTAAGGGATAATTTTGCAATCTCAATTGTTTTCTATCCGAGATTGCTTATACGTAAGTATTTACTGGTGTTATATTTATCATCCATGTCCAAGTTTTATAAAAATGTTTTCATGTATGTTTAAAGTCCTTGTTACCCATTTTTTACTTTTACTACATGGTATTTAAGGAAACTTTCTTTTGTTTACCATACGAGGTACTTTTTGAATTTTCCGGAAAAAGTATGAGAAGAATGTTTTTTTAACTTATACGGAATAAAAATATTTTTACGGTTTCATAACTGTTAGGACCAATAGGGGCCTATATACCCTGAGAGGGGGGGGGTGAATCAGGGTATGTATATTCTTTTTCAAAGTTCTTCCTACCCCACTGGATCTTGACCTCTTTATTACAAGGGTCACTTTGTTTGCTCTTGTGTGTAAACTATGATCACTTCTTTACTTCTTTATATAATGATGATGCTTTGAATGCAATGCAGGGAAGCAAATAGGCAGACACAGAGATTTTTACTTGGTTCACCCTCACTGGGCTACGTCCAAGGAGCATACGCTGACAAGTTGCCGGTCGTACCAAATTCCACTATTCTTCACTATATGTGGATACAAAGTTCAGGCTAGATCACTTATATGCCCAGGATCACTGCCTTTACAAAGTTTAGGGTCAGCTCACTGCTTTCCCAAGGGTCAATCCCTATTTCTCTCTCTCTGGATCACTGCCGGTAGAGAGGATCACCTTCTTCCTCTTCCTATGCTCACTACACTTGGAAGGGATCCACTCATAGTTTATAGACCTGTAGGTCTCTTCACTTGCATGAATAAATGCATCCTCAACTGTTGATAGATGCTCTGTTATAGTCCAACTTTCATCCACTTATGAATACCACTTTTCCTCTTAACCACTGGTCAATTAACTTTGGAAACACCATCACAAAGCACCCTACTTCGTGAGGCTCCCAATTTCACGAAGCTCAAACAAGCCTTCACGAAGCTCCTGCCTTTTCGCGAAGCTCTAACAAGCCTTCGCGAAGCTCCTGCCTTTTCGCGAAGCTCTATCGCGAAGTACTCTCACGATGCACAGACCTTCGCAATGCTTAGGCCGTCGCAGAGCTCCTGCCTCTACACGAAGATCACTGAGCCAACGCGGGGCACACGCCTTTCGCAGAGCTAGAATAGCCGCCGCGAAGCTCCCCTTTCACGAAGCACACTGCCTTCGCGAACGACCTCTATGAACCGAGAGCTATGAATTTTCTCTGAAAATTCTCTCTACTTCTCTCGAGGGGGTTGGCCTCTATTTATAGGTGATTCCACCGACCCTCAACCCTTCCTCGTGAAGTCAACTCCATGTCATCGCCAATCGCGAAGCTCCGAAGTTTCCGCCAGAATTCTGTCCAAATCACGAAGCACCTCAGCAATTTTCGGATTGCGAAGCTCGTCATAATCGCAGAGCATCACCGTCAACATTATTTCGTACCTTCGCCGCAAAGCTCCCTCGTAAATCCCCTCATCGCCGCGAAACTCCCTTGCAAAGCCCTTCACCGCCGTGATGCTCTTCAGCCTCTGTCGTTTGCGAAGCTCGTCGTAATCGCGAAGAATCACCGCCTCCATTCTTATGGTATTCGCAAAATCCAAACCATGAAGCCTCTCTTCGCGAAATTCATGCCATTGCCATATTTAATTATGATCTTCATGGAAATCCTATTTTCGCGATGCTCATTTAACTTCTAAATTTTGGACCCCAAAAATTTGGCAAACACTGGGAAACGGCGCCACCTTGTACTGCTCTTTTGTACCGCCTCCAGATCGTCCTTTCCTTTGTCATCGTTCTTTGTCAACATTGATTGTCAACAACTTCTCGGGAACTCGACAATTCTCCATGGAAACCTTCTTTGTCAACAAACACAATCAACCCAAAAATACTGCAATGTTACCTTGAGGGATTTTTTCCCAACAATAACGCCTTATTTTCATGAAGCCTACTCTATAAGATTTCATGACTATTTTCAAAAAAATCCTTTTCTTTTAAAATTGAATGGAATTTTGTGAAAAGAAAATGATTTTCAAGAAAAAAGGATATTTTCTCAAGAATTAATTTCAAGTGCTTTATCAAAACCATTTTCCATCTAAGATGACATTATTTCATATGTGCATGTTTCAAGTATAATGTCTCTATGATTTATATGGTTTTAATTTTTTTATGATGAAATGATATCCATCTGTTTTATATAGATTATGTTATGATGGAATGATGTTTATGAAACCCAATTTACTCTTTGGGTTTTGATGAATTATTTATGATTCTTTTGTGGCACACATAAGAATGATTTCAATATGAGATGGGGGAGACCTATATCTCCCTCCAATGCATTGGGTAAAGATTTTATATATCATGAGATAGACATGGATGAAACAGAAAGTAAATCCAGTTCAGTAATATAGGGCTGGAACGGCAAGTAAACCTGGTTCAGTAAGGGACTTTGTCCACTAAGATGGTCTTGGCAGCAATGTCTTGGCTAATATGGAAATCATATCATGTTCTTAATGTTTTTCCACAATTATAAGTTTTATTCCCATGCTATTTTATCATGATTGATGTTCCATTATGATCTATGCCTTACGTACTGCCATGTTTTATGTCATTTCTCAAGATCCTGATGTTTAAACATTATGTTCATGTTTTTAAGTTCAAATATATATGGTTTGTTTTATTTTCTCCATGCTTACCCTTACTGAGAATTTGAGCTCACCCTTTTTTTGTTTTCTTTTCCCCGGGATTTAAAGAAATGTTTTAGGTAAGAAAACAAAAGGGGAAGATCTTTATGGGAGATGTTTAAGATCTTTCCCCACGATTAGAAGATTATATTTCGATTTTCCAAAGAAACTAAACTATTACGGTCCTTGTGTGTCTATTTTGGTGATGTATTAAGTATTCCACAAAAGTAATGTATTGTCCATGTACGTCAAGCTATGGGTCACTACATTTGGTATCAGAGTAAAGGTTTAGTTAACCTTTGGAAACTAGGATGTGAAAACTTTAGTGAGATGCCTAGAGATATTTCTAAGGTATGTCTAGGGATGTCCCTAAGGTTAAGTATACGTATAGGTTATAGTCCTAGAATTTCTCTAAAGATCTTAGAATTAAACCTAAGATGTTAGATATTGAAGGTACTCCCCCTTTATTATGTTGTTTTCCCTAGCATGATTTTTTCCTCTCACACTATTCTTTTTGGGTTTTAGACGATGGCTGGAACCTGAAAGAACCGTGTTGATCAATGTAATGGACAATGCAATGATTGTCCTCCTGAACAAACCAATGTCATGGGAGATAGAGTGCAGAATCTTATTGTTATACTTACACAAGCTATCAATCATTCTGGACATCCAAATGAGCAGAAAAGGGAACAATATTCTATTGAGTCCTTCATGAGGCAATGTCCACCTTCTTTCAGTGGGTTTTCTAATCCACTTGTTTCTGAACAATCGATCTGTACCATTGAAAAGATATTTTCTATACTTCGTTTTTCGGAACATGAAAAATTCATTCTAGCTATTTACCATTTAGAAGGTGAAACAGATCAATGGTGGACTCTAATTAAGAATACAAGTCCCCAAGATGAAATTGAATCCATGGAATGGGACGAGTTCAAGAACTTGTTTTTCAGTAAGTACTTCCCTCGTATTCTTCGAACAAAGATGGAAAAGGAGTTCCTTGAGCTTAAGTAGAAGGATGATGAATCTGTAGGTATATATGAAGTGAATTTTACAAGACTTGAAAGGTATGCATCTGGCTTTATCATCCAACTTTAAAGTAATGTTGATCGATTCTTCAGTGGCTTAAAACAAAGTCTTCGAAGGGAATTAGCTATAAGAGACTTCAGTATCTATGAAGAAATTGTGCTTTGTGCTATCAAGGTATAACTGTAAGTTGGTGTAACATATCCATATCATGGTTTTGACAAGAAATGAAAGATGGAGTTCAAGGAGAAATCTCAGAATAATGGTGAAAAGAAGATGAATGTTTCTTTATGCTCAAAGTGTGGAAAGAAGCATAGTGGATTTTGTCTTAAAGGGACTAGAAAATGTTTTAAGTGTGGAAAAGAATGTCATAGAGAAGCTGAGTGTCGAAGTAATGGAAAAAAGGGTTACTAATGATGTGAATAAAGAAAAGACTGTAGAGAACTCACCACCAACACTTCAATGCTTCAAGTGCAAAGAAATGGAGCATTATTCTAATCAATGCCCTAATCCAAGGGTTAATGATGATCACTGTGAGTAGCCTATTAAGGAAAAGAATAAAGGGAAGTCACATGCGATCACTATTTGTGATGTTGAGTATGACAATGATGTTATGTAATGATTAAGTGTTTATGTAATGGGATTTCAAAATAGTATCATAGAATCACATTTATGGTATCATGGAATTTTGGAATATCTATGTATTGGTTTTCAATAATTATATGGTACCGGTAACCATGAAAAGTGATTGAAATATTTTTGGAAAGAAGATGATATGTACATAATGAAGGGATAAAGAGAAAATGAAATGAGCTCATGACCGATATCATGGTTTGAGTATATAGAAATTTTGGGATTTTGGTATGTGGAAAGGGTTAAATTTTGACAGTATTCAGGTTTTCACTAAGGTTCAATGGGTATTCATTTTTCAAGAGAATACATGATTACGATATTCACATGTTTGGAATGTGACCAACAAGATATATTTGATGATATATGGGGGATAAATGATGGTTTTCACATGCTTGTTTGATGACATTTCTAGTAATCATTCTCTTTATGCTATAAGATTGGATAGAAGTATTTTAGATAAGCCTAAATATTGGAATGGATTATGTTGGAAATAAATTAGTATTGTCTAAGGCTAGAATTTTTTTTTATGGGATTTTATAATAATTTTGTTTTAGAAAAAGGACAAACTGGAGGATGGGCGACAACCCATTGCGTTGGACAAGGTTGCGGGAATCAAACCCACAACCGAAGTGCGACGGGTTTTTATTGCCTACCACTGGCCTACAAGAAGTCCCTTGTTAGTAGAAACTAGTTTTATTTTATTAAGCGGTAAGATAGGTGAAGTATAAGTCCATTTTTGGAATGATATACGATTAATCTCACTATATACAGACATATGTATATATCTATTGTTATCCTTTTGTTTGAGACAGATGGAATGGCCCATCATTCTATCACATGATCTGCTAACACTTCACGAATGACAAATTCAACTTCATTTCTTTAAGAGATGAAGTGGAAATTGTTTAAGGCATGAACAACAGTGAGATTATATCGAAATAAAGTAAGTATTTATTCTAATTCAAATTCTTAAACTTTAGGGAAATGATCTTGAAATCCAAAAATGTTGTCCTAGTGCCCTTATATCTGATGAATCAGATGCTACCTTAGATCATCACAAATTTATGGCTTTGTGATTGTTGGTTTTTTCATAGCCATGTTCTCTACCACTCTCCATCAGAACTTGATGGTTATATTTCTCTTCCATATCCATATTTTCACCTATGTTGTCCTATGTGAAACCCAGTGCTGAGTTACTTTGGGTGACCGTTATGATTCTAACTTCCCTTTTTAAAATGATTTTTTAGTATTCCTTTTTACGATGTGGGTTTCTATTAAAACTTTTGAGTAGTAAACCATTTATAACTCCGACGAATTTCAAGGGAGAAATTCATTTTAAGGGGGGTATAATGTAACACTCTGAGATTTTATAAGATATATTCTTTTTAATTTCTTTCATATCTTCTTTTGTACGCTACACCAAGATTATCTTGCGTTATACGCAACACCGTATTAGCTTGCAGTATACACAACACTAATCTTGGATCGTGTTAAAAACAATTTCAAGTTTGTTTGATAGTAATTATTCTACACAATATTGAGTGTATATATACATATATATTCAATGTATAAATTAAATATGCTTGGATTTTATTATACGCAACAACAAATGAGTCTTTCACTACACGCAACCCTGACTTGGCTTGCGTTACACAGAATCACGACCTTCCTCGATAGCGTGTGTTGTACGCAATACCGGGTTTCACTAAACAATGATATATTATTATAATATTATTATGAACTAGCCGTTATGAATAGTATTAACCAAATTTTGAATTTTATAACATTATTATTTATCTTACACATTTTCTAGAACATGGTATAAGAACAAAATAAATTTTTCGGGTGAAATAAGTATTTTTCAAAAAATGCACTTTTGCCACCTTTTGATGGCGCACCCACTTTAAATATAGTTTTTGACATGTTTATAAGTTCAATTTGGAAAAATAAAATTTTTCTTTGGAATCAGGATATTAAAATTTACTTTGTATAAAATTTTCATATTATTCTGATGGCTTTTATATTTTAATGAATAGTAAAAACACGCTATATTTTAATTAAAAACAACTTTTTTCATTGTAATAATTTATATGGTTAAATTATAATATTTAATGGTTTTAAAGTATAAATAGAATATATTTTTACCATTTAATATAATGTATGTCATTAGCATTTATTTTACATTGAATTCATAGGTAAAATCATTTCAATCTTTTGCAATGTTTTAACTTTTAAAACTCGTTTTCTTAATAGCGGGATTAATTTTAAATTAATTACTGCAACTTCAGTGTTTTGAATTAATAAAAATGGATTCCATATTTGGAATCATTAGGTCCAAATTATGTTAATAGGCTACTTTTTATTTTTGGACACTATGAATAGTACCTACGGTAAATTTTATTTACCATAGATAAAGGTAAATCGGGTAATTGAGTGTAAATATAAAATTATAAAATTACCCTAACACTTGTATTAATATAATTGGATCATTATATTTTGTCCTATAACATATTTTGGTCGAAATTGAATCCATTGGAACCCACTTGTATTTGATTATGACCTTTAGTTTATTTTATTTTAAGGAAAGTCAAATTTTTCTCACTCAAACTTTAATAATTAAAGTATTTTTAATATAACATTATACATAATATAAATTCGTTTATAAATACTAATTTGAAAGATAAAATATTTTTATTTATTATGGTAATTTATTTGTAATTTTTAAGTGTTATTTAATTACCTTATTGTCTTATACATTAATGATGCAGAAATTATTTATTTAGTGAAAAATCAATAATATATTTTTTATTGAAATAGTAATGCATATCAAAAGGCCCAAAAATCTGAAAAAACTTAATGGTAGTGTATATATAAACCCTAACCATCTACTTTCCGAATTGTTGACCATTTGGATCCTTATAAAGGCGATTATGACACTTATATTATTTTATTTTAAATGATTCCAAAGTTGTCACCTTCATAATTTAATAAATAGAACAATTTAAATGTTTTTATTTTAAGATGATAAATTCTAGTAAAAGTCTTATTATGAAATATATGAGATTTATCTTCATCATAGGATTTTATTTTTAATTTTTATGCCAAAAATAAGTATATTAAATAATTATACAAAAATGATGTACTGATGAATTTATTAAGAGATATAGAAAATAAATGGTTTTAAAAATATTAAATTAAATATTATATGAACTATTTAATGTGCTCCACTAATTTTATAGACAAATTTGACATTTTAGTAATCTATTAAATATTTTTTTTAGAATATATCTTCTATTTGGATTTTATTAAAATTAAAATAAATGAATAGTGTCAAAATTGACACTATTGTTAGTTTATAAAAATAACATATTATAAAATTGTTTAAAAATCACAAAAATATTTAAAAATTATAAATTGAAATTTATATGGTCTAAAATGTCATAAATTATCCAATTATGGACAATTCACAACACATAAGTAATTATTTATAACAATTTTAAAATTAGAATCTTATTACCATAAATAAAATAAAATATATTAAATAAGGATAAATCATGTTGATAATGTTTAAAATAAATTCACAACTTGTCTAAATTTTATTTTTTGTTGAGATTAAAACCCTATACCAACTAAGATTCTGATTTCAGTAATTTTGGAGGTTTTTAAGTGTGGTTGGAATTTATTATAAATTAATATTTCTTATAATTCCAAAGGTGCCCCTCTCCTCCCTTATAAAAGGGTACCTCCTCCCTCTCATCTTTACACAACTTTGAGCCTTCAATATCAGCCAAACCCTGACCATTTCCCTTCTCAACTTCGCAAAAAATACTATAGAGGTCCTGGTCTTCTTCAAAGACCAATCTTAGTGCCCTAAGAGGAGGTTTCAAAGAGGCGTGTCGAAGAAGAGGTAATACCCGTTACCGATTCTTTCAAATTTATTTCTTATTATTATTCTTCTTCTTCTTTAGTTGTTTCATTTTGAATTAATAACATCAGTATCACTCATATACGGATATGTTATTATATATATGAAACAACCCTATTTCACCTTCTATCCATCCTATAGAAAACGAAATCACCGCGCGTGTGTACGTACGGAATACTGTCTCCACGCCGTGGTGTAATCTGTTTTCCACCACCACCTTTCTTGGATGGGTATAATGGTGTAAATAAATAACTATATATGATTATTATAAATTGATAATGATTCTGAAATATTATACAAACACTTCAATACAATTCCATGATCATGGGAATGATATCATCGTTCATGCGTACGTACGGATTGCCGTCTCCACGAACGCGATGAGATTCATTTTCCATGATTAACCATTAAAGTATGTTTATAAAGTATATATAACAAATAATAATGAAAGATATTACATAATAATTATACTGGATTTATGAACATATATTTTCCATTTACTTAATTCCATTTAATTCAATAAGGAAACGAAAACAACGTTCATTCGTACGTACGGCCTACCGTCTCCATGAACGGTGTATTTCTTTCCCTTTATCGATATATTATGTATATTATGAATATATATTATATATAAATCATGTTTTATATTCTTTAATTATGTAATCATGATCTAAGTAATCATATTAATAATTACAAGTCAAAACACAGACGATAAATGAAAAGATTTTACCCAAAACGCTACTTTAACATGAATTTACAAAAGAACGGGTAATATAAAGTCATAAGTGAACCATATATGATATCATAACAATGAATATGATTATTTAATAACTCAATTACATTATTTAAATCATTATACAGGAGGTTCGGATACATACGAAGCATATAGGACCTAAGGTAAGGGATAATGTTGCAATCTCAATTGCTTTCTATCCGAGATTGCTTATACGTAAGTATTTACTGGGGTTATATTTATCATCCATGTCCAAGTTTTATAAAAATGTTTTCATGTATGTTTAAAGTCCCTTTTACCCATTTTTGACTTTTACTACATGGTATGTAAGGAATATTTATTTTGTTTACCATACAAGGTACTTTTTTACTTTTCCGAAAAAAGTACAAGAAGAATGTTTTTTTAACTTATACGGCATGAACAGATTTTTACGGTTTCATAATGCCTTATTTTCATGAAGATTACGCTACAATATTTCATGAATATTTTCAAAAAAATCCTTTTCTTTTAAAATTGAATGGCATTTTTTGAAAAGAAAATGATTTTCAATAAGAAAGGATATTTTCCTAAAGAATTAATTTCAAGTGCTTTATCAAAACCAGTTTCCATCTAAGATGACATTATTTAATATGTGTATGTTTCATGTATAATGTCTCTATGATTTATATGGTTTCACTTTTCTTATGATGAAATGATACCCATTTTTTTATATGGATTATGTTATGATGGAATGATGTTTATGAAACCCAATCTATTCTTTGGGTTATGATGAATGATTTATGATTGTTTTGTGGCACATGTAAGAATGATTTCAATATGAGATGGGTGGGACCTATATATCCCTCCAATGCATTGGGTAAAGATTTTATATCTCATGAGATAGACATGGATTAAATGGCAAGTAAATACGGTTCAGTAATACAGGGCTGGAACGACAAGTAAACCCGGTTCAGTAAGGGACTTTGTCCACTAAGATGGTCTTGGCAGCAATGCCTTGGCTACTGTGGAAATCATATCACGTGATTAATGTTTTACCACAATTACAAGTTCTATTTCCATGCTATTTTATCATAATTGATGTTCCATTATGATCTATGCCTTACGTACTACTATGTTTTATGTCATTTCTCAAGATCCTGATGTTTAAACATTATGTTCATGTTTTTAAGTTCAAATATATATGGTTTGTTTTATTTTCTCCATGCTTACCCTTACTGAGCATTTGAGCTCACCCTTTTTATGTTTTCTTTTCACCAGGATTTAAAGAAATGTTTTAGGTAAGAAAACAAAAGGGTAAGATCTTTATGGGAGATGTTGAAGATCTTTCACCACGATTAGAAGATTATATTCCGAGTTTCCAAATACACTAAACTATTACAGTCCTTGTGTGTCTGTTTTTGTAATGTATTAAGTATTCCGAAAAAGTAATGTAATTTCCATGTATGTCAAGCTTTGGGTATCTAAATCGTGCCTCTGACTGAGGTGGGGTTGACTCGTACACGTCAAAAATGAACCATTGATCCCTGTGCTAAAGTATCAACACAATCTGTTGTGTTTGGTCGGTTTTCCGTATGCCAGTGGTTTTTACTTAAAAGAGTGTCCATTTTAAACAAAAGAAATACATTTAATGTGATACCGGCAATTCAATTCCTCAGATTGAGGTGGGGTTGACTCATACACGTCACAAATGACCCATGGATCTTTGTCCAAAAGTTTCAACAGAATCCGAATGCGTTTGGTCGGTTTTTTGAATGCCAGTTGTTATTTTCACTTAAAATGTTGTCCATTTCAAATAAAAGTGAGACACTTTGAGTGGTACCATCCACATCATGCCTCGGATTGAGGCGGGGTTGACTATTACACATCAAAACTGACCCATGGATTCTTGTGCTAAAGTATCAGCACAATCCAAATAAGTTTGGTTGGTTTTCTGTATGCCAGTTATTTTTACTTAAAAGGGTGTCCATTTTAAACAAAACAAAGATACTACGGGTGATACCGGCCACACTGTGCCTCAAATTGGGGTGGGGTTGACTTGTACACATCATATACGACCCATGGATCATTTTCATAAAGTATCAACATAATTTGAATGTGTTTGGTTGGTTTTCCATATGCCAGTTGTTGTTTTCACTTAAAATGTTTCCCATTCCAAATAAAAGTGAGACACTTTGAGTGGTACTGGCCACTACATGCCTCATATTGAGGTGGAGTTTACTCGTACACATCAAAAATGAACCATGTATCCTTGTGAAAAAGTATCAACATAATACGAATACATTTGGTCGGTTTTCCGTATGCCAGTTGTTGTTTTTACTTAAAAGGGTGTCCATTTTAAACAAAAGAAAGACAATTCGAGTGATACTGGCCACACCGTGTCTTTTATTAAGGTGTTTTTGACTCGTACACGTCACATATGACCCATGGATCATTTTCCTAAAGTATAAACACAATCCGAATGCATTAGGCTGGTTTTCCATATGCCATTTTTTGTTTTTACTTAAAATGTTGTCCATTTCAAACAAAAGAAAGACACTTAGAGTGATACCAGCCCCACCGTGCCTCATATTGAGGTAGGGTTGACTTTTACACATCACATATGACCCATGGATCGTTGTCCTAAATTATCAACATAATACAAATGTGTTTGGTCGGTTTTCCGTATACCAGTTGTTGTTTTCACTTAAAATGTTGTCCATTTCAAATAGAAGTGAGACACTTTGAGTGGTACTAACCACACCGTGCCTCAAACTGAGACGGGGTTGACTCAAATGTGTAAAAAATTAACCTTGGATCCTTGTGATAAATTATGAACACTATCTGAATATGTTTGGTCAGTTTTCCATATTCCAGTTGTTTTTACTTAAAAGGGTGTCCATTTTAAACAAAAGAAAGACACTTCAAGTGATAAAGGTCAAACCAAGCCTCATATTGAGGTGGGGTTGACTTTTATACGTCACATATGACCCATGGATAACTTTCCAAAAGTATAAACACAATCCGAATGCGTTAGGTCGGTTTTCCATATGCCAGTTGTTGTTTTTACTTAAAATGTTGTCCATTCCAAATAAAGGTGAGACACTTTGAGTGGTACCGGCCACACAGTGGCTCAGATTGAGGTGGTGTTGACTCATACATGTCACAAATTACCAATGGGTCATTTTGATAAAGTATCAACACAATAAGAATATGTTTGGTTGGTTTTCCGTATGTATTTTGTTTTTACTTAAAACAGTGTCCATTTTAAACAAAAGAGAGACACTTTGAGTGATACCTACCACACCATGCCTCTGATTGAGGCAGGTTGACTCGTACAGATATAAAATGACCCATGAATCATTTTCCTAAAGTATCAATACAATCAAAAATCACTTGGTTAGTTTTTTGTATGCCAGTTATTGTTTTCACTTAAAATGTTGTCCATTCCAAATAAAAGTGAGACACTTTGAGTGGTACTGGCCATACCGTGACTCATATTGAGGTGGGGTTGATTTGTACATGTCAAAAATGACCCATGTATCCTTGTGCTAAAGTATCAACACAATCCGAATACGTTTGGTTAGTTTTCCGTATGCCAGTTGTTTTTACTTAAATGGGTGTCCATTTAAAAAAAAAGAAAAACAGTTCGAGTGATACCAGCCACACCATGACTCTGATTGAGGCGAGGTTGACTTGTACACATCACATATGACCCATGGATCATTTTCCTAAAGTATAAATAGAATCTGAATGCGTTTGGTCAATTTTCCATATGCCAGTTTTTGTTTTCACTTTAAATGTTGTCAATTTAAAATAAAAGAGAGACACTTTGAGTGGTACCAACCACACCATGCCTCTGATTGAGGCGAGGTTGAATCGTATACATCAAAAAAGACCCATGGATACTTGTGATAAAGTATCAACACAATCAGAATATGTTTGGTCAGTTTTCTGTATGCTATTTTTTTTACTTAAAAGGGTGTCCATTTTAAACAGAATAAAGACACTTCGAGTGATACTGGCCACACCGTGCCTCAGATTGAGGCAGGGTTGACTCTTACACATCACATATGTCCCATGGATCGTTTTACTAAAGTATCAACACAATACGAATGCTTTTGGTCAGTTTTTCGTATGCCATTTGTTGTTTTCACTTAAAATTTTGTCCATTTAAAATAAAAGTGAGACACTTTGAGTGCTACCGGCTACATCGTGCCTCGGATTGAGGTGGGGATGACTCGTACACGTCAAAAATGACCCATGGATCCTTATTCTAAATTATCAACCGAATCCAGATATTTTTGGTTGGTTTTCTATATTCTAGTTATTTTTACTTAAAAGGGTATCCATTTTAAACAAAAGAAAAACACTTTGAGTGATATCGATCACATCGTGCCTCAGATTGAGGCGAGGTTGACTCGTACACATCACATATGACCCACAGATCATTATCCTAAAGTATCAACAAAATACGAATGTGTTAGGTCAGTTTTTTGTATGCCAGTTGTTTTTTTACTTAAAATGTTGTCCATTTCAAATAAAGGTGAGACACTTTTAGTGGTACCAGCCACACCGTGCCTCGAATTGTGGTGGGGTTGACTCGTACACGTCACAAATGACCCATGGATTGTTGTGCTAATATATCAACACAATAAGAATATGTTTGGTTAGTTTTCCATATGTCTTTTGTTTTTACTTAAAACATTTTCCATTTTAAACAAAAGAGAGACACTTTGAGTGATACAGACCACACCGTGCCTCAGATTGAGGCGGGTTGACTCGTACACATCACAAATAACCCATGAATGTTTTCCTGAAGTATCAATACAATAAGAAAGAGTTTGGTATATTTTCCATATGCAAGTTGTTGTTTTCACTTAAAATCTTGTCCATTTCAAATAAAAGTGAGACATTTTGAGTGGTACCGGCCACACCGTGCCTCGGATTGAGGCAAAGTTAACTCGTACACGTCACAAATAACCCATGGATCATTGTACTAAAGCATCAACAGAATCTGAATGTGTTTGGTTGGTTTTCCGTATGCCAGTTGTTTTTTCCACTTAAAATTTGGCCATTTCAAATAAAAGTGAGACACTTTGAGTTGTACCGGCCACACCGTGCCTCGGATTGAGGCGGGGTTGACTCATACACATCATAAATGACCCATGGATCCTTGTGCTAAAGTATCAACACAATCCTAAGCTCCTAATAGCTCTTAAGGGTCGATCTCCTTCAATCCTTGGGCGTTTTGAGTGTCGTCAAGTGTGGATTGAAGATCCGGGTGAGTCTAATCCTCTTCTTTCTCCCTCTTTTCGGTTAGGGTTTTCACTCTTCTCTCATCTTATTCTCAATCTCTAAAACCCTTTTTTCTGTTGGGATTTAGGGTGAATCTTGAAGAGAGCTTAGATTGGGATTCGAGACGCCGAATTAAGAGTGCGATTTTCTCCAGAATCAAGGTAGGTGGTCCTTACCCTTTTGTGAATTGTCGTGATGTTTTATATATACCGAATTGTTGCTCGCCTAATGTTTGGGTGTACGGTAGGGGGGCTGTCTGGAGTCTAGGGAAGAGGGTGGGGGCTATCTAGGGGGTTGTTCGGGGTCCATGAAGGAGGGGGGGGGGGGTTGTCCAGGGTCTAGAGAGGAGGGTGGGGGGTTGTCCGAGGTCCAAGGAGGAGGGTGGGGAGGCTGTCCAGGGTCCCGGAAGGAGGGGGGGTTGTCCAGGGTCCAGGGAGAAGGGTGGGGGGTTGTCTGGGGGGCTATCTAGAGGTTGTTCGGGGTCCAGAGAGGAGGGGGGGCTGTCCAGGGGGCTATTCGGGGGGGCTATCTCAGGAGCTTTCTAGGGGGCTGTTCGGGGTCTAGGGAGGAGGGTGGGGGGCTGTCTGGGGGGATGTTTGGGTGGCTATCCGGGGGGCTGTCGGGGTCCAGGAAGGAGGGTGGGAAGGTTGTACGAGGTTTGTCCGAGGTCCAGGGAGGAGTGTGGGGGTGGGGGGGGCTGTCCGGGGTCCAGGAAGGAGGGTGGGGAGGCTGTCCGGGGGCTATCTGGGGTCCAAGGAGGAGGGTGGGGGGGGCTGTCCGGGGGGCTGTCTGGGGTCCAGAAAGGAGGGTGGGGAGGCTGTCTGCAGGGCTATCCAGGGGGTTGTTTGGGGTCCAGGGAGGAGGGTGGGGGGGGCTATCTGGGGGGGCTGTTCAGGTGGCTGTCTGGGGGGCTGTCTGGGGTCCAGGAAGGAGGGTGGGAAGGCTTTCCGAGGGGTTGTCTGAGGTCTAGGGAGGGGGGGGGCTGTCTGGGGTCTAGGAAGGAGGGTGGGGAGGCTGTACGAGGGGATGTTCGGGGTCTAGGGAGGAGGGTGGTGGGCTGTCTGGGGGGCTATCCGGGGTCCAGGAAGGAGGGTGGGGAGGTTGTTCGTGGTCCAGGAAGGAGGGTGGGGAGGCTCTCTGCGGGGCTGTCTGGGGGGCTGTTTGGGGTCCAGGGGGGAGGGGGGGTCCGGGTTCCAGGAAGAAGGGTGGGGGGCTATCCATGGTCCATGGAGAAGGGTGGGGTGCTATCTGGGGTTCAGGGAGGAGGGTGGGAGGTTGTTAAGGGTCTAGGAAATAGGGGGGATGTCTGGGGTCTAGGGAGGAGGGTGGGGAGTTGTCTGGGGGCTGTCTAGGGGGCTATCTGGGGGGCTGTCTGGGGTCTAGGGAGGAGGGTGGAGAGGTTGTTTGGGGTCTAGGAAGGAGGGTGGGGAGGATGTCTGGGGGGCTGTCCGGGGTCCAGGGAGGAGGGTGGGGGTGTCCAGGGGGTGTCTGGGGGGGCTGTCTGGGGTCCAGGAAGGAGGGTGGGGAGGCTGTCTGGGGGGCTGTCTAGGGCCTAGGGAGGAGGGTGGGGGGCTGTCCAGGGTCCAGGGAGGAGGGTGGGGGGGCTGTCTGGGGGCTGTTTTGGGTCCACGAAGGAGGGTGGGAAGGCTGTCTGGGGTCCAGGAAGAAGGGTGGGGAGGCTGTCCGGGGGCTATCCAGGGTCCAGGGAGGAAGGTGGGGGGCTGTCTGTGGGGCTTTCCAGGGGGCTTTCTGGGTTCCAAGAAGGAGGGTGGGGAGGCTGTCCGGGGGCTGTCTGGGGGGTTGTCCTGGGTTCATGGGATGGTATTTTTATATTTTTGAAGAAAATTATTTCAAGGTTAAAAAATAATTTCATTATATCAACTTCTAATCCGACCACCAATTTTCTAAATTCCACTAGAATTTTACAATTTCATTAAAATAGGGGGATTTAACAGTGAATCATGAAGTCAAGTTTTATTATTTATAGATAAAAAAATAAATATAATGTGACCTACCTAATCACACATATATTTAGGCACAACAAATCAATAAACATCAGAGGTTGGTAATATCAGTAAAAAATGTAACAGATCAATCTATCCCTCATCACCATCACTATCATCACCATAATCTTCATCCTCATCCTCATCCTCATTGTTTTCCCCATCATCATCCCCACCCTCCTTCTCACCCTCGTACTCATCCTCAGCCTCCTCATCACCCTCATCCTCTGCCTCAGCCTCCTCCTCGCACTCTTCCTCCGCCTTGGCCTATTCCTCACCCTCTTCTTCCTCCTTCTCGGCCTCCTCCTTGCCATTTTCTCGACCAGCACTAGAAATTCAACCTAGTGCACTATATATTGAACACATCGATGAAATATATTCATCACAAGCAGTGCTGGCCTCTGGTGGAAGTGTTGGACGTAAAACTCCCATCAGTTTTATAAATGCAGAGTTTTCCCAAGAAGACTGTTCTTCCATCTCTGTGGCCCTTTTTTTAGCATGTTATGCCTCTGCCTTAACCTCCTATAAGTCAGGGGATCTACAAGTCTTAGCTGAGGAGGGCCAATACCTCATCAGAACTATACTCTTCCCAGGTCGGAAGCGTACTCTACCAGGGTGCTCATCTCCCAACACATGATGTAAGTGATCGTTTGGCCCAAAATTGTCAGGTTCCTGGGCATCAAGAGCCTCTAAAGTATCCTGTTATAAATATAAATAGATTATTAAGTTACAAAATAAAGATTAAAATTTCAATCTACAAATTAAAACTTACAATATGCTTCTGAGTCGGTTCATTAACCGCACATCCATCTTTCTTCTTTCTACTCGAACAAAATAGTTTTTCTCGATGCACACGTCCTTCTATATTAAATTTATGTTTCTACAATGACATTGAATATAGTAAACCATAATTAAAAATAGGATACCAAAAAATATTAATTTCATAACTAAAATTATATAACAACTTTTTCAATCAAATAAATTATGGAGGAAGAAATATAAAGTACAAGTCGTAAAGAAAGATTATAAACTATCATACATGTTATCTCTCATGATATGGCATCATAGTACATCCCAATGTATGGACGTATTTCCTAGAATAAATTTTTTTATTTCTTTCAGATGCATCCTAAATAAAATTCAATAATTAGTATTAATGAAAAACATGAAAATTTTCATTTAAATGCCTCTAATTTGATTAATATCGTAAATTGGCTAGTTGTCCAATGAGTAATCATCTGTCATCACTATTATAATGGATAATCATCCATGACAGGGACTGCCTCTAACTCAATGCCCACTCTATCACGCCATCCAATGTACAACTCATGCTTATAAGCTCTCCAAAGCTCGCCTAAATCCTTTAGATGTGCTGGTCGTGCACCCTCACCATCAGGGAAATTAAACCGCAGCTGACACCAAAATATTAATTAATATAATTACAAAAAATTAATATATTACATTAAATACAACATATTTTTGTACCCATATCTCTACCTAGGCTTTATCCTTGACTTCATTTGGTAGCTATCTCCATGAGAGCGGGCTGACATGAATGATGTCAGAGTATTTGACAAGCATCACCAAAAAACTCTGACATTGTTTCCCTGATTTTTAAATCATCTGACTATCATCATTGTAGTCCACCATCAACTGTGTGCGGTGGTTCCACACCACATGGATGTGTGTACTCCCCTTCCCCCGCCTCCTATCAGTAGATGTATCTGTTATGAATGAAGAACAAATATTTTATCAATACATGTTATAATGAAAATAAATAATGGTGAAAAAAATTTCTAGGGTTGTATAAGTATACCTATGTTATTTTGATCAATGGGCATCTCTAGATCCATAGAAACTGAAGGAACACCCTGTACAGATGGAGTGAGTCCCAATGTATGCTCCACAGGGATAGACTCTAGCAGATCAGGAGTCGAAGAAGATGGAATATAAAACCCCGGAGAGAATGAAGTAGAAGTAAAAGAATATGACAGGGATGGCTGGATAAATGCTGGATGGGGAGTGGGAATCATCATCGGATATGGTACAGATGGGTGAGGAGGGTCAGATATAAATGGTGGTGAAAACAATGGAGGCCTAAATATCCCGTGTGTCCCTAATGACACACCGGGATCAGAATGTGGGATGGATGGTATGTTAGTGGGAGGGGTAGGGTCTAATCGGGTACGCCAACCAGATCATCTAGCTCCTGTACCCCCCCCCCCCCCCTCGTACAAACACCCCGAGTATTGGGACCACTACTAGGATTCTCATAAAATAACTGTCGCCTAATAGATGGTTCCTGAAAAAAATTCAAAAAAAAAATAATCACATGATATTATATATTATTTAAATAAATATATTTGAAATAAAATACTCACTGTAGGCACTAGTGGTGGAATTCTTAGCTCAGTCATGCGACAATTGTTGTCCATAGTCTGTTTTCATCGCCTCTCATCAATTGGATTCATTTCCTGGATTTTAAAACAAATATGGAAGTAAATAGAAAAGGATAAATAATGTGTAACCCAAAAAAATTAGAGGGAATAGGGGGATTCATGGATAATTTAACTAACCATTGTTTTAGGTGAGCTTGGAAAAATATATAATGAAGTCAATAAATCATAAAATATGTAATAAAGAAATTTAATTTTTAGTAGGATGATTATTTACTAAGTGTCATCAGTATATTAAAATCATGGAACATTGATTCTACCAGATTCATAAGTTGTAAAGAAATTGTCAAAATTAAATAAATTTTTAATTTCTTTAGCTCAGGTAGATGAAGCAGGTTTCAATACATGTTTTTCATAAAAATACAAACCATCATGTTCATTACCTGGTAAAATGTTAAAGAGATGTCTTAGAGTCATACAAATTTTATAAAAATCACAGTTGAAGCATTGAAATGTTCACCAAGTTAGAATTGTTGGTTTCGTAGGTTTCAATACAGTTCAATGTCAAATTATAAAATGCAATTCAAATAAAAATTTCAACCAATAAACATTGAAAATTCACATAACGGTCAATTCAGATACAACATATTTGTAATAAAAATTAAATCAATTTGAATAGAACCATCCTTAACAACCCAACTCAAGGTAAACCAAAATAATTGAGAACATGAATGGATGATTTTATATATTTCCCACCACAACTTCAGGTTCACAGTCAACTCTGATAATTGAGCTATTAGAGTCATCAAAAGAAATAAATGGATTGGTTACAATGGCAGTAGGTATGGTGTCAATTCCATCATCACCATCATCAAAAATATTTCTTGGAATTACTTCAACTATGACACCAAATTCAGGTCAAAGTTGGTCTTTGACATAAAAAAACTTGTTTATCCATTGATGCCAATACCTATGGTTCTTCAGTAGCAAGAGTTTGAATCATATTAATTACTCGAAATCCAAAATCATCAATAAATGTTCTTTGTCTCGTCATCAAGCTAAACCAATGTAATTTCATCATCGTGACTCGTCCATGAGAGTAATAATCCAATATTATTATTTTTTCAATGACTTCATAATAACCCACATTTCCAAATCGTGGTCTACTATCTGATGCACTAGCATAAAAATCTATTTTGGAAGTAACCATAACACCATCATGTTGTGTTCTCATGTTCTTTTCTCGTTGAGTGACGATAAATTTGTACCCATTAATAACAATTGATTTACAGTCACGAACCATGATATTAGGACCAAAAGACAAAGATCTTTTTTCCCAGGAGACAGAGTCAGAAGGAAAACTCAATACCTGCAATATAAATGAATATTAAACTTAATTAAATATTTATTTAATTATTTTAAATAGTAATATTTTTACCTTCAATTTTAACCAAGCAGAAAACTCTTTTCTATGAAAAGTATCCCTCCTTATCAAAGATAAAGAATGATGCTTTCTATTTATCATTGTTTTTTTGTTCCCTGTAGATAAAAAATATTAATATTTTAACAGAGATATATGTAAGATATACATATTCAATTTAGTTATCTGATGAAGTCATCGAACAAATCACAGTTGAACAAAACTGTGTGATGCGCCATCTCCTGATCTTCAAGGCTTAATGTATTCAATGTATATGATCCAGGAACTCATCCTGTTTGAGGAAGTGATGGAAAATTGGGTTCAATTTGCTCATACTATTCTTCTTTATTTCTCATTGGTCTGTTCATTCTTGTAGTAAGATCAGGAAAATACATTGAGTAGAAATCCATACATTCTTGAGCAAAGTAACCGTTCACGATAGAACCTTCAGGATGATTCCTATTTCAGACATAAGACTTTAATGTGTACATATTTATTTCAGTTGGATACATCCAATGAAAAGAAATAGGTACTTTGAGAAGTATTTCAGTGGGAATATGGACAGTCAGATGCAACATGCATGAAAAAAATGATGGAGGAAATATTTTCTCCAACTCACACAAAATTAATGGGGCATCTGTCAACATTTATTGCAAGAAAGACTTGGACAACTTCTTAGAACAAAGATCTCTAAACAAATGGAACAACCGAATAACAGTCACCCTTACATTATTGGACAAAAGATGATGGATTGTTATTGGAATCAACTCATTTAGAAGAATGTGATAATCATGAGTCTTTAAAGATTTTAGCTTCAACTCTCTTTTATTGACCCGTTTAGATATGTTTCTTGAATATCCATCAAGAACTCTAATAGTCTCTAATACTTCCAGAATTTTTCTTATAGGTGTCATCACATAAGAAGCATGGAACTTGCCATTTATTTTCACTGATATGCACATGATGCAATTCTGGTCTGATGCCCCAATCCACCAAGTCACACCAAGACCATAAATCATATTTTGTCTTTCCCTTAACATTTAGAAGTATCAAAAGAAACATTTCACATATATTATTTTCAATGTGCATTACGTCTAAGCAGTGAAATAACAAATTGGTTGACCAATAAGGAAAATAAAAAAAGATACTCCTCTTCCTCAAATTGTAATAGGTTTCTGTGGAAACATTCTTTCTCTTTTCAGATTTCATTTGAACCTTCCCGAATGAAAAAATAAAATCTTTCAATTCATTAAGCACATCAGTTCCAGACATACACTGAGGTGGATCATCAGTCTCTATGGTATTATGAAATCTTCGATGATTATTTCTATATGGATGGTCCATTGGAAAGAATCGTTGATGTCCCATAAAACTGAAACTACAGTGATTTTTTAGTCTTCTAGATCATGTATTATTTATACAAACAAGACATGATAGTTTTCCCTTCGTGCTCCATCCATAAATCATTGAATAAGACAGAAAATCATTGATTTTCCATATAAGCTTAGCACAAATCTAAAATATGTATTTCGAATATGCATCATATGTTCTCACACCCACATCCCAAAGAAGTTTCAAATCTTTTATTAAAGGTTGCATGTATACATCAATATCAATTCTAGGATCAGAAGAGACAGATGTGAGTATACTTATGAAAGTGAAAGGTTTTTTCATACAAAACCATGGGGAAAGATTATAAATGTGTATAAAAACTGGACATATGATGTGTGAAGTAAGAATCTTCAAAAATGGATTAAAACCGTCTCATGAAAGACACAGACTCACATTACGAACGTAAACTGCAAAATTAGGATATTGAGAATCAAATCTCTACCATGAAAATCCATCTGCAGGGTGAACCCACTCATCATTAGTCTTCTTTCTCTTGGTATCATTTCATCTCATTTTTATTGATATTTAATCAGACATAAAAAGATTCTGGAGTCTGGGGATCAATGAAAAGTGTCACATTACTTTCTGTAGCACACGGGATGGTGTTCCATCATATTTTGACTTCCATCGGGATGTGCCACATTTTATACAATCATTTCGTTCAATGGTTTCCTCCCAGAATAAACTGCAATCTTTTGGGCAAGCATGAATTTTTTTTCTTGAAAATCCAAGATCCTCAACTGACTTCCATGCTATATAGTGGTTTGAGGGAATATCTACATCATCTGGAAGTAAATCCTTCAAGAAGGTAAGAATTTAATTGATTTCTGTATTAGAAATCCCATACATAGTTTTCCCATGAATCAATCGGATAAAAAATTCCAGATTTTTCATTTTATCGCACTGTCGATATACTGGAGTCGTGGCAGCATTATTAAATTTTTTCACACTAACAATATCATCATTTTCATTAGATGCATCATATGTACTCATATCAAAGTCCTCTTAAGTAGAAATACTTTCTTTTTCATGATGACAAATAAACGAAAACTGGTCATCTAAAAAATTCTCCAGGCCAGTCCTTTCATTTCTATCATCAGAAATTTGAGATTTCATTTTCTCCCCATTGTGATACCACACATAGTAGTTTTCTTGAAAATAATATTTGGTTATGTGGTAGCTGACTTCTTCATGGCTCAACCAAGGTCTACCAACACAATTGGAACATGGGCAGTGTATGTGACTGGTATCTGAAGCATTAGGAAATGAAAAATCTAAAAATATCTCCAAATTGTTTTGAAAATCACTTGAGATCCGATCAGTTTCATACATACAACTTCTATCCATTCTATAAAAAGAATTTTTATAAGTCATTTCGTCATAATAAATTCAATATGATTGAAGTTTAATAAAAAATATATTTAATTAAATGATAAATAAATAAGTTTCTAGTTGATGTAGTGAACTATTAAAACAATGTTAATATATACTAATTCAGTTATGTGTGCCTAAATTTGAGGTGAGATGTGTTTTGTAATTTTTTCATTTATCACATACAAGAAGACACCATAGACCTGATAGAACATTGTTCAAGATATTACCAAGTGAAGGCTTTTCATAAAAGATGCAGAATGCGTGAATAATGTTTTTTAAATAAGTTATTGATGCTAAAAATGGAAATATTGTGAAAAGTTAGTACATTTCATAACACCCAAGCTAAATTCCACAGAAGGTACCATATCACCCCACTAAAAAAAGGAAAACCACCTACCCCACTACCCCAACATCCCCAATCCCTTCACATGGATCATCCTTATATCCATTACCCACCTCGAGAAAATATGACTAAATAAACCATTTACCATCTTTGAGTGGGGATAAATCTCACCAGCACCTCCATTAGTCGATATGATTAACTAACTACATAAAAGGAGTGGCTATGAAGACTTCAAATCAAGTTGATTAAAATAATCATAACACTTGAATTGTAAAACAAAAATATAAAACGAATAAAACTACCCTTATTGGGTATGTCATTCCACACAAGTCACCACCTTGTTTAGGTCAAATCAAAATAGAAACAAAGAATAGTATATGAAAATATTAAAACTAAGTTAAGACTTACAGATTTGGAGTGTAGAACTAAAAAATTGATTGACTTCAGATGGATTTATAGGGAGGAGGGAGTTCACAGCCTTTTTAAAGAGAGAGGTCTCTAGTTTTAAATCCAACGGGGACTTCCCCAAGGCTTCCTAAATCATAATCACTATGAATCCAAGGTAGATTTACCCAAGGTATTATAAACCAAATCATCATGAATACAAGGGGGTTTCCAAATGGAATTAAAAGATATGTTTTTAACATTAATCCTTGGTTGGTTTCTTCAAGGAATTACAAATCGTTACTCAAATAACAAGTACTCAAAAATTAAATTAAATTTTATTCATATTCATTTTCAACAGGTCTCATATAAGAGGCACATGCCTCAGATCCCATTATGTGTTATAGGCATCCCAAATCATTCACTCATGTTCAATAACTCATTCTTGGAACCCCTGTGGTCATACCATTCATTACCCAATTAGTTCCCTAAGTCAAGCGCACCCCATGGTTGGATAAAGTTTAGTATTATACACTAATAGGGTGTTCATGGATCGTAGAGAGGTTTAATTTCATAAAGTATAGGCAAAAATATTTATTTTTAAATTTGAGATTAATAATAAAGTATGGCAATGATACAACACATCATAAAGAACAAAAAACAGTGATACTTTTAAGGGATAGTTTATAAACCATCTTCTATATACTCACAGACATCTACCAATCAAGTATTAGTCATTGAGTCAATATAAAATAGTGTGAATCATAAAATTTTCCAAAATCCCTAGAAATATGGAATAATGACGTGATCTTTCTAGATAGTGAAATAAATGGAGAAAGGTTGAGAATAGAAGGATATTCACTCATAGTTGGGATGAACAACACTAGAAATAAATGATGTGTCAGTGCATTGATTATTCTTCAATGGCTATATTGATGAAGATTTATTTAAAAACAACATATGATCATGTGAAGAAAAAGGGAGTGTCTTGGTGTGTGTAGTATTGAATACATTTAGCTCTTACATATTGACATAACAGAGGATCATATACAGGATTTCATATTCCATAGAAAAGACTCTAAAACACTGTTTTTTCTAGAATCTCCTGAAAAACTTGTCCAAGATTCATACAATGAAAAATTCAAATACTTCAAACAAAAAAATCTAATTGGATCAAGCTGCATCACATATACCCATTCATTATCTTTTTATATTTTCTTTTATGTTTAACTTTAGAGTTCTGTTTTTTATTATTTTTTTATCTATAAAACATAGTCTTCTATATTAAACTGGAGATTACTTGATACTCCCTCAAATATTTCATTTGTATTCCCACGAAGAACTATGAAAAAAGGTATTGGGTAACCTGATATCTTGTTTCATCCCATGAAGAACTATAAAAGAGGCTCAATACTTAGAAAAGATTATGATCTATTTTTTAACTCAATCCTAGTTGTGGATTAGTTTATTTAATAATAAGCTATTTGGAAGTAGGATATTTTCAAGTGGAGAGGATTAAGTCTATCCTTAAAACTGAACCCCTTGTTAAATTTCCACAATTTTTTATTTTTAGTAATTTGTTTACTGATTTATCTGTTTCTTTTTTTTTACTTTAATCAAATCTATTTACTGTTTTCTAAAATCTTAAACAAAATGTTACATTGATAGTTAGTCTTAATTTGTGTATATAAAAAGTTTTTGATTAAGTAACTTAGTTTTAAAAGTTAACCAATTTAAAATTTATTTTAACTGAACCTTAATCCAACTTCTGAGAAACTATTTGGAAGATCAAATTTATATTTTTCTAAAGTTTTTATTAACTAGTATTTTTTATTAAATTGGGAGATTTAGTTTTTAAATTGTTTGTAAACAAAAAATTTATTAAGAAAACAATTAACCCCCCTATTGAGTTTCTCACCCTAACCAACACAAAGGAAAAAAAGAACATTCATGAATTGATCAACTAATATAAAAAAATTCTTTCCTACAAAATGATAATTCCATGAGAATCATTAGTTCAATGTTTCACCCCAAAGTATCAGAAAATATTATGTTCTGAACATTTTGGTAGGATAACTAAAGACATGCACAAAACACCTTTAAAATGATCATTAGGATAAACCAGGACATAAAAATATGTCAATCCATATCGATATACCCTTATAATATTAGCATCAACAAGAACAAATAAGTTTGCATCTTCATTGTAGATTTTTTCAATAGTTTCCATTTCTTCTTCTGAGAGGTTCTGTCAGAAGTGGTAAGGCATAAAAAACAAATAAACATTAAAATTTAAATTTAATTAGAATTGATGAATCTGTGCATGCTCAGAAGTTCCCTTAAAGAAATAAGAAAAACAAGTGAGCAATCTTTAAAAAAATACCTGGTGAATGTGAGGCACGAAACCTTAATTTCATCCAGTGTAAAGTTGACAAGGCACACTCCCCACCATGGATCTATTTAAAAGTCTACAAGTTGTGTAGGAAGTATATCTCTTGCAATTGACTTGTTCAACATCCACATAAAATTCTGTAGGACTCCACATATGTAGTATTGAATACAAAAAGAGTAGTCAAACACCCCATTAATATTGTCTCATCGTAAAGGAATGAAACCAACACTACCATCACCTTTGATCTGCACTTGTTTATCATATCAAAAAAATTATTTCTACCAATTTATATAATTTGAAGGACATCTACTACACTGATATTAGAGATACTATCATTTGGTTTCTCTGTAAATAATTCAATATTATGAGTGTCTGCAATACTAAAAAATGACAAGGTTGTGATATTGAAACATGTAGCATCCAAGAATATGATAAAAATATATCCAAGACAATGATACCATTAATTAGTCATAGAAATAAAGAGAATGAAAAAATAAATAGAAAGATAAAAAAGTTAAGAGCCTAGTACTAATCTACCACACACATAATTGTGTTGAAATTGTTCTAAAAATTTAATCCTTTAAATAATCCTATAAAAGGGACATAAAAAATATTAAGAAAACATTCAACGGAAGGGAGAAATCAACCATTAACTAGAAAACTTCTCAACAAAAAACAGTGTATGCAATTTTTTGGAGTCATCATCCCACATTGGACATGTGGTACAATGTGGTATTTATTATTCATTATAAAAGAGCCTCAATTACTCCTTTAGAGAGCACCATGGGGATTTGGGTCTACCTCTTTTTATACTTTTACATGGTATCAGAGGGAGTTTTATCCTAACCCGAGCCCTCCCTTCTATTTTTCCCCTACACCTGGTTTTCCAGAATTTCCCCGAGGGGGTGGAAACTATGGTCACCTAGGTCTGTCTTCACCCCTCCCTCTGTACGTCCTGGCTACGGCCCTCCATCCTCTCACGGTTCCCGGCCCGCCTCCTGTTGTGGCTCCTAGTCCCCGCTTCCTGTTGCGACTCCAAGCCCGCCTCCCTCCCTGGTTCACTCGACGATGGATGTCGGCCCCTAAACCCGATGGAATCCCTCTGCATGTATCCCTCTCAGTGTGATGGCCTCCTCCCTCTGCATGCCGTGATGGATCCTCCCTCTCACTCGCGCCACTGGATCCATGTTGGATTGAGGGTTTCTCCCACTCGATGGCTCCCTCCTGGTGGCTCCCTCTCGTCGGACTCCCGCATCTCCTCCCTCCCAGTCGCTTGTGACCCTCCCTTTGTTTATGCTCCAGTCGTTAGATCTTTCACTGATTCCTTTGAAGCCTTCTCTCCCATTCGCACCCTCTAGATCTGGAGGGTTTTCTCCCTATCATTCTCCCTCCCGGTGGCTCCCTCTCATTGGAATCCCGTATCTCCTCACTCTCAGTCGCCTACAGCCCTCCCTTTGTTTATGCTCCAGCCACTGAATCTTGCACGGATTCTTCTGATGCCTGCTCTCCCATTCGTTCCCTCTAGATATGGAGGGTTGTATACCTATAATTCTTTGTCCTAACGGACCTTCCTCTAGGAACCAACATCCATCTTTATTGCACCATCTCGATCTGGCGTGTTGCCTCCCCGGCTTGTTGCATCCCCATCGCGAGGGCATGCCACGTGTCTCCCTCCTTCTCTCTAGTCTGGCGACCCCTGTGTGTTACCTCCAAGCTGGCCCTCCTCCCACAGATTTCCTAACACTCCAATGACCGTACCTCCCGCATGGATTTCCCAGCGCTCTAATGACAAGTATGCCAGTGCGGATTTCCCGGCGCTCTGACAACCAGCCCATCCTTTTCACCAGCTTCTTGCATCATCCATCATCTTCTTGAGGGGGAGAAGCATCCATGGTAATTTATCTTTGTTTTATTATGTTTTTTATTGTTTTATCATTCAGTTGGGTATGGCCAGCTTTAGGGGGAGTGTTTTTAGCATTTCTTGTTTGCTTTGTATCGTCCTTGCTTTGGTCTCTTTTCTTTATGTGTATAAGCTAGGTACACATAGCTTGAGGGAGGGTGTTGGAGTCTACATCCCACATCAAACTTGTTGTATGATGTGTTCTTTATTTTTCATTATAAAAGAACCTTAAGGCCTCCTTTAGAGAGAACCTTGGGGATTCAGGTCTACCTCTTTATATATTTTTACACAATTAAACCATCCAGTAGCAATATTGTTTCCCTTTCCAACATAGGTTTTAACACATTTTACAAAGGAATTCATCTCCATTTCTGATACTGCTAATTAAAAAATCAGGTGGAATAAAAAACACATAATGAGAACATGTTCTCCCCAATTCAACTTGAAAAAAATGGGTTCCCCAAAAATAAACAAATTCCAATAATGTCATGAAATACAAATAAACTTTGAAGCAAAATATATTTAAATCCATCGAACCAAGGAAACGAAACTAACGAGGAAGACAAAAAGGGGGTGTGTTGTGGTAGACTTTATGCCAGCAATCCTCCTTGAGTTAACTACTTGGAATGTATTAAAGGTTTGTAGAACCAGAATTATAAGAGGAGGAAGAAGAAGAAGACTCCCCTAGGAAGACGCTCCCCAAGACCAAGTTTAGAACCTCCACAACAACCACAAATGAAGCAAAAAAAATATTTGATCCCCCAACCCTACAACCTATTCACCTATTTAATATCACAACCTACTATGAAAAAATTCAAACCATTATAGCCATCTCAACAAAAAGACTACAATAAAGTTAAAATCTACCCCTGGCAGGGCCTAGAACATTCCATCACTCTTACATAACATCAATAGCACCACATAAACTTCTATCACTTCTACCCTCTTGAAAACCCAAATTGTCCTCAAGGTGAATGACTGGTTGGAATAGACAAACCAACCCCATCTCCCGAAAATAGTTATTGAACATGTTAACCAAATATTCCTGAGTCTATGATGAGAGATGCTCGAAAAAGTAGTATACTGGGATGAGGAGCATCTATGCTGAGTCACACTACCAATTCTCAAATAAGACTTTTTCAAAACTACTTCTAGGTCATCCCTCTGTTTCTAAAATTGTGTCATCTTACCTTACAAATCCTTTTTTAATCTCATACACTTCATTTTATTTAGCATCACTGAATTTTATTACCTATTCCTTTTGTACTCTATTATTAACAATGTGATTTTATTCCTTGACTGTAGATCTAGAAACTGAATCTGAAAACACTTTCAACATATCATCAGATAACATTGAAATAGAAATATATGTTTCAACAATGCTGTTAAAAAAGGAAAGAGTTTATCATCAAATCAGTAAACTCGACCATCACCAATAATCATAATTTTTCTCTTGCTGACAGCACCATGCCTCCCATATGCACTCACTATAAGCTCTGAGTATGACGTTGTTCTTTACATTGGTCCACTTGGCTCTTAACCAAATTAAAGGAACCATATTATGCTCTGATAGTGTTTAAAACCTCACTAATTGACCAGACCTCAAGTCGAGGGTCCACAAAGAGCGGACTGTTGTAGATGTATTGGAAGAGATAAGAAAAATTACAATGGAGGAGGGAGAAGAATGTGAGAGAGATGGAGGACACTCGTTTATCCCCATGAATCTCTTTCCCAATCCTAAAGCTGAATCCAATAGAATAATCCCCCCCTCATTCGCCACCCTTACTCCTATTCAACAGCCTAGGTACCCCTCCTAAAAAACCCCCAACTATCCCCCCCACCCAACCACTATAGCTGGACCGAAAAATCCCCCCTCCACCTAATTGGAGTTTCCAATCTGCCCTTAGAATATTCACTTATGTGAAACAACACCCTTACGTAACAACACCACCTCCCCCATTTCATTTCACATGAATTCTTATCACTTTCACCCTCCAAAAATACCACCTTGTCCTCAAGGTGGTTGTCATGTCCCGTAGTGTGATGGATCAGTCTCACTCTTCAGTGATCTGATTTTCAGAATTTGGACAGAAACCAGAACGAAATGCAACTGCAGTGGTAGGTATCCAGCACAAGTGTAGTGGAACTAATCCCTTTGGCGAGTGTCACCTTTGACTTGTGGAAGCCCAAACTGCTCTATACCGCTTCCTAGAAGCTCTCTTATAATCTCCTCATAAACTGGATAACCTCATGCATGCATCCAATATCCTTCATCTATGATTGGGATCCACCATCCCTTCTCCCTACCAAATCATTTGTAAATGAAAAGTAAGCTTGTCAGTTGGTGCAACCGTAATGTCCCGAACATCTGCATTCCATTACTTTTTTGAAATCCGGTGTTTGAGGTGTTTTGGGAGGTCAAGGTGACTCATTTCATCACTTTTCAAAATTTTCTAGTTTTCCAGTTTTCTGACAGTGACTCCTGGTGGTGACTCCTAGCGGTGAGTCGCTGGTGGTGAGTTGTTGGCAGTCACTCATCCAGCAGTGACTCATCCAGTGGTGACTTGCCGAATGGTGACTCACCAAATATTCACTCGCCAAATGTTCACTCAGCTAGTGGAATAGTGGCTCGCCAAACGGTGACTCTTGGATACTCACTCATCCAGTAGTAACTCATCGAATGATGACTCACCGAACTGTCAATTGTCCAGCGGTGACTCACCGAACAGTGACTCATCGAGCAGATATTTTTCCAATGATGACTCGTCAAATGGTGACTTGTCCAAAGGTGAGTTGTGAACAGTTTTTTCAGCTTTCTACAATTGTTCCCCTTTCACATTATCTTTGACATAAAACACCTTTAAAGCCTTGTTTGAAGGATTTTGAGACCAATTCAAATCCCATTAATCCTAATGTCATTTTCTTAAGGATCCAGGGGACTTTATTTATTCAAAACACATTATCTTGACCGGATCCTCCTTTAATGTCAAATCTAAAGCATATCTAAATTGTTTCTCCATTTAGATTTTCCAAAGGATGATATACCTTCCGACCTTGTTATTACATCTTGTTTTTCCCTGGTATGAGATGCTCCAAACCATTCTTCCCTGAGGATTCATTCGCTTGTGATGTATATTTTGATCATGTTTTCCCTGGAGGATTTTCCTGCTACATGTGCACCCCCTTTTTTGAAACAATAGGAGGGTAATGATCATTTCTTCTTCCAAGTAGGTTTTTCTTCATCTCTCTTAATTGTGTATCATGCGGGGATGGTGTATGAATGTATCCTTTGTAAATATATCAAAATACCAAATTAATAAAGATAATTGAATCGGTTTAAGATCATTAAGCGGGGCTGGGGAAAGTGGTGCAAGTTTATGTTTTATTGGTTTCGATGTTATTGTGATTTTCACTGGCTAATCACCCACTGAGAATCATGGTCATTGGGGGTCTTTGTTTGTGCACAGGGAATGAATTTTTTTTATTTGTTGAATTATTAAATATGAAAACTATTAATCACATATACTAGGTTAATTAAAATAGATTCCCCAGGATCTTATGGATTTTTTTATCACACCCTCAATTTAAAAAGTGGAATTGGAATAATATCCCCCTTGTTAAAACTAAATAAGTTGTGTTCTTTCTGTGATGTGTGGTTTGTTGTGGGTTCTGTGTATAGGGGAAGTGAGTGAATGTGGTCATGTGGTGGGGCTATGATGGGTGTGGTGTGTTTGGGCAGTAAGGCTGCTGAGAATGGTTGTGATGAGATGTGTTTCTGGGTGTGGCTGTGAGTAGGGGGTTTCCCTATTAGAGGATGGATTGGGCGGGATGACATTGAAGAATGATTATGGAAGTTGTTGGTATGGGTTATTCTCTTGGAGTTTCTCTGTGTATGACTTTTTGTGCACCTTTTTGTGTTGTGTGCTTGGTAGTTTCCTTGATAGTGATGGAATAAATGAATAAATAAGTGTTTAATAAGATATGGGAATTTGTTAAATGAATTTTTTGGAAATATGAAATGGGTTTTGTGTCTTGTTTAGTGGTTGCGCATCTAGAGGTAGCAGCAAAGTTGACAGTGTCATGAGCTAGTTTTCTGTTTAAGAACCCATATGTTGGCTTGAGTGTTTGGTATCTTATATCTATATACTTGTATTTTCTTGTGATTTCTATACGCACCACACCCTAATTGAGAACTATGTTTTGAACACCGTCATCGTCACGGGGGAGGGTGTCTTTCCCAAACATCCCGGTAGAAGGATGGATGGATGGCCACCCTCTCTTCCTTGGTCCTTCCAGGAAGTGATATCCCAAGATTCTTTGGGAAGGTTATGGTTTGCGATCCCGAGTGTGTGCGAGAATATTGTGTTTTCCCAAGTGTCTTTGGGATGAGGAATGTTGTGCTTTCCTAAGTGTCATCGGGATAAGGTGTGGTTTGTGGCCCAGGTCATTGTAGGATGGGATGTGATGTGGCTTGTAGCCCAGGTGATGGGGTGAGATGTGGTTTGTGAGGCCCAGATATCTGTGGGTTGTATGTGATGTGACTCGCGGCCCAGGTGATAGGGAGAGATGTGGTTTTTGAGGCCCAAGTGAGTGTGGGTGGGCTGTGACATGGTTTTTTCAGAAGAGGTGAGTGCAATAGGACATTTTTCATTAGGGTGTGAGCGGCTAATCAGTGGTAAAGTGGTGTGGGGTACCCTATCATTGATGTGATTTACATTATTTTATAATATTTTTTTTTCATTATTTGGAAAGTGTGTCTTGGTGAGGTTGGGATGGTTAGTATACCTGTTTAGGTGTTGTTTGGTTCTACTACTTTCACACAAATGCATTAGTATGTTCTATTCACATGTGCAAGAGAGACTTGGGTTTTCCTATTGAGTATACCCTTATGCTCACCCTTCATATATAAAAACTATTTTCAGGTTTCCAAGAGGACTTTGTGGATGGTTCAAGATATTTCTAGTTCAGACCTTTGGAGTTGTTATTATGTCACTGCCTTAGCTTTTATTCTTTTGGGCTTTCATTTGGATACTTTTATATGTATTCGTTTTGATTAGTACATACATTATGGGATGGTTTGTCATTAATTTATATTATTTCATGGATTTGTTTGTGGTTGATTCATTGTATCCTCTGATCTTGTTTTCTTATAAAGGGTAATGTCTCCCATATTGTGAGATATTTGTACCCTTGGTGCTAGTAGCCAACCTGAGGCCTAATGGGGGTGGGACTCAGGGGTCATTATCTCCCTTTCTTCATTGCCATCCCGAGAGGGGGTCATGATAGAATGGTATCAGAGTTGATGGTTGAGAGAAAGGGTGGATTTCAGAGTTAGGCACATTGAGGAATGCATGGGATGGTAGGGAAACAATGTCAGATAGTCTTGGTGCGTGACATAGGTTAAGGAATATCATCTAGGGCATGGGATTTTAAGTCCCCCTATGATCCAATACAAGGACTATGATCCTACCAAACGACCAAGTGAGGCGGCACTGCTTGCAAGTTAGAGACCTAGGAGAGGTACATGCATCATGATGACTTCTGTTCTTATTTAAATTGGTTGATGCTGTGAAGTTAAGATGATTTAAATGGATCATGAAATTTTATATGTTCTACTATTAATAAATTGTTAATGTTTGCCAAATTATTCATATAAGAAATAGGAAAGAGTAATATGATGGTTAACTAGCTTGAATTGTTTATTTGAAACCTTCTTGGGGCTGAATGTATTTCTTTCTTTCTTGTTGTAGCATGATTCTTTATAAATTGTATTTTTCTTCCTTTTTCGGAATTGTATAACATGACATATAGCTTTTCTAATGTTTGATATTGTTAGAGAAGCATGATTAGTTTATTTTGTTTTGATCAACTGTTTAAATTTTGGGAAACCTTATGAAACATGTAACCACAGAGTAGACTTCACATTGGCATGATAAAAAAATAGATTATTTTTAAATCATGGTTAGATGTATTCTAGTTTCCATGTGAGATAATATGTATTGTGTTGCTTTCCATTTGTAATTTGTCATGGTCATATGTTATTAAACTATTGTAAAATGGGGTTTTGACATTTAAGTTCTGAAATCCGTGGGAATGACCATCTTAATTATTGATAATTCCTTTTAATTTGGAAACCTTTCCAAGAATAAATTTCCCTTTATTTGGCATGATTACAGTTCTATAGTATTTACATAACTATATAGGCATGTGCTAGGGTAGAAATTATTTTGACATTTATATTTAAATTTAGGAAAATGATAAGAATGTATTATGGTAACTTGTTGAGACTTAAGACTGTTTATGTGATTAAAGTTATTATTTTATGACTGATAATAATTTTTAAGTACTGAGATAACCTTACCTCACATGTTAAGTCATGAGTAGTTTGTTATGATAAGCATGCCTAAAGTTGAAATCATTGGTGTGGTTACTAGGGAAATTCTAGCATGAGAGACCTACACATGTAGCATTTTTAATATGTTTCATTTAAATATGTAAGTATAATCATGTTGTCCTTAGTTCAATATATAAGCATGTTTTATTAATCTATGAAATGGTTAGATAATTATTATCCTGAGCATGATAAAGCATGAAATATAGTAATACAACATGTGAAGTTTCTAATTTCATGTTAAGGCTTATTTTATTTTGATGATTCTATTAGAATTTTGTGTATGTAATAGAGTATTTGATCATGATGAAGTATGAAATACAGTAATAAAACATGTGTAGTTTTAGTTTTTTCTTCAGAAGGCATGTTTTCCTAAGCCATGAAATGATTAAAGAATGTTTAGTCTGAGAATGATAAATCAAGAAACATAGTAACATAACATGTTCAGTTTTAATTTTATTATCAGGAAGCATGTTTTACTTTGATGATTATAATAGAATGTTTTTTATAGTATTTTAATCAAATACAAGAACATAGAATGTAGAATTTTTTTCAAATGAAGATGGGAGTGTATTTCCTTGATAATAAGATAAACCTAGAATGTCTTGTTTAACCATATTAAACATGGTGTGTGATATAACTTGTGTGAAATTTTTTCTTTAACTTGGATGCATGTTATATCTATTTAAATTCAAGACATGATGTTTCACTAGAAAAAACCTGAAAATGTTGAGTGTTGAGTGTTGTTTGTGGTTTCATTGTTATCACTGCATTGATTGTTGATATGCCTCGTTTGAAATAGCAGTTGTTGGAAAACTTGTTTGTGATGTGATTATTGTAGATAATGAGACCCTCGATATTACTGTGTGTTTAAAATCACCATTTATTAAAATTATAATCACCTATATATGACTAATGAATTGATTCCCCATGGAAAATTTAAAATTTTTGTGAAAGTACCCATGCTAAATAAGGGGATGAAGTAATATAAATCCCTGGATAATTACATAATATTTTATGTGTTTCTTCTATGTGTGATTGTTCGTGTTGGGATTCCTTGTGTGACATGTGGTTTAACAACTCTCAAGTATATATAGAGGGGTAAACTTGATCCCTAACTGAGACGCATTTTACTTTGATACAATTAAAACTGTGAGGGAGAATCAGTGCCGCCCAAAGCGGATAATATCTCGACATGGGAGAGGTAATTCCTCGATTTTTGTGCTTGGGACTTTGTGTGTGATGATAATTGTTATAGTTGGTTGGGGTAGTGTGGAGGATGAGATGGATAAGGTGGTTATGTGAAAGAGGATGGATTCTTGTGGATGGTAAAGTGGTGTGGTGACGTGGTTGTGCGAAATTTTTGGTGAACTTTTGTTGGATAGTAAGTTTGGATGGTGGTTTTGTTGTGATATAGTGGTGATGTGTGGTGGAAAATATGTGTTGTTGTTGTGGTAAGATGAATTTTGTTGAGTTGTGTTTTGTTGTGATTGTATTGATGTAATCCCTCACCTCTTATAGAATGGTTAATAATGTAATGTCTTTAATAAAATAACTGGTCATTTTGAAAATCATAAAACTAATAAAGACGGGTTTGCCTCCCATGCCAAAATATTTTTATAATTTGATTGATGGGAAAGGTAGACTACTATCTTGTTTTTTGGGTTTTTGTGATTTATTTTATGTTGATAACATGTGTTATGACCTCAAACATATGAATAAAGGGAAATTATTTCCTGAATCATGATGTGTTATATTACGACACATTTAAAAACCATGTGGGTGAGTCAGTGTCACCCAAATCAAAAAATATCATGGTTTGTGGGATGAGTTCCTTTGATTTGTATGCTTCTGGTAGCTCTGTCTATATTAATATAAGTTTTCGTGTCGGCAGAAGAATTTTATTTGAAACTTCTGCAAGTAATGACATGCACGTGTGAAAAATAGAAATTTGAATGTTAAAACCTTACCGTTTCTACATAAGTATGTTCCTGGTAATTAATGTTTTCATGACATACCTAGAAAAATTTTAAACTTGGATAAGATGGTATGTATAAAACTCATGTCATATTTGTGATGCATGTCATTTGTTAATTCATGTTTTCTAAATTTGATGTTAAATTATATTAATATTAACTTGGTAAAGAGAATGGTAGAATTCTGTTAGCATAACTGAATAATTTTTTTGTGAAAACATGAACTCTTCCAATTTATGTAAGTGTTCTTGGAAAATATGTTGAAGAAAATTGGTTTTACAAAATTTGTTGAAAGAGTTTTCACAAAGAGTATTTTGATATATTCCATGCTATAAAAATGGTTCAAAAATAGGTTTGACTCAAAGTGGTTTTCTTAGACTATTAAATTCATTTTCGATTTTCATGGAAATGATTTAATAGGCATGTTTTCAAAATTAACATACATCAAAATAAAATGTTGAGATACATGTCTGGGAAACAATAGATCATTTTAAAATTCAAGATTAGCTTTTAAACTCCACCAAAATGGTTTAATAAAGTGTCGTAAATAGTTTGTATATGTTGTTAATAAATTGTTACTCGAGCATGGGAGTATGTTTCTTCATGATATATTAAGAAAAATATTTTTTAACTATTTTGAATTTAAATTGTATAGATTAGAAAACGATGAAAATGCATGTATAGTCTGAAACAATCACTTTCCTTTGAGATAATATGAAGAAATTGTTTTTAAATGTCCTCCCTTGGTGTTGTTATGGTTGTTTGATTGTTATGAATTGCAACAAGACTTTTTATACCAGTCTATGTGACTGATAGATATCTCCCCCATGAAGTTGTGTTTAATGTATTGTGTAGATTTGAACTTCTTTCCCCAATATCCATTGTGTTCCAAATTTATCGAGAAACTTAAGAGGTATCTCAAGGGATGGCTGTTCGGACCCTTCCCCTCATTTATTTTTGGTTTTTTTGAATTATTGAGGGAAATAATAGTTTGATAGGTATTTGATGTAATGGTCCGGACCTCTCCAGTTCATTACCTTGTTGAAATCTTTTGTTTGAGGTGTTCTGCGAGGTCAAGGTTATTCATTTCATTCAAAAGTTCCCAGTTTTCTAGTTTTCCAATGGTGACTCCAAGGGGTGAGTTGTAGGTGGTCACTCATCCAACGATGACTCACCGAACGATCACTCACTAAACGGTCACTCGACTAGAAAAACAGTGGATTTACGAACAATGATTCACCGAACTGTCACTCGTTTAGTAGAACAGTGACTCGCCGAACGGTGACTCCCAAACGGTCACTCATCCAGCGATGACTCGCCGAACAATTACTCACAGAATGGTCACTTGTCCAGTAGTGGCTCACCTAATGGTGACTCACCAAATGATGACTCACTGAGCGGTCACTCATCCAATGGTGACTCACCGAATAGTGACTCATCCAACGGTGACTCACCGAATAGTGACTCATCCAACGGTGAGTTGTGAACAGTTTTTTCAGCTTCCTACAATTTCACCCCTTTAACATTATCTTTGATGTAAAATGCCCTTAAAGGCTTATTTTAAGGATTATGAGACCAATTCAATGCCCAAAAAATCCAAAAAATATTTTCCTAAGGATCTAGGGGAATTTATTTAGTCAAAACATGTTAACTTGACTGGATCTTCCTTTAATGGAAAATCCAAAGTGTATTTAAACCACCACTCCGTTTAGATTTTCCAAAGGCCGATATACCTTCCTCCCTTATTCTTCCTTCTCTTTTTTCCCTAATACGAGACGCCTTGAACCTTTCTTCCCTAAGAAGTCGGGCATTTTTGTTGTAGATTTTGATCGTGCTTTCTCGAGAGGCTTTTCCTGCTACATGCATGCCCCCTATTTTGACGCAATATAAGGGTGTTTATCGTCTCCTCTTATAGTTAGGTTTTCCTTCATCTCTCTTATTTACATATCATGCAGGGTGGGTGTATAAATATATCCTTTGTAAAGATAGAATAATACCAGATTAATAAAGATAATTGAATTTTTTTAAGATCAATATGCAAGGATGGGGGAATGTGATGAAAGTTTCTGTTTTATTGGTTTTGTTGTTATTGTGATTGTATGGGATAATCACCCACTAAAAATAATGTTTGTTTGGGGTATTTGTTTGTGAACGAGATGGTCTATGGAATGAATAATGTTTGTTCTTTATTGAATAATTAAATATGAAAACTATTAATCATGTATACTCGGTTAATTAAAATAGATTCCCCAGGATCTTATGGATTCTCTGATCACACCCTCAATTTAAAAAGTGTAATTTGAATAATATCCCCCTTGTTAAAAATAAATAAGTTGTGTTATGAATGTGATGTGTTGTTTGTTGTGGTTTTTGTGTATAGGGGATGTGCGTGAATGTGGTCGTGTGGTGGGGCTATGATGGGTGTGGTGTGGTTGTGCAGTAAGGCTACCGAGAATGGTTATGATGAGATGTGTTGTTGGGTGTGGTTGTGAGTTGGGGGTTTTCCCTATTGAGAGGATGGATTGGGTGGGATGACATTGAAGAATGATGATGGTAGTTGTTGGTATGGGCAATTCGCCTGAAGTCTCTCTGTGTATGACTTTTGTTGTGCCCCTTATCGTGTTGTGTGTTTGGTATTTTCCTAGATAGTAATGGAATAAATGAATAAATAAGTGGTTAATAAGGAATGGGAATTGGATAGATGAATTGTTGGGAACTATGAAATTGTTTTTGTGGCTTGTTGAGTGGTTGTGCATCTAGAGCTAGCAGCAAAGATGATAGTGTCGTGAGAAAGTTTTTTGTTTGAGAACCCATAGTTTGGACTTAGTTTTTGGTATCTTATATGTATATACTTTTATTTTCTTGTGATTTCTATACGTACCCCACCCTAGTTGAGCACTATGTGTCGAACACCCCCATCGTCACGAGGAAGGGTGCATTTCCTAAATATCCCAGTGGGAGGATGGATGGTTGGCCACCCACTCTTCACTACTGCTTCTTCCAGGCTGTGATAGCCCAAGATTCTTTGGGAATGTTGTAGTTTGTGAGGCTCAGGTGTGTGTGGTTAGGTTGTGCTTTCTCAGGTGTCTTCGGGATGAGTAGTGTTGTTCTTTCCTAGGTGTCTTCCAGACGAGGTGTGGTTTGTAGCCCAGGTGTTTGTGGGATGGGATGTGATGTGGCTCACGGCCTAGGTGATAGAGAAATAAGTGGTTTGTGAGGCCTAGGTGTTTTCAAACAAGATGTGATGTGGATCATGGCCTAGGTGATAGGGAGAGATGTGGTTTGTGAGGCTCAGGTGTGTGCGGGTGGGTTGTGACATGGTTCTTTAGGAAGAGGTGGGAGTGCCAGGATGTTTGTCATTAGGGTGTGACAGTGGCTACTCAAGGGAAAACTAGTGCAGGGTACTCTATAATTGGTGTTCTTTACATTATATTATAATAATTGGTTTGCGTTATTTGGTGAGCATGCCTTGGTGAGGTTGGGATGGCTAGTATACCTGTTTAGATGTTTTTTGGTTCTACTACTTTCACATAGATGCATTAGTATGCTCTTTTCACATATGCATGAGAGACTTCGGTTTTCCTAGTGAGTATACCTATATTATCACCTTTCGTATATAAAAATTGTTTTCAGGTTTTCAAGAGGACTTTGTGGATGGTGCCCAACATTTCTAGTTCGTACCTTTGGGGATATTGTTGTGTCATTTCCTTAGCTTTTATTCTTTTGGGATTTTATTTAGAGACTTTTATATGTATCAATTTTGATTTGTACATGCATTGTGGGATGGTTTGTCGTTATTTTATATTATTTCATGGAGTTGTTTATGGTTGATTTATCCTATCTCGTGATCTTGTTTTCTTATAAAGGGAAATGTCTCCTATATTGTGAGATCTTTGTACCCTTGGTTCTAGTCACCAACCCATGGCCTACTAGGGGAGAGACTTGGGGGTCATTATCTCCCTTTTTTCATTTCCAGCCTAGGATGGGTATCTTTCGGGGAGGGGGTTGTGACAACAACAAACATGAACACATGACCAGAGTCATCAGAAACCACATGCTCCTTTAAATTAAGATATTTTTACGTAACCCTGATTGTTGTAAACTATATTCCTTGCATCTCTTAGTTTGCTTCTGCTGACTGCACCTGAATCATGGAATGGACATTTGCAAGCTTTCCATTTTTGAAAAAAAATATAGATCTCTTTAAATGACTCATTTTATGTCACCGTTATATGGTATGAATATGGTCAAGAACCCAGTTGTAGACTACATTCTCATTTCTATTATATGATTTAGAAACTTCTCTAATAATTATTCAGCATCAAGAAACTTTTATCCCATGTTAGAACAATATTCAGTTTGGTTTACTTCTGAAGATGTTTTTATTCTGTGGGAATTGACCATTACTAGATGAATATTAGCCATTAAATCATACAACTCTGTCACATCTGAGACACAAATTCCAAACAATAAATTATATCCAAGTGCCCTATCAGCAGAGAGAGACGATTCATGACCGGGATTTGACATGAATGTTTCAAAATCACTATATTCTCTGTCATGTCTGATAAAAGTGAACTAGAAGAGGATTTTTATTTTCAACAGAAAATTATTATAGACCCTATTGTGTACCTAGAAGCCAGGTTCGTCTGTACTTCCCTACTGAAGAGTTATCCTCTGTCGGTCCATGCCTATAAGCTGTTAATCCCTAAACTAACTCTCTCTCCCTAAACTTCTCCCTTTTATAACAGAAAAAGAAAGAGACAATTATAAGACTACCCTTGGTAGTTAGGTACCCCCCTCCCCCTAACTCACTCTGTAACACTCCCCATCCCCTTCCTATGAAAGGTAAAGAATACTGTGGGCCTATCATTGTCATCCCCTTGATGTGCCACCATGTCCTCAGGGTCAAAATTAGGAAACTAAACCTTAATATTTTTAGCTCCCACCCAAGTCTCTTCATCTGGAGATCTCCAATGCCACTACATCAACCACATAAGAACTTCACCTAAGTTTTATCTGCTAAAATCACAATATGAAAATCATGTTCTTCAATGATTTTTAAGGTAATTCCATTTTTATAATGTTTTCCTACTACAACTTTGAGCTGAGAAACGTGAAAACCCGAATGGAGATTACTGTTTGTGGGAATCTTGATTCAATATGCAATAGGGAGGACACTTTCATAGTATCATGCAACCAACTTTGAATTTATCATTAAACATACACTAGTTCAATTCCGCCAAATTTTTTCGTAAACCACAAAATTTCTTTCCTTATACGTTACTTGCCTCTAATGTCTATTAGCATTCTTCACAATTATTTGTAGTTCACGGTGAATATTTTTCCACAATTCTTTGATAATTTCATCCCTTTCTAGTAGAGTTTCAACCACTACTTCTAGTGATTCTTCCCCTTAGTATAAAATGAAATATGTATGGTGGTACTCGTGTATACACAATTTCAAAAGGAGAATGCCCGAGGTATGGAAAGATGTATTCTAATGGTACTTCACCCAAGGCATCTCAGTCACCCAATGCTTAGGATGGTCAGAAAAGAAACATCTTAGATAATTTTCTTAACAATGATTCACCACTTTTTTATTCCCATCACTCTGAGGATGATGGGAGGAACTCATTTTCAACATGGTTCCTTGCAACTTCATTAAATCTTTCTATAAATTATTGGTAAAAAAGTGTGTATCTATCACTTACAATATCAGTAATAATTCCATGAAATTTCACTATTTATCTCATAAATACCTCTACAACTATTTTTTCATAATATGGATGATTAAGAAAAATAAACTATAAATATTAGCTAAATCGTTCAACTACCACTAGAATAACATCATTCCATTTAGACTTAGGAAACCTTGTAATAAACCAGCTCAATTCATGGCCTCATATTTGTGTCTTTGGAACACCTCACATGACATAATAATGTGTTGAATATCCCTGGTTATATCTTTACAATACAATCCATTTACGAGGCATTTTTATGTTTTTAAGAATCCTGAATTCCCTCCAATAGGTGAGGAATGAATGTGATGCAGTAATTTCGGGATCATATCTAAATTTTTAGGTAAAACAGGTCTGTTCTTTTAGAATAAAAGGTCCCCTCTAGTCGAATATCCTAACTTTTTAGAGTTGTTAGCATATATCGACTGAGTAATCTCCTTCAACATTGAATCTTGCTGAACTTTGTGTTTAATTGTCTGAATATCCATCCAAGTAGGCCTAGAAATGGAAAAATGAGAACATTCCTTCTCTACAACACTCCTTAAAAAATCATCTGCATCATTGTTCAATCACCTGGGATTATAGATAACCTCAAAGTCATATCCTAATAAATTTTCATGCCAAAACCATTGGCTCATTAATAATACCCTTTGTCTCAACAGATTATTGAGACTCCAGTGATCCTTATAGACTTTAAACTGCATTCCCATAAGATATTTCCTCCAATGCTGAATAGATTGAACAAAAGTTATTAGTTCCTTCTCAGGAACTGATTTTTCCTAATTTGTCTCAGATAAAGCCTTTCCAAAATAAGCAAGAGGTATCCCCTCCTGAATTAATACACCACCAATTCTAGCCCAAGATTCTTCACATTCTACCATGAACACCATAGAATATTTAAGCATACCAAGGAAATGTGTTGTGTACATTTTCTACATAAGAAGATTGATGGCTTCCTAAGTGGCATGTGTCCACAAAAACCCCTCTTTCTTAGTAAGTATTATAAGAAGTCTAGCAATTTTTCTATAGTCTGTGATAAAAATCTGGTAATATCCGATTAAGCTTAAAAATCCCCTGACCTCATGGACATTCCTAGTATTCTTCCATAGTTTAACAGACAAGAACTTCTTAGGATCCATGGAAACCCTCTTTTATGAAATTATATGCCCCAAATATTCCACAAATTTTTTCCCAAAAGCACACTTCTTATGTTTTAATATAGAGTATTAACTATCATAGTCAGTAAAACTCAATGTAGAGCCCTAGTATGTTCTTCCCAAGTTCATCTATAAATCAGATTATCATCAAAGAACACTAGCACTATCTTCTATAGCATAGATGAAATACTGAATTCATTGTTGCCTGGAAAGTTGAAGGAGAATTTGTTGGTTATAAGGGCATTACAAGGTATTCATATTTCCCTTAATGATTCATGAAAGTCATTTTCTCTATATCATCTTCTAACATACTCACCTGATGAAATCTATATTTCAAGTAAATTTGGAGAAAAAAGTCACTCTAAAGAGTACATCTAGTAATTCTTAAATAACAAGTATGGGGTATCTATCGGGTATTTTCAGCCAGTTTAAAGCTTGTTAGTTGACATAGATCCACCACTGACCATCCATCTTTTTTTTCTAAAAAAATCGGGCTGGAATAAGGACTAGTACTGGGTCTTATTAACTCCTATTATAGCAATTCTTGAATTTTCTTTTCAATTTCATTCTTAAAATGGTATGCATGTATGTATGGTCAGATATTAACAGGATCAACCCCTTCCTTTAACATGATGAAATGGTCTATCTCCCTCATAGGTGAAAGAAATATGGGAGCATCAAATACTTCTCCATGACTGTTCAAGAGCTCTTGAAGCTGTATCAACTGGATCAAAGTTAATGTAACTTCATTCTCTTCTAACTCGTCTAGATTGTTCCATCACAACCCTTTTACTCTATACTTAATTCCTTTCAGAAATTATTGAAAATACCCAATAGATCCCTATAAGGATGGTTGTACACCTCCAAAAATAACATTCCTCCCTTTTCACACAATACTCATTGTCATGTCCCTCTAATGTGTATTGACGTGCCCTAAAGTCTCTAGCCAATTTATGTGGAGGACCAAATCTGGTCTAGAAGTATCAAAAATATATAGATGACATCAAATTCTCCTTTTCCCAATTCTACTCTCAAAGACTTGAAAATTCCCCTAGACTCCACCCTATGACTATCTCCCAATAATACATTGAAGGGCCTGGTATCCAAAAAATGTGAAGAAAAATATTTCAGCAAACATTTTGAGAGGAATTTATGACTTTCCCCACTATCGATAAGAATCTGCATTGGTACCCCTTCAATTATTCCTTCCAACAACATCTATTTGGCCCTCTTCTATCACCTTTTCTCTTAAACATGAGCAATTGTTCCCTACATTTCCATCTCTCATGTTCCTTCTCCTTTATATTCTTCCATTTCTATTTCAGCATCTATAATTCCAACATCCTTCTCAACATCTGCACTAGGTTCTATACACTCCCATATCATCAATTTTAACATCTTCTCTGGACACTTATGTCATAATTGGAACCTCTACACACATTTATAACAGAGTCCCTCCGCCCTCCTTTAATGATATCCCTCCTGGAAAAACTCCTTACTCCCTTCCCTATTGGTTCAGGTTCTACTTTCCTCTCCCTGTTACTATTTGATGGAAAATTTGGTCTCATTGCATTCATGCCCCAATTCCAACTCTGGATACTCAGTGGTCTACTGCTTTCCCATGGTTATGGCTATTTGAGTACCCCTACACAATCAATTCCCTATCAACTCTCTGGGATAAAGTAAATAGTTGATCCTTATTTTTTGGTTCATGAGTCATAACAGAACTTCCAACCTCTGGTCGTAATCCCTCTATAAACATTCTCACATACTATCATTCAATTAAATCTGGTATTCACAGTGATAATCACATGAACTATTATATGTATTTGTCTACCATACCAATCTGTCGGAACCCCTTCAAAAAAATGACAGTATATTCCTCATTTGTGTTCCCATACCGACTAAGTAATTATTCTTTAAGTCATGTCAAGTTTAGTGTCGACTTGATTGACCTCAAAGATATAAATCCAATATTTTACCATTCCGTTCATGCTTCATTTTTTCCAATGGAACCTTCATTCCCCCACAAATTCATTTTAGTGAGAAATATTTTTCTGATCTTACAATTCATGAAACATGATCTTTTCCCAAAAAAAAGTACGTAATTCTACTAGTTTTGTGACAACACGTATCGCCTCCTACTCAAAATCTCAATCGACATTCCCTACTAAATCATTTCTGAAACTACTTCCTCCATTTCTTTTCCCTTTTGATATGTTCTCCACGTCAGCATTTCTGAAATTATTTCCTCCTTCCTATATTAATAAAGATTTCCAATTATCTGTTCCCCATTCAAATTTCTCCTCGCGAGTTGTTCCTTGTCATGTAATCACCATCATCATCTCATTCATCTGCGATTCTAATCGTTGAATCGCATTCTCTTGACGTTACTCCTGCCATTGTATCTCTAGATGTAACTCTGCAAGAGATGTTTGGATTCATGTCACCATTGTCTCCAATCCAGTTACCCGAGTAACCATTCATGTGGACATGAAACTGTAGCCTCCGGATCAATATTTGTTCCAGTACTCCTATCTGAAGGGCTTCTACAAGCCTCTCAATGAAAACACCATGTTCATATGAGTAAACTAGAAGAGGATTTATATTTTCACTAGAAAACTATTTATACCCGACTATAAACCTAGAAGGAAAGTTCATCCTCACTTACCTCATGGAGATATCTCTTATGCAGGCCCTGGCTTGCAAGCCGTTAATCCCCAAACTGACCCTCTCTCCCTAAACTGCTCCCTTTTATAATAGAAAAAGAAAGAGACAATTACAAAACTACCCCTAATAGTTAGGTACCCCCCGAATCACTCCCAAAGACTTCCATTCCCCTTCATATGATATATCTAAAGCATAATGTGGTGATATCAATGTGAATCATATTTATTTTCATGTTTACCATCTTCTTAGAGAAACATGTTATATTGAGTTCATCTTTTTTAAGAGCCTCCCCATCACCTCTCGATTGTCAAAGCACGACTTTGTTAGATAAGATACACTCCAATAGTTTCCTCATTTATGGATCCCATGATCGAAAGTTTCAAAACGTTCAATAGAAAAGATTGAATGACCAACAAGATATGCATCATGTGATGACCTGGATTTCTCACGGCCATTCCTTTGTGAAAATTCAATGTTTATGGTGTTCTTGGGGGGACATCGTGGCTTGTTTCGAGAGTTTTCAAAAAGCCCAGTTTTTTCGATGGTGGCACCGAACAGTGACACCGTGACTCACCCGATGGTGAGTCACTTCCGAAAGTTTTCCAATTTTTCATTTTTTCCCAGTTTCTCCCAGTTTTTCCAGTTTTGCCCCTCTTACATCTTATTTGACATAAATCGAGTTTAAAGCCTTGTTTGGGCATTTATAAAGGAGTTTCAAAGGATATTAATTATATCTTTAATATTTTAATGCTCTGAGGACTTTGAAATAATCCAACCACGTGGCCTTGGCCACGATACAACTATAATGACTTTTGAAACTGTTCTTCCTTTGATATAGTATTTGGCTCTTAAAAGTCAGGATCTTCCCTTCCCAGTGTGTTTTTGTTACCTCTTGGTGCACCTATAACCTTCCCTTCCCATGGATTAGCATGTTGTGCCATATCCATTGATCGATATTTCCTTAGAGTTCTTCTTTGGAGTTTTCCTGGTTCTCGCGCGACCCTCTATTTTTGAAGGAAGGAAGAGTTATTAATAATCTTCTATTCCAAGTAGGGATTTCCTTCATCTCTCTTTTATTTGTGTATCATGTGGGGTGGGAATAGTAATGTTCTTTTTTGAAAACTGTTGAATCCAACTTTTAACAAAGATAAATGCTAATATGAACTTGATGATGGGCTGGGAGTGGATTAATGTTGATTGTATGTTATAATTTTTATCTCTGTTGATGATGTGATCTATTGTAGCCATATAGAATATGAAAATCATGATCGTTAGTGGTCTTGTTGAAATAGTGGGTGCCCTAGAACCAACTATTCAGTGATTCTGATTACCATATCGTGTATACAGTCAGCTATGCATGATGACATCTTACCATTATAATGTAGACTATTATGCATTCACTACTGAAATGGTAATGTCAAAAGATTAATTGTCGTGTCAAAAGGTTATAGTAATTACCATGCTATAATGAGAACCTCTAGATACTAAGAAATTAATATTAAATATATGTTCTATGGTCTAGATAGATCTTACTGATTGGATATAGTAGATTTTTTCCTATCAGGTGTTGGGGGCTCATAAGCATTGAGACTTCTTCTCATTAAGTTCGCACTTGGTGATATCTAGTAGTGAGATCGTGAGGACTGACCCGCCAATAGGAACACCACATGTTTCAAAAGTCATTGGATGTTCCTATCTACGATCATGTGTAATGGTCTCCTAACTTGAGATCATTACTAATGAATGTCATTTGATTGTGTACTTTGATGCAAGACGAAAACCATGTCAATGAATTTGTGGTGAGGTAGTTTGTGTTTGGTGCATTATTGGTGGCATGGCATTGGTTGAATGGTTAAGAAAGGATTTGTCACTTCCGGGTTATGAATGTAATATATCTCAGGCCATGTTGATATGGATGGCAATACCTTTATAAGATCATGGCTATGACAATCAAGGGTAAATCCATCCAGTTAAACCAACAAATTATAAAACAAGAAAAGGGTGATGGCATGTGGGTGCATCCTACTTTATGATATACTACAGACAAAGAGATTATATTACACAGTACATGTTTGTAGGTTGGTTGTCACTTCTGTGACAATACTTATCTCTTCAGGGGTCATGATGGGTAGTTAGATCTCACTCTTGGTTTGTGAATACTATTCACTGTTATTGAGATAAGGGCTAAGAGGATTACACACAATAGCATATTCGAGAATCTGCCCTATTCAATTGAAGAAAAGTTTTTGGACATGGTGGGCCCCACCACTGGTGTCTAGGATTTTTCCAAAGTCAAACGATCACCAATGAAATAAATAAATTCATATTATTTGAGTTTAGAATAATGAGTTTTGAATTTATTTATTAAATGTATTTACGAGTTTTAGTAAATAAAGGAAAAAATATTAATTGATAAATATTAAATATATTCAAGGTTCAATTAATGTTTATGAGAATGACGAGTCAAGTTAATGACTCAATTATTATCATGTAATATATTTTAATATATTACAAGTAAATGATAATAATATTTATGACTCAGTTGAGTAGTCATAAAATTTCGCTGATAGTGCGTTAAGTATTCGGGGCCGGCGAGGCGATACTAGGTATTTTAATTAACCACTATAAATAGAAGAGGAGGGAATTTTTCCAAGTACTATTCATGGGGGATTCTCTCTTCTATCCTCTCTCCCATGTTCTAGAGAGAGAGGCTCTAGATTCAAGGACTTCAGATCGAGCACTCTCTCAGGTATTGCTAGCGAAACGACGTAGTGATCGATGGAGCATCTAAGATGGCGTCACAATTCTGTGCTACCACCCGGATTATGACGAACGGTGCTCTCACGAATTCCTTGAAGCATGTGTGGAAGATCTAGAGGAATTCAACTTCGGATTCTTCGAATAACGATTGCCAATGATGAGCAGACGTCGTGCGTGACTTCGGATTTAAACCAGGTATTATATTGTGCTTAAAACCCTCCACATGAGATCATAGGCTTTGACCAGCCTTCTCTTCATCGATATCAACAAGTTTATATCGACCTTCGGTGGAAAAATTTAAAAACCCCACCTGTTTGGGGCTTCCGCTGCACACCTGGTTCCAACAAGTGGTGTCAAAGGGACGCGTGTTGATTTTAATTCAATTGAAAAATTAAATCTTGATTAAGCTATAAAGAGTGCATCGGTACAGTCCCAACACCGTAAAAGAAATATGAATCAGATGTGGGATGTCCAGTCTGTGGACATCCGAAGTTATGAATTCATATTGAAATTTTTTTGTGCGGGTCACCGGAATAGTATTTTTCGTCAATTTTAATAATTTTTATTACTATAATAATTATATTATAATAATAATGATGAAATTATCTTAATAATAATTTGATTATTATAATTTTTATTATGATAATATTTCAATATTATTATTACTTTCTAAAGATTAAATAGGCTTTAGAATTTTTAAAAGGGAAAGCGGGTGTAGGACTTGTTTTAAAAATTAATATGAAGACCTGAAAAGCAGGTATTAGTAAAAAAAATAAAGGGAGATTGACCTGCAATGCAAGTCAAGAAAATTAAAAAAAAGGAGAGAAAGGAGGGGCACTGCATGGGAAAAATAATAATAATTAGTTGGCTTGGGGGGGGGGGGGGCGAGCGGGCCCCGTCTCCCAGGTGCTACGGTTCGAAGGGCTGCCTCCCTTTCTGCAAGCAGTGAGGATGACACATCGCTTCAGGCCACCCTGTGGCCACCACCCATGACACCAGAACCGCGCCTCTCCCCAGGCCATGTGCACAAGCTTCACCCTGCCCTCCGCCCATGCGCTACACTTAGTCCCCCCTGCTTCACCGTTCTGTTCCACTGGAGCCACCAGCCGCACTAGGCGGCATCTGCCTCCACACAGACATGGTACCCTGTCATCCCCGTGTCGTTTAGCAGCTTCCCTTCTTGCTCTAGGTGCAGCACAGTAGGTTGGCCACTTCTCAGCCGCTCTTCATGCAGCCTGCACCAAGTGGCCTCCCCGCTCCCCTCGTACTGGGGCCACCCAAGCCCAGCTGCCCTTTGCGCGAAGTGGCTGCCTACACCATCTACCCCATGTTTTTTGGTCCCTGCTGCTTGTTTCCTACATGCAGCGACACCACGACCCGCCTAAAGCCCTACCCCAGGTTCCTCCTCTATTGCACTGCATCGGCCAGGCCTACGCAGCACTGAGGCCACCCAGCATGGCTGATTCCTTCCCGCTCTAGGTGCACATCACCGCGTGTCGACGCCGCACCCTGCAAGCCCCCTAGCCGCGGTGTCTTCTTGGGATAGGTAATCCCTTGGTCCTCCACATAGACCAGACGCCTCGAAATCGGCATTGGTGGGTCTTCTCATCCCAGAACGAGCTCCAGCGGACCTACCCGAGCTGGAATGGGCCTGCACAGATTCTCCCTGACCCTCACAGGCCCTGCCCAAAGTTAAAGGGGTTCGGGTGATTTAATTTAATCAAAAACTAATTAAAACAATTAATTTAATTACATTTGATAATTAAATTAATTAAATATTAACTTTTGGTTATTAAAAATTTTATGCGGTGTAATTAATTTAATTTGGGAGATTATTAAATTAATTAATTAATTTAATTTCTATTTTTAAAATTTAATTAATTAATCGGGACCGAACGACGTTAAATTGAATTAAAAACAAGATTGAAGTTTTTAATTCAATTAAATTCCCTCAAGTTTATTTTAATGAAAATTTAATTATATTCTGCAATTATTTAATATACGCATGTTTAATGCATATATGCTGGTCATGAACCGTCGACCTACCAATGCATGTATGGTGTTTTATTGTGTATTTAATTAATTTATTTAATTATTGCATTTTATTGTAATAATTAGTTTAATTAATTTAAAGGCGATCTGCGTGTCGTCTCAAAGTCTGTATATATATAAGGGTTTCTGTGCCCATTCTCAGAGTTGTACATTTTATACCCCTAGACCCCCTTGCCTGCGCGCGAGTATAGTTGTATAATGACGAGATGAGACATGATAGACTTCGCTCTAAGTGATGGTGATGCACCAGACAAGAGTTGCATTGGATGATCAGATGTTATTGTTTAAGTTGCAAGTCACGTGACTAAAGGTACATTCTCCTAGGGTTTTGGTTGGTATGTTATTCACTCAACGGATCAACCATTAGAACCGGATCATGATTAGGCTTTTCATTTTATTTTTTCATGTTTTATTATTTTGTGAATGTGTAGTTTGAGCACGCTCACATAGATTAAAAATAAACAAGCATGAAAAATAAAATGAACATGTGACGTGATGAAATTTCTATTTCTTGCATGGTTAGTTGTGAGTGTGATCACATAGTATGTGCTTATAAAAATAGAAAATGATTTCTTTAATCACGCTAAAAATAATAAAACCCTCAAAAATATATTAAGTCATAGCAGCCTTTCGTCGTTCAAATTTGGACAAAACCGGCTTCTTGAGGTGATGGTCATGCCATAGCTGAAGGTGCCTCTTACTAATGGGGAGTCGTTATAAGAGTGATGGGTCGACTTAACTAAAATTCCTGCAAAGAAATAGCCATATCTAGCTTGTTTTAATTTTATAGGCAAGCATTGAGTAAATCAAGTTCTGATTTTAAGAAGCTTGAACTTCACTTAACAGAACAAGGAACCGAAAGTTAGAGCAATCGGCCAGCCAAAATCCCACCTTGAACCATCCATGTAGTGGCGTAACCATAACTTGTAGACTATGAGGGGTGGTTCTGAGATCCTTGCCACTAGAATACTCAAGTGACAGAGTATTCTGATTCTAGCATAGAGGGTTCCTAGAATTCGATAAAATAGAGGGAGACATTAAATGGTTTAATTAATTAATCAAAATGTCTAAACCGGTAATCTAGATAAAAGGTAATCATCTGCTAAAATTCATTTTTGTAGAAAAATGGAAAGTTACACCACAATTTTAAACTACGATAAATATTGGACAAATTAAATGTCTACACTTACACGAGTATCCATAAATAGTACAGGCACATGCGCATAGTACTATGATATAGGAAACTCAAGGTTCCAGTGTCCCCAACACTGTTAAACTACCTCAAGAAGTGAGGGTGAATAATGCTTACTAGAGACTAATGTACAAACCATATGATGGATATATCATTATTCTTCCATCAATGTCTAGTTTCAGTTGTGGTCGCTACACCAGGACATAGATGATATAACATAAAATCTCATCTCTGAGAAGTTTGCAAGGGGAAAGTGAAGCAATGATGTGAATAAGGTGAAGTTTACACTGCCATGTGTAAATTGAATGATCGATCATGATCTTTAAATATCATTTTCACTACATTACTCAAGTCTCATTTTAAGTTACAAAACGAACAAGTATTGAGTAAACACTTCATTACCAATTTAGATAAGATTCTCCAAGATAATAAGAATATCAAAGACAGTTAAGTTTTAATTCTTATGGAGAATAAATTGAAAGACAATGTTAAAAGGTAAAAGGCATTTAATGGTAATGGAACATTCACGACGTCCTTCAATTAATGAGGTATTAACAATGGTTATTTCATTCAATATTATAAAATAATACAATGGAAGTTTAAAAGCAATAAACTATTTTAAAGGGGCAAGTTTCTGCTATGAAGGTGAACGTCCAATACACAAATACACCAATACACCTTTTTTGGATTGTGATACTATTGTTTGGAAAACAAATCGTGTTAGCCACTTCAACACCAAGGATTTCTACAGAATGTAATGTGCCCCCCAACCACCAGCCTGGTTGCATTTCTTCCGCACTCATTTTATTTTTCCATCTCGGTATGTTCTCATATAGAAAATCTAGAAAAACCGGCGGCCCACTCAGGATTAACTCAAACGAGTTGGTCTTCAGCTTGCTTCTGCTTGTTGTTTATGCCTTAATGCTGAGGAAAATATACAACATGTTTTCCTCTCATACAGATTTTCCAAGGTGTTGTGGGAGTACATTGGTTCACTGTTTGGACTTCATCTAGACATAGGTGTGCTGCTGGATTTTTTCCTGAGTTCTTTGTGTAAAGAATATTATAGTATACAGGTTCATAACCTACTGTTAGCAGCTATCGCGACTGCTTTTTCTACTATATGGAGGGCCCGTAACTTTCTGATCTTTGATGCAAAGCGCACCATTGTGTAGCAGGGCATGCTTGTTGTCCATCGAGAGGTTTATGCTGCTGCTATTGTTCAAATAGGCAGCATGCATAATACCTTGCAGGACTTGAACATTCTTCGCCTCTTGGGTGTTTCAGGTCGACCAAGAACACCAAAAATGGTCAAATATATCTGATGGATACAACCAATCATCCCCTTGCTCAATGTTAACGTTGATGGGGCAGCCTCTGGAACACCAGGACCATCTGGATGTGGTGGTGTCTTTCGAACTTATCCTGGCTTTGTGAAGGGGTGTTTCTACCATTATACTGGTGTTGGGGTTTCTTATGAAGCTGAACTATGGGCAATTATACATGCAGTTGGATATGCTGTCCGTTATAACTGGACCTTTTTATGGATGGAATCTGACTCTGAAACTGCGGTGCAGGCTCTAAGAACAAGAACTCACAATGTTCATTGGTGCTTGTTACCTCATTAGATTGAATGCCTTGATAAAGCAGCCTGGGACCAAGCACCATGAAAATTTTTATGGGGCAATGCTAGCTAATCAGCAATGCAGGTGGGGAGCTAAAGGTGATCAATGATGCAGAAGCTGGGGAGGGGCAGTTCTAGTGGGCTAGGTGTACAGGTCATGTATGGGCATGGTATGCCTCTGGGCCTTCGGGTCATTTGTTATGGGTCATGTCGGGACTTGTGCCATGGACCTACGGGTCATGTACAGGTTCCCCTTCAACCCTTAAAAGGGGGATTATCTATAATAAAATAAAAAAAAGAAGGCCTTTTGGCCATTCAAGTAGTGTTGGAGGCCGGCATGTGTGGAAAAATTCATTCACGTATTTGTAATAACTCCTTGTAACGCTTGACTCTTATCTCTTATTTTTATATATTTTCTCCTTGGGACAAGTTTCCACCATTTCCTAGATTTTTTGATATAGAAACATTACTAGAAGTCAGGTGTATTCTCTATGTGGCTACGAAAGGGTGATACCTAGGCCAGTGGTGAGAAGTACATGACTTCTTAATTTCCAAATGAAAGATTCATGTCGAACTATTATTGAGTATAACCACAATCATTAATCTTATGTGTCCTTGGATGCAAGGAGACATTCTTTCAGGTTTTGGAATGAATTTTGTTTTTGGTAAACTCAATCACTAGTTTAGTAATACATGAATCATAGGCAATTAGTGATGAATATAAATGTAAGAATTATACCCAGTTGTGACAAGATAATTCTTTGTCAAGTAATACTACAATTGGATGTCATAAATATACCAAGTATGGTATTTAGGCTCGGCATAGCTAAATACTTTTGGTATTATCGATGTCTTCAGTTTGGACAAAGGAGCCTTTAGTAATAAAGGTATGTCACAAAGCTTTCAAAAATAGTTCAACAAGTAAGCATGAACTATTCCATGTATAAGCTAGAGGTATATATACTTCATAAGATTTCTTTAAATAATTAAGGAATAATAAAGTGAAGTATATTCCTGGTCAAGAGATATGATTTGCTTTAGGTTGGGATACCGAAGAATATCTTGACCAAGCATTCATCAATCATGATAATGTAGCGTTGAGTAATTCCTAAATGAACATTGCCTTATCGACATCACAACATTGATGTTAATGAGGAGGATTGATGATAACGTCTTACATATCAACATTGACCAACAAACATGTAGCGTGGAGCAATTCCTAAACGCATATGCCATATATTAATATTTTAATGTAAGTAATATCAATGTTGCAACTAGTAGAAACATCCATTATATTTTATGAAATTATTTTCGAATAACGATGATATCCCATAGCCATATACCAACTATAATGACAGATGGATATCATACGAGTCATAGTATGATGTAAATCCATTATGTCATAAGGACATGTGTTTTTATGCAAATATGTTGTTCAGATATAAACAAACTTGCATCAAGATAAACACATTGTGAATCAAAGGTACTTATCCTAAAAATTACATAGGATATTACATAAATCCCTAAGATAGAAAAGTTGTAGTCAAGTGATAGACTACATATCTATATAAGGGTTCACATCTCTATTAAAGATAGTGGGAGCTATATTGACTTGTGTCTTGTCAATGCTCAAGATGCATAAATAGTTGGCATAAGAACTAGTTCCACAAGAACTTCTGGAACAAAGTATGTTCTAGAGACACATACTGCGTAGGAAGGATAAAACCATGGTGATGGTTTTTATATTCACCGCGGTCAGTGATCTATTATTATTCAATATGAATAATATTTCCTACAAGTAAGAAGTATATGAAAATTAGCTAAAATTGATAAGAACAAATAAAATTCTATTAATGGATTCTAGGTATCAAAGTGAAAAGGGGCTTATTATTTTGAATACTGAAGTGGGTATTCATGTGAATTGATACATGAATGGTACAAGTGCAGTACCAATTAGGATCAATTGGTTTGACCAAGTCTTCATGCTTAAATCTGTTAGAAGTTTACTTATCATAGCTAATATCTAAGATCAAATTATTTAGCATTGGATATCATGAACACCAATCGTGGATGGTGTCTATATGACACAACCACAAAGGGATGTTCACATCACAAAATGCTAATAAAGGTTGAAAGTTACTGAAATCTGGTTTTGGATTAAAGTATGAAACATGATCATAGAATTTACATTTGCAAAAAATGATTGTCATGTGTCTACGAGAGGTTAGTTGGAGCGCCAATGTTTTCCAATAAAAAATATGTTCAGAAACATATGGAAAATAGATATTGGTCTCACAGTTAATTAAGACCAAGATTAAATTTATTCTCCAGTGATTGACTTAAAGTAGCAACCTAAGTTCCGGGGAACATGATCTACTATGGTAGATCTATAGGTTTCTTGGTCCTATTTGATCGTACATATAGTGACATTGTATTGAAAAATACAAGTTGGAACAATTCAAGAGATGAATTGTTGCCTATTTCACAGGGCATAATCTCTCCATGTTGACATGTCAAGGACATGGGAAGAAAAACGTTTTGAGTTGAAATCCATACATCGAATCGATGGATCAGTCACGTATTCCATAATATGTACAAGAACTGATATTTCCAAAGTATATTTTACAATATGAAAATATCAGTTATATCCAAGAGCACTGCAAGGGATGTAGTCAGAATAATCTAATTTTACTTCAGAAAGTACAAAAGATATGTACCTGGTAAGTGGAGAAGAAAGGATACTAGTTTTTGTTGATACAAACTAGTTTCCATAGATCAATGTGATCTACATTCATAGTTAGGCTAAAGACGATGGGAGAGTCAAGCTCAAATAAGCCAATGGTATCCATACCTACAAAGACTGAGTGCGTTGCAACTTCTGAGGTAGTTAAGAAGCAGTTATTAAATGCAATGCTTTGTTCCAGTTCTTAGAATCTCACCTGGTATTATCATTATGTAAATTATGATATTCTTACTATCCAAGATGTCACGCTATGATAGTGGAAAAAAGAGATATACTTGGGATACCATCTCTTGAGAAGTTTTACTCAAGGAGATAAGGTCGCTATAACCGAATATCCACGTGGTAGAACTGTGGTGGACCCAGTAGCTAAAGTCGTTACTTAGCAGAAACATGATGTTCATCATGTGAGTATCTAACAAATTTGGTAAGAAAGATGAATCAAGTGCAAGTGGGATTATTGAAATAGTATGTGTCTTAGACCCAACTATTCAGTGCTTTTGATTACCATATCATGTATACAGTTATCTATGCATGACGTCATCTTACCATTATTGTGTATATTATTCTGCATCTACTATTGAAATGGTAATTTCCATAGATTAATTATCATATCAAAAATTTATAGCAGTTCCAAGTATATAATGAGAACTTCTCGATATCATGACATTAATCTTAAATATATGTTCTATGGTATAGATACATATTACTTATTGGACACAGAAGCTGTTTGGCTATCAGGTGTTGGGGGCTCATAAGCATTGAGACTTCTTCTCATGAAGTTCACACTTGGTGATCTCTAGTAGTGATATCATGAGGACTGACCCGCAATTAGGAACACCACATGTTTTGGGTGTCATTAGATGTTCCTATATATGATCATGTGTAATGGTCTCCTGAATTGAGATCATTACCAATGAATGTCATTTGATTGCGTGCTTTGATGCAAGACGAAAACCATGGCAATGAATTCGTGGAGAGGTAGTTTGTGTTGGGTGCATTGTAACACCCCAAGCTTCTACGGTACGCTTCTCTTTGAATAATGTGATAGCGTGTGTTGTACGCAACACCGATTTCTAACACACCATAACCAATCAAACAAGCCGTTGTGAATAGTAATACCTACTTTTTGAAATTATATATATTTTAAAATGGACTTCATTTTTGGATTCAGAATATCTAATTTAGCCTAAGGTGAAATTTTGGTACTTTTCGGATAACTTTAATATTTTGATGAATAGTGAAAATTACTAAATTTTAATTAAAAACAACTTTTTTAATCAAAATAATTAATAGTGATAAATTATGAATTTGAGTGGTTTTAAAGTATATTTAGAATATATTTTTACCATTTAATATAATGTTTATCATTGGACATAATTTTACAATTAAACCAAACATAAACAAGTGTCAATCTTTTGATAGTTATTATGTCTTAAAAACACGCTTTTTGTTTTGACAGCGGGAATTAATTTTAAATTAATTTCTGCCACTTCTATGTTTTGAATTTAGAAAAATGGATTCCATATTTGGAATCAGGATGTTCAAATTGTTTAAATAGGTAACTTTTGTTTTTAGACATTTTGAATAATTACTGCGGTAAATATTTTATTTACCATGGTTAAGGGTAAATCCGGTAAATGAGGGTTACAAAATAATATTATAATAATACTAAATTACCCTAAAACGTGTCCTAGCCTTATTGGTTGATACATGTTCGACCATAGGCATCTTTGGGTCGATTTTGGGACCCCATGGTGCCACTTGTAGGTGATAGGGACACTTTATTTTAATTAAGTTAAAATGAATACAAAAATGACACAAGCATATATCTTTTAGAAATTTTTTTTACATAGGGTTATATATGCTGTATTTTAGATTATAAATATTAATTAGAAAGATAAAAAGATTTCCTACATAATGATATTTTATTTATAATTTTTAGACATTAAATAATTTAATTTAAATATGACACAATGATGATGAAGTAATTACTATAATAGTGAAAAATTAAAATAATTGATATTATAAATACCCAAATAAATATAATATGAAACTTTTAATAAATTAAACTAATTTTATAGGATAATATGATATATTAGGATTGATTTAATGTACTTTTTTCGAAGTAATCAATCTGTTATGAGTTTCACAAAAATCAACTATTGAGTAGTGTCAAAATTGACATAAAAGAGTTCTTAAAGAAAATATTATATTATTAATTGATATTAAATTCCTAGAATTCTAAGGTTCGTCCAAGAGACTTATATCATGATAGGTTCATCATTAATGGACCACTTGGGGGTCGCTTGGATGTATATAGTAAGTTTATTAACCATATTATATAAAAATACAAAGAGACATTTTAAAAGTGAAACTAATTAACTTAGAGTTAATACTTAAATATAAGGTTAATATAAGTACCCAAACCTGTATAACTTCTATTGGTTGAGTTGTTTTCGACCTATCCCCACCTTAAAATTTAAATAATCAACTTTGGAGTCATTAGAAACCGAATATGAATTTATTATAAATTAATATTTCTAGCTTTTCCAAAGGTGCCCCTCACCCCTCTTATAAAAGGGAACTCCTCCTTCTCTTTTCTTCACACCTTCAAAACCTTTTGGTTCGGCCAAACTCTGCCCAAATACTCTCCCAACTTCCCTCACTACAACCTAGAGGCCTTATTTTGATCATAAACCCAACCTAAGGAGCCCTTTTGATCAAATCAAAAGGAAGAACCTGAAGAAGAGGTAATGTTTTCACCACCCCTTTTCAAGTTCCTTTCTTCTTCCACTTCTTCTTTCTTTGTTATTACCATTATAAAATAATAACTCCAGTATCTTATATATACTGTGATGTTATTATAAATATGTTATAACCATAATCAGTATTCTATCCACCCTTTGAATAACATGTCACCATACGTGCGTGCATACGGCTTACCGTCTCCACGTCATGGTGTAATGGTTATTCAATATATTATTATTTGGATGGGTATAATAATGATGTGTAACTCATGTAAATAATAAATATAACATGTTAATGATTATGTATATATGATATAACATCCATTTATATATTATTTTAATATCAAAAGAATGATATTGTCGCTCGTGCGTACGTACGGACTACCGTCTCCACGAACGCGATCAGATTCATTCTCCATCGTATCCATTCAAGTATAATTATCATTTGATGATTTAAAAATGATGTTTAAGGACTTGATATCATTTTGTATATGAATAATATACAACCTATCCATTACAAACATGGCTTATGTAACAAAACATATAAAAGAAAACGAGTAAGTTAACACCCGAAACAACGATAATACTAAGATATTATTAACAAATCAATGTTAAAAGATCATATATGATATCATATTAATATATATGATTCTTGTATAATTTAATAACAATTATTTCACCATTATACAGGATGTTAACCTACCCCAACCAAGGAAAAGTATAATGTAAGGGGTTTTCATCTCACTCTTTATTCCCGTGAGATTCATTCCATATTGCCACCATTACCTTTTGTGTGGTGTATGTACTGCCCATAATTATATTCTTTGTGTAATACACTCTAATTTATGTGTATTTACATATTCATTGTATGATACCTCTTTCATGGGTTGTATGTTTCATAAGTTACCAAATTGGTAAGGGTTTATTTCACAATCTCTTCATTATCCGAGGTTGTTTATACACAATTATCTACTGGGATCTCTTTATCATCCACATCCATGTTTCTTCGAAATGTATTTCAAATTTTTTTTACTATTTACAAGAATATGGGTTAAAGTCATTTATACCCTTATTTGACTTTTTATAAGTGGTTTATAAAGGAATCTTTCCGTTGTTTTCCAAACAAGGTGCTTTTTAACCTTTTCGATAGAATTAAGGTAATAATGTTTTTTTTAACTTATACGGCGGGTGCGGTTATTTTCTACCATTATAAAATCGTCGAAGCTTCCCTTACAATCTTATAAGAATATTTTCAAAAGAAAATGTTTTATTTTATATGTCTCTTAAATGATTTCAAAATAAGAAGAGATATTTCTCTAAAAAGAGTTTTGATTTCATCTATGTCAACATCCTTTGATGGATTTTACGCTTATTTGAAGTTGATGATACAAAACTTCTATATTGTATTGAAGGTTTTATGATATGTTTGAATGTGGATGTGATATTTTTATACCATTCATAGTTTATGGTGAAATTATTGACATTTTGTATGCTAGTTTTAGTACGAATGTTTATGTTATGTTTAAACCTTTTCATATGAGAATGCATTGGACTTAATATGTGACGGTTGGAGCCCGCTATAGCTCCTCGATGCATCAGTAGGTCTCATGAGACAAACTAGTGTCTTGGAACAAGGCCTTGAAAAAATCTTATTTGTATTCTTGGCACGAGGCCTTGGCTATGTGGTTATGATAGTCTGGCATTATGCATTCCATCATTATGAAAGTGGTTATTGATATTGCATGTGATTATTCGATTAGTAGAATATCCATTTGAATAAGTAAATGGAATTATTTCATTTTACTTTTTCCATACTATGTTGATGTTCAAGTTTAAAAGGCTTTTGTTTTAGTTATACATTGCCTTAAATGTTTATGCTTATTTTTGAAAGTTTTCGTTATATTGTTATCCTTACTGGGCATTTGAGCTCACCCCTTTCTATGTTTTATTTTTCCCAGGAAGTGAAGAAGTAAATTATGAATGACCTACAGGGATATTATGTGGGGATATAAGTGTGGATTATGGAGATAATATGTTTTTGTAGTAGTTTTTCATTTTATGATGTAATGTAAGACATATGAATATATCTAGTGTTTCCAAGGCTACTAAACCAATTGGTCTTTCGAGATTTGATCTTTCTTGTGATCATGCCAATGTTATGTAATAATGCACCGACTCTGGGTAACTAGGGTCGGGGCGTTACAGTTGGTATCAGAGGAAGTTTAGTACAAACCTTGGAAGCTAGATTTAGATAAACTCTGATTAGAGCACGTAGACCTAAGATGAACTTTGAGGATTAGTATAGAAGAACTTCCTAGAATTTTGGTATTGTAGAGATTTTGTGAGTTTTCCGAGCAATACATCCCTATCTAGATACGAGCAGGTAGAGGCGGCTCTGGCACAGATGTACCTAGGGGTAAAACCCGAAAACACCGCTTTGAGCTAGACTCGAACGGGAACTGGTGCACGACAACGGGCCTTGCTGCACTCTTGGTTACGACACTCCCGGGGGATATGCTTAGGATAAATCTCATTTTATTTACAAATCATTATGAAGGGTTTATGAGTATATAATTCCTCAAAGAAAACATTTTTATGATTATGGATTATATCCATAAATAGTTCAATTTATGTTAAGTGTTTTATAAGTATGGGATTATGTATTTTGATTCATAAACTGATCTAGTTTATGACATTGTTTAGAAATGGCACCTAGTGGAAGAAATGGAAACCATATCAATGCACACACTCCATGTATGGATTGAACTCCTGCTCAAGATAATTATAGTGGAGCTGGTGATGCAACTGGTGCCGATCAGCTAATCACCATACTGGGACAACTTACTCAGGTTATGAATAATAACCTTACCCATATGGAGCACCCTGATCCACAGCATGGAGGATCAATGTTAGATCGATTCATGAGGCAACAACCACCAACGTTCAATGGGAGTACAAATCCCTTAGTAGCTGAGCAATGGATAAATTCCCTAGAGAAAATATTTCAGGCTTTGGGGAGCAGTGAAAGGGAAAAAGTTATCATGGCAGTTTACCGCCTCACTGGAGATGCTGATCAATGGTGGTCATTGATTCAAAACATGAAGGAAGATGATGAAGTATCAAATATGGAATGGAGGGAGTTCAAAGATCTGTTTTTAGAAAAATACTTTCCTCGCGACCATCGAGCAGATATGGAAAGGCAATTTCTATGTTTGAGACAGAAGGAGGATGAGAATGTCACAAAGTATGAGGCTAACTTTACAAGGTTATCAAGGTATGCTGGTGATTATATACGTAACCCAAGAAGTAATATTGATCGTTTCTTTGATGGGTTAAAACCATTTCTCCGTCGAGCATTAGTCTCACAATCCTTCTCGTCATACGAAGACATTGTCTCATGTGCTATCAAGACCGAAAAGGAATTCTCTAAGTCTTATGACTTTAAAGAAAAGCAAGAGAAGAAGAGACCTGCTGATCAATCTGGGAATGGAAATAAGGGGAAGAAGGGAAAGGTTGAATATCCATCCTGTGGTAAATGCGGGAAGAAACATCCTGGTACTTGCTTGAAGGGAATGAGATTCTGTTACAAGTGTGGTGAAAAAGGCCACCAAGCTCGTGATTGCAAGGGGAAGAAGGAAGCTACCAACGTTCAGTGCTACAATTGTAGGGAGATGGGGCATTATGCAAATGAATGTCCTAATCGTCAGGAGAACTTACCTCAGAAAAGGCCAAGGGATCAAGGCCAGGCTTATGCTATCACTACTGCTGAGGTAGAAGCTCCGAAAGATGTGGTGGCAGGTAATTTAATGGTTTCCTCAAGTTTAGAAAATGAATTATTTGATTCTGGATCATCACATTGTTTCATATCTTCCCAGTTTTCTAAGAAAATTAGATATTTTCAATTTGATTTAACAAGGGAGTTGTCAGTTAAAACTCCTAAGGGAAGTATCATTGTAACAAAGTTTTGCGAATCAGTCCCCATTAGAGCACATAAATGTTCTTTATCTACTGATCTCATCGTCATACCTATGATTGAGTTTGATATAATCCTCTATATGGACTGGCTGTTGGACTATGATGCGAAGATTTATTGTAAGAAGAAAGAGGTTACGATTCTTGATGATAATGATAAGGAACACCTTATCTTTAGAGCAGAATCATCACCACCTAATTCTTATTTAGATCCACCCCCAGTAGCTCAACTAAATTCAATTATTGGGGAGGAAGAGAATGAAATAACTATCGGTGAGGAAAGGAATGTTCAAATAGAGGATGTACCTGTTGTGAAAGAATTTGTAGATGTATTTCCATAAGATTTACCTGGACATCCTCCAGAACGAGAAGTTGAGTTATCCATTGATTTAATTCCTGGATCAAGGCCTATATCGAAGAACCCTTATAGAATGGCCATTGTAGAGTTAGTCGAACTAAAGAAACAACTAGAGGAATTGAGTAATAAAGGATTTATTCACCCTAGTGTTTCTCCATGGGGAGCCCCTATTCTTTTTGTTAAAAAGAAAGATGGATCTATGAGGTTATGTGTCGACTACAGGGAGATCAATGCTATAACGATAAAGAACAACTATCCCCTACCTCGCATTGATGATTTATTTGACCAACTGCATGGAGATTAATACTTTTCAAAGATTTAACTTCGATCTGGATACCATCAGTTGTGTGTAAAGAAGGAAGACATTCCGAAGACAGCATTTCGAACCAGGTACGGGCATTACGAGTTTACTGTAATGCCTTTTGGATTGACTAATGCACCCTCTATATTCATGGATCTGATGAATAGAGTTTTCAAGGAGTATCTTGATGAATTTGTGGTGGTATTTATTGATGATATCTTGGTATACTCCAAAACCTACGAAGATCATGAAAATCATTTGCGCATTATCTTGAAGACTCTGAGGAGGCATGAATTATATGGGAAGTTTAGCAAGTGTGAATTCTGGCTTCAGGAGATTTCTTTTCTTGGACATATTGTCTCTAAAGATGGAATCTCTGTTGATCCTTCTAAGACCAAGGCAATCCAAGAATGGCCAGCACCTACAAGTATAACTGAGGTACGTAGTTTTATTGGTTTGGCAGGTTATTATCGACGTTTTGTCCAGAATTTTGCCCGATTGGCTAACCCATTAACGAAGCTCACACGTAAAGATGTTAAATTTTCTTGGAAAAAAGAGTGTGAAGAATGTTTCGAAGAACTTAAGAGAACATTAGTCAATGATCCTATATTGACTCTACCATCTGGGAATGATGGGTTCATTATTTATAGTGATGTATCAAAGAAAGGACTTGGTTGTGTCCTTATGCAGAATGATAGAGTTATTGCATATGCATCCCGACAGTTGAAAATTCATGAACAAAACTATCCTACTCATGATCTCGAGTTAGCAGCTGTAATCTTTGCTTTGAAGATATGGAGGCACTACCTCTATGGTGAAAAATTTGAGATTTATACTGATCACAAGAGTTTGAAGTATATTTTCTCACAAAAGGAACTCAACATGAGGCAAAGGAGATGGCCTTAATTACTCAAGGATTATGATTGCACGATACACTACCACTCGGGGAAAGCAAACAAGGTGGAAGATGATTTGAGTAGAAAAGACCATGGAGTTTTGAACAATATGATAATTTAAAGGGATCTAATTTGTATGGATCTAGTGAAGATAGACATGGGAATAACCAGGGAAGGTGAAACATCAATGCTTTTTCAAATGGTTGCCAAACCATCTTTACTAGAAAGGATTAAGAGTTCTCAGACCAATGATGAAGAATTTCAAAAGAATATTAAAGCTGTGAATGATGGGAGATTGAGAGACATTGTGTATGAAGATGGAATTTTGAAATTTGGGAAGAGACTTTGTGTTCCCTATATACCTGATCTAAAAAGGGAATTGTTGGATGATGCTCATAGTTCCAATTTCTCTATACACCCTGGGAGCACCAAAATGTATAGAGATTTGAAGGAACATTTTTGGTGGGACAACATGAAGAGGGAGATTACTGATTTTGTGTCAAGATGTATGGTTTGTCAACAAGTGAAAGCTAGAAGGCAACAGCCTGGAGGAGTCATGCAACCTCTTCCCATACCAGAGTGGAAATGGGACAATATTACGATGGACTTTGTCATGGGGCTACCAAAGACTCCTAGAAGGAACGATGCAATATGGGTTATTGTTGATCGTCTTACCATGTCAGCACATTTTCTTTCTATAAGAGAAGATCTACCCCTGGAACGTCTAGTAAGACTATATATTAATGAAGTTGTGAGACTTCATGGAGTACCCCTATCAATTGTTTCTGATCGTGATCCCCGTTTTACTTCAAGATTCTGGAAAAGTCTTCAGAAATCCCTAGATACTGAACTTCATTTGAGCACTGCTTACCACCCTCAGACAGATGGACAATCAGAACGGACTATTCAAACCTTATAAGACATGTTGAGATCTTTCTCACTTGACTTTTAGGGTATGTGGGATCAATATTTACCTCTGGTAGAATTTTCCTATAACAATAGCTTCCATTCGACTATTCAGATGGCACCATATGAAGCGTTATACAGAAAGAGATGTCGTACACCAACCTGTTGGGATGACGTCAGTGAAAGAAAACTTGTAGGTCCAGAACTGGTGGAGGAAATGATGTAAAAGGTGAAGGTAATCCAAAATCACATCAAAGCAGCTCAAAGTAGGCAGAAGAGCTATGCCGATAATCGAAGGAAGGATTTGGAATTTCAAGTCGGTGATCATGTTTTCCTGAAGGTATCTCCATGGAAGGGAGTAATACGTTTTGGTAAGAAAGGTAAATTGAGTCCTAGGTACATCGGACCTTTCGAAATTCTAGAACGAATTGGGGTTGTAGCTTACCGATTGGCAATACCGCCAAGTCTTTCCAAAGTTCACGATGTGTTCCACGTATCTCTGTTGAGGAAATACATGCCTGACCCAACGCATGTACTCACCTATGAAGAATTAGAACTAGAACCTGATCTTCTTTATTGCGAAGATCCCGTCAGGATTCTTGATACGAGAGAACAAGTATTGAGAAACCGGACGACGCGTCGGGTAAAAGTCTTGTGGAGAAATCATAAGATGGAAGAGGCAACGTGGGAACCCGAGGAACTTATGATGAAGAACCACCCGAGTCTTTTCATGTGATAAGTATTTTAGAAATTTCGAGGATGAAATTATTTGAAGGAGGGGAGAATGTAACACCCCAATCTTCTACGGTACGCTTCTCTTTGAATAATGTGATAGCGTGTGTTGTACGCAACACCGATTTCTAACACACCATAACCAATCAAACTAGCCGTTATGAATAGTAATACCTACTTTTTGAAATTATTTATATTTTAAAATGGACTTTATTTTTGGATTCGGAATATCGAATTTAGCCTAAGGTGAAATTTTGGTACTTTTCGGATAACTTTAATATTTTGATGAATAGTGAAAATTACTAAATTTTAATTAAAAACAACTTTTTTAATCAAAATAAATAATAGTGATAAATTATGAAATTGAGTGGTTTTAAAGTATATTTAGAATATATTTTTACCATTTAATATAATGTTGGTCATTGGACATAATTTTACAATTAAACCAAACATAAACAAGTGTCAATCTTTTGATAGTTATTATCTCTTAAAAACACGCTTTTTGTTTTGACAGCGGGAATTAATTTTAAATTAATTTCTGCCACTTCTGTGTTTTGAATTTAGAAAAATGGATTCCATATTTGGAATCAGGATGTTCAAATTGTGTAAATAGGTAACTTTTATTTTCAGACATTTTGAATAATTACTGCGGTAAATATTTTATTTACCATGGTTAAGGGTAAATCCGGTAAATGAGGGTTAAAAAATAATATTATAATAATACTAAATTACCCTAAAACGTGTCCTAGCCTTATTGATTGATACATGTTCGACCATAGGCATCTTTGGGTCGATTTTGGGACCCCATGGTGCCACTTGTAGGTGATAGGGACACTTTATTTTAATTAAGTTAAAATGAATACAAAAATGACACAAGCATATATCTTTTAGAAAAACAATTTTTACATAGGGTTATATATGCTGGATTTCAGATTATAAATATTAATTAGAAATATAAAACTATTTCCTACATAATGATATTTTATTTATAATTTTTAGACATTAAATAATTTAATTTATTTATGACACAATGATGATGAAGTAATTACTATAATAGTGAAAAATTAAAATAATTGATATTATAAATACCCAAATAAATATAATATGAAACTTTTAATGAATTAAACTAATTTTCTAGGATAATATGATATATTAGGATTTATTTAATTGACTTTTTTCGAAGTAATCAATCTGTTATGAGTTTCAAAAAAATCAACTATTGAATAGTGTCAAAATTGACATAAGAGTTCTTAAAGAAAATATTATATTATTAATTGATATTAAATTCCTAAAAATCTAAGGTTCAGCCAAGAGACTTATATCATGATAGTTTCATCATTAATGTACCACTTGGGGGTCTCTTGGATGTATATAGTAAGTTTATTAACCATATTATATAAAAATACAAAGAGACATTTTAAAAGTGAAACTAATTAACTTAGAGTTAATACTTAAAGATAAGGATAATATAAGTACCCAAACCTGTCTAAATTCTATTGGTTGAGTTGTTTTCGACCTATCCCAACCTTAAAATTTAAATAATAAACTTTTGAGTCATTAGAAACTGAATATGAATTTATTATAAATTAATATTTCTAGCTTTTCCAAAGGTGCCCCTCACCCCTCTTATAAAAGGGAACTCCTCCTTCTCTTTTCTTCACACCTTAAAAACCTTTTTGTTCGGCCAAACTCTGCCCAAATACTCTCCCAACTTCCCTCACTACAACCTAGAGGCGTTATTTTGACCAGAAAGCCAACCTAAGGATCCCTTTTGATCAAATCAAATGGAAGAACCTGAAGAAGAGGTAATGTTTTCACCACCCCTTTTCAAGTTCCTTTCTTCTTCCACTTATTCTTTCTTTGTTATTACCATTCTAAAATAATAAATCCAGTATCTTATATATACTGTGATGTTATTATAAATATGGTACAACAATAATCAGTATTTTATCCACCCTTTGAATAACATGTCACCATACGTGCGTGCGTACGGCTTACCGTCTCCACGTCGTGGTGTAATGGTTATTCAATATATTATTATTTGGATGGGTATAATAATGATGTGTAACTCATGTAAATAATAAATATAACATGTTAATTATTCTGTATATATGATATAACATCCATTTATATATTATTTTAATATCAAAATAATGATATTGTCGCTCGTGCGTACGTACGGACTACCGTCTCCACGAACGCGATGAGATTCATTCTCCATCGTATCCATTCAAGTATAATTATCATTTGATGATTTAAAAATGATGTTTAAGGACTTTATATCATTCTTTATATGAATAATATAAAACCTATCCATTACAAACATGTCTTACCTAACAAAACATATAAAAGAAAACGAGTAAGTTAACACCCGAAACAACGATAATACTAAGATATTATTAACAAATCAATGTTAAAAGATCATATATGATATCATATTAATATATATGATTCTTGTATAATTTAATAACAAATATTTCACCATTATACAAGAGTTTAACCTACCCCAACCAAGGAAAAGTACAAGGTAAGGGGTTTTCATCTCACTCTTTATTCCCGTGAGATTCATGCCATATTGCCACCATTACCTTTTGTGTGGTGTATGTATTTCCCATAATTATATTTTTTGTGTAATACACTCTAATTTATGTGTATTTACATATTCATTGTATGATACCTCTTTCATGGGTTGTATGTTTCATAAGTTACCAAATTGGTAAGGGTTTATTTCACAATCTCTTCATTATCCGAGGTTGTTTATACACAATTATCTACTGAGATTTCTTTATCATCCACATCCATGTTTCTTCTAAATGTATTTCAAAACATTTTTAATATTTACAAGAATATGGGTTAAAGTCATTTATACCATTATTTGACTTTTTATAAGTGGTTTATAAAGGAATCTTTCCGTCGTTTTCCAAACAAGGTGCTTTTTAACCTTTTCGACAGAATTAAGGTAAGAATGTTTTTTTTAACTTATACGGCGGGTGCGGTTATTTTCCGCCATTATAAAATTGTCGAAGCTTCCCTTACAAGATTATAAGAATATTTTCAAAAGAAAATGTTTTATTTTATATGTCTCTTAAATGATTTCAAAATAAAAAGAGATATTTCTCTAAAAAGAGTTTTGATTTCATCTATGTCAACATCCTTTGATGGATTTTACGCTTATTTGAAGTTGATGATACAAAACTTCTATATTGTATTGCAGGTTTTATGATATGTTTGACTGTGGATGTGCTATTTTTATACCATTCATAGTTTATGGTGAAAGTATTGACATTTCGTATGCTAGTTTTAATACGAATGTTTATGTTATGTTTAAACCTTTTCATATGGGAATGCATTGGACTTAATATGTGACGAGTGGAGCCCGCTATAGCTCCTCGATGCATCAGTAGGTCTCATGAGACAAACTAGTGTCTTGGCACAAGGCCTTGACAAAATCTTATTTGTATTCTTGGCACGAGGCCTTGGCTATGTGGTTATGATAGTCTGGCATTATGCATTCCATCATTATGAAAGTGGTTATTGATATTGCATGTGATTATTCGATTAGTAGAATATCCATTTGAATAAGTAAATGGAATTATTTCATTTTACTTTTTCCATACTATGTTGAAGTTCAAGTTTAAAAGGATTTTGTTTTAGTTATACATTGCCTTAAATGTTTATGCTTATTTTTGAAAGTTTCCGCTATATTGTTATCCTTACTGGGAATTTGAGCTCACCCCTTTTCTATGTTTTATTTTTCCCAGGAAGTGAAGAAGTAAATTATGAATGACCTGTAGGGATATTATGTGGGGATATGAGTCTGTATTATGGAGACAATATGTTGTTGTAGTAGTTTTTCATTTTATGATGTAATGTAAGACATATGAATATATCTAGTGTTTCCAAGGCTACTAAACCAATCGGTCTTTCGAGATTTGATCTTTCTTGTGATCATGCCAATGTTATGTAATAATGCACCGACTCTGGGTAACTAGGGTCGGGGCGTTACATGCATCATTGGTGGCATGGAATTGGTTGAATGGTCATGAAAGGATTTGTCGTTTCCGGGTTATAGAAGTAATATATCTCAAGCCATGTTGATATGGATGGAAGTACCTTTATAAGACCATGGCCATGGGAGTCAAGGGTAAATCCATCCAGTTAAATCAACAAACTATAAAGCAAGAAAAGGGTGATTCCACGTGAGTGCGTCCTTATTTATGAGATATTACATACACAGTTATTATATTACATAGTTCATGTTCTTAGGTTGGTTGTCGCTACTGTGACAATCCTTATCTCTTCAGGGGCCATTATGGGTTGTTAGATCCCACTCTTGGTATGCGAATACTATTCACTACTATCGAGATAAGGGCCTAGAAGTTCACACACAATAGCGTATTCAAGAATCTGCCCTATTCAATTGAATATGAGTTTTTAGACATGGTGGGCCCCAGCACTGGGGTCTCGGATTTGTCCAAAATTAAATGATCACCAACGTAATAATTAAATTAATATTATTTGAGTTTAGAATAATGAGTATTGAAATTATTTATTAAATGTATTTACGAGTTTTAGTAAATACAGAAAAAAATATTAATTGACAAATATTATATATGTTCAAGGGTCAATTAATATTTATGGGAATGACGAGTCGAGTTAATGACTCAATTATTATCATTTAATATATTTTAATATATTACAAGTAAATTATTATAATATTTATGACTTGGTTTAGTAGTCATAAAATTTCATTGATAGTGTGTTAAGTATTCGAGGCCGGTGAGGCGATACCAGGTATTTTAATTAACCACTATAAATAGAAGAGGAGATATTTTTGTCAAGTACTATTCATGGGGATTATCTCTCCTCTCCTCTCTCCCATGTTCTAGAGAGAGAGGCTCTGGATCCAAGGAATTCTGATCGAGCACTCTCTCAGGCATCGCTAGCGAAGCGACACGGTGATCGTTGGAGCATCAAAGACATTGTCACAATTCTGCGCTATCACCAAAATTATGATGAACGGTGCTCTCACAGATTCCTTGAAGCATGTGTGGACGATCTAGTAGAATTCGACTTCATATTCGTCGAGTAGCGATCGCCAACGATGAGCAGATGTCGTGCGCAGCTTCAGATTTAAACCAGGTATTTAACGGTTTAATATTGTGCTTACAACTCTCCATGTGAGATCCTTGGCTTTGAAAGGGCTACTCTTCACTGATGTCGACAAGTTTACATTGATAGTTGGTGGAAAAATTTAAAAGCCCTGCCAGTTTGGGGCTTCCGCTGCATGCCCGGTTCCAACAGATCGTTGCCTCTGCATGGGTGATGCTTTATAACTGCTACTGTTTTCTTGTAAATAATTGTTGTAAAAATAAATCTGATTAATCACGTATACCTGGTTAAATGAAATGGATTCCCTAGGATGAAACCCCTTGTGTGATCACCCCTTCTTATCAAAGTAAAATTTAAAGAACAATGTTGGCCAAATCTGAATACAACCTGTTTGATAGGTGTGACTGTGTGATGTGTGTGGTTCTATTCGACCTTGTGTCTGTGTTGTTTGTGTGGTGTTGTGGTTGGGAGTGTAATTTTGTGTATGGGGTGATGCATGTAGTGTAATGGAATCTCAGGGTGAGAGATTTATTTATTGTGGAATGGATGAATTTGTTATGCAGTAGGGCTGCATCTGGGTAGTGTCTGGGCAGCAGGGCTGTAGGACCGGGCTGTCATAATTTCATGTTTACAGGTGTGTCAGGTGTGGTGTTGATGTGCAATGGGGCTGCAGGTTTTGGTTGCAAGGGCATGACTTGAGTGAGATAACTTTGAAGAATGACAGTTGGCAGTGGTTGAACAAGTGTCCGAGAAAGGATGGTGTGCAGTGGGACTGCAAGCGGGTTGTTTTTTGATTGTTTTTATGAATGGGTGTTAAAATGGAAATCCTTTACCTTGGTATCTCTTCCCTTGTTTAATGATGGCAGTGTTTAAAGTTTCACCCATGCTCTCAGGATCGGTATTTTGTTTTTCCTTGAATGGGTGTCATCATAGAATAAGCAAGAACCCGCATTAGTTAATTAGGCTCTTCGCCTTCTAAGAACGTTTGTTGGTGTTGCGGTTGTTAGTTGCCCGGGTAAGGATGGAGTAAATAAATGAATGGGATTATAATGCAGAATGACAATTGGTTAAATGAAAGGGGTGGGTTGATGTCTTGGTTGTGGCTGTTGTGTGGTTGTACATGTAGGGGTAGCAGCAAAGGCGGTTTTGTGTGGGCTGGTTATATGTTTGGAATTCCATAGAATGGGATGAGTGTTTATTACCAATATGTGTAGACTTGTAGTTATTTATGTTTTTTATACACACCCCACCTATGTTGAGCACTATGTTCCAAACACCCTCATTGTTATGGGGGAGGGTGTCTTTACCAACATCCTGGTGGGTGGATGGATGGATGGTTATTGGCTCTTCTATGCTCCCTCTTCTAGGAATTTATCGCCCAAGACCCTTCAGGCAGGCTGTAATGGGTTGAGGTTTATTACCAGATTTATGGTATTGGTTGTGTGACAGGTGTTTTTTTTCTCATGTGTCTTCGAGATGAGGCCCAGGTGTTTTCAAGCAGGGGGTAGAATGTGTAAGGCCCAAGTGTCTGCGGACAAAATTGTTGTGTAGTAGTGGCCTGAGTGTCTACGTGTAGGATGTGTATGGTTGTGGCCTAGGTATGTGTTGGAAGATTGTGACGATGGGGCTTTTGGAAGAGGTAGATGTGTCAAGATGTACCATTTAACCAGTGGGAAGTGGTGCAGGGTACCCAAATATCAATGTGCTTATATTATTTCATTACTTGAATTGCGTTATTTGGTGAGTGTGCATTGGTGAGGATAGGGTAGATAGTATACCTTGTTATGTGCTTTTGGAGTTTTTGTTGTTTTCTCACGGGGGACATTAGTATGTCTCTCCGACTTATTCATGAGTAACTTTGGTTTTTCCTATTGAGTATACATGTATGCTCACCCTACATACATAAAATTGTTTTTAGGTTTCCAAAGAGATTACGCGAATCGTGTTGGACCTTACTAGATCAGACGTTGGGGATAGTTGTTGTGTTACTACTTAGCTTTGTTTTGGTACTTTGGAGTTTTTCTTTTTTTTAGTAGTTGTACTTTAAACATGCATGTGGATGGATTTTGGCTTCTTTTTATATATGTGTCTTGGAGTTCTTTTGAGGTTAATACATCTTATCTCCCGATCTTGGTTACTATAAAAAGGGTAATGTCTCCCATTTTTTATGATATTTCTATACCCTTGGTATTGGTCTCCACCTTGTGGCCTATTGGAGGCAGGACTCAGGGCCCATTATCTCTCATTAATCTTGAAGAAGTAAGGTATCGACATCATTCTATCTCTTCTCTTATCTTGAAGAAGGCGGGTCGTGACACATCCAATCCAGCTTTGAGTTGGCAGGCTCTGTAGATCCTGATATCTTCCTCAAGCGGGACTAGAGGTACATTAGTGCCAGTACCAAAAACAACAACAACATGACTTCTCTTACCCAAGGCAAGCAAAAACCTTGTGTTTGGGGAAGACAAATCAACCGGTGTACATAGTACTCAGATCAGACACTCATTCTCTAATGATTCCTCCTGAAACCGAGTGTGAAACTCCCCCAACTATTATGATTTCCTCAACATTGAACTTTTTTTGGGAGGAGCCACTAACATGAGTGAAAATACTTCATAAATACTATATATGTTGAACACTGACCCTACAGTTAGTCTGTACATCCTTAGTATCCATGTTTCATTAGTGCCCCTACTGTAGCCTGAATGGCCCGAAGGCCTTATTTTTTTTATTATTTTTGTTAATTCACCTTTCAAGGGGTGAGGTGGAACCCTTACAAGGCCCGAAGTCTTAAGAGACAATTACATGACCCGTAGGCCTAAATGGAATCACCCAGACAAGACAACTTGGAACAGCTCCTTCCTAGCAAATTTCATGAAATCCACACTTCACCTTCACAAGGCTGGTCAACTAAAAGCCTTTATAGTTCCCCAAACAGAAATAGATGGTGTTTTTAATTGAGGACAGTCTCCCTTATACTAATCAGGTTGGCGCAACATTAGAAATTCCTAGTAGTCAAATTTCTTGGTATGTTCTTGGACAACTTCATGCGGTTGAAGAGATATCAACACCTCACATGTGTTGTGAATTTCTAGTACACTGGATTGCTCCACAAATTTTGTACCCCTATTCTGCATGCTTCTCAATGAAATACAGACCCAATCTAGTGTTTGGGATCCCCAGGCGACTTGAATTTGATCTAACAGGAATTTTATCATATACTCCATCCCTCAAACAAGCTTCTTGATCTACTACATGAATCGTTTTCCTGAAAAAAACTGTCATACCATGAGTTGTGCCAACCATGTTGGTTGTAGCTGCTTCACCTTATCCACGAGTCCAAGAGTCGGCGTGTCTAATGCCACTTCATACACTGATGATCGTGCATTGTCCACATATCTTCATGTCAGATGTCTCCTCTAAAAACTACTCCTGTATTTTTCATCTCTGGGTATGGGTTCTGATCGTCCAGGTTTCCAAAAATGCTCCATGAATTCCTATTTGAACATAGGTCATGACAAAGAAAGATGGACTTCCATCACAATATGAAACTAATATTTAGCATTTTTTATTATACATACCTGAATGGGAGGGACCTTCGAGTGTCCAGGCGTATGTTTGATGTCAAAGTGTCACTCAGCTCGTGTAATCCATTTTTGTGTATCTGTGCCATTGAAAATCAGAAGCTCCACTCACCGAGCTACAGCTGAGTGGTCAAAACCCACCTCATTGGAGTTCATGTTGGAATTTCAAACCAAAAACCACGAGTCAAATCCACCCGCATTTTTTCCTCTGGAGTCATTTATTACATGCACATTTTTTCCATGGGTCCATTTATTTTCTTTGAATGAATTTAATGTTCTGTATTTAATATTTTTTGGTATCTTTTGTACCGTCATAAATGCTCTGCATTTAATATTTTTTTCTTTCCTTGTACCATCATAGATTCTCTATATTTAATGTTTTGGTATTTCTTTGTACCAACATAAATTCTATGCATTTAATGTTGTGGGTCTATAAATTGATGTAATTGTAGTCTGAAATTTCAATTGTGTTAAATAAAAATCTTGAAAGCTCTTTTATGTTGTGTGCCAATTTTTATTCCTCTTAAATTTTTCTTCTCATATTTCTCGTCTTGTATAGCCAACAAATTGGTATCAAATCCAAGTTACCAAGATTCTCCAATTTTTTTAAAAGATGGCCGCAGTCCAGCCGCAAGTTCCGAAGCTGTCCAAGGACAACTACGAAAGATGGTGCATCCAAATGAAGGTGTTATTCGGATCGCAAGAATTATGGGAGATCATCACCGATGGGTATATTTTACCCTCTACAGAGGAAGAATCCTCCTTCACAAATGAATAAAATAAGGGCCTCAAAAATCAAAGAAATAAATACAACAAGGCTTTGTTCCTACTCTATCAAGGGTTGGATGAATCAACGTTCGAAAAGATTGATGAAGCAACATCAAGCAAGCAAGCTTGGGAAACTCTTGCCACCATCTTCAAAGGTGTTGATCGAGTGAAGCGGGTACGTCTTCAAACATTAAGAGGAGAGTTTGAATTGGCGCACATGAAAGAAGGTGAGAGCATCTCCGATTATTTCTCAAGACTAATTGTTATTGTTAATAATTTGAAAAGGAATGGTTAAAAAGTTGAGGACATCCGAGTTATCGAAAAATCACTTCGATCTCTCAAAACCAAGTTTGAGCATATGGTTGTGGCAATCAAAGAATCATAGGATTTGGAGAAACTATCCATTGAATAACAGATGGGGTCATTATAAGTTCATGAGAAATGGATGCAAAAGAATATCAGTTCAAAAATAGAGCATTCCTTAGAGTCTAAGTTGACTATAAAATAACAAAATAATGGCCACACACAACGAGACGGTCATAGTGGAAGGGGAAGAGGGTGTGGATATTATCCAAGCCATCAAAAAAAACAAAAAAAATCCTACCAGCTTTCGTGGAAGAGGGAATGGTGGAGGACGATTCACACATGGTCGTGGAAATGCAAAGAACATTCAATGCCACAACTGTAAGAAATTTGGTCATTATGATTCTGATTGTTGGAGAAAAGTGGATCATGAGGAACAATCCAACTATGATGAAACATCTCATCATGAAGAAGAAGGTACCACACTCCTCCTTGCACAAGAAAAGGCATGTGAACGCCCCGATGTGTGGTATCTCGACACGGGTGCAAGAAACCACATGAGTGGTAACAAAGAACTGTTCGAGGAACTCACAGAAGAAGTTTGTGGTGATGTGAGATTTGACGACTCATCAAAGGTACCCATGATTGGAAAAGGTAAAATCAAAATTTATCAGAAGAATGGTGATTCAAATTACATCTCTAATGTGTATTATGTACCAAACATGAAAAACAATATCATTAGTCTCAAACAACTCCTTGAGAAGGGTTATGCTGTACACATGGAGAATTATTCTTTGTCTATAAGGGATGCTCACAGGAGACTTGTTTCCCAAGTCCAAATGGTGAAGAATCGCATGTTTCCACTGCGTATCAACACAAAGGTTGAGGAGTGTCTCTTTGGGCTCATGAAGAATGATTCGTGGAGATGGCATCTGCGTTTTGGGAATATCCATTTTAGCGGGCTTAAACTTCTATCCTCATAAAACATGGTGTGTGTATTTCCAATTATTGAAGCTCCAAATCATGTGTGTGAGGTGTGTACACTCGGCAAGCAACAAAGGAAATCATTTCCAAGTGGAGTGTCTAGAAGAGAAATGGAACCACTTCAGTTAGTTCACACTGATATCTGCGGACCGCTTGAAACAACCTCACTTGGAGGTAATAGGTATTTTATTACCTTCATTGATGATTTTAGCAGGAAACTCTGGGTGTATTGCATCAAAGAAAAATCTTCTGTATTTGCGATCTTTAAAATGTTCAAAGCTTGTGTTGAAGCTGAAAGTGGTTTTAGAATAAAAGTTCTCAAATCTGACAAAGGTGGAGAATACACTTCAAATGCATTTCATGATTTTTGCAGGGAACAAGGCATCAAGCAACAATATACTGCTGCCTACACACCACAGTAGAATGGAATTTCAGAAAGGAAGAATCGCACCGTCCTCAACATGACGAGGACCATGATGAAGGAGAAAGACTTTCCAAAGAACTTCTGGGCAGAAGCAGTGGCATGTACTGCCTATCTGCTCAATCGGTGCCCAACCAAGAGCATCAGAAACATGACACCACAAGAGGCATGGAGTGGCTACAAACCAAGCGTATCACACCTAAGAATCTTCACGTGTGTTTCCTATTCTCAAGTTCTAGAAGCGAGAAGAAGGAAGCTTGATGATCATGGTGAAAAGTGCATCTTCATCGGCTACAGTGAAGAGTCTAAATCCTATAAGATCTATAATACACTATCTAATAAATTAGTGGTGAGTAGAGATTTAGTCTTTAGTGAGGAAGAAACTTGGAAATGGAATGATGAAGAACCAAAAAAAGAGATCCCAGTTGAAACAGAAGATCCAGAAGAAAGGCATGCTCATAAGGAGAAAACGCCAGCAACACCTTCCTCGGGCGCATCGTTAGTACACAGGAGTCGAGGAGGACATTCCATCACTCTTGAAAGGACCCCATCTAGTCAAAATTTGATGAGCTCATCCTCACCCATGGAACCCATAAAAATGAAATGCTTAAGCAACATCTATGAGAAAACTGAAGAGGTAAATATTTTTTTCCTATATGCAGATCATGAGCCTCTGACGTTTTAGGAAGCCACGAGGAAAAAATGTTGGAGAATTGATATGGGAGAAGAAATTCATGCCATAGAGAAAAATGGAACATGGGAACTGACCACACCTCTTAATAGCTATAAAACTATTGGTGTCAAATGGGTGTACAAGATCAAGCGAAATGCTGATCATGAAATCGATCTCTATGAGGCAAGGCTCATAGCAAAGGGGTACAAACAGAAGTATGGGGTGGACTATGAAGAAGTATTCTCTCCTGTTGCTCGCCTTGATACTGTGAGAATGATTATCTCCCTTTTTGTTCATCATAGTTGAATGATCTACCAATTGTATGTGAATTATGCATTCCTGAATGGAATTCTAGAGGAAGAGGTCTATGTAGACCAGCCTGAAGGCTTTGTTAAGAAAGGGGAGGAAGAAAAAGTGTATCGACTGAAGAAACCTATTAATGGGTTGAATCAGGCTCCTCGTGCTTGGAATGCACGCATTGATAGCTATCTTTGAGAGAAAGGATTCACCAAATGTCCATATGATCATGCTATTTAAATCAAGAAGAATGATCATGGCTATATACTCATTTCATGCTTGTATGTTGATGATTTTCTATTTACAGGGAATAGTCGACAGATGTTCGATGATTTCAAGGAGGTCATGTTCAAGGAGTTAGAGATGAACGATGGAGGTCTCATGTCCTTCTTTCTGGTCATAGAAGTAAAGAAACAACATGAAGGCATCTATATTTCTCAGAAGAGGTATTCTAAGGAGTTTCTTGAAAAATTCAAGATGTCCAATTGCAATGCTATAAACACACCTATGGCAATGAGCTTAAAACTGACAAAATATGGAGAAGGAAGAAGTGTTGACTCGACTCTGTTCAAGATTCTGATTGTAAGCCTTAGGTATCTCAAAATCACAAGGCCTGATATTTTCTATAGTGTTGGGATTCTAAGTAGGTACATGGAAGCCCCAAAAGAGTCACATTGGCTGGCGGCAAACCGTATCCTCAGGTGCGTTAAAGGAATGTCAGATTTTGGTATTTTTTATCCATACAATGAAGAAGAAAATCTTCATGGATACTCAGACAGTGACTGGGGAGGTGACCAAGATGAAAGAAAAAGCACCAATGGGTATGTATTTTTCCTTTGATCAACTTCTTTCACATGGAATTCAAGGAAGCAAAGTGTGGTTTCCTTGTCCACATGTGAAGCAGAGTACGTGGAAGCATCATCCACTATTTGTGAAGGAATCTGGTTGAGAAATATTCTGAAGGAGATGAAGCATCCACATGATGGATCCACAGTGATATATGTGGATAACAAGTCTTCAATTGAAGTTTCCAAAAATCTAGTGCAACATGGAAGAAGAAAACATATTGATACCCGATTCCATTTTCTGAGAGATCATGTGAAGCAGAAAATGATAAAATTGGAATATTGTCATACTACAGAATAGGTGGCTGATATTTTCACAAAGGAATTACTGACAGATGTATTCAAAAAACTTAGAATGATGCTTGGAATGAAGGGGGTTTTGGTTTGAAGGGGAGTGTTGGAATTGTAAACAAAAAACCATGAGTCAAAGCTGCCTGCATTTTTTCCCCTAGCATCATTTATTACATGCAAATTTTTTCCATGGGTCCATTTATTTTCTTTCAATAAATTTAATGTTCCATATTTAATATTTTTTGGTATCATTTGTACTATCATAAATGCTCTGCATTTAATATTTTGGTCTTCCCCTCTACCATCATAGATTCTCTGTATTTAATGTTTTGGTATTTCTTTGTACCAAAATAAATGCTATGAATTTAATGTTGTGGGTCTATAAATTGATGTAATTGTAGTCTGAAATTTAAATTGTGTGAAATAAAAACCTTGAAAGCTCTTTTGTTTTGTGTGCCAATTTTTCTTCTCATATTTCTCGGCTTGTATAGACAATAGTTCGCATCTTGGCTTGGCTCCCTGCAGCACTATCCATCTGCAGCAAACTCCCTGGAACACAATGCAGACAAGTCTGTTTGAAAGGACAGGAGCCCCTCTTCCTGCTACTAAAATTTATCCCAACATCATACAAGGCTTTCCATATACCTACAGAGTTCATCCAAACCCCCATCCTGCTTATAAAATTATGCCTAATCCCTCTGATTCTGCTCCCAAGCATGTTGATTTAGATGGATCGATTCCATTTCCAAATCCATGTTGATCAGGCAGGCTGGACCAAATTGAAAATATCTTCGGCAGAGGGTCTACAAAGAGTGGACTGTTGTATATTTATTAGAAGAGCTAAAAAGAATTAAAGTGGATGGGGGAAAAGAATGTGAGAGATGGGGGGAAACTCAAGAGTCCCCAGGCAGCTCTCTTCAAAGCCTACCTCCGAACCAGCAAAATAATTCCCTCTCCCCCTCTCTCATTAGTCTTCCATGTATTTAACTGCCAGGGATCCCATCATCACCACCCCCCAGCACAGCCCATGCATTCCTATCATTGATCTAGAGCAGGTCAAATAAATACAAGGAAGCTCAAGAGTCCCTAGGAAGCTCAACAGCCCATGTGAGAGATGAGGGGACATGTGAGAGATGGGGAGACACTCAAGAGTCCCCAGGAATCTCTGGCCAAAGCCTACAACCGAACCAGCAGAATAATTCACTCTCCCCCTCTCTCACCAGTCTTTCCTGTATTTAACTTCCTGGGACCCCCTCCTCAATAACCCCCAGCTACCACTCATAGATGCCAAAATCATGAATTCATTCCCCCTGAAGTAATGACTAGCACAAGCATCAGACAGATACTCTGGGTCTGTCTTCCTCACTCAAGGAATATATCCATACAAGGGAGTAAATGAACAACCATGTTCCATTCACGCTCTATTTAAATTCACCGGTAATTATGAGAAAGATTTTCTGGAAGCAAAACTATTTCTAGAAGCTAAACTTCCAAGAAACTAGGAAAAAATGTTCCCAAAATTCTATGTGGCCTTTTTAGAAAACTCTGTTGGAAGAATTTCGATGAGTGGTCATATAACACCATTTCTCTCCATTTCAACATGATAGAAATAAAACATAGGATCATACCATAAAACAAGAGTCATGTGATGAAACAATTCCAATAAATACATGTTCCTGAACTCCAATATTGGTTGGAGTACAAATGCCATGATCTTGAGAAAATTATTCAAGAAGATTTCTCATCTTCAATGCTTCCTCAAAATAATTTTTCTCATTCATATCAAGGGCCTAAACTGTATTTCCACTGGTAAATATAATAGAATGTTTTTGACTTCTAGGTTTCCCTTTTATGAGTTTTGGATCTTCGGGTAGCTTTATTGAGTAAATTTCCTTTGTTCCTTTGTTTCTCATTGAAAAAAATATATATACCTCATGCAGGCCAAGAGCATCATTAGTGCCATCTCTAGATACAGTAACAACATGCTCAATCTTACTCATTTTTGACTCATTCACCCCACACCAACCAACAATCATCACAAAACAACATATGTCAATCCAACACCACAACCCAACCATCATGCTGCAACAACCACTTAACATCATCCCCCATCACATTCCATGCCAACCAACCATATATTCATTTCCAAACACATTCCGCCTTGAACCTGGTCACCACCATAACCTTTATAGACCCACAAAATCCATATGCATCACACAAGACAATGTAGCTAGCACATCAACCCATAGCATCACATATCAACTTCCGTATCTACTATAATTTCAGTTCAAGGGCTTTCATGACATCACATCCTCTTTAGCTTGGGTTTTGTCACACAATTTTATATTTCCAAGGGAAACCAGTTCATTATCCATAGATAAGTTCTTTAGCCTTTTATGCAAGGTGAGTTCAAGCAATTAACACAATAAGAGTTTCACAAATCACATCAAATGCAACATAAACAAGGCCTCCAACAACCTTGATTTTTAGTAAGGAAAAAAACATGTATACCCCTTAAGAAATGTTTCAAAAAAAAAACTAAAAGTATGTGAGAAATCCCACCCCATTCAATTTCAGATTAATAAAATTATTTATCTTATTACATCAACTCATACTATCCACTCGAAGGATGAAAAAATCATGCAATTTCCACAGATGCACATTAAATAAGGGTAGAATGAGGATCTCCGACCTCCATTATAGCTTCAAATAGAACCACTCCAACAACGAAAGAATAAAGGGATCAAAATTCTAAAAACATGAAGGGAAAACTACCGAAATATATCCACAGCAAGCCACGATCAAGCCTTGTCTGATTTTCAACACAAAACAGAGGATCTCCACCAAAACAAACTATTGAAGGGACGAAGAATAAGAAGAACGAAGAATGGAGAATAAAGAGGAGTACATCGAATTAAGGGCAGTCGATTCTCCACAATCCAAGATGAAGGAAACCTCAGGAGAGACGATCTAAGGCCCCAAGGGGGTCTAGAGTCAAGCCAAAGTTCAAATAAGAATAAAGGAGATCAAAAGAAGGGAGGTCGAGCCCACTATTTATAAAGGAATCCTGAATGGTCTCGCCATGGTGAGAAGACAACCCTTTATTCCGCGATCTCCCTTAGTCAAAGGAAATCTGAATCTCTCACGGTTGTTTCCCCCCCTTTCTATGTGTCTTAAAAACATATTTGACCATCACCATAGCATGATCCAAGGCGTGCTGGTTTCCCTAACACTCATCATGGCTAACCACTGATGCAGATACATTAGGAGTTCTCAATAAGATGATTTGTGGATGAAGAAAAGTCAAAAGAAAGGAAACACACGGGACACAAAGATTTATGTGGTTCGAGAAATGATCTCTACGTCTATAGAGGGGCAGAATAACTTCACTATGAAAAATTTGAGAGCAGAATTTACAGGATTTTATTAGAGTTTCTCACTAAGAAGATTTACTGATAAAGAAAAGGTATAAGAAAGGAAACACATGAGACACAAAGATTTATGTGATTCCGAAAATAATCCCTATGTCCATGGAGAGGCGGAATAACTTCACTATGAAAAATATGGGAGCACAATTTACTGGAGTTTATCAGAGTTTCTCACTAAGAAACCCTATCCCGAAATGGGCTACAAAACGAGGAAGACGATCCACAGTTCCACCAACAGCACAAGAAGTCCACATCGCTATAGTGAAATGTGGTCACCAAAGTCAAAAGTGTTATAGTGGCTGTCAGCTGGAAGTCCAAGGAACTACATTTAATGGTGTCTAGAAGTCCAATGAGCTACAGTACTCTTTCGGTGTCGATCATTCAGCTCTGCTACAGTGGTCAGCATTGATATAGTGCCCCAAAATTTGGGTTGGTGGATTATATCTCGGGACCGCAAATGTAGGAGCGTGTTTCCCCCTGCAACCCCCAACGAGCTCATCACAGAGCTCGACCTGTGGAATTTGCGGCCTAGTGCGCAGTACAAACTACAAGCATTCAGTCCAAACGTCATTAAAACCGGATCAAGCTACACCAATCCAACAACCACTACGATGTAGCACAAAAATATGGTTTTTTCCTCCTCACCACGCCCAAGACCATAATTGTGAGCTCCAATTCTCTAATGTGGTCCCCAAAACACCACTCCCTTTCATGGGAATTTCCATGCATCTTGTGTTACACAGGGAGACCACCCATGTACCATGCCCAACAACATGTCCAACCAGGTCGTTTCTCTTACTGTGGTGCATGCTAACACCACATGACCTTCCCTACGAACAACCTCTAAGTACTAAAGGAAAAAAGGCCAGTACCACTCCCACCATCACGGTGTGGTGACCCACCAAATTTCCAAAACTCTTCCTTATCCCTTGAAACACCTCCAAACTACCTCTTAGCATCAATAAGACCTAGAAAAAATGTTGGGTAGGGGTTTAGGAATAAAGGCCCTCACGAGCTCTATTCCACCCATCTGTTAGAGTCCACATGACAGGCGTCATTCCACCCAACCATTTGGGTTCGCTGGTTAGAAGTTGTTCGACCCAAATTTTTGGGTCTTCATGGCGGGGTATTGTTTCACCCGGTCATTTAGGTACACAAGGTGAACATTGTTGCACAAGACATGCACCTTATTAACAGGTTGTTTTCAGGATGCTATTCAGGTGTCGTTTCATATGGCATGTTTAAGCGTTGGTCGTTCTCAACATGGAAGTTCTTCGGTTTCAACATTTTCTTCAGCACTAGCAGTTTTTCTTCTTTAATTTATATTGTAAGGTGGAGCCCATGCAAAAAAATAGAGAACCAGATAAGACGAAAATATCCCATGGGTATTGACTGATGGTAGAAGATGTTTTTATTTATCTTATTTTGTTATTTTTATATAGTCATGTTAGGAATGTATAGATTGAGGGGAAGTATTAGGAGGGAATTTAATTTGTTTTAATCTGACATGTATCCAAGCTAAGTAAACCTAAATTGAGGGAGAGTGTTAGAGGGAGTGTTATCGAATCACACATGGGACATTTTGTGAAATATTGTCATTATTATTCTCCATAAATAAAATTCAAGTCCTCCCATACAAGGAAGATTGGGCATTTTATTATGAGAATCCTCCGTTCTAACAATTCTTATTAAAGTACTGCAACTTAACAACTCCCAGCATTAAGTCATCCAACTTGAAGTACTCTTTCTTAAGCCAAATAAACTGTAGGGTTTTTTTTCATGTTGTTAACACTCAAGCTAACAAGTACAACACACAGTAGAATTTCATTAGTAGAAGTGGAACAAACAACATGACCACAATTGATATGGAATGAAATAGGAGTACAAAACAGAGTTACAGTAGGGAAATGAGAAGCATAAGAGTGGGAACAAGAGATAGAGGTACCATAGGAGAAGAACACTTCTCCGAGATATACCCAGAACATCCCAATGTCCAAGCCCCCAGCAGCTATGCTTAAATCCAAAATTATTGTTGTCTTACACACATAGTAGGACACCTATTTACTAGCCCCCCTGACAACTAATAAATAGAAAGTATAATGTTACCCTTGGAAACAAAACTAACATCCCCCCCTAAAATCCACCTTGTCCCCAAGGTGGATCCCCAAAAGGACTCTATGTCTTGACCACTGGATAAATTGATCGTTTCTTTAGCACTGGAACAACATCAACTAGTAGTAGTTTTGGCGATAGATGAAGCAACAAAAAATCTTGGCCTCCCCTTGGTTCTGGAATATGATGAAATTTATTCCATTGTGATGGTTCTTGATCCAATTTGTCCTCCATTTAGTCCCTAATAACAATCCCAGTGAACACAAGCTACTTCACAACACAAAAAACCTCCATTTCACAATAAATTCTAGACAACCCATCTTTCTTAATTTCCACTTATTTAGGTTGTTTTGGATGCCCAACAACTATAGAATCTTGCAATACAAAAAAACAATCATCAATTACAATGCATATAGTAGTCAAAGTCATCCCTCACAACTGTTGTTCAATCCTTTTTTGTGCCATTATGTAAAAAACAATCTCCCTAGGCCAAAGACTGACACCTCCAACATGATTCTAAGGTACAACAACCTTGGATCTTCGGGTACAAAAACATCAAGTTAGACCTTCTCTGATGCGGAATTATTCCCAAATATAACATCATTAATCATTAGGTAAACAATAGAGAGCCCACCCATGATAAAAAAACCATTTTTAAAACACAATAATTGTGGTCCTTCTGCCAAGCATCAGTGAAGGCGATGAAACAAGATAAAAAACTGGAACTGTAGCACCCCAAACAGATTAAATAGCTTCTAAAAGATCACTTGAAAATATTTTGAATTTCATTTCCACTACACTATCTTTATGATGTGACTGTAAAACACAAGTTGTACCCTGGTCCAATGTTGTGATGGTGGAACACAAGCCATCTTTACAAGTATCTCCAATACTATATTTATTCTTTGTAGATATGGCTAATGAAATTGAATCATTAGATATTTCCAATGACACCTTCCTAGAAAAGGTATCTCTATCCAAGCCTCCAATATCAGCTTTAGCTAGAAAAAAACTTCCTAGAGAAACCATGTCTACTTTTCCACTCATATTATCAACCACACAATTTAATCACCCTATATGACGAATTGCAAGGTACATGATATCAGAAAGATTAGTTATTGTAAGAATAGAAAAAACAGGACTTCATTCAAATCCATCCATCCCTGTAAGAAACTGAATTAGGGACTACTCTCACTCATCTTTGTTAACAATTTCATCACGGTGTTTCGTTTCAGCACCAATTTCAACTATTAAGATAATCATGGGTGCCACTTTCCTTACCCATTCAAAAGACCACACACACAAGATGCTCTTAAGGCCCTTAATGCATGTTGTGAGGAATCATAAACCATATGCTTCCATATTCGGGAGTTTTAAACTGAGAAAATCATGCGCTTTGACAAAACATAAGCATAGGAGAAACCTTTTGACTTGGAATTAGGACCAAACATTGATTAGTTTCCTTGTTCCTGAGAACAAGAACAAAAAAAGGGAGGTTATCTGGCAAATAAAAAATCCTACCACAACCTATTTGACAAGCCACTACTCGAGAAATATTGTAATTCATGGGATTCCCTGACTAAAATCTCTCCAATTAATGTAGGTGGATAACATTTCCAATATATCTCCCCTTTGTCATCTTTAATAGAAAAAACCTCTGATTTGGCTTCACGCAAATACACAACCTCACAAAAACTAGAAGAAACCGTGATCTCACACCTTAATTCCCTGAATTCCCTGCTCCCCTTCCAACTAAAAAGTGGTTGTGCATACATAGACCTAAACTGAAAAAGAAAGTTTCTTCTGCTATGTCCTTCAATATATTTAAGCAAAAACCTTCCAATAAATCAAGTTGATCACAGAACAGTCATAGAATGCTCCCCTTCCTCGCTACCTAATTTGACAGACTACCCATCACTTTTCTTATAAAGCTGTAGTGTCTAAAAGGAATGAAAATAGCTGGCCCACAGTGGACGTTGTAGAAATATCGCTTATCCTTCCACTAAAAATTGCCTATCATCGGTCAGGTCATTAACAGTCTTTGTAGACTCCCCCTAAAAGTTAGAATACATTATAAAATTTTCAATCTATTCATCTCTATATCATGTGAAAGCTTTAAAAAAATAATTTTTAGTGGTTGATTTGTTAATAAATCAGTAATGTTTTGGTTGGATCGAAGATATTGAATGATGATATCTCTATTCTTTAATAACTCTTGTGCGGAGAATAAAATTTTCAGGAATATGTGTTTTGTCCGATCATTTTTATTAAGATTTAGTTTAATTGTGTGATTTCTGTAGAATCATCATCAAATAAAATTTTTGGACAACAATCCATAGGTAATCCACTTTTTTCTTGAATGTGTTGAGTCATAGACCTCGTCGCGACCTGTCCCAATGGGGTCCGAACCATGAATACCCCAAGACTGCATCCAGTTGGTCAGGGGTAGGCCACCAATGCCAAGTAGGCACATCACACACATGAGACACATTAGCCTAATGTACATGTACACACAAACACATCTCCATGCCCATGAAATGTTGAAATTTAAAACAACTGGAACTAATGCATTCATACATATATGATCCCACAATCAGGGTATGATTGTAAAGCACTAAAAGTGATAAAGGGTCAAATAGAAGTTTATCCAAAAAATGTAGAGAGTCCAACCTGCTTAGATGGAGAGGACTACAATCAAATAAAACCACCCAAAAAAATACCTATCTCTACCATGCTCAGGCTATGCTTCACTAGCTCCATTATACCGACCCATACTTTACATACATGGTTAATACTTCAAAATTGAAGCATACTTATTACAACATATAACAAAACCATGAAAGGACTGTATAGGTATAGTGTCGTTAGAAATTGGGAAACATAAACAACTGGTTCATAAAGCATCTACACTGTCTCTCATTTATTTCATCATATCTATAGTCCCTTTTTGGAATATCTTACTTAATAACCTTCTTCCTGACCTGGGGAAAGAAAACATACAAAAGGGTGAGCTCAAATTCTCAGTAAGGGTAAACAAAATAAATATCAATCACATCAAATTTATATGAACATAACATTTTGGAAATCTTACCCTGCAAAAGAGATCATAATTTCATAACATGGGATAAATCATGGTAGTGAAATGTAACCCCAATAATCATAACTTAAAACATGAAAATTTGTGGCATACACACATAATCATAGAGAATCATTTCTTATTAGTCAAGACTCATTTCCAAGACTATCTTAGTGGAAAAAGTCCATTTCTGAACCGAGTTCACTCCTCGTTTCAGTCCTGTTTCACTGAACCGGTTTAACCTGCCGTTCCAGCCATGTCTATCTCATGAGATATAAAATCTTTACCCAATGCATTGGAGGGAGATATAGGTCCCACCCATCTTATAATGATACCATTCTTATGTGTGCCACAAAATCATAAACCATACATCATAGCATAACCCATGTAATAAAAATGGGAATCTTAAACATCATGACATCATAAAACAATTCATATAAGATAAAGGAATTCATAAAAATATTTACATCACAACATAATCAAATCAATGTAATAACAGGGATATAAACATAACCCTATATTATCTTAGATGGAAAATAATTTTGATAAAACACTTGAACTCCATTCTTGAGGAAAATATCCTTTCTACTTCAAAAACATTTTTCCTTTCTTAACATGTCATACAATTTTAAACTAAAAGAAGTTGATTAAAAATAAAATTGAAAACTTGTAAAGGAAGATTCTTTGAAATAATGTTTTAAAAATCCATTCATGCTGTATAAGTTAAAAAAACATTCTTCTCGTACTTTTGTCGGAAAAGTCAAAAAGTACCTCGTACAAAAAACGAAAAATGATTCCTTTCATATCTTTTACTAAAAACTCACCGAAGGGTAAAATTGGACTTAAAAAATTGTAGTTGGATGGAAATAATATTACATATTGAGGAAACATGGATGTGGATGATAAAATACAGCCCAGTAAATACCAAAGTATAAACAATCTCGGATAAAAATGAGATTGTGAAATAAACCCTTACCTTAGGTCCGATATGATTTGTACGTGTCTGAAACTCCTGTATAATGATTTAAATAATGTTATTGAATTATTCTAGAATCATACTTATTGTTATGATATCATATATGGTCATATTATTAACTTCTTATTAGTAATATTTCATTACTACTTGTTATTCGGGTGTTTATTACTTTTTTGTTCTTATGCGTGTTTTGTCTAATAAATTCTTATTCCTCTTTATAGGATATAGATAAATCATTTACAGAATGGTATTAGTGTAATATATATCATATTCATTCATTTAATTCATTTATATAATCATTATTCAATGAAGATCATGTAGAACGAGTCACATCACATTGTGGAGACGGTATTCCGTACGTACGCACGAGCGATGATATCATTCCCATGATCGTGGAATTGTATTGGAGTGTATGTATACTATTTCAGAATCATTATCAATTTACAATAATCATATATATAGTTATTCTTTACACCATTATACCCATCCAAGTAAGGTGGTGGTGGAAAATAGATTACACCACGGCGTGGAGATGGTATTCCGTACGTACACACGCACGGTGATTTCGTTTTCCATAGGATAGATAAGAGGTGAAATAGGGTTGTTTCATATTTATAATAACATATCAGTATATTAGGGATACTGATGTTATTACCTCATAATTAAACAACTAAAGAAGAGGGAGTAGAAGAAGAATGGAACCTGAAGAAAACGGTAGAAGGTATTACCTCTTTCTCAAAGTGCCTCCTTTAAACATTCTCTTAAGGCACTAGAGTTGGTCTTTTGAGAAGACCAGTACCTCTAGTAGGTTTCTAAAGAAGTGGGGAAGTGAAATGGGCAGGGTTTGGCTGAGCTTGAAGGCTCAAATTGGTGTGAGGAAGAGAGGGAGGAGGTGACCTTTTATAAGGGAGGAGAGGGGCACCTTTGGAAAGTGTGGAAATATTATTTTATTATAAACTTATCTTCAGTTTCAAAAGGTCCAAAAATCATTAAAGATGAAGATAAGATGGCTCATGGTAGAAATAAAATCATCCAATCAGAATTGGACATTTTTTGGAAAATATTTTAATCATTATAATATTATTTATTTAAATCATTTATTAATGAGGTAAATACTTCATCATTATTGTGTCATAAATAATTAATTTATTTGGTGTCTAAAAATTATAAAAAAATATCATTATGTAGGAAATATTTTTAGCTTTCCAATTAATATTTATATTCTAAAATATAATTTATATAACCCCTTATAAAAATTAATTACTAAACAATTTTTGTTAATGTCAATTTTGTCTTTACATTAAATTAATTAATCCAAATTGTCATTGTCACTACCAAGTGGCTCAATGGGGTCCCAAAATCGACCCAAGGATGCCCATGGTCGGCCAATACTCATCCAATAAGGTTAGGACAAGTGTCAAGGTAATTTTGAATTATTATAATATTCTTTTAACCTTGAATTACACTATTTACCTTTAACCGTAGTAAATAAAAAAAATTACTGTAGTTACTATTCATAATATCAAAAAAATAAAAGTAAACTATTAACATAATTTGGACCCACTGATTCCAAATATGGAATCCATTTTTCAAAATTCAAAAAATAGAAGTTTCAGTAATTATTTTAAAATTAATCCCATTGTTAAGCAAACGTGTTTTAAAAGTTAAAACATTACTAAAGATTGAAATGTTTTTACCGATGAATTCAATGTAAAATTAATGCTAATGACATAAATTATATTAAATGGTAAAAATATATTCTATTTATACTTTAAAAACATTAAATATTATAATTTAACCATATAAAGTATTGCGATGAAAAAAATTTGTTTTTAATTAAAATATAGCGTGTTTTTACTATTCATTAAAATATGAAAGTTATCAGAATAATATGAAAAATTTATCCAAAGTAAATTTTTATATCCTGATTATAAAGAAGAATTTTATTTTGTCAAATTGAACTTATAAACTTGTCAAAAACTAGATTTAATGTGGGTGCACCGTCAAAAGGCGGTAAAACTGCATTTTTTTAAAAATACTTCTTCTATCCAAAAAAACTGATTTTGTTTTCATACCTCATTCTATAAAATGTATAAGATGAATTAAAATGTCATAAAATTAAAAATTCAGTTAATAGTATTCATAATGGCTAATATTATAATATATCATTGTTTAGTGAAACTCGGTTATTGCGTACGACGCAAGCTATCAAGGAAGGCCGCAGTTGCGTGTAAAGCAAGCCAAGCTAGTGTTGTGTGTAGTGAAAGATTACTTTGATGATTTATATAACATAAAAACAAAATATTTCTCATAAAAGTCTTGGGTGTTACATTCTACCCCCCTTAAAATGAATTTCTCCCTCAAAATTCGTCACTTCGTAACAAACAGATGAGGATACCTCTCCCTCATCATATCCTCAAGTTCCCATGTAGCTTCTTCTAATTGGTGGTTCCTCCATAAAACTTTCACCAAGTGAGTGGTCTTGTTCCGTAGGACTTTTTCTCTATGATCCAGAATCTCTATCGGCTGTTCTTCATAAGAAAGATCTTGTTCTAGCGGTACAACTTCTGAGTTGAGTATATGTGAAGGATCAGGTATGTACTTTCTCAGGAGAGATACATGGAACACATTTTGAACTTGAGAGAGATTCGGTGGAAGTGACAATCAGTAAGCTACCATCCCAACACGATCTAGAATTTCAAAAGGACCGATATATCTAGGGCTCAACTTTCCCTTCTTTCCAAATCTCATTACTCTCTTCCAAGGAGATATTCGTAAGAACACTTTATCACCCACTTCAAACTCTAGGTCTTTTCTTCGGTTGTCAGCATAAATTTTTTGTCGACTCTGAGCTGCTCTTATGTGTTGTTGAATAGATCTAACCTTTTCTACCATATCATCAACAAGATCAGGTCCAAATATCTTTCTTTCCCCAACTTCATCCCAGCAAGTTGGAGTCCTACATTTGTTTCCATAGAGAGCTTCATAAGGAGCCATCTGAATACTGAAGTGAAAGCTATTATTATAAGAAAATTCCACCAAATGTAGGTGTTGATCCCAACCACCTTTTAAATCCATAGAGCAAGCTCTCAACATATCTTCTAGAGTTTGAATTGTCCTCTCAGGCTGACCGTCTGTCTGAGGATGATAAGTAGTGCTGAAACTCAACTCTCTATCTAGAGTATGCTGAAGACTTCGCCAAAACTTTGAGGTAAACCTCGGATCCCGATCAGATATAATGGAAAGTGGTACTACATGAAATCTTACCACTTCCTTTACATATATCCTGGCAAGCTGATCAAGAGAAAAATCTTCTCTAATAGCAATGAAGTGTGCCGACTTCGTAAGACGATCAACTATAACCCAGATAGAATTATTGCCTTTGGATGTTTTAGGAAGTCCAATGAAAAAGTCCATAGTGATGTTTTCCCATTTCAATTCAGGTATGGGTAATGGTTGTAACATCCCCTTAGACTTCTGTCTCTCAGATTTAACTTGCTGACAAACCAAGCATCGAGAGACATATTCAGCAACATCTCTTTTCATGCCATCCCACCAGAAATACTCTTTCAGGTCTCTATACATCTTCGTGCTTCCAGGATGAATAGAGAATGAAGAACTATGAGCCTCATCCAGCAGCTCCTTATTTAATTCTGGGATGGGAGGAACACAAACCCGATTCCTGAACTTTATTATCCCATCACAATCAAGGTTGAATTCAGGAACATTTCTCACCTTCTTTTGTAACTCGACATCTTCTTTCTGCGCCTCTTTAATCTTTACATGTATAGATGGTTGAACATTCATTTGAGGAAGATATGGTTTTTCCCCTTCCATTAAAATTTCAAGATCCATCCTTCGTAAATCTATAAATATTGGATCTTTTGTGATCCTCATCATGGATAAGCTAGCGTGGTCTTGTCGACTTAATGCATCTGCCACCTTGTTTGCTTTCCCAGGGTGGTAATTAATTGAGCAGTCGTAATCCATAATCATCTCCAACCATCTTCTTTGGCGCATATTCAGCTCCTTTTGTGTGAAAATATACTTTAAACTTTTATGATCAGTATAAATGTCACACCTTTATCCATAAAGATAATTCCTCCAAATCTTTAATGCAAAGATTATCGCATCTAACTCCAAATCATGAGTTGGGTAATTTTGCTCATGGATTTTCAACTGTCATGAGGCATAAGCTATCACCATATCGTTTTGCATAAGAACACACCCCAATCCCTTCTTGGATGCATCACTATAGATCACAAACCTTTCTCCACTATAAGGTAGTGTGAGCACAGGTGCACTGGATAACCTTCTTTTCAACTCCTTGAAATTATCCTCACATTCCTCTGTCCAAACAAACTTAACTCCTTTCCGAGTCAACATGGTGAGTGGATTGGATAATCGTGAAAAATATTTCACAAAACGTCGATAATATCTAGCCAAACCAAGAAAACTTCGGATCTCGGTTACTATTGTTGGCCTCGACCATCTTTCAATAACCTCTGTTTTTGCTGGATCCATAGATATCCCCTATTTTGAGATTATGTGACCCAAAAATGCAACTTTTTGAAGCCAAAATTCACACTTGGTAAATTTGGCATAAAGCTTCTCCTTTCTTAGGGTCTTTAATACAATTCTCAAGTGATCTTCATGTTCTTCCTTGATCTTTGAATAGACAATAATATCATCTATAAAGACTACCACAAACTGATCAAGATAGTCTCTAAAGACTTTATTCATCAGATCCATGAAGATAGCAGGGGAATTAGTAAGACCAAATGGAATCACTATAAATTCATAGTGTCTATACCTTGTACGGAAAGCCGTCTTTGGTATATCCTCCCTTCTGACCCTTAATTTATGATACCCAAAATGGAGATCAATCTTGGAAAAGTATTGAGCTCTGCATAGTTGGTCAAAAAGGTCATCAATGCATGGGAGAGGATATTTTTCCTTGATAGTGATCTTGTTAAGTTCTCGATAATCAATGCAGAGTCTCATTGATCCATCTTTCTTCTCAACAAACAGAACAGGTGCTCCCCAAGGTGACGCACTAGGGCATATGAATCCTTTATCAAGATTCTCTTGGATTTGCTTCTTCAATTCCTACAACTCAATTGGGGCCATTCTATAAGGTGTCTTTGAAATAGGCAAAGCACCCGGTATGAGTTCTATTGAAAACTCAACATCACGATTTGGTGGAAGACCCGGTAATTCCTTCGGAAAGACATCATCAAATTCCCGTACAATGGGAATATTATTAATCATGAGTTTCTCTCCAACCATTTGAGATAAATAACCTTCATTTAGTGGAATCAAGACCCATAAAATAGAAGAAATTTTCCATTGGAAGGTTATGTTCATCCTTGCATCGATAGACGGTCATAGATTGATCTGGAATATGAAATGTGACTTCCCTTCTTTGGAAATTGATATGAGCTCCGTATAAAGAAAGCCAATCCATGCCAAGAATCACATCAAATCCCACTATAGGAAGGATCACAAGATTTGCAGGAAGCACTTTCCCACAAACTTCAATCGGAGAAGAATTGTAAACTTTTGATGCGACTGTTATGCCATTATGAGTTGTCACAGCCAACTCAACATCTAATTGTTGAGGTAATACAATGATACCCTTAGAAAATTCTTCAGAAATAAAAGAGTGGGTGGATCCAGAATCAAATAAAACATTTTCTACTTTAGAGTGGATGGTAAGTGTACCTCTTGCCACTTTGTTGTCGTACTCCACATTGCCGATAATAATTGCATGTGACTTTCCTTTGTCTTTGGCCTTAAGAGTTTGTTGACATCGATCATCATCATCAAACCTTGGATTTTGGCATTGATTGGCATAATGCCCCATCTCCTTTCACTTGAAACATTGAAGTGTAGTAAGTTCATTCTGTGTATCCCTTCCTTTGTTTTCATCATTAGACATCTTCTTCCCGTTATTTCGACATTCAATTGCCCGATGACCTTATTTTCCACACTTATAACATTTTCTTGTCCCCTTAAGACAATTTCCTCCATGTTTCTTTCCACACTTTGAGCATAAGGGAAAACTCATCTTCTTTTCAGTGTGGTCTTTAAATTTTCCTTTGAATTCCATTTTCCACTTCTTATCAAACCCATGTGACTGATGGGTTACACCAATATCCATCTCAACCTTGAGAGCACATAAAATAATTTCCTCGTATCTATTGAAGTCCCTTATGGCTAACGCCCTTTGAAGACTTGGTTTTAAGCCACTAAAGAATTGATCGATCTTACTCTCAGGTTGGATAATAATTTCGGATGCGTACCTTGCAATTATTGTAAAATTTGCTTCGTAGGTACCAACGGATTCATCATCATTTTGCTTCAGTCCAAGAAACTCCTTCTCCATCTTTGTTCGAAGAATACGAGGGAAATACTTATTGAAAAATAAGTTCTTGAACTCGTCCCATTCCATGGAATCAAATTCATTCCTTTGCCTCATATTCTTAATAAGATTCCACCATTGATCAGCATCACCTTCCAAACGATACACTGATAAGATGACTATATCATGTTCAGAACATTGAAGAACTGAAAATATATTTTCAGTGGTCCTGATCCATTTTTCAGCCACTAATGGATCAGAAGACCCGCTGAATGAAGGTGGACGCTGCCTCCGAAGGATTCAACAGAATGTTGCTCCTTCCTTTGCTCATTTGGAAGTCCTGCATGATTCATAACTTGAGAAATTTGTGTGAGCATGGCTACAAGATTTTGCATTCCATCTCCCATAACTTTTGGTTGCTCAGGGGGGACAATCATTGCATTTCCCATCGTATTCCTCATTAACACGGTTCCTTCGGGTTCCAACCATTGACTAAAAACAAGAAGAATAGTGTGAGAAATACTAATTATAAAAAAAACCACATAATCAAGAACAAAATTCTACACTTAAGGTCTTATCATAGGTTGTTCATGGCAATTTCTAAAACACTAAGATTGTGTTCTATGCTTAGACATATCCTTAGGTTTCTTACTAAGGCTTTCACATCCTAGTTTCCAAAGGTTGGCTATACCTTTCCTCTGATACCAAATATAGCGACCCATAATTTACATACATGGTTAATACTTCAAAATTGAAGCATACTTATTACAACATATAACAAAACTATGAAAGGACTGTATAGGTATAGGGTCTTTAGAAACTGGGAAACATAAACAACTAGTTCATAAAGCATCTAAACTGTCTCCCATTTATTTCATCATATCTATAGTCCCTTTTTGGCATATCTTACTTAATAACCTTATTCCTGGCCTGGGGAAAGAAAACATACAAAAGGGTGATCTCAAATTCTCAGTAAGGGTAAACAAAAGAAATATCAATCACATCAAATTTATAAGAACATAACATTTTGGAAATCTTACCCTACAAAAGAGATCATAATTTCATAACATGGGATAAATCATGGTAGTGAAATGTAATCCCAATAATCATAACTTAAAACATGAAACTTTGTGGCATACACACATCATCATATAGAATCATTTCTTATTAGTCAAGACTCATTTCCAAGACTATCTTAGTGGACAAAGTCCATTTCTGAACCGAGTTCACTCCTCATTTCAGTCCTGTTTCACTGAACCGGTTTAACCTGCCGTTCCAGCCATATTTATCTAATGAGATATAAAATCTTTACCCAATGCATTGGGGGGAGATATAGGTCCCACCCATCTTATAATGATACCATTATTATGTGTGCCACAAAATCATAAACCATACATCATAGCATAACCCATGTAATAAAAATGGGAATCTTAAACATCATGACATCATAAAACAATTCATATAAGATAAAGGAATTCATAAAAATATTTCCATCACAAAATAATCAAATCAATGTAACAATAGGGATAGAAACAGAACCCTATATTATCTTAGATGGAAAATAATTTTGATAAAACACTTGAACTCCATTCTTGAGGAAAATATCCTTTCTACTTCAAAAACATTTTTCCTTTCTTAACATGTCATACAATTTTAAACTAAAAGAAGTTGATTAAAAATAAACTTGAAAATTTGTAAAGTAAGATTTTTGGAAATAATTTTTTAAAAATCCATTCATGCCGTATAAGATAAAAAAAAACATTCTTCTCGTACTTTTGTTAGAAAAGTCAAAAAGTACCTCGTACGAAAAACGACAAAAGATTCTTTTCATATCTTTTAGTAAAACTCACCGAAGGGTAAAATTGGATTTAAACAATTGTATGTGGATGGAAATAATATTACATATTGAGGAAACATGGATGTGGATGATAAAATACACCCCAGTAAATACCAAAGTATAAACAATCTCGGATAAAAATAAGATTGTGAAATAAACCCTTACCTTAGGTCCGATATGATTTGTACGTGTCCGAACCTCCTGTATAATGATTTAAATAATGTTATTGACTTATTCCAGAATCATAATTATTGTTATGATATCATATATGCTCATATTCTTAGCTTCTTATTAGTAATATTTCATTACTACTTGTTATTCGGGTGTTTATTACTTTTTTGTTCTTATGCGTGTTTTGTCGAATAAATTCTTATTCCTCTTTATAGGATATAGATACATAATTTACAGAATGTTATTAGTGTAATATATATCATATTCATTCATTTAATTCATTTATATAATCATTATGCAATGAAGATCATATAGAACGAGTCACATCACATCGTGGAGACGATATTCCGTATGTACGCACGAGCGATGATATCGTTCCCATGATCATGGAATTGTATTGGAGTGTATGTATACTATTTCAGAATCAATATCACTTTACAATAATAATATATATAGTTATTATTTACACCATTATACCCATCCAAGTAAGGTGGTGGTGGAAAACAGATTACACAACGGCGTGGAGACGGTATTCCGTAGGTACGCACGCGCGGTGATTTCGTTTTCCATAGGATAGATAAGAAGTGAAATAGGGTTGTTTCATATTTATAATAACATATCAATATATGAGGGATACTGATGTTATTACCTCATAATGAAACAACTAAATAAGAGGGAGTAGAAGAAGAATGGAACTTGAAGAAAACGGTAGAAGGTATTACCTCTTTCTCGAAGTGCCTCCTTTAAACTTTCTCTTAAGGCACTAGAGTTGGTCTTTTGAGAAGACCAGTACCTCTATTAGGTTTCTAAGGAAGTGGGGAAGTGAAATGGGCAGGGGTTGTCTGAGCTTGAAGGCTCAAATTGGTGTGAGGAAGAGAGGGAGGAGGTTCCCTTTTATAAGGGAGGAGAGGGGCACCTTTGGAAAGTGTGGAAATATTATTTTATTATAAACCTATCTTCGGTTTCAAAAGGTCCAAAAATCATTAAAGATGAAGATAAGATGACTCATGGTAGAAATAAAATCATCCAATCAGAATTGGACATGTTTTGGAAAATATTTTAATCATTATAATCTTATTTATTTAAATCATTTATTAATGAGGTAAATACTTCATCATTATTGTGTCATAAATAATTTAATTTATTTGGTGTCTAAAAATTATAAAAAAATATCACTATGTAGGAAATATTTTTATATTTCTAATTAATATTTATATTCGAAAATATAATTTATATAACCCTTTATAAAAATTAATTACTAAAAGATTTTTGTTCATGTCAATTTTGTCTTTAGATTAAATTAATTAATCCAAATTGTCATTGTCACTACCAAGTGGCTCAATGGGGTCCCAAAATCGACCCAAGGATGTCCATGGTTGGCCAATACTCATCCAATAAGTTTAGGACAAGTTTCAAGGTAATTTTGAATTATTATAATATTCTTTTAACCTTGAATTACCCTATTTACCTTTAACCGTAGTAAATAAAAAAAATTACCGTAGTTACTATTCATAATATCAAAAAAATAAAAGGAACCTATTAACATAATTTGGACCCACTGATTCCAAATATAGAACCCATTTTTTAAAATTCAAAACACAGAAGTTGCAGTAATTAATTTAAAATTAATCTTGTTGTTAAGCAAACGGGTTTTAAAAGTTAAAACATTGCCAATGATTGAAATGTTTTTACCTATGAATTCAATGTAAAATTAATGCTAATGACATAAAATATATTAAATGTTAAAAATATATTCTATTTATACTTTTAAAACATGCAATATTATAATTTAACCATATAAAGTATTGCGATGAAAAAAAGTTGTTTTTAATTAAAATATAGCGTGTTTTTACTATTCATTAAAATATAAAAATTGTCAGAATAATATGAAAAATTTATCCAAAGTAAATTTTTATATCCTGATTCTAAAGAAGAATTTTATTTTGTCAAATTGAACTTATAAACTTGTCAAAAACTAGATTTAATGTGGGTGCACCGTCAAAAGGCGGTAAAACTGCATTTTTTTGAAAAATACTTCTTTTATCCAAAAAACTGATTTTGTTTTCATACCTCGTTCTAGAAAATGTATAAGATGAATTAAAATGTCATAAAATTAAAAATTCAGTTAATACTATTTATAATGGCTAATATTATAATATATCGTTTTTTAGTGAAACTCGGTTATTGCGTACGACGCAAGCTATCGAGGAAGGTCGCAGTTACGTGTAAAGCAAGCCAAGCTAGTGTTGTGTGTAGTGAAATATTACTTTGATGATTTATATAACATAAAAACAAAGTATTTCTCAAAAAGTCTTGGGTGTTACATCCATGTCCTCCTAGGACACTGTCAAATTGGTCACTGTCCGCATAAGACATGACATGTGCAGGCATAACCCATGTAAGAGTGAGAATAATAATTCCAAGGAGGACACCCAAAAAACACTAAACATGAAGCATCATGAATAGTCAGTTCATAACAAGGATATAATAATAAATGCATAAAAAAATCTAGATATAATTAGGAAGGACATTTCACCTCTAGGCGGTCACAACCAAACTCTTTGCCTCATGATTCTGCTCGAAACAATGCTCATTCCAGCAGAATCGACTCCATGAGTCATGTTATTAACATAGACAGTTATCCAATAGGTCACAATAATTGGGGCCTACCAATGAAATCTTACTGGAATTTGAAGACCCTGATACTCAGATATGGTATCAAACCCAAAACTGTTGGGGGACACCGCAAACTCAATATGGATCAACCCACTATGTAGACAATCATACTATAATGATACTACAAACCCTCTAGAAATGGTCTATTAGATGTAGGATCAATGTCCCACTCAACGAGGTCACACTAATTCCACAAACCCCATATAGGGTATAAAACGATAGAGGATCAGACTCCAGCATTACAGAGGGATACCACAAATTCTATCTGAGACTCATACTCCATAGGGGGTTACAATTCAAATATGTAGAAAAAATGTCTCACTATACCCTTAAGGGGATGGATCAAGGAAATAGGCTCAACCAACACTGGTTCAAACTGAAGAAATGAAGGGCTCCAAACACCCTCAAGAGAGGCACACGATGTGTACTGTTGGTGCACGCCATGTCGGGCTAACCCCTGGTCTACCCATGTGGTGTTGTTACACATGACATGTAAATATCAAAATGCACAGCATGTAAGTAGTCATACACGGCGAGTAGAGATTTCCTGAAACTCTTCCTGTGTCGCTTGGCCATGCCCGTGTACACTGGACCGTGTCCGTGTACTCCAGTCGTGTCTGCGTACTTTTTCTTCATGTGCCCATGTATTATTCTAGTTACACACTGAGTCACCTAGCATGAGTCACATGATGTGTGGTAGGGTCATACAATGTACAATATTTAAATTTGATGAAAACCCTAGTGTCACAGCTAAGGGGTCCCACATGGCATGTAATTCCGAGTTACACGTCGTGTAACCCAGGATTTTTAGATCCCGCTGGTTCCTCTTCTGCATCATCCCCCATGTTTCCACCACCACCTAACTCTCTGAAAAATCATAGATTTAGGGTTGTTCAACCTTCCCATCACCAAATATTGGAATTTTAGGATTTGAATCTGCTTGGGAAATGACCACACACGTCATCCGTAGCCTCACCATAAAATACGAGACGAACCGGGACCACCAATCCATTCTGATCCACCTCTGATCATACTCCTTGTCTCACCTCGATCTCATCCTCAATTTCTAACCACACCCATGTTATTGATTCATTGCGCCAAATAACAATCATTCACTGATCAAATACAAGGTATTCATCGAATCGTTGGCTAAAAAAATACCAACGATGAACATGAAATGAAATGAGGGATAAAACCATAAACCACAAGATGTGAGGAATGAATCTCTTCCTTTTTTTTGTTCAACCTTGATCTATTATTGTAGATTTGGATGAATTAAGATGAATTTAAACTAGAAAGAAAAATACTCACCGTAAAAAAATCAATTGTCGATGCATGAATCAATTATTGTTTGTGGAATTGATCTGTTTTGAGCACAAGATAAAGTAAGGGATGAAAAACACAAATAAAGAATCCTACCTGGTGTTTTGATCGATCACTTATGAAGAATGATTTTGTATTTTCATCGTTTATGAGATTGACCAAATCCATTGGCACACGGTCCTCGATCTCATACGATCTGACATCGTCTGTCAACAATCCTCCAATGAATCCTCTCCAACGGTTCCTCTCAATCCCTAGGTTATGTAGATAACCCTAGGATTTATTCATAGTTGTGTTTAAATGAAGAAAGTAGGTCATTGTGTCAAATAAAATAAAATATAATAAAATAAATTTATTTATTTTATCATCTATGTATGCGACAACTTTTTCATAAATGCCCGACATCGACAATTGTTGAGCCTAGGGTAAAACCCTAATTATGAACTCAGTGGTGCCCTTAGATTTCTAATCTAAGACCCCCGTTCAAGAGTTATTCCATTTTTTGGAAAATTGCATGTGCGTGATATTAATATATTTAATATATTTTAACAATTAATTATGGGCATACTGGTATTCAGAATCTCATGCAGTTTCACCACTTGAATCTAAAAATAATCCATATAATATTTCAAGGTAATACATGAACAAATAAGAGTTGTTACATTCTCCCCACCTTTGGTATTTTCATCCCAAAAATAGAAAAATCTACTCAAAAGGTGGGGGTATTAGGCTCGCATCTCGGTCTCCCACTCTCATGTGCTCTCTTGAAGATTATTGTGTTGCCATCAGAAATGCACTAGGGGAATTGATCGCCCAGGAAGAATCATCTCTTTCTCATCCTCAACCTCCACCAGGTGCTCAGCAAAGGTACCATCATCCTCAATGTCCAGCACACCACAATCGATAGCATACAACAGGTCATGCAAGTACCTCCTTATCCACGACACGTGGAATACGTCGTGTACCCAATCCCACTGTGGTTGTAGTGCTAAGTGATGTGCCACATCACCAACTCTACACAGTATCTAGAGAGGACCAATGAATCTCAAAGATAGATTAACACCTCGACTAAATCTTTATAATCTACATCGATATGAGACCCTCTAGAACACACTGTCTCCCTCCTCGAACTGTAGAGGCCTCCATCGTTGGTCCACTATGCCAAAATTTTCATTTAGTGGCAGTTTAAACCACCGTTAAATCATTTTGCGACGGTTTTGAGAAACCATCGCTAAATCATGTGTCAGCAATCAATTAGGGACATTTTTTTAAAACTGTTGCAGAATGATTTAGCGGAGGTTTAAACCATCGCTAAATCGTTTTTTATTATTATTTTTTATTTTTATTTTCATAATTAATTAATTTTATTTATTTTCATAATTTATTAATTTATTTTCGTAATTAATTATTTAATTTATTTATTTTTGTAATCAATTAATTCATTCATTATTACCATGCTCATAACCATCTCCATGCACAAGCCCATATCCATGCACAATCCCATGTCCATGCACATGTCAATGCCATATATAGAAATTCTGCGTTGGGTGAGATTTGAACCCCTTACCTCTTGCTTATTCTCCGAAGACTTTATCACTCCAACATGCTCTTCATGTGGTCAATAAATCGAATTTAATATACTTATATATATATATATGTATATATATATATATATTAATTGGAAAAAAAATACATAACAATTATATACACACTAAATAACTATTAATCAATAATGATTAATCAATAATCAATAATCAATAATCAACAATCAACAATCAATAATTAAGAACCAATAAGTAATAATTAATAAGTAATTATTAATATTTAATAATTAAAAATGAAAACTTACTAATTAATAAATAGAATATAAATGAATAATAAATAAGAAAATATATAATATGGAAATAAATGGTAAATAAAAAATATTAAATAAAAAAATAGTAAATAGGAAATAATAAATAGTAAATAGGAAATAGTAAATAGAAAATAGTAAATAGTAAATTGTAAATAATAAATACTTAATACTAAAAACTAAATAATCTATAATATATAATATATAATATATAATACATAATACATAATACATAATACATAATACATAATACATAATACATAATACATAATACATAATACATAATACATAATACATAATACATAATACATAATACATAATACATAATACATAATACATATTACATAATACATAATACACAATACATAATACATAATAGATAATAGATAATATATAATATATAATATATAATATATAATATATAACATATAACATATAACATATAACATATAATATATAATATATAATATATAATATATAATATATAACATATATTATATAAGTAATGTATAAATAATAAATTAATTTAAAAATAAATTAATACATGATAAATAAATAATAAATTAATAGTAAATTAATAAATAACAGATAATAAATAATAAATAATAAATAATGAATAATAAATAATAAATAATAAACCATGAGTAAATAAATAATAAATATATAATGAATATATAATAAATAATTAATTAATAATTCAATAACAACAAATTAATAATATAAAAATAAAATAATAAATAAAATAATAAATAAATAAATAATAAATGAATAATAAACTAATAAAAAAATTAATAAATTAATAAATTAATAGTAGATTAATAAATAATAAATAATAAATAATAAATAATGAATAAATGAATATATGAATATATGAATGAATAAATAAATAAATAAATAATAGATAATAAATAATAAATAATAAATAATAAATAATAAAAAAATATTAATAACTAATAAATTATAATTGATTATTAAGACTTAATAATTAAAAATTAAAAATTAAAAATTAAAAATTTATAAATAATCAATAAATTAGTAATAATTAATAAATATTGAATATTGAATAAATAAATAAACAATAAATAAATAAATAACAAATGAATAATAAACCAATGATAAATAAATAATTAATAAATTAAAAATAAATAAATAAATAATAAATAATAAATAATAAATAATAAATAATATATAATATATAATAAATAAATAAATAGATAAATAGATAAATAAATAATAACTAATAACTAATAACTAATAAATAGATAATATTTAATAATTAATAATAAATAATTAATAATCAACAATAATTAATTATTATAATTGATAATTAATAATTAATAATTAATAATTAATAATTAATATTCGATATTTAATATTTAATTAATAATTAATAATTAATTAAAGAATAAACAATAAATAAATAATAAATAATGGATAAATAATAAATAAATAAATAAATAATAAATGAATAATAAAATTTTAATAAATAAATAATAATTAATTAATTAATAAATTTAAAGTAAATTAATAATTAATGTGTACATAATAACTAAATAATAAATAAATTAATAAATATTAAATATTAAATATTAAATATTAAATAAATAAATAAATAAATAAATAAATAAATATATAATATATAAAAATAAAAAATAATAGATAATAGAAAATTAATTAATTAATTAATTAATAATAAATAAATAAATAAATAACAAATAATTAAATATATAAAAATAATTAAATAAATAAATCATAAAACGTTAAGAACCTCTGAAGACCCTAAAACTAGCGAAATGACCATAACATCTGATTCGGGGCACCTTTTTCAGCACCACAACCGGTCAAATCAAAGATCATGAAACGAGCTTTGATGTGATATGTGATACATGCCGAATGAACACCTAGATCAAAAATTATAACTGTTTGAATTTTAAGAAATCGAGGTCGGTAACTAATACATCAGTTTCAAAGGTCTTCTGGACCTTTCTAGCAGAATAAAAAGGGTTACAATGCTTAAATAGCTAGTACCAGACCTAAATGGTGTAGAGCTTGTCGCGGGCTTTAATTTGATATGTGGTAGATCCTAAACAGATACCCAGATTAAAAGTTATGTCCGTTTGATGTTCGATTTCGATGTTCGACCTTTTTGAAATTTGAATATATTTTTTTTCCTTTTATTATCACATGATTTAAATATCACTTGGTTTTAGCTCATTTCATAAGTTTCGATTTTACTGGTTGTGGAGTTGAAATGGACTCATGGATCCGAAGTTATGGTCGTTTGATGTCGAATTCTGGTTTTTAGGTTTTTACAGATTTGTTTTAAGTTTTACGTTTTTATTAACTAATAATTATAAATATTTATTAATTAACACATTATAATAAATTAAAATTATAAAAAAACTATTTTTGATTGTAAATAATAAATAAATAACAATAATTAATTATTAATTAATTAATCGATTAGTAAATTTTTAATTTTTTTCTTCAATTTTGCGGCGGTTTTTTCAAAACTACTGCTAAAAATAATTGTAATTTTTTTGGATTTTTCAAAACAATTATAAAAAATATTTACCAGTGATTTTTAAAAACGCTTCTAAAAAACTACAACTAATTTTTTGATCCAAAAACATTTAGCAGCGGTTTTGAAAACCGCCGCAAAAACGATTTTTTCCTATAGTGGTCCTCATAGGACTTCTGATGGCTTTGTATAGTTCTCATATTTTCCTGGATGATCTACCCCTTCTCTGTTATAGCTCACACAAACTTTGGACCCATGATTGCTGACTCACATGGATCAGTCTAACAAATTTATGACCTATAAGGCCTCCAATATAAAGCCTCTAATTGTGTCATACCGATGGTGGAATGACACATGATGTTATATGCAAACTCCCCCAAGGGTAGGTGATCCTCCCAACTACGGACAAAATTCAGCATGCAAGCCCATAATATGTCTTCCAAAACCTGAATGGTCTACTCAGTATGGCCATTAGTTTGGGGGTGATGTGACAACCGGGTCCCGATGACAGCACAAGCACCCCGCCTTAACATGGTCGTCGGGTCCTGGCCCACCAGGTACCACCAGTTGCCCCGCAAACACGTGGGGCCCACCCCAGGGTCCACCCACGTGCCCGAACGGGTCATCTGACTAATGATTGTCCCCACAGGCCAACACATGTCCTTTCCAGTGTGCTTTGTCCTCACTCACACACATCCTGAAAAACTTTCCAGAAGGTCACCCATCCTGATCACTACTCCAGGCCAAGCACGCTTAACTGTGGAGTATTAATCAGACAGGCTCCCAAAAAAGAAGGTGCACCTTGTTGACATGAGTCATATCATTTAGTCATTTAACCCTTTATCATTTGGGGATGTTACATCACCCCCACTTTAGAGCACAACACCCTCGTTGTGGGCCCTACATCTCAACCCAGGCAGTGCACCGCACTTAAGGCTGGGTTCCTCCTTTGAAACCAAATGTGACAACCGGGTCCCGGTGACAGCACAACCACCCTACCTTAACATGGCCGTCGGGTCCTGGTCCACCAGGTACCACCGGTTTCCCCCACATACACGTGGGGCCCACCCCAGGGTCCACCCACGTGCCTGAGGGGGCAACCGGTGGTACATGGTGGACCAGGACCCGGCGACCATGTTAAGGCGGGGTGGTTGTGCTGTCACCGGGACCCGGTTGTCACATTTGGTTTCAGAGGAGGAACACAGCCTTAAGTGCGGTGCACTGCCTGGGTTGAGATGTAGGGCCCACAACGAGGGCGTTGTGCTCTAAAGGGGGGGTGATGTAACATCCCCAAATGATAAAGGGTTAAATGACTAAATGATATGACTCATGTCAACAAGGTGCACCTTCCTTTTCGGGAGCCTGTCTGATTAATACTCCACAGTTAAGCGTGCTTGGCCTGGAGTAGTGATCAGGATGGGTGACCTTCTGGGAAGTTTTTCAGGATATGTGTGAGTGAGGAAAAAGCACATTGGAAAGGACATATGTTGGCCTGTGGGGACAATCATTAGTCAGATGACCCGTTCAGGCACGTGGGTGGACCCTGGGGTGGGCCCCACGTGTCTGCGGGGCAACTGGTGGTACCTGGTGGGCCAGGACCTGACGACCATGTTAAGGAGGGGTGCTTGTGCTGTCACCGGGACCCGGTTGTCCCAATTGGTATCAGAGGAGTTCGGTTCTACCGCAGACTCTGATCTTTCTTCTCTGTGAAGCAATAGTGTTAAGCGTATTGAGTGTGGTTACCAGTCCAGGGAGCCCAGTGTTGGTGCGGCGGCCGACGTATCCGTACACCAGAACCCTGACTTCTGATTTCCGACTTAATGCACGAAAACATTGATTGCATGTGTGTTTCAAGTTTTCTTTGTGATTACTTTGTGTCAGCTCACCAGGTATACTGTTCTGACAGTGGCACACTTATTTTCTTTTCAGGATGTCCCCACGACGGCAGCCAGCTAGGGTTCCGAGAGTTGAGCGTGATGACAGCCCACCGAGCGACGAGGCCTCGGTACAGGGCCCTTTGACAGCAGAGGCACCGACGGTACCTCTACCCACCGAGCCACCGATGCTTCCAGCCCCAGCCGCTGACGATGCACGTCGCCTTAGTGCACTGCATGAGTTCCAGCGCCAGCGACCTCCCAGGTTTCGCGGGGAGACGGACCCCCAGGCAGCCGAGGACTGGCTGGAGGCAGTTGTACGAGTTTTCAGGTTAGTGAGGACACCAGTAGACCTCATGGTGATCCTCGCAGCGAGCCTCCTGCACGCGACAGCAGGCAGATGGTGGAGCTTGATGCTCCAGGTGCACGATGAGACATCACTCCTCTGGACGGACTTTGAGAGCATCTTCTTCTCCGAGTTCGTCCCAGCCACCCTCCGTGCGGTGCGCATTCAAGAGCTACTTCAGCTACGGCAGGGCAGCATGACAGTGGCCCAGTACTCGGCGAGATTTACTGATCTCTCGCGCTACTCCATAGATATGGTACGGGACCCGTTATTCTGGGCCTGGACCTTCGAGCAGGGACTGAGGCATGAGATCAGGGCTTCGATGATCTCCCTCAACATTCCGACGCAGGCAGAGGTGTTGGAGAGAGCCCTTCTAGTGGAGAGTTTTCTCGCCGAGCAAGCTCCAGTGACAGGGCCCTCCGCAGGACGACCCATAGCAGGGTCTTCTGCAGCTGGCAATAGACAGGTGACACAGAGGTCCAAGCGGGCCAGACCATCAGATGGGCAGTCTCAGGATGAAGATTCGGTTGTGCGGGGCACACGAAGGAGAGCCAGCTATGCGAGGGGCAGGCATTGCTACGCATGCGGCAGGCAAGGTCACATAGCTCGAGACTGCCCGACTCGTCTTACAGATGAGCAACAGGTGGTAGAGGGACCTCCCAGACATAGGTTCGACCATGGCGGTCCACAGGGTGAAGGCGGGCGAGGCAGAGGAGCTGGCCGAGCAGTAGGTGGTGGATGACGCTTCGAGGTGTTGCCACCACCACCACCAGGAGGTCCACCCCGACCGCAGGGAGTTGGTGGACATGGGAGAGATCAGCTTCAGGCAGCTGAGGCCTTCGATCATGGAGCTCTGGGAGTAGATAGACAGGAGCGGAACTAGTGGATACGTCTTTTGTACTTCTAGTTCCTTGTTGTTGTTGTGTAGTGTCTTTGTATTATGAGCTGCAATAATAAAAGACGCATACCTTGGTGATGTTTTCATTCTTGTCCTCTTTTGTGTTGTTCCTAAGAGGTTCCAGTTTAGACTGTTGACTTGACCCTCACTTGTGAGACATATACTAGAGGAGACCCAGTTACCAAACACTGATGCCGACAGTGTGACTCAACCCTTGGAGGCGAGAGTAACAGTTGGATCTCTTGGTAGTAGCGTCGAGGCCTTACGACGTCATCCTTGGTATGGATTAGTATCATCCATGTCGGGATTGACTGTATTAGGCGAAAGAACATGGTTCATCCAGGGGATGAGACCAGATTTCTCTTATCGACAAAGAAGAAATCCCAGTAGCTCTTGTAGGACCAGAAAGGTCCAAGTCATCCATGAGCGGATGAGGACAGCTCAGAGCCGACAAAAGTCTTGTGCTGACAGAAGGCGGAGGCCACTAGAGTTCGAGGGTGGCGACCACGTCTTCTGGCGTGTCTCACCTCAACGTGGATTACAGAGATTGGGACGAGGCGGCAAGTCATCTCCACTCTTCATCGGACCATTCCAGGTCCTCAGCAGGATTGGCAAGGTGGCTTATCGCCTAGATCTACCACCTCAGTTGCACCGGATGCACGACGTCTTCCATGTATCTCAGCTGAGGAGATACGTGCATGACCTGACGCAAATCTTTGACCATGGGGAGCTGGTCTTTGATGATGGGGTGACTTTTTCGGAGGTCCCAGTGGAGATCGAGGATCGACAAAAGCTTGTCCTACATGGACGATCGATTCCTCTTGTGCGCATCAGATGGTAGCACGGGAACCTCCGGGAGAGCACTTTGGAGCGGGAGGCTCAGATGCGTGCTCAGTACCGCCTTTGTATACCTAAGTTTGTGGTGAAGCTTTACGGGGACGTAAAGCCCTGTGGTGGGAGTGATGTAAAGACCCGTAAATTTTGAGAAATTTTTTTTTCTTATTTTCTTTGTAATTTTACAAGAACGCAGTTTTTGACGGCACCTGATTCCGAGGCCCGGTGTGCCCGGAATCATTTTCCGAAGTTTGGCTCGGGTACGTTCAGTGAACGAACGAGCGGGTTTTTCTATCTTTTGAACTGGTGCTCGGAATCGAATTCTGAGGGCACCGATGGAATCGTAGCGCCAGTATTTTCTTAGAAATGCCTCTTCCGGAGTTGCGTTTGCTCGGGTGTGGTTTTTAATTTTTGGGCTTTAAGTTATGAAATAAAATAAAGTGGTGGGACAACTTTATTTTTATTTCAGTTAAAGCCACTTGAAAGCCACTTAAAGATGCTTAAGCTGAGTTGATGCGGATAGGGTGCTATCCAAAAATATCCTACCCTCTTGGTAGGATATTTGTGAGGTGGGGCCCGCACGAGCCCCATCGTTTCTTTTCCGCTAAGTAACGCACCCGCGAAAACCCGTCATTATGAAAGTCAACTGACGTGTTTTCTTAAATTCTTAAAGCACCATTTAATTGGGCGGTTAACTTCGTTAAATTAATTCTATGAATTAATTTAATTGTTTCTTAACGTGTTTACAATCCATTGGCGTAATAATAAAATAAGACCAATGCACGACATCTTGAGGATTGCTCGTTGAGAGGCTTTAGACAGAAATCTTATGCCTTCATCCTCCTTCGCAAAGAACGCGAAGAACGCGAAGAACGCCATCACCCTCAGAGATCGACGACGCTTCTTCTGAGACGTTCTTCCCCGCAACGATCCTCGATCACCAACTGCTTGAGGTATGAGATTTCGGGTTTCTCCTTTTAAATTCTTTGTGGATTATAACAACAATATGGATTTAATTATTATTAATTAAATCTATATGTTCTTGAACCTCGGAGTTCATCGACGCGACACCGTATTCCGCGATGACGCGACGCCCTTCCGCGACGACGTGACGCCCTTCCGCGATGACGTGACGCCCTTCCACGACGCAACGATCGCCTCCTTCTGCGGCAATCAATTCCGCGAAGAATGCACGTGCGACGACTTGACGAGGTAGGGGTTTGTTGTGAAATAATTTATATTCCCGTGATTGTTTCTTTAAAAACGAAGAACCCGAATCAAGTTCAATTTTAATTCTATTAAAATTGTGCCTTGATTGTTATTCATGTGTTGAATATTTTTATTCCCGATTGTTATCACCTAACGCAGAGGGTACGGGCCAAAAAAACACGGCCCGACAACCCTCCACAATTCTTCGTTGTTGTGCGGATTGGCGGGCGACAACAAAACATGCCGCAGGGGTGCTTCGTTGTTTCCGCAGTGAAGTTTGGGACCCGGGAGGAGCTACAGCACAGACGGGAGCGAAATCGGACCACCGGAGCAACTCCGGTGGCCCGCGGAACCCACCGGCGGCCGGAGGCGGCGGCGCCCCGGCGCGCCGCCGGACAGGACCGCCGCGGCGGCGGCGGCCAGCGGACCCGCGGCCGCGTGGGTCCGGCACGCACGGGACACGGCAAAGCCGCGTCCGTTGTTTCCAGCGCGGCCCCACGTGGGCCGCGACACTTTCATCCTGCGGGGGCAACGCCCCGCGGCTCCCTCGCTTGGCCGTTCGGCCGGGCCGAGCCGGGCCGGCCCGACCGGCCGGGTTGCGCCCTGGCCGAGCCGGGCCACGCCGAACCAGGTCCGACTCGGACCCGGGTTGGGTCGACCCGGTTCGGGCCGACCCAGGGGGGGTTGGGCCGGGTCGGTCTGGGCCCAAACCCCCCGTCTTCGGACCTTTTTCGGTCTTTTGCCTGTAACATGTGCTACGGGCCTCCGAACGACGCGCCGTCAGTGGCGATGTGATCCTTGTATCGAGACGGTAATTTCGGTATATTGTACTCAAGGTTTCCGAAAACTTTGGGTTTGGCCGGGTTGGTTCGTACACGAAACCAACCAGGCCTTCGGAGCGGAAATGCTCATATCTTGAGCTTCGGACGTCCGATTGACGTGCCGTCGGCTTTGTTGAATTCCTCTAAGTGAGACGGATCTTTTGGAATGCTCCTCCCGAGGTTTGGATGCAGGTGGAGTACGGTCGGGTTGGTTTTTCCTTAAAAACCAACCAGGCCCCTGGGACGAAAAAGACAATATCTCTCAGACCGGGCGTCCGATTGACGCGCCGTCTGCGACATTGAGTTCCTGTTGACGATACGGAACTTTGGATACATCAACTATGGAATATGTGTCAGTTGATGTATCGGCCTCTCGGCTCGTGGAGCGGGCCCTCCCGAACGAGCTTGCTGTGTGCGGGAACCCTAGAGATGACTGCGTTTGCGACGATGAAGACTGTTGGTCTTGTATCCTATGTGGGTCACATCTTAGATGATTCAGTGCTGGTCTTGTATCCTATGTGGGTCCCAACATAGATGAATCGATGAAGACTTCTGGTCTTTTATCCTATGTGGGTCCCAACTTAGATGATTCAGTGCTGGTCTTGTATCCTATGTGGGTCCCAGCATAGATGAATCAATGAAGACTGCTGGTCTTGTATCCTATGTGGGTCCCAGCTTAGATGATTCAGTGCTGGTCTTGTATCCTATGTGGGTCCCAGCATAGATGAATCGATGAAGACTGCTGGTCTTATATCCTATGTGGGTCCCAGCTTAGATGATTCAGTGCTGGTCTTGTATCCTATGTGGGTCCCAGCATAGATGAATCAATGAAGACTGTTGGTCTTGTATCCTATGTGGGTCCCAGATTAGATGATTCAATGCTGGTCTTGTATCCTATGTGGGTCCCAGTATAGATGAATCAATGAAGACTGCTGGTCTTGTATCCTATGTGGGTCCCAGCTTAGATGATTCAGTATCTATATCTGATCATCTCTTTCACTTTTTCGATGATGTATACCTGTGTGAGCTGAAACTCTGTTTTACTTTCCTTTGTGGATTGTGTTGTGCTATCCTGTGTGGATTTACGTTTTACCTTCCTTTGTGGATTGTGTTGAGCTATCCTGTGTGGATTTACGTTTCGCTTTCCTTTGTGGATTGTGTTGAGCTATCCTGTGTGGATTTTATGTTTTGCTTTTCTGTGTGGACTGGGTTGTACTTGAGCTCGGATGTTGGAGCTGAGCGAGAATTGATGACTTAGGTATATGTATGGGCATATACCTAATCCGTGTCGGATGTTACTTCGTGATTGTATATTTCCTTTGTGGCTTATCCTTTGTGGATTTTCGGAGACCTTTGAGGGTCTCGGGGTCCCTACTGAGTAGCTTATACTCACCCCTGCACGGGCTATGCCCGCACTACGTTGTGTTGGTTGAAGACGGCGGACATCGCTGATCGTGGTGGAGGCTTGCGGAGTAGGACAGTACCTGGAGGTGGACCACTGGGCGGGACGTACTCGGAGCGGTCGGCTGGACCCGAGGATCAGTGGAGGCTATCTGTACCCACCCTTCAGGTGGGACTTCCAGTGGACGGCTCAACGTTGCGGCTTTACTTTTCAGTTGCTGTTTTTCCCCTTTCAGTTGTACTTTACAGTTGGGCTTGTATTTCTGGCCCCCTTTACTTTTCCGCACTTACTGTTGTACTAGCTTTTACTTAGTGTTTACTTTTCCGCTTGCTTACTCTATAGTGCTTGTTTACTTTACAAAGGCAATGCCTTCCCTTTTTACCGGGATTTACGCCCTGGTGCTAGTCGCCAGCCCCTGGCCTATGGAAGGCGGGCTTGGGGTAGTCACGACATGGGCCCCGAGGACGGGTCGTGACAGGTGAAATGATATTATCAAACACAATTAATTCCCAAAGGCCTCCTACAATCCCCTCCATGACCGCAATGTGAAGAGAGCATCACGGTCTGAAGCATTCGTCAAGGGAACTCCATGGTGCCATACTATCTCCTGCATGATCAAGAATTTCAAGATCTCTACTAAACTCTACTATCAAATGACTAGGAAGTGGTCTGACTTGGTGAGTCGGTCTATGATCACCCAAATTGAATAACGTCCCCTAGACATACGTGGTAACCCCATCACAATTTTCATGGATATCCCATCCTAATTCCCCTATAGAACCTCAATAGGTTGAGCTAGACCCACTGAAACATAGTTATTATACTTCACTTGCTGTTAAGAGAGGCATCGAGAGACAAACTCTTCACCATAACTCTTTATTCCTAAACACTAAAAGTTACATCGAAGGTCCTGGTACTACTTTGTCACACTTGAATATACCACCAAAGGGGATGTACGAAAATCCCTCATCACCTCCTCCAGCAACATCAATGGTATCATCATTCATTCTATAAAATGGATAAAATGCTCCACACCTTCATAATATTCATCAGAAGCATGTCCAGTGGATATTTGAGCAAGTAAGGCACCACAATCGATATCTCCACCCTAATCTTACCTAACATGCTGTAAAAGAGGTGGGGTAACAACCATCAACTGAAGATATGAAGCACCATCCCTGTTCACTAAGGACAACTACAATGAGGCTAATTTCTCTGAAATCTCAACCAATAACTAAGAACAAGATCTCCTACTGAGAGAGTATGCCACCATGTTCCCATTCCTATATGTATAGACAATCTCAATTTCATAGTCCTAAAGGAACTCTAGCCATCACCTCTATCTCAAGTTAAGATCCTTTCGAGAGAAGATATACATGAGACTCTTGTGGTTATATTAGATGATAAACTACTCACCCATCAGGTAGTGTCTCCACATCTTTAGGGTGAAAACTACCACTTATAGATCAAGATCGTGGGTTGTGTACTTCTACTCATCCAGTACCAAATTCATGGAACCATAAGAAATAACTGCCCGCCTCTACATCAGGAAAAATCCAAGCCCGGTCCCTAAGGAATCACAAAATAATACATGCTCGACACCCTCCTCTAGAAATTTCAAGATGGGGTCTCTCATCAACCTTTTCTTCAACTCCTGAAAACATTACTAGAAACTTTATGTCCACATGAACAACTATCCATTTTAGGTCAAAGTTGTCAATGGTGCTGCCACTCTAGAGAAATCAAGTACAAACCTACAATAATACCCTGACAACCCAAGGAAACTCCACACCTTAATAGCACTCTTGGGTGACTCACATGATAAAACTTCCACAAACTTCGATGGGATCATTGCAAATCCTTCCTATGAGATGAAATGTCCCATAAAGTTGACCTCTCATATCCATAAATAAAACTTTGGGATCTTCCCATAAAGATGTTGCCCCTGTAGTGTGTTCAAAACCATCCACATGTGTTTCACATGATTCTCCTTGGACGTTGAGTACATTAGGGCATTATCAATGAAGACCACCACACATGATTCCATGGAAGTATGAAAGATCCAGTTCATGAATCTCATGAACATTGCTGGGGTGTTCATCACACCAAAGGAAATCACCAATTACTCATAGTGACTATAGAGACATATAAATTTCATTTTCGGTATATCCCAATCCCATACTCATAGTTGGAGAAAGCCTAATCAGAGGTCTATCTTCTAGAACCATCATGCCTATCTAAACTGATCAAAGAGGTCGTCGATCTTCAGTAGTTGATACTTATTCTTCAAGGTCATCTAGTTCAAGCACCGATAATCCACACATAACCTCAAGCTCTTGTACACCTTCTTGGTGAACAACATAGGGGATTCCCAAGGGGAAACACTAGGCCTCATGAAGGCCTTCTCTTACAAGTAATCCAATTGTACCCTTAGCTCATGAAGTGATCCATGATCCACCAAATATGCTAGTGCATATATTAGGGTTGTACCAGGGTGTATGTCAATATATATGTCTAGATCATGACGGAGAGGTAATCCTAAAACTTCCTCTAGAAAGATGTTCTCAGACTCCACCACCACCATAGAGAATTGGTAGCCTATAACATCAACTGCACCAAGGGTCATTCCAACGAACTAGTGAGTAATAAGCTACACTCTCTTATTCCAGAGAACATCATGATCCTCCAAGGTTTCCTTTTCATCCAAAAAGTAATAAATTATCCCATCACTACAGAAACACCACATCATCTCCCTAAAATATTCAATCTAAGCATGATATGTAAATAGTCAGTCCATACCTAATATAACATCATAAGGCCTCATCGCTGCTATAAAGAGATCCCATAAAATTATCTCACCTCTAAGCATCAGATCACACTGTTAGTGGAAGTGTGAAATCACTGAGTCACCTCCTTTTGGAGTCTCCATGAACATGGTTCGAGCCAATGGCTCAACTAGAATCTATATGTCTTGAACCAGAGAAGTGGAAAGAAAGGAATGACTATCACCCACATCTATCGGTACTAAAACTAAGGTAGAAAAGAAACACAACGTACCTCATATCACCCCTAGAGACTCAGGGTCATAGGCCTCCATAGCATACAACTATCCTCGTCCCTCACCACCAGCTCCTTGATCTTGGTGTGGACCACCATGGGGTTGTGGTGGTAATAGGACAAACCTCCAACCACCTCCTACTACTCTAAAAACCCCTCTTCCATGTTCATCACACTATAAACCTCCCTACTCCTATATCTACCTCTATCTCGGTAGTCCTTTGACTCTATCTCGATCAACTATATAACGAGTCAGAAAATTCCATAGAATATGTCCTCAATCGTCGAAGGAGAAATGTTAGCTATCCCTCAACTAACTCAAGGCATCTTAAGAGCCCTACAATGCTAATCCTTTATCCTGGTATCTTCTCACGAAGTTCCCAACATGCCCAGATCCCTGTGACTATCATCGGCTACCTACTATCGAGTTCTCATATCCTAGGTGTCCTATCCCCACACTCACTATCAAAGCCTTCTCTAACATGAATCTATCCACAACCAAGGCCCACTCAAGCACCCAAACATAAATGGGAATGCATAGAGTTATCACTGAAGCCCTAATATCATGGTGTAAGCCCTAATCAAAATTATGATCCCTGAAGAATTAATTATGCACCATATCCATAGAGTATCATGGGAGATTAGTAAACCTCTCAGAATACTTCACCATGATCATATTACCTGTTGTAGATACATAAGCTTCTATATATGGACCAATCAAAACATGACCGAATAAAACTCCTCCCTGAAGGTACTCTCAAAGAGTGACTATGGGAGAGTTGTCTTATCAATTGTCTAAGTCACTAAACTCCACAATCACCCATAAAATCCTTGAAGAAGGCCCACTGTGTGTCCCTAAATTTGATTTTTAGGCATTATAAAAAGGAAAAAAACACAAGTGACAACCTCAATCCAGTCCTCAGACACCTGGGGGTTTGACTCACCCCGAAACCTAGGAGGTTTCTGCATTTGGAACTCATGTATTGCACTTAGCCTATGTTAATCCTTAGTTGACACTACCAGTATTAACTACTACTAAACATGTGTTGGTATAGCTATTAAACCACCTAGAGATACTATCTATGGTATAGAACCCTATACGGAAGCCTTATCACTTGATGGATCATCCTCATGATCATGCAGTGGAATCCTAGTTGTAGTCTTTTGGGATACATCCTAAAATAAACATGATGTACCAAGTCAATTAGTATATCTAAAGATCTGGCTAAATAAGGACATATAATACACAAAATTCTCTTATTTGTTGCATGTAAAAAAAATTCCCTACAACTAATGTCTACATGTATCGAGTCAAAATATAGGTGGTCAGATTCTTGGTTTAAGGATATGTCAGTCTCTACACCAACACCACAGTCCCTAGCCTAAAATCTAAACATGAAACACTTAACATTATTGATATAAAACCCAAAAAATCTCATAGAATATGGTAATGAGGTAGAATAGACTCCATTGATATCACTCTATCACGACCCGTCTCAAAAGGGTCTATACCGCGATAACCCCAAGTCCACCCCCAACAGGCCAGGGGATGGTGACTAGTTTCAAGTGGGAATATCACAATCATGGAGGGCATTATCCTAATGCACCTACACACACACACACATCTCCAAAACCATAAAATGTTTCAATGTAAAAAAACTAAAACCAATTCATGTATGCATCTATGATCCCACAACCATAGTATAAAAGTAGAGTACTAATAGTGATAAAGGGACAAATATAAACCCAATAAAAAACTGAAAAGAGTCTGACCTTCTCAGAGTGTGAGGACTACAGTCAAATGAAACCACCCGATAAACACCTTGGTCTGTCGAGCTGAAGCAATGCCCCACCAACTCCTAGTCCTCCAAGGACACCGTTAAATGGGTCGTCGTCTGTATAAGACAAGACCCATGTAGGTAGATCCAATGCTGGGGTGAATATAATAATACCTAACAGGGCACACTAAAAATACTAAACATAAAGCATCAAGAATATCCAAATCATAACAAGGATATAACAATCAATTCCTAAACAAAAGCCCAGATATACTTTGGAAGGACACCGCGCCTCCAAGAGGTTATAACCAAAATGCCAGCCACATGATTCTACTCAAAGCAATGCACATTCTTGGAGAATATACTCCATGAGCCATGATATCACCAAATATACTCATACAATAGGTTACAATCATTGTTCCTTTCCTAAGAAATCTAAATGGTCTTAAAAGACCCCAAAACTCAGATAGGGGATCACACTTAAGACCACTAAGGGACACAAAAAACCCAATTTAGATCAACCTGGTAAGTGGTGGATTATACTACAATGATACAAAAAACCCTACTAAAACATACTTCCAGATAGAGGATTAACACTTATCTCAAGTAGGTAATAAAGATTCCACAAACCCCACCTAGGGTATAAAATGATAGAGGATCAGACTCTAGTTTTTCTGAGGGACACCACAAAATCTATCTAAGACTCATCCTCTAGTGGGGATCACAATTGAAATATATAGATATAATTTTGCACTGTAACCTTAAGGGGATGGACCAAGGGAACATGCTCAATCAATACTGATCCAAACTAAAGAAACAAAGGGCTCAAAATGCCCACAAGAGGAGTACATAATCTGTACTAGTGGTACAAGACGTGTCCATCCAACCCCTGGTATACTCATGTGGTTCCACCTCACACATCACATAAATCCTGAAATACATGGAATTTAAGTATTCATATATGACATGTAGAGGTCTCTCAACACTCTTTTGATGTCTCTTGGCCATGCTCATCTACACCAGACTGTGTGTGTGTACTCTGGCCGTGTCTATGTACTTCATTTGCCTATGCCCATGTAACCTTTGAGTTAAAAATTGATCTAACTACCATGAGTCACATAGAATGTGATAGGGTTACATGGAATGTGATATTTAACTATGGAAAAAATCCTAGTGCTGTAGCCATGGTGTCCCACATGGCGTGTAATTTCTTATTACATGCTGTGTAACCCGAGATTTCAAGATCCTGTTGGTTTCTCTTCCACATCATACTCCATATTGTCGTCACCACATAAAGTTTCATAAATTCATAGATTCAGTGTCATTTGACCTTCCCATCATTGGAGATCATGATTACTTGATTAAAATACTCTTGGGAAATTCCCACATGCGTCGTATATAGTCACGTTATAAAATCAGGGATGAATGGGAATCACCAATCCATTCACATCTGTCTCTAATCATACTCTATCAATGTCGCACCTCAATCACATACTTGATAGTAAACCATATCTGGAGAATCAATCCATTTAGCTGAAGAACAGTTTCCCAACGATAAAATACCAGGTATTTGTCAAACTGTTGGATAAAGAAAATAACAATGATGAACGTGTGGAGAAATAGGGGAGGAATACATAATCCACAATATGTGAGGAATTAAACTTGACCTCTTTTTGTTTGGACTTGATATATTGTTGTGGATTTGGATGAATGAAGAGTGATTTGAACAATGAACGAAAATATCCACTATAAACAAATCAACCATCGATGCGTGAATTAGTTCTTATTTATGGAATTGATATATGTTTGACACAGGATAAAGAACAGGATGAAAAACACAAATCAAATGTCCTACCTGAAGTTAGGATAGATTGCTGATGAAGAACAGTTGTTTATTGTCGTCCTTGGTGATATCCACAAAATCCATTGGCACACAGTCCTCGATCCAATATGATCTAACGTCATCTTCCAATGATCCCCCAATTTATCCTCTCCAATGATTCCTATCAATTCCTAGGCCATGAGGATAAACCTAGGGTTGAGGCATAACTATTTTTAAATATATGAAGCAGGTTTCTGCATCAAATAAAATAAAATAAATTTAATTTAATTTTTATATTTTATCATTTTCGCTAGCAGCAACTTTTTCACAAACTCTCAAATCTGAAAAAGGTTATGTTACACCTAGGGTAAAACCCATATTATGAACTCAATTGTTCCCTTAGATTTATGATTTGGGTCTCTATTCGGTAGTTATTCCATTTTTCAAGAAAAATACATGCAAATGATATTAGTTTATTTAATATATTTCAAAAAATTAATTTCGGGCACACCGAGCCTCTGAATACCACGTTGTCATAATTCCTAGTTCTAAAAATAATTCATATAATATTCCAAAGTAATAAATGAAAAAATCAAAGTCGTTACAGATTGAAAAAAACACATTATTTACATGCTTCATGTAATACTATTACTTCCGCGTGATTTAAAGATGTTGCAATGAGTGTATAATTTTGTGATCACCAAGGTATAGTAGTACCTCCAACTCTGAAAACATAATTAGTTTGATATTGTCCATTACGAGGATCTGATAAGTAACCTTCATCTGTAAAACCAATCATCTTCTTTTCTAATGTGTTAGAATAGAATAAACCCAAATCAATAATGACACAAATATAATGAAAAATATGTTTAATTCCATTCCATTATTTTTTAATAAGGGTTAAACAAAATATCACTAATAAATTAGTAGAAAAATATATATTAGGATAAGTATAATTAACAAAATATATAAGTTATCTAATAATAATGAGGTGGGGTACCTATGTACCATCTGACTCTTCATTTTATTCACAAGTTAAAAAATAATATTTCTTGATATTTAATGACTAAACAACCATTGGATTACTTAAAAGATTTTATTTATCCATATTAAAGTGTTTTAGGACCTTTTTAGTGTAATTTTATTGATACAAAAACATATCACTTGGCATATGCTCAATTTTCAATCCAATAAAATACTTATTTTCTCATGGTTCATTCATTTCAAATTCATCCTTCAAGATTCTCATTTCTGCATTGATCTCATCTAGGGTTATGATGATAGTCAAATCATTGAAATAAATATCAATGATTTCATATGCAGTTGTTGTTTTCTTAATAAAAACTAATCGGTATATGAGGTCATTTACATACCCATTATTTAAAAAATATTATCACAAATGACTATACCTTATATGAACAACTTTCTTTAATACACACAAATAATTATACAATCGAATTGTATATAGAAATTTGGGTTTTTATTTCAATACTTTAGGTATCTTTAATCTTTTTGGTATTCTCATATATATAGTACTATCAAGTGACCCAAATAAATAAGCCGTAACAATATCCATAAGATGAATATTAGCCTTTATAAAACTATAAGGATGATTATATATCAAGAATTAATAGCATTCATAATAGGAGAACATGCCTCCTCATAATCAATTTCCGGTCTCTTAGAAAAATCATGTGTGATAAGACAAGATTTGTATCTTACAATCTCAATTTTTTCATTACTTTTAAACACTAAAACCCATTTATATCTAAAAATATTCATAGTTTATAGTGTGATCATGATATGTACAAATACCCTTCACCTATTGAGTGAATTTAATTCAACATGCATTTCATATTTCAATTTACTCTAATCATATCATTTTTATATCCATAACAGACCTTGGTTTGGTGATGAGAACCATGTCGAAGTCACCAAATCGATTGCCTGAGTGGAGGAATTGGATTTTCAAGGCCCAATGATGTGAGGTAGATTAAATAGGTTGAATTCTATAATGGGTAATCATCTCTCTTCACTATATTCCCAATATATCTCAAAATGGATGGATAGAGAAAATGAGCCCATTATCTCATGTATTCAATCCTAAAGATGATGTTTTAAGATTGTCCCACATGGTTGAATGGGTTTTAAAAGCCTTGCCCAGATGGACATTATAGAGTGACATCATTGGACACCAAAGTCAAACGTGATGGGGTAAGTGATCAAAGTAAAATCTGGTGGGCTATGGGTGATCAAACATATTCTAATTTTCCAAAAAAGTTTTTATTATACTTTATCTTTTTGACTTTAAGGGGACAAGGTAGGACTAAGCATTATTACATTAGGGTATTATACCCTTGACCTTTGTATCACCACTTAGCTATATATTATCACCCCATTACATTGTATTTGGCATGAAAGATTTAATAGAGAGCATATTATATGTTTCCCTCAATTGTGTGATGATTTTTCCAATTTTACACCCTAATCTTGTGTATGATTTCCCTATCAATCTACAAGTTATATTGGTGATCCAAGATCATAGAGTCTCTAATTTCATGCCTGAACCCAAGTGTATTGTTGTCCAGATTGACTATCATATCCCACCATTGATTGTGTTGTATAAGTATTAGGTCACTCTCTTTATAGTATTGGTTGAATAATTGCATCCACTATCCATACCCATAACTTGAAACTAAACTCCAAATCACATCCTTCGTCCTCTATCCTATGCTGTGAAGATCTGGCCACCCTAAGAATCTCACATCAATTAGTATTAGATATATGGTTATCATGGTAGGTATATATCACCTTTTATTCAATTATGTTTATCCATTAACCTTATTATCTTTCAATATTATTCACCAACAAAAAAATAAAAAAATACCCTTTCTATGAAAACCACTAGAATTGGACTATTCTGTTCAAGATTGAAATATTTTACATTGATTCAATTATTCATCCATATTTTTTCACATTTAATTCTCTATATGTGATTTGTATTTGAAAAAAAAATCAAATTATCTCAAATCATCATTTTTTTTATTTTCAAAACTAAGCACATCATTTTTTAGAGATCTAAGAAAAATCATCTTACTCTCTATTCATAATTTTATGCTTTAAAAAACTAAACAAAAATCTTTTGAGGATATTTGAAAAAAAGAAGAAAAAAGTGTATTAAATTACTTATTCTTTGTGATTTATATTATTAGCACCTTCTATTTCCATACATCACTTTCTCCATAATTTTACTTCATCAAAATATTATATTTGGATCATATTTTTATTAATTTTTTCATATCTTTCATAATCAGAAAAAAAATCCATTTATTTTACACATCCACTATTTTCCATCATTTACCCATATTTTTCCCTATTTTTCACCCTTTACATTTTTATAACCCTTTACCACTCAAATGGGATGTGTTAAACAATCCCACAACACATTCTTTATTTGGGAAGGATTGGTGGCATGTCATCACCCTAAACAAGGTAATTGATTTCATAAGTTCTTGGGATTTGAATTGAGTATTTATAGTGGAGTGAAATAAGAAAAAAAGCATTCATGAGTGTGTATCTATGTGTGTGTGTCAGTGTGTAAATCTTGTGTGTGTCAGTGTGTATCATTGTGTTTGTGACTGTGTATATCTTGTGTGTGTGTGTGTGTTTATTTTGTGTGAGTGTATATCCTTGCACTTGTTTGTGTGTGTATGTGTATTTCTATGTGTGAGTTTGTGTGTATCTTTGGGTGTGTATTTAAGTGTGTATCATTGTGTGTGATTCGCTATGTGTGTGTTTGTTTTCATGTTACTTATCATGAAATAAGATCATGGAAAGAGAATTGATCATGCTAGAGAGTAAGGAAGATGAAGTAGATCTCCAAGAACTAGTAACTATGAAACTCCAAATGAAAGCTTTAGTGAGCCATTTTGAGAAAATTCTTGATATAAAGTTGTATTTGGTACATGAGTGGATTAAAAACTCGGAGAATCAACTAAACCCAAGGATGATCCATGGTAACCCAAGACGCACTTCGACACTACATCACTACCAAATCATGGAGGAGGAGATGAAGATCTTTGATGATAATTTTGATGATTTACTATAAAGTTTTAGGTTGTTCTAATATCTAAGATGAGGTATAATAAGAAAATATGATGATGACCTAATTGGTGGTATTAAGGTGAAGGTCCCCTCTTTTCAAGGAAAAAGTTATATGAAGGAATTCTTGGAGCAGGTGATGGGGATCAAGAAAGTCTTCTATTATCATACTGATTTTGAGGAGAAAAAGTTAAAACATGAAGACCTTGAATTCATATATTAAATAGTAATAATATGGGATAAATTTCAAAAATAGAGATCCCGATATAGAGGATTTCATATCCATACCTGGGAGGACATCAAGTTTTCTATGAGGAAGCGGTTTGTTTCCTCACACTGCCATATAGATTTCCAAATCAAGCTTTAATGCCTCACACAAGGGATTAAGAGTGTTGAATATTACTACATGGAGATGAAAATGTACATGATTTGAGAAAACATTGAAGATGATTTAGAGGCAACCATGGTGTGATTTTTTACATGAACTCAATCAGGAGATTACAGATCAAGTGGAGAGGTACAACCTTGTGGATATATAATATATAACCCGCAAAGCTACCATGATTGATTAAAAAATCAAAACAAGGTGCAACATAAGGAAATACACTACCCCTTTCACTCCATATAGAAATTTAAGGATGTAAATTGGAAAATCATCTAAGCCAAAAGGTGTGGTTGAACACAAAAGTTATAAGGTTATTGTTCCACCTAAGAAACCTAATTTTGAGGCTAACCAAATGAGGAATCTAGATATTCAATGTTTCAACTGTTAAGAAAGGGGTCACATTGCTAGTGAATTCCCAAATTGGTACACCATGACCATTAAAAATTATGGAGGATGAGAGGTTGATAGAGAGAGCTCATAGGAGGAAGAGGATGAATCCTCTGAAATTGATAATGAATAATTTATAAATGATGGTGTGATTATTATCACTAAGAGAGTTCTAAGTTCACAAATGACCATTTTAGAGAAGGATTAGTGGGACAAAATTTTATATACATGGTGTAAGATACATGGGAAGGTATGTAGTGTTATTATTGATGGAGGAAGTTATAGCAATGTAGCAAGCACCGAGTTGTTGGAGATGTTGGGACATCCAACTTTGAAGCATCAAAATTCATATCGGATTTAGTGGTTGAATGATTGTAAAGAGATGAAGGTTAAAAAATAGGTAAATGTATTTTTCCAATTAGTAAGTACAAGGATGATTTATTGTGCAACATTTTTCCAATGAAGGAATTACATTTAATTTTAGATTGATTATGGTAGTACAATTGGCGTGTTACTCATGATGGGTTCTTGAACCATCATTATTTTGTACTTTGAGGAGAACCTATAACCCTCAACCCCATTTACCCCAAAAAAATCATGGAATATCATATCTTGGGGGTATAATAATATAGTGAGTGATAAAATGAAAATGAGTGAAAAATAAATAAATAGAGAAGGAGGAGTGAAGAAAAGAATGAGGGAGAAAAAGAAATAGAGTTCAAATAAAAATTAAGAGTAAAAAAGAATGTAGTTTTGGAGAAAAATTTGTTCTTAGAGAAAAAGAGTGAGGTTAATGAAATTTTGTTTTCATAAAAAATCCTCATACTACTCAAGTACAAAGGGTTGTTACTAAATAATAATGAATTCCCCTCTTTTTCCAAATGTTGTTGAGTCTTTATTGTAGATGTATGATGATGTATTTCTATAATAGGTTCCATCAGGTTTTTCCCCCATTAAAGGTATTGAGAATCAGATTGACCTCATACACAAAGTATACCTACCAAACCTCTCTAAATACCACAAAATCCTAGAAGAGATAAAATACATTCAAAGTAAAGTTCATGATTTGTTGGATGTGGGACATATCAGAGAGATCTTTAGTCCTTGTGTAGTACTGGTGCTTTTGGTTCCCAAGAATAAAGGAACATAGAGAATGTAAATTGATTGTTGATCCAACAATAACATCATGGTAAGGTATCGTCATCCTATACCTAGGTAAGATTATATTCTATATGAATTTAATGTCTCTACTATTTTCTCAAAAAAATGATTTAATAAGTGGATACCATCATATTAGGATGAAATAAAGAGATGAGTGGAAAACTACATTTGAGAAAAAACATGGACTTTATAAATGGTAAGTCATGCCATTTGGTCACACCAATTCACCTAGAACATTTATGAGGTTACTGAATCATGTATTGCATATATATATTGGAAATTTATGGTAGTTTACTTTGATGTTATTTTAGTGAATAGTATGAATTTGAAGGAACATGTTGATCACTTAAGAAAAGTCGAAGTGGTGTTATGAAAGGAAATTTTGTTTTTAAGATTGAATTTTCCTCAATCAAATAGTTTTCCTTGGTTTTTTTGTATGTATTGATGTTGTTTAGGTAGATATTGAGTAGATCAAATCCATTCAGGAGTGTCTTGATCCCTCCTCTATTATATAGGTAAGAATTTTCCATGGGATTGTTAGTTTTTCAAGGATATTTTTGAAAACATGCATCCCACTAGAAGTGTCATTGAGTGAATTTAAAATGAATAACATTCCATTCAAATGGGGGAAAACTCAAAGGATTGATTTCCATGCATTCAAATAGAGACTCATCGACACACCCCTACTTTCTCTCTATAATTTTTGTAAGACCTTTGAGGTTGAATGTGATGAAAGTGGAATTGGTATTTCTATATTACACATGTAGGAAGGTAATCCTATTTCTTATTTTAGTGAGAATTTAAATATACCAACTTTAATCTATGATACACATGATAAATAGTTATATTCATTATTTAGAGTAATAGATAAATGGATGAATTACATTTTTTATAAAGAATTTGTGATCCATTATTATCATGAGGCAATTAAATTCTTTAGGGGACAATATAAACTAAATAAGATGCATGCTATATGGATTTAATTCATTAAATCATTTCCATATGTCATCTATCATGAAAAAGGAAAATAAAATAATTTGGCTGATACAATTTCACATAGATATTATCTATTATCCTTGATGGATTATAAACTCCTTGGTCTTGAATGCATTAAGGATTTACATTCCACTGATATAAATTTTGGTGAACCTTATGGTCATTATAAACATACAATTTTGGGAAAAGTTCTATTTACATGATGGATTATTATTTCAAATTGATAAGATTTGCACTCCCAGTTGCTTTATCCATTTTCTTTTGCTAACTGAGTCACATTCTGGTGGGTTAATGGGAAATTTTTTTGTTGTAAAAACTTTAAGTTTTCTAAGTGAGCATTTTTAATTACCTAGGATGTATAGATATTTCTAGAAAAATTTGGGAAAGTGTATTTTCTTCCATAAATACAAATCTAAACTAAACCCATATGGTTTATATCTTCCTATCCCAATCCCCAACACCCCTCAAGAGGTCATATTAATGGACTTTATTATGGGGTTACTAAGGACCAAGAGTGGGGGGATTCCTTTTTTGTTGTGGTCGATCAGTTTTCTAAAATGGAAAATTTTATCCCTTGTTACAAAATAAATTATTCCACTAACATTGAAAAACTTTTCTTTCATGAAGTAGTCATGTTATATAAAATTCATAGGAGTATTGTGTTAGATTGAGACAAAAAAATCTCAGTTACTTTTGGAAGACCTTTTAGAGAAAGTTGGGTATGAAATTACTATTCTCCACTAATTTTCATCCAAAAACTGATGTGTAAATAGAGGAAGTGAATTAGGAACTATCATCCATTTTGTGTATAATTTTTTAGAAGAATCTCAAGAATTGGTAGGAGTGTCTGCCATATGTTTAATTCACATATAAAAGGGCTAATCATTACACTACTCGGTATTCTCCATTTGAAATTGTTTACCAGGTGAGTATGGTGTAAGTGGTACTTTCAATGTTTCCAATCTTTCTCATTTTTTTTGTGTAGAGTATAAAGAGTCTAGGATGACTCCTTTTTTAAGTGGGGGATCATGAGAACCAATTTGAAAGAACCGATTCAATTTCTTGGGTGAAGGATTTGGATTTCAAAGGCCGAATGATGCGAGGGAGATTAAAGAGGTTGAATTATATAATGGGCACACATCTTTCTCATTAAAGTCCAAATGGATATCACATCGAATGGATGGAGAAAATGGGCCTATTATCTCACTTATTCAATCCAAAACATGATTTTGTAAGCTTGGACCACATGGTTGCATAAATTTTGGAAGTGTTACCCACATAGAGATTCTCGAATGGAATCTTTGGACACTAATATAAAATATAGTGGTCTATATGCACAAAGTAAAATTTGGTGGGATATTGGGGGAAAATAATGTGTTAATTTTCCAAAAATACATTTTTAGACATTATCTTTTTTACGTTAAGGTGATAAGGTGAGAATAAGATTTATGACTTTAGGGTATTAAACCCTAAACATTTGTATCACCCTTTGGCTATAAATAGTCACCCCATGGCATTGTATTTGGAATTAAAGATTTAATAAAGAGATTATGCTTTGATTTTGTCCGTTGTGTGAGTATTTTTTTGATTTTCCCCTTGATCTTATGTATTCATTCCTTGTCAGTATACATGTTATATTGGTGATCAAAGATTGTAATGTACCCAATTATATGCCTCAACCCAAATGTATTATTGTGTGTATTAGCCATCAAATTATTCCATTAAGTGTGTTGTCTACGTAGTAGGTCATGCTCCTTATAGTGTTTTTTTGACTTCTTACATCCACTATCCATACACATCACCTAACACATTGCCCTGAAACACATCCTTCATCTGTCTCCTAATGTCATGAATGTCTGGACACCCCGAGAAACTCAAATCATTCAAGATCTTCAATTTATATATCATATGGCATAAAATATGAAATACTTTATAAATATTTTCTACATTATGTTGATTACAAATATCACCTTTAGTTGAATACTTAATAGAGATTTCATTATTTTCAAAACTTTCATGGTTTTTAATGTCGTATGAATTATCTTTATGATTCTAATCCCATGTATCTTTATGAACACTTAAATTATGAGTTTCTTCTAAAACACACGCCTACATAACGGTGTTTTCAATTATACTCATCACTTATTATTCTTTTGAGGATTTCTATCCTTAGATCCAATTTTTAATCCATGCTTTAGGTGTGTTTCTGAGATTTTTGTAACATAATTTTTTAATTGTGTCTTCAAGACATCAATTCTAGTTGGTGCATTTATAATCAGTACGTGTGATTTAGTCATTCCCTTTGAATTGGTAAATCCATCTATCAATTGATTTTCTAGTTTTTGAAAATGTGAAATATTTTTCACTTCCACATCACACTACCATGTGGGAGGATAAAGAAAATTTAACATTTTCACATTCTTGGAAATCTCACCCCTTTGTTTACTCCCCCTATTGTTGGGAACACTTCTTAATTTATGTGAAAATCTGAAAGATGTGCTATAAATATGTCACCAATTTTTGGTTCAAGATACCCAATGATGGATAAGGATCCATATCCTACATATATTCTAAACTTCCATTGAGGTCCCATCTTTTTACTTTATGGGGGATCAATTGGTATATATACTACACAACCAAAAAAATTTATGTGGGAGATGTCAGGCTCTTGGAAAAATTCCAATTCAAGGGGTAAGTACTTATGATATGCACTTGGTCTAATGTGAATTAATGTAGAGGAATGCAATATTGAGTGACCCCAAACAGATCTCAATAACATTTTTCTCATTTATAATGGTTCAACAATAAATTGGAGACATTTTATTTGTGATTCATCTAAACCATTTTTTTATAAACATAGGAAACTGGATGATCCAAAATAATTCTCATTACCATAATATAATCATTGAAATATTAAGTGGTAAATTCTACATAATTATTGAGATTTTCTTTATTGATTTCATAATCAGGGAATTGTGTTCTCAATTTAATTATTTGACCAAGAAATCATGAAAATAATACATTATATGTTAATAGAATCATACATGTGGCTATCTACTAGATGCATTAATTAATAACATAAAATATTTAAATGAAAGACATGATGGAAGAACTGGTCCACATATATCCCCTCGAATTAATTTAATAAAGGTTGGAATTTTATCATTAATTTTATCTTGTGATGGTCTTACAATCAACTTTCCAAGATAACAAGACATGTATGGAATTTCTCTTAGTGGATAGATCTTATAGAACATTATTGAATGTCCATGAGAAATTTTAATTATTATTTTTGGCATCATTCCTAAACCTTGATGACCTAATGATTCAATCCACAAATTAATAACTTTTGATCAATTATTTACTACCATATGTTTTTTGATTTCACTTATATATACATAATCCAATCAAGATGATAATTTGTGTAGTTTTTCTAGTATATGAATTTTATTGAATTTATTAATGGAAATGCACATATAATTTTCATTTTTCTCAGATATAGGTATCATACCCATTTTGGTATATATCATTGAAACTTAACATGTATATTTTTGATTTTGGGGAAAACATTCCATCTCTTATAAATAACTTTTCCCCATTATGTAAAAAAATTACTTTACGAGTCCCTTCTATTAGATCTATATGACTTGATATGGTATTCACAATTGGTCTTGTTCATTTGAGATTAGAAAAATAATTTTTATTTTTAATAATTATCTGCATTGTTCTACTATGTGGTCTGTAGTTATATGTTTCATTTATGAAATTCATTTTAATACTTCATAGAAAATACAATAATATTATAATAAACACTATAAAATTCAAGTAATACAACATCGAAAATATAAAGAATAAAAAACAAAATATCGTATCACATATAATAACTATTATAATTTTTCCAAATTATTTCCAATAATCATCTCATAAAATTAACAAGTAAAATATCTTGCTTTGAGTTAAGTGAAATCATCATTTAATGACAAATGGTTCTTATTAATATTCAACACCTATTATTTCCCTTTATAGAATGTCTCAGCAAAATGTGGTTCATTCTTATTTTCTTCAAGAGATGATTTATAGAGATTATAAAGATTCAATGTGGTTTGGATAACTCAAGACCAATGTCCCTTAGAACCACACTTGTAACAGGAATATTTAGGATTCCTCAGAGTGCTTGATATGATATTTATTTGATAATGATTTTCATTTTTAGTATTCCCATATTTATGACCATGTCCTTGGTCGTGCTTACTATGAAAACCACATCCACCATAAGAATCACATCCCAACTTCTTTTGTGATTATTTTTATGAAATATAGAATTTTCATTAAGAAATGATATCATTGAACTAGTAGGATGAGACTGATAATTTTTAATCAAAACTACACTATTCTTCTCTAGTACAAGTAAGGATTATACGAGATATGAATATTTTATATACCCCCACAAGAGATATTGTTATTGTAGGGTTATGTGAGATGCGTGAAATGTATTATTTGTATTTTCAATGATATCAACATCTATAATCCCAATACCATAGTAATTTAACTATGATACAATTATATATATGGTAAAATTGTAATCATTGACCCCTTTATAGTCTTGGAAGCTTAAATAATTCCATTCACCAGAGGTTTCAGTAAACATAACCTCCTTTTGATGATCATGCACATCTTTAAAACTCTTTCAAAGCTTACATGGATCCATTTTTATGTGGTATTTACATATCAAACCCTCATCAAGATGTCTTATGAGGAAGATCACTACCTTTTCATTATATTGTAGGTTTTATGAGTTATTTTCTTAAATTGTTTCAGTGAGATCCATCGATTTGATATACATTTCAACATCCATTATCCATGACATGTAGTTACTTTCGATAATATCAAGAGTGGTGAATTCTAGTTTCACAATATTTGACATGATGATAAATAGAATAATGGGGGAAACATTATTATTAATCAAAATAAGAATAAAATGATAGTTTACATTTGAAAAAGGAATATAATAAATAAAAACAACATAAAAACATAAAAAAGTAGGTTAATATTATCACTCAATGTTAGATATATATATATATATATCTCTCACCTTAATCGATTAATAAATCTTTCATGAGGGGGTTTAAAATAAATCAATCAATACAACGTATTACTCATTTAAAAATTTCTCACATGTAGTGATTTATTTATTACACTATTCAACCAGTTAGTGTAAAATAAATAAATAAAAACTATCTAGGTAAGCATAAATCCAACTTTTATGGGGATAATTAAATAAATTACATAAAATGTCCAATTTGGTGGTAAAAAAATAATACAAATAATTTAGAACCATCCAACCAGGCTATGAAAAATACGGTTTAAAATAAAAACATGTCATTCTTCCTCTTAAAGAATTCATGCTGATAATGTGTTGTTAAAATGAATAATAAAATAGAAATAAATTGAGTATCATGAAAGAGGGGAAAATGGAAGAGATATATTCAAATTTCATTAGAGAGTTTCTAGAGTATATATCTAACCTATCTCATAGAAACCATGGGGGTTTCACTTCCCATTTATAGGTAGTACAATGGTTGGTGGTATGATATTGGGGGGGTTAGTGGGCATCCCAACCCCTTTGAAAACTGTAGTCACATTAATAATCTTCTTAACAATTTTAAATATTTATATATAGAATAAATAAAATCGATAAAAAAATTATGGTAGTTTTGAAAATTATTTATAAAAAATAATTTATTTATTTATTTTGTAAATAATAAAATTTCAAGGGTATTTAATTCCATCATAAAACTCTCAAATAATGAAATATTTGATTACATTACTTTCCATTTCATGTAATTTAATTCTATTTTGTTAATGAAAATTTCATTCTATTATATAAAACCCCTCAAATGTATCCTAATTATCAAAAAATTGATATCATATCATGATTAAAGGATCAATAGAGGGGAATTATTCATAATATGATGCTTACTGAAAATGATTCTAAATGTGTATATGATGTCACGATCTATGAAATTATTTCCATTTGATAATTGACAATGAAATTTACAAATAAATGGTGATTAAATTTTTTAATAACATATAGTGATTAAAAATTTTTTGTACTATGATAATGGGAAATTCCCTTAACAAATAAGTGGTGATCTAATTTATAATAAAAAAATGATTTTAAAAAAATCTAATAACAAATGGTACAAGGCATACGATCTATGTTTGGTGCAAGGAAGAAAAAGATTAAAAAATATCGAAGGAAAACAATATCATTTTCCTTTATGTGTGTGTGTGTTTTTTTATATGATGGGATAGGGTTTTAGGAAAGTCCAAATTCAATTGTGTAATGAAATCAGTATCCAACTCAAAATCAGGTGAAAAGACGGATCTTTCAAAAAACTCATGCTTTTTTACCCCATGAACCCCTTGTTGAATTGAGTCCCCTGTGTATTACTCCTACTGACCATCATCATTAATCCCACCAATGATCATTGTGGTTGATTTATAACCGATAACCAATGAGTACTATTGTGACCATGATCACCACATTAACTAACCACCACTATCGATCAAAGTCCTACAAATATGGTTTCCACTCAAACTACCCCAAATATTATTGGTTTCTAGAGGGAACAACCATTGTCCAAATGCAACAAAGATGATAAACCTAAACTCATTTTTCCCATGATCCAACCATATGTTATAGATGGGATGAAAACAAATAAATAAAATATAATTTTTCTCTGATGATATGATATGTTCAGACTTCTTCCACACAAGCTTGATTGGGGTCACCAAGAAGTGGTCAACAAACTCCTTCCACCTAAAGTTTCCATGGGTTGTGTGAATCTCCCAATGCTTAGGAAAATACTCTCTTCCTCATGGTATATTAAAACCTCTAATTCAAGGGGGGAGTTTTTCTACTTAGAGTAGTTTCACAATATTTTTATATAGCATTTGGATGCATCAAATTACAAACCAATAACCTAATTATATTGTCTTCTAAAGACCCTTCTTATATTATGAATATTTCTCAAACATTCAACCAGTAAATGAAACATTTTAAAAAGCTGTCTCATGAGTTATAACTCCTTGCATCCTTCATATTATAAATATTTAACATTTAAAATTTTTTATTGGAAATTTAAACCCCTAAAATCATCATTACATGATGATAAAACTGGATGTGATAACTTATAGTACTAGAAATACTTGTAATCATATCGTGTATTTATATCCATGTACTAAACCACAACATTTTGACCCTCACTTTGTCGTGTTTTACAATATCACAAAACCATGATATGGTTTACAAAACCAAGTCATGTTTGATATATAGTATATATTTCTAACAATTGTTTGATGGGATTTGGATGATCAATAAATTATATTTTAAATAGAAGAAAACCCATGAAATTACTGATCTAGCATCAACCATATCAACATGTATGTAAATTAAGAACATAAACATACACACCTGAAATGTAGTTACCTCTATATTTTAATCCTCGATGGTGTTTGCTTGATAGCGATCAATAAATAAATAGTCAAATGACTCCTTACACTGATGTAGTTACACCGATTGGGTGGAAAGGGTGGCCAACCGTGCAATCATCAGAAGATGAAACTTCAATTAATCATAAGTTCACACTCAGTGGGATTCAAACCTTTGGAATCCCCTTTGAGATTAGTGCAGTGGAACTAGGAAGTCAATGAAACCTAATCACTACACTAAGTTGAAACCTCTCACACACTCCATGAAACTCACAGTTCATAAAAAAACAAAAAATAAAGAAGAGACAAATATTATGTGGTTCTAACTCTCATTATACATCCATAGGAAAACACTGCACTTTTCATTGCACTAGAAATTTAAAGGATTACAATCACTATAGAAAAAGATCCATGTAGATCACTAATGAAAAGTAACTGATAGATTTCAATACACGTTGGTAGGTGGTCCCACACCACTTTTATTATGCGTCCCATCTAGTCAACCGATTGTACTGACCTTCTACTTTCATGGGTTTCTATCTATTGGATCATGGTAACAGTTAATATTTTATAGTATTCTTTTTCTAAACCACATGCTACTGGTGAACTAAACAGTACATCATCTTCCATCCTACTGACTCCAACATGATTCACATTATCGTGAACTCAAACTTTGTTACACTACACTACTCATCTTTTAGTGAACTCAAACCAGTATGCTTATCCCATTAGAATTTCATCAACTTCAAGCTCATTTGTCTTCACATGATGTCTCTATTTCTTCTATCTAAAACAATATCAATACCAACTGAATTTCTAGTTACTCTCCATCTATTGAATTTAAGTTATCACTTGAAAAAAAACTTCTCTATTCCTCATAATATCCCACTTGAAGATTGTTTTTAAGGAATCCTAGAAACCTTCAATACTTAGTAAAATTCAAGAAATAATCGTTCTTCCTCATATAATAGTGTGAACTATAATATTATGATCACCGAAGTCCCACTGAGGAACGATTCCACCTCATACTTTCTTAGTCTAACAATTTGGTAAATATGTTAACATATTCTATTTCTCAATTATCTTCTGCTACTCTTACACTTTATCCTTCAAAAGATTCTAGATGAAATGTAATTTTAGGTCAATGTGTTTCATTGTTTAATGCAACACTAGATTCTAGGCATGGTGAATGACACTATAACCATCACACAATAACACCGGTCCTTCCAAAATCACCCCATACTTCTTTAGAATATTCATTAATCAAACTAACTCCCTTATAACATCCTTAGATACTAAATATTCTACTTATATCATATATAATTTCAACTTATGAAGCATTAGATACAACTAAATGATCGTTATTCCACCAAAGGTAAACATAAAACTAGATGTGATCTTTTAGGTGTCTGAGTCTCCCGCAAAGTCTGCATCCATGAAACCATGAAACAGGTCATATTCTCTAAAGAATAATGAAACCTCTTTTGATCAATTAAAGTATCAAATGATCTACTTCATTACTTCCCAGTACTCCCTCCTAGGGTGAAACATAAAATGACTCACAACTTTCACTAAAAAGGCAATGTCAAGTCATGTAAAAATCATCGTGTGCATAAAACAACTGATATCTTATGTAAATAAAATTTTACCATTTAATTGACTTCTTATATTGTTTATGGTGCCATTTACTTGGATAACTTGAAGTGTATGGAAAGAGGGGTTGATAAATGCTTGCATTTAATCATACAAAACCTTTCAATGATCTCCTAGATGTAGTTATTATAGGATAAAACCAAAAGAACGAGTCTTTATATCCCTCTCAATCCTCATTCCAATGATTTTATTAACTTATACAAGATCATTCATTTTTAATATTTTGTAAAACACACTCTTTTAGTTTCTAAATCCATTGAATCCCCAAACCCAACAAAAATATGTCATCCACATATAGATGAAACAAGATGTATCTTTCATTATTTCAAGACATTCTGAAATAATAGTGGTTAACATTGCTCAAAGTGAACCCTTCATCAGTCATGAATGCATCAAACTTCTAATTCCACTGTTGAGGTTCCTATTTCAAGTCATAGATATAAGGAACAATAATGAAACATTACTTGATCCAGTTTCTTTAGACTATATTTCATTTATTTTATTCCCAAATATCTTTTAGGTTTCAAGTTTTAGAGAATTAGTTCATAACTCTTATATAAAAAACTATATTTTATAAAGTGTAAAATTTTGATCAATATGCATTTTTTCACAATAAAAAACATTTAAAGTAATACATGATTTATTTTCCTTACAAATATTCACAAACTTCAACTTGACTTCTTCCATTCCCTTATCCATCCTTAATACCTATGAAAAACATTTTAAAATATTGGATGGGTACAAAAAGCTCATCAAGGTACATAAAAAGAAAAAAATAAACCATTAGTCCATGAATAATTATAATTTTTTCCCTTTTCCAAATAAAAGTTTGGCTCAAAATAAACATTTTCTTACCCAATAAGTCACATTATCTTCCTCATAATTTTCATAAAACATTACATAATAAATCATAAAGGCAAAATAAAACTCATAAAGTATTCATTGAAAATCATAAAAAACTCAAAATAAATTTTTCACAAAGTTTTACTTTTCAACCATATGAAGTAGCATAAACTTTTCTATACCTTTAAAAATCATAATATTTTCATAAAATACATAAAATATCATTGATAAATCATGTAAGTAACTTGAGGAATCATTTTTATATCATTATTACTTTCATATACAGTAATAATCATGGTTATAATTAGAGTAACAATCATAGTTAAATTTGAAATAACCATCACGGTTATACTTGGAATAACCATCATAGTATATTTCCATAATCTCTTATGATAAAACTATTTGGTTAACTATGTTTCTTTACCAAATGAATTTAAGAGATATAACAGGCTTACCTGCCTTTGGTTTATAATAGAACCACCCATCCTTATAAATAATTCCCAAGAACCATAATAAAATACATAAAGTTTTTCATCGTAAAAACATCCTTTCTACCCATAAGAAAATATTTACAGATATTAAAACTTCTATTAAATTTTAAAACACTTTTTAAAAATAAAAAGAACATAAGGAAAGAGGGTTATTCTTTGTTGAAAACATGAAATCATATAAAGGAATCCAAAAATAAAATAACAATCATAGTGGAGGAAAAATTCATTGTCACCATATATGTTAAAATAAAACATTCCTTTTGACTTTTTGTAATGGGCATTAAAATATTCCATAAAAGACTCATTTTTAAATACTTTTAAAGAAATTAAAAAGAAACATAATGTGTAATTTATAAATCAAATATATCCATATAAATACGTCCATAATATAAATTTCAAACTATGGATATGTAATAAAAATAGAGTTTTAAGGTAAACATCAAAATATTGTTTTTGACCTAAACCGTCATTGAAGTTAGTCAAAGTTTAAAATTTATAATCCTACTAACTACAATATATGTGGAAAGCAGGGTCGAACCCACAGAGAAGGCAATTTTGACCATTAATATTCTATTTTTTTATAAAGACCCCACTTTTGTCAGCAATGGAGTAAATTTTCTATTTTTTTTACTTTTTTTATATTCTTTATTAAAAAGTGAATTGAAAAAAAAACTACAGAACCTATATCTAAACTAAATTGAAGTGAGAAACAGCTGAATGTATAGAAAAACAGAGATATAACAACACTGATAAATGAATAGTCTAGTAAAACGCTCAGGGAAAAATTCAATTCTACTGGTTTAGAAAATATTCCCTCTCACAATAATGTTTACAACTAATACCACTAAAGGGAGTGATTTATTTCCCTCGCCAGTATATAAATCACTCAAGACAACAAGTCTTGGATTTCACCACTCCTATATTAATCAACTTGATAATACTATTTGTAAAAGGTGACAGAACATACTCACCACATGTTCTATAATATTCATTTCAATTTAAATGTTTATGAAAACTAATCCATAATCAAACTCTCCAAATGAATGTGGAATTTAGATATTAATAAAAGGTGGTACGTTTAAATTTAATTCAATTAGAATTGATCTCACTGATCAATTCTGATCACATTAAAAATGATAGTGAGAAGAGAAAAGGAAGATAACGAGTAGATTCGATTTTTAACCCCGAATAGTAATATTTATCCTAACATTGTCTCAACTACGTAGACTAATATAATTCTATTACAGAATAAGAGAATTGAAAGAAAACAGAGGAAGAAAACTTCCTCTGCTAGCTCGAATTGCTGTTGCTCCAGGCCCTCAGAACTCCGAAGAATGGCTCTCTGAGAAGTGCTCCAGGGTTCGCTCCAGGTTCTCTACTCTTCTCTCGACGGAACTGGTTGATCGAATGAGTATGAGCCTCCTAAATTCTACTAAAAATCTATTTTTATAACCCACTGTCATTTGCTGCACATCACCTCTCGCTTCCACCGACTCCAAAAAGTCCTTCACTTAAGCACCGCACGTGTGCATTTTTTCGCGACTGGCACATCGACCTATTTTTACCCTTATAACTAACTCCAGATGAGTTATTTGCGTGAACCTAGACGTTTTTAAGACCTTAGTGTGAACCTGAAAGATAAATAATCAACATCGTTAAATCACAAAGGAAATAAAGAATTATAACTTAAGAAAATAGTTTATTAGAAAGCATTTTAAAATAATTAATAAACTTTTCAATAATTTTATTAAATAAATTATTTTATTTGTATTACTAAATATTATTAATTATATTTTAATTAATTACAATGAAATAAATATTATTATTAAAATAGTTATTATTTAATAACAAAAGATAAATTATGATAATTTACGTTTTATAAGTTGATCGAGTAATGTTATTATTATTATTAAAGTACATAATTTTTATTAACAGATACTTTTAATGTAAAAAAATGTTATTAGGTTATTAGTTTTTTTATTAATTAACATTATAAAAGTAGATTATAAACATTAAGTTTATTATGAATTAGAATGTTAAAATTAAATAATTATTTTAAATTAAATTAAATATATAATAATTAGATTTAATATCTATATTTTTAAATACTATTAATTAATATTTTTCTGTAGTTTATTTAATTATTATTATTTATTAATTATTTTTTGACTTATTAAGTTTATTATTTATTTATTTATTTTAATAAATTAGGTCATCTCCCCCCCCCCCAATTCGGCATAACAGGGGAATGGGGGGTCTTCTTCGACACCGCTACAGCGGCGCATGCAGAGGCCAATGGCAGACATCGTCTTCTCCCTGCAGCAACATAGAGCAGCGCTCAACCTCTTCCTCCTCTCTTCAGTGTGGTGCACCACATCTCCTTCATCAGTTCAGCGGAACCCCTTTTCTCCTGCGGAAGTTAGTGCAGCCCTCCTTGCACAATAGTGGTGACTTTCATACTAGATGGCTACTTCCTACTTGGGTTCTCCTTCCTTCAACACAGCGCACCGACTCGAGTTTGGATTAGCAGCGACTTTGAACAAGCAGTGAAATTATCCTTTGGAAAGCACCTATCGGCTCGGCGGCGACCAGTGCATCATCAGAATCAGCGATACAGGTGATGTGTGGCTTGAGGCCAAGTCTTTGGTGGTAGAGTATATTTTTAAGTATTCTTATTCTTTAATGACGAAGTCTTGCTATGACATGAGGTAATTGGTTGGAAGAGGTGAGTTAGAGTTCTGGTTTTTCAAGGATAAAAAATGGTGGTAGAGTTTGCGGGGGTGGAGAATAATACGGTGGCAACATGACAGGGATACGGTGGTAAGAAGATCAAGTTTACAGTGAGATAGTGAAACAATGAAGATGAAACTGGTGCTATAGAAGATAGGTTGCGGAGGATGGAATTACAGTTTGGATGAAACCGTGAGGAAGTGGAATCATGAATAAGGTTTACGGTGTCAAGAATTTTTGTGCCACCAGTAATAGAAACGGTGTGTGTGGATGTAGTGTAAAGGGAAGTTATAATGCCGCCGTGAAAAGAGAAATGGTGAGAAAGTAAATGAAACTGGTGGCACAAGTGATACGTTGAGACCGTGTCAGGTGGTTACGGTGCGTCCATGAATGAAATTGTGGCAAAGGTTACAGTGACACTGTAAACCTGCAAAATAAACAGAGTAAAATAAATTGGAACTTAAATAAAAATTAAACAAAATAATAAATTAAAACTAATTATTAATTAAAACAAATAAAAATTTAAATACATCATAAACTTTTAATAAACTTATAAAACCAATTAATCTTAAGTAAAATTATTATTAACTTAAATTTATAAAACATAAATTATTACCAACTAAAACTAAAAATTAAAAATCAACTAAATTATTAATAGTTAATATATAATTTAAACATTTAAATAGAAAAGTTAAATTATTTATAACAGTTACAGTATAAAATTAGATTAATTAAAGCAAACAGGTAACTATTCTCTTATCGAACAATTTATGTTAATTAATGAAATTAAATTTAAGAAATTAAACAGGAGTAGCAACACTATAATCTTAAATTTATATTTAAAAAAATATTATAAGACAACAAATAATAAAGTTATGCTACTTTAATCAATTGATATTTTATACATGAGATGTCAAATTAAGACTACATTAATTATGTGAAAAAGTAGACATAATTAATTAATTAATGTTAGATCATTAAAATTACATAAAAAACTACCAAGGTAAATAAAAAGTCATTAGACTATAAAATAATGTAAAAAATAAAAAAATTAACTAAATTAAAGCTTAAAATACACAATTAATTATAAAAATTAATAAATTGATACATTTATTTATAGAAACAAAAAAAGTGTTAATAAGTATTATAAAGTAAAAAAAATAACTAATTAAATAATTAAAAATTAATGAAAAATATGTGGCAAAACATGTGTTTTTAAGGCCACATCGGTTTTTAAAAGAAAGTCTCTTATCTTGAATTTGACTCATCATATACATGCTTTATATTTATAAATAATAAAATTAGGTTAATTATTAATTTTCAAAAGAAACCTTTTTTATGTTTATTATTCCTTTTCTTATGTCTCTTACCATAATATATTTAATTATTTAATTAATTAAATTATCATCGAATGTTTTGATGATATTCAATTAATAAGTTCAAAATGGCTTCAATATGTCAAATATGGTCAAAGATATCATTATTAAATCATATCCCGAATAATAATCATGAAATAATTATCATTTTTATATATTAATTATAATTTTGAAATATGGTTATGAAAAATAAACTATGTTATAATCATAAAGACGGTAGGTCGTACATACGCATGAGTAACGCTTCCATTTTTCAATTATCATTATAAAAAGAAGGTAAGTATCATTTTAGCTATAATTATTGATAATAATATCATAAATATCATATTATTTCTTTAATTTTATTTATATATATCATCAATATGATGTAGTGAGGAAAAACTAATCACATCACTTCATGGAGGTTGTAGTCCACATGTACGCACGAACAACGTTATCATTTTTCAGTGAATGGAATGGTATAAAAGTAAATGAAATATTATCCTTAAAAAATAATAAATATGTATTTAATATCATATATATATATATATATTAATTTCATCATTATAATGATTCATGAGAGACAGTGATGGAAAATTAATTATATCGGTTCGTGAGGTGGTTGTTCACTGTATACACGAATGATGATTTCGTTTCCCATTTTATGGAAGGAGAGATGAATATAGGTTGTAAAATTAACATAAAAACAAATCAGTATATGGAATATATTATTTTCATTATATAATCATGGTTATGTAATATTTTATGGAGTTGTAATAATAAATAAAACAAAAACATGCGGTAAAAAACTATACCTCTTCTTTGGTAAATCTCATTTTATTAACACCTTAAGCCCTATAAGGTTGGTATTATGCATAAAAAATACTTATAACATTAGGTTAGGTATTATATGAAGTAATTTGGCTATTTATTATCCTAACCAAATGGTTTTTGAAGTATTAAGTAAAGGGATGAAGAGATACCCCATAATAAGAGAGGGGAGGGACACTCTTGAAATTTCTCAAAATATTAAATTAATATAAAACAATTTTCATTTAAAAATGTCTATAAACTGATTTATTTATAAAATAATATGAGTATGAATCTAAATAATATGATATAATAATATTTTTACAAGTTTTTATCACATTTATACCTTTATATTTTTGTTTTAACTTTTCAGTAATCCTTTTGGCAATTACCACAATATTAAAATTTTCTAAAAATTAAGGGTTAATAATGTTACAATAAAATGTAAAAAGACTCATAAATAGACCATGGATAATTTTATCAACCATATAAAATTAATTTTATAAAATATAATATTTTTTTGAATTTTAAATCATTTAATAAAATATTATTTTCATAAAATAAAAATAATTTCAATCTCAAAACTATTCATTTTCTTTGTTTTTATAACATCAATTCAACCAATAAATTAAAATATCCCTAACATATTATATTTATATATAAAATTCTTGGGAAACCTTAATTCTTTCAAATTATACAAAATTTAATATTTTTAACATCATTTATTTCATATTTCCATTAATTGAATAATTATCACACTAGTGTTGTGTGAGCATTTAAGGTAATTATTTATTCATTATAAATTAAAAATAAATTACCATGATGAATATATATAATTTTTATTTAAAAATAATATTTATAACTCAAAATATTGTATGTTTATCCCTATGTTAAAAATATTATAGTTATTAAAAACAAGAGTTTGACATTTTTGACATTTCATTAAATAAAATATTATCATGGTTATAATCACATAAAAATAGAAAAAAGAGATATAACCATATATTAGATGATTATGAATGAAATATAATCATAAAATAAAATTAATTTAAGGTTTAGGGACATTTTATAGTACTTATAATTTTATTTTTAACATTAATTACCCGATTCACCCTTTATCGTGGTAACAAAATTTACTAAGGTTATTATTTATGTTGAGAAAAAATAAAAGTGAAATATTTACCAAATTTAGACCCACTGATTCCAAATATATATTTCATTTTTTAAAATTCAAAACATATAAGTGGCTGATTTTGATTTAACATTAAACTGAAAAAATGCAATGAAACGTCATTTTTCTGAAAAATATACCTTTTAAATATAAATTTTTTTTATAATAAATCAAAGTATAAAATTCATTTAAAAAACCAAAATTAGATTATTTTAAATAAAAAGTAACTATTAAAATTTTAAAACTAATCCAAAATAGAATTTGACATTATAAATAATTTAAAATAAAATACAGTTTTCAATAAAAATCTGTATTTTTAACTATTTATTATAAAATCAAATTTTTAGAAAATTATAAAAAATTAATTATAATATAATTTTGACTTTATGAATTTAAAAACAAAATTAATTTTCTAAAATAAAAAATCAATAATTTTAAAATTAAACTTTTAAATAAAACTATATAATAAAAGAGTTTAATAAAAAAAATTCTTTTTTGATTTAAAAAACTAGAATGAATATAGATATTTATCTTATGAATACTAATAAATATGAAAATTATTTATTCAATCATTATCTAAATTTTTACAATAGATTATTTTCTTTTACATACAAATAATACCGTTATTTTGATGATCTTCAAAACCCTTTAGTTGCTTCATGTATATCTCTCATTCTAAGTCACCATGGATAAAGGTAGATTTTACATCCATTTGTTCCAAGTGTAAATCATATGAAGAAACCAAACTCAAAACCATTTAGATAGTTGCACATTTAACAACTGAATAGTTTTTTTAAATAAACTCCCTCAATTTTTGGAAACCATCCACCACTAACCACACCATAAATATTATACTTATGTTTGCTTCTTCCATCAAACAAAAGGCCTATTTATTATATAGTTCTCATTTAAATTTTGGTAATTTAGTCAACACCCAACTTCTGATGAACTTTATGGAATCCATTTCTTCCATTGTTATTAACTTCTACTATTTCTAGTCATTAAGTGACACCACTTATTTTGGGAATTCAAGTTCCCTTAAATCCGTTAGAAGTATGAAATTTGAAACATCTCCATATCTCTGGACTAGTTGCATGACTATAAAAGATATAATCAGTTGAACTTGGGATTAATCTCTTTCATGCACTATTACTTTTGATGGTCTATCATGAAAAGAAAAATTTTATATTGCTCTACCATCTAGAGATTTCACTTGAACTTCACCAGTCCTTGAGAATTTAGGAACATATTTCCATGGTTTTACCCCTATACTTTTGGTTATTTTAACAGAATTCTCTAGAATTTTAGAACTTCCTTCACTCTTATTCTGATTAAAATGAACATTGATGGTTGAATCTTTGTCCTAAACTTATTTTAAAACCACTTTTTTATCTCTTCATAATATTTTCTCATCCAAAAGGACTTTTATATTTCATTAACAAGGCTTGAAAGGGTTCCCAACCATGCAATCATTGAAAGATGAGACTTTAATCCTCTTAAAATTCACACACTAAAATATCACATGCAATGGGATTTAAACCTTAAGAAGTTTCTCACTAAGTTTAGTAAATTAGAATTAGTAATTCAATACACCCAAACCTCCAAACTAATTTGAAACCTCACATGCACTCCATACAACTTACACTTTACAAGAAAAGTAAACATACAAGAAAGAACACACAAACATTATGAGGTTTGGAATTTCATCAAAAATCCATGAAAGATCAATACACTTTTTATTTCACTATAAATCACTAGGATTATAATAATTTCAGAATAAATTACCATAGATCCCTAATTTCAAGTAACCATTCAATTTCAAGACACAAAAATAGTTGGTCTTTCCCACCTTTTATAGTGGGTCTCAACTTGTCTACAGGTTAGACTATCCTCTTACTTCAATGGTAGTACATCTGTTGGATTAGGGTAACTATCGATATCCTATAGAATTACATTAATAAAAATCTTTCTATTGGTGAACTAAACACAACACCATTTTCAACCAATTTAATCTAGTAAAATTCACCATCCAGTTAATTCAAACTATCCCACATTGAGTTGCACATCTTATGATGAATTAAAACCAGCCCTCTCATCTGATTGTAATTTAACCAACATCCCACCAATCTTACTTAACATGATTTTTCTATTATCTCTAATTTAAACAATATTATAACCAACTGAATTTTTTGTTATTCTTCTTCTAGAGAATTTATTTTGGCACTTGAAAAATAATATTCAATTTTCCTAACAACACCAACCATGGATCCTTGTTTGTAATAAGAGGATATAAATTAACCAAAGGGGTGTTAGTTACTTCTTCCTAAGAAAAATGGATATCAGGGATGAAGAGAGTTTCAATTATGGATTTCATGCATCACCCTCATACCAATGAGGGGATACCATCTATTTTATAGAATCACTTCATTAAATAAATTGATTCAAAGCATTGAATTAAATTTCATATAAGTCATAGTGCATTAAGATAACTCATGGTTTGTTAAAAAATTTACCTTTTGTAAAATTTAAATGATTTTCATTGCATAAATTAATCAATATTATTAATTCAGAAATGGTGAAAACTCTACATGAATATGTGACAAATTCATGACTTATAAGTCATAATCCCCACCATACATTGAGAAAAGTAATCTCAAGATATTCATTTTATGTATATCAAAATACATTGGTGATAACGCACTCTCAAGATCCTACTTAATGATACACTAGAAAAAAAGTATCCTCAAACCTGGTATGCATCATATGCACATCACTATCTATGATATAGTAGATGTCGTACAATACAATATCCCCCTTTTAGTGCACATCCAACAATCCACCACTTGTACTTAAATCCCATAAGTACTTTATACTAAACTTCATAACTCCTTTATATTTTATCCAAACCACTTTTGAATTTGGTTTATCAAGAATATTCATTTTGGAACAATCACATTACCCAAAACGTAATCGTCATTCGATGGCATAACTGGGTGACCCTGTAGGCCTTTTTAGTATTGATAACCAAAATGGAATCCTGATTTTATAGAGGATTATCTAGAAAAGCATCGATGCCACTCAAGTTATGAAGGGGTTTGGTGTGAAATCAATAAAACCTACACTACTAGAAAATGGACATATATCCACATCATTATAGCCATGGGTACCATTGCTTGTGGCAATATATTATTTTTTCCCACTAACATGGAGGAAAATCCCCCCCCACCATACACGCATGGGATGAAGTAAATATCCATAGGTACTCTGACCCATGGATACAATCCCATCCCATTCACCCTATAGCCATGGGAATTGATACCCATGACTATAGGACATTCCTTGAATCCCCCATAGCCATGGGCATCAGAGCCCATGGGTACGCCGCCGTCTAAGAACTCCCATAGCCTTATGTATAATGCCTATGTCTATATTTCAATCCAGTGGAAAAAAATATTATATATATATATATATATCTGTGTGTGTGTGTGTGTGTGTGTTTATATTCTTAAAACATGTCGTATCTTAGTGTTAGGGTCGTCTATTTTTTACAGACAATACATGAGTTCAAAACTAGATATATTCATCTTTTCTCTATAGCTACGGGCCTTCCCGTGCCTATAAGTCAGTCCATGTTGACCCAACTATTATCGTGGATGATTCCTATGGCTATAGGTCGGTCCACATAAACCCTTAAGTAAAGCCACAAGAACCACCTGCGGCTATTAGTGATCTATATAGATCAGTCCCACTTTGTGAATCGGGTTCCACTTGAAAATTCTATATATCCATTGGTGGTTCTAATGGATATATATAAGGCTCTTTATGGAAATAGATTTCAGGCTATAGCCACAACAATACGAGCCTCGAGCACAATGGCTATAGCCATGAACATGTCCAACACAAGATGTATAATATACATAATATATATACCTATATAATTGCTTTGTTCATAAAATTTAGTGACCACCAAGCATGGAACATTTCAATCTAGTATAAAACATCTCATCTCTTAAATATTCTTTTAAATAGATTGAACACATCAATTAATACATCACATGTCATTCATATAGTAGATGAATACATCCTATGTTCCTCATTCAAGTAACTAAACTCATCAAATTCCAGTCAACTAAGCATGACCATGTATTTTCTCTGTGTAATTAAGTCGAGGATCAAGATACCTTATCTCATTATATGAGTGAAAATATCCTATCTTGGTTCTGATCTAACTGAAAACATGATCAATAACATACCCAACCATCACTTGATTAACTATGACTCAAGCCTTGTATAAGAAAGGTATTAAAGTATGATGTTTCCCATGATAGTTATCATTTTAATTACAAGTGAAAAGAATTATTAACAAGAATACACCATGATGATCATCAATGACTATATAAAATTACTATAGATATATTTAAGTGATAATTTCCAAATAATAAGTCTCCACTTATTATCTCATTAGTCCACTACTCATACCAATTATAATATATCATCACAACCTATAATACTCCATGATGATCATCGATTAGGGATAACTCAAATTCGTACTTTGAGGGGATATTGTCATTCTACTAATCATGTAAAATAAGTTATAACAAACATGAATAAATAATTAATTCACATTTTCTTAATTATAAAATAATGATACATTATACAACCATTTCATCTAATCTCTCATGTATTTTATACCAAGTGATATAACACGACTCTCGTGCTTTTTCTATGATAATGGATTCATCAAAAAACCTGATACATTCTCCTTTATAACAACCCAATAGATCCTAACATTGACCCTCTCAGTAATATCTCATATGATATGGTATTTTTGAAAGATGTATCCAGTACTTTGGTGAGATCGGGGCTCCTTGACCTAAGAAGTGGATCCATTATTTTCACTATAATGTTCGATTACTCCTTCATTACAAGAAACCACCCTCAAGTTCATAAATGAACTTCTTGATTCAAATATTTTCATAGAATCTAATTTAGTAGTCCAATAGATACCAATCCAACAAACTCAAGCTATAAAGGAGATGATTCATCACCAAGTAGTGAGGGGATCTCTTTTGAAAAAACCTATTTGTTCCTTATTATCATAATAATTTGAATATCTTAAACTTTAGAATCCTCAAATTGATCTCTCAAACCTAGATCATGCTTATATCCATAATCCCAATGATATTTAGTAAATATAACTTCTTCAACATATAATATTGTCTCATTATTCATTCCAACTTCAGATACTTCATCCACTACACAAACTATAACACTAGTCTCAACCATAGTTACTTCAACCTATACATTAACTATAGTAGGATGATCCAAATGAGTAAAAAAAATTGAAAACTATACCCTCATTTACACTTCATCATCATGTAAGGTATCTCCATCTTCCTCAACTTTTAAACTCTAAACATCAATGAATTATTTTTTAAGAGTAGACTCTTGGATTTCAATTGTTCTGAATTCATCAATAGGTTATTTTGTTCTATCTACCTTAGTAGTATGTAGGACATACATTTTATATCCCACTCTAGAATGACCCCCTTCAACTAGAGCAGGTATCTCATCTTCATCTCCGGCTTCATATGCTTCCCCCTTTCCTTTTCACAAATAACTCATTTAGTTAATAACTTTAATATAACTACATGTTCCTCAAAATTATAGAATATAAAATGTTATTATGATGAAACTCAACAACCTCCAACATATTTAAATCAAATTCTTCATTCTCGGAAATAAGGGATAACATTCATTCAAATGGATAAAATCCAACCTTCTTTGTATGATCGCGATAGTGATACATGTATCTTAACTTGTATCTTTGAAGATTAATATTTTATTCTTTTAGCGTCACATAGAGAAGATACATATCTTGAAACAATAAATTTTCAAAATCTCCTACCATTAAGGTAATATTTGTTTGGATAAACTTAACAAGAACATTATTCTTAGGTTATAAATATTTTGCAAACATTTTATTGATAAATATAGTTCCAAATAAATGAAACATAATGACCTCTAGGCTAAAATAAACAACATTTTCTAGCTTGGGACTGAATATAAACTGACCTTCATGAGGGTAATGGAAATACTCAGCCATTTCATCATATGATATAGATAGGTCCTTTCCATTTACATTTGAGGTGATCTAATCCTATTTTTTCATAAAGTTAAATGAAGTATTTTCATAAAACTATTTAACTTATTTATCAAATAATATCTCTATTTTATTCTCACCCAAGACAAACCCCCATCCTTAAAACCTTACCAGTCTCTTGAATAACAAGTATGTATGATACAACAAAAAAATTGACTATTTTACCTAGAAGAATGAGACAATCATAACTTATGGATTTAGATTTCTTCAAATTACTCAAGGAACCTTCCTTGGTCCTCTTTGTCTTCCACATCACTGTTTAAGGATGAAGGTTCAATGGTTTGATGGATTTAGATTAGGGTTCCAAGGGTTTATAAGAAAATAAGAAATCAAATTTTGGAGGTTTCTCAATCGAGAGAGTTTATAGAGACAAAAGATCAAATGAGAATACTTAACAAGTGTATTGAGTGTACCATACATTGACATGGTAAATACACTAAACAAATAAATATCTAGATAAATACAAATATCACTATATAGTAAAAAAAATTATCTCTCACAAATAGATATACATGTAGAAAAATAAATTAAATTATAAAATTTAACTAAAAACAGAATAAATTCATTTAAATTAAAATAAGTCAAATTCACATTTAATGAAATCAAATATTTTTTCTGAAATAGGCTTAATAAATATATCATCCAGGTAATTATCAATATCAATTAATTTTATATAAATATAAATTTTTGTGTGTGATCTCTCAAAAATGATGTATTATATCAGTATGCTTCATTCAATAATAACTTATTAAATTTCATGAAATTTTAATATAACTACTGTTATCACATTTTATAGGTACATGATCAAAATTGAATAAAAAAACCATTAACGTTTTTTTTCATCCACTACAATTTTTCATAACAACTTCCACCCTCTATGTACTCATCTTCAATGTTTTATATTGCAAAAACATGTTAATTTTTACTAGACTGGGAAAAAAATGATTTTTCTAAAATGTGGTAGGTTCTTAAGGTACTCTTTATATATAGTCTACACCATCCAAATTCAGTATCAAAATATGATATTAAATCAAATAATTTTTTTAAAAAGATTTTAGAAAGATATACTTTTACTTTTAAATATCTTAAAAATTATTTTAGCATCTTTTAAATGATATTCTTTATATTTTTCTGGAAATATAACTCATAAACCTATAAAAAACATAATATATGGTCTAATAGCTGTTAAATACAATAGAATCCCAATTATTCCTATATATAACTAGTTTTCCATGGTTTCTAAACTTTTTCTAAATCATGTTTTATATTATAACTCAAATGAGTTGGATAAATCAAACTATTTTCAAGTATAAACTTTTTATGTGAGTCGTGTATGCATTTACATTGATTTAACACATTCCGAAAGTCTTTTTGAAAAATTCTAAAACCAATAAAGAAATTTAATTGACCCATAATGATAATTTCAAATTCATTTTACATGAGTTTTAAAAATTCAGTACATGAATGTTGGTTTGATGAACCAAAAATAACATCATCAACATAAATTTGAACAAGTAAAATATTGAATGATGAAGTTTTATTTAATAGAGTAGGATCTTCTGAGCCTACTTAAAAACCATCATATAAAATAAATGAACATAACCTTTACTACCAATAACTTAGTGTTGGTTTAAGACTATATAAATATTTAGTATATTTAAAAAAAATTGGAAAGGTGAGGATTTTCCAAACATAGTGGTTGTTCAATATAACCACCCCTATAAGAAAAATATTTCGAAAATCATATTTAACATCCATATGAAATATTTCAAAAATGATATATGATGTATAATATATTTGGATTCAAATGGATTCTAGAATAAATATGAGAGTAAAATATTCCTCATCAACCATTCCTTCTTCTTGATTATAACCATTATCCACTGATCTAGCATTATTTTTAATAATTATACCATGATCATCTTGTTTATTTGTAAGGATCCATTTAGTTCCTATAACAAGGTGATCCAAGGTCCTATGAATTAATTCCTAAACCTTGTTACACATGAATTAGTTTAACTCCTCTTTTATAGTTAATACCCATCTATCATCACTCAAGGCTTCTTCTATAGTTTTGAATTTAAATTGAGATAAAAAGGCATAAAACTCAGAAATGATTCTTTAACTTCTTTTAGAACTAACTACCTCATTTAGGTTTCTTATAACCATTTTTAAAGGGTATTTTTTCATGTATCTTGGGTTTCTAGGTAGCATAATTTCAGGTTTACTAGTTTTCATCATTTTAGGACTGATTTCTTCTTGATCATTCTCCAAATCATCATCCTTTTTATTTTCAAAAAGAGGATAATGTCTAAAGTTATACAAAGAATAACTATGGTTATCAATTTAAGTTTTCTTATGATCAAAGGGATCACTTTCATAAAATTTTACATGATTTGATTATTTAATTATCCTTGACCCTTTTCTGATAACTATATAGGCTTCAGTAGTGGTTTAATACCCAAATAAGATCTATTTACCAGCCTTTTGATCAAACATTCCATTATTATCCTTGGTGTTCAAGATATAAAATTTTCATCCAAAAATTATAAAGTATCAAAACTTTTTTTCTTTTATTACATAGTTTATAGAGTTTATTCTTCAAGATAGGTATTATTAGAAATATATATATAAATTTTAATTTTTCATTAATATCTTCATCCTAGAAATTAGTAGGCATGCTATACTCAAATAACATTATTCTTGCAATTCCTTGAAAAGTCTTATTCATCCTTTCAATAACATTATTCTATTGAGGTGTACTAAGAGTATAAAATCTATTTTTAATACCATTTCTTAAGAAAAAATAATTAAAATAAAAATTTTAAAACACTTACCCATGGTCACATCTTAAAGAAAATGTTTTGGAATCCTTTTCATTTTAAACTAGCTTGTAGAAATTTATAAAAACAGACCTGGATTAACTCTTAAATCAAAAAAATTAAACCCATATAAATATATAAAAATCATCAACCAATTAATAATAAAATATTTCACACAAATTATTACAATTATATATGGTTAAAAAATATATTTGGATAATTTCTATGGTTTTAGAAGTAAAAACCACTTTATTTAGTTTAAGAAAATTTGTGTTGCTTTCCCATTTTACATGCATCACATAGCTTATTTCAATAATGTTTAATATTATGTAAATATTGAAACAATTTTTTCTTAGATAGTCTTATCATGTAATAATCATTACAATTTCCAAGTATTATATACCAAATCCATGATTCATTCATTTTAGTATTCTAACAGTTTATATTATTTTTACACAAATAATGAAGATCTATGGTATAAACATTGTTAGTTATAGGTGCTTTAAATTTAAGGAATTTATCTTTAAACTTATAGTAGGAATTATTAGAAAAATCAAAAGAATAACCATCATCACAAAGTTAAAAAAATTATTTATAAGGTTATGCTTTAAACCTTTATAATATAGAACATTATTATGAGGACTGAGTTTATATTTCCAACAGATCCAACTCCAATAATTTTTCCTTTTGAATTACCACCAAATGTGACATATCCTCTAACAGTATTTGATAATTAGTGAATATTTTATAAATATTCACTCATGAGACTTGAAAAATCATTATCCATGTACCACTTTACATTTGTGTCCTTGTGGTTTTTTCCTAAAAACTTTCAAACCGATAGATTTTTTTGGTACCCAGATTGAAACAACCCAAACTTTTATAAATGAAATTCCATTTTTGAATGAATAAATTCATTCTTAATTTATGTAGATATAGAAAACACATGCACTGATTTTGTTATTCTGTACCATTATAAGTTATATCATGTCATATTAAAAAGACTACTAAGAATTATATTCGATGATATTATAGTCATTGTCTAGCACTAAATTAGATCTTTCCCAAGGCTTCTATACCAACGGTTTGTAAAAACCGTTGGTATAGGTCCCCTTTCCCAACGGTTTGGCCAAACCGTTGGGAAATGTAGACCTATCCCAATGGTTTGGCCAAACTGTTTGGAAAAGTCCCCAAATATGCCACTTTTCCCAACGGTTTGGCCAAACCGTTGGGATATGTCTACCTTTCCCAACGGTTTGGCCAAACCGTTGGGAAAAGTGGGCCAAAATTCAAATTCCTCCACAGAATCAAAAACTCAACCAAAGACCTATACCAACGGTTGTTAAAACCGTTGGTATAGGTACTTTCATTTTTTATCGGACCTTCGTACCGAGAACATTATATAAATCAAAATTTAAAATATTTATGAGAATACATATATATATTTATGTAATTATGATCACAAAAGTCATGTTAGGTTAGTGGTTGAGTCGTTCAATGATAAACGAGGGGTCCTGGGATCAAATCCCAGCGGATGTTTTATTTTTGGAATTTATATACCAACGGTTCCATTATCGTTGGTATAGATTTCATATTACCTATACCAACGGTTTCCAAAACCGTTGGCATAGGTCTATACCAACGGTTTTTGGAAAACCGTTGGTATATACCTATCCCAACGGCTTACTTGGCTACGGTTCTCCAAACCGTTGGTATAGGCTATACCAACGGTTTGGAGGCCTATACCAACGGTTCCAAACAGTTGGTAAAGGTTAGTTTTCCAGTAGTGTAGTGACCATTAACATTAGTATATATATAGGGTTACTATATGTTGGACTACTAATATTGTTTCAAAATATCCATAATTTAGGTTTTAATGATATCAAGCACCCATTCATATTTTTTTGAGGATTTTGTTTCTATGTATGTTCATTAGGTTTTATAATGTTTTTAAGTGTTTCTACTATTAAATTCGTGAAATCTGTAATTCTGGACAATTTCAATGAAATTTTCCCATGTTGGTAAGTAAAATTCTTCAATTAATTGCATATGTAAGAAATAAACTACATATATTGATACACTTGTGTGCATGGAGAATCTTCTAACCTAAAATAACATTGAAAATGGTTGACTCAGTATCAGTTTTTATGTACTTATAGCATTAACATACCTTAAAAAGAGGTATTTGTTCATCCAATGATGGATCAATAAGATTCGACATTAACCATGCATTTTAGAGAAAAATTGGATGTGTTTGGACCCATTTTCTAGGGTGCACGATTATTACTAAGTCACCCAAACCGTGCACCCCAGTATGAGAAACTATGAAAATCTTGGAGCCTTGAGATAGAACCAGACACATGTTATCCTCGTGGTTAAATAAATTGTGAAGATTCACAAGGAAACCATGCATTAATTCCATTTCAAGAGGTAATGGAGATCGTATAACTTCCACATAGTTTAGAAAACAGTGCGGGACAACCCCCAAACCACATGAGGTGGAACACTAAAGACACAAAACCATGTGCACTATCTGTACACAGTTAATTAAAACATGATACATTTCTAACATACCATACACCTCAAACCTAGAAAAATAGACTAATGAGCATGGTTAATCTAACCATGCATAGTAATCATGAACCATTTAATAGCTACTAACTACCTCCCATATACCTCCTTAACCACTCTTTTACCCAAGAATATGACCCATAACCACTCCTAAACACTATGGGGTCGACCATTGATGAACCTGGTTTGTGTATACATTTCCACGTACTTTATTGAAAATAAGAACATGTCTTCAGAAAATACCTACTACTTAGTGAACAAATACTTTGATTTTGGTGATCTTGTTCATTTTCTGGTGATTTATGGCCAAACACACAAACCAGGGAAAAAATGAGCAAAATTTGAAACTACATGGCTTGTACATTATACATGCCTTGTACATTCAGACTCAGACACAGATTGGCTTGGACAAGTACATGCCCAAGTTACTAGAAGCCTATACATGTTGTGTACTAAAACTACATGTCATGTATAGTCTTCTAGAAGTAGTTGGTGATTAAGAATAAGTCTACACACCCATGTGGCCGGCTGACATTTACATGTCGTGTACACACATCTATACATCGTGTCTCCCCTTCTAAAAGTGGTTGGTGGCCGATTAATGAGGGTACACACTGTTTTTATCGGCGCTACACACTGTGTACATCTACCTACTAGGTGACGTCGTGTTCCAAGTCAAAGATGGCGTGTTAGGTCACCTACCAATGGAGAAAAAATGACAAAATCGCGTTGAAAAAATTACACATCGTGTACTTTTTCCACATGTTGTGTAATTTTATTTTCTATAAATAGAGGCCTTGGACTCCGGTTCAAGGGGGTGTAAAGAAAAGGGGGGAAGGTTAGAAGGAAGGAAGCTCTGCTACCGTGCTACCATTATTTAACTACTTCTCCATTATACTGTTCTACTAAAGAGCCACTTTCTCCTCGAAGTTTCTATGATGATCACATCAGGTATTGAGGATTTTGTTATTATCTTTTCTTATATGTGTAACTAAAAACCTGGTGTGTTGGGGTTTTGGGTGATGAAAGAGTTGTAATTTAGATTAGTTTTTATGAATGTGTTTATTCTTTTATCCTCTTCTTATTCTTCTTTAATCACTTTATCATATCACTGAAAATTATGATCCAAACCCAGGGCGGAATTTTCAGGGATTCAATAGAAGAATAACGTTAAATACTTTCATGATCATTGGACATATTCATCGACTCAAAAATGGACTAAGCCAAATAAAGAACTGTGAAACACTGACTACCAGACCAAGGAGTTAGTCTTCTCATCTCAAAACATAATTTTACCGGACCAAGGAAACCTTGTTACAAATTGAAACCTAGAGAGTTGGGTTATTATGAACAACACAACCTCATAAAAAATTTTATTTAATAAACAACCTCTTAATAATACACATCCCCAAATCATTTTTCCTCCATATTTTCACTAAAACCAATTTATCATATTTTCCTTTATCCATCAAGTAATTTTATAAAGAAATTTAAATTCAATTACGTTTTTATCCAAACATTAAAAAAATCGACTCTAAATTCGGTACATTTCACTAAGACAAAAATAAAAACTAGTTAAGCAATACAAGAATATCTTCTTTTTCATAGTGGATCGACACCTTAATGGTACTATACTCGTTAGGGTAAAACAATCTAGGAAATTGATAACATACCTTCAGTAAATCGACAGACCAAATTTTGGCGTCGTTGCCGGGGAGAACTGAAGAGTAAATTTTGTCCTTGTTTTAATTAAATTTGTATCAAATTTTAGTGGAAATAAAAATTACAAATTCCCAAAAATCTGTTTTCTAATCTTATTTCTATTTATCTTTCTTCTTCCATGTTTACACTTGGTGTGTTTCGTATTGTGTAGGTCTATAGGTGTATGAGTGGCTACCTCACTCATTCCAAGAATACTGATTCATTGAAGTTTTTCCCAATTGACCCAGAGATCGAGTGGATGTTCTTGAGGTGACAATGAGCACTCATGACCGAGAACAACCAAAACAATCCCATGGTGTAGAACGAAGACAGAAATCCAGCTGCTGTCTATGGAGTAGAACAACCGTTAGGTTCGGATGACAACCAAAACCAAAAAGCTCCACTCACTCTAGGGGGTGGCCCGCAGCAGCTCCAACAGTTCTAACCCGAGCAGATGCCATTTTTACAATCAGGTCAAGGGTCGTACTTCATCCCTCAAGAACAAAAATACATGCTAGCTCCACTCCCTCAGCAGCAAACTCCAAGCTATACTCTCATGGAGTACGACCTTACATATATTCACGGAGCTGACATGGGAATCATTCGTCCACCGGAGAAGGCCCAACACTTCTAAATCAAGCCTACTATCATGCAGCTGATCCAAAACAGTGTTCAGTTCAGTAGCTTGCCCAATGAGAACCCCAATGCCCACCTATCCAATTTTCTAGAGGTCCGCGACACATTCCACTACCACGGAGTGTCCACATATTCCATTTGTCTCTACCTTTTCCTCTTATCTCTAAGGGACAAGGTGAAATACTGGATTAAAGGTTTTTCGCAACGATCTATCCTCACCTAGGAGGATCTTTCCCAGACATTTCTATCTAAATACTTCCCACCCTCGAAGACGGTAACTCTATAGAATGAAATACACAACTTCTGGCAGCACAAATTGGAGTCATTGTACGAATCATGGGAGCGCTTCAAGGAGATGTTGTGCAAATGCCCACACCACAGACTCCCACTTTTGATGCAGGTCCAAACATTTTATAGAGGGATGATGACGAATACAAAGTCTGTGGTAGATGTTGTCGTTGGGGGTACAGTTATGAAGAAGTCCCCTGAAAAACTTTTCGAACTACTGGAAGACATGTATGCCAACAAATTCTAGTGTCATTCCAAGCAGAGCACATAGAAATGAGGTATGAATAATATTGATTCCACAACTATGCTCGCTTCCCAGTTAGATTTTGTGTCCAAAAAGATCGATGTGCTCAATCTGAAGGGTGCATCCCAAGTATATGCGGAAAACCATCTGATGTGCAGCGAATGTGGTGATAACCACATCATGGGAGAAATCCCGGGTTCTACAGGCGGCCCTTCGATGAGCGAGGTGGGCTATGTTGCCTAAAACTGAGGGCCAAACTAGTACCAACAGTACCATAACCTGGCATGGCATGATCAACAGAACACATGCTGGGGCCAACAACAACAGAATCCTCCACCTCAGCAACCACCCATCTACGGTCAACCTCCTTATCAGAACTAGTACCCAAGATAGAAACAACCCCAACATGGATCTTATCGGTATCAAGGGTATCAGAACCCTCACCCACAGTAGCCGCGACAGCCACCACCTCCACCTTCTTCACAACTACCTCAACAAGAGAATACCTCAAGGTTAGAGGATCTCATGAAAAAATTTATATCTACTGCTGAGACCAGATTCTAGAATCAGGAGGCTTCTATTCGAGGCCTGGAGAACCAAATTGACTAGTTGGAAAACCAACTCTTAAGGAGGAAACCAGGTACACTACCAGGTAACACTGAGAAGAACCTAAGGTAGGAGGCTCATGCCATCACACTACAGAGTGGAATGTAGCTACAAAAGAAGGAACCAATACAGGTAGGTGCACCTACACCCCCTAATAATGATGAAGGTATAGTTCCAGAACCCTAATCATCCAAAATACCACTGATGGAGGATCCAAAAAATAAAGGGAAGGAGTTTTTCAAACCCTTTGAGCCTACCTTACCCTTCCCAGAGAGAATGAAGCCTAGAAAGATGGACCACCAGTTCATAAAATTCATGGACATGATGGAGAAGCTGTACATTAATATTCCATTTGCAGAGGCACTGACACAGATGCCCACTTATGTGAAACTTATGAAGGAAATCCTCTCCAACAAAAGAACGATGGAGGATCTCAGCACCATTTCACTAACTAAGGAGTGTTCAGCAGTCATCCAACATTCGATCCTTCCCAAACTCTAGGATCCAGGTAGCTTCACTATTCCATGAACTATTGGACTATGTGAGTTTGGGAAGGCCCTCTGCGACTTAGAGTCTAGTGTAAACCTCATGCCCCTTAGAGTTTTTAATAATATGGGACTCAATGACCTGAAGCCTACATGAGTATCCCTTCAGCTTGCTGACCGATCCATCAAATATCTGAAGGGGCTACTAGAGGACATGTTGTTCATGGTGGGTAGGCTAATCCTCCCCACATATTTCATCATCCTCAACATGGAGGATGACCAAGAGGAACCTCTCATATTGGTAAGGCCTTTTCTATCCACTGGGAAGGTACAGATTGACGTGCACTAGGGGGGATGATTTTCCAGGTAGGAGATGAAAGAGTCTCCTACAATGTTTTCAAAGCCATCAAGCATGAATCATTGTCAGATCATGAGTACTGTTATACAGTGACCACCATGGATGATCACTTGATCAAAGAAGGGGATGATATGGTATTTTCTTTTACCTCAGATAAATTTATTATTCCAGACATTCTAGTTGACAAATCACCAGCAGATCTGCAATTCCTAGAAGGCCAGGGCGACCACTACTGGAAACATGTAGATATACCCGATATTATATTGTGGGAAAATGTGCAACCACTTATACATTCAATTCTAAAGGCACCTAAACTAGAACTGAAGCCTCTTTCATCTTCTCTAAAGTACAAGTATTTGGGAGACTAGAAATTTTTTTTTGTCATACTTAGTGCAACACTATCACACGAGAAGGAGGATGCACTTCTGCAGGTTTTGAAACAGTAGAAGCACGCTATTGGGTGGAAATTTGTAGATTTTAAGGGCTCCATCCCTATCATTTGCACCAACAAGGTGCTTCTTGAAGAAGGTGCGAAGCAATATCAGCAACCACAGTGATGCCTAACCCCCCCCCCCCATGAAAGAAGTTGTGAAGAAAGAGGTAATTAAGTTATTGGATGCAGGCATCATTTATCCCATATCGGATAGTCCATGGGTGATTCCCCTACAAGTGGTACCCAAAAAGAGGGGTATCATTGTGATTTGAAATGATAAGAATGAGCTCATCCCCACATGCACTGTCATGGTCTAGAGAGTTTGTGTGGACTATAAGAATCTGAATTATGCCATGAGGAAGGATCATTACCCCCTGCCCTTCATGGATCATATGCTAGAGAGACTAGTGGGGTATATCTTTTACTACTTCCTCGACAACTATTCCGTCTACAATCATATTTCCATTGCTCCATAGGATTAAGAAAAGAGCACATTTACTTACCCCTACGGTACATATTATTATCGAAGGATTCCATTTGGCATGTGCAACGCCTCCGCCACCTTCCAATGAAATATGGTGGATATCTTCCATGACATGGTGAAACAAATCCTGGAGGTATTCATGGATGATTTTTCTATTTACAGAAAATCATTCACCACTTTTTTGCGACACCTGAATCTAGTTCTCAAAATATGCGAGAACACTAACCTAGTTTTGAACTGGGAAAAGTGTCATTTCATTGTGAAAAGTAGCATCGTCCTTGGCCATATAATCTTATCAAGGGGGATAGAGGTGGACCCAGCAAAGATAGAAGTCATTTCACAACTTCCTATTTCGACTTCCGTCAGATCCATCCGCAGCTTTTTGGGGCATGCAGGTTTCTATAGGAGGTTTGTCTGCAACTTCTCAAAAATATCCCAGTCCCTCACCAATATTCTGACCAAGGATTCAATATTTGAGTTTGATGAACCACACACCACATATTTTGAGTACCTAAAGAAGCGCATGGTGGAAGCTCCAGTGATGATTGATCCCAACTGGGATGAAAAATTTTAAGTGATGTGTGATGCCATTGACTACGCAGTAGGAGAAGTCTTGGGCTAGTAGTTTGACTGAATTTTTCAACCCATATATTATTCCATAAATATTCTTAACGAGGCACAAATGAATTACACCACCACAGAAAATTAGATTCTGGTAGTGGTGTTTACTTTTGACAGGTTCCGTTTTTTACTTAGTTCTATCTAAAGTTATTGTTTACAATGACCATGAATCACTAATGTACCTACTGAACAAGAAATATGTGAATCCATGAATAATCCTATGGGTACTCCTCCTATAAGAATTTGATATGGAGATCCGAGACAAGAAATGGAGCGAAAATGTTGTTGTTGGTCATCTATCTCGCCTAGAGCTGCCTCATTTGGAGAAGGAGGAAGATCGGGATATTAGGAAGGATTTCCCTAATGGTCACATATTTTTGGTCAATGAAACACCTAGAACTTGGTATGATGATATAACTAATTTTCTAGTTACAAGTGTCGTTTACCCTGACCTCTCTTTCCAGCAAAGGAAGAGATTTTTCTATGATATAAAGAGGTACTTTTGGGAAGATCCTCTTTTATTCCGATCCTGTGGAGATGGGGTGATCCATCGTTGCATCCCATAAACTGAATTTCATGGAATCCTGGAATTCTGTCACTCCTCGCTAGTTGGGGGACATCATGGGCCTGATTGTACGATAGCAAAGATCCTGCAGTCTGGGTTTTTATGTCCCACCATGAATAGAGATACTCAATCCATTGTTTCTAGTTGTGATCGGTTCCAGAGAATAGGTAATGCGGGGCATAGAGCTGAGATGCCCCAGCACCCCATCCTGAAGGTCGAGATCTTCGACATCTGGGGAATAGATTTCATGGTACCATTTCCCCCATATTTCGGGAACACTTACATCCTGGTTTGCATCGGCTACATATCCAAATGGGTACAAGCCGCTGTGATAGCACATGAAACGACCAAGGTAGTCATGGGATTTTTAAAGAAACATATTTTCAGTAGGTTTGTGGCATTCCACGGGTACTAATCAGTGACAGAGGGACCCACTTTGACAAAACATTGATGAAAGGAATACTATTGAACTACAGAGCGAAGCATCATATGGGGACACCATATCATCCCCAGACTAGTGGAAAAGTGGAGCTCTCTAACCATGAGGTCAAATAGATTCTGGAGAAAACCGTGAACACTTCGAGGAAAGACTGTTCCAAGAAGCTAGATGATGCTTTGTGGTCATATCAAACTACTTTAAAAACACCACTGGGGATGTCCCTATTCCACCTCATATATGGCAAGCCATGCCATCTGCTAGTAGAGCTAGAGAACAAAGCCTACTGGGTTTTCAAGGCCCTGAATTTTGATCTGAAGTTAGCTAAAGAGGAGCATAAGTTCTAATTATTGTAACTTGATGAAATTATATTATAGGATTATAAGAATTACAAGATGTACAAGGAGAAGATGAAAACAATTAACAACCAAATGATTTCACAAAAAATATTTCCAACTCGGTGATCAGGTACTCCTTCTTAACTCTCGTCTTCGATTATTCCCAGGGAAGTTAAAGTCAAGATGGTCAGGACAATTCCAAGTCATACAAGTATTCCATCATGGAGTGGTAGAAATTTCTAGAGAGGATGGTCAACCGTTCAAGGTTAACGGATAGCGGCTAAAGACTTACCATCACATGGAAGACACAGTGGGAACACTATCCACCATACTTCTTAGGTAAGAAGAGGTAAGTCAGTCGAGCCAACAACCTCAAACAAAGGTGCTTCCAGGGAGGCAACCCAGAGGATACACGCCGCGTGACATCTATATACATGGCGTGTAATTTTTTATTTTTTTTATCTTCTAACTATTATAAATATATAGTTTAACTAAGTAATAAATAGGGATGATGCTGGTGTCGATGGTAAGGTCACTGGAGTTTATCCGAGCCGTCACTGGTTCGAATCCCTCCCGACCTACCTTCGGCATGGGGTTACTCCTTTTTATCTTCATGTTTTCTTACACGGCGTGTGTGGTATTTTTTATATTATATATATAGTTTCTTATAAGAAAACCCATGATGGGGATGGATCAGTTGGACAGGGCCATAACCCGGCTCCAAAAGACCCAGGTTCAAATCCTGACAACCGCCCCATTTCCATCATTTGTCCTTTTAATAAAACCACACGGTGTGTCTTTCGATATATGTTGTGTGTGCAATTTTTTCATTACTAAATTGAAAAGATTTTCAATATAAAGAAATACATGCTGGTGAAGTTGGAAGATTGGAAGAGTCTCAACCTTGGATCCAAAAGACCTGGGTTCGAACTCAACTAATCTCCCTGCTTCATCCCTTTTTGTATAATTAACAACCAAACGTCGTGCATTTCCTTCTTCCTATGTATTATACGCCTTATAAATTAAATATATTTAAATAATAAATAGGATTAGTAGTACAACCTTTACTCCAGTAGTTGAGGGTTTTCATTTGGAATGTCTGATCACTGGTTCGAACCTCACCCCAAGAACCATACCAAAGGTTGTAATTCTCTTTTTCTAATTTTAGAACACACGATGTGTATTTCCCGATACATTACGTGTATAGTTTTATTTTTGATAAATTACGAATATATATATATATATATTAATATTTCTTTTAATTATTAATATTAATTATTATATATTTTACTATAAATATTATATATCTATATATGTATATGTAAAAAACATGTGGTACACAACATGTATCAGTAGACTATACGCTATGTATCTTAGATATAAAAGCTTCACCCCACCCAGATTTAGCATGTGTCACGCGGAATCCCCCCTCTTCCTGTTTATTCTCCCGCACACCATTTGGCCTCCCACACACCACTCAGCCTCCCCTTCTTCCACAGCTCCACTGCTATTTACTACACTGGCCATGGATTCAGTTCTCATCTCCACTACAGGCCCAGTTGCTACCACCACTGCTACCAGTCCAGGGATCGCTGTTGAGCCTCCTATTCTGGGTCTAGCTCCTATAGCTCCGACTCTTATGGCTTCTTTTCTGAGTGTAGATTCCGAGCCTCCGACTATTTCTATATCGGATGATGCCTCTTCTGAGGCGACCCCCTGACTGGTTTTTGGACACATGTTTTTGATTATATATATATTTGTGATATCTTGTTCATGTGTATGTTTTGTATGCTTGTAGTGTTCTTCCTCTACGACTGTCACAATTACTCTAGCATGATTTAGGCTGCACTTATCCACCACTTCCCACCATTCTTCACCTAGACACGAGGGGACTAATGTTTTTCCTGTATTTCGTTGTTTTTCCCTCGATTTACTTATTTCTTTCTTTCCCCTATTTCTTGTCCATTGATATGTCCCCGCATTTCCTTCTACAACTTTATGTGGCACTTGGTGGGCCTTGTTCAATCTTAAGTATGGGGGGGCATCTCTCGACCACCGTAGTCTTTTCCTTTACCATCATCTAGGAGACATCATTAATGAAAGATATATTTGAAAATGTGAAGACATTTTGGTTAATTATATTTCTAAATAATAAAGTTGAAGGTGAGAAATTTTTAAAAAGTTGCATGCTTATTTTTGTTCGTAAGTGTTTTAAAATGATTGCTGATATAGTTTAAATTGCATCTTGTAATCCTTGGATAATTACTTTGTTTAGGCTAATCATGTATATGAAAGTCACGACCTGATTGTCTTTTTATTTGTTTTTCCCACTCCTGAGAGGTATTCTAAACCCTTCGTCATATTCTTTATAATACCCTCTTTCTTGAGAGATTCTTAGGATATACATAACTACCAAAAATTGCAGGATTTTATTTTTGAAACATGAAGAATTTTTGAATTACATTAAAATGATTGAGGCATTAGATTGTTTTAACCCATTTATCTTGAGACCTATCCTATATATGATCTTCTTGAAGCCCCTAGAAACCATGAAAAACCTTTATAGAAAGCCATATTACAAGCCTATTTCCCTTCCTACCCAAATTATTTTAAGATTTTTCATGATTATTCACTTGAGCATAAAAGAAGGATTTGGCAGTACATGACATATTTTTGTGAATTGTCATGAAATTATGTATGGGGGAGAGCCTCCTGATAATTTGGGGAAAAGAGGGTTCCAAACCCCTATTTTTGGAATTTCTAAAAGGTTTCCTTTGTTCTGTTAAAAAAATATTACAGACAAATAAAACTTATACTCACTTATTGGTTTGTAAACAGAACTTAACTTAAGGAGATGGTGGTGATGAGATTATTTGACAGAGCTTGATGAGGATGTTTTTACACTGAGCTTAAATTTGAATATCATGCACTATTATTTAAATAATTTAGCCTCATTTTTCAATCCTTAGAGTTATTTTTCAAATCTTTACCTACCAACCCTTTGCCACAGAGACATCTGATCCTTATTTAAAATCCCTCATGGTTTTTGTAAATCAGTTTTCTAAAGTAGAGAACTATATTTCTTGAAAACCTATGGATAGAGTTTATATATATTTGATTGAACATAACTTTGATTTAAAATATCTTGAGTGTTGAGTATATTATTGGCGAGGTGGATCATCAAGTGGATTACTTATTTTTGAAAGGTTGAAACATGTGTTTAAAGGAGGATGAAAGTAGTTAGTTGAATTATATATGAGGCATGATTAAAATAACTTATGAATTGAAACTATTTTATACCCTTTTTAAAATTTTCTCCTATGAATGTATCATTTAAATTTATGGTTAACTGAATTCCTTCCTTTTAAAATAAAGATTCTCTTAATTAGATGTTGAGATTTTCTCGAGGGCAAGCAAATGACAAAGAATGGGGGAGTTTGATGCACCCGATTTGTGTATACATTTCCATGTAATTTATTGAAAATAAGAACATGTATTCAAAAAATACCTGTTACTTAGTGAAAAAATACTTTGATTTTGGTGATCTTGTTCATTTTCAGGTGATTTCTGGCCAAACACACAAACTGGGAGAAAACTGAGCAAAATTTACAACTACACAGCGTGTAAATTATATACACCATGTACATTAAAACTCAGACACAGATTGGATTGGACAAGTACATGAACAAGTTACAAGAATCCTATACATGTCGTGTACTAAAACTACACATTGTGTATATTATTTTAGAAGTGGGTTTTTATTGAGAGGAAGTCTACACGCCCATGTGTCCAGCTGATGTTTACACGCCATGTACACACATCTATATAGCATTTCTCCCCTTTTAGAAGCGGTTGGTGGCCGATTAAAGAGAGTACATGCCATGTGTGGCAGCGCTACACCCCGTGTACATCTACCCACCAAGTGCCACCGTGTTCCAAGTCAAAGACAGCATGTTAAGCCACATACCAGTGGATAAAAAAAATGAAAAAACCATGTTGACAAAACTACATTCCGTGTACTTTTTCCACATGCCATGTACTATTATTTTCTATAAATAGAGGCATTGGCCTCTGGTTCAAGGGGGTGTAGAGAAAATGGGGGAAGGTCCGAAGGATATAAACTCTGCTACCGTGCTACCATTATTTAACTACTTCTCCATTCTAACATTCTACCGAAGAACCACATTCTCCTAGAATTTTGTACGATGATCGCATTAGGTATCAAGGATTCTATTCTTATCTTTTCTTCTATGTGTAACTAAAAACCCAGTGTGTTGGGTTTTTGGGTGATGAAAGATTTGTAATTTTTATTAGTTTTTATGAATGTGTTTGTTCTATTAGCCACTTCTTATTCTTCTTTAATCACTTTATCTTATCACTGAAAATTCTGATCCAGACCAAGGGTAGAATTTTCAGGGATTCAAAGGAAAAATAATGATAAATACTTTCATGATCATTGGAAATAGTCATTGACTCAAAAATGGACTAATACAAATAAATAATTGTGAAACATTGACTACTAGACCAAGGTGTTAGTCTTATAAACTCAAAACATAAGTTTACCGGACCAAGGAAACCTTGTTATAAATTGAACCCAGAGAGTTGGGTTATTAATAACAACACAACCTCATAAGAAATTTTATTTAATAAACAACCTCTTAAGAATCCACATCCCCATCACATTTTCCTCCATATTTTCACCAAAATCAATTTCCCATATTTTCTTTATCTGTCAAGTAATTTTCTAAATAAATTTAAATTCAATTACCTTTTTATCCAAACATTAAAAAATAGTCTCTAAATTCAGTACAATTCACTAAGACAAAAATACAAACTAGTTAAGAAAGATAAGAATAACTTCTTTTTCCCTGTGGATCGACCCCTTACTAGTACTATACTTGTTTGGGAAAAACAATTTGGGACACTGATAACATACCTTCAGTAAAACAATAGACCAACCATTTAATGATTCTCTGATCATTTTAGAGGGGTATCCATTGGATAAGCAAGGATTCATAGCAAGAGGAGTTCTTGAAACTCGTTGTAAGGAATTTTTCTAGATCTTGGGTGGTGTTTCTGTAATTTATTCTTTGGATTTCTTTAATGCACACTAGAGGTATCAAGAGCTTGTTTGTCATAATTTTTTTATGATTAGGTAACTTTCCCTATGTGTTGGGGTGAAAACGAAAATGGAGGATCATTTGGGGCAATTAATCCTTGTTACAGTGTTTAGGAAATTCTTTTATTTCTCTTTCATATTATTCATGTTTTCTTTATTTAATTCACAAGATATACTATATAGAACCAAGAATAAAATATCTAGGGTTAAAAGAAGTTACAATGATTACACGTATGATCATTATTTATAATCACCATCACCATGTGTTTGTTCTTAAACAAAGATTCTAAAAATTTCTCTCAGACTAAGAAGAGAAATTATCTAAATTCTTATTGAACCCTACTAGGCCAAAGAGGTTTTGATACATTTGAATCCTATGGGTGAAGATTTATTATGAACAACACAACACTCAACAAGGTAAAATCCATATAACCTGCATTGAAGGACACATCCCCAACACATATATTTATTATGTTTAAAATAAAATTTATTAAATTATGTTTTCAGAGATGTAAATTATTATAAGATTTAGTTTAGGGTCGATTGAAGCTTGGATGATTTGTAAAACCATTGAATGAATCTTCAAATAATTGACTAAATAACTCACATTGACAAATTCTTTAGAATTTCCTCAAAGATAAATCACATATTTACACTATAATTATTGTATAGAGTTGGGATAAAATTTTATTTGGTTTACCAAAAATAACAGTTCTGCTAGAAAGACGCCAAATTACAGCACTGCTTCCAGTGAATTTTAACTTATGGGGTATTTTTTATAAATTTTATGTAAATTACTGGGGAATTTTTATTATAAAATTATACCTTTACCCTCATATTTATTTTTGGTTAATTTTTTTCTATTTTATGATTGGTGTGTTGTTTTTGTATGTGAAGAACCATTGTTCTATCACACAATGCATTAATTTTTCTAAGAGCACTGAAACATCATAGAGACTTCTCTTTGACCCAAAGATAAAATGATCAATATCAAGAAATCACTGAGTAATCATAGTAGAGAACATCTAAAATGTTATGATACCAAATAAAAAAGTGGAAAACTAGGTAATTGTATATAGAATTGGTAATTGGATTGTGTAAGAAGAAGTGTTGAATCAATTTTTACCTATGGGGTAAAAATAAAATAACCACCCCATTCATGGGATATATTCCATGGAGTCAATATCAGCAACCAACACAATTCATGACAGAATATCCCCCATAATAATCAAAATAATAACCACTACCAGAACCACAAAAATACCACTCAAAACAACATCATAAGTATCTCCCACAAGACCAAAACCCACTGGCTAGATATATGCTGAGGTATATTCCACACGGGAAACATGCACCTCATGTTCCACTACTACCTCAACATACCATTATGGAATACGAATTGTCATCAATTCATGGTGATAATTTAAGAATTCTTTGGCCAAAAATTTTGGCCAACAATTTTGTGACAAAACCCTCAATCATGTAGCTGATACAAAATATGGTTCATTTTGGTTTTCAACCAAGTGAAGACCCCAAAACCCACCTTTCACATTTTATAGAGATTTTTGAAACATTTTTCTATAATGGTGTATCTGAGTATGCCATTAGACTTCATTTATTCTCATTTTAAATGAGGTATAAGAATAATTATTGGATAAAAGGGCTTCCACAATGTTCCAATATCACATGGGAAGCTCTTTCTTAGTATTTTCCTTGCTAAATATTTCCACCCAATCCCACCTTCCGTAGGCCAGGGGTTGGAGACTAGCACTGAAAGGTGTATTCCCTAAAACTAGGAAGGTATTTCCTTTATAACCTGAAAACTCACACAACTAAGCAAAAATCAGGATACAAGCACAAAGTGAAACTACATAGTAAACTTGGTGTGTACAGAAAGAAAAAAGGGGCATAATACCATACCAACTAAAATGTACAAGTAAACTGAAAAGTACAGGTAAAACTAAAATAGATTCAGTGGACAACCACCAAGGATTCTACCTGAAGGGTAGGTACAGTTCTCGAACGGTCGTCCCTACGGTACGCCTCGTATAATTTCCACCTCTGAGCTACCTCCAATCCTGGTACCCTCGTCCTCTGTCAGCATTGTCCATCGTCTACATAGGACACAACAAGGTGAGGGCATAGACCGCTCAGAGGTGTGTATAACGATACTCAGTAGGGACCCCAATACCCTCAAAGGTCTCACAAAAATCCACAAAGGATAAACCACAAATCTTGAAAACAACTGAAAACCCTACTTAGGTATATGCCCATATATATAACTAAGTTATCAATTATACACATATCATTAACGAGGAAACACAAGGTCCAACTCAAAAGCACACAGCTCAACTGTTCCACAGAAGAAAGATTACCATGAAGGTAACACCCCAAAGGTAAGTACCACAAAGGTAAAGCCACACTGAAATATACCACAAAGGTATCACCACATAGAAGAATAAAACAAATGTATCACCACAAATGTAAGTATCACAAAGGTAACGCCACACAGAATAATACCACAAAGGTAAGGACTCATCTCACACTAGGTATAACTTAGGTACAATGGTAAAGATGATTAGATGTAACTACTGAATCATCTTACCCTGTTAAGAGGCAGACCCACGTAGGATCCAAAATCATCTGACCCACATAGGATCCTAGTATAGAAGACCCACGTAGGATCCTAGAGTAGTCCCACGTGGATTCATAGAGCGGATCCAAGTGAGACTCTCAAACATAGACCCACATAGGATCCCAAAGCATAGACCCACATAGGATCCCTTTCTCATGTTACAACTAGCCACATGGTTCCCACACTAAGCTCGATTGATTCCAGGAGGGTACACTCCTCAAGCCACAGGTCGATACTCCAACTTCCATGAATATCCAAAAATAAGTATCCCAAAGTACCACTACATAAAAATGGGTCTCAACGCAATAGACGGTAAGTTAATCAGATGCTCGGTCTGTAAGTTATTGGCCTCTTAGTCCTGAGGGCCCTGTTTGATTCGTGTTCAAAACAACCCTCCGTACCCCAAATTTATCCAAAGTTCATGTGGGGTATACCAAAAGGACCGTATCGATCCAAGGTTTTGGGCGCAGCAGACAATTCGTCAAATGGACTCCCTTATCTCAAGTTATGGTCGAAAGAGTGGAAAGGAGTCGAAGCCGGTCTGGGTCCGGTCCGACCAGGTCGGACCGACCCGGCCTAGCCCGAGTCTAGCCCTGGGTCCGACCCAGCCCGTGGGATTTGGCCTGGCCCGCTGGGTACGACCAGGCCCCCCGGCATGGCCCGGCCCCCTGGCGCGGCCTAGCCCGCTGGGTAGCCCACGGTGCGGCCCACTGGAGGCCCGCGGTTGGGTGGCCCTGTAGTGGGGTCTGCCTTAGCCACCACATGTAGAGACCCAATCTTGAAGTACATGGGCATTACATTACTTTTTTAGAATACCTAATACATAAAAAAACAGACACTAAAGGACCGTGATAGTTTAGTGTCTTTGGAAACTTGGAACATAATCTTCTAATCATGGTGAAAGATCTTCAACATCTCCCATAAAGATATTTACCTTTTGTTTTCTTACCTAAAAACCTTCATTATATCCTGGGGAAAACAAAACATAAAAAGGGTGATCTCAAATGCTCAGTAAGGGCAAACATAGAGAACATAAAACAATCCATAAACATTTGAATACAAAAACTTGAACATAAAATCTAAACATCAAAATCTTAAGTAAAGACAGAAATCTTGGAAGTACGTAAGGTGTATAAAGGAACATCAATCATGATAATATAGCATGGGAATAAAACATGTAATTGTGGAAACCCATTAAGCACATGATATGATTTCTATAGTAGCCAAGGCATTGCTTCCAAGACCATCTTAGTGGACAAAGTCCCTTTCTGAATCGAGTTCACTCCTCGTTCCAGTCCTGTAACACTGAACCAGATTAACTTACCATTCCAGCCATGTTTATCTAATGAGATATAAATCTTTACCCAATGAATTGGAGGGAGATATAGGTCCCAACCATCTCATAATGAAATCATTCTTTCGTGTGCCACAAAATAAACATACAACATTCACAATAACCCAACGAATAAAATGGGTTTCATAGACATCATCCCATCATAACATAATCCATATAAAATAAATGGATATCATTTCATCATAAGAAAAATCAAACCATGTAAATAATAGATACATAATACTTGAAACATAAATATACTTAATAATGTAATCTTGTATGGAAAATAGTTTTGATAAAACACCTGAAATGAATTTTTGAGGAAAATATCCTTTCTTCTTCAAAATCATTTTCTTTTCACAAAATGCCATGAAAATTTAAAAGAAAAATATTTTTTTGAAAATATTCATGAAGTCTTGTAGAGTAATCTTCATGAAAATAAGGTTTTATAAAACCGTAAAAATCCGTTCATGCCTTATAATTTTAAAAAACATTCTCCAAGTACTTTTGTCGGAAAAGTCAAAAAGTTACTCGTGTGGTAAACAAAATTAAGATTCCTTACATAACATGTGGTAAATTTAAAAAATGGTTAAAAAGGACTTTAAACATTCATAAATTTTTTTTTAGAAAACATGGTCATGGATGATAACAATAACCCCAGTAAATACTTACGAATAAACAGTCTCGGATAAAAACGAGATTGGAAAAGTTATCCATTACCTTAGGTCTGATATGCTTTGTACGTATCCGAACCTCCTGTATAATTATTTAAATAATTTCATTGAATTATTATAGAATCATATCCATTGTTATTATATCAAATATGGTTTAATTATGACTTTATATTACCTGTTCTTTTGTAAATTCCATGTTAAAGCAGCGTTTTGGGTAAAATCGTTTCATTTATCGTTCGTGTTTTGACTTGTAATTATTAATATGTTTACTTAGATCATGATTACTTAATTACAGAATATAAAACATGATTTATATATAATATATATTCATAATATACATATATATAATATATCAATAAATGGAAAGAAATACACCGTTCATGGAGACAGTAGGTCGTACGTACGCATGAACGCCTTTTTTCGTTTCCTTATTGGATTGAATGGAATTAAGTAGATGACATAAATATATATATACATAAATATAGTAGAATTATTATGTAATATATTTCATGATTACTTATTATATATACTTTATAATCATTCTTGAATTGTTAACATGGAAAATGAATCTCATCGCGTCGTGGAGACGGTAATCCGTATGTACGCACGAGCGATGATATCATTCCCATATTTATTTAATGAAATTGTAGTGGATGATATAATATCATAGAATCAGTATTATGTTATAATAATTCTATATAGTTCTTCTTTACACCATTATACCCATCCAAGTAAGGTGGTGGTGGAAAACAGATTACACCACGGTGTGGAGACGGTATTCCGTACGTACGCACTCGCGGTGATTTCATTTTCCGTAGGATGGATAGAAGGTGAAATAGGGTTGTTTCATATTTATAATAACATATCAGTATATATTTAATACTTATGTTATTACTTTATAATGAAACAACTAATTAAGAGGAAGTAGAAGAAGAAAGAAACTTGAAAGAGTCAGTAGAAGAGATTACCTCTTCCTCGATGCACCTCCTATAAACTTCTTCTTATGGCACTAGATTTGGTCTTTTGAGAATACCAGAACCTATATGATGAAACTAGAGAGGTTGAGAAGAGGAATTGGCAGGTTTTGGCCGAGATTCGAGGATCAAAAGGGTGTGAAGAGAAGATAGAAGGGGTTCCCTTTTTATAAGGGAGGAGAGGGGAACCTTTGGAAAAACTTAAAATATTATTTTATAATAAAGTCATATTCGGTTTATAATAGCTCAAAATTGATTTATTTATAAGATAAAGTGGGTTTGGGTCAAAATCCTCTCAAAAAATAGGTTTTATACAAGTTTAGGTTACTATTTTAACCTTATCATTTAGATTTAACTCTAAGTTAAATAATTTAACTTTTACTGCGTCTTCTTGTTTTCTTACACTATATAATTAATAAACTTACTATAAAAATCCAAACGAACCCTAAGTGGTTAATTATTAATATATATATCCATATCTAAGTCATTTGACTGAACCTTATATTTTTAGGAATAATATAACAATTAATAATAAAATATTTGTTTTAAAAACTATTTTATGTCTATTTTGACACTATTTGGTACTTGATTTTTGTGAAATTCATAACAGCATGATTAGTTCAAAAAAAGTTAATTAAATAAAAACTAACATGTCATATTAACCTATAAAATTATTTTATTTCATAAAAAGTCTAAAATTACATTTATTTTGGTATTTATAACATCAATTATGTTAATATTTCATTAATAAGGTAATTACTGCATCATCATTGTGTCATAAATAAATTAAATTATTTAATGTATAAAAATTATAAATAAAATACCATTATGTAGGAAATATTTTAATATTTATAATTAATATTTATAGTATAATTTATCTTATGTATAACCCTATATTAAAAATGTTTTAGTTATTAAACTTTGATTTTAACTATTTTAACTTTTTTTAAATAAAATAATAATAAATGTCCTAATTTAATTCAAGTGGACCTAAATGATAATATTATACTACTAAGTTTGTTTTTGGTCGATTTATACTTATCAAATAGAATTAGAACATGTGTTAGGGTAATAATAATATCATTTTTACCCTTAATTACCCTATTTACTTTTAACTGTGGTAAATAAAAGTAAAAAGCTACTATTCACCGAAAATTATTTTTATCTTATTGAACTACATTTTACTCCTTGATATTAACCATGTCTCTTGTATTTTCTAAATACCACTCACAGAAGCGGTAAAATTAAGTTTTATATAAATTTTCAAATTCTCCTAGGAGGTGGGTAAAAGGCGGTGAAAAGTTCAATATAATTTTTATATATATACAATTATTATAAAATGAATCCAATGAATTACATTGAACTTATATAGGTATTATGTATCAATTTTTATCTAAAATAAATTTAAATAAAATAAATAATTATTTAAATAAAAAGTCGGTTTTTAAATAGTAACCCAGTGTTTTCACTATTCATCAAAAATTGAAAGTTTTCAGAAAAATACCAAAAATTCACCCTAGGCTAATTTCGATATTTCAAATCCAAAAACTGAAGTCCTTTTTGAAAGATTAAATTTATAAAATTTCAAAATGTGGTTATTACTATTCATAACAGCTAGTTTATATAATATTTTAATAACATATCATTGTTTAGTGAAACCCGGTATTGCGTACTACACACGCTATCGAGGAAGGTCGCAATTGCGTGTAATGAAAGCCAAGTGAGGGTTTCGTGTAGTGCAAGCTCCCTTTATTTTTGTGTATAACATAATAAAATCTTATTTCATTTATAAATTAAACAAAATCTATACTTAATGTTGTGTAGAATAATTTCTACAAAACAAACTTGAAATTGTGTGTAACACGAGCCAAGAATAGTGTTGTGTATACTGAAAGCTAATACGTTGTTGCGTATAGCACAAGATAATTTTGGTGTAGCGTACAATACCAGACATCAATGAAGATAATTCTCATAAAATCTTGGTTTGTTACATTCTACCCCCCCCCCCCCCCTTTAAATTGAATTTCGCCCTCGAAATTCGTCGGGGTTATAAATGGTTTACTACTTGAAAGTTTATTTCATAGAAACCCACATCGTAAAAAGAAATACCAAAACATAACTTTAAAAAATGTAAGTATGAAATGTAACGGTTACCCAAATTAACTCATCACTGGGTTTCCACATAGGTGAACATAGGTGAAAATATGGATATGGAAGAGAAATCTAACCATCAAGTTCTAATGGAGAGTGGTAGAGAACATGGATATGAAAAATCCAACAATCACAAAGCCATAAATTTGTGATGATTTAAGGTACCATCTAATTCACCAGGTATGAGGGTACTAGGACAATATTTTTAGTTCGCAAGATCATTTTCCTAATGTTGAAGAATTGTTGAATTAAAAGAAATACTTACTTGATTTTGGTACAATCTCACCGTTGTTCGTGCCTTGAACAATTTCCTCTTCATCTCTAAAAGAAATGAAGTTGAATTTGTCATTCATGAAGTGTTAGCAGATCATACGATAGAATGATAGGTCATTCCATCTTTTTCTATCGCAAAAAGTTTAGCACAATTTATTAAATATATATAAGTCCATATATCTTGAGATTAATCATATATGGTTGCTAAAATGGAATTATACTTCATCTATCATAGCGGTTAATAAAATAAAACTAGTTTCTACTAACCGGGGACTTCCTGTAGGACAGTGGTATGCGATAAAGGCCCGTCGCACTTCAGTTGTGGGTCTGATTCCCACTGCCTTGTCCGACGCGATGGGTTGTCACTCGTCCTCTGGGTTGTCCTTTTTCTAAAACTATACTATTATAACATTCCAGAAATAATATCTAAAAACAAGTTCTATCCTTAAATAATACTATCTTATGTCCAGCATAATCCATTCTAATCTTTATAATTATCCAAAATACATCTGTCCAATCTCATAGTATAAATAAAATGGTTACTTGAAAGGTCACATAACAAGCACGTGAATACCATCATTTATCTCCCATATATCAGAAGATATATCTTGTTGGTCATATTCCAAACATGTGAATACCTTAATCATGTATTTTTTTGAAAAATGAATTACCATAGAACCTTAGCAAAAACATGAATGCTGTCAAAAGTTAAATCATTCCACATACAAAAATCCCAAAATTTCAATATACTCAAACCATGATATCACTTTGTCCTTATATCAGTCATGATCTCATGAATACTATCAAAATTTCATTTTCTCTTTATCCCTTCATTATGTTCATATCATATTCTTACCAAAAATATCTGAATAACATTTCACGGTTACCAGTACCATTCAACATATGCTTTCAAATAATTTAGAAAAAATAATAGTGTAACAATCCTTAAATGTTTCTTTATTACATAGTACCATTAAATTACCTATACAACATAACTCTTGACAAACATACAATCATTCCACTGCCTTCTAAAACCATTGACCAAGCTTCAACACTTCTTTCATCTCATATATCATTTGTAGTATCCTCATCATCATCCACATAAATACTACCCATATGACCATGTTGATTCTCTTCGTGAGATTTTCCCTTAGGGCATTGTTTTACATAATGCCCATACATTCCATATTTAAAACATCTAATCATTTTTGATGTCATAGAAATACCATTATCCTTTTCCATGGTGTTAACTGAACCTTTTCCTTTGCACTTACTAGATTTGTGTCCTTCTTTTCCACACCCAAATCATCTTCCAGTTCCTTTGAAACATTCTCCTTGATACCTATTCCCACATGATTTACATGAGAGAAATTTAACTTTCCTTACTCTATGATCATCATGAAACTCCATATTTCACTTATTAACTGAGTAGGGAAACTTACCAAAGTTGATATTATTGATCATATTATGAGATTGCTGATTAGGAATAATAACGATGTTTGGACTTCCATATCCCGTTTCATTTGGTTTCTCATGAATAATATCATTCCATTGTCTATCATATCTTCCATTATCATGAATCTTCATGTTTCCAGCCATTTTCTAAAACCTAAAAAGAATAGTGTGAGAGGAAAAAATCATAATCAAGGGGGGGTACCATCAATATATAACATCTTAGTTTAAATTATAATATTTTTACCATAATTCTAGGACTATAACCTATACGTATACTTATCCTTAGGGACATCCCTAGACATACCTTAGAAATATCTCTAGGGATTTCACTAAAGTTTTCGCATCCTAGTTTCCAAAGGTTAACTAAACCTTTCCTCTGATACCAACTATAGAGACCCAATCTTGACGTACATGGACATTACATTACTTTTGCAGAATGCCTAATATATAACAAAAATAGACACCAAAAGACCGTAATAGTTTAGTGTCTTTAGAAACTTGGAACATATTCTTCTAGTCATGGTGAAAGATCTTCAACATCTCCCATAAAGATCTTCCCCTTTTGTTTTCTTACATAAAACCTTTCTTTATATCCTGGGGAAAAAACATAAAAATGGTGAGCTCAAATGCTTAGTAAGGGTAAACATAGAGAACATAAAACAATCCATAAACATTTGAATGCAAAAACATGAACATAAAATCTAAACATCAAAATCTTGAGCAAAGACATAAATCTTGGAAGTATGTAAGGTGTATAAAGGAACATAAATCATGATAAAATAGCATGAGAATAAAACATGTAATTGTGGAAAACCATTAAGCACATTATATGATTTCCATAGTTTCCAAGGCATTGCTTCCAAGTCCATATTAGTGGACAAGGTCCCTTTCTAAATCAAGTTCACTCCTCGTTCTAGTCCTGTAACACTGAACTGGATTAACTTACAGTTCCATCCATGTCTATCTCATTAGATATAAATATTTACCCAATGCATTGGAGAGATATATAGGTCCCACCCATCTCATAATGAAGTCATTTTTTTTTGTGCCACAAAATAAACATACATCATTCATAATAACTCAACGAATAAAATGGGTTTCATAGACATCATCCATTCATAACATAATCCATATAAAAGAAATGGATATCATTTCATCATAAGAAAACTCAAACCATGTAAATAATAGATACATCATACTTGAAACATAAACATACTTAATAATGTCATCTTGGATGGAAAATAGTTTTGATAAAACACTTGAAATGAATTTTTGAGGAAAATATCCTTTCTTCTTCAAAATCATTTTCTTTTCACAAAATGCCATAAAATTTTAAAAGAAAATGATTTTGTTGAAAATAGTCATGAAATATTGTAGAGTAAGATTCATGAAAATAAGGCGTTATAAAACCGTAAAAATCCATCCATGCCATACAAGTTAAAAAAACATTCTCCTCGTACTTTTGTCAGAAAAGTCAAAAAGTTACTCGTGTGGTAAACAAAAGTAATATTCCTTTCATAACATGTGGTAAATTTAAAAAAATGGTTAAAAAGGACTTTAAACATACATGAAAACATTTTTAGAAAACATGGTCATGGATGATAACAATAACCCCAGTAAATACTTACGAATAAACAATCTCGGATAAAAACGAGACTGGAAAAGTTATCCCTTACCTTAGGTCCGATATGCTTTGTACGTATCCGAACCTCCTGTATAATGATTTAAATAATTTCATTGACTTATTACAGAATCATATTCATTTTTATTATATAATATATGGTTTACTTATGGCTTTATATTACCCGTTCTTTTGTAAATTCCATGTTAAAGCAGTGTTTTGGGTAAAATCGTTTCATTTATCGTCCGTGTTTTGACTTGTAATTATTAATATGAATACTTAGATCATGATTACTTAATTACAGAATATAAAACATGATTTATATATAATATATATTCATAATATATATATATATAATAGATCGATAAATGGAAATAAATACACCGTTCATGGAGACGGTAGGCCGTACGTACGCATGAACGCTGTTTTTCGTTTCCTTATTGGATTGAATGGAATTAAGTAGATGATATACATATATATACATAAATCCAGTAGCATTATTATGTCATATATTTCATGATTACTTATTATATATACTTTATAATCATTCTTTAATTGTTAACATGGGAAATGAATCTTATCGCGTCATGGAGACGGTAATCCGTACGTACGCACGAGCGATGATATCATTCCCATATTTATTGAATGGTATTGGAGTGGATGATATAATATCATAGAATCCGTATGATTTTATAATAATTATATATAGTTATTCTTTACACCATTATACCCATCCAAGTAAGGTGGTGGTGGAAAAATAGATTACACCACGACGTGGAGACGGTATTTCGTACGTACGCACGGGCGGTGATTTCGTTTTCCGTAGGATGGATAGAAGGTGAAATAGGATTTTTTTTCATATTTATAATAACATATAATTATATATTTAATACTTATGTTATTAATTTATAATGAAACAACTAAAGAATAGGAAGTAGAAGAAGAAAGAAACTTGAAAGAGTCGGTAGAAGAGATTACCTCTTCCTCAACACACCTCCTTTAAACATCTTCTTAGGGGACTAGAGTTGGTATTTTTAGAATAACAAAACCTCTATTATGTAACTAGATAGATTAAGAAGTTTAATTTTCAGGGTTTGGCCGAGATTAAAGTCTCAAAAGGGTGTGAAGAGAAGAGGGAAGGGGTGCCCTTTTTATAAGGGAGGAGAGGGGCACCTTTGGAAAAACTTCAAATATTATTTTATAATAAAGTCATATTCGGTTTATAATAGATCCAAATTAATTTATTTCGAAGATAAAGTGGGTTTGGGTCTAAATCCTCTCAAAAAATAGGTTTTAGACAAGTTTAGGTCACTATTTTAACCTTATCATTTAGATTTAACACTAAGTTAAATAATTTAGCTTTTACCGTGTCTTCTGGTTTTCTTACACTATATGGTTAATAAACTTATTATAACAAGATAAAAGAACCCCAAGTGGTTAATTATTAATATATATATATCCTTATCTAAGTCATTTTTCTGAACATTATATTTTTAGGAATATAATAACAATTAATAATATAATATTTGTTTTAAAAACTATTTTATGTCAATTTTGACACTCTTTGGTACTTGATTTTTGTGAAAATCATAACAGCATGATTAGTTCTAAAAAATTAATTAAATCAATAATAAAATGTCATAGTAACCTATAAAATTAGTGGAATTCATAAAAAGTCAAAAATTACATTTATTTTTGTATTTATAACATCAATTATGTTAATATTTCATTGATAAGGTAATTACTACATCATCATTGTGTCATAAATAAATTAAATTATTTAATTTCTAAAAATTATAAATCATATACCATTATTTAGGAAATAGTTTTATCTTTATAATGAATATTTATAGTTGAATTTATCTTATGTATATCCCTATATTAAAAATCTTTAAGTCATTAAGCTTTGATTTTAACTATTTTAACTTTTTTTAAATAAAATAATAATAAATGTCCTAATCTAATCCAAGTGGACCTAAATGATAATATTATATTACTAAGGTTGTTTTTGGTCGAATTATACTTATCCAATAGAATTAGAACATGTGTTAGGGTAATAATAATATCATTTTTACCCTTAATTACCCAATTTACTTTTAACCGTGGTAAATAAAAGTAAAAAGTTACTATTCACCAAAATTATTTTTATCTTATTGAACCACATTTTTCTCCTTGATATTAACCGTGTCTCTCATATTTTTGAAATTCCACTCACAGAAGCGGTAAAATTATGTTTTATGTAAATTTTCAAATTCTCCTAGGATGTGGGTAAAAGAGGGTGAAAAGTTCAATAAAATTTTTATATATCTAAAATTATTATAAAATGACTCCAATGAATTAAATTGAACTAATATAGGTATTATGTATCAATTTTGACCTAAAATAAATTTAAATAAAATAAATAATTATTTAAATAAAAAGTCGGTTTTTAAATAGTAACCCAGTATTTTCACTATTCATCAAAAATTGAAAATTTTTAGAAAAATACCATAAATTCACCCTAGGCTAATTTCGATATTCCGAATCCAAAAAAATGAAGTCCATTTTGAAAGATAAAATTTATAAAATTTCAAAAAGTGGTTATTACTATTCATAATGGCTAGTTTATATAATATTTTAATAACATATCGTTGTTTAGTGAAACCTGGTATTGCGTACTACACACACTATCGAGGAAGGTCATGATTGCATGTAATGCAAGACAAGTTAGGGTTGCGTGTAGTGAAAGCTCCCTTTGTTGTTGCATATAACATAATTAAAACTTATTTCATTTATAAATTAAAAAAGAATACTTAATGTTGCGTAGAATAATTTCTACAAAATGAAGAAATTGTGTGTAACACGAGCCAATAATAGTGTTGTGTATACTGCAAGCCAATACAGTGTTGCGTGTAGCACAAGCTAATTTTGGTGTAGCGTACAACACAAGACATCAATGAAAATAATTCTCATAAAATCTTGGGTTGTTACACCACCCAAGGGGAGGCGCACCCTGGGTACCCAAACAGCTGGGCCGTTCGAGTTGGGTAGATGACTGGCCAGAGCCACGTGGCACCGGAAGCTAGCACGCGGGACCTGGGGTCCCGCTCGGCTCCCCAGCTGGTTGGACGGCCAGCCCACCTGCATGGCACGGTCGCACGTCGTACCCCCACCGGCGGCCGGCGGCAACCCGGCCGCCCTCCCTTCGCTGCCACAGCCTCGTGCCGCAACCCCTACATGCCCGACAGCACGGACACGCGTCGCCACCCCCTTTGCGCGGTCGATCGTGTGCCGGCCGCCGCCCTTACTCCACCACAGCCGATGGGCCACGACCCTTCTCCGGTGGTGTGGTCACGCTGCCACCATCATGCCGCCACCATCGTCGTGGCCGGCTGGTGTGCCTACCGTCGTCCCTGGGTCATTCCGGCACCAGTCGCCAGCCCGGTCACCGACGACGTTCCTTGGGTCACCGGGCACACTCTGGTGGCCCGTTCTTCATTCCATATATTCCTGCACTCGTCTCAGGATTTCGCCTTCAATTCAAGACCACCATAAACCACAAAGGTTGTGGAGAGGTTGGGTCGTGTTCGTTTTGACCGCACCCTCCATGTTAGAATGGTAGAAAGCAGCTTATTTGTTCTTGAATCAAGAAGAATGAAAAGGATGGGGTAATGGATATAAAAAACAACATTCCCTGCCTCAAAGATTCATTGATGTCGATGAGGAGTGGGAGAGATGGTCTTCGGTTCATCGACGTTGAAGATGTTCCTCATTGGAGATCCTTTGACGAAGTTCTTCATTGGAGAAAAGTTTGTCGAAGGAGAAGAGTTCTTTCTTGGAGAAAGTTCTCCTTATTCCCCATGGTTCTCCCAACCCTCCTTTTCCAATGATTTTCCCCAAGTAAATGAGGATCCAACATAAAAAAATAAGTCCATCAATTAATTAAAGTTGGCACAATTAATTAAATTAAGTTGGAAAAATTAACCATGGAGAGTTGAAATGTTTTCCCACATTAAGAGGGGTTTGGGTGGTCCCCACCACAAAATTAAAATTGAGAGGTTCTCTAGATCGGGTGGTCCCTACCTCCATAACTCAAAAAGAGAGGTTTCAAAAAGAAAAATAAAATGTTAATTATTTTATTTTTCTTCTTCCATGAAAAATAGTAAAACTAAATTCCTCCTTCGACCTACTGTGGTCGAGGTGAAGGTCTCCTTAAGAAAATATCTGCACTGCGAGTTCAATGGTGTCCTCAAATTTTAATTCCGAGCACTGGTTCACAATTTAAAAAAACCCGCTTGTACGTTTACTGAACGTACTTAGAAAAAGTTCATAAATTCATTCCAGGCACACCGGGCCTCAGAATCATGCGTCGTCAATTTTTGCGAACTCAAATATTTCTATATAATTTAATAAAAAAATACATGTAATTTCCAGGTCTTTAAATTCTCCCCACCTCAAGGCTTTACGTCTATTTCCTACGCTTTCTCCAGGGCACGCATATCCATCTATGAGGACGTGCAGCTGTTGCCCCGCATTCCCGCTTTCCAAAGGCGGGCGACATCCGTTCCTTGTTCAGGGACGTTTTCTCCTTGATCGAAATGGGATGATGGGATGTTGGTTCTTCCTTCCGTGGATTCATCCTCAAAACTCATCACCTAGTCCGAGTCTCCCTCATATATTTAAGTCATTGTTCGTGAATCTTGTTCCCAGTGGCATATCTTCGTGGACGCTGGTTAATTACACTACTTCCATCAGGACATTCCATGGGGTCTTGACATTGTAGAAACCTTTGGTTGGAGTAGATGACAACATCAGGCATGTTGGGGAATCTCTGGGTGTGTAGACATAGGATAACCTGTATTCTTCCTCATAAGAGGGCATCTCAAGGGTGCAGAACCCGAGGAATCCCACGTCGAATGTGGGGAATGATATGCCATAGGCATGTCTCTGAGGTTTTCCTTAGCTTCCCATGTTTAACATAGGGTATGCAGCAAGTTTAATGTCCAGTAGATACGGTTACACCAAAGGCGTGCCTTCCGAGGTTTTCCTCAGGCATCTCATGTTTATCATGAGGTGGGCCGCGATTTTAACGTCTTGCAGAGACGGTTACGCCCAAGGCGTGTCATCCGAGGTTTTCCTTAGTCATCTCGTGTTTATCATGAGTTAGGCCATGAGTTTAACGTCTTATGGAAATGATATGAGAGTGATCAAAACACCCCATAGAGACGGATCATATTGGTACATCCCTATGAGGGAACTCCTGGAAGGTTTACCGAGTGGATGGATCAGAATTCCCAATGAGGACGAATCTATGGTGGTTTGCCCCATAGAGGGGAGATTTCACACCGTAATGGCTGATCTGAACACCACTGAGGGCAGATCAGGGAGAGTGAACCCCAAAATGGGGGACACCAAGGTTTACCATTGGCTGGGATTGAACCTCATGGAGGTTTCCTATGTACCTTGTGTAGACGATAGGGATCAAAACCCACATAGTTCTAAGGGGTGATGAATCAGGGTGTACACAGAGGACAACAACTCGGAGACATACTGGGGCTTACGCATGGCTAGCTGCCCAAGTACTACTAGGAGCAGTAAAGAAATGGAGGACATGATCCCACTGGTATGTGGTGGCCCGGGTAAGAATCAGGATGGACGATGGAGAGTTGAATGAAGTGGAGGGCGAATGAAATGGGACCATCTCAAGGGAAATGGTGAAGGTGGTCTTGAGCCTCTAAGAGACTTCCTACGTATCCCTGTGGCAAGGAATCAACGTCCGTGTAGTTCGGTTGGACAATGGGACACCTGAGGAGGCGTCCTGTGAGAATGGATGCATGGTTGGGACCCAGAGGAAGTGGAACCTCCAGGTTGGGGAATAACCTTCCCGAGACACATAGGCTCGAGGGAGAGATCATGATGAGACATGAGTGATGGGATTGATCCTTAGGGAGGCTTCCTACGTATCCCCATAGAAAGGAATCAAAGACCACATAGTTCATCTGATGACGGCTTGCTGCCGAATGAGGTGAAAACGGCTTATAGCTGAATGAGGTGACAACGGCTTACCACTAAATAGAGGTCCACAATTTAATGTCATGTGGGACGGGGGTGAACCGACGTGAAGGGGGTCAAAGAGACTGGGTGGTGGGCTTGAACCTCATGAGGCCTCCTACGTACCATGCCTTGACATGGATCGAAGTCCTCATAGTTTTGGAGATGGGTGTGTCGGAGAACTGACGTGAAGATGGACCTTGGTCCGATGGGTGGTGGGCTTGAACCTCATGAGGCTTCCTATGTACCATGCCTTGACATGGATCAAAGTCCACATAGTTCAGGATGTCTGGGTGTCGGCGAACTGACGTCAATAAAGACCTGGGTCCAGGTGGATGGCGGGATACTGTTTAACGTCATGTGGGACGGGGGATATAGTTTAACGTCATGTGGGACGGGGGTGGTGTCATGGTCAATGCTTACTCTAATCCCATGTGAGTCATGCTCGGTGTGAGAAACAAGAGGCAGTAGAGACATGACGATCACGTCGCGAAAGGTGCGTCTGTGGGATGTGGAGTGGGGCTTACGTGTGGAGCGGCCCAGGGAGAGAGAGACTGGGACTTACTCCGAGATGGATGCCTGTGAGGGTCGGGTCTTAATCTAGGATAGAGGCCTGTGTGCCACTGTGGAACGACAATGGTGAATGGGGCTTATGCAAGGAAGCTGCTCGGGTGTCGATATGGAGTGGCAATGGTGAATGGGGCTTACGTAAGGAAGCTGCCCGGGTGCCGCTATGGAGTGGCAATGGTGGATGGGGCTTACGCATGGATGATTTCCAGGTGCTGCTATGGAGCGAAAATAGTGGATGGGGCTTACACAAGGATGTTTCCCGTAATGTATTCCTCATGTTTGGCCATGAGGGAATCCCGACCCACTGGCGGGTTGAGGCCTTCACCTATATGCTAGTGCACAAGCGGGGTAATGCCAAGGGGCATTGGAATCTGTCCGAACAAAGGGACATGAAAAGTGTGAATCACATGCCCGACATTCGAAGCGTGGTGAGGGTGATGTGACGATGGAGGATAACTGTTGACCATGTTCGAAACACAGTATCCATATCTCATTTTCCTAAAATGGGGATAAACAAATGAGGATCGACTGCTGACCGTGTTCAAAACACAGGACCTGTCGCAAATGTCATCCGAAGTCTTCCGGGGTGTTGGCCAAGGATGGTAGGTGAGCCGATGCGGCATGGGACCAGGACGTTAGTGGGTCCCTCTAGACATGTAAGTGAATGAGGATCCTAATTAAGGACATGAAAAGCGTGAGGTGGAGTGATGGAATGTTTGAACAGATTCCAATGCTCTTGAAATTACGCCACTATAATCATGGAATTAGGCATCTTATACTTGGCGCACAAGGCATCTCTTGTTTGGAGCAAGAGGCATCCTATTATGGAATGATAGAAAGTACTACAGTTTATAGTCATGTAGATAGGATTGTTGGGATCTCATACTTGGAGCATGAGGCATCTCTTATTTGGAGGAAGAGGCATCCTATATTTGGAACATAGGGTGTACTACAATTTATAGTCATGTAGATAGGACTGTTTGAATCTCATTCTTGGAGCATAAGGCATGTCTCGTTTGGAGCAAGAGGCATCCTATATTTGGCACATATGGATTACTACAGTTTAAAGTCTTGTAGATAGGACTATCGGCATCTTATGCATGGAGCATAAGGAATCCCCCATATAGAGAAAGAGGCATCCTATGTTTGGAACATAGGGATTACTATAGTTTAAAGTCTTGTAGATAGGACTATTGGAATCTTATGTATGGAGAATAAGGCATATCTCTTATAAAGAAAGAGGAATCCTATGTTTGGCACATAGGGATTACTACAATTTAAAGTCTTGTAGATAGGACTATTGGCATCTTATGCAAGGAGCATAAGGCATCTCTCATATAGAGCAAGAGGCATCCTATGATAGGAACATAGGGTGTAATACAGTTTATAGTCATGTAGATAGGACTCTTAGGCATAAGGCTCCTGGGAATGGATGGTGTTGGGACATACGCAAGGGCGGACGTTTTAGGTTCAACCTGGCATAGGAGCCATGTGATGGGGTTTAGAAGGGTTTCCTGAGGAATGGATCGACTCAAGGTACCCGGGAGGTTGATGATGAGGATCTCAACGCACGACATGTGAAAGGGACCTAGAGGAATATGTCAACTCAAGGTGATTCATGGTGTGCGGAGAAGTATCCCAAATCATGGAATTCCATTAGTGGAAGGTGGGTGCGCATAAGGGCACAATGGAAAATCCCAACGTACTGGCCCAGAAAGTTCACGGTGCGACTCTCCATTTTTCATGGGGTCTGTGATGGTAGCGAAGGGACTGGCCCGAAGGGCCAAGACTGTAGCTGAGCACTAACCCTAAGCAGGGGTGCGAGGGCGTAGCCCCCATGGTATGGAATGGTGTGCGTTAAGGTAGGATCCTCACAAAGGATAGGTCTTCGCGAAGTATCCTCGCAGAGAAAAGGTCTCATGGAGCAAAGAACTCTCACGGAGCAAGGGCGGATCATGGAGCAAAGGCCTCTCACGGAGTAAGGGAGGATCACGGAGCAAAGGACTCTCACGGAGAAAGGGTGGCTCATGGAGAAAAGGGCTCTCGCGCAGTAATCACAGAGCATGGACTCATGGAGCAACATCACGAAGGAAGCTGCTCGCAGAGCATGGGCTCACGGAGCAGCATCATGAAGGACGCTGCTCACAGAGCTCTGTGAACTGGGAGATCATCCGCCCAAGGGGAGAAGTGGACATTCAGATAATGGGGGAAATCTGGGTATTTATAGGGAAGAGATGTCGTGAAGCAGAGCTTATGAGGAACGAATAGAGATTGGGTTGCTTCGTGGCGGGCTCGCAAATGTCAGGGGCGTTCGTGGAGGGTACTGCCTCCTTTGCTTCGCGGCGGACTCGCGAATGTCAGGGGAGTTCGCAGAGGGTACCACCTCCTTTGCTTCGCGGTGGGCTCATGAACGTCAGGGGCATTCATGGATGGTAAAGCCTCCTTTTCTTCATGGCAGTACTCCACAATCGCGGAGGGGGCTTCGTGAACGGGCTTCGCGAACCAGTTTTCCAGCCCAACTTCAAATGTTCATAACTCCTAATCTGTAACTCTGTTTGAGCTCTATGACCTACCAAATCGAAGATTTTGAAATGGGATACGATCTTGGATCATGTATGGAAGCATCTGAAAAAAAAATTGGATGCATTTTCCAGGGTCTACAGGATCCTCGAAATCCACATCACAAAAACTAGGAAAACAAGTGGGGTTACCGAGCACGAATTTGAGCCTCCTGCTCCCACATGCTCTCCTAGAGGTTCCCGTGCTGCCAACGTACACGCAATAAAGGTATCTACCGCCCATTAAGGACTCAATCCTTTCAATCCTCAATATCCACTGGAACCTCTGTAAACATCATCCCATCATCGATGCCTTGCTCGTCGTGGACGATGACGTGAGATGGGTTGTGTACGTATCTCCTCAACTGGGATACGTGGAAGGTGTCGTGCACCCGATGAAATTGAGGTGGAAGAGCTAAGAAGTAAGCCACATCACCAACTCTACTGAGAACTTAAAAGGGTCTGATAAACCTCAGAGATAACTTGTTGCCCCAACCAAATCTCCACAAACCTCATTGGGGTGAGACCCGTAGGAAGAAGTGGTCACCATCCTTGAACTCTAGAGGTCTCCATATCTTGTTGGCATAAGACTTATTCCTACTCTGTGTTGTCTTCATCTACTCCTAGATGATCTGTACCTTCTATGTGGTAGCCCATACCATATCTGGTCCCATGAGTGTTGACTCCCCTAGGTTAGTACAACACAAAGGCGATATGCAAGGTTGGTTGTACAACACCTCGAAAGGTGCCATCCCAATGATGGAGTGATAGCTGTTGTTGTATGAAAATTACACCAAGGGAAAGTGATCCTCCCAGCTATGATCCAAGTCAAGTACACAAGCACGCAGCATGTTCTCGAGGGTCTGAACGGTCCGCTCAGTCTGGCCATCCATCTGAGGATGGAAGGCGGTGCTCAAACGAAGTTACATCCCAAAAGCCTCCTACAACCCCTTCCAAAGCTGGGAAGTGAAATGTGTATCATGATCAAAGAAAATTTTCGAGGGTACTCTATGTAGCCACACAATCTCTTGCACATAGAGGCATCCCAAGATCTCTACTAAACCCTGATCTCTGATTGGTAGGAAGTGGGCTGACTTGGTGAGTCGGTCGACGATCACCCATATAGAATCATGACCCTTGAATGTATGTGGAAGTCCTGTCATGAAGTCCATGTATATCTCATCCCACTTCTACTCTGGGTCCTATAAAGGATAAACTAAGCCTGCTGGTAGCTGTTTCCCCGCCTTCACTTGCTGACAAGTGAGGAACAGAGAGACAAACTCTGCTACATCTTTTTCATTCCCAGCCACTAGTGCTATCGTCGGAGGTCCTGGTACATCATTTACACTCCTAGATGTACTGCTAGAGGGGATGTGTGAAAATCCCTCAATAATTCCTTCTGATATGACATTGGTACCATGGTACATCCTCTAAAAAGGATAACATGCTCCCCACTTTCAAAAAATCCATCAGGTGCCTCTCCTGTGGATATCTGAGCATGTCGAGCTTCATAGTTAGTGTCCCACACCGCACCTCCCTGACTCGCTGAAGGAATGGCGGAGTGATTGTAAGAGACTAAAGAAAAACTGCTCCATCATGATCCACAAAGGATATCTGCAAAGTGGACAGCTTCTCCATCACTTCACCTAGTAGTTGTATACCAGATCTCATACTGAGTTCATCTGCTACAATGTACCCCTTCCTAGGAGTATAGATTTTCTCGAAGTCATAGTCCTGGAGGAACTCGATCCAACACCACTGCCTTAGGTTTAGGTCCTTCTAGGAGAAGATATACCTAAGAATCTGGTGATTAGAGTAGACCATACAACACTCGCCCATTAGATAGTGTCGCCATATCTTCAAAGCGAATACCACTGCTGCTAAATCAAGGTCATGGCTAGTGTAGTTCTGCTCATGTTGTCTCAGTTGTTGAGAACCATATGCGTTAACTGCTCACTCCTACATTAGGACACATCCGAGCCCAGTCCCTGATGTGTCGCAGTAGACTATGTACCCAATTCCCTCCTCCAGAAGCCTCAAGATGGGGCACTAGTCTGCCTCTACCTCAACTTATGAAAAATCCACTAGCATCTCTCTAACCACACGAAGGGTTTACCCTTTTTTGTCAATTATGATAAAGGTGCTGCAAATCTGAAGAAATCTGGCACAAATCTTTGAAAGTATCCGGCCAAACCCAGGAAACTCTATACCTCCATCACACTCCAGGGTGGATCCCAAGAAAGTACCACCTCCATCTTCACTGGATCCACCGCAACTCCAGCCTCTGATATGACATGTCCCAGAAAGTGAACCTCTCAGATCCAGAACTGGCACTTCAAGAGCTTACCATAAATCTGGTGATCTCAAAGTGTGTACGGAAATACCTGCAAATGATAGGCATTCTCCTCCTCAATAGTTGAGTATATTAGAATGTATTCGATGAATAATACTACAAACTGATCAAGGTATGGTTGGAAGATCATGTTCATCAGTCTCATGAACACTGCTGGAGTGTCGGTCATGCCAAATGGCATGATCAAAAACTCATAATGGTCATACCGACATCTGAAAGTCATCTGCTTCACATCCTTGTATCGTACTTTGAGCTGGTGATAGCCTGATCTGAGGTCAATCTTCAAGAACCACCATGCTCCCTTAAGCTAATCAAAGAGGTCTTCAATCCTCGTGCGTGGGTACTTGTTCTTCATAGTCACCTGGTTCAGGCACCGATAGTCAACACAATGTCTCACGCTCCCATCCGCCTTCTTGGAGAACAAAATCAGGGCTGCCCAAGGAGAAACACTGGGCCAAATAAACCCCTTCCCCTGTAAGTCCTCCAGCTGTACCCGCAGTTCACAAAGCTCTATAGGTGCCATCTGATACGTTGGGGTAGATATCGATGTCGTCCCGGGGTACAAGTCAATGTAAAAGTCCACCTATCATTTAGGAGGTAGACTCAGAACATAATTAGGGAAGACATCAGTGTACTGGTCCACCACTATAGGATATCTCAAACTCTTTACATCAACCACCCCAAGGGTAAGGTTAGCCTACTAATGAGTGATCAGTTGCACTCTCCTCTAGGTAAGTCCATCATGTGCTGTAAAGGCTCCATTATCACCGGTAAAGCTAAACCTAGTCCCATCCATGTGGACAGACCACACTTTGCGCCTAATATAGTCAATATGAGCATGGACTGTAGATAACCAGTTCATACCCAAGATGACGTCGTAAGGCCTTGACGCCGGTACTAGGATATCCCAGCCAAAGCTCTCGCCAACTAGAGTAAGCTCACACTACCATCACCAGTGTTTAATCATCAAATCCTCTCCCATAGGAGTCTCTAGACGTAAGGATCGAGTCAACAGCTCCATCAGAATATTCGTGCTCTGAATGAGGGTAGTTTCAATAAAAGAATCACTGGCACCTATGTCTATAAGTACTGCAGCTAAGGTGGAGTAGACACAGATCGTACCATGTATCATCTCCGGAGCATCGTGGTCGTAGGCCTCAGCTGCCTGGAGATGAGCTCGCCCCTTTCAACTTTCTCCATGTGGTCGGGGTGGACCAACTGGTGGTGGTGGCGGCGGTAACACCTCGAATCGTCGCCCACCACCAACTGCATGGCCATCTCCTCTGCCACGTCTTCCTGCTCCATACAGACCTCCTCGGTTGAACCTCTGTCTCTAACTGGGTATTTATTAGATCGTCTGATGATCATCTGTATGGCGGGTCGGGCAGTCACGAGCCATGTGACCCTGCCCACCGCATCCGTAACACTGCTTTCTCCTCGCATGACTGGCTCTATCTCGGTTTCCCTGCACAACTGACCCAAAATCTTGCGGTCGTCCACCTGTAGGTCTGGTCCTCTTGGACCTCTGTGACATATGTCTACTTCTAGCTATAGAAGACTCCGCTATGTGATGCCCGGTGGTGGGTCTCACTGCTGGTGGCTACTTAGAAAGAAAACTCTCCACTAAGAGGGCTCTCTCAAACACCCTTTCCTATGTCGAGATGCTAAGAGAAATCATTGAAGCCCTGATGTCCCTCCTGAGTCCCTACTCGAAGGTCTGGGCCATGAATAATGGGTCTCGTACCATATCATGCGGCCTTGATGCAAATGAAGAATCTCCTGTATGCGCACTGTGTGAAGGGTCACTGGGACAAACTCTGCATGAAACAAGCACTCAAAGTCTTCCTAGAGAAGTGTCACCTCGTCGTGAACCTGGAGAATCAGGCTCCACCATCTGCTTGCTGCTATCTGTAGAAGACTGGCTGCAAGGATCACCATGAGATCAGATGGTGTCCCTACCAGTCAGAAGACTCTCACCATGTCCTCCAACCAATCCTCATCCACCTATGGGTCCGTCTCACCCCTAAACCCGGGTGGACTCAAGCGTTGGAACTCATGAAACGAACTCAAGCGGCGTGCACTCTCTACTGCTGGGGATGGTGGAATCGATGGCCCAATGGGTAATGTTACCGTTGGTGCCTCCGCTGGTGCCTCTACTGATAAAGGCCCCTACATAGAGGCCTCGTTTCTCGGTGGGATATCATCGCGTACGCTACCCAGAACCCTAGATGGATCTCTACATGGAGGCATACTGAAAAGAAACAGGTGTGCCACGGTCAATAAGTTATACTTGGTGAGCTGACTCAAATATATGACAAAGAAAACTTTTCAAAACACACACACAATCAGTGTTTTCATGAACTGAGTCAGAAATTAGAAGTCAGGGTCCTTGTGTATGGATACGTCGACCGCTGCACCAACACTGGGTTCCATAAACTGATAACCACACTCCTAACACTTAACATTATTGCTGTTAAAATATTAGAGTCCAATGTTCTATAGTATAACCGAATCCTATGATACCAATTTTTCATGACCCGTCCCCAAGGGCCCATGCCGTGACTACCCCAAGCCTTCCTTCTATAGGCCAGGGGATGGCGACTAGCACTGAAAGGCATATTCCCTAAAACTAGTAAGGCATTTCCTTTATAACCTGAAAACTCACACAACTATGCACAAAGTAGGATACAAGCACAAAGTGAAAATATATAGTAAACAGGGTGTGTGCAGAAATAAAAAAGGGGCTAGAATACAAGCCCAACTGAAAAGTACAATTAAACTAAAAAGTACAGGTAAAACTGAAACAGCTCCAGTGGACACCCACCAAGGATCCTACTTGAAGGGTAGGTATAGTTCTCGAATGGTTTTCCCTACGGTATACCATGTCTAATGTACACCTCTGAGCTACCTCCAGTCCTAGTACTCTTTTCCTCTGTCAGTGTTGTCTGTCATCTGCACAGGACACAACAAGGTGCAGGCGTAGCCCGTATAGGGGTGAGTATAATGATACTCAGTAGAGACCTTGAGACCCTCAAAGGTATCACAAAAATAAAAAAAGGATAAACCAAAAATCCTGAAAATAACTAACAACCCAACTTAGGTATATGCCTATACATATACCTAAGTTATCAAGTATACCCATCTCATTCATGAGGAAACACAATGTCCAACTCAAAAGCCCAAATCTCAACTATTCCATGGAGGAAAGATTACCACGATGGTAACACCCCAAAGGTAAGTACCACAAAGGTAAATCCACCCAGAATTATACCACAATGGTATCACCATGAAGGTAAGTACCACAAATGTATCACCACACAGAAGAATACCACAAAGGTATCACCACAAATTTAAGTACCACAAAGGTAACGCCACACAGAAGAATACCACAAAGGTAAGGACTCAGTGCACACTAGATATAACTTAGGTATGGAAGTAAATATGATTAGATTTAACTACTGAATCATCTTACTCTGTTAAGAGGCGGACCCACATAGGATCATAAATCATCAGACCCATATAGGATCCTAGTACAGTAGACCCACGTAGGATCCTAGAGTAGTACAACATGGATTCCTAGAGTGGATCCAAGTGAGACTCTCAAACACAAACCCATGTAGGATCCCAAAGCACAGACCCACATAGGATCCCTTTCCCATGTTACATCCAGCCACAGGGTTCTTGCACTAAGCTCGCTTAATTCCGGTAGGTTCCGCTCTTCAAGCCACAGGTCGATACTCCAACTACCATGAAGTCACATGAAGAATTATTCTAAAGTAATTCTATGTAAAAAGGGGTCTCAACACAAAAGACAGTGTTCCAATTGGATGCCAAGTCTGTAAGTTATTGGTCTTTTAGTCCCGAATGCCCGATTGGATTCGTGTTCGAACCAACCCGGACATATCCCAACTTTATCCAATGCTCAAGTGGAATATACCAAAAGTACTTTCTTGATCCAAGGTTTCTATCTCCACATACGGTTCGTCAAACGGACACCCGTACCTCAAGTTATGGCCGAAAGAGTGGAAAGGGGTCGAAGCTGGTCCGGGTCCGTTCCGACCCGGTCGGACCGACCCGACCCAGCCCAAGTCCGCCCCTGGGTCTGACCTGGCCCGTAGGATCCGACCTGGCCCACAGAGTCCGGCCCGGCCCACTGGTGTGACCCGGCCCACTGGAGGCCCACGATTGGGTGGCCCCGCAGTGGGGTCCTCCCTAGCCACCACCCAAGGGGAGGCGTGACCTGGTCGCCGGCGACGTTCCTCACGTCACCGGGTGCACTCTGGTGGTGCGTTCTTCATTTCGTAGACTCCCACACTCGTCTTGGGATGTCTCCTTTGATTCAAGACCACCATAAACCCCAAAGTTTGTGGAGAGTTCAGACCGTGTTTGTTTGGCCTGCACCCTCTGCGTTAGAACGGTAGCAAGCAGCTTATTTGTTCTTGAATCAAGAAGAATGACAAGGATGGGGTAAGGGATATACAAAACAACATTCCCTACCTCAAAGATTCATTGATGTCGGTGAGGAGTGGGAGATACGGTTTTTAGTTTGTCATCGTTGAAGACGTTCCTCATTGGAGATCCTTCGACGAAGTTCCTTGTTGGAGAAATGTTCTTTGAAGGATAAGAGTTCTTCGTTGGAGCAAGTTCTTCCCGGTTCCCCACGGTTCTCCCAACCCTCTTTTTCCAACGATTTTCCCCAAGGAAATGAGAAGCTAACATAATAAAAAAAAAGCCTATCAATTAATTAAATTTGGCACAATTAATTAATTGAAGTTGGCACAATTAACCATGGAGAGTTGAAAGGTTTTCCCACATTAAGAGGGGTTCAGGTGGTCCCCACCAAAAAATTCAAATTGATAGGTTCTTTAGATCAGGTGGTCCCTACCTCCATAACTCAAAAAGAGAGGTTTCAAAAAAAATGTTAATTATATTATTTTTCTTCTTCCATGAAAAAAAGAAAAACTAACTTCCTCCTTCAACCTACTGTAGTCGAGGTGAAGGTCCCCTTAAGTGAATATCAGTGTTGTGAGTTCAACGATGTCCTCGGATTTCAATTCCAAGCACCAGTTCAAAAGTTACAAAAACCCGCTCGCACGTTTACTGAACGTACTTAAAAAAATTTCAGAAATTCATTTCGGGTGTACCGGGCCTCGGTATCACGCGCCATCAATTTTCGCAGACTCGAATATTTACATATTATTTTAAAAAAATACATGGAATTTTTAGGTCTTTTCATAAACCTATAAAATAAATATACCATAAAAAAGTGTGAAAATGATAGGGAAATAACCAAATGTAGCTGATAAAACCCCATGTAAATGTCCTCAAAAATAGCCTAAAGAAATGAAACCCAAACTATCCACTACTAGCCATGTTCATCTGACCAAGATCACACCACATCACTATGGAACATTTCACTTTCCTACATCAAATAAAACAAGGTCTACATATTTTCACTGTGTGTTTATGTTTTTATTTGTTTTATTGTTTTATTAAATTATAATATTTTTTAAAATTTTATTGAAACTATTTTAATTCTTAATATTAATTTATTATTCACGATTTTATTATTTTCATTTTTTTTAATGAATTTTCATGTATTTATATTTCACCATTTTAAATTGATGTGTATGAATCATTCAAAAAATGATTTTCCTCACTTTTTTTATTAATATATTTAATTTTATAATTTTAAATACACACTTTATATCATATTTAATTACATGTTTTTATTTGTTTTTAAGTATATAAATATTAATAATTATATATATATATATATATAAATATGTATATATCAGTTTATAACAATTTTGAACTATATATATATATCTGTGTGTGTGTGTGCAATTAACTATTTATCTTCTCCGTGCACACCCTCTCTGGTTCATCTCCCCTACAACATTGGCCTCTCAACACCGAATTTCCACCTCTTCTCAACATCAACTCCATGGAAGTTTGACAATGCTTCTCTTCATCATCACACAACTACTTCCATGCCTCATCCATGTGTGAGAGTCCACACCGATGATGACATGATGACACAACGTGACACTCAGCTGCTTCAACATCTTTCAACTTCTCCAACACCATCCACTTTCCCAAGCATCTATCATGAAAATTCATTTATACATCATTGAAAATGAAACATCAGTATGCGAACAACCATTTCCAATATCACATGCGATCATGTATCTTCTCAATAGCTCAAATAAGTATAGTGTCCACAGTCTCGACCACGCCTACCATTTTGGTCGCATCAGCACAAAATCTTTGATAGAAGTAATGTGGTCTTATAGCTTCATTTTTACACCCATGAACACAGGTAAGATTCGACATCCCATGGAATTTTGACCAATCTAGACATGCACCATCACTCGACCAGTTCGGCAGCAACAGCCAGTCTAATAGCGTATTGACTCCTTCATCCAAGCGAGTAGTGCACCAGCCAAAAAAATTAGTATCAAAGTTATCGTGAGATTCATTACATGTACTGTAAGTGAAGAGCATACATACCATGAAGAGAGTTACCACACGAAGGTAGTACCTACCATGAATCTTCTTTCTAACCTACGATGAAGGCTATATAGAAGTTACCATTTGTATTCTTTATTCCTATCATGAAGGAAAATTTGAATCTGTTATGAAGTTATTTCAACGTGACATCAAGTAAGGTATTTTTTAAGTGATCGTATGAATTAATATTTTCATGTTACCATATGAATTAAATTTTTTAAGTGACCATGTGAATTAAATTTTAATGTGACAGAATGAATTAATTTTGTTCACATGATTAGTATATTGATTTCACAAAAAATGTTGTTTGCACAGTCAGTATACTGACTGCAGGACAAAATTACTTCTCACGGTCAATATACCGACCACACAACATATTGGTCATATGGTCAGTATACCTACCTCAAGACTAATGTATCATGGTCAGTACATTACTTTATTTTTTTTTAAATACTATATTATACGATACTCATTTTTAAAACTATTTTGTATATTTATTACTATATTTTTATTAAATTCATTTTTATCATTATATTGAATTGTAAATGAAATTTATAATATAATGACTATGTTATAAACCTTTGAGTATAAAAATATTGTATAAATTATTATAGAAATAATAAGTTTCTTAATAATTATTTTATGCTCTATTATATATATTTTTAATGTATTAAATTATTTTATATTTTTTAAAAAAAATTATAATTTTAAATATTTGAAAATCTATCATTTTTCATAACAATATTATTCAATGTTTTATGAAGTTATTTTTTGTAAACATGAAACATCATGAATATTCTCTAAGTATGATTGTGATAATTTAAATTATAGGTAACCGATATATTTTCAATATTTATTATTTTCTGTCATGCATTTATGTGGTTAGCTATCGAGGTACTCCAAGTTCTTAGAGTTATTGACACATAATTAGCCATTGGAATGTGTATAAATGAATGAAATAAAATAAACATGAAAAATCTTATTCAACAGTATTGATGATGAAATTTACATATGTTTATAGAGACATAAATAATAAATTCATACGAGCATTATGAAGTGTTGAATTTCATCTACAACTATTGTTCCATTACTGTGATCATGAAGGACTTCATCGTTTTTGATATTCTGCTACTGAAGTGATCATAGATCTTGAGCTACATTGATATACAACATTATCTTCTCCACTGTCAATAATAATTTTTTTCTAGTTTTCATCATTGTGTTTCTTCTAACTTGTGTTTTTTCTTATAGAGTTGGTTTAATATTTTCCCATCCAAAATATATTTAACAAGTTTATTATTCACATCCGAAAGGAAATTCAGGTTGTGACTCCCAGAAAAAAGATAGGCGGGATGTGAATCCTATAAAAGTAAGTTGGGGTTATACCACCTCGTGAGAAAATGTTTTGTATGTGTGTAATTGGGTTATCACTCCCTATCAATAGTGAGGTATTAGAGAATACCAATTTTGTCTTCTAGTAGAGAAGATTGAATAGTATACTAGGATCTTGGTGATATGAATCACTATAAAAAATATATTGTGTTCTTTATTTTATTTTTTAGTATACAGTTAACATTCTTAATCAATCTAATAATTATATTTAATTGATTAATTTTAAAAAGGATTGTTCACCCCTGGTAGTCAATAATTCCATATAACATGGAACCAACAATTGGTATGAGAGGGTGGTACCTTTTTAAAAAGTTTGTTATTATCATTTCATTATATTTTAATCTAACCACTACCCTAAAACAAATAGTCTAAAGAAAGATCCACTGTTTTGTTATGGAAGGCCAAGAAGTTGAGATATTGAATCCCATTAGACCACCCAACATTAATGAAAGCAATTATGTTTACTAAAAGGATCAAATAAAATAATTTCTAAAAAATATAGGTCTTGAATTTGGGTATATCATGTCAAAACATTATAAACTACCTAATACAGATTTATAAACTCTAATAAGAAGTAATTCTATAAAATGAGTTCTAAACTAAAAAGTTATGAATTACTTATATTTTTTTATAAGTAGAAATATGTATAGTCATATTTCTTATTTTAAAAAAGTATCTGAAATATGGAGGACATTAAAATTAACTCATTAAGGAATAGATAAGTTATAGATAACCAAGGTGGGAATTCGTAGAGTTAAGTTTCAAGAATTCAGAATGAATGATCAAGAGAACATCAATGGGACATTAAAAAAATTCACTGAAATTTTAAACAAAATGGTTTCAATTAGGGAGACTAAGAAGAATGAAGTTCTTATTGAAAGAATACTTCTATCCCTACCCAAATGGTGGAAATCAAAGAAGTTTGTGATTGAAGAAAGTTAGGATTTTTTTGAGCATTCAATGGATAAACAGATAGGATCACTTCTTCATTACGAGATGGAAATAAAGAATGATAATATTGAATAACATGATAAAAGGAAAGGTATAGTATTCAAATAAAATATAATTTTTTTTACTAATTCCTATGATTTTGAGTTACTAAAAAGTGATAAAGATGAAATGGTAAATTTTACAAAAGGAGTATACAAGTACATGAACAGAAAGAGATCTTTTAAGAAGTATCCTAGAATAGATCATTAAATGGATGAAAAAAGGTAAGTAAGATATTTAATAATAATAAATACAATATTTCCAAATTAATATGCATTGAGTGTAGAAAAAAAAGGAAATATCAAATCATATTGTCTAAAATTGAAACAAGAAGGGAAAGACAAGCAATACAAGAAAGAGTTAAAATGAGCACATCATGCTAGATAAAATTTTACAGAGGAATCAAACTCTAGTAGCGATGGTTATGAGAGTGAAAAAGAATAATCCAATAAATGTTTGATGGAAACAACTTATGAATGAGGTAAAAATTGATTCTGATTATAGTTCAAGTTATGATTCTCATATTGAATCTGATGTTAAAGAATTAACTAAACAAAATAAAAAGTTTCAGAGTGTTATTTCTAGAATGAATGGACTATACAAAGTGATGTAAAGATAAAATAATAAAATAAAATAATAAAATGAGAAAATGAACATTTATGCTTTAAGTAATTTAGAAGAAAAAGGGTTGTAGATTTTGAACTAATAAAGATCAAAAATGAGAATGAAAGAATGAAATATTTCGTGTAAAAAACTAATAAAGATAAAGATATGAGATTTAAATTAGTCTGTGATGATTTATCTAAAATTGAAAATGAGTACAAGAAACTCAAACATGAAAATAAGAAATTGAAAAATAGAGGATCATGTTTAGATGTGAATATTTTTGATGACCTAGAAGTTATTTAAAAAATAAATAAATATTATACAGGAAATTAATTGATCAAAAGAGACATTATCGAATTTTGGTCATAGTAAAGAAAAAATTGATAAGATAATGGATATGAATAAAACTAATAAATATAAAATTGGATTTGGTTGTAATAGTAAGATTCCTAACATGTGAAGAACTACTTTTGATAAAGGAAGTAAATGGAATATCTCATCTAATACATGATTTAGATGTAATCAGAAAGGGAATTATACAAAAAAAATGTTCTTTAATATTTAATCAGTCACTAGGACACACCAAGACTTTTATTTCTAAGAACATATATTCTAAATTACCCTATAATAAATTTATTAAATAATTAAGGGTGTCTAAAAGTTATATTACTAATCGAGTTGGATCCAAAATAGATTGGATACCAAAATAATTATATTCTTAATCATCTTAATATTTTTTGTGATGGAATGAGTGTAAATTATGAAGATAATAAATGTATTGTTTGTAAATATAATACTATTTTATTTTATTTCAATATAAAAGAAAATATTGACTCTATAGATTTTTTAGAACCGACCCAGGAAAATGTAAAGTGTTTAAATGTTGTGAAGATATACCATATTTTTTGGAACAACATGGACAGGTTTTGGAACTTCCAAAATTTAGAGAAAGTAAATATTTTATGTGTGATTATTGTCTAAAAGTTAAGAAACACAAAGAGTATTTTAGATATATCAATACCATTAATATAAAAAGTTTTTTAGTACTACTTCATCTTGATTTATTTGGAACCAAAATAACAATTGTACGATAAGGATATTACTCAAAACCTATTGAACCTATGCTGGTCACGATTCCCAGTTAAGTATTTTCTTTTGAACAGTATATGTATTCTCTATCATTTCATAAACTGGTATGTTGTTTTTTATAATATCTAATAATCCTTTATCATGTTAATTTCTGGAATTTAGGGATGCACGACAACTTCTATTTATTTATTATTTTAGTAAGTAAACATGTTATAGTTTATATAGTTCAAAATATTAGTATCATGCTTGCTGATTATGCGTTTATATTTCATATAATGAGAGTTTTAAGTTTTTTCTCTATCATTATAAAAGCATGAATTTAGGGGGAGTTACCCCTTTTTTGTCAAATTAGTCAATATATTGGTGTTTTAGTTTTAAAATAGTTAGTTTATGCAGAGATCCGATTTGATTACTCAATTTTATTTTTTTACAATAAATCATTTCAATTTGTAAGAAAGAACTCATATTCTGGTTATTAACTTCTAACAAATTATTTTAAAAAATTAGTCTTGAAAAGTTTATATTATTAAATCATTTAACCACAACTACTAAAAATAGGCCATTAGCAGTAATGGCCTTTATGAGTGCTAGAAAAAAGCACTGATAAAGGTTCCTTTTATGAGCGCTAAAAAAGCACTGATAAAGGGTCCCTTTTATCAGTGTTTTTTTAGCACTAATAAAATGTACCCTTTGTGAGTGCTTTTTTATGGCTGATAAAGGGTAACCTTAATCAACACTCTTCTTTATCACTGATAAAATGTACCCTTTATCAGTGCTTTATTTTTAGCTCGGATAAAAGGTATCATTTATCAGTGCTTTATTTTTAGCACTGATAGAGGTCCTGAATAATGTGAAATAATTAAACAAATAAAAAATTAAAAATGAGTTACTTTTAAAAAATATTAAAAAAATTAATTAATTAAATAATATATGATAAAAATGAATAAATTTAATATATTATATATAAATTGTAATTACTAATAAATTTATATATGAAATATGTAGATATGTAAAAAGAATAAAATTAAATAATTAAAAAATAAAAATAAAAATCTATAAAATTAAGAAAAATATTAATCAATTTATTAATTAAATAATTACTGATAAAAATGAATAAATTTAGTATGCATATATGTATATTATAAATATTAATAACTAATATATTATATATATATATGTGAAAGTATATAATATTTCCTAAAATATGATTTATTTAAAATAAAATATTTATGCTTTACATTAAATAATCATATATTTATTAAAGAATGGTTTATAATTTAAAATTAATATGAATTAAAAATACCGACTAATTGCATCAAGTAAAGTAAATAATTGAATTCCATTTGATTTTTCAATTTAACATAGATCAAATGCATGTTGTATTGATTTTATATACATATACACAATTAATGCATTTTTATATTCAACAAACACACACAAATATTTACGTAATTAATGAAATCTTATATGAAAACACATACAACTATTATTTATATAATTTATTCAAATTTTTTTTATTCATTTTTTAATTTCATTATAACTTGATATATTTAATATATTATTTCTTTAATCGGTAAATTTTATTTATTTATTTTTAATTTTATTATAGTTATGTATTAATTCATTTTTAATATTTTTTATTTTTTATTTTTTAGGAATTTAATCATTTTCAATTATTTATTTACCTATATTTATTTACTTTGTTTTAATATCACCAATATTTATTCACGTTAATTTAAATATATATACAAATTTTTAATAATTTATATTTAATTAATAAAACTTATACATTTTTTCAATATGTTTAAAGTGTACTCATTTTTATATTTTCAATTTCACTAATTTTTAACATGCATGCATTTAAGAATATATATTCATTAATAATGTTAAATGTATATTTATAAATATTTATAAATAAATATATTATAAATGTATGTTTACTATATTTATAAATTTATAAATCTATAATTATAATTAAATAATTATATATATTTAAATAATAATAAATTTATAATAAATTTATTTAAATAATGAATATATTTACTATATTTATATTTATATTCATATTTAGTTATTATATATATATATATAATTATATAAATATATACAATGATATAAATATATATATATATATATATATATTTTAAACAGTATTTATATAATTATATATTTAAATAATTATAAAATTATAATAAATATAATTATATAATTATAAAATTATAATAAATATAATAAAATATTTATAAAATTATAATAAATATATTTAAATAATGAATATATTTATTATATTTATATTTATTTATTAAATATATATGAATATATATATATAATTACATACATATATATAATTATATAAATATCTTTATAAAAACATAATTATAATAAATATCTTTAAATAATGAATATATTTTCTATATTTATATTTATATATATTTATTATATATATATAATTATATAAATATATATAATGATATAAATATATTTATATTTATAAATATTTTTAAAAAAAAATAGTAATAAAATTATAAATAAATAATTATATATTAAAATAATTGTAAAATTATAAAAAATATATATAACTATATAAATATATCTACTACTTTTTTATTTATAATTATAATTATACATCCTTTATCAGTGATAAATTTTAAGTTATGATAAAGATTTATGTTATCAGCGCATATTTAGCACTGATAATGATGGAGGTTTATCAATGCTAAAAAAGTGTGGATAAAAGGCATCGTTATCAGCACTGATAAAAATAGATTTTAGCAATGATTATTAATTTAACAATGATAAAAGTGTCCTAGATCTATTTAATAACCATAATCGTGACTGAATCAGTCACTATTACTCATGTTATCCGTGGAAGAAACCTCTTGTCGACGCTTCTCCTCGACGAATCCAAGTTTAAATCAGGTCTCAAGCGAATTCAAGGATCAAATCCAAGGCTTAAACAAATTATGGCTTGAAGTATCCAAGTCTCAAATGAATATAGGATTTCACTCATGATATATCTATTTTTCTTGGATGAATCAAAGCTTCAATCCAAGGTGTGTTAATTTTTATCCTCCTCCTCACTCGTTTTTCTTGTTTGACGATATCTTTTTTCATTTTTTCATTATATCTTTATATTCATCATCCATCACTGGTTTCCCTTCTGGAATGAATCTCTAATTGGGGATTTATAAGATTTTGTGTTTTTATTGACCCTTTAAGGGGGGTTCATGCTTCCTTATAGTGTATTAAGTCTTCCACACACCGATTTCATCCATTCTGGTTGGTGGCTCCATTCACTTTCCATTAAACGTGGAACCATGAATTATTACATCTTATAAATATATTTTTTTATCTAAAGTAAATTTTATTACAATTATCCATGATGATTTTATGGATTTATAAGTGTTTTTCTTAAGTTTACATTAACATGAAAGGTGTTTTTCTAGTTTAAATGATTTGAACATCCGTCCATGGAAATAATTCACAAAAAGTGTTTATTAAAATGTCACCAATGGTTTTTATTGAATAAATCAAAATGGATTTCATGTAATGATTTCTTATGAATTATAATTAATTAACATTATGTTTTTATCAGGGCTTCTTATGAATTAGATCAAGTTTGGCTATTTTTCAAGATGATTTTTATGTTAGAAAAGAACATGGAAGTGCGGTTTACTTTCATTATTTTAAATGTTTTGTATGGGTTTCAAATTAAATGATTGATGTATTTTATAATATTTTCAAATACAGTACTCTATGTTTGATATGTTTTCCAAATTATACTAATATTTTGTGTTATATACACACTTGAAATTAATCCCCTTGTTGATTCATAAGTGAAAAGTTGTTTGTTATTATAATATGGATTGATCATGGGTGATTTATATCATTATATTTTTTATGTTGTTATTAAGGGGGTTATTCATTAAAGGGTTTTCTAAGGTGTGAGTGAGTTTATGATTGTTGAAATATTTTAATAATAATATTTATTATAGTGAGATGTGTTAAATTGTATTGTTCACATCCTCATACATGTGATGAGAAACCTTGGGTAGCTTAGTGAAAGATCCAGGGATGAGTATTGCACTAGTGTATGATCATGCTTTGTACTAAATAATTCATTTTAACGGTTTTGGAACAATTTATCTATAATTTTTTTTGATAACACCCCTTGAAATATATTTTATAAACAAATCTCCATGTTTCTTAAATTATTTTACAGAAAAATTATTATGGTGCAATTTTATAATAATGGAAATAAGAGGCATTGAAATACTACATAACTTAAATTCCATTAATATTTTTGTGATTCATTTTTTCCCATTATATAAGTTTTTAAAGTACAAAATTATAACTCTAATATCGAATTTGAAATGCATGTTTATTTCCCACCCTATAAATGACACAATATCTAAGAGTAAATATCCATCCAAATTGGGATTTATAATATCCCATTATGGTATTTCAACTTGAATTAGTGTATACTTAATGTTTTCAGGTAATCATTATAATATAAACTTGAATTTTTTAGACATATCTAAGCGTAAAAATATCCTAATTATAAATTTGCAAGGATCTATGCTTGCATTAAAAGAATATCAATGCATTTAAAAACCAAAAAATATGATATTCGGTTTATTAAATTATATCACATATATTAAAGAACAAATTGCACTATAATGTTCATGTTGTTATATGACTATGTCTATATTAATAAAAAAATTAACAATAGAGTCAAATGTATTATTTGTATATTTGCAACTAATAAGATCAAATGTAATCAACGCATTCACAATATAATTAGACTAACATAAATAATAACCCCCACTGTGTATTCTTAATTCAATAATTCATATAATATATATTAGTATAATTTTATTCATTTTATTCAGAGAGGATAAATATTTCTTCATCTCATTAATAGTAGTCATGTTTATTTTAAAAATTAATATGTCATCGAAATAGATACACATAATAACTTATTGTTATTTTATGAACATTACAAATGTACACTTATCAACATTATTATGTAAAAATCCATTAGATAAAAGAATAGAATCATACTTTCCATGTTGTTTGGGTGTTTCTTTAATACTATAAGTATATTTAACAAATTTTCCAAATTTATTTTAAATATATTATATATAAAACCTTCATATTATTCCATGTAAATTTATTTATTTAAATTTACATTTAAAAATATAGTTTTAACATCTTTTTAATGAACACAGAAATTACTTATCGAATGAAAAGGAAAATAATATCCTTAATGTCGTAATTTGAACTAAATGAGTATAAGTATCAAAATAACTAATCCAATCCTTTTTTTTTGAATCCTTTTATTACAAATATTTCTTTAAAAACATGAATGTTATCATTGGATTCATACATACTTTTAAAGACACATTTCCAACCAATATGATTTGAATATTTTATAATTTTTTTAAAGATGCAAGTATAATTTCTCTTAATATAACTAATTTCATCTTTAAATGATTATTTATAGAACACAATATATTTTGAATACAATTCTTCTATATATAACTTTAGATCATCTTATATGGTTAGAACAATATTATATTTTTTAAGAATATTATTATGTTGATATCTACCAATAATAAAAATGAAGGATTTCGAATATATGAATTCATGATATGGATGTTTCTAATTTATAGGTCTTGTGCTCCATTTCGGATAAACATAAGAATCATCTTTATTCTTTTCCATTATATCTTAACTAGATGAAACACTAGATCTATGGCTATGAGGAACAATATTATTTTAATTATCTTTATAAAATTTATTCTTAAAAAAGTATACAACTCTAGATTCAAAAATTACATTAGCCTCTATGCACATTATTATATAAGATATATTATTATTTTCCATAGGAATAAAACTGATTTAATTATTTTATTTTTAGTTTTTGTTATTTTAGGAATAGAAAATATAAAAAATGATAAGAACCCCCATTATTAAAGATATGAAAGGTTTGATTTCATCATCATCAACTCCATCTCTTGAATAGTTATTATAACATTTTGTTTATTGAGACTCATCCCCCATATCTTCTAGGTTGTTCGAACTACACTGAGTAGTAATCATCCAAAATGATCACCAGTACCTGGCATGGGATGACTACTGCTTATAGTAGTTCAATCAACATAGTTGGATGTCCCCAAGATATGGGGGATGAGTCTCAAGAAACAAAATGCTATAATAACTATTTGAGAGATGAAGCTAATGAGGGTGATAGTTGTCTATAAACTTCACCTTTGAATGAATTCTGAGGACAACACCTACCATAGTGAAGTAATTATTTTCCTAAATTAAATTACCTATTTCCTTCAAAGAATATAGAAATTATTTGAAATAATCAAATTTCAAGTTCCCCTTATTAGAATTATCTATAACTTTAACCTTTTATAATGAACATGTTATGTGTATTTATTTATTTTTTGTAAAAATTTAATATTTTATGAACCTAATATGATGGATATGATTCAAAAATGGATACACTCTAATCATTTGATGAAAGATTATAAATATGGAGTTAAATAGTTCATCAAGTTTTCAATAGAGCAACAATGAAACCCTTCTCAAATCCTTTGTTAGTGTTTATGTTGTTGTTATTAAAGACAAATTAGTTCAAAAGAGATAGAATAACATTCAATTTGTCATAGAATATATCAAAGATATAAAAATTGGACTAAACATGGGAAAACTGAACATGCATACCAATTGGGATGATACTATGGTTTATGGATCATTTGATATGAATACTAATGTAAATGATGATGGAGATCAAATGGAAAAATGACAATGGAAATTGATGTTGACATTCATGATTATCCAGTGTTGTTTGAGAAGTTAAATAGATATTCAAAGAGACCATTGTATACCATTTGTACTAAATACACAACATTGTCAGTTGTATTATTGTTACATAATTTTAAAGATGACCGAGGATAGAGAGACACCATCTTTATAGAAAAACTTGGTCTCATAAATGATATGATTCCAGAATAAAATAAACTTCCATGTAGAACATATGATGCTAAAATAATTCTATATTCAATGGGAATGATCTCTAAAAAAATACATGTTTATCCAAATGATTGTATATTTCTTCACAAGGAACATGAATAACTCATAAAATTCTCAAAAGTGTGGTGAAAATTGATACAAGGAAAACGAATCATGTCCTTCAAAAGTGGTATGGTACTTTCCTATTATCCCACAATTTTTAATACTATATAGATGTCAATAAATTTTAAGACAATTTTCAGGGAATTCATATACAATAATTAAAGTTGGGAACCTATGTTATCCAATAAATTGTACTCTATGGAATAAAATTGATTATCAGTATTCTAAATTTTTAAATAAGCTAAAAAAATTCATCATGCATTATCTACAGATGGAATAAATCCTTTTGGTGTACATAGTAGTACTCATAGTACATGGCCCACCATGTTTGTATATTATAACTTGATGTCATGGTTATTCATGAAGCACAAATACATTATGTGACCTCTACTTATATTTTGACCAAAGAAACCCAGTTATGATATTTATGTCTATTTGGATCTATAGATCTATGAGATGAAATTTATGTGGGATACAGGTGTTCCAATGTATGGTGCTTATAGAAGTGAAGAGTTCACATTGACGGTCATATTGTACAGGATGATAAATGAATTTCTTTCTTATGAAAATTTATCAAGATATAACATTAAACGAATATTTGGGTGCCCCATTTGTGAAGAATTAATACACTCAGTTCTGTTAAAATGTTCCTTGAAGACTATGTTTTTAGGAGCTTAGAATATTTTATCTCGATGACATAAATATCATTCTTGGATGGAAACATTTAATGGTAATATCAAACAAGGTACGACAATATCTCTATAACGGGTGATCAATTATTTGATAAAGTAAATTATATTTAAATGTGTGAAAAACCTTATGAAATCATGTTAGAAGAAGAGATCAGTTTTCTTTGAATAACCGTATTGGAATTGTTTGTATGTCAGAAATTTTCTTGATGTCATGCATGTAGAAAAAAATGTATTTTATAGTTTTGTTGATACATTGATAAATCTTCATAAAAAATGAAATATGGAATCAAGGCCATATTTTACATGATTGACATGGGGATAAGGGAAGAGTTGGCATCGTTAAAGGGTAAAGGGTATAATTTTCTTCCTCTAGTAGCTTACAATCCATCCAAACATGATTGTTTTTAATTTTTCCTTTTCCTTAATTGTGTAAAAGATATAAAGGGGTATTAACTAAATATAAATAATGTTGTTTAAATGATTAATTTGAAGTTATATAGAATAAAATCACACGATTTTCATACTTTTATGCACGATTTGATTCCTATTTCTTTCCATTGCATTCTGCCTAAAAATGTACAACACACATTAGCTAGAATATTCATCTTTTTCAAAGATATATGTAATAATGATATAGACCTGGGGAAGTTTCCACTCATGAATAAGTATGTTTCAATCATATTATGTTAATTCAAGATGTTCTTCCCACCATCATTCTTTGATATAATGGTTCACCTGATGGTTTAATTTGTAAAATAGGTTCAAATATGTGTTCTATCCATTATAGATGGATGTACCCCATTGAATTGTATATGAATATTTTGAAAGGTTTTGTCATGAATTGAAGTCAGCCATAATTTTTTATTGAAGAATGATATATTATTGAAGAAGCTATTGAATTATATATTGATTACCAATCAGATGTTAATAGTATCGATCTCCCAAATTCTAGTCACCATAGACGCCTTGTCAGTAAAGGGATTTCCAAAAGATATGTTGTTACAATTAACTTCATAGAGAAGGAGAAAGTGTTCCTTTACATTTTACATAATAGTGATGATGTCAATCCATACATTTAATCCTAAAAAAAATATTAGAGATTTGAATCCATTAAGGGATGAAGGATGGACTTAAAATACTCATAATAAACAATTTATAGTTTATGTTTGAGATCAAATTTATAAGTAGTAATATAAAAATCTGAATTCAATTGCTCAAAAATTCTATTTCAAGTCAAGGGACCAAATACAAATGTTATATCCTACACTGGTTTTGTAATCAACAGTTACAAATTCTATACAATAGAATATGATGACTATAGTATGATGAAAAATAGTTGAGTTGCACTTGTGGAGGAAGCGATGCATATATCTATTTCTAAATATTGAAATCCAATTTATGCAAATATGTAATATTTTGGAATTATCAAACATATATATGAGTTTAATTATACAACATTTCAATTGTTTATTTTTTATTACAAATGGGTTGACAATAGGAGTGCAGTGAAAGTTAATGAAATGAGATTTGTGAAGTTGAATTTCAGTGTAGAAGGGGAAAAATATGTGTCATTCATAATGGAATAATAATAGGTGAATGTATTTTATATCATAGATCTAGAAAAAAAATAATTGTTTGACCATTATACTGGTGACTAAAACAACTTTTGGGTCAGATGAAAATTCAATCATGGATGACCCATTCATTGGGAGATCAGAATCAGTTCATACTAATCCCTAAATAGAAAACTTATTGTATATTATAGGTGATTATTCACTGAAAGTGGCTAATATTAATTGTTAATATCTTTATATTCATTGTTCCAAAGTCCATAAACATTGTTTTTAGTGCATTATATAAATAGAACTTCATTTCTCATCAAAAATGCAATTCATGTTTAAAATGAAAATTTGGGCCCAATCATTCATTTGTTTTTTGACAATATTATATTCATTTTATGAATTTGAAATTTTGGGATATGATTGATCACTTTGTTTGGAACATTTCATCTTTTAGGTTCGATGGATGAATCCTAAAGGAAGATGGAGAATTTTGCACCTGAAGCCAGAAACTTTCTGGAAAAATCATAATGGGCCTAAGGCCCATCAAACAAATGTGGGGCCCAGAAACGAAGCCCAGTGAAGCTAAAATTTATACAGTTGAAAGATAAAAATTTGAGGATCATTTTATTCAACTGTGTCCGGTGCTAATTCTGATTTTTTCATGATGATAAAGGGATATGAAGTTAAGATTTAAATGGTGGACCCGACATTAATGCACAGAAATCCGTTCCACCATTTCGACCATAACATCCAAACGGCTGAGCCAAATTTCCTGAAATTTTGAGATCTTCTATAAGACATATGTAAGAGGATATTTTATATTTATTATACCTTCTGATTCGGCCATATGAAGTGTCAAACGCATACTTCAAAATGGAGGGCGAATCTGGACAGTTTTGTGGTCAACATTGTAACGTCAATTTCATTTTGATTCTTCACCCTCCTTTTGACACTCTTAATTGTTGGGGGTGAATTTATTGTTGGGGGTGGACATAAGGCTAATAATATGCCTATATAAGGATCTGGTGGTGAAGGTAATAATAATCTAACATTTTCCTTTGAATCCATGTTTTTCTTTCAATTGTAATTTCCCACTTTCGTTTTGTAATGGCATCGTCAATTTCTCTAATGTAAGTTTTTCATTCACATTTAGTATTTTAATAAAATTTCTTCTTCTTCTTCACTTTTTATTTTTCTTTTCTTCACATGTTGATACCGTTGAATCGTAGTGTGAATTTATTCACACCCGCACTTGTGAGTTCATCACACAACGGTGGAGTGTTCATTTTGATTAATGTTTTTTTCTTTCTTCTTCAATCTCGCTTCTTTAAGTCAATTACCCGCTTCCATTGATAGAATATCATCAATAGAGGGATAAAATTTTATGGTTTGATCCTAGGGAGTTGTATGAGTTGTATTGGATGTTATTTGATGTTCTTAAATTCTTAAATTTGTTCTTTATTTTAAGAGTTCCTTTCTTTGATTTATCTTCTTCTTTGTCTTCACCGACTTTAACGATGATACATTTTGAGTGCTAGTACGATCCAATTCCTTGGAGTGATAATTTAATTGATCCTCTAAGTGAATTGGTGATTATCCTTGAAATTGTATAAGGATTAAATCGGATAATGATATTGAAGAATTATTTTATTTAATAGATACCTCTTGAACCGATGAACAGAAAATCAAATGAAAAAAAAATACATCCAATCAAGCCCAAGAGACAACCTAGGATCAACTCACCTTAATTAGTTGTTTTAATTAAAGTAATTTTATTGGTTTTTTTCTTTAAATTAAATAAATATTTCTTTAAATCAATCAACACCATAGTTGGCCACTTCATAGCCAATCCCGCATCTAATCAAAGTGTCTCAAGGTTTCTTCTTCGGTCCCTGTGGATTCGATCCCTACTTGTACTTCAACGACCGCTTTTACCGGTAGGGTAAATTTGGGCGCAACCAATAGGTTACCACAAATAGGTTAATTGGATTCATGATAGAGGATCCAAATCCCTAAAACTTTAAAAAAAGAGAGTTTAATGAGAAGGTAAAAGTATTTTTTAATATACTATGTTTTTCATCATAATATTATTTATTCTCAACTATAATAGGATAATATAAATTAAATGTTCTTATACTCATGTATACAATGTATTCAACACATGATGATGTTAATAATAATGTGGAAGAATAGCCTATAATGAAGGAAACCCTTTTGGAATATGTAAAGGTAATGTTAAGATATACTTTATCTATTTTACCAAAAAATTATATAATGAAACATTGATTTAATTTTCATGATTATTTATAGATTATATTTATTTTAGAATATTTCTATCCAAATTTCAATACTTTCTACACTAAAACTTCCACAGACTTATTCTCCCTCAAAACATTTTCACCCCTATAGTGTTGTCATTGATCACATTCTTTCATGTTACCTCCAATAACTTTGAAAGAAGAAAAATGGATCTACCTTTGATCGATTATAGAGGTAATCATGATATTTTCACGGTAAAAACATTTTCTATAAAATTAATGTATTGTTTCATATTTATATTTTATTTATTTATTTATTGTATTACTCACATAAGAATTTTATTTCTTATATAGGTGAATTCATTTAGTCATGTTATGGTGATTTTTTCAAAGCTGCCTATGCTCATGAGATATTAGACTTCAAGCCTGCAACTATGATAATGAAAATAAGGAAATGGGTAAAGAATTATAAAACCATCATGAAAAGGTGAATTCTTACTACTTATTTAATTAATTTTTTCATTATTTTATCTACTATTTTTAAGTTAATTTCATTATCATTTTTATTAAATACTTATTTAGTATTTTTAATAGATATTTTGGGGAATCATATGTTTCTTTAAAATATCTACAATAAGGAAAAAAAGTGATAACATATTCCTTTATGCCAATGTCTTCATGCTTTCTATTTCCCTTTTTATTGAACCGCCAACAATACATATTGAGTCGATGTTATTAGTTGAAAAAATGTTCTCATTTTTGAAAACCAAAAGAGTATAAGAATATATTGTTATTGATATATCATGGGCACAAGATAATACTATACTCTTATAGTTTTCAAAAATTAGAAAGGGTCTTCAGCTAAGAACATTGACTCAATAGGCAGTGTTGAAAGTTCAACAAAAAGGTAATGGAAAGTGTGGTAACATTGGGAGTTCATATTATTTTGATACATTAGAAAAAATGATCCATATGTATTTTGGGATGTGTAGGAATCATCAACACCTCGATACTAAACATGATTTGACCAATATGACTTCAAGTGCATCTTTTTATTTAAAATTGACATTAATTTTATTAAAAAAGACAACTTATGTACGCAAAACTAAGAAAAAACAATCATATTGTATTGAAACATTAGAAAAGTGTTACATAAGACAATTTTAACATGTAGGAATCATCCCAACCTCAATCTGATACACGATATTTACGGTACGACTCAAAGTGTTTGTTATCAATTGAAAATTGACATTTTAGTTCAAAAAAATACACTCACTAAAAACCAAGAAAACATACTCAAATTATCATGATAATTTAGGAAAATTATTTATAAGTCATTTTTGATGTGTAGGAATTAGTCTCACATCAAACTAATACACAATGTGTCCAATTTGACCCAAATTGCATGTTTTCAATTTAAAATGATATTTTAGTAAAAAAAATGTGACATACTCAAAACCATGAAAACCCATTTTTATTGTTTTAATACTTTAAGAAAATGATCCATATTTCATTTATAATGTGTAGGAATCAACCAAACATAAATCTGATGCATGATGTGACCAATATGACTCCAAGTTAATCTTTTTATATAAAATTGACATTAATTTTAGTTAAAAAGTCAACTAACATAATCCAAAAAAAGAAAAAACATTCATAGTGTTTTTATGCTTTAGGAAAATGATCCATGAGTCATTATTGACATGTAAGAATCTGCTACATATCAATCTAATACACGATATGGCTAGTATGACTCAAAGTATTAGTTATCAGTTTAAAATTGATATTTTAGTTTAGAAAGTGTAACTTAAGGAAAACTGAGAAAATTCACTCATATTTTGTTGATAATTTTGGAAAATGATTCATAATTTATTTTTCACATGGATAATTTAATCTCACATTAAACCAACACATGATGTGACTAGTATGACTCAATGTTTGTGTTTTCATTTTAAAATAAAATTTTAGTAAAAAAGATAAGTAACGTACTCAAAACCCTGAAAATACATTTATATTATTTTGATACATTAAAAAACTGACCAATAATTCATTTGATATTTGTAGGAATCAGTCTCACCTCAATCTGATTCATGGTGTGAACGATATGACTCAAAACGTGTCTTTTTATTTAAAATTGACATTAATTTTAGTAAAAATGCCAACTGACATACAAAAAAAGAGAAATCACATTAGGATTGTTTTGATAATTTATAAAAATGATCCACATGTCATTTTTTCTATGTAGGAATCATTATAATCATAATATGATACACGATGTACCCTATATAACTCAAAGTGTTTTTTTATCAATTTGTAATTGACATTTTAGTTCAAAAAGTGTCACTCAACAAAAAACAAGAAAATGTAGTTTAATTGTATTAATAATTTATTAAAACTGTTCTTAATCATTTATGATGTGTAGGAATCAGTATCACATCAAACCGACACAAGATGTGACCAGTATGACTTAAGGTGCATGTTTCCAGTTTTAAATTACATTTTAGTAAAAACATATGTCATGTACTCAAAATTTATCAAACACATTCACATTATTTTGAAACATTAGTAAAACAATCCATAAGTCATTTAAGACATGTAGGAATTAATATCACCTTAATATGACGCACGGTGTGATCAGAATGACTCCACATGAATCTATTTATTTAAATTTGACAATAATTTTAGTAAAAAAGGAAACTAACAAACTAAAAACTGAGGCAACAAATTTGAATTCTTTTGATACTTTTTTAAAAAATTTCATATGTAATTTTTGATGTTTAGGAATCAACCACACCATTATCTGATACATGATCTTCCTAATATGACTCAAAGTGTCCATTATCAGTTTAAAATTTTATTTTCAGTTCAAAAAGTGTCACTCTCTGAAAACCGAGCAATCATGATCATATTATCTTGATAATTTAGTAAAATGATTAATAATAAATTTTTATGTGTAGGAATTATACTCATGTTAAACCAGTACGCAACATGACCAGTATGAATTAAAGTGCATGTTTCTAGCTTAAAATGAAATTTTAGTAAAAAAGAGAAGTGGCATACTTGAAATAGAGAAAACTCATTCAGATTGTTTTAATAATATAGGAAAATGATTCATATGTCATTATGGACATGTAGGAATCATCCTCAACTCAATCCAATGTACGATGTAACCGATATTCCTTTAAGTGAACCTTTTCAATATATAAGTGCCATTTTAGTGTAAAATGTACATCACATCTCCAAAACCATGAAAATGAGCATATATTGTTTTCATCACATTTTATTCACTATTAATTAATTAATTTCATTACCTTTTTTATCTTATACTTATTTAGGTAATTTTATTAGAGATAATGCTTTAATACAAATAAGAAATAGTGCGATGTGCAAGAATCAACTGCAACTTAATATGATACACAATGTTCCTAGTATGACACAAAGTTTAGTTTCAAATTAACACTTAACGTTGAATTTATTTCATTATATTATTACTAACATACATATTTTTTTCTTATACATGTGTGTTATATTGCTCAAGAAGGGGTAATTTTTTTTATAATAGCATGGGTCAGGGTTAGTGGAAAAGGAAAAAGGTACATTGATGTTTTTTAATGTATGTAATATTTTTCACTTAATCATGTAATTGTATAAATCAATGTTTGAAATGTCTATAATATAATGTTTTTGTATTTGTGTTATAAATTTTATTTCATTTAAATTTTGTATTGGTACTTGATTTTTCTACTTTCTGGTGCTACATTGTGTTGTTACACCACACTATAGTATACCCCTTCATCAGAACTAAATAAATGTGTTGATAAATGGGGCCCTTTATCAGTTATTCTAAAAGCGCTGATAAATTCCTAGGGATTTTAATCGCACTATGGTAGTCAACACTTCTCTAGCATTGATAAAGACCATTTTTAGTGTTGTTAAAGGCTTGTTTTGTAGTAGTGCACCTACTACTATAGCAATTTATTTATTATAGCGTTTCCTTGAAATAAAATTTCTAAAACTCCGGATTTAGGAAAGTATTCTATAACTTATAAATTTCTTTTATGCATTACAATTTATTTTTTGGTTTTTCCTAGTTTAAAATCAAAATGAATCATTAAAATTTACAATTCTAAAATTTTTCAAATTATCTATGTTTTATTCAAATTGATTTTATTCTATCAAAGTTGATTTTTTTGGGGCATGAAATTAAGATAAATTTTACAGACTGAATAATTTTTTTATTATCTAAATATATTTTAATATAATATACACATTGATATCTCTTACACTATAATATTTAATATGAGGGGAAAAATGTATCAATGATAATTAAATTTAAATTTCTTATGGTTGTAATTCATCTTCTTTGATCATATATTTTACATGAGTAACATATGGGGATTTTTTTAAACCATTAAACAAAATTTATTTATCATTTTTTAAATAGATTTTAAGAATCAAAATGTTTTATTTTTTATCTATTCCTAGAAATTAGTTTTTTTTTGTTTTCTTATAAATCATATTAAATGAATTAATTTTTTTATTATCCATTAAAATATTATGTAATCTTCTTATGTCTGAACTTGGTATGTTAGAAGCTTGATATTTTGATTATTATGATCACTACTTGTTAAAAATGGAAATAATTTTAGATGTGTGCTTTGATGAGTACTATTGGCAATTTCTAAATTTTTATGATAATGTTCTAATTTGTGTTAATGAATTAAAATTTTTATTAAATATATTTTCACAGTTAATTTTTTTTCCAATATGTAATTTTCTTATGTTTAACATTGTTTGACATAAATTTCATGATAATTAATTCTTACTTCTCACTTCTATTAAATTTTGGTATAAATGTTATATTTAAAATAATTTTATATATTCATTTATACAGAGGGATTTTGTAACAAATGGGTCATAATGACAGCATATAAACCCCACCTTAACAAGGTCGTCGAGTCCTGGCCCACCAGGTATCACTAGTTTCCCTACAGACACATGGTCCCCACCCTGGTCCCACCCATGTGCATGAATGGGTCATTTGACTAATGACTATCCCCACATACCAACACATGTACTTTCTAGGGTGTTTTGTGCTCACTCAACACACCCTCCTGATCACTACTTCAGGCCAAGAATGTTTAACTATGGAGTTCAAATTAGGTATGCTCCCAAAAAAAGGTGTACCTCATTAACATGAGTCATATCATTTAGTCATTTAACCCTTTATCATTCTCAGGTGTTACATTTACCCCCCCCCCCCCCTTTAGAGCATAATGACCTCGTTGTGGGCCTTACATCTCAACCCAGGCAGTGCGCTATACATAAGGCTGAGTACCATCTCTGATACCAAATTTAACAACTGGGTCCCAATGACAGCACAGACACCCTGCCTTAACATGGTCGTCGGGTCCTAGCCTGTCAGGTACCACCAGTTGCCCCACAGACACATGTTCCCCACCCTAGGGCTCACCCACATTCCCAAACGGGTCATCTGACTAAGGACTACTCCCACAGACCATCACATATCCTTTCTAGTGTGCTTTTTCCTTACTCACACACATGAGAAACTTCCCAGAATTTCACCCATCCCGATCACTACTCCCAACCAAGCACACTTAACTATGGAATTCTAATCAGGTAGCCTCCCTAAAAGGAAGGTGAACCTTGTTGACATTAGTAATATCATTTAGTCATTTAACCCTTTATCATTCTGGGGTGTTATAGAGTTATTATTATTTTTTATTTTTTTTAAACAATATTGTTCTTAATAATATTTTTACTGTGTGTTTTTTTTAAAATTTTGATGAATTTCAAAAACAATAGAAAATTTGGGATATTTTAAAATTAAAAGTTTGATTTTGGTTGTCTAATTTACAAAAATTGGGAGATTTCTTTTGGTGAGTGTTTATGTTTTCATTTGTTTTATTTTTTTGTTGAATTAAAATCCCTTCATTTAAAATCATTATTGAAAATATTTTAATTTTTAATATTATTTTATTATTAATCATTTTATTTTTTTATTTTTTTGAATGAATTTGTAGGTATTTATATTTCATATTTTTAAATTGATTTATGTGAATTGTTCAAAAACTGTTTTCCACGCTTTTTAATCAAGTTTTTCAATGTTATAATTTTAAATACCTACTTTATATCATATTTCATTAACTTTTTTTTATTTTTTAAGTATATAAATATAAAAAATTATATATATATATATATATATATATTATATCAATATAACAATTTATATATATAAATTATATTATACATATAAATATATATACATACCATTTACTGTTTATCTTCTCCACACACATCCTCTTTGCTTCATCTCCCCTGTAGTGTTGGCCTCTCAACATCACATCTATGCCTCATCTAAACATAAACTCAATAATAGTTCAAAAACACTTCTCTTCAGTGTCGCAAAACAACTTTCATTCCTCATCCATGCATGAGAGTCCTCAACAATGAAGGCATGACGACACAATATGACCCTCAGTTTCTTCACCATCGTTCGACTTCGCCAAAAATAACTTCTCATTGAAGCATTTATCATGACAGTTCATTCATACAATGTAGATAGTGCCACAGTATCATGTGATTGGCCATGCTCATCATCATATGAAATCATGTATCTTATCAGCAATTTTGATCAGTGCAGTGTCCACAGGCTCGAATGTGCCTACCATTTTGGATGCATCATCCCAAAATCTTTGGTAGAAAAAGTGAATTCTTCTTGATTAGTTTGTATGCCCATGAATGCAAGAAATATTTAATATCACATCATTTCTACCAAGCTTGACATGCACCATCTCCTTACCAGTTCATCAACATCAACCAGTCTAACAACACAACACCTCTTTTATCCAAGCGAGCAACGCACCAGCCACTGACTTCAATATCAATGTTACTATAAGATACATTATACTTACTACAAGTTAATAGAACACCTAACATGAATCAGGTTACCGCATGAAGGGATTACCAACCATGGATCTTATTTCTAACCTACCATGAAGTCCATACACATGTTAACTTGCGTTTTATTTGTACCTACCATGAAGCCAAATTTGAAACTACTATGAAGGTATTTCAAAGTGAACCCAAGTCAGGTTTTTTTATGTGACCTTATGAATTTATTTTTTAATGTGATAGCATGAATTAATTTTTTAAAGTTACCACATGAATAAATTTTTAAATTGACTACATGAATTAATTTTTTCCACATGGTCAGTATATTAACCACATGACAAGCATTGTTCACACAATCAGTATATCAACCACAAGTCAAAATTACATCAAATGGTTAGTATACTGGCCAGATGAAAAATTAGACACATGGTCAGTATTCCTACCAGAAGACCAATGTATCATGCTAATTACATTACGTTGTTTATTTTTTTGAAAGTCTATATTTTACAATATTATGTTTTAAAAATAGTTTATATCTGAATTACTATAAGTTTATTAAATAAATTTTAATCATTATATTACTTTATAAATTAAATTTATAATATAACGAATATTTTATAAACTTTTTAATAGAACAATATTGTGGAAATTATTATAAAAATAATAATTTTCCTAATAATTAGATTATGATATGTTTTATATATCTTTTGAAGTATCATATTACTGCAAGTTTGTAAAAGTTATTTTTATCATTTTAATTATTTGATAATCAATAATTTTTCTTAATGATCTTATTCAAAGTTTTATGAAGTTAATTTATATAGAAATAAAAGAGCACAAAGATTCTATAAGTATGAGAATAATAAATCAAATTATAGGTAACAAATATATTTACAATGTTTATTATTTTCAATCATGGATTTCTATGATTAACTATTGATATTCTCCAAGAACATAGACTTAATGACACACAATTAACCGTTGTAATGATAATCAATGAATATTATAAAATAAAATTAACAAATTTTATTCAACAATATTGGAAACAACCATTAGATAAATTTATAGATAGATAAGTAAAACATTATTATGAGTATTGTAAAGTAGTAAATTTATTTTGCGACTAATATTCCATTACTATGATCATGAAGGACTTCATCATTTTTTTACCATCCACTCACTATAAGAAAACACTAATTAGCAATGCTTTAAAACATATCTAATTCATTTATCGATGTTTCTAAAAAACATTAGTAAATGAGGTGTCACTAATTTATCAATGTTTATAAATATCATGAATATAGCAATGTTTATAAACATCAATAATTATATATGTTTATAAATATCATAAATTAGTGACATTTATAGAAGTTTCTATTCAACTAAACCTCATTTACTAATGTTTTTTAGAAATATCAGTAAATAAACATCACTAATTTTGTGATTTTTATAAATGACTCTATTTAGTGACACCTAATTTACCAACATTTCTAAAAATATTCATAAAATAAATGTCGCTAAAATAGTGATTTCTATAAATGTTTCTATTTAGAGACACCTAATTTACCTACATTTTTTAGAAACCTCGGTAAATGGAACCAAATTTACCGATATTTCTAAAAAAGGTAAAGTTTTTTTTCTAAGTGTGTAATGAAATTTTACAAGTTAATATCCCTTTAGAATCCTTCACTTGACCCTTAAAATAAAATAAAAACAGGAAGACCATATTGTCGACTGACCCCTCTGAAATAGTGGATAAGAAGAGCACCACCAATTATTAGATAGCCCTTTATGAATCTCTTGTAGTGATATGAGTATGGGAAAGGTCCCTATGAATAATATATAGAAGGGCACCCCAACTGAGTGTTATTTATGGTCTTGAGGTCACGATTACTCATTAGATCGGTATTTATTGTGGTCCACTTCTTAGGAGTCAAACTTTTATTAGTCTCAAGTATTAACTCTTTTTATTCTGCGGTTCTCACAAAATCAATATTATATATTGCCATCCTCACATAAAACTCTCTTAATGATAATACCCACTACTATCAACTCAACCAAAAAGTAATATCCCCCAAATTTATCTCAATTGTGTCCAATAACATTAAAAACAACTCCCAAAATGACTCCTCTTTGGCCTATAGAATGTGTTCTATGTGTATATCCTAGTGATCATCCATGAATTACTCCTCTTTATTGAAATTATAAAGGACATACATACCCATTGTATTATTGGTGAATATGGCCTTTTTCTATATCCTTTTCAAGTTTTTTAATGTTTCAACTCATTGAAGTGTAAAAATCATTGGATGTTCTAATATGGGAATTCCCCATTTTGGAATAATTGGAAGGGGATGTCGCATAAGAATATAAAACTGGGGAAGGTATATGGGTTGGTGGGGGTGGTTTTCTTTACTTTCACTCAGATAGTTTCTATTTTCTCTTTGTTGGGTATTTTTTTTTTGGTCATTTGTATTTGGATTTGGGTGTTATGGTCTAAACAGGGGCCATAAGAATGCAATGGTGGGGATGAAAGGTAGAAACATGGTTTTTAAACGAGAGAAAAGTGTGGGATAGAAATGGAATCTATTTGAGTTCACTAAAAGGGAATAATTGGGGTGCGAAAATGGTTTATAAGGGGAAATGGATGGTAAAGTGGAATGGTTTGTGTTTTTCTAGCATTGGAAGAGATATTGAATCATATCAATATGCCTTGAGAATGTTTACCTTTTTTGAGAATGGAATTAAGAAGCAGCCTCAGTCATGGGAGATCTAAGTGAGGGGGAGGTGAAAGGTCATGATGTGTTTTAGGGTTATCACTAATAATTTTTATACCCCTCAAATCAATCATGGTGTGATTTCCACATTCAAATTGCAACCAACTAATGGTAAGATGATGTTAATTAACAATTTCAATATACATGAATTTTTGCATCATGAGATCAAAATTCATGGAATGATGAATTGGACACTTTCTTAGATTGTGTAGATGTGTTTTCCTTTAAAATTTTCATGGTGTAAGTAATTTTTATCATGATGTGACTAACTATTACACTTCTAATGTTTTACCTCATAACCTTGGATTGAAGCATGATGGGTTCCCAATGAAAATAAAGTATCTTGAGGTGATATTTCCTTTCCCCCATCACAGTGTGAAGACAATATCCACTAAAAAAACTAAATTTCTCTGGTAAGTGTCAGAGTGTGGCCAAATTATCACATTGTGTTATGAACTGGCTACTCAAAATTGTTCCCTAATTGTATTGTACTAGCCATGAAGATTCAATATGGGATTAAGGAAGAGTTACTGGTTTCTGTATCTTATGAAAAATACAAACCTAACTTAAATAAATGTATAAATGTAATAAGAATGTACACATGGGTTGTCTCCTAGTAAATGCTTCATTTTATATTGAAATCTATACATATCATATAGATTCAATAAAACATCATGGGGGGAATACAACCATATTGAAAATTATCCATGTAAAACCTAAATCTCTATGAATTTACCTTAAAAAAGGCCCATTTTCACTTTATATCTCATTAGATCTATGTGTAAATACTTTAACCACCATGAATGGTCCTAAAAATCACGAATTTAACTTCCCTAGTAACAATTTCAACTATGAGTTAAACAACAATACCTTGTCTATAGGTGAAAATGTTCACCAAGATATGTTTCAACAATTCTGATGCTTAGTATTTTCATTATAGATATTTTCATTTTTATGATCATCATTTATTTGTTCCTCTAACACATCCAAATATAGCTATCTATTCTCCCCAGCTTGCTATGAATCCTTGTTCATCTTTCTAATAGACCAATATGATCAATGTTCAATATCCAATGAAAAATTAAAGGGATTCCAACATAAGATATTGAATGAGTTCAAACCAATTTGTGTCTTGCATATTATTTTGCATTCCCATAATGCATAATCAAACTTATTTCTCTAATATTTTCTACTTGAGTTGACTGTCTTCTAAAAAAAATTCTTGAATTCATGGTTGGATAGAACCACTTTTAACTAGTTTCTTGATGGTAAGGGGTTCTAACATTGTATCTAATTCCATATTTCTCTTGAAATCATCTCAATAAGCTTTTATTTAATTAAGTGTCTTTATCAAAAAAAAATTAAGACCATATTGGAAAAGATGTTCTTATTCAAAAAAATTATGACCAAATTTTCTTTATTATTTGAGATAGCTTTACCTTCCACCCATTTTGATATAAAACTCACACATACTAGAATGCATGTGTTGCTGAATGAATTCAAAAAGGGTACCATAATATTAATTCCTCACACATTAAATACCCTGATATTGAGAATCAGGTATCTCATAATCTTATTCCCTTTTACAATATTTCTTGTTTGCTAGTAGAATTCATAAATTGTTATAGAATCTTTAGAATCTCTTTGAAGGATGGGACAAAATATTGAACTTTGTATGATTTTGGAAAATGTTCTATTTGGCCCATGAAATCCTCTAGTAAGTGAGTAATGATTGAATTAAAACAAACTTTTCATTTTTGATTCAAGCACACACTACTATATTAGGACATCTCCTCATTTTTTGAACAAACAAAAATCATCCTAGAAATAGTATGTTACATAAGATAGAAATATCTTTATTTGTTGATATTAAAATCATCAATAGATTTCCTCAGTTACAAAGTAATTTGATACATCAATGAACCATGAGTAGGCTTGCAGGAATTCATAGAAAAGTGTCTTGTTTGATAACTCATCAGTGATATTAATTTCACCCTCTTCCTCTATATAAGGTAGATATTTGGGTTGTGGTGTATCTTTAAGGATTTGATATTAGTTTACCAAATGATGTTGAACTAATTCACTAGAAGAATTCTTTGAAAGGATTCTTAGGAGTTTTTATTGATGGGTGCTCAAAATGGAGTCAGGATACTAGAATTCATGATACTAGATATAAGTAAAGTGAAGTAACTAATAGGAGAACCATATCTATGTTTAAATATATCACACTAACTATAGTTTTTAGAAAATATTAAGGCATGGAATCACTATTTAGTTACTAGTGATAGGTAGTCAATATGAGTAATTCTATAGGTAATTGGCGGTTTAATGGTGAAACAAATGGATGACATGATTATAAGAAGCTTGGGTGACCAAATTAATGGGTGAGACCCTCTACAGAAAGGTGGTGGGAAACATTTTATGAGGTGAATCGAATTATTAAGTGACCATTATAGTATTTGATCCTTGTGGTTGAAGAGTCACTAGTTGTAACCTTTGTACTTTATGTGAAATAAAATCATGTATTATTATTTCGTGAACATAAATTGAAAATATGAATGATATAAAACTTGTTTTCTTTATTTGTTATTATTTTTCAGTATCATTGTATTCTTGTTTGTGAGTGTTCGATTCCAGGAAGTAATTTAGGTATAGCAATACTTCCAAGTTCTAGTACAGTGAACTTCTGGAGGATCCATATTGGTGATCTATTTATGCCTTTGTGATCTATCGATGGATGGACTTCTGGTGCTTGAAGTTCAAGATAGATTCTCCACAAGTGGTATCAGTGCTAGGTTCATGACAAGGGAAAACAATCGATATACATAGGAATCTTATTTTACCAACATTGATGATTTAGTTTCAATAATAGTTATGTTAACAGGGTCATGTCATAAAAATAAGTAATATTTATGGTAGAAAGGTTTTATAGAGTAGAAATTACATTCTAGAGAATACAGATGGAATATTATGTGATCCAAAAGGATTTTGAATTTCTATTAATTGGAACTAAACTAGAGAAGATGTAAAAGGATTAATGGGAATGGATAGACATAAATGATTATGATTTGTTTTAGATGGTGTTAGAAAGGAATGTTTCTTTCAACATCTGAGATAATAATACAAATGTAGATCTTATGGAAGCACTAAAAGATATGTATGAAAAACCAACCACACTTAACAAAGTGTTTCTATGGAATAAATTGTTCATTTTGATACTATAAAAATGGAGGTCAATATAATATAATGTGAATTATTTCAATATGATGTGGAATTAACTAAGACAATAAATATTATATTTACTGATGATATTTGGGTTATTTTGTTTTTATCCTCTTTTCTAGATTCATGGGAATAAATGGTAATAGTAATAAATAATTCTTTTAGTAAAACTGATCTTTTATTTTTTGGAATATGAAATTTGTTGTCGAAGGAAGAGCTTTAGTGAAAGTAAGTCTATATATCTTCTATCAATGGAGTGGATGAAGATGGAAGTAGAATTTCACCTCATAGAAGGAACCAAATACATTCACTAGACAAATACAAAGGAAAATTTCATGGTAAATTGATTATTTCTAGCCCTATATTTTGGAATTTTCAAAATAGGGGGAACCTCAAGAAAGATTTTCAAGACTGTAAGACCAACAAAATATCAGATTTAACTTGTCCAGGTCATGGAATACCAAAGTTGAAGAATGAATTATAACATTTTTAATGTTAATATTCTAATAGAATAATTGATTATTGATTTTGGTGCATCATTCCATTACACATAAGAAATAGGACTTGTAAAACATTATGATTCTAGAAATTTTGGTAAAATGAATCTTCCAAATGATAATTATTTGCAGATTTTGGGAAAATGGATGTGAAAACCAGCTAAAGAATCAATGCTTTATTGAGTAGAAGTCTATTAGGTTTATCCCTAGACTCTGAAAGAATGTCATTTCCATGGACCAGTTGGATGATGATGGATTTCAAAAAAAAAAGTTAAAAATATTTATATTATCACTCATGCTTATCTAGTCATTGCTTAAAGAGTAAAATATGGAACCCTCTATCTCACTAAAAGAATAAAAGCAGTCATAGTGGTCTGAGAATCAACAAAGGAAAAATGGTTTTTGAAAAGATTATGAAGATTGTAGTAGAAAAATGGTTGTTGAATCTTGATATTTTATATGTTACTAGGTGTGAAATTTGTATAAATAGAAAGTAATGAAAGTTTTTTTTAAATCAAAATAAAGGAACTCCCAAAAACTTGAAACTCAAACTTGTACATACTTATGTATGAGGACCCACTTTAGTCAATTCACATTTAGGTTCATAGTACTTTTCAACTTTAATTGATGATTCCATGAGGAAGTTATGAGTTTATATCTTGATGAATATATTAGATGTGTTTGGAATATATATTAATTGGAAATAAATGGTGGAGAGAGAAATTGGTTTTAAAATAAAGTGTTTGAGATCTAATAATTGTTGTGAGTTCATCAGAAGGAATTTTAGAATTACTATAGAAACTGGGGAATCATACATGAGAAAATGTTCTTGGGATGCCTGAACAAAATGGAGTAAAGGAGAGGATGAACTAGGAATTGATGGAGAAGGTACAAAGCATGAGCATTCAATCTTCAATGCCTAAATAATTTTGGATAAAATCCATGTATACGACTATGTATCTAGTTAGTAAAAGACCCTCTATAGTAGTAGGGAAACTGTTACTGAAAACATGGTGGTCTGGAAAAACATTAGAACTTATTATTCATAGGATCTTCAGCTATAATGCTTATATTCATGTGGATGCCAAAAATCGATACAAGATCAATAAAAAGTCTTTATTAGAACCAAAAAAGACTTTAGTGATATATTCACTAAGAGGGGGTGTGGGTGAATCAGGGTATGAAACTAATTCCTATTTCCCCATGGGCTCATAAAACTCTTACTATCCTAAATGATCATAACCTCAATTATTTATAGGGTTAATTTTGTGTTAACCTATTAAGTGATGATCTAATTAACTGATGTTATTATCTTATCCTTAATTAGATAAGATAGATGATCACTCAATGCACATGAACTGATTATCATCTTGTATAATATAACATAATATTGAACACAAGGTACAATAATTTTACTTGGTTCATCCGCACTGGGCTACGTTCAAGAAGCACACACATAAGTTGTGTTTATGTTCCAAAATCCACTAATAGTTTTTCCGAAATGTATTTAGGCTAGTCTAATCTTATGATTGGAACCAATATTCTTACAAGGTGTAGGATTGTCTCACTTACATCCAAGGGTCACTCCCTCTATCATATCCCTTTGATCTCTTCTTTAGGAGGGATTGCTTTTTGGATCACATGAAAATTCAGAACTTCACTATCTAATTGTTGATGCACCGATGAGTGTCCGTTGATCTGAAAAATTATCTTTCACAAACTAATTGTAAACATTGCTATAGAAACTTCACTTTACATGTTAAACTAGTCTCTAAGTAATATCTTCTTTGGTAAGGTTTATAGTGAGTACAAATCACTTTTTGTACTATTCACCTAACGTGAATACCAAACACCCAATTTTTAACAAATTTTTAATTTTCTTAAAACTCTTTCACTCTTTTAAAAAAATTCATGTGCTATCAAACTCTCCACTTTTATAGAACATTTATTGTGTTGTGAAACTAATTACTTTCTCAAAAATCTCCCAGCACTGTAAAATTCCCAACTATCATGAGACTTTCTATATTTTTTGAAACTCACTTGGCCAGATTGATACAAGTCCTTTCATCATAGAATAGATGTTATTAAGAATAAATTATGTAGGAAAAACCTTTGAAAAATTATTTTACTAATTAAGATCCTCTTGATATTCAATGAGTTTGGCTTGCTCAAATGGGTGGGGGGGTATCCAACTATTTATAGACATTATCTAACCACCATAAAAATACCACTATCATAATCGATCTTTTTAAAAAACTATTTATTTTGTTTTTTAATTCCATTGTTTCATGAAACTTTATATCATATATTCTGTTCTCATAACTCTCTTTCATCTGCTTACACTTCTATAAAACATATCATCTTCACATAAATTTTCATATTAATGAAAGTTACCATCATCAAAAAACATTATTTCATGAATCACTAATCTATCATGAAAAAATCAACCTTTAAAAAATTTCATGCCTTTTCCATATTTTCATGATGTGGCCTTGAATCTTCAACTTCATGAAACTTTTTCCTTGTTCGCACAACTTCACCTATTCAAAAATCTCTTTAATGAACATCATACCTTTTCCATTTTTTTGATGAGGCTATCTAATGTATTAATTTTCATGTAAATTCATGTTACTCCTTCTTCCTTTTATGCAATTTTTACCTGTGTAACAATCCTTTATTTCTCATTTTTTTGAGATGGCTTGGAATCACCATATTCATGAAACTTGTGATTTTCACGTGGATTCCTTCTTTACTCTATTTTCTTGGAATAAATTACCAAACACACTCAAACAGTTCTATAATATTTTCTATATTGATAAATTATGGCCTTAGTAGTCCTAGACCTTTCCATTAACTTTTCATGGTAAAGAGTTTTCTAGGTTTTCCAATTACTATGACAGTTTTAGCCTATCTCTTTGTATTATCATGACCAAAATTTCATTCTCACACATTTCTTTATGAAATCCAAAACTTTCCCTATGTTAGTAACAACATCTTCTCGTGAAACTGTTTTATCGTTACCTTCATTGGGAAGATCACCATATGATGCAACATTTTACATGGTGACTAATAAATCTATCATTCACTATTACACCATGTCAATGGAAACACTGTATCCAACACATTAACACATTAGAGTTAACAATGATAGGGTTTAAAAATAATCCAACACACAACACATAAAAATACCAATTCCCAATTTTTTCAATAGTTATACACATTTCCCTTTATTTGGTATGAAAATCAGGATTTTGGATTTCATCTATTTTTTGATGGAAAAAGATAATTCATTAGAAGTAGAAATGCATTCTTTAATGAATAGGTTCATTAGAAGAAATAGAACATAGTAGCCAAGGAAGTTGAGATCAAATAATTATCTGAAGTCTAAGTTGAAATGGGTAGAAATTTTAGAATAATTCAACTACTGTAAAGTTTAAGGGGTACCGAATATACTAGAAATAGATAAATTTTGGAGAAAATTTTATGCAACAACACCATAAATTTAGAATGCTGAAGAATGGTTGATATAACAAAGTGTTAGAGATTGGAGAAACATGAAGAAGAACATCATTTGGTGAATTAGTTGAATAATTTGTACTAGAATGAGTTGAATCGCATGTTTAATTATCAATATCTTCTAGGATCATATAACTAGTGGATAATTATAGATCCGATCTTCACCTTATTACTATTTATGGATGGGGGAGAACATAAATGTCCAAATGAGGCAGCTAGTCTTAATTAATTTGTTAAATGGTAGCTTGATATGAATTAATATTTAGATTCATTATATATGAATAACACCTAGTAATAATCTAAACATCTGCATGAAAAATGGTGAAAAATTAATAAATGGAGGAAGAGGTAATAGTAGTTTAAGGTATAGGTCTTGACTAACAGTGAAAGGTTTCCAATAAGAGGAAATAAATTCTTTTCATAAATTCATTCACCGGTTGTTAAGCATATTATTATCAGTTATGTGCTAAGGATGGTTTCTACAAAAAATCTATATCTTGAAAAAATGGATGTGAAAATGACATTTCTTCATGGAGATATAGTATAAGAGATTTATACAAAGAAAAAAGAGAGTTTTGATGACAAACACTAACATTACATGGTATATAAACTTAAAAGGAGTCATTATGCATCAAGGAAAGAACCAAGACAATGAAACCATAAGTTTAATTATATTAGGCTAGATTAAGGCTTTATATGGTGAAAATAAAACCACGTTTTCAATCATAAGTAGTTTACGGATGTATATTTCATTATCCTACTCTTGTATACAAATTAGATGCTTCTTATTGGGAAAAATGTTCAATAAATTACAAGGATGAATAATGATCTTTCCAAAATTATTGAAATGAAAGATCTTGGTGAAGATAAAAAGATATTGGGAACGTAGTTTAAAAGATATTAGAGTTATGGAAGATTGGTACAATCCTAGAAGGAGTACATTTAGAAATTCATTGAACGATTTAGTATGGTTGGATGTAAATCTGTTTCTATTCCTATTATAAGAAATTTCAAATTATCCAAAGAACAATAAACTCAAATAGAATATTAGGAAAAGTACATGGATTTTTTTTCATATATGGAATATTAAGTTTTATGTACATGATGGTGTTCACTCAGCTAGATATTAATCATTTAGTAGTAATTGATATATGGTTTATGGAAAATCTAGGAAAGGAACATTTTGAGGTCATGAAGTGGACACTCCAGTGTCAGAAAAGAAAAAAAGACACTTCCTTATGCTCAGGTCGGAATGAACCACTACTTGGGTATGTTGAAACAAATTTTAGGGGAAATTCCAATACATGGAAGTGTATTTTTAGTTATGTCTTAACATATTGTGGAACTACTTTCAACTGGATTTCTTGATTTCAATCAATATTTTCTTACCCATAAACAAAGCCTAAATATATTACAGTAAAAAATGAAAATAAATATTATAATTGAGGTATTTTCTTGAATAATATATAAAGGGTTCAGGAAATGGGAAACATTACAATGAAAATTAAAGTGATATTCTATTAGTAAAGAATCTAGTTTTTTATGGAAGGAAAAAATATGTTGACCTAAAGTACCATTATATCTGAAATTTTCTAGAATACGGGGAGATGAAGATAGAAAAGATTTATAGAAAAGAATATAGAATATATGTTCATATAATTTTTTGTCCAATAGAGTTTGAGGAAATAATATGCCTTAGTGTTGTTGGGGTGAATGAAAAAAGTGACGATAAAGTTCACTACACTAATTAAGAAGAATTTATAGTTTCTAAGGGATCCTTAAAGTAATCTTTAACTGGGAGATTTTTAGGGTTGTGAATTATATTCAAGGATATGATATTAGTTTATCAGATGTTCATGACTCGGTTCGCTGAAAGAATACATTGGCAGGATGCTTAGGATGTGTTAGTGATGGGTACTCAGTAGGAAGTCAAGCTACCATAATTTTTGGGTAGTCATGTTACAAAATGAATATTAAATGAATCCAATGGTAGGATAACCATACCTATGTTTGAATCTCTCTCTTTAGAGAGAGTTTATGAAAAAGGTGAGGCATAAGATCACTATTTGATTATCGGTGATAGGTGGTTAAGTAAAGGAATTATATAAGATTGAATTATGTAAGGGTTCTCTCATTCGCTACAAACCTCTACCTATATGCCGTAGGAGATGATGTCCTAGAATCTAGTCCCTCCCCCATGGAATAGGGAGGAACCTTCATCGCCCACCACAGAGGTCTGCTTGTGCTCTTTCTCCCCCTTTTCCAACCCTGATTTTATCCCTTATTTCCCTCAAATTATTATTTTCCCTAAAGTCCCCGATTTAATATAAGGTCTTATGAAGCTTCCTATCTTAGTATCAGAGTTCAAAAATGCCTCATATCTTCTTAATCTAATGCTGGTCTCTTGATTTAAACACCACCATCTATCGGTGGAATTGTTTAATATTTTTTTTTTGAAGTGTGGGGTTTGAAAGATCGTTCAACAGACAACCTTTTGGATTATTGACATATTATGGTTCTATTTCATTCTATAGAGGATTTAATTTTAGCTTGGTCTACTGCCCCTATGTTGGAAAGGGATTCAAATTTTTCATATTGAGGTGTCCTTCGAATCTCACATGAACCGTGACTCACCAATGATGGCCATTTGAGTAAGTTTTCCTAAGATTCCCCTTCTGTTTCAAAACCATTCAATAATTTGAATGCTCGGGAATATTGAGGTTCGGTACTTATTCTATTATAGTAAAACTCATGCAGTATGTCATCCAATTTCCCTTATAATTTGTGTTGAGGTTAAAATTTTCTGATTTCCAGTTGATTATTTGTGGATTGTGGTTGGAGAAGAATTCTGATACAAACAAACTATTTTCTTTGAGAAGTGGGTTGATTTATGCTCTTTTTACAAGAATCTTGGTCACTTGAAGGCAATTTGTAGGTTCGTTAACCATCTACTTAAGTTTAACAAGGGGAGGCTAGGTCCTGATTTCAATGTTTGGGAGTTTGTGGTAGATGATGGTCAGAAGTCTTTTGATGGATTCATGAACCTAGTGGATCCTGCTAAAAATGAGTCTTGTCTATGGAAGAATGATCCAAAAAATATGGATGTTTTTAGATGATTGAAACATGGACTGGAAATTCCAGATTTTCAAACCAAGCCTAGGTTAGGGGGGCCTATGGTAGATTTAGGTATGTCTTCATATGATGAGGTTGTGTGTTCTGTCAATGGGACCAATATCAAGGAGGGGTTACAGGAGTTAAAGGCAGTGTTCCCTAGACTCAGCTCTGATCTAGATGTGGATATCTAGTTACATACTAAAAAGGGTGTTTTGGATGATTCCACTCATGGAATACAGGCCACAGGGGGTGTTGAGGTCACTACTAATTGTATTGGCCCTTAGAAGGTGATGCAAAGCATTAGGATAGGCAATCGGTTTGAAGGTATGATAATTGAAGGATTGGATTAGTGTAAATCAGAACTAATACCGGGTGAGTTTTCTTATAAAGGGCAAGGTTTCATGGTGGTAGAGGAAAGAGATGAACCCTCATTCAGTTTAGATGATAGTGTAGAGGGTAGTTATGGTAGAGGGCCTCATAACCTGAGGAGAAAGAATGGGCAAAAAGGTAACAAGGTTTCTAGAAGTAGAATTATTATGGAAAAACACAAACCCCAAGGTTGAAAGGACTATTACTTTCTACCAAAACCAATGGATACTAGATATATTAATAAAAAAAGGCCCAAGGAGAAGAACTTACATAATATTGATCATGATCAGGAGAAGGTCTAGTATGAAAGACATTTGACAACCAACACAAATAAGAAAAATGGTATGATGGGAGAAACAAATAGTCCACGAGAGGCTCTGGTGGTGGTTGAATGTGCCTGAGCCAATGATTAGGTTGAACTCATTATGGGAGAGTCCACTTTCCAACAACAAGATTGATACAAAGAGTTTCCAACTAATATCCAATTATGGGACCTTATTGTGCACTCTAATGAGGTTATGTTAGAAGATTGTCTTCTGATTAATTCCTCACAAGAGAATTCTGATTGGATGATTGAGAGACTTCTTCTATTTTATACCAAAAAAGAGCAGACAAGGTGGATTAACAAGTAATACTTTATTCTGGTAAGTGGTTTTAATTTAGGTAAAATTAATATGGATGACTACATCCAAATATAGGACAAGATGGATTATTGGTTTGAAGATATCATCAAGGATGATCCAGCTACTGAGGGAAGTTGTCTACATTGGAAATTATTTAAGGACTGTGTGTCTAATTGGATAAAGTTATATTTTAATGGTTCGGTAATCTTGTATGGTACTTGATGTTTGTTTTTTGTAATTGGGTTCTCACTTTACCTTAAAAGTTTTTGAAAAATAAAAAGTAATTTTTAGTCAGTTAAAGGAATTCTATAAGGAATTGGTAGTTGCACCGTGAAATAGATGGATGACGATGGTTGTGGGAATCCTGGCTGACTGGATAACCGAGTGGGACCCTCTATATAAAGGGGGTGTCACTATTTTTCTGAGGTTTATTGAATAATCATGTTATCTTTGTACTCCTTGATCCATTTTTATGAAAATTCACTAGTTGTACCATTCCTACTTCCAATGAATTTTTTGTAGTGTTCTCTTGTGGATGTAGGATGAAAATATGAACCGTATAAAACTAGTGTTCTTTATTGGTTCTTTTTTCCTCTATTATTTTATCATTTTGTGTGAGTTTTGGATTAATTATGGTGATTTGGGTGTAGAAATACTTCCAAGTTCTAGTGAATTGAACTTCCATGGGATCCATACTAATGATATGTTTCCACCGTTAGGATCTACTAGTGGAAAAACATATGATGCCTAAATTTCAAGCTGAATTCCTAACAATAGTTACATCCTTGGCGAGTGATCTTACATATAATTCTTCAAAAACTCTTGTATTTGAATAAGATTTCAATCTCTTATAGCAGAAAAATACACTAAATAATACTTCATATCATGTCCTTATTTCTTAATATATACCTTAAGAAAGTATGATAAGTGTAGATGAATACCTTGGGGAGGATGATATATGATATTAAATTTTCAAAAGAAAATACCATGATAATAAGTTACTTATCTATAGTGGTTTAATTAATCTATGAATAATTAAGTGTGCACATTTGATAATATATTGGTTAAAATATGTGATGAATCAATTGTCCCAATATATATCCCAAAGTGAAATTACTTACATCACACATTATCTCAAAATCCTTTTCCAAATTTAGAGAGATTATAATAAGGGTGACCACTAGATTCCTTTTGAATAAAAAAAATATTCTTTATAATATTCATCAAATTAAAATATAACATACTTCACTAAAATATGAGTGAGTGTCCAAGATATATTGTGAAAATATTTTACAAATAAGTGGTAGAATTCCATGTTTCCATTAAATCTTTTAGTCCCCTTTAATATGGTAATACCAGGTATCTCATGCATCGCTTGTATCTTTATAGGATCAAATAAAGTTCCCTACCATGATATTTTATGCCCATATACTATGAAGTGAAACTTTTCCCAGTTTAACATCAAACAATTCTCTTCACATCATTTGAAAAGTATGTAAAATTTTCTCAAGAAGACTTCAAATGATCTCCTACTAACTAAAATTTCATCCATAAATATTTATGAAAAGTATTCTTCCATATCATAGAATATATGTGTCAATAAACTTTGAAAAGTCATTGATGCATTTCACATTCCAAATGAAACTTTATGATAGTTGAAAGTACCATATGGGAAACTGAAAGTGGCCTTCAACTAATCATTATGGCATACTGTCAAGTAGAAGTTAATGCATGAAGGCTGGTGGACATTGATTCAAGATGTATTCAATGTCTATTTGTTCTTTCTTAGGTGAAGCTATATGCTCTACATGATTCATAATATGGGATGACATAATAATGAAATTTTATACTCATATTTCCATCATATTAGGAATTCCATTATCACCTTACCCATTTATACTATTATTCACATGACCCCTTCTATTTCAATCCATTCTCTAAAATGAAATTCCAAAATAAGAAGGAGGGTACTGTTAAGAATCATAAAGACATTAAATTTAAATGGATAGTTAAATCCTAATTTTTTCCTAACTATGGGTTTCTAGAATTATATAATTTAATCTTTTCTTTATTTTAAATGAATATGATACATTTTCTATACATACTTTTATTTTGGTTCATAAAATCCTTATGATAAAAAAATCATATCCCATGAGAGTGTAAAACTAGGTGTGTAAAAAAGATTTTTTTCATGCACCAGGTGAAAATAAATTTTAACCAAATGTACCCTTTTTGGAGTTATTACCCCTAGGTATAACTGTAACATAGCTACATACACTTGTAGTATTTATACAAGGATTTTATTACTTACTAACCAATCAATTTTTAAATCACCAAAATTTCAGAAAGTTTTTCTAAATTTATACTTATACCTAGGGATCATAATAATGTTATATACTCCTAATTTCCATAAATAACTAAACAATCATTCAATACTAACTATGGTGGCCCGTATTTTTATTACATGATTTAAACTATAATTCTTGAAAAAATATTATATAAGTAAATTTAAAGGACCTTTTTCGGATTACTATCTTAGAAAGTAGGTACATATTACAATACATAAATGGTACATAAATGAAAACATAAACAAATTTAAAATCCTCTTGAAAGGATTCTTTATTTTTCTATCCTAGATCATCTCACTACACAGGATTTTCCTGGGACATTTTTGAAATTAATGGGGTGAGAATAATGACTTGTAAGGGATAAACAATGTAAGTGGACATAATAGATGAAACATGAAGCATAACATAAGATCATTTACATAATAATTTAAGGCATAATGTAAGAACATGAACATATAACATAAGGTATAACATGGAAATAGGGATACAACATAAACATGAGAGTTTCATAAACATATCCACAAATCTCATTAATAAGGTGTCATAAAAAATATTACCAAGTATTTTTAACAAGGTATCGTAAAACATTACCAATGAATGTTTATAATTTATCATGAACATGTCATCTATATAGATTACTTCATTACCCAATGAATTGGAGTGCTATCAGGGAACAACCTTTATATGATTAATATTATGTGAGCCACATCCATAAAAAATCATAAGATCATATTATTTATTTCTAACCCACAAGTAGGGAATGTGATTATCATACATGGATTTACCCAATAAACAGTTTAATTATACATCTTTTTTTATACCATTTAATGAAAATAGGGTTGGGTATCATGACGTGAAAAATATAGATTGGAAAATCAAGGGTTTATTTTGGAAGTATAATGGGTACATAAAAGGAATCTTAGAACAGGTTTAATGAGATATAAATAAAATAAATCATTAACAAGAAATCATATAAAAAACAATGGGGGTGTTTATAAACACTTGAAAACAAAATAAATTAAAAATAAAAAGCGTTATATAAAATAAGTACTTAAATTGAAAAAGTTCACGAAGAAACCCATTAACTTGGGAGGATGCTTAATAAATCTAGATAGAGACTCCTTATAACTAAAGAAACACCTTATAGAGACTCTTGATAGGGGATTTGAGTGAGAATTAGTTATCAAATACTTTTTTGTGGTGAGTGAGGAGGCAATAGAGGTATTTATACTCGAGGAGGGGTGGTTTTAGGGGATAAAATAAGGATTGTTTTTTTTATTAAATAAAAACAATTTTGGTTGGAATTAATTTCAATAAATTTTATTGATAATAAATTTTGGTAATTTTGGTTAATTTTTTCATTTTTAGTTGTCTTATGTCTTTACCTTTTAATTTTAACATTTTACATTACATATACTATGGTAACTGTTTTTTTAACACGATAAATTTTTTGTGCCTAATAATGAAATTTACTTTATTAACTACTTTTTACCTATACATCCAAATATGAAATCTATTTTACCTGAATCAATTAATAAATTTTATAAAAATAAATTCCAATATGATACGCGTATAACTCGGATTTTTTTATTGAAACGATAAAATCATGGTTTTCAAAATGCTAAGCACATGTTTCTAGATAAAAAACATTATGTATTATGCAATTAAATTAAATAAATTTTTATCAATAATGATTATGAAATTTTCATTCATGATCTTATTTTGATTATTTTATAGGAGTTATGGTATTTCGTAAAAATGGTATTTTCACTTTTTAACCCAAAAATCAAATTTCTTAGAAAATTACCATAAAATTACCGTAAGATAATTTTTATGTAATGAATCAAAAAATGATATTAATTTTATAAAAATAATTATATAAATATGAAAAGTTTATCTTTTAATTAAATATCATTATTTATTTTAAATTAAATGTTTTTTATGTAGTAAACTATCTGACCGTCATAAAAATTACTTAAGACTTAATTAATTTATATTATCCATGAAAAGTGTTTTATAAAATTATTTTTTGAGAATAATATATATTTAAATCTTTTAATTTTATAATAAATCAAAATTTTAATAGAATTAAAATATATTTATAGTTTCCAAAAATATAATTTTGGTTTCTTCCTTCATAATCCAAACTATCGTTTTATTGAGTCAAAAATAATAAGGAAAAACTATATTTTTGATTAATGGTCATAATTTTCATTGTTTATAAGGCCAATGTTCCTAATTTTAAACACCCATGTTTCCCTATAAATACACAAAAATTCTCTCTTCATCATTCACTACCTCACATAAAAATTTTCTTACTCATCCTTTGATAATTTAAATTGTTTTCCTAACACTTATCTTTATTTTTATGATCTTTATGGGAGGGGTGATCATCTTGGTGGAATTAAAACCTATGAAGAATCTTTTAGTGAATGTATTATTATTCTATATACGTAACCCTTTATTGTTCCAAGTTGTAATTGTTCATATTTATGCATGATATGTAATGTTCATGTGAAATGTAAAGCATTTCTATGTGCTACTAGCATAAAACATAATAACAAGTTATCCATAGGAAATAGACCCTTTATTAAGATAGGAATATTTTTTTGTTTCATTACATCCCCCCCCCCCCAAATAATTTTTTCTATCAAAGTTTTATTGTACAAACTATGGTGAAAATAGGGGAGGTTACTTTTACTTCATGGCTTCCTCTGGTTCCAAACATGCCTCCTCATGCTTATAGATTTCCATAGTAATTTTAATAGGTTAGTTTTCTTGTTGTAAAAAACTTTTATCACTATGGTTATAGATCTTCACTAGATACTCCTTATAAGAGAGATTATTTTCTAGCATTTTAACTTTTGAATTTAGTACATGTGAGAGATCAGGTATGTACTTCCACAAGAGGGATACATATAATACTTAATGTACTTGAGATAGGGTTGATGGGTGTTCTAGTGTGTAGGTTAAAACTTTAATGCAATCATGAATATCAAAGGGGTCAATATACCTGGGACATATCTTACCCTTAATCAAAAATCTCACGACACTGTTCCATAGAGGTTTTTAGAGGCATATATTAACTCCAACATCAAAATCTATGTCTCATTGATGATTGTGAGAATATCTATTCTGTTGACTATGAGAATCCTTTATGTACCACTGAATATTCTTGACCATTTCAACCATTTCCATGACAATTTCAGGTCCTAGATTCTTGTATTCACTAACTTAATTCCTATACGTAGGTGTTATACATCCCTTCCCATAAAGGGATTAATATAGATCCATTTAGATACTTGAGAAAAAATTATTGTTGTATAATAAATCAATAAGAGGAAGATGTTGATCCCATACTCTTTTGAAGTCCATTAAGAATTCTCTCAATAAGTCTTCTAGTGTCTGAATAGTCCACTCAAATTGGCCATTGGCATAGGGGTGATAAGCCACACATAAGTTCAACTTAGTGTTTAGATAATGTTGGGGACTCTTCTAAAACATGGAGGTAAATCTCAAACCTCGATTATATATAATTTACAGTGGTGTTCCATGAACCATCACAACTTATTTGGTGTATATCCTTACCAGTTGATCAAGTGAGAAGAACTAATGAATTATAATGAAGTGAGCAGTATTTATAATATGATCTACCAAAAAATATCATTATTTCCTATGGATTTATTTGGAATACCAGTGAATATTTTCATGGTGACGTTTTCCCATTTTCATGTGGGTATGGGTAATGTTTGCATCATCACCTTAGACTTTTTATTTTTTTCTTTCACTTTCATACATACTAAATACTTTTATGTTTATTTTGAAATCTCATTCTTATATTTTACCACTAATGACACTCTCAAATATCTCAAAAAAATATTATACTCCTAGGGTATATGGAGAAGGTAGAGCAATGTTTATCATTCAAAAACACCATCATTATCCCAGGATTTGATGGTACACATATTCATGACCAAAATCTTACAAATCCTTCATCATCAATTTTGAACTCAGAGGATTTACTTTTTCTTACAATTTCCACCTTCTTCTATATTTCCATATAATCTCTTTGAGCATCCTTTATCTTCTCCAAATTGGATAGTTGAGTAATCATTTGAGAGATTAATGATGATATTACTTCCTTTATGATTTCCATTTCCATCCTTTGTTTGTATAATATGATACTATCCTTCTTAATTCTCATAATTGATAAGGTTTTTGAATATATTCTACTTAGATCATCTTCTACTTTATTTGATTTCCCCATATAGTAGTGTATAGAGAATTTCTAGTCCTTGATCAGCTCTAACCATCCTCACTGGTGTATATTAAGATCCTTTTGTATGAATATATATTTAAGGATATTATGATCCATATAAATTTCACACTTTTCCCCATTATTATTGTTCTCCATTTGTTTAGATGAAAAATGACTGCATCTAACTAAAGTTTATGAGTAGGATAATTCTTCTCATGAGGCTTTAACAATCGATATGCATAGGCAATCGCATTTTCATTTTTCATGAGAATAAATCCAATCCCTTTTAGAGATGTATCACTAAATTTAGAAAATGATTCTCTGAAAAAAGGGTAAAGTTAGAACATGTGAACTAACCAACCGCTTATTCTGTTCTTGGAATCATTCTTAAAATTATTTTGTCCAAATGAACTTTACCACCTTTTGAGTTAACGTAGTTAGTGGATTCCAAAGCTATGATTTTTTTTCAAAAACCTTAAATAATACCAGATAAACTAAGGAAACTACAAATCTTAGTTACTATTTTAGGATGAGGCCACTCCTCTACTACCATAGTCTTTTTCGGATCCATAGAGATTCCTAAACAAGATAAATTATATCTTAAGGATACCACTTAAAGAAACTAGAACTCGCATTTACTAAACATAGAAAATAGATTCTTTTTCATTAGAGTTTTTAATATGATTCTTAGTTGTTCCACATGTTCCTCATGAATTTTATAAAATATCATATCTTCAATAAAGAATAATAAAAAATTATCTAGGTAGCCCTTAAAGACTATTTATAAAATCCATAAATATTGTGGGAGCATTAGTAAGACCTAAGGGAATAACAATGAACTCATAATGTGCATATATTGTTCAGAAAAATTTCTATGGTATATCTTCTTTCCATACCCTCAATTGATGATTCTCAGATTAGAGATCAATCATATAAAATATTTAATCTCTATAAAGCTGGTCGAATAAATCCTTAATTATTTATAGAGTTTATTTTTTTCTTCATTATGACCCCATTAAGAATTCTAAAGTCAATGTATTGCCGTATGAATCCATCCTTCTTCTTTAAAAAAGGAATAGGCGCTCCCCAAGGAGACACAATTGGATAGATAAAACCCTTCTTCAATAGATCATTTAATTTCTTCTTCAATTATTCTAGCTTTATAAATGTGATTTTATATGAGTTCTTTAATATAGGTTTGGATCTAAGTATGATTTCAATGGGGAATTACACCTCTCATTCTAGGGGAGGTCTAGATAATTCATTAGTAAATACATCATTGTATTCCTGAACAATGGGTAAAAATTCTATATTTTATTTACATCCACATTCTCCCTTGTTTTCACAAATTATTTTTATAAATATGGACATAGGAGGTAGTTATTAACAAAACTCTATTTGGTATATATGTCCTTTGAAAATGATTTCAGGTCCCCCCCCCCCTCAGAAAACTAAAATTTCCTAGATTCTATAATTGATCTCAGAATTATGCTTTGAGATCCAATCCATCCATAGTATTATATTGAATTCCAACATTGGAATGACTGCTCGATTTGTGATGAGGTTTTTCTCACCAAAAATAACAGGGGAATCCATATATACTCTTATGGAATGAATAGACTCTCTGGATGTTTTAACTAATAAAAATAGTTCTAAAATCTCATGTTTTGATTCGATGTTCTTTTCAAACATAATATAAATCAAGGAATGAGTTGAATCAGAATCAAACAATGTACTAGAATGATTTGAGTGAACAAAAAGGCTATTATTTAAAATTTTATTTGGATCCTCAACTTTATCCATCATGATAAAAATGACGCAAACTTGTTCCCTTGGACTCTATGGAAGTTTATTGTGGTTTCCCTCCACCATTCTCAGATATAATAACTAGTTGGAAAAGTGAACAAGATCCCCACACATGAATTATTTCACTACAATATGCTCTTGCACTATCTTCCCCTTGTAATTATAATTGGTATGCTATTGTTTTAAATCTCCTTGACAATTACATGTAATGTGGCCAACCTTTCTACATTTGAATCACATCCCACTTACTTAAATATCATTCCTTGAATACCTTTTTATATATTTCTCACACAAGGGATGTTTTAGTTTCATCCCCTCTATGTCTTGGTTAGGATTATTACTATGTTTTTTCTATATGCTTATCTTTTTATCATGAGACCATTGTGGTATCACCTTCAGTTTCAGTTAATTATCCCTTTATTTATGTATTTTAAGTACATAATGTTATTGGGATAAATTTTTAATGGTTGGAAATATTTTTTGAATGTGTTTTGAATTTTTATAGTGGTTTATGGTTTGAGAACAATTAGTAGACATCGTGCATCACCTTTCAAAAAACTATACAATGAAAATAGAGGGATCTAGGTAGGTGCACAGTTTGGCTAAACCATGTGATAAACTAGGAGAAACCATTAAAAGTGCAATAGATGGGTTTTTTCATGGTTGGAGCATATTTTTTTCAACCATGTGATCTAACCATGTGAGGGGTGTTTAAAGACAATGTTTGGCACATGGTTAGTGCACAGTTTTCCTAACTATGTTCCCTAACCATGAAGCATTAAAAACTAGATTAAAAAATTGTGGTTCTAATTTATATTTGACCTTTAATAGCTTATTTTTTACCTTGATAGGCCATAACATGATTTCCACTCCTTCCTAAGGCTGGAGAGACCTTCCCTCTTGATTTTGGAGTGATCCATTGTTGATTCTATATTCATTGGTCACCTGGGTTCCATTATAAGTGTATGTTTTTGGTTTGTTTCCTTTGATTTCATCTTCTTACCTCTCTTGGATTCATGGATCTAATCTGTTGGGGATAGATCCATGTTTTGTGATGCCAATCATGATAAGATATTTTTGTTTTTATATTATAGAAAAAGATCTAAAGATGGGTTTTTGAGTTTCAAGCTATGTTTGTTGAAGAATTTGTGTCATTCTTCATTTCACCTAAGTATGTGAGGTAGGTGTATTAAATATTGACTCCTACAATTATAAATTTAAAGTTTTATTTCAAATTGATTGAATCTTTTGAATTTAATTGTAAAAGTGATGTGTAAAGATTTATATAAACCCTCTTCAGTTACAATTTTATAAATTTTATAAATTGGTTGTTGTGAAAGGTGATTTGTTTTCATAATTTTAAAGTGATGATTTTAAAATTGTGTTTAAATTTGATGAATTGAAAACTTTTTGAAAAAATTATTTCTATAAAATAATTGTTTTATTGAAATGGATTGGCATTGTTGGGTTGGCATTGTTGGGTTGGCATGGTATTTGGAAAAAATAGTTTGTGTGAGTTCATTTCATTGACGTGACCCTGGATATGGGGTGTGTACCATTGGGATATAATTACATCCCTCTATAAAGGGGAGTTTGGAATTAGGGAACCTTAATTATGGTTACCTTTTAATGATATTGTGGATTGATGAGATATTTCACATGAGTATGGAACTATCACATGGGCATGTATGTATGGATGTGTGGATGTCTGGAATGAAAAGGGTTATGCCAAATGGATTTGGAAAATTATTTTATTGTGTTGTTTTGTTACATTACAAGGATATATGTTTTCTTTGAAATGGTTTGGGTTTTGATGTAAACTATTTTAAATTGTTTTATATATTTTTTTTATATAAATGTGTAGAAATGTTTAATCTTGGTGGCTTGAGTAAAGAAGACATTGGGGAAATCTTACTGAGTTTTATGTTCACCCCCTAATTGGGAACATTGGTGCATTCGAAGATATTGTATATTAAGGAATGGGTAAATGAAAATTATCTCATTTCTTTAGTGACACATCATTATAAATTGGTCATGGATTATAGGGATAGAGATTAAAATATATTGGGATCTATGGAGTTCATGTCTTTGGAGTCTTTATGTTTTGTTGGTTTTGCCTTCCACTTTGTACTATGATATTGGTATTGGTTTCTGCATTGTACTCTAGTATGGTCTGTTGTTGGGTTTTTTACATTTGAGTTATATTAAATTGTACTCATGCATCATATAGTGGTTATCTGTTTAGGGTTATGTGGTTTGGTTGTTTTATTTTAAAAGGGAAAATTATACCCCAATTGTTTGTGAAGCCCTTGGAATTTATTTGTAGCCTTTGGTGTCTTGGAGATGTCACCTAATTCCTAGTAATATCCTATATCCTTTCTATGCCAATAGGGAGGGGTGTAATGTTACAAATAGTATCATTCTTTAATGATCCGTAATTTATTTTGGGACAAATGGTATTGATTTTTTTGGTCTTGGAGTTGGAAATTCATTCTTGTTAAGTCCTTGAGTTGGGTTGGTAGTAAGGATATAGGATAATCAGGAATTGAAATATAGAGCATGAAAAATCATAGCTAACCTATTTATTCTAAACCACTTATTAACATGGATTTGGGTGCATAAGTGTTTTGAGAAACTTATAGGAGTTGTAATATAATCATCTTGGGTTTAGATGATGGAAATAGCATGTAATGAATTGTTAGAAATGAGTTCACACTAGGAGTGCATATTTCATATTGAGTAATGATTTATGATTTGGTGTAAAGGAGTTTAATTTTGAAAATTTTTCAAATTTTTTTCAAACATGAGATTCTGAAAAGGAGTAGTAGTGGTATTTTGAAAATGGTTTTATTTTCCAAATCATTGTTAATTTTTTTAAAAAGGGTTTGATAGTGAAAAATTGTGATTTTTTGAAATAATTTTCGTGATATATGTGGTGTGGTAAATTTGAAATTGTTAAGACTTCAGTTGCTAGAGAGTTAGAGAAAATGGTTTTTTTATTATGGTTATAGAAAATGGAATTGGTTAGGTGTAGAAGAAAACAATAGAAAGTGGCTTCTTAAACTATGGTTTTACTAGAGCCACAAGTGAACCAACATTTGGTTCAGAATATTGTCCAATATTTTTAGGCTATGGAGAGAGGGAAAATAAGGTATAAACCAATGCAAGTGGATAATTCCATTTAGTTCCAAAAGAAGAATCTACCAATATTTCTAGGTGATTCAGAACAAGAGAAACTAGAGGTGTGGCTAAATAGAATGAATTGAATCATCAATTTCCTTATCACAATATAAAATAAGAAAGAGAAGTTTCAAATATACATTTTAGAGGATCTAGCATGTCGGTGGTGGGATTTAGCAGTCCAGGATAAATTAGACTACGGCATTACCTAAGAGGTTTTTTATAAATATTTTAACAAAAAATTATATCCTCACACATTCAGAATTTCTAGAATGGTGTAATTTTTCATCTTGAAGTTGTAGAACCTCTTATTGACAGAGAATGTGTCTAAATTCATTAATTTAGTCCATTTTCACCCGAATTTGTTGCAAGTGTGTCCTTCAAGGAACACATTTTTAGATTGGGGTTGATGTAAGAAATTCACTCAAAGATTTTCATGTATTTTATAACATATTATATGAATATGGTGAATAGAGTTATGGTGGAAAAAAATATTATACAACACGAGTGGAGGAATCATATTGATTTCTATGGTAAATGGTGGGAACTATAATGCTGGGAATAAGTAGAAGAGGGAGACCTACTTCTAAGGTAGTGGAATGAATCATAATCAGATGGATGGATTGGTGAATCATCAACCAAAATCAAAGTGTAAGAGGAGATGTTTTCAATGTGTCTCTTTGGATAACATCATGTGAGATTGTATGGAACCACCTATAGCACGCCACAATTGCAACAAGATGGGTAATCTTGAGTGTTATTGTCACAATGCTCCAAGGTCGGGTGCTAGAGACACATATCATGTTTCAAAGATGCTGTATGCTTTTATGAGATGAGGGAAATATAATAATTCTCATCAGAAGAACTGAGGAATCCATGGTGATTCTAGGAATACCATGACTCCTCAACCAGTGAAATCTCAATAGGGCAAAAAATACCAGAGTGGAGCGAGTAAGAAATTATATGGAGTTGATCAAGTGATTGTAGATGCTCAATCTAAACTATCAATGGTGATATGTAAGATTATTTTGAATTCTACCCTTATGAATGATTTATTTGATACCAGTTCATCCCATTCATTTATTTCTTCTCATGTTTTTGATATTATGGGTTTTCATGTTGAGATGATGGATTCTGTTTTGAAACTTCAAATTATTCTTGGTCAAAGATAATTGTGATCCTTTATGTGAAAAATAATGTTCTTTAACTTTTTTATGGATTTGAGTTGATACATAAATTCTCTATGATTGATATGGATGTCTATGACATAATCCTAGGTAAGGATTGGTTAGAAATTTTAAAATATCACATTGATTTTTATACCCGAAGGGTTAATTTTACAACTAATGATTACATTGAACATCTTTATAGAGGATATCGGAATATAAAGGTAGGTGTAGAAGGATTTTTGGCACAAAATTTTGAACTATATCTTACTAGTTAACATCATTGAAATTGGAATCAGTGGATGAGATTAGGGATAACAGTTTTCCAGAAATTTTTTTATCACTTTCCTAATGTTTTTCCTGATAACTTCTTAGGGTGACACTCACAATAGAAGTGGAGTATACAATTGATATCTTACTAGGGAATATTCATATCTTACTTGTGTATTATCAGATGGAACTAATAGAATTAAGGGAATTAAAATTCTAGTTAGAAGACTTATAAAGAAAAGTGTTCATTGGGCCAAAAATGTCTCCATGGGTAGCACCGGTTTTTTTATGAAAAGGAATATGAAAATCTAAGGCTTTATGTTGATTATCATAAGATTAACCAAGTTACGATAAATATTTGGTATCCACTTCCATGCATTGATGATCTGTTTGATCAATTCCAGATTAAATACTAGTGTATTCATGGACATGGAAGTGGATACCGATCGCTAAGTGTTTCTCAAGCTCAACCCATTTCCATGAATACACCAGTATGTCCATAGTAGATGAATTAAGCATAAATTAATATATTCAGATAGGAAAATTAACTACAAATCAGTGGTAGTTGATTTCAGTGATATCCTACATGCACTTGGATTATGAAGACCGAGGTAGTGTTGTAGATTTATTTCCTATTTCTTTTGTTCCTGATTTGGTTGAGACTATTAAATAGGCACAAACATATGATTCAAAATTTATTTTTATGATGTCAAAAATCAATTTTAGGGATACCATTGTGGGATGGAGGCAAGATGGGAGTTCATTTTTGTGGTTTAGAGATTAGATGGTCATACATATTTATTTTCAAGAAAAACTTCTTCATTATTACCATCATTTGAGATGGTCTATTCTTCCTAGAAAATTAAATAAGTATAATGCAATAAAAGAATATTTTTAGTGGGTTGGCATGAAACAAAAAGTGTCTATGTTTTTTATTAGATGCCTAACTTTTTAGAAGGTTAAGTCAGAGAACTAGTGGCTAGCAGGTATGATACAGTATTTACCAATCCCTATTTGAAAACGGTAGAACATAATTATGGAAATTGTAACAGGTCTACCAAGGATGATTTAGAAAAATTATTCCATATGGGTGATATTAGATCAAACCACAAAGTCCACCATTTCATCCTTATTCATGAATCTCATATGTTGGATGGCTTATCAAAAATATATATCCAAGATGAGGTAAAGAGGCATGGAGTACCAATTTCAATAGTGTCAAACTAAGATATGAGGATTACCTATCATTTTTAGAAATAATTATAGTAATACCTAGGTATACAATTGAATATGAGTGTGGTTTATCATCCTCATAAATATGGACAATCTGAAAGGACGATAAAAACATTGGAAGACATGATTTGAGATTATATAATGGATTTTGGTGGCTCATGGTAGGATTATATAACATTAGTTGATTTTTCATATAACAATAGTTATTAGACCTAAATACGTATGGATACTATTGAATAATTCTATACACATCCTTGTCATTCTATAATTTTTGGGTGGAAATAGGAGACTTCACTGATTTGGACAAGCCTTGTAAAATAGACAACAAATAATATTTATTTGATGATGAAAAGGATGGATATAGCATAGATTCATCAAAAATCATTTTTGGATCATCATCGATGACTGTTTTCATTAGAGGTGAGTGATCATGTGTTCTTGAAAATCTATACACGGCTTGGGAATCATCATTCTAGAAATAAGTTCAAGTTATCTCCATGATACATAGGCCCTTTTGAGACACTTTAATAGGTTGGTGAGGTGACATATTAGTTGTCTTTTCAACCAAGGTTTAATTTGGTGCATAATGTGTTTCATGTATCTCAGTTGAATAAGTATTAGCCTAATATTAACCATCTAATTCGATGGGATCACATTGACCTAGAGCCAGATGTTATATTGGTTCATGTGCAAGTACAGATTATGGATAGGAAAGAGAAATTATTATGTGGAAAAAGAATCAGTCTACTGTTGGTTTTATAGTAGCATGGTCAGCATCAGGATGAAACATGGGAATGGGAAAAGGAAATGGTCAAGCAATGGCATGGAATCATTCATTAAAATGGTGGTTTTCTACTTTTGGGGGATGAAAAGGAAAATAGTGGGGATAATGTAGCACCCCCTATTTGATGTAATTAACCTTTTATTTATTTATATTAAGTATATAAAGTTATTGGGTTAAGTATGGGAAGGTTTGGAGTTGTTTTGGAATGTTTTTGGGGGTATTATAGATGTGAAACATTTGGGAATGGTTAGTAGAAACCATGCAACACTTTATAAGAAACTGTGCAACTGAAATAGTGGGATCTAGGTTGGCACATGATTAAGAGCATGGTTTGGCCAAACCATGCGGCCTCCCAGGAGAAACCATGAAAAGTGAAGTAGAGTAGTTTTACATGGTTCGAACATGGTTTATTCAACTATGTGGGCCAAACATGGATGGGGTGTTTATATTCAGTGGATGGAACACAGTTTCCACTTGGTTTGCCTAACCGTGCACCCTAATCTTACAGTGTTAAAAACTAGATAAAAAAATTATGGATCTAATTTTGATTATCCAATTAATGGCTTATTTTTCCCATTGCTAGGCCATAAAATAATTTCCACTCCCCAAGGATAGAGAGACCTTCCCTCTTGATCTGAGACTGATTCATTGGTGATTATTTGTGCATTCGAGGCTCAGATTCCTTAGTGTATGTTCTTGGTTGTTTTCCTTAGATTTCTCCATCTACCTTATATTGGATTCATGTATCTAATCCATTAGTGATAGATCCATGTTGTGTGATACCAATAATGATAAAATATGGTTGTGTTTAGGTTAGGGAATAAGATCTAAGGAAGGTTTTGTAGTTTTAAGCCATGTTTGTTGAAGAATTCATGTTGTTTTTCATTTTGCATAATTTGAGAGGTAGGTAGCTTCACTATGTAATCCTATTGTTAGAACATAAAGGATTTATTTTAAATTTAATTAATTTCTTAAATTTAATTGTGAAAATGATGTAAAAATCTTTATAGAAAATCTCTTTGGTGATGGTTTGAAAAATTATGAAAATTGGTTGTTCTTTAATGTACTTTGTTTTCATAATTTTAAATTTTTGATTTAAAAATTGTGTTTTTATTTGATACAAGGAAAATTGGTATGAAATTTTTATTCAATAAAAGAATAATTTTATTAAAATGGCTTGGCATTCTTGGGTTAACATGGTATTTGGTATAAATGTTTAGTGTGAGTTTATTTCGTTGACGTGGCCCTAGATAAGGGGTGTGTACCATTGTGATATAATGATGTGAGCCTATAGAAAGTGAATGTGCTATTGGGGAACATGAGTTATGGTTACCTTGTGATGACTTGGTAAATTGACGATCGACTGATCATGAGTTAGGAATTATCACATGGGGATTCATGTGTGGATGTGTAGATTTGTGGAATGGAATGGGTTATGCCAAATGGATTTGAGAAATTGGTTTAATGTGTTGTTTGGTTTCTTTTGATTGATTTTTTTCTTATAAATGGTTTGAGTTTTGATCAAAACTATTTTAAATTGTGTTATATTATTTTTTTATATAAATTTGAAAACATGTTCCATCCTAGTGGCATGAGTAGAGAAGTAATTTGGGAAATCCTAATGAGTTTTATACTCACCCTCTGCTTGGGAAATTTGGTGAATTTGTATATATTGTATATCAGAACATGGGTAAAGGAATATTATGTCATTTATTTAGTGATGAATCATGTTACATTGGTCATGGATTGTGGTGATGGATCTTGAAGCATGTTGGGATCTATGGAGTTTATATCTTTGGAGTATTTGAGTTTTGTTGGTGTTGTATTCCTCATTATACTTTGGTATTGGTATTGGTTTCCACATTGTACTCTAGTGTGGTCTATTATTGGTTTGGTCACTTTTTTGTTGTATTACATTTTACTCATGCATCATATTGTGGTTATCTAGTTATGGTTATGTGGTTAGGATGTTTTATATTCAAAGGGAAAATTTTCCCCCAATTGTTTATAAAGCCCTTAGAATTTATTACTAGAATTTTGTGTCTTAGGGATGGCACCTAAGAGATAGAAATGTTCTACTACCTTTCCAAGACTATGGGGAGGGGGTGGCATGTTATAATTTTGCACCCGCAAATTCCATCTCTACCTTGAGGGAACATCATAAAATTTCATCATAGCTCTCAAAGTCCCATATTTTCAATGTTTACATTAGGTGAGGTCTCAACCCGCCAAATAATAATTCAATATTCCCTTCAGAATTGATCACAAAGCTTAAAACATAACACACAATCCTTGTGATTTTCATCTCATAACTTTTGAAAGATTCAACTACCTTTTTCTTTAACTCAACGAATTCTCTTTCCATATTTTTCTGCAGGGTGTGAGGAAAATACTTATTAAAAAAGATCATTTTGAAACCTTCCCACTTCATGAAATCAATTTATCCCTCAGGTTTAGTGTTTTGATCAATGTTTAACATTTATTGGATTCCCATTCCAAATTATAGATAGGTAAAGTGACCTTATATTTCTTAGAACAATGTAATAAAAAAACATATTTGTTTAATAGTACTAATCCACTATATTTCCATCAAAGGGTATGAGGGTCCACAAAAAAATAGTGGACATTGATTCATGAAGGATTTAATGGATATTTATTATCTATTATATGAACTTTTATGCTCTACATGATTCATAACATGGGATAACATCATTATTAAATTCTATACTCTAGATTCCATCATATTATAAATTCGGTCATTATGTTCCCTATTGGAACCATTGTTTACATGAGCCCTTATATTTATATCCATTCTATAAAAATAAAAGATTAAAAAGGAGGGTAAATTTAAGAATCACTAAGATAGTAAATTTAAATGGAGAGTTTAATCCTAAAGTTTTTATAACTTTAGGATTCTAGGATTATATAGTTTAATATTTTATTTCTTTTAAATGAAAAATCTGTACTTTAAACAAATCCTTCCATGTTGGATTGTGATAATATTATGATAACCAAAGAATATCCCCCAATATTGTTAGACCAGGTGTGAAACAAGGGCTTTTTTGTGCACTAGGTGGCGATTGGATTAAACCCAATGCACCATTTTTTGGGGTTATTACCCTTAGGAACAACTGTATTAAAGCTACATCAACTTGTAGTATCTAAATAGAGATTTTATTGCTTAAGATCCACTAAAAGTATACTTAAAAAAATGTTTTAGTATGTTTTTTGAAATTTAGACTAATTCATAGGTATTATACTAATGTTATCTATTCCCAATTTCTATAAACAACTAAACAATACTTTGATACCAACTATGGTGACCTTCCTTTTTAGTACATGATTTAAACCATAATTTCGTGACAAAGTATTACATAAGTAAACATAAAGGACCTTTTTAGGTTTAGTATCTTCAAAAGTAGGATCATATTACAAGAAATAAATAGTAAATAAATGAAAACATAAAATAATTTAAAATACTATTAAAAATATTCCTTATTTTTTCATCCTAGATCATATCATTGCACAGGATTTCCTGGGGACATTTATCAATTGAAAGGGGTGATCATAAATCCAAGTAAGGGATAAAAAATCTAATTGGATAGAATATTTGGAACATGAAAAATATTATAAGATCGTGTAAATAATAATTTGTGGTATAACAAAAGTACATTAACATATAACATGATGCATAACATTGAAATGTGTCCTCAATAAAAACAATATACATTCATAAACATATCACCAAATCTCATCACTAAGGTGTCATAAAATATATTTCCAAGATTTTGATATGAGTATCATAAAAAATTACCAAGGAATGGTTCCAAGGTATTATGGACATGTCATCTATAGTGATCACTTCTTCTCCCAATGCATTGGAGTACTATCAAATCACACCCTTCATATGTCTAATATTATGTGAGCCATTCAATTGAAAATCACAAGTTCATATCATTTATAACCCATGAGTAGGGAATTTGGGTTTCATATATGGATTTAAAAAATAAATAGTTTAACTATATATTAAAATAAATATCCATGAATGATAATATGGTTGGGTTTTCATGACATGAAAAATATAGCTTGGAAAATCATGGGTTTATTTTAGTAGCCAAATGGGTACACAAAAGGAATCCTGGAAGGATTTTAATGAGAGGGAAATGAAATATATAACTAAAAATACATCATATAAACAATAAATGGTGTGTATATAAACACTTTAAAATATAATAAATTAGAAAAATAAATCCTTATATGAAATAAGTAATTGAATTTAAAAAGTGGAGGAAGAAATACCTTACTATAAGAGGATTCTACTGAAAGATATAGAGATACTCCTAAGAAAGTTAGATCCACCTTGGAGAGTCTCTTGGTATGTTAATTGAGATATAATTAATTCTCAAAGGCTTTGGTGTGGAGAGTGAGGAGGGAATATGGTTATTTATAATTGAGAAGGGGTGGTTATAAGGGATAAAATAATGATTATTTTGTTATTAAATCTAAAAACTTTTGAATGGAATTATTTTCAAAGAATTTGGTGGAAAATAAATTTTGATATGTTTTTTAAGAATGAGAAATAACTAACCCACCCATTTTATGTTTTCATTTTTAGTTTTCTTATTTCTTTTCCTTTTAATTTAAACCTTTTACATTAATTTACCTATACTATGGTAACACTTTTTTTACCATGGTAATTTTGTTGTGCCTAAAAATGAAATTTCCTTATTAAATAATTTGGTATTTATAATTACAAATATTTGATCCATTTTACTTGAATAAATTAATAAAATTTAATTAAATAAATTCTAATATGATACAGGTATAACTCATAAAAACAGTTTTTGAGAAAAGATAAAATCATGTTTTCAAAATGCTAAGAAAGTATTTATAAATAAAAGAATTTATGTATTATGTTTATTATATAAATAAATTTTGATTAAGAAGAAGTATTATAAAATTTTATTTTATTATCATATCATTAGTATATCATATGTGTTATGGTATTTTGTAAAAATGGTATTTTTCAATTTTTAACCCTAAAAATCAACATTCATAGAAAATTACCATAATTCAACCTAAGACAATTTCATTTTGATGTTTCCAAAACTGATTTTTATTTTACCCAAATAATTCTCCAAATATGATAATTTTAAATTTTAATTAAAAATCCTTATTTATCTTTAATTAACATTTTTTATGAAATAATAAATTGTTTGACCATTATAAAGATTGATTAAGACTTCATTAATTTATATTATCTTTTAAAAAGGGTTTTATAAGATTTTTTATGATAGTAATATTTATTTATAACTTTAAATTTTATCATAAATCACACTTTTAATAGAATTAAAATATATTTATAGTTTCCAAAAATAAAATATTGGTTTCTTCCTTCATAATCTTAGTGATCACTTTATTGTGCCAACAATAATAATGACCAAATATATTATTTACTAATGGTCATAATTACTATCATCCATAAGGCTGGCATTCCTAATATCAAACAACCATATTTACATATAAATACACCATCATTCACTCTTCTACATTCATTAATTCACTTACAAAGGTTCTTACACATCCTTTCATAATATAAATGGTTTTTTAATTCTTATATTTATTTTTATGATAATTATGAAAGGGGAGATATTTTTGTTGGAATTAAAACTTATAAAGTTTTTGTTAGTGAATTTATTATTCTGCCATGTATATATCCATTTACTACTCCTATTTGTACTAGTACATATTTACCCATGATGTGTAATGTTATTTTGAAATTTAATAGTCTTTCTAGGTGTGACTATTTTAAAACATAATAAAAGTTTTTAAGTGGAAAGTTTTCTTACATTAAAATAAGAATTTTTATCCTGGTCATTATATTGTGAATTTATGTTGGAAAAATACTCATAACACCCAATAACCACTATAATTTAAAAAGTTTATAATTAATGAAATTATAATAAATATTAGTTCATAATTTTTATATTAGTCTTATTACATATAGAGGAATGAAAAAACCAACACACAACATCTGTATTTTCTAATATTTATCATGTATATGTAACTTTAAAATCATCATTTAGATATAGCATAACTATTTAAATATATTCCAAATCCCTAAAACAATAGAAAATAGTGATATTGTTTTGAATGAAAATCATGTTAAGATATATAAATAAATAATTAGTAAATTAAGTCACTTAAAGTTCTATTTTTTTAATGAAATAGATAAACTAAAATTAAAATTTAATAACATGGAAAAAATTACAACACAGGTTTGTTGAAATGATAAAAAATATAAATATCTATGATATATTTTTTGAATATTCATAATGTATAGTCTCTTCCACATATATTAGACATCATAAAAAACTCATAAAAAGGATTCAAGAAAGATAAACTTTGGGACAATATTTTTGTCCCATCAGAAATATCAGATGTTTCTAAGGATGTTGGTTCTTGAACCTTTTGTTTCTTTTGTACTAATTATTTTGATTTTAGATACTCAAATATAAATTAAATATAATAAAACATTATAATTAATTTACAATAAAAAATAAATAATATTTAAAAAAACATACATTGTATGTCAGGCTATAAAGATGGCTAGCCGACTATATTAAAAAATAACCCACACAATCTCTAACTCTGGTAACAACCTCTATATGAAATGGAACTAGAGTATTTAGATCAATAACATCACATATCGTTACTCTTATCGGACCCAAATGCTTAATTTGGTGAAGTACATAATCCCCTTAAATATATACTACTCCATATGCTACAGTATGTACATGGGGATCCTCAAAATAAAACTCATAGTATAAGGTTGGGTCTGAATGAGAAGGTGGAGGATTTGAGTAGGCAGGTTTCATAGGCTATTATTGTGTCATCATTTTTTCAAACATAGAATTAAAAACATATTTAATTTGATCACCCGTTGAATTTATTAATTCATCCATCTCCTATTTTAATGAATCTATTTCTATGACCTCAATATCTTACTTGGAAAACCAAAAAATTTCCTTATATTGACACCCAACTCATATTATCTTACACAATTGGGGTATTATATATTTCTTAAAGAAGTATCTAGAATAACAATTCAACCTTTAGGGATAAAAATCCCCTATGTCACTTATTCTTGAAGGTTATAATGAAATTATATATTCAAATTGTATATTAGTGATATTAATTTAAAAATAATAACATTCAAGAAAAATAAAAATTAATTTCTTATAATATTTATGGCTTATTATTTAGATTATACCTAAGTAAATTTTCATTTTTTATCATTATATCCCTATTCTATTTTTCATGGAGGGGTGGTTGGATATAGAGGATTGAACTAGACCTCATTTGAATCACTACAAAATTTAGTTCTTAATGCATAAAACTTTTCTACAATCATTTTATCTTCTGGTAAATGATACCATCCTTGTGATAAAGTATTGTGGTATACATTATTTAATTGGATCTCTTAGTGAGATCAACTAGAGCCTAGTTTCATAAAAATAAATGAATAAGTAATCAGGAAATATACAATTTTTTTTAAAATATTAAATAATTATCATACCAAAAATTATTTATCATGTCGGTTAGTGAAAACTTTAGTCCATGTATTTTCAATTAAAAACCCATACTCATGGTATGAATTTTCATTTTTATCTTTTCAAAAACATTACTTGTTATCAATTTTATTTTAAAATATCTCCATTGAACTTCCACTAATGATAGAAAGATTTACTTAATTTCTTTCATTTCTTGAAATTAAAATCTCATCTATTTTAATACATTAAATATTATTCATATAAAATATGTAATATTTAAATAATGGGATAAAAATAAATAAATCGAGATATTTTATCATTAAGGACTCCCACAGCTTCTCTTTCACCATCTTTTTTACAAAATTCTAATCAATATATAAAATTTAAATCATGAAATGAATCTGCATGGAAATATAACTCCTAAACTTCATTTCATTTAGACCAATTGCATTATCATAATAATCAAATTTCATATGTATCCTTCTCTATCCATGAGAAAGTTAAAGTTCTGGTAAATGTGTAATCATGTGTCTACAAACTCTATTAATCATGTTCACTGGAAAATAAGAAGAAGACTTCACCATAGGATGCTCATCAGTAGTCCTGTAATAATATTTACAAATTAAAAGTTTACTTTCATTAAATAATTTAATAATTGAATATTTATTAATATAAAAAAAAGTAAACATACCACATTAAATGTTCCTCTAACTCTATGAATTTATTTTAAATAGATGAATGTATTGATATTCTATATACCTATATATTATTAGAAAAATAAATATCTAAAAACATGAATCCAAAAATATTCAACTAAAAAAATGTATCAGTACATGTGTAAGTTTCACAAAAACAATAATGATGAAATAATTCATAAAAAATATGCATTTCAAACAAATAAATATAAACACTAATTCAAAATTGATAAAAATGATCAAAATTTATAAATTTAAATATCACAGTTATAAAAATGTGTTTTTATATGTGTAAATTTAACCAAAACATAATGATGTTAGGTTTTTCAATAAAAAAATGTTTAACTGGTACTGATGAATAAAAAATTTTACACAAAAATCATATAAATGATCAATACACACACACACCCATCAAAATTAAAAAATAGATTTTTTACATATGTAAATTTCAATAAAAAATATAAATATTTACTTGAATAATTTGGAGAGTGACATAGTTTTTTCCCATATCCATTAAACATTATCATTTTATATAGAATGGACTATTTTTATATGTTAATCATTATTATCATAAAAAAATCATGTAATAGATGAAGAAAATTCACATAAATCCCTAACACCATCATCATCCTCATCACCCAAATGAATTCCTTTCCCTTAAAAAATGATACTCCACTAATCATTTGACAGGTCAATAACATGAAATATCTTCTTCAAATGTGTCTCCATGATAAATAGTTCCTCTTTTAAACTAAATATTTTCAAGTCAAGAATTTTAAATCCATAATCATCATATTTCACACCACTGTTACCATCAACCCAATTACACTTAAACACCTTTACTCAAAATTTAGTATAATAAATTTCCCATAAATCCTAAACAACACAAAAATATGTCATTGATGTAGAAATTAGGTTTTTATCTATTGCATAAAAAAATGTAGTGCTTGAATGATGAATGTCACCCCAATATTTTGAATGGTGATATTGTCATCCTATTTTGTGTGTGTAAAATGTGTAACTATTAATAAAAAAACTAGACCATGTGATCACATTAAGTGATGCCCCCATAGAAAATTTCAATGCTTCCAGTGTAGATATATCATTGTTGAATTTCTATTTAAACCGTGAAAAATTTTATTTTTATACCCAATTATCAACCAATTTTCATTTTTTATACATATCATACCTTCAATATAGTAATTTGTGATGATATATATGGATAAACCTCATCTATGTTGTTAAAAATGTATAAATATTCCTTCATCACTTCATCAAATGAAATTAAAATTTTCTTTAAGTCAAAAATCCATCAACCTTTACTATCATCTATCAAATACCATGATATAGGGAGACCAATGTACTCTAATTCTTTTAAATAATAAGTACAGAACTCAATCACCTATTTTGGTATATATTTTTTAACAATATAGGCCCCCGATCGATGAGTATTTTTACCACATACCTTCAAAATTTTCATGTATCTTTCAAAAGGATACATCAAACCTAAATAAGTAGACCCACATATTCTTATCTCTCAAACTAAATTAATCACTAGATGAACCATTATATAAAAAATGTTGGTGGGAAAAACATATCTAGTTGAAAAATTATGAAGATAGATTCATTCTCCATGACATATAAAAAAATTAGAGTAATGACTTTTTTAAAAATGGTTTTGAAAAAATAACATAACCTGATGATATAATTTATGACAGATATCACAGATATACCACACAGTGCTACCAGTAATAGTTATTGCATTAATACATTACATTCATGAAATTTCATACCTATTAATTTTAAATCCTTCAATGAAACTAAATTATTCACATTTGAATAATATACATTGGGCACTTTAATACCATTAATCCAATAAAAAAAATTCATTTTTCACTCTTTCTTAATTCATGTCAAGATGGAGGAAAATATGTTTCATTTCCTTTCATAGTGGGGGATATCTTTGAAAATATTCCCATTGATATTAAGTACAATTTATCATTAAATCCATATTTTTTCTTTCTCTTTATGTATAAAAAAGTTCAAATAAAAATATCACATATTTTTTTCTCAAAATTTATAATACCAATGTTATATTTTAACCCTAAAAATTTCCAATAAGGTAGCTCGAATAAGATGGACTGTTTCATCTAGGTATTTTTTTGATGACCAAAACTTTCTTCCATCCCAACTACAAAATAGATATTTTCACATTGTCATAATATTATTCAGATAACAATGGTTATGGGGGGATATTATACTCCTATAATTCATTAAATACATTTTTCAATCTAATATAAGGATGATCCATTTTAAAAAATCATTGATGTCCCATGTAAACTATCTTTCTTCTATTCTACAATTTATAATATGAAGTCTATTCTTCAAAAATTGGATATTATTTATATCCATTAACATTGTATCCAGATAAGTTTTTATATGGAGAAAATTTTCTTATAATGATAATTATCATGACATGAAAAATAAAATATTCTTTATTATATGTATAAAAAATGCAACACCTATCTCCCATATAAATTTCAAATCATCAATCAATTGTTAAAGATAAGAATCAATATCGTTTTTTAGATATTTTGATCCAAAAACCATAAATCTCAACATAACATATTTTTTATTCATACATATCTATTGGGAAAAGTTTTAAAATACCAAAATAATAGGATATGAATTATGTTAGCCACTGAGGATCTAATATGGATTCATTCCATCTTTGCATGGTCCCTTTATGAGATTTCAATATTCACTTCCAAAATAAAGATTTATTTAAACAAATCACATCCATTGTGGTGAATCAATAGGGTGACTTAATATTTCATTAGAGATACACTCATCTATATTCCATATTAACCACTTTGCATTATTTTTATTTGAATATTGAAACTTTAAATGAGTAATTATTAGAATATTCCAAGTTTTTTTAGTAGGAGGTTTAGTGCTTGTACTTGAGAATAATTCAAAGTTGAATTTTCCATCCATCTTATATCATGGTGTACCAAATTTATGATATTCAGATAAAAATTAATATTATTTCCTATACAATACATAATAATTAGGGAAAGTATATATCTTTTTATACCCCAATCCCATTGGGAATAATATTTTATCTACATCAAAATTAGAAACTGGAACCTCATGGCCTTTTAGAAGCAACTCTTTTAAAATTTCAAGCAATCCAAATAGACATTATCACTCCACATATTTTTTTTCTTTCATGCTAACTAATCTCAGAACTACCGATAACACTGTAAATTTTGTGTAACCTAAGAATATTGGTTTCTAAGAATCTTCATACAATCATTCAATAATTTCTATTTTTGATTATTTCAATGCCTACATCATGAATTAATTTTTCAATATGATCCTATGTCCCATGATGAATATTTTAATAAACATTAGATATTTACTTTTTTTTTATTTAACCATTCTATATCCAATGTGTATAATTATGATTAAAACCATTTCACATTAGATAGTCTTTGATTTCTATGGAGTTTAACATTATCATATTCAAACACTTCACACACGGATATAACATAAAATATTTATTTTGATGATTTATTTTAGATAATTCCAAGAAATAACCAACTCCTTTTCCATATTCATCAGTTTTTTTTCATACAATTATCCAATAATTATCCATTAATTACCTAAGATAACAATATAAAAGGTGAACATACTAAAACATATAAAAATATGTATATATATATATAAAGAATTAAATTTCAAACATAAAAACATATAATCAAAATAATAAATTAACCATTTATTAATAACTATTTAATAAAAACAAAAAATTACAAAAAATAATAGAAAATTTTTAGACACACCTACCTTAGATGAGTTTTTGAAATTCAAAGGATTGATAAAAAATGATCTTAGTTATCAAGATGAGCTAACAGTCTCTAATATCAGCTATCAAGATGATTTACCAATACCTAATATCAAAACATCCAACTTAATATTAAAATATCTATCCTTCATTATCTAATTATCAATATTATTATATATATATATATATTAATTTTTTATAAATATATACAATTATAAATGTAAACAATTCCAATAACAAAGATATTATGTCACAATAATGAACAATTAATAATCAAAAATACTTTTATACCCTAAACATAATTATAACCATAATAATGTATAATTGGAAACGATGTATATATAATCAAATAAATGAATAAAATTTAAAGTTAATAAATACCAAATAAATATTCTATAAAAATAAATGTTCAACTCACAAAATATAGAGATTCAGGATGCAAATCTATGATACTGAGATCCAAAATGGTGATTGATGAACTCTATATTGCATGAAATTAAATAATAATACTCAAAATTGAGATGAATGGTGAAGATGGTGAAACTCAAACTAGATAAAAAGTATCGATATTGGAGGGATGAATAAAGAAAATTAAGATATGAGAGGATGTAATAGAGAAGAAAAAAGATGAAAATGATGAAAAATAGATTAAATGATGATTATTAAGGCTGATGAAGAGAGGATAAGAGTCGCATATCACACCATTAGTTTTTCTAAAAAAATAATGATGAATGAATTAGTTAAAAACCATATATATATTTAAAATTATTTTTGTAAAGACCTGTGTTTTTTTGGACTAGAATTTTGAGTAGAAATTTGATTTTTTCTATCGGATGCTTGTAAGGGAAAAAATGCTAATTTTTTCCTTGTATATGATATCAGATAATTTTCTGACCAGGCCATTGGTCCTGGGTAGGGTTTTTACCATAGGACATGAGTATGGTAGATTTCTAAATCGTTTAAATTTTAGTGAAATAATTAATAATTAATTAATTTAATATTAATTTATTTGTGTAGGTTCATTTGGACATATATTTTGAATAGAGAATCAGAATGAGATTATTTCTCCTCTGCTGAGTCTAGAGTGGAGAGTTTTCCCAGGTAGGGTGTAAACTCTAGTTAGGCAGCGGGGTTGGGCTGAGCCCCCTTTTATTTTCTTTTGACTTTCTTCTTTCTTTATTTTATTTTATTTTTCTTATTTACCTTCCTTAGATTCTCATGTATGCCCCCAATGGGTTCATACTTCACAATAACATAGATTTAAAAGGAGAGGGTGAGAGATAAAGATAGGGAGAGGAAGATTGGTACTACTGCATAGCTCGGGATAAGCTAGATTGTCGTGCAATAGCCATGGAGCATGGAAATAGGTGAATCTTTGGAAGACTCAATCCAAAGATAGGACATTTTTATGTTTTTTTCCATATATCCATATAGGTTTATCATTTCCATGTTTTAAACCCCTATTATGCCTTCTTAGGACCTCTTGTGGCTCGATCTATTGTTTTTGGAGGGAAAAGGGTTTCTGGTGATTTGGGGGTTTTCTACTTAGGAAAACCCATGTACATGGAGTGTGGTTTACAGAACACATGTCATGTGTTCTTCTTGGTTGGGTAAGATGATCTTTTGGAAGTACACATCATGCATGCACTACCACAAAACTGGGCAAGGCAAGCACCTGCCTTTATCAGCGCTAACGGAAAAGCACTGATAAAGGGGTAGGACTTTATCAGCGCTAAAAAAAAGCGCTGATAAATGTACCATTTATCAGCGCTAAAACAAGCGTTGATAAAGGTATAGCCTTTATCAGTGGGTTTTTAGCACTGATAAAGGGTATATTTATCAGCGCTTTAAATATCCCTTTATAAGTGTTTTTCTTAGCGCTGATAAAGGTTACATTTATCCGTGTTTTTATTAGCACTGATAATGTTTATTGTATACATTAAATAAAAAACACATGTTATAACTAAATATATATATAATTAAATAATTATAATATTAATAATAAATCTATTTATTAGATTTATAAGATTTATTAGATTTATTAAATCATTATATTTATTATATTTATTAATTCGTTATATTTAATATATATATTTAATTTATTTGTTTATATTTAATGTATTTGTTTTATTTATAAATATATAATACTTTTTAATATATATGTATAATTAAAATTATTGAATATATATGTGTTTTCCAATGAATTGGGGTCAATGAATATATTATGCGTATATGTTATGTGATCATATATGTGCATGAATAATGTTCATTTATAGATTATAATTACATATCACATTGATGTGTTATTGATTTATAATTCATTATGTTACCCATATAATATATATGTTCTAAAAAATGTACACTTATAATTAAAATTACATTATATTTAAAAATAAATATATATTTTATTATATTTTCAATGATATATATATAAATATACCTTTCAAATAATTTTATAAATATAAATAAAGATATATTTATTTAGAGTTATAATTATTAATAAATATATATATATTTATCATAAATATCATTTTAAATAAATATATAATAATATAAACAAATTATTAAATTTATACATTTATCAGTGCTGATAAAGTATGGATTTATCAGCGCTACAAAAGCGCTGATAAAGTGGGTCTTTATCAGTGCTAGAATGAAAAGCGCTGATAAAGACACCCTTTATCAGCGCTAAAAAAGCGCTGATAAATTCCAACCTTTATCAGCTCTAAAAAGGCGCTGATAAAGGGGGTCTTTATCAGCGCTTTTTCATTTTAGCACTGATAAAGGTCGCAGCGGGATTTATAAGTGCCACCGGGTCCTCCTCCTCCTCTCCGCACCCTGTCAAGCTTTCGCAGAAGCCCTACCATGTGCCTCCACCGCTGCTTCCTCTCCGTCGCGGCCTCTTTCTCCTCCTCCTCTACCACGGAAGCCACCTCATTCTCCTCCTCCAACGCCTATTTCTCCTCCTCCTCCCCGCACCCTATCAATCACGGAAGACCTACCCTGCACCTCCGCTGCTGCCTCCTCTCTGTTGTCGCCTCCTTCTCCTCCTTCGGCGCCTACTTCTCCTCCTCCTCCTCTTGCGGTGGCTCCTCCTCCTCCTCCACCGCGGCTCCTCCTCCTCCTCCTTTGTCGCGGCTCCTCCTCCTCCATCGCGGCCTCCTCATCCTCCTCCTCCACCTATGCCTCCTCCTCCTCCTCCTCCTCCTCCTCCGCCTACTCTGTTGCCTCTACTGCCTCTGTTGCCTCTGCTGCCTCCGCGCTGCCTCTGTGCTGCCTCTGCTGCCTCTGCTGCCTCCGCTTTTGATGCCTCCTCCTCCTCCGCCACCGGGTCCTCCTCCTTAAGGTGAGTAAAATTGAATTTGCATAAATTAATTATGTTTGCATTTATTGTCAATATTGAGCTTAATTATGATTTGGCGTGATTCTTGTGTGTGATGCTTGTGTGTGTGACACATGTATATGTGGTTGGTTACTTGTTTGATCTTGATTAGCTCTCCCCACTATAGCCTTGTGTAGAAACATGAATAAAGAGAGTATTTTTTGTGAAAGGTTGTTACACTAGATTAGGATTTCACTCCGTCTAGTGGCCCTTAGTATGGATCTTTTTATGATTTTGGATACTACCCTATAGTTAGGCCAGGTAGGGTTTGAACCATCCGTGTTGGTGAATTCATGTCATCGGGTGAGGCATGCCAATGGGATGAGACATATGTTTAGTATGTTCTATATTGTACACTATATTGTACACTATTCTCCTTGGGTTCGAAAAAAACGAACCTTAATAGGGTTTCTACCAATTCATGCCCACTGCCCACTCTCTCTGGGTTAGGTCATATACCAATTTAAATATCACATATTTTCTTATGTAGTTAATGGTTATACATTTTATACTAATGAACATAATGAAGATAGTACCATGCAGAATAGTGGGGTTACACTTGTGGCTGAAGTGATGCATGTTTCTGGTGCTAAGGATAGAAATCCAATTTATGCGAATATGTCATACTTTGGCATCATCAAAAAAATATGGGAGTTGGATTATACGGAATTCTAAGTTCCGATTTTTTCAATGCAAGTGGGTTGATAACAGGAGTGTTGTTAAAATAGATGATTGGGATTCATGAAATTTGATTTCAGTAAGGAAGGGGAGAAAGACGCACCGTTTATAATGGCATCACAGACAATGCAAGTATTTTATGTTCCAGATCCCGCAAACCGAAACTGGTCAATTGTTCTGTTATCGACCAAAACAACTGAAGGGTCAGATGAAAATTCAACGGAGGATGACCCTTTCATTGGGACTTCGCAATCATTTCACAGTGGTCCCAATGTAGACGACGTTTTGTATGTCAGAGGAGACCACAATGAAGGGATATGGATAGTCGATAGAGGGGTCAAATCCCTTCATCCTTTAAAAAAAGAGAGTTCAATAATCAGGTTATTTTTTTTATTGTAATATAGATTGTGTTACATTATGTTATTATCTATTCACTACTGCTTTTATGTGATCAAAATTAAATGTTAAACCACTTCTGTAGATAATGACTTCTACACCTACTGATGCACCCAATCCCGAGAAACATCAGGTTTCTCAACCTGTTGTAGCTGGTCCCACTGCTGAGGTACAACAAGTCTCTCAACGTATTGTAGTTGGTCACACTTGCTAAGGTACAATGGGTTTCTCAACCTGTTGCTATTGGTCCCACTGCTGAGGTAAAATAGGTTTCTCAACCTGTTGTTATTGGTCCCAGTGTCGATGCTAGCGCTTTGGAGGAACATAATGATGATGCAGAAACCGAGGAAATGGTAGGCAATGAAACCTCAGTGGCACAAAAAATACAGGTGCACCGTAGTTTGATAGTTTTAGCCAAAATCCTTAAGGAAAAAGCCAAAGGCATCAAATATGAGGTGAAATGGAACAAGTGAGGCCAGCATGTAAACCCCAACAAAGCCATGTTTAGTAGCTACATTGGAATCGTCACTCGACAACGTGTGCCGATTGATATAGAGTCGTGGCACCATGTTGTCATCAGGCTGAAAACATTAATGTGGGAAGAGATTACGGTAACATTACGATATCATTCATGTAATTTATTAAAATAAAATAAAATAAAATACTAAAATATTGACTAACTCTTCATCATCTCTTATAGAGTGCATTTATAGTAGATGTCTTGCAAAAAGAATATATATTAAGACTGGCAGGAAGGGTTCATAGAGGCTTTCACACCATTTTAACAAAATTTCATCTGAAAGATGCTGAAGGGAAAATCAATCCGCACCCACCTTTTCTTTATGCACACATGATATCCCAAGGAACGTGGGATGCATTTTGCAACTATCGTGCAGAGAAGACTTTTCAGGTACATTGTGTTTGGTAACATGTTGTTTCACGTTGCTTATATTCATCACTTTGATTGACAGTTTTTTATTTAGGAAACAACAACTGATTGCTGAAAATAAAGAACGGGCAGCAAAACCAGCGTACCCCTACCGTAAAGCAAGGCTGGGTACGCTTCAATTGAAAAATAATTGGTATATATTTTAAAAGTACTGTAATACTTTTATGTGACATAAAACAACAATGTAACCATGTTTCTCTGTTTATATGAAGATTGATGAATCAAAATCCCAAGCCATTTCCATCCCACGCCATGTGCTATGGAAGGAGGCTCATGTTAATAAAGAGAGGAAACTGGTAGATGAAAACACACAAAAAGTGTGGGAAACATGTGTAAGTATGACATAATATAAATTTATTTTACTTTAAGTCACTATTACATAATGATGATTACTTATTTTACCACATTTTCTATTTGACATAGTCATAGGAATCAACAACACCCGTACCAGATGCAGACATACTTTCAGCGGCCTTGAAACAGGCAGAACAGTATGGCCGCGTCAGAGGTGCGGGTTTTGGGGTGACACCCCAGACATATTTTCAGAAAAAAACAAGAGGAACAAACTAAAGAAATTAAAATGATGAGAGATAGACTCACTACCCTTGAAGAAAAATTCCAAAGTCAGGGAGAGTTGATAGAAACTTTGATGGGGGAGAGGTGAAGAGAAGAAACAACTCAAGAACAACCTGCAAGAGAAGATCCCGCCCCACCCCCACCAGCTTTGAGGCGAGCCATTCCCCTCAAAGACCTGACTTAACTGAGGTAATAAATGTTCTAATATTTGTTTATGTGAAATGTGAATCACATAGACACTGATACCATTCTTGTAATGATATTCTACAGGGTGAAAATGATTGTGATTTATATCTGTCAACTCCCACCCATCACCTTGTAGTGAGGGCTACGGTGTTCAATATGCAGAATGACACGCTACACTCCAGACCACTTCCAACCGGTCATGTCAAAGTGTCGATTAAAGTAGCTCATGAGCCAAGCGCCGAGCTACCCGTGACAAATAACGATGAAGACATTCATACGGTGGAAAAAAGTTGTTGTAACATTTGTTGCATGGCCGTCGAATCTTGTAAAAAAACATGTCGATCAGGAGGTATTCATTTACAATTCATTTTTCAAGAAGAACCTTTAACATTTAATTAGAAAAAGGTTGAACCGATGAATGTTATTACAGAAGGATAAAAGGAAAGAGCTAAAATGAAATAACAGCTCAAAGGGATTAACCAACTGATCAAAACGATCTACTGAGAGCACCTTCACCCCGCCTATTCTATATCCACATTTAATATCATTGCAAGCTCATGTGGATACGAAAATGAAAGGTGGAAAAAATCACACAATTGTTTGTGAAAAAGATACGTATGGAGAGGAAACATTAGATTTCGTTAGTGCTGACACTGTAGATGAAATCATCACATACAACTGGCTAGGCACCTCAGTTATAAATGTATACATGAGGTATGTTTTCATGATTTGATTTTATAGAAGCTGATATACTATGATAATTATGGCTAAATTTATTTCATATTTTTCACAGGTGTATATATGAAAAACAATTGAAGGGATTTTCCCATAAATAAAAATTTGGACTCGTTAGTCCTCACACCATGTCTACACAACAAAAAGAAATAGATTCTGATTTTCAGGCTGAATAAATGTCAAACCTGCTCAGAACGTTTCAATGCAGATTTACGACTGACAGGATCTTTTTAATACCAACATTGCAGGGGTAAAACTCTACATTTTAATCATGTCAATTATATTTTCATTTCTATAATTAATTATTCCTTTTCGTGTTTTTAGGCAGCATTGGATGCTCATTGCAGTCAATTTGGATACTCCAAAGATTTATTTTCTGGATTCACTGCATGGATATCCAACAAACCGACCACACGTGATGACGATTTTCAATTTGTAATATACTAGATCCAACATTTTAGAACTAAATATCTATTTATATAATTTATATTATCTTTTAATGAAGATTCTGCTATGATAGGGCAGTGTATGAATATCGTCTAAAGGCTGGAATGAATCCAGGGCCTAAGGACGACAAGGCGCACGAGATCTACAAATGGACAAGTATCAGGGTATATATAATTATATTGGACTGTCCAAATACATATCAAAACAGATTACTTATTTTTCTCGATGTTTCTGCAGTGTCTGAAACAAACAAACAAAAAGGACTGCGGTTATTATGTTTGTAAATTTATGAAAGATATCATATTTCATGAACAAACTAGCATCTCTGAAGAGGTATTTTTTAAAATAATTACTAGTTCATTTAAAATATTTATTAATCCTTTGTGTATTTATATTTTTTCAGTACTACTACGACCGTCACAAAAACTACTATTCATAAGATGATATAGATGTGTTTAGAAATGAACGGGCAGCATACCTGATGGAAGAATGTAAACAAATAGGATAATGAAGGTGAATTCCTACTACTTATGTTATCTTTATATGATCACTGATATATCCCTTGTTTACACTTATTGAGCATTTATGATCACCCTTTCTTATGTTTCATATCCATAGATTATGAAGAAAGGTTTTAGAAATGATTTGAGTTTCTAGTAAAGAATAACTTAATGAGAGACTCTTATGACCTACTAACATACAGAAAACCGAGAAAACGCGTTCGAATTGTTTTGATACTTTAGGAAAACGATCCATGAGTCATTTTTAATGTGTATGAATCAACCACACCTCAATCCGATGCACGGTGTGACCGGTATGGCTAAAAGTGTCTGATATCAGTTTGAAATTTACATTAACTTTATAAAACAACACAAGTGACATACAGAAAACCGAGCAAACACGTTCAGATTGTTTTGATACTTTAGGAAAACAATCCATGAGTCATTTTTGATGTGTACGAATCAACCACAACTCAATCTGACGCATGGTGTGACCGGTATGGCAAAAAGTGTCTGATATCAATTTGAAATTGACATTAACTTTAGAAAACAACACAAGTGACATACGGAAAACTGAACAAATGCATTCGGATTGTTTTAATACTTTAGTAAAATGATCCATGAGTCATTTTTGACGTGTACGAATCAACCGCACCTCAATCCAACGCACGGTGTGACCGGTATGGCTAAAAGTGTCAGATATCACTTTGAAATTGACATTAACTTTATAAAACAACACAAGTGACATACGAAAAACTGAGAAAACGCATTCAAATTGTTTTGATACTTTAGGAAAATGATCCAGGAGTCATTTTTGATGTGTAAGAATCAAACTCACCTCAATCCGACGCACAGTGTGACCGGTATGGCTAAAAGTGTCTGATATCAGTTTCAAATTGACATAAACTTTAGAAAACAACACAAGTGACAGACGTAAAACTGAGCAAATGAATTCGGATTGTTTTGATACTTTAGGAAAACGATCCATGAGTCATTTGTGATGTGTACGAATTGACCGCACCTCAATCTGACACACGGTGTGACCGGTATGGCTAAAAGTGTCTGATATCAGTTTGAAATTGACATTAACATTAAAAAACAACACAAGTGACTTACGGAAAACAGAGTAAACGCATTCCGATTGTTTCGATACTTTAGGAAAACAATCCATGAGTCATTTGTGACATGTAAGAATTGACCGCACCTCAATCCAATGCACGGTGTGACCGTTATGGCTAAAAGTGTTTGATATCACATTGAAATTGACATTAACTTTAGAAAACAACACAAGTGACATACGGAAAACCGAGCAAACGTGTTCGGATTGTTTTGATACTTCAGGAAAACAATCCATGCGTCATTTGTGACATGTACTAATCAATCACACCTCAATAAAATGCTTGGTGTGACCGGTATGGCTAAAAGTGTCTGATATCAGTTTCAAATTGACATAAACTTTAGAAAACAACACTACTGACATACGGAATACCGATCAAACGTGTTCGGATTGTTTTGATACATTAGAAAAATGATCCATGATTCATTTGTGATGTGTACAAATCAACCTCACATTAATCCGACGCACGGTGTGACTAGTATGGCTAAAAGTGTCTGATATCAGTTTCAAATTGACATTAACTTTAGAAAACAACACAAGTGACATATGGAAAACCAAGAAAACGCATTCGGATTTTTTGGATACTTTAGGATATAGATCCATGATTCATTTTTGACATGTACGAATTGACCGCACCTCAATCTGATGCACAATGTGACCGGTATGGCTAAAAGTGTTTGATATCAATTTGAAATTTACATTAACTTTAGAAAACAACACAAGTGACATATGGAAAACCGATAAAATGCATTCATATTATTTTGATACTTTAGAAAAACGATCCATGAGTCATTTGTGACTTGTACGAATCGACCGCACCTCAATCCGACGCACGGTGTGACCAGTATGGCTAAAAGTGTCTGATATCAGTTTGAAATTGACATTAACTTTAGAAAACAACACAAGTGACATACGGAAAACCGAGCAAACACGTTCGGATTATTTTGATATTTCAGGAAAACGATCCCTGAGTCATTTTTGACGTGTACGAATCAAATGCACCTCAATCTGATGCACAGTGTGACCGGTATGGCTAAAAGTGTCTGATATCAGTTTGAAAATGACATTAACTTTAGAAAACAACACAAGTGACATACGAAAAATCGAGCAAACATGTTCGGATTGTTTTGATACTTTAGGAAAATGATCCATGAGTCATTTGTGATGTGTAAAAATAGACCGCACCTCAATCCGATGCACGGTGTGACCGGTATGACTAAAAGTGTCTAATATCAGTTTCAAATTGACATAAACTTTAGAAAACAACACAAGTGACATACAGAATACCAAGAAAATGCGTTCGGATTGTTTTTATAATTTAAGACAATGATCCATGAGTCATTTGTGACGTGTACGAATCGACCTCACCTCAATCCGACACACGGTGTGATCGGTATGGCTAAAAGTGTCTGATATCAGTTTGAAATTGACATTCACTTTAGAAAACAACACAAGTGACTTACGGCAAACCGAGAAAATGCGTTCGGATTTTTTTTATACTTTAGGACAATGATCCATGGATCATTTGTGACGTGAATGAATTGACCGCACCTCAATCTGACACATGGTGTGACCGGTATGGCTAAAAGTGTCTGATATCAGTTTGAAATTGACATTAACTTTAGAAAACAACACAAGTGACATACGGGAAACTAAGCAAATGTGTTCGGATTGTTTTGATACTTTAGGACAATGATCCATGAGTCATTTTTGATGTTTACGAATCAACCGAATCTCAATCCGACGCATGGTGTGACTAGTAATGCTTTTCATTAGATAAAGAATCAGTATTTATTAAATGAGATAAATCATCCAAAAACATATTGATTTTACATTATTCCCTTTCATTGTTATCAGAATGAAGACATTTGAGTTTATCATTTCCATATTTTAGTTTCTCATTTCTATATTAATGTATTCTTTCATATTAATGTTTTAATTTATTTCATTATTGTATTACTAACATAATATTTTTTTTCTTATATAGGTGAATTTTTTTCCTTGAGTTCGGATGCTTTGTTCGGCAACAAATACTGTGGACGAAAATTTTTGAGAGAGGATCACGAATATCAAAGGTTGAAACATTAATGTTTATAACTATTGTTGGATAATTGTAATTGTAACCATGTAAAACAGTGCTTGAAATGTATATAGTAATGTGTTTTTTTGTATTCATGATGTTAAGTAAATGTATATAGCATTGTTTGTCAAAATATTGTGTGCGCTTTGTCGTCTTTCGGTTCTTGGTTCATGTGTATGTGCTATTTTGTGCAGGTGTGCAGGTGTGCAGGTGCTGGTTGTGCAGGTTCAGGAGAAGGTGCCTTTATCAGCGCTTTTTTGAGCGTTGATAAAGGACTCCTTTAACAGCGCTAAAAGAGCGTTGATAAAGGACCCTATTATCAGCGCTCAAGATAGCGCTGATAAGGCACCCCTTTATCAGGGCTAGAAAAGCACTGTTAATGTCAGCGTAGATAAAGGGGACCCACCCCCCCTTATCTACGCCAGCATTAACAACGCTTTTCTAGCGCTGTTAATGTCAGTTTTTAGCATTGATAAAAGGCCAAGTTGTATTAGTGATGGGATATACACACTATGCATTGGGACTCATCCATGTAGCTGAGTACCCAGCCAGACAACCCGTGTAGGGGCACATGGCCATATAGAGTGCATGACCAGAACCTATAGGGGTTGCACGTCGTGTAGAGGTATATGAACAAGAAAAGTTCATGGCTAGGCCATGTGAGGTAAACATTTAGGTACCCTGTGTATGTTACACACCGTATAGAGGATGAACATACCATATACATGGTCTTGACACGCCATGTCAAACTGAGGTAAACGCCCAGGTGGGGACTTGGGGGGTACACGCCGTGTACTGAGTAGACATGCTGTGTACTACCCCCTTTATACCCTTAGTGTTTTTCATGTCTTTATTACCAGGATTTGGAATTAGACATAAGAAGAGTCTATTCTAAGTTGTTTTCCACATGGATCACATTAGTGAAATCTGTGGGGTGATTTGAGGACTCCTAGGTGGTGTTTCAAGTTTTTTCATAATGGAGAGGTTCTTCCTATTGCAATTGAATTCAGTTGTCTCATGAGAGAGATACCTTTATCTAAGATAATCCATGAACTTTCTCCCTTGACTAATGCTTTCTTATATCTTCTTTTAGGTACATCTCCCTCGTGATATGTTCTCTTCTAGCCTATGAGGATGTGAGATTAGTTTTTCCTGAGGATCCCATGTAAGATGCCTCTATATATGTTTTTGCCTCAAGGATCCCATGTAGGTTTCCTCTTTTTACATATAATTAGAGGATATGATGTAGGATTCTTCCTTTCTTTCATCACTATTAAGGATCCCCAATAGGGTTACTCTATTGTGTTATGAATTGAGGGACCCAGTGGGTGCCCTACTATTTTACTAACCATGAGCTAGTATATCGGGTTTGGGTAGAGGTGGTAGCAGGTGTCACCTTAGAAACCGCACCAAACATGTAATCCTGTGGGTCTATGGAAATAATTTTGGGGTAGGTGTTTTATAACCCTCACTCCTTGTTTATGATTTCACTTGTTTACTTCTGATGCAATGATGATATCCATAGGTTATTCCTGATTTTTGGAAGATGATCCTAGCATGATGAGAGATTTTTTATTGGGATTTATAGAGGTATTTCTTGGAATTCGGTTTCTATGAATTATTGATTTGGGATTCCCAGACATGCTTCTAGGATCCAGCTATTGAGATTGCTTGTTTTAAAATTTATTTGGGATGCCCAAACATGATTCTGGGATCTATATTTTGATCCTTAAATGGTAGTGGATACCTAAGACATTTTTTATCCTTGAATCCTAATTCCATAGGATTCTGTTTACATTTCTACTCCATGGATCCTGATTATAGTAGTGGATTCCTTGGACATTTTTACTCCTTGGATCTTGATTCCATAGGATGCCATAGACATTTATAATCCATGCATCCATATTGTTTTGTATGCCAAGAAATTGAAACTCTTTAGATTAGGCTTTGTTTGACCACCTTAGACATTCTCCTTTGGATCCTCCCAAGTCATTACCCTATTTCTATGGAGATGCTTCCAGGACTTCAAGGGATGCCTTGATCATTTATACCTTGGAGATGGACCATTTGGTTCTTACAAATTGAGGATTACTTGGTATTTATAACTTGGATCCAGACCATAGGGTTTGACACTTGATTACTTTACATAGTCCATTAAGGATAACCTGGAAATTTCAACTCCATGGATCCATCCCATGTGGGTCTGATATGTGATAATTCTGAGTATACCACAGTTGATGTAGTGGCAATTTATAATATTTTCGATTGGTTTACAACATTCATCATTGAGTGATTAGAGGTGAGTATGGTTGATCTAAGGTCTAGGATGTGTATCCCCCTATGGTGACATAGCTCTCTCAGAGACATTTCTAGTGACGGATGAAACAAAAATTGTCAATGGAATTTATGGACCCATAGATCAACTTAATGATGTGGTCTTGAGTGGTATGATATCTAGCTCAATTTCCTTTTACAGGATGTCTAGTTGATCTGATCATGGGTATAGAGATCTGCGGATTGAGTTATTTATGATTTTATGTTGTATTTTTATAAGTATGTATATGAGAACATGTATATATATATGTGAATGTATATATTCCCACGCATATATGTACTCGTATAAGATGGCGTTGTATTTTGAAGATTTGGGTCGTGGACCCAAGAATCGATTGTGGATTTTTTTGTTATTTATATTTTTTTTATCTTTATAGTTGTGTCTTGGTGAGGATGAGCATATTTCATGAGCACGTAATCATGGAAAAATAATATAGGTTCATCAATGGTGTGTCATACTGATATTATATTCTCACCCATGTACATGCAACTCGGTGTGAATTTAGACCTTATGTCTACATTTCAGGTTGAGAACAAATATATGATGGATAGGACTGGGGGCCATGGTTTCATGATCTTAGAAGAGACACTCGTGTGGATTCTTATAATCAGGATTCCACAGTTTGACAGTGTCTGGAGGCTTGGTATGTGGTCTAGACCAGAGTTAGTAGTGGAGTCCTGTACTTTTATTCCAGTTTCTTTATATACACCTATATGTATGGTTGAAATAGTGGGTGACCAGTGATGTATATATGACATGGATATTTGGGGTTTTACAACTTTTTCATTTATTATAACAACATGTTTCATTTTAGTTTATTTATTACTTCTGAACTATATTTATTTTCTTCTTGAATTATATCTAGTTATTTTTGATGTTTTTTACTCTGATATGAGGGAATAGTCTTTCCAAAGGCACACCTTAGGATCTCAAATGTTATTTGGAAGCCTCTAGAATATGTAGAGTTACACTCGAGCCCTCATAATGAATCAACTCATAGCACTGATTTAGTGTAATCTGGGTCAGAACATTACAAAGTGGTATTGGAGCTATTTATTTTCCTATTTTATTAATATTTTGGATATGGTAGACATAAGTATTAGGAATGTGTTAGAACCCTTAATGAATAGTGGACTGGTGCATCGAGAATACTTGTTCTGGTATGAAGTTTTCATTTCAAGAGATGTGGGACTTCTATTATTTATAGGATATTTTATAGTTGTATATGATTTTCTCTTGGAGCGACACATATGTTTTGTGGATGTTATGATTTATTTTGGATTATAGGATCTTTTCCATTGGAAAGAAGCTAGTGATCAATTTTGACTCTTGTATGAAAAAGGAAATAAGTGTCTCATGCATCATATTTGGCACATAGGATTCACATGTTATAGGCTTGCTAATGTGTGATTTTACTAATGATAGAGGCTATTTGTTTAAAGTGTCAAAAAACAAAAAATTTATTTCCCTGTATAGGTTTTTGGTGGCATTATACTCAATTTGGCCAACTTATATGCATATTTTCTTCTATTGTAAGGTCATGTGGATCTGTATTGAGGTGTTTGGTGTTGAGGCTCATGAATCAGTCTTCATGCATGAGAGGTGTAGCGATCCTAAGAGGTTGACAGGGCACATGGTGTCCATTTGTTTAACCCCTTGTAGGGTGTTGTTTCTTATGTCCAGTTATTTAATGTGTCAGTAACAATCTATACAGTGTTTTCCTACACAGGTTGGAATGACATTCTACTTAACCGACCATCATTTATGGTAATCTAGTTTGATCATTGAGTATAGTGCCAATAGGCTCAAGGAGTTTCTAGTGAACTAGACCTCAAGGTAGTATTACTATATATAGATTCCCGATGAGTGTTAGTTCTGTATCTTTTCTGTGTTATATCATTCCCTCTAGGGATAAGTTCATTATGAGGATGCTCGGTGAGGATCAAGGCCCTTGTAGGCCGATGCCAACAGTTTTGACACTTGTAGGTCTTTGTGATATTTACCTTCCTTGGAGTAGTTCGATATTTTGAGATAGGTGGTTAGAACTTGTGACTCAATTGTAAGACATGATCAATAGGGCTATGTGGGAGATCTAGAGGCCCTTAGTTTTTTTTGAGATTCTCATAGGTCAATGTTTGTTTTTGATCAATGACAATCTGCATGAGAGGTTGTCCAAGGTTTATGGATGACTTTTTAGGCAGTGAGCTTGGTTCTACGCTCGTTTTGAGACTAATTTATGGTCAGTGCTCAAGTTTTGCGATAAAGGCATGTTGATGCCTTCAGATTTTGATGAAGCACCTAGGGTGTTTTGGTATCAATACTAGCTTTGATGGGCATGATTATTTGGGTGCCTTTCCTGGTCGACCATTTTTTCTGCTATTTCTATTGTAGTTAGAGCATGGGTAGATTCTCATGAATGAAATGACACTAGGTGATAGGCGGTCGTGGTTTAAATCATGGCACGAGTGAGGTGCCTAATTTTGCAGATGAGTTCCAAGGGATATTATGGATTTTTTTGACTAACATTTGATGTATCATTGTCAGCTTAACCTTTTAATGGATGAATTAAAGGAGCATGAGTCGTGTGATTATGGAACATATCGGTTGTGCATGGTGTTGGATTGGTGTAGCCCGATCCAGTTGGGCCGAATGCTTCTGACCACTATAGCGGAGCAGACCGACCGACACCGACAGACACTGTAGCAGTGCAGACTTTGGAGTCAACAGTACTCTAGCACTTTTGACTTCTAGCCAGTAGCCACTGTAGCACTTTTGACAAAGCTGACCACCTTTCACTGTTGCAACGCATACTTACTTTTCGGAACAGTGATCGTCTTCTCCATTTTACAGCCCATTTTCGGGCTAGGGTTACTACTGCAAAAACTCTGTATTTGTGCTCCCGATATAGTGAATTTTTTGCCTCTTCGTGGACGTAGGGTTATTCCCGAACCACATAAATTTGTGTGTCCCATGTCTATTTTTTCTGTCTGCATTCTTCTTTCGTTTCTCATTTCTGTCGTTGTGACTCCCGACGATTCTGCAACACATTGTACCATTTAAATCATAAATTAGTGAGTGTTTGGGTGTGAGATGTGGACTAATGCATTTTGAAAAACATTCATAGGGCATGGTTTTTCATAACCCCCTCCAAACAATGACACCAAAATTATGGGAGATAGATGGTGACTACCCAAGTTCCACCACTATTAGTTCCCAATTTGGGGACTAACACAGAGGGTATAATAAATATGTGTATGGGAGGTATTACCCTCTAAGACAAACACACAGAAGAAAGAGATAAGAAGGATAAAACAACCAACACCTACTCATGCATATATATATATATATATATATATATATATAATAAAACCCAAGTGAAAACATGAAATTCCATAAATTACTAAACAATTGAAATGAAAACTATAAGTACCAAGAAGGTAAATATGGTAGTGACCACAAATCCCAAATAGATCTTGAAAACACTGAGCTTATAATATCCAACCCAATTTCCAAACTTCTCTGAATGACCTGAAATAGTTTATATATATATAGGGTGATCATAATAGTATACTAAGTAGGATCCTCCCTAGATCCTCTCATGCAAAAGATAAAGAAATCATGATAAAGAACAATGGACAATAGTGAAGCTGACTCATTACATATAAAGTTATACTATGTTCCCAACCTCACCATGGCTTCCTCTCACCATGTATCACATTTAATAGAACATGTAATATAATAATAAAACATAATGGGTACATTGTTTCGACTTCCCCACTTGTTTTCCACTCCACCCCAATGTCACATGTCCGGAGCATCTCTCTCCAAAAGTACGCTGGTCCAAAAAAACTTGGGAAAGGCACCGACACATTCACCCCATGCATCACAAAACCACATCATCCCATCCACATATCTATATATAGTAACTAATTAGCTTCCAGAAGCCATCATAGATTGTATGATGTATATCAAACATTGGGTATTATACCACAATACATTACATCCCATACACTAAGTAATCACCACAAGCCGTCACAACCTATACTCGTCATACCTATAATAATCCTTGGGATACTATATCTGATAATGCATGAGTCTGAAATAACCAGAATCCATCACAACCCTCTATACACATACTTGGGAAAACTAAACTCTGTTCATACTAAAACATGTATCTACCAAGAGTAGAGAGTAGGAACAGAGGGGTCAGTCATCCATCCATCCTACCACTAGGATGTTGGGGAAAATACCCTCCTAGAGTCCATTGGGTGTCAACTTCCTTAACCTAAATGGGTGGCACAACATATGAAATCACAAAATATACATGATATAATATAGCTCATAACCACACTATGAGAATAACCTAGTCGTAGAGTGAACTACAACTAACTTCACTCAGACTCCTGACTGTTATTACTTAGACTAGATGCCATATAAGCACACAAGCATATACAAAGCTACATTAATTATTTCTTTTTTTTATAATTTCCCTTTTTTAATTAATTCATTAGACATTAATTAACCATTAACCTTATTCCACATTACATTAACCATCAATGTAATGTACATGCCCTCTAGGTATAATCCAAACCAAGTCTATTGTTTATCAAGATTAACATCTTTTTAACATTTTTATTCCATCATCAACCAATCATATTTATTAATAGAATCATTCCATATCTAGGTACTATAGGAAAAACTTCTAAAGTTACTACCCAGAGGAAACATGAAGCTAAGAACTGTTTTTATAGAATAACATTGTTTTTATAAAAAGTCACAAAAAAATGTTTCACAAACATTTTATCATGAAATTCACCTAACTAACCAAACCCACCTAACCCCCTTATGATACCATACTTACCCCTTACCAAACATTAGTTTCTTGGAAAACCCCATCTTTTGCACCTATAAAAAAGGGATCACTCCGAAAACTTCTATCATCCTTCTACACCCCAAAGGAATTTATCATGCATTTAACTTCCCTATACCTCTATAAATCCATCCCATGGAGTCCCTAAGGTTGTAAGGAGTCCTACCAAGCTTTGAGAAGCTACTTTGCAAAGTAAGGGTTCTCCTCCTTCTCCTTTTGATTTAAGTACTTCTTTTTTTAAAAATACCTTTTGAATAACATGTGGTTATGATTCTATGTGTTCCTAATAAAACCCATTACTATCCAAATTATTCAGACTTGATGTGATACTACTCTTATGTCTCATTATACCCATCCCACAATTCCTTTCATATACCCATTATGCTAACAAAATCATTCCTTGATTTTCGATGAAATATCTTCATGTTGTGAATATCCAACTCTAAAATCATTTAACGATATTCATATGTATATAATATTATTTTATTAATTAGGGAATTCCATGTTTAAAACCAAATTCCATACTCATGGGTTAAAATGATATGTTCTCATGATCTTGGATTGATATGGAACACATAATGATAGACCTATGAAGGGTATGCCCTAATAGCACGCACTCCAATGCCTTGAGTAAAAAAAATAATATCTATATATGACATGTTTATGATACCTTTTATGCATTAATTAATAATATATTATGATACTTTGATGAATAACCTTTTTAATATGGCTTTTAAACACCTTAATAATGAAATTTAGTGATATCATCATCATCAACATTTGTTATTTGTATGAAAGGAAACCAGAGAAAACAACAAGAGGGACAAGCAAAGGGAACCGAGACCTAAGGGGGTTTGAAGTAATTGAGGCCAATGGCATCCACCCTAATGATGTTCACACCCTCCACTTTTAGAAAATTCAAGTTATAAAAACATGAGACGCTAGCACCTTGACCCACGATGGACGCCAGATGATCAGCCGCCATGTTACCTTCCTGTCACATGTGTCTTAGATGAACGCTGCTAGAGATCAACACACAACACTTTCTGATGGCATATGTAATCGACCAGGGAGGGTTGGTAGAATCATACAGCGAGTTCCGAAGAGTCAAGGAGACAATTTCAGCTTCCACAATGTTAATGCCTCCCTGTTGGCATAGGGAGAGGCTGGTGAGGAAGGCAAGAGCCTCTGCCTGAAGAGGAGAGATGGGGCCAAAGAATGCAGTGAACGCTATCACGACCAGGACACTGTGATCACGTACCAGACCACCCCCTCTCATGGTCCCCGAGATGCAGGAATCGTCCGTGTTAAGTTTCAGGGCCCGTAGGGGAGGGAGCCAGCGAACCCAGACCCCTCTCGGAGTGCCCCTATAGGCAGGAGTCTGGGATTGCGACTGAAGGAAATGCAGCGAGGGGGCGTCCCTCCAGAACTAAAATCCCCTGACCAAGTCCAAGAGGAGGCTCCAGTGCCTCACAGTGATAGCCCTCCCAGATGAAGAGGCCCCCTCAAAGCGAGCTTTATTACGGGCTTTCCAAAGGCACCAACAGCCAGCATGGAGGATGAGGGTGTGAGCCAGGTGCTCCGGTCCTTTGTCACCTGGGTTATGGAACCAACGATCTAGGAAGGGAGCATCCGTGAAGGATGAGGAGGAGAAGGCGATAAACTTACCAAAGAGAGACCAAACCTCCCTTGCCCATTCTCCCTCAAAGAAGAGATGGGCAATGCTCTCTTCCTGATAACGTTTGCAGCATGAGCAGTGGGAGACCTGAGGGATGCCACATTTTTTGACGTTCTCATCGGTGGGGACAACGCTATTACGGATCCTCCATGTGAGGAAATTAATCTTCTTTGGAATGTGATTGATCCATAAGGCCTCATTCTAGTAGTCCCCCTGCACCTGAGGGGCCAAAGACTGACGAAATATGATACCCGAGAAGGCCTCAGTGTTGGCGAGGGTAAACACACACCGATCAGGGTCCGAGGAGGTCTCAATAAGATGAAATAAATGCTGCTGACTGTCGCTGAGGACCACCTTGATGAACAGAGGGTGTCTGCTGGCCTCCTTGAATGTGATAGAGAAGGCAGGACACCCAGGGAAACCAAGACACGAGCCCAACCAGTTCTGGTGCCAGAAGGATAGCGACACCTCTCCGATGATCCAACAGGCCAGTGGATTCAAGGCAGAAAAGATGGGAAGAAGTGATGATAGGAAGGGTGACATGTGTCTAGTCTCCATTGTCAAGTTTCACTCCATAGTCCCGCTGACAATCTTACCCTAGAGGGTGCAATGTTCTTGAATATCCCAGGCTAGCCTTGTATGTCTGCAAAACAGAGTGTCCACCATGCTACTGACATTGATCCCACCTTCCCTAATGGGCTTTTCCATATTCTCCTAGGTCACCCAGTGGCGTTTTCCATCTGCGCGAGCGTCCCAAACAAAGTGAGAGAGAACCTTGTCAACACTTCTGATGACACCTTTTGGGACCAAGGCTGCAGACAGGGCATGCATCGGAGTGTCCAAGAGGACACTATTGACGAGGGAAATATGACCTCCAAAGGTTAAGAATTTATTCTTATAGTTGAGGACTCTATCCGCAATATTGGCAACAATAGGGTCAAAGTCTCTGATTCGCAGCCCGCTTGAAGAGATCAGGGGGCCTATATAATTCATTGGCAAGATACCTCGTTGCATGGCCAGGGTGCTATAGATCCAGGCCACCCGACTAGGAGGGAAGTGTTTGGAGAGTAAGAGCTCAGTCTTGGACTGGTTAATGACTTGGTCGCTCCACTTACAGTAAGTCTAAACTGCTTGTAAAATGCCACGGGTGGACCTCTTGCTAGTGTTGAGAAAAATAAGGGTGTCATCTCCATACATAAGGTGGGAAACAGTGGGGAGATTCCCTTTCCTGCGGAAGGGGTGCACCTCGCCTCTGTTAAGGATTCTATGGATGATATGATTGAGGAAGTCATGAGTGAGAATGAATAGGCTAGGAGAGATAGGGTCGCCCTACCTCAGTCCACCGGTCACTTTGAAGAAACCGTGAGTCTTACCCATGAAGTTAACTGCAAGCTAGGAGGAACTAAAACAGAGAAAAATGAGGTTAGTGGAAGCAGGGAAGAAGCCCATACCTGTAAGCAGGATATTGATAAAGCTCCACTCGACATGATCATAGGCCTTGTACATATTAAGTTTGATGGCCAGATTAGATCCTCTGGTCATGCAGTTGAGATCCTGAAACATCTCTTGGGAAAGCACAATAGCGCCTTGAATTGTCCAGCCTTTCACAAAGGCATGCTGCTCTTCAGAGACCCAATAAGGGAGATGAGCAACCAACCTAGTATTAATGATGCTAGCAAGAAGTTTGTATGTGAAGTTTCACATACTGACCGGGCGATACTGGAGGATGGAGGAGGGGTTCTGGTTCTTGGGCAGGAGGACAAGTAGAGTGGCCGCTGCAACCCACGGGAGGGGGCCATCCCGGAAGAAATCATTGATGGCCTTAGAGATATCACTCTTTACCACTTCCTAGGAGTCCCTATAGAAGAAACCAAAAAACCCATCTGAACCAGGCGCGCTGTTGGCCTTGAGGTTCATGAGTGCCTTTTGAATCTCATCCTCATCTGGCAAATCCATCAACATCTTGTTGACCTGGGAAGAAACATGCTTCGAAACAATAGTAAGGGCCGACGCCGCACCCCCAGGGTAACCATTCTGCATGGACGAGTTAGTACCTACCAGAAGATCCTTGAAATAATTGAGCGCCAGGTTACCCACCGCCTCTCTGTTGTTCGAGTAAGACCCATCCTCCATCAAAATGTTGGGAGCAACCGAGCACTTCCATTCCTTAATACACGTGTGGAAGTACGCCGTGTTCTTGTCCCCCTCATCCAGCCACTAAATCCTCGAAGTTTCCCTCTCTATTTTCTCCTGTCGAAGGATCAGTTCAGATAAGAATTTCTTCTTGACGGACAGGGCATGAAACACCCAGTCATCCCATGCCACCTCAAGGGAACTATTTAGACATTCCACCTCCTGCATAGCAATATTTAAGTCCAAATCATCTGGAGTAATGTTCTTAGGCCAGGCATGTAGGCGATTTTTGACCTTGTGCAATTTTGAGTGAAGTACAATCCAGGGACTTCCTTGGGCAGGCTCAAACCAGGCTGAATTGTTGATCTGCTGTTAATCTGGCCTACCAAACCAGTTCTGAGAGAATTTGAAGGAGTCCCTAACATCTGGAGTCGGAGCCAGAGAAATGAGGAGCGGAGAGTGGTCTGAGACGCATCGCACGACATGAGACACTTTGATATTCGGGAAAGAGAGCATTGCATGCATGTTTGCCAGGCACCGATCCAACCGGCTCTAGGAACGCCGAGCCCCGCGCTAATTGTTACACCAGGTAAAGATGTCTCTAGTGAAACCGAGGTCCATAAAGCCTTTTCCAGCCATGAAGCAGCGGAAGTCCATGCTAGCCTGCCTAGGGAAGGGTCCCTTGCCCTTCTTCTCTTCAGGATCCATAATGATGTTAAAATCGCCTCCCACAATCCATCGGTAAATGAAGGTCGAATCCACCGAGGTCGTTCCAAAGATCCACATGACGCTGAGCATCACAACTTCCATAAACAAACGAGGCGAAGAAGGAGCCCCCGTCGTGGGTGACCTTGGATGTGATGAACTGATCACCTGCCTGGATGAGATCCACTTGTAAATTCTGCTTCCATAAAATCAAAATATGCCCATTCAGGGGATCAGCATGCATACAGGCATGCATTTTGAGCCTGCGAGAGAAAACTGAGATTCTGGAAATGTCCTGCTTATGCTCCAAGACGACTGCAAGAAAAGCCTTATTTTTCTGGATTTCAGCAACCATAAAATCTGACTTCACCCCAGCACCGAGACCGCGGGCATTCCAAATGATCAAAGGAATCATTGAACCAGACAAGACCCGGTGCTGGTCCCCGGGACTTACAACCTTCATCTGACAGGAGGGAGAGTTCAACCTCTGCTTCCTTGAATGGGATCTGGTGCGCATGCCCGTGCTGTTGGAGGGGGGAGACACCACTAAAGCTGGACTCCCCATGGATAGGGGAGGAGGAAAACCGCTGAGAACAACATGGGACTGGGAGTGAGAATCCTCATGCTCCACGCCGCGAACCAGGGAGGGATCTACATCCGAGGATACCGATCCAGAGACACTTCTGGGCTTAGGGCTTGAATGATGAGGCGAAACAGGCTGAAGGACCTCTGCTTCCATCAGCAGAAGGAGCCGAGTACTGCATGGTGCGCCAGGGGGCGGCTGTGGGGAGGAGGTAGATGGAAGAAAGGCTGAGGGAGAGCCCAAGCAAGCGAGCCATGCCAACCACTTCGGGGTCCATCCGGATGTTGAGAAAATGAGGAACGATTGGCCCTAAGGGTGGGACTTATCTACTCTGCTTGCAAAGGAACAGAGGCCCCAACTCTACATCGTGCACTGAGGGCTGAGCTGCTGGAGGGGGATCAACCCGGGGCGCAAGGGCAGAAGAAAAGTCTTCGGTAACCTCTTGAGGCAATGGCTGAGAAGAAAAGTCCGCCCCGAACCGCGCCACCAGGGTCCACTTCAGGAAGGACTCCTCTTGGGCATAGGCTTCTGCAGGGATCTCCACTAACAGAGAAGAGCCACCGCGCGAGGCCGCCGGGGGGGTGGGGGGATCGCCGGGAAAGGGGTCCGGGAGGACTGTGAGAAGGGCCACACAAGGCCTCCTTGAAGGAACATCACCGGGGAGCCCGAGAGGACGGTCCGAGATCAAGCAGATTGGCCGGGGCAGCAAGGGACACACCCAAGGCAGAGGGCAACAAACCAGGGGGAGTCGCGGCGGAGATCTACGACTGGGCAGCAACGGGTGGAAAATTTTGAAAAGAGGGAGGCGCGTGGGGAGCGTTCTCCAATTCGATCCCCTTCTCATGTGCCTTTCTTCAATCCTCAAAATAAATCAATTTAGCGAATTACAATTTAGTGATATGATTATCAATGTATCATGTTTACATTGTAGACATATTTCCATGTCATGCCTCATGTAAATATGAAAACATTTTGCCTAATATTATTACGATCATGTTATTAATCTTATCATTATGTTCATGTTGATATATTATGGCTCCAGTTTTACCCATGTTGTTCTTTTATGCATCATTTTCTTTGTTTCTCTCTATCAGGATTTATGCTCACCCCTTTATTTTAGAAGACATTCCATGGAAATATTATGCAGTGAGATGATCTAGGATGGAATAATAAAGAAGTATTTGAAGAGAGTTAAATTTTTTATGTTTTATAATGTTATCCATGTATTCAATGTATTAACTTCCAAGTTTTAAATACAATAAACCTCAAAGATAATTTTGTTAAGGAATCATATTTTAAAAAATGTATAAAATTGTAGGTCATTATAATAAATCCTATCTGGTTACTAAATAATAACATATAGTTTAATATACTAATAGGTTTTGGTTTTATAAAAATTAGATTTTTGACTTAATTTTATACAAAGGCCTTTATATTGTACAATTGATATATTTATAACCATTATCCCCTGAAAATACGTTTATCATTAATCATATTTTTCCAAACTCTATCACTATCATAATATAAGTATATATATGTTTTAAAATTATTCTTAAAGTTTTTATTTAATTTATTATGTGATTGAAGTGTTCAACCATATATTTTTAAAAATTATCTTCTTAAGATGGATTCCATTTTCTTAATAGTAATTTTTAATATAAGAAACCCATTTTAGAAAAGAACGTTAACCTTAAGCTGGTGTGATCTAAATGACAATTAAGTCTCATATCCTTCATTTTTGGGCCCGATAAGTTTTATAATTTCCATATTCTTGGGGATCTAGGAAAAGGGGTCATTTAAATGAAATGGCTAGTGTAATTATGATCCTTTTTGATTTATTGGTTCTGAAGGAGGGGTGGTTTTCATTTTGGGATTTTAAAATATAATTTTGAAGTGATGGGATGAAATTTTACCTATTTTTGGATGGGTATTGAAGTTTGATAGGTGTGATTATGGATTGGGTAGGCTAGAAAAGGGTGTTATTTGTTTCCCACATGGGGTACTCAGTGAGTCTAGTAGAGTCTATGGTCCTTTGTGGTGCTACTAGGTACCTAATGGCCTCTAGCTAGGCATCCTATATGGAAATATTGGTTCTCCAATTTAAAAGGGTAGTTTGGTCTTTTTTTAATTCCCTTATTATTACCCCCAATAGGGATATCATCAATTTCACTCCACCTCTAATAGCTGTGAGGCCTACCATTGCTCCCTCATTCCCTCTTCTCCCTCTCCCTCATGTCCCATGATCTAATGGAATTTTAAGGTGATTCCTTCTGCAAAATCCAAGGTATTTGTTTGTCTGTTACCTCACCTCTCCCTATTATTTAATATGTTATGTTTCTCTTCCTCGTTTAGGGTTCCTGATTTATGATTTCATCATGAAATAGTGAAATATCGTCTAAATTAGGGTCCACTTCTTCTTTTTCTTAAAGAGTGCCCTTGAGGATTGTTTTCATTTTGTTGATCATTATTTTGATTCTATGAAATTAGTGTATTTTTTATTATAGGGTTTTCGTATTTTTGGATTGTAATTGGGTGAGAGTTTGGTGATTCTATTTTGTTCCTTTAGTATCAATGATATTAAAATTATTATTGAAACCATATACCTAAATTTCTTAGGGGTTTTATGTTTTTGTATTTATAGTGGTTATGTTTTTGGGAATATTTTTTGATTATAAAATCGTATCTAATTAAACCTTAGGTGTTTTTTTGTGATCTTTTAGGATTCATTAATGGTCATTGTTTATTATATCTATCTAAGGTTTATTGTATTGAATCCTCAACTTACCTATTGAATTTTCTGGCTATTCGATGAATGTGTATGCCACTAGTTTTTTCATGTTACTAATTAACACTAAATATTATTTTTAGGATTATGAATTGATGTTTTCTTGAAATTTTACTAACTTAAGTGGGATAATTTTTTTTGAATTTAATTAAATTTTATAAAATAGTTTACAAAACATTATTTAAACTAACGATTCAAAGTTTGTTTAAATAAATGGATTTGATAAAGCCTTAATTCTGTAAGTCATTCTTGAATACATTAAGTGCTATAATTCATTTTTTATAGTGTTTTTTAAGAATACTTCATTTCATTATTTCTAATGATTTATATACTTGGGAATGTTCCTTGATTTTTTTTTGATTTTTTATTATTTTATTTAAAATTCTATCATGTCATTACATGTTATAAGATATGTAATGGGTTGTAGTATGTAAATAGTGTTGATCAGGACATACCCACATTGGTTCCTAGTTGTGATTATTTTATGATTATGAAATTGAGTTTGATTATCATAACTATGTTCTATTTATGTTTTCCCTCTCGTGTACCTATTACATTTTCTATAATAGTCACTTAATTTTACTGTGGTCTAAATGAGTTATAAGTCAATGGTCTAGACATAACTCAATTATGAGTTATATCTATGGCAGGGTAAATATTGGGCTAGTTAGGTGGAAGTATGTAACCAATTTTTTTTCATTATTGTTTTCCTTAACTAGGTTTTCAAGTAAATAAATATCAATGTTTTTAATAATTATTGAATGAATCTTTTCCTCAAAGTAACAATATTTTTACTAGTTAAATTTCAATTCTTTAACTAGTGAGTTGTCTTTAAAAGGTTAACATTTTTATTTTTAGAAACCAGAACCTCTTTTTAATTTAAACAAAGAACCATATTCATTGAAAATGAAGTGTTGATCCTTTAACTTAATAATGTTTAAACAAAAGGGTTTTTACTATTTAATAATGTATTTACTTGGATAATTATTTCCTTTAAAATATTAAAGTATAAGGTTTATAACCTTATCACATAATACTTATCTCTCTTGAAATGGTTCAACTCTTTTAAAAAGTATTTCAAAAAAATAGGAAACATGTTTGTAATGAAATTCACTTTTGAATTAATATTTGTAACTCAACTGTTATATTATGTTCCAACCTTTATCAAGTTTATCTTTAGTAGGTATGGGATATGGATAATGTAATAGTCAATCCCTTACTTGGTAAACCCTAGTTCACACATAATACATTCTTATTCTACCCAATGCTATGTTTGAGGGGGAGAAAACAAATCATAAGGTGTTGATTATACCATAGTTTATATAGTATTTTAGAACTTTCTTTCTATAATTATCATGGTGTGTTATGTTTGAGTTACAACTTGTTATTTTTTTGGAAACAATTATATAATGTTTCTTAAATTAGGATATTCATGCTATGTTTTTATTCAAAATAAAACTTGCCAAGATGATTTGGTAGCTAGTGTGGCATAGAGAAGCATGTTTGTTACTGGATATGTTTAATAATGCTATATAGGGTATGGATATATTGTGTGGTTATAAAAACTATAGGTTGGTATAATTTTATTATAGTATATTTACAGGACAAGTGCATAAAACATTGACTTTGTATACCCCTTCACATTCATTCAAGAGAAGCTAAGAAATCATCTTTTTATACACCTTATCCTTTACATGGGTAGATCTTAGAACCTAAAACTAAAATTGAACATGGGTAGGATGGGATACATGATTTAACCACCCTAACCTGGATGGGATGAGCAGAAAAATTTCTCTACCTCATGCCTAAAATCGATGCTGGATTCTCTTAAAGAAGTATTGTTCTGGTATGGACCCTCCCAATATAATAAATTATTTAATGTAATATTTGATTCATTTTTATTCACATATTTTCTATCATTTCCATTTTTTTATATGTAAAACTGTTCTTTTTATAATTTTTAAATATATAGAAATGTCCATGCAAGCACCTGGTTTTTCACTATTGTTCTTAGGAATGTTGGTAGTTCCCTACCACATATGAGTATGCTCACACCCCACATGGACACCTTAGTGGACATGCAACTTCATCTGTTATATGTTAGATACATTGTTAGATGCAAAATGTTCGTGTATTTTTGGTCTTAGATGTATTTAAAACACATATCTTGGGAGGAATCTTTTAGAGTTCCCAGTTGATGTGGAGTGCGGATACACAAGAGTTGTTCATGGTTATTATCTAAAGGTTTTTATGTAGAACCTCTATTTTAGGGTCCTTAAGGATGCATGTGGTTTTAAATCTATATGAATTTGAGTTTTTTTCTATATATTTTACTTTGTAGAATTTATGAGAGTTCCTGGGATTGGTTGATATATACACACATTTCATATAGATATTTCATTGTTTATTGTCCTTGTGTTTAACTAGTAGGCTTCCCCTTAGTGATTTGAAGTGTTATAGTCTATATATTGAATGAACCCAAGTGAACGTCAATATTTTTTATTCCCTTTTGGATTTTATTTATCTTTTTTATCATAGGGAAAACCCAACCCCACTCATATTTTATTAAACCCAAAAATTTTAAACTAGCCTTTGGCAATTGGGAGGACACTTGATGCCTTGTGGTGGTCTAATCATGGTCCATTCGAGTGATCAAGTCATGGTCATCAAAACTATTCATTGGTTACAACCAATTAAATACTTGATAACCTACCTAACTTACTTATAGTATAAACTTTTGGATACATGTACTATACATAATGCCTTTTTGGGCTACAAATTAATGAACCATAGAGTGTTATCTACATCATTGCTTATATTTAATATGATTTTTCACTAGAACACTCCTATGAGAGTATTTTTTTCATAATTTTTTTTCCATGTTTAGATTTATGAATTTATACTTGATAGGATTCCATAATATAATATCAATGGATAACCCCTGTTATATAACACGTTTACAAGTAACATTGAATTTCTCTATATTGATATGATAGTTAGTGGGGCCTAAGGAATCATGTACACCTTATATAATTTTAATCATGATCATTTCCATGATTAAGATGCTACTTATGCATGAATAATACTTTAATATATCAATATGATTAGTTTTTTTATATTGAAATTTTTATCATTATAAATTTCTCAATTACGTATGTTTCATGGGATGGGTTGTAAATACCTAACTGAGTATACCCCTTCCTCAATTCCCATGGGATGGGCCGATAATGTCTTGACTCTAGTATACAAATTCACCTTTCCATAAGATGGGTATTATACCCCAATTTATTCATGATAGATTCACTAAAGACGGGAATCATGGTTGCCTTTCTCAGGTCATCTTAGGTTTCATGTGATCATATTGAAGTAGGTAAATTAGGTATAGACCCTCCTGGTATGGGGAGTAACTTGTTATAGTATTTTTTCACCTACCATATAATTTTATTTTTATTATTTTCATTTTTATATTGACTATACCCAATAAGACTATTTTTTTATAAACTTATATAAATGAGAAGACATGTTCATGAATACACCTATTCATTCATTATTGAGTTGTGACATCATCATTAGTTACATATTTAGTATTTATTTTCACATGTTTCATGGAAACCATGATTGAAATATAGTTTAAATTGATTAATTTCAGGTATAAATGGTATATAGGTGGCTATAGGATGCATTTTTGGATGGTAGGTTACTGATATGAGACTGTGTAGTTAGTATCCACAAGGTTTTGGAATATTCGATCCATACTAATGAGGATTAATATCAACACATCACCTATTTTAATTTTTTATATCGTTTCTATTTATATTTTCATTATATTTATTGTGTAGGTATGACTAGTTTATGTTATTTATTTTATTCTTATAAAGATGTTGTGGTTTATTTTATGTTTTTATTAAATTATTGAAGGTTTTATTGATTATTTGTATTAGGAAATCCCAACTTATGAATGATACATGCATGTTCCTTAGGAGATTCCAATCATGATTTATCATTATTATCAAAGTGGGTAATTAACTCCCTAATGTTAAACAGAGACGCGTGACACTAGTCTCCAAACCTTAGGGTCTGGGGAACACTGATTGGGTCTATGATAGTGCTGATTTAGGTATTATTCAGGTTTTCATGTCAGGGTTATTAATAGCTATGTATGAGTAGTGTTTTGGGATTTTCTGGGATTTTTTATATTTATATAAGATTTATAATTTTTATACTTATGTGGTACTATAGTGACCCACCTTTTTTTTACATGACCATTACATAATTTTAAAGATGAATAACATAATAGTAATACATTCCAGAATCGAAAGGTTTAGTATCTTGTGAAAATTAGGTTCATGCATCATGAGAACATAATAAGGCTTAAAATTTATTCAATTTTTTTCCTCTTAAAATCTCTCATGTTCTCCTTTGTACATTGATTCTCCCAAGAATATACATCAAAGGAATGGGTGGGCTAAAAACCCAGTAAGGGGAGGGATGCCATGGAAGGAATATAATACATGGGAAATCATAATCGTTATAAACATATCATAAACATATGATCATAATAATAATCACGAGGGAATAATTTTAAAAATTCATGGAAAGTGGAGTATTCATAATAATGAAACATCATAACATAGTTGTCAAATACTGCACATAGTTGTAAAAAAAGACAACATCATGTTCACACATAACATATGGGCACAAATTATAACATCATAATTGTGAAAGAAGAGAGTTTCATGGTCACACAAAATACACACAATCATATGTGATATATCACATTACACAATTCATTTTAGGGTGATACAATTCCAGGTCCACCTGTTACATTATAAATTGATCATAATCATGCATGCCACATGGAAAGATAACATATAAAAATTATAATAATTAAATAAAACCATGGAATGAAATGGGTTTAAAAAACATTTCATAATGAATAAATTAATGAATAAAATTTTGGGTTCACAAATGAATAATGTTGAAATTATTTTTTCATAAAAGATCATTGTTATTTGAGTGATGAAAAAATAGACCAAGACGAATCAATGTGTTGTTTTGAAAAATAAAGTATCCTTGAAAAATATTTTTAATTGGATCATAATTCATTTAAAAAATATATATGTTTTTATATCTATAGATAGAAGAGGTAGAGAATAGTTAATAGTCATTATGAAGACATTAGAGAAATATTCACACTAAAAACAAAGAGAAAGTAGAGATAACCCAAGAGGAAAGAGTTGGGTTAGAGAATTCCCCTACCTTAGATTCCATTTTATTTTATCAATTTTTTTCTCTGTGTATAATAATATTACATTTACTAAAACATGAAACCGTTATTTTCATTTTTTACTATTTATAAATTATAGTAATTGGATTTATTTGTCAATTTTATTTTTTAATGGTGTTAATGTGCTGGGTGGCAATATGATGGTGCTCGGGACCCGATGACTTTCCCGCTCCCAGCATGGTGTGTGTCATGGATGAGAGGTCCCTGGTGTGGTGGTGGAATTGCATATCGAGGAAGGGTGATGTGTAAAATGGATTATATGTGAAAGAAGTGCAGGGTGGTGAGTGATGTCATGACATGATGATTTCAAGTGGTTCTGGGAGGGCCAGTCAAGGGCATCATTCTATGAATGACCTGTTTTTGGTAGTCATTTTTTAGTTTTAGGGGTTTTTTTGGTGTTTTTTTGGGTGGTTCTGGTCTTGAACATGGTTATTTTATCAGTATACCAATGGCTCATTGTGGTGGAATTTTCGGTTTTTTAGTTCTCACTTTGACTCTAAGTGATTTTTTTATAAAATAAAAAAAACAGTTTGGATATTATGTTTTCCTTAAAATTATCCCATCTTGTTTCGATTTCATTGTTTTGATTATTTCAATTTATAAATAATTAATATAACTCTATAACTTTATAAAAACATATACTTATAAATTTAAATAATATTAATTATATATTATAACCATCTGTAATGGTGGTGATAAGTAGAGAGTTGACGATGTCCCCATGGGTGGTTAATTGACCGTTAATGAGACATTATCAAAAGATGACATGAGAGGTATATAATATATTATTATATTATAAAAATAATTTAAATAATAGATTAAAATTATAAATATAAATCTAAAATACTATTTAATTTTTGTAACACGGCTTTGATTATAATGGAAACAAGGATATGGAATTAAAAAAGGAAAATGAAATAAAAAGACGAAAGGACGTTGTCTCTTTCTTGAAGTTGTTCCTTTTCTAAGACACTTAAATTCTTGAAATCATAGAGTTATATGAATCTATAACTTCACTAATGATTATAAGGGTATTAAGATAAGGTAATTGGGAAGATATTTGGATTTAGTAAGTGGAATTGAAGGAGTTTCCCAAGGGGAGGGAGATGAGGTATTTCAACTCAAAGAGAGTGATATTTTTAATATAAAATAATGAATAAATATAATTTCCAAGGTAAACCTTATAATACTGATATTTTTTAGATTATTAATTATATATTATTAAAAATAATTGTTTTCTGACTATAAAACCTTTATATCTGAATTTATTAGTTTATTAAAAAGGAAATTGAAAAATTGATTTTTTAATGGAATACTTTATACTTTAGATTTTGGAAAATACTTTCTAGGTTTTGAATTTTAATTTCATGAATTATAAAACATATTAAACATTTTTTTCGATCAAAAAATTATATAATTGATTAGGTCATTATTAGATATTGAAGGATGCAATTTAAAACATGTCGGTTACGTAAAAACTTTATTTTTACTATTCACCTAATATTTGGTGTTTTTTAGAAATTAAAAAAAAATAAACTTCCAAAAAAAAAATTTAAGAGATTATTTTATAAATGAAAATCATTTATTATTTTTTATAACATATTTAATTTTAATTATTAACAGAAAAATTATGATTTTTATGAAATACATTAAAATACAGTTTATTAAAAATGTGCTTATAGTTTCTTTGTGTTTTTAATCTTGATATTAATTTTATAGAATTATAATATTTATATTTTCTTAAATTATTCATGGAAAATGTTATTTATATGTAATTTTACTATTTTGAGGAAAATTTACTATTCCAATGCCCATGTTACCCTTCATAACGACAATGTTACAATTCTCAACGACCATTTACCATTACAACAATAATATTACTATTGCAAGGACCTTATTACCTCATATAAATATCCTTAAATTCCTTTATTTACCATTCACATAAATTTTTATAAAATTTATACATTTTTTATTTTTTAAAATATTGATTTTATTACTAATGATTGGATTTCTTTTTACTGTTTTGTTCATTTTTGTGCCTATTATAGGCAATCAAGATGATCCAAATTTTCCTATTCTAGTTATTTTATATGTTAATGTTTATTATAGAATTTTAATTATAAAATTTGTATTGTGTTTTTTATTGAATAAATGTAGTATTTTCATTAATGCAATTAAGTGTTGTTGTATGTGTTGCATGTGTTTTATACTATATTGTGTAACTAAATATGACACAAATTATTTATTTAGAAAAAAAATCAATATATATAAAATTTTGGGATTTTATATTCTCCCTCACTTTAGAAATTTCATTTCTAAAATTTCATCTCATATCCTTGGATCAGAATAAATTAGGGTACTTATGATTCATTACATCCATAGGCTTCCATGTCACTTCTTCATACTTATGATTCCTCCAAAGAACTTTAACAAGGTAATTTTTCTTATTGTATAGAACTTTATCTCTATGATTCATTCTATTAATTGAATGATCATCATAACAAATTTCATGTGCCATTTGTACAACCTCTAGATTCAGTACATATAAGGGATCAGGTATGTACTTCCTCATGAGAGATAGATGGAAAAAATTATGAATTTAATCAAATTTTTCTGGATGTGCTAATCGATAGGACATAACTCTTATGTGATCAAGGATATCAAAGAGTCCAATGTACCTAGGGATGAGATTTAACTTTCCCAAACATTATGATTATATTCTAAGGTTATATTCAAAAGAAAACTTTAGGTCCAACTTTAAACTCCATGTACCTTTAATGATTGTCAGCATAACTATTTTTTCAACTCTGAGAAACTACAATATGCTTCTAAATGGCTTGAAAATTCTATGTCATATCGCGTGTAAGATCAGGTCTAAGAATATTACATTCAGAAACTTTTTCCAATCATTTAGGTTTTCTATATCACTTCTCATATAAATACTTATATGGGTACATTGGATTACTCGAGTGGAAGCTGTTGTTATATAAGAACTCCACCAATAGAAGATGTTGATCCCATCCTCCTTTAAACTCCATCAAGAAAGATATAAGTATATACCTAAAATATTAAATGATACTTTTAGATTGACCATCATTTTGGGGGTGATAGGCCATATATAATATCAATTCATTATTTAGTTCATATTGAATATTTCTCTAGAATTTATAGGTAAACCTCAGATCATGAACAAACATGATCAAAAGTGATTCCCCATGCAGCCTCACAAATTCCTTTATGTATATCATGGAATGTTGGTCAAATGAGAAATACTCTTGAATAATGTTTTTTTGGGATGTCTTGGTGATTCGATCTATTACAACCCATTTTACATTACTTCATTTGGATGTCTTCATAAGGCCCATGGAAAACTCTATAGTGATATTCGACCATTTCTATGTTGGTATGGTGTGAAATTTTTTCTCTCCATTGTAACTTGATGAAATACCAAGCACTCTGAGGTATAATTAACAATATCATTCTTCATGTTTTCCCACTATAAGTGCTCTTGAATATCATGGTATATCTTGTTACTTATAGTATGGATAGAGAATGATGAGCTATGTTCATCATCTAACAACTATTTCTTTATCTTAGGTAGTGATGACACACAATGTATAGTTCCAAACTGAATGAAAATAACTTTATCAATATAGAATTCAGGAATATTCCCTTCCGTTACTATGTTTTCCTTATTCCAAATCTCTAAATCACCCCTTTGTGTATTATTGATCTTCTCTTGGATTGATGGCTGAGTAATCTGTTGGGAAAGGCAGAACGTCTTCCCAATAGTTGAGATTTACAGATCCATCCTTTATATAACTTTAAAGATATGGTATTTTTCAATCTTCATCATTGCTAGAGGATCATGTTCTTTTCTACTAAGAGAATCAACTAACTTATTCCCCTTTATATGATGGTACTGAATTGTATAATCATAGTCCATGATTAACTCAATCCATCTTCATTGATTCATTTAGAGTTTTTTTGTGTGAATATATACTTTGGACTCTTATGATGTGTATATATGTCACACTTATCTCCATTGAGGTAGTTCCACTAAATCTTAAAAGAAAATATCATACATTCTAATCACATATCACGAATCAGGTCGTTCCTCTCATGGATATTAAACCGTCATGCGACATAGATTGCCACTTTATCATTTTTCATGATTACACAACCCAATACTTTTTTTGAAGCATCACTGTAAATCACAAACCCTTATCCACATGAGGATAGCGCAAGTACAAGTGTTATAATTATCATCTTATTTATCTTCTTACATATTTCCTTAGACTCTTTTATCTATACATACTTTACCCCTTTCCATGTTAACATAGTTATTTGGATAGAAAATCATGAGAAGTTTATCACAAACCATTGGTAGTACCCATATAATCTAGGAAAACAAAATATTTCTAGGGAAATTAAGGTTTTGCACCATTCCTCAATTACCTTTTTCATTGAGGGGTCCTTGAAAATTCCTTCAATTGAGAGGACATACCCAAATAATGTGACTTGTTGTATCCAAAATTCTCAATTTCTGAACATAGCATACATCTTATAATTTCTTAATGTTTCCAAAATAATCCTTATATGTTTTTCTTTTTCCTCATTTATCTTAAATTAAATGAGACTTTCATCAATAAATACTTCCAAAAAAATTTAGAGGTAGTCTCCAATGGCTCTATTAATCAATTACATGAAGATTTTAGGGACATTAGTATGTCTGAAGGGATTCAATATGAACTCGTAGTGTCTATATCTCATATATAAGACTATATTCTATATTCCTTCCCTCTTCACATTTATCCAATTACGCCTATAAAAATGATTCACCTTTGATAAGTACTAAACTCATAAATTTCTTTTGAACAAATAATAAATCCTTGGAATGGGATACTTATTCTTAATAATGATCTTTTTGGGATCTTTATAATCAATGCACAACTGCATTGATATGTCCTTCTTGAAAAAGAGAACCAATGCATCCCAAGGTGATACATCAGGTCTAATGAACCATTTCTCCAAATGATCTTATATGTCACGAACCAACCTGGGTCGACCCTGAACCGATCACCCGAGCTGGCCCACGACATGGCCCGAGGGGCGTTCCCAATCCCCACAAGCTGGAAACTAGTATCGGACATCAAAACTAAATAAGTGGGAACGATTTGGCCCACAAATGAAAGACAAATAAAAAAGAAAAAACTGAAAAATGGAAACAAAAACTAGGATTAGAGAGAAAACAAGGTTGTACATACCTCCATGTGACCCTATGGGTCACCGCCAACCTCAATCCAACATCGCACTATAGCGACTGAATCCAAGAAAGGTGCAACACATGAAGTTAAAAAATCAAAGGTAAAGCTATAGGTGTGAGTATTAAAACTCATTAGGCATGCCCAAACAATCTATTCGCATATGCATTTCCTTTAAATAAAAGATCCATCAATTTCAAGATTGAAATACAATGTATAGAACAAGGTTTTTACACATTTTATTTTTAAAAACAAATCACAATCCATTGCCCTTCATATTTTAAACTAAGTTCTTTTAAAAAGAGGAAACTTTAACCTTTTTAAAGAAAGAGGGATAGTGAAGTGTAAAACATTTTAAAAACCTTTTCCCAAAATTTTTTGAAGATCACTTTTATCCACTTTAACAAAGAGATGCATCATACATGAAGGAAAAAGCAATAATAACACAAGGAAATGGAAAATAACAAGAAAGAGTAATCTTTAAGAAAACAAGCAATATTAATCAACCAAACGAGGCACCTCAATCATCCGCCATAGAAAAATAAGTGCTGATATACATGGGAAAACCTAAGAGCACATGAATAGTCTAGAACGTACTATACATGTGACTCATCTCGAAGGCATGCCTACTCTCAATGACATCATAAATTCCAAATGCTTGGTTTTTCCCTACGTAGCCTAACCAAGGGGCCCAATACCCTAGCAGAGCAAAGTCCGTACTAAGGGCTACTAGCCAGTGTGTAGTCTAAACTAGTGCAGCAATCGTTCACTAAAAACTCACTCGCTATTCTAGGTTCCCATGTTCAGACTAAAAGTGGGTGAGCCAAAAATGTCAAACAAGTAAGCAGTGACAAGTACATTCTTCACACACAGTCAACACACACAACAAAGTCACCCCTGAGTCACCCCAAGGAATAAGTCCCTCACCTTTAAACCATTTGATCATAGGAAAGTCCTACCCAGCGGACCTTCCATAACATATAACTCAACCAAAGCAAGGGGACCACATCCAAGTAGTGTTTTCTTAGGATAACTAGTTTTACAACAGTTCCAACTGGGCCTCACATAATTTTTGCATGCCAAACCATTTATTAAGGAATCACACGCATGCCACTTTGAAAACCATAAATACACTTCGAAACCCATTTAAGAAACCCAAACCATCATTTTAAATCTAAAACAAATTCACTAAGTCCAAAGGGGCATTACATCAGGCAATTGATGTGAAAACACAATCAAACCACTTATTGAAACACATTACAAGAAATAAACCACTCCAATTAAAAATAGAAAATTTTACTAATAGTTTTATATCAATAATTAATATCAAAATTAGGTGTGAAATGAAATAAATAAATGATTCTTAAATTTAAAGGTTAATGCATAGAGATCCTACCTCAGAGAAAGAAGCGGACCAAGACGAGATGCTTCGGCTCTTGAAGCTTTAGACGGAAAAGCGCTCACACTAGCACACACATACATTCTTATACATATACATATATACCCTTAATCCAGTGAACATATTCCCCACTCCATGAGGGAATATGTGAAAGGAAGATATACATATATATATATATATATACATATACACATACGTACCTGTGTATGTGCTTGTGCACACCACCAAGGAGACACCCAACTTTAATGAATTAACCTAAAAGAACCAACATTATTTATAAATCAACAGACCGTTCAATAATTTTTTTTTTAATAAAACACTATTTTCCATAAACAAACCGCTTTCAATTTCACAAACACCAAAACCATTTTTCAAATGCATGTACCATTCATTAATAAATTTATGAAACCCCTTTGAAATTATCATAATGACACATATTCAATTCAACCATTTTTATGGGGCATTCCCCCTTTTGAAACCCCCACACAAAGCTAAGTTCACTCAAAAAGGCATTCCATATCATTTTCCTAATTTCCAAATCACATTTAAAGATGAAAAACAAAAGTCAACATGACAAAATGATCCATTACCTTTGTAAAAACCCACTATCAATGCATTCACATCTCAAGTTCCATTGAAAACACAATTCACACCTTTTTAATAATCCTAAAAACACTTCTAATGAGTAACTTAACAAGGCACACATGAAAACATAACCATATCCTTTAGAAAATCAAATTTCATCATATACTCAGGTAAAAAAAAATTCCAAAATATATTTTTCACCACATAAAACATCTAATTTCACTATTAAAATCCAAATGACATTTAACAAAACACAATTGGCAAAAACCAGTATAGACATAAACAAAAAAACAACTTCAAAAGTTATTTTTAGCAAATTATACTATTATAAAAACACCAACACACCACCAGATAATTAATATGCACCTCAAAACAATTTAGGAACCTAATTTTGACTATGAAAAACCAAGCAAGAGGATTTAAACCACATCTTAGATAGTGGTGACCAACCGAGACAAGATGAACTGCTCCGCCTTCGATGGAAGTTACCGGAACACGGACCCAGGGTCCCAAGAGACCATTCACACAACCCTGGAACAAAAGAAAACTGGTAAATCAGATTACCCGAAGACCTAGGAATCAGTTAGGCTTAAACGAAGCTGGAAAATGGGAGGAAATGTGAAGAGAGAGAATACCTTGGTGATCTGGATGAACAACATGAAGAAATACACCCCAAAAACCCCGGATTGAAGGAGGGTCACAGAGGGCGGGGGGGGGGGGGGGGGGGGTCGCGCGCATGAGAAATTAGGGAGGGGGCATCGTGCGAGCCAAAGGAGAAGGGGGTGGGTGTCGCTGCCGGAAGGGGAAGATGCGGTCATAAGGGATCCCGAACAGAGCATCGATGAGGGAGAGAGTAGGGGGAAGGGTGCATCGTGTACATGGGGCGTGTGTGAGGGATAATTGGAGAAGGGGGGTGCTTGGTGAAGGGGTATAGTGGAATTAGGTTTAAAAAACATAATAAAATAATAATAATAATAATAATAATAATAAAACCAAATAATAATAATAATAATAATAATAATAATAATAATAATAATAATAATAATACTAATAATAAAAACAACCAAAATAATGAAATTATTATTATTAAAACTATAATAATATTATTTTTTTATTCTTAAAAACACTTTTATCAAACTCTATTTTATTAAATTTTTATTTTACTTCATTTCATTTCACTTGTACTTTAATTAATTTATTTACTTATTTCAGATGTTGGTCAATCACACGGCTCGAATTCCACCAAGTGTGTGGTCGTGCAGGCTGCACTCGAACCATGCCACCCGGCACTAACCACCCACAAATTCAACAACACGTTGTCGCAAAGTTTTATAAGTCGTGTGCAAGTTGTGCGTCAAACCCGGTTAGGGTGTGACAATTCTCCCCACCACAGACACTTTCTGCCCCTAGAAAGTCACCAAGTCAAAAGATAGCTAAAGCATGAGTCTATGGCCGAATAGAGCCAAAAAGGAAAATCAAGAACCTTGGGTTGATGATTCACTCCACAAGTCACACCCGACCGGTCACAAAGAAACCATGACATAAAACGAGGGGAGAACACAAGAGGGTTCTCCCCACCACAAGAATTTGACTAACATGGAAACTTTAAAAGCCACACACACCAACCTGAGGAGGGGTTAATGTGGGAACTCCTAACCTAAACTTACCTACTTCTCCACTTGAGTTGAGCGAGACCACTGGGACTTAAACAGAACACCACTACAAATCCACCCGGCATATCAGGGCACCAAAACAATAAACTCCCTATAGCAACACTGCTGGAACTAAGAATTCCCCAAACTGATTTAAAACTCACAACACATCCAACTCCCTTAGTATGAGTGAGAAAACGCTTCCACTAAAACCCGCAACTCTCAGCATAAGACAAAAACCCCCAAAACTCACATCTCCAAATGATCACTAATGAAATCGGGACCAACCCACAGAAGTCCAAATACCCTTTTAAGAAAAAAAAACAATTCTGGAGGCCACATTCAGAAGAACGTGACTACTATAATCACAAAAGAATAAGTTCATCGCACTATTACTGCAAAATATGAACTTAAAACAGTGGGAAACCAAGGACAAGGAAACACTGAATGTCTCTGTTCCAAGACGAAAGATAAAGAACCAAGGGAAGGTCTCACATGCCTCTAACACCCTGACTGTGTGCAAGCTTAACCCCGAGACTTGAGGTTGGGGCTCTGATGGCTGAAGCATCTTATGCCTCATAGACAGACACAAGCATCCCCCGATCAGAACTCCTTCCTCAAACGACACTTCTTTCAGATCATTTTCCAGTGACCCGAACGGTCACACAATAGAAGGACTTCGAAGGGACGAGACAAGATGGCTTAGGATGATCGAACCAGTAACATTGATGGAACATTATAATGTATTCTAACGAACCAGAAGTCAACACCAACAAAAAGGGATTTATTCAAGGGTAGGTTCCTCTTGTACACCCCGCTCGCAAAATGGGGAACTCTTACAAATGATGAGAGGCGCCGTATTTTCCAAGCACTTGCGCTCAAAATGTCAACTCTTTAAAGTGGCTGACATAGGCCTTAGCCAACCATTGACCTTGTTAACTATGGACATGCTCTCGCCTCTTTTCACCATCACCTTCTTATGATCCTTTGGATGAAGACGGACTTTAACACCTCCCACATTATACCAACTCCAACAATGATGAAAAATCCACCTCCAATGGTCCAAGGATGAACCCTCCACTAAACCCAAGACAATATGAACTCTAACAAACTAGGGAGTCCCCAACCACTCGAAGACATGCTATACTCCCCTCAAACTGCTTCACTTCCCTTAACAAACACCGAATGCCTCAAAAGACATGCAACACTCGATAGAAACCATAATTGGGCACAACTCATTAACAACTTTTGGGGACATTTGTGGGTGGAATATTCAGAACAACATGTAAAAAACAAAATCGAGACTGGCATCAAGCCAAAACTCAATCAAAAGAAACGCCCTGAGCCGAGACAACCGAACTGAAATCCCGAACAAGCTCAAACACAACCAAAGGAAATACCCCAAGACAAGGGTAATAGACTCATAAATCAAAAATATAAAAACATAGGAAAAACCCACTTTTAAATAAAAACCAATTCCCAAAATCCCTTTGTCATTCAAGTCCATTTTAGAAAAATCAGGACAAGATTTAAATTTCCAAACCCCACCCATGGCATCCTATGAACCGCCACATAATCCTTCATCCCTTTCCAGTCAAATCACCAGTACATATGTGTCAATGTGCACTTCACGTATCTACCCACACATATGCGGACTATCCTAAGTAATGCTAAGGGTCACACTTTCCATTCTGTTACCAAATCCAAACATAATCCAAAATTTTCCAAATCAAAACACTTACTCTAAAAAAACCCACTTCGCCAATTTCAAAAAAACATGAAAGAAATCCCTTTTTTACCAGTTTTAAAACCATTAGAGAAAGAAACCTTTAAATTCAAACCTACTTTCATTTCAAAAAACACTCTAAAACCAACCAAAATCAAGAAAAATCACAACCAACAATGGACAACCGAAATGAGGAACTAGTGCTTATGCACAACCCAACAACATGGTAGTGAGACACGCCCCAAGTAAGACATAACACCGGAGGACCTTGAATCAGGCACCTGTGCTCCACATGGGTCACTACTCCATGTGGGGTAACAGCGTGACACCGAGTCGCCTCTATTGTCATCCCTCAATCCAAAAAAAAATACAAAAGACTCAAAACCCGGACTACCCCTGTAGCTCAGGTCTCGTCACGAGCGGTGGTGATCAGGCACCGACCCACAACCTACCTCATAAGCCCCGACAATCCTAATCTCCATTTATCAGACAACCCAAATAACAAGGGCCTCCTCTGATACCATTTTCTCACAAACCAACCCAGGTCGACCCTGAACCGATCACCTGAGCTGGCCCACGACATGGCCCAAGGGGCGTTCCCGATCCCCATGGGTTGGCAACAAGTGTCGGACATCAAAACTAAAAAAGTGGGAACGATTTGGCCCATAAATGAAAGAAATATAAATTAACAAAACTTAAAAATGGAAATGAAAACTAAGAGTAGTGAGAAAAAAAGGTCGTACATACATCTATGTGACCCTATGGGTCACCACCAACCTCAATCCAACGTCGCACTATGGTGACTGAATCCAAGCAAGGTACAACAAACAAAGATAAAAAAACAAAGGTAAAACTATAGGCGTGAGTATTAAAACTCAGTAGGCATGCAAAAGATATATATTCTCATATGCATTTACTTTAAATAAAATATCCATCAAGTTCAATATTGAAATAAAATATATAGAACTAGGTTTTTACACATTTTCTTCTTAAAAATAAATCACGATCCATTGCCCTTCATATTTTAAACTATGTTCTTTTCCAAGGAAGAAGATTTAGCCTTTTTAAAGAAAGAGAGATAGTGAAGTGTAAAAAATTTTAAAAACCTTTTTCCAAAAACTTTTGAAGATAAATTTTATCCACTTTAACAAAGAGATGCATCATACATAAAGGAAAAAGCAATAATCACACAAGGGCGATGGAAAATAACAAGTAAGAGTAATCAACCAAACAAGCCACCTCAATCATCCTCCACATACAACTAAGTGCTGATATACATGGGGAAACCTAGGAGCTCGTGAATAGTCTAGAATGTACTATACATGTGACTCATCCTAATGGAATGCCTACTCTTGATGATGTCATAATGCCCTAACACCCGATATTTCCCTACTTGGCCTAACTAAGGGGCCCAATCCCCTAGAAGAGAAAAGTCCGTACTAAGGGCCATTTTCTAGTGCATAGTCTAAACTAGTACAATAATCATTCACTGAAAATTTGCCTGTTATTCTAGGTTACCATGTTCAGACTAAAAGGGGGTGAGCCAACAATGTCAAACAAGTAAGCAGTCACAAGCACATTCCTCACACACAGTCAACACACAAAAAAGTCACCCCCCGAGTCACCCCAATAAATACATCCCTCACCTTTCAACCATTTGATCACAGGAAATTCCTACCCAGTGGACCTTCCATAACATATAACTCAACCAAAGAAATTGGACCACATCCAAGGAGATTTTTCTTAAGATAACCAGTTTTACAAAATTTCCAACCGGGCCTCACATAATTTCCGCATGCCAAACCATTTCTTAAGGAATCACACACACACCACTTTGAAAACAATAAATACACTTAGAAACCCATTTACAAAATCCAAACCAGCATTTTAAATCTAAAACACATTCACTAAGGCCAAAGGGGTATTTCATCCAGAAATTGATGTGAAAACACAATCAAACCACTTACCAGAACACATTACAAGAAATAAACCACTCCAATTCAAAATAGAAAATTTTACTAACAGTTCTATATCAATAATTTATATTAAAACTAGGTCTGAAATGCAAGAAATGAATGATTCTTAAATTTAGAGGTTAATGCATAGAGATCCTACCTTAGAGAAGGAAGCGGACTATGCTGAGATGCTTCGGTTCTTTAAGCTTTCGATGAAAAATGATCACACTAACACACACATACATTCTCATACATATACATATATACCCTTAATCCATCGAACATATTCCCTATGACATGAGGGAATATGTGCAAGGAATATATATATATTTATATATACACATATACACATACGTACCTGTGTATGTGTGTGTGCGCACCACCAAGGATCCACCCAACTTTAATTAATTTACCTAAAGGAACCAACATAATTTAGAAACCAACAGGCTGTTCAAGAAATCATGAATTTAAGAAAACACCATTTTCCATAAACAAACCGCTTTAAATTTCACTAACACAAAAACCATTTTTCAAATGCATGTACCATTCCATAATCAATTTATGAAACCCCTTTGAAATTATCACAATGACACATATTCAATTCATCCATTTTTATGGGGAAATCCCCCTTTTAAAACCCACACACAAATCCAAGTTCACTCAAAAAGGCATTCCATATCATTTTACTAATTTCCAAATCACATTTAAAGATTAAAAACAAAAATAAATATGCCTAAATGATCCATTCCCTTTTTAAAAACCCACTATCAATGTATTCACATCTCAAGTGCCTTTAAAAAAACAATTTTCCCCATTTTCATAATCATAAAAACACTTCTAATGAGTACCTTAGTGAGGAACACATGAAAACATAACCATATGCTTTAGAAAATAAAATTTCGTCATATACTCAGGTAAAAAACACTTCCGAAATATATTTCAAACCACATAAAACATCTAATTTCACTATTAAAATCTAAATGAAATTTAACCAAACACAATTGAAAAAATCCAACATAGACATAAACAAAAAAAACAGCTTTAAAATTTTTTTTTAGAAAATTATACTATTTAAAAAATACCAACATACCACCATATAATTAATATTCACCTCAAAACAATTTAGGAACCTAATTTAGACCATGAGAAACTAATGAAGAGGATTTAAACCTCACCTCAGATAGTGGTGACCAACCGAGACAAGCCGAACCGCTCTGCCTTCGGCGGTGGTTGTCGGAACATGGACCCAAGGGTCGCAAGAGACCATTTACAGAACCCTAGAACAAAAGAAAATCAGTAAATAGTATTACCCAAAGACCTAGGGTTCAAGTAGGCTTAAACAAAGCTGTAAAATGGGAGGAAATGCAAAAAAGAGAGTATACCTTGGTGATCTGAATAAAGAATGTGAAGAAATATGGCCCAAGAATCTTGAATCAAAGGAGGGTCATGGAGGGGGGGGGGGGGAGAAACCAGGGAGGGGGCATCGTGCAAGTAGAAGGAGAAGGAGGAGGGTGTCGCTGTCAGAGGACGAAGATGCGGCCGAAAGGGAGCCCGACTAGAGCACTGGTGAGAGAGAGAGCAGGGGAAGGCAACACAAGGAAGGAAGGAGCAAGGGGGAAGGTTGCGTCGTGTACATGGGTGTGTGTGTGTGAGGGATAATTGGTGAGGGGGGGGGGGTGTGGTGATGGGGTGGGTAGAATTAGGTTAAAAAACATAATAAAATAAAAATAAAAATAAAAATAAAAATAAACATAATAATAATAATAATAAAACCAAATAATAATAATAATAATAATAATAATAATAGTAGTAGTAGTAGTAGTAATAATAATAATAATAATAATAATAAAAACAACCAAAATATTGATATTATTATTATTAAAACTATAATAATATTATTATTTTATGCTTAAACACTCTTTTATCAAACTCTATTTTATTAAATTTTTATTTTACTTCATTTCATTTCACTTGGACTTTAATTAATTTATTTAATTATTTTAGATGTTGGGAAATTGCACGGCTCATGTGCCGTCAAGTACGCGGTCGAGCAAGCTGCACTCGAACCATTCCACCCAGCACTAACCACCCACAATGTCAAACATCATGTTGTCACACATTTTTATAAGTCGCGCGCAAGTCGTGCGTCAAACCTAGTCAGGGTTTGACATGATAGTTTCTTATTTAACTATTTTAGTTTTATCGGGTCTATACTATATGGGAATTTAGAGTTAAGAGATTCTCTAAGTATATATTCTATTGATAAACCTACCTCATTATCTGTAAGAAGTCCAATAAACTCTTCATAAAATACATTAGTGTATTACCTTAAAATGGTAATTTTTCAAGGTTGATACCTTCCTTTAACAAAATCATTTTAGAATGATATTATACTACAGTAGGTATTAAAACCCATATTATTGAATTATTTTATAATGGAGACTCATAATCATCCTTGAAATTGTATAGGATCATGGGATTGTATGGGATATATAAATTTTTTCTCTAAAATTTATTAGAGATCTATATAATAAGTAACAATACATGATGAGTATAGTGTAAAATTCCAACAAGGGAAAGATTACAAGATTAACTAAAAGAATATCATAATAGATGTTAACTGGAGAAGAGTCCAACACTTGGGTTGCAATGATCACACCAATAGGTGTTTTCATGGATATATCTACTTAAAATTAATGGGGATGTTATTTAATATTTCTTGAAAGCTTATAGGATATAATGGAATGCGTATAAAAAAATAAAATAAAAATTTTACCATTATCGAGTGAAAATGAATTAAACCTTATGAGAATTCATTTTCTTGCCCCACTATAGTGGTGGCGATGACATAATTTTTACCTTAGTTACTCATATTTAATAGTGTTTGACATTGATTACCCTCAAAGACCCTTGGTTTTGTGAACTGGATTTCATAGTTCCCTTGATCCTCAAAGTTGAATCATTGAACTATGAGTGGTGCATTAGGTGGGGCCTTCTCTTCCTTCATCATGTTGGAAAGATTTATCATCTATCTTAAACATTAATGATCTTGATTGAATTATCTCCCACAATTAAATATTTTTATCATTCCATTTATGGAATTTACATGATGTTTATTTCTATATGTTTGATATGTGGGTGGTTGGATCTTATTTCCCACTTTATCATTTGATCCCCCAGTTTGAATGTAACGACCCAAAATTTCATTAATGAAAATTCCTCTTGATCGGATTAAATTTCTTGATATGTGAAATGGTTATACAACATATGCACTTATTTTGTTTTATGTTTTTGGTTTTTAAAATATCATTAAAAATAGTGACCATTTCTAATATAGCCGTTGAACAGTGATCACATGATTAGTATAAATATAGGGATTTAGCAATTCAATTACCCAGACAAAAGAATCGATTGCCTCATCCAGTATAATTTCTCCAAACGAAGCCCATTTTTCAGAGCTTATAAAAGAGGTGACATCTTTGGGCTTTTCTCTTGACCAATCCCAAGCCAAGATTCTACATGTCAAGCTTGAACAGAACCGTCTATGGAAAAAGTGGAAGTTGATAGAGATCACCACGCGTGAAATGTTATCTGAGCCACCCCAAGAGTCTTTAACCATCACGCACCTTACCCTTAAGTCTTATGCAGCTGTTTTAAGGGGTTATGTAACAAATCCCTAGTACTATGGTTATGTACATTATTTTTGTATATAATAATGAATATACTTTCTTGTTATTATTTTTACTTTGTAAATATTTTTTAATGCACAAATAGTGTTTTTAGTTAATATTCAACTAAGAAATCTATTTTGATGAATTTATGGATTTTTGAATTAAATAATATTTTAATAAAATATTATTATTATTATTATTAAGATAATTTTGAAGGACCCCGGGACACCCTGAGAGGGGAGGGGTGAATCAGGGTGACAACTTTTTCTTTTAATGTGATGGATCTTGTTCCCACGTTGGTAGGAACTTGTTGAACCTGTATGATGAAAAAGATCAGAAAGAAAACATGCACATGTACAGAGAAGACACAACCCTTTTTACTTGGTTCACCACTAAGGACTACGTCCAAGGAGCATACGTCGACAAGTTTTCGGTCGTACCAAAATCCACTATGCTTCACTAGCTGGAGATTAAAATTGTTCGGGCACAATCACTCTGTCCCAGGCTCACTGCCTTTACAAAGGTTCAGGGATAGCTCACTGCTTCCCTCGGGTCACTCCCATTGACTCCCCCTGGCTCACTACCGTTGGTGAAGTCACACTCAATTTATAGACGTGAAGGTATCTTCAATTGATAGACATGAAGTTCATTGTCTTCTGTTCAGCATGAGACTTTTCTTGCATCAGAGTCCTGAGTTAATACTCTGTTAAAATCCAAATTCCAACCACCGATTAATACCCCCTTTTCCCTTGTCCACTGGGTAAACAACCTTTGGAAAAGGCCTTCACAAAGTACCCTACTTCGCAAGGCTCCCAATTTTGCAAAGCTCAAACAAGCCTTCGCGGAGCCCCTGCCTTTTCGCGAAGCTCAATCACGAAGCACTCTCGCGATGCTACAGCCTTCAAAATGATTGGCTATCGCGGAGCTCCTGCCTCTTCACGAAGCTCACTGAGCCAACGTGGGGCGCACGACTTTCGCGGAGCTAGAATAGCCGCCGCGAAGCTCCTCTTTTATGAAGCACACTACCTTCGCGAGAGACCTTTGCGAACCGAGAGCAAAGGATTTTCTCTGAAATTCTCTCTACTTCTCTTGAGGGGGTTGGCCTCTATTTATAGGCGATTCCACCAACCCTCGACCCTTCCGCACAAAGTCAGCACAACGTCAGCTCAAATTGCGAAGCTCCGAAGTTCCCGCCGAAAATCTCTCAAAACCGCGAAGCACAACGACAATTTTCCGTTCGCGGAGCTCGTCGTAATCGTGGAGAATCACCGTCATCATTCCTTTGTGCCTTCGCCGCGAAGCTCCCTCGCAAATCCCTTAACCACCGTGATGCGCTTCAACTCTGCCATTCGCGAAGCTTTGACGTAATCGCAAGGACTCACCGCCTCCATTCTTCTGGTCTTCACGATTTCCAAACCATGCATCCTCTCTTCGCAAAATTCATGCCTTTTCCATGTTTAATTATTATCATCATGAAGAACCACTTTTCGCGATGCTCAGCAACTTCCAGAATTTGGACCCCAAAAAAAATTGGCAAAAACTGGGAAACGACGCCACCTTCAATACTGTTGTCTGCTTGAACGGTATGATCTCTTTGCTGGTACACGATCCGAACTTCCATTGATGATTGAAAACAAACACAAACCATACTCCAAATCATTCATAGAGGACCACGGTTCCAATAATCTCCCCCTTTGGGTTTGTTGGAAATCAGAAGATAAATTCAATAGATCTCCATCTATGTGAAAACCAAAAAACGCAGGAATCAACTCAGCCAACACTCTAAGTCTACGTGATAAATGATCGGTGTAGAAAACAAGAGAGGAGGCTTGAATTGGGTTCCACTGTTTTCCTTCTCATTCTGCTCATCACAGAAGTTGCCTGAATTTATTCCTTCTCCTTTCTCCCCCATTGACAATAAATCCAAATACCAGTAAAATTTTTCACATTCAGCTCAAACCATACTCCCCATGGATAGTATCTCCCCCATAAACCTGCATCATATCCATAAACAGATTAAAACAGTTATAACAAATAGGGAGAGGGGAATTTCGGAGCCTCCTTATGCATTAGGAGGCGGTTGAACACCGAGGTTCAACCGATGCTTCTCAAACACAGCCGCAGACAGTGGCTTGGTCAGGATATCAGCCACTTGCTCATCAGTTCCAACATGGTCCATTCTAATCACGCCTTGTTCAACCTTTTCTTTGATAAAATGATACCATATTTCAATATGTTTTGTACGAGAATGCTGAACTGGATTCTTCGTAAGATCAATTGCGCTTTTGTTATCACAGTGAATCACCATTGGTTGCTTCACCTTATCACCAATATCTATTAGTTGCTGCTTCATCCAAAGCAGTTGAGTGCATGCCTTTGTGGCAGAGATATACTCAGCTTCAGCAATACTAAGAGAAGTACTTTCTTGTTTCTTACTCAACTAGCCAACACATTTCTGCCCAATATAGAAAGCTCCACCACTAGTGGACTCTCTGTCTACTACATCACTAGCCCAGTCAGCATCAGAAAATGCTGATAATTCACTGTCCCTGCCTGCAGCAAAAAATAACATGAAGTTATGTGTACCTTGAATGTACCTCATGATTCTTTTTACAGCTGCCATATGTTCCTCCTTTGGATTACTCTGAAAGCGGACCGCAAGGCATTTTTCAAAGACAATATCTGACCTTGTCGCTGTCAGGTACAATAGGATTCCAATGATCCTCCTGTACATGGTGGGATCAACAGAGTTCCAATCCTCATGCTTTCCAAGTTTAGTTCCAACTGAAATCAGAGTTGACATTAGTTTGGAGTCTTGCATATTGAACTTCTTCAGCAGCTCTCTTGCATATTTTTCCTGAGAAATGAAAGTGTATTCCTTCTTTTGAATCACTTGCATCCCTAAGAAATATGTGAGCTCCCTAATCATAGACATTTCAAATTCTGATTTCATGTGGTTGGAAAATTCATCCACTGATTTCTGCCTGCTGCCACCAAATATGATATCATCAACGTAGACAAGAACCATGAATTGATCTTTTGGAGAATTATTCACATAGAGATTGTGATCAACTCCTCCTCTTTTGAATTCCAACTTCTTGAGATATGAATCCAGCCATGAGTACCACGCCCGTGGTTCCTGCTTCAAACCATATAGATCTTTCTTCAGTTTGCAGACCTTTGTTTCATCAATACCCAAAACAAATCTCACTGGTTGTTCAATGTAGACTTCTTCTTCGAGTACACCATTCAAGAATGTTGTCTTGACATCCATTTGATATAATTTATATCCTCTTTGGAGTTCCATGGTAAGGAAAATCCTGATTGACTCCAGTCTAGCCACTGGAGCAAAGGTTTCTTCAACATCAATGCCTTCAATCTGGGAATATCCTTTACATACCAATCGTGCCTTGTTTCTGATGACACTTCCATGCTCATCAAAATTATTTTTGAAGATCCATTTGGTACCAATCACATTGTGACCTTGGGGTCTCTGGACAAGATCCCATGTCCGATTCTTGTCAATCTGATCTAATTCATCATTCATGGATTTCACCCAATATTTATCTTTTGCAGCTTCTTCGAATGAGGATGGATCTATAACTGATAGAAATGCAGATTGCGTGGTATTACTCGTCCTTCTTGTTTGAGTGGGTGCACTCCTGTCCCCAATTATGTTGGATGGATCAATCTCAGCTCTTCGATTTCTCCTGTGAGGTTCAGTAGTATTCTCTTCAGCCATAGTTTCTTCTTCAGATTCTTCTTCTGAGTCAACATCATGATGTGACTGCTGAGTGTTTTGAACAGCTTCCTCTATTTCTGCATTTGTATTTTCTTCACGTTCACATTCTTCCTGACTTTCTATCACATCAGCATATGACGTCCTTGAAGCATTTTTGGTTTTCTCTTCAATTATCTTAACATCACTGCTTTCCACAATCCTTCCCAAACACTTGTTGAATCTTTTGTAGGATTTACTGTTCATTGAGTAACCGAGGAAAATTACTTCATCTGCATTGTCACCATATTTTGCTTGATTTCCTTCTTTGTTCCTGATGAAGAATTAACTTCCAAAGACACGAAAGTATTTTAGAGAAGGCTTCCATCCATGACACAATTAATATGGTGTCTTCGTCTCACCCATATAAAGTCCTATTCGATTCTGAATGTACACTGTAGTTTGAACAACCTCTTTCTAGTAATGTTGTGGAATACAACTCTCAATCAGCATAGTTCGTGCCATGTTGTTCACCTGTCGATTCCTACGTTCAACAACTCCATTTTGTTGTGGAGTTCTCACAGCAGCTACCTCATGCTATATCCCATGATTCTCCAGATAATTCTCAAATTCAATGGACATGTATTCTCCTCCATTGTCAGATCGCAACACTTTGATTGTTTGTCCAGTACCATTCTCGACGATTCGCCGATATGTTTTCATGCAATCAAGGACTTGTCGTTTTCTGTGAATGACCATCACACATGCCATTCTACTGTAATCATCTATGAAAAGGACAAAGTACCTTTCTCCATGAGTTCCGACAACATTTATTGGCCCACAAACATCTGTATGAATCAGATCAAGAAGGTGAGATTCCCTTTTCTTCTTTGGCCGATATGAACTGCAGACCAGCTTCCCACGAATACAAGCATCATAAGATTTTTCACGCTCACGCTTCAGGTTGGGAATGTCCATGACAATTCTCAATTTTGATATTTTCTCCATGTCTTGTTGATTGATGTGTCCCAGTCTCCGATGCCACAAATTGTTTTCTTCTTCAACCGTCATGTAACATACATTTTCTTCACTATCAACCTGATATAAGTTGCCTTCTGTTCTGCATCCCTTCATAAGTGAATTTCCAGTCTTTCCCTTGATAGTGCAACCTTTCTGATTAAACGTAACTATAAGTCCTGAGTCACAGAGTTGACTCACGCTGAGGAGATTATGATGTAGGCCATCTACGTAAAGGACTTCAGTCTTCTTTAGTTCTCCATTATCTAATTCGGTACTTCCACTCCCTTTGATTTTCAGAGCCCCATCATTACCAAATCTTACTGTACCATCGACATTGCTTATGATATTCGTTAGTAGGATGACATTACCTGTCATATGAGATGAACAACCGCTATCAAGAATCCAGGTACTGTTGTTCTTTGTAGATTTGAGGGCCACCTCTGAAAGGTTGGATTTCTCAATCTTCTTCCTTTCCTTCCATGAGACATTAGATCGAGTATAAATAACTGATGGCCATTCAATTATCTCTTCCGCATACCTAGGTTCTTCATAGTCAAAGTCTTCTTTGAGAGGTGAAAACCTGTTTGAAAGAGCAACACTGTCTTGCTGATGAGACTTGACTTGTCTTGAACTTCGGTATGAGGTGTCCATGTCCCTTCTCTGCCTACAATTAGCGGCCTTATGACCAATGTTAGAAAAAAAAACAATATCCATAGAAATTATTTCTTCTATAAGAATTAGGATATGAAATTGTTCTTCTTTGTTGAGCTTCTATATCTTCTCCATTCAGATAGCTTCTTGCCTCTTCACAATAAGACATGGTATGACCCAGATAGCCACAGAACTGACACTTCATGAGAGGAAATGTCTTCTCACTTGAATTTATCCTCATACCTTCTTCCTTGGGAGAATAGTAAGACTATCTGTCATTTCTGAATGTTTGAGGATAATTTTCAGGTCTCCTTTTAGTTTGGATTGAGGGTTCTTTTTTCGGCACTCTAGGTAACGTTTCAACATGTTCAACTTTCATCTTGTCTTTCTTTTGGATCTTTTTACTTCCAGTAGTTGATGTATCAACCTCACAGCCAATTCCACTCTTTCCCATGCAAGCGGGTCTTTGACCACTCAAGATTTTTCCAACCCCATCTGAACCACACTTGGCTCTTGCTAGTAATTCTGCATCTGAAAATCTTCCAAACTGTATTTTCTTCCTCAATTCTTTTGGAACTGATTCAGTCTCTATTTTACTCCTTAGAGTAACTACTTCCTCCTCAAGACCATCAGCAGTCTTGGATTTTTCATCCAGTTTGGAGGTGAGGTCATTGATGACCTTTTCCTGCTCTTCAATTCTCAGCTTCAGATCTACTACATCATCATTGCTTTCAATTATTTTAGACTGTACCTTCAAAAATTATTCCAGTCGTTCAATTTCAGCTTCAAGTTGATCAACGTATTTAGTTGATTCTTCTACAATTGATTTCCACTTATTGCAGCTCTTACATTTAATCTTAAGCTTACTAACCGCATCCTTAAGTTGAATCTCAGGATCTACACAAGTTCTCAGTTTTTTTTCTCCATCAGTTTCTTCTGACTTTTCAACAGTGGCCATCATAGAAGCATGGTTCCCAGTTTTGAATTCTGGTTCTTCTTGATCACAGAATTCATTATCATCTTCTTCCTCTTCACATACAAAACTCTTCCTTTTCATTTTCTTACCAGATTTGAAGTCTCCCTTTTTGAAGAACCTTCTCTGAGGCTTCTTGAAGTTTTCATCCTCACTATCTTCATCATTGATCATTTTTAAGCACTGAGAGGCAATGTTCCCAACTTTTCCACAACGGAAACACGTGAGAGGTAACTTCCCTTTGAATTTCCCTTTCCCCTTCTGGAACTTCTTTGCAATGAGAGAAAGAATTTCATTTTCTTCGTCATCTTCACTGCTACTATCCTTTGATATTTTCAGTTTATCCATGGCCTTGAATTCCATTTCCTTTCTCACCCAAGTCGTAGCATGTTCTGGTTTGACTCTTATTTCATATGCTACCAAGCTGCTCAGTAGATCATCTAGAGAAAGTTTGGAAAGGTATCTTTCCTCAAGGGCTGACACCTTCGCATTATACAGAGGTGGAAGTCTTCTCAATATTTTCTTTACAATATCAATGTCTTTGATTTCTTCGCCTAGACCCTGAATTGCTCCAACCACTTTAGTAATTCGATTGAAGAAAGAGTCTGCATTCTCGCTTGGATGCATCTTCAGATCATCAAACCGATTGTGCAGCACTTGTAGTTTCGCCTCCTTCACTTTGTTATCTCCTTCATAAATATTCTCAAGTTTATCCCACTTGGATTTTGCTGAGGTGCAATTCATCACCTTTAGGTAGATCTGATAAAAAAGGGCTACAGTGAGTGCATTCTGTGATTTAGCATCTACATCAAGAAGTTTCCTGTCTGTTTCAGTCATAGCTAGGCCTGTTGGATCAGTGACTTGTATTCCTTGCACAGTAGAAAAGAGAACTTCCATTCCAAGAGATCTTAGATGAGATCTCATTCTGTTCTTCCAGATCTGGAAATTGCTTCCATCGAAGGGAGGGACTCCCCTGACATTGACCGCGTTTTCCATGACGAAAAAGGTCTGATTCAACACCAGCAACCTTTACCCTCTGATACCACTTGAAGGACCCCAGGACACCCTGATAGGGGAGGGGTGAATCAGGGTGACAACTTTTTCTTTTAATGTGATGGATCTTGTTCCCACGTTGGTAGGAACTTGTTGAACCTGTATGATGAAAAAGATCAGAAAGCAAACATGCACATGTACAGAGAAGACACGACCCTTTTACTTGGTTCACCACTAAGGGCTACGTCCAAGGAGCATACGCCGACAAGTTGTCGGTCGTACCAAAATCCACTATGCTTCACTAGCTGGAGATTACAATTGTTCGGGCATAGTCACTCTCTCCCGGGCTCACTTCCTTTACAAAGGTTTAGGGATAGCTCATTGCTTCCCTCGGGTCACTCCCATTGACTCCCCCTAGCTCACTACCGTTGGTGAAGTCACACTCAGTTTATAGACGTGAAGGTCTCTTCAATTGATAGACATGAAGTTCATTGTCTCCTGTTCAGCATGAGACTTTTCTTGCATCAGAGTCCTGATTTAATGCTCTGTTAAAGTCCAAATTCCAACCACTAATGAATACCCCCTTTTCCCTTGTCCACTGGGCAAACAACCTTTGGAAAAGGCCTTCACAAAGTACCCTACTTCGCAAGGCTCCCAATTTTGCAAAGCTCAAACAAGCCTTCGTGGAGCCCCTGCCTTTTCGCGAAGCTCAATCGCGAAGCACTCTCACGATGCTCCAGCCTTTGCAATGCTTGGCTATCACGGAGCTCCTGCCTCTTCGCGAAGCTCACTGAGCCAACGCGGGGCGCATGACTTTCGCGGAGCTCCTCTTTCGCGAAGCACACTGCCTTCACGAGAGACCTTTGCGAACCGAGAGCAAAGTATTTTCTCTAAAATTCTCTCTACTTCTTTTGAGGGGGTCAGCCTCTATTTATAGGCGATTCCACCGACCCTCGACCCTTCCGCGCAAAGTCAGCGCCATGTCAGCTCAAATCACGAAGCTCCGAAGTTTCCGCCAAAAATCTCTCAAAACTGCGAAGCACAATGGCAATTTTCCGTTCGTGGAGCTCGTCGTAATCGCGGAGAATAACCGTCTTCATTCCTTCGTGCCTTCTCCACGAAGATCCCTCGCAAATCCCTTCACCACCACGATGCGCTTCAACTCTGCCATTCACAAAGCTTTGACGTAATCGCGAAGACTCACCGCCTCCATTCTTCTGGTCTTCGCGATTTCTAAACCATGCATCCTCTCTTCGCGAAATTCATGCCTTTGCTATATTTAATTATTATAGTCATGAAGAACCACTTTTCGCGATGCTTAGCAACTTCCAGAATTTGGTCCCCAAAAAAAATTGACAAACACTGGGAAACGACACCACCTTCAATACTATTGTCTGCTTGAATGGTATGATCTCTTTGCTGGTACACGATCTGAACTTCCATTGATGATTGACAACAAACACAAACCATACTCCAAATCATTCATAGAAGACCATGGTTCCAACAAATTTTTATATAAATGATCTTATAATTTTATGAATAAAATTGTAATTTTTATTAAGGTTCAAAAGCCATTTTGGTCAAAACCCGTGAATTTTTTTATAAATGTTGGTTTTTATTTTAAAAGTGAGAATTAACATATTTATAAAATTATTTATATAAAATAAATATTATTTCTAGAATCAAGATGTCGAAATTATCCAATGGTGAATTTTTCATAATTTTCTGAGACAATCAAATTTTTGGGTAAAAATTAAATACCGTTTAAATATATAATGTGTTTTATGACATCATAATGACCCAATAGTGATGTAATAAAATACTATATGATTCATGTTAGGTCAATATATGTTTTATCAATAAAATAATATGATTTAGGGTTTTTTTTACTTATTTTACAAAGCATTAATGGACCCTTCAAGACTTATTAAACATCTTGTCTTTTTAAATTATTTTCCTTGGGTGTGTGACTCACCTCCACATAAGCAAACCCATTATTTTAAGAAGTTCATACTTTTTAATTATAAAATATTGTTTTCCACTTTCCTTTGTGAAAAATCATGGGAAAAATCCATGGGATGGTTTGTGGTTTGGATTAATTTAATGTGAGGTGTCCCAAACCTAAATAATAAAGAATTCCCTCACCTTTCCTATATAAACCCACCCAAGATCCCACTTCCTCCTCACTCAAAGCCTTTGGAGTTCATCCAACCTCTGACCTCTTCTTTCTCGACTCCTCCCAAGGTGCCCCAAGCTCCCAATAATCCTCTCTCAAGCCTCTCCCAAGCCATTGGAAGCACACTTCCAAGTAAGGGTTTTTTTCCTCTCTCATTTTTGTCCAATTTTTTAAATGTTGTTATGCCCTTTTAATTTAAATTATAAATGTTGAGGTATGGTTTCACACCTCCCCCATACTTTCTTATTTATGTTTGAATGATGGGAGACCCCTTTCTCTCTCAATAAGTTCCTCCCATGTACACCCATAACTATGCCGAAATTCTAAAATGAATTTCTCTCTCCTCATTTACATTCAAGAAATTATTTTATATCATTAATATAATTTCCATTACATTTGTTGGGACATGTATATATATGACCCTATTACTATACATGTCATGTAAATATGATGAGACAACCATTTCTTTCTCATCAAACATTTTTATGAATTCTTATGTCACGCCGTTATGCTACCGAAATTGCACCATGCTTTTCCAAGCCAAAGTCATTGTGTAGTTAATACCATGCCCATTTCTCTATCAAGGGTATTGAAATTTATGCACATTTAATTATTGTTTAAATAGTTTCATTTATTTATTCCACATTCGTTTATCATGGAATAAATGAATTGTGTTGAATGATTCATTGTTTTATGATCCACGTGGCACACTTATGCATAAAATGAAATGTTTAAGAAGGGTGCGCCCTTATAGCACTCCAATGCATTGGGTAAAGTTTAGTATCATGATACGTCATGTGAAATGGGTGTTGACTCATGATAATTCAAGTGAAATGAGGTTTTACTCATGCTTCCACTACTAGAAATACATGTATTTGCGACGGGATCCCGTCGCAAATGGCCTTTTGCGACGGGGCCCTGTCTCAAATGACCCTTTGCGGAAAATGGCATCACAACTAATTTTTTTTGCGACGGGCCTGTCGCAAATAAAATTTTTTGCAACGGAAAATGGGCCCGTCGCAAATAGATTTCTGGTAAAAAAAAAACAATTTTGCGATGGGCCCATCGCAACAAAGTATTTGCGACGGGCCCTTTTCCTGTCGTAAATAGTTTCTTCGAAGAGCCTATTTGCGACAGGAATATATTCCCGTCGCAAATAAGAATAAAAAAATTAAAAAAATTATTTATTAATAATTAAATATATTAATCTATTTATATTGATATAAATATAATATTTATTTTATAAATATGTTTTTGAAAGGATCTATGGAAATATAATATTAATTTATAAGATATTTAATAAAAGAGGATTATAAAATAAATTAAAAAATATTTTTAATTAGTAATTATGTAATTTTTATCAATTAATAGTCATTTAATAACTCTTTGAATATAAAAAAAATAAAAAAATTAATGAAAGATAAAAAATAAGTTGAAAATGAAACCCAAACTTAAAACATCCATAACTTTTGATCCAGGACTCCGTTTGAGCTCTACAGCATATCAAATCGAATCCTGTGATGAGATCTACAGCCTGTTGGATGGGTGAAACCCCTCCAAGGTATTTTCGAGACCAAAAAAGGCCCATAAGGCCTCTAAAACTGAGTTTTTAGTTGGGGTACCCTGGTTTTTTACCATTCAAACAGCTATAACTTCTGATCCCGATGTCTGATAAACCTGTACCATATATCATATCGAATATCGTTTCATGTTCTTCGATTTGACTGATTGTAAAGCTAAAACAGACTCCTGGAATAGAAGTTATGGTCGTTTTAACATTCAAATGGCTATAACTTCCGATCCGGATGTCCGTTTGGCCTGTACCGCATATCATATCGAAGATCATTTCATGTTCTTTGATTTAACTAGTTGTGGAGTTGAAACGGACTTACGGATTAGAAGTTATAGCCGTTTTAACATTCTCGATGGATTTTCACCCCCTCATTTCTATGTATTCATTCATAACTATACATATATATATATATGTGTGTGTGTGTGTGTGTGTGTGTATTGTATATATGTATGTATGTATGTATTTATTTATTTATAAATACACATAAAAAAACATATTTTATAAATTTATTTAAAACTAAGTTTATAAATATATATTAATATACAAATAAATATACGAATAAAAATTTATAACTATATATATATATATATATATAAATAGATATAAATAGATATTAATATATGAATAAATATATATATTAATATATGAATATATATATATATATTTATTCATATAACCAAATATATTTATATTAATATAAATCTATATTAACATACGAATAAATATAACTATACATATATATAGATAGATCATTAAATGTATAAAAAAATGAAATGGCTTAGTTGTAAAGGTTAATGCGTGCATGGAGGAGGTTTATTAATAATTATTAGTAATTATTAGTAATTATTAGTAATTATTAGTAATTATTCGTATTTTTTCTTATTTTTCGTAATTGTTCCTAATTATTTCCTAATTATTCTAAATTATTCTAAATTATTAGTAATTATTACTAATTATTACTAATTATTACTATTTATTCCTAATTATTAGTATTTATTACTAATTATTAGTATTTATTCTTAATTATGACTAATTATTAATAATTATTCCTAATTATGACTAATTATTATTAATTATTCCTATTTATTATTAATTATTTCTAATTATTATTAATTATTCCTAATTACCATTAACTATGAACAATGAATAATAATAATTTAAATTTATTAAATAAAAAAACAATCTAAACATAATTAAATTACAACTAATTAAGAATAATTAAAATTAATAAAAAATTTAAAATAAATATTAAATTAAAATGAACATAAATACCTTTAAAATTGATCTGAGGTTGATCTCTGATAGTTGTTGAAGACTTCAATATCAACTCCAGAAATAAAAATAAAACTTAAGAAATTGTGAACTCTAAAAATAGAGTTTTGAGAGAAGTAGAAGATAGAGTTTGAGAATGAATAAAAAAAAGGTTGGGGTATTTATAGGTTAGCTTATTTGCAATGAGACTATTTGCGACGGTACCCATCGCAAATACTTTAGCCTGCATTTATCACGGTCAACGGTTAAATAGTTATTTATGACGGGTCCCGTCGCAAATAATAACCTGCCGACATACTATTTGCGATGGGGGTATATTCCCGCCGCAAATATTTTTTACCGCCGCCGGTTATTTGCGACGGGCGGTGACCCCCCGTCGCAAATAACATTCCCACGGTTTGGCGCGTATTGCGGGCCAAACCTTTTGCGACGGGTGAGCTTTCCCTGTCGCAAATAAGTTTCTAACAGGACTATTTGCGACAGGATTTATCCCCGTCGCAAATAACCCGTCGCAAAACACCCCTTTTCCCGTAGTGTTCATGTGCAATGAGGGTTTACTCATGCTCCATGTGCAATGAACCTTGGCTCATGCCAATTTCATGTTAAGTTTTGTTGCCACATTTCCATGTTATCATTATCTTGCTTTATCATGCCATTATGTTCATGCTTCTATTGTGCTCTATTAATTTGTCTGTTGTCTAACATGTATTGTATTCCTCATGTTATTCCATGATTATTCCCTTACTGGGCTTTAGAGCTCACCTTTTTCTTATGCATGTCCTCAGGTTATCCCATGAAATGCTATGTATGAGGGAATGTAGTGGTCATGTAAAGGAATTTTTCAATAAAGATGTTTTTTTTTCATATTTTAAGTTGTTATGTGATGATCCTAAGACCCAAAGACACTAGACCTCTCAATATTCTATGTTGTATCAAATGAAGTTTATGTGATAAATTATGTTTAAGTGTTTAATAAAGAGAAAGGTTTTCATAGTTGGTATCAAAGGATAGGTTTAGTTATTTTTGGGATTAGGATTAGAAAACAATAGTAAAACCTTATAAACAAGACTAAGTATAATAAAAACATCCCTAAGTTTTGGTGAGTATTGAGTAAGTGGTTTATCAAGAAAATACATCCCTGTCTGGATATGAGCAGGTAGAGGCGGCTCTGGCACATATGTATCCTAGGGGTAAAACCCGAAAACACCGCTTTGAGCTAGAATCGAATGTGAAATGGTGCATGACAATGGGCCTTGCTTCACTCTTGGTTACAACATCCCGAGGGATATGATTTGGTAAATTCACAAGCATAGTATGAACCATTATTAAGGGAAAAAAATGCCGTAAGAATATATGTTAGAAAGTAGATCATGGATAACATAGACGGAAACCAATAGATTCATATGATAAGGAAATAAAATTTATTTATAAGTCATCAGTTTTGTCCTTGTATTACCCTTTATGTGTTACCCCTAAATTTCCTTTTATTCCAACCAATGGCTGGTAATAGGAGGACTTCGACTAACAATCGATGTGAAGATCAATGTGATGACTGTACTAATGAGATGCCCAATCCAATGGGAGCGGGAATCGTGAAATTTTTCATGATTATCTATTAGCTAACTCAAGATTTGAATAGAAACATGGGTCAAGAGGAACGTTCACCCCCCCCCCCCAAGAAGGAAAAAGTTGATATCGAGAGCTTCATAAGAAAAAGGACTCCTACTTTTAATGGATCATCTGATCCCTTAATCGCTGAACAATGGATCAAATCCATTGAAAAGATATTCTCCATCCTTCAATGTTATGAACAAGAGAAGGTTATTCTGGCTGCTTATCATATGGAGGGTGAAGATGATCAATGGTGGATGTTGATAAAAAATACGAAGCCTGAGGAGGAGATCAGGGCGTTAGAATGGAAGGATTTCTGGAAGATGTTTTTTGATAAATATTTTCCACACACCCTACGGCTTAAGATTTAAAGTGACTTCATTGCCCTCAAGAAAAAAGATGACAAATCTGTTAGATCATACGAGGAGAACTTCACAAGGCTTGCACGATAAGCCTCCTACTTTGTCGTTACCCCCGAATGCAAGGTTGATCGCTTCTTTGGTGGGCTGAAACCTAGCCTACGGAAAGTGCTAACGATCCGTGACTTCGACAGCTATGAGGAAATTGTCCGATGTGCCCTCAAGGATGAAATGGAGATTGGAGAATCTCAGGGGTATCATGGGGATAAGAAATGTAAGGTGGACTTCAATACTGGCAGCCCGATGGATAGATCCAATGCTGTTAAGAAGACCCAACACCCCACTTGCCAAATGGGTGGAAAGAAGCACCCTGGAAATTGACTGAAGGGTACGAGAAAATGCTTTAGGTGTGGAAGAGAAGGGAACCTGGATATTAACTATTAGCAAGAAAGAACCACGGCTGCGATAGAGGAGAGGAACGCTCTGTTCAAACCTCAATGCGTGGTTCATTGCTACAACTGCAAAGAACCAGGGCATCTTGAAAATCAGTGCCCTAAGACAAGGGTTTTTGGAGGCAACCAACAACCTCCAAGGCATCAAGGGTGAGATTTTTTCCTTTACTACTGCTGAAGTTAACCCCGATAATGAAGTGGTGACAGGTATGCTAGTTATTCATTCATGAATAGAAAATGTACTTTTTGATTCAGGTTCTATGCATTTTTTTATATCTCTAAAGTTTTGTAGAACAATCCCAACACCACCACAAATCATGGAAGTGAAGATGTTGGTGAGTATGATAAATGGGTCAATCATTGCATCCCATGAATATAACTCCTACCCTGTCATAATCTGTGGAATAAACTTCCTGGTGAACCTCGTCATACTTCCTTTGGTGGAATTTTATGAAATTATTGGCATGGATTGGATTTATTTATATATATCTAACATAAATTTCCGTGAGAGGGAAATCAATCTCCATGTAGAGAATCGACCCCCGATTCTTAACAAGTGAAAGGAAGAGGATGAACCTTATTTAGATCGATCATCTCAAGTGTGGATATTAATTCCCTATGAGCACACGTATCTGGATCAGATGATTGAGTCTAAGGAAGAAACCATCCTGGAAGACATGCCTATTATGAGGAAATTGGCTGAAGTTTTTCTTAAGGAATTGCCTGGTCTTACTCCTAGAAGAGATATTGAATTATCAATTGATCTTATACCTGGGGCATTGACAATATCCTTGACTCTGTATAAAATTGATGTTGTGGAGATTGAGGATCTAAAGAAACAACTACAGAAGAATCTGGATAAAGGGTTTATATGCCCAAGTGCTTCACTATGGGGCGCACCAATCCTCTTCGTCAAGAAGAAGGATGGGTCAATGTGACTTTGCATTGATTATCGCGAGCTTAACAAAATCACAATAAAGAACAAGTATCCCCTCCCACGAATTGATGACTTGTTCGATCAGTTGTGTGGAGCACAATACTTCTCCAAGGTGGATTTTCAGTCGGGATATTATCAAGTAAGGGTGAAGAAGGAAGATATCCCCAATACTGCTTTTCGTACAAGATACAGAAAATATGAATTCACAGTAATTCCATTCGGACTCACTAATTCTCTAGAAATCTTCATGGACTTGATGAATAGAGTCTTTAGAGATTACCTCAACAAATTTTTGGTAGTCTTTATAGATGATATTCTGATATACTCCAAAACCAAGAAGGATCATGAGAAGCATTTGAGAACTGTACTAGAGACCTTACAGAGGTAGAATCTCTATGCAAAGTAAAACAGGTGTGGGTTATAGTTGATGGAGGTCTCATTATTGGGCCATATCATCACAAGCAATGGGATATTTGTGGATCCCTCCAAAACATATGCAATTGAGGGATGGTCGAGGCCAACATCAATAACGGATATCTGTATCTTCTTAGGGTTAGCTAGATATTATCGACGATTTGTGAGAAATTTCCCATGATTGTCCAACCCTCTTACGAAGCTAACTCGTAATGGAGTAAAGTTTGATTAGAGTGATGAATATGATGAAAGCTTCAAGGAGTTGAAAAAAGTCTTATCACTGTGCCCGTGCTCACTTTACCCACAAATGGAGAACATTTTGTGGTATTCAGTGATGCTTTGAAGAAGGGACTGGGATGTGTGTTGATGAAAAATGAAAAATTCATTGCCTATGCTTCAAGGAAATTGAAAGTTCATGAATAGAACTATCCAACACATGACCTCAAGTTTGATGCAGTGATCTTCACTTTGAAAATTTGGCGGAATTATCTCATTGGGGAGAAGTGTGAAATATATACAGACCGGAAAAGCCTCAAGTATATATTCACACAGAAAGAGTTGAACATGCACCAATGAAGATGGTTAGATCTGATCAAAGACTATGAATGCTCTATCCATTACCACCTTGAGAAAACAAACAAGGTGGTGGATGACCTAAGTAGAAAGGACCTAGAGATTCTATCATTGATGAGAATTTAAAAGGATCCAATCTTCTTAGATTTGATGAAGATGGATATGTGAATCATAAATAAGGGGACATAATCAATCCTTTCACAAATCATTTCTCAACCATCACTTTTGTAAAGGTTAAAGGATGCTCAAAAGGATGATGTCAGAATTCAGAAAAAAGTAGAAGCTATTGGAAAAGGAAAATCCTTGGAGTTTAATGTTAATGAATAAGGAATTGTGAGATTTGGGAAAAGACTATGTGTTCCATCATGTTGGTATCTAAAGAAGAAACTTTTGGATGATGCACATAGTTCAAATTTCTCTATTCACCCAGGAAACACAAAGATGTATTGAGATCTTAGAGAGTATTATTGGTGGGATAATATGAAGAAGGAGATCATTGAATATACATCAAAATGAATGGTGTGTCAATAAGTGAAGGCAGAGAGGTAGAAGACTAAGGGGATGGTGCAACCATTTCCCATACTATAATGAAAATGGGAGAACATCACCATGGAATTTGTCACCGAACTTCTAAATAAATCCATAGGCAACAATAAAATCTGGGTTGTTGTGGATCGCCTTACAAATTCTGAACACATAATTTCTATTTAGGAGGATTTCTCATTGGATCAAATGGCACAAATATATATATCATGGAAGTGGTAAGGCTGTATGGAGTACCACTATCTATTGTGTATGATTGATATCCAAGATTCACCTCTATGTTTTGCAAGAGACTTCAACATGCTCTGAATACTGAACTGAACATTAGTATGGCCTATCGTCCTCAAACTGATGGCCAATCTGAGCAAAATATCGAAACACTTGAGGACATGTTGAGAGAGTGCTCAATGGAGTTTAAAGGAGAATGGGATAAACATCTTCCTCTGGTTGAGTTATTTTATAATAACATTTTCCAATCGAACATCCAAATTTCACCATATGAAGCCCTGTATGGGAAGAGGTGCAGAACGCTGACATGTTGGGATTAGGTCGGTTAGAGTAAGCTTCTTGGACCAGAAATGGTCGAAGAAATGGTGGAGAAGGTAAAACCCATTAATTAGTATATCAAGGCAGCCCAGAGTTGGCAAAAGAGTTATGCAGATAATAATCGACGATACCTTGAGTTTAAAGTTTGAGACATGGTATTTCTACACATATCTCCATGGAAGAAGGTCATGAGGTTTGTAAAGAAAGGGAAGTTAAGTCCAAGGTACACTGGCCCCTTCGATATTCTTGATCATGTAGGGGTTGTGGACTATCGACTAGCACTTCCACCTACCATGGCCAAAGTACATGATGTCTTTCATGTATCCCTCTTAAGGAAGTACATACTGGACCTTTCACATGTAATCTCTTCATAGGTGGTATAGTTAGAGGATGATATTTCTTATGAAGAGAAACCAGTGAAGAACTTAGATCGTAGAGAAAAATTTCTACGGAATAAGACAATTCCCCTCGTCAAGGTGTTGTGGCAAAACCACAACTTTGAAGAAGCGATGTGGGAATCTGAGGAAATGATGAAGCAGAGTTACCCACATTTTTTTTAGTGTGAGAAAATAAAATTTTTAGGGCAACATTTCTTAAGGGGGGAAGATTGTAACGACCCAAAAATTCATTAATGAAAATTCCTCTTGATCTGATTAAATGCCTTAATATGTGAAATGGTTATACAACATATGAAAATATTTTGTTATATGTTTTTGGTTTTTAAAATATCATTAAGAATATTAACCATTTCTAATATATCCGTTGAACAGTGATCACATGATTAGTATAAATATTGGACTTTAATAATCCAATTACCCAGACAAAGGAAGCGATGACCTCATCTAGTAGAATTGCTCCATACGAAGCCCATTTGTCGGAGCTCGGAAAAGAGGTGGTGTCTTTGGGCTTCTCTTTTGACCAAGCCCAAGAATAGATTCAACATATCAAGCTCGAACAGAACCATCTATGGGATAAGTGGAAGTTGATAGAGATCACCACGCGTGCAATATTATCCGAGCCACCCTAAGAGTCTGTCACCATCCCGCACCTTACCCTTAGGTCTTATACAACTGTTTTAAGGGGTTATGTAACAAATCCCTAGTACTATGGTTATGTACATTATTTTTTTATATAATAATGAATATACTTTCTTGTTATTATTGTTACTTTGTAAATAGTTTTTAAATCAGAAATAGTATTTTTAGTTAATATTCAAAAAAGAAATATATTTTGATGAATTAATGGATTTTTGAATTAAATAAAATTTTAATACAATATTATTATTATTAATTTAATTTTTATATAAATGATCATATAATTTTATGAATTCAATTGTAATTTTTATTAAGATTCGAAAGCCATTTTTGTCCAAACCCGTGAATTTTCGATAAATGTCGGTTTTTATTTTAAAAGAAAAAATTAACATATTTAGAAAATTATTTAGATAAAATAAATATTATTTCTGGAATCTGGACGTCAAAATTATCCAAAAGTGAATTCTTTATAATTTTCTGAGACAGTCAAATTTTTGGGTAAAAATTAAATACCGTTTAAATATATAATGTGTTTTATGACATCATAATGACCCAATAGTGATGTAATAAAATACTATAAGCTTCATGTTCGGCCAATATATGTTTTACCATTAAAATAATGTTATTTTGGGTTTGTTTGACTTATTTTACAAAGCATTAATGGATCCTTCAAGATTTATTAAACATCTTGTCTTTTTAAATTGTTTTCCTTGGGAGTGTGACTCACCTCCACATAAGCAACCCCATTATTTTAAGATGTTTGGAAATTGGCCTTATAAAATATTTTTTTTCCAATTTCCTTTTCCAAAATCCATGGGAAAAAACCATGGGCTGGTTTGTGGTTTGGATTAGTTTAATGTGAGGTGTCCCAAACCTAAATAATAAAGAATACCCTCATCTTTACTATATAAACCCACCCAAACTCCCACTTCCTTCTCACTCAAAGCCTTTGGATTTCATCCAAAATTTGCCATACTCTCTGTAGAATCCTCCCAAGGTGCCCCAATCTCCCAAGAAACCTCTCTCAAGCCTCTCTCAAGCCTTTGGAAGCACACTTCCAAGTAACGGTTTTTTATTCCTTTCTCATTTTTGTCCAATTTTATTAATGTTGTTATGCCCTTTTAATTTCAATTATAAATGTTGGTATATGTTTTCGCACCTCCCCCATACTTCCCTCTTATGTTTTGAATGATGGGAGACCCCTTTCTCTCTCATTAAGTGCCTCCCATGTACACCTGTTACTATGCAGAAATTTCAAAAAGAATTTTTCTCTTCTCATTTACATTCAAGCAATTATTTTGTATCATGAATCTAATTTCCATTACATTTTTGGGACATGTATATAAAATACCCCCTTACTCTTCATTTCATGTAAATATGATGAGAAAACCCTTTCTCTCTCATCAACCATTTTTATGGATTCTTTTGTCATGTCGTCATGCTGCCGAAAATGCACCACGCTTTTCCAAGCCAAAGTCCTTGTGTAGTGAATACCATGCACATTTCTCTATAAAGGGTATTCACATTTATGCACATTTACTTATTATTTAAAGAGTTTCATGTATTTATTCCACATACGTTTATCGTTGAATAAAATAATTGTGTTGAATGATTCATTGTTTTATGATCCATGTGGCACACTTATGCATAAAATGAAATGTTTAAGAAGGGTGCGCCCTTATAGAACTCCAATGCATTGGGTAAATTATAGTATCATGATACATCATGTGAAATGGGTGTTGAATCATGATAATTCAAGTGCAACGAGGTTTTAATCGTGCTTCATGTGCAATGAGGGTTTACTCATACTCCATGTGCAATGAGCTTTGGCTCATGCTAATTTCATGTTAAGTGTTGTTGCCACATTTCCATGTTATGATTATCATGATTTATCATTCCTTTATGTTCATGATTCTATTTTTCTCTATTGATATGACTATTTTCTAACATGTATTGTATTCCTCATGTAATTCCATGATTATTCCCTTAATAGGCTTTATAGCTCACCCTTTTCTTATGCATGTCCTCAGGTTATCCCATGCAATGCTAAGTACGAGTGTAACACCCCAGGTAAATAAATAATATGAAATTTTCATATTTATCCATATTTGTGAATAAAATATTGATATGACTTTACAGGGGATGCTATGCTCAATGGAATACCCAACACGCAACAACGAGTTTCTTGGAAATCTTACGTTGCACCCTAATAATAAAATAATATTATTTTAAATGGTAGTTAACATGTAGCCGTTGTAATGGCGGGAATGGATATAAATAACTAAAATATGATTATATATGTTTTTAAATGTTTTTACATTTATCCAATAAAGGATAGAGGCTTAAAATACGGAAAGAATTCAATTTTAGGCGTATATGCCCTAGTTTTCACTAAAGGTTCACTTATCACCTTTTGATGTTGAACCATCATTAAATATAGTTTTGTTCACTCTTAAACATTCTTTTGGACCAAATAAAACTCTTATTAAGAATCGGGACATCAAAATTTACTTTGTGTAAATTTTTGGTATCTTTCCAATAAAGTTCATTTTTTTAATGAATAGTGTAAAATGTTGTATTTTAATTCAAAACCTCTTTTTAATCTAATTTATTTATATGATTAGATTATCTTTTGAATTGTTTTAAAATTGAAATTATAATATATTTTTACCATTAAATCCAATAGTGGTCGTTGGAATTAATTTCACTTTGAAATCAGACTTAAACCAGTGTCAATCTTTTGATAATTATTGTTTCATAAAAACACGCTATTTGCTCTGACAGCGGGAATTAATTATTAAATTAATTAATGTGACTTATATATTTTTAATTTTGTAGAATAGACTTCATTTTTTAATTCGGAATATCAAATATAGCTTAGGGTGAATTTTTGGGATTTTTCTGAAAAACATCAATTTTTGATGAATAGTGACACCACTAAGTGGTACTTATAAAAACTGATTTTTCCGTTTAAATGAAATTTTGCCATCTTTGTGTTTTTAATTTCAAAAATCCAACATACATGGTTTTCATTAAGAAGTAAAATGTGGTTCAATGGGATAAAAATAATTTTTTGGTGAATAGTAACTTATTAAGTTTTTAATCGCGATTAGAGGTAATTAGTGTAGTTTAAGGTAAAAATAATGTTTTAATAATATGAAATGAACTTGAAACATGTCCTAACCTCATTGGATGTGTAATGGCCGACCAATACAAGCCATGGGTCAACTTGGGGACCCCATGGAGCCACTTTGGTTGGGAAATGACATAAATAACTTTTTATTTAATGTAAAAGTAAAAATGACACAAACATGATATGTTTTACTAAAACAATTTTTACATGGGGTTATAAAGATCAGATTTTTGATTATAAATAGTAATTGGAAATATAAAAAGATTTCCTACATCATAGTAATTTTTTATAATTTTTAGACATTAAATAAATTAAATTATTTATGACATAATAATGATACAGCGATGACATCATTATTTGACGATTTAAATAAAATGGAAAGATAATGTAAAATCTATGAACTACACATGTACAAAACTTATTGGATGGGTGGATTTAGAACCCTTATCACCTTATACACAAATTATATCAATGTGGGACCTTTTAAAACCGAAACACATTTTCAAATAAAGTAATATTTCTTACTTTCCAAAAGTGACCCTCCTCTCCTCTTATAAAAGGCCCCCACATCTACCTCATTTCACACACTCCTCAAGCCTTTGGCTCGGCCAAACCATGCACATTTACTCTCTCCACATCCCTCTCCTCATCCTAGAGGATTCACTTTGGGCATAATCCTTTCAAAGGAAGCCTTTAGGCTCAAATCAAAAGGAGTTACACTTTTAAAGGTAATTCATTCTCTCATGTTTATTTGTTTTATTTTGCTTCTCCAACCCCCTAAACTTTTTTTATTTACTTATTTTGTAACAACACCAGTATCTTAAATATACTAGGATGTTGTTATAAGATTTATTCGAGCTAAACTCTCACACAACTACATAAAATGGTTAAAGAACATACGGTTTCCGTGGATGGCGAAATTCTGCCTCCCGAAACGATGATTGTTCAATACTCATTTAACACCTTCAAAGGTGGCCATTATGATGTAACTATTTTTATATATGATATATAATATGTTTATGTTTTCCTTAAGCTTCTGTTTTTTTTTTCATTTTGGGCATACCTTTATGGTTTCCATTATGGGTAAACGCAATATCTTCATTTAAGGAAGTGCGGACTACCGCCCCCTCAAAGTGATTTGATTCGTTAAATACCATATGTGGGACATATAAAGGATGGAACTATGATATTATATATGATATTATACTGGAATTATAATATACCTTTATATCATTATTATTCCATTCTATAAAATACGAAATAGAAATGAAAGTAGCGTTCATGCGTACGTACAACTTACCATCTCCATGAACGGTGCATTTCATTTCTTACCTCTAAATGATTATGTAATGTTATAAATGCATGAATGTACTGGATATATATGACATATATGATATCTACATCATGAATAAAATTCTGGATATAATAAACATTTGGCCACACGAACAACATGTAATTGTAAGAAGTCCACTTTCGACTTAAGAACCAAATATCGACAAAACAAATATTATTAACTTAAATGATTACATAATGTTTATGAAATGGTAATAAGTGATATAAAAGGAATAATGAACTTGAAAAAGGTTCTTAAGGAAATATAAATTAACTCAAGTTTATTATTCAGGAGATTAAAGAACGATCGAGTCAAGTCGGACCCAAGGTAAGGGATCCTACTCCTCTCTTTCTTTTTAAGTACACACTTTTATGTCATTCCTTTTAAAGATCATATTTCTTGTTATTGGGATGATATTTTATATTATACTTACTGTAATTTTTATGTTCATGTGATGAGAGACACTATTCTATCTCATGAATCCATTTTGGAAGTTTTGAGTGGCGCCGTTAGGCTGCCGAACTTTCGTAAGAGATTTAACCTCTCTCTTTCTTTTTAAGTACTCTCCTTTATGTCACTTCTTTTAAGCTCCTCTTTGTAATGTTGGGGGATATTATTTTATATTACTCTTTCTGTACATTTTATTTTAATGTGATGAGATACCCTATTTGATCTCATCAATCCATATTCGTAAGTTTTATGTGGCGCCGTTAGGCTGCCGAGTTTTCGTAAGGGATTTTTCATCTCACTTTTATTCCCGTGAGATTTATGCTACATTTGCCACAAATTCCATTGAGTGGTGTATGTACTGTCCATTATTCTACTCTTTGTGTAATATAATTTCGTTTATGAGTATTTACATCAATGATATATTGTCCTTCTTTCATGGGGTGTATGTTTTGAAAGATACCCAAGTCGGTAAGGGAACCTTTCACCCTCCTCTTTTTTAAAAGACTTCTTTTGTTGGGTCTTTTAATTTACATATTGTTATGTTGGGATATGTTCTCATATATCCTTATTGATGTAAATTTTATGTCCAAGTGATGAGATACACTTTTTATCTCTCATCAACTCATTTTGATGTGATGTCGTTAGGCTGTCAAGGGAACTTTTTAACCCAATTTCGATTTCTTTGGGTTCAACATGTAGTCATTGAATATGTCATCCATTGAATATGTGTGAATGACCTTTTATTGTTTTACACTTAATATCCACTTATATTGGGTGTATTTATATTTTTCACACATATTTTTGAGATTGATTTGTCCTTAATTTAAGGATACCTTCTTTATAAGGGATTTCATCACATTTGACATTTCTATTGAGGGTTCATTGTTGTTATGCACCAATTCACTCTTATATGGTGTATATACCGTCCTTTGGAGTATTATATCATGAATCCATTTATTCTCATGATATTATAAAGTTATAAATAAATGTTATTCCTCAATTATTGTATTCAAGTGTCACTACTTTTGGTAAAACCCCTTTAACCAAAATATCACTTTAAATGTTTTAATTATTTGTTCTTATTAATATCCATGTTTTCAAAATGGTTTTAAGGATTTATTTATATGGATATTAATGGTTTAAAATGTTAAAAGCTTCAAGGTGGTATGGGACACTTTGATTCAAAAATCTCTTTATTAAATGTTTTAAATGGTTTTGAAAATGGTTTTTTAATGGATTCATTATTTCAATATCCTAAAATGTTATATTGTGATTGAAATGTGGAAATGTTATGTTTCCTTTATTCATGTTTTATGTGATACGATTATGTTATGGTTCTTGGGCATTGTTATGAAGAAATGGTGGTTCTGTGATAAACTAAGGGCGGGTGAGCCCGATATAGCTCTCCAATGCATTGGGTAACACGAAGGAGTGAAACGTTAAGGTTTCTCCGAAGAGATTTAGGGAATATACTGTGATGGGTATTCCAAATGTAACCAAGAGGGTTACTCCCCACGTAAGAATGTTATGAATGCCTCAAGTTACCTTTATGTCTTATGTTTTCTATGATTTATTCATGATTTGATATGCCTATGTTTTATGGGTAAAGTGTGATTTCATTCTAATGTATATATGAACTCATGTTTCCTTTCCAAATTTTTATAACTCTTACTGAGCTTTTTATGCTCATCCCAAGTTTTTGAAATGTTTTTCACAGGTCAAGGGAAAGGTACATGATGTGATGATAGTGTCAAGGATGTGTCAAGAAAGAATCCATGTTATATTTTAAATATGTTTTCGTTGATGGGAAAAATGAATACTGTCTTTTATGTAACCACTTTGTTTAAATGTGGAATGTAATGCAAGTTTCATGATCTAATTCTCTAAAACTCTAAACCTAAAAATATCCTCAATGTGTAATCTTGTAATAACTCAAGATTAAGTAAGGTTTAAGGCTGGGGCCTTATAACGAGGGAATGTAGTGGTCATGTAAATAATGTTTTCAATAAAGATGCTGTTTTTTCATGTTTTAAGTTGTTATTTAATGATCCTAAACCCCAAATCCACTAGACCTCTCTATCTTCTATGTTGTATCAAATGAAGTTTATGTAATAAATTATTTTTAATTGTGTAATAAAAAGTAGGGTTGTCATATTTAAACTCTATTATTATCTTCTTATCTTAATATCCATGGGACTATTATCTAAACTTCATTATTAATTTGAGAGAAAAACAACAAATTTCTTCATAACTCCCAATGTATTGGATAGCAAGAGCCTTTCTAATAAGTGGTTTTAAACTACTAAATAATCTATATATCTTTTTATAATTATATATAATAAAAATCAAGGATTACCTTTTATTCCCTAGAAAATTTTCTTCATATTCCATGGAGTATTCACCATCCTTTTTCTCAAGATCTAAAAATTTACCTTCATCATTGTTTCAATATTTTTAGGGAAATACATGTTAAGAAATATTTTTTAATCTCCCATACTCTATCTCATCAATTCCATATTTTGGATTTTTATTCTTGATCAATGCTTACCATTGACCATATTATCCATCTAAATGATAAAAATCCAAAGTATCATTCCCCTTATAAAATTAGCGAGGCATGGAAAATATCTTTTCCATTTAGTTAACCTATTGTTCCAAGACAAGTGGATCATAAAATATGCTAAATATTGGTGGTCATTAGTTCATAAAGGACATAATGGATAATTTATCATTCTTGGGTGAAGGTGAACATTCCACATGGTTTGGGTTATTTTTCATTACCCGAGAAAGCTGGGTAAGTACCACCATGATGTTTTGAACCACACCTCCAATTACATTTGGAATGTCATTTAGACAATCATTTCATTTTCCACCACATGGGTTTTTGGTCTTGTTTCTCTTAATTCCCATAATTTTCTAAAATATAGAAAGTTATAATAATAACTATGTTAATAAAGAAATAATAAACAATTTATTATCATGGGAAAATCAATTATAATGTCATATCTCTTGGGATACCTCTTTTTAGTATAATATTATACCCAAACAATGCTTTTAGGATCAAATACTTCAATTATTTCTAGTGTTGAAAGAAATAATAAATTTCTCTATATATCCATAATAATTTTTTGTAAAAATATCATTATCAACTGAATAACATATCTTGAGAGTGTTAAAATAGGTGTGAAATAAGGCCTACTAATCATTTCTAGGTTGAAGATTTGGTTAATACCCAAACATCTATTTTTAGTATTATTACCACACAAAGCATATTCACAAGAACTATATCCACTTATAGTATCCATACATGGATTCCATTTCTTGGAGACCACACACTCTTTACTTCACCAAAAATTTAGGTTGTTTTCATATAATTAGACTTATACTTAGGGTTTTACCTATTTTTTATAGTCTTTATTCCCAAATTAACAAAACCTTGATCTAATACAAACTACAATGACCTACCTTTTTTCTTACATGACTATTAAATCATTTCATAGGTAAATAAAATTATAGTAATACATTATAGAATAAAAAGTTTTAGTATCTTGGGAAAATTAATAACATAAATCATGAGTACATACTAATAATTAAAAAAAATTTAAATCCTTATTCCTTATCCTTCTAAAAAAATAGCATTTTCTACTTGGTACATGTATTCACCAGAGGATACACATTAGTGAAAGGGGTGAGCTGAAATCCCTTTAAGGAGAGGGATAACATGGAAGGAATATAGTATATGTGAAATCATTATAATCATCATAATATCATAAGAATAAGATCATAATTATAATAATGTGGGAATAATTTGAAAAAGGCATGAAATTTGGAATAAGCATAACAATGAAACATCATAACATAGTGGTAAAATACCACACATTGTTGTGAAGAAAGATAACATCATGTACATGCATAACCTATGTGGATAAATTATAACATCATAGTTGTGAAAAGGTATATAATTACATTAATGAATAATACAAAAAATTAGACTAGATATATCATATAAACCAATGAATTGGTGGTTTATATAATGTTGGGCCTATACATCACATCATAAAATGATCGTAATGATTCATGCCATACAAAAATACAACATACAAAAATCATAGTCATGAAATAAACACATGGAAATGAATGAATTTCATAAAGATATAGTGAATAATAAATTAACGAATAACCTTTTGGGTTCAATAATGAATATGTGAGATCACATTTTGGTATAAAATATCATCGTTCTTTGTGTGAAGAATAAAAAACTCAAGATGAGTAAAAACAATATTTTTGAAAAATAAAGTTTATTTGAAAAATATTTATCATTAGATTAAAAATAATTTCAATGTGGTAGAATTATATATATCCATATAGGGAATACGTATATAATATTAAAATGAAATTTTGAATACATTATTTAATTACCCACACTAAAAATAAAGGTAAATAAGGGATAACGTAAAAATTAAGAGTTGGGTTTGAGAATTCCCATTAATGTAGATTCTATTTTATTTCATACCCTTTCTAATTAATTTATAATAAAATTAAATTTATTAAAACATGAAAATAATATGTTAATTTTTTTAAATAATTATCAATTATAATAATTTCATTTTATTTTTGAAATTTTTTATTAAAAGGTTTAAGGTTTTCATATTATGTTTTCCATACAATTATCTCATCTTGTTTTGATTTTTTTATTTTGATTATTTCAATTTATAAATTAACAAAATTAACTCTATAATATTATAAATACATATATTTAAACATTTATAAATTATAAATTCATTATTATAACCATACATAAAGGCGATGACAAGTAGATAGTTGGTAACATTCCCACATATGGCTAACCAACCGATAATGGGAAACTATTAATAGAGGATATGAGTGATATATAATATTTAATTATATAATAAATAAATTTTTTATAGGAGAATAAAATAAAAAATATTATTTTAAAATATAATTTATTTTTTTAATAATGTTTTTTAGAATGGACAATAAGGATAAGGAATTAGAAAAGGAAAATGAAATAAAAAGGTGAAAGGACCATACCATTTTCTTGAAGTTGTTCCTTTTTTATAACTGTTATATCCTTGAAAGAATGGAGTTTTATGAATAATAAAAATATATAAGGATTATAAGGGACATAATATATGGTTATTTGGATGATATTTGGGTTTAGTAAGTTGAAGTGAAGTGGTTTTCCATGGGGAGAGAGACGGGGTACTTATACTTGATGTGATTAGTATTTTTTGGATAGAATATTGAATAATAAATAAATTCCTTAGAATAACTTATAATAGTGAAAGTTTTTACATTATGAATTATATTTTATTAAAAATAAATATTTTATTAAATTAAATATCTTTATAAATTGAATTCATTTGTTTTTTAAAAAGGAAGGTGGAAAAATGAAAAATTGTTTTTAATGGAATACATTATATGTTAGACTTAGGAAAATACTTTTTATGTTTGAAATATAAATTTAATGAATTATTTAACTTATTAAAAATGTTTATTTAATAAAAAAAGTATATAATTGATTTGGTCATCATTAAATATTCAATGATGCAATTTATAACATACTAGTTATGTAAGAACGATATATTTACCATTCACCTAAAAATTTATGTTTTTCCAAAAAATATAATAAAATAAACCTTTGAAAATATTGAAGTGATGATTATAAAAATGGAATTTATTTTATAAAAAGTTACTTTATTACATAATTAATTTTTATTATTAACATATATACTATTATTTTTTTGAAATACATTAAAATATAGTTTATTAAAAATATGATTATAGTTTCTTTGAGTTTTTAATCATTATATTAATTTTATAAAATTATAATATTTTTTTATTAATTTATTAATGGTAAATATTATTTTATATGTCATTTTACTATTTTTTGGTCACTTTACTATTCCAACGGTTAGGTTACTATTCCTAATGGTCATGTTAATATTTTTAATTGTCATATTACTATTCAAACTATCATATTACTATTACAATGGTCATTTTATCTCTTATAAATAATTTTTAATTTATTCTTTCTTCATTCACCTCAATTCTACTAAAGATTCTATATTTTTCATTTTTAACATGTAGATTTGATTATTAATGTCATGATTACCTTTTATAGAGTTGTTCTTTGACGTGTTTATTCTAGGAGATAGAGATAATTCAATTTTTACCATTATAATTATTTTATATGTTATTATTTATTATCCCATTTTAATTATATCAATTTTATAATGTTTAATTATTAAATAAATGTAACATTCTCTATTGATGAAATTAAGTGTTGTATGAGTTGCATGTGTTTTATACTACACAATGTTCCAAAATATGACCCATATTATTTATTCATAAGAAAAATTCAATATATATAATTTTTTTATAGGCACATTGTGATTATGTATTAAAAAGATAGATTTGGTGAAAACCAATGTTATAAGGGATGTTTGAGGGTGTTCAGTCTAGGAACTATAGTTGTGGGTGAGGCATTATTATTAGTATCTCAAAATTGAATTTGAATAAACTTGGGAAAAAGATAATATTGATCGATTGTGATCCACTAATTTCATATGTTCATGAAACATATGGTATCATGTAATATTAGTATATCCAAATTTAATTTATATCATTATCATATATGTGAATGACCCTAGTTAATTAAATAATTTCTAATAAAGTAAACAATGTTTTTCTATGTACATTATTATTAAATATCTAATTAATCAAGGTCACTCATATACATGACACTATATAATTGATATATTATTTAAATTCATGATAATATTGATTGTATTTTATTTATTATATTACTCATAAGAATAAAATTTTATCCCTATTTTCTATTATTCTACTGAGCTTGTCTTATTTTTTTTGTGTTTAGTGATGCATTGGTAGAATTTGTTAGGACTGGTATTTGTACATGTTACTTATTGTCTTCCTAGAAATTTATTGTACAAACTACCTTGATTTATTTTGTTGAAAATTATATTTTTTGTTTCCATGTCAAGGTTTTTTGAAATGTGTTTAGTAAATCCTATGTATTTTTATGAAACATGTTATTATCTCTAGAGTAAGTAAAAATGTATTATATCATTGTTTTAAAATGAAAAGGGAAAATGGTTATTTATAAATGGTTTCATTTTATAATATTAGAAAAATTTAATGGTTTTTTCCCAATGTTTATATGTAAAATAATTTAGTTATTTAAAATACACAGTTTTGAAAATCGACATGGCATTTAATTTTGAAATGGGATCTATTTTACCGTAAAACAATTCTTATAAGTTAATGTCTTTAATAAAATAGAATTTACTGGTGATACCACCATAGGTAAATAATTTATTATTCATATAGTGGGATGTTACATAATATTTGGATTCATTTAGTCAGTGATTTTCTTATACAAAAATATTTAGTCATACAGGGATTTATATTGATTTTTTATCTTCTCCATAAAAATTTATAGTAATTATATAGATTTTATATTAGATTATTTTGGTTATAATTTAATTTTATAATTATAATTTTATAATATTTAATATTCTATAATGATTAATAATTCATGAACTGGATATGTTATAATTATTTGTGGTATTTTTTTGGTGTTCTAATCAGTAGTATTCCTTTTAAGGATTTTGGTGATTTAATTTGAATACAAGAATCACACATCAGAAATGTGGTATGTGATCTTGGTTATGTATTAGAGATTTTTTTTTGAATTTTCACTATTTTTTCATTAAGTAGTACCAATTAAGGTTTTACACTTGCATTTAAGATAATTATAGTAGTATAATCTACATGTCGCTCATGAAATTCTCCTAAACCATCATTCCTTTTCACCCTGATGGGAAACTATAACCCTCATCATGATATCCCACTGAAAAATTTTCTAAGATCACAATTTGATATGGAATAAAAAAATTTATAATGATGAAAAAAATGATATAAAATGGAATAAAGATAATTAGAGAAGCGGAGAAAATGAGACAAGAAAAGAAATATAAATTAAATAAAAATTAAGAAAAAAATAAATTGATGTTGGTGGAAATTTATTGTTGGAAAAATAATGAGGTTAAGGATGCCATGATATCATGGAAAAACCTCATATTACTTATATATGAAAAGGTGATGTTAAAAATTAACCACTTTATATATCCTATTTCTTTTGTTGTTGAATCATTTTTTGCAGAAGTATAATATTTTATAGAATCAAATTTATCTCAAACATAGATAATACCTATAAAATTTTACTACACATCACTCAAACCAAGAAGAGATAAAAAAATTCAAATATAAATCAATAAATTTACGAGTCTAAAGGATTTGGAGGAGTGTGCACTCGATGATGAGTTTATCGACAACTGGTAAAAACACTCTACTACTCAAATTACACTATTTGAAATTATTTTTGGATTTGATCAGCTTAGTCATATTGATGTTATTCCTCTGAATTTATAGAAGATAATTAATTGAAATGAGAAAAATAGTGTTTAATTCATTTATAAACCCAATGAAAAGTATAAAATATGTTTTGAGTAGATGAACCGAAATACATGATCATGAAAGGAAGGGTCGAAAACAAGTTATATTTTATTTGAGCATTTGAATATGGATTTACCTACAAATTGGAAGTTTTAAAAAGAAAATAAATTAAAAGAAATTTATTTAAGGATAAAGAACATTTTATGTAAATTATGGAATCAATAATAGTTATTACGCTATTTATTTTCCATGTGAGTATAGCTTCACCATCAATTTTAATATTTTTTTCCTTTCTTATAATTTATGTGAAGAAGAAGAAGAGTTGAACATAAATCCTTTTCAATATGAGTGAGATAATTTAAGATAAGGAAATTGTGATTACTCAATTTATTTTAAGGAATATTTTTATTTTCAAGGCCTAATAACACACAAAATATTAAAGATACTACAAGTGAAAATAAGAAACCATCCCTCTACACTAAAGCCACAAACCCATGGTGCATGCATGGATGTGGAATATGGGTCCATGATACCTATTATTAAATACCAAGTCAAATTTTAACTTCCATGGAACATTAATCCATGAATTTAGAAACCCAAAATCACTTAGATATTCTATGAAGGAATCCTCAGACAACAAAGTAAAATCTATTGGTTTATATACTCGATTTCATGTCTGGTGAACCACAACTAGAAAAAATGTGATAGTTATTCAAAAAGTATTTAGATTACTTTAACATTTTTATATTAAAGGGAGAAGGTAGTATTGGGATTTTTGACTATATAAATTATAACCTTAAACTTTGTATCTCCACATGGATATAAATATCCTCCCCATGATATTGTATTTTCAATCTAGTTTTCATTTGTGAAAATATATGAGTTTTTCTCTCAATTGTGTGGAACCTTATTTTTTATTCTCTTACTCTTGTGAGTTCTTATCTTTTTAGCATACTTATTATATCAGTGATCCATGATCACAAGTACCCCAATTAAAAACATCAATCTATGTGTATTTTTATGTGTATCATCCATCAAATCCCTCTATTGTGTGCGTTTTCTATGTAGTGCACCATGATACTTTAAAAATTATGTTAGAGAAAATCCCTTTAGAATTTTTGTGACTATGTTTTGTGATAAGTTTTTTGAAGTAAATTCCAGAGTATCATTCATAGTCATGGAGAAGGATAATGGTTCTTTATAAGGTGTTTTAGTAGTTTTTTCTAAAGTATATAAATCACATCATGACTTCTTAAGCCACACTGTGAGTATGATACATTAAAATAACATATTCTAGAGGTTTTTATCACATGAAGTGGTTCATTACCTGAATGGGATTTCATAAAAATTAAGCTTTATGATTTTTGAGGCTAATTGATTTTTTCACACCACTAAAGCTAATTTCATGATGTGAGTAATGTTTCTTGTAAAATATAAAAGTACTATACTATATAATTTTAATACATAATAAATTACAAAATTTGGAAATGTGGAAAAGTGAAAAAATTCTCAATTGGATATATATGAATTAATTTGGAAGAAGTTAGTCTATGAGAATGGTGGTCACACTATTAAGAGAATATATAAGAAAGTTTATATTTCTATATCAGTTAATGGTAAATATGTAAGAAGTGGTTATTCCAGGGGGGAGGATAGTCACACTGTGGGGGTTAAAATTATAAAATTTCATTTAGCGTAGATGTAATAGGATAATACATAAGAAATTATCACTTCCTGAGAAGGATGACCATGCCATGAAGAGAACACATAAGAAACATTCTTTTATTATTTAATTAAATGATAAATACATAATCATCAATTAAATCATGGGGAAAATGGAATTGTTATGAAGTGTATTTAGTTAGATTTTAGTGTCTTTTCCAATATTTATTTTTCTACTCCGTGATGAGGAGTTGTTTCATGGTGTTCTACTCATAGGTAAATCTCGAGTTTATCACAATGCTGTATTTTTTTCGAGTGAGATGCATGAAATTTAGAGGTTAAAAATTACACACTGTAATGAATAGAATCAATCTATGATCTGGTTATTTCCATATTAGGTTAAAACTTAAAATAAAAAGGTATGACATGAAGCTTGGGGAGTTGATTCAACCAAATTATAAAAAGTTTTAAAAAAATAGATGACAATATTTTTGGATAAAATAAAAGAGATAGTGAAGAAGTCAAAGTAAAGTGAGATACGTTTCTTCAATAAGAATACATATCACATATTAGAAGATAAAAAAGAGAGGTATTCCTATCTTGTGCTAGAAAGAGATGAAAAATAAAGTGTGAGAGGATTTATAGACCTGTGATGGAAGGTCAGTGAGGGAGATAAGGAATACCCAAGAGAGTACTTCATAGAATGTTCCTGTAATTCATCAAGTTCATTATGGCGGAGCTCATTTATATTTTTTTTATGTAACCTCACTCTTGGTTCATGGAGATCATGAAAACTTCACTTAGAGGACCAGTGAAATTTCTAAATGGTTGAGTGAAATGATCTCTCTATTTAATAAAATTTATAAACCTAAAGGGTCAATGTGATCGTTCTAAATTATAAGAAATAATTAGTGAAATTAGTGTTTATTTTATATCGACACATTTCATTCCTATGATTCATGGATTAACCCAATTTTGGTGATCCATGTAAAATTGATTATGACCCTATTTTATGATTTATCAATTTATGTAACGCCCCAACCCCAGTTACCCAGAGTCGGTGCATTAATTACATAACATTGGCATGATCACAAGAAAGATCAAATATCGAAAGACCGATTGGTTTAGTAGCCTTGGAAACACTAGATATATTCATAAGTTTTACATTACATCATAAAATGAAAAACTACTACAACAACATAATATCTCCACAGTCCACACTATTATCCCCTCATAATATCCCTGCAGGTCATTCATAACTTACTTCTTCACATCCTGGGGAAAATAAACATAGAAAAGGGGTGAGCTCAAATGCCCAGTAAGGATAACAATATAGCAGAACATTCAAAATAAGCATAAACATTTAAGGCAATGCATTACTAAAACAAAATCCTTTTAAACTTGAACTTCAACATAGTATGGAAAAAGTAAAATGAAATAATGCCATTTACTTATTCACATGGATATTATACTAATCGAATAATCACATGCAAAATCAATAACCACTTTCATAATGATGGAATGCATAATGCTAAACTTTAATTTCTTTTCAAGGCCTCGTCCCAAGACCTTGGGGCTAACTGTAACCGGAACCCAACCCGGAGTGCCTCTAATAACCGGACACCAACCCGGAGTGCCTCTAATAACCGGAGACCAAACCGGAGGGCTTACTTTTACCAGTCCCTAACCTGGAGGGCTTACTTTTACCAGTCCCCAACCTGGAGGGCTTACTTCAACTAGTCCCCAACCTGGAACATACTTGTCCAACACATTCATATGAAGTAAAGGTTGAAATATAACATAAACATTCTTATTGGAACTAGCATACGAAATGTCAATACTTTACTCATAAACCATGAATGACACATCTACAGTCAAACATATCACAAAAATTAATTACAATATGGAAGTTTTATATCATAATAAATCAACTTCAAATAATCTTAAAATCCATCAAAGGATGTTGACATAGATGAAAATGTTTTTTTAAAATTATTGAGAGAAATATCCCTTTTTCATGAAAACATTTTAATGTTACACAATTTAGAAAGTAAGGCATTTAAATACATTTTTGGATCAAAGTGTCCCATACCACTTTGAAACTTTTGAATGGAATTAACACTTTTAAAATATTCATTTTCATATAAATAAATCCTTACAAACCATTTTGAAAACGTGGACATAAATGAGGATGATTTAGAAGAATAAATATATAAAACATTTAAAATGATGTTTTAGTAAAAGTTCCCTTAGAAATAATCCCTTTGAAAACACTTTTATGAAATATGGACATGGATAGTAAATATGTCCCTGTAGATACTTACGTAAAGACAACCTCGGATATTAAAGAGATTGTGAAGTAAACCCTTATCAATTTGGTAACTTATGAAACATACAACCCATGAAAGAGGTATCATACAATGAAAATGTAAATACACATAAGGTAAAGTGTATTACACAATGAATACAATTATGGGCAGTACATACACCACACAAAAGATAATAGTGGAAATATGGCATGAATCTCACGGAAATAAAGAGTGAGATGAAAACCCCTTACCATGTTAATCAACTGAGTCGTATGGCCAAAAGTTAATAACCACCAAATTATTTACAGAATAACATGAATATAAAGATAATCATGATAATATATATCAAATGCTAGTACACAATACACCACTTTCAATAATTTAGTGGCGAATAATGGAAATCTCACGGAATTGAATGTGAGATAAGAAAATCCCTTACCTTGTACTTTTACTTGGTTGGGGTAGGTTAACCTCCTCTTCCTCGGGTTCTTCCTTTTGATTTGATCAAAAGGGCTCCTTAGGTTGGCTTTATGATCAAACTAAGGCCTCTAGGTTGTAGTGAGGGAAGTTGAGAGAGTATTTGGGCAGGGTTTGGACGAGCCAAGTGGCTTGAGAGGTGTGAGGAATGAGTAGAAGTGGTCTCCTTTTATAAGGGAGAGGAGGGGCTCTTTAGGAAAGAGTGAAAGTATTACTTTATAATATAATTATATTCGGTTTATAATGGTCAAAAAATCATTGAGGTCGAAGATAAGATGACTAATTTTCTAAATAACATCAACCAATAAGAATTGGACAGGTTTTAGATAATATTTTAATCATTATAATCTTATTTATTTAAATGATTTATTAATGAGGTAAACATTGCATCATTATTGTGTCATTAATAATTTAAATTATTTGATGTCTAAAAATTATAAATAAAATATCATTATGTAGAAAATCTTTTTATCTTTCTAATGAATATTTATAATCGAAAATCCAACATGTATAACCCTATGTAAAAATTGTTCTTCTAAAAGATGTAAGCTTATGCCATTTTTATTTTTATTTTAACTTTATTAATATAATGTGTCCCTACTACATACAAGTGGCTCTAAGGGGTCCCCAAATCGACCCAAGGATGCCCATGGTCGGGTATGTGTCCACCAATAAGGTTAGGACACGTTTTAGGGTAATTTAGTATTATTATAATATTATTTTTTAACCCTTATTTACCGGATTTACCCTTAACCATGGTAAATAAAATTTTTACCGCAGTAATTATTCAAAATGTCTAAAAATAAAAGTTACCTATTTACACAATTTGAACATCCTGATTCAAAATATGGAATCCATTTTTCTAAATTCAAAACACAGAAGTGGCAGAAATTAATTTAAAATTAATTCCCGCTGTCAAAACAAAAAGCGTGTTTTTAAGAGATAATAACTATCAAAAGATTGACATCTGTTTATGTTCGGTTTAATTGTAAAATTATGTCCAATGACCAAAATTATATTAAATGGTAAAAATATATTCTAAATATACTTTAAAACCACTTAAATTCATAATTTATCACTATTAATTATTTTGATTAAAAAAGTTGTTTTTAATTAAAATTTAGTAATTTTCACTATTCATCAAAATATGAAAGTTATCCGAAATGTACCAAAATTTCACCTTAGGCTAAATTCGATATTCCGAATCCAAAAACGAAGTCCATTATAAAATATAAAATATATATAATTTCAAAAAGTAGGTATTACTATTTATAACGGCTAGTTTGATTGGTTGTGGTGTGTTAGAACTCGAAGTTGCGTACAACACACGCTACTGTATTATTCAAAGGAAAGCGTACCGTGGAAGCTTGGGATGTTCCATTTTAATTTTTTTTTGATGTCCCCATTTAGTCAAAAAGTTTAAAATATTGTATTTAAAAAGGTTTCACTATTAAAAGTTGATAAAAGTGCAATACTGAAAATGAATCTGTTCTTGTATTATGTCTAAGAAACTCATAATATGGATTCTAAAATTATAAGGATTATATAAAGTTTAAAATTTAGTTAATACTATTCATAAACTCTTTTGAATGGCTTGTTTGGTAATTCATGGTGTGCTTGAACTCGGTGTTGCGTGTAGTGCAAGTTATTGTATTATTTTAAAGAAATAACACACTATGAAATCTTGGGGTGTTACATTCTCCCCTCCTTCAATAAATTGCGTCCTCGCAATTTGAAATTGTTCTTCGAAAATAAAAGGTTGAAAATAAAAAATATCTTTGTGGGAAAACCCTCATCGGAAATTGGGTTACTAAAATTTAGTCTTAATATGAGGAAATGAGAAATGAAAGGGTCACCACCAAATTATGATCTCTATTAGGAGAACATTGGTGGAAATTAGAGACATATAATTGGAGGAAAAATGTAAATATTTATAGGTAGTGATTGAGGTCATCAATCACAAACAAGTACAAAATTGAGGACCTTAAACTCATCAATCTATGATGATTTGAAATACCATCGGTTCAACAAAATATAGGGTATTAGGATAACACATTTTTGACGTTTCAAAATATCTTAGTTGAAATCCCACATCGAAAAATGAATTAATGAGGCCTCTATTTAAAATAAAGAGTGGAAAGTATGAAGATTACCGAAAATAACACATACTAGGTTTCCATGTAGGAAAATATGGATATGGAAGAGAAATCTAACCATCAATTATCTGATGGAGAGTGGTAGAGAACATGGCTATGAAAAGGCCAAGAATCCCAAAGCCATAAATTAGTGATGATTTAAGGTACCATCTAGGACAACATTTTTGTTCTAAGTTCCTTTTCTTAATGTTGAGGAATTTATTTATGAGATTGGATAATATCATAAGGAGATATACTTACTTTATAATTAGAGTTTTGTCCATTAATAAATTTCTACCACAAACTCATCTTTCACTCGTAAAAAAAATTCTATTTATACTATTCGTACAGGGTTCCAAAATAAACGAATTTATAATTCATCTACCAGATCTTTTAAAAAAAACTACATTATTTAATCCAGGACATCTCTTGGGCTAGTGGTAGGTGATACACCCTTGTCGCCCTTCGGTTGCGGGTTCAAGTCTCGCGGCCTTGCCGGACGCGACGGGTTGCCGCCCGACCTCCGGGTTGTCCTTTTATGGAAATACAAAATTAATCTCAAACTAGAATTTATCCAAAATATTTCTGACCAAACTCACAGTCCAACATTTATAAGTAAGTTAAACATAATGTAGATCCTTTTTACCACGTAATAGCATATGAATACCTTCATCATGTATTCTTTTAATACACTGAAACATCCTGAATTACCATATTCCTTATTGATTACATTCATGCTCCCTTATTCCATATAGAATGCTGTATATACCTCATCAATCCAAAAATGTTTTAAACCCCAACAATAATGGAATATACAGATCATTAATCAGTTCCAAGGTAGTCAAGAATATCCAATATAATTTATCCAAAACAATCATGTATTATTCCAAAATCACTAACTCGGTATCAGAACTATATTATGGTTTATCATTCTCTCAACCATATATTTTCCAAAAATTTATCCAGCTGTTGAGTCACCTTTCTTTGTTCCACACAATCTCAAGTCCTTAATGAAATAGTACTGCAGTACAATCCTTATATACTCCATAATTATTATAACAAGTACATTGTTGATACAACACTCAATTGACATAATCAACATAAGAACTCTAATCATTCCTCTTCATCTGTGGTAGTATCATAACTTGATTATTATCCAATAACATCATTTGCGGCATATTCTGATGACTGGGACATAGGTTCGCATAGTGTCCAAACTCCTTGCAAATGAAGCATTGTACATTTGAAACCATTTTCTTACCATTGCAGTCACGTACTTTGTGCCCTTTTCCTCTACACTTATAACAAACTCCCATTCCTTTCAGGCAAGTTCCAGGGTGTTTCTTTCCACAGTTACCACATATGGGAAAATTCTTCTTTTTCCTCTTCCCTTTATCCATCTTTCTCTCTTCCACCCTTTTCTTCTCTTGTTTCCCTTCAAAGCCATAGGACTCAGTAAACTCTTTACTTATCTTATCAACACATGATATTATTTCTTCATATGATGATAATACATGAGAGAATATTTCTCTTGTAAATTCTGGCTTAAGACCATAAAATATATGATCCTTCTTTCTCTTTGTATCATGTGCATTGCTGGAGTTCTCATTCCTTCTACTAGGCGCCATTTCTAAACATTGGCATACACTAGATTAGTTTATGAATAACAATACCTAATCCCAAACTTTTAAAACACATAACATAAATTAAATAGTTTATGGATATAATCCATAATCATAAAAATGTCTCCTTTGAGGAAGTATATACTCATAAACCCTTTATAATGATTTGTAAAGAAAATGAGAGTTATCCTAAGCATATCCCCCGGGAGTGTCGTAACCAAGAGTGCAGCAAGGCCCGTTGTCGTGCACCAGTTCCCGTTCGAGTCTAGCTCAAAGCGGTGTTTTCGGGTTTTACCCCTAGGTACATCTGTGCCAGAGCCGCCTCTACCTGCTCGTATCTAGACAGGGATGTATTGCTCAGAAAACTCACAAAATCTCTACAATACCAAAATTCTAGGAAGTTCTTCTATACTAATCCTCAAAGTTCATCTTAGGTCTACGTGCTCTAATCAGAGTTTATCTAAATCTAGCTTCCAAGGTTTGTACTAAACTTCCTCTGATACCAACTGTAACGCCCCGACCCCAGTTACCCAGAGTCGGTGCATTAATTACATAACATTGGCATGATCACAAGAAAGATCAAATATCGAAAGACCGATTGGTTTAGTAGCCTTGGAAACACTAGATATATTCATAAGTTTTACATTACATCATAAAATGAAAAACTACTACAACAACATAATATCTCCACAGTCCACACTATTATCCCCTCATAATATCCCTGCAGGTCATTCATAACTTACTTCTTCACATCCTAGGGAAAATAAACATAGAAAAGGGGTGAGCTCAAATGCCCAGTAAGGATAACAATATAGCGGAACATTCAAAATAAGCATAAACATTTAAGGCAATGCATTACTAAAACAAAAGCCTTTTAAACTTGAACTTCAACATAGTATGGAAAAAGTAAAATGAAATAATTCCATTTACTTATTCACATGGATATTCTACTAATCGAATAATCACATGCAAAATCAATAACCACTTTCATAATGAAGGAATGCATAATGCTAAACTTTAATTTCTTTTCAAGGCCTCGTCCCAAGACCTTGGGGCTAACTATAACCGGAACCCAACCCGGAGTGCCTCTAATAACCGGACACCAACCCGGAGTGCCTCTAATAACCGGAGACCAAACCGGAGGGCTTACTTTTACCAATCCCTAACCTGGAGGGCTTACTTTTACCAGTCCCCAACCTGGAGGGCTTACTTCAAATAGTCCCCAACCTGGAACATACTTGTCCAACACATTCATATGAAGTAAAGGTTGAAATATAACATAAACATTCTTATTGGAACTAGCATACGAAATGTCAATACTTTAATCATAAACCATGAATGACACATCTACAGTCAAACATATCACAAAAATTCATTACAATATGGAAGTTTTATATCATAATAAATCAACTTCAAATAATCTTAAAATCCATCAAAGGATGTTGACATAGATGAAAATGTTTTTTTTTAAAAATTATTGAGAGAAATATCCCTTTTTCCTGAAAACATTTTAATGTTACACAATTTAGAAAGTAAGGAATTTAAATACATTTTTGGATCAAAGTGTCCCATACCACTTTGAAACTTTTGAATGGAATTAACACTTTTAAAATATTCATTTTCATATAAATAAATCCTTACAAACCATTTTGAAAACGTGGACATAAATGAGGATGATTTAGAAGAATAAATATATAAAACATTTAAAATGATGTTTTAGTAAAAGTTCCCTTAGAAATAATCCCTTTGAAAAAACTTTTATGAAATATGGACATGGATAGTAAATATGTCCCTGTAGATACTTACGTAAAGACAACCTTGGATATTAAAGAGATTGTGAAGTAAACCCTTATCAATTTGGTAACTTATGAAACATACAACCCATGAAAGAGGTATCATACAATGAAAATGTAAATACACATAAGGTAAAGTGTATTACACAATGAATACAATTATGGGCAGTACATACACCACACAAAAGATAATAGTGGAAATATGGCATGAATCTCACGGAAATAAAGAGTGAGATGAAAACCCCTTACCATGTTAATCAACTGAGTTGTATGGCCAAAAGTTAATAACCACCAAATTATTTACAGAATAACATGAATATAAAGTTAATCATGATAATATATATCAAATTCTAGTACACAATACACCACTTTCAATAATTTAGTGGCGAATAATGGAAATCTCACAGAATTGAATGTGAGATAAGAAAATCCCTTACCTTGTACTTTTACTTGGTTGGGGTAGGTTAACCTCCTCTTCTTCGGGTTCTTCCTTTTGATTTGATCAAAATGGATCCTTAGGTTGGCTTTCTGATCAAACTAAGGCCTCTAAGTTGTAGTGAGGGAAGTTGGGAGAGTATTTGGGCAGGATTTGGACGAGCCAAGTGGCTTGAGAGGTGTGAGGAATGAGTAGAAGTGGTCTCCTTTTATAAGGGAGAGGAGGGGATCTTTAGGAAAGAGTGAAATTATTACTTTATAATATAATTATATTCGGTTTATAATGGTCCAAAAATCATTGAGGTCGAAGATAAGATGACTAATTTTCTAAATAACATCAACCAATAAGAATTGGACAGGTTTTAGATAATATTTTAATCATTATAATCTTATTTATTTAAATGATTTATTAATGAGGTAAACATTGCATCATTATTGTGTCATTAATAATTTAAATTATTTGATGTCTAAAAATTATAAATAAAATATCATTATGTAGGAAATCTTTTTAGCTTTATAATGAATATTTATAATCGAAAATCCAACATGTATAACCCTATGTAAAAATTGTTCTTCTAAAAGATGTAAGCTTATGCCATTTTTATTTTTATTTTAACTTTATTAATATAATGTGTCCCTACCACATACAAGTGGCTCTAAGGGGTCCCCAAATCGACCCAAGGATGCCCATGGTCGGGTATGTGTCCACCAATAAGGTTAGGACACGTTTTAGGGTAATTTAGTATTATTATAATATTATTTTTTAACCCTTATTTATCGGATTTACCCTTAACCATGGTAAATAAAATTTTTACCGCAGTAATTATTCAAAATGTCTAAAAATAAAAGTTACCTATTTACACAATTTGAACATCCTGATTCAAAATATGGAATACATTTTTCTAAATTTAAAACACAGAAGTGGCAGAAATTAATTTAAAATTAATTCCCGCTGTCAAAACAAAAAGCGTGTTTTTAAGAGATAATAACTATCAAAAGATTGACACCTGTTTATGTTCGGTTTAATTGTAAAATTATGTCCAATGACCAAAATTATATTAAATTGTTAAAATATATTATAAATATACTTTAAAACCACTTAAATTCATAATTTATCACTATTAATTATTTTGATTAAAAAAGTTGTTTTTAATTAAAATTTAGTAATTTTCACTATTCATCAAAATATGAAAGTTATCCAAAATGTACCAAAATTTCACCTTAGGCTAAATTCGATATTCCGAATCCAAAAATGAAGTCCATTATAAAATATAAAATATATATAATTTCAAAAAGTAGGTATTACTATTTATAACGGCTAGTTTGATTGGTTGTGGTGTGTTAGAACTCGAAGTTGCGTACAACACACGCTACTGTATTATTCAAAGGAAAACGTACTGTGGAAGCTTGGGATGTTCCATTTTAATTTATTTTGATGTCCCCATTTAGTCAAAAAGTTTAAAATATTGTATTTAAAAAGGTTTCACTATTAAAAGTTGATAAAAGTGCAATACTGAAAATGAATCTGTTCTTGTATTATGTCTGAGAAACTCATAATATGGATTCTAAAATTATAAGGATTATATAAAGTTTAAAATTTAGTTAATACTATTCATAACCTCTTTTTAATGGCTTGTTTGGTAATTCATGGTGTGATTGAACTCGGTGTTGTGTGTAGTGCAAGTTATTGTATTATTTTAAAGAAATAACACACTATGAAATCTTGGGGTGTTACAATTTATATCTCATGTGAGGGAGATAAGTCTTTTGTCCTAATAGGGGAACACAATTTTTAGTAAGGGTGATTTGGAAGAGATTGGAATACCATGATTCATCCTATCTTAAGGTTTTTACCTTTATTGGGACCAATAATTGGTATCATATATGAATGTTCTTGATGAATTTTTATCTACCTAAAGTAATTGAAGTGATCCATAACCATAAGGGAATCATGATTTTCAACGAAAAAAATTCCATTTATGGAAGAATGGGATGAAACAATATTTATGATCTTTTGGGATAAATATATTAATGGATACTATACATGGGGTCCTGATCAAAATTGATAGTATAAAATTATCAAAAAAATAATATAGGGAGATTGATGCCAATTATAAAGGATTTATTGTGTTGGGATGAGCCTTATCCAATACAATATATGTAATGTACCCCAATCCAAAACTCTCTCACATGGTCAGAAAGGGTGAGTTACTAGACCTAAATCATGTCTCCCCATACGCTAGAGGCTATCAACTAGCAGTGAGGGTTTTAAAAGTATAGTGGGGAGACTATACCCCCTATTATTACGTGTCATAGTAGTAGAAAAAATCATAATAAACAAAAATAATCCAAGTATGACATATCAGAAGACATCAATTATGTCCAAATGATAAAATAATAATAACTCATAAATAATTTAATAATGTTTTGGAATGTAACTAAATTCCATGCTAAAAAAACAATACAAGAAAAGACTAGAAGAATCAATAAAAGTCCCAAAAGACCTCGGTCCTGAACCCCATGTCGATCCCTACTCCAATATACATCCCAACAACAAAAAGAAATCAACTGAAATGTCCTTTTCCCTTGTCCAAACCAGCATCCATACAATCTTCTAGAGTACCAAATAGTGGAATGAATAGAGTGTGAGTAAAACTCATTAGGTCGACACCACCGTGTTTAAATAAAACTAAACTAATAATAAATTTATTCAATAATGCAATAACCAGGTGAATTAAATTAATTAAAAAATTAATACAATACATCAAAAACATACTTCGGATTCATGACGGAATATCTATGATCATGTCTAACAACCATTCCAACAAACACCATATAACCAAGGTAAAATAACTTTTATTGGAACCATTCTATAATAGCTCTGAGCATGTATTACAACCATTCCAACAACACAATATAACCAAGGTAAAATAACAGTATTTGGAACCATGGTAGAATATCTCTGAGCATTTCTTACAAACATGACAACCACACCATATAACCAAGGTAAAATAACATACTTCAACACAATGCCATAATATACTTAAGAATGTCTTACAATTATGCCAACCAAAAATAGATAACAATGGTATCGTATAAAAAATTTGGGTTAAAGACCTATAAGAATTACAACATTTCTGGGTCAAATCCCTATATGCATTACAACATTTTCATGTCAAATCCCTATAAGCATTAAAACATCAGACTATGCTGAGCCTTCTCACTATAAGCATTATAACATATATGTGTGTAGGTGCTTGGGACTAGCCCGTTATATAATAATCTTAGAATAGAACACAATTCCTATTAATAGAATGGATATAACAATATCACATCATATATATCAATGGATAATTATGAGAATTACCATTATTCCTTCATATGCTACTTGTTATTCAATTCACATTTGTTTAAGCATTATATCAAAAGAAATAAGGCATAATTTAGGGATTCTATAACAAGAAATCACCTAAGGTCACATGTCATGATAAATATTCCTTAAGACATTATCCAAATACAAATCGATTTGAAACCAATAGAAAATCAAATATTAACTACATTTAATTATTAGATCAAGATGGGTGCACACAATGATGTTGAAATCATAATATTCCATAAAAATGGAAATTATCAAACCATATAGTTTATATTTATACTAACTGTGTTAAACTAATGATCCAACAATGCTTCAAATGAAAAACACCCATAAGGAAGATGATGCAAATGATCGATAAGAGGTTAAAAGATCAAAAAATGGGATTGATCATGTTAACATGAAATCTGGAATGGGGTTTGGCACTCTAAAATTACTTGGAGGGTAAACCTAGGTCAAGAGGATAATATATATATCAAAAATGAATTGAATTTTACTCGTACAACTTGTTTAAAACTACATGTTAGGTATTTACACATCATGTAATACAATTACATGTCATGTAAATGTTTTTAATCGTATTCACTGAAAAACCCATCACCTTGGAGTTAATTTATTAAAACCCAAAAAACATTACATGACATATAATCCCTTTACATGTCATATAAATGTTCTAAAAGCGAGTTTATTCACCACATTTTTCTTTAGACCACCCGAACCCCTTAAAATCTTCTCAACTTACCAAGAACCCTTGAAACACTAAACCCATTTATACCTAGAATCCATTAAGAATAAAATCCCCAAACGTTTAGGTCATTTTACCCAAAAATTATCTCTGTAAATAATCAATACATATCCACAAACATATAAAAGAAAAACTGAGTGAGGGATAGAGACATACATAGTAAAATAAGGGATCTTATAACCTACCCACTTTATTACAGCTCGTCCCTGAGCTACCCAAGTGTCTCTGTGAGGTTTTAGTGAACACGTTTGGATACTATGATCGCATGTCAGACTACCTCTACCAAGTATCCTCTTGAAATTTCCCATGCTTCTACTTAACTCCAACCAATAGTATAGTCTTACCCTGAAGATATTTATTACTACGATCTACAACCCAAATTGAATCCTCCTCAAAGGATGCATTCGAAAAAATCTAGATTTATGCTACTTCTATCACATGGAAATGTTTTAGATTATATATCTAAAGCTACGACATATGGAACACATTGTTCATGTAACTGTATATCAGTGGAAGGGAAAAATGGTGTGCCACTGGACCTACCCTTGTCACTATTTCAAATGGCTCAACAAACCTAGGTGCTAGATTTTCTAGTTTCATGATACAGTGTTTCCCCAACCTAAGAGACATCCAAATTAACACATAATTACCAACCTAAAATTTAATGGGTATTCTATGATGGTTAGAATATGATTTCTATCTACTCCGTGCAGTCACCAACCGCTTTTAGATCAACTAAACCTATTCATATGTCTCTTGTATGAGACTAGGCCCAACAAGTGTTGACTCACCTGCCTCCAACTAACAAAGAGGTTAATGACTTGACCTACCATACAAGGCACAAAAGGTTCTATTTGGATAGATTCATGGAATATATTATTATATGAAAACTACATGATTTCCATTTGTTTCTCTTATTAACAACCAAAATCCAAAACATAGGCTCATAGAATATCCCCCAGAACCTAATTAGTCTGATCAGGATGACCTTCAGTCTATGGATGATAGGTTGTTTCCAAAAGAACCTGTGATCCTAGAGCCTTCTAAAGACCCTTATATAAAGGAAATTTTAAATGAGGATCTCTATCTGAAATGATACTATTTTCAACACTATGCAACCGAACCACCTCACACATGTAAAGGCTTCCCAGACCATCAACTATCAATGATTCTCTGATTGAAAAGAACTGGGTTACCTTAGTTAGTCAATCCAAAACCACCCATACATCATAATTATTATTGGTTGTCTTGGGTAATATTATCAAAACTTAATATATAATATTATCCCATTTCCCCTTGGGTATGGATAAAGGTTGAAAAAGCCTAGAGGGCCTCTGATGCTCAACTTTCACCTATTGACCAGTGAAGAATCTATCCATGAATCTTGCCACTTATTTCTTAATCCATGACCACAAGTATTGTCCATGAAGATCATGATATATATTTTTCAAACTAGGATGCATCACCCATATAGAATCATGAAACTCCATCATTAGATCCTCGTAAAAGCCCGTAAGAACCCATAATCGTCCAAAAAAAGAAGATAATTGTAATTGTCGAGAGACCATCCTAATGGTGCATCCCTTCCATATAATTTATCTCTCAGAACCGATCCCTCCAGATCAAAAAACTGCTTAGTATTAATCAAGTCAAAACTCACGGGTATAACAAATTTTGATGTCAGATTTACTCTCCCATGAGACTCATAAAAATCCAGATACATGTCTACAAAAAAGTTCTATCATCCTCCACTCATAACAAGATTACCGTAATGCCTCTGCATGTGTTTTTTGGCTCAAAGAGTTGGAAATGAAGTAACCCTTTCTTTTTGTATAAGATAATTCAATGTCTAAAGACTACATATACTTGACCCACCACATTTACCAAAGGTTTAGGTCTCAATAAGAAAATATGTACCAGATTCTCTTATGGTCAGTGTACACCACAAACCTATCACCCATGAGATAGTTTCTCCAAAACCTCAGGGCATGTGAAACTACTTATAGCTCTAGATTGTGAGTAGGGAATTATTCTCTTGCATACTTAGCTTCCTAGAGCCATAAGAATTTACACAATCCTCCTCCATTAAAATTGCTCTAAGTCCAACTCCAGATGCATCACAGTACACATTATACGCTTTAATTGGAATAGGTAATGTAAATATAGGTGCTAAGGTCAGCTTTCCTTTCAGCTCCTAAAAATATTACTTACAAAATTTAGACCAAACAAACATCACCCTTTTCTTGGTCATCCCAGACATTGGTGCTTCCAAATGGGAGAAATCTTAAATAAAATGAAAATAATAACCCGTTAAACCAATAAATCTTTGAATTGTGAAACAATTCTTAGGTTTTATCCAAGATACCAAAAAAAAAACTTTCTCTGGGTCCATTGACATTCCTTCCTTTGAGATGACATGTCCCAAGATGTGTAATTTATTAATCTAGAAACTTGATTTTGTTAGCTTGGCGTAGATCAAATACTCTCTCAATGTACTTATGATGATGTCAAGATGTTTGAAATGATCATATTTTTAATGGGATCACACAAAGATATCATTGACAAAAACCACCAAAAAATGGTCCCCAAAAGGCTGAAAGATCCTATTCATTAAGCCCATAAATACCACATGCACATTAATAAACCCAAAAGGAATCACAATGAATTCATACAATCCATATATTCTTCTAAAAGCAGTCAGAGGAATGTCCATTAAGATAACCTTTAACTGATGATACCCCAATATCAATTCAATCCCAGAGAAGATCTTATCACCCCACAACAAATCTAATAGATCATCGATTCATGGAAGTGGATACATGTTCTTGACCTTAATCCAGTTTAATCTCCAATAATCTACATATAGATGAAAATACCCATCAACCTATTTGGTGAAAAGAATAGGAGATACCTACGAAGATGTAATAAGCTGTATGAATCCCTTAGATTATAGATCTTCCAATTGAACATTCAATTCCTGAAGCTATGTTGGTGCCATTCAGTAAGGTAGGATAGAAACTCGCTCTACTTCTGACACCAATTTGATCATGAACTTGATCTCTTGCTTGGGCAGTAAGACAAGAAAATCGTTAGGGAAAACATCCTAAAAATATTCTACCACTGGAGGAAAATAATCCTACATAATTCCACCATATTATAGAATAAGAATGATGATGTGAGCCATGATACAATATAATATGCATTGAATTAACACCAAATGACCAACCTAAAGATCCCACTCACCTTTTTGAAAATAGATTCTTCCTTCAAGAGACAGGAAAATAATTCTCCTCCTATAACTGTCAATATGATCATGGTATAAAACTAACCAATCCACTCAAATAATCATGTAGAAGCCTATAATTTCTAACATGAATGGTTTCCAAATTAAATGGTAACCACCAATCTATAGAGAACACACCTTGAAACATTTTATATTCTCAAACCATACTCCCAGTAGTGTGTTGATAGTTAATACACCATCCAAGATTTCCACATCGAAGCCCAAACTATTTTAAAAAAGGAAGAGAAAAAATAATTTGATGCTATTGTATAAAAAAATGAATGCTAAATTAGATGATACAAGAATCATACCAATGATGATAGATGGTCCTACATCCATGATAGATGGAGTATTCTCCATAGTGTGCACTTGACTTTTCCCTCTTCTCTAGGCTCCAGTCTGACTACCTTGAACAATTTCTATTACTTTGTACTATTGATTATGCACTGGGGTACCATGCCCCATGCTTATACCTAAATAACCAGTGGAAATCTATCTACCATCTTACTAAGGAGTAGCCAAGAACTTTACCAATTTCAATTCCTATTATGACCCCCTTCCACTAGTCTACTGTGGAACGTTTACATAAAACCTCTATAGACGACCTAGCCTAACACAGATGCGACACTCAACTACGGGGTAAGGAAAATGTGGGCTCTTGTGACCAAACATTCAACACTAATAGTATTGGAATAGAACATGGTCTTGAGATGGTTTTTTGATCCCCTGTAAGCTCTTCCCACTACTACCTTGGTGAAAAATGTCATATCTTCACTTATTTACACTCGAAGAAGATGTTCTAGATCGCCCTACTGAAATAGAATGGCCACCATTAGGGGAATATTTCATATTTCCTTCCGTGATATGTGCCTAGTTCATCACATCCTCAAAGCTTCTTAAGTGAAAAATGTTTTCCTATGATCCGATCTCATAGTGAAGGCCATCCTAAAAATATCTCGTATGGAGATCTCATCAGCTACCAAAGATTAGAAAAAGAGCTGTAGGTCAGTAAAACTTCGGACATAGTACATTATTGACAAAATATCCTATAAAATATTCATGAAATCATGATATTTTTCATCCTTCAATGACTTAGGATAGAAATGGATCAGAAAATTTAACTCGAAGTCCTTCCGAGACAACTCCTCTTGCAACTAAGCTTGCTCTAGAATACCCCACCAACATTTGGAAGGTCCAGAAAGAATATTTATAGCAAGATTTACCCTCTTATATGTGGGTTTATCAAGATTATTGAAGTTTTTCTAGAAAAAACCAATCCAGAACTCATCTTCCGAGGTTCCTCCTTCCCTAGTAAACATTGGCAGATGATGAATCTAAAACTCTATTTTTAGCCCAGTCATCGAATGGACGGTATGAAATGTCTCCCTTTCCATATATCACATAACCCTTAGGAAGATGTCATAGATATGAACATCCATATTCTCCTCAGAGAGTATAGGATTCTTTTGTTCTACTGTGTTAGGAACGTATTGATTTCCACTCACCTGATGCTCAAGTAAAAGATGACGACGAGTCATTTTCTATACAAGAAAAACTCACACCTTAGAGAACTAGCTAACAACATGGTCAACCTCAACAGGTTACTATGAGAGAGAACCACTAACACCCTATAATGTGGATTATAATATTTTAGAAATACATTTAAACTTATTTAATTTACCTAGTGAAATAGTTATCTCAATTTATAGTTCGACAAGAAAGTTTATATCACATGCAATTAGATATTCCTCTATCATGAACAATACATGTCAATAAATCCCTACCTTCCTATTATGATGCAATCATAATCATCTCATTCCATACCGGTCCATGAGTAAAAATCTCATGAAACAATAACTTCATAAAAAAATAACTTCGCAGAACATGTGAATCACCCAAGGTGAAATAACATCAACTGTTACAAGCTCACAAAAAAAAATAATCACATCCCTGGGTACTCATATTTCCCCTATACATGGGTTAGCTACTACCATGAACAAAATAACTACCAAGTTTTAATACACAATAGTATTATTTTTACTTTTTCCCAGGAAGTAAAATAGAATAAAAGAACACCAACCTTTTTTGATACCACTTTGTAATGTAAACCAATCCATAACTCTCCCACGTGGCCAGAAAGGGTGAGTTACTGGACCTCAAGCATGCCTCCCCATATGCCACAGGCTTCCTAATAGAAATGGGGGTGTGAAAAGTATAATGATGAGATTATACCCCTTGGTATGAAGTGTCATAGTAGGAGAAAATATCATAATAAATTGAAATAATCAAAGTAAGACATAGAAGAAGACAAAAATAATGGACAACTGATACACCAGTAATAACAAATAAATAATGTAATGAAATGATGGAATTTAATTAAATTTCATTCCAAAAAAAAATACTAGAGGAAACAAGTAAAGACCCAAAATTCACAGGTTTCAAACCCCATGTCGGTCCCTACTCCAATCTCCACCCCAAAAACAACAAGAAATCAACCGCAAAGTCCTTTTTCCTTTTCCAAACCTACATCCATATAATCTACTTAGGTAAAAAACAATAGCCTGAATAGGGTTTGAGTAAAATGTATTAGGTTGACACCACCATGTCTAAAAAAACCTATCTAATTTTTAGTATATGAAATAAAGCGATAACCATGCGAATTAAATTAATTCAAAAATTAATACAATACAATAAAAACCTACTTCATATTCATGCCAGAATATCTATGAGCATGTCTTATAACCATACCAACCAACACCATATAACCAAGGTAAAATAACCCGCTTCATCACCATGCCAGAATATATATGACCATGGATTATAACCATGAAAACCACACAATATAACCCAGGTAAAATAACATGCTTCAACACAATGCTGGAATATCTCTGAGCATGTCTTAAAACCATGACAACCAAACTATATAACCAGGGTAAAATGACATTATTCGACACCATGATAAAATATCACTGAGCATGTCTTACAACAATTCAAACCACAACTATATAACCATGGTATCATATCAATAATCTGGGTCAAATCTCTATAAGCATTAAAAAAGTTTTGGGTTAAAGACCTATAAGAATTACATCATTTCCAGGTCAAATCCCTATTAGCATTACAACATGGGACCAGGCCGAGCCTACTCTCTATAATAATTATAACATGTACATGTAAAAGTTCCTGGGCCTAGCCCGTTTTATAAACATCTCATCATAGAACACAATTCCTATCAATAACATGGATATCAGAATATCACACCATATATCTCAATGGTTAATTATAAAAATTACCATTATTTAATCATATTCCACTTAAAATTCAATTCACATTTGATTATAAATTATATAAAAAGAAATAAGGCACAATTTATGGATTCTATAATAAGAAATCACCCAAGGTCAAATGTCATGCTATGAATTCCTTAATCCATTAGTCAAATAAAATCCATTTGAAACTAAGAGAAAATCAAAGATTAAACCCAATTAATTATTAGTTCAAATTGGGAACACACAACAATGGTGAAATCAATATATTTCATAAAAATAGTAATAATCAAACCATAGGGTTTAGATTTAGACCACTTACCTTAAAATAATGATCCAATGATGCTTCAAATTGAAAATTCCCATGAGAAAGATGATGTGGATGATTGAGAAGAGGTTTAAATATCAAAACTAGGATTGATGACATTAACAGGGCATCGAGAATGGGGTTTTGCACTTCAAAATCACCTAGAGGGTCGCCCTAGGTCGAGAGGAGAAGAGATGTAGTGACAATGAATTGAATTTCAGCCACACATAATGTTTAAAACTCTAGGTTAGGCATTAACATATCATGTAACATAGTTACACATCATTTAAATGTTTTTAATTATATTCTATAAAAAACACATCACTTTGAACAGAAGTTATTAAAACCCATGAATCATTACATGACGTTTAATCCCTTTACACGACGTGTAAATGTTCTACAATTGAGTTTTTCATCCCATTTTCCATAAAACCAATCAAAACCCTTTCTAATCTTCTCAACTTACCATAAAACCTTGAAACACTCAACCCATTTATACTCAAACTCCATTAAGCATAAAATCTTGGCACTTTTAGGCCATTTTACCCTATAATTCTCTCCATATCTAAATAAGACTCAACCACCAAGCTATAAATGAAGAAATTAGAGAGAGAGAGAGAGAAATGACTAAACAAATATGGTATATTACAATATAAATGAATGTTATGATTTTTAAATACTCACATGACATGTGGGAAAACTTCTCAAAATCTATGAAGGTGATTCTAATGTACATGGAGCTAAGTTTTTGGTTGCATGATATAGGTATGGGGATTATGAGGATACACCTAAATGAGTCTATTGATATATTATTTGACTGGGTGAACATTATTGTGGAAGGCATGCAATTTTTTTTGAAACCCTAATAAATATCATGAAGAGGATCCTGAGAATATTACCACCATGTTTCAACCTGAAGGGCTTGGTGTTCTAAGACAAAGTCCCAATGTAAATGTTGTCATATATTCTCCACAACACACTTGTTACATGTGAAATGGGGATCAATGATAATGATTCCTTAACAATGATTTTTTTAAAGATGTTTCATTCAAGACAATGGAAACACATATATTATAGGATGATCCTTAAGATAAGGAAGTTGATGAGTGATGAAATTCCTTCTCTTAAATCTCAAAAAGGTAAAAATACTGTTTAAAGGAATGATTCAACATAATTATTTTTAGTGTGAAGAAGATGGAAATATTTCTGTAAGATGTCTAATGAAATTTTAAGATAATGATGAACATAAAGAACCAATAAAAAATTCATCTATTTTTGTTAAATTAAAGACAATATCATATCATAAATTCTTCAAAAGGAAGAACATTCTCTTGAAAAAAGATGTTATCTTGAAAGAAATAGAAATAAAACCAATTGAGTACTAGAATTAACTGAATGAAGAAGTATCTATGGTTCATAAACACACCATAATCAGATGATAGTGATGATGTTGAGGGAATATTAATCCTCCAGGATGAACTAAAATCTTCCCTAGACAAAATTTGTGATTTGAGGGGAAAAATTAAAAAAATACAATAGAGTGGTATGTGATGTAAAACTAAATATTCAACAATAAAAAGAATAATAAATTAGGTAAAGTCTAAAATTGAATGAATAAAATATAGTAATTTAGAAAACTATGAAGAAAAAATTGACCACAAACTCAAAATAAATTAGAAAGATTATATTATCAATGTATCGACTAATTTTATGAAAGATCATGTCAAAAGAATTGAGGTTATTAATGTTGAATTCAGGAGGATTTAATGAAAGAACAATGATAAGGAGAAAGTTTAACCCTCAAAATAAAATTTATATGATTGAGTTTATAGGATACCAAAGAATATAAGGAGAAATACAAAGAGTTAATGAAAAACTTAGAAAAAATGTTCATAAGTGAAACAATTCCAAAGTAAAAGAAAATATTTTATGGGGATTTATCATAAAAAAACTAGTGTTTATTGATGAATAAACAAAACCAACTACACCAAAAAAGAATTTTTAGTTGGATGAATCACAAAAGACAAGGGTGTAGGTGTTAAAACAAAGACACACAATAATATTTCACTAATATGGTGTTATTATTGTGTAATAATGGGCCATACACTGGGTGTGTGTTCTATAGAATAACATAATTTTATGGAAAAAGAGAAATAAAAAAGTGTATAAATTCCCACACTTGAATGTTTTTAAAAGATATTATTTTTGTGGTGAAGGTTATGGACACAATGGAATGAATCACTAATTAAGATTTATAAGTTAAATTGAAAAAGAGATATGGAAAATGAAATCTCAACAACTGGAAGCATCATATAGTTGGATGAAAACTCATAATAAATTTTCATACCTGTATGATGAGTAAGATTCAATGGATTTGGTGGTGAGAGAATATAATTCAAAACTAAAGGAAGGAAATAATTAAACATATATCAATAATAGTACATTAGAGAAGGTTAATGTAACAAAAATTTCTTTGAAAGAAATAGATTGGGTTGGAGTATGGATCCTTAATAGTGGATGAACCGATCATATTATTTTTAAATAAAAAACCTGTCATGGAAATCATATAAAACAAAGAATGTGTCATTAAATTTTGAAATAATGATGGTTCAAATATCATTGGATCTGGAAAACACAAAATCAGAGGGAAGGACATGAGGTTCATGGATTTCTTGGTGGCTGAAAGCCCTGATCATAATTTTCTAACTGAAGGATAATTATTTGACTCAAGGATTGAAGTCAATGTCAATAAGAATATTTTCATCATAAAGGGAAGATATGGTACAATTATAATGAAAGTTATGTACAAAAAATGGAATATATAACTCATTAGTTAAGAAGAATACATGTTCTTTATATTCAAGTAAGAAGAGATCAAATTATGACATATATGTCTTTTCTACTTAAAACAAAAGTCCGTTAACGAGTTGCTGAAAAATAAAGGATCTCATGATTTACCTAAACTATCATGTGATTGGACCCACACATGTGATACTTGTCAAAAAGGGAATATTATTCAGAATATTTACAAGTTGAAGGACAATAAATTGATGATATTTCTTGAGTTTATGTACATTGATTTGTATAGGATAATATTACCCAAATATTTGGATTGAATGTGGTACTTTTTTCTATTCATCATTGATTATAATTGGTTGGAATGGATGGTGGTGATCTCTCCTAAATCATAACTATTCATGTGTATTACATGGAATCATAGATTATTGTAGAAGAAACTGACGATAAAAATTTAGAAATTCTAAACTAGGAATGGCATGTAACTAACCAATTATTAAGTGGAATAATATATTGAGAAGTAAATGAGAAGGTTCTAAATATCAGTGGAAAGGATTCTTTAACAAAAAAAGTGCCATTGAGAGGAGGATCTAGATCATTAATATCATGACATGGATAATTCTCACTAATAAAGATATACTAGAAATTTATTGCAAGGAAGTATCTATTACATATTTTTATATTTATAATAGGGTTTTTTATACCTAAATAAAGATAATTCTTTGTATGGGATGTGGTATGGGAAAAATAAAACATTGAAATACTTTCAATTTTTTTGATGTATGTGCATTATCCTCAACATGTAGAAGAACCAACAGATTTATTCTTGTGGGGATGAAGATGTTTTTCTTGACTACTCATCCAAAATAAAGGAATAAAAATGCTACAATAAAATTCTTGGAAAGATCATTAAAAGTATATATGATACTATTATGGAAAATGAGAAAAATTCTCAATCCAATGAGAAGTTTTTATAGTAATAAATAGATAAATAATCATAGGATGTGATTATATATTAAGTTTAATAATGGGATAACATGGGGTTGAAGTTAATTCAGAATAAGACACTAATAATGAGGACATCAAAGTAATTTCATCAGCTATAAACTAGGCTAGTAACATGGTTGAAATCAAATCAACGAGGAATTGTTCATGGTGATTATATAGGTATGACTAAAATGTAAATTATTAACACTCTAAAATAAATTTTTATATTATCATGAAAGTATACTAAGTGTTTTTAATAGGCTTATAAATATAAAAATTGGGTCAAATATATGCAAGAATATATTGAAAAAGTTGAGAAGAATTGAACATGAGAAATTGTTAAGAGGTTGAAATTCAAAAATGTCATCAAAACTAAGTGGTGATTCATAAAAAACTCAATGTATAAGACAAGGTGACTTGGAATAAATCAATACTAGTTTTTAAGGAATATTCCCAAATCTAATGGATTTATATTAATGAATTTTTTTCAATTTTATCCTTCTTGGAAACTATTTGACTATTCTTGGCAATGTTAGTGTAAAAAAAGTTCAAGGTGTACCAAATACATATCTATTTGATTAGTAAAAAATCCATATTTTAATGATCCAAAATCATGTTTATTGAATTTTCAATTATTTATGTGTTTTATGATAGAATTATGATTTTTTGGTAAAAATAAATTAAGTAATGGATTTCTTGTGCATTGTGTTGGATTGACTATATGAATAGTCAATCTACCACATGATGGACTTCTAAAATGATAGTCTGTAACGTCCCCAACCCAAGAGACACTAAATCAGGGCCTCGAGTTGAGTCTCCACATGACCTCAAGTGTGACTCCCCATATACTAGATTTTATCAACTTGAAGAGTGGGTCTAATATGTCACGTGAGGATATTATGACCTCTTTATTAGAGTAAGCCACAATAGATCACACACACCTTAGAGTGCCTCCTCGAACTCCCATTTTTACACCATGACAAAAAACCCTTTATTCTAGTATAAAAACATAGGTACACTATCAGTGTTCCATTTTCAACTCAACAAATTATATCAACATGTTCATCATGGGATCTATGTTATCACATGAAAATACTACACATAACTTTAAGAATTTATAGGACAAGTAATGAATGCCTACTACATGTGTCTCCCTATGTCATTCTAATAATCCTCAACACATCCCATGGGGATCATGAGGGGTTCAGTTTAACACATGTCCAACCAAATTATCAAATCTTACTCAAGTAATCAAATGCACAATAAAATGAAACCAAGATCACAACCACACATTCACACATACACATCAAATATATGGGAAATAAATTATATACCACCTACCTAGAATATGACAATGAACACACTCTTAATCATATCCTTAGATCCATATCCAAACACCCTTTGAATCCCCAACATATATTCCACTAAAAAAGAGGTTTTTAGGGCTTTAGAAGAAGATGGGAGAAAATAAAAACCCTAATCTAGAAAAAGGAAGTAATAACAATGTTATAATTACCTAGAGATTCGATCTGAAACCAACGATGATCCAAATAGATAAGAATCATAAGAGAACCACCCTAGAAAAGTTTTGTTTTCTTGGGTTTTTCACTAGGGATAGAGGAGGAATGGTGGGAGAGGAAAATTAGTGGGACCTTTAAAATCATGGGGGAAAAACTTGTAAATTTTTACTTTTCAAAATGACCATGGTTTGGTAGTAAGGTTTTCCAAACTATTCACCAACCGTGTACCTCCCTCTATCCAAGAGGAGGTTGAGTAACACAGTTACCTAGGGGGGCCACATGGTTTAACAAACAATGTGCCAACTATGTGAGGTGAATCTTCCCACACATGCACAGTTTTCTTGAGAGTCCTCATGGTTTATAAATCATGTTCCAATTGTGAAATATGCCTATGTCCAAGGTCACACAGTTTATCCACCAACCTTGCATGGTTTTCCTAACCATGCACTAAATGTTTTCCTTGAACTGGTTGTCTTGGTATTCCATCCATTTATGTATCGAACCCCTAGAACACCCCTAAGGACTCTCATTCTCTTAGGAAACAATTCATTTGATAAAATTAAAAGACAAAGACCAAAATTTAAACAAGTAAATACTTACATGATGTTTTGTATCTTAAAACCTCCCCACCTTATAACAAATCTTCCATGAGCTATATTCCCAAACTTCACTGATCTTTTGAATCAAAGAGATCAGGCCACTAATCCCACACATCCAACTCTCTCTCTAAGGTCTCTTCCTAAACATTCCAATACTGCCTTAAAACTCAAACCAAAGGCACAATATTTCCCCCAAAAAACATTATATCTAGGATCTAGGATACGAACCAGATGATCCTCAAAGGATGTATGGGCCTCAAGCTCAACATCCTCAACACCAATCACATGACATGGGTCAAGGTGATACTGTCGTATCTATAACACATGAAAAACATCATGCATAAACCTTTACCACTATAGAATAGCCAATCAGTACACCATCGACACAATCCTCTCCATAATCTCATATGGTACGATGTACCTTGGTGCGAACATACTTTTTTTTTTGAATTTGATGCATCCCTAACCTTGTTGACACCCAAAGGAACACACTATAACCCACCACAAACCCATGTGGTCAATGACTTTAATATGTATACAACTTTTGTCTACTATGAGCTATTTTCATACATTTCCAAATCAACTGAACCTTTTTTGACATCTCCTACATGAGATACAGTACCAAAAACTTAGTCTCTCCAACCTCTAACCAACACAACAAATATCTACATGGTCTCCCATATAGTTCCTCAAATGGAACCATTTGAATCATAGCACAAAAACTATTATTATCAGAAAACTCAACAAGAAACAAATGCTTCTAACATGAGAAACTAAAATATAGGACACAATCCTTAAACATGTACTCTATCACTTGAATGGTATGATTTTATTTCGCATCCATCAATGGGATGAAATCCATACTCAAAAACACCTCTATACCAAGAGCCTTATGTAATCCCTACCATATGTGTGATGTGAAATGAGAATCACATTCAAAGCCTATAGTCTGTGGTACTTTGTGAAACCACACTATTTTACAAACAAATAAATCACCCAAATGTTCAACAGTGAAAGTATATTTGATCATCATGAAATGATCCACATTTGATAACTGATCCACAACCACCAGATCACATTATTCGTCTGATTTTTCCTTGAAATACACACTAAAAAATCTATAATTACATCATCCCACTTACATTATGGAATGGGAAATGTCTATAACTAACCACCTAGTCACTAATTCTTAGCCTTTATGGGATTATAAGAAAAGAATCAGGCCACAAAAACTATAAACTCATTCTTTATTCAAGGACACCAATACTATCTACAAAGATCATGATACATCTTTGTCAAACCTGGATGCACAACCCACTTCAATGAATGAAACTCATGCATCAACTCTTCCCACAAACATGTCAGTTTCACAATATGACCACAAATATAGACAACCCCATCACCATCAACTATCAAATCCGAAGGTGACTCCCCAACTTTAACACTTTCCCTCATAGCCAAAAACTTTGGATCTTCAAGCTATCTATCCTTGATCCATCTCAAAAGCATCGACCCATCTTCTACGGGTGTAAGGGAAATTTTCCCATTCCCATCTTGTATCTCTAGATACATCTTAGTTAAAAATTCCATTATCTTTCACAGATAACTGATTTTATGAACCGCCTGACTTTGAGTTTTATGACTCAAAGCAACCACAACACCATTCCCCTTTCCTAGTGTGTAAACTAGCTTGAAGTCAAAATTATAAATATACTCAACCCATATTTTCTACTAAAGATTCAAATCATACATAAAGATGATGTACTTAATAATTTTATGATCGGTATACACCATGGACCTCTCTACCATCATGTAATGTCTCCAAAACTTAAGGCGTAAACCACCATGGCTAGATAAAGATCATGATTTGGTTAATTTCTTTCATGAGGCCTCAACTACTGTGATCCATATGCTAAAACATGGTCATCTTGCATCCACAATTCCCGAAGACCAATACTATATGCATCACAAAACAAGGTATACTCCTTACCTATATCAGGTAAAATCAGAATCACTGTAATAGTCAACTACTTCATAAACTCTTGAAAATAACTCTCACATGCTTTAGAACATTAAAACTTGATTCACTTCTTAGTCAAAATTGAAATTGGTGCTTCCAAATGGGAAAATTATTTGATTAACCTTTGGTAATATCCCTCCAATCCTAAATAACTATATATTTTAGAAACATTGATGGGATGCTCCAAAGATACAACCGATTTCACTTTCTCTGGGTCCAAAAACACACCTTCCTCAGAGATGATATGACCTAAGAAATGCACCCTATAAATCCAGAATTTACCCTTAGGTAGCTTAGAGCATAACCTACGATATCTCAGTGTACTTAGGAAAATGTCAAGATGATTTTCATGATCGTCATGAGTATTTGATTACACCAAGATGTCATCAATGAAGACAATCAAAAGCTGATCCAGAAAAGGGTGAAAGATTCGATTCACTAGGTTCATAAAAAAATTTGACACATTAGTTAACCCAAAGGACATAAAAAAATAATACAACTTGTAACTGCACCTAAAAGAAGTTCATGGTACATCATAATGTCTCACCCTTAGCTGATGATATCCTTCTCTGAATTCAATATTAGAGAGCACTGAATCACCTCTTAACTGGTCAAAATGATCATCAATTCAAGGGGGAGGGTATGAATTATTAGTCTTCATCTAATTAAACTTTTTATAATAAACACACAACTACAACAATATGTTTTCTTTCTTGAAGAAAATAACTAGAGATCCTTAAGGAGACATACTAGGATAGATGAAACCTTTATGCACCAACTCCTCCAACTGACCCTCAAGATTCTGGAGTTCTTCTAATACCATTCTATATGGTAGAATAGAAATTGGTTCTTCCCATGGTAGCAACACTATCATGAAACCAATATATCTCTCAGGAGGAAAAACTGAGATGTCCTATAGAAAAATTTCATGGAATTGATCTAAAATAAGAGGAAAGACAAGATAATCAACCTTTACATCATCAAACATGAGACAAGCCACATGGGATATGATTTCTCCCTACTTCTAAAAAAATGTCCCAGCATTAACTGCTCGGAAATCCCATTCACAATGATAGAAATAAGTATCATCTTAAAGAGATGTGAACATTACCCTATAATGGTAACAATAAATATGGGATCAATACAAAACTAAACAATCCATTCCCCAAAAATAGATCAAATCATGACATCCCAAGTACAGACAAATCCCATAAGAAATGGTGACAAAAAAACTCAATATAAAAAACCCTAAATTACCTGATATCTTTTTATATCACACATAAAGGTGTATCAATTGACCTAACCCCCCACACACACATTCCACTACAAGGCATAACACAACCACATACCGAGCAGAAATAAAAGAGTGTGTGGCACCTCTATCAAACAAATCACTAGAAAGCGTAGAATCCAAAGGGATCATACCTCAAATAGTTGATGGTCCATTCTCACCATCTCTAGGTGTATATTAAACTAAATGAAGATAAATTTACCATCTACTATGAGATCTAATTTGAGTGCCTAGCGATGCACTTCCCTATTGATACGAAATCTCTCCCTATGGAGTACCGCATTCACCAACCCTACCAGTAAAACTAGTAGAGATACAACTGCCTTCTGGATATAGGGTAACCAAACCCCTACCTACACTCAAAATCTTCCTCAAACCTCCATAAATACCCAAATGTGTAGGATTCCTACAGAACCTCTACACATGTACCAACCTTTCACACAACTAGCACTCAATTTGTGGTTGGGGACACTTACCACGAATGTTCCTTAACCTACCATAGTGATAGAAAAGCACCTGGTCACCATCCTGAGATGATAAACCTATCTTCTAACTACTATTAACAGTTCCACCCTGTTGGAAACTCACAAAATGAAACTACCTTACCTCATAAGCTACAACACTAGTATAACCAATTGGTTCCACAAGTCCACTACCTAAACCCCCCTTTAGGTTCCCTTTTGAGATAAGCGCCTGATCCAATACTTCCACAAACCTCTTCAAATGGAAGATATTCACCTGAGACTTCATCTCACATCTAAGGCTATCCTGAAAACCTCTAGCCATAACTGACTCATCCCATGCCAATGATAAGAAGAAGCATCTCAATTATATGAAATGACTAGAATAATCCATCACTGATATATCCCCTTAGGTCAAATCATAAACTCTAAATCCCACCACTACCACAAGGTCTCTAGGTATAAATTCTCTAAAAATATTTCCTAGAAATATCTCCATAATGTTCATTCAACCTGTTCAGTCTGAACCATGATGTCACATAAATGATTTTCTTGGACACACATTATATAGGCTGCCAACTTGAATCAATTTTATAAGGAGACACCAAATGATAAAGAATCATCTAGACGGACACTATCCAGAACTTAACTACCTCTAGTCCACACTCTATGGTAATGTTTGGTGGGTTCTATATCTAAAACTCTCTGTCCATCTCAAAATGCTTGACACAATCTCCATGGGTCACGTTCAAAAATTTTCATGAAAAGATAAAAGTTATCAAGAAAATTCTAAACTCTATTACCCTAATCACCATCTTCTTGCCCCACTACTAGGGGAGTGTACTCAGTAACATTCTAATGTCTCATAAACAACAAAAATCATTATGGAAACATTTCCTTGAAAATCCAAACACGAGATTTAGAACACATATCATAAAGCTTCCATATTTTACATAAAACAAGGCTTTCTACTTTCCATAAACAACCCATTTCATGCACACCATCCAAATGGACATTGTCACTTCTAGAATAGTACCCTCAACCATCCCTACCAAGAGTCATGGTTATCTGGGGTATACCAACTTACATAGTCACAAGTTATACATTAAAAACAATTTCATGACTATTTCCATACTCACAAGGTAAACCTTTCCACTTAGGAAAATTTTTCATTTCAAAACTTCTTACAACCAAAATTTTCAACTCACTTAAACCATTAATTAAGAAAAATCTCTGACCATTATTTAGCATTTTCTTCTTCTAAACCATTTTCATCAATTTAATAAACATTATTTCTTTTGATTTTACAAGTAAAATTCATCTTACCCATCATGTATCACACACCCATCCCATGTGTGACTATCATAATGCATGTAACTTATATACCTAAGTTCCTATAATGATGCTTGGATGCACAATCTCATTCAATTCCATACATAAGATAAATGTCATAAAATAGTCACATCACACAATAATTGTACCACCCAATGGTGAAATATCATCAAATGTAACAATGCATATCAAGAACAACAATTACCATACCGGGAACTTGGGTTTCTCCCTCATATATGGGTTAGATACTCCTAGAAATGAGTTAATTAAAAAGTACCAACACTTTCCAAATATCCTGTCTACCATCCCCAAATAGTAATTCATAGAAAATAAACCTTTGATACAACTTTATAACATACCTGACCTTGGAGCCACTATACTGGTGCCCCGAGCCGAGTCGCCACATGCCCTCATGAACACCTCCCCATATACTAGAGGTTTATGACTAGTAGAGAGGTTATAATAAGTCACATGGGGAAACTATAACCTCTTTACCAGAGTAATCCACAACAAATAAAAAATTAGACAGTGTAAAACTTATATAATAACCAACGAACATGAATGACCAACATCTCTAAAAACTGGGTACAAACCATAAACCAACTATAACTATGACATGTCATACTAACGGTGCCAAAAGTGAAAGAAAACCAAACAAACACCAATAGATCAATCCCTAAATTGTCCTGAATCTTAGTCCAGAACCTATTCTCTACACATCTGATGCCCGACTCAACTCCCAAGTATAAGGACCATTCCATTGTCTAGAAGTAAAACCATAAAATCTGCTCGAGTACCTAATGACACCCGAGTAAGGTGTGAGTACAACTCAATAGGACACCACCAATAATGTCTTCAAAATATTCTGTATAAATAGATAATACATTCAAGTTCTAAGAAAATGAAAATGTAAATAAATACAACTTGGGTTACATTAGTTAATAATGTTCAATTTAACAATTTCTATCACCATTACCATTTTCATCATCTACACCATCTTCATTAGTTAATCCATATTTCATCACATGTTCCATGATTTAGGCATTTAATTTTTTTACAAAATGGGTTAAACCAAACAGAAACTATGCATAATGGAATAAGAAATGTCACTATATCAATAGGGAAAAAACATCATAACAAATACATCACACTCACCTTGGAGCCTCGGTTTAGGTGTTCTCATAAAATTCAACCGTTAGGGGAATAGAGCTCCATCCCCTTCCCTAACCTGTGCATTGTGGGGTAGAGTTTAGAGCCTTAGTATAACTCAACCCATGGTCATAGAACCTCATGTCAATACCCCACACTACCAAGCCATGTGCACATGATTATTTATCAATTCACCACACACATACCATATCACAAATTATAATCAACAATACACAGAACAATAACAATCCATAATAGTCAACATGTGAGTTAATATTATTTCAAAACCCATTAACACATATACCATTTACATTACATAACTATTTATCTCAATTCTCATTCTCATGTACCAACCCATTAGGAATATTCAATAATTCCCATATATCAACCCCTTTAACTTATTACTCAATTACCATATGAAAACCCATTAAAAATAATCCTCAATTCACATCCCATTTCCAATTTAGCATGTTCATCATTTCATATTCAATAACCCTCTAAGGTGTTTCAACATAATTTATGATCCATTTCACCGAACAATAATTAACCCCCTTAGCTCATTTTTGCACCATGCCAAACAACCCTTTATGCCATTATCAAAACCTAGGTACACTACAAATGTTTTATTTTAAATTCAACCAAACATATCAATATGTTTATCATGTTCTCTACATTATCATACATTAGTACTACACTTATATTTACCAATTTCTTGGGCTGAGAATGATGGCACACCCAATGGTGGCCCTAAGTTGTGGTAATCATCCTCCCTACATACCAAGAGGATCATGAGGGGTTTAATTTAACACAAGTCCAACCAATTTTTAAAATATTCTATAAGGAATAAAATTCACACAAAAAAGAAACCAAGAGAACAACCTCACATTCACAAATCCACATCAAAACTATGGGATATAACTTCCAAACCACCTACCTTGAATCCAAAGATGAACACACTCTTAATCGTAGCCTTAGATCCAGATCCAAACACCCATTGAAATCTCAAACAGTATTCCACTAAAAAAAGAGGGTTTTAGGGATTCATAAAAATATTCAAGAAACTACAAACCCTAATCTAAAAAAATAAAGAGGAGTGTTAGACATACCTGGAGATTTGATCCGCAACCAATGGTGCTCCAAACATACAATAATTGAAGGATAACCACAATTGGGATGTTTGGGTCTCTAGGGTTCGTCACTAGGGATTGAGGAGGAAGATAAGAGAAAAAAAGTTGGATCCAAAAAATCTCGAGTGGACAAACTTGTAATTTTTTTACAGTTTAAAGGGTGCATGGTTTGGACACATAATTTCCAAACCATGAGCCAAACATACGCCTGCCTCTATCCAAGATGAGGATGAGTCACACAGTAACCTCGGGAGGCCGCACAGGTTGAAAAATCATGAAGTGATAATGTGAGGTGCCACTACCCATGAATGCATGGTTTTCTTGGGAGGCCACATGATTTACAAACGGTGTGCCAATCATGGGATATTCCTCTATCCATGGTCGCACAATTTTTTCCTCCCACCTTTCACGGTTTACCTAACCGTGTGTCACCTGTGTGCCTTTTATAGGTTGGAATCATTTTATTATTAGGTCTTAATATAAAAAGTTTCATAAGAGGGGGGGGGGGAGGTGAATTGTGTCTTTTCAAAAAATTTCCACAGTTATTCCTTTTGACACCCACTATGATTTATGAGGACATGAAGTGTTTTTATTCTATATGAAAATATGCAGTTGATAAAAAGAAATAAAGAACGAAATTTTATATATTGTTTCAAGGTACAAATGTCCCTCATTTCACTCCACCAATCAGTCTCTCAGGAAGCTTGGTGATTTCACCAGAATGGTTCTCTTTTCATAAGACCATAAATCCACAACTGAGTGTATACAGTTTACACCATTACAAACAAGACTAATTATAAATACTTCTAGTTCTATAATAGAGAATTGATTATTCATATCTTAGATCGAGAAGCTGATACTCCACCACACCTAAGTACAATAAGTTGAAACTCCAATAAATAAAAATATATTTATTTTAAAGGTTCGGGTTGATCATTACAGTTACAGTAGAAAGAAACTAACAATTGATGAATCTTCTTTTTCAAAAAATAATATCTTCAATAATGAAACAGTTTGAAGAAATCATTGCTTAACAATGATCTTCAATAAAGTAGTAACTAAACAGTACTAGTAACTTGAGGTTGAAATATATAGAACTTTTGAAGCATAACCTCTTTTCCAAACAAAAGAGATTTGATCGTTCGTTGTAGTATCACTGTAAAAGTTAATCTCAAAATTTTAGTTGCATATGTGAATCAATTATCACACACACACACATTTTAAGAGATAATCTAAAATAATATATAGAACATATATCTTTATTTGGTATTCCATAACCAAAATAGTATCCTGATTGATTGAGAAAATTCAAATTCCAATTGAAAAAGAGAGTCCTAACTTCCCTTAATAATATGAGAGATTTCATATAATAAATAATATACTTTGAAATAATAAAAATGATCCTTGAATTTGTATTCAATAATGAATCATTCGTTGCAGAAATCTCAGATTGAAAATGTGTATTGAAAAACTTTTCTATTGAGAACACAACTTAGGGTTGAGTTGTGTAGAATAGTATTCCCACACATAATATAGGTTTCTTACCAACATATGGTTCCTTAACCATTATTTCAGCTTTACATAACATAGGGAACAAAAGTAGAATTTGGATGATAATCCATACATTCACATTTTTTGCAATAATATCCCAAAAATAACATTGATTAACTACACATTCAACATTCCCCAACGTAGGGTATAAATTGTAAATCCAAACTCCAACGTATGGTTATTGATCCATACACGTGTCAATTTTTTGAAAGTAAGGATGATGATCCAAATGGAAACTATTTAGTGCAACATAGGGTTGATACCATATGCAAGTGTTAACCTTTCCAGTGTAACATAGGGATAATGAATCATACACTCATTCACCAAACGTAGGGTTTGAAATAGTGTTTCTAGAGTAATTATCATAATGCTAAATTCTATTAAATAGAATATAACATCTTGAAAACTATCTCAAGAAAAATGTATTAGAAAAATAGGGGTATTTTTGAGCATCAAAATCATCATAAATTATAGAGTATTGTTGAGACAATACATTCCCAACAATCTCCCATTTTTGATGATAAAAAAACCCATTATATAATTCATAAAAAAATTTAAAGAGACTATAGGATTCTGTAAAACACAAAAAAATATATATAGAAAATATTATAATATTTTTATTTCACAGAATTATTTCAATAAAGAAAATGTTCAAATTAAATGTTGTGGTTTTCGAATATTCCCCCCATAGATACTCCATGTATATTGATAAAATTATTCATATATATTATTCATTGAAAATATTCTCTTCCTTTTTGTGATATAAAAAAGATGGCTGTGAAAGAATAAATGATATAAACTATAGTTAATGTAGCACTAAACTATAAATGAATAGTTAAATAAAAATGGTATAATAGAAATAAATTTTGGATTGGCAGTGAAGTGTTGAATGTAAATAAACGATACTAAATCTATATAAGAAAGTAAATTAAAATTAAAATGAATTAAAATGTTTTAAAATTGGAAAAAAATCCACAACCATCATAGGGTCTTCAAAATGCAGGGCTAGAGTTCAGTATTGGTAGGGGAAGAGGGTGAATCAGGATGAGGAATGGCTTGAACAACACCATTTAGATCAATGAGCTTCAAAAAAAAGCTCAGGAAATGGTTACTGATGACTTCTGTCCCCTACTAAAATAGCTTCCTTGAATTAGGACCAATATTCATATTTTAATGCAAATTAATCTTCACAAACTCATTCATATCTTCCTATGATGGGATGAATGATGTGAAATTATCTTTAACTTGGTGACACACTAATCCCAACTAAGATTCATTTAAAGTAAGTTAACAAACCAGATTACTTTGATTGTCCAAAAATGAACTTAAAGGAATACTGTCACACTAAATATTTTGAAACCTATCATTAAAATTATCCAGCACTGAGGTTATTGATTCAAACATTTTGATCAGGTCTGGTGGTGTCTATTGAGATAAGTTTGATGCTTTATTTCTTTCCCTAAGAGACTGAAATTATCAACCTATCATCTGCTTAAACTCATCAAAATCTATCTTTTGGATAGAATAATCCTTTAACAAGTAGAAATATTTAGACAACTTTCTTATAAACTCATGAAGATCTCTAAGAGAAATAATATTTTCCTTGAATTGACTGATATGGAGCTTCTGAGCCTCTAAATCTAATCTCGGTAGAGATATACTTCTGAACACTTCAAAATTATTTTTATTATCTTCCAATTTTTCTCTAAGAAAAACGTTCTAAGAATCAAATATATTTACTTTTATAAATAAGGCTTCAACATGAGAATCATATGATTCAGGAGAATGAGATCCTTCTTCATCAAATCCAACAATAGCCAAAATTGTCTCACTATTTCCTTCTAATCTATCTCTTAAGGAAGATCCTTCCAAGGAATTAGGATTAAGAACAGTTTGTGTTTCAGGGTTAGGAATATCTTTCCTATGAAGTTATTGACTATGAGCCTCTTTCTCAACTTAGTCACCAACTAGAGTCTCACACTCAGCTACTCCTGGTGCTTCATCCAATATTTCTAAAATGACAACTGTAACCCTTCTTCTCTGAATAAGATTTCCTTATGGACTTGATCTAAATTTTTCTTCATACCTCTTCTTGATAGACTCAACTAAATAAATTATTATTTTCTCCCCTTGAGTATCTTACAAAAGCCTTTGTTGTTGTTCCGCACTAATAGGCAAGATTTTGTTCCAACAATTTCTCTAAACAAATCTAATGTTTTTAAGAATACCAACATTTAAAATGTCTATGTGGTGACAAGTTCTACCAAAAAAATTTTTAAAATCATTCCTACCCTTCATAGAAAAAAGGAAATAATACTTCCATATGGATAATATCTTATCTTTTCATCCTTATGGCAGTAATGGTTCAGATATCTTATCATAAAAAGTCAAAAAATGAACTTGATATGGTTTAGAAGTAAAAACATGATATACATGTCAGGATATAATACTTTCTCTAACTAAAAAATCCTTGAAAAAACATGAGATTGAATGAATTTCATCATCACCCATAGACCGAAAGTATGTTATTTCATCATTAAATTCTTGAGGGTTTTTAATGTAAATAATAAAAATATAACTTCCTCTAAATAATGTCTCCCATTTCCTATATTCTTCAAATCAAAATGAAACTCCACATCATGAGGAAAATGTAACAACTTTTCCCTTTCTATAGAAGATAAAGAAAAATCAGTATCTCTAATATTAGTGACAATAGTATCTTCTTCAATCCTGAGTCTAAAAGAAGCATTTCTACAAAATTCCTTGAATTTAATACTGTATACTACAAGCATGTTATTTTCTCCAAATGAATAATCCCGACCATGAAATCTCATTTCTTCTTTGAGAAAAAGATTTTTAGAATACAAATAACCAAAATCAATTACCTTTACCTCAATCACTTTTCAGGATTTCCCTGAATCGTAGACATTGGAGTCCAACTCAACATCTTTAGATCTTTGAGAGGTTTCCATCTCTGAAGGTTTCAAAATTTTAGGGATTGAATATTTTGGGTTTTAGAAAATGGTAATCAATATAATCTCAGTAAACTGAAGGGATGTGTATGAGAGGAGAAAGAGGAAAAGAGAAGGAAAATAGTTTTCCCACACTGATTGAGAATGCACTCATTAATTTTAAATTTTGACAAGAAACATAAAAATAAACTGAAATAAAATTATTTTTAGAACAAATTAAAATGTAGTCAAATAAATTTTTCTTAATAATTTAAAAATATTAAATAAATACTACTAAAATTAAAAATAGGGATACTAGAAATAAATTAATAAACAATCACTTAAACTCAAATATTCCTAACTCCCCCTCAATAAAATCAAAACTAGCACTGGGAAGTGGTTTAGTAAAAATATCAGCTAATTGATTTTCAGTATTACCAAATTATAAATATATATTATTTTCAAGGACATTATATATTAGAAAATGATGCCTTATATCAATGTTCTTAGTCATATAATGACTTATATGATTTCTTGAGATATTTATAGCACTATTATTATCACATAAAATAGGTATAATATTAATGTTTAGTCCAAAGTCCAGTAGGTTTTTTTTCATCCACAATAATTGTTTAAAAAAAATGATAGCAGACACATATTCTACCATAGTGGTTAGCAGGGAAACTGAGTTTTGTTTCTTACTAGAATGTGAAACTAATTTTTTTTTTCAAAAAAGTGACAGGTTCCTGAGGTACTTTTTCTATCTAATCTACAACCTCCAAAATAAGAATATGAATATAAAATTAAATTAAAATCAAAAGTTTTGAGGTAAAGAAGAGATTGAAAAATATTTCATTTTAAATATCTAAAAATTATTTTAACAATAGTAATATGGGACTCTTTTGGGTTTGATTGAAATCTAGCACAAAGATATACAAAAAACATAATGTCTGGTCTGGTAGTAGTAAGATATAACAGACTTCCAATCATACATCAATATAACTTTTTGTCAACAGGTTTTCCAGCTTAATCCAAATAATGTTTTATATTGGTACACATAGGAGTTGTATATGTATTGATGTTCTAAAGTCCAATTTTTTTCAATAAATCAAATATATACTTAGTTTTATTTAAAATATTTCCAAAATATTTTTGATAAATCTGAAATCCTAAAATGAAATTTAGTTCTCCAATCATACTCATTTTAATTTTTTTATTTAAATTTTGAAAAATCATGACATATATTTTTATTAGATGAACCAAAATAACATCATCAACATATATTTGAACTAATAAAATATTAGAACAAATGTTTTTCTTAATTTTTTTGGATATACCAATCCAATAGTAAATCTATTTTTCAAAAGAAAAGAACTTAATCTTTCATACCAAGCTCTAGTTTCTTTTTTAAGGCCATATAGAGCTTTAGTATGTTTAAAAATAGAGTTTGGTTTTTGAGGATTTTTAAAACTAGGGGGTTTTTCAACATAAAGTTCCTCCATTAAATAACTATTTAAAAAGGTGGGATTAACATCCATATGATATTATTTAAAATTTATATGATTTTATAAAGCTAAATGGATTCTTATGGATTATAGTATAACTACAAGAGAAAAGGTATCATCATAATCTATACCATCTTCTTGAATATATCCTTTAGCTACTAATATGTATTTTTTTGCAGTTATGATCCCTTGATCATCCTATTTGTTTCTAAATACCGACTTGATTCTTATAACTGGATAAGTGGTTGGTATCTCTACTAGTTCCAAAACATTGTTCCTTTTGAATTGGTTTAGTACTTCCTATATTTCTAACACCCAACTCTAATATTCTAAGGCCTATTCAATAGTCTTAGGTTCTAACCGGGATAGAAAGATAGAGAATTCAGCTAGGTTCCCTATATTTATTCTAGTTCTAATTCATGTGTCAAGGTCTCCTATAATAGTTTCTAGATATTGGTTCTTTAAAGTTCTAGAATGTATATCCAAGACACTTTCTGGTTCTTTAGTATCATGTTATTCTGAAATTGACATAAATTTATTAATATCATTTTAAAAATCATCTTTAAGGGTTTCAAGTCTCATGTTATCAAAAGAGTCAGTGACTTCATCCATTTTATCTTTCTCCTTAACAAAAGGGTCAGTTTCATCAAAATTCACATGAAATGATTCTTCAATAATCCTTGATTTTTTATCAAACACTCTACATGATTTAGAGGTACTAGAATATCCCAAAAACATTCCTTTATTAGTTATTGGATCAAACATACCAAGGGTGTATTTATTATTCAATATATACACCTTGCATCCAAAAACATTAAAGTAATTTACTTTATGTTTTCTGTTATTCCATAGTTCATAAGGTGTATTTTTGAAAATTGGCCATATTAAAACTCTATTCTAGATATAATAGCCTTTTCTTACAACATCTTCCCAAATATTGGTAGGAATACTATATTAATTCAACAATTTCCTTTCCATTTCTTAAATAGTTCTATTTATCCTTTTAATAATTCCATTTTGTTGAGGTGTTCTTGGTGTAGAGAAGGCGTGTTTAATACCCAAATTTGAGAAAAAAGAATTGAATTCTTGATTATCAAATTATCCACCATGATTAATTCTCAATAAAATTATTTCAAAACCATTTTCATTTTAAACAATTTTAAAAAAACTTTTAAAAATAGTGAAAACTTCACATTTGAGTTTTAGAAAATAAACCCAAGTAAATCTAGAATAATCATCAACTAAAACATAGAAATATAATTTAACATACAAACTTGCTAATCTGGATGGTCCAAACCAATCCATATAGATAAGTTCTAAAGGTGTATATGTATCAATTTTGTTAATATATTTGAAAGAGGATCTATTCTGCTTTCCAATTTGGCATGCATCATAGAATCTTTCATTGTCAAACATAAGACTTGGAAAATCAGAAACTAACTATTTCTTAGATAATTTATGTAATGAATATATATTATAGTATCCAAGTCTTTTATTCCAAATCCATGATTAATTTTTCTTGTCTTTTAAACAATTAACTTTCTATTTACATAAGGAATCTAAATTCAAAGTATAAAGATTATCAGTTCTAGATGTTATAAATTTAAGAAACTTATATTTAAAAACAAATCAAGAATTTTTAGTAAAATCAACATAAAAAATATCATTATAAGGTTGATAGATACTTATCATATTTTTATTTAACCCTTTCACATTCAATAATTTATTTATTGAGATAGTTTTTGGATCTCTAAAAGTTCCAACTCCAACAATTTTTCCATTGGCGTTGTCACCAAAAGTGACTAATCCTTCATCCATTTGTGTCAGTGTATGAAAGGTTTTTTGAGTATCGATTCATATTCCTCAAAAAATCACTGTCTATATACCATATGAGTTTTATTTTTCTATGACAAGTTTCGTGAAAAAGTAATTAAACAAATTTTTTTGGTACCAACACCTTCTTGGGTTCAGAAGTGTTATAAAGCAATGATCTGGGAACCAAAATCTACTTTACTTTTCCATAACTAATATTACTTTCTTCTGAAAAACCTTTGGAAATAAAATCTTTTTTAATACCACTAATTTTATTATTTATCAAATAAAAATTATTAATGACATGGACTTTTTTTTCCACAATTATTACATGTTTAATTTTTAGAATTAGGTATAAAATATTTGTTTATATAATTTTGACTTCTCACCCTTAATTCCTATTCTAAATCCTTCCCTTTTAAAGTATTTGTTTCTAATAATCTAATATAAGATATTTTCTCTTTTAGAAAAAACATGAGCATCAATATTAAAATATTCCACTTCATCCTATAATTATTTGATTTTATTTTAATGATTGATACTATTTGATGAAGAGGAATTGAATTTTTCAAGTAGATCTTGGTGTTGTTTTAGCATAGTATCTCTTTCACCTAAAACAACATTATGATTTTTTTCAATTATTTTTTGTTTATTTAATAAGGAATCATATTTTTCTTCTATCATAGAACAATAGGTAGCCAATTTATAATTAGAGAAACTACTAGTATCAGAATTATAAGAGTAATATTTTTTACCTTTTCCTCTTCAACCATAAAGCACATGTTAGCCTTTAGATTTGGTTGCTCCTTATCTGATTCATACATTCAAGGACTGTTGGGGTATTAAAATACACTCTATATAGCTTTTATTTCTTATTTTTACTTTTTATTCATAATCATAATTCTTATGATATCAATTTTCTGGTATTTTTCTTTCATCTTTTAGTTGAGTACAATTAGTTTTGTTATGACCTAATTTATTGCATTTATAACATCAAACCTCACTTAGTTATTTATCATTCTTCTTGAAGGATTTTCTGAATAATATTTTCTTCCTGTAAAGATTTATTAATTTTTTACTAGATGAGCCAGTTCCATTTCAAAATCAGAGGAATCTGAATTCTTCTTAATTTTATCTTCTTATTTTGTTTTCCTGTTATGATTCTAATATGACAATTTCAAAGAATTATTTTATTTCTTTACTATAATCTTATGATCTTCAGCTTCATCCTGCATCTTAGCTTAATAAATCATCAATTTCCCAATTAGTTCTTTCATTGTCACATCTTTGATATGTGATGATTAAAAAATAGTAGTAAATAAGCCATTTCATTTGGAAGTTAGTATTCTGAGTACTTTCAAATCTTGACTAGTTTGTTTGATGGGTTCTCCTAAGGCTGTAATATTATTGATAATTTCTGTAATACTTCCATTGATATGAATGATGATTTCACCATCAAACATTGTAAATGTTCTAAAATTTAGCTTAGCAGTAGAATACCTCATCTATCTAACACTATCTATTCCTTCATATTAAACTACAATAATTTTCTACATCTCATATGCAGTTGGACATTGTGATACATGATTAAACTCATCTGGTCAAATACCATAGATAATAGAATTAATAGCTTTATAATTGATATCATATTCTGCTTCTGTTGCAGTAACCCATGTTTCCAAATTCTCAGGAATTACATATGGAGTAATGATCTTAGAATAGACTCTAAATACAAGATTCTTTATATAGATAATCATTCGTGATTTCTAACATCCATAATTTCATCCATTAAAGTTTGAAGCTCATAACCTTAAAATTCCTTCTCTAAGATCATCTATTTCCATATTTTTATATACCTTATACTTTTAAGCTATCTGTATCTTTATCCAAAATCTCAAATTTTATACCAATTGTTAGGTCAAAATATAAAAAGTAACACAAGAGGGGGGATTGTGTATTTTCAAAAAACTTCAACAATTATGGATTTTGAAACCCACTGTGATTTATGTGGATATTAAGTATTTTTCTTATATATGAAAATATATAGTGGATAAATATAAATAAAGAACACAAATTTTTTATAGTGGTTTTGGGAACAAAGATATCTTAGTCCACTACACCAATCACTCTCTCAGCAAGCTTGGTGATTTCACTAGAATGGTCCTCTTATCACAAGAACATAAACCCATAATTAAGTATAGGTAGTTAAGACCTTTACAAAGAAGACTAATTAAAAATACTTATGGTTCTATAACAAAGAACCGATTATCTAGAGATTCGATTGAGAAGTTGTTACTCGGCCACAACTAAGTATGAGTAGTTGAAACTCTAATAAATCAAAAGAGATTAATTTGAAAGGTTTATGTTTATCTTCATAGTTGTATAAGCAAGAAACTAATAATTGATGGATATTATTTTTCAAAAAATAATATCTTCAAGAATGAAAAAGTATGATGAAATACTTGTTTCCCAATGATCTTCAATAAGGTAGCAACTAAACAGCAGCAGTAACTCGAGGTTGAAATATGTAGAACTTTCAAAGAATAACATATTTTAAAAATAACAAAGATTTGATCATTTGGTGTAGTAGAACTGTAAAAGTTAATCTCAAAAATATAGTCGTATATGTGAATCACATATCAAACACCCAAACATTTTAAGAGATACTATGAAATAATATATAGAATATATAGCTTGATTTGGTATTCTATATCTAAAAGAATATCCTGATTGATCATGGAAAATAAAATTAAAATTTTACTATAGAGATGTAACTTCCCTTAATAATTGGAATGATTTTATTTGATTAATATGGTTCATTGAAATAATAAAAATTATTATTGAATCAGTCTTCAATTCTAACTCAACCATTGCAGTAATCTCAGAATGAAATCAAGGCTTGAAAAACTTCACCGTTGAGTACACATTATAGGGTTGAGCTGTGCAGCATAGGGTTCCTTTGTGTAACCTTGGGTTCGTACCAATGTATGGTTCCTTAAACAAAATTTCATCTTAAGGTAACATAGGGAACAAAAGTAGCATAATTATGATAATCCATACATTCACCTTTCTAGAAATAATATCTCAAATGTAGAATTGATTAACCATACAACCAACTTTCCTGAATATAGGGTATTAGTAGTAAATCTATACTCCAATGTAGGGTTGTTGATCCATATGCATGTCGATTTTCTGAACATAAGGATTTTGATCCAATTAGAAACTATTTAGAACAATGTATGGTTGATAACATACAAAAGCATTATCATTTCCAGCATAACATAGGGATACTGAACCACATGCTCATTTACTGAACGTAGGGTTTGAAATTGTGTTTCCAGAGGAATTCCGATAATGCTAAAGTTCTTTAAACAAAATATAAAATCCTGAAAACTCACTAAAGAAAACATTATTATAAAAAAACAAGGTTATTTGTGAGAATCAAAATCATCATAAATTATAGTGTATTTTTGAGACAATGCATCCCAAAAATTCATTCATTTCGTGTCCTGAACTCCCATAACACCCCTAAGGCCCCTCATAATCTCATGATACATTTCATTGGGTAATATTAAAATATTGAGATCAAATTTTAAAGATGTACATAACTCCATAATTTCCAATATCTTACATAGTTGAAAATATTCTATATTCTAGATTTACCACATATTATAATGAACTAAACACATTCCTACCAGTTCGACCATGGATGATTTACCACAATACTATTTTGGAAACTTTGTACATAAAATCTCAAATTTTTCTAAGTGCTTTAATAACCACATTATGATATTTTGAAAAATCATGCATTATATACAAGTTGTCATGCCTATCAAGATACTATATGGTGAAAATTTAACAAAGTATATAATAATCCATATGGCCATTCTTGACCGACCATGCCACTCAATGTCAGTGTCAATCTAACATATGTATGGATAAAGCTACCATATTAATGTATTCTACACCAATCATGACTATCAGACATACCATGTCTAAAGTTTAAATAAAATATTATTTGATTCATAATGATTAATTTTTGGTAGAGTTATGAAAATTCAAAGTATTTAAGGATTTACAACAATTATTATATATTTGAGTATTCATTTATGACTATTATTCAATGTTTAACTTCAATAAGAGATTTATATAAATCAGAGGATGCCTCATTTGAGAAATGATTCTATGGATATATGTGAAAAAATTGTTTTTACTGTGATCATTTCATGACACTATATTTCTTTGTTTCACTAAAATATCTAAGATAAGAGCTCATCTAACTTCAATATTTTCTCTTATAACTGTTTTAAAGATCACTAGTAGATATAAAACCTTACCAATAAAAATAAATTTATCTGAGAGGAGCTGCACTCAATTTTAAAGAATCTCTCTCTCTCTCTTTACCTTTATTTTACCTCACATCACAAGTTATTATTTCTCTCTCTATCTATATATATTATCATTACTATTTTTTTGTAAAAAATAGTTCTAATATAATCATTCTTTTTCTTTAAAATATTTTATTCACCCCAGTATAGCTGTGGAAGAGGTCTGTTTGAGCCTGAAATTTCCTCTCTATAGTTTTTTGTATATTATATACCCAATATAAGTAGTGGATTAATTTTTTTTTAATTAATAAATATTATGGGAAGTGGGTCACTATAAGTTGTAAATGAATAAGTTACATCTTTAAACTAGACCTCTTGTTTTCAAAATCTATTTTTTGTTTTATTTTTATTTTCCCACACTGATTGAAATTCATTTCACTTCAAGAATTATTCATATAAAACTATTTTTGAATAAGTGTTTTAAAAAGTGTATTTTTAAAATTATACTATGAGAGCTAATATTTAAAAGTGATATACATATTTTTTTGTGAGAAAACCAATTTCAATGATGAAGATATTTTCTTTTCTTTAACTAGATTTTGATCGAGCCTTTGTGAAATCATTTAAAAATATGGACTTATATATATCTACAATATTTATTAACTTTACTACTTTAAATTTGTATAATTTTATTTATTTTTTTAAAATATAAATTGTAATTTTGAATCTCAATTCACCCCCTCTCGAGCATTCCATTGGGACAAACATTTATTACTAATGTGATATTTTTACATTGTTTTTATTTTCCCTCGATATTGATCACATATTGAGAATATGAAATATTATTTATATTGAGTCCATAATTTTTAATTATGGATGGTAGACCTAAAAAATATTTCATTAATCAATATACCATCTTTAATAGACCAAACCATGTCCAATAGTAAATTAAAAAAAATCTATTTAGAAATAACGATATTTAAAATTCAGGGAACTATTGAGTATAAATATGAAAAACTGAATGTTTATAGAAAATATTGTGTTGATACAACTAAAAAATATTAAGGTTATAATTGAAATGATATGAATGCTCTATTTTTTTCACTAGTTTATGTTGAATTTAATCAATTTTTTTTTGTTACTACTATTGAAATTTTGATACAACTTAGCTATTTCTCATGAAAGAACTTCTAATGTTTATGTAATTTGATTGAACACATATACTATAAAATATGAATCTATTATGATGAAACCCAATTATTCCATTTATAAAATGTATTACAAATTCAATGATATCATTAATACTATGAAGTAACTTGGATATCCTATGGAATAAAAATAATAAGTTCTAAGACTTTTGATATGTTCACCCTATAGATGGAGAAGTATTGTTATTTCCATATGATAATCCTATGATCAGGGTAATATTAGACAATATCATTTCCCAAGTATAAAATATAAAATGTTTCCTTTTTCTATAATAATATTTATATTAAGACAAAAAAACTAAAAATTCATAAAATATTTTTATATAATCATGAAATAAAAAAATAACTTCACTAATTTAGGAAAATGTTACCAAAAAAGGAATAAAAAAAGAAAAACATATTTTTGAATTAAGATCATATTTTATGTGAATAAAAAATATAGTGAAATTAAATATTTAAAAACACTTAAATAAAATAATTCAAAAATCCAATAGTTATGAAATTAAATGGAAAGGATTGGAAGTATTATATATACTTACAAAAAGATGAAAATAAAATGTCAAGAAATCAAATAGCTTCTGAAAAGAGCACCATTAGACATAAATCCGTCCAAAAATTGATCCATAGTTCAAAATAGTTAATTATTGTTATATAATAATTAAACAAAAACAAACAAAAATATGAAAAAAATAAAACTAAACACTTCACTTACATTTCTCTCGAATCGAGCTGTAGGAAGGGGTATTTTAGTCATTTCAATCAGACATTACAAGGGGGTAGAAAATTCACCTGAGTTGGGAGGTAAAACATTAAAAAATATGTGAAGATGGGAACAATACATAGTGAGAAGAAAAAAATTTATGAGTGAGTTAAGTGTAGGTATAATAACAAGTCAATAGGGGAAGAGGCATAGTAGGGATGTGTCAGCATTGGCATTCATTCGAACTCAGATGTGGAGTTGGAGTGACATCGAGGGGAGAAATTGGTGTGCCATGTAGAGGCCATAAGAAGTAAGGATTAGGTAAGGGGGAAGATGTTCCAATGGGGGATATGAGAGGACCCTTCTAGTCCTTAGGGTTTCAGATAGGATGGAGCTTCTAGAGTGAGAGTGTGGGATGGGCTATGTTTTCCCTACCCATGTGTTTCCTAAGCCTATGGGCTCCTTGATATTTCTATTGGGCCATACCTATCAATGACATTAGTAAGTTGAAATTCAAGGAATTAATTGGTAAGTTGATGATGTACAAAAAATAACTAAAATCTAAAAATAATGATTTAGAACTTAAAAATAAAATTATTGCATTCATGACATAAGATTCATAATCAAATGAAGTTATCGAGGATGAAAAACTCTTAGAAAGTGAATCCATTTTTTAAAGTTATTATGAGATGGATCATCTAGCTATAATATTTAATAAATTATATAGGAATAATTTTTTTTTCAAAAATTATAAATATAAGTTTAAATATGATAAAAATGGAAACTAGAAGAGATACATTTTATTGAGAGAAATCACCTACTATGAGTATAATGGAAAATGAAACCACCAAGAATATTTACCCAAGTTTAAATATGAATAATATATGAATGTAGAGGATAGAAACCTAAAAAATCTATAAATAAATCCTAGAATTAATCTGAGGCTAATTCTAGTGATTATGATTATTTAGGATATGATAAAAATGAATCGACTAATCTATGTTTTATTTCTACTAATTCCAATGTAACAAATACTAATTACAACTTCTCTAAAAATGAATCTCATGTTGAATCTAAAATGTTGAATGAAGAATTATTTTAATAATGTTATATGCTAAAAGTGACTGTTAATAGGATTAAATATAATTATAAGAATATAAAGATATTAAATGTTTTGTATGCTTCTAATGAATCTAATATGACTATTTAAAAAGAAAATAATTCTATGTTATTAGATCAAAATAATGATTTAATTTTTCTAAATGAATATCTTAAAAATAATATTTGAATTTTTACTAAGATAAAAAAACTAAAATATTTATTATTAATATTATACCAAAACTTAGAACATGTTTTGGATATCAAGAAGGATAGAAATAGAAGTTATACAAAAAAATTTCACTCGATTTAATCATTTTGATAAACCTTTAGTGTATAATACTGTGGGGATTTATGGATATGGTAAAACCTATTATGGATCTCAAAAGTCCCATTTTGACCCAAAATATGTTAATATACCCATTAAAAACCTATAAAATGGACATAGATTCTAAAATCCTTAACCAATAATGTTTCTGGACCTAAGACAAATTTGGGACCAAACTCATTTCTTATATGATTATGTAGATAACTTGATTCAAGAGTTCCAGTAAGAGATTATGATATATGGATAGTGGAATTTTTAGACATATGACTGGATACTATCGAATAAACAATATTTTAATAAAAGTAAATGGTGTATATTTCACTTTTGGTGAAAATGACAAAATACAATAATTATTCAAGGACAAATCAGTAACTCTGAAATAGTTCTTATTTACAAAGTTTTATTTATTGATTATTTAAAGTATAATATTCTTAGAATATCTCCATTACGTGATTATGGTTTTCATGTAAAATTTTAAAATAACTCCTGTAAGATTTATGATTCTAAATTTAATTTTTTTGTTACTACTTTATGAAATGATAATGTTTATGCTGTTGATTTAGTTTCTTTATATTCTTATAATTTTTATTTAATGAGTTCTTTTTGTAATGAATCATAGTTGTGGCACAATAGACTAAAACACTGTAATTTATACTCTATTATAAAGATATCTAAGAAAGAGTTAGTCAATGATCTAATTAATCTAAAATACCAAAAAGATAAAGTGACAATACTTTTAAAAAATGTAAAAAGAAAAATATTTCTTCCAAATAAAATAAAACAATTTTATACCTCTCAACCACCGAATTTTGTTCATATATATTTATTTGGACCATATAGAGTTTCTTTTTTAGATAGAAAAAATATACTTATGTGATTATTGTTAACTATTCATGATTCAAATGGGTATTTTTCCTATCTCAATAAAGTGAACCTTGTGTATGTTTTTCAATATATGCCAAATATATTGTGAACCTTAATGGACTTACTATTAAATCCTTGGGGACTAATTATGGTTGTAAATTTAAAACTCAAGACTTTGAATCTTTATATTCAAAATATGGATAAAATCACAACTTATCTTCTTCAAGAACCCCCAAAAAAACTTTACGGTTTAATGAAAAATAAGTCCCTTCAAGAAATTTCCTTGACTACGATTAGTGAATTTGATCTACTAGTCTATTTTTGCGTAGAATTTGAGAATGTAACTTGCTGTATAATTAATATATTTTTTATAGGACATGTTTTAAAGAAGAATCCCTATGAACTCTGGTATGGAAGAAGACCTAAGATAAATTAGTTTAATTATTTTGGATATAAAGTCATAATTATAAATACAAATGTGAATTTAGACACATTTTCACCCAAGGGAGATGAAGGAATTTTACTAGGTTATCAAACCTCTATAAAAACATATAGAGTCTTTAATAAAATAGACAATGTTTAGAATGAATCTGTATATGTCACTTTTGATAATATAGATTCATATGAACATAAAATTTACTTAAAATGAATTGAGGATGATATATTTACTCTAAATTTCAATAATAACTCTAATACCATTTATAGTGCTTCCTATTTTCAAGATAAACGATCCAGAAAAGAAAAATAAAACCAAATTGACCTTGAAGAATACATGGAAGAATCATTCACTTGAATTAAAAAAACCATTAAGACTCATAAAAATCACCTTATAAATGATTTTGTAAGATATCATGTTAAAGGAAATCAATTAAAATATTCTCTTAGAAACAGGGTTTAACTTAAATCCTACTTGTCTTATCTAGAACCTAATAACATCAATGAATTAATCAATGATGACACTAGGAAATGGATATGCAAGAATAATTGAATCAATTTGAAAGGAATAATTTATGGTAACTATTTGAGAGACCTAATTAATATCTTTCTATTGATACTAATTGTGTTTATAGAAACAAGGTTGATGAATTTGGAACTATAGTTATAAACAAAGATATATTTGTTGCGTAAGGTTATAATCAAGAGTAAGGTATTGATTCTAAAGAGATCTTTTCATATGTAGCTATAATTGGAGTTATCAAAATACTTTTCTGATATGAAATAAATATAAATTTCAATCTATATCAAATGTACATTGAGAGTGAATTCATTAATGGATATATTATTAAGGATATATTTATTTAACAACCCTTTTATTTTCAAACCCCTATTTTCTAAAGAATTTTTTTAAATGTTCAAAAGATTTTTATGGTTTAAAACAATATCTTAGAGCTTCATATAATAGGATCATCTTATTCCTAATTTCAAATAGATTTCCAAAAGTTATATCCAATTTTACGTTATTTATTAAAATAAATTCAAAATATTTTTTAGTTTCTCAGATATATGTTGATGATATTATTACTGGTTTATCAAAAAATTATTTATGTATTGAATTTTCTAAATTAATGAAAATGAATTTAAAATGGGTTTAATGGGTGAGTAAAAATTATTTATTTTATTTAGTATTTTTTAATAAAATATGGAATTATTTAAAATCAAAGTGAACACAAAAAATATCTTTTAAAATTATTTGGTTTGGATAAAACTAATGGTATTAATACTTCAATGAATTCAAGATATACACTAGATTCAGATAAGGGTCAGAAACCAATTGAACAAACTGTTTACCTTGGTATGATTGAGAGTTTTCTATACATAACTAATAGCATACAAAATAATATATTTAGTGTGTCCATGTGTGCTCATTTTCAATAAATTAATAGGGAATAACATATTAATTCCATTAAAATAATTTTAATATACCTATAAAACAGAATTAATTTTTGATTGTTTTACTCTAGAGAAATTCATTTTAATTAGTTAGTTATTCAGATGATAATTTAATGGTTGTAAGTAGGAAAGAAAAACCACCCATGTAACATGAATTTTTTTTATAAATCCACTATTATCATGGTGTATTAAGAAACAACATTTTATTTCACCATTTAATGCTCATGTATAATTCAAAGCATCATGTAGTTGTTGTGCACAAATTATGTGGATGAAATACACAATACTAGAATATAGATATTGATTTTAACATCTACCTATAAATTGTGAAAATACAAGTGCTATTATCATTTCTATAAACCTAGTATCACATTATATGTTATAAAATATTGATATAATAAATAAATTTTTGAGATATAATTTTTTTGAAAGGGGATATCACTCTCAATTTAATTGGAAAATAACAACTAGCTAATTTTTTCACAAATCCTTTTAATTTAGAGAGGCTAAATTATGTCAGACATTAATTAGGAATGATCAATTAATCCAAATATGTTTTTAAAGATACTAAAATTATTTTACACTACTTTTATATATCATTAAATGTTTAAGTAATTTTAGTTTAATATTTTAATCTTACTTGATTATTTTAACTACTTTTTTGATTAATGACTTTGTACTATAAGAATAAAAACTAATATATTTTTTTCATAAGGACATTAGTGACCATAATATCCAAAATACTATAATAATATTCATGTAGTAGGATGAATTACCTTGAGTTGAAGAAGTTATCGTGACATTAATTATATGCTCGGTTGAGCTACCTGAACTCTTGAGCCATTATGAGCTCTTTAGATTCTGTGAACTCTTAATCTACCTTGACCTATTAAGCTACCATGAAATATATATCTACCATGAAATTTCAAGATACCTTACCTAATTTAGTTATGAAATTATATTTTTAGTTTATTATAGTCATTATTTATGTGTTTCTAAAATTATTTTAAAATTTCTCTATTCAAATTCAAATCTGAATCTCTCTAATGTTGTAAATACTCACACAACCCTTTAAATACCATCTTGATTTCCTTGTGACAAAATACTTACCTAATGGTTTTTTGAACCTTTGTAAAATGGTATGAATGAAGATAGATCTCTATTTATCTCTGTATAATTAATAATGACCTGAAAATAATTCCAAAGGTACCTCAAGTGTCTCTATCAAGACACAAAACCCATATTAATAAAATCATTTGGTTGAGCCTAAGAAAGAAGTAGATGATAAATGGTTTAACTCTAGTAAGACACTTATTATAAAAGTTATTAAAGAATAGGGATGGGTGGATTAGTTTAATATGAATGGTAGGTAGTTAAATCTATGATTAGGGAAATAGATCTATATAAATTCTAAGTTTGAGATTGGTGAAAAGGAATATTTTATGATAACTTATGTGAATGAAAAAAACTGATATTTTCTTACAAGCATTGGGAAAAGTATTTAAAGGCCCCTTATAAAAGTGGGTTCAAATAGTGACAATGTTACTACCCTATTTTCCATGTGAGTTTTGAGATTTAAAGAGATCTTGAAGATATAGCTAGGGACATAAATCCAGTAACCCATAATTCCATGGATGATGATGGTGTATGTAGGATACTAATTAAGTTTATCCAGTATTTGATTTTTCCCTAGAATACGGGAATTTATCATTTTGAGAAATCATTATGTGTTCTTCCTATATTAAATAATGAAGGATATAAAAGTTAACTTATCTATATACGTGTTGAGTCTCATGGATGAGAAAATTATGATTTATTCTAATTTTAATTTGTTTCCCTATAATAAGTTTATCTTTGCATTTTTGGAGTCAAAAAGTTTTTTTTTTCATTTGGGGAGGATAAGTATACCTCTTCTGGTGATATATTCTTAAGTCCATATACTTATAAAAGGATGATGGTGAATTGGAAATCATTGAGTAATACTTATATGGAATAAATTTTAATGATTAATGAAAAATAAAACCATGCTAATAAAACTTTAGGGAATAAGGATAAATAAAATATGGTCTTGAAACTTGATGTCATTTTTGAATATTCCTTTGAGGAAGAAATAGTTTCTCAAGGTATTGATATTTCCATGTTTTTTATAGATTCTAAAGAAGCAATAATGGTTGATTTTAATGAAGAGTCTATGAAATACTATGATGATGATAAGAGTTATACTCCTAGAATAATGTAAGTTCCTACACCAATATATATATGTGAAGATCCAGAGATCAGAATGAGTCTTATTGACCTCCTGACACTTTTAAATATATAAAATCTCATAAATAAGAGTTTATGACAATCTTGAAGATATAGAACTAACTATGCCTGACCCTCTAGAAAAATTACTTTCTAACTCTAATGAGACATATAATGTCTAATTTAAAGAACTTATTAAAGAAAAGGAGGTTCGTTCAATAAATTATGTAGGAGGAGTAAATGTTTATAGATTACTACATTATAAAGGAGACAAGTCACTAGGATCATATCCATTGATAATTAAGTATTAATAATTTTAGGATTATGGTGATGATCATCCTAATAGAGTAAGTCAACTTGATCATGGTTGAATACCATTCTTGTTACACCAACCATCCTAGCCGAACCTACCATTGTGGAAGGATCTTTGTTTGATCAAATTGATTTGGAAGAATGAACTGATGACCCCTAACTGATTCTTATCATTCCTACAGAATATAATTTAAATATATCCAATGATCAAGTTACTGATATTGATATATACTCTTAGGGAAAATCTTATAAAATAGTTCCTTTGGTGGATAAAGTTGAAATGACCAGTGGATAGTTAACATTTATACAGGTCAATTCACCATCATATTCTTTTTATATTACCATGTATGATTTAAATTATTTAAATTATATCTATTGAATATATTGAATCATATATTCATTTATTTTGGAATATGTTTTGAGATTTCCATAGCAGAAGGTATGTTGATGGTTGTGTCTACTATTACACATTCATCCTCAATTGTTTAGCAAAATCAGTCATATGAAAAAGAATATAAAAAGGATGTAAGAACATGTTGGGGTTATTTATGTTGGTCTTGAATATTTGAAGATTTATTTTGTTCAAATAGATCTCCTATTTTTTCTCAAGATTCTTCTTCTTCTACCACATCTATCCATATTTTTTCCCTGTTTGATGAAGATATGGTAAAAAAAATTGGAAGGTAAGAATTGAAAGCTATTATAGAAAGTTCTGGAGATTCTCATCTAGTAATTATCATAGATATAAAGAGTCATGATAAAAGGGAATATGTTTCATGAATTTAACCACTAGGGAATCCTAGGATAGTGGAAAGCCAAGTGAAACACCCCATGCCAGCCTACAATATAGAAGGAGTTGAAAACTAGAACCATGTAGGCATATTACACAAATGGGAGGCCTTAGATTATGGTAACTACACACACACACATCTCTAAACTCCAATTCAATTAGAAAAAAATAATCAATTGATACAAAATATGCTTGAATACACATAATCTGACATCATTAGATGACATGAGCTCAAGAAAGAAAAAGGGTAAAATAGAAGCCCGCTAAAAATGAAAAAGATTCCAAACTGATAGTAAAAGGGGGAATTTATTCAAGATGAAACACATATAACTCTATGTGGTCCATATAACAATACTATTCTCCACCTAGTATGTAATATCCTGACTCGGGTGCCATGCACTGGTGCCCCATGCTGGTCGGTCATTTGAACTTAAGCACACCTGCCCGTACGCCAGAGGCTACCGACTAGATGCGAGGGTCTAATAAATCAATCATGGAGAGACTATACCCTCATTTATCAAAGTAATACACTAGTAGAAACAAATAAAAATTATTATAATAACATAGAAATCATCCAATACTAGTACCAAAATGTGAAAAAGTTGGAAATACAAAGTAAAATCTGAATAGTATAAATTCCATGCTACTGTATGTTCCAAGTGTCAAAATGCAAACTCCAAAGTAAAGAAACTGATGAATCCCCAAGAAGGTTCTAAATCATGTCTGGTTCCCTCATCCAAGCTCCATCCCAAATGAGATATCATGTATAGTTTCTTTTCCCTAAACCTATCAAGATAACATAAATTCTATTTGGGTACCAATCAGGTAGCCCAAGTAGGGTGTGAGTACAACTCAGTAGGACACCACCAATGGGGTCTAAAACAATATATATTCAAACAATAGTGTATGCAGTCAAATAAAGAATAAATCAAAATGTATAAACAAATAGCTATCACATTATTAAATATTCTTTATTTAACCACATAGACCTCCAAGTTCCAATGGAAACCCATATCTCAATACCTTCTACAGCCCATGCTGGAGTCTGAACAATCCCCAAGAGATATCATATAACATAATTTCATTATTACAATCCCTTATCACAATGAATTTAATGAAACATGTTAACTTTCTAGGGAACGAGGAAATCTCTCACTCTCTTTCCCTAGAAAAACCCCAAGAACTCTCACGGTCCCATGAATCAAAATGGAATCTCTTACATTATTTCTTCCCAAAGGCTCTCACAGTCCATTATACATCATAATGGAATTTCTCATGATATTCCTTAGGTAATCTCCCACCCACATCCCTGGTTAAACCATGTTCTATTTAGTTACAACATAATTAAAACTAGAATATATACAACCAAAATACATACTACAACTCATTCCATTAATTAATTATAAAATTAATTAATCAACCAAATTCCATTAATTACCCCATTGATTAACTCATCACATGTCATCCGTTAATTAACTCAATAATTAATTAACCACATATGTCCATTAATTAATTCAAAAATTAACTATTCATTAACAATATCAACATCCAATAATTAATTCATCAATTAATTATTACCAATTAGTGATTCAACATTTTGATAATTAACTCAACCAATTACTTATCCCCAATTTAAAAATTTAGTTCTTTGATAATTAATTAATCAATTAATTGTCCCATTTCCACAATTTACATTATCTAATTAAATCCATAATTCCTCAATTTATTTATTAACCACATTAATTAATTGAATTTGGAATTCTAATTGCTAAAATATAATCTATAAATTATAAAATAAACACACTTAATTAATAATAAAACTATGGGATTTGAATAATAGACCACCTATCTCAATTTTTTGATGAGCATTCACCTAATGGAAATCCCCAAAATTGAGCAACACAATGACATAGACCGGGATCCAGATCTAAAACCCTAAATCAAGATTAAAAAAAAAATATCTCTTAACTATAGATCTAGAACCACAAGACAAGATCTAGATTCACCAAACCTGGTTCTAGATCTAGGATAATAGAGAAAAAATCCCCACCAAAGGAATAATAGAAGACATGAGGATGTATGGGAAAACAACAGGATAAAATCCACTTACCAAGAAGGACAATGATATTTGATTTGGGATTCAAATATCATAAAATAGTGGTCAAGAAGGCCTATAATTCATTTAAAGAGTTCCAAAATCATGAATTACAGGCTAGGACCGAGTGGTGGTTAATTTGGAATTAGTTAGGGGTTTGGGTAATTTAAATACTTAAAACCGGGTTAACTTAAATTTGGTGCATTATTTTCTTGGAAGCAACACACAGTTACTCCTAAGAGTGTTATTAAACCATGAACCTATTATTTTAGGGGTGCATGGATACCCCTAAAGGGTGAATTGTTAGACAAACCATTCACTAACCATGTAAATCTCAACTGTCCAAGGTTGAGAAGTTTTCTATATTAAGGCGCACAGTTTTCACTAACAATGTGCAAACCATTTTCATCCCCTCTTTCTTCCATTTTTCTCAATTTTCAACCAAACACAGCCCAATGTAAAACCCAAATGAAATGTACTCTAAATAAAATAGAAGAGTACATGTAATAAATCCTAAGATAACTCAAAAAATGTTGGGTTCTTACAGTCTTCCCACTATATATTAGCTCATCCTCGAGCTGCACTCATATTCTGCTTCAAGATTCTGAGTCAAAAATATCGGGCCATTAAGAATTTATATCTATTTCCACATTACTAGTATCATCCTCCACATTTCCATGTTTTTATAATATGTGATCAATCAAAACAGTTTTCCCCGCAACACATTATCACTACGATCCAACACACGTATAAGATACTCCTTAAAGGACATATCTAACTCATGCTCAATATCATCCACATCGATCACATGAGAAGGGTTGGGGTTATACCACTGTAGTTGTGAAAGATGGAAAAAATCATACATAGAACTATATTTCTGTGGAAGATCCAATCAGTATGCCACTGACCTGATTATTTCCACAACCTCAAATGGTCCAATGAACCAGGGTGTCAACTTACCCTGTCTCTGTATCTTGCGGCAACCCAACCCGAGTGACACTCAAAGGAATACAATATCACCCTCTGTGAAATATATGGGTCATAAATTTTTTTTAAAATATTAATTCCATCTACTATGAGTCATATCCATATGCTTCTAAATAATCTGAACCTATTCTGAGGTCTCCTGTATGAGACTCGGCCCCAACAACTCTGACTCACCTGCCTCCATCCAGCATAGCGATGATCTTCATGGTCTACCATAAATGGACACATATGGTTCTATCTGTATAGTTTCCTGATAACTTTTGTTATAAGAAAACATCACCAAATCCAAGTGTTTCTACCAAGACCCACCGAAGTCAAGAACACACAACCACAATATATCCTGAAGTACTTATATATTACACTATGTATACCCATCCATCTAAGAGTGGAAATACATATTCAATAATACCTGTGTACCGAGAACCATCTACAAGACCTACCAGAAGTAAGAACTAAAACATGAGTCATGGTCTAAAATAATATTCCATGTCACCCCATGTAGATAGACTATCCTGAGAACATATAGAACTTATATCTACTCCACTGAGAAGGTTTCCTATATTGGAAATAAATGTGCTACCATTTTTTGTCAATCCAAAATAACCAATATTGAATAATTATTCCTAGTTATCTTCATAATTACCCCAAAAAGTTCATATTCACATCAACCCATTTACATTCTGAAATGGGAAATGATTATAAAAAACTTCCTAGTTATTGATGATATAACTTTACCTACTCAAAAGTGTATCATCATTTCACAAACCCATATATCTTCTTTTTCATGCATGTCCACCAAAACTATCATCGTAGGTTATGGTAAATTTTGGTCACACCTGGAGATAACACCCTCTTCGAGGGAAAAAAAATCTCACATGAGCATGCTCATAGGCACAACCACATGATTCCCAACATAGATGATCTCATCCTCATCTATTTGAAATTTTTAAGGTGACTCCCCATCTTCAATGCTTTCCCTCAAGGTAAAAAACTCTGGATACTCATATTGAATTTCTCTAATCTGGGTCAAAAGTGTTGACTCCACTAAAAATCACATGAGAGTCATCTATTTATGACTCTCCCAAGCCACACTATGAATCTCATCCAATAAGGTCATTATCTTCCACCCGACACTAGACTCCATAATTTCCCAAGTCTGAGTCTTCCTACTCAAATAATAATTAACAATGTTCTCCTTATTGGGAATATATACTAGTTATAAATCAAACAACTACATATACTCAACCCACCAGTGCTTGCAAAGATGAAATTATCTCTACTAAAAAAATACCTTAATATATTGTGATCAGTATAAACAATACAATTTTCTCCCAAAAGATAATACCTCTAAAACTACAAATCATATACCATAGATTCTAACTCGAGGTCATGAGTATGGTAGTCTTATTATTGTGTCCTCAGATATCAAGACCAATAAACCACAATTTGATCTCCCTGCATTAACACAGATTTGATTCCAATCCCAAAAGCATCATAATACACCATGTACTCCTCACAAAGATCGGGTAGGATCAAGATTGGTTATGATGTCAAACACTTCTTTAACTCTTGGAAGGAATTCTTAAATGATTTCGACCATTCATACATTACCCTCCTTTTGTTCAATCCCAATAGAGGCAATGATAATCAGGAAAATTCATGGATGAACATATGATAATATTCAGCTAATCCTAGAAAGCTATGGATATCAAATATTTTCTTGGGCTGATCCCATGAAACCACTTCCTAAACATTCTTTGGGTCCACTAACACACCTTCCTATGAGATGATGCATCCCAATAAGTGTACTTGATCAATCCAAAACTGACACTTTGATATCTTGGCATATATCTAATGCTCTCTCAGTTTTCTTATGATGATATCAAGGTGTTGGGAATGATCTCCACGGGTCTTTGAGTACACTAAGATGTCATACACAAAAGACTAGAAACTTGGTCTTGGAGCTCTCCTAATTGCTATGTAAATGGACCTACTCGGCCTGTATAGATATCCCACTCTCCACGATGAATGTAGTGGTCAAACTTAGGAGATGTAAACTTCACCCTCCTGCAGTAACAATCAATGTAGGCTTGGTATGTGTCTAGCTATTCCATACATATAATTAAGTCGAAGCCTGACATGTCAAGGATATTAGGATCACACAAAAAATGATACTCCCCTATTTTGAGAGAACATCCCTTTCACAAATAGATGTCTCTAGAATTTAATCCCAATTATGTATCTATATCCATTGTCCCATTGAAAAACTCAATCTCAAAGATCAAATAATTAACATGTTTTACAGATATAATGGAATGATAGGCACCAATATCAAATAAGGCATGAAATAATATAGAATCTATAAAATAGTACCTCTCACTATCGACGGTCCACCATTGCTATCGATGAGTGTAGGCTGCACCACATGAAACTGTCCTACCCCTCTCCCCTATGATGTTTTCTAACTCCATTGAGATGAACCATTCTAATAATGTAGGAATTCCTTCTTAGAAGAACCATTTTCATTTCTTCCACTTCCTCGACCAATATACCTCTAGATACCAAACACATAAGGTATAGAAGATCCTCTTGCAGCACCTTGGTTATATATAGTTCCTTCATTGCTAACAATATGTTGCTGGTTCCTATAGGACCTCAGTATATCACCCATCTTGTTGTAACCTCAACACTAAAATAGTGGTCAGAGACAATGTCTTTGGATGTTCCCAAACCTACCAAACTGATGGAAAACCACTTGGGGGTAAGATACAATGTAATTATTCCCATTGATTGGATACTTTTCTTCCAAACATTTTGGCTAATGTTACCATAACGAAATTTCCTAGCCTTAGAAGATTTACATTTCAATCATCTAATAGAAACCACCCACTCACCACTTGGAGCCTCTTTCAGGTTCCCCTCAGATATGAGAGCACAATTCACCACTTATAAAAAACTTCTTCAACCTAAATATAGTTACTAGGGTTTTAAATTCACATTTAAGTCCCTCTTGAAACCCCATTTTCACAATAGCCTCATCTTCTACCAACACTGGTGAAAAGCACTACAAATTCTTGAAATTTCCAGAATAGTCCATCACATACATGTTCCCCTAAGTCAACCTCATGAACTCATTTTCTCTTTCCTATATTAGTGGGTCTGTGTAAAATTTCTCTAGAACCTTCTCTTGAAATTCCTTACACTCCATAACCTCCTGAAATCTTGTCAGATTCTAAATGTACCACCAATTCTTTATTGACCCCTGTAGCATATAATCATCCAAATTGACCCTATCCTCAATAGGAGTCTCCAAGTGGTCTTTATAGTTCAAATAGACTCAATCTAGAACTCAACTCCCTCAGGTCCACCCTCTCTAGTAACATTTGAAGGTAATTTTAAATAAAACTTCCATGTAAGGATATACATGATCTTCACAACCTTCCCTGGTTTTTTCCATCAATTTCATGAAACAAGTAGTGTTTTATTGGAACTACACACCAATTTTCTCAACTAGAACTATCAGTGCCTCTGGTTCCACTACTAGTAGAGCATCTTCAGCCACATCCCTCTGTCATTTTCTTAACATGAGTTTTCATGGAGGCATATCTCTACAATGATTATAATGTACCTTATGAAATATTTCACAAGGTTAGCAGATTTATATAAACTAAAAACACAAAAATCCACAACAAGAATTTTCCCCAAACCTCACCACACAGCCAGAACTGAGGCGCTATCACTACCATTAACCATCCTAAACCTAGGTCCTAGTTAAAAAGGATAAACACATTCTAAAATAAAGATTCATATTAGACACCAATTTATTCACATTATTACATTCATATTAGGCACCATTTTCAATTCAATTTTACAAGAAATAAAAAATAGTTCAAGTTCAACAACTTACCCAAAACCCATTTTTCTATGTATTCCTAAAATGATTCATGTCAAAAAATAATCCGAAGTTCCCAGAATGATGCATGATTACTTAGATATCATGCAATTCTAGGACATGATTCAATTATTATAAAATCTCAAAAATGAATTTCACATCAAGAAACAAGTGCATCACCAAAGGTGAAATAATATTCACCTATAACATCAAACAAAAATAACAACAATCCCAACCTTGATACTTGTGTTTTCCCCCATACGTGCATTTTCCACTCCCATTCATGATCACAATACCAAGTCAAAAATCTCCCTAATATTTATTATAACTTTCCAAAATAGTAATAAAAAAATAAAATAAAAGAAAATTGGTCTCTAATAACACTTTGTAATGTGTCGACCCAACACAGGTACCACACATCGGTGCCCCAAGTTGGTCGGTCACATGACCTCAAGCGCGCCTCCACGTATTCCAGAGGCAAATGACTTGTAATGGGGGTCTAGAAATTTCATCATGGGGAGTATATAACCTCTTTTATCATAGTAAAATACTAGTAAAAATATATAAACAATAGTGTAATAACATATAATTCTACCAATATCAATACCACAATGTGACTAAAGAATTAAATACAAAGTTAAATATGAAGAGTAGAAATTACACGATAAAGTGCATTCCAAGTGTCAAAATAAAAAACCAAAAGTAAAGACACTAACGACTCTCAACGTAAGCCTTGAACCATGTATGGTTCCCTCATCCATGTTCCATCCAAAATAAGCTATCTATTATAGGGAATTTTCCCTTATCCTGTCCAAAAAACATAATGTTTATTATGGTACCAATTAGAAAGCCCAAGTAGGGTGTGAGTACAACTAAGTAGGCCACCACCAAAAGTTTTTGAAACAATAACAAGTCAATCAATAGTGTACGCATTCATATAAAAATAAATTACTATTTCTTAATTAAAAAATATCACATTATCCATAATTATTTATTTAACCAGATAAACATCTTAGTTCCCATGGACACACATATCTCAATACCTACTTTATCCCATGATAAAGTCTTAATTATCACCAAGATATTTTTTATATTATAAATTCATTGTTACCATTCCTCATAAAAATTCATATAACAAAACATATTAACTTTCTAATCAAATGGGAAAGTTTTAATGATCTTTTCCCTGGCCAAACCCGAAGAGCTCTCATGGTCCCTTGGATCAAAATGGAAGCTCTCCCATTATTTATTCACAAAGGCTCTGATGGTTTTTTATATATCATAATGGAATCTATCACGGTCTTCCTTGGGTAATCCTTAGCTCACATCCCTAGTCAACCCATGTGCTACTTCATGAGAACATAATTACAACTTGAAGATATACAACCAAAAGACACATCACAACTCACTCCATTAATTAATTATAAAATTAATTAATCAACCCAATTCAATTAATTAACATAACTATTGACTCATCACATCTATTCCATTAATTAATTCAAAAAATAGTTAACTAAATACATCCATTAATTAACTCAATAATTAAAAAATCATTAACAATATCATCATCCAATAATTAATTCATCAATCAATTATTACCAATTCATGATTAAAATTTTTGATAATTAACTCTACCAATTAATTATCCCCAATTTTAAAATTATATTCTTTTATAATTAATTAATTAATTAATTATCCCAATTCCACAATTTCTATCATCCAATTAAATCACTAATTCCTCAATTAATTAATTGACCACCTCAATTAATTCAATATGGAATTCCAATTGCTAAAATAACTCTATAAAATTTATAATAAATACACATAATTGATAATAAGACTATGATATTTGAAAAATATACCACCTACCTGAATTCAGTGATGAGAGTTTGCCTCACAGAAATCACCAAAATTGAGTATCACAATGAAATAGATTGGGATCTAGATCTAAAACCCCAAATTAAGATTAAACCAAATAATATCTCTTAACTATAGATCTAGATATATATTCCTAGATAAATATTCACCAAATATAAATATAGATTTTGAAAAATAAAGAACAACTCCACAAAAAGGAATAAGATAAGAAAAGAGGATGAATGAGAAAGAAATGGGATAGAATCCAATTACTGGTAGGGATGAAGATCTTTGATATGGGATTCACATCGTGATGTATAGTGGTTGAGAAGTCTTGGAATTCATCCAGAGAGATCCAAAATTGAGAAAAGATTCTTAGGGTAAAGTGGGGGTCAATTTAGATTTAGTTAGGGGGTTTGGGTAATTTAAAAAAATAAAATTAGGTTAATTTAAATCCTGTGCATGGTTTGTTGGGAAGGGGGACATGGTTAGTCTGAAACGTGTGCCTAAACTGTGCACATATTATTTTAGGGGTGCACGGTCACCCCTAAAAGGGCACACAATTTGAAAAACCATAATCCAATCATGGAAATACCAACTATCCAGGGTTGCACAGTTTGAAGGGCTGAGGCACATGATTTTGTCTAACTGTGCAAAAACCGTACACAACCCCTATTTCTTCCATTTTCCTCAATTTCACCCAAACACACCCCAATGTAAAACCCAAATGAAAAGTATTCAAAATCAAACAGAAGAGTACCTACCATGAAGCCTAATAAAACTCTTGAAAAGGCCAGGTTCTTACATACTCTTAGTCCTATTAGGATTCCTTGAAAGGCCCATCAGCTTCATAAGCCACAACACGTGTGGGAAGTTCCCATGTAGGGGGTGAGTATAAAAATACCCAGTAGTTCATCCTAATATCACTAAAAATTAAGCATTAATAGAGAGTCATATAAATATCACATAGGTTATTTAAATATATAGTGAGATAATAAAAACCCATAAATTCTCTTAGATAAACACCAAGTCTCAAAGTAATGAAATGTCATCACTACCATCCTAGGATTCTACTTGAGCATCCAAGGTAATGATCATCAAAGAGAAATTAATCCTTAGGTCTTGATAAATCTGAAGGTACTCATCCAAGAGGTAATTCTCATCAACCTCGCTATAAATATTTACATTATAAAACACATAATATTTTAATACATAATAAGGGGATCACACCCATGGCCTATGCAGGATGCCTAAAACAATATGGAATAACTCACTATGATGTGGATCACATGCCCTAAAATATGGTAACAATATACCTCAACTAACCAATGAAATAATGATAGAGGTTTTCACACTAGGACATATGGAAGGAAACTTGAATATATAAAAAACTATCCCATAAAGGGAATCACTCATCATATGATCAGGATGGGATTCCTCACTATACCCACATAGGGATGAACCAAGGCAATACAACAAAATTGATGCAAAAATTGACTTAGGATAAAGGGGGATCCAACCTACCTTATAAGGGGTACATGACATAGATAAGGAATACACAACAAGTCTCATTAAGCCCAAAAATGCTCAAGATTTTGTTAGTGTAGTTTATATTGTGATTATGTACTCTATCCATGCCCATGTACAATGTCTATGATTGTGTACATTGATTGTTACCATACACTCAGTTCAGGACTGGGTACCCTTTCCATGACCATGAAAACTAGCTATGCCTATATACCCTAGCCATGTCAATACCTGTGTCCCTAGGGGTACACATCGATCACCCTCTTCATGTCACACAACATGTGCATAGGTCACACAGTGTGTAATACTTAACACTGAGCATAACCCAAGATATCATGGAAGGGGGTGTACATGGCATGTGTTATCCAAAATACAAGTCATGTATATCAGGATTTTCCAAAATCCCATAGCCTTCACACTCATCTGACTGCATCACATCCTACTCCACTCTATCTATAAATAACACCACAAAATATGAATAAGAGTTGACAAAGTATACCTTATCACTAGTATCCTGATTTTAGATTCTCGTTGATCAGAGAATCAAACTCCATCATCATCCCAAAGCACCATATGATCCATATCATAGAAAATCCACCACCTATATCATCATCAAACCACTTTATTTATCATCACACCTTAATTATGCCTTTAATACAAAATTTAAACCCATAGTGATGATCTGTTATGCTATGGACCTATCATGAAATAATTGCTTCTTGGGTATAGATAAAACATTGGTTAAAAAAATATTGATGATGAATGTTTAAAGAATGAGGAGAGAAAAGCATTAAACACAAAAGAATGGAAATGAACATGGGATATTGTTCAATATTTCCTTCATCTATTGAGGAATAAGATGAAGAAGGTATAATAATAATCAGAAATAAACAAACCACTAATAAATTATTTATTATAGTGAGAAAAACCATTGAATGAAAATCAATAATAAATCTATGAATTAATTTTATGAATGAATTAATTCATGTTCAACATGGTAGAATAAAAAATCTGGATTAATCCAATAAGAAAAATTCATTGCCTGAAAATTATATTGATTACTGATGAATATTGATTCTGCGTCACTGTCATTGGTGATATCTAAGAAAAATTTTAATGAATAAAAACTCCTTGGAAAACTGATCATTGATCCTTGATCCCCTCGCCATCTTCCAAATATATCCTCTAGGGTCCTATCCAATCTCTACAATTAGAAATTGAACCCTAGGATATGGCCATATACATGATAAAATATAATATAATTAGGTCACAACCAATTAATAGAAAAAAAATTATTTAATTTATTTATTTTTATATTATACCTCTCATGACTACTCTTAAATTAAACACCTGATGCGTGAAAAGATTACATCACAACTAGAAAAAAACACTCATTTCAGATTTAATAGGGGTATCGATTTTCCCATATGAAACACAATTTGGGAGATAATCTAAAATTTTAGAAAAAAAATTTATACATGATATACTATATATTTTTTATATATATCAATACCGAGGATCCATGGGCCCTAGAATCTCATGAAAACTTAGTTCCTAATCGAGAAAATATTTCTTAAAATATTAAAAAGTGTTACATGGAAAAAATGATTCATTAAATTATCCCCACTTTTGGTCTTTTCATCCTCAAAAGTAAAAACCAACATAAATAGTTGAGGGTACTGATATTGCATATGGTTCTCCCACTCTTAGAAGATCTCCTAGATATTTTCATGCAGCCACTAAACACCCACCAAGGAAATTACCTACCCATGGAGGACTTTATCATATTAATCCTAAACATCTATAAGGTATTATAAAAATGTTGTTTTATCCTTGTTGTTCAGCTCACCCCAATTGAGAATGTTTGATAGGTCATTCACATACACCACAACTGTAACAAGTGGAAGACATCATACACTCTATTTAACTATGATTGTAGGCAAAAGTGGTATACCACCTTGACAACCATATGCAATATTTAAAGAGGGTTATTGAATCTTGGAGATAGCTTTCTTCCCTGGTCAAAACATTGGAATCCTCATCAGGGTGAGACCTTCATGAAAACATGGCCTCCCTCATCAAACTCCAATGACCTCCATCATTGGCCCACATAATGATTATGATGGATTTAGATAGACCTCATCCACACTTAGGTGATATGTACCTTCTCTGTCATCGCTCTCACCAACTTGGGTCCCATATGCTTTGTCTCCTCTAACTTCATCCAACATAGTGGTGACCTGTAGGGTCTCCCATACAAGGCAATGAATAGTGCCACAACGATGGTGGAGTGGTAACTATTGTTGTACACAAACTCCACCAAGGGTAAGTTATCCTCCTAGATACGAATTATGTCTAACATGAAATCCAAAAGCATGTTCTCCATAACCTTATTGGTTTACTCTATCTGGCCATTTATCTGGGGGTGAAATTCCATGTTGAACTAAAACTGAGTCCCAAAGGCCTCCTGTAATCATCTCCATAATTTTTACATGAAGTGGGCATCATAGTTTGAGATAATATAGATCATAACTCCATGAATATAGACTATATACTAAATGTAAAAGCACCCCAATCTCTCCATAACCTTGTGATCAACCTTCACCTATTATAAAGTGAGGCATTATGTGTTAAATTCATGTATACACCTCTTCCTCCCTGGACAACAGAACTGACACCAAAGGTCCTATTACATCTTTTCTACTCATTGATGTACTACTAAGGGGGATGTATGAAATTACCCTTGTATCTACTCTTATATCATGATTAGTACCATCATCCAACCTAAAAAAAATAATGACGTTCTACCCACCTTTAGAGAATACCTTAGGAGCACATCCAGAGGAAATCTAGAAACACAAGGCCTCAAAATTGATATCTCCAACCTAATCCTCCTTTACATGCTGAAGAAGTAGGGGGGTAAAAACCATTGAACAAGGGTAATCTACACTATCCTCACACACTATTGAAAACTAAAATAAGACAAACTCCATGGATTTCATTCTTAATAAATGCGAACATGATCTCATGATGAGAGAATCTGCCACCACATTGCACTTTTCAGGAATATATACTATATAAAATTCATAATACTATAGAATATATATATACAATTCTTCATAATGTTAATATATTATTATGAAATTATATACTTGATACTATTTTGGTTAGTATAGTGAATAAATCACTCTTCCATATGGTAGTGTCACCACATATTTAAGGAGAAAACCACTGCTTCTAGCTCTAAATCATGGGTCATGTAGTTCTTCTCTTGGGGTCTTAGCTGCTGGGACCTATAAGAAATCACCATCTACCTCTGTATCAAAATGTATCCAAGACTAGTTTTAAAGGCATCATAGAACACCACATATTTAGTACCCTCCTATGAAAGTCTCAAGATGAGGGTGCTCACCAACCTCTACCAATACTATTGAAAATCACACTTGAATATCTTCATAAGTAAAATCCAATCTTCTCATAAAGGTAAAGACTGTTAACTTTGGTTCATTTTTCATTAAATTACCCTAAATATGATTCTGAATCAAGTTAAGGAGGTTATGGGTGCGTCCAAGTCTTGTTTGAATCTTAGAGAACCAAAATGGGGGGTGGATCACTAGGACACATGGTTAGGGGAAACCTTACCACCTAGCCTTCATGGTTTCCCTAAACTGTATGGTAGCAGACAGAGGTGTGCTAAGGCCCGCATGGTTTTTATGCAACTGTTAGTCCCTTGGTGGATGACTATGTGGACTATTTCAGATTTGGGATAGATCCTTTTTACATGGATTGCGCATGTTTAGTCAAACCATGTGAAAACCCATGCGGGGTTCCCTGAGTAGCAGTGATCCATTCATGATTGGTGCAATGTTTTTCTAAACTGTGCATCCAAACCATGTGTAGTGTTAAAATAGGTGAATTTACCAAAATTCCACTCCTATGTGTTTAAGGGAAAACCATCCATTCTCCCTTTTCCCCATATTCTATCCTTCCTCCTCTCGTAAGAAACCATATTCCTCCCTCAACTAGGGATTGAGGTGAAGCCTCCTTCTGATGTCCATTTCTCAATCTGAAGGAAGTGTCAGAATCCTTGAGGTAAGGTTAGCCATGCTCATACCTATTAACAAAGATTTTATATGAATATGTTGGTCTATTTTGGTGTAATGACTTTTGCCTTATTTTCAAGGAATATTATGGATTTTTCATTTTTCATCCAATATAGGTTGAATAAAATATTTACACTAGAAAAGGAATACTCTACGAGGATAATATAAGTAGTATTTACCTTTTCTTGTTGTTTCATTTCATTCCATAAATCATGCCACTGTTCCGTGAGTCAATATTGTCCAGCTTCTCTTATAATTTATGAAATTAAATGTAATTTAATGCCTTACCTAGATTTTGCCGACCCGAGTAAATGGTAAATCAACCTTGTGGGTCGATCAATTTGTCTTATTCCAAATGAATAGGTTGAGATATGCCTTAATTGTAAATTCACCCTTTCCTTGATTTGATAAATGATTCTAAAGGGGGTTTTATCCTTGTATTAATTTTTAGGAAAATATTTAGATCTCCTTAGGTGGAAAACCTACTAAATAGCCCTTTCACCATTCCCCTTATAGATAGTTGAGTCAAATGATTTGGTTTAATGATTTAAGACTTATACCTTATGACTTGAATTGAAATGTCTAAGCACCCTTGCCTTGTGCCATGTGTTTTAGATGGAGAATTTCCAATGAAATACCTGGAATATTGCCCAAATATGATCAATTTACCTCAATTTAATTAAATGGGACCTACTTATTATTTTGTTATAAATGATTTCTTATTAGTGGGTTTCCATGCTGCCATAGGTGAAATAAGGGGTTCCATATTAAGGACCCCTTGGAAGGACTTTTGTTCTTTCTATTATTGTTTTTATAGATTTTATACATGTTGGTAATGACACCATCCATGCTTGGGATGGGTTATCCATGTTCTATTTATATTTACCTCTGGTCAAGTGACTCCAGTTTTCTAGGGGAGACCCCTTGGATGAGCTCTAGGAACACATGGTTGAACCATTCCTAGAGTGAGAATTGGGACCCTACTTGTGATACTAGGAACAAACTTGGAGGTTAGTAATTGTTTTCTTCACACCATTCCTGGAGAGATATTTCAGACTTCTTACTTGGGTCAACATAATCAGACTTCATGGCATTGGTTATTGAAAAACATCTCAATCAATTTATGGAATGTATTATAGTGTTTTCATGGATGGGTTCATGGTGTTATAATATATTTTAAAAGTGAATTTCAAATGAATTAATAAAATGTAATTAAATTATTTCAAATAAGAATTGGAATATTAGTTTTAGAAGATATAGGGATGCATCCTATAAGCCCAATAACAAGATTGGGGATAGTCCAACCTCTAGAATTTATTACATATCACATTACCATTATAGGTACTCTTGGTTCAGACTCATCATCTTAGGCTGAAGTAGGTAGTAGGGTGTGTGTCCAAGTGGAACCCATCCAATGATTTAGTTTTTTTAATTTGTCTTATATTTAAATTGTTATAAAACACTATTAAATTTATAGTGCATAGAATGTAAAGGAATTGACACCATTCATGCTGGCCTACTGAGATTATGTCTCACACCCTTCTTGGGTTCCTTTGGTACCTAAGTAGACTTTATGATCGTAGGTACAGATCGAGGGAAGAATCCAGATTCAAATGCTTGATTTATTTTCCTAGGATGATGTTGGGAGTAGAGGATCGAGCCTATGCTCGAAATGTTAACTACAATAGCTTTCAGATTCTTTTGTATTTCTTTCAGAATGTTGTATATTATTATATCCCCTAACACTATTTAGTATTTTCATTTATATACCCATGAAATATTATTATCATATGTTGCTTCTGGTTATTTGTTTAGATTGTATACTTTATTACTTATTATTATATGAGTATGTTTTTAGTTTTATATGATATATTAATATTTTTATTTCTACTATTGTTTCTTATATATGTATATATATATATATATTTTATGATCTACTCTGATCAAGGAGGGAATAGTCTCTCTATAGACTTACCTAAAGCCTCTGCTGCTAGTCTGCATCCTATGGCGCTAGGGAGATGCACTTGAAGTCTTGTGAACAACCGCCTCAGGGAAGCGGTACATGGAACCCAAGGTGGGATGTTAAAAAGATATATCAGATCCTAATTTCCTTTTTTTCTTATTGTTTTGGAAAGTCAGGAGACTATTATATAGGAATTTTTTCATGATCTGGTGTCTTGGAGTAGCTACCCCACATATAGAGGAAATCCAAATTTCCTAGGATGGGTGAATGCTATTATTGCTTTGGATAGTTATAGTTTTAAGGATTTCACCACAGGGTGATGAACTTTCTTTGCATTGTATTTTTTTATGTGATATTTCTTGTTTTATCCTGATTATAGGAGGGAATATTATAATCATGCATCATAATAGGAACAATAAGACTAGGATGCAACATATTATTCCATGCCATATCTAATTTTAGTGTGCATTTCCTATATTTCATGTCATTACTATTTTTTACTTGTTGCTATGCCTTGTAGTGTGATATTGCTTTTGATGATGTAATAATTGGTTCAATTGGACAATAATTACACATTGATATTTTTATTTGGTGAGTTTTAATGGAATTCCACTCAATCAAAACACTTATTGAGTATATTACACCCTGTTATATGGTGTAAAGGGCTAAGATATAGTTAATTGATGAACCAAATTAAACTTATAAGGTGTATGGGACATTATCATAGGAATTGGTGACATAATTTATTGGATTTGTATTTCAATAATCAATTGAATAATAATGAGTCAAATGAATTAAAATGAACTTGTTCCTTTTATAATGAAATGGTTACTCCCTTTACAAGGAAATGTGGGACCTCAGCCTAACCCTAACATAGTATTGGGATATAGTATGTGTCTTATCTGATATCTATTGTTCATTCTTCTCACATAAACATGGCTCATGTAGTAGGCGGATGGGTGTGTCTCTTCAGTATGATAGCTTTTTGTTTTAATTTTGTTACAACTATCCCTCTATTTATAAACCTTCTATGAGGTATGCACAAGGAATTTGTAGAGAAATTTAACCAAGTCAAGATCATGATGAACTCTATAAAGGAGGAGATGAACATACTCTAGAGGTGGTGGTCTTTTAGCCACCCGTGATTCCTTCTGAAGTTACACCTAAGACACATCCTCTTATTGATCTTCCTCTGGGTGCTAATGCCAAGTTCTAATAAAACCTTTCTTAGTTTCATGTATTTAGTACACGATGCTCCTCAACCTGCCCCTTCTATGGTATATATGACCATGTAATTATAGTATAAGTAGCCTCTCAACTTATCGAGGGATGGTAGACCTCAGGCTACTGAGTCCTGTATAGAGGATATGGTTTCTATCTTCAATCACATCGAGACACCTCTAGAGAGAAGGGTCAATCTGGAGACCAACCTATTACTTGACTTCTCCAATAATGGGTGGGATGTTCTGACTCAGGTTAGTTGATAATAGGGTATGGTATGGGTAGATTTCTAGGAATCATTCTTTGACAATTTCATTCCTCAGTCCCTAAGAAGAAATTGGGTTTGGGAATTCATGAACCTAGAGAAAGGTGACATGTGTGTGATGGAATACTCGTCTCAATTCACCGAGTTGTAGCATTTTTCACCAACCTTGATTGGTGATGAAATAACTTCTATGAAGGGATTTGAGGATGGGATTTTTATGCCATTCATATGCAGGTTAACGTCTTTCTCTTGGACACCATCTCAAAGATTGTGAATTATGACCTCATCACTAAGTGAAAACTGTGTGAGTTAAGAGACCTAATTCAAGGAAGCTTAGTTTCTGGATGAAATGGTTGTGGTATACCTAGAGGAATAAAGTGGCGCTTTGATAGAAAGCATTGGGGAAGTAAAAAACAGGTGGTCCCCATTGGTCTTATAGTTGGTCACCAAATTCATTAGACTTGGTCTCAAAAATCCATTGTGTATAATGAACCCAACCGAGTGCTGATCTTGTAGTAAGATGGGTCACCTCCAACATTTCTTTCAGTCCTTTCCTATGGTTTATATCAAGATATGTTCTATACCATCACCGGCTACTGGTGTAGGGTTAGTGGTACCTCATCTGGTAGGTAGCTGGTCTTTTATAGGCCGTTTCAGGGAGAGAAGGTTGTCATGGTCAGGGAAGTTAGGCTTCAGAGTTCCATCCTAAGCAGAGTGACCCTTCTCAGACTAATAAATATTCTTTTCAGTGCCGTGGTTCAGGCATTATCTATGTTATTCAGCCTATGTCGTAGGATTAGTTCCTAGGGTCATATACAGTTAGAGTTACTATTCTAGTAGCCTCTACTTTTGTAACTTTTTTACTAGATACAAGTGAATCACACTATTTCTTATCTACTGAAACTATGGGAAGTCTGGGCTTAGTAATAGAGTACTCTAGTGGTGTTATGAACCCTAATGAGCCATTGAGATTTATATATGAGGGTGTACGCTGGTGAAAGGAGTGACCCCTTGATATAGGTGGGTATCATTTTTAGTGGAGTTTCTACATCCTCAAGATGAAAAGATTTTATTTAATTATAAGTATGGTCTGGCTCGTTCCTTACTGAGCCCTGGTGGATTGCTATCGCCATCGGGTTTCTTTCATATAACATGATGGAAACACATATATCCATAAGGGATAGTGGGATCTTTAGGCTAACTGATCTGTAATCAAGCGTAATGGGTTGGGTGGGATGACAGTCCATATGTACAGCCTCTTTATTGGTTATCAAAAGATGTAATAGAAAAATTTCATAACTATTGTGGATCATTTTATGGACATCTTTTTGGATGATTTCTCAGGCATTCCTCTTGATAGAGAAATTGATTTTACTATTGAGATTGTACTAGGTATGGAACCAGTGTTTATTCCTCCTTATAGGATGTCACCTACAAAGATATAGGAACTCATTAAATAGATTGAAGATTTAGAGGATAAAGGTTTTATCAGATCTATTACATCACGATAGGGTTCACCAGTCATATTTTACATGTAGGTAGATGGCACCCTTATATTATGTGTGGATTACCACCAACTAAACTAGCCAATGGTAAGGAATACGTATCAACTACCTCAATGTTTTTCTCTAAGATAAATCTATGTTTGGGCTATCATCAAGTTCATGTGAGGCCATCAGACATACCACATATAATGTTCTAGAGTAGGCACAACCTGTACGAGTATCTGGTTATGCCGTTCAGTCTAACGAAGATGTTGACTGTCTTCATAGCTCTAATGAATTGAGATTTCCACCTATATCTTGATTCATTCATGGTTGTCTTCATTAAATAAATCTTGGGGTATTTTCGGTCAAGACATGACCATTTTAATCATCTTGAGATTGTGATGAGTACACTGAGAGAGAACCAGATGTATTCAAAGATCAGTAAATGCCACTTTTCGATCAACAAGATTCACTTTTTGGGTCATATAATTTCTGAAGCAAGCATAATGGTTGACCCATAAAAGGTGAGCACTATAATTACCTAGGATCATACCAAGTATATGTTTTACATATGAAGCTTTTTACGACATTATGACTATTACATGTGATTCATTTAGATCTTATCATGGCTGGATGGGACACATATTTTCTTAACCAAGAATGGTGTGATGTTTTTTTAAATGAAGGTTGCAATATATATTTCTAAGAGTTAAAAGGAAAAATCACAACAGATCTGATTCTGATTCTTCCATAGCTTACAATACGTTATACAGTTTATTGTGACACTTCGAGAATTGGGACAGGTGCAATTCTGTTGCAAGGTGATCGATTCATGGCTTTTGGATCCTACAAGATGAGGCCTAATGAGAAGAATGATCCTACACATGTCCTCAAGCTAGAAGTTGTGGTTCATGATCTTTAATTTGGGTGGAACAACTTTTTGGGTGAGCGGTTCGTCACTTACACATACTATAAAAGTCTCAAATACATCTCCACTTAGTAGGAATTCAATCTAAGACAACATAGGTTGGTAGAATACATATGTTTTTTGATTTTGAGCTTGAATACACAATCAGAAAGGGTAATGAAATGGATGATTCCATGAGACAGAATACTCAGACACAATCCATCAAGGAGGCTGGTAGTGAGTGGTAGTTGATGGATTTGTTTTCTGATATGCATATAGATGTTTAGGAACAACACAAGCAGCCAGTTCTAGAAGATGTAGCTATGAAATCCTCTATTTGGGAAAAATTTCAGATAAGTTAGTTATCAGATGAAGAAGTCCTCATTTTGAGGGAGAGTGTCGTAGGGGAGAACCCACCTCTTGGTTGGGATGATGATTATAGTAAAACTATTCTATTATATGGATGAGTATGGGTACCTTACTATATATGGGAATAGATTATAAGAGAATCCCATTCCTCTGTTTGGGAAGTTCATCCCAAGATTACCAATATGTATGAGGATATACATCATCAGTACTAGTGGCCCAGTATGAAGAGGAATATAGTGGGTTTCATCACTCAATAATCTCCCTGTTAGTAGGTGAAGGCAGAGCACAAGTGACCTGTTGGACTTCTATAGCCTCTATCTATTCCCAAGTGGAAATAGAATTATGTCACCATGGATTTTTTTATAGGGATACCGAGATCTACTTGTGGCTATGATATATTATGGGTGATTGTTGATAGGATAACCAAAGTTGTGAAATTCATACCAGTTCAAGAGACCTTCTTTGTTGATGATTTTGGAAGTCTATACATATGGGAGATAGTATGACTTCATGGAATAGCCCATTCTATCTTTTCAAGCCAAGATAAAAGTTTTACTTCATGGTTCTGTAAAGGGTTATAGAAGACAATGGGTTCATAGGTACACCTGTGTACTGCATATCACCGTTAGAATGAAGACCAGTCTGAATGGACCATATTGCTATTGGAGGATATGATATGGGAATGTATCCTTAATTTTTTAGGTTCATGGAAGAATCATACCCCCTTATTGTGTTTTCTTATAATAATATCTTTCAGTAAATGATACAAATAGATCTGTATGAGTCTCTCTAGGGTAGAAATTTCCTCTCATCTTTGTGATGGATTGAGGAAGGTGTGGTAGCTCTACTAGGTCCTCGACTTGTTCAAGAGACTTTAGAGAAAGTATATATTATTTAGAATAATATGGGTACAAGTTAGTCTAGGAAAGAAATATCATACTGATCATCATTGAAGACCTCTGGAGTTTGAGGTGGGACAACCAGTTTTTTTGCATGTAACGCCTAGATTTGGTCATAGATGAATCAGGACATAGGGTATGTTATTGCTAAGATATGTCGGGACATTTGATATAGTGTAGATGGTTGGGACAACATCCTATTGGTTTCTATTACCTCATAGGTACAATGCTATTCATTAAATCATCCACATCTCTCATCTTTGACAATATCATCAAGAACTGTTTCATTCATTTGACCCTGACAATATTGATTTAGAAGTTGATGCATCCTTCTAGGAGTGTCCAATAGGTATTATTGATCGAAGCATTATGGTTCTCTAATCTAGGTTAGTTTCTTTGGTCTAGGTGATATGGAAGAACATAGGTGTTCAGGATGAGACCTGGGAGTGGGAGGCCAATGTGAATGAGTAGTGGCTAGAGATCTTATCAGATGGAATTCCACTACCATCAGAAGTGAAACTCAAGGACAAGTTGTCTTTAAGAGGGAAGGTTGTAACGTCTCAACTTCTCATAAATGTACAGGCTGTGAATTTTCTTTCATTTTTCATAAATGACTTTAAATATGATTCCTAATCAAGTCAAGGAGGGATTGGGTGTGTCCAGGGCTTGTTTGAAGCCTGAATCCCTGAAATGGGAGGAGGTAGGCTAGGATGCACTTTTAGGGGAAACCGTGTCACCTAGACCACATTTTTTCCAAAAATAGTGTGGTAATGGATAGAGGGTTGTAGAGGTCCACACAGTTTGTCTAAAACTATGAAACCCTTAGATCATGACTGTGTGACCTATTATAGACTTGGGATATAGCCTTTTTGTAAGGTTTTCTCATGAATATTCAATCTGAAAACCGTGCGGGGTGCCCTGAGTAGTAGTGAGCCACACATAGTTGGTGCATGGTTTGGAAAAACCATGTGGTCAAAATGTGAAAATTGTTAAAATGGATGAATTTAAAAAAATTCCCCTCTTAAGTGTTTAAGGTAAAATAGTCATTTATCCCTTTTTTTCCCTTCAGTGGCTATTTTTCCTCCTCTCGCAAGAAACCCTTTTCCTCCCTCAACTATGGATTGAGGTGGAGCCTCCATCTGACATCTATTTTTAAATCTAAAGGAAGCATTGGAATCCTTGAGGTTAGGGAAACCCCTCTCATACCTCTTATCTTGGGTTATATTTGAATTCATTGTGCTATTTTGGTTCAATGACTTTTGCCCCATATTTGGGGTATTTTATGGTTTTATCATTTTCTCCCAATCTAGATAAAATCAAAGCTCGACATTGGACAAGGAAATATATAAGAGTCTAAGGTAGTTATTCTTTCCCTTTTCCGGTCATTTCATCACATTCCATAAATCATGCTGTTGTTCCACGAGTCGGTATTTTCAAGCTTCACCCTTAATTTATAAAATTAAATGGAATTGAATGCCTTACCTAGCTTTTCATGACTTGAGTAAATGGATAATTAACCCTGTGGGTTGATCTATTTTTGTTATTCCACATGAATGGGTTGATCTATGCCTAAAATGTAAATGTTCCCTTCTCCTTGATTTGATAAATGATTCTAAAGGGGTTTTTGTTCTTGTATTAATTGTTTAGGACCATGCTTAGATTGCCTCAGGTGTTAAGACTTGTAACTATCCCTTACACCATGCCACTTATAGATGGTTGGAAAATATGAATTGGATTAATGATTTAATCTCTATACCATATGACTTTAATTGAAATGTATAAGGTCCCTTGCCTTGTTCCATGTGTTTTAGATGGAGAATTCCCAATGAAATGCCTTGATTATGACCTAAATGTGATAAATTTACCTAAATTGAATGAAATGAGACCACCTATGTTTTTTTATTATAAATACCTTCTTGTTAGTGATTTAACATGATTACATGGGTGAACCAAGGGGTTCTGACTTATGGACCCCTTTTAGAGACTCTTTTACTTTCTGTTATAGTTTTCGATCGATAGTAAAAATGTCGAGAATGACACCAGCCATGCATGGGATGGGTTTGATGAGTGATATTTAAATTTACCTCTAGACAAGTGACTTTGGTTCCCAAGGGGAGAACCCTTGGTTGGGATCTAGAAACTAATGGTTGAACTATGCATAGAGTGAGACTCGATCCCCTATATGTGATACCAAGAACAAAATAGAAGGTTAGTAATTTTTTTCTTCACACCATTCATATAGAGATATGTTAGACTTCTTACTTGGTCAACATAATTGTACTTCATGGAATTGGTTTTTGGAAAACCTATTGATAGATACACAACAATTTCTATAGGGTTTCCATGGATGGGCTCAGGGCATCCTACAATTTTTTAAAAGTGGATTTCAACTGAATTAATGAAATGAAATTAAATGATCTCAAATGAGAATTGGCCTATTATTTTTAGAAGACATAGGGACATGTCCTCTGATCCCAATCACAATATTGTGTACAATCCATACTATATCACTTATTACATCTCACCTTACCCTTGCATGTGCTCTTATTTTAGACTCACCAACTTAGGTTAAAGTAGTTGGTAGGGTGGGTGTCCAAGTAGAACCCAACCAATGATTTAGTTATTTAAATCTATCTGGAATTTAAACTATTATAGAATAATATTAAATTAATAACACATGTAATCGAAAGGAATTGAAACCATGGGTTCTATCCTAATAATATTATGTATCACACCCTACTTAGGTGCCTTTGGTAACTGAGTGGACTTTATGATCACAAGTACTGATCGATGAAAGAAGCCAGCTTCCAATGCTTGATTTACTTTCCTAGGATGAATTTGGGAGCATAAGACTAAGCCTTTGCTAGAGATGCTATTTATAGAATTTTTTAGATTCTTTTTTATTTTCTTCAGCATATTTTATATTCTTGTATCCCCTACCCCTACTTAGTCTTTTAATTTGTATACACATGACATATTATCAGCATCTATTTCTTCTGGTCAATTATTCTTCTTCCGCACTTTATTACATATCCTTACATGTGTATGTTTTTATTTTCCACTGCTATATTGATATTTTCATTGATACTTCTATTTCTTATATATATCTATTACTTACATCTTCTTTAATCAAGGAGGGAATAGTCTCCCTATAGAAAAACCCAAGGCCCTTGCTGTTAGTCGGTAGCCTCTAGAGATTGGGGAGATGCGCTTGAGGTCTTGTGATCGACCGCCTCCATGAACCTGTATGTGACACCTAGGGTGGGATGTTACATCGTATACACAAAAATTTTCAAATATTGGTTAAAGTATTTATAGGTTTCATGATCCATGTGAAATCATGAATTAATCTTGGATAATTTCTTATCAATATATAGAATCTTCACACCTCAGTCATGATTTTCAGTGGCTCCAAAATCTATAATTTTTATTATCTTGCTGGGGTCTACTACTACTACCTATTTTGAGATGAAATATACTAGGAAGTTGACCTCTCATATATAGAACTATAAGTTCAAGAAATTTCTAAAATTTTCTCTCTTAGAGTACGTCTAGATCCATCCTCAAATGTGTCACATGCTCCTTCTCTAATACCGAGTAAACATAGATTTACTTGATTAAAAATACCATGAAATGGTCTAATGAATTTTGAATGGTCCAGTTTACAAGTCCCATGAACATGGTTGGGGTGTTCTTCATTCTGAAGGGAATCACTAAATACTCATAGTGACTGTTTCAACATTGAAATGTGGTCTTTGATATATCATCCTTTTGAACATGGAGCTGGTGATAACCAGACTTGAGGCCAATCTTTGAGGACCACCTCACCCATTTTTTCTAGCCGAAGAGGTCTTAGATTCTAAAAATTGGATTCTTATTCTTAATGGTCACTTGATTTATGCAATGGTAATCCACATATAACCTCCATATCTAATTTTAATTATTGGTAAACAATAGTTGGGCTGCCCCAGGGGACACATTGATTCTGAAAAAGACCCTTCTATGTAAATCCTATAACAACACCTTATGTTCATGAAGATATATGGGTGTTATCTGATATTACATAATAAACATTGGGGTAGTATTTGGGAATATGTATATGAAAAATTGGTAGGGAGGTAAGTAGGACATATCCTCAAAGAAAATGTCTTAATTAGCAACCAATATAGCAAAAAAATGAAAGCTCATAACATCTACTGCTTCAAGGGTAATAATGTCGAATTGATGTGTACTAATTTATATCCTTATATGTATAATACCATCCTCATTTTCCTAGATTTACTTCTCATACAATAAGGAAAAACTTATCCCATCAACTCGGACACACCACATCCTCTGCATAAAATAGTCAATATGTGCATGAAACTTGAATATTTGGTCCATACCAAAAAATGATGTTATAAGGCCTCATCACAGCTACAAAAAGATCTCATAATAAGATCACTCATCCATGAGTAAGGTCACATTACTGTAAGAAGTTTTTGATCATTAAATCTACCTCGATAGGTGTATCCAAATGCAATGGTCAAGCCAAAGGATCTACTGAAATACACAAATCTTGAACAAGGGATGTGGCAAGGAAAGAGTGGATCCCTCCTATGTATATAAATACTATAAATAATATATAAAAGAAAAATATCATACCTATAATCATCCTTGAATCCTATAGTTCTTAAAAATCCACTTCCTATAACTTCTCACATCCCTGACCACCATCCCCCTCATCCCAGCATGGACCACCTGAGGATGGTGGTGGTGACAAATCAAAATATCAACAAACTCCAGGTGTTCTCCTAGATCCTCTTCCACATCCACCATCTTGTAGTCCTACCTGCACAATATTTTTCTTCTACTTTGGAATTAGATCGACCATCTCTCTATATATTTCATGGAGGTTTAGATAATCCCACATGATATGATCTCCCCAATCACAAGAGTGGCATCACATCTCCCTTGGATGATTAGAACCATCATAAGTGACTCAAGACTAAGACCCTATGTTTTAAGACTATCCCCAGAAACACCTGTTGTGTCTGGATACCTATGTATATCATAAAATACAAGCCACTAAATCTCAGTTCAAGGGTGAACACCGCCAGAACCAATTATCAATGATTGCTCAATGAGAAATATCTCCACCACCAAAGTATTCTCCAATACCCCAGTTTTGGAAGGGATATAGCGCGATAACACTCTAACCCAAATATATCATAAAAGGCCATTCTTGGAGGATCATTCTCAAAAGTATTCATCATGAACCATGTTCATGGAGTACCATAATAGGTTAGTGAACCTTGAATCATATTTTATGAAAAAATGCTATCCTGATTGAGTTATAGAACCTCCAGGATATGTACTGCATGCAACGTCACTGGGTAAAATAATTATCTAATGATGCACTCAAATACTAGTCATGTAAGAGTTACCTCATAATGCATCTGTATCATCATGGTATATCATTTAACTACATGTCCATGAACAAGGATAACTATTAGGACCACTATCTAATCAATAGGGGTCTTAACAAGGTGGAAAACTCACCCAACTTTTAGAGAAAGTCCTCTTCTACTTGGGGGTTTGGATCAACCTAAAACCTAAGGGGTATCTAAATATAAAAATTAAAAAGTTGTTATATCCTAAGAACATCATGTAAAAGTATTTTTTATAACACAAAATACTTAATTAGTGATGGTAATATCAGAAACCCCCTATAGTACAACCTCTTTAGTATGACCCTGAACTGAAGCCTCATTTCTTAGAGGATTGTAATTATGATCTTATTGTAGAATCATAGCTATATGTCTCCATGGAGTCAATCTAAAAAATTAATGATTCACAACATTCAAATATAATATCTTGGAATTGGACTCAAGAAGGACCTGGAAACACTGAAATATTCATATACGATGCCTATACCAAGTGAACATGTAGGTTATCAAAGTCATGATGAAAGGATACATCAACTGCCACACCACTGCTGAGTTACCAAGACTAAAATATGAACTTAAGTCACTTTAACACCATCTACAAAGTTACCAAAAAAAAACATCACTACAAGACTATATCCAAACTCCTGTCCTAAGAAATCCTATGCCTCTGATACCACCTTTTCACACTCCAACCCACTAGGGCCCACCAAGCCAGTGTAATTCTAAGTTTAGCACCCCAATCCCACCTCCAATAGTATATGGGATGGAGAGTAGCACCAAGTAGGCATATAACAGACATGGGAGCCCTTAGAATAAGGTACCTTAAAACACACACACACACACACACACCTCCAAAAACTAATATGATATAGAAAGAAAAGAAATTGATACCAAATATGAATGAATATAACTAATAAAACATCAGAGTATGACATGTGTATGAGAAAGTAAAAGGAAAAAATACATGCCAACCAAAAATAAAATGGATCCCAACATGCTCATAAAAAGTGGACTATTATGAAGATGAATCTCTTGGAACCATCATCTGTCCATATAGTACAACTAAGCTTAACCTACTCATAATCCTCATAGGACTATATGAAAAGTCTTTTCATCTATATAAGACATAAAATATGTGGGATGCACCCATAAATGGGGGAGTATGAACATAACCAGTAAGAAACCCAAAAATTACAATAAATAAATAAAGGTGATTAAAACCAAGTGAGAGATAATAAATTATTAGACATACTAAATTATAGACATAAGGTCTCAATGTAAGGTAACGTTATCACTGCCAGCCTAGGCTTTCACTCGATGGTATAAGGTAATGCTCATCCAATAGAACACACTCCTAAGGACTTTCTATCACAAAGGGTGATCATATTAGTTGCCATTCTTATTGGACACTCTATAAAGAGATACACATCAGATATTAGAATATATCAATACATAGGTTGGAGATCACACCCAGGGCCTATGGGGGATACCTAAACCTATCCATAATAACCCACTAGGATGGGGATCACATGCCCTGAAAGCTGGTAATGAGATTCCTAACCAAACCCAAGAAAATATTATTTAGGAAAACACCCTAGGATACAAAAAGGATACTTGGATCTATCTAGAAATATACCTCATATGGGATCACTCATGCTATTCTCAGGATGGTATGACTCACTGTACCCTCATAGGGATGGACAAAGTGAACACACCCAAACTGATATATAGCTAGAATGATGAGAAAATGTTCTCCAAACCACCCTTTTAGGGGTAAACATTATGTATAAGGAATAAATGGTGTGTAATACTAAGAACATACCTAATTTAGTTTGATTTCATGTACATCAACTCATTTCCACGTACTCTAGTCATGATCATGTACACTGGCTGTGCCTGGGTACTCTATCCATGGATGTATACATTGGTTGTGCCTTATACCTTGCCGTATTTGTTCATATTTACACAGGGGGTACATGATAGGTCACCATATTCGAGACACAAAACTTGTTTAAAGGTTACATGCAATGTGATATTTATCTATGTATGTAACCCTAGCCACTGTAGAAGTGGGTCCACATGATGTGTGTTCTTCAGAACAATACACCATGTATATAAGGAGTTTCTAAAATCCCATGGATTTCACATGTAACCACCCACATTTTAAATTAATCTAATCTAGTTAAAAATAAAACCCATAAATCTCAAAAATGAGTTGACTAAGCTTGCCTCATCATTGGAGGATGGATTTCGGGTGCTTGTTGACCAGAGAATAGCACGTAGTCACCATCCTGAAACACCGTATGATCTGTGTCGTGGAAAATCTATAGCCTATACCATCATCATACCTCCATAATCATCATTAAACATCAATAATTCCTTCAATATTGAATCCAAACCCATAGTTATGATACCATTCTCCAAATGTTGGTCATGCAATGATCCGTTTCTAGGTATAGTCGAACCATTGGTCAAACAAAATACCAAAAATGAAAATTCTTTGAATGAGGGGATAAAAGAAAGAAAAAAATGTGAGTAAATTAACATTAACCATTATTAAGCTGTTCCTTTATCCTTTTATAGGAGATGTGATGAATGTTTATTAATAATCATGAATGAATAAACCCTTCATCATTTCCTTATTTCAGGGAGAAAAACCCTTCAATTATAAATCAATAATAAATATGAGAATTAATTTTCTAAATAAATTAATTGATTTTAAACATGGGAGAATAAAAATTAGAGATTAATAAAAAAATGACCTACCTTTATATTGTATTGATCATTGATGAAGAATGATTCCACGTCATTGTTGTTGGAAAGACCCATAAACTACATTAAAGAATACAAACTCCTTTGAAAACTGATCATCAATCTACAATCCCATTATCATCCTTTAACGATATCCTCTAGGGTCCTTTCTAATCTCCATGGTTAGGTGGATAACCTTGGTATATGGACATATACATGATTAAATAGAAGTGAATAAGGTCACATCCAATTAATAGACAATAAATTATTTAGTTAATTGATTTTTTTATTATTTTTTTCGCGATTGATCATAAATGAAACACCTGACATGTAAAAATATTATGTCATACCTAGGGTAAAAACCACATTATGAATTTAATGTAGGTCATTATTTTCTCATCCAAAACATTTTTAGAAGATATTACAATATTTTAGAAAAATTGAGTGCATGTGATAAATTATATTTAATATTATTAATATATAAACAACTAGGCTTCATGGGCCCTATAATCCCATGATGACATCATTTCTAACTTCAAAAATATTCCTCAAAATATTACAATGTGTTACATGAAAAAAATAGTGTCATTATCATATGATTTATTCAGAACTGATGCCAAAAATGCTATAAAGGATGGGGAAATAATCAAGATATACATCAACCACTATCTATGTATTATTTTTCCTAATGTTAAATTTCAATAATTGTTTATATATTTGGTAGCTGTGTTGAATAAACCTCCTATGACTAAGGAATTTAATGATAAAGCAGATCAACTCAAAGATATCACACCTTTAATAAATATTATTATATAGGAAAATAGACAATTCTTTCCGACAATGGAGTATGGTACTGGTATTATTATTGAGAACACCAGGATCATGGAACCATATATGAATGTTAAAAATAGTTATGTGGTGATTCCTTCTGAAATTCCTATAAAAAATCCTAGATAGTCTTATTCTTCATCTACTTAAGTAATTACCTTTATATCCCCTACCTCTAATCCTTTTGTCTTGACACATATTTAAGATGTGAAACACTACAAACCAATTTCTAGGAGTGTTATTATTGGTGAACCTTTTTCTATTACTTATAATCCTACCGTTGAAAATTTTACAACAAATGGAAAACAACTTTTAGATCCCAAATTCCCTAGACATATTTCATCTAATTAGTACTACTCTTAGGATATTCGATAGGGAACCTATTTTATTTTTGATTTCTCTTAAACTTATTATCAATTAATATTATTTGTTCTTATTTTGATTAAATTTATTCATTAATATATTCCAAATTATCTCTAATCATTTTAATTTTCAACTTTTTGTGAATCCCAAAAGGCGGAGAACTAAAATGGTAGTTATTCATATTACAATTGAAACATGAAATAATATCTTATGTTGAAAATAATTTTATTTAATATAATTTTTATTTTACCTTCCATGAGTTGTGATCATAAAAAAGGGGAATATTTTTCCTTATTTGAATAATATATTATTTTAATGATCTCAAATCAAGATTGTTATAATTATAAAGATTTATATGATTTATGATATAAGTATTATTTTTTGATAAAAATATGTTATGTAATTGATTGTTCACACGTTTTACTAGATCAACCATATGGATAGTAAATTGATTATGAGGAATATAATTTTTCCTTATATACTAGATTAATTGTATGATATAGTCATCTGACCACATGAATACTATATCGACCATGGATGATCTTTCATAAGGTTATTAATATAACGACCCATACTTTACATACATTTTTAATACTTCAAAATTGAAGTACACTTATTACAACATATAACAAAACCATGAAAGAACCGTATAGGTATAGTGTCTTTAGAAACTGGGAAACATAAAATACTGGTTCATAAATCATCTACGTTGTCTCCCATTTATTTCATCATATCTAGAGTCCCTTTTGGCATATTCTACATAATACCCTTCATTCAGACCTGGGGAAAAGAAAACACACAAAAGGGTGATCTCAAATGCTCAGTAAGGGTAAACAAAAGAAATAGCAATCATATCATATTCATAAGAACAAAACATTTTGAAAATCTTAACATGCAAAAGAGATCATAATATCATGTCATGGGATAAATCATAGTAATGAAAAGTAATCCCAAGTAATCATAACTTAAAACATGAAACTTTATGGAATACACACATAATAATAGAAAATCATTTCATTTTAGTTAAGACTCATTTCCAAGACTATCATAGCAGACAAAGTCCATTACTGAACCGAGTTCACTCCTCGTTCCAGTCCTGTATCACTGAACCAGATTAACTTTCCATTCCAGCCATGTCTATATCATGAGATATAAATATTTACCCAATTCATTAGAGGGATATATAGGTCATACCCATCTCATAATGAAACCATTCTTATGTGTGCCACAAAATCAAAAAAAATCATACATCATAGCATAACCCATGTAATAAAAATAGGATTCTTAAACATAATGCCATCAAAACATGATCCATATAAGATAAAAGGACATCATAAAATTAATTCCATCATAACATAATCAAATCAATGTAAAAATAGGGATATAAACATAACCCTATATTATATTAGATGGATAATAATTTTGATAAAACACTTGAACTCCATTCTTGAGGAAAATATCCTTTCTACTTCAAAAACATTTTTCCTTTCTTAACATGTCATACAATTTTAAACTAAAAGAAGTTGATTAAAAATAAAATTGAAAACTTGTAAAGGATGCTTCATGGAAATAATGTTATAAAAATCCATTCATGCTGTATAAGTTAAAAAAAAACATTCTTCTCGTACTTTGGCCGAAAAAGTCAAAAAGTACCTCGTACTAAAAACGAAAAAAGATTCCTTTCATATATTTTACTAAAAACTCACATAAGGGTAAAATTGGAATTATAAAATTGTAGGAGGATAGAAATAATATTACATATTGAGGAAACGTGGATGTGGATGATAAATATTCCCCAGTAATTTCTGAAGTATAAACAATCTCAGATAAAAATGAGATTGCGTGATTTTCCCTTACCTTAGGTCCGATATGCTTTGTACGTGTCCGAACCTCCTGTATAATGATTTAAATAATGTCATTGACTTATTCTAGAAACATACTCATTGTTATGATATCATATATGTTCATATTCTTAGCTTCTTATTTGTAATATTTCATTGCTACTTGTTATTCGGGTGTTTATTGATTTATGTTCTTATGTGTGTTTTGTCGAATAAATTCTTATTATTATTTTTAGGTTATAGATACCTCATTTCCAGAATGGTATTAGTGTAATATATATCATATATATTCATTAAATTCATTTATATAATCATTATTCAATGAAGATCATGCAGAACGAGTCGCATCACATCGTGGAGATGGTAGGCCGTACATACGCACGAGCGATGATATCGTTCCCATTATCGTGGAATTGTATTGAAGTGTGTGTAAACTATTTTTGAATCAATATCACTTTACAATAATCATATATAGTTATTATTTACACCATTATACCCATCCATGTAAGGTGGTGGTGGAAGACAGATTACACCACGACATGATGATTTCATTTTCCGTAGGATGGATAAAAGGTGAAATAGGGTTGTTTCATATTTATAATAACATATCAGTATATGAGTGATACTTATGTTATTACTTAATAATGAAACAAATAATGAAGAATAAGTAGAAGAAGAAATAAATTTTAATGAATTATTAACGGATATTACCTCTTCTTCGACACGCCTCATTGAAACCTCCTCTTAGGGCACTAAGATTGGTCTTTGAAGTAGACCATGACCTCTTGGATGTTTCTATGGAAGTGGATAAGATATATAGGTAGGGTTTGTCCGAGCTTGAAGGCTCAAAGTGGTGTGATGAGGAGAGGGAGGAGGTGCCCTTTTATAAGGGAGGAGAGGGGCACCTTTGGAAAGTGTGAAAATATTATTTTATTATAAACTTCTCTTCAGTTTCAAAAGGTCCAAAAATCATTAAAGATGAATATAAGATCACTAATGGTCAAAATAAAATCATAAAATTAGAATTGGACATGTTTTGGAAAATATTTTAATCATTATAATCTTATTTATTTAAATCAATTAGTAATGAGGTAAATACTGCATCATTATTGTGTCATAAATAATTTAATTTATTTGATGTCTAAAAATTGTAAAAAAATATCATCATGTAGGAAATATTTTTAGATTTCCAGTGAATTTTTATAGTCTAAAATATAATTTATATATTCCCTTATAAAAATTAAATACTAAAAGATTTTTGTTAATGTCAATTTTGTCTTTACATTAAATTAATTAATCCAAATTGTCATTATCACTACCAAATGGATCAATGGGGTCCCAAAATTGACCCAAAGATTTCCATGGTCGACCATTACTCATCCAATAAGGTTAAGAGAAGTGTCAAGGTAATTTTGAATTATTATAATATTCTTTTAACCTTGAATTACCCTATTTACCTTTAACTGCAGTAAATAAAAATTACCGTAGTTACTATTCATAATATCAAAAAAAAGTAACCTATTAACATAATTTGGACCCACTGATTCCAAATATGGAATCCATTTTTCAAAATTCAAAACAAAGTAGTTGCAGTAATTAATTTAAAATTAATCCCGTTGTTAAGAAACTGTGTTTTAAAAGTTAAAACATTGCCAAAGATTAAAATATTTTTACCTATGAATTCAATGTAAAATTAATTCTGCTGAAATAAATTATATTAAATGGTAAAAATATATTATATTTATAAATTAAAACCATTAAATATTATAATTTAACCATATAAATTATTTCCATAAAAAATTTGTTTGTAATTAAATTATAGCGTGTTTTTACTATTCATCAAAATATGAAAGTTACCAGAATAATATGAAAAATTTATCAAAAGTAAATTTTTATTTCCTAATTCCAAAGAAGAATTTTATTTTGTCAAATTGAACTTATAAACATGTCAAAAACTATATTTAAAATGGGTGCCCCATCAATAGGTGGTAAAACTACATTTTTTTGAAAAATAATTCTTTTATCCGAAAAACTGATTTTGTTTTAATACCTCATTATAGAAAATGCGTAAGATGAATTATACTGTTATAAAATTCAAAATTCGGTTAATAATATTCATAACAGCTAGTTTATAATATTATAATAATATATTGTTGTTTAGTGAAACTCGGTATTGCGGACTACACACGCTATCGAGGAAGGTCGCGATTGCGTGTAATGCAAGCCAAGCTAGTGTTGTGTGTAGTGAAATATTTCTTTGCATATAACATATGAAAAAAAAATATTTCTCATAAAATATCTGGGTGTTACATTCTACCCTCCTTAAAAATAATTTTTCCCTCGAAATTCATCACTTTATAACAAACAAATGAGGATACCTCTCCCTTATTATATCCTCAAGTTCCCATGTAGCTTCTTCTAATTGGTGGTTCCTCCATAAAACTTTAACCAGACGAGTGGTCTTGTTTTATATAACTTTTTCTCTACGATCCAGAGTCTCTATTAGCTGTTCTTCATAAGAAAGATCTTGCTCCAGCGGTACAACTTCTGAGCTTAGTACATGTGAAGGATCAGGTATGTACTTTCTCAGGAGTGATACATGGAACACATCATGAACCTGAGAGAGATTCGGTGGAAGCGCCAATCGGTAAGATACCTTCCCAACATGATCCAATATTTCGAAAGGACCGATATACGTAGGGATAAACTTTCCCTTCTTCCAAAATCTCATTACTCTCTTCTAGGGAGATATTCGTAAGAATAGTTTTTCACCCACTTCAAACTCTAGGTCTTTTCTTCAGTAGTCGGCATAACTTTTTTGTTGACTCTGAGCTGGTCTTATGTGTTATTGAATAGATCAGAATTTTTCTTCCATCTCATCAACAAGATCAGGTCCTAATAGCTTTCTTTCCCCAACTTCATCCCAACAAGATGGAGTTCTGCATTTCTTTCTATAGAGAGCTTCATAAGGAGCCATCTGAATACTGGAGTGAAAGCTATTATTATAGGAAAATTCCACCAAAGGTAGGTGTTGATCCCAACCAACTTCGAAATCCATAGAGCAAGATCTTAACATGTATTATAGAGTTTGAATTTTCCTCTCAGACTGACCGTCTGTTTGAGGATGATAAGCAGTGCTGAAACTCAACTCTGTATCTAGCGTATGCTAAAGACTTCGCCAGAATTTTGAGGTAAACCTCGGATCTCGATCAGATATAATGGAAAGTGGTACTCCATGAAATATTACCACTTCCTTTACATATATCCTGGAAAACTAATCTAGAGAGAAATCTTCCCTAATAAAAATGTAGTGTTCCGACTTCGTAAGACGATCAACTATAACCCAGATAGAATTATTGCCTTTGGATGTTTTAGGAAGTCCAGTGAAAAAATCTATAGTGATGTTTTCCCATTTCCATTCTGGTATGGGTAATAGTTGTAACATCCTGTTAGACTTCTATCTCTCAGCTTTAACTTGCTGACAAACCAAGCATTGAGAGACATATTCAGAAACATCTCTTTTTATGCCATCCCACCAGAAGTACTCTTTCAGGTCCCTATACATCTTCGTGCTTCCAAGATGAATAGAGAATGAAGTACTACGAGCCTCATATAGTATCTCCTTATTTAATTCTGGTATGGGAGGAACACAAACCCTATTCCTGAACCTTATTATCCTATCACAATCAAGGTTGAATTCAGGAACATATCTCACCTTCTTTTGTAACTCAACATCTTCTTTTTGTGCCTCTTTAATCTTCACATGTATAGATGGTTGAAAATTCATTTGAGAAAGATAAGATTTTTCCCCTTCCATTATAATTCCAAGATCCATCCTTTGTAAATCCATAAATATTGGATCTTTTGTGATCCTCAGCATGGATAAGCAAGCATGGTCTTGTCGACTTAATGCATCTGCCACCTTGTTTTCTTTCCCAGGGTGATAATGAATTGAGCAGTCGTAATCCTTAATCAACTCCAACCAACTTCTTTGGCTCATATTCACCTCTTTTTTTGTGAAAATATACTTTAAACTTTTATGATCAGTATAAATATCACACCTTTCACCATAAAGATAATGCCTCCAAATATTTAATGCAAAGATTACCACAGCTAACTCCAAATCATGAGTTAGAGTAATTTTGCTCATGGATTTTCAATTGTCATGAGGCATAATCTATTAGCATATCATTTTTCATGAGAAAACACCCCAATCCCTTCTCGGATTCATCACTGTAGATCACAAACCTTTCTCCACTACAAGGCAATGTGAGCACAGGTTCACTGGATAACCTACTTTTCAATTCTTTGAAATTATCTTCAAACTCCTCCGTCCACACAAACTTAACTCATTTTCGAGTCAACCTGGTGAGTGTATTAGATAATCATGAAAAATATTTCACAAAACATCGATAATATCCAACCCAACCAAGAAAACTTCGGATCTTAGTTATTGTTGTTGGTCTCGACCATCTTTCGATAACCTCTTTTTTTGCTGGATCCACAGATATCCCCTCTTTTGAGATTACGTGACCCAAAAATGCAACTTTTTGAAGCCAAAATTCACACTTGGTAAATTTGGCATAAATCTTATCCTTTCTCAGGGTCTTCAATACAATTCTCAAGTGATCTTCATGTTCTTCCTTTCTCTTTGAATAAAAAAGAATATCGTCTATAAATACTACCACAAACTGATCAAGATAGTCTCTAAAGACTCTATTCATTAGATCCATGAAAATAGTAGGGGCATTAGTAAGAACGAATGGCATCACTATAAATTCATAGTGTCCATACCTTGTACGGAATGCCGTCTTTGGTATATCCTCCCTTTTGACCCTTAATTAATGATACCCTGAACGAAGATCAATCTTATAAAAGTATTGAGCTCCGCATGGTTGATCAAATAAGTCATCAATGCGTGGGAGAGAATATTTTTTCTTGATAGTTATCTTGTTAAGTTCTTGATAATCAATTCAGAGTCGCATTGATCCATCTTTCTTCTTAATAAATAGAACAGGTGCTCCCCAAGGTGATGCACTAGGGCATATGAATCCTTTATCAAGATTCTCTTGGAGTTTCTTCTTCAATTATGGCAACTCAATTGGGGCCATTCTATAAGGTGTCTTTGAAATAGGCATTGCACCTGGTATGAGTAATATTGAAAACTCAACTTCTCGATTTGGTGGAAGACCTGGCAATTCCTCCGGAAAGACATCATCAAACTCCCGTACAATGGGAATATTCTTAATCGTGAGTTTCTCTCCAACCATTTGAGATAAATAACCTTCATTTATTGGAATCAAGACCCATAAGATGGATGAAATTTCCACTGGAAGGTTATATTCATCCTTGCATCGATAGGTGATCATAGATTTATCAGGAATATGAAATGTGACTTCCCTTCTTTGGCAATCGATATGAGATTTGTATAAAGAAGGCCAATCCATTCCAAGAATCACATCAAATTCCACTATAGGAAGGATCACAAGATTTGCAGGAAGCACTTTCCCACAAACGTCAATCAGAGAAGAATTGTAAACTTTTGATGCAACTGTTGTGCCATTAAGAGTTGTCACAGCTAACTCAACATCTAATTGTTGAGGTAATATGGCGGTACCCTTAGAAAATTCTTCAGAAATAAAAGAGTGGGTGGATCCAGAATCAAATAAAACATTTTCTACTTTAGAGTGCATGGTAAGTGTAGCTTTCACCACTTCATTATCTTACTCTACATCGCAGATAGTAATTGCATGTGACTTTCCTTTGTCTTTGGCCTTAAGAGTTTGTTGATGTTGATCATCATCAACAACCCTTGGATTAGGGCATTGATTAGAATAATGCCCCATTTCCTTTCACTTGAAACATTGAAGTGTTGGAGCTGCATTCTGTGTATCCCTTTCTTTGTTCGCATCATTAGACATCTTCTTCCCATTATTTCGACATTCAATTGCCCGATGACCTTCTTTTCCAAACTTAAAACATTTTCTTGTCCCTTTAAGACAATTCCATCCATGTTTCTTTCCACAATTTGAGCATAAAGGAAAAATCATCTTCTTTTCAGTGTGGTATTTATATTTCCCTTTGAATTCCATTTTCCTATTCTTATCAAACCCATATGACTGATGGGTTACTCCAATATCCATCTCAACCTTGAGAGTACATCGAACAATTTCCTCGCAGCTATTGAAGTCCCTTATGGCTAATGCCCTTCGAAGACTTGGTTTTAAGACACTAAAGAATCGATCAATCTTACTCTCAGGTTGGATAATAATCCCAGAAGCGTACCTTGCAAGCCTTGTAAAATTTGCTTCGTAGATACCAAAAGATTCATCATCCTTTTTCTTTAGTTCAAGAAACTTTTTCTCCATCTTTGTTTGAAGAATATGAGGGATATACTTATTGAAAAATAAGTTCTTGAACTCGTCCCATTCCATGGACTCAATTTCATCCCCTTGCCTCATATTCTTAATAAGATTCCACCATTGATCAGCTTCACCTTCCAAACGATATACTGCTAAGATGACTTTATCATGTTCAGAACATTGTAGAACTGCAAATATCTTCTCAGTGGTACTAATCCATTGTTTAGCCACTAATGGATCAGAAGACCCGTTGAATGAAGGTGGACGCTGCCTCATGAAGGATTCAACAGAATGTTGCTCCTTGCTTTGCTCATTTGGAAGTCTTGCATGGTTCATAGCTTGAGAAAGTTTTGTGAGCATGGCTACAAAATTTTTCATTCCAGCTCCCATAACATTTGGTTGCTCAGGGGGACAATCATTGCATTGCTCGTCGCATTCCGCATTAACACGGTTCCTTTGGGTTCCAACCATTTACTAAAACCAAGAAGAATAATGTGAGCAACACTAATTATAATAGGAAAACCACATAATCAAGAATAAAATTTCACACTTAAGGTCTTATCATAGGTTGTTCATGGCCATTTCTAAAACACTAATATTGTGTTCTATGCTTAGAAAAATCCTTAGGTTTTTTACTAGGGCTTTCACATCCTAGTTTCCAAAGGTTGACTATACCTTTCCTCTGATACCAACTATAACGACCCATACTTTACATACATTGTTAATACTTCAAAATTTAATTACACTTATTACAATATATAACAAAACCATAAAATTACCATATAGGTATAATGTCTTTAGAAACTGGGAAACATAAACAACTGGTTCATAAATCATCTACATTTTCTCCCATTTATTTCATCATATCTAGAGTCCCTTTTGGAATATTCTACTTAATACCCTTCATTCAGACCTGGGGAAAAGAAAACATACAAAAGGGTGAGCTCAAATTCTTAGTAAGGGTAAATAAAAGAAATATCAATCATATCATATTCATAAGAACAAAACATTTTGAAAATATTAATCTGCAAAAGAGATCATAATATCATGTCATGGGATAAATCATAGTAATGAAAAGTAATCCCAAATAATCATAACTTAAAACATGAAACTTTGTGGTATACACACATAATCATAGAAAATCATTTCATTTTAGTCAAGACTCATTGCCAAGACTATCATAGCGGACAAAGTCCATTACTGAACCGAGTTCACTCCTCGTTCCAGTCCTATATCACTGAACCAGATTAACTTGTTGTTCCATCCATGTCTATCTCATGAGATATAAATCTTTACCCAATGCATTGGAGGGATGTATAGGTCCCACCCATCTCATAATGAAACCATTATTATGTGTGCCACAAAATAAAAAAAAATCATACATCATAGCATAACCCATGTAATAAAAATGGGATTCTTAAACATCATGCCATCAAAACATGATCCATATAAGATAAAAGGACATCATAAAATTAATTCCATCATAACATAATAAGATCACTGTAAAAATAGGGATAGAAACAGAACCCTATATTATCTTAGTTGGAAAATAATTTTGATAAAACACTAGAACTCCATTCTTGAGGAAAATATCCTTTCTACTTCAATTTTTTTTTCCTTTCTTAACATGTCATACAATTTTAAACTAAAAGAAGTTGATTAAAAATAAACTTGAAAAATTTTAAAGTAATATTCATGGAAATAATGTTCTAAAAATCCATTCATGCCGTATAAGTTAAAAAAACATTCTTCTCGTACTTTGGCCGGAAAAGTCAAAAAGTACCTCGTACAAAAAACGACAAAAGATTCCTTTCATATGTTTTACTAAAAACTCAACGAAGGGTAAAATTGGATTTAAAAAATTGTAGGAGGATAGAAATAATATTAAATATTGAGGAAACATGGATGTGGATGATAAATATTCCCCAGTAATTTCTGAAGTATAAACAATCTCGGATAAAAATGAGATTGTGAGATTTTCCCTTACCTTAGGTCCGATATGCTTTGTACGTGTACGAACCTCATATATAATGATTTAAATAATTTTATTTACTTATTAAAGAATCATACTAATTGTTATGATATCATATATGTTCATATTATTAGCTTCTTATTAGTAATATTTCATTACTACTTGTTATTCAGGTGTTTATTGCTTTATGTCCTTATGTGTGTTTTGTCGAATAAATTCTTATTCTTCTTTTTAGGTTATAGATAACTCATTTACAGAATTTTATTAGTGTAATATATATCATATTCATTCATTCAATTCATTTATATAATCATTATTCAATGAAGATCATGTAGAACGAGTCGCATCACATCGTGGAGACGGTAGGCCGAAAGTACGCACGAGCGATGATATCATTCCCATGATCGTGGAATTGTATTGATGTGTATGTATACTATTTCTGAATCAATATAACTTTTAAATAATCATATATAGTTATTCTTTACACCATTATACCTATCCAAGTAAGGTGGTGGTGGAAAATAGATTACACCACGGTGTGGAGATGGTATTCCGTACGTACGCACACGCGGTGATTTCGTTTTCCGTAGGATGGATAGAATGTGAAATAGGGTTGTTTCATTTTTATAATAACATATTAGTATATGAGTGATACTGATGTTGTTACTTCATAATGAAACAACTAAATAAGAAGAAGTAGAATAATAATTTTTTTTAAAGAATTGGTAATGGATATTACCTCTTCTTCGACACCCCTCTTTGAAACCTCCTATTAGGGAACTAATATTGGTCTTTGAAGTAGACCAGGAACACTAGAATGTTTCTAGGGAAGTGGAGAAGATATATAGTTAGGGGTTGGACGATCTTGAAGGCTTAAAGTGGTGTGAGGAGGAGAGGGAGGAGGTGTCCTTTTATAAAGGAGGAGTGGGGGACCTTTGGAAAGTGTGAAAATATTATTTTATTATAAACTTATTTTCGGTTTCAAAAGGTCCAAAAATCATTAAATATGAAGATAAGATGACTAATGGTCGAAATAAAATCATCCAATCAGAATTGGACATGTTTTGGAAAATATTTTAATCATTATAGTTTTATTTATTTAAATCATTTAGCAATGAGGTAAATACTGCATCATTATTGTGTCATAAATAATTTAACTTATTTGATGTCTAAAAATTATAAAAAAAATATCATCATGTAGGAAATATTTTTATATTTCCAGTGAATATTTATAGTTGAAAATATAATTTATATAACCCCTTATAAAAATTAATTACTAAAAGATTTTTGTTAATGTCAATTTTGTATTTACATTAAATTAATTAATCCAAATTGTCATTATCACTACCAAGTGGCTCAATGGGGTCCCAAAATCGACCCAAGGATGCCCATGGTCGGCCACTACTCATCCAATAAGGTTAGGACAAGTTTCATGTAAATAAACATAAATTTCAAGGAAAATTGTTTCTTAATTTGTTTGGGGTTTTATGAGTACGTAGTTTCTAACGGCACCTGATTCTGAGGCCCGGTGTGCCCGAAATCAATTTCCAAAGTTTAGCTTGGGTACATTTAGTGAACAGACAAGTGGGTTTTTTCTAACTTTTGAACAGGTGCTCGGAATTGAAATCCGAGGGCACCGATGAAACCGCAACCCCGGTAATTTCTTAAGAAGATCTTTTCCGGAGTTGTGTTTTCTCGAGAAGAGTTGTTAAAAAAATGTGGAATAAGTGTAAGGTGAAATATAATTGTTTTAAATGTTGTGGCTACCCTCTTCCACATTAATGTTCCCAACATAACAATCCATTAATTTTGATAAATCAAGATTAATTAAGTGAGTTTAAGTTTTTAAAGTTTTGAATTGTTGGCATAAGTAAATAAAATAAGGCAAAGCCTTGTTTTATTTTTGGTTTTTGGTTTTTGCTGTGAAAAGAAAAGGAGAGGGCTCTTGTGTTGTTCTTTTGGAAGAGATTCAACCTCCAGCGGAGAACAACACTCTTTATCGAAGAATTCCGTCACCACAAGAAGATATCAACGTGCCTTTCCTTCTCCTCTCCGCTGCCGGTGTGTGACGCCATCCCCTCATTGGGCGCATGCCAACGCCGTCATTGAAACCACCCTCGCGACGCTAGCTTCTGTGATTTTTTTGAGGTAGGGGTGTGTTTTGATTTGAGAAATATTGGTTTTCCTTCCATGTTGATGTTTCTCTCTAAAACTTTTGCTATCAAACTAATGCAGAAGGAACTAGACCAAACTAACACGGTCGGATTCCTCCGCCATTCTTGTTGTATGGTGTTCACCAACCGTTCTTGAGCGGAGAATCAAGAAAAGTTTTCAGAGCCGATCGGAGGCCCAAAAACATCGGAAACGGCCTCAGAACATCGGGACGAACTAGGAATGGGAGTTTTGTAGAAAAAAGATCATTGGAACAAAGGACAGATGCCTTGGGAGGCATGCTATCCAGAGGCATCGTTTCTAGAAAATTCCAGAATACACAGCGTGTACATCCAAAGCACACGCCGTGTAGTACAATCGTTCAACGAAAAAGGTAACAGACATTAGAAGAAGTGAAACATGGTGTGTGACACCAGTCACATGGAGTGTACTGTCCACATAGTTTGATAGAGGGGACTTCGAAGGACATGGCGTGTATTCAAGGGAAATACACGGACACGGACAGAAATATATAGCCACGAGGCATGGCGTGTATTATCTTCTTTGAAAGGTAGAAGAGGCTTCGCGAGGCTCGACGTGTAATCCGGAAAATACACGGACATGGGTAGAACCACACGGCCACGAGGCACGACATGTATTACCACCACCACGGCAGAAGCAACTTTGTGAGGCTCAGCGTGTAATCTGGGTGATACACGGACACAGGCAGAACCATACGGCCAAGAATCACGGATTATAATCCAAAATTACATAGACAAGGGGTGGAGTCCATGGGCATGTACTCCACCACATGGACAGACTTGTCCAGCACACATGGAACCGACCCTAGAGGTTTGGACACGGCGTGTAACCATAGTACACGCCGTGTATTTACTTTTTACACGAAAAACCCTTCGACACATGCTGTGGTACACGGACAATACCCGTGGACTGAATACATGGCGTGTAACCATACCACACGCTGTGTACTTACTTTTTACATGACTATCCCAATGACATGGGCCGTTTCACACGGGCAGTACCTGGTGTCTGATGAAACGACATGTATTGATTACCTACACGCTGTGTACTTTTGGAAAATGTCTTGGTCATCATGTTCTCCATGACTCGGGCACATTTTTCTTGGTTTTTCCCCTTTGACATGGGATGGAATGTTGGGATACATCATCTCTGGTCTTTGTGACAGTTGATGTGTTCACCCCTTTGACTCGAGGAGCGGACCCTCCCAGAATCAAGTATGCTGTGTGCGGGAACCCTAGAGCTGGCTGTGACTGTGATGACTGCCGTGCTGGGATCCATTGTGGGTTCAATGATGATGATGACTGTACTTGGATCCTACGTGGGTTCGGTAGTAAGGACGACTGTACTTTGATCCTCTATGGGTTCGGCAGCGATGAAGACTGTACTTGGATCCTATGTGAGTTCGGCAACAATGGTTACTGTACCAGGATCCTACGTGGGTTCGACAGTGATGAATTCTGTACTTGGATCCTATGTGGGTTCGACAGGGAAGATGATTCAGAGGCTACATCTATCATCTCCACCCCTCTTTGTGAGTAGTATACATGTGTGAGATGAGTCTTGACTTTCAATCATTATCTTTGATATGATTGACTTGCTATTCTATGTGGATTGGGTTTTGCTTTCCTGTGTGGATTGGGTTGTACCTTCCTGTGTAGACTGGGTTGAATTTGGGATCATGAGTCGGAGCCAAACTGGAATTGATGACTTAGGTATATGTATGGGCATATACCTAAGTAGAGTTGGTTGATACTTTGTGATTGTATCTTTCCTTTGTGGTTTATCCTTTGTGGATTCTGGGATACCTTCGGGGGTCTTCGAGTCTATAATGAGTATCATATACTCACCCCTACATAGGCCATGCCCGCACTAAGTTGTGTTGGATGAAGACGACGGATAACAGTGATCGAGGTGGAGGCTCGTGGAGCAGGATGGTACCTGGAGGAGGATCACTGGACGGAACGTACATGAAACGAATGACTGGACCCGAGCAGATGAGGAGACTATTTATACCCACCCTTCAGGTGGGATTTCCAGAGGATGTCTCGGTGTTTCTGCTTTACTTTTCAGCTACTGTACTTTCTTTCAGTTGTACTTTACTTCCATTTGGGTTTGTATTCTGGCCCATTTACTTTCTAGCACTTACTTTTGTACTCAGTTTACTTAGTGTTTACTTTATCTTGGGTACTCTGTGGTGTTTGTTTACTTTATAAATTCAATACCTTCCCTTTTATTGGGAATTATGCCTTTGGTGCTAGTCTCCATCCCTTGGCCTATGGAAGGCGGGCTTGGGGTAGTCAAAGCACGGGCCCTGAGGACGTGTCATGAAAAATTGGTATCAGAGGAGTTGGTTCTACCGCAGAACTAAGTACTCTGATAATTTCTTCTGTGTGAAGCAATAGAGTTTAGGGTATTGAGTTTGGTTATCAGTACAGTGAGTCTAGTGTTGGTGCGGCGACCGACGTATTCATAAACCAGGACCCTGACTTTTGATTTCCGACTCAATGCACGAAAACATTGACTGCATGTGTGTTTCAAAAGTTTTCTTTGTGATTACTTTGTGTCAGCTCACCAGGTATACTGTATTAACCATGGAACACCTATTTCTTTCAGGATAACCCCATGATGGCAGCCAGCTAGGGTTCCGAGCTTTGTGCGAGACGGCAGCCCACCGAGTGACGAGGCCTCGGTGTAGGGCCCTTTTACAGCAGAGGCACCGGCGGTACCTCTACCTGCCGAGCCACCGATGCGACCATACCCAAAAGCTAAGAGTGCACGTCGCCTGAGTGCACTGCACGAGTTTTAGCTTTAGAGACCGCCCAGGTTCCATGGGGAGACAGACCCTCAAGCAGCCGAGGATTGGATGGAGGCTGTAGTTCGAGTCTTCATATTGTTAGGGACATCAACAGACCTCATGGTGATCCTTGCAGTGAGTCTCATGCATGCGATATCAGGTAGATGGTGAAGCCTGATGCTCCAGGTGAACAACGAGGCATCTCTCCTTTGGTCGGACTTCGAGAGCCTCTTCCACTCAGAGTTCATTCCATCCACCCTCTGTGCGGTGTGCATTCAAGAGTTACTACAACTGCGACATGGCAGCATGATAGTAGCCCAGTACTCAGTGAGATTTACCGACCTCTCACGCTACTCCACGGACATGGTATGAGACCCATTCCTCCAGTCCTGGACCTTCGAGCAGGGACTGAGGCACGAGATCAGGGCATCGATGATCTCCCTCAACATTCCGACGTAGGCATGAGTACTGGAGCGAGCCCTTCTTGTAGAGAGCTTTCTTGCAGAGCCTACACCAGTAGCGAGACCTACCGTAGGGCGGCACGTAGCAGAGTCTTCTTTAGCTGGTAGTCGACGGATGTCACAGGGGTCCAAGCGGACCAAACCATCAGGAGGACAACCTTAGGACACTGGTTCAGATGTGCGTGGAACATGCAGTAGAGCCAGTCATACGCGAGGCAGAAAATGCTATGCATGCGGCGAACAGGGCCACATGCCTCAGGACTGTCCGACCCGCCATGCAGTGGAGCAGCAGACAGTTGAGGGACCACCCAGGCAGAGGCAGAGGTTCAACCGTGGCGGTCCAAAGGGAGCAGGCGGATGAGGTAGAGGAGCTGTCCGAGCAGCGGGTGGTGGGTGATGCTTTGAGGTTCTACCACCACCACCACCACCAGGAGGTCCACCCCGACCATAGGGAGCTGGCAGACCGAGACATGCTCATCTTCAGGCAGTGGAGGCCTACGACCACAGCACACCTGAGATGATTTGAGGTACTATCTGTGTCTACTCTACCCTTGCTGCAGTTCTTATAGACACAGGATCGAGTCATTATTTCATTGCTGCTGCCCTTGTTTGGAGCTTGGAGATTCCGAAGGAGCCGTTGGCTCGATCTTTACGGCTAGAGACTCCTACGGGAGTAGACTTGATGATTACACACTGGTGCTGTCAGTGTGATCTTACTCTAAGAGGCGAGAGCTTCGGCTGGGATCTTCTTGTAGTGGCGTCGAGGCCTTACGACGTCATCTTGGGCATGGATTGGTTATCTACGGTCCATGCTCAGATCAAATGTATTAGGCGCAAGGTGCGGTGTGTCCGCACTGATGGGAGTAGGTTCACCTTCACCAGCGAGAAGGGAGCCTTTGCAGAACAGGATGGACTCACGCAGAGGAGAGGACAAACGATCACCCATCAGTTGGCTAGTCTCATCCTAGGAGCAGAGGATGTGGAGAGTCCGAGTTTTCCTATTGTGGTTGATCAGTATGCAGACGTTTTTCCTGACGACATTTCAGGACTACCTCCTCGCAGAGAGGTAGACTTCTATACTGACCTATACCCCGGGACAGCCCCGATATCCACTCCAGCATATCATATGGCTTCTACTAAGCTTTGTGAGCTACGGGTATAGTTGGAGGACTTGCAGGGCAAGGGATTCATCTAACCCAGTGTTTCACCCTAGGCTTCCCCGATATTGTTCGCCAAGAAGGCAGATGGGAGCTTGAGACTGTGTGTCGACTACCGTATCCTAAATTGGGTGACTGTGAAGAAAAAGTATCCACTTCCGATGATTGAAAACCTCTTCGATCAGCTCAAGGGAGCATGGTGGTTCTCGAAGATAGACCTCAGGTCAAGTTATCATCAACTCAGAGTTCGAGACAATGATGTGCAGAAGACGGCCTTCCGGTGTCGATATGGCCACTATGAGTTCTTGTTTATGCCTTTTGGTGTAACCAACGCTCCATCAGTGTTTATGAGTCTCATGAACAGGATCTTCCAACCTTACCTTGATTGATTTGTCATAGTCTTCATCGATGACATATTGATTTAGTCGACTAGTGAGGAGGAGCATGCCTACCACTTGTGGGTTGTACTGGATACACTTCGAGAGCACCAGCTTTATGGTAAACTCTCGAAGTGTCAGTTCTAGATTCAAGAGGTCTACTTCTTGGGACACGTCATCTCTAAGGTGGGAGTTGCAGTGGATCCTGCGAAGATCGAGGCAGTGCTAGCTTGGGAGCCACCCAGGAGCATGACAGAGGTGCAGAGTTTCCTAGGTCTGGCTGGGTACTATTGAAGATTTGTGCCAGACTTCTCTAGAGTTGTAGTACCACTTTCAGCTTTGATGAAGAAGGGAAAACCCTTAATGTGGTCAGATAGATGTCAGCAGAGCTTCTAGGAGCTGAGACAGAGATTGACCAGTGCACCCATCTTGAGGCTACCGTAGGAGGGAGTAGGGTACGTAGTTTATTGCGATGCATCAGGGACCAAACTCGGGTGTGTCCTGATACAGGAGCAGGAAGTGATCACCTATGGATCACGACCGTTGTGGCAGCACAAGCAGAACTATGCTACCCATGACCTGGAGTTAGCAGTAGTGGTCTTCGCCTTGAAGATATGGTGGCACTATCTGATGGGCGAGCACTTTACAGTCTATTCTGACCACCAGAGTCTCAGGTAAATCTTCTCGCAGAAGGACCTGAACGTGATACAGCGGCGATGGATCGAGTTCCTCCAGGACTATGACTTTGAGATAGTCTATACTCCTGGGAAAGGGAACGTAGTAAATGATACTCTCAGCAGAAGGAAGGGAATCCAGCTACTTGGAGAGGCGATGAAGCAATTAGCCGCGTTGCAGATATCCTTCGTGGATAGAGATGGGGAAGCCTTTCTAAAATCCCTCACAGTCACTCCTCCACTACTTCAGCGGGTCAGAGAGGCACATGATGGGGACGTTGACTGTGAGACGTGATGTGCACAGATATCCACAGGACAGGCACCTGATGGATTTTATTTAGGAGGAGAGCACGTAGTCCTTTTCAGAGGAAGTACCATGGTGCCAGTTGCATTACGGGAGGATGTGATGAGAGAGTTTCATGCCTCCCCTCTAGTGGTACATCTTGGAGTAGCGAAGATGTACCAGGATCTTAGGTGACAACACTGGTGGCCGGGTATGAAGAAGGCTATGGAAGAGTTCGTTTCATGATGCCTCACCTGCCAGTAGGTGAAGGCAGAGCACCAGGTACCAGCAGGCTTGGTACAACCCTTGGAGGTCCTAGAGTGGAAGTGGGATGATATTTCCAAGGATTTAATGACTGGGCTTCTACGTAATTCTAGAGGTCATGACTCCATTTGGGTGATTGTCGAACGACTCACCAAGTCAGCCCACTTTCTACCTATCAGGGAGTAGGGCTCAGTGGAGAGCTTGGGACGCCTCTATATTCAGGAGATCGTATGACTTCATGGTGTGCCATCATCTATCATCTCTGATCGCGATGCTCTCTTTACTTCCTGGCATTGGAAGGGGTTGCAGGAGGCGTTTGAAACACAGCTACGCCTGAGCACCGCCTTTCAACCTCAGATGGATGGCCATACGGAGAGGACCATTCAGACTCTTGAGGACATGCTCCGTGCATGTGTCCTTGACTTTGGTCATATTTTGGAGGATCACCTACCCTTGGTGGAATTTGTGTACAACAACAACTACCACTCCACCATCGAGATGGAACCATATGAGGCATTGTACGACCGACCTTGCAGATCACCTCTGTGCTGGACAGACCTTGGGAAGTCAGCACTTGTAGGACCAGAGATGGTCCAGACCACGACGGAGAAGGTGCAGATCATTCAAGAGTGGATGAGGATTTCCCAGAACTGACAGAAGTCCTATGCTGAAAAGAGGTAGAGACCACTAGAGTTTGAGGATGGTGACCACATTTTCTTACGGGTCTCACCTCGATGTGGACTATGGAGATTTGGCCGTGGCGGTAAGTTATCTCCGTGATTCATCAGACCATTCTAGGTTCCCAGTAGGATAGGCAAGGTGGCTTATCACCTGACTCTTCCACCTCAGTTGCACCGGGTGCATGAAGTCTTCCACGTATCTCAACTGAGGAGATACGTTCACGACCTAATGCATATCATTGATCACGGGGAGCTGGACATCGATGACGGGGCAACATTTGTGGAGGTCCTGGTGAAGATTGAGGATCTACAGGAGCGGGTCCTATGTGGACGGTCGATTCCTCTAGTGCGCATCAGGTGGAAGCACAGGAACCTCTATGAGAGCACATGGGAGTGGGAGGCTCAGATGCATGCTCAGTACCCTCATCTGTTCCCCTAGTTTGTGATGTATCTTTACGGGAATGTAAAGACCTGAGGTGGGAGTAATTTAAAGACCCGTAAATTTCAAGGAATTTTTTTTCTTAATTTCTTTGGGGTTTTACGAGTACGCAGTTTCTGAGAGCACCTGATTCCGAGGCCCGGTGTTCCCAAAATCAATTTCTAAAGTTCAGCTCGGGTACGTTCAGTGAACGAACGAGTGTGTTTTTTCTAACTTTTGAATCGGTTCTTGGAATCAAAATCCAAGGGCACCGATGAAACCGCAACACTGGTAATTTCTTAAGAAGACCTTTTCTGCAGTTGTGTTTGCTCGATAAGAGTTGTTAAAAAAAATGTGGATTAAGTGTAAGGTGAAATATAATTGTGTTACAATTTTATTTCACATCTAAGTAGTTAAATCCCATGTGTGGGAGTTGGAGTGGAACCCACATGATCCTAAACTCCTCTTGATAGGATATTAGTGGGGTGGGGCCCACACGAGCCCCACCCCTTCAATTTCCCTAACTCCTCTAAACCTCCCTTGTTTTAAATGTTGTGGCTACCCCTCTTCCAAATTAATGTTTCCAACTTAACACTCCATTAATTTTGAAAACTCAAGATTAATTGAGTTTAAGTTTTTAATGTTTTGAATTGTTGGCATAAGTAAATAAAATTAGGAAAAGACTTATTTTATTTTTAGTTTTTGGTTTTTGCTATGCGAAGAAAAGGAGAGATCTCTTATGTTGTTCTTTTGGAAGAGCTTCAACCTCCCGCGAAGAACAACACACTTCGTCAAAGAACGCCGTCAGCGCAAGAAGATATCGACAAGCCTTTCCTTCTCCCCTCCGTTACCGGTGTGTGACGCCATCCCATCATTGGGTGCATGCCAACGCCGTCATCGAAACCACCCTCGCGACGCTAGCTTTCGCGATTTTGTTGAGGTAGGGGTGTTTTTTTATTTGAGAAATATTGGTTTTCCTTTCATGTTGTTGTTTCTATCTAAACCTTTTGCTATCGAACTAATGTGGAAGGAACTGGACCAAACTAACATGGTCCGATTTCTCTACCATTCTTGTTGTATGGTGTTCACCAACCGTTCTTGAGCGGAGAATCAAGGCAAGTTTTTGGAGCCGATCAGAGGCCCGAAAACATCGGAAACGGCCTCGGAACATCGGGACGACCTAGGAACAGGAGTTTTGTAGAAAATGGGTCATCAGAACAAAGGACAGATGCCTCGGGAGGCGTGCTGGCCAGAGGCGTCGTTTCTAGAAAATTCCAGAATACACGGCGTGTACTTCCAAAGCACACGCCGTGTAGTACAATCATTCAGCGAAAGAGGTAATGAACAACAGAAGAAGTGAAACACGGCGTGTGACACCGGTCACACGGCGTGTACTATCCACACAGTTTGACAGAGGGGACTTCGAAGGACATGAAGTGTATTCAAGGGAAATACATGGACACAGAAAAAAATACACAGCCACGAGGCTTGGCGTGTATTATCTTCTTTGAAAGGCAGAAGTGGCTTCGCGAGGCTTGGAGTGTAATACGTGAAATACATAGACACGAGCGGAACCACACGGCCATGAGGCACAGCGTGTATTACCACCACGATAGAAGAAACAGCTTCGTGAGGCTTGGCGTGTAATCTGGGTGATACACGGACACGGGAAGAACCATACGGCCAAAAAGCACGATGTGTAATCTGGAAATACACGGACACAGGGTGGAGTCCACTGGCATGTACTCCACCACACAAACACACTTGGACAATGCACATGGAACCAACCCTAGAGGTTTGGACATGACGTGTAACCATAGTACACGCCGTGTATTTACTTTTTACATGAACAGCCCTTCGACACAGACTGTGGTACACGGACAGTACCCGTGGACTGAAGACACGGCATGTAACCATACCACATTCCGTGTACTTACTTTTTTACATGAATATCCCCATGACACAGGCCGTTTCACACGGGCAGTACTCGGTGTCTGATGACACGACATGTATTGATTACCTAAATGCCGTGTACTTTTGGAAAATGTCTTGGTCGTCTTGTTCTCCGTGACTCGGGCACGTTTTGCTTGGTTTTTCCCCTATGACGTGGGATGGAACATTGGGATACAACATCTCTGGTCTTCATGATGGTTGATGTATCCACCCATTTGACTCGAGGAGCAGACCCTCTTGGAATTGAGTATGCTGTGTGCGGGAACCCTAGAGCTGGCTGCGACTGCGACGACTACCATGCTGGGATCCTCTGTGGGTTCGATGACGATGATGACTGTACTTGGATCCTATGTGGGTTCGATAGCGAGGATGACTGTACTTGGATCCTCCGTGGGTTTGACAGTGATGACGACTGTACTTGGATCCTACATGGGTTCGACAACGATGGTTACTGTACCGGGATCCTACGTGGGTTTGGCAGCGATGACTTCTGTACTTGGATCCTACGTGGGTTCGGAAGGGGAGATGATTCAAAGGCTACATCTATCATCTCCACCCCTCTTCGTGAGTAGTATACCTGTATGAGTTGAGTCTTGACATTCAATCATTATCTTCGATATGATTGACTTTCTATCATGTGTGGATTGGGTTGTTCTTTCTTGTGTGGATTGGGTTGTACCTTCCTGTGTGGACTGGGTTGAATTTGGGATCGTAAGTTGGAGCCAAACTGGAATTGATGACTTAGGTATATGTATGGGAATATGCCTAAGTAGAGTTGTTTGATACTTCGTGATTGTATCTTTCCTTTGTGGTTTATCCTTTGTGGATTCTGGGAGACCTTCGGGTGTCTTAGGGTCCCTACTGAGTATCGTATACTCACCCCTGCACGGGCCATGCCCGCACTACGTTGTGTTGGATGCAGACGACTGACATCGCTGATCGAGGTGGAGGCTCGTGGAGCTGGACGGTACCTAGAAGAGGATCACTGGACAGAACGTACACGAAACAGATGGATGGACCCAAGGAGCTGATGAGACCATCTGTACCCACCCTTCAGGTGAGATTTCCAGATGACGGCTTGGTGTTGCTGCTTTACTTTTCAGCTGCTGTACTTTCTTTCAGTTGTACTTTACATCTAGTTGGGTTTTTATTCTGGCCCATTTACTTTCCAGCACTTACTTTTGTACTCAGTTTACTTAGTGTTTACTTCATCTTGCGTACTCTGTGGTGTTTGTTTACTTTCTAAAGGCAATGCCTTCCCTTTTATCGGGAATTATGCATTTGGTGCTAGTCGCCAGCCCCTGGCCTATGGAAGGTGGGCTTGGGGTAGTCACGGCATGGGCCCCGAGGACGGGTCATGACATGTCAAGGTAATTTTAAATTATTATAATATTATTTTAACCTTGAATTACCCTATTTACCTTTAACCGCAATAAATAAAAATTACCGTAGTTACTATTCAAAATATCAAAAAAAAATTAACCTATTTACATAATTTGGACCCACTGATTCCAAAAATGGAATCCATTTTTCAAAATTCAAAACACAGAAGTTGCAGTAATTAATTTAAAATTAATCCCATTGTTAGCAAACAGGTTTTAAAAGTTAAAACATTGCCAAAGATTGAAATGTTTTTCCCTATGAATTCAACGTAAAATTAATGCTACTGACATACATTATATTTAATGGTAAAAATATATTCTCTTTATATATTAAAACCATTCAATATTATAATTTAACCTTATAAATTATTGCGATGAAAAAAGTTGTTTTTAATTAAAATATAACGTGTTTTTACTATTCATCAAAATATGAAAGTTACCAGAATAATATGAAAAATTTATCAAAAGTAAATTTTTATTTCCTGATTCCAAAGAAGAATTTCATTTTGTCAAATTGAACTTACAAACATTTCAAAAACTAGATTTAAAATGGGTGTGCCATCAACAGGAGGTAAAACTGCATTTTTTGAAAAATACTTCTTTTATCCAAAAACTGATTTTGTTTTCATACCTCATTCTAGAAAATGTGTAAGATGAATTATAATGTTATAAAATTCAAAATTCAATTAATACTATTCATAACGGCTAGTTTATAATATTATAATAATATATCATTTTTTAGTGAAACTCGGTATTGCGTACTACACACGCTATCGAAGAAGGTCGTGATTGCGTGTAACGCAAGCCAAGATTATGTTGTGTGCAGTGAAAGATTTCTTTGCGTATGACATAAGAAAAAAAATATTTCTCATAAAATCTCCGGGTGTTACAATTAAAGTAGCCATGTAGACAAAATTATAATTTTGTATAACTATTTGATCTACTATGTGATGATCTTTGGATCAACCATGTATTATATAAATCAATACATGCCAATCAAGAGGCTACATAAAGAAAATTTAGGAATTTATCCAATCGACTATAATACCATTCCTGATCGATTTTTCTGCTCTATGTAAGTTTAATGTTGACAAATATAAGGGTAAATCTATAGAATGAAGTGATTCTTCACCAACTATGACTATCAAAACATTTGACTCTAAAGTTTGTATAAAGTATTGTTTTATTCCCAATAGATTGTTTTTTGGTTTTTTAATAAAATCCAATGCATTTAATGATTTCCATATATGATGATTAATAAGAATATTTATTTATGTTTATTATTCAATAGGTATATTTAAGAATAACATTATATAAAACAGAAGATTCCTCATATTCAAAGTGATACTCTGGATATATGTGAAAAATATTGTTTTTGTTTTTGTCAATAATCAGGAATATCATTATGTGGTTCAATGCATGATCTATGATAAGAGATATTATAACTTTTGTATGCACTCTTAGAAGCTTTCAAAAGATCACTCAGTGAAATAAAACCATGATAACCAACAAAAATTTATCAGAGAACGTTTCAATAAATTTCACATCATCTTTCACTCATTCTATCTATTAATTAAATTTATATTTATTATTTGTTTATCTATATATCTATTATCACTACTCCTATAATGTAATGAAGAATATTGAGATACTCATTCTTTTTCTTTACACTCTTTTATTATCACAATTTTAACTATGAAAGAGTCTTGGTTGAGCATGGAATTCCCAATATGAAATTGTTTTTATGTTTTATACATGATCCAAGTTGTGGATTAGTTTATTTTATTTAATAAACATTCTTCGTATTGGGATAGTATTTTGTATATATGACTAGGATTAAACTTGGAATTAAACCTCATGTTTTCAAAATTCATTGTGCATTTTATTTTCATTTTTGTACACTAGTTAATACTTATTTAACTTCAAAAATTATTTTTCTTCCTTTATTTTTCATTATGTGTTTTACAAAGTGTATTTTCAAAATTATAATCTAATAGTTAATATATACATGTGACATACGTACTGCTAGGTGTGAGTAATATAATTTCAAATATCAAGTGTTTCTATTTATATTAATTTTATTATTAATAATTTGTGAAATTAATTAATAAATATTGAATTATATATATATTGTATTTATTAACTTGAAATTTTTAATAGGGGGATTTGATTTAATTTTTTTTATTTTGAATCTCAATTTACCCCTGTTGATAATTCTACTAGGTATTATAATGTCAAATAAATTTCCATTAATCAATTCCCTAAGGAGGAAGTGTATATCTATAAACCTACTGGGTTTCCCGTATATAAATAATAGAAAAAAATTCCCTCTTGAAGAATGTGTTATACATGCTAGAAATGTACTAGGAGCTTGGTATCCTTGGATAGGTCAATACTTCAAAAATCATGGATTCTAATAAAATAGATATGATCAAAATCACTATATCAAGAATAAAAATCATCAAAGGATGTTGTTACTCATTTATGTGAATGAAATAACTTTTGGTGGATCAAAAAAAATACACTATAAGAAACTTTCACAATTCATTAGGTGTGCATTCGAAACATCAATGATTAGAGAATTGAAATTTTCCTCGACTTACACGAGATATAAGGAAGAAATTGTACCTTAATCAATAATTCAAAATATTCAACAGCAATACTAAATAGGGTTTAAAAAAGGAATTATAGGCTAACGAAAACACTGATAGCTACCTAGATGAAGTTGATAAGAGACAATGATCACAAAAAGGTCAATGTAACATAACATAAGTAAATTATTATAAGCCTAATATACCTAATAATGGAACAAACTAATTTTTTTTGTGGGATTTTGAAGGATATAACAACACTTTTAATATGTAGTGGAAGTTATTGAAGAAACCCAAATCCATGATCCCCCTAATATATAAATAAAACCCTACATAAATTATAAATTAAGAAATAGGGAAACCAACATGCCTTTAACTGTTTAAGTGTATTTCACTACTATTAAACCACGTTTGATTAATATCATAATAGAGGTATCCATAAATCATATATCCTCTATAGGAATTTATTTTTTGATATAATCTCCTGATGTTTTTGTGGGATTCTTCTTCTCACCATGGTGTGATAGTATCTTGTAATGAAAAGATGAAAAAAGATACAGTTATTTAAGTTTGCGGGATTTTCTTCCAATAATTAATGAACAATAAAATAAAGAAACATAAGATGAATATTTACTCCTTATAAAGTGCCATAAAGGATTCTCCTTGATTTCTCTAACATTTAATTTTATGTTATAACACATGCGTAAATTTATTGACCTCTTCATGTAACCCTTACATGAATGTATCACACTCAATTATGATTAATCTTATGAAATAGATATTAATGATTTCTAATGTTGAAGGTCTCCTTAAATGATAAAAATTATCATTTATCCACCCATCCCATCATAGATAGTGTCATGTATACCATTCCAAGCGATATAGAAATTTATTCATTATGACTTATATAGGTAGTGACCCCTAGTAATGAATTATTATATCCTTATATTATAGGATATGATTTTTCCATTTTACATCATATGAAATTGGGATTTAATCCACATTTCATTCAATCTCCTACATTAACTAAAGGCTAAAATACTCGTATTCCATTAAACATTATACTATATCATATAAAATAACTTGTGGAATAATATCCAAAACAATTTTGAATATATTATAAATCACTTTTGAAAAGGTATCATCAACATCAACATGTATAAAATCATATGAAATAACTTATTAATACCCATCCAAAACCCATTTGTATTAACTCTAAAACACATTTAGAGAAGCACTCTAATTCACACTAAATCCCCATTCATTCATCCATAAATTATGAACCCATATTCCTTTATAAAATTCACATAACATATGAATATTTATATATATAAATGTAAGAATAGAGTATCCTCTAATAAATAATTATTTATACTCAATATATAAAGATATCTGGTACAATATTCATCAAAAAAGATTATCCTTATATCTGTACCCACTAGTTTCATAACATTCTATCATGCATTCTCATATAATACATGTGTCCAAGACATTGAATGAAAATGGGATACAAATTATGTCAGTCCTATACAACCAAATCAAGCATTATCATCTATCTATGTATAGATTTATTATGTCAATAAATATATCACATGTTGTTCACCTTTTTGGATTTTCCCTTTGCATGTCGCTCACTTGAATAGATAAACACACCATTTTTACTATCTAGGTGTGGTTGAATACTCTTAACACCCTCTCAATCAAGGGAACATATGTCATAATAATCATTTTAAGGGAAAATTACCAACTTGGTTAAACTCCAACCAATAACATGTTTAACAATATACCCACCCATGATTATCTAAGCTTGAAGGATTTCATAAAAAAGGTATCAAAGTATAAATATTCTCAATCTAGGTATCTCTCCATCCTCAGGAATCAGGGACTCCAAATATATTAAATGAATCCCTAATATACCAAAGACATAGTGATTGACACTATAAGTGGTATACATAATGAGTCATCCAGTGCAGAAAAATAATTTTTGTGCCTCGTTAGAATATTCTACATCTCATACATGCATCCTATAAATTCCAACCTCAACATTTCATTATAACCTATGATACTCCATGTTAAACAATGGTTAGGGATAACTCAAATGCATACATTAAGAGGCCAATTATCATTACACTTTATGAAATGTATATCAGTACATATATATATAAAACTAAACATGATTGAATGATAAAGTTGATATTTCCATTTATATGATTCATTTTATATTCATAAAACTATTTTCAAATACTTAACAAAATATTACATAAGAACCAATATATTGTATCATATATGATAGAATTACATATTAGCCTTATGTTTGGTGCACTTTATAGGGTTTTTAACTCATTACATCTAAATTTAATTCCTACCACATCACTATTTTACAATATAATAGAACCATCCAACTAAAATTTTAGTGGATAACATCTCTAAAAGAAATAAAGTTTGAATAATAGTTTCATTTGGGATTCATATTACCAATATTCAAATCCTTAAAAATATTTAAACTCCTTATCTCTAGAACATGAAATTTTATAATGTTAATAACTTATGTTGTGTAAAAAAAACTTTTTAAAGTACCATATCATCATTTTTAGAACCCATTAAAATTTCATTGAAATCTATCGGTAAATAATATAACTACAAAAATTATTAATTACTACAACATCGAAAAATCCTTTAGGATAATGTGATATCCACTATTTTATGATAGATAAATAGAGATAATTGTATTTATATTTACTACCATACACTAGAACTCTTTTAGGATATAAAAAGGAATTTAAATAGAATTTTTACTAGCGAAATACTTTCGTAAATATTGATATCTACATTCTTATATTGGAAATTATCCTTTATGTTAGTAAATAGAACTTATTTAATTTTTGTAAAAATCGATAAAAAATAAATTATTATTTCCATATAATATAGAGTATTATTTATGTTTGAATAATTTTTCTCATAAGAAAGTATTTATTCTTTAAAATATACCTCTGATAGTTGGATGTAACATTTCCCTCATTTTTAACAAACATATAGATAAAATATTTTTTTCCTATATAAATTTTCTTCTCTCGAACTATTTGAAAACATTTTATAGAATCTAATGAATCATGAACCATGTTTATTGAATTCATTTTTTCATATTTTTAATAACAACTCTTTATTTATAAATTTTTTTAATATAAAATAAATGAGTTGAATATATATATCATTTACTTAAATCTATATGATCATAATTTTTTATTTTGTGTTAAAATCTATTATATAATAACTATTGACTTCATCACTTGAATAGAAACTATAATATCTATCAATTACTATAAATATTTTCAACTCTTATATATTTAAAATACTTTTTAAATGCACTATTGGTATGATATACCATTCAAAACCAAATAATTAATTTTTATGACACCAATACCACTTATGGAAATTTAATTGAGTTTAAAAAACCCCTTCAAATATCCCAAACAAGTCCATAATATGTACCCATTACTTCTTCATCCTGATATTACCTGTAGATTTTAGCGACTTTGACTGGATACTCAAACAAACATTATTAGACATTTCAACTAACTTTTCTTCTTTTTGTTTAAAAATTTTCCCACTTGTACTCTCTATACAGTACTAGAACCTAGATATCATATGACAAGTTCATCATTTCTCAAATTTTAAAAATATTAGGTAATTTATTTTGAATTCATTCACATTTATAATAATATCCATAGATAACAAATAAATTAATTCCTTAAAAAAAGCATTAAAGAAACCTCTAATCTCATTAAGTCATTTTCATAATAAATTATATTTCGTATCAATTATATACATATTCATATTGAGTATATGAAACTAAAATTAATTAAGTCATTTTGTATCCAATGCCATTGAAACCCTAAATAATTTATTATATGCTTCTCAAAAACATCTAGTTTCACATTTTGAACAACATGAACACTCAGTTACTCAGGAAGAGGAATTTCTATAACACATAGAACTTATCCTTACTTAAGAACTCTTAATTGTTAACTAATAATAAGAGTTTATTACATTAATCTTATATTTCCTATATAATTTTACTCAAAGATAATATTAGTGATAGTGATGCTATTTGTCTATAATAGAAGATTTTATTAGATGAGTATCATGGTCTAATAACATTTAATAAGTAAATTTATTAAATGGCATCCCATTATAATTATGGCCCCCTTTTTAAACTAATAATATCCATTAGTTTTCAAAGATCCATATATCACTATGAAATGATTACACTTTAGCATTAATCTTAACACTTAGCTACATATGTAAGACGTCATCCTAGTCATACCATGTTAGAATCTTGGATGGTTGAGTGGAAAAACCTTTATGTAATCTGATATATGGATAAACTCAAATCTATTCCAATGGTATCATAACTGTAAAGATTTACTTGTTATTTTTAAAACCAATTAAGATAATGTGATATATTTAACTAGTTCTTAGGGTTATCCATTTACACCTCTCCTTAAATAATAAAATATATGGAAACCTTGATTTGGTAGAACCATCCATGATGAATGATCAAGGTCTTGACATGATATGCTTTAGAAGGAATATCACTGTTAGTGTTTAATGGGATTTAATCTCACTATTATATATAGTTTTATTTCCATTATATTTATTCGTAATTCTCATGATTTTTTTGAATCCTATTCTTTCCTGCAAATAAATATGTTCATACCATATTGATGTGTGGCTCTTTACACAAGTAATATAATTTAAACATATTTCCACACATCCAAATGCATATAATTCATAAGGTATATGAAATTTCATGTATATGTATAAAATTATATGAAATTATCAATCCTTACGTAAGTAACACTATAGCCATAGATAGCCAACCCACACCTTTCTACAACACAACACAGGCCTGTAGGCCTACTGGAAGTCTAAACCAAATTCTCTCATCTTAGAGATACTTTACACAAGAGAGATTCTTAATATTAATATTCATAATACCATATATATATATATATAATACATTAAACAATTAAATTTAATCTAATAACATTGATTATGAACTAATGTCAAGGTAAATCAAAATTAAATCCATTATCATACCCAGAATGTAACTTCATAGATGTGTGTATCAAAATTTATTGAAATGAGTATACAATTTAAATTAAATCATTCACATATTCAAAATATGAAAACTTATATTAATGAATAATAAATATGGTATTTTTTTTAAATAAACTAAAAAATAATATATTTATATATGAGGAAATCATTTTAGAATAATTGTTACATTAAAGCCAATCATAAACGCTTTATAATTTTATCAATTATTAATGTACACTCCATAATCTTGGATACATACTCATTATAATAATTTTATAATTTAAACCTCTTTATATTATTTATTATATATAATTTTACTTTAAATGTAAGGTATTTCATGAAATATATACATTTTCAATTTCTAATATGTAAACTATTTACAAAATTAAAATATCACATAATAAAAATTATTTAACCCACGATCAAATCAACCATAAAAACTCATGTTGATATTTTTTAAATAATATATCAAATATGGACATGCTTCAAAAAATTGAAACTATGAATTATAAATAATACATAATCTTAAAATATAAACATTTTATATTTTACTTTTTTTATTTATAATCACTTCATAAATTAATATTATTATTTCTAAATCAATAATTTATTTCTATGTCATAATTATTTCTATATAATTTTGTATAAGGTATTTTAATAGTAACACTTAATATTATAGAATATTTATTCATAAATTCTTCATAAACATTAAATTTGTTAATTATAAATACATTATAATTAATTAATTTATTAACACTTTATTAATTAATAAATATGCCTAAAATATAATGTATAATTATTTATAAATAATTAAATACAATTCATAATTTAATTTAAAGAAAAATAATTTTTTCGTTAAAAATCATATTTTTTGATATAAAAAGAATCATATGATACAATATGAATCATATTTAATGATCCAAAGGAAATATCAATATATGATCAATAGGTAAGTGAAACATCCTATTAGTTTTATTTTAAAAATAATATACCTATCATCTCCTATGATAACCCTATCATAGTTTGATGGATATTTAAGGATTATTTTATGATCTTAGTTAGTAAAAGAAAACCTATAAATTATGATAAACCTATCTCAGGGCTCCTATCAAAAAAAATTTTGAACCAAAGTTTAATAAAGTGACATTGGGACTCTGGTTTTCTCCTTAGAGGGGAGTCTTATGGGTGTTTTTTCATTGTGATGTGGGTTTTGTGTGTTCTAAAATAAGTGATGACCTAATTTTTAAGAGAATGAATTTTGGTAGGTTTAAAATATATTTTTAAATATAGTGGTATAACCTTGGATAACCCCCTCATTTTCCCACTGAATCATTATTAAAATTAATTACCTTGATTATTCCCTTAGATAAAATGAAACATCATGGATCACCCCCACCTATTTGTCTCTTTTTAGATAATTTAGTATAATGAACACTATATCCACAAATCATGCTTCAATTAGTGATTAGATATCTCAAATCCTCTATAGATCATCCCATGAATCACTGTCATAGGTATTGATGACTTTCCATATATGTTGTGTGTGAAATATAATGAATAAGGTAACAAGACCTGGAATTCAATGATAACAAAAACCTCCAAAAATCTAAAAATGTCAAAATAACTTATAGAGAAATCAAGTAGAAGTGTATTTATTGTGATCAAATTGAAATAAACAATAGAGAATAAGGATAATTTATTTTGGTCATCAAATAATGGTCTGGTGTGGAATTATTTGATATATTATAGTAATTAAAATAATTGAAATAAACTTCAGAATAACAATTCTCAACTCAATCGATTGATCATTGAGGTCAACACTCTCATTTTTTCAGTAGTGAATAGTAAAAATCATAAATCTATGCTCATGATATTCCTTTCTTCTTCTATAGAATAAATATACCTACATTATTTATATGAATTATTTATTCCTTTGTGATCTCATGGTTCATCTTTGAGATCCACTTGTAGTTCAGGGCCTCTTTTTCATTTGTTGATTTTCAGCACAAGAAAAAATATGAGGGTGTGATTTATTTATGTGGGATAACTCTTGAATCATCCTCCTCATTCACATTATTGACACAATCACCTTATTCATCATTATATGAATGATTACTGTGTGCATAAATTAAGAGAATCCTTTCTTTATTTAAGTAGACCATGGGAATTAAAATTTATTTTTGGTCAAAAACCATTAAAATCAAGAATTTCAAAAAATTAGACCCCGTGAATCAAAAATAGTAAAGAAAATTTTCATATGTGTGTGGAAATATATTACGAGGATTAAATATCTAATTAAAAGTTTAAAAATGTCTTATGAGCCTTGAAAATTGATATGTGAAATGTAATTTCTTATGAGGCCATTGAGTTGGACATTTTCTCAATGTTGAAATATCCTATGGGGATGTGAAATCTCATATGGGCGTGGCTATAATTTTCAAAAGGGGGAATGACATAGGTGGATATGAAAATCATCCATATGGATAGGAATGACATATATGATCCTTGAAAAATTCATATAAGAGTCTGAAATATTGTACAAGACTAGAGTGAAAATTCATACAAGATCCTCTCCTCTGTCAATTTATAGACCTAAAATATATGAAAAAAATCATTATAATATTATTCCATAATAATTTAAAAATTAATTAAAAAATAATCAAAATTAAAAATAATTTATGTTCCATCCTGACCCTAACCATTAGCTTGGAATGAGACGAAGTGCCACTATACATAGGTGACTTCCCCAAGATACCAAAGGTGAGAGACAAATTCTAAGGGATTACTGAAACATTGGGTGATTGTTTTTCGTTTAAAAATAAATAAAAACTATCAATAGAAAATAAAAAAAACCAAAAAACCATATGATTCACAAATTATAACCAATAAAAAACCAAGAAAATACCAAAAAATTACAATATTAGATTAATAGTGAAAAATTAGAATAAGGGGACCTGATAAGAAAAAAGGACATCCCATCATAGAAATACCGATGTGGCATCACTCCACACACTCCATTAAATAACTCCATGATCTAATCACCATACCGTGAAAGTAGAATCATGATTCTTCACTATAGAATTAAGAGACATTTCTTTAACCTATGTCATAAAGAACAAACATATATATTTGAAAAATGGTGTATATTTAGGGGTGATTAATCATTCATAATAGGATTTCCCTAAGAGACTTACCAACTCATTCCCATATAAAAATAACATGTTATCTCCTATTTTAAAGTTATATTAAAAAAAAAGGAACATTGAATAATTTCACCATTTTTTAAAAATTTAATTAAAAAATAGATACAATTTATCCGTTAATTACAATTGGAATTTCAACACCACATCCATTTTATCTCACAAAAACATGCATTCCAAGTGATAGTACCATACTAAAGAGTGTCTACACATCGATCCACCAAGTCATAACTAGTTGAACAATTCTCGAGGTGCCTCCAGTCTAGTACCTCACACCATATACATAATAGAAAAAAACATCAAATTCATAGATGAAAAAACACTACCCATGTATGCAATGTTATCACACTAATTAAAATCATATAAATAAATTATACTCTTTTAAAAATTAAATCTAAATCTTCTCATATTAAGCAAAAACCATAATTTAAACCCATAAACAAAAGGGTTTTTCAAAAAACCATTCAAATTCCTAGATTTGAAAATCATAAAAAAAAGATGTTTCCAACAAGATATAAACATGATTTTACTTTGATATTTAAGAAAATTAATTTAAATATTCAAGAAATCAAGTTCTAAAACTAGTGGAGAAGGGAGATAATCCACCTACCTTATAATGGGTGAACACACAGAAGAATTACACAATGAGAAATCTAGATCAAAGTTCAAAATTACATTACTTTAACAAAACAAAAAATATCTCATCAAAATAATTCATAGATCATAGATCTATCCACAAGATATCAAATTAAACATTTTGTTCAAAGGAAAAAAAATTGATCTTGAATAGTGAGAAGAATTAGGAGAGAAAAGTGGAATTAACATGAATTTCCTAGATCCAACACACATTGATACGATGAAATAGGATTCTATAGTGAGAGAATATTCCAAGAACACCAAGATGAATCCTCAGGTTCAAGAGCCTATGGAAACATCTTAGAAATTATAGTTTTTAAGTGGAAAAAAGAATAAAAATCTAGTTTTCATATGTATTAATTCACATCACATTTTTAGGGAATACAATTTAATAGACTATATCCCAAACATAAAAGTTATACTAGACAACATGTAGGTAGAATCACAGTTGTGCCTCATGAATTAACAAATAATGAGCTAACTGTGTGGAATGCCTCAATCCCAGAAATATTCAACAAGGATAGCCATAAAATGCCTCAAATAGATCCATATATATCATAGGATGATAAATGTTGATATATGAAAACTCTATTAAGAGAATATTATCCTCCCATGAGAAAATGAAATCCATAACCTAAGAATGAAGCATGTTATCCAATGTCTCAATCGTTCATTTTAAAAAAAAATCCATTTAAGGATGATATGATGAATTCATGGTAAATTGGTTACACAAATACTTCTGAAGTGATTAAAAAATATATGAGGTAAAATGGGAATCTTGGTCTGAAAAGATCTAAACTGGTATTATATTAAAATTTTAAACTTATTGAATTTATATATTTTCTATTTTTTCAACAATATCGGATTTATGAATCAGAATAAAGTGGGATGAATTTTTGAGTTAGTCTATAATCACCCAAATTGAATCATGCATCTAAATAGTTCTTGGTAAACCTGTGAAAATGTCTATAGCTATCTTATTTCATTTACTTATGGCTATAAGTAATGATTATAGAATTGTATCTTATCTTTGATGCTTAACCTTGAACTATTGATATTTTAGAGACTAATTCACTTAATCAAGCACATTTGATTTCATATTTGTCCACCAAAAAATGTGTCCTTACAACTTTATATAATTTTGGATTCTTAGATGAATCACATATTTTGATTTTTGATAAGTAAAAAGATGTTTTTCTTGATAATAGTGTGAAAAAAATTCGATTATGAAAAATAAACATAGATTTACTGCTTATTCCCATTTTCCAATGGCCACCCCACTATTATGTTTTGAGGTAATTCTAAGACAATCATGATCCAAACTTTGAGAATCCTTGTCATTATTAATTAAATTAGGCACGAGTTTCCCTAGAATTAATACTGCTACTTTATTTAGTCCATTACATTCCAAATGCATATTTTCAATCTTACTCATCAATTTCTACTAATAACAATATACTTTTTATAATTGATTAAAGGAACTTCAGATTAAATAATCTGCCATTGTATTCCCTTTACCTGGTGTATAAACCCAGATGAAGTCAAATGTTTTAATATATTCTATCGATCATCATTGTTTCAATTTCAAATATCTTCATGAAAAGTTATTTCTCAAACTTTTATATTCTATAAAAATGGTTAACTTCTCTTTAAATAGATATTAATTCCATGTATTCAAATCATGGATCACCATAGATAATTCCAATTCATAGGTTGAATATTTTTTTACTGAGTCTAGAAATATTATGGTCTATAAGCTATTTCATGATATCTTTTCCACATAACATATCCATGTCTAGATCAAGATGCATTAGAAAAAACCACATAACGTTTCCCAGGTTTTGGAAAGATAAGAATTGATGCTGAAGTGAGCCTTTCCTTAAAATCTAAATAGTATTTCTCACTATCATTATTCAAATGGAATAGATCACCCTTTCTTAGTAGAAATATCATATGAGATGCGAGATGTGATAAGTACTGAACCAAATGGTGATTGTTTCCTAATAAGACTAGAAATATATGTATCCCAAGGATTTTTTTTAGATTTCAAAGAGTTAAAAACTTTTATCTTTTCTGGATCTGTTGATACATATTTCTTAGAAAGGACATGGACCAGGAAGAATACATCTTATATCCAGAAATACAATTTATAAAATTTCTCATAAATTCTATGTTCTCAAAAAGTACTCAGTATGATATATAACTGTTCGTCATGGTCCTTTTATGTTCTATAATACATTAGAATGTCATCCAATAATTCCACAATGAAAGAATCTAGGTGCGACTAAAAGAAGTGAATCATCAATTCGATGAAAATCATTAGTAGATTTGTAAGACCAAATGGAATTACTAGATATTGATAATGACCATAGGGACTCCTAAAATATGTTTTTTTGGAATATCATCTTTTTGATCCTAATGTTGGTTATAACCAAACCATAAATCAATTTTAGAGAACCAATGGGATCCTTTAAATTTATAAAAATAATCATTAATTAGCGAAAGAGGATATATATTCTTTATTGTAACCTGATTCAATGTATTATAATCAATATTGGGTTATAACAAACTATCTTCCTTCTTGATAAAAAGTACCGGAGGATCCAAATGAGATGTATATGGTCTCATTAACCCCTTTAAAATTACTTCTATTGGACCTTGAATTACTTCAATTATATTACATCCATTCTATTCTATGAAAGTTAAATCGAATTTATCCATGAATGAAGATCAATCGAAAATTACAAATTTCCTTCAGGTGGAAAACTGGTGAAATTTCTTTAGCAACATCAAAACACTGATCCACAATGCTAAGAAAATGTATTGAATTAATTATGAACTTAGTCCTAAATGTGACCACTGATAATAAATAAGAAATATTTAATACCATTGGTGTTAAAGATATTTGTTTTCCAATATTCAAATACCAATCTTCTTTAAAAATATGCACCTTCCCATTAGTAGATTTAAACCTTACTTGTTTTATATAAAAATCGATGTGATCCTTGAAAGTAACTAACAGATCAATTCCTAGGAATGACTCAAATATATCCATGTATGAAAAAGAAAAGTCCCAATCAAACGGGACTTTATTTGTTCTTATAGAAGAAGATACACATTTAAATACCATACACTCTTGCTACTTTAGAAGTGTATAGATACTCATCACACATGTTATCATCTCTTTATATAACCCCATTTTATTAATCGCATGTGAAGTAATAAAAGACTAAAATGAACATATATTAAATAGAACTTTCATAAGTGTTGAGTTAAGAAGAATGGTACCATGTACAGTTGAAGTACCTGATTTATCCTCCATGGTCTTCTCCTATGAATCATATTGATGCTTACTGAACCAATTTTTTCTTGCTTCCCTATAGTGGGTTCATTTCTTGAGGAGATGCAATGTTCCTGGAATTACCTTAGCTCACTCTGTTCTATGGATGTGAATTATTCTAATATGATCATATAGTAAAATCATAAGATGTCTAAGATAGATGAGATGTATTTCCAATAACTAAATTTTATCATTCATGCAATAACGTTAATGATTTTACTTTTATCATAGTTATGAAATGATATGGGTGGTTCTAGAAAATCAAACTTCTTATTCTCCAATGAACCACATTGGAAATTTTCTATATTTCTACTAGGTTTAGATGGAATTTAACTAATCCAATGGTTTGATCCAATGGTGATCTACCACCTTGTAGGTAGGTTTCCCTCTTCAAATTGATTTCAATATTAGAGTTACCACTTGTACCTGTGTATCAAAATATACATCCTCAATTTGGATTCCTAATAATATCCTTATCCTCCATTGTGTCAATATTAACCATGTTTGTATAATTAGTAATACATAACATGACTATCTTATAGAAAATTTATAATCATAGTCCAGACTTGAATATGTGTTCTTCTAAGGATTCCCTAAAATCCATGTTTGAATAAAATTGAAATATTTTCATAAAAATAACTTCATATTAAATAATTGATATATTTTATTTCTCAATATTTAATAAATCCATCATTATAGAAATATCGAGGGTGTGTGGGTAGAATTATTTATTGAATAATTATTCAAATCCTTACTGCTTAAGATATTGGTTGAGTTTATATTGGAAAACAAAACTATAACTTTGATGGGTATGATCCTTCATTATGAAGACTATTGAATTAACCTTTATATCAACTAGTATTCCATGGAAATTAAAGATATGATTTATTTTATTAAACCATACTTTTTCCTTTTTCAAGCAATGAACCCCACTGAATGATTGGAGAATTCTATTTTTGAAATTGCATAGAATAAAATTCTTTTCATAGTTTGTCATTCCAAATTTCATTATGAGTTACTTGAAAATATTTAACAATTCTTAGAAAAAACTATTAGATAAATTGAGGTTTAGGTAGAACCAAATTATCTTCAGCTTTATATTGTGGGTTTTTAGGTTTACAAACTAGTTTCATTTCTCTATTTACAGAAAAAACAACATATAGTCATTACACATTATGAAATTAAAGACTTAGAAAATTCCAATTCATCAATAGTAACAATCATTATAACCAATTTTCAAGAATCATTCAATATAATATGAGAAATATAACCCTAGTTGGATATTTCCTTACTAATTCATAATATGCTACATTCATCAGCTAAACCCATGATGATGAGATGAGATCATGCCTATAAGTGTCTCAAAAACAACTTTTGTACCCGAACCACCCTGTTAACTTGGCGTTCAGCGTAAATAGGTTAGATATATATTTCTATGCTATGAATTTCATGTTCTTACATTTCTCATTTCTTTTAAACAATCCCAATATAACAGGCCGACCATAACTAATACCATTTTTAATATTCTGTCCCCAACCATTGGTTTGAAAATATCTAAGGCTCCACTAACCATATGTGACATATCCAAGACACCAAAGACTGGAAATAACTTCCAAGGTCCTACTAAAAAATTCATTGATTATTTTAACTTAAAAAAATTCAACATGTCTTGAAAAAATAAAAACAACCAAACCAAACCATATGATTCCCGAAGTATAAATAATACAACTAAAATACAATACCAACTAAATAATACTATTAGGGTAGTAGTGAAAATGTAGAACACGAAATCCTTAAAAAATAAAAGGATCTCCCAATTTAAAAACATCGATGTCGAATCTCTCCACCCAATCTATAAGATAACTCCAAGATCCAATCATCACACCATGAAAGGAGTACCATGATGTTCTTTTAGTGAAATATGAGATATTTCCTTTACATGTGTCATAAATAATTATGTCTTCATATTCTAAAAAGTGAATACATATGGGGTGAGTAATCATACCCAATAGGATTTCCCCAAGAGACTTCCTAACTCACACCACAAGAAAAAGAACATATTATCTCCCTGTTTAAAAAGATATTAAACAAAAGAAAGAAACATCAAATAATTTCAAAAATTAATTTTTTTAAATAAAATGTTGAAATAATTTATCCATTAATTCCACTTGGAAATCCCACACCAATTCATCTTACTCACATACACATGAATCCTTGGTTATAGTCCCATACTCATGAGCAGTTACTTTTCAATCCAATAAGTCATCAATTGGTAACCATTATCTATGTGTGTCTAGTTTTTAACCATTAACCATGTCCATAATTATAAGGACCCACACTTATTTCATACATAATCTTGAATTTAATCAAGGAAACACTTCATTTTACATTGAGGATCTTTTCAAGTTTAGAGCTTTAGAGAATTAAGACAAAATATTCATAACATTACACATTGTTACATAGTGGATACCATAAAATCAGTTTCCATTTTCCTCAGAATATAAAACATTAAAACACAAAACAAGACTCCTTGACATTTATTCAACATTTAACATGTCTTCCTTCCTTGTATTACTCATCCATTAACCTGTGAAAAATCATTTAAAAACTTGGGATGAGCACAAAAGCTTAGTAAGGTATGAAAAAGAAGGAAAAAATCACATTAGTCCGTGAATACACATGACGTATGAAAACTTTTCAAAAGACATGCTTTCCACCCATAAAATCTTACTTTGTGTAACATGAGATTTAAACAAGATCAACACAAACATAATTATAATCATAGAGGTATATTGGGGCATTACTTACATAATCTTGTAACCATCTTGGCTACCTTAAAATTTGTAACCCTCACGGTTACCTTACTTTGTGTAACCATCACAGTTACACTTGGAGTAACCATACGACCGACCTCCAACTTACTCATACCCAATGCATTTGAGGGAAATATAGGTCCCACCCTTCATCATAAACAATGCACAATAACAAAAACATAATCATACAACATAAACAATAGCATAAAAATATTGCTTTTGTATCTTATAAAACAGAATTTTAAAAAAGGATTTTAGAAGAAAAGTCCCTTATAAACATCATATACTTGAAGTGAGACTTAATAGAGTGGATGGAATATGTATATACTCTGTAAATACACATAATAAAACCTAATATAAACATAACCCATCATACAATCAATTTAAATAGCACATAAATTAAAAAGTAGAAGGTTAACCCAAAGAATGGAAATCGGGTTAAGAATTCCCTTACCTTAGGCTTGTCTTACTTCAAAATTGTTTAAACCTCCTGTATAATGGTTAAAAGAGTGTTATTAGTATTTTACAGAAACATGTTCAGGTTTATAACATCTTATATGGTCATTTCATAACCTCATTTCACCCCTTATTTGTTAGTATTTTGTTCCTTGCATTATTTTGGGTGAGTTCTTTTGTGATTTTCACAATCGGTTCATGATGAATCGTTCTTGTTGATTGGAAGTGAAACTACAGAATTGGAATGGAGTAGTATTTACATATTTAAAGTACCATAAATTATACCATTTATCACTTTGATTCTTTATATGATGATGATTTACAAGTTAAAACATTAATTATGTTTGTTTAGATAATAAGTGGTTCTTCGATAATTACAACCTCATTTAGTCTTATAAATTTGAACCATGGGTACAAAAGAATTGCAGAACCATATATGAGTTATAAAACATATATTATAACCTTGTTCAACCATATAAATGGTTTCATGACCATACTTGAAAGAATTAATGGAAAGTGAAATTACATCGTCCACGATGTCGGTAATTCGACACATCACGGACAATGTTCTTATTCCTTAAATAAGTGAGAGAGGAGAGGAATAATGATTTTTAATTTTCCATAAACATGACAACATCTAGAATATACATGATTCTGGAGATTTCATGCCTCTTGGATAAGAGGGGGTGAAGGAAGAAGAAAAGGAATCATGAAATAAAGAAAACATGAGAAATTTCTTATGGAAATTCGGCAGCCTAACGGCGTCTCTTAAAATTTCATAAAAACAAGATTGATGAGAGGAATGGAATATCTCATCATTCATACAAAATTTGGACAGTAATGGGAAATATTTAATGAAATATCCCAACAAAAGACAAAGAGAAAGGAATAGAATAACATAAAATGGAAGGAAAGAATGAAAATGAAAGAGGATGTTTACCTCTTGATCTCTTCTCCTTGAGATCCTTCTTAAGGGCTTTGATTTTGGTCTTTTGGTGAGACCAGAAGCTCTAGGACGTGGGGAAGAAGATTGGGGAGGGAATTTGGCAGAAATTAGACAATGCTCAAGGCTTGAGAGGTGTGTGAGGAAGAGGGGAGTGAGGGTGATATTTATAGTGGAGGAGGGGAGGTATTTTAGATTATTTTAATTATTATTATAATATTTTTATCAAGACTATGAATACTCTCAAATCAAGTGGCCTTAATTAGTGAAAATATCAAGTGAGTTCGAGGCAAGTGGCCTTTCATCACTTATGATGTCATAAATAGTGCATATTTACCGATACATTGATTATACGGTATTTTATCGTATTTTACTATTCACCGAAAATTCAAGAGTTTCAGAAAAATACCAAAAATTTACCCCAACCATTTTTCGATGTGTAGAATTCAAAAATGAACTCCATTTTTCAAAAATAATTTTCTAAATATTATTAATTTAATTTTTAAATAAGGTCACAGTTAATTCGAAAAATAACAATATTGAAGTGCAACTAGTTTCATGTGACATTGGAAAATTAATTTTGATCCCATTATCCTATTGCCATGGGAAAATAAAATAATAATATTATTTACTATTCATGAGGTCATATTACTATTCATATTACTATTCATATTACTATTCATAATGGCATGTTGCTATTCACCAAAAAAAACAAGTTTGTTTCATCAGACTCTAAATAACATACTGAACCCAATTGTAGATGAAAGTTTCTTGAAATTCAAATCATAGAAGAAATAAAATTATGTTTAAAGGATAAATATATACCTTAAACAAAATTTCAAGCATTTTCAATTCATTTTTAGAAAACCTTGGGATGTCACATTATCCCCACCTTCATGAAATTGCGTCCTCACAATTTTATTTACTTATTAAACAACTGAGGGTATTTTTCCCTCATAGCATTTTCAGACTCCCATGTTGCTTCTTCAACCATGTGGTTTCTCCACAAAACCTTTACCTGGTGGATTACCTTATTCCGCAATACCTGTTCTCTTCGATCAAGAATCTGAACCGGTTTTTCTTCATAAGAAAGGTTCTCTGCTAGCTGAACTTCTTCCAGCCTCAAGACATGTGATGAATCTGGAACATACTTTCTCAACATCGAAACATGAAAAACATTGTGTACCTGAAATAAGCTCGGAGGCAAAGCTACGTGGTATGCAACTATTCCAACTTTATCCAAGATTTCAAAAGTACCGATGAACCGTGGACTTAGTTTCCCTTTCTTACCGAAACACATCACACTTTTCCAAGGAGAGATTTTAAGGAAAACATGGTCACCTACCTCGAAAGAGAAGTCTTTCCTTCTGTTATCTGCATAACTTTTCTGCCTGCTCTGAGCTGTCCTCATGTGTTGCTGGATCATCCTCACTTTCTCTGCCACTTCTTCTACTAACTCTGGCCCCATCAACTTTCTTTCACCAACTTCATCCCAAAACGCAGGAGTCCGACACCGCTTTCCATACAAGGCCTCAAAAGGTGCCATCCGGATACTGGAATGGAAACTGTTATTATAAGAAAACTCAACGAATGAAATATGTTGATCCCAAATTCCCTGATAGTCCATTGAACAAGCTCGAAGCATATCCTCCAAAGTTTGAATTGTTTGTTCTGACTGCCCATCTGATTGAGGATGAAAAGCTTTACTGAAATTCAACTCTGTGCCCAAAGACATTTGAAGTCCCTTCCAAAATTTAGAAGTGAACCTGGGATCTCGGTCAGACACAATGGAAAGAGGAACTCCATGTAACCTGACAATCTCTTTGAGGTACAATCGAGAAAGCTGATCTAATGTCATTTTATCTCTAATAGAAAGTAAATGAGCAGACTTTGTTAACCGATCAACAATAACCCATATCGCATTGTTACATCGAGAAGTCTTTGGTAGTCCCACCACAAAATCCATGGATATATTCTCCCACTTCTATTCTGGCACTGGTGAAGGCTGAAGCATCCCCTTCGGTAACTGCCGCTCTGCTTTAACCTGCTGACATGTCAAACATTTCATTGTAAAATCTGCAATATCTCTTTTCATCCCATTCCACCAGTAATAATCTTGAAGGTCTCTGTACATCTTAGTACTTCCAGGATGAACAGAAAATGGAGAACTAAGAGCTTCACACAACAATTCTTTCTTCAACTGGGAATCACAAGGCACACACAACCTTTTTCCAAACCTTAAAACACAATCTTTATCAAGATTAAATTCTGGAAACTTACCCATTTTAACTAATTCTACCTTTTTCTGTAGATCACGGTCTTCCCTCTGTGCTTTCATAATTCTCTCTGACTACGAAGACTGCACTGAAACCTGAAACAAAACAGATATATTCCCTGCACCAACAACTTCTAAGCCAAAATTCATCAAATCATTAATCAAGGGATCACATTCCAAACGTAGCATGGTTAATGATGCATGATTTTTCCGACTTAAGGCATCCGCTACTTTTTTTGCTTTTCCAGGATGGTAATTGATCGTGCAGTCATAATCTTTTATCAGTTCTAGCCATCTTCTCTGCCTCATGTTTAATTCTTTCTGAGTGAATATATACTTAAGACTTTTATGGTCAGTATATATTTGGCATTTGGTTCCGTATAGATGATGCCTCCATATTTTCAAAGCAAAAACCACAGCTGCCAATTCCAAATCATGTGTGGGATAATTCAGCTCATGAGGTTTAAGTTGTCTCGAAGCATAGGAAATTACCTGATCATTCTGCATCAAAACACAACCAAGTCCCTTCAAAGAAGCATCACTGTAGATGACAAACTCACCATTCCGGGAAGGTAAGGCCAAAACTGGAGCATTCACCAATCTCTTCTTTAGTTCCTAAAAACAAACATCGCATTCCTCTGTCCAAACAAATTTAACCCCTTTCCGTGTTAACTTAGTTATTGGGCTAGATAACCGTGCAAAGTTCTTAACAAACCATCGGTAATAACTTGCTAAGCCCAAAAAACTGCGAATCTCTGTAACATTTGTGGGTCTTGGCCATTCATCAACTACTTATGTTTTGGCAGGATCAACTGTTATTCCATCCTTATTTACAATGTGCCCAAGAAAAGAAATCTGTTGCAACCAAAAATCACACTTTCTAAATTTTCCATATAGTTTCTTTTCTTTTAATGTTTTTAAAACAACCCTTAGATGTTTTTCATGCTCCTCTTTATTTTTAGAAAAAACCAGAATGTCATCAATAAATACAACCACAAACTTATCCAAGAACTCATGAAATACTCTATTCATAAGATTCATGAATACAGCAGGTGCATTAGTTAACCCAAATGGCATAACAACAAATTCATAATGCCCATATCTAGTACGAAAGGCTGTTTTCGGGATGTCATCCTCCTTCACCTTCAGCTGATGGTATCCGGATCTCAAGTCAATCATGGAAAAGTACTGAGCTCCCTGGAGCTGATCAAACAAGTCATCAATATGAGGCAAAGGATACTTGTTTTTGATAGTGATGTTATTCAAAGCTCTATAATCAATGAAAAGTCTCATGGAACCATCTTTCTTTTTAACAAACAAAACAGGGGCTCCCCATGGTGAAGTACTGGGACGAATGAAGCCTTTGACAAGCAAATCCTGCAACTGATTTTTCAATTCAAGAAGTTCTACTAGATCCATACGATATGGGGGTTTTGAAATTGGCTTAGCATCAGGAACTAAGTCAATTGAGAATTCTACTTCTCGTTCAGGTATGACACTGGGTAACTCCTCAGGAAAAACATCAAGGTATTCATTTACCACTGGCACATCCTTAATTTGAATAGTTCCCTTGTTTTCAACAATATGAGCCAGATAACTTTCATTTCCATATTTCATTAGTTTCTCAGCTTCTTGATATGTTATCAATTGTATGGGTTAATTCTTGTATACAAACTGAAACTCTTTCTGAAAAACAACTTCTTTAGATCTACAATCAATCTTAGCATGATAATCAGAAAGCCAGTCCATCCCCAGAATAACATTAAACTCGACTAAGGGTAAAACAACAAGGTTTGCAGGTAAAGTATTTCCACATACCATAATAGAAATATTCTTATAATTTCTCTTTGATATAACATTTCCCCCTGGTGTTTTAACAACAAGTTCGGGTATCATTTGTTGAGGTGATATTTCCAATTTACTAGAAAATTTCTCAGAGATGAAGGAATGTGTAGACCCCGTATCAAACAAAACTTTAGCAAAATCTGAGTGAACAAACAAAGTACCTGATACAACTTCATTGGATGACCCAACATCTGCTGACGTAGTCGCAAAAGATCTCACTACTCCTTTCTGCTTGTAGTCTGGCTTCTTTGCATCATTTGGATCCCTCTTTGGACAGGCATTTGCATAGTGACCCATCTCACCACATTTAAAACACTTTACAGTTTGCTTATCAGGATTAGTCTTTGGATCATTTTCATTGCAATCTCGGGCCATATGTCCAAACTTACCACATTTAAAACACTTCCCAGTTTTGATAAGACATTCCCCAGGGTGTTTCTTGCCACACTTTTCACAAACTGGAAACTGGATTTTCTTACCATCAGATTTCATTGGTTGATTCTTACCCATTGCTTTCCAATTGGACCTCTTCTTCTCTCTATTTCCAAATTGCATGTGATCGTCAGCAAACTCCATCTCTACCCTCTCAGCACATCGGACAAGTTTCTCGTAACTTTTGAATTCACGGGAGGCCAACGCCCTTCGATACCTTGGCTTCAATCCTGAGTAAAAGCGGTTGATTTTTCTATCGAGATCCAGAATAAGATTTGGAGCATACCTCGCCAATCGGGTGAAGTTCGCCTCATACATAGCCACTGAATCTTCCTACTTTTGTTTCAGTTCAAGGAATTGTTTCTCCATTCTAAGTCGCACCACCTTAGGAAAATATTTTTCAAGAAAAATACTTTTAAATTCATCCCACACTAAGGCATAAAAATCTTCTCTACCCCTGATATTACTTACCATTGACCACCACTGATCAGCTTCCCCTTCAAAACGATAAATGGAAAGACTTACCTTTTGATTGTCCGTACATCCCATAACATCAAATATCTTTTCAAGAGCTTTAATCCATCCTTCTGCTGCCACTAGGTTGGAAGATCCATTGAATGCTGGAGGATGTTGTCTCATAAGATGTTCCACCACTGTCATGTTCCGTTGGGGTACCTCTATTGGTTCTCTTTCATGGATGCCACCACCATTTATAGCCTGCGTTAGCTGAGCCATTACTATCACAAACTGCTCGGTTCCAATCCCTACCATTCCGGGCTGTAGATCAGGAAGGATTTCATTCCGTCGGTGCCTATCCTCTTCAGCATCCATGTTCCTTCTGCGGACAACCATTCTAAAAAAACATTTCTTAGATGAAGCAACATGGTAATCTTTAAATCCTATAACAAATTAAACATAGAGTGAAAATTATTTATGGTATTCTATTAGCAACACCTTAACCCCTAAAGTTATCTAAACCATCATCTGATACCAACTATAAGGACCCGCACTTATTTCATACATAATCTTGAATTTAATCAAGGAAACACTTCATTTTACATTGAGGATCTTTTCATGTTTAGAGATTTATATAATTAAGAAAAAATATTCATAACATTACACATTGTTACATAGTGGATACCATAAAATCAGTTTCCATTTTCCTCAGAATATAAAACATTAAAACACAAAACAAGACTCCTTGACATTTCTTCAACATTTAACATGTCTTCCTTCCTTGTATTACTCATCCATTAACCTGTGAAAAATCATTAAAAACTAGGGATGAGCACAAAAGCTCAGTAAGGTATGAAAAATAAGGAAAAAATCACATTAGTCCGTGAATACGCATGACGTATGAAAACTTTTCAAAAGACATGATTTCCACCCATAAAATCTTACTTTGTGTAACATGAGATTTAAACAAGATCAACACAAACATAATTATAATCACAGAGGTATATTGGGGCATTACTTACATAATCTTGTAACCATCTTTGCTACCTTTAAATTTGTAACCCTCACGGTTACCTTACTTTGTGTAACCATCACAGTTACACTTGGAGTAACCATACGGCCGACCTCCAACTTACTCATACCCAATGAATTGGAGGGAAATATAGGTCCCACCCTTCATCATAAACAATGGCCAATAACAAAAACATAATCATACAACATAAACAATAACATAAAAACATTGCTTTTGTATCTTATAAAACATAATTTTAAAAAAGGATTTTAGAAGAAAAGTCCCTTATAAACATCATATACTTGAAGTGAGACTTAATAGAGTGGATGGAATATGTATATACTCTGTAAATACACATAATAAAACATAATATAAACATAACCCATCATACAATCAATTTAAATAGCACATAAATTAAAAAGTATAAGGTTAACCCAAAGAATGGAAATCGGGTTAAGAATTCCCTTACCTTAGGCTTGTCTTACTTCAAAATTGTTTAAACCTCCTGTATAATGGTTAAAAGAGTGTTATTAGTATTTTAAAGAAACATTTTCATGTTTATAACATCTTATATGGTCATTTCATAACCTCATTTCACCCCTTATTGTTAGTATTTTGTTCCTTGCATTATTTTGGGTGAGTTCTTTTGTGATTTTCACAATCGGTTCATGATGAATCGTTCTTGTTGATTGGAAGTGAAACTCCAGAATTGGAATAGAGTAGTATTTAAATATTTACAGTATCATAAATGATACCATTTATCACTTTGATGCTTTATATGATGATGATTTACAAGTTAAAACATTAATTATGTTTGTTTAGATAATTTAAGTGGTTCTTTGATAATTACAACCTCATTTAGTCTTATAAATTTGAACCATGGGTACAAAAGAATTGCAGAACCATATATGAGTTATAAAACATATATTATAACCTAGTTCAACCATATAAATGGTTTCATGACCAGACTTGAAAGAATTAATGGAAAGTGAAATTACATCGTCCACGATGTCGGTAATTCGACACATCACGGACAATGTTTATATTCCTTAAATAAGTGAGAGAGGAGAGGAATAATGATTTGTAATTTTCCATAAACATGACAACATCCAGAATATACATGATTATGGAGATTTCATGCCTCTTGGATAAGAGGGGGTGAAGGAAGAAGAAAAGGAATCATGAAATAAAGAAAACATGAGAAATTTCTTACGGAAATTCGGCAGCCTAACGATGTCTCTTAAAATTTCATAAAAACAAGATTTATGAGAGGAATGGAATATCTCATCATTCATACAAAATTTGGACAATAAGGAGAAATATTTAATGAAATATCCCAACAAAAGACAAAGGGAAAGGAAGAGAATAACATAAAATGGAAGGAAAGAATGAAAATGAAAGAGGGTGTTTACCTCTTGATCTCTTCTCCTTGAGATCCTTCTTAAGGTATTTGATTTTGGTCTTTTGGTGAGAACAAAAGCTCTAGGACGTGGGGAAGAAGATTGGGGAGGGAATTTGGCAGAAATTAGACAATGCTCAAGGCTTGAGAGGTGTCGGAGGAAGAGGGGAGTGAGGGTGATATTTATAGTGGAGGAGGGGAGGTATTTTAGATTATTTTAATTATTATTATAATATTTTTATCAAGTCTATGAATAATCTCAAATAAAGTGGCCTTAATTAGTGAAAATGTCAAGTGAGTTCGAGGCAAGTGGCCTTTCATCACTTATGATGTCATAAATAGTGCATATTTACTGATAAATTGATTATATGGTATTTTATCGTATTTCACTATTCATCGAAAATTCAAGAGTTTTAGAAAAATACCAAAAATTTACCCCAACCATTTTTCGATGTGTAGAATTCAAAAATGAACTCCATTTTTCAAAAATAATTTTCTAAATATTATTAATTTAATTTTTAAATAAGGTCACAGTTAATTCGAAAAATAACAATATTGAAGTGCAACTAGTTTCATGTGACATTGGAAAATTAATTATGATCCCATTATCCTATTGCCATGGGAAAATAAAATAATAATATTATTTACTATTCATGAGGTCATATTTCTATTCATATTACTATTCATATTACTATTCATAAGGGCATGTTACTATTCACAAAAAAAACAAGTTTTTTTCATCAGACTCTAAATAACATACTGAACCCAATTATAGATGACCGTTTCTTGAAATTCAAATCATAGAAAAAATAAAATTATGTTTAAAGGATAAATATATACCTTAAACAAAATTTCAAGCATTTTCAATTTATTTTTAGAAAACCTTGGGATGTCACAATAATGTTCAGGCTATATCCCAAGAAATGATGAAAAAATACCACCAATGCATGCCTAGTTATCACACTAATTTATCTCACATAAATAAATTTATTCATTTAAAACATTTAATCGAACATATTTCTTGTGATAAATAAAAACCATAAATAGAAACCACATATAAAAAACATAAATCAATGCGGTTTTCCCTAAACCATTCAAATTCAATGATTTCCATATTATTAAACAAATGGGTTTCCAATAATAAATCTACATGAGTTTCTTTTTAGATTCAAGTAAATTAATTTAAATATTCATGACATCATGTTTTAGAACATGTAGAGAAGAGAGAGAAGAATCCAACCACACAGTAGCTGAAAAAAAACTAAGAATGACATAATGATACCTTTAGATCTGGGTTAGAAATTCCTTTCCATCAATTGATCTAATACAGATCTCATAAAAATATCATAGATAATAGATTAATCCATAATTAAAAAAAATATAATGAACCATTCAAAGGAAAAAAATTGGATCTAGAAGGAGAGGAGAAACAAGTGAGAAAAGGGTTATTACCTTGAATCTCATAGATCCAACACACTTCTATTTGATGAAATAGGGTTCCATAGGGAGAGGATATGCTAAAAATGCTAACATGAATCCTCATGTTCAAGAGATTAGGCCAACATGATGGAAATGAGTGTTTAAAAAAAGGAAGAAAAATCCAGTTTTTTGATGCATTAATGCGCATTGCATGGTTAGTCTACATGATCAAACCAATCATGCACCAATCATGTGAGTGCTACTAGACAACACCCAGTTACCTACATGATTGTGCTTTATGGTTTGAAAAACCATGCGCCAACCCTGAAATTCACCTATATTCTGAAATTTTTCAGATTTCATGGGTTTTTACATATTTTTTTCCAAATCGTGTACCTAAAAAATAAGTCCCATAATCATTTGAATGGTTTCCAAGAGAAGTTTAATGGTTTCTCCAAAGTGGGATAAAACCATACACCCTTAAAAACACTTCCAAAACACATCCATACCATCCAAAAACTCCTAAATATAATCCAATAGGTTATATAAATTCAGAATAAATAATAAAAGGGAGAACTACATCAAACTGAGGGTGTTACACTTTAAAATATAAATTAAAAAATCTAAAATTTTAAAATCCCGACCCAACTCACCTCTAAGAGGGTGGCCCGGCCGGTGGGTTAAATGACCTCAGGCGCATATCCCCAAATGCCAGAGGCTACCGACTAGCAGCAAGAGCCTTTTTGTGCCCATGGCGGATACTATGACTTTATAGGTAATATGTATTATCACAACCGAAGTAAAAAAACAATTAATAATAAATAGAGGAAGCATATAAATGAATAAACTGCAGCAGGAGAAATATGAATAATCCAACTGAATGAGAATCAAGTGCGGAATATCACAAAATTGTGTAACACCATGATGTATTTCTAAATTGAAAAAAATGTAAAACAGAAACCCAAGAATTCTATCAACAAAAAATAAAATACAGAAAGAAAAAATGCATCACGAGCAAGGCTCGATCCTCTGCCTCAGTCTCCATCCTAAGCATAAAAAACAATCAAGCATTGGAAGCAGCATGCTTCCCTTTGTCAATACCTGCAAACATATAATCTAATAGGGTGTCAATGATGCCCGAGAAAGTGGTGAGATAAAATCCCAGTAGGCCGACACCCATAGTGTCTAAACCTTTCTATTTCGTACAGTAATAAAATGTAGTGTGTCATTATCTAATAAATGCAGATAATGAACTAAGAACAATAAAATAATTAACTTGGCCTCAGTTCCAAATGATACCCATCCCTATTAACCTTCTTTGGTCTAAGCCAGAATTCTGAAAGAATTACCTATAAAAGTAATGTACATATACATATATATAAATCCTAGAAAATAAAGGTAAAACAAGGAAGAAGCATACCCCAAATATTGTACTTTATCTTTGGGTCTATGTTATGTGTCAACCAGGTGTGATTCAATATGCCAAAAAATATCACAAATCTCAAGAGGCTCAAGTGGTATTAATATAAACCTATTCTGTATCAATATTAATGTTCATGTTGAGAGTTTGAGTCTAAGCCCATCCCAAAGGTATCACTATAGAACATACTTCAATTTATCCAATACCACTGAGACCATCCAAGGAAATATTTCGAAAGACCAAGTATCACTCAACACAAGGCTTTAGCCTGAGTCCATCTCAGTCTCACAAAAAGGGGTCGAGCATCATCCGAGGCTGGATTAGCAACATTTCCAATGAATCTGTCCCCGATGGGCCCTTTTAGAACTGGTATCACTCATAAGTATTGGAAATCCCAGGGAAGTCTCGGTCTGGAAAAGCCAAAGACACCGCCTCCCGATGTGCAGTGGTAACAAGTCAAGAATAGAGGGTTTGAGAATGTCCCTTAATACGAGACCCACATTATTTCCCCACCCTGAATTTAATTAAATCTTTCACAACATGAGATATGACATAATAAGCATATGACATTTCAGCTTGAAAACTAAACAAATATACCAGTGCATCAAAAGGTATAAATGAAATATAACAACATAATAATCTTAAGAAGGAAAGATACCACATCAACATAAGTAGATAAATTCACTTTTTAATAAATAAATAATTCAGCACAAACAACTATCAATGATCCAACAATTCAAAGTTCACAATTAATCTAAATTAATTATTTAATCAAACACCACAAAATATTCTACGCAACGCATGCAATTAATTAAATTAAATGCTTGGGAATGAACATTTAAATAAATAAATAATTAAAAATAAAAAACTACCAAAGATCCAACAATTCATGGTTCATAATTATTCTAAAATAATTATTTAAATTAAACACAACGAAAATAGGCTGCGTAACACATGCAGTAAAATGAATTAAATACTCGGACTAACAGAATTTATACTGACCACATCGGCACACCAAAAAGGGTGTGCAACCATGGTCGAACAATTTAAAAAATTTAATTTATGATAAATAGGGCTGTAATAATTTAGCGTAACAATTAAATTAAATAAGTTCTGTTAATTTGTACAATGTCGGTAGGCACCGTCTAACGGCACAACGGTGAATTTTTATAAATCGAAATGAAACAGAGGGAAAGGGAGTAGATTCCCAACCTTATGGTTTCAGATGATCCTATGATCTGCGGTAGGCTTTGATTTGAACTAAAACAGAAGAAAACATATTATTTTAGAAAAACACCAAGACATGGTAAATTCTTTCCATGGTGAATTGCGCAAAGTATAGAGAAGGAGATCGTATGATTCTTGGTGCATGGGATAATATTTATTAAGAGGTTCATAACATACTAGACAGAGAAGAAAATAGAAGAATAATGGAGGCACGACGATCTTCCGAAGAGAAAAGATGGTGGTGCACACCACCTAGGGAGGAGGGGTGTGCCACACACAAGAGAGGAGGAGGAGAGGAGGAGAGGAAAAAAAGGAAAGGAAAGAAAGAAAAAGGAAAAATAAATAAAAAGAAAATAAAGAAAATAATAAAAATAAAATGGTGGATGAAATGAAATAAATAATTAAAACGGGTTTACCCCATTTATATATTTTTTAATTTCTCGCCAATCGTATCTATTTTATTATTTATTTTTATCCATCATTAAATTATATTTATCTTCTTTAAACTATTCTTATTCTCTTTCAACTCTTTTAAATTATATTTAGCCCGAACGTAGCGGTAGGGAGTGTTGTAAATTTTTTAGTTAAAACCCGAGCTATTATTTAATTAATTTAATAGCTTCTCGGGACCCAAAATAGGGTGTGCAAGTGCGCGCCCTGGGTCGCATTAAGAAGTTAGACAAAAAAATTAAATATTCTACACCTTGATTTAAGTTGAAACATTAAAATAATTAAAATGAATATTATTTAATATAATTCATTAATGAAACCATTAATAATTTAAAAAAACAACCATTTAAAAACTTATATCACCTATTAAATTAATATTGATTGCACATTTTTATTTAATTAGAATAATTAATATTATAACATATATTGCATTGCTCAGTTATTTTTTACACCACAACACAATTTATTAATTGTGAAATCAAATTTTTTATTTTTTATCATCAATGAAAATAATAATATTAATTATAAAACTATTATCATTATTTCTAACTATCTAAAAAAATATATTTAAAACCCAAATAAATTATATTTGGGTATGATCTAACCAAAACGTCTGATGTTCGAATGAGTTCTACCCTACCTAAGGTAAACCCCATGTCCCAAAGCTATCAGTTGTCTCAGATTTTCCATTCGATGCACCAATTGTGAGAAAATAATTATTTATTATATAAAAAATGTAATAATTAATTAATTAAAAATAACATGGGTATTATCACATGCGAGGTTTCCAAACACCCAAAGTGAATCATGGTTATACTCTTCTTAGGGAAAACCTGGCGTTCCAAACCTAACAGTGGTCTTAGATTTCTAATACGATGAACTGTTAGAGAGTTATTTCATTTTTTTGAAAAAAACATGCATGTGTATGAATAATGTAAATTTAATATTTTTATTCTATAAACGCCAAGAGTCTACAGGTCTCGGAACCCCGTGATGACTCATTGTTTAACTCTAAAAATATTTCATAGAATATTCCAATGATTTATTATTACTTTTACCCTTCATTTAATTTTTTTTATTTTAATTTTAATCTAATTACTTTAAAATTTTTATTTAAAAGACACATCATTGTGTCAAATATCGAAAATAAAAAGTTATGATGCTCGGTTTTAAAACCGACCTGCCCAGTTAACCAAATTTTTTTAATTCATGCGCTTTTTCATCTAGTTCAAAACACAGAACATTACAACATTCCTTCCTTAGAAATTATTTTCCCCGAGAAGTCTTCAGGAATAATGTAACTCCCACCTGATCTACAGGTTCATGACGTCTCATAAAAAAGGTCGCATTGAATCTCTAAACAATCAACGAATGTTCAAACATTGGTTAGAAAAGCATCACATAAGCCATTAAGATCAGATCTAAAACTTATTCTCCAACTGAAACACCAAGAAAATACTTATCCATACTCATTTAGCTAGATACATGACCATGTCTATGTCTCTTAAATTCTATCCAAATTTACTGGCCACCTTAGGTTTTAAAGATAGAAAGAGGGAAATTATGACTCATGAAAACTTCCACCGTCGGAATTTTCTATAAGACACACCCTTAATCATTCTAGCGACGCTTCTCACTTAATTTCCCAAAAGGATAAAACAATCGATTACCCATGGCCCATAAAACCCATGTTGAGCCATATTTTTATAAAAAACCCTGGTCGACAAAAACCGTACTCATCTCAACTAACAACATGCCAGAAAAAGTTCTTTTACTAACTGCATCATTGAACAAGAGAGATAACTAGTCGAGCCAATATTGCCGACCTTTTCAAAAGGTTCCCAACATAAACGTCTAGAACATTATGAACTAAAATGTGATACCTTATTCCAAGGTATCTCACATTCATCACGAACATTCCCACATAAATTCATACCTGAATTCTAGTGGCATACCTTGATTTCAGAATCATCGACTCTCTGGAAGTCATCTCGAGCATTGTGACAAACATTATTCATTTAACATAGAAGTGATTGTATTATAGAGATGACCAAAAACGTATTTAACAGCACAATACCTGATGATTTCATTGAACTCAACCAGTTTGTCACAATGTTAAGAACTAGACGACACCACATACGTAAACGCATACTACCCTGAGGTGATACAGAGGAAAGATGACTTTTAACTCAGAGGACGATGTACTGAATCATCCATCACTGTGGAGAAGAGAGGGTCGAATGACCTATGACTCAACTGAACATTCCTAAGGCATTCCTATCCTTATGGAAATGATCATAACCCAATTCTCAAGACAGAAACAAAAGTCAAGGGAAACATGAACACTCATCCGAAAAAGGGTGTCATTTTAATCAAGGTGGTCCGACTCAAGACAATGACATTTGAAAGGTTCTATTCCAAAGAAACTCAAGGAGAAAGTCAAACTACCCTTATACCAGGGTCTTAAACAAAGGAAATCGCTATAGGTTCCATATCCAAGCCCATTATATTTAATACCATTTAATCTTTAATCATCAGAAGATTTAATTAAAACATTAAGTACCATTTTTCAAAACAAAACACAAGGTACTTGATCTTACCCAAGGCCTCAAGGGAAAAACATGAAAGCTTTATAAAACTCTATTTTAAAACATTTACATTAATTGAAATATCATCCTTAATTAGGAAATATATTAGATAAATTCCTTTTAATAGCCACAACACCCATACCGGGTAATCTCATAAGAAACATACACCAACTAGCCTAGTTGGTCCTAGTTGTGCCTTTAGGTAATGAACCAACTCATTTAAAATTATATCATTATCAAAAACATATCACCCTAGATATATGGGTGGCTATCAAACTAATAAGAAACTATAAAATTTATTGTTTTTGGAATTAAGCTCCCATTAAAAGTCATCCAATAAATTATATATAAGCAACCAATTACATAACAAAAAAGCTAGCAGGTCACTACAAGAAGCTTACAAAGAGAGACATGTTGTAATCATAGAAGCATAACATTTTAATCATAGAGACATGCTAATAGAAACAGAAGCATGATACAAGGAAAACATGGTATTAAACAAGAAGCATGGAAATAGGATAACATGCTAAATATATAACCGAAACTTGGTATCTAAAAGGCATTCTAAATAATTACAATACATGAAATATATTCAAGGTAATAAATTTTAATCAATAGGCAGCCTAAAATGAAACTAAATGGCATGGAACTATTTATGACATATGTATCCCTATGTGCTTATTATGATGCATGAAATGATTCATCATTTCCTAAACAGTCCAAGGGTAAAATATCATAAATTCCATAAATTCATAAGCAGCGGAAATTACACCAATCACTCGAGGTGAAATCATATCAATTGTAACATCTAAAATCATGAAAAACAATCCCAACCCTGGCCACTTGGTCATTTCCCATATGTGAAGTGATCAATATAATTCATGACTATTAACCAAGAATTGAAATATTCCTGGTCTCCTGTCTACAAACCCAAAACAGTAGTACAAATGAAAATAACACGTCTGATACCACTTTGCAATGTCCTAACCCAGCTCACCTCTATGACGGTGGCCAGACTGGTGGGTTATATGACCTCAAGAACATCTCCCTAAACGCCAGAGGCTGCCGACTAGTAGTGAGGGCCTTTTTGTGTCCATGGGGGAGACTATGACCTCATAGGTAATATGTATTATCACAACAGAAGTAAAAAACAATTAATAATAAATAGACGAAGCATATAAATGAATAAACTGTAGTGGAAGAAATATGAATAATCCAACTGAATAAGAATCAAGTGAGGAATCTCATAAAATAGTGTCATTCCATGGTGTCTTTCTAAATCGAAAACATGAAAAATAGTACTCGAAGTATTCTATCAACTAAAAAGAAATGAAACAAAACAAAAAATGCATCACAAGCAAGGCTCAGTCCTCTTCCCCAGTCTCCATCCTAACCAGTAAGAAAAAATTAAGCATTGAAAGCATCATGTTTCCCTTTTTCAGTACCTGTAATCATATAATCTACTCCGGTGTCAATGACGCCTGAGCTAGGGATGAGATAAAATCAAAGTAGGCCAGAAGCCACAATGTCTAAAACTTTCCATTTCATGCGGTAATATAACACAGTGTGTCATTATATAATAAATACCGATAATGAACTAAGATAAACAAAATAATTAACTCGGCCCATGTCCCCAACGATACCCGTACCAAATCACCTGATTTGGCCTTAGCCGGAAGTCTGAAAGAAGTACCTATAAAAAGAATGCACATATACATATATATAAATCCTAGAAAATCAAGGTAAAATAAGGAAGAAGCATACCCCCAAGATTGTGATTTAACTTGGGTTCTATGTCATGTGTCAACCAAGTGTGATTAAATATGCCAGAAAAATATCAAAAATCTTAAGAGGCTCAAGAAGAATTAATATAAACCTTTAGTGCATCATTATTAAGGTTCATGTTGAGATTTGGAGCCTGAGCCTATCCTGAATGTATCACTACAGAACATCTTTCAATTTATCCAAAACCACCGAGCCCGTCTAAGGAAATCTTTCGAAAGACCAAGCATCGCTCTAGGCATGAATTTACCCTGAGTCTATCTCAATCTAGAAAAAAGGGCCGAGCGTCATCTGAGGATGGATTGGCCACATTTATAATGGATCCATCCCCGATGGGACCTTTTGGAACTGGTATCACTCATAAGTATTGGAAATCCTGAGGAAGTCTCAGTCTAGAAAATCCCAAGACACCACCCCCCAGTGAGTAGTGGTAACCAGTTAGGAACAGAGGGTCTAAGCATGACACTTAATATGTGACCCCCCTTCTTTCCCTGCCCAAAATTTAATTAATGTTTTCACAGTAGAAAATATGACATAATAAGCATATGAAATTTTAGTTTGAAAAGCAAACAGATACACCCATGCATCACAAGGTATAAATTAAATATTGCAGCATAACAATCTTAACAAGGAAAGATACCGCACCAACATAACAGATAAATGAAATTTTTGATAAATAAATAATTCAACACAAACAACTACCAAAGATCCAACAATTTATTCTTCATAATTAATCTAAATTAATTATTTAGATTAAACACTACAAAATAGGTTACCCAATGCATACAGTTAAATAAATTAAATGATCGGGCATGTAAATTTAAATAAATAATTAATTAATCACAAAAAACCACCAAATATCCAAAAAATCAATGTTTCTGATTATTATAAAATAATCATTTAAATTAAATACAACAAAAATAGATTGTGCAACACATGCAGTTAAATAAATTAAATTCCCAGGCTAACGAAATTTTTACCGACCATCTCAGAACACCGAAGAGGGTGTCCAACCACTTTGAAACAATTTAAACAATCTAATTTATAATAATTTGGGCTACAATAATTAAGCGGAACAATTAAATTAAAGAAGTTGGGTGATTTTTCACAAAGTCGGTAGGCACCGACTAATGACACAATGGTGTGTTTTTATAAATTGTAACAAAACACAAGGAAAGAGAGTAGAAAGCCTACCTTATGGTCACAGATGATCCTATGATCTGTGATAGGATATTATTTGACCTAAAATGGAAGAAAACAGATGATTTTAGAAAAACCCCAAAATAGGGTAAATTCTTTCCATGACGAACTGTGCAAAGGATATAGAAGGAGATCATACGATTCTTGGTGCATGGGATAACCCTTACTGAGAAGTTTACAACGCACCTGACAATGAAGAAAAAGGATGAAAACAGAGGTGCAATGATCTTCTGAAGAGAGGAAAAGGTGGTGCGCATCACCTAGGGAGGAGGGGTGTGCCACACACAGGAGAGGAAGTGGAGAGGAGGAGAGGAAAAAAAGAAAAAGAAAAGGATATAAATAAAAAGAAAAATAAATAAATAAAGAAAATAATAAAAATAAAATGGTGGAAGAAATGAAATAAATAATTAAAATGGGTTTAATCTATTTTTATTATTTTTAATTTCTCTCTAATCGTATCTATTTTATTATTTATTTTTATCTTTCTTAAAATTATTTTAATTTACTTTAAACTCTTTTTATTCTATTTAAAATCTTTTAAATTATATTCTTCCGGAACTTTGTGTTAGGGCATGATGTAAATTTTGTACATAAAACCCTAGAAATTATGTAATAAATTTTATATCTTCTCGGGACCCGCAACAGGGTGCGTAAGCACGCGCCCTGGGCCGCATTAAGAATTTAGACAACAAAACATAAATGGTCTAAACCTTGATTTAAGTTGGGACTTTAAAATAATTAGAATTATTATTATTTAATATAACTTATTAATGACACCCTTAATAATTTAAAAACAACAACCATTTAAAAACCAATAACACCTATTAAATTAATATTGATTCCACATTTTTATTTAATTAGAATAATTAATATTATCACATTTATTACATTTCTTAGTTATTATTTACACCACGCCACCATTTATTAATTGTGAAAGTACATTTTTATTTTTTATCATCAACGCAAATAATAGTATTAATAATAAAATTTTTATTATTATTTATAACTATCCAAAAAAAATATTTATAACCCAAATAAATTATCTTCAAGTACGATCTGACCGAAATATCTGATGTTTGCATGAGTTATACCCTGCCTATGGTAAACCCCACATCCCGAAACTATCATTGGTATCAGATTTCTCATTCGACACACCATTCGTGAGAAAATAATTATTTATTAAATAAAAAACGTTATAATTAATTAATTAAAAATAATGAGTGTATTATCACATGCGAAGTTTCCAAACACCCAAAGAAAATCATGGTTATAACCTTCCTAGGGTAAACCCGGCATTCCAGACCAAATAGTGGTCTCATATTTCTCCTTAGACACACTATTTGAGAGTTATTTCATTTTTTTGAAAAAAACACGCATGCATATGAATAAAGTAAATTTAATATTTTTATTCTATCAATGCTGAGAGTCTACAGGTCTCAGAACCCCATGCTAACTCATTTTTTAACTCTAGAAATATTTTTTACAATATTCCAAAGTTATATTAAGACTTTTAACCTTCATTTAATTTGTTTCTATTTTAATTTTAATCAAATTAATTTCATAAAATTTATTTAAAAGACACATATTAGTGTCAACTATCCAAAATAAAAAGTTCTGACACTCGGTTTTAAAACAAACCTACCCAGTTAATAGAAAAAATTTAATTCCTGCGCTTTTTAATCCGGTTCAAAACAAAGAAGATTATAAAAATCAATGTATGGATTCCAATAGATTCCAATAAATGAGTAAGAAATTTAAAAACCCAGATTAATTACATTAAAATTTTTAATTCCATCTTCTCAGAATTTATCAAAATCAATTAATTTCATAGTTTTTTTTAAATGATTGGGTTAATTAACATTGAAAATTATGTTGAAATTATGAAAATTTGGGTTTCATCACCCCCATAGTCCCTCTACTGTACTCTCATACAATACAATGAATTTTATTTATTAAAATTATCTATCCAACATAGGTTCTAATATAAATTAAATACAAAATACCTTAAAGACTCATCCATTATTTATAATTTCATTCCTCCTTAGTGAATCTATCTCACTATCTTATCAGATATATAGTTTTAAGAGTGACATAAATTTGATTTTATTGGAATTAAAACATTCACATGGGGAACTTTGAATTATAAGTCTCCTATTGGTCCTCGAGTAAAATATACATATTCCACTACTTTGATATAAAAAATTAAATTATTATAAGCCAGTATCCCCTTCATCATTTAGGTAAAATATTCCCATCACTTAGATCCATTATTTTTTAATAATTAAGCACTTAGTTGAATATTTCCTGGCCATGATTGTGAAAATAACTTATTGAATGTATAATTTAATTTATTACTCACAAACTCAATACCTAACCATTTAATAACATTATTTTGATACCCCAATTACCCATTTTAATCATGTTTCAAAGAACTTATAAGAATATCTATGTAGTTGGTTCCCTATGGTTTTATTTTTCATAAAATCTCGGTTTCTTAGGTTTAAGTTCAAAAATACTATTTCCTCATGTTATAATTTTAAATTCATTTCAACCCTTTTAAATCATACTCATTTTAGTAGTTCCTAAATCAAATTTCATTGAAAATAATCGAAAAATTCACCCATAAGTCATTTATATTTAGTAATTTCAGAATCTTTGAATCCTCATAACTAGATTTCCATTATCCATTAGGAAGTAAAAAATTTGATATTAAAGTTTGAAAACATAAAAAAAACTCCAAAAAGATAAAAAAACATGAAATTTTTTGAACAACATCTGAAAATAACATTTTAAATAACACATTTTTCTCTATTTGAAGCCAAAAAACACACCGAAGCATGGAAAAACAGAAAGCTCAAAAATATTTTCATCCTAATTACTTTTTTCTCTCCCCCACCCTTATTTTAGACACAAAATCAATTAAATAAAAAAAATTAATCAAGGAATAACTCTAATAAATAGTGATTTCTAGAATATTGTAAAGGAAAGAGACAACCCGTGGTTCCTTATTCAGTAGCAGTAGAATGGAGTTTGGGCTCATCCAATGGTTCTTTAAAAAAATATCCATGAAATTTCTTAATCTATTTTACATTCACATTGAATGATTAATATTATTCATATCTATTTATTTCAACTGCATAAAATGGAAATGTGTTAGCAACAATAAAATTTCCAATCCACTTAGAACGAAGCATACCGGGCATGAGCCTCATCATTGAGTATAATAAAAATAAATTTCTCCCACTTTAAGGTCTCATTTTTGACTAAGTATGTCATGGATAGATCTAGAATTCTATTTTTATAATATGGAATTATCAAAAATTTCTTTTAAAAACTCCTCTTATTACATAATTTATATTTTCCATTTCTCTATATCCTTATTGAACTCTTCACATCCCAGTAGGACATATTCTATGGATCAATAGGTAAGGGATAATTTTTTCCAAAAATAATTATAAAAGGAGTCATACCTAGGGTTTTTAATGTATTCATAAATTACCCCCGTTTATATTATATATTTTTTCTCCAGTAAATCTGGTTTGGTTGCACTATTCTTTCTAAGATCCTCTTGATATTTATATTTGATACCATAAATTACCCATTTTTTTGGGGTAGTAGGTAATAAATACCTCGTGGTGCACTCCATATATCTTCATGAGTGATTCCATATTATCATTACAAAAAATTTATTCCATAATCACATATTGTTTCTCATGGAACTTCATATTAGTGTAGATTTTTTGTGCTATAACCCACTTAGAAAACTAATAAAATAATAATAGGATATATTAAAATAAAAAAAAGAGATACAAAATATACCCATAAAATATAATCCCCATACATAAAATATTTTATAAAAATTTAATGTTTATTAAAGGAATTTCTTTTCTTTTGGAATTCCCACTAAAAAATTGATAGTTTTGAGATGATTTAAAAAATTCATACGAGTATTTAAAAATTTATAGTCAAAATAAACCATCCTCTAAAACTATTTTAGCTATTAATTGAGGTCAAATATTGCCTCCACATACAAGTGTATAAAAAATTGAAATCATATAATTTACCTCTTCTTTTGATATACATCTATTAATTAATCATCCAGTATATATCTTATATAAATAAGGATCCTCTGAGATATAAAATTTTGGCTCAAATTTTAATTTATGATTTTTATGCTTAGTAAATAAGGAGGGTAACTATAATGTCACTAAAAACATCACCAATGAAACACATTAGTACACTTGGTTAACTCTTTATAGATTCCTATTAAGGAAATAGTCATCCATGGTTGTCTCGATTGATTTTTTTACTTGAGTAGCATGTGGTAATTTTCTAATGTGGTCTGCAAACATATTATCACACCTCCTCTTTTATTTGATTTACAAATAGAATTCTTACAATATTAGAAAACATCTCACTAACCTTAAGATTTATTCACATTTCTTGATCAAATAACCAAGTGATTCATTATAAAATAATGGTTACATTATGTCTAAATAAATTTGATTGAAATATATCCAATGTAATAAAAATCTAAAAAAATCATTCTATATCATTGTATAGTTTATTTGGGATGTTTATATATTATGAGAATTATAGGATATGACATGTGATTTCCCATCAATATTTTGGTAATGCATAACTCCTAAAATTTTGTTCGAGTCATCACACATCATCTCAAAGGGAATTTTGAATTCCAGTGAATAAATAACATGGGTTGTAGTCATGATATCTATAATTTTTTCAAAAGTTTTACTATATGAATAATTAAACACAAAATAATATTTTATATTGAGCATATTATTATCAGGAGAATAAATTTTTATAAAGGCCATAATAATCCTTATATAAAATCTATCACGACGTTAACATGATCTAATATGTCTTATAGGGGTGAGGTAAGGTAGTGTGGAAATGATTACAACCTTGAACTTATACACATTAATTACTTCTCATGAAATTTTGTGGAATAAAACATTACCTTTTTCTACCATGAAAAGGAACTTTTGATAGTTTTCAAATTTATTTTTTTCTATTAAATTCACTAAAACATTTTCAACATTTTCAATATATATTTTAATGAATGTTATTTAAATAGTAAAAGAATAAAGAAATACCTCTAATAATATCTCAATAACCTATGAAGAGATACATACAATAAAACATTGAAAACTACTCTGGGGAATTACATAACCTAGAAGGTATCCTTTAGTAAAAATATATACCAAAGGGATATGTGTTTTTTGTTTTTTCTTGGTCTTTAAGAGTTATGAGATCCGGAAAATACCCAAAAATTTCATCAAAGAATTAGTGATAACATTTCCCAGCTAGTCTCTCCAAATTTGGTCTAAAAAAGGGTTGAGAAAGTGGTCTTATAGGGCAATGTGTTTTAATCTACTATTGTCAATATAGACTCTGTACCAATTTTTAATCCTAATGGGAACTAACACACTTTTTTATTTTAAAAAACAGTGAATCCAATTTTCTTGGGTGCAATCTGAATTGGACTCATCCATTTGGATATAGAGATGAGGTATATGATTTATTCTCCTAAAATTATCTAAAATTATTTTTAATCATACATAAGGATCTAGTTGAGCCTTATTTGGGTCTATATCATAGGTCTATATTCTGGTTCTATTCAATTCTAGTGCATAATGGTTATAAGGTTAATATCTAGAATGTCTCCAAATGACATGACTATTAACCTTGAATTTTTTGTTCAATTTCCATCAACTAATTAGTTTGATTGGATTAAATGTTTTTTTAAATTTTATCATGTAGATATTAATTTTATTTAATAAAAGAATAATTTAAGTTAGAGGACATTATCTTCAGTTCGAGTTTAGGGGGTGTTATATATATGGTTTTAATATTTATTCTCTATAATTGAAACCTTTACATGTATGTCAAAAATGTTAATGGTAGATTTGATTAAACCATAAAAATAAATTTCATATTGATCCTCAAACTATTCTGCACATATAATTGTTTCTAGATTTATCTCATTTTCAAAAAATGAATCATCAGAATGATCAGGTGTATACAAGGATTCCTCTAGTTGAATTATTTCATTAGTCATTTCTATTTTATCTTTAGAATAATGAATTTCAAAATGGTTTAGTTTAAAAATATATTTTTCCATCTGGTGGAATTTTTAATGAATCTATAATACTAAAGTTTATAGTCTATTCCACAAAATTCATTTGATAGTTTTCATTCATGGACATTTATTATGGTTTTAGAAATTTTAGGAAATATTTGACCTATGATAATAAGGGAATTTTATTTACTTATTTGTTATTCCATTCTTATAATATAAAATTAAGTAGTGAAAAATAATCTATTTAATCTCACCATGACATCACCCAATACACCCACATGGTAAGCAGTGGTTTAGTTAAAAAGATGAAATAAAAATCTTGTTAGTTTGAGCTCTCTTACCTATAAGAAAGAATAAAACAAGTAATTCATAACATTATTTGATGATCTTAAATCACATAATGCATTTGAAAAAGTGAGTTTTCATATGGTGAAATAGATAGTGAATGTACTTGGGTCATGACATTTCCTAGGAAGTTGTGTGGTTATTAGAGAATAAATTTTTTTTCATAGTCTTAACATTTCATCTATTTAAAATTTCCTCTTATATTGGATCTTTTCCTTGAAATTTTTGGAATTCTTGGAATTTGATGGATGGCCTATAGAAATAGGATGTTTTTATTAATCCACTTAAATGTTTCCAAAGCTTGTTTTTGTAAGGATTCTTCACTGGTATTCTTAGGTAGTTTTATTATTATAGGAAAGGGATTTTGTGACTGATGTAGGTCTTATGTCATTGATTTTACTATGTATTTCATTGATATTTGTTTCTACATAGGGACATCCCCTTCTGGTCCCTTCATAAGGACATATTCTTAATGTTCTTGGTATGTCCACTTCTATATGCGACTTCCATTGGTGGTTTTTCATTCCTTATCACCGCCGTGAAACAATATAAAGTGATATAACTAAAATTTTCTATGGGGTTATATTTTAATTGGGTAATAATTTTACCCTTTTCTTAGTTTACCATATTTTATAGGTTTCAAATATTATAGATGAACTATCTTTTCAGCTGATTCTATTATGATCAATAAGTTGTGGTGGTTCATTATTAGTTGTTTAAGGGTTTCACAAGTTGTATCAATAGGTCTTTCATTAGATATTCATGATAATTTACATGTTAGTAGCATTAAAAATAAAGAAAAGTATTTATTTGGAAGGGTGGTGGCTGAAAATATGGGTTAAAAGTCTATTGTTAAGGTATTTTAAAGACATATTGGTTTCTTTAACACCCTATGATTTTTTGAATTTATATTATTCAAGTAAATTTAATCTTTTATGTATTTTGAGTTACAAAAAATAATGAGTTTATCTAGAATTACAGACAACACTAAAGTTTTAATTATTTATATATGAACTAATTTTATCTTTCATTACACACAACACCTATCTTACCTTGCATCACACACAACATTGAGTTTAAACGATACGATTTGTATTATTAAGATATTATCATTTAATAAGACATTTATCACCTCGAAAATAGAATTATGGTTATAAATAGGATTAATTAAGTTATGCAATTATATATTCCAAATACTATATATATAATGAATTCTTTTGTTATCAATTAATTAAGAAAAAGTAAATAAAAATTATTTAAAAATCAAGGAAACCATTTTATAAACAAATTTTTTTTAGAAAATTTTGTTACCATAATAACTTTAAAATGATATTTTTTGTAAATTATTTTAATAAAATTTATATTCTATATATTCAATAAACTATTAAAAATTCATCTTATTTGTTTCTATTTCAAGATATAGATATAAATATAAATTTTCACTTAAAACACCAATTTATCAAAAATAATGTTTTTCTGCATTTGGCATAAATTTTTTAAAATTAATTTTTATCACTTTTAGAAAATTTATTTGATAAAAACGTATTTAAATAATAAATTCAAAATTATATTTGGGTGAGTTTTTGAGGTTTTTATTAAAAGTTTCATTTTTTATGAATAGTGAAAAAACTAAATTTTAATTGAAAACTACCTTTTGGTTTAATTTATTTTTATAGATTAATTATATAATAAATTTATTTTAAAGTTAAATTTGTTCAATTTGAAATCCATAAATCCAATTTAGTCCATTTTAATCAATTTAATTTTTAATTTTGATATAAAATCTTTGTAATGTTTTTAACTTTTTCTCATTAAAACACCTCTTTCTTGTTGCATTTACTAGAATAATTTTAAATTAAAAATTTTCCACTTATATTAATTTAATTTCAAAAAAAGTATTCCATATTTATTATCAAAATAATATATATTATCTAATAAGTTCATCTTTATTTTTTACCAAAATGAGTAGTGAATGAAATAAAAATTAGTTTCCATGATTATGGTAAAAATGGGTTTACTGGGGGCTAATCTAAAAAAATAAGAGTAATAATAATCGATAAACCTATCTAAAAACTATTTTTATGGAAATATTTAGACCATAATTCATATAATGTTTATTATTTTACAATTTTGGACACTTTTAACATATGAAAAATGTGATATTACTCAATTTTTTTAGAAATAAAAAGTATGCCCTCTCCCCCACTTATAAAATGAAATTACCACTTTTCTCTTATTCACACCTTCAAACCCTTTTTGGATTGGAAAATATAATAGAAAATTACATCCCAAATTCCATCCAATAATCCTATAATACTTATTTTGTACATCATTCTATCTTAAGAAATATTTTATTTAAAACCTAAGGAGGATACACGAAGAAGAGGTAACATTCCTCAACAAGCATTTTTTTCATCCTACACCTCCTTAAATTTTTATTATACAATGATTATATAATAAAATAAGTATCCTTAAAATAATTATATGTTGTTATGTTATATTCATGACTTAGAACCATCTTCAATTACATCAAATGGATTATGAAATCATCGTTCATGTGTACAGCAGACTACGACCTCGTGAACTGATGTCATTCATTTTTCAATTACCACATCTCAAGGATGGTTGGAATGATTGATTTATTTTTTATATATGGTATTTTTGATATTTTTATTATTCTGTAATTATAATTTCATACATAACTTCATAGTCCCTATTTTTTGGGAATACAATAATGTTTCTCATGTGTACGGTGGACTACCGCCTTGCGAAGTGATGTGATTCATTCACGCTTTACATGGTGTGTATTAAAGATGTGTTTAATAAAAATATGTGATATATATGGAATAAAAATGATTCTACAATGATAATATAAATCATTTATTTATTTATTTTAATTTCACAAAAAATGGAACCAATGTTCTTTCATAAGTATGGCCTACCATCTCCATGAATGGTGCTTTTATTGTTTTATCTCAAAATATTGTGGATTACTATAAAAACCTATATACTAAATATAATTGATATTTATATCATTTTTATATTAATTCGACGATGTAACCATGATATATGTATTATTCCCACAAATAAAAAGTCAAAACATACATGAAAATCAAATCAGTTATTTCCCAAAACATGATTTTAACATAGAATTTCTAATAATCGGTTAATAAAAAGTTATAAGGAAAAAATATATGGTATTATATATATATATGGTTCAATAATATATTTATAATAAACATATATTTATTATACATTCTTTAATGGCCCGAAGGCCTTCTTTTTATTGATTTTGATAATCCCCCTATCAAGGGATGAGGGGGAACCCTTACAAGGCCCATAGGCTTAGAGATTATAGGGCCCGTAGGATAAGGAGATTACATGACCCGAAGGTATTAGGGAATTCAACCAGAATATCTACAAGGAACTACCACTCCCCACCTTCTACATCATGATATTAGCTCTCCACCTTTGCATGGTTGTCTGGATATGCTTCCCATACAAGCATAGGCTGGTCCCGATGGCATAGCCATACCCTATCATTCTAACAATCCATTTGGCTTTACTTTGGTGAGTGCACCTGATCTAAATCCTCTTATAGGGATGTTCCTTTTTTTGTAGAGTCTGTATGGGGCAACTTCATGTGGCCCGAAGGCCTTGAGGTGGCCCGAAGGCCTTAAAGGTGTCCCGAAATCCCTACTGACCCGAAGGACTGGGTGGCCCGAAAGCCTTAAGGATTCGAAGCCCAAACCAACGGGCTAAGGTGAATAGTTAGAGATGCTACAGTACCGAACAATACCTGCTATAATACTACTACAATACCTACTACAGTACCACACAGTGTACAATCTCTACTACAGTACTTGCACAATGTATATTCTGCTATAGAACCGCATAGTGTACAGTTCTGCTACAGTATTACTATATTGCATGCTACAGTACTACTACATTAATGCTACAGTACTGGAAATATTCCTCTACATGGTTTTAAACCTGGGTCTCGTGGATGCACTTAAGGATACCTTACCAACTAGGCTAGGCTCATGTGCAAAATATGGGTTTTCTTACACCGAGTCCCAACGGGGGCCCCCGACCGAGCCTAGGTGCGCTCCACACTCCCCAGCTAAGCAATGGATTTGAATTGCCCTGTGCCTAATACAGACAGTGTCTGAGACTGGTGGGACTCAAGCTTGCACTAGTTCCCATGGAGAGCGAAGGGTACAACCAGCAGGTACCACTCAACGATATTTATTATACATGAGGTTTGAACATTTTCTATGAATTTCAAGACTTACAATAATAGATTTCTAGTATCTCTTTTATTTTTGGGAGACAAATCGAAATTCATCACTCGTTTCTATTTTTGATGAATATGATTAACCTTTGACATGTTTTAAAAAATATTTCTATTTTTTAAATATATTTAATATTTCATTGTATTTTATTCATTAATAGGTATTATGGTTCAAAATATTATAAAAGTGGTACGAGATTTTGTCTCCATTTTCTTTCATTGAGATGCACATTTTGTTATGAACCTATATTAATTTATGATGTGTATTTGAATACCATTTGAAATGTATTATCATTAATTTCTTTTTATTAATGATTTTCTAATTTTAATTTTATGTTATTCCTTTATGGGGCTTTTTGTTTCAATTATACCAAATTAGTATTGATTTTATGATACAATATCATCGTTTATCAAGATTATTTATGATTATGTTTTGGATAACAAAATCATATGATCCATAGCTCAAGAAACATTTTAATTTCCATATCCTCTGGTTATTTGTTTAGAATTTTTTTCCCTTCACTTTTCCCTCTTTATGTACTCAAGAGTTCTAAAAATACCATTTTTAATAAAAATCATCTATTTGGTAAACAACCCTTTTTCATCCAAAAGCATGTTTTCTAAAAATGTTTTCAAAATGTATCATGTTTTAATTTTTTTTTTCAAATATTAAAGGATATTTCCCAGAAGAATTATTTTAATTTATTTTTAAAGATTTCTTAATATATGTTTTCAAGGTTATTTTCAAAGAAAATCATTTCAAAATTGTTTTATGTCTTAAAAAGAGATTTTCAATGAAAAGTTATCTTCCATAAGAAACATTCAAAGTGATTTATCTTTCAAAATCATTTTCCATTTAATATGGGATCCATTTATGTAACTTATCATTTATTGGGGATATGAACCAAGGATAAAATTTTAATTCTTTCCTTGAATGGTTTATGACGAAAAGGTGTTTATGAAACCTGATTCTCTTCCATGGGTTATACCATGATAAAATTATAGATACCCTCTCCTTTTAAACATTAACATTACATTATATTTGTGGAATACATAAAAAATTATAAAAATATATTCCCAAAGACCATAATTGGCCTAGTGCCTTTGGAAAATTGGAGTCATAAACACTAGTACATGAGTTTTATACATTATCTACCATAAGGTTCATCATAACTAGCACCCTTCATAGACATATCATACTTACTACATGTCTTCAAATCTTGGGGAAGGAAACATAAAAATGGGTGAGATAAAATGTTTAGTAAGGGTAAACAAAGAATAAATATAAGAATCACGAGTGTAGGGGTATGAGAACATGATCAAAACATTAGAAGATCATACCCTGTGTATCAAAGATCATCGTTTCATGAGGAAGTAGTTCGTCGTATATAAAAACAGTATGTTCGATATCCATTCCATAGAGGTGTGTAAGTGTTGGTCAAACCATTTACATAAACAAAATCCTAATATATTTAGGATACTAGTTTTTTCATAAAATAATGGAATAAATATAGTGGAGTGGGTGGATAATGAAAATAAAGGAAATGAGTTTGAGAGAAGACATTACCTCTTGGTCAGGTAACTCCTTTTGGTTTGTATTCAATCCGTTTTCAAATTAATTTATAATTAATTGGTAGCCTATGAATTCATATTATATTTTTGTAAACCACAAATTTTTATAATTTATTTAATACTATTGATATCAATAAACATGAAGGCTTGGTTATATTCAATTATAAAAATATTTTTAATAATATATTATAGTTATGTAACACTCGTTCTTGCGTGTTACACAAGCCATCAAGGAAAGTTAATCTTGCCTGTAATATATGCTAACCAGGTCGTTCTATGTAACGTACGCCAAGTCAGTGTTGAGTGAAACATACTCCAAACCGGTTCCATGTTAAAGGAATGTTTGAATTAGTAGAAAAATATTATCAATGTTACGTAAAATGAAAAATATCAAAAGATTAAATTAATTCGAAAAAAAATATTTCACAAAATTAAAGGGTGTTACATTCTACCCCCTTAAAATGAATTTCACCCTAAAAATTCATCTGGGTTATCAAAGGTTTAATACCGGAATGTTTTGTTCATAGAAACCCACATCATAAAAATTAATACTAAAACATCCCTTAAAAAGGTAAATTTGGAACCATAATGGTTACCCAAAGTAACATATAACTAGGTTTCCATATAGGGGAACATAGGTTGGGAGTGAAGATTGGACATGGAGGAAAAGTGTAAATATTGATAGGGAGTGATTGAGGTCATAAATCACAAACAAGTGAATGATCAATGAAAATTCGAGGGCCTCAATGTCATTAATCTATGATGATTTCAAAAGCCATTAGTTCAACAAAATTTAAGGTATTAGGAAAACATTCATTTTTTATCACTATTAGAACATTGAGTAATTTTTGATATATTTCAATAAAAAATATCATTATCTTGATATGGTTTGAAAAATTTATAACATGTCCATTAATTTAAGGAATGAATGTCCATAAATTATCTTTGATGAATAATGTACAAAAATACACCTTTACCAAATCATAAGACCAATAAAAGAATGAAATGTCTAACAATTTGTCTCTTCAAAATCAATATACATTAATCTATAGAAATAAAAAGAAACACTATGGAATCATCATAAATATTTATCATTAAAAATAAATATACATTAACCAGGACATCACATAGGCCGCTGGTAGGTGTGATGTCCTTATCATCTTTCGATGAGGGGTTCAAGACCCACAACCTATCCAGACTTGATTGGTTGTCACCCAACACACATAATGTTCTTTTCTAAAAAAACGCAAATATAATTTAAAAAATATATAAGATGGAAATCCTTGAAATCAGGTTAATCACTAAATAGCCTTCTAACCAAGGTTTTTGATACAAACACAGTCCAAAAATACTTCTTCCAAAGTTTAACTTAAACTTATCTTAAACGATTAACTTTATAACCCTTCTCAAAACTAAAAATTAATAACATTTGAAAGAGAGTCATGAAATCATCTTAACATTAATTTCCCTATATATCACAATGTATCTCTTGGTTTTCAAATTCAAAACTTGTGAAAAATCTCACAATATATTATATTGAAACATGGTAATAACCTGAATTACCACAAATCCATTTAGAAAAATTCATGCCTCCTTTTTCCGAAGTATATTGGATCTATTCCTTAAATCCAAAAATGCTAAAAACTGTATTAATGATAGCATAATCCACCTATCAAAACGTCCTTACTTAGTTCCAAGGTAATCATTACAATCTAATTTACTTATTCATATCCCACATATCATTATCCATACAAAATTATCTTAACATAAAGAACATATTCAGTGTTACCTCCCCTTTTTCAAAATAACACCTTGTTATTAAATCACTTCACCAGTCCAATATAAAATTGTAAATTCTGATAAAAAAATATTATTAGAAAAATCCTTTTATATTTTACCATTCATAACTTTTGAATCCAAATACATAAAAACTTCGATTATGTAATCCTTAATCCATTAACAATGCTACTTCATCCTATTACATAATACCCTTTTTTTCCTTTCACAATTTATCTGTCGTCTCTTTATCATCAGTAATGTGACAATTAATCAAACCACCTTACTGATTCTATTTAGGATCCTTCCCCATGGGACATTGAGTTTCATAATGAACATTTAATCCACACTTAAAACACTTTACATTTGATGATGCCTCAGGGAGGCCGATATTCTCATTCATTTCATTAACCGAACTTTTCATTTTTTTCTTGCATTCACTTACTTTGTTTCCTTATTTTCCATAGTAAAAACATATTTTTGTTCCTCTAAGACATTCACATAGGTGATTATTTCCACATTATTGACACAAAGGAAACTGAATCTTTTTTCCTCTATGGTCTCTATTACCCAAAATCTTAGCAAACTCCTTCTTTCTATTTTATGGTGAGTCTGAGAGTTGGTTAAGGTAAACATTATTAATCATGTTACATGAAAAATGATTAGGCATGATCATAACATATTTCATTATAGTGATCATACCACTTGAATACTCATTAGAAAATGTCCATCATATTCAACATTAATCTAGTTCTTTCTGGTTCCCTCCAATGACTAAAACCAGAATCATATTGTGAGCATTACTTATCATAATAGAAAACCACATAGTCATGAAAATAATTACATATAGAATATCTAAATCATGTAACCTTACTTAATATATGACACCCTTGGTTAATCATAGATTACTCATAGACATCTTATATTTAAATCATTTATGATGGTTTGTGAAGAGTTTGTTAATTTCCAAAGCATATCCCCTAGGAGTTTATAAAAAGTTGTGCAGCAAGACCCATTTTCATGTACCAGATTATACCAAGTTAGGCCCTGCAAATCTTTTTGGAGTTGTTACCCCTAGGTACAGCTATGCCAGATCCACATCCACTTGTAGTATCCATACATGGATTTATTTCTAGAAAACCATTCACTCTATACTTTACCAAAATTCCAGGAAATTTTCCTAAACGTTAACTCATCCTTATACTTATCATTAGAGACATCCCTAGATATATCCTTAGAAATATACATAGAGATCTCACTAAAATTTTCTCATCCTATTTTCAAATCTTTAACTATAACTTTTCTCTAATACCAACTATAGAAACCATATCTTTTAAAATATAAACATTACATTAAATTTGTGGAATACTTAAAACATTATAAAAATAGAAGCTTAAAAACTGTAATTGGTCTAGTGCCATTGGAAACTTGCAAACATAAACATGGGTAAATTATTGAGTTACATTATCTCCCAGTAGGTTCATCATATATAACACCCTATTTGAAGACATCATACATACTACATATCTTTATAACCTAAGGAAGGAAACAAAAAATGGGTGAGATTAAATGCTTAGTAAGGGTAAATGAAGGAGACATGTAAGCATAAAGAAGAGAATATAAGTGTGAGAACATGATCAAAACATTATAATATCATACCCTACCTATAAAAGATCATAAACATGAATCATGGCATAAATCATAGATGTTCATAAGACATGAATCATAAATAAATAAATTACATAATCCATGAGTGAATAACATAGGAATAAAATATAGAATTGTGAAAAAAAGAATATAATGATTTATATAGTAGCCAAGGAATCACATCCAAGACCATATTAGTAGCATGTGTTCACTCCCCACACCATATTAGTAGTCATGGTCCACTACCATGGCCATATTAGTATCATGAGTTCACTCCTTATACTATCTTGGTAGTCATGGTTGACTCCCATGACCATCTTAGTAGTCAAGATTAATTCCCAAGATAATCTTAGTCTATCTCATGACATATACATATTTATCCAATGTATTGGAGGGAGATATATGTCCCACCCATCTCAAAATAAAATCATACATACATGTTCTGGAATATCATTAAAAATCATATCATAACCCATGAAATGAAATGGGTTTCATAAACATGTAATAATATCATAACCTATGGAAAAATTTACTGGTTTCATACTAATTTCATTATAAACATAACCCATTATAAGAAATGGATTTCATAAACATATAACATGTAAAAGAGAAATTGATTTAATAAATATCATGATATTAATCACAACCCATTAATAGAAATGATATGAATTGTACCATTATATTATTTTCTAGAAGTTCATGAGTAACATCAACAGATGTCATCTTATATGGAAAATAATTTTAAAAGATATTTTAAAAACATTACTTGTGGAATATATCCTTTCTTATTTTAAAAAGTATTTTTAACACATAAAATCATTTAAAAATCATTTTCTTATAAAATAACTTAAAAAATTATATATAATACTTGAAATCATTTTGAAAAACTTTTTCCCTGAAATTTTTTAAAATAAGCTTCAAAAAATTTTAAATACACTTTTCTTTGAAAACACTTTGAAAAAATTTAAATAAATATTGATTTATTTTTAAATCCTTTTTAATAGAAAACAAATTAAAGAAGTTTCAAAATTGTTTAAAAACAATTTATTGGAAAATAATTTGAAATTTTTTAAATAATGCTTGAAAACATTTTGAAAACAATTTTCCTTGAAGATTTATAAAAGAAACCTAAAAACATTTTCAAAAAAAATCATTCCTCGAAAATTACATTTTAAAAAAAAATTATTAAGGGTTATCCTTTTAAAAATGAAATGGAATCTTCGAAGAAATGATATTGGGTAAATTCATACATGTCGTAAGAGGTAAAAAGGACATTCCTTTTTCATGGTAAAAAGGTGAGAAAAATGATTTTTTCAGAAAGTTAAAAGAAGATTAATTTGAAGATATTGGCAAAAGGAAAAAAGTGTAAACATGTATTTTAAATATTATATGATAATGGTATAAAATTCTTGGAAACCATTTTTACAAAATATGGTTTCGATGAAACATAGATTTCAAACTGAAGAGATGGTAAATTCAGAATTCCTTAAAAAACATAGTTGACTATATATTGTAACAAAGAGTAGAAAATGGTACCAATAAATTATTATATAATTAAATAACATAGGATAAGGAATATTATGAGTGTTCTTGATATATTTATCATAATATTTCATTAAATATATTATAAATATAAACAATCTCTAAAAGTAATGATATTGTCTCAATAAACTCTTATAACATGGTAACTTGGGATCATACTCTCCATGTAAGAAAATTAAATTACATAAATCATATAATATCATGAAAATATTGAGATTAATGATATGTAAAATTAATGTATATACACCTCTAAGAAAAAGTTTAGGTTCATAACAATACATGAGTCTCAAATTAGGTAAATTGAGCCAAAACTATTTTACCAATTTGGAAACTTTTTAAAATTAAACCTCGTGAAAGAAGGATCATTAAATGGGCATATTAATAACCATAAATTTAAGTATATTATATATATAATAAAATCCAGGTTAGTACATACACCACATAATAGGAAAGAGTGATGAACATAACATGTATCTCATAGAAATTAGAAGTGAGATGAAATCCCCTTACCTTGTGTCTTGACTCTCTTCGTACTCATACAATCATCCTGTATAATTAATATATGTTTGTTAAAAATTATTCAAATAAACATATTATTATATATATTACCATTTATTTTTTTATTGTGACTATATATTACCTGCTTGTTAATGATCTTATGTTAAGGTTTCACTTTGGGTAATATTCTCTTTGTTTTTTCGCATGTGTCTTAATTTGTTATATCATTGGTACTTATACTTATAACATGATTCAAGAATTTAAATCATGATGTAAATATAATTTTTATCCAGTATATTTTGATTATAATAATCCATATCATAAAAATTATGAAATGGAATACACCATTCATGGAGACGGTAAACCGTACATACACATGAACGCTGTTTCCATTTTTATTGTCGTTTTGAAATAAAGTTGGTAAATGGAATGTGTATATATATGTGTATATATATAATTATTATATTATAATTATTATATCATATAAGTTCACAAAACCCATCCTTAATACAATACATGTGGTGTGTGAATGAATCACATCACTTTGAGGGGGCGGGAGTCCACACTTCCTGAAATGAGATTCTCTTATTAACAAAAAATGGAAAGTAAAATGGTATGAGTTATTAAACTGATTATAGAATATTAAATACATAATAAATTATAAATATTACATATATAAATAGTGTTTCAATCATAATTACCATCAGGATTGATGGTAAAGTAAAAATGAACAATCATCATTTTAAGAGGCAACAGTTCGCCGTACACAGAAACAATATATTTGATATCCATTAGATGGAGGTGTTTTTAAGTGTAGGTAGAACAATTTGAATTAAAACATAATAGTATATTGTTGATATTAGTATTTTCATACAGGAATAGAATAAATAGAGTGGAGGGGGTGGAGAATGAAAATAAAGGATAGGAGTTTGAGACAAGGCATTACCTCTTAATCAGTTAACTTCTTTTTTATTTATAGCAAAAGGATTCCTTGATTTGCATTCTAACAAATGGAAGGACTATAGTAACAAGGTACGAAAGTTTTGAGATTATTCTATCATATTTTTAATTATCCAAGGGTTTTAAGAGTTTTGAGGAAGGGGGTAGAGGTGGTAGCCTTTTATATGGAAGTGAAGCGACACACTTGACATTTTTCAAAACAAGTTAGGTGTACACACATTTCTACCTAAAAATGTAATAAAAACAAAAAAACTAAATAATATAAGGTTAATTGATTAATAATGGACATAAAATAGGATTTGAACATATGTCTAGGTCATTTTGGGTCTTATATTTAAGGTTTAGTACTTTATTAACATAATATTTCTCTTAACCAATGAAATTAATTTTAATTAGTTTCACTAATATTTTTAGTCAAAAACAAAGTTGAACTTATTAGACATTATAAATTATGATTATTACAAATATGGATTCCATTTTTTAAAATTCTAATTACAAAATTGGAAGAAATTAATTTTAAGTTAATCCCTTTGATGGGATGACAATGCAGGTTTTTAAAGTTAAGAAGATCAAAAGATTGCTAGGTTTTTGTAACCAATTTCGTTGTAAAATTTGTTCTAATGAAATAAATTGGATTAATTTATTAAAATATTATCTAAATAAACTATTAAGAAAATTATAAATTTAATTTATCCTTATAAATAAATTAGATGAAAAAGTAGTTTTAAATTAAAATCCAGTATATTTAACTATTCATTAAAAAATGAAACCTTACAGAAAAATGCCAAAAATTTATCAGAACCTGATTTTTTTGTCTCTATACCAATTATGAGGTTTATTTTTACATATTAAATCTATAAAAGTTTCAAAAATTGGATTTAAAATGGCTTCTTCATTAAAAGGTGATAAAACTACCTTTACAAAATTTAATAGGTTTTTATGTATAAAATTGGGTTTATAAGTATCTTATGTCTATTGAATATATTTAATTAATATTAAAAATATTTGATTTAAATATAACTTATTTATTTGATTAATATCACTTAAAAATTTTAATTTATTTTGTTTAATATGTTAAAATATCATTGTGACTATAATAATATTTTCCTTTTTAGTTAATGAGTTTTCATATTCATTTATAATTAATTGGTAGCCAATGACTTCATCTTATATTCATGGAAACCACATATTTTCATAATTTAGTTAATAATATTCATATACATCAACTTAATGACTAGGTTATATTCCATTATAATAATATTTTTAATAATATATTATAGTTAGGTAACATTCGGTCTTGTGTGTTACGCAAGCCATCGAGGAAGGTCAATCTTGTGTGTAATGTATGCTAACCCTGTTGTTCAATGTAATTTATTCCAATTATGTGTTGTGTGTAACATCCTTAAAGATTATTTTTTATGAAGGAAATGTTTGACTTAGTGTAGCGTTGCATGAAATAAAAAATATCAAAATATTAATTTAATTCAAAAAATATATATATTTCACAAAATCTCAGGGTGTTAAAAAAATTATTATGAAACCCAATTATTTTTCTATGGTATATTATATGATGAAATTATGAAGTGATTATGAACCCTATCTCTTATACATCGGCGATGTTATGATGAAATGTTTATGAAACTTATTTCATTCCACGGGTTTTGATATGATGATTGTTTTAGGATCTTTTGGTACACATATGTATTATTTTCATTAGAAGATGGGTGGAACCTATATATCTCTTGAATGAGTTTTTTAAATATGGATAACTCATAATTAAATATTTTATGAGTGAACCTAATTACAATTTTATAATGTTACGTGTGAATCTGATTACATGTTCACAATGTCATTCATTGATCTGTATTTCTTGTCCATATTGTTATGTGTGGACTGATCTTTCATGTCCATAATGTTATGTGTGAAACTATCTTTAATTTCCATAATTTTATGTGTGGAATATTCTTTTTTATCAAAAATGTTATGTGTGGATCTGTCTTTCATGTCAAAAATGTTATGTGTGGACTTTTCTTTCCAGACCATAATGTTATACATGGTTCTAGTTGAATGTCCATAAGTTTTTGTGAGGGCCTGATTTCATGTCCCTAACATAATTAGTGAACCTGTTTCTATTTATACTTATTAAAAGTTTTATAAGACAATGTTTATGCAACATATATATGTATTATACAAATATTTTTCTCTCATTTCTCATGTTATTTTATTTCCTTACGATTCATGTCTTATAAACTGCCAATCATTATTCCATGATTCAAGATTCTAATATTTGATATGAAGGGTATTGTTTTGAAAAGTTATTCTAATGTTCTTATACCCATATATTTATGCTATGCTTAAACATCTCATTTTATTACCCTTATTGATCATCTGATCTCACACTTTATAGGATACATAGAATATCTTTCCCTAATTAAGTATATTGGGTTCCATGTCTCCAAAGGCTTTTAACTATTACTGTCCTTAGGTGTGTGTTTATGTAATGTAATTAATATTCATCTCATAAGATTTAATATCCATGTATGAGAATCCTAGGTCACTATAGTTTTTATCACGTGAATGATTTACTTAACCTTTGTAAACTAGGATGAAAAAAATTAGTGAGATCCCAAGGGATATTTCTAAAGATATATCTAAGGATATCTCTAGGGATAAGTATAAGGATGACTTAGTGTATAGGAAAATGTTCTGGAATTTTGGTAAAGGATATAGTGAGTGGTTTCTAATAAATAACATCCATGTATGGATACTATATGTGGATGTGGCTCTAGCACAATGATACATATGGGTAATAAATAATAAAATGGAACATTGAGATGGCTTTGATCATCACCTGCTGCAGGGCAATGAGCCTTACTGCATACCTAGTTTGAAATTCCTGGTGGATATTCTTTGGAAATTCACAAACTCTTTACAAACCATCATGAAAGACTTAAAAAGATGTTTAATATTAATGACATAGGATGAACATATGATATCATAGATTAAAACAAAGGTGTTAATATTTCAAAATCTTATAAGTGATTTTTATGATTATTTAGTTTTCTTCTATGATTCATGTTTCTCACACTATGTAATTTGATTTAAGTAGATAGTCAGAACCCGATGAAACTGGGTCAACATTGAATGTAATGGGAAATTTTTTGATGAGCATCCAAATGGGATGATGAATGGAGTAAAGGATATTGTGATTTTTCCAAATCAATTACTACAGTATAGAACTATACTTGAGCACCTTAACCATATCATAGAATCACCAAAGAATTTAAGGATGGAGTTCACTGATAATTTAGGTAGTAGAGACCATGGAGAAAAGAAGACTCAGTTTCTTATATGTTGAGAATTTAGGATGAAGCACTCAAGGGAATGTCTCAGAGGAATGGGATGATGTTTCAAGTGAGGAAAAGAAGAACACAAATAAAGTAATTATTAAGGAAGAAGGAAAAGTTCAGTGAACCTAATGGATGGGAATATTGGTCTCCCTAAGATATCATTGATGGTTGAATGTCTCATATCTGTAATGTGTGAGAATTATGGAATTTGATTTCTAATGGGAAATATCATGATGAGAATCAACAAGATTATACGAGAAATGAGTTTCCTATTGATGATGAAGAGACTATGAATTATATATAAAAGGAAAAATAGTTTAATGAATAAGATGGTAAAGCCTAGGTAAAGGTTTGAGAAGGAAGTTGGATGATTTAATTATTTATATATTGGAATTAATGAGTTATGAAATATATATGGATTTTTTAATATATGTTTTTCATTAAGGATATGCAATAATATGTTTAATAGTACTAATGATCTAGAAAAGTGATTTAATGGGAAGCTATTATTTTATGGAAAACACATGATTAAGGGTAAATAACCATTAATATATTCCATAGGTTGAAAAAAATGGTGTTTATTTTGGATAATGAGATGATTGGTATGGATAAAGTAAATTGGATAGTATTGATGACCTCAGAATGAATTAATGATTTGTTGAAAAAGTGGTTTATGATATCAGTGTTGGCATTTACAACATTTAATGATTTAAGTAATAGATCCAATATTCATTGTTTTATGTAATAAATTAGGAATAATTTACTTTTTAAATAAGGTTTTATGGTAATTTAGTTTATTAACACCTTTCAAGAGATAGATGGTGAATTTATTCACATGTTTGGTATGTGATAATCAAGAGATACAATATGATATATAGGGGATTATAGTAAAGTTGATTTTGAGAAATTTAGTGAAATTATTTATAAATTCTGAATTATGGATGGTTTATATGTTAACCATTTAAGGAATTGTTTATGTTGATAATTTGATGAGGTTTCAAATAATAACCTAGTACCTCACTATTTGAATATTTATCCATATTGGATAACCAGTGATAACATTTTTTTCAAGAGACCGAAGGAAGGATTAATCATTTTATTATGGATCTTATGATCCATTAGGGCTTTAGAGATATAAAAATTTATCTTTATTTAATGGAGTAAGTGATTAAGTGGAAATTTATCAAATAATAACCAAGGGATGAAATTGTTCTTACGATACAAATAAAATCTAAGACTATGGTATATTAGCACCATTAAAATTCTTGATCGTATCTAGACATTATTCTATCGAATGGTTCTTCTGCCGAATCTCATTCAGGTTCATGATGTATTCAATATATTATTATTGATGATTTATATACCTAATCCATATCATGTACTAAACTTAGAGTTCATACCAATAGAGCATTACATTTTTTATGAACAAGGACTGGTAGAGAATCTCAACCAAATAGAGAATGTAATAAAAAACAAGACCAATAGCCTGGTTATAATTTTTTTATTGAAACCACCATCTTAAGGAAGCTATATTGAAACATGAAGACATAATGAGGTATAATTATCATCATTTTTTTATCAAATTGAGTAATTTCAGGGGATAAATTAATTTTATGGGTGGTAGAATGTTACACCCTATGATTTTGTGAAATTATTATTATTTAGATAAATTTAATGTTTTTTTATTTTGAGGTACACACAACACTAAGTTTATGTTTCATTACACACAACATTGATTTTGTCTTACATTACACATAACAGAGAGTTTAGATAGAGTTACAAAAAACACCAAGCTTATATTGTGTTACACACAACATTGAGTTTATACAAAACATGTCATATTATTAAAATACTATTATTTAATATGATAGTTGTCACCCAACTATTGGAATAATAGTAATGAATAATTTTATGTAAATTATGAAAATATATGGTTTATACATGTATATAAAATGAATTATTTAGTGAAAAATTAATTAAATAAAAAATGAAAATATAAACTATTTGAAAATAAAAGAAAACTTTTTCTATAAAATCTATTTTTATGAAAAAACGATTTACCACAATAAATTAAACAAGGCATATTTAGTAAAATATTTTAATAAAATATATATAGTATATATTCGATCAATTTATTAACATTCATTCTATATTCGTTATTGACAAGAGACAAGTATAAATAAAATATTATTCTCAAAAAATAATTTCTATAAAAAGAAATTTTGTCACATTTGGCACACTTATTTTTAAATTAAGTCTTAATAATTTAAGAGAATTAATTTAATAATAGTTTTTAGACAAGTGTATAGGTTATTTTACTGCGTTTAAGGTGAAAATGAGTTTATTAGAGTGTTAAACTAAATAGATAAGGGTAAAAATGATCTATACACTTGTCTAAAAACTATTTTATGGATATATTTCAAAAATTATACCTATAAGGATGAATAATGGACCATCGTTTTACCATTTTTATATATTCAAAACAAGTGAGAACTCAATTCTTCTCCATAATACCAAATGTGTCATCTCTCCCACTTATAAAAGGCCACCCACTATCCTTTTTTTATTCACACCTCAAAACCATTTTTTTGGAAAATAACTAACAAATAACTTCCCAAATTCCCTATACTAATAAAATAAGACTTATTATATACATAAATTCATCTTGGGAAATATTTTAGTATAAAAATAAGGAGGATACCTGAAGTAGAGGTAACGTTCATCAAGGATCATTTTTGTTTTATTTATTCCCACACATCCTATAATTATTATTAAAATATTATTATATAATAACAATCAAATATATTCTATATAATGATATTTTTTATTTTACGTTCTTGACTGACAACAATCTCTACTTCCATCAAAGGTGTTATGAAATCATCTTTTGTGTGTACGATAGACTACCACCATGCGAACCGATGTCATTCAGTTTTACATTACTACCTCTCAAAGATAGTTATAATGATGGATTTATTATTTAGGAATGATATTAATGATTCTATTATGATTTCAGAATTATTATATCACAAATAACTTTATAATATCTGTTTTTTGGGAATACTATAATGCCAATCATGTGTACAGTGTACTACCCCCTCATAATGTGAGGCAATTCATTCACGCATTACATAGAATGTATTAATGATGTGTTTAATAAATATATGTGATATATATAAAATAAAAATAATTCTTTAATGATTATATATATATCATTTACTTTTACTTAATTCAATTCGGTAAGAAAATGGAAACATCATTCTTGCGTATGTATGACCTACCATCTCCAAGAACGATACTTTCATTTTTTTATCTCGAAATATTATAGATTATTATAAAACATATATAATGAATATATAATATATTTATATCATGGTTAAAATTATATATATTATGAAACCATAATTTATATATGTTTTCTATAAATATAAATCAAAACATACATGAAGAACAAAGTAGTTATTTCCCAAAACAAGACTTTAACATGGAATTGTTAATAAACGGGTAATAAAAAGTAAAAATAAAACCATATATGGAGTGATATATATGAACGTGGTTGTAAAATATATTTATAATAAAAAAATATTTATTATAAAAGGGTTTTGAATATGTACAAATGAACTCAATACTTAAAGTAATAAATTTCTAGTATCTCTTTTATTTCTAGGAGACTTATGAAAATTCATGACACGTTTCTTTTATGCGGTGTATATACTACCACATTGATATGTTATATCATGAATACTATTATTTTCATGATATTAAAATTTTCATTTTATGTTATGATTTATTGGGGATTTTTATTTAAAATATTACAAATGTGGTAATGTACATTACCTCAATTTTTCTTCTTTGAGATGTACATTATGTTATGCACCTATTTGTTTCACGAGGTGTATATACAATAAGATTAACATGTAATATCATTAATTTATTTATAATTATGAAATTATATGTTCATTTTTATGTTTATCATTCATGGGGAAAATTTTCAATGTTAATATGGTGGTAATTATTTTATGTTACAATCTCCATATTTATCGAGATTGTTTGTGATTATGATTACGATAATTATATATTATGATCCATATATCAATGAAAACATGAATTTAATTATATTTTGATTATTTCAAAAAAATAATTTTTTTTCTTTAATTTTATGTCTTTATTTACTCAAGAGTTTAAAAATTAATATTTTTAAGAAAAATTGTCTTTTCGGTCGAAAACACTTTTTATCCAATTTTTTTTTTCTAAAAATGATTTCAAAATGTTTTATTTTCTAAATAAGGTTTTTAAATGAAGAATAAATATTCTACTCATGAAATGTTTTAAATGGTTTTTAAATATTCCTTTATAAATTCTGAATTTTATTTTCAAAAAAAAAAGAATTTCCAAAATGTTTTATGTTTTAAGAAGTTATTTTCAAAATAAATCTATTTTCCTAAATTAATATTCCATGTGATTTATCTTTAAAAATATTTTTCAATATAAAATTATATCCATCATTGTAACATATGATTTTCTAAGGATATGAACCAAGGATACCACAATTATTCTTTCTCTGAATGGTTTATGATGATAATGTATTGATGAAAACAATTTATATTCCATGGGTTATACAATGAAAAAATTCTTATGAAACCCAGTTCTTTTTCCAGGTGTTATTCTACAAAGAAATGATGAAATTATTATATAACCTATTTATTTTGAACAGGTTATTATATGATGAAACATTTATGAAACCCATTTGATTTAATTGGTCAAGATATGACGAATGTTTTATGATCTTTGCGAATATATATGAATGATTTTCATTATGATATGGGTGATACCTATATATCCCTCTAATACATTTGGTAAAGATGGATAACTCATGAGTAAATATGTTATTTGTGAACATTGTTAAATTTTAACAATTTTATGCAAAAAAATGATTACATGTTCATAATTTTATGCATGAACCTGTAATTCATGTCCATAATGTTATGAGTGGACCCATCTTTCATGTACATAATTTTATGCATGGACCTATATTTCATGTCTATAATGTCATGCATTGAACATTATTTCATGTCATAAATGTTATGAATTTACTTATCTTTCATGTCTATAATGTTATTTTTGGGACTATATTTTAGGTCTATAATGTTATGTGTGGACCTCGTTGCATGTAAATAAGTTTTTGAGAGGCCTTGATTTCATTTCTTTCACATAATGAGTGACATTTGTTCTATTTAAAAAATTTCACAATGTTATAAGCTGATGTGTATGCCTAAAATATATATCTTATCCTAATGTCATGATCTCATAGATCATATTCTATGATTTAATTATGATTCATGTCATATTAACTTCCAATATTTATTCCATGACTCAAGATTAGGATATTTGATTTAAAGGATATGGTTTTAAAATGTTATTCTCAAGTTCTCATACCCTTATATTCATTTTACGTTATGTATCTCCTTTCTTTAACCTTACTAATAATCTGATATCACCCTTACTTATGTATCCTTTCCCAAGGTTATTAATAATGGTTTTAAGTATGGGTACTAAAGGAGGAATCATTATGGGAGACAAATAAGATATTTCATGAATTAAGAATATTGTGTTCCAAGTTTCCAAATGCACAAAACTATTATCGTGATCAGGCATGTGTTTATGTAATGTAATAAAAAAACATAAAAAAATATGTAATATCTATGTATGAGAAGCTTGGGTCTCTATAGTTTCCATCTCTAATCTAATTATTATGGCACCCCTAGAATCATTGGTTAGTGATTTTTTATTTCCGGTTTTAACTCTTGTAAAAAGAATCATATTTTTTTATTTCATAAACTAGAGGGAATCCATATATGTTAAATTATAGGGATTGTTAAAAAAATTAAAATTTATAGGGTGTGGTATGTGATACTTATTGTACTCTTTTAAAACTAACTATCTCATAAGTTATGTTACTTCTTCAATTTTGGGTTCATGTAAATGTGATTTATAATTCTTTACCTCATGAACTCTTTTAGTTATAGATATTGTGCTAAATTATTTAGAAATTTGGAAAATCCTTTCTATAAACTATTTGAATTTAGCTGGTGGATTTTTTATCACTATTCCTCCAAATAAAGAATCCATTAGGTTTCGATCATTTTCTCTAAATCCTTGGTAAAATAATACCAGGAAATGATGTTCTTTAAATGGATGATGTGGGAATGATGATGTAAACCACTTGAATCTCTCTTAAAATGGATAGTCAGGTTATCCACTTTTTTTTTTGATTACATATATATATTTTATTATATAATCACTACTTGCGGTAGGGAAAAAAATCTGGAGAAAGGACCTGTAGTGTTTATACTAGGTGGGGAGTTCTATAAGGAAAAGACTGTATAGTTATTAGTTGGTAATTCTTTTCATGGAAAATTTAAAATCCTTATTTTTGATTTCGGCTTCTGATATTTCATTGTGTTTGAAATTATTATAAACAATACCAAACCCTCTAATTTTTTTTCTAAATATCCACTTCTTCTAAGCTGTGAAACTTAGGTTGGAGTTGGATCAAACGAGTTTTTAGTTCAAAATAAAATTGATAATTTGGTTGTCAAAGGTGATTGTTATTGGTGAAATTTAGTGCATATAATTTTATTAGAGTTATATTTAATTGATCTAAATTTTCTTCCATATTTACACCACCATTATTAAATATAGTAAATGAAATAGATTAGCATTGGAAATTTTTTAATGGGACTATCAAAATATCCCTTTCCTCCTATTTAGTGATCCTTAGATCTCTGAATCTTTCCAGTACAGTTCTATCAACCATGGGATCACAACTAACAAGGTTATCTAAACTAAATCTATTCATGTGTCAAAATCAGTTGAAATGAAAAAAATAAAAGAAAAAAATACAGAACTTTTATGCCTTTTTAGAAAAGTCCCCAAGTTGACGAGAATGCTATCAAGAGGCTCATCTCAAACAATTATTTTAAACCAATGTTTAATGAATTGGTAGTGGGATTCAAGTTGTATCTAGAGAGGGGAGTTTTAGGGTTTTTTCCCCTTATGATGTAGGTTCTATGTGTGATAAATGAAATTTTGACCATATTTTTTAGATAAGGTAATTGGGATTGTTAAAAATTAGTTTGTAAATATAGTGTTCTAACTTCAAATAATCACTTCAGTCTCCTATTAAATAATAAGTCAAATTAATTCCCATTATAATTCCCTAATGTCAAATGAATCCTCACCTATCATCAAAACTTAGTTTGAATATGGTAATAAAATTATTATTTTATCCCCTAGTCTCACATATCCTAGTGATCAGATATCTATAATCACACCTTGGTCATCCATTGCTCACTATTATTGACTTTGAACACATATTGGATAACCTTTTTGTTCAAACTAGTGAATAAGGGTAGAACACTTGGAATGAAAATATAGTGAAAACATACTAATATTTAAATAAATCAAAATAACTTCTAGACAAATCAATAATAATTGAAATTATCTTAAACAAATATAATTAAACAATAATGAATGGAGAGATTCACTTTGGTTTAACTAATAATGGTCTAGCATTCCATCACTGGTGATATTACAACAAATAAATTAAAGAAAAGAAACCCAAACAACACCATGCCTAGCTTGATAAATCAATCAATGGTAGATCATATATTCTTTTTTCAGTAATGAAAATTCAGACACTTAAATTTTTGTTTGATATCTTCTTGTTCTATTCAATATCACCACTTCTTAGGTCAGTCCCAATGACTCATTCTTCCTCCGTGATGAAATGTATAATCCTTGAGATCCTCTTAGAGTGTAGTTCCTAAGTCACATTATTTGATAGATTCCATATTCATAGATCAAGTGTGTGATTTATTTATGGGTAAATATCTCAAATATTATCTAAAATCCAATGTCATTACACAATCATATTCTTTATCCTTATCTAGATGATCACTACATGGGTTGCTCAGGTGAATCCCTCCCAAATTTGGGAAGACTAGGGGAATGAATCATTTTAAGTTCAAAACCCATTAATATCCTAAATTCAAGGTTTTAAATACCCGTTACCCAAAAATGGTAAATTAAATAGTTGTATGCAGGTTGAAATCTCTTATGAGGATATAAATGTCACATGACAGGACAAAAAATACCATACGTGTCTTTAAAAGTCGCACAAGAAATAAAATTTCTTATGAGGTCTCATACTTGTCCATTTTAATGATCTTAAAATAACGTATATGGATGAGAAATATCATATGGGCCTAGACATTATTTTTTTAAAGAGAAATTTTGTACATGACTATAAAAATCTTCTACATGGCTAGGAGTTCCATACAATCCTTGAAAAAGTTGCATGAGAGTCTGAAATATTACATGATGCTAGTGTGAAATTCCATATGGTATCCTATCCCCTTTTTCAATTTGTAGACCTTTAACCTATGAAAAACAAAAATTAGTGCATTCTTATCCCATATTAATATCAAAATTAATTAAACAACATGAATCAGAATTAAGAATCCTTTTAAAAATGAAATTTCATAATCTAAAATCAATGTATGGATTATAAGAAATTTCAAAAAATTAGTAAAATTTTAAAACAAATATTAAAATAATCTAAAAATTTAATTCTATATTCTCAAAAGTGATAAAAATTAATTAATCATTGAGGTTTTTATTAAATTTTTTGGGTCAATTGTTATTAAATATTAGGTTGAAATAATAAAAGTGTTGGTTTCATTTCTCACCCACACATACACTATTTCACTCCCGATAATTAAAAAAAATTTAGTTTCTTAAAAATATTAGTATTTCATAGTTTCAAATATATATACCTTTAAAATATGTAATCAATAACTCATCCATTATTGTAAATGTCATTCATACTATGTGAATTTATTTTATTATCTTACTTTAATTTAAATTGAAAATTCCATGTAGATTACTAAAGGGTATGGTTGTGTTTATTATAACTATATAATAAGGAATCAATGTAAATCTATGATCAATCCCTCTATGATTAGTTATTAATAATGGAAAGACATAGATAAAAATAAATTGAGAGAAATGGGAGAAGGTTAGTGATGATTCTTGGAGGCTTGTTACAGATTCATTGGATGCTATTTTCCAAGAAATTTTTTTAGTTTAATTTGTGATTATTATTGAATCAGTCTTAAGTTTAAATACATGTTCTAATTGTGTCAATAGTTTTCAAAATATTTATATAAAGTGAAAACTTTTCAAATATTTATTTTCATGAGGACATGAAGAGGACCATGAAATATTTAATTATTGAATGAGGTGTTTTGATTGTTAAATCCATGAAAAAATCGATGGCCATTAAAAAAATACATTCATATTTTATCAAGAGTCATATTAAAAAGGGAGATTAGATATATTGATATTGAGGTTTTGGATTGGTTTTTTATTTATATTCTGGAATTTATACATAGACATATTTCTAAATGTTACAAAAAAATGTGGCCAACCACACAAGCTTTGTGGGTCATCTCAATCGACTACATTATGGGGGGATACCTAAACCACATGTGAGTGCTATCACACTAAACTAGTATGGTGGCGAGAGGTAGAGAGAACCTCCATCGATAGAGGGTGCTTGTATGGGTGAGTGTATGCATGGATGTTCCAGAGCAACCATACAGGAAGGTATAAAAGCATGAAAACGGTGATTGAGTGTGGTTCTGAGAGTAGACCCTAGTATATATTCTTCTACCAATTTCCTGGAATGAAAAGTATTAAATTGATGTTCTGTACCAAGAAAAAAATCGATATGGGATGGAGAAGAAGGGGTTTTGTTCATGTTTTTTTAAAATGTTATGCATATAAGTTTGGTTGTATGATTCATTTGATCTATGATGTATGATCAAGGTGATACTATCATTTTATACCTTTTTATGTCCAAGGGATCTTCATTCAGTTGGAGTTTTTGGAAGAATAATTCATGATGAAACCACAATCTTGGTTTTGATGATGATGATGATCAAATGATATTGTGAGATTCTTTATATTCATAAACCAAAGTTAGTGATGTGTTCAGTTATAAAAAACAATGAAGAGAAAAAGGATGTGTGTTAGGTTCACATGTTGTGATTTCTATCTTCAGGCTAAGCTCGAATGGATGATTTTTTATGATGACGAGATGATATTTAAAGGAGGATGCATTTATCATCACATACATATGGGATATCTTCATAAATCCATATCCAAATGAAGTTATGGAATGATAATCAAGTTAGGCATGCTTGGTGTTTTTAGATGCATGTGATGCGAATCACATGAACATGACATAAGTTCTTAAAGATACCATTATTTTTATCATAAAATGGTGCCAAGGAATAGATGTAGACCTAGCTTCATTTGGTGTTTTAAATAATAGGGTTGAACCAAAATATTTTAACGGATATAAATATAGTCTTTATTTGGCCTATATTTTAGAGGCTATGGAATTGTAGGAATGAAGCTAAGGTAGTGGTGACCTCACCTATAAATAACAAGGTTGGAAAATATCTTTCGTTGATGCTGCTATTCTTAGAGGGATCTCATTTTCATAAAAATAGAGCAACCACAAAACACTTGTTTCATGAAGAAATGTTTTGTGAGATACCCTAGTAATTAAGATGAGATCCCATGTACTTTATTTACGTAATGTATAAGGTTTCTGTGATCCTCTTAGGTCATAAAGAAATAGATATAACATAAAGCTTTGTTTTTTATGCACATTCATGAAGAATAACTTTTGTAGAGCCTTCTGGGTTTTCACAAAGTAAATGTGATACCACATACTTGGTTATGTGAAGAAGTGATAGATCTCATGAACTACCTAGTTTACATGAAATGGAAAGGAGTTTCCATGTGCTATCATTGTCATGTGAGGAATACAAGAGACAATATGATATACTTTCCTGAAGAACATGAGAATCAATTTTTACTATTTGAATGAAGTATCTTTAAGAAGACATCATATACTGATACTATTTGCACAAAGAGGTGGTTTGAAAAGATTTTATTCTTAGTTTCATGAATAACAATGTAAAATTTGTAGTTCATGAATTTTATACAATGTTGGTGCATGAAAATGGTCTTACAACACACTTGAAGTACATGAATGAATAATCACTTGATTAAATAACCTAAAAAACCCATTGAGAAACTTGAACTTTGTTCATTACAAGGAATCACAGAGTTTGAAGATATAAATTGAACGATAGAACATAAAATAATACTAAATACCCTTTTCTCTTTTATTTGATGTATTGAAGATGATAATTCAAGAAGATTGAGTTGAGGTTTTGTAAGTGAATTATCGAAAAGAATATTTTTGAAAAAGTTTTGTGCATTTCTGGCATAAATCATATTATGTTCAGGATCTTCATTAATAGATGGAGTATCTGCATGAGATTTTGAAAATTGAGGAAGAAGGTATTGTGTATTATTCTTCATTCACCAATAACTAATTATTATAACAATGAGTTGATATAGTATGATTGGAAACCATGAAATATACTTCAGATTACTTTGGATATCAATGATCTACTAATTGAGGAATAATTTATTATTCAATTTGTTATGGTAACATACTACATATAATTGTGTGATATTTTTATGAAATATATTGTATAAAATAAATGAGTATTGGTTGGTTCACATATAAAGAAGACCATTGAAGAAATGGTGGTTTCCATATAAATCACCCAATTTTACCAATATAGGATGTGAATAATACATGTCTAAACTTTTATTTGAATAAAATTACACTTGTAATCACTGAAAATTATAGTGATAAGAAAATCCATGAAACAACCACATGTTGATCATGATAAAAAATATTATTTGCCATTGAGACTAAAACTTCTAAAAATCTATTTGTGCTACTGCCTCATTTATTATCTTCATTACATTTCATTTTTAAAGTTTATATCAAGTCTATTTATCTTAACAAGGTTATATGTTTGAGAGTAATAAGGGATAATTGAAATGAAATTATAAATTCATTAAAATTAGGGTACACCTACTCTCATCCCTCTTATAATCCATGAATGATTCATCTAGCCTCTACAAGTATTATTATAAAGTAGTCCTACTTATGATTTTAACAATACTTTTTATCCCTAGTTTTTTATAAAGGGTTTATATAAAGTGTAGATTTAAAGTGGATTCTGATGTACCTTTGGATTAACTTTACACTCATGATTAAGAATAAAAGGACTCTTAAAATACAATGAAAAATAATAATATTTGGTAGTCAATGAGATTATGGAAAATCTTTAATAAATAAAAAAAGGATTAGTGATTTTTTTATCTAATCAGTTTAAAATGATCCCTTTAAACACACTAGAACATGTTGTGGAGTGTATAAGTAATATGGGTATTTCAAAACTATTGAAAAATAAACTCTAAATATAAATGGTATATAAAAAACATTCCAAATGAAGTTGTTTTATATATAATTTGTTTTTTATGGAGATTCTTGATGAAAAAGAACAACTTGAATAGAAAATTAATAATATATAGGATACAATGGGTAAGATATTAAAAAAGGATAATTTCTTTCATGGACCTAATTGAAGTAAAGGATAAATATATTACTCATTTTAATAAAAATAAAATATTAACTAAATAATAATTTCAATTTAATGTTTAATATAGCATCAAAAGTAAAAATGTTTTTGGTGAATTAATCAATGAACTCGAAACATTTTTTAATGTTTCCGGGAATATAAAAAATGTTCAGGTTAAATCGAAGACTTCTATTCTCAAAAATATTTAAATTTTAGTGAAAAATTATGTGTTTCATGAATATTATTTTAATAATATCGATGATTTAGAATAATCATATAAAGATACTATTAGTGTCATGGAGCCCAAATTTTAATTTAAATATAGAAGAATAAAATACATTGAAAAATATTTCAATCATGGTAATAAATATCTTGAGGATTAGATTATTAAAATGAAAATTTAATGGGAAATCAAGAATAAATAATTTGAAAATGAGAAGTTTTAACTCAACCTAAAATTTCATGATCTATACGTAAAATAGAGAAATTTAAAAGTGACACATGTTTGATCTTCTAATGCTTCTAAAAAAAATTATTCCATCCAAATAAATTATGTTAGTAAAGTCCCAATTAAGGATTTCATTGTAAAAAATATTTATTAGAGTTAAAAAAATCAAATGGAAAAGTTTTTATAATCATCTCTTGATCATCCATATAAGAATTAGGGAGTAAGGTAACTCATAACTTAGTTAATCCTATTTCTACTAATGTAGTATCATTTTCCAGTAGAGGTTGAAATTAAAAATCTAAGAATATGTGGGATGATAAAAATTATGATAAATCCAAAAAAACACCAATGGTGGATACTATAATGATCAAGAAAAATAACTCCTAAAATGATTCTCCATAGAAGGAAATTCAAATCCATCAACATAAGGTACTAAAGCTAGTCAGATTGGAACTATAATCAAAATAAAAAGATTAATTAGATAATTTTGTTTCTATAAAAAGTTTTGATACAGGATAATATGTGTTGGAATGACATGAAAATTTAGGAAGACTATATAAGGCCTAAATTCCTAGAGAGTAAACATGAATAAATGAATAAAACTACTGAACAGAGGTATATTCCAAAGAAGGGAGTGAATCAATAGACTAGAAATAAATTAAAATAAATTGAAAATTTTTGCGAGAACTATAAAATATGTGGTCACATAGATAAAGTGTGATGGTATGTACTAGCTAGGTACAACATTTATGTCAGGGAGAAATCACTCTTGTTTTCTACTTGAGTTAGCTAACACAGACTTAGAGTAAAATAGCTAAAGATCCATTGCTACTGTAAAATTTGGTAATATCACCCTCATTACAAATTGAGAAAATGATTCATTTTAATCTATATTAAATAGGGGGTAGAAGATACATTGAATTTATTTAAGGAAATAGAATTGACAATAAATCCAAATTGGGATATTTAAAATCACATGTTGATGGTTGAGTAGTATGGTTGTGTCTATTGTCAATATATAATATGGAATCAAATTCAATGTATGATCTAGTCATCAATGATTATAGATTAATCATAAAAATAGATAGATTGAAATAATTTAAGAAACATTGAATTTTATCAATGATGATTCTTGGATAATTTTTATGGATTCATTGGATATCATTTGGTAAGGAAATTATCCATGTTAATTTGTGAAGATTATTGAATAGATATTTAGTTCAAATACATGTGATAATTATGTCATGAGTTTATAAAATGTTTAAAAAAATTGAAGACCATGAATTATTCATTTTCATTATAAATTTAAGAGGACCATGAAATATACAATTACTGCATGTGTAGTTTTAATTATGATGTCTATAAGAAAATAGAAGGCCATGTAAAAAATAATTTCATATTTATATATGAGGAATATTAAAAATGGATATTGAAAATATTAATTTTTAGATTACTTTTTGGATTTAGTATTTATATGATGGTATTTAAACTTAGATATCTTTTTCTATGCTTTCAAAAAATGTTTCCAACCACACAGTATTTGTGGGCTAGATCGATCGATCTCATTGTTGGAGGAGACCTCAACCACATGGGAGAGAAAAACAATTGAGATAACATGGTGAAGGAGGTAGAGAGAAACATAATATATGGGGGGGGACACATAGATTAGTGTGTTAATGGATGGTAAAGATCTAACATATGGTGTGGAAAAGTGGTGTATTGGTAGTGTGTGAGTGTTGTTAAGGGAGTGGTCACTAGGACACATGCTTATTTTGAGTGCGTTTAATAGATACTATTAAATAAAATAACATGAATGAGTGAAAAATTTATGTTGGATGGAAAATTATGGGTAATCTTCACACATATTAATTTTTTTTGGAATTAATCGTGGTATTTTGATTTATTTGATTAGTACCATTCAATCAAGGTGTTCTTATCAAATTTTACCTTCAATTATCTGAGGGATATGCATGCAACTATAGTTAGTGGAAGAAGCCTTTGTTACCAAATCTTCTCATGCATGTGATGAAGATGATCAAATGAGATCTATAGATTCTTGAGATTATTAAAATGAAGGTATTGATGTTTTCTATTATGTAAAACAATGAAGTAAATAAATGAAGAGTTTCAGGTTCTTTCATGCTATGATATACATATTTGATCTAAGATAGAATGGATTAGTTCATGATAAGATGAGCGACATATTTAAAGGATCATTCCCTAATCATCCCATTTTCATGATACATCATTGTGAATCCACTTCCAAATGATGTTATGGAATGATAATCGTTTAAGGAAAGTACGGGAGTTTGAGAATCATGTGACACCTTTTCGTGAAGACAAAATTATTTTCGATGTCAAATGTATCCAAGTAGTTTAATGAAACTTGTGTTCCCTGGTAGGGTGATTTGGGAGGCCCTTAGAGGGGGATTCTCCATAGTTATGGTGAATGGAGGCCTCAACATTGAGGGAAGATGGGGATAAATGGTGTCTTTCTCTAGTAATGGTAGGGTCGAAAGCTCCTTGTAAGAGGCGAGATTCGATGGCGGAGGTGGGATTCTCATGGGGTCTGTGGTTGGGCCTCATATTTGGGTCCATAATAGCATGAAAGAATAATGGGATGTATTTAGTGACATCCTTTATAGATGGAAATGGATTGATCCAATGCAGTGTTCTCACATTCTTGTGATGATGAGGAGTGTCAACATAACCAGGGGTTAGGGGTCGGACCGAACTTCCGTATGGAGTTTTTGCACTTCTCATTAGGGATTTATTTTAGGGCTTGATTTTCTCAGGTACAGATTAGGCTAGTGTATTATAGCAGCATCTCCCAACTTTTCATGGCTTCATTATTGGATTATTATGAGGGTATGTGTTCTTCCATTGGTACTAGGCACCGTCAATCTTTTCATACGACATTTCCCACTGGTAAGTCTTGCATGGTCGGAAGATAGTGATTTGTTAAAATAGTCTTATAAGATTCTATTATATTTCCAATAGGTCTTCATGGCCTTTAGGACACGATTTAATCCAAGTTCCTCTGGGCTTACAATCCATGCATGGTTACCCCTCATTCCAGATTAAAAATGGAATAATAAATATAAATTCTAAAATCCTTCTGGCTTGGTTGTAATCCTATATTCACTCAGTGTTCTAAAAAAAATAATTACATGAAATATGTTACTAAATATTAAAATATACATAATATGTCTTATGTTTTAAAGGATGGGGGGGTAATGGAATGAAGCCAAGGTTAATATTATCTCACCTATAAATATTGAGGGTGGATTATTTCTTTAGTTTATACTATAATTCTTTGAGGGATCTATTTTTTCAAAAAAATAACATCAATTAAACTCTTGTTTGATGATGATATGTTTTTTAATATACCCTAGTAACATGAAAGAGATCCTACATTATTTATACATGTGATGGAGAATATTTTTTTGAGACTCTTATGTCATAACGAAATAGATACACCATTATACATTGTTTGTGTTAGCACATTCGAAGATCTTTTTGATTAACTGTTTCTAAATTTTTTTCCTAGTTTATATGAAGTCACTATGATATCATGTACCTCATTATGAAAAAAATAGTGAAATCTTGTGAACTACATAAGTTATATGGAGTATAAATGAGTTTCCATAGGCTATCATAGTCATGTGAAGAATACAACAAATTACACGATATAATTTTGTGAAGAACTTGAGAATCCATATTTCCTATTTATGGGAAGTAGTTTCAATTGGATTTCATATAAAAATAATGTTTCTATAAAGAGGTTTTTTTGATATGGTGCATACTAGTTGCTCGAAGATGAATGTGAACAGAGTTGTTCATACAGTCTATACAAAGTGGGTATATGAAAATGGTCCAATCACATGCATGAAATTTTTGAATGCATAATATCTTGAGTAAATAACCTAAATTGAATAAATCCATTGAGATAACCAATCCTTATTCATTATATAAAATCTTGGATTTTGAAGTAATATATTGAATGAGTGCATATAAAATAATAATAAATATCTCATGATTGAGGGTTTGGAGTATTTAAGATGAGAATTCAAGAATATTGAGTTAAGGTTGTTCATGTGATATATTTTATATAATATTATTTAATAAGCTGTGTATATATCTTTCACACAATATAATGAGTCTGAGAACATCATTAATAGAAGGAGTATCTACTTGAGATTTTGAAAATCTATGAAAATGGAAACATGGATTATTATTCATTCAAAAAGCACTAATTATTCTGATAGTGAGTTGATATAATATGACTGGAAGGCATGGAATATAATTGAAATTACTTTTCTATGAAATATCTCTTTATTAAGGGAAAAGATATTATTCAATTTGATGAGATGAAAACCTTCAGTTGACTATGTGATTTTGTCTAGAATATTGATGGAAGGAATCTTTGAGGATTTAGTGGTGCTGGTATAGATACTACTATTAAATAACTAGTGGTTCTAGTATAATTGGAACCATTTATACTATATAGGACATGGATATTACATGTCAAAACTTATGTGAGAATTTAAAAACACACGTAATCACTAAAAATTATAATTATAATAAAATTCATGAAATAGATACACGTAGATCATGATAAAAAGTGGGATTTCTCATTGAGGTCAAACCATGTAAAAATCACTATGTTCAACCATCTCATTTAATATATACATTTCATGTGTATATGTTTATTTTGAGTGTAGAGAAGGTCAATTTCTCTTAATAGAGGTATATCTTTGAGAATAAGAATGGTTAACTAAAAAAAATCATAGACTCTGTAAAAGTTTGGTAGACTAATTAAACCCACCTATCAGTATCCCTGGACAATATATATTGGTTCTGTACAAATCAAAATTCTAGTTCCAACAGTTAAATAAATTATATTTTAATGGAATTAAAAATTTTACATGGGGAATTTTTAATTTCCACTAAACTTTTTCTTTATTTCATGTACAAAATACATATAATAAATGAAAAAAAGATAAATAGAAAAAATTTACATTCTATGATACTTTTTCCTCTCCACCACACTTATCTTAAGAACAACTTAAATTAATTACAACATTCATTCTAAGAATAACAATCGTATAAAAATATGTCTATACAAGATTTAAGGAAAGACACAACTAGGGGTTACTTATTCAATGGAAGTAGGAAGTATCTTTATTTCCTCTATTCATTCACTCCAAAAATATTCTTGAATTTGATTTAATCACTATACATTGATGATGAATGATTTATATCAGTCATCTCTATTGATTTCAAATGTAAAAAAAATGTATTAGAAACTATAAAAGTTACAATACACTTGGATTAAGGATTTCTAGGAATGTGAACCATACATAAGGGGAATAATGTCATATTATATCCCACTAGAAATTATCTTTTCTAAATAATTTCATCATGGATAGATCCGAACTTGTCTTTTTATAGTAGGGAATTATCATAAGATTCCCTCCTCAACTCTTATAGTTTCATTATTTAGAGTTTCTTCTTCTCTTTAGTCTTACTAATCTCTGGATTCACTCTCTTAATAGCCCAAAAGGCCTTATAATGTAGAATAACTATAAAGTAAAAATATATTCCATAAACAATTATGAAATGGAAAATTACTTGGGGGTTTTAAATGTAGTCATAAATTTCTATAATGCATCTTCTTGATTTTTACTCTATTCTTTATTGTTGGGTTTTATTATGAATTTGTTTATCCTTTTTATATTTCCATTTGATACCCCATCCAACCCATTTTTTTGGGGTTTTTAGGTTCTAACAGTCTTATGGTGCACTACATATATATTCCCGGGGGATTCCTTGTTCTTGTTACAAAAAATGTATTCCTTGATCACTTATTATTACTTAATGCCCTCCAAAACTAAAATAATATTTTATCTTAAAATTGAAACAATAACTATTACATCCTTAATTATTATCTATTGTGGTTGAGTCAAATTAGAAACATAATCTACTACTAATATGATATAGGGAAATTCAAAAGATATAAGAAATTGACCCATAACATATAATATCTATACATAAAATATTTCACAAAAAAATAAAGGTTGTTGGGGAATTTTCTATATTTTGAAAACCCATATATAAAATTTAATGTTTTATTTTATTTATAAAAATCATGCGAGTCTTTAAAATTTATGAAAAAAAACAGCCTCTAAAAATTTTGAATCTCTGTTTTGAATAAAAAAAATGACCCCACATGCACGTGTATGAAAAAATTAAATAAAAAACCTTATTTCTTATATATAAACCAATACATTAATTAATTGGTTACTATATATCATCCCTAAATAATGATCCTACGAGATATAAATTATGGGTACAGTTTTTTAGAGTTTTATTCTTAGTAATGAAAGATGGTATCTTTTAGGTGACCAAAACATTCACTGATTCTGTATAGTAAGGCACTTGGGAATCACCCTATAACTTCTCACCAGAATTGGATTCATCCAGGTTTGTCTCAATTTGTATTTATAAATAATTTTTTCAGGTAACAATATTATATCGTATACAACCATATTTTCATAACAAATCTTTTCCTTAATCTCTAAATCAAATTTTTATGACCACAACACCCATCTTACTAACCTTACTTTTGCTTAATATTTCATGATTTAATAAAAGAGTGTTTCATGATAAAAAAATGGAATACAGTATTTCCTTAAAATTATAAATTAAATCTCTCCAATATAATACAATTTTTAAGAAAATATCATATTATATTTATTTATAGTTTATTTTTTATGTCTAGGGGTTCAGAAGTGTCAGTAATCACATTTGAGTGACCATCAATCCTTTGGGACAACAAAACTCCTGTGAATTTATTTTAGGCACCACAAAAGATCTCATAGTTTAATTATACGGTTAGTGGAGATAATGAGGGGATATAATCAAGATATATTTAATTTTATCAAAATCCATCCTGCATGAATCATCAAACACAAAATCAGATTCTTTCTTGAGTAGCTTAGTTAAGGGAATTTTATTTATAAAGTTCCTAATAAGTTATATATAAAATGACATAGGAAAGAAATGATCTAATATTTCTTATAATGGATGTGTAAGTTAGTTTGGAAGTGATTTAAAATGTGTTCTCATCCACCTCAATTCCTATAAATTATATTTCCAAAAAACATTTCTATTTTCCACTATGAAATGACATTTTTCCAAGATTAAAATAAAATTTAATCTATGTAATTAATTATCCTTTTAAATATTTTTAAGATAGATTTCAATGCATGTTTCATAAATGATAACATCATCATGAAACACCTCCTAGAATTTCTCAATAAGTAATGAAAGGATAATGAGCATGCTATGTTGAAAAGTAACCGAGGTATTGCATTACCCGAATATCATCCTTGGGTATAAAAAACAATCAAATATATATGTGATTTTTATTCTTAGTCTTATAGAGTTATTGGAACCTATAAATAACCTAAAAATACACAAAAGATGTTGTAATAACATTTACTAGATAGTATCTCTAACATCTGGTATACAAAAGGGATGAGAAAGTAGTCTTTTTAGGGTCACATGATTTATTCTTCTATAACCAATGAAAACTCTACAATATTTCTAATTCATAGTGGGTACTATCTCATTATCCTAATTCCTCATAATGGAGAATCTAGTTTTATTATATACAATATGAATGAGACAAACTAATTTGGAGTTAAATATGGGTTATATGATTTCATCTCCTTAAATTCTCTCAAATAACTTCTGTACAACTTTTATAAGGGTCTATATGAGTCTTATTTGAGGTTATATCATAGTTATAGACTCAAGTTCTAACAAAATATAGTACACATTGGTTTTAGGGTTAATATTTGGAATATCTTATAATTAACATCCTATTTCCTTAGAATTATGTTCTATTATTCCTAATAAATTATTATCTTAATTGAGTTCAAAGTGTTTTGAAATTATAATAGTAATATCTTTATTTTTTAAAGTATCATTTAGGTTAGGGAAGTAACAACAATTCCAATTCACGGGGTAATCTAAAGATGGGTTTAACTAAGTCCTCTCTATTTTTTAATCATTTATGTATATAGATAAATTTCATGAGTAAATATGACTAAACAATTAAAATAAATTTCATCATTCTCCTAAAACTATTCAACACACAATTTTTTTTCATTTTTAACTCATTTTAAAAAATAGTTTCATTAGAAAAATTTCTGTTTCCAGGGATTCCCCTAGTCAAATTATTTCATCAAACATTTATATTTATTTTTATTAGAACACGAAAATTTTAAATTATTTAGTTTAGATTTTTTCTTACTGAGTATATTTCTTAGAATCTAGGTTACTAATGTTCATAGTCACTTACCCAAAATACATTGATAATGTTCCTTCAAATACATTTATTATGGTTTTATAATGTTTAAGAAATGGTATACCTAAGATAATGGGGGAATGAATTTTACCTCTTTATTCTTCCATGCATAGAATATAATAGTAAGTAGGGAACAATAATATTTTTATGCATACCAAATAATCCAACTAGAATCTCAGTTGGTAGGAAATAGTTTGGCTAGAAAGAAAAAAAATCACTCAGTTTGGTATGAGTTATCCTACTTATAAAGAAGAATAAAATAGGTAAAGTTTATAATCAATTGATGATCTTAAATAAAAAATTGTATTAGAAATAGTTTTTTTTATATAGTGAAATGTAAAATGATTATACTTGGTTATTCCAATTTCCTAGGAATTTGTGGAGTTAATAGTGAAAAATAATTTCTACAATGATTTACTATTCATGTCCTTGAATTTTTCTATTATTTATGCACATTTCCTAGAGAATTTATTCTTACCCTTGAATTTTATGGAAGGCCTCTAGAAAAGGTATTTTGATCTCCACCCTCTTAAATGTTTATAAAACCAATTATTATAGGGAATCATCACTGGCCTACTTAGGTTGTTTTATTATTCTATGGAAGGGAGTTTGGGGTTGATATAGGTCCACTATATTGGATTTTATGTTGTATTTCCTTTTATAATATGTCTGCATTAGGATCTACTCTCGTAATTCCTTCTCAAGGGTATATTATTCATGTTCTCTTATTTTTTCACTTTTAAATATCACTTCATGTGATGGGATTTAATTTCTTTTAAACTCTTTTACACTCCTTAATGAGATAAAATAACATTTACTTTGGGGTTAGGAATTTATTGGGTGCGGATTTTACCAGAGCCTTGGTTTACCATTTTATTGAGAGTTGAAATAATCAGGTTGAACTGTAATTTTATCTCCTTCTGTTTTGATCTATGAGTTCTTTGAGAAGATTCCTGGTTGTTCTAGGATTAAAAAATAAATATTAGTAGGTCTTTCATGGATGGTTCTTGAGATTTACCATATTGTTATCTTGTAGAAGTATGGGAAATGATTCATTAAAAGGGTGGGGGATAAAAATATTGTTGAAAAGTATACTAGAAAATGTGTCTTGAGCATTACTGGCTTCCATATCTAAACTGATAGGTAGGGAACTCCTTGGATCCTTGGTTATTCATTGGTTACTTTTGGTACTATCTTTATTACAACAAATTATAATATTTTAGTTCTATGATCCTAAAGAAACTGTTGGTGTTGTGTTATAAGAAGTACAAAAGCTGACACACTCTCAGGGGTGTGGTTGGTGATACTTCTTAGAATTTTTTAAATATCAAATATCTCACAAGAGAGGCTATTTCTTTAATGTTTATTTTAATTAGAGAAAAATTACAACTATTTACCTCATGAAATCCACTAATTTTGGATATTTTATTGAATTATTGAGAATTTTTGGAAATACACTCTATCAAATAACTAACTTTAGCTGGTAACTTATGGATCATAGATCCTATAGAGAATGTATCTAGTATTTTAATGTTATTTTCCATCAATAATTTGTAAAGTAATACGTTGAAATGATGGTCTTCAAATGGATGATGTGGTTAGGATGATGTCAACAACTTGAATCACTTATTAAACTTATAGAGTGTTTATCCACTATATTTTTTGATTCCATAGATCTTATTTCTCTGTGATTCACTCCTTGAGGTAGTAAAAATATTCTGTAGAAAGGCCTTCTAGAGTTCATCATAGGTGGTGAATTATATAGGTTAATGATTCTATAACCATTCTTTACCTAACTCTTCACGAGAAAATTGAAAATCCTTCTTTCCATCATGAGTTTTTGCGATTACTTTGGGTTTTAAATTATATAAAACACTACCTAACTCTCTCATGTGTTAGTTAAGATCCTCTATATCCTATCTATGAAACAAAATAAGTAGTTGAATCATTATAGATTTAATTTAAAAATAAAAATTATTATTTGGTTGTTAGAGTTGATTATTTTTTTAAATTAAGGGGAAAAAATATCTTAATGTTTTATTCAATTGATCTAAATTATCTTCCATATTTTCACTACCAATAAAAACTCTAGTTGAAAATTAAGATGAGGATGGGGAATTTTTTAATGGGACTATGGAAAAAACCTTATCCTTTTTTTAATGATCCTTATAGTCATTATTATTGAAATTATAGTTTTCCAAACCTTAGGGTCAAATCCAATGATGTGATTTGAACTATATTTGGCCATGTATCAAAATTAATTTCAAATGAAACAAGATAAAACAAATGAAAATAACACAAGAGGATACCTCCCTGGAGATGGTGCTGGTTTGATGAGAAGCCTGTTCAGGGTATCCTCTAAATCATTCTTTTGAAAACTTTTTTTTAATGAAGTGATAGTGAGACGTATGATGTCTATATATAATAGAGTGTTATGGGTCTATTTTTTTCTTTGTGATGTTGGTTTAATGTGTGATAAAATATTTAATGACCAGATTTGTTGGTGAAGGAAATTGAGTTAGTTTAAAAATAGTTTTTAAAGATAGTAGTTTACCCTTAGATAATCCTCTCCGTCTATTATTGAATAATTATACAAATTAATTCCAAATATCCTTCCCTCAAATCATATTAAACCTCACTAAACACCATCACATAGTCATTTCATTTTGAATAAGGTAATAAAACAATCATTATATCTTCCAATATTTCCTAGCATAGTGATTAGACATCTTTAATCATCCTAGGATCATCTTACTTCTCACTATTATATGTATTTAAGACTTCCCATGTGTACTTTCTGTGAAAAATAGTGAATAAGGGTAGAATAAATTTAATTCAAAGGCAATGACAACCTCCCACCATCTAAATCAATAAAAAATAATATAAATTAAAATCAAGAAAAATGATTTTTATCCTTAATGAATAGAATTAAACAATGTGGAGTGAGGATATTATCCTAGGATCAAACACTTATGGTCTAGTGTTCCATTAATAGAAATATTGATGCAAATTAAAGAATGTAAAGAAACTATAACAGTTGCACTCTCAGATCAATTGACTGATTAATGATAGTTCCTATATCATTTTTTTATTAGTGAACTATCAAATACTTGAATAGATTCTCAAGATCTACTTACATGATTCATCAAAACCAATCCCAACATGAGTCTCATAGACTCCTTCTTTCTCCGTGATCATGTACACCGTCTCTGAGATCCTCTTAGAGTTTAATTTTTCTTTATTATTCTTTGATTTTCATCACATATGAAACATAATGGTCCAATTTCTTCAATGGGGTGGAGGGATGTCTCCAATCTTCCTCCTCGTTTTCATTTTCCCCATGATCACCTTCACCATTTTTAAATGGATGAACACCTACTAGGTTTTTCAAGAGAAAAATTTTCAAATTTGGGTAGGCCTTGGGAACCTAAATTGATTTTAGGTTAAAACCCATTAAATCAACAATTTTAGGTTTTTAGTTCCCTCTGATTAAAAATTAAAATGAAAATAGTCATATGAAATTAGAAATATCTTGCAGTTATAAAATATCATATGGTGGGTTGAATAATATTGCATGATCCTTGAAAAGTTAAATGAGAAATAATATTTCTTTTGGGCCCCCAAACATGGAAAATTTCTTAATCATGAAATATCCCAAGTGTAAGAGAAATATCATACCAGTGTAACCAAACTTTTCACAATGGGAAAATTCATATACATCTATAAAAATATCCTACAATTCTAGGATTATCATATGATCCTTGAAAAATTCATATGAGAGTTAGAAATATTATATGACCCCATATTGAAAATTTATACGAGATCCTCTCCAATTTGTCAATTTCCAGGCTTGCATCCCATGAAAAACAACAATCAGCGTAGTATTATCCTAAATTAAAGTCAAAATAAATTGAAAAAATAAGAATTATAATTAAAATACTTTTAAAAGGAAAAACTATAGTCTCAAATAAATTTATTTATTAAAATAAGTTATAATAAATGACTAAGACATTTAAAAAACAAAATAAATTCCCTCAAAACAATTAATTCAAGATTCTCAAAAGTTATTAAAAATAAATTAATTAAATAGGTTTTGATTATATTGTGGGATTAATTTACAATGAAAATTAGGATTAAATGATTAAAATGTTGGTTTTCATCAATAAAAAAGGCCAATTAACCTTTATAAGGATAAAAAGTGCATGAAGATGAAGAAAATTGAGAAACATATCATATATGAAACTTTAATTATTTTTTTATCTTCTTAGTTAGAGTATGATTTAGAGATGTTCATGGGAGAAAAAAACATTGGTTTCTTACCTTTATAGGTTATCAACTGATTAAAGGAACCATGATTATATTTTGAGGTTTCCTATTTGTCAAAGGGGTTATAAAGACATTGTTAAGAAGCAATTAATGACATTTTTGGAATAATGTATATATAAAAATATTTGGATTAAACTAAAAATCATTATCAATATTCTCCACCCACAACAATGACAAAATTCATTCCCTTTATATAGGAAGTTCTCATTTTTCTTCATTAACGGAGAGCACATCAATGATATGTAATGCATCTAATGAATTACTACACATTTATAAATCCATTAAACCTATTCAATGGATGTTCATCCGTTATTTAATCCTTTAAAAAGGATTAAAAAAGAAAAAAAAACTACATGAGATGAAGGTGTCATATGAATGCACCATTGGGATGCATTACTTACAATGGGGCTATGTTTTCATAAATGTACCATCAGGTTCATGCTTAAGAATATATTTTATCCACTATATACTTAATATTTATACATAATATTCATATAGTTTTTGTACACTTCCAACAAATATCCCATATGTTATGAAATGTTCTAAACTCGACAACTCTATGTATCAATCTAAAACACCTTTTGGATACTATTTTTCCCAAATCCATTCATTTTGGATTTTTTTGGCTAAAATGTAATAATTATCTAAATTAAAAACTATGTGACCCTATGGTCCTCCTTAGAATTTCAGAAAATATGAACTCCCTATTTTATAGATATAAGAAAACACTGAACTCTAGTAAAGCATCAATGATACTCAAGATACTATGAGGACTGTTTGATATCTATAAAACATACTCATATCACACTATATGAACATTCAACCCACATGATATATCATATATATCATATTTACACCAATATTATTCCATTTTCAATGAAATTGTTTGATTAAAAGATATGAAACATGTTAATCTGGTATAGGATAACTCTAATTTTCTTGATTCTTTGAAATAGACGAATCAAGTAGATGGGTACATCACATGTCATTCATCTAATAGATGAGGATATCACATGTCTCTAATATATGTATCTAAAAAAATCATATTTGTATCGAATAAGTATGTAAAATAATTTCCTTTGTCTAATTAAATCAATGTCTAAATGTATTAACTCATCATACAAGAGAAAAAACCACATCTTAGTTGTGCTCCAACTAATTACATGATCAAAAAATAACCAACCACCCCAAATTGTCTATGATATTAATGACTTGCGGAAAAAGGAATAAAAGTATAAAGGTTCTCATACTAGGTATCTAAATATTCTCAGGTAAGAAGGATTTAATATTATTACACACACCTAAGTATATGGATGACTGTATGACATTCCATGAGATATAATTTAGCCGGGTAATCAACATAATATGTATATACTTACTACCTCATGAATCTATTATTCATATCTCATATAAAACCCTTCATAAAATATATAATATTATATTCATACTAATAAAAATATACCAACACAACTCATAATACACGGTTATGATTATCGATTACTAACAACTCAAAAGCATACTTTCAGTGGTTATTATCATTTTAGTGTTCTATTAAAATAAATTGCAACATAAAACAATGGATGATAAATATTTGTTTCCTTTATTATAGTTACATGATATATTATTAAACCAATACATAAATGTATCACATATTATATAACAAGAGACTCTATATGAACCTCATTCTTATTCTGATAAAATGGTTTCACTAAGGGATCCACTATATTGTCCTGTGTAGGAAAACAATTGATCATTATATCACCCCTCTCAATGATCTATTTTATGAGATTGTACTTTTGAAGGTTGTGTATGGTCCTTTGGTGATATTGAGGTTCTTTAGCTCAAGCAATGGCTTAATTATGGTGAAAACATAACTTTATGGATCTATTAATGCTAGGAAACACCCCATGTTTTGAAATTAACTTCTTAATCCAAATAGTTTTCCTCATAGCATCTAATGGAGTGATGTATTCCATATCTATCTATGAGTCTACTTTGGTGGATTATTTATAATTATTCCGACCAATAGCTTCACAGTTTAGGTAAAATAAAAAAATAGATTTAAATTTTATATCATATCTATCAAATTGGTAGAAGGAATTTATAAAAAATTTCATTAAAATCATAACCTCTATTATACATATCAAAAACATATCTTTAGACATTCCGAAGAACATAATAATGTTCTTAAAAATAATCTGGTGACACTCAGTCGAGTTGGATCATTATTTACTAGAGATGCAGAGATCATAGGTGACATCAGGTTAAGCACAGAACATATCATCCATGATAGATCCTATGGGGGAAACATAAGGATTTCAATTAGTAATTCTTAACTCTTTAGAAGGTTTACAAATCATCTTAAGATTCATTCCATGTAACAATGGTAAATATCTATTTCTAAAGTTCTCCATGATAAAACACTTTAGTTTTATTCCAAAGTATGTGTCTTGAGATAGTCTATACTTCCAATTAGATATATCTCTACAAATATTCATACCCAATATGTATACAACTTCAACAATGTATTTCATTGAGAAGAATATACTCATCTAAAATTTTATATAGTCAAGTGTAATTATTTCATTTATTATATGTAATATGTCATTCGTATAAAATATTAAAAATATTATAAAATTACCATAAATTAGTTTAATGACATAGGAATTATCTACATTCTATATAAAACCAAACTCATTGATTACAATATCAAACTAGACATTGCAACTCTAATAAGTCTTATTTAATCCATAAATTCACCATTTCAGCTGGTGTACCTTCGCGATCTCACTTGATATGTTAAAAACATAAAGATATATAATATACACATACTCAACTAAATTACTAATATGGAAAGGGGATTTGAAATAAATATTTTATATCATATAATCAAAGTGAGATGATATTATGAGAAATATTTTAATGGACAATATCATCACATGAGGCGAAAATGTTTCTTTGTAGACAATACCATGAATTTATTTTTAACCTTTAGAATCCATGTGTGCTTTATAGGTATATACCACACCATCCATGTTTGTTTTCTTATAGAAAATCCACTTTCATCCTATGGGTTTCACCCCTTTAAAAGAGTCTAGAAAGTTATGAACATGGTTATTGTACATGGAATCCATTTTAAATACCATGTATTTTAAACATTTCCTGTAATTTTTTCTCTCAATAGATTCCTAAAAAGTGGTAGGTTTATCTCCTATAAAAATTACCTCATAATAATTTTCTATAATAAATCCATATCTCATGATATCATTATTAATCAGTCCAAACCTTTTAGGTTCTTCTGTAACTTAAGTCAGTTCTTCTTGCACAACTCTTTGTGGAACCATTTTAATCTCCACCCCATGAAGAATTCCTTTTCCCCGGTCTTGAAATTCAATAAGTTTAACATTAATCCCATTGAATACATGATTGAATAAATAATTCTCAGGGAATATATAAAATTGATTCATAAATACATTGTGTTCAGTATAATTATTGAAATAATATCACTTATTTTTCTTTGGGATAACCAATAAATAAGCCTCTATTATATTTGAAGTCATGATTATCAAAATCCTATCATTATATGCACGCTTCATATCCAAAGTTTTTTTTTAAATACATAAAAACATGTTTCTTAGTTCATATCTCATATGTTGTCATTATGAGTACATTATACAGAACAAAATTTATTGTAAATATAAAAACGTCCAAAAAAAAAACCCTATAATGAAAGAAGAAGTTCACATTGATTCATCATTGATCGAACCATGATTAAAAATGTAAAATTTATCCTCTAAAACACACCATTAAATGTGGTGTTATAGGATGAATTATTTTTGAATAAACTATACTATCACTTTGCGGATTAATGAATTCTTGGGTCAAGTATTCACCACCTCAATCTAATGAAAGAATCTCAATACGTTACATAGTTTATTATTTACTTCATTTTGAAACTTGTTGAATTATATAGAGGTACCAGACTTGTGACTCATCATAAATACATAATAATGATAACTAAATTCATTAGTAAATTCAATGAAATACCTAAAACAAAACATTTTTATATAATTTCCAAGGTATTTGGGAATGGTATTCGGTTCAGTTCATGGGATTTCTCCCGGGAATATGGGTTTATTTTTTTAAAATATATTATTTTAAGTGTTTATAATCTGAACCTAAGATTATTTAATGTATCATATACTATTTTAAGGGATAATAATAAATTTCTAGATGTTTTGGGGCTTTGTTAAATGTGGTGGAAGTTTTGATATTTTTCCAAGGAAAATTTCCATAGTAAGATATTTTTGTTGAAAACATTATTCATAATATGATATTTCCATAATAAGATAACCACAATAGAAAAAATATTCATAGTATGATATATACTTAGTAAGGTAATTTTTTTTAGAAACACTATTTATAGTATTATATTTCCCAAGACAAATAATTGTACTAGAAACACTATTAATAATATGATATCTCTATTTTGAGATAATTTTGATGGAAATACTACACATAGAATTATATTTCCCACGTAAGACAATTGGGTTTGAAATTTCTTTTATAGAATGATATTTCTAAAAACTAAATTTGTACGTAAAAATCTATTCTTAGTATGACATTTCAAGTAAGATATACCTTGTATGATATTTATAGTAAGATATTGGTTTTAGAAATAATATTCATAGTATGATATTTCTAAAAATATATTTCTAGTAAGATACTTATTGTATGGTACTGATAAAAATATATTTATTCTAGAAACATCATTCTTAGTATAATATATTCTGGAGGGTATTAAGGTATTTTAATATTACAAATTTTAGCTTGCTCTAGAATCATTATTAATATTATGATATTTTTTGGAGGCTAGTATAGTATTTTCATTTTCAAAAATTTATCCTGTTCTAGAAAAACTATTCATGAATGATACTTTTATAAATCTAATATGATATTTTCCTTTCCTAAATTTCTCAACATAATATCATATTTTTAGTATGGATATTATGAAAAAAACTAATATGTTTGGAATCTAGTGAGAAATTTCTATAGCTAGTATGAGATGTCCTTCTACAAAATAATAGACATAATATAATATTAATGGTATGATTTTTTTTGAAAAATATATATGTTTGGAATCTAGTAAGATATTTCTAAACTGAGTATGATATTTTACTTTTAAAATTTTTGGCTTGGATGAATAATGTTTCCAAAACCCTCATGAATTGAGTATGATATTTTCCATAGATAAATTTTTACTTAGATGAACTATGTTTCTAGAACCTTCCTAATATTAAGAAGATGTGTTAAAAACAACTTTTTATGCATAAATTAGGGATCATCATGCACATAACACACCAAAAATATTTCTAAATTATTCTATCATTCTATCTTTTTCTTTAAGTGAGATCTCCACAATTTTTTATCACAATCACGTGCCGTTAAAAGTGGAAGGGAGATACTAGTAACGATAACTATCTTTATGTGATTGATTCCCAAATTTAAATTTTTTTCCCGTGGTTGAAAACTCTAATTTTAGGTTTTTAAAATTTTCTCTTTAAATTATTATTATTAAAGATGAATCGACTGGTTATTCTTGACTGGTACAATCCATAAAAATCTAGATAGGTGGTTCCTACCATATTTCTAAATTATAAATATATTATATGATGTGTAGTAAGAGAGCGTGCATGGGGTGGTTTGATTAAGAATGATTATGAACTACCTAGAGTTTTTATTATCCCAAGGAGATAACATAGGGTATTATTGAATATGAAGTTATGTGGTTGAGCATGGAAAATAATTTTAAGTGTGATATGGGATTACATGGATGGTTATGGGTGATGATGCTAATTATTGAAATTATTTTTATTTTATTATGAATGAGATTATTCTTATGGGTTCGGGATGATCATAACCCGAGTTACTGTGGGAGATATTAATCTCTTATAGTGAGGTTATATGGTATGTCAGGATATAAAATATGGTGTTAACCATTTCCAAAACAGGATGATGTTGTTCATAGGTATTGATATAGATTTCCCAATGGTGTATCCTTACATTTATTTGTGATTCCACCCACCATGGTTGGATATTGGGGCCATTGGGGTTGTGTTCACATAGGGTATCTCCTAATGAGGTGGTTTTGGCCACTTGTTATGGGCGGATACCTTCAAAGATTAAGCGGCATAAGGTATGGTTTTGACCATCATAATTGGAGAGGTTCTCACTTAAAAGGCCACAATTCGTGGTAGATGAGACCGTAGGTTGGGGGATGAGGCTCACTATCTCTTTTGGGACCATTGATCTCAAACATGGAAGGATGGGAATTAGCATTCCTTGGGATATTGTGCTACTGATTTGGTCATGGTAAGGTATGTGGTAGTCACTGGGACTTATGATATGACTTTTGGACATAACCTTGGTTCATTAGGGTGGCTTGTATGACTATGTAGTTATAGTCGATGTAAGATTCCATGTGTTATGTAATTGGTGGGAAGGTGGATAGATCTTCTAATATGGTAGATTATGTTTATTTTGATCCACACTAACAGTATTATAGGTAGGTTAAGGATCACTTGGGGATAATGAGAACAAGGGGAGTGATTTTTATAATATATAATAGATTTATGTTATTTTTTCCCTCCATACAAGGGTATATTCAGGGATTTAAGACAATGAAACCATTAGTTGCGGCCTAATTACATCATACTGACAAACTACAATGAACCTCTAGTATGCATTTAGAATTTATAGTTCTCAATAAATTTATGGTAAATAGATAAATGTTTTGAGATTAGTGGAATAGGTTATGAAAACTATACATAAGGTAGATATAGGTTTTTGGTATATTGGACATGTTGTTCCTTAGTTCATGACTAGATGTTTATTTTCTCTATTTTTTACTTGTATATATATTATCGTCCCAATATAAATTGTGATTAATTATATATGAATTCATGAAATGGTAAAGGTTTATCATATTTTACAGAAATATATTTTGAATTTTTACTGATTTTTATTTTATTTTCATCCACTTTATTGTGTTGTTGTTTTTTTGTTATCCTTATTATCACTATAGGGAATAGTCTCACCTCTATCACCCAACACACTATTTCCTATAGTCAGAATAATTTTGAAAATTAAGAGTTGTACCTAAGGTCTTATAGAACATTTCTGATTCGAGCACTAGTTATGTAGATATAAGTGCAATGGGGAATTAATAAGTGGTATCAAATCTTTGTTATTGCAAGGTAGTACTTGATCAGGTTGATTGTAATGTGGTAAAATAATTTAGATGTTACTAAGTGGTATTATGATGTGTTATTATGATACAATTTTTTCATTTCGGTTGGGGTATACTTGGAGTCTAGGAATGTGCTGCAACTTGGGATGAATGTCTTGTTTTGTATTTATCCAACATCTTTATTTTCCAAATCAATTTTTCTAGTGGAAATGATTCTTTTAATATTTCATGGTTATAATGGAGTTATTTGATTTTAATTTTTTTTAATTTTATTTATTTTTATTTCAGAATCTTGGCCTTGAGAGGTATGAACTTTTACTCAAGAATAATTTTAGACATGTAGGGATCACATGAAATATGTCTTTGGATTTTTGATTTCTATTTGGATCCCAAAATAGAAATAATAGTTTTAGCTATTTAAACTGTAAAAAATTGACTAAATAGTGTCTTCCATCATAGTAACTTACTTTAATTATACTCAGATAACCTAGGAAGGGTAGTAGTTTCAAAAATAAAATGGATTTGGGATATGTATTGTGTTAGAAACAACCAATATTTTGTTTTCCCATGAAACTTCTTAGTGGAATAGTAATTATTTAAAAATGTGTGAGATTCTTGATATGATAGGTATATGGATCCAATGTAGATATGATAGATGTGGTACCTGTACCTAACATGGGTAGGCAGGGGGCCATGAGTCCAGATGATATGTGACATAGGTTGAGTAGGCCAGTTTAAGTGTAGTGAGATGCACTAAAAATTTTAAATTTCAAAATTTTTGATATCAAAACAATAATATTTATATTGATAATGTTATACAATATTTAAAATATTCCACCTAGATGACCTATTTTAGAGTTTTATGAAGTCAGAGATTTGGTACCATCAGGGCATGCGTGAGATGAGAATCATAAGGGAGGGGGTAAGCATGAGTCACTTGTGGAGGCACTAGGTTAGGCATGATAATCATATCTATAAAAGTTATTGGGAAGTGGCTAGATGAGAAGCTCAATATGATCATGGTTTTGGTTATTCATAGTATTGACCAAATAGTATAAGAAGATGATCCATATATGGAATATTTTACATGGGAGTTCTAGCTGCACCATCTTCCTTTATTTTAGGGATATGATAAACAAAAAGAGGTAGAGTATTAGATAGAGTATACGCATGTGATATTTGATTATATTAAGACACCACCAAGGTAAAGGGTGAATTTGGATACATATATAAAAAGAGGAGATACAAAACCTTAGTGGGACATATAGGTACATTTGGGGAAGCATGAGGTCTGAAAAGGATGGTCATCAAGTCTATTTTTTAAAAATTATTCCTTGGGTGACTGAGGGAAAACTATTCTTGTGAGTTCTTTCATTTTCAATAAGGAGAGACCATAGTAATTAATTAATATAAGAGGTTAATAGGACTATTTCGTTTTACACTAACAATGTAAGGAATTAAAATCACAATGGTGTGATTATTTGACGATGGTTTAAGAAATAATACCAGGGGAATGAAAATATAGTCATGTTGCCTTTATTCTTGGATGTAGTGAAATAGAAACTTATAACAGAAAAAAACATGATAGATGGTACCATAATGAACAGAATCATCATGATAGGGGAGATAGGCAGTGGATCCTTGGTTAGTAGAAATTGGGGCTATAAGGAAACCCAATAGGGTTTTTGTGTAGATTGATGATTCCACCACAAAGTAGATCATTGATGACATTTTTGCTGTGTGGGTAGATGGGAAACATTTGTACTAAGTTTGATCAGCCATTTGATGTAGTGTTGGTAATGTAGATATAATGGGAATCTAGAACGGTTCTATTAGAGGACCTCATATATAGTTAGTAGTCATGAAGCAGGGAAGACAAAGGCATCTAAGGTAGGAATGGGATTAAATTGTTGTGATAAAACTCCAAGCATAAACCATGGTAGTGGGCGAGATATACAATAGTGAGGAAAGTGACTGATCTGGAGTAAAAATCTTTAGGTATTATAGGAATCATGCATACACCCAATATGACAACTATATGTTGTTGAGATAATGTAATTAGTATAGGATAGAGAGTTTATGATAGTTAGAGGTGGATGATTAGTGTGTGGCTATAATTTTTGGCTTCGTATAATGAAAAATACAGCAAAAGAAGAGTACATGATAAGGGAATTAACAAGATGTTATATAATATTAAAGGGTATAATACGATTCATGGTATATGATAAATGTGTTAGAATCAATTATAGAAGTGTGCATTCAGTAAGATGCTACATTTATGTCGGTATTTGGAGGGATGTGGGATTTCTGATGGTATCTAGAGTGATATGGGATTTAATGAAAATCCGTAAGATGTAGGATGATAATAATTGTTATTTATTGGATATATGGGGGTAGAGAGTGTGTAAAGAGAAAAAGTGTAAGTATTCATCATTTAATCATGTAATTTTTTCGATGAGATTGGGTAGGTAATTTCTATGGTTGAGAGTGATGCAGAAGGAATCAGTTATTTATACCGGGTAGCCAATGTATTGTCGGTGTTTGGAAAAATGGAAGGTGTGTTTGACACCATCTTTGAAATGTGTGAATGCATAGAGTGGTAGTCTCAATTTTTGGACATAATTAGTTCATTAGTGGTATGAAAATATCAGATATGAGGTATCATATGGTGGAGAGGTTATAAAGTTCCATGTATTTTGGAATGGTAGTCAAATTCGGTTAAGGGAGTTATCCAAAGAACAGTGGTTTAAATTTAAAAAATATGTTGTTATATATGTTTACAAAAAGTAACTTTGGTTATTTATATATTTTTAAATCAATGGAAGGGGAAAATGAATTTTTAGATGTTTTGGGGTTTTGAGACTTGTGGTGTATTTTAAAAAATTCAGCAATGGAAAATTTTCCTAGTAAGACAATTATGCTAGAAACTCTATTCGTAATATGACATTTCCATAGTAAGACAATTATATTGGAAAAAATATTTATAATATGATATCTCCCTATTATGATAGTTGTGCTTTAAACACTATTCATAATATGATATTTCCCTAGTAAGATAATTTTTTTTGAAATACTATTCATAATATGATATTTTCCTAGAATGATAATTATACTAGAAACACTGTTCATATTTTGATATTTCTTATTAAGATATTTGTTCTTGAATAACAACTTATATTATGGTATTTATATTAAACATTTTCTAGTATGATATTTCTATTAAAATATTTTTACCAGAAACACTATTTCTAGTATGATACTTCTAGTATGATATTACTTGTAACATATTTGTTCTACAAACACTATTCATAGAATGATATTTTAGGTAAGATATTTATAGAATGATATTTATAGTATGATATTTATTATAGAAACAAAATTCATAGTATTCTAATTTCTATAGGATTTGATATTTTCCGTTACTAAAATTTATCTTGTATTGGAATCATCATTCTTAGTATGACATTTTCTAGATGCTAGTATGATATTTTATTTGCCAAAATTTATCTTTTTCTATAATCACTATTGTAACACCCCAGGTAAATAAATAATATGAAATTTTTATATTTATCCATATTTTTGAATAAAATGTTAATATTAATTTAAAGGGAATTCTATGCTCGATGGCGTACCCAATACGCAACAATGAGTTTCTTGGAAATCTTACGTTGCACTCTAATAATAAAATAATATTATTTTAAATGGTAGTTAACTCCTAACCATTGTAATGGTGGGAATGAACAGAACTAACTACAAAATGATTATATATGTTTGTCAAATATTTTTACTTTTATCCAATAAATGTTATAGTCTTTAAATGCGAATGAATCCAATTTTAAGCGTAAATATTCTTATATTCTTTAAAAGGTCGATTAACCGCCTTTTGATGGAGAACCCTTTTTAAATACACTTGTTGAAAATTTTATATGTTATATTGGACCAAATAAAATCCTTCTTTATAATCAGGATATCAAAATTTACTTTGTGTAGGTTTTTTTCATTTTTTTGATAAAGTCCTTTTTAATGAATAAGTGAAAAATGTAGTATTTTAATTCAAAAACTCTTTTTAATCTAATTTATTTATATGATTAGATCATCTTTTGAATTGGGTTTAAAGAGAAATTAGAATATACTTTTTCCATTTAATCCAATGGTGGACATTGAAATTAATTTCACTTTGAAATTGGACTTAAACTAGTGTCAGTCTTTTAATAGATATTGTTTCTTAAAAATAATAAATTTGTTTTGACAACGGGAATTAATTATTAAATTAATTAATGAAAATTATATGTTTTTAATTTTGTAAAATAGACATCATTCTTGAATTCGGAATATCAAATATATCTTATGGTGATTTTTTGGTATTTTTCTGAAAAACTTCAATTTTTGATGAATAGTGAAACAACTAAGTGGTACTTAAAAAACTGATTTTTCATTTTAATGAAATTTTACCACTTCTGTGATTCGAATTTCAAAAATCATACATACATGGTTTTCATTAGGATGTGAAATGTGGTTCAATGGGATTAAAATAATTTTTTGGTGAATAGTAACTTTTAAGTATTATTAATCACGATTAAATGTAATTAGTGTAATTTAAGGTAAAGATATTGTTATAATAATAGGAAATGACCTTGACACATGTCCAACCCTTATTGGATGAGTCATGGACGACCAAGAAAATACATGGGTCAACTTGGGGACCCCATGGAGCCACTTTGGTAGGAAAATTACATTAATAACCTTTTATTTAAAGTTAAAATAAAAATGTCACAAACATGTATTGTTTTACTAAAACAATTTTTAAATGGGGTTATAGAAGTAACATTTTTGACTATAAATATTTATTAGAAATCTAAAAATATTTCCTACATCATTACATTTTTTTTATAATTTTAGACATTAAATAAATAAATTTATTTATGACACCATGATGATGCAGTGATTAGTTCATTAATGAACGATTTAAATAAAATGAGAAGATAAGGTAAAATATAAGATATACACTTTTCAAAAACCTATTGTATGGGTAGATTTATAACCCTTATCACCTTAACCTCGAAATATATAATTGTGGGACCTTTAGTATCCCAAAATAATTTTATAATAAAGTAACTTTTCAAGACATTCCAAGAGTGCCCCTTCTCCCTCTTATAAAAGGACCACACCTCTACCTCCTTACCCACACCTCTCAAGCATTTTTCTCGGACAAAATCTACTCATTGCATCTCTCCACATCCGTCTCTTCATCCTAGAAGCCTTCCCTTAGGCATAAATCTCTTCAAGAAACCCTTTTGGTTCAAACCAAGGGGAGTTACCCAATTTAAAGGTAAAGTCTTCCCTAATGTTCTTTTGTATTATTTTGATTATCCAACCCCTAAAATATTTTTATTAATTTATTTTGTAACAAAACCAGTATATTAAATATACTATGATTTTTTTATGATAAATATACTAGCTACACTTTCAGACACCTCCGTCTAATGGTTAAATAATATACTGTTTCTGTGGATGGCGAATTACTGGCTCACGAAACGATGATTGTTCTATCTTCTCCTACCACCTATCATGGTGGCCATTATGATGGAACTATTTTTATAAGATATATATTATATTTATGTCCTCTCTATGCTTCTGTATTTTATATTTAAAACATACCTTTATGCTTTGCATGTTGTGAAAATGTGACAATTTCATGCGAGGAAGTGTGGACTACCGCCCCATCAAGTGATGCGACTCGTTCATGCAATACATGGAATGTATAAAGATTGATATTAATGAAAATATGTGACCTATATAAAAAATATATTATAATGGAATTATAATATATATATCTCTCATTTATTTTTAATACCATTAATATGACAAAGAAATGAAAGTAGCGTTCATGCGTACGTACGGCCTACCATCTCCATGAACGGTGCATTTCATTTATTTTTATCTCTAAATGTTATGGAATAGTATAAAATTAATATGTACTGGATATATATGATATTTAAATCATTAATACTATTCTTGAGATGATTTACTTATAACTATATGGACAATCATTTTCAAACAAGTTCATTTTTGACTCATGTAACAAACATCGAAAAAACATCTGATATGAACTCACATTATTATCCAATTATTATAACATTATAATATGTGATATGAACTGAATAATATTATTTAAAGGAGTTACTTATGAAATTATAAATTGACCAAAGTTTATTATTCAGGAATATGAAGAAACGAATAAGAACAAGTCGGACTTGAGGTAAGGGATCTTACCTCTCTCTTTCTTTTTAAGTACTCTCTTTTATGTCACTAACTTTAAGATCCTCTTTATTATGTTGGGGGATGTTATTTTATATTTCTCTTTTTGGGTTTTTTATGTTAATTTGATAAGAGACTCTTTTTTATCTCATCAATCCATTTTTTGGAAGTTTTATGTGGCACTGTTAGGCTGCCGAATTTTCATAAGGGGATTTTCATCTCACTTTTTATTCCCGTGAGATTCATGCTATATTGGACACTATTTCCTTTTGTGTGCTGTATGTACTGCCCATTTTTTACTATTTCTATAATATACTCTCATTTATGGGTATTTAAATCTTCATTGTATGACCCTTCTTTCATGGGGTGTACATTTCGAAAGTTGCCTAAATCGGTAAGGGAACCTTTCACACTCCTCTTTTTAAAATAATTATTTTGTTATGTCTTTTAATTTACATATTTTTATGTTGGGATATGTTCTTCTATATCCTTATTGGTGTAAATTTTTTTTCCAAGTGATTAGATACCATTTTCTCTCTCATCAACTAATTTTATGAATTTTAAAGTGACGCTGTTAGGCTGTCGAATTTTACCAAGGGAACTTCTTAACCCAATTTCGATTTCTTTGGGTTCAACTTGTAGTTATTGAATATGTCATCCTATGAATATGTGTGAATGACCTATGGTTGTTTTACACTTAATATCCATCTATATTGGGTGTATTTATATATTTCACACATAATTATGAGATTGATTTATCCTAAATTTAAGGATACCTTCTTTATAAGGGATTTCATCTCATCTTACATTTCTATTGAGACTTCATTGTTGTTATGCACAAATTCACTCTTATATGGTATATATACTTTCCTTTGTAATTTTATATCATGAATCCCTTTATTCTCATGATATTATAATGTTCTGATTAAATGTTATTCCTCAATTATTGTATTCAAGTGTCTCTCATTTTGTTAAAAACCCTTTAACTAAAATATCGTTTTAAATGTTTTAATGATTTATTCTTATAAATATTTCTCATTAATATCCATGTTTTCAAAATGGTTTTAAGGATTTATTTATATGGATATTAATGATTTAAAATGTTAAAAGATTCAAAGTGGTACGAGACACTTTGATTAAAAAATATATTTATTAAATGATTTAAATGGTTTTGAAAATGGTTTTTAGAATGAATTAACTATTTAAATATCTTAAAATGTTATATTGTTATTGCAATGTGGGAATGTTATCTTTCCTTAATGATTAATTTTTGTGCTATGATTATGTTATGGTTCTTGGGAATTTTTGGTGAAGACGGGTGGTTCCGTGATAAACTAAGGGCGGGTGAGACCGATATAGCTCTCTAATGCATTGGGTGATGTGAAGGACTTAAATGCTAAGGTTTCTCCAAAAATATTTAAGGGAATATACTATTATGGGTATTCCAAATGTAACCATGAGGGTTAATCCCTACGTAAGAATGTTATGAATGCCTCAAGTTACCTTTATGTCTTATGATTTCTTTGAGTTATTCCTAAATCTTATGATTTAATGAGGTATGTTAAAGTGATTTTGTTTTATGAGTAAAGTATGATTTCATTGATTTGTATATAGACATGGAATAATGTTTTCTTTCCATATTGTTATAACCCTTACTAAGCTTTTTATGCTCATCCCAATATTTTGAAATGTTTTCCACAGGACTGAAAGTGGAATACAGTCAAGGATGGGATCAAGGAAATGTCATGATGTCTAAAGCATGGAGCTAGACCTGAATATTTTTTTCAAGAGTTTATATTTTGTGAAAAAAATGGAAACTGAGTAGATTTGTCTACCTTGTAATCTTTGAGATGTAAACGTTATGTCCTAATTCTCTAAAACACTAAAACTGAAAAGATCCTTAATGTGAATTATTCATTTAATTCAATATTAAGTAATGTTATAAGGTCGGGTCCTTAAAGTTGGTATCAGAGGTCAGTTTAGATAACTTTATAGGTTAGCATGTTGTTTAAGCATAAGTGATAGGTTGTGTATAACCACAATGGTTATTATATTAGATTGAGTCATTGTTATTTATGAAAGTTGGAATGAGTTTGAGATAATTTGGATAATTATATCTTAGTGTTTATCTTCCTCTTTAGTACATGATGATATTGTTGATATACTCACACTGACCTTTTTGGTTTTAGTAAATGGATGGATCTAGCAGGCACTAAAGTGACAATGGGTTTGAAGGAAACTATAGTGGTTCTCTGATTAAGAGACTAGATGAAATGGGGGATTCAATGAGAAATCTCATGGTTATTCTAAACCAACTCTCAGGAGTCATGATCAACCACTTTAACCTTGGTGAGTTCTCTAATGCATCATGTACGAGAGAACCAACTCGATGTGGAAGTTCATGTAATATTTATAAAGGTAACCATTAGGGTTTATATGATCCTTACTTTTGAGGTAATTATGGGTTACTATATGATAGAAGATGAAAGTCATGAGGTAAAATTGAGGTTAAATTATGTTATGGTTATTTTTGAAGATTTTATCGCTTTTGTGGAATGTTATAAGAATTATGTAGTTTTGTAAAAAAGACAACAGCTAGACCATTTGAAAACCTGTCACATCGGACGAAGTTGCGGGAATCGAACCCACAACTAAAGTGAGACTTGTATTTATCACCTACCACTGGACTATGTGAAGTCCCTAGTTAGTTTGACTAATTGTTTTTAGTTAGATGATCTTATGAATCTAGAATAAGTTGATTTTGGGTTATCTATGAAAATTATTAACCTATCATGGAGGATATGTGATTAGGTTAATTACTTTTCAGTATGAGAGTTTAAGAGTAACTGAGGATTGGAGATAAATGTTAAGGTTTATCTTGGAAGACTATGTGATTAAATCCTTCAGAGATTTTGGTTTCACTCTTAGTTTTGATTACTTTGAAGAATTTAATGGATAGATGTTTATTGAATGGTATTTTTGAAATTTGGTAATGTTTGACAAATTTTGGAGATTAAGAATTGATTTTTTTATAAAGGATTATATTTTTTGGGTATTATCTAATCTTGTACTAACCTTTTTGGTTTTGGTTTTGGTTTTGGTCTAAAGAAATGGGAATTATATATTTCTTTTTTTTGGATTAGGTGATTCTCTAAACGTTGATTATAATGCTCTTAATGTGAACAAGTTATCCTAAATACTCGTCTTTTGGAGAAAATATGAGTTTTTGTAAGAAATATAACAAAAGTTGAAAGTCAACATGACAAGTAAGTATGTTTCCTTATGTTTTAGTTAAGCACATAAATAAATTCCTCAATGAAAAGTAATTTAAAACAAAAATGTTGTCTGTTAATTTTTCCTACTAGGGAATCAAATATTATTTAACCCATCACAAGTTTATGATTTTCTGGTGGTTAACTTTCTCCTAAACATGTTTTCTATCACTCTCCATCAGAACATGACCCTTTGTTTTTTTCTTCCATATCCATGTTTTCCTAGAATCCTAGTATGGGTTAACTCGTGTGACATTTGTACTTCGCTTTCTTTATTTTAAAGTGATTGTTTTACCGACTCTTGTTCCGATGTGGGACTTTCAATGAAGTTTCTGAGCCCAATTTTAAAATTGAAAGGAAGCAATTCCGAAAAGGGGGGCACAATGTAACAACCCAGGTAAATAAATAATATGACATTTTTATATTTATCCATATTTTTGAATAAAATTTTAATATTCATTTAAAGGTAATGCTATGCTTGATGGCATACCCAATACGCAACAACGAGTTTCTTGGAAATCTTACGTTGCACTCTAATAATAAAATAATATTATTTTAAATGGTAGTTAACTCCTAGCCATTGTAATGGAGGGAATGAAGAGAAATAACTTCAAAATTATTATATATGTTTGTCAAATATTTTTACTTTTATCCAATATATGTTAGAGGCTTTAAATGCGAATGAATCCAATTTTAAGCGTAAATATTATAATATTCTTTAAAAGGTCGATTAACCGCCTTTTGATGGAGAACCATTTTTAATTCTACTTGTTGACAATTTTATATGTTATATTGGACTAAATAAAATCCTTCTTTAGAATTGGGATGTCAAAATTTACTTTGTGTAGGTTTTTTTCATTTTTTTGATATAGTCCTTTGTTAATGAATAAGTGAAAAATGTTGTATTTTAATCAAAACCTATTTTTAATATAATATATTTATATGATTATATAATCTTTTGAATTGGTTTTAAAGTAGAATTAGAAGGTATTTTTACCATTTAATCCAATGGTGGTCATTGGAATTAATTTCACTTTGAAATTGGTCTTAAACTCGTGTCAATCTTTTAATAGATATTGTTTCTTAAAAACACACTATTTGTTTTGACATCGGGAATTAATTATTAAATTAATTAATTCAACTTATATGTTTTGAATTTTGTAAAATACACATCATTTTTGAATTCGGAATATCAAATATAGCTTAGGGTAAATTTTTGGTATTTTTCTGAAAAACTTCAATTTTTGATGAATAGTGAAACCACTAAGTGGTAGTTAAAAAAATGATTTTTCGTTTAAATGAAACTTTAACACTTCTGTGATTTGAATTTTAAAAATATGACATACATGTTTTTCATTAGTATGTAAAATGTGGTTCAATGAGATTAAAATGATTTTTTGGTGAATAGTAACTTTTAAGTATTATTAATCGCGGTTAAAGGTAATTAGTATAATTTAAGGTAAAGATATTGTTTTAATAATATGAAATGACCTTGACACATGTCCTACCCTTATTGGATGAGTCATGGCCGACCAAGACAATCCATGGGTCAACTTGGGGACCCCATGGAGCCACTTGGGTAGGAAATGACATTAATAACTTTTTATTTAAAGTTAAAAGAAAAATGTCACAAACATGTATGTTTTACTAAAACAATTTTTACATGGGGTTATACAAGTCATATTTTTGACTATAAATATTCATTATAAATCTAAAAATATTTCTTACATCATGATATTTTTTTAATATTTTTATAAATTAAATAAATAAATTTATTTATGAGACCATGATGATGCAATGATTACCTCATTAATGAAATATTTAAACAAAATGAGAAGATAAGGTAATATCTAAGACTTAAACTTGTCAAAAACCTATTTTATGGGTGGATTTCGAACCCTTACCACCTTACCCTTTAAATATATAATTTTGGGACCTTTAATATCCGAAAATCATTTTATAATAAAGTATCTTTTCAAGACATTCCACGAGTGCCCCTCCTCCCTCTTATAAAAAGTCCACACCTCTACCTCCTTAACCACACCTCTAAAGCCTTTGGCTCGGCCAAAATCTACTCATTTTATCTCTCCACATCCCTCTCTTCATCCTAGAAGCCTTACCTTAGGTATAAGTCTCTTCAAGAAACCCTTTTGGTTCAAACAATGGGGAGTTACCCAATTTAAAGGTAAAGTCTTCCCTAATGTTCTTTTGTTTTATTTTGATTCTCCAACCCCCTAAACTATTTTTGTTCATTTCTTTTGTAAAAACACCAGTATATTCAATATAATAGGATTTTGTTATGATAAATATTCAAGATACACTTATACACACCTCCGTCTAATGGTTAAAGAACATACTGTTTCTGTGGATGGAGAATTACTGCCTCACGAAACAATGATTGTTCTATCTTCTCCTACCACCTATCATGGTGGACATTATGATGGAACTATTTTTTATATGATATATATTATATTTATGTCCTCTATATGCTTCTATATTTTATATTTAAAACATACCTTTATGCTTTGCATGTTGTGAAAATGAGATAATTTCATACGAGGAAGTGTGGACTACCACCCCCTCAAGTGATGTGACTCGTTCATGCAATACATGGAATGTATAATGAATGAGATTAATGAACATATGTGAACTATATAAAAAATAAATTATACTGTAATTATAATATATATATATCTCACTTATTTTTAATTCCATTAATATAACAAAGAAATGAAAGTAGCGTTCATGCGTATGTACGGCCTACCGTCTCCATGAACGGTGCATTTCATTTATTTTTAGCTAAAAATGTTATGGAATACTATAAAACGAATATGTACTGGATATATATGATATTTAAATCATTAATACTATTCTAGATATGATTTAATTATAACTACATGGACAATCATTTTCAAACAAGTTCATTTTTGACTCATGTACCAAACATCGACAAAAACGTATGATATGAACTCACATTATTAACCAATTATTATAACATTATAATATGTGATATGAACTGAATAATAATATTTAAATGAGTTCCTTAAGAAATTATAAATTTACCAAAGTTTATTATTCAGGAATATAAAGAAACAAACAAGAACAAGTCGGACTTGAGGTAAGGGATCCAACCTCTCTCTTTCTTTTTAAGTACTCTCTTTTATGTCACTTACTTTAAGATCCTCTTTATTATTTTGGGGGATATTATTTTATATTACTACTTCTGTAATTTTTATTTTAATATGATAGGAGACTCTTTTTTCTCTCATTAATCCTATTTTGGATGTTTTATGTGGCGCCGTTAGGTTGCCGAATTTTCATAAGGGGATTTTCATCTCACTTTTTATTCCCGTGAGATTCATGCTACATTGGACACTATTTAATTTTGTGAGGTGTATGTACTACCAATTTATTTACTATTTGTATAATATACTCTCATTTATGGGTATTTACATCTTCATTGTATGACCCTTCTTTCATGGGGTGTACATTTCGAAAGTTTCCCAAATCGGTAAGGGAACCATTCAAACTCCTCTTTTTAAAAGACTTATTTTGTTATGTCTTTTAATTTACATATTTTTATGTTGGGATATGTTCTTATATATCCTTATTGATGTACATTTTATGTCCAGGTGATTAGATACCATTTTCTCTCTCATCAACTAATTTTATGAATTTTAAAGTGATGCCGTTAGGCTATCGAATTTTACCAAGGGAACCTCTTAACCCAATTTAGATTTCTTTGGGTTCAACTTGTAGTTATTGAATATGTCATTATATGAATATGTGTGAATGACCTATTGTTGTTTTAAACTTAATATCCACTTATATTGGGTTTATTTATATTTTTCACACAAAATTATGAGATTGATTTATCCTTAATTTAAGGATACCTTCTTTATAAGGGATTTCATCTCATCTTACATTTCTATTGAGACTTCATTGTTTTTATGCACCAATTCACTCTTATATGGTTTATATACTATCCTTTTGAATATTATATCATGAATCCCTTTATTCTCATGATATTATAATGTTCTGATTAAATGTTATTCCTCAATTATTTTATTCAAGTGTCTCTCATTTTGTTAAAAACCCTTTAACTAAAATATCATTTTAAATGTTTTAATGATTTATTATTATAAATATTTCTCATTAATATCCAAGTTTTCAAAATGGTTTTAAGGATTTATTTATATGGATAGTAATGGTTTTAAATGTTAGAAGCTTCAAAGTGGTATGGGACACTTTGATTCAAAAATCTCTTTATTAAATGTTTTAAATGGTTTTGAAAATGGTTTTAAGAATTGATTCATTATTTCAATATCTTAAATTGTTATATTGTTATTGCAATGTGGGAATGTTATCTTTCCTTTATTCTTAAGTTATGTGCTATGATTATGTTATGGTTCTTGGTCATTTTTTGGTGAAGACGGGTGGTTCCGTGATAAACTAAGGGCGGGTGAGCCCGATATAGCTCTCCAATGCATTGGGTAACGCGAAGGAGTTAAACTCTATTGTTTCTCTGAAGAGATTTAGGGAATATACTATGATGGGTATTTCAAATGTAACCATGAGGGTTACTCCCTATGTAATAATGTTATGAATGCCTCAAGTTACCTTTATGTTTTATGATTTCTTTGAGTTATTCCTAAATCTTTTGATTTAATGAGGAATGTTAAAGTGCTTATATTTTATGAGTAAAGTATGTTTTAATTGATTCGTATATACACATGGACTAATGTTTTCTTTCCGTATTGTTATAACCCTTACGGAGATCTTTATGCTCATCCCATGTTTTTGAAATGTTTTCCACATGACTTAAAGTGGAATATGGTCAAGGATGAGATCAAGGAAATGTCATGATGTCTAAAACATGGAACTAGACATGAATCTTTTGTTCAAGAGTTTATATTTTGTGAAAAAATGGAAACTGAGTAGATTTTTCTACCTTGGAATCTTTGAGATGTAGTAGTTATGTCCCAATTCTCTAAAAATCTAAACCTGAAAAGATCCTCAATGTGAATTATTAATTTAATTCAATATTAAATAATGTTATAAGGTTTGGTCCTTAAAACTATTCCTAGTATGATATTTTATGTAGGTTAGTATGATATTTTACTATTTGAGAATTTATCTTGTTCTTGAATCCCTTTTCCTTTTATGATATTTTCATAAAGCTAGTATGATATTTTCCCTTTTCAAAATTTTGGACATATTACGATATTTCTAGTATGAATTATTTGAAAAAATTGAAATGTTTGGAATCAATTGAGATATTTATAGACGTAGTATGATATTTTCCTTTTCTAAATTTCTAGGCTTAGTATCATTTTTTAGTAGTACTTTTCTATAAAAAGTTTTATGTTTGAAATTAATTGTGATATTTCTAGATATGAAATGATATTTTCCTTGTAAAATTTTATCCTATATAAAAATTGTTTCCAGAACCCTCTGTAACTTGTAGGACATTTTTTTCTGCCAAATTTTGACTCAGGAAAATAGTGTTTCTAAAAACTTCCTGATATTAAATAAATGATTAAAAAACTATTAGTGGGGAAATTAGGGCACTTTATACCTATAAAACACTAAAAACGTCCAAAAGTTGGATCTTGTTCTCACTTATTATTCAAGTGTGATCTCCTCCATTTTTTTCCGAATCATGTTTAATATAAATTCGGATGGATCTATGGGTTATTATAAATAATCATCATATGACTGATTCTGAGATTTTACTCGTTTTATTTATCCCTCACTGAAAATCCCTATGTTTTAGTAATATTTTTTATTTTTCTAAATCATTTTATTTAAGATAAATTTTTCAGAGATTATTAATAGGTAGAGTCTAGAAAAATAAATGTAGGTGGTTCCTAGATTTTTCATAAATTATATAATTATTATGTGTTGTGTGGTTAATGACTCTGTGTGGGGGTAGTCTGGTTAAGACGGATTACACGTTGACTAGAGTTTTTACTAAAAATAGGAGATAATAAAATGTAGTATCATGTATTAAATGGTGTGGTTGATCCTGGTATGTAATGGTATGTGTGATATGGGATTCCATGGTTGATAATTCATGATGAAACTGGTTATAGAAATTGTTTTCGGGATATGATGGTTGAGATGGTTATATGGAAACATGTTTGGTGCAGCTCACGTGATTGTGGGTGATGTTGATCACTAGAAGTTAGGCATTATGGTATTATGGGAGGACATGGATAGTTTTTACCATTTACATTATAGATAGGTATAGTTCACAAATAACTATATAGGCCCTCTGAGGGTGTGACCAAGGATTGTTGGTGATTCCCTTTACATTGGTTGGTCATTTGGGCCATTAGGTTTATGTGAGAACATGGTATGGACTTGTGAGGTGGTTTTGACTACACATTATGGGTTTAGGACTCCAAATATTAAGAAAAATGATTGTTGGTGTTAACCATAAATATGGTGAGATTATCATCGTATAAGGCCATGATTGTTGGTATTTTAGACCACTAGTTGGAGGCTGAGTCTTGTGATTTATGTTGGGGACATTAGTGTTGGACATGAAATGATGAGTATCATCATTAATTGGGAGGTTGGGATATTTATATGATAGTGGTAAAGTGTATTAAAGACATTGGGAATTATGATATGGCTTGTGGAATTTCCTTTGGGGAATCAAGGTGATTTTTATGGATATGTGGTTATGGTTGGAAAGAGACACCATGGGTTCTATGATTTATTTGAAGGACAAGGGATGGTTTGATATAATATACTATGGATTTTTATTTTCACTATATAACCGAATGAGGTAGGTAAAATATCACTTACGGCTTATGAGTATAAGATTAGTGGGTTGTATGATATATAGTTGATTGAAATTTATTTATGTTTCTATATATACTAGCATATATATGAATGTATAATAGGGAAACCATTGGTGGAGACCTAGTGATTTCATACACACACCCTACATGGGACCTCTGGGATGTGTGCATACATTATGGTTACATGTGTAAGTAAAGGAAAGGCTCAACATTATGGGATTAGTGGTCAGAGGCATCTGGACGGTGCATGAATAAATACCAATTTTTGGAAGATTCGTCGGGTGGTTCCTCAATGCCAGGATGATAGTTTATTTTAGATATTTTGTACATAAACATATATTATCACCAAATGTTATATCATATTTACATTTTTATAACTACATATCATGTTAAGGGTTTTCTAGACTAACCATATATATATATTAAGAGTTGATATTGATTGTCATTTTTTTATTCCACTGTGTTATGTTGATGTTGTTTTTTTGTCATTTTTATTATCACCAGAGTGTTAATATCCCCACTATCACCTAATCGACCATCATTAATAGTAAAAAACTTTGGGATGAAGAGGCATGCCTATGGTCTCATCATATAACTCCGGTTCATGCACCAATCTATGAGTTGAATTATATATTGATTACACATTGGTCCACATACATGACTTTGTATATGAACTAATAGTCCCCTATCCTTTTCACCTAAGATATTAAAAGGTGACATTATTAAATTTCCTAATAATTAAGATTCATAATTCTCAAATGATTAATAATCAAATGGTTTTAATAATCAAATGGTTTTAAGGTGACATTATTAAAAGGCATGCCTAAGATTCATATTTCTATGTGTTTCTCATTTATATATCTAAGGAAAAAATGCCAAAGGTAGGTGAGTTTTAAATCAATTCTTACCTTATTATTTTAAAGGTATAAAAAATAAAATCCATATCTATAATTTTTAAACCCCTTGTTATATTTCCAATTTTATATAACATTTTATTCTTATATATATATATATATATTTCTAGTGCTACATTATATTTTTCCTGTCAGTTTTTTTGGTTTTAAACATCTTCTAGAATGTGATTTTATTTCAAGAGTGGTTGTAAATAAGTTCTTAATTTTTAATAAAAATGGCCGTTATAAATTAATTTTGGTGGATTTTTTCACAACGGTTATTTTGTAAATGATGTGAAAAAGTCTTTTCAACTTCAGATATTCTAAAAAACCAATATAGTAAATGTGTTTTTTAAAATTTTCATGTATTTTATTTTATAAATAATATTAAAAGTAATTTTTTTAAAATAAAATTCTATTATTTATTCCCCTTTTATCATTAAAACTAAAAATAAAATAGCAGAATAGTATAAAATTAGAAGTAGAACCACAACAACAACACATAAATTTAGAATTTGAATTTCCATGTTTACAATATATATTACAAATAAAATATTATCTAATCAAACTAGTGAAATGATTCACCTATTAAATATATAAGTGTATCAGATATTTTCTATTATAATCTTAATGATCGTAAAAAATATATAAATTAATAATAAATCAGTTAACCTATATTCTATATAAAAGGAATGAAAAATAAATAGACTTTTTTTATAAAATATTATATTTTGGAACTTCATAAATATCTAAGTTGGAATTATTTCACATATAAATCTTAAAACATATTATTCAAATTCATTCACTCCATATTTGTTATGAATTTTATTTTTAAAATATTTTTTCATATCAATATATTATTTTTATGTACTACATCAGCAATTTACTAATTGTAAATGAAAAGTCAACTTTGCTTTTACATATTTGATCTTGGTTCTCTTATTTCTTGTTTTGTCTCTAGATAAATCCATACCATGTTTGAAAATAATATGAATAATGTAAATTCAAATTTCAATATAATATAATTTTTTTTAAAATATTCAAAATTACATGTTCAATATATCCTTAAAAGTTTCTCTCACTTCACCATAGATTGAGGACAATCAGTAAAGTGTCTTCTCTCTAGGGAAAAAAATCACATAACATCCAATAGTTACTGATATTGAAAAACATTTAATGTGAGTTTTTATTTTATTAATATATATAACACTTTATGAGATATATGATCCATACTGATAAAGATAATGAAGCTTCGAGAAATGAATAATTGCATTCAATTGAAGCCAATTAGCAATGTAAACCATTATTTATGCATTAGTCATTGTTTTCAGTATGTGTGTAATAAATTGTGGGTCTTTAAATCCATATACTTCTATCATGTCATTCTATATAAAAATTTTATAATTATACCAAATAAAAAACAAACATACTTAAAAAAATTTAATTAATTAAAATAACATTTTGATTTATATTAGATAAAATACATGAAAAAAACTTTCATCATGTTGATTCCAAACTCATATCAAGTTACAAGCTCCATGATATATTTTTTAAAAATAATCATTGTAATTTCATACCATAAAATTCCATCATCCATCGGAAATCCATAAACATCCAAAAAAAATCTGAATATGTTGAAAATATACCAATTCTAGTCGAAGTTTTATATCAAGTCATAACAATTTTTATTTTTTGTTATTTATACAATATTTATTTACCATTAATGTATTCTTGAAAAAATATATAAATATATAAACATTAAAAAATTTAATCAAATTTATTATAAAAATGAAATAAAGGATATTATATACACATACCTCTATAGTAATTTGTCGAACATGTATAGATGTCCAAACTAAAAAATGGCCAATACTTTGTCCAACTACACTGAACTCATCTGTAGGAACTATTATTCATTCTTATCTATCTATAATATTATGTACAATAACCCTATGATTCTCTATCTCTATCCGTTGATGATGAAGGGAATCACCAATATAATATATCATCCAATATGAAATAATATGATATTGTGGATCAAAAACATATAACACACTATAAATAAAAAGATGCATAGGATGAGGTGTTGGAGTAGGATAAGTAAGAGTATTGGGGTTTGTAGGAAGAGGTGGAGTTGGATAAGTTGGAGGAGTGGGATCTTCTAGTGGAGGTGAAATAGTGAGATCAAAATCCTAGAACCATCATTTCATGTCTTTAAACATAGATGATATCGAAGCTTTGATCTCATCTTCCATCATCTCATGAATATACTGAACTATATCTTCTAAGGAATATGTTTTTAATAAACATCATCCATTTGAGATGCTTCAAAACAAGGAAATAATTTTTTTACTAATACACATATGGGGTATCCTTGTAAATGACCGAGGTGTTCGATCTTTCCTAATGATGAAGCTATAATATCCTTCATACCCTCAGTTATGAAGACACATGTGTAAATTACTCCTTAGGATATTCATATATTGTATATTTGAAACAATATGAAGTGAATTACAATATATAAATAAACTATTTAACTTAAATAAATAAATAATGTAAACATATTACAATCCTATTAGCTACAACACTTGACTCTTTAATAAGATATTTTCCTTTTTTTCTCAACTAAGCCCTCATCAATTTTTCATTTACAGAGTGTGGGGGGGGGCATCCCTTATGGATCCTGGAGACTCATCTCTTAGTTTTCGAAAATTTTCAACTATAATTTGTGCTTCTAATAACTATACTCTCTTGGAGATAAAGTATGAGAGAATAAATTTATATATTGTATCTCCTAATGATATATCCTCATTTACTATAAATTAAGAATAAATAAATCATTAATATGATCATTAATATAAAAAAACTTCAAAAAGGTAACATTTCACTTAAAAAAAATACATCTCATTTTCTACATTCAATAAATTTCTTCCATGTATCATCATCGATAAATGGATATATATCACATGGATTATGACGTTTTCTATTCCCAAAAATGAAATATTTTTCTAGGGTTGATTTATTATCCCTCTATCTCTTAGCCACCAATGATAAAAATTTCCTTATGAATCCTTTCATATCAGGTATATCATATGTCATATTATTAAAAGGGGAAAAGATATATAACTATTAAAAGTTCAGGATAAGTAAAATAATAACAAACAATCTTACCAAAACTGTGTCCCATGATGTATATATTATCGTTTTGTAAACAATTCTCTAATCATCAATCAAAATTATAAATTTTCTTTTACCCTACATAGCAATACAATTATTGATTTTTTAGAATTTGGACCTATTAGAATATTATTATCATCAATTTCTACTTGTATGCTCTAGTCCTAGAAATGGAAAAGTGATAATTTTGGTAAATTTGTGATTCCATATTTACAAATCCTTGAAGTCCTTTTTCCCCATGGAAGTATATGCATCTTTTACAAAAGGATGTGGAGGCTCATCAATAGAATCATGTGGACATCCCCCCTAAAGGTATGTGTATGATCCTATCCAGAAGTATGTAGTAGATCCAATAATTGATATATCATTATCATAGAAATAATAGAAACAAAAAATTTGTACACAAATACCTAAATCCAACTATTACATATTAATGTAAATAAGAAATTAAAAATTGTCAAACAAAAAGTAAACCAAACTAAACATGTTTTTATTCATATTTTTATAGTTAAATAAAATTAAAACCACATTAATGAGAGATAAATTGTCATAAATAAATGAAATCAATTCCAAAAATGGTGTCTTAATAGTAAAAATCCTCTAATGTATAACACCATTTTTGTACATAAAAAATAATAGTCTTTGAATATATGAAAAATGATTCCAAAAAAAGTAAACTAAAATGACTACATTTTTATTCATATATTTTTAGATTAGTTAAATAAAATGCTATCAACATTAATGGGAGATAAATATATAGAAAAAAATGAAAAAAAATCCAAAAATGGCATGTGAATAGTAAAGTGCTCCAAACTAGTAAATCATCTTTACACCAAAAAAATAGTTTTTGAGTATACACTTTTATAAAATATATTTGTTTTTATTTAACATATTTGATTTAAAATATTTTTTTTAACAAAATTAATAAATAGATTAGTTACATGACTGTAAAAAATGGCTAACTAAACAAAACTAAAAGAAATATAAACATATAATTTATCTTATTAGTTATATTATTTGTTTTAATAATGAAAATAAATATAATATATCTAACTTTTTATTAATTTTAAAAAATTAAACCAGATATAAACGTATATTACCCATAATATTAAGAATGTACGAAAGAATTTTCCCCAAATTACTTCATCCAAATAATTTCATATGAAGAAAACAATATATATGATGTGATCATGAATATTATCTATTAATTTCTCCAAAGATGTAGGAATATAACATAAATCATCATCTTCTTCAAGTTTATCATCACCAACAAACTATTTTATCCTTATATAACAATAGGCCGCTACATATTATATTGATCAAGATCATAGAAAACGTTTTTGTAAGTGTTTCTCTCATAAAAGTATCAGTTTTATATTTTAATCTATTCAGATGAACTATTTTCATTCTAAATTCCTCCCATTTGACAATATTGTTATGAACATTCCATTTGCATTTAAACACCAGAATTTGAAATTTAATGTAATCAACTTGATCCATTTCTTTAATGACTCTATAATATCAACTTTATTTAGAGATTGTGTTTTTGTATTCCTTAAAAAAATGATTTACTTCTATGAGAACCAATACACTACTATTCTGAACCACACTTCTATTGTTTTAATATTTCTTATGAAAGGTATAGCCATTATTTTCATACCCAGACCATATTATCAAATTTAAATTTGAACCACCCACTAACCATATCAATATTTCTAATGCATCTAATCTACCATGAATAGTCCCTTTAAACCATGAATATTTTTAAGCTCCTTCAATATCCATGATACTTTCTTCTTTGGATAATTTTTTAACACACTTATATTCAATATTATATATGGTCAGTCATTATATATTTTATTCATAATGCATAAATTTAGATTCTTTATCTTTTCACCCATCAATAATTTTACTTTCAATATATGGATCCCCATTCCACAATAATTAACTCATGGATGGGAGATATAGTAAAACAAATGTGGTATACAGATGCAAATTAGCTTCTACTAAACTCAGAAATATCCTCAAAAATATACTTCTCAACAATGGAGGATTCAGGTGGATATGAATTCTTAACACACCCATTAAATACCTTCATATAGATTTTATAAGGATGCATACAATGTATATATATAGGTCTGTAAAGTGCAATAGACCATTAAATTCACCATGATTTTAAAAAATATTGATGAAAATAAATTAACAATTGAAAAAGTATAAAAACCACTGAATTCACTAATTTTTTCAAAGCATTCAAGTTAATCACCTTTTTAAAAAATATATTTAAAAAATAAAATTCCTTAATGGTAATAAATATATTATATATGGGAAATATTCCATACAATTAAACTGGTAGGAGTTGTTGCATCATGATAGGAAAATAATGGAATTTCATACTGGTCAACTTAAAATCCTTCCAAGAGTAATTTTTTTTACATTTGAAGAATAATGATGTGGCACTTGATATCATGAATACACTGACAAAATATAATTTTATATCTCTTGGATAATGTATAAAAAGATAGGGGAATAAATGTTATCCTTCCACCATGAGTGAGTGCTAACCCAAAACCCATTCCCATCATGAGAAAGTCCAATCTTTAATTCAACCAATATTTAGTGTATCCTTTAATATTTTACAATTTACCAATAAAGATTTTATATATATTATACTCCATGGGCATGAAATTAGTTTTATTTTTTGCCTCCTGATATCTCAAATAAGGCAGCTTAAAAAATATTGATTGTTTTATCCAAATATTTCTATCATTATCTATTTTTTGTTCCTTTTTTAATGTCACATCATGGTTTTCACCCTCTCAAAATAATGATCGGAGGATGGAGGTTTTGGATAAATAATTTTTTTGATTCATTGAATTCCTTTTTTAATAATTGATAATATTTATCCATAGAAAAGAACCTATAATGAACCATGAATACGATTTCTCTCCCATGTTGTTGTTGAGAATATAAATTATATTGTTCAAAAATTAAACAAGATTTATTCCCCTCAAAACCATATCCAAAAACATTTCCATCTACCATGAAGTAATTTATAGTGAACATAATCATTGAATGTAGTTGAAAATATTACATTCTATTAGAATCATACAACCAAATACATTTCTCCCATAAAAGTTTCAAATGATCAATTAATGGTGACAGGAAAAAATCAATATCATTTATGGGATATTTTAGTTCCAAGATTATTATACTCAACATGACATATTTTCAATTCATACAAAATTTAGATGAAAAGTTGTAAATTACCAATAAAACCAGACATGAACTATGCATGCTACTAAGCATTCAATATGAATTCTTTCCATCCCAACAGAGTCAATGTATCAAATTTTAAATTTCATTTATGAATAAAGGAAACATTTGATCAATTTTCTTCCATTGTGGACAATCAGGTGGATGCTATAATTTTTCATCACATTAGAACTCAAATACATCCATCATAACGTTTTTGCATCATCTAATTTTTCAAATAATGGGTTCAAATGAGGAATTATCAAAATATACCAAAATTCCTTTACAAGGGTCTCTATAACTAATAAATAATCCTTTTATTTTTATTTTAACTTATACCATGATGTCCCACATTTAGGACACCCTAATTAAAATTTATAATCATTCTTATATAGTTCAAAGAAATTTCAGTAGGCATTTATTTCCTTATAACCCAATCCCATTAGGCATAATGTTTTCTCCGCATTATAATGTGAATCTTGAAGATCATTTCCTTTAGAAAGAATGTCTTTCAATAATTGTTTCAACTTTTTAAAACACTTATCACTTCATACATTTTATCCTTAAAGTTAATCAAACATAACATTGTTGATAAAACCTTAAATTCCATACAACCTCGATATAATGGTTTTACAGCATCACCTTATAGATATTCATTTTTTGGTTACTTATAAAATTTTTCTACTTCAATATAATGAACCATTTTATCAATTTAATTAGAGTTATTATATTTCATAGAATCATCATCAATAGATAATTAATTTTCCCAGTTTTATCATTCCAAATCTTAGGGCTATAAATTGGTTTAAAACCATGAAAAATTAAATGATAATTGATATGTCTATTTTTCATCTTCTTTATATTTAATCATTTTAGGTATGGATAGAAATATATGTAATTATTTGGAACATTTAATTTATAAAATTCCAAAAAAGTATCAAAACCTTCCTCATATTTATCACTTATTTGAAGTTCAGTAATCCAAAATCGACTCGTTATTATGTATAACAAATATATAAAACAATTATCTTGTCAAAATAACATAGTGGTTATAAAATTGTGTTAGAGAGGGGAATAATAGATTATTTCAATGACAATTAAGAAGACACACATGTCATATTATTCATCAATAAAATGATGTTATGATTTTCAATAATAGTGAATATAATGTTAAAGAATATAATAATATTGTGGATTAAATTTAATTTTAATTGGAATGATTATACAATAAAACTAAAAATAAAGTAAATAAATTTATATCACTAGATTTTAAAAGATAGTCTTACTATAAAATAATAATAATAAATGAAGGCCTTAGAAGAGGAACTGAATGTCTAGAAATATCTTGGTAATATTTTATTTAATTGAAAGTAAAATAACAATCAATAATATAGGATCATTAGTTAATAGAATAACTATTTTTATGAAAATACATTAAGTATATAATTATTGTAATATGTATAATTTTCTATAAAAATAAGATGTATGATGAAGTTAAGTCGCTTAATGAGAAAAACATTATTAGATTAATAGTGAATATAATGAATTAAAAAAACATTATTGATTAATAAGAAAATTTTCATGATAATATTGACATTGAATGATCTAATTTAATAGAAATATCAGTCATAGATTTGATTATTATATTCTTCAGCTAATTAAAATAAATAATTCATTGAGTTAAGGGAATAATTCTATAAAATAGTAGAAGTTAAAATTTTAAATCAAACTACATTAAAGAAAATATGGTGTTAAATACCATAACATTTTTTATTGTGAAATTCTTTTTTACCCTAACTGATTTTGTATTGGAGAATGTTAATTTAATATTAATGTTGTAGGTTCCAAGAACAACAAATGTATGTGATGGTTCATGAAAAAAATTTCTTTTATCATGATCAATGATCAGTATAAGATTTACACTATGATAAATACCATGATCAATAGAATTAAATAAATGAAATCAGACAATGATAATCACGCCAGAACCATAGGGATAAGATCACCACATATTTTTAATAATTAATTTAATATAATAATGAATTAAATTTTTGTAATTATTTATTCATTTATGGATCTAGAAACATATCTATGTTGTGTCATTATTTAATTATAGGAATAAATTATAGATTCCCTCTAATGGTGATCCATGTATGTTCCATGAATCTCAAGACATCACTGAAGGAATATCTGGGTGCAAGCATGACAGATCCTATCACTTTCCTTATCCACCTTTGATATCCATAAGAACAACATCAGAGGTGTTCTACATGATATCTTTTTAATTGAGAGGATTTGATAAATAAAGATTAATCTTCATTCATTGGAGCATTCTTGGAGAAATGACCTCTATAGGGCTTGAGAGATTTCTCAAAATTCGTTGTGCACTATAGAAAAAAATTAATTTTCTCTTAAGAAAATAATATAATTTTGTTTATATATTTTTAGGTTTAGATATAAATAATTTCACAAGTTCCCCTTATTATTTATCTAAACCATTGTGAAAACCCATGTGAAATAATAATAATAATAATATTTCTATACATGATCATAACTTGCGGATAAATTAAATTAAATTTAATCAAATAATATTAAATATTTTTTATTTCTCACTGGACCTAAAATTTGGTCCACTGTTCCTCTGTAATATTTATCAGGGCCTGAATAAATACTATTTATTTATTAAATAAATATTACATCACCATTTTTTGATAAATAAATAAATACTATATTTACTAAATAGAAAATTAATTTTTATATGAAATCAAGAATACATGAATAATTATTAAACCACATTTGAGATTAATATTTATTCAACTTGTTAAATAATAAATAATAATATATTATTTAATTGAGATTCTAGATACACTTAATTTATGACCCTCTTGGCCTCTTTTTTAAGGGAATTTGGAGAAGCTGTCTAAAGTCCAAGGTTTGTATCTACCTACAATCCCTGGAACCCATAAAGAAATAAGTTAATGTCTCAACAACATGATATATCATACGGATTCTTACTGTGTAATATAAACCCTCTATCATGATATCTCTAATCAGTAGGTTTCATTCCAGTTCCATCGGCCTATGTTGTTGTGGTCTCTTTCTTTGTCTTCCTGGAAATTGAACTTTCTTAAAGAACAATATTAGATACAAATTTATTTAGGATATATAATTTTCATCAAACGACATCAAATATCAACTTCTGTTAAATAATATAAGGAATAAATCTTTTCATTAATTATTCATTAATGTAATACTACTCATGACACACCCAATATATCCTACCTTGATAGAAACATATGTCGCCATAGTTTTCATCAGTACATCATGGTATGCGACTTATAATATTCATTAATGATAATATTAAAGTATAAGGATCAATACACATGCCTGCAAATAAGATCATCTAATGAAAAATATAATGTGGATTTATTACTGGAAGGTCTCATTATCAAAATATCTTATACTGGATATTACCAAGGGTGTACTCTATAAAAAAGGTTCCTCAATGCCCTATGAGTACCTACCTCTAATATCCTGTATCATTTTTGGCCCTTAAATGATATTATTCAGCTATAGAACATATATTTAAAAATAGTGTCATAGAATATCTAGGTTCTCATTATAGTAGAGAAATGCTATGGACTTTTAGTGTGACAGATACTATTAGGACATTATTACGTAGATTGTTAAACAGAAAAATAATAATGATGTGATAAGATCTTTATTAATCTTAAAAACTATGAATAAAGGTTATCATAAAGTACACAAAAGTTGGTTCTAGGGCACCAAATCAAACAAACTCCCACTTTCACTAGATTTAACAGCCAGTAACCTTTAGTCCACTAGCTCTCACATGACACTCATGGTTCTACTAAGATAAGACTTTAGTCAAAGGGTCCACCACGTTCTGTTCTATGGGTACTTTTCACACAATTAATTCACCCCTATGATAGAAATCCCTCAAGAGGTAATACTTCTTGTGTATATGATTGGTCCTTTGATGTGACCTTAGATCCTTTGCAATATTCACTACTATAGTATTATAATAATACAATGTGATAGGGTATTTACTTCTTGGTACCACATAAAGCTCCTGGAAAATGTTTTGCATCCAAATGACTTCATTGGATATAAAATAATCCACTATATACTTGGACTCCATTATAGAATCAGTGACAACTGGCTACATTAAACTATTCAATCACAAAACACCTCTGTTGAGACATAAAACATATCCTGATTACAACATCAAACCATTTTGATAATTATAAAAACTAGATTTAGTATGGACCCTGATGAACAACACCTCATCTCCTCGACACACCAGGAAAATATCCTCAATTATTCTCAGATACATAAGAATAGCCTTAATACCAATCCAATGCTCTTCTCTTGGATCATTTAGATATCTTGATACCATGCTTAATGCATAGGATACATCTAGTCTAATATATAACAAGGAATAAATGATTGATCATATCACTAAAGCATATGGGATATTACTCATTATCCATTTATCATTTTTTGAGGACTCATTTTCTTAGAAAGATGTAAACCATGTGATAGTGCAACCAATACCCAGGATTGGTCCATACTAAATATCTTTTTTATCTGGTAAAAATATGTAATTTTACTTAGTCCAACTATCCACATAGATCTATCATGAATGATCTTGAGAAATAGATTATAACCTTCTTTACCTAATTCCTTCATAGAGTAACAATTGTTTAATTCTTCCTTAACATATTGTAAGACTCGAATGTCATTTACAATAAGTAATATGTCATCAACATATACTGCTATTATAAAAAATGAATTTTCACTAAACCTTTTTCAAACACATGACTCACATTAGTTCTTAACAAAACCAAATTATTTTATAGTTTCATCAAATTAAATTTTCCATGACCTGGATGCCTGCATCATTCCATAAATGGATCTCTACAACTATCAAATATTTTTGGCATCACTTGAAGTAACAAACCCTTCTAATTGTCTCATATTGAAATCTTCTAGAAGGTTCCCATTACGAAATGCAGTTTTGAAATCCATCATCCAAATCTCATAGACATGGTATGCATTTATAGAAAGTATAATTCTGATGGATTGAAACATGAAAACTGGTGAAAATGTTTTATTAGAGTCAATTAATTAATGTTGTTTAAAGACTTTATCCAATAGACTTAATTTATAGGTATTTACATTACCATCCATTTCCTGTTTTCTCTTGAATACCCATTTAATGTAAATAACACAGTGACCAGAACCCAAACATGGTTATGATACATGGAATACATTTTAGAATTCATGGATTCTTACCATCTTGTAGCTTCTGAGCTGTCTACTAACTCTTTATAGTATATAGGTTTATCATTGTCAGCCAATAATGAGTCACTATATTATGTGACTAGAAAACCATATCTCTATGGTTCTATTACCTCTCTTACCCTCCTACGCAGTACGCGTGTTTCAAGAACTACTTCTTTAATGGGGAAATGTGGAACCTACTTCTATAATTTATCTTGTTTATCTTTATCATCTACTTCATCAAAGTTAATATTTCTCCCACTATCCTTTTTGAGGATGTTATACCTCCTAAGAAAGATGTATTGTCTGGTGGTAGTCACATTCTCATATAAGGGGTTCTTTAGGTAGTATCCCTTTGTTTCCTTGGGATACCTATAAAGATACACTTTTTTCCCTAGGGTTCCAATTTGTTTCCTGATAAAGCCTTAACAAATTTCTTGTAACCCCATACACACTTATGTGACAAAATAGGTTTATTTATACTCCATAACTCGAATAGAATTATGTTTTCCTCTTTATTTGGATCTCAGTTTAATGTATATTCCATAATTTGTAATGCATATCACCAAAAGGATAATGTATGATCTAAATGACTCATCATCGACCTTTTCATGTCTAATAAGGTACAATTCCTCCTTTCAATAACACCATTCCACTATGGTGTGAAAGGTAGAGTGAGTTGAGATAGAATCCCAAACTCCCATAGAAATTTGTTGAACTATTGGTTAAGATATTCACCACCTAGATCCTATTGAAGATTATTTCTCTTATTTCCAAGTTGATTATCTACTTTATTATTGAATTCCATGAATTTCAAAAAGGACAAGGATTTATACCTCCTCAAACAGAACTAGACACATCTACTCAAGTCATCAGTAATCGTTATGAAGTAAAAATATTCACCTATAGATTCTAGTGGAAATGGTCTACACACATCAGTGTGTACCAATCCTAGATACTATTCGGAACATTCACCTTGTCCACCAAATGGTGGTTTATAATTTTTCCTTGTAAACAATTATGAAATTTGTCAATTAGTTTTTTCTAAGATGATTCTAAACAACCATCTTGATAGATCTTTGTCAAACACTTATCATTTACATGACCAAGATGGTGATGACAAAGTTGAGTGTTATATGATTCATGTGAACACTATTCGTTATCAATTTCCAATACAAGGTTTTTTAAATTTAATTCATAAACAGATTTATTTAAAAATTTCATACCATAACATATGTTTTCCCTATAAAATAAATAATTTTTATTTCCAATCTGGAAAATAAGACCATTTGTATCTAATCATGATATATAAATTATGTTATTGGTAATTGAATGTATATAAAAACAATCTCTTAAAACCAAAATCATTATTTTTGGAAATGAATGGTGGTAGTAACTAATGGAAATAGTATCCTTCCTTACACCCCTAATGGCTCTTAGATCCTCCTCTCCTATAGTGATCATTTAGAATTTACATGGTTCCTACATTTGTATATAGAGGTGAACACCATATGTTGTATCTAATACGAAATTTGTTGATATTTAAAAATTAAACTCGATAATGAATTAACGATTAGCTTCCTCTAACTTTTGAGTGCATTTCTTCTTCCAGTGGACTGACTTTCCAAATGAAAAACATACTACCTCATTTTCAATGCCCTTCCTCCGGACATTCTTCTTCTTGGAAGGACATTTATCGAGAGATTTAGACTTGTTATGATTCTTGGGCCCTATTTAATTGTTCTTAATTTTTTAATTCACCATAAAGACCATGGGTTTATCATTCCACACATATTTATCCACTTAGAAAATTAAAGTTTTAAGTTCCAAAAAACTCTTCTCAGTATTTATCATATTGTAATTAACAATAAAAATGGAGATGGTATTGGGAAGTGATGAAATTATGAGATCTATATGAAACTCATTTGAGAATTTAATCCCTAAGATATTAAATCATTCCATGTATATAATAATATTAAATACATGAGGCCTAGCTAGTGCATAATCTCTATGATTATATGTAAACAATGTATCAGAGATCTCATACCTGTCATGTCTCGCCTTCTCTTGATAGAGATCCTGAAGGTGATACATCATGATATATGAATCCATGTCATCATATTGCTTCAAAATATCATTCAACATGGATGATATAATGAAACATTAAATATATGTGGAATCATATAAATTTTTCCCATAGACTTTTAACTCTTCATCACTAGCCTCATTTCCAGGAGATTTAGGAAAAGGATCATCCATCATATATAATTTACTTTAATGGTGATGGATAACCCATATGCACCTTTTCCACTCTTGTAAATTTGTACCAGTGAGAAGGGTTTCTTTCTTAAGTAAGAATCAAAATTATATGTTTTATTTTATTTTAATTATATTTCTAAAAAATAAGAAAAATGGAATTTTATTACTCTATCTAATAAAATTTATACAAATAAATATATGTTATTTTTATTAAACTACCACTATTTTATCAAATCACAATTTCCCTCACTATTTACATTAGAATATCTTATTTATTAGATATTCAAGTTTAAAGGATCTATATTGCCCTTATCCTTACCCCATAATTATTTTTCAAGAAAATTGAATGGTTTTATATATGCATTCCAATTACAAATTGAATTAAACCACAATTCCTTGATCTACTGGGGGGACTCCCCAATCCTAAAATATTTAATTGGATTTCCACAGCAATTTACTATCAGTTACTCCACATCCTTATTTGGAAGTCAACCCTTGATGTAAAATAAATTATGTCAACCCAAAAATTCAAGTTATAATTCCCTGATAATTGAAATCTTCCCAACTTTTGCTGGTCAACAACATTGTACTATGGTTCAATTTTAACTGAGGTAGTGGAAGGATATAAAAAATTAATATATTATTGAGGGATTTTATCCTTTTATTCATACATTCATAATTATTATTTGTATCACATGATTGCTAATATTAATTAGGTTTACTTATGTGATTAACCATGACTTAGACAAATTTACGCATAATCCATTTTATTTTAGTACTTTTTTAAACTATCATTAATTCATTAATTATGTGATAAAAAAACATACATAATGAAATAAACAATAAACATGATAGATATAAAATAATAAAGTGGTATGATGATGATAATTAATACTTGTTAGTTTATCTAGTAGTTGATAAACTAACCATTGAAATAGGGGAAAAAACTTGAACCAATTTTGGTTCATGTGACAGATTTCCACTTATCCACCTATGTATATCTCTTGGATTGGATTTTTAGTAGCTCCAAACGTGAACCGCATCTAATAGATTGGGAGCTACATCCTTTATATATTATTTTACTCACACATAGGTTAGGGGAAAATCTTTTTACATAAAAGAAACCATGGACATGTAGGCCCTTACAAAATAAGAGGAGAAAAGGTAAACATGCAAACAATTTAATTCAGTAATAAATTAAATGAAACAAACCACATACATAGGTATGGTATATGATAATGATCATCCAAATTAATGCAATGAATTACACATTCAATAAAAATGGCCTTAAATTATTAATCGTTATTATATAAGATAAATCACACTCTAATAAATTAATTATATTATTTTATTAATCAATTATTTTATCTTAATTCTCATATAAATTTCCTTGAAATTCTCATCCATCGTTATATTAGAAAAATTAGACAAATTCATTTAAAATTAACAGTGTACATAAATTTACTTTGGAGGTAACACAGTGAACACACATTCGATTTAACCCAATATGTATTATACTCATATATTTAATACTCTAGTAACATATGTCATAGACGACTTATAACACACTTTCATGATGTGTACATCACCTTACAAATTACACGAATTACATTTTTTGGTCATCTATTATGCTTCAATACATGTAGAGTAACATATATAATATGACTCATACATGATATGAAGATTTGAAAATTATGTAGATATTAATTTAAACATACAAATAAACATACAAAAAAATAAATATAATTTAAAACCCATCATAGGGAGTGTCCCATCAACATAATGACCAAACACAAGTAAATGTCGATAAGGTTTATACAATATAATAAATAAATTTTAAATTTTCATAATTTTTGTATAAGTAAAAATCATGTGTAGGATAGATACACAACACGTACATGTCTCACCATCTATCCAAGTCACACACCTATAGACTCATCTTGTAAATCATGCCTAAAAATGGAGTACATGGCATGTACAATAGGCTACCAACGTATGGTCTCTGAACCACATAGTCACTATTTAGGTATGTTGTGTTTGAAAAATATGGTTCCTCTGTGACTTAAAAGGACTACATACAATGCACATGGGATAAAAAAAGTGTAATCCAGATGAAAGTGCACCAAGATGGCCTAGTCAACACACAGATTAAGTTATAAATGTAGTGCTTTTAATCAATTCACACAACATGAATTAATTACAAATTTATTCTTGATGCATATATCACCAAAACATGGTGTGTAACTCTAGTGACACATTGTGTACCGATATATTATCAGACCAGAATTCTTATCACATCTGGATGAGTTTTTAGATTGTATTTCATTCATAAAATTAATCGTATCGATTAGATCTACGAGAAACAAAGGTGGAAGAAATAGATCTCACAATTTATATTAAAAGAACGATTACACACGAGTTAAAAAACTAAATAAAATAAATATAATTCAATCAATGATATTTAAATAATTATAAATAATTATGTGGCAGCTATGATACCACTTACAGGTTCTGGGTGCAGTGGAAGCATGTGATGGGTCATGCCCAACATTTCTTTTGTCATGATCAATGATAAATCTGATGTTTACACGATGATAAACACCGTGATCAACAGAATTAAATCATTGAAATAGAAAAATGGAAATCTTTCCAAAAATAGAGAGATAAACATCACATATTATTTATAACTAGTTTAATTAAATAATGAATTACCTTGTTGGAATTTATTCTTCATTTATGGATAAAAACTATATCTGCATTGCATCATCATTTCATTGTTGGAACCAAGTGAATATTTCCAATAATAGTGATCTTGACATGTTCCAGGAATATCTAGATATCACCATAGAAATATTCAAGTGCTAGTATGACATATCCTATCGCTTGTGTTGTAACACCCCAAGATTTCATAGTACGTTATTTTTCAAAGTGATTCAATAACTTTCACTACACGCGACACTAAGTTCAAGTGCACCACAACTTACCAAACTAGCTGTTCAAAAGTGGTTATGAATAATATTAACTGAATTTTTAACTTTATATAATACTTATAATTTTATAATCCATATTATGAGTTTTTTAGACATAATGTAAGAACAAATTAATTTTTTAGATGAAAGAAGTATTTTTAAAAAAAATGCAATTTTACAGCCTTTTAATGGAGAACCTTTTTTAAATCCAATATTTGGAACTTTTATATATTCAATTTGACAAAATAAAATTCTTCTTTAGAATCAAGACATAAGAATTTATTTTCAATAAATTTTTCTTGTTTTTATGATAACTTTCATATTTGGGTGAACAGTGAAAAATAATACATTTTAATTAAAAAGAACACTTTTTATCAAAATAATTTATAGTTTTGAACTATAAATTTTAATGGTTTGGAAGTATAATTAGATTATATTTTTACCATTTAATCCAATTATGGTCATTGTAAGTAATTTCACATTGAAATTGGATATAAAAAAGTGTCATTCTTTTGATAGTTATTATTTCTTTAAAATATGCTTTTTTGGTTTTGACAACAGAAATTAATTTTAAATTACTTAATGAAACTTATATGTTTATAAATTTGTAAAATATAATTCATTTTTGAATTCAGAATATCAAAATTAGAATAGGGTGAATTTTTGGTATTTTTCTGAAAACGTTCAATTTTTGATGAATAGTGAAAAACACTGAGTTGTTGTTTAAAACTGACTTTTTATTTAAACAATTATTTATTTTATTTAAATTTAATTTAGGTAGAAATAGATACATAATACCTATATAAATTCAATTTAATTCATTGTAGTTAGTTTATAATAATTTTAGATATATAAAAATTTTATCGAACTTTTTACCATCTTTTACCCACCTCCTAGGAGCATTTGCAAAACATAATTTTACTGCTACTGTGAGTTGAATTTCAAAAATCCTAGATACATGCTTGATATTAGTATGTAAAATGTGGTTCAATAAGATGAAAATAAGTTTATTTTTAAATAGTAACTTTTTACTTTTATTTACCATGGTTAAAAGTAAATAGGGTTATTAAAGGTAAAAATGATATTATTATTATTACCCTAACACATATCCTAATTTTATTGCGTAAGTGTAATTCGACCAAAAACAAAATTAGGAATAAAATATGATTCTTTAGGCCCACTTGGATTAGATGAAGACATTTATTATTATTTAATTCAATGAAGAGTTAAAAGTGTAAAAAGAAAAGTTTAATAACTAAACCATTTTTAATATAGGGTTACACATAAGATATGTTCAACTATAAATATTTATTAGAAATATAGAAATATTTAATACATAATCGTAATTTATTTATATTTTTTATACATTAAATAATTAAATTTATTTATGACACAATGATGATGCAGTAATTACCTAATTAAAGAAATATTAAAATAATTAATAATATAAATATCCAAATAAATGTAATTTGAGACTTTTTAGGAATTAAACTAATTTTATAGGTTAATATGACATTTTAGATTTAGTTATATGAATTTTATTCGAAGTAATAATGCTGTTATGAATTTATCAAAAACAAAATACTAAATAGTGTCCAAATTGACATAAAAGAGTTTTTAAAACAAAAATTATATTATTAGTTGGTATTATATTCCTAAAAACCTAATGATAGGCCAAAAGACTTATATAATTATACTTTTATCATTAATGAACCACTTGGGGTTATCTTATAAATTTATAGTAAGTTTATTAACCATATAATATATAAATACAAAGAGACATGATAAATGTAAAACTATTTCACTAAGAGTTAAATCTAAAAGATAAGGTTAATATAGTGACCCAAACCTATCTAAAACCTATTGTTTGAGTGGTTTGTGACCCATTCCCACCTTATCCTTTATATAATTCATTTTGGAACCATTATAAACCTAATATTAATTTATTATAAAATAATATTTTATGCTTTTCCTAAGGTGCCCCTCACCCCTCTTATAAAAGGGCACTTCCCCTTCTATCAAATTTACACATCCAAAGCCATTTGGCTCGGCCATCCCCTTCCCAAATACCCTCTCAACTGTCCTCCCTTAATCCTAGAGGCATCTATTTATTCATAAATCCAACCTAAGGAGACCTTTTTATCAAATCAAATGGAAGCACCTGAAGAAGAGGTAAATATTTCATCACCTCTTTCAAATTCCTTTCTTCTTCCACTTCCTCTTTCTTTTTTTTCCATCCTAAATTAATAAATCCAGTATATTCTCTATACTGTGATGTTATTATAAATAATATACAACCATATTCATTATTCTATCAATCATTTGAATGATATGTCACCATACGCGCGTACATATGACTTACCGTCTCTATGTCGTGGTGTAGTTTGATATTCAAACACTTCATTATTTGGATGGGTATAATAATGAGTATAGATTATGTAAATAATAAATATAACATGTTAATGATTATATATATATATATATATTATATACCATACAATTACATATTATTTTCCATCAATATAATGATATTGTCGCTCATGCGTACGTACATATTACCGTCTTCACAACGCGATTAGATTCATTTCCATGTTCACCATTCAACGATGATTATAAAAAATATATCTTTAATAAGTATGTAATATATGGAATTAAAATGATACTATATATATATATATATATTTACATTTATCTCATCCACTTAATTCCATTCAATACGATATGAAAACAGAAACATCGTTTATACGTACGTACAACCTACTGTCTCCATAAACACTGTTTTCCATTTCATATATATATCTATTATACATATTTATATTATAAATATATATTATATATAAATCTTGTTTTATATTCTGGATGTATTTAAATCGTGATCTAAATGATACGATCAAGAATAACAAGTTAAAATATGTACGATAACGAAAGCGATTATTATCTAAAATGTTAATTTCACATGAAAATCATTATTAAATGAATATTATAAAGTCATAAATGAAGAATTAATGATATAATAATTATTAATATGGTTTGTTTATAATCTAATAACATACAATGGTCATTATATTGGATGTTAAACGTACCCTCGACCAATGGAAAGTGCAAGGTAAGGTTTAATTTCACAAACTCTTTATTATCCGAGGTTGTTTTTACGTAGGTATCTACTGGGTCATATTTATTATCCATGTCCATGTTTCATTAAAGAGTTTTAAAAGGGATTATTTTAAGAGTCTTTTTTTACTAAAACATCATTTTAAATGTTTTAAATATTTATTCTTCTAAATCATTATCATTAATGTTCATTTTTTCAAAATGGTTTTTAAGGATTTATCTATATGGACATGAATGTTTTAAAAATGTTAATTCCTTTAAAAAGATTCAATGTGGTATTGAAAAAATTGATTAAAAAATGCCTTTAAATGTATTCCTATCTAAATTGCGTGACTTTTAAATTTTTTCATGAAAAATAGATATTTCTCTCAAAGAATTTTATAAATCATTTTCATCTATGTCAACATCCTTCGATGGATTTTAAACTTTTTTTAAAGTTGAATTATTATGATAAATATCTTCCATATTTTGTTGAATGTTTTGTGATACGTTTGACTGTGGATGTTTTATTTATATACCATTCAAGGTTTATGGTTAAAGTATTGGCATTTCGTATGCTAGTTTTAATATGAATGTTTATGTTATGTTTAAACCTTTTTATACGAGGAATGCATTGGACTTAGTAAGTGTAACATCCCAGGTAAATAGAAAACCATAAATTTTTATTATTTACTAATATTGGTGAATTAAATATTAATTTTACTTTAAAGGGGTTTCCATGTTCGATAGTGTACCCGATACACAGCAACAAGTTTCTTTAAAATCTTACGTTGCACACTAATAATATAATATTATTATTTTAAATGGTAGTTAACTCCTAGCCATTGTATCGGTGGGAATTAACAAAAATAACTACAATATGATTATACATGTTTTTTAAATGTATTTACATTTATCCAATAAATGTTAGAGGCTTAAAATGTGAATGAATCTAATTTTATGCATAATTTACATTAAAAGGTCGATTTACCACCTTTTAATGATGAACCCTATTTAAATATAGTTTTGGTCACTTTTATATGTCATATTTAACAAAATAAAATTCTTCTTTAGAACCAAAACATAAAAATTTACTTTGGATGAAATTTTGGTTTTTTCTGATAAAATTCAATTTTTAATGAAAAGTGAAGCATGTTGTATTTTAATTCAAAACTACCTTTTATTATAATTTATTTATATGTATAGATTATCTTTTTATTTTGTTTTAAAGTATAATTAGAATATTTTTTTACCATTTAATATAATGTTGGTCATTGTAATTAATTTCACTTTGAAACTGGACATAAACAAGTGTCAATCTTCTGAAAGTTATGGTTTCGTAAAAATATGCTATTTGTTTTAACAATGAGAATTAATTTTAAATTAATTGATTAAACTTCCCTATTTTTAATTTGGTAAAATAGGCATCATTTTTTAATACAGAATATCAAATGTATCTTAGGCTGAGTTTTTGGTATTTTTATGAAAAACATCAATTTTTGATGAATATTGAAACCACTTAGTGGTAGTTAAAAAATTGACTTTTTCATTTAAATAAAATTTTTACCACTTTTGTGAGTTTAATTTAAAACATACTAGAGACATTGTTAATACCAATAAGTAAAATGTGGTTCAATAAGATGAAAATAATTTTTGGTGAACAGTAACTTTGACTTTTATTTACCGTGGGTAAAGGTAAATAGGGTAATTCAAGGTAAAATGAATTTTATAATTATTCAAAATTACCTTAAAACTTTCACTAACCTTATTAGATGAGTAATGTCCGACCAAGGGCATATGTGGGTCGATTTTGGGATCCCATGGAGCCACATTAATGTGATATTGAAACTTTAGATTAATTAATTTAAAGTAATGGGAAAAATGACATAAACAAATAGCTTTTGGTAAATTTTTTTGTATATGGTATTATATAAGTCATATTTGAGACTGTAAATATTCATTGGAAAGATAAAAATATTTCCTATATCATGGTAATTTTATTTATAATTTTTAGACATCTAATAAATTAAATTATTCATGACACAATAATGATGCAGTATTTACCTCATTAATAAATAATTTATATAAATATGATTATAAAGACTAAAATAATATCCAAAGACTATAAAATTTCTATTGAATGATTTTATTTTGAATATGACTCATCTTATCTTCTATTTTAATATGTTTTGGACCTTTTGAAACTGAATATAAGTTTATAATAAAATAATGTTTTCACACATTCTTAAAGAGCCCCTCCTCTCCCTTATAAAAGGAGAGCACTTCTAACCAATTCCACACACCTCTAAAGCCTTTTGGATAGTCCAAAATCTGTCCAATTAAATTACATACGTCACTCTACTATACTTAGAAGCCTTACATTGGGCAGAATCCACTTCAATAATTTCTTTTGGTTCAAACCAAAGGAAGTTACCCAAATTAAAGGCAATTGTTTCTCTTAAATTCTTTTGTTTTATTTTGTTTTATTTTATTTCTCCAACCCCTAAAATCTTTCTATTACATTATTTTATAATAAAAAAAGTATCCTAAATATAGTATAATGTTTTAATGAGATGGTGTAACACTACACATACACACACCTTCTTCTAATTGGTGAAGAACATACTGTTTCTGTGGATGGAAAACAAACGCTTCACGAAATGATCATTGTTCAATTATCTCTTACTGCCTATCATGGGGGCCATTATGATAGAAATGTATTATATATGATATATATTATGTTTATTATTTATTTATTATTCTGTATTTTCCCATTTATAGAACTCATTTATGGTTTCCGTAGTGGGTAAATACGATAATCTCATTAGAGGAAGTGCGGACTACCGCCCCCTCAAAGTGATATGACTCGTTAATGACTTATGTGGGATGTATAAAGGATAGAGTTATTAATATTTTATATGAAATTATACTGGAATTATAATATAACTATGTATCATTATGTTTTTAATTCTATTAAAATAATAAATTGAAATGGAAGTAGCATTCATGCGTACGTATGACATACTGTCTCCATAAACGGTGCATTTCATTTCTTACATCTAAATGTTATGTACTATTATAAATACATGTATATAATGGATATATATGATATATATGATATATTAATCATTAATATAATTCCAAATATAATGGATATCTTACCACATGAACAACTTGTAATTATAAGGTGTTCATTTTTTTAACTCAAGTACCAAATATCAACAAAAAAACTGTTATTAACTTAAATGATTACATAATGTTTATAACATGGTAATAAGTAATATAAAATGAATAATAAACTTTAAAATTTTTCTTAATCAAGTAGAAAATAACTTTAGTTTATTATTCATGAGATTAAAGAACGAACGGTTCAGGTCGGACATAAGGTAAGGAATTTCTTATCTCACTTTTAATTCTGTGAGATTTCCATTGTTCGCCACTAATTTATTGCATATGGTGTATTTTGTACTTACATTTGATATATATTATCATGATTCTTTTTATTTTCATGGTATTCTATTATTCATTTAATGGTTATTACCTTTTGGTCATACGACTCGATTTATTACGCCGTGGTAAGGAGTTTTCATCTCACTTTTTATTCCAGTGAGATTAATGCTATATTGCCACTATTTTCCTTTTGTGTGGTTTATGTACTACCCATGATTGTGATATTTTTGTAATATAATTTGATTTATTGGTTTTTACATCTTCTTTATTTCATGGGGTGTATGTTTCGTATGTTACCAAATCAGTAAAGGGAACTTTTTAACCTAATTTCTATTCCTTGGGTTAATCTTCTAATTCATAATTATGTCATGCTATGATTATGTGTGGAATAATTGTTTATTTATTTATGTTTTAATTTACACTCCCCTTTGTGTGGATATAATTTTGATACACATAATCAATCCGTTGATAAATTCTCAAGTCATCGATATGAGCTTGATAAGAGTAATTTTAACTCAATTTCCATTCATTCAGTTAAACATCCAAGTCATTGGTTTTGTCTTAAAAAGAATATGTGTGTGTTATCTGATTGATTTACACTGAATACCCAATAATATCAAGTGTATTTTTATTTTTCACACATTATTATGTAATTTATTTACCCTTAATCTAAGGATACAATTTTATAAGGGATTTCATCGCAATTTACATTCCATTGAGACTTCATTATTTTTATGCACCAATTCACTCTTATAAGGAGTATATACTATCCTTTTGCATATTATATCATGAATAACTTTATTCTCATGATATTATAAAGTTCGGATTCAATGTTATTTAACAATTATTTGTATTCAAGCATCTCACATTTTGTTAAAAACTCATTAACTAAAATAATATTTTTAATGTTTTAAATATTTATTCTTCTAAATATTTATCATTAATGACCATGTTTTAAAAATGGTTTTAAGGATTTATTTATATGGACATTAATGTTTTCAAATTATAATTCATTTAAAAGCTTCAAAGTGGTGTGGAACCATTTGATTCAAAAATCTCTTTATTAAATGTTTTAAATGGTTTTGAAAATGGTTTGATAAAGCATTGATTTTGTCAATATCTTGAAACGATATATTGTGATTGCAATGTGGAAATGTTATTTTCCTTTATTATTGTTTTATGTGTTATTAATATGTTATGGTTATTGGGAATTGTTTATTTATATGGGTGGTTCCGTGATAAACCTAGGGCGGGTGAGCCCGAGATAGCTCTTTAATGAATTGGGTTATGTGGCAGAGGTAAACCTTAATGTTTCTCCTAAGAGATTTAGGGAATATACTTTCATGGGTATTCCAAATGTGACTCTCTTTTTAGCTATGATAGCTACAATGTAAGTATGTTATGAATTCCATAAGTTACCTTTATGATTTATGATTTCAGTGTTTTATTCATAAATATTATGATTTCTTAAGGTATGTTATGATTTAAATGTATTAGTTTCATTTATTTGTATTTATTTATGGGTTAATGTTTCCTTTCCTTATTTTATAACCCTTAATGAGATTTTTATGCTCATCCCATGTTTTTGAAATGTTTTCCACATGACTTAAAGATGAATAGGATCAAGGATGAGATTAAGGAAAAGTCATGCTATCTAAAACATGGGGCTAGACATGTCTATCTTTTAAGAGTTTTTATATTATGAAAAATGGATACTGGGTAGTAGTGTCTACAAGTAATATTCATGTTGTTATGTAATAGTTATGGCCTAATTATCTAAAACTCTATACCTGAAAAGATCCTCAATGTGAATTATTCATTTAATTGAAGATTATGCAATGTTTAAGGCCAGGTCCTTATAGTTGGTATCAGAGGTTGGTTTAGATAAATTTATAGGTTAGTGTATTCTTTAAGCATAAGTGAAATAACCATAATGGTTAGGATTTTAGAAAGAGTTGTAGTTTTTTTGATAAAGTAAATGAGTTTAATATAACTTGAATAAGTATATCTTAGTATTTACCCTCCTCATAATATATTATATGATGATTTTACTGATATACTCACACAGACCATTTTGGTTTTAGTAAATGGATGGATCTAGATGGTGCCAAAGTAATAGTGAATGTGAAGAAAAATATGATGGTTTTCTGAATTTGAAATTGAATAAAATAGGAGCTGTAATGAGAACTCTTGTGGTTAATCTAAACCAACTATCTGGCATCATGATTGACCACATGAACCTTGGTGATTTTTATAAGGCATCGTATATCATAGAAACAAATCCCCACAGAAGTTCAGGTAATAATTATAGAGGTAAGTATATTAAAAAACCTATGTGTAAAGGATGTGTAAATAAACACATAGAAAAATGTTTCAAAGGGACGAGAAGATGCTATAGATGTGGAAATTAAGGTCATAAAGCAAGAACCTTCCATGGAAAAAGGAAGCATACAGTTGACTCTAGGAAAGGGAATGAAGTTCTTTCGGAGGGATCAATTGAATGTTTTAAATGTGGTGTGCATGGTCATTATACAAATAGATGTCCTATGAAGAAGTTTTGGGAATGGGATCACATGGATCATACAAATATAAGTTTACCAATACCTAATGCCATTCCGATTGAGGATGAAGAAACAGACAATGAACAATGAAAGGTATAGATTAATTCTTAACATATGTTTTGATATTATTTAATATTAGGATATGATTCATGATTTTTGTACGTAGGAAATAAGTATTTAAGAATAAGCTGGTAAATAATGGTTAATGGATCATGAATAATGTTGAATGAGTAAGAGTTCAACATATATGGGACTCAAGAGTTATGGTAGATTTTAGGATGGTGAAATGATTAAAAGTATTAAGGCTCTTTTGATGATGGTATTACATTAGAAGACTTTTTATAGTATGTGTAACCCTGAATTTTGATATATGAAAATTTTATTCAAGGAATAATTATATTTTATTTTGTGTTTATATTTATAAAGAACCAATAGGGATTATATGATCCTTGAATTTGAGGCAATTACAGGTTAATACATTTTGGGATGCAAAATGAATGTTATTAGATAACCTTTGTGGTTAAAATTTGTTATGGTTATTTTTGAAGAATTTATCTCTTTTTGGGAATGTCATAAAATTATATAGTTTTTGAAAAAGGACAACATGAAAACTGCATGACAACCCGTCACGTCGGACAAAGCAGTGGGAATCAAACCCACCACCAAAGTGCGACTGAGATTTATCACCTACCACTAGACTACTTGATGTCCCAGGTTAGTATGACTAATTATTTTTAGTTAGACGATTTTATGAATCAAGAATAAGTTTATTTTGGGTTATATATGGAATTGATTAACCTATCATGAAGAATATGTGATTTAGGTTAATTAATTTTAAATATGATACTTTTAGAGTAACTGATGTTATTTGGGGATAAATGTTAAGATTTATCCGGGAAGACTATGTGATTAAATCCTTCTGAGATTTGGGTTTTAATATTAGTTAGGATTAATATGATGAATTATATGGGCAGTTGTTTATCAAATGGTCTTTATTGAACTTTGGGTTTTGTTTGAAAATTTTTAGAGATTAGGAGTAGTTTTTTTGTAAAAGATTATCCTTTTTGGGTATTATCTGATCTCACACAAACCGTTTTGGTTTTGGTTAATGTCTAAAGACATGGAAAAAATATAGTTCATATTTTTTGGATTATGTGATTCCCTAGAAGTTGATTATAGCACTTTTAATGTGAACAATTCATCCTAAATACTCATTGTTTGGAGAAAATATAAGTTTGTGTTAGAAATCTAGAAAAGGATGAAAGTCTAAATGACAAGTAAGTATGTTTCCTTATGTTTTTAGATAGGCTCATAAATAAATTCCTCAATAAAAAGTAACATAAAACAAAAACATTGTCTGCTAACTTTTCATACTAGGGAATCAAAGACTGTTTAACCCATCGCAAGTTTGTGATTTTCTGGTGGATAACATTCTCCTAATCATGTTTTCTATCACTCTCCATCAGAACTTGATGGTTTGTTTTCTACTCCATATCCATGATTTCACAGAATCCTAGTATCTGTTGTCTTGGGTGACCTTTTCACCTCTCTTTCTTTATTTTAAAGTGATAGTTTTAATGACTCTTTTCCGATGTGGGACTTTTAATGAAGTTTCCAAGACCAGTTTTAAAATTGCGAGGATGAAATTTCCAAAAGGGGGGAAGGATGTAACATCCCACGTAAATAGAGAACATGAAATTTTTCATATTTATTAATATTTTTGAATTAAATATTAATTTTACTTTAAAGGGGTTGCTATGTTCGATAGTGTAATCGATACGCAACAACGAGTTTCTTTGAAATCTTACATTGCACCCTAATAATATAATATTATTATTTTAAATGGTAGTTAAATCCTAGCTGTTATATTGGTGGCAATGAACAAAAATAACTACAATATGATTATACATGTTTGTTAAATGTATTTACATTTATCCAACAAATTGTATATGCTTAAAATGTGAATAAATCTAATTTTAAGAATAATTTACATTAAAAGGTCGATTTACCAACTTTTAATGGAGAACCCTCTTTAAATATAGTTTTGGTCACATTTATATGTTCTATTTGACCAACAAAAATTATTCTTTAGAATCGGAACATCAAAATTTACTTTGGATGAAATTTTGGTATTTTTCTGATAAAATGCAATTTTTAATGAAAAGTGAAACATGTTGTATTTTAATTTAAAACTACCTTTTAATATAATTTATTAATATGGATAGATTATCTTTTTAATTGGTTTTAAAGTATAATCAGAGTATATTTTTACCATTGAATCCAATTTTGGTCAATGGAATTAATATCACTTTGAAAGTGGACATAAACAAGTTTCAATATTTTGATAGTTATTATTTCCAAAGAACATGCTATTTGTTTTAACAACGGGAATTAAATTTAAATTAATTAATGAAACTTATATTATTTGAATTTGGTAAAATAGACATCATTTTTGAATTCGGAATATCAAATGTATCATAGGCTGAGTTTTTGGCATTTCTCTGAAAAACATCAATTTTTGATGAATAGTGAAACCACTTAGTGGTAGTTAAAAAACTAACTTTTTCATTTAAGTAAAATTTTACCACTTCTGTGAGTTGAATTTCAAAAATCCGAGAGACACAGTTAATTTCAAGAAGTAAAATGTGGTTTAATAACTAACACCTCACGAAACGATGATTGTTCAATTATCTCCTACCGCCTCTCAGGGTAGCCATTATGATGGCACTATATTTATATATGATATATATTATGTTTATGATTTATTTATGATTCTTTATTTTTCCATTTATATAACTCCTTTATGGTTTCTATAGTGGGTAAATACGATAATCCCATTAGAGAAAGTACAGACTACCGCCCACTCAAAGTGATATGACTTGTTAATGTCTTATGTGCGACGTATAAAGGATGGAGTTAATAATATTTTATATGACATTATACTGGAATTATAATATAACTATGTATCATTATGTTTTCAATTCCATTAAAACAATAAATAGAAATGGAAGTAGCGTTCATGCGTACGTACGACTTACCGTCTCCCTGAACGGTGCATTTCATTTCTTACCTCTAAATGTTATGTACTATTATAAATAAATGTATATACTAGATATATATGATATATATGATATCTAAATCATTAATATCATTCTAAAGATAATGTATATATTACCACGTGACCAACTTGTAATTATAAGGTGTTCATTTTTTTAACTCAAGTACCAAATATTGAAAAAACAACTGTTATTAACTTAAATGATTACATAATGTTTATAACATGGTAATAAGTAATATAAAAGGAATAATAAAATTTAAATATGTTCTTAATGAAGTAGAAAATATATTTAGTTAATTATTCACGAGATTAAATAATGAATGGGTCAGGTCGGACATAAGGTAATGAATTTCTAATCTCACTTTTAATTCTGTGAGATTTCCATTGTTCTCCACTAATTTATTGCATGTGGTGTATTGTGTACTACCATTTGATATTTATTATCATGATCTTTTTATATTCATGGTATTATGTGATTCATTTAATGGTTATTAAATTTTGGTCATACGACTCGATTGATTACACCGTGGTAAGGAGTTTTCATCTCACTTTTTATTCCCGTGAGATTCATGCAATATTTCCAATATTTTACTTTTGTGTGGTGTATGTACGGACCATTATTGTATTGTTTGTGTAATATACATTTATTTATGGGTTTTTACATCTTCCTCCATTCATGGGGTTTATGTTTCTTAAGTTACCAAATCGGTAAAGGGAACTTTTTAACCCAATTTCCATTCCTTGGGTTAATCTTCTAATTCTCAATTATGTCATGCTATGATTATGTGTGGAATCATTGTTTATTTATTTATGTTGTAATTCAAACTCCCATTTGTGTGTATATACTTTTGATATACATAATCACTACATTTTTAAATTCTCAATTCATCGATATGAACTTGGTAAGAGTAATTTTAACTCAATTTCCATTCATTGACTTAAACATCCAAGTAACTGGTTTTGTCTTAAAAAGAATATGTGTGAATGTTATCTGATTGATTTACACTGAATACCCAATCATATTCAGTGTATTTAAATTTTTCACACATTATTATGAAATTGATTTATCCTTAATCTAAGGATACAGTTTTTATAAGGGATTTACCTCAATTTACATTCCATTGAGACTTTATTGTTGTTATGCACCAATTCACTCTTATAAGGAGTATATACTATCCTTTGGCATATTATATCATGAATAAATTTATTCTCATGATATTATAAAGTTCTGATTCAATGTTATTTCTCAATTATTTTTATTCAAGAGTATCTCATTTTGTTAAAAACTCTTTAACTAAAATAATGTTTTAAATGTTTTAAAGATTTATTCATCTAAATATTTATAATTGATGTCAATGTTTTAAAAATGGTTTTAATGATTTATTTATATGGAAATTAATGTTTTTAAATTATAATTCATTTAAAAGATTGAAATTTGTATGGAACCATTTGATTCAAAAATATCTTTATTAAATGTTTTAAATGGTTTTGAAAATGGTTTGATAAAGCCATGATTTTTTCAATATCTTGAAATGACATATAGTGATTGAAATGTGTAAATGTTATTTTTTATGCTTTTTTGATGTGTTATGAATATGTTATGGTTATTGGGCATTGTTTACGTATACAGGTGGTTCCATGATAAACCTAGGGCGGGTGAGCCGGAGATAGCTCTCCAATGCATTGGGTAATGTGACGGAGGTAAACGTTAATGTTTCTGTTAAGAGATTTTGGGAATATACTGTGATGGGTATTCCAAACGTGACTCCCTAAGTAGCTGTGATAGCTACAATGTAAGTATGTTATGAATTCCATAAGTTACCTTTATGATTTACAATTTCTGTGTGTTATTCATAAATCTTATGATTTCGTATGGTATGTTATGATTGAAAATTATTGGTTTCTTTGATTTGTATTTATTGATGGGTTAATGTTTCCTTTCTTTATTTTATAACCCTTACTGATCTTTTTATGCTCATCCAAAGTTTTTGAAATGTTTTCCATAAGACTTATAGATGAATAGAGTCAAGGATGAGATCAAGGAAAATTCATGATATCTAAAACATGGGGCTAAACATGTCCATTTTTTAAGAGTTTTTATATTATGAAAAATGGATATAGGGTAGTAGTGTCTACATGTAATATTCACGTCGTTATGTAATAGTTATGACTTAATTATCTAAAACTCTAAACCTGGAAAGATCCTTAATGTGAATTATTCATTTAATTCAAGATTATTCAATGTTTAAGGCTAGTTCCTTATAGTAAGTAACGGGTGGAGCCTGCTATATATTTTCAATTCATCGGTAAGTCTCATGAAACAAACTTGTGTCTTGGAACAAGGCCTTGATAAAATCTTATTTTTAGTCTTGGAACAAGTACTTGACAATGTGGTTATGATGTTTTGGCATTATTCATTCCGTTATTATGAAATTGGATATTGATATTGCATGTGATTATTCGATTAGTATAATTTCCATGTAAGTAAGTAAATGGAATTATTTTGATTTATATTTTCCATATTATGCTACAGTTTATGTTGAAAAGGCTTTTGTTTTAGTTCTATACATTTCCTTAAATGTTTATAATTATTTATGAAGGTTTCCGCTATATTGTTATCCTTACTGAGCATCTGAGATAACCCCTTTCTATGTTTTATTTTTCCCAGGATGCGAAGAAGTATATTATGAATGACCTGCAAGGATAGTATATGGGATCTCAGTGTTTTCTATGGAAACTATTTTGTTTTAGTTTTACATTTAATGATGTAATGTAAACCTTATGAATGTATCTAGTACTTCCAAGGCTACTAAAATAATCAGTATTTAGAGACTTGATATTTTGTGATCATGCCAATGGTATGTAATAATGCACCGAATCTAGGTAACATGGGTTAGGGCGTTACAGTTATTATCAGAGGAAGTTTAGTACAAACCTTGGAAACTAGATTTAAATAAACATTGATTAGAGCACATAGCCCTAAGATTAACTTTGAGGATTAGTATAGAAGAACTTCCTAGAATTTTGTTACTGTAGAAAATTTGTGACTTTTCTAAGAAAATACATCCCTGTATGGATACAAGTAGGTAGAGGAGGCTCTGGTACAGATGTACCTAGGAGTAAAACCCGAAAACACCTCTTTGTGCTAGACTCGAATAGGAACTGGTGCATGACAACGGGCCTTGCTGCACTCTTGGTTACGACACTTTAGGGGGGATATTCTTAGGATAATTCTCATTTTCTTTACAAACCATTTGGAAGGGTTTATGAGTATATAATTTTTCAAAGAAAACATTTTTATGATTATGGATTATATCCATAAACTATTAAATTTATGTTAAATATTTTACAAGTTTGGAATTATGGATTATGATCCATAAATTGACCTAGTGTATTCCATTGTTTAGAAATGGTGCCTGGTAGAAGGAAGGAGAAATCCAACAATACGTATGATCCAAAGAGTAAGAATGATCATGTATTTCATAGTATTAACCCAACATTTAGAATGAAAATAGTATCCAACATATTCTCAACATATGAATAAATAGTATCATGTGTTAAAAAGATAAGTAATGAATTTTGAGTCCCATGTCTTTGAAGGGAAGCCAGAGAAGAAAAGGATGGTAGAGAGAAATATGGATAAAGGGAAGAAGGGATAGAAGGATTTTCCCATATGTGATAATTGTGGAAATAATAACCTTGGTAAATTCTTGAAGGGAATGAGAGTTTGTTATGAGTGTGGAGAAAAAGGACATCGAGTATGTATTGCAAGGATAAGAAAAAGGTTTCATGCGTACAATGCTTCATCTGCAAGGAGTTGGGTCACTGTGCGAATCAATGTCCAAATCATCTGAGTATTCCCCAATGATGCTATTGGATAATAATAATGTTATGATATTACCACATAAGAAGAGGAATGACTATTTTTCTTATGTTTTTGTTAAAATATTATGTCTTTTCAGTGTTGTACCAATGATATTACAGTTATATGAATTATGGAAATAAATAAGGATTGTACTACCATACGATTTCATTGTGGATTTGAGATTATATGGTTTTATGAAGACTGACTCAACAAAAAGTTAAACTTTTTGGAAAATACATGGTTGAAGGAAAGATAAAACTTAATATGGTCCTGATACCGAGGTATTAATTTTGGAATAAGAGATGGTTGATTTGGATAAATTATATTGGATATTCTTGACGACCTTGAAACTGGTTAATGATTTTTATATTTCATAATTGATGGAGTTTACACCATTTTTGGATATAAATAGTATATCTAGTATTCTATAAAGAATAAGGGAGCATGAATGTAATCAATAAGGGTTTATGGTAATTCAAGATGTTGTAGTGCTTTAAAAGAATACATGATAAAGGTGTTCACATGTTATTATGTGGAAAAAATGATCTTTATTGTGTTTACCTTCCTTATAAATTTTGGACTGTGAGTTTGGACAGAAGTATATTGGATTATTACAGTTTGAGATTATTTTTGGATTGCCATAAAAAGGACAACCCAGAGGTCGGGCGACAACCCGTTGCGTTAGGCAAGGCCGCGAGACTTGAACCCGCGACCGAAGGGCGACAAGGGTGTATCACCTACCACTGGCCCACGTGATATCCTGGATTGAATAATGTAGTTTTTTAAAAGGTCTGATAGATGAATTATAAATTAATTTTTTTGAACCCTATACGAATAGGATAAATAAAATATTTTTTTAAGTTGTATTATCTTTTAGAGTGAAAGATGAGTTTGTGGTAGAAATTAGTTAAAGGATGGAATTCTACTTGACAAGTATATTTTTTTCTTCTTATTATTATATGATGAAATTAATTATTAAACTTTAGGTAAGGAATCTTAAAACTAAAAATGTTTTATCCTAATACTTTATGTTTTGTTGAATATATGATATTTTAAATCATCATAGATTGATGGCTTTGAGGCCCTTAATTCTATAATAGTTTGTGACTGATGAACTCAATTAATCCATATAAATATTTATATTTTTCCTCCAATTATGTGTCTTTAATTTCCACCAATGTTCTCTTAATCGAGATCATAATTTGGTGGTGACTTTTTTATTCCCCTTTTGCACTTATTGAGACTATATTTTATTAACACGATTTCCGATGTGGGTTTTCCCTCAACGATATTTTCTATTTTCAACCATTTATCTTCGAAGAACAATTTCAAATTGCGAGGCCACAATTTATTTAAGTAGGGATGAATGTAACACCACAAGATTTCATAGTATGTTATTTATTCAAAGTAATTCAATAACTTGCACCACACGCAACACTGAGTTCAAGTGCACCACGACTTACTAAACTAGCTGTTAAAAAGAGGTTATGTATATTATTAACTGAATTTTGAACTTTATATAATACTTATAATTTTAGAATCCATATTATGAGTTTCTTAGATATAATGTAAGAAAAAATTCATTTTTTTCAAATGAAAGAAGTATTTTTCAAAAAATGCAATTTTACTGCCTTTTAATGGAGAACATTTTTTTTAAATATAATATTTGAAACTTTTATATATTCAATTTGACAAAATAAACATCTTATTTATAATTGGGACATAATAATTTAGTTTCAATAAATTTTCCGTGTTTTTCTGATAACTTTCATATTTGGGTGAATAGTGAAAAATACTATATTTTAACTCAAAACAACATTTTTAATCAAAATAATTTATAGTGTTGAGTTATAAATTTTAATGATTTGGAAGTATAATTAGATTATATTTTTTCCATTTAATACAATGTTGGTCATTTTATGTAATTTCACTTTGAAATTGGACATAAACAAGTCAATCTTTTGATAGTTATTATTCCTTAAAAATAAGATTTTTTGGGTTTTACAGTGAGAATTAATTTTAAATTAATTAATTCAACTTTTATGTTTTGAAATTATTAAAAGAGAATTAATTTTTGAATTCTGAATATCAAAATTATCTTTGGGATATTTTTTTTTATTTTTCTGAAAACTTTCAATTTTTGATGAATAGTAAAAAACACTGAGTTATTGTTTAAAACTGACTTTTTATTTAAAAAATTACTTATTTTATTTAAATTTATTTCTTGTCAAAATAGATACATAATACCAATATAAATTCAATCTAACTCATTGGAGTCAGTTTATAATAATTTTATACATAAAATGTTTTATCATACTTTTTATCGTCTTTTACCCACCTCCTAGGAGCATTTGTAAATTTACATAAAACTTAATTTTACCGCTTCTGTGAGTTGAATTTCAAAAATCTGAGAGACACGGTTGATATCAATAAGTAAAATGTGGTTCAATAAGTTGAAAATAATTTTTAGTGAATAGTAACTTTTACTTTTATTTTGCACGGTTAAAAGTAAATATGGCAATTAAAGGTAAAAATGGTATTATTATTATTACCCTTACACATTTTTTAATTCTATTATATAAGTGTAATTCGACAAAAAAAACCTTAGGAATAAAATATTATTCTTTTTGGTCCACTTGGATTAGATTAGAAAATTTCTTATTATTTAATTCAAAGAAGAGTTAAAAGTGTTAAATTCAACGTTTAAAAACTAAACCTTTTTTAATATAGGGTTAAACATAAGATAAATTAGACTATAAATATTCATTATAAAGCTAAAAATATTTCCTACATAATGGTATTTTATTTATATTTTTTTGACATTAAATAATTTAATTTATTTATGACACAATGATGATGAAGTAATGACCTAATTAATAAAATATTAAAATAATTAATATTATAAATATCCAAATAAATGTAATTTGAGACTTTTTATGAATTACACTCTTTTTATAGGTTAATATGACATTTTAGGGTTGGTTATATGAATTTTTTTTGAGCTAATAATGCTGTTATAAATTTAGAAAAAACAAAATACCAAATAGTGTCAAAATTGCCATAAAAGAGTTTTTAAAAAAAAGTATATTATAAATTGATATTCTTATTCTAAAAACCTAAGGATCATCTTAAATACTTACATAATGATATTTGTATCATTAATTAACCACTTGGTGTTCGCTTGAATGTTTATAGTTTGTTCATTAACCATATAATATAAAAATACAAAGAGACATGGTAAATGTCAAACTATTTTACTAAGTGTTAAATCTAAAATATAAGGTTAATATAGTGACCCAAACCTATATATAACCTATTGGTTGAGTGTTGTTCGACCCATAAATACCTTATACTTTAAATAATTCATTTTTGAGCCATTATAAACCGAAAATGAATTTATTATAAAATAATATTTTAAGTTTTTCCTAAGGTGCCCCTCACCCCTCTTATAAAAGGGCACTTCCCCTTCTCTCAAATTCTCACCTCCAAATCCATTTGAATCGTCCAAAACCTGACCAAATACCCATTAAACTGTCCTAATTTCAATCTAGAGGCCTTTATTTAGTAAGAAAGTTAACCTATAGAGCCCTTTTGATCAAATCAAAAGGAAGAACACGAAGAAGAGGTAAATATTTCATCACCTCTTTCAAGTTCATTTATTCTTGCACTTCCTCTTTCTTTGTGGTTTCCATACTAAAATAATAAATCCAGTATGTTATATATACTTTGATTTTATTATAAATATGGTACAACCATATTCATTATTCTATCCATCCTTTGAATGATATGTCACCATACGTGCGTACGTACGACTTACCGTCTCCATGTCGTGGTGTAGTTTGATATTCAAACACTTCACTATTTGGATGGGTATAATAATGAGTATAGCTGATTTAAATAATAAATATAACATGTTAATTATTATTTATATATTATATACCATCCAATTACATTGTATTTTTCCATCAATATAATGATATTGTCGGCCGTGCGTACGTACGGATTACCGTCTCCACGACATGATGAGATTCATTTCCATGTTCACCATTCAACGATGATTATAAAAAATATATCATTAATAAGTATGTAATATATGACATTAAAATTATATTGTAAATAAATATATATATATATATATATATATATTAACATTCATCTCATTCACTTAATTCCATTCAATACGATATGAAAACAGAATCATCGTTTATGCGTACGTACGACCTACCATCTCCATAAATGGTGTTTTCCATTTAATATATCTATCTATTATACATATTTATATTCTAAATATATATTATATATAAATCATGTTTTATATTCTGGATGTATTTAAATCATGATCCAAATAATACGATCAAGAATAACATGTTAAAATATGTACGATAAAGAAAGCGATTATTACCTGCAATGTTAATTTAACATGGAAATCATTATTAAATGGGTAGTATAAAGTCATAAATGAATAATTTATGGTATAATAAATATTAATATGGTTTTTTTATATTTTAATAACATACAATGGTCAATATATATGAGGTTAAAAATACCCTTGACCAAAGGAAAGTGCAAGGTAAGGGTTAATTTCACAAACTCTTTATTATCCAAGGTTGTTTTTACATAAGTATCTACTGGGACATATTTATTATACATGTATATATTTCATGAAAGTGTTTTCAAAAGGATTATTTTAAGGGTCTTTTTTTACTAAAACATCATTTTAAATGTTTTAAATATTTATTCTTCTAAATCATTATCATTAATGTTCATGTTTTCAAAATGGTTTTTAAGGATTTATCTATATGGATATGAATGTTTTAAAAATGTTAATTCCTTTCAAAAGTTTCAAAGTGGTATGGGACACTGTGATAAAAAAATTTCTTCTAATCTAAATTGTGTGACTTTTAAATGTTTTCATGAAAAAAGGATATTTCTCTCAAAGAGTTTTACAAATCATTTTCATTTATGTCAACATCCTTTTATGTATTTTAAACTTGATTGAAGTTGACTTTTTATGATACAAATATTCCATATTTTATTGAAGTTTTTGTGATATGTTTCACTGTGGAAGTTTTATTTCTATACCATTCATTGTTTATGGTTTAAGTATTGAAATTTATTATGCATGTTTTAATATGAATTTTTATGTTATGTGTAAAGCTTTTCATATGAGAAATGTATTGGACTTAGTAAGTGATGGGTGGAGTCCTCTATATCTTCTCGATGCATTGGTAGGTCTCATGAGGAAAACTAGTGTCTTGGAACAAGGACTTGACAAAATCTTATTTAGTATTGGCACATGGCCTTGACTATGTGGTTATGAAGTCTGGCATTATGAATTCAATAATTATGAAAGTGGATATTGATATTGAATGTGATTATTAAACTAGTTGAATATCCATGTGATTAAGTTAATGGAATTATTTTGATTTATATTTTCCATATTATAGTGAAGTTTATGTTGAAAAGACTTTTGTTTTTGTTATATATATTTCCTTAAATGTTTATGCTTATTTATGAAGGTTTCCACTATATTGTTATCCTTATTGAGAATCTAAGTTCACCCCTTTCTATGTTTTATTTTTCCCAAGATGTAGAGAAGTATATTATGACTGACCTGTAGGGATATTCTATGGGATCTCAATGTAGTCTATGGAAACACTATTGTTGTAGTTTTCCATTTTATGATTTTAATGTAATCCTTATGAATGTATCTATTACTTCCAAGGATACTAAACTAATTGGTATTTCGAGACTTGATCTTTTGTGATAAAGAAAATGTTATCTAATAATGCACCGACTCTGGGTAACTAGGGTTGGGGCGTTATATGTGTCATCCACCCTCGTTCTCTATGAGAACCGCTTCCAAATAAATCTCCTTGATCTCTCTTGACTTGAGATGATTTCTTGGATGATGATTACTCTCCATTATTGAGATCATTTTTGGAGAAGGTATCTCTCTACGGATTGAGAGAATTCTCCAAATTTATTATGAACCACACAAAAAAATGATTTTTCCCTTAAGAAAATAATATAATTGGGTTTATATATTTCTAGGTTAATAAATAAATAATTTCATAAGTTCCCATTATTATTTATCTATTCCCTTGAAAAAACCCCATATCAAATAATAATAATAATAATAATAATATTTCTCAGCATGCACATAAATTTTGAATTAAATTAAATATTATTTAAATAAATAAGATTTTTTATTTTTTATTTCTCATTGGAAATAAAAATAAGTTTTCTATTCTTCCATAATATTTATCAAGCCGTGAATAATGACTATTTATTTATAAAATAAATATAACTTCATTACTCACTAATAAATAAATAAATATTATATTTAATAAATATAAAATAAATAATTTTATAGAATCTATAATATATGAATATTTATTAAGCCATGTTCGGGAAAAATATTTATTCAACCTATTAAATAGTAATTTAAAATATATTAATTAACTAATATTTTAGATACACTTAATATGTGACCCTATAGGCCTATTTCTCGGTGTTATTAGGCTAAGCATGCTAAATTACATGGTTATCATCTAGAAACACATCAAGGAACCAATAGATTAAGAAGTTAATCCAAAAATGACATGATACCTCATACAAATGCTTACTGTGTAATATAATACCTCTATCATGATATATATAATTAAGGAGGTTTCATTAAAGTGCCATCATCCTATGTGCTTGATGCCTCTTTCTTTGACTTCCTGGAAATTGAACTTTCATATATAACACAATGACCAAGGATTTATTTAGGCTATAACGTTTCCATCAAAGGGACTTTTATATAAAATTCCATTGATGAATGGAAGGGATTAATCCTTTCTCACATTATTCATTAATTGAATATTACTCATGATGAAACCAACATATCCTACCTCTCTTTGAACATATGTAATCACAATTTTTTTCAATACATAAAAGTACATGACTTATAATAATCACTGATAGTAATATTAATGTTTATAGATCAATATAAACATCTGTAGATAGAAACATACATAAAGATATATAATATGAATTTCCTACCGTCGAGCCTTATTCTCATGATATTTTACACCTGATATTACAAAGGGCATACACCATGAAAAGTTGGATCAATATCCTATGAGTATCCACCTATAATAGGATATATAATTTGTTTTCATCAAATGATATCATCCTACTATAGAATATATATTTAAGAATTGTGTCATAGCACTTCTAGGTTCTCATAATATCAGAGAACTGCTATGACCTTTTAGTGAGATAACTACTCTTAGGACATTGTCACATAAAATGTTACATAGAAGAAGAGTCTTTATGTTATAATATGTTTATTAATATTCAAAAATATGAATTTATGTTATCATAATGTATAGAGATGTTGGTTATGGGGCACGAATTCCAACACATTTTTCACCAAGGAGTTCTTAATTTGAAAATGATTAAACTTTACCTTGATGTTTCTTTGGGTGTGTTGAATATAGATACAAATATACTCAATGATGAAGATTATAATAATGGTACATTATTTTTTGAAGGATAACTATTCTACTACGAGAGTAGTAAAAGAGTGGATATATGAACCCATTGAAAATTCATAATTATTTGATTTTTAAAATTTGTAAAGAGATTATTAAAATTAGGATAACCCCTTACAGTGAAGATGGAAACCATATGGAACTAAAATTAATGTTACACTTAAATCCACAAGATTGGATTCATACCTCACAGTCTATAAGATTATATGAATTTTTATAACCTATGCATGGATTTCACAAAAATGTTTTTAGGTTTTTATGTATAGTAACCTTTTTTTGAAATCGAAATCTAAAATAAGAGAATGACCATATTTCATCCCAAAATTTAATTCTATCTACACTTGAAACAAATCAAAACTTCCAATAATTCTAAATCAAATATAAGATTAATGAAAAAAAAATTTATAGATAAAATAATGTTACAAAATATATAAAAAATAGAATATTATGTACCTTAAATAAATAAATAACATTTTCATATCATTAAAATGGATACTAAGACTAAATATATTACAAAAAATGGGAAACATATTAGATTTAAAAAAGCGAATTCATAATAATTTTTTTTGTACAAAACATATTTAGTTAAATAGTATGAAAAATGATTGTAATCAAACTGAAACATGGAAACTGTATTGTTTTTTATAGAGTCAATTTATAAAGGAATAATCCATGGGTAAACCAACTAATAGAGGAATGAGAATGTGTGAGGCTTACCTGAAATTCAAGAAGTGAAATATTTTAATACACAAGGATAAAAACACTAAGGGGTGTGTAGGAAGTAGATCAATAATCACACGATGAGGCTAATAAAAAATGAGTGTAAATGAAAAATGGTAATTAAATATTAGAGTCCACTAGATAAATGAAACAAAGGCTAGGTATTTTATGTGATATAAAATAGAACATAGTCCAAAGTAAGAAAGAAACAAAAATGATCATATCTGATTTTTGATTAAATTTTATAAGGTATATCACGTTGGTTATTGGATAAATAATGTGAATTTTTTTACATTAGTTAAATAAAAATGATGTTATAACATTAATTGAAGTGTTTTTTATTTTTAAACTGACATGGTAAAAATAATTTTAATATTTAGTTATCTAGAAACTAATGTAGATAATAAACTTAGTGTGGATTTCACATTTGTTATAAATAACGAAAGTGAATAATGTGTCATGAAAAATATAATTTGCAATAGTCTGTTTTTAATAGAGAATGAATACCCCATAATGTTCAGAAAAGATGTAGATATTAGATTTCCATTTATGGTGGGAATAGAATAATAATTCTCTAATTATATTATTAATCCACCTTGTAATCCCAAATGAAAATTATTAACCTCTAATGTATCCACACTTTCTCCATTACTGACACAAATATCCACTTCACCCTTCATCAATTACCTCCAATTTCTAATTATGTGTTTATAAGAAAAAACATGCAATTCACACCCGATATCAAATATAAACGAGTTAGTGTTTGTGGAATTAATTTTTATAGCATTAAAATTCATATTATCTAAATGATTCTCTTTGAGAATACTTATTACCCCTATATACCAATATTTAGCTATCTTATAGGACATACCTATAAGGTATCTAAATATTATTATCAAGAAGTAATCCATATCATATAACATATATTTACCCATGGGAATTTATCATGTATTATATTTTTTCATCAATAACTTTTAATGAATGTACTCCAATTAAAACTGATGACCCTAAACATCACATCTATTTAGTGAGACATGATCCATATTTCACCAAGTAATGAGTTCTATTAGGCATTCCCTCACTACATAGTTATTTTGGTATGGAAACATCCTAATCATAATAGTTATGATTCCTGGATAGCTTAATTGAAAACACTTGTTATTTATATATCATATGGGAAAACTTAACTATATTTCTTTGGTATCTTAACTTTTAAGGATTACCAACTAAGTTTCACCCAAAGAAAATGACAAGAATAAGCTAAAAAAAATATCCAAGGGAACCACCCTTTATATAAACTTACTCAATGATGATCTAGTGTCACCTATTAATTTATTGAATTACAAAAGATAATCCAAAGGCACTATAATTTATAAAAACCTATGTAGTTGGATGATATAGGTTTTGAAAATTTCTACTTGGAAAGGATTCTAACACTTACTATTTGAAGGATTTTCTATTTTAAAAGTCTCGCTAAGTTAATATAAATTATATGATTACTAAATTCATTACTACTTAATTTTATCAAATCCTTATATTATTATTTTTATTTCTTTATATACGTGTTATTCTAACAATTTAGTTTTTAATCACTATTCTATCCACAAAATTAATGTGTTTACACCATATTAATGTGTAACCATTTACAAAACCCATAGGTTTTTGTGATCATCCAATTCATAGAATCTAAGTATATTCATACATATATAAATGAATCTAATTTATAAATTATATGTAATTTTTCATTTAAAGTCATAGATATATATGATATTATCAATATACACATGAGTAATATTAGAAAGGAATATAGCCAACCCCTTTACCTTTATAGAACATGGAATAATCTTCCATGATGATGGGTAGTCCAACCCCAAGTCCCTCTACCCAGGGATACTTTAATCAAGAGACTATTATTGTTAGGATATCACTAAAACATAATATATACCAAATATATATGAAAATTATTCTCAATATCATTACACTAAAACAACATGAGGTCATGGTATATAAAATATTAAATCTTATAGAGACATATAGCATGGATAATATAAAAAATAAATAATTAAATAAATATTTTACTTAATATGATAAAAACATGCATATTAATCTTTGACTTAATCTTGAAAAAACACTTTTAATGTAATCATAAAACATATCATTTATAACACATTTATTAATTATAAGTGTAAAATGTTTCCTTAAAATTAATAAACACTTTATATTTTTTATATCCCAAGAATTTGGTAATATCTTAGCTAGCCTATATGAAAATTTAGAATTTACTAGGATATAAATATAACCTCAAGGATAGGATTAATAAGAGTGGAAAAGTGTGTAAGTCTAGGTCATTGCATGTAAGATAATAGCATGTGGCAGTTTTAGAGAAAGGTCAAAGCCATTGTGCAGGGCAAGATTAAAGATATAGTAGGAGAACTCAAATAGATTTTCACCCACTTCATAAAAAACATCTTATGTAATGGAAAATTACCATCCTAATGCAGTTTTGGATGTGAGATATTCTTAGTAATAAACATTTCATCCTCGAACATCCTATAAGCTACAATCATCATCCATACCTCTGGTTTGTGTTACATCTAGAGATAGTGATTGACACACTATTAAGATCACTAGATTCCATTATTAACTATCACAATATCATGATAAGGCTCATAGTAACACAAGGTAGAAAAAAATTGTAAAAATATGAGTTAAAAAAAGCGTAAACAACATGCATCATCAAACCTAAAAACGAATCATGATATAATATTATTTACATATAATAGTTATAACCAAACCATTAAATTGGTATGTATTAATATGAATAAATAATTTATGAAATATATATAAAGATACTAATCATTACTTATAAATTCTTATTAAATAATCACTCAATTTTAGTAAATTCATTTTATTCTTCAAAAATACCTTTTAACCAAAAATGGTTTTTATTGTTATTTTGTGCGAATATTTTAATTAACTTATAGAAAGTTTAAAAAATTTATTTTAATAAAAATATAAGTTTTAAAATACTGAAATAAAAATTAATATAGGGTGAAATTTTGGAATTTACCTAAAAATGTGATTTTATTAGTGAATAGTGAAAACTTTAACTTTTTATAAAATTGTCATTTATTTTTAATAAATTTCATAATTTAAATGTATTATTATGATTTCAATTTGAATTAATAGTAAAATAAGTATTATTTATTTATATAAAATATAATTAATTACATTAAAATAATCTTTATAACTAATTTCTATATAGGTTTATTTTTTGACTTAAAAATGTGTTTATCTTAAAAAAAGTTTTTCACTGCGTTTCACAAGTGTAATTTTAAATCAAATTGTACCACTTATGTTAATTTAATGTTAAAAAATGATTCCAAATTTAAAATCAATATGTCTAAATTTTCTAAAATGTTCCCTTTAATTTTTATTAATTATTTATAGTAGCTATGGTAAATAAATATCACCGTGGTAATGGAAAATCATGTAAATATGGTTAAAAATAACCTGATAAGGACTAAAAATTGACCCTACTAGATTCTTTTAACTTATTGGATGATTTTAGTTAAGAAATCTACATTAAATTATTATATATATGGCCACTTGGTTCAATATTCATTTTATGTTGGCCTTTATATTATTTATTTAAAAGACGAAGAAAAAAATTTCTCTTTCATTCTTTTAATATTTATAATATTTTGTGAAAGGGATAAAAAAATAATGTTTAGTTAAAAATTATAATTATAATTATAAATTATTATTATTTATAATGTTCATTTATTTCTAATTTTTAGTAATGAAATAATTACATTAAATTCTTAGGCAATGCTGACACATTATTTATTTAATTTATAGTAAAATAAAATTAACGATATTAAAAATATTAAAAGTAATACTTATTTAATAAATTATTATATTACAATATTTTTAGAAAAATATAATATTTTAGTGTTGTTTTAAAATATTATTTTTGAATTCGATTTAATTCATGTTGTTTTCATAGTCAAATTAAATGAACAGTTCCCAAAATAAAATTAATGATATTTTATAATAAATAATATTATTGAAATGATTTAAAATTTCTAAAGAACCAATATTTTCCCAAGTGATTTAGATATGGTATTAAATATCAACCATGATCCATTAATTTTATAATTGTTTATTTATGGTAACTATATTTAACCCTATAAATTAAAAACCTTGTCATCATGGTAGTTTTCAAAAAGGGTCAATAGCTGTTAAAATAAAGAGATAAGGGTAAAAATGTAATTTAAACTTGTATAAAATTTGTTAGATGATTTGATTTAATAAATTCAACATAAGATATTATATTTATATTATTTTTTAGCTTTTACCCATTAAAATTAATTTACATTAATTTAATATTTTGTGGGATTCTAAATGTACCCCTCGCCTCACTTATAAAAGGGCACCTCCTATCCTCTTTTCATCACACATAATAGAATTTTGGATTGGTAAATACATATCAAAATCCCATACCTACTTCCCCTTCCCATGTGACATGGGATTTTATTTAATTATAAAACCCTTCTAGGAAGTATTTTGGTGTAAACCTAAAGTGGTTTTTCGACGAAGATGTATAATTCTTAACCAAGCATTTTTGTTTGATTTTTATTGTTCCACCCATTAAATTATTTTTTAAACCATGATGATATAAAAAAATAAATATATCCCATATATTTATATGTTACTATAATAATATTATAACATACATCCATCTCCTCTTCCATAAAATGTGAAACTAAACCATCATTCGTTTGTACGATGAACTAATGCCTCACGAACCGATATAACTCATTTTCCATAATCGACTATCACATCTGTTTATCATGATGAATTAAATATAAAAATATATTTTAAATTAATTAAATATTTACCATTATATAAAATTAATATATCATATATTTTTGTACCATTCCATTCTTTGAAAGATGATAATGTTTTTCATGCATATGTGTGGATCGATACATCCACAAAGAAATGTAATTTTTTTTCATTACCACATTACATGTATGGTTTATATAACTTTATTTAAATAAATAATATAATATTTTTGATATAATTATAATTTAAAAAAGGTAAAATAATAATTACCTTTATTACATTATGACCACTGAAAAATGGAAACGCTACTCATGCATATGTATGACCTACCATCTCCAGGACTATAACATAATTAATTTTTAATAATCATATTTCATGGTTGGTTTTAAAATTATAAATGATTTATATAAATTATAATTATTTCATTATTATTATTATTTATCTTATTAAATAATAATCTCATTGAACTTATTCAACCTACAAAATTGAATTTGTATATATGAGCTGAATATCGTCAGAACATATAACATAAATTATAATCATTACATTATTTAATATAACATGCTAAGAAATAAAATAAAAGGAATATTAAACCATAAAAATGTTACTAATAAGGTAAATAATTAGAATAATTTTATTATTCATTAATATGAATAACTTACGTAATGAGTAATAATCACTGTAAGGGATCTATTTGAAACACTATTTTATTAGGTTATAAACTTTATCTCTATAGACTACTTTATCTTACTCTTTAATGTTATGGATTGATTATTAGTTATATATATATATATGTATCTTAAATATGTAACTATCTTATTATCCATTCCTTTTATGGTGTGATATTTTCCTTATGTTTATTTATCAAATGCCTTCATAATGAAATTTCCTTTGATTATGATATGAAGAAAGATTATACAACCCATTTATTTCCAATTCATTGGGTAATGAGTTTTTCTCATAAGATGTTACATATGTGATTATCATGAAAATCTAATCCACTATGAGACTCTGTACACCATGTGATGTTGTCTTCATAGTTGTCCTTGAATTATGTTTATATAATTTTTTTCTTCCACATTTACAATGCTTCCATGATCTTGTGATACCATTTTTTGTATGATATTTTTTAATGTGATTAATCATGAGCCTTAACTTTTATGATATCATGTTATATCTTTTAATCCCACATTATTTTCCTTTATAATGTTTATTAACTTATTAGTAATTTTAGGTTTCCATTTTTTTATGTATACCACATGTTATCTCACATTTTTTTGGGATCTAAATGGATTTAGTTTCTCATTATGAATATTAAAATAAATATGGTTTATTTTTATATAGATCTTTTACATACCTAGACATTTATAGACACTAGGACTTTTTTGACCTTATATGTTTTAATGGATATTTATATTAAAGAACATGTATTACTATATGTAAAAAGGATTGGGTCACAATAGTTTGTATTATAGTATGGTTTATTTATTTTTAGGTAATTATAATATAACAATTTACTAATAAACCTAATGATATATATAAGTATGGGAAAATATCCTAGTATTTTGGTAAGGTATAGTGCGAACATATTCCAAGAAATTAGATCCCTCTCTAGATACTTCAATCAGATTTGGATTTATCATATTTATACCTAGGGTAAATATTCCTAAAAAGAATATATTTGGTATTAGATTGATCATAACTGGGTGCATGAAAAATAGGCCTTTCTGAACACCTGGTTTGACACTCCCAACTGTTATTCTTTCAAAATTCACAGACTCTTTATGACTGATTATAAAGGACATGAAAAATTGTTAGGCTAAAAAACATGACAAGAAACCTTACCAATGATAACATAGATTGAAACCTAGAGAATAATTATTTAGGATATACTTATCATTTATAATCTATTCCTTATTTGTTTATAAATCTACCTTTTGAATGTTTATTTGTTAATGTATTCTCATTTTGTATTTTAGTTAATGGTGGAAGATAGGAGAACTTGGGACGATAATCAACATGGTTAGAAATGTGATGATTTCCCCAATTATATTATTAACCTTATGGTATTGGTAGATGAGAAATTTATAGAATTAATTGCTCAAATGGATTTTGTTATGAATAATAAATTGAATCATTAAAAAATAACCTCATTCTCTTAATAAATATAGTGGTTTAGTTGAGTAATTAATATGAAAAAGGACTCCAACCTTCAGTAAAACTTATAATCCTCTCCCCACAGAACAATGAATTAACTCTATTTAAAAGATATTCATTATACCCCAGTTCTTTGAATAATATTTTTTTTATTTTCATTTATCGTATAGAGGGGGATGACAATTATTGGTGGATTCTTATCAAGAAAAAAGTCCAAAGAGGTCATCGATTCCATGTAATGGGAATAATTTAAGAAAATATTTTTTGATAAATATTTTACCTAAACTCTTTATCTTAAAAAGTGTATAGCGTAACATAGAGTAAATAAAATATATGATTAGTCTATTGGGGTGTGTGTGGAAATATTTACAAGGAATACATGTCATGCATCAAATTTTTTTGAACAAAACTATATGTATGTTGGAATATTTATATAATGGGTTTAATCTAATTCTACAAAATGCTTCATCAATTTTTGAAATTTACAACTATGAAGAGATTTTCCATTGTTCCCTCAACATTGAGATAGAGATCAGTGACTCTCACTGGTCTTGTAGGTTTATAGATAAAAATTGTAAAATAGAGTTTTTAGGAGAAGAAATAGTTAAATCTCATAGAGAAAAGAAATCCCAACAGACCATGTGTCAAAAGTGTTGGAAGAATAACTATGTAAGGTATCATAAGGTAACCAAAATATGCTTCAAATTTGGAAAAGAGTAGCATCAAGATTATCAATAATGAAAGGGTGTAGAGAGTATTTTTGAGATCTATAATAGTGGATTATAATTTATGTACATAGGATTACTATTTTAATTTCAAGGATAATTTATCCTTTTCTTTGGGAGTTGATTATTCTTATTAATTAAATGATTATATTTATTTTTTATGTTCTCTGAATTTTATTACAAGTTTACAATATCAATCCTGATGTTTATCTCTAGTATTTTTGTGATCTTCATAATTTGAGTCACTTAACAATTTGGATGAATTAGTATAATATACCTAATTATTTACCTCAATTTGGTCGATGAGAATTTTGACACTATCATCACTTGGTTCAACATAGGTGAGGGAGTCATCACTGGAAATATGTGTAGAAAATTTGAAGGGTTTATTAAATTTATTGTTTTTATTAATATTATTTTATAAATATTAGGAACTTTAGTTGAAGTATACCTTCTTCTTGAAATTGTATCAAGTTATTCCCTATGTTTATTATCTATTTTTTTCATGATAAAAATATTTTTCCTTCTTCCTAAATTTGTTAATCTTCTGGGATAAGTGAATTTTTTTTCATCACTACCAGAAGAGTCATCATTTATTTCCTGTAATAGTTTTATTTTCATTCAATTACTTGGATTAAATATAATTCTTTTCAAAACGTTTCATTTTTGTAATCTCATATTTCATGAGCAACCCAATGAGCTATTATTCCGAATAGTTATTGATATATTTTGATTATTGTATTTCCATTAATTTGAGTCACATGATCATGAAAATACCCAAAGTATATTCTTCAAAATAATTTCTATAAAAACAAAACAAATATTATATTTTCTACTATTTAAAATGTTAGTAAAGTGAGTGAAAAATTTAGTAATTGATTCATTATTAATCATGTTAAATCATTCAAAGTCTTCGCGATACATGTCATATTTAGTGTCCATGATCTTGTTATTACAATTTTGTGTGAATTCATGAAGTTTCTAATTTTATGTTGAATTATTAATTTTAGATTATGACTAAATTAATTGTGGGATCACAAATAATTAAGGTTATTCATGGAATTTCCATAAATCTCAATGGCCACAATATGACTGGGAGGCAATTCTGTCCTATGATTTCTTAGTGGTTGTATAACCAAGAACAACAATTTTCTAAAAGGGATATCCAATTATTGTAATAGATATTGAAATGTATGTTTTCTAATAACTTTTATAAAAGCCATAAAATAATAGATCACAACCCATTAGCTGTCCCTTAGGAGCACCTTGAGTGTTAGTAGATGTGACCATAATTTATAGTCATTTATTGAAACCCATTAAGCTTCATATTCTAAGGATGGGTCTGATACAAATTATTTGTCCAATTAAGATGGAAAGTGTTGAAAGTGAATTTACTTTTAAAAATTCTAATTAATAAAATGATAAAATTATTTATTTTATAAAATTAAAGAGTATGTACAATGGAATAACATAAATGACAACACAATATGAAAAATGAGTTTGTTCAACACTCAATTTTTGTGTCTACGTTACCTCCCCTCAAAAGCTTGATTATTTTGATATCATATGGCTTTAATTATATCCAGAAATATAAAAAATTCTTAGTTTTTAGTTGGTTGTATAATGAATCCAAATAACAAGGATGATTCACTTTATTTGTAATGGTTATAATATGAAAACAAATTCACTCACTTTACTGGAAGTAAACTCCTAATAAGAAAGAGAAGAAGGAGATATTTTTTAGAAGAAACAATTTGCAAAACACACTCAATTCATTGAAATATATTGAATTAGAAAAAAATAAGAGAAATATAGATAAGGAATGAAAGAGAAAAATATTTTAGAAACCAATCCTAAATATAGGTCAATGCAAACTGATATGTAACTAATTTTCCCCAAGCCTTTTTGGGGGTGTATTTATAACCTTGGGAGGTCCCATGTTGTTTTTTGAGTTGTAAAGAGTCCAAAATTTCCATTGGGAGGTGAGATATAATGAAGGGGGTATCTTATAATTTATTTGTTGACTTTATAGAAAATTTTCTTTGACAGGTGGGATAAAATAGTGTGAAGATTCCACTCTCTAGAAAACTGGATAGATAGTGGGTAGCCATTGACTAACCAACAAAAACAGCTAGTGAGAGCCATCAAAATGATATTCAAGACTCATCTTAAACCTATTTATTGTTCATTCATATTTATAATATGATATCCAAAAATAACAAAGAAAATATAGTCTAATGAAATGGATATAATAAAAAATGGTGTTTGTGATCATTAATACATATATTAGTGTGTTAGGTGAAACAATACATACAACTTTATTTAGTGAGTTATGTTTATGGTGATCATATGAATAAAATTCTATAATAATTAAAATCATAAAACTCCAACATGTGTGTATATTTGATTGAATATATGCATTTATAATATATTATTTTACTTGTGTATATGATAAATCACTAGTCGTTGTGTGGCCTAGTTTATGCCCGGGTGACCAAAGATGGTGAAGATATGTTTATGTATTGTTAATTTACCACTGATTACTTTTCATGCACTATATTGACTTCATTATTCTTTTTTAGTGGATATTATACTGAGTATGTAGATATATTTATACCAAAACATTACATACATTTATATAGGAATATATTGGTTTATTTCTCAAGTGACTTTAGATCGGTGTTCAATGTTGATAGTAGGATCTCTATGTTTGGGGTTTTTTTCATGTACTATTGATATATATAGGTGGGTTGGGATTTATTTTATTTTTGGGTCAATGTTTGTCTATTCAAAATTATATTTGATATATATATATATATTTGTATGATTATCATATATTTTATATTTTATGATATCAGTTGATTTTTCATTCATTATTAATCATGTTCGAGTTGTTTGGATTGATTTTATAGTATTTTGTTGTTTCATTCACATGTCAATTTTACCCATTTATACAATTTTTGTATTTGGTTATTGTCACTATCTATTCTTATATTGGAGGCATTTTTTGGGGTTTATGCCTATATTGTTCACCAATCTTTGTCAGATTTATGAAAAATATGGCCATAACAACTACATGAAATCTAGTGATATCCCTTAAATTAGTGGGGATTGATGACTAATAATTAGAGAAGAAAATTCACCAAGATAAAAAAATAAAAGTTTAAAAGAAATTATATTTATAACATTGTCATTCTTCGAAAATTAAAACTAAAATAAAAATAATAACAACTAACATTGACTAAAATCTATAGTGGATTGTATCCTAGTAGCCCGAAGCGATTTTCTGCTTTATTATATTTGCATAAGATACAAGGAATAAAATACCAAAGGACCATACAGTTTAGTAGTATTTGTAAACTGGACACTTACATGTCCTAAATTACATTTGTATATAAATATTAAAATGTTCCTTTTTGAGAATAACATTATTAATAGTTGAATACAATTTCATATCAATTGTATTAGACATCATGGATTCCCAAGAAAGGGAAAAAATAATGGTGATATAAAATATCCCCTAACGGTAAAGTATAACTTATGAAATCATGATATGATAGTCATAATAAACATGTCACGACCCACCTTTACTGAAAGGAGGGAAGGTACAACAGATTGTCAAACCCTTCCTTCTTTAAGTTTAAGGAGAGATAATGACCCCCGAGTCCCGCCTCTAGTAGGCCCCGGAGTGGCGACTAGCACCAAGGGTATAACATTTTCACAATATGGGAGGGATTACCCTTTTTTAGTTAACCAAGATTGGGAGAAAGAATGTGTCAACACCAAACACCACCAAGTATAGAAAACTCAAGGTAAAAACCGAACTACATGCATGTTTAATAATAAAACTGAACAAAGTACAAGGAATCCAAAGTAGAATACCCAACAGGAAAGGAAAAAAGGCTAAGCAGAATCCAACAACGACCAACAGTAACTCCAAAGTCTAGACTAGTAAGGTCCCACATGGCCTCCAAAGCCCTCCTGGAAACCTGAAAGTAAACGTAGGGTGAAAATACAAAGTATAACTAGTAGGAAAACCTAAATCTCTTGTGCACAAGTGGGGGATACATCCTAAAGTCCCGTGAGAAGCAAAAGAAACATCATCTTTCAAGGAATCTATCCATCCCACCTCACCGTCCACACTCACCAAATAACACAAGCACTAAGATAATAATAAATAACAATGCATTTGGGTACCCCACATCACCATTTCCCCCACTATCTAGCTGCTTATCCCTAACGGAAAACGTCTTGACGCTACCACGCTCTTCTTTCCCACACACACCTGGGCCTCACAACCATCCATCCCTGCCCGCACATACCTGGGCCTCACAACCACACATCCCTGCCCACGCACACATGGGAATCACAACCACACATACCTGTCTGCACACACCTGGGCCTCATAACCATCCATCCCTACCCGCACACACCTGGGCCTCATCCTGAAGACACCTGAAAAAAAAACCTACCTGAAGAGTCCTGGGCTAACAGCACACCAATCGAAACGTACTCGAAGAATCTTGGGTGTAAGGTCACCTCTATCCATCACAGCCGAGGGAAGAGGGAGCAAGACGGAGAGTAAATAAGGGGAAAAACTGTTCTCCATGAAATGGGGTGTCCGACACTAAGTGCCAAATGTGGGTGGGGTGCGACTAAACATGAAAGATAAATTTACACATATATATGCCAACACACATCCCAACCTATGGATACTCAAACAGATACAAGTAGGTGCCCAAGAACCAGTGCCTCAAAAAACATGCACACAACAAACAGTTCCCAGTTTCCCTAGTTATCATTTCATAACAGTTCAGTATGAGTAAATACCTTTACTATTGGGAAACTAACAGATACATTAACAGATGAAACAAAAATAAATCAGGAAGGAAAACCATCAGGTAATTTAAGCATTCACACCCAGTTCTCTTGTAAAGTCCCAAAAACTAGGGACTAAGTGAGATCCCTCAATGTTCTGGAAACAAAAAAACACCAAGACACAGCCCCATGTCCCAAAAAATTCAGGAGCCAATGGTTTCTCAATCAACAGAGGATCCCACCCAAATTCGTGTCACAGTAGAGCAACCATACAACCTAAGATTCGCAACCAGTAAAAGTATAACAACATGGGATCCCATCCCCAGCCATAACACCCCGGCAATCTAAGCCCCCATCCAAGAAAACCATAAAGTCACCCACAAATGGGCCATGAAATAAAACAATCAAACCACTACCACCAACACAAGGCAGGCCCTAGAAGGTATTTTCAGATTTAAAAGATTTAACACACTTCATGGTTTCAATTCCACTAGGCTTTAACCAAAGTTATCACAGAAAAGGGTTGATCCTGGTGCTTTCAATTTATTTAACTAAGTATACGTAATTGACCAATTCCATGTTACATTTATTTAAACATTCAGGAGCATTGAGGTTCATTAGTTTACAGATAAAGACCACCAAAGACCATGATTTTCAGTGATCATAGGCCCGTATAATTCACAACACATATCAACATAAAAGAGTACAGTAGAACATCGATCACACCCCCCTTAACTCTTTAAAGTCTGTTCATTATCTTCGTTAAGGTTTGTTTCTTCAATTCCCATAGAGAAAAATGTGTACCCACCCCACATGATACATAGAAAGGAGAGGTGAAGGAAAGATCCCTACTTAATTGATCAAGGATCGATGTTAAGTCCTCACGTGGAAAATGGAAATCAGGAGTAGCAGGAGCTCCACTGAATGCGATCAAGGAAAACATCGCAACAGGGATTCGACTCGTCGGGCGGAAGGTTATTCTGAGTGCAGGGTGATAGAGAAAAATAAAGCTAGGGAGAAGAGAACCTTTAGGTTATAAAGGCTGAGATACAGCATCCCCAGGATGATTATGATATGGAGAAAAACTCGAAACCGCAGAAGAAGCGGGATCATTGGTTGACCACGCAGTTGGGCCACCCCACACGTCCAACTTAAAAGGTCCCCACCCTTTGGGCTGGTTAAAACTGACGCACACCTCCTTAACCAAGGAAGGAATGGATGAGGTAGAGGCGTTTCGGAAAATGCGGTTAAAGGGGTATGACCAAAACGCATGGTTTTCCATTTAAGAAGGGTACCTCACCAAAACATTTAATTAAACGATATTAATGGGCTTTAAAACAGGTTTAATGGGGTCAAAACAAGGTTTAAAACCCAATCCATGCAAACAGGAGGAGCTACTGGAAAACCCGTGGAGTGGTTACTGGTAGGCAGAGCCACCGGTAGGCCGAGATACAAGAAGGCCGAGCTACCAGTAGGCCGAGGTCACTGGTAGACCAAGCTACCAGAAGGCCGAGTTACCAGTCGGCCAAGGCCATCAGAAGGCTGATCCACCGATAGGTCTAGCTACTGGTAGGCCGAGCTACCTGTAGGCCGAAGCCACCGGTAGGCCGAGCTACCGGTAGGCCTAGGCCACCGGTAGGCTGAGCGACCGGTAGGCTGAGGCCACCGGTAGGCCGAGCCACCGGTAGGCCGAGGCAACTGGTAGGCCGAGCCACCTTTAGGTTGAGGCTACCATTAGGAGTCTTCACCGAGAAGATGGGATGACCTTCTAGGCCACCCAGAACACCAGATCTTTACCATGTAATAAACCCCAAAACCCCGGGCCATTACATCAGATACTTCTCAAACTATTCTCTTCCCCGAGAATATAAGAACAAACCAGAAAGAAGAAAATTGGGGTCTAATAACCACCCTCTAAAGATACTTCTTAGGGGAAAACCCCTGAGTTGTTAGAAAGCTGGAACAGAACCCCCTACATCCTGGAATACTCCCCCAAGAGTTATCAACCACAAAAATTCACTACAAGAACAAGGTTCACACTATCCAACACCTGTGTCAGGGAGTCCCTTCCTACTTGTTAGGATATTATCTGCTTTGGGTCGAACTGACTCACTCACACGAGTTTAATCGCATCCAAATTAATGCGTCCTAATTAGAAGTCATATTTTCCAATCATCACAAATTCGGACACACAGAGAATAGGGAAAAGATCATCTAATAGCTAAGAAAAACAAAAATTTCACATATTAAAGCACAAGGTAAAACATCTCAACAAAACTCAGAACAACAACAACAACAGGGAAGTCAAAACAGCTCTGGGTAATGAACGCGTAACAGGGCCTCCCACTCCCAAGTGCTCTCCTCGAGGCCAACATGCCTCCACAACACACGAAACAAGGGGATGGTTCGTCCACAAAGCAATTTCTCTTTATGAACCTCAATATTGATCCGTCTCTCTAGAAGGTCACATCGTTTTTGACATCTAACTCTCCCCAATGGATGACGTGGGAGTCATCGTGTAGATATCGACGAAGCTGGAAGACGTGAAAGATGTTGTGAACTTTCTCCAATTGAGGTGGCAATGCCAGCTGATACGCCACCTCACCAACTTGTCCCAACACCTCGAAAGGTCCGATGAACCTAGGGGAGAGCTTAATCTATTTCCCAAACCTTCGCTACCCACGTCGAGGGGAAACCTTCAAGAACACATGATTTCTAACCTCAAACTCCATGGGCCTCCTCCTACGATCGATATAAGACGTATGCCGGTCCTAGGCTGCCTTCATCCTCTCACATACGAGCTGAACCTTCTAAGTGGTGCCCTGAACCACTTCTAGCCCGAGAACAGCTGCTTCCCCAATCTCTATCCAGCAAACGGGTGAACAAAACGACCTTCCATACAAGGCCTCAAATGGTGTCATGCTAATAGTGGAGTGGAATCTATTGTTATAAGAAAACTCCACCAGAGGAAAGTGTCGTACCCATGATCTGCCAAAATCTAGAACACATACCCGCAGCATGTCTTTCAGCTTTTGGATTATTCGTTCTGTTTTCCCATCCGTCTGAGGGTAGAAAGTAGTTCTAAGGCGTAGCTGGGTGCCAAAGGCATGCTATAATCCCCTCCAGACTCATGAGGTAAACCGCGTGTCTTGATCGGAGACAATAGATATCGGAATCCCGTGAAACCGCACCACCTCATTGATGTACCTTTGGGATAAGGTGCTCACTGGGCTCGACTCCTTAATCTCCAAGAAGTGTGCTGATTTTTTCAACTGATCCACCAATACCCAGATGGCATCATATCCTCCCTGATCCTTGGGTATCCCTGTGATGAAGTCCATTGAGATGTCATCCCACTTTCACTTGGGAACATCTAAAGGCTGTAACAGCCCTCCAGGAAAACGGTGTTCATCCTTCACTTGCTGACACACCAGGAACTTAGCCACAAACTCTGCCACCGCCCGATTTACCCTGAGACACCAAAACTATCCCCTTAGGCCTTGGTACATATTTGATACCACAAGATGTACCACTAAAGCCAAGAAATGGAACTCATGAAGAACACCTTTATGTATCAAATCCATAACAAAAATACTTCCACAGAAAAGCATCCGATGCGACCATCCTCTGACCACCCCTCAGGAGCATTTACCTGATAAACACGATCTCAAATCACTTCAACCTCCGGGTCCCCCCACTGAGACTCTTCCACCTACACCAATAAAGAGGAAACTAAATTCATCTGAAACAGACAGCCTCCTCCACCTTCCACCCTTGCATCCAAATGCAAGGCCACTAACTCTTCCATCCCTCTCCATGCATCTGTAGATTCCCGAACTATTTCTTTCGGTGATTTTCTGCTTAGGTCATCAGCCAAAACATTAACCTTTCCCTCAGTATAAGAGATCTCGAAGTCATAGTCTTGGAGGATCTCAACCCATCTCCGCTGCCGCAAGTTCATATCCCACTGGGAAAAGACATAACGCAAGATCTTGTAATTTGAGAAGACCACAAAGCACTCTCTGATGAGATAATGCCGCCAAAAATTCAATGCAAACACCACGGACGCAAGCTCCAGATCGTGGGTGGCATAGTTACGTTCATGAGGACGTAACTGCCTAGATCCATAAGAGATCACTCCTCGCTGCTGCATCAAAACACATCCCAAACCAAGTCAAGAAGCATTATAGAACACTTCAAACAATACCCCTTCCTCTTGTAATCTGAGTACTGGAGCACTAAACGGCTTATCCTTTAGGTAGAAAAAAGCTGTTTGGAACTGGTCGCTCCACATGAAGGCTTGGTCATTCCTAGTCAAAGCTGTCAACTGAGCCGCAACTCGAGAGATTTCGGGCACAAAACTTCTGTAATAGCCTGCCAAACCCAGGAAACTATGAACTTCTGCAACATTCTTGGGTGCTACCCACAAAACGAGTGCCTCCACCTTTGACGGGTCAACTGCTATTCCCTTCTGAGACACTACGTGTAGAAGGGAATGTACTTCTCGGGCTACAAACTTTCACTTAGAAAGTTTCCCATAAAGATGGTGGTTTCAAAGGACTCCCAAAACTTCCCTAAGATTACCAACATGCTCTTCCTCTGATCTTGAGTAGATAAGGATGTCGTCGATGAACACCACAACGAACTGGTCTAGAAACTCTCGGAAGATAGATTTTATGAGGTTCATGAACGTAGCTGGTGTGTTCGTAATGCCAAACAACATGACCACAAACTAAAAGTGGCCATATATGCATCTGAAAGCCTTCTTCGGGATATCACCTTCCTTCACTCTCAATTAGTGGTATCTAGACCGTAGATCGATCTTAGAGAACCAACCTTCTCCCCTCAGCTGGTTGAAAAGATCATCTATCCTCGAGAGGGGGTAACGATTCTTGACCGTCACCTGATTCAACCTCCGGTAGTCTATGTAAAATCATAGACTACCATCTTCCTTCTTTACGAACAAAACTGGAGCACCCCACGGTGACACGCTGGGTCGAACAAAGACCTTCTCCATCAGATCGTCAATCTGAATCCGCAACTCCCGCAACTCAGAAGGTGCCATATGATAAGGATCCATCGAGATCAGGCGGGCACCAGGCTGTAAGTCTATCCCAAACTCAACATCACGTTGAGGGGGTAAAGTCACAACCTCATCGGGAAAGACATCAGGGAATTCTCTTACGACCTCTGGGACATCCATCATTCCTAAATCTGTCGACTCCACTAACACCCCATCTAGCATAGAAAGGAGTGGCTACACGTGTCGACTCCCCACCTGATAACTCTTCTCGCCAAAAAATCCACATGCCGTCCATCCTCGTTGAATAATTTGATCCTTCTCCGATAGCAGTCGATGATGGCATGGACGGAGAATAGCCAGTCGATTCCTAGAATGAAATCGTATTTATACATCTGTAGTGAAAGAAGGTCTCCACTGGACTGATGCGGTCCCAACATTAGTCTACATCCCTAGAAAAAGTAAGATACGCTGGTCTGACCCCCAACTAGCATTCTCAACATTAGGGGCACAAAAAGTCTCTCGGAATCCAGACCCAGAGCATGGGCTAATTCGGTCGTAACAAAGGAGTGCAAAGCTCCCAAATCAAACAAGGTAGAAAGAAGAGTGATGAATAAACTGATCATACCTCAAACGACCTCTGGTCCCACCAGAGCTACCAACTCTGCAACATGCAAATTTCCACTCCCATCTCCCCTACCTCACTGCTGTCGACCACCTCCCCGACCACGCCCTAGTCGAGGTCCCGGAGGAGCACCCTAGTGTCGGTCTCCTCCTGCAAGGTCATCCCTCAGAGGGCCAGGGGCTTGCTGTTGCTGCTGGAAGGGCCTCTCCGGCAACGGACGCTACTGAGGTGGGTGCTGAAACTGCCCACCTCCATCATGTGGAGCTCGAGTCGGACACCTACTTTAGACGTGCTCAAAAACTCCAAAAGAGAAACACTTGAGTCCTAGCCTTATGGAAAAGGGGAGAGGTCTAGAAGCTCGGAACTGGAACTGATGAGTCCTAATCCATGATTGTCGAAACCTGGAAGGCCCTATCTCTAGAGACCTCCTGCTGACCACTTTCCCCTTAGATGAACTCATCTAGTTCCCTTCTCGTGGTGTGCCTCCATTCGAGTGTATCCTCTCTACTATCTCGGCGTTCTTCTGTACTGCTAGGTACATTGGAAGAGTGAATGGAGTGACAATGTACTGAAGAAAAGGATGGAGTGCCTCCTCTAACCATCTTTCCCAAGACACCTCATCCAGAAAGAGATCCAGGGCAAAGCGCAAGAGATCTTTGAACATGATCCCTTGCTCCCTCACTGACATGCTTCCCTGCTGAAGGGAGATCAAATCCTGTCTCTTCTTATCCTTCGCCGTAGAGGAGGGGAAATCCTTACAAAATTCCTTCTCAAAACTGACCCATGAAGCCTCTGCCTTTGTCTTCTCTCCTAGGAAAAGTGTCCACCACTGACACGCTGCTCCTCTCTACTGACTGACGGCCAACGGAACCCAGTACTCCCTCGGAGCACGGATCGAAGAGAAGGTGATGGATAGCTCCTCGAGCCATCCCTCCATTACTGAGTCAGAAATGCTTCCCTCGTACATCTCGAGGGTGTGTTTCCGGAAGGAGCGCAAAGTCCTCTTCCATAAGTCATCTTAATCATCTCGGTCAATCCTCTGCTGGTCAACTGCCTCAATCCGCTGGGCCTCAACCATCCGAGTCGCTCGTGGATAATGTCCGGGTGCCATAGCTTCAAGGTAATCAATGAATACCTAAGCCCAAGTAGCAAGAGAAATTATTATTATTATTATTAAATTTTTCTCCCCATGGTGCCCCAAATCAATTAAAAAATAACCAGTATGATGCATGTACCTTTCCTAGGGTCTCTACCCTGTAATAAATGTAGTCTCACTTGGCCGTTTGATAGGCTAAGAGTCCTTGCATCGGATCACAGGGGGACCTAAAATCCCATGTCCTAGCCAGTCCTCCCTGGTCTATTTCACGAACCAAGATTGCCTAACATTGTTTCCCTACCATCCCATGAAATCCTCACCATGCCTAACTCTAGACTCCATCCTATCCCTCAACCTTGCCCTGATACCATTATTTCACGACCCACCATTACCGAAAGGAGGGAAGGGACAACAGATTGCCAAGACCTTCCCTTTTTAAGTTGAAGGAGAGATAATGACCCCTCGAGTCCCGACTCCAGTAGGCCCCGGAGTGGCGACTATCACCAAGGGTATAACATTTTCAAAATATAAGAGGCATTAACCTTTTTTTAGTAAACCAAGATTTGGAGAAAGAATGAGTCAACACCAAACACCACCATGTATATAAAACTCAAGGTAAAAACCGAACTACATGCATGTTTAATAATAAAACTGAACAAAGTACAAGGACTCCAAAGTAAAATACCAAACCGGAAAGGAAAAAGGCTAAGCAGAATCCAACAACAACCAACAACAACTCCAACGTCCAGACTAGTATGGTCCCACATGGCCTCCAGAGCCCTCCTAGAAACCTAAAAGTAAACGTAGGGTGAGAATACAATGTATACCCAGTAGGAAAACCTAAATCTCTCATGCACATGTGGGGGAGACGTCCAAAAGTCCTGTGAGAAGGAAAAGAAACATGATCTATCAAGGAATCTATCTATCCCACCTCACTGAACATGCTCACCAAATAACACAAGCAGTAAGATAATAATAAAGAACAAAGAATTTGGGTACCCCGCACTACCATTTCCCCCACTAGCTAGATGATCATCTATAATGGAAAACGTCCTGACGCTACCACGCTCTTCCTACCCGCACACACCTGGGTCTCACAACTATCCATCCCTTCCCTCACACACCTGGGCCTCACAACCACACATCCCTGCCCACACACACCTAGGCCCCACAACCAAACATCCCTGCCCGCACACACCTGGGCCTCACAACCATCCATCCCTACCCGTACACACCTGGGCCTCATCCCGAAGATACCTAGGAAAACAAACCTGCCCGAAGAGTCCTGGGCTAACAACACACCAATCGAAACCTACCTGAAGAATCTTGGGTGTAAGGTTCACTCCAGCCATCACAACCGAGGGTAGAGGGAGAAGGAAGGAGAGTAACTAGGGGGAAATACCCTTCACCATGAAATGGGGTGTCCGACACAAAGTGCCAAACGTGGGTGGGGTGAGACTAAACATGAAACATATAGTTACACACGTATATTCCAACACACAGCCCAACCTATGGCTCCTTAAACAGATACAAGCTGGTGCCCAAGCACCGGTGCCTCATAAAACTGTCACACAACAAACAGTTCCTAGTTTCCCTATTCAAGTTATCATTTCATAACAGTTCAGTATGAGTTAATCCCTTCACTACTGGGCAACTAATAGGCACATTCACAGATGAAACAACAATAAAGAAAGAAGGAAAACCATCAGGTAATTTAAGAATTCACACCTAGTTCTCTAGTAAAGTCCCAAAAACTAGGGACCAAGTGAGATCCCTCGAAGTATTGGAAACAAAACAAACCCCGAGACACAGCCCCATGTCCCCAAAAATCCAGGAGCCAACATTTCCCCAATAAACAGAGGATCCCATCCAAATTAATGTCATAAGAGAGCCACCATACAACCTCAAATTCACAACCTGTAAAAGTATAACAACAGGGGATCCCATCCCCACCCATAACACCCCATCAATCTAAGCCCCCATCCAAGAAAACCATAAAGTCATCCACAAAAGGCCCGTGAAATAAAACAACCAAACCACTACCACCAACACAAGGTAGGCCCTAGCAGGTATTTTCAGATTTAAAAGATTTAACACACTCCATGGTTTCAATTCCACTAGGCTTTAACCGAAGTTATCACAGAAAAGGGTTGATCCTGGTGCTTTCAATTTATTTAACTGAGTATATGTAATTAACCAATTCCATGTTACGTTTATTTAATCATCCAGAAGCACTGACATTCATTAGTGCATAGAGAAAGACCACCAACGACCATGATTTTTAGTGAGCATAGGCCCGTATATTTCACAACACATATCAACATAAAAGAGTATAGAAGAACATCGATCACACCCCCCTTCATTATTTAATGTCCATTCATTATCTTCGTTAAGGTTGGTTTCTTCAATTCCCACAGAGACAAAGGCTTACCCACCCCGCATGATACATAGAAATGAGAGGCGAAGGAAAGATCCCTACTTGATTGATCAAGGATTGACATTAAGTCCTCTCGTGGAAACTGGATATCATGAGCAGCATGAGCTCCATGGAACGCAATCAAGGAAAACTTCGCAATAGGGGTACGACTCATCAGGAGGAAGGGTATTCCGAGCGCAGGGTGATAGAGAAAAAGAAACATAGGGAGAAGAGAACCTTTAGGTTATAAAGGCTAAGATACAACATCCCCGGGAGGGTTAATATATGAAGAAAAACTCGAAACTGCGGAGGAAGAGGGATCGTGGGTTGACCATGCGGCTTGGCCACCCCACACATCCAACTTAAAAGGTCCCTGCCCTTCATGGCGGTTAAAACTGACGTACACCTCCTTAACCAAGGAACGACTAGATGCGGTAGAGGCGTTTCTGAAAACGTGGTTAAAAGGGTATGACCAAAACACATGGTTTTCCATTTAAGGAGGGTACCTCACCATAAAATTTAATTAAACGATAATAACGGGCTTTAAAACTGGTTTAATGGGATAAAAAAAAGGTTTAAAACCCAATTCGCGCAAATAGGAGGCCCTACTAGAAAACCCATGGAGAGGTTACTGGTAGGATAGGTCTACCGATAGACGAAGCTACCAGTAAGCCGAGGCCACTGGTAGGTCGAGCCACTGGTAGGCCGAGCGACTGGTAGTCCTAGCTACTGGTAGGCCGAGCTACCTGTAGGCTGAGGCCACCGGTAGGCTGAGCCACCGGTAGGCCGAGGCCACCTGTAGGCCGAGCCACCAGTTGGATGAAGCCACCGGTAGGCCGAGCCACCTATAGGCTGAGGGCACAGGTAGGTCGAGCCCCCCGGTAGGCCGAGCGACCGGTAGGCCGAGGCCACCGGTAGGCCAATCTACTGGTAGGCTGAGGCCACTGGTAGGCCGAGCCACCGGTAGGCTGAGGCTACCATCCGGAGTCTTCACCGAGAAGCTGGGATGGCCTTCTAGACCACCCAGAACATCATATCTTCACCAAGTAATGGACACCAAAACCCTGATCCATTAAAAAACTTATAAAGGTAAATAATTAAACAAACATGAAATTTAATAAGTGAACTAAGAAATAAATTTTTCATAAGATGATATCAATTAGAAAACATATTGTATAATAATCAATATGGAAAGGTAAAAAACTGAAAACAAATGTCATTTAATCAATAACATGATTATAATAACTCGATAAAGCACAATCAATATGGCATGTTAAATAACTAAAAACAAATTCCATGTAATCAATAAATGATAATGACCTGAATTCAGTGATAATATCACTACTAAAATATAGTGGATAATAAAAAATGAGTTCTTAATGAAGGAAAAGCTTAATTATTGGATGTTATATCTCTAGAACATGATACCTCTACCATCAATACCTTTCACATTATAGTTTAAAACTAATGGGTATAATCCAATTTCTCTTGGCGGAATGATTTTTTATATCTTACTTATTCACTTCATAAGTCTAACGGTGCATTGCTGGGATATCTATGACCAGTCCCCACACATGTTTTCATGTACAAATAATTTCTCATACATATAAAATATTCATTTTAAATCATGAATAACATGCCTTACAACTAAATATTTGTATTTAAGAAAGAATAAAAATTATCAATATTTCCTCTGTTAATAAAATTTCTATTAATGTAAAACACTATATATAGAAATGAGATACTATTTAATGAATAATAATTTCCATGATAAATTATTTTCATATATATGTATAATTTAATGTATAATGATCACAATAATGTGAATATTTCAAGGGAAAGTTATTGACTATAAAATTAAATCACGATAGTTAATTTCAACACTATCCTCGGTCAAAATGATCATACACCACCCATTAAATGAATTAGAATGGTATCAATAAAATATATATCCATTTTAGTAATAATAATTTTTTTCATTGATGAATTGAAATACCATAAAAATACATTTAAAAATATTCTTGGGGAAAATAACATTTTTTATATTAAAATAAATGTTTAAAAAAACATTTTACAAAAAAATATTGAAAATAATTTTCTTCAAAAATAACTATTGAAACCTATAAAATAATTCTTAAACTTTTAGCATGGTTAGGGTGGATGGAGATTTTATTCATTCCATATATGTTAAAACAATGATTTTTTCACTTTTTCTGTTAATGGAAAATGATCCTTAGTTTGAATCCTCATGAATATTAATTTAATTAATTATTTTCAAAAAGATAAAATGTGTAGAAATTTATTTAATCTATCATTTTTAAATGGTTAATTTTTTTAAAACATTTTTTTAAAATATTTTTTTGGAAGAAAAAGGTTTTCCGATCGAATAGAGAAATGAAGTAGGATTTTATTAAAAACATTTTATCAATAATTTTAAAGACCAATGAGTGGTAAAATGGTAATATTACATGAAAATGTCATGAATAAACATAGTATAAAGAATTTAAATGGTTTTATTTGTAAAATTTTAAATAATTACCTCCAATTGAAATTCAAGAATAAAAAATCTAGATTTGAATAAGATTGTGAAATAAACCCTTATAATGAATTTAATGTTCTGCTAAGAATTAAACAATGAATATATTATGTGTTTCAATTATAAATACAAATGAAAAAGGTGAAAGAAACATAATATAATCATATTTCATTACATACATAATCTTATAATATCAATGAATTCCAAGAAGTAATATATCTCAATGAAAGGAAAATTAGTTACGAAATTATTTACCACGTGGTAAATTTTTACTAAAATAACCATAAGTGAAATTATTAAACATAAAACTAAAAATACCATGATTATAGAAGGATTAATGATATTACGTGTAATAGGGGTAGTATATACACTATATAAAATAAATTATGTGTGTAATATTACAATATGACTCTATGAAGGAAAATTGAGATGAAATAACTTATGTCACACATCTGTTTGGTTAAACATACTTTAAAATATTATATAGTGGTTAAAAATACGTTTTAAACTTATTAATGGACTTTATTAATATTTATAATATCATATATTACACATTTATAACATCTTATCACCCGTTTGTTAATAATATTTCATTATTTTCATTATTTGAAGTGTTAATTTCCCTATTTTATAATTCGTGCTTTGTTAGGAAATTTCATGTTCTTGTGAATATTATATAGTTACATAATCTCTATAATAATAATCATGACATAATTGTAATATTCATACATCAATTGCACTCATAAAACAAATAATTAATGATAAATGATGTACGTTACAATCCTAAAGATTATAGGTTGTATGTACCCAAGAGTAAACATGATAAAAATTTCATTATTATTTAATTTATATCACATAAATTCACTAAAATTATCCTTATTACATTCCATTCAAAGCGTTAGAGAAATAATATTCACATCTCTTTGCGAGGCAGTAATCCACCATACACTTGAGCGATGTTACTGTATCCCCTATGGAATGGAAATTAAAAGTTTATATATGATATAATGGATCTAGAGGTATCAGTATGTTATAAATATTATATATATACTTTATATCCATCTACATACCCAACCATTATATGAGGTAATTTAATGACCAATGACATATGTTCCCAATGCGGTAGTCTTTTATACACTCGAATGATTATTTCAGAACCCATTTGACGGATGTGGGGATGGTTGTAGGTAATTAATTTATTGTAACTACATATTAGTATATGGAATATAATGATGTTATTATATCATCTTGATTTAATTATAATTTATCTAGGTGGTTGAAGAAATAATATAAAAATGATCATTGAAGAACATTACCTCTTCTTCGGGTAAACTCATTAGGATTGCATAAAAAGACCTCCAAGGTTGGATTTAGAAAAAAGTATTGATTATATAATGAGGTGATGAATGTTTTGAGTTTATTTAGGAAGGGTTTTTGGAACCAAGATGGCGTGAAATTGTAAAGAAAATAGGATAGGGGATTGGATTTTATAAGTGAGGTGAGTTGTGCACTTGTAATTTTTTTAAATGAAAAAGGGGTACGCAGATTTTTCAAATGAAATAAGGGTAAAAAATACATTATTAAAATGAATTTTAAACTATAAGGTCTAAATAATTCCATAATATAGATTTTATACACGTTTTTAGGTTAAATTAACCCCTATCATTCTATTTTAACCCCCTATAAAATTGGTTTTTACATTAACAATGGTAAATTATTTTTACTATTTTCATTATTCATTTTGGTAAAAAATTTATTTAAACATTTTAGATAATATAAATTATTCTAATTACAAATGTGAAATTAATTTTGACAAATTAAATTCATATTAGTGGAATATTATAATTTAATATTAATCCTTTATATAGGATGAGGTAGAATGTTTTCAAACAGAAAACGTTCAAAAGTTAACAATGTTTTTATAAAAAACTTATATATGAAAATTATTAAAATTACCAAAATTTGATTAATTTATTTATAATTGAAATAATTTCACAATAAAAAAAATTAAAATATAATTAGGAATTATAAATAATTTATCTCATATTTATGTCTTCAATTAAGATTTTGTATTTTTCATTATAGATAAAAAATGAATTATTTTATAAAAATTACAAAAAATCACCTTAAGATAATTTTGATATCAGGATTTAAAAAATTAATTTATTATTTTAAAATTTATTTTCTAAAAGTTTAGAAACTAATTTTAAATTTTGTGCCCAAAACATAACTATACTGTCTTTTAGAAAAAAATATAGCTCTCTAGAAAACATTTATTTTTTATTTGAATGGGTCTTATTTTATTTTTAATCAATATATAACCATAATTTTCATAATTTATTTTGTAATATTCAAAACCAAAAAACTAATAACTATTTTTACAATATTACAGTTCACTTCCACTCAAGTTTTCATGTTCTACAAGCTATCAAGTATAATATATTTAAATAAATATATTTCAAGTGCTGTTTAAGATCAGTGTTTTGTGTCACATATGATATCAAATAAAATGTTTTTTATTTTATAATTTAAAGGTATTACATTCTCCCTACCTTATGTAAATTTCATCCTCAAAATTTAAATAATATTTCAATAATGAAGGGTTTTACATTTATAAATACCCATGTAAAAAAACCCAAATTGTAAAAGGGATAATAATATATCCTGTTAATAAGATAGAAAAACAAGTAAAAATTTCTATGAAATAACACATAAATAGGTTTCTATGTAAGATAAAATTGGTGGTTAGTGAAGATATTGACATGGATGAAAGTCATAAAAGATCATATAGAGTGATCGAGGTTGTTTATCACATGAAAATGAATGATCAACGAAAAGTTAAGGGGCTCAAAAATATAAATTGTGATGAATTAAATGACCATATGATTTAACATATATGAATGTAGTAAGAATTTTTTTTATTTCAAGATACTTTACCTAATGATGAAGAATTATTTTACTATCCATGAATATATGGAAATACACATACTTTAATTGTTTCTATTTTATAATAACAATTTCATACTTTGGTTGTGCTTCAGTAAATTTTCAATTCCTTTAATACTCAAAAATGAATATCGAGAAATTTATTTATTTTATTCCCAAATCTCAAAAATTCTCAATTAACATATCGCAATATCTATAAAAGATTGAAATGTCTTTCCATCTATCTTTAACTATTTTAAAAAACCAATATTGTTCATTTAAGTTAAATAATATAATAATTAGTCTATAAACTTAAAATTTAACACCATTGGTTCATCATTAATATTTATTTATCAAATAATTTAAGTAAAAAATTACATATTAATCAGGACATCACATAGGTGAGTGGTAGACGCTAAATCCTAATCATCCTTTGGAAACGGGTTCAAGCCCCGCAACCTTTCCAGATTGATGGGTTTTCACCTAGTATGTAGGTTATCATTTTTTAAAAAATATTAATAAAAATAATTTAATTTTCCCAAAAATATGATGTTCATATTTGAAATAAAATTAATAATTATATAACCTTATTTACTATGGTTTTCCATACAAATTTTTTACAAAGTCTAATAATCTTATATGACTATTATTATAATGTAATTAATGATCATATCAACCATAAAGGTTATAAATATCATTAATATTTTAACTATGAAGTGTTTATTAATTATTCCTCAAATAAGTTTTCTCTAAAAGATATACTACAACCGGGGGGTTGTATTGCCATAAATTTATGGTAAAATATCAATAATCTTGTTAGACACCCATCGCATGAAACCCAAAATGTGTATTTAATAATTTGAACATATGATCAATAATAAAATTATTAACCCATGATGGTATCCATAACTCTAAAGTTAATGAATAAATATATTCTTAAGAATTTTAACAGAATCCTTAAGTGTTTCATGATACTTATACCAAAATACCATTGGTAAAAGCACTTTTATAATATAAATTTTGAATACCAATCAATACGTCACCCATTTTTTTAAACATAGGCCCTTACATGGTATAGTAGATGTCCTTTAGAAGACGGAATTGGCTGGGATAATTCCCCAGTTCTCCACATTTATGAAAACATATTAGAAATGAATCCCTTGGATGTGATTTATTTTTTTTCCATTATAATATTAATTTTTTCTAAGTAATTATTTTATTTATGACCTTATTTTCCACACATAATGAATTTTCAAATAACATTAGACACATTCCTGGGTGTCTGTTTCCATATTTCATATATGATGAAAATAGATCCTTCATTCCTACATGGTCTCAACCACTCGATCTCTTTTTAAACTCCATCATTATCTCATTTGTTGAGTATAAAAGTTTGTTAAGATATACATTGTTAATGATATTTAATCATATCTAATTATTTATAATCACGATAACTTTTAATAATATCATAATAACATTTTAATTGCCATAGTCACCACATTTTCCTTAATGTTTAATGTTAAAATGATTATTTTAGGTTCAGTCTATTGAATTAAACTACAAACTATACTATGAAAAACATCAATCGTAGTGAGAAAACTACATAATCATTTATAGGATGTTTAAATCAAAAAACATTATTTTCAATATATGAAATATTAGGTTTAACCATGACATTCATTTTTATCATCTATTCAAATCCTTCATAATGGTTTGTAAAGAAAATTTGGATTAAATATGAATATCCCCAATGAGGGTCAACGTAGGTGAGTAGTAATAACCATTTTCATCCACCAGGTGACTATCTAGTCAAGTCAAATACAATATTTTAGAATTTATTTTCTTTAGGTAAAACTTCCCTTAAATCATATGCACTTGTAGTATCCAGACAGGGATGTCTTGTAAGTAGAAACCACATATTCTTTTCTTTACCAAAAAATTAGGAAGTTCTTCAATACTTATCCTTAGTCTTTATGATAGGTTTATATTCCCTTATCTATGTTTTCTTAAATATATTCGACAAGGTTGATACTAAACTTTCTATGATACAATATTTATCAACCCCAAACCTAGTTTCCCATAGCTAGTGTATTATATATTACATTGGAATAAGATATAAGGAATCACAACTCAAAGGATTGAATAGTTTAGTAGTCTTTGTAAAACAGATACATACATGAGTCTTGCATTACAATTGCATATAAAAATTACATTTTTTTAGGAATAAAATGATTCCTAGTTTCATATACTTATATGTCAAACAAATTAAGCTTCATGGATTCCAAAGAAAAGCCACAAAATAAGGGTGAGATCAAATTCTCAGTGAGGTTTAATGTAACATCCCAAGTAAGTAATGAATAATAGATATTTTTATCTATGTCTATTAATGATTAAGATAGTGTTATAGAGGCTTAAAATGAAAATAAAGACAATCTTATGCATGGAATACACTAATATTCTTAAAAGATTGTTTTACTGCCTTTTGATGGCAAACCATTTTTGAATCTATATTTTGACAATTTTATAAACTATTTTTGTCAAAATAAACTTATCCTTTAAGATTGGGACATCAAAATTTACCTTGTGTGAATTTTTGGTATTTTTCTGACAATGTTCATTTTTTAATGAATAGTGAAAAATACTGCATTTTACATCAAAACTGCTTTTTAATCTAATTTATTTATATGATTAGATTATGTTTTGAATTGGTTTTGAAGTAAAATTAGAATATATTTTTACCATTTTATCCAATGGTGGTCATTGGAATCAATTTCACTTTGGAATTAGACTTAAACTGGTGTCAATCTTTTGATACTTATTATTTTGTAAAAACACGCTATTTGCTCTGGCAGCGGGAATTAATTATTAAATTAATTAATGTGACTTATATGATTTTAATTTTGTAAAATAGACTTCATTTTTGAATTCGGAATATCAAATATAGATTAGGGTGAATTTTTGGTAATTTTCTGAAAAACTCCAATTTTTGATGAATAGTGAAACCACTCAGTGGTACTTATAAAGACTGATTTTCTGTTTAAATGAAATTTTTCCATCATTGTGTTTTTAATTTCAAAAATCCGACATACATGGTTGTAATTAATAATTAAAATGTGGTTCAATGAGATTATAATAATTTTTTGGTGAATAGTAACTTATTAAGTTCTTAATCACGATTAGTGGTAATTAGGGTAGTTTAAGGTATAAATAATGCTTTAATAATAGGAAATGACCTAGACACATGTCCCAAACTTATTGGTTGTGTCATGGACGACCAAGACAAGCCATGGGTCAACTTGGGGACCCCATGGATACACTTTGGTTTGGAAATGACATAAATAACTTTTTATTAAATGTTAAAGTAAAAATAACACAAACAAGAGATGTTTTACAAAAACAATTTTTACATGGGGTTATAAAGATCAGATTGTTGATTATAAATAGTCATTGAAAAGCTAAAAAGATTTCCTACATCATAGTATTTTTTTATGATTTTTAGACATTAAATAAATTAAATTATTTATGACATAATCACGATGCAGCGATGACATCATTATTTGATGATTTAAATAAAATGGAAAGATAATGTAAAATCTATGAACTACACATGGCCAAAACCAATTGGATGAGTGTATTTCGAACCCTTATCACCTTATCCACGAATTATATCAATGTGGGACCTTTTAAAACCGAAACACATTTTCAAATAAAGTAATATTTCTTTACTTTCCAAAAGTGCCCCTCCTCTCCTCTTTTAAAAGGCCCCCACCTCTACCTCATTTCACACACTCCTCAAGCCTTTGGATCGGCCAACCCCTGCCCATTTACTCTCTCCACATCCCTATCCTCATCCTAGAGTATTCCCTTTGGGCAGAATCCTTTCAAAGGAAGCCTTTAGACTCAAATCAAAAGGAGTTACACTTTTAAAGGTAATTCATTCTCTCATGTTCTTTTGTTTTATTTTTCTTCTCCAACCCCATAAAATCTTTTTATTTACTTATTTTGTAACCAAACCAGTATCTTCAATATACTAGGATGTTGTTATAAGATTTATTTGAGCTACACTCTGACACAACTACATCAAATGGTTAAAGAACATACGGTTTCCGTGGATGGCGAAATTCTGCCTCCCAAAACGATGATTGTTCAACACTCATTTAACACCTTCAAAGGTGGCCATTATGATGTCAATATTTTTATATATGATATATAATATGTTTATGTTTTCCTTAAGCTTATGTTTTTTTTCATTTTGGGCATACCTTTATGGTTTCTATTATGGGTAAACAGGATATCTTCATTTTAGGAAGTGCGGACTACCGCCCCCTCAAAGTGATTTGATTCGTTAAATACCATATGTGGGACATATAAAGGATGGAACTATGATATTATATATAATATTATACTGGAATTATAATATACCTTTATATCATTATGATTCCATTCTATAAAATATGAAATAGAAATGAAAGTAGCGTTCATGCGTACGTACGGCTTACCGTCTCCATGAACGGTGCATTTCATTTCTTACCTCTAAATGATTATGTAATATTATAAATGCATGTATGTAATGGATATATATGAAATATATGATATCTACATCATGAATACCATTCTGGATATAATGAAACTTTGACCAAATTAACAACATGTAAGTGTAATAAGTCTATTTTTGACTTAAGAACCAAATACCGAAAAAATGAACATTATTAACTTAAATGATTACATGATGTTCATAACATGGTATAAAAGGAATAATGAACTTGAAAAAGATTCATAAGCAAGTAGATATTAACTCAAGTTTATTATTCAGGAGATTAAAGAACGGTCGGGTCAAGTCGGATACGAGGTATGGGACTTCGTCTCAATCTCCTTTCATTGAGGCATATTTTATTTTATACACATCTTTCTTTTATACGGTGTATAAACCCCTTTGACTTTTACGTTTATTCAAAAGGAATCTTTTTTATATGAAGCGTTTACTAAACGACAAAAGGGAATCTTTTTGTCGTACGTATATGGCGACAACGACTTCTCCGCCGTCGTGACCGTTATTTGAGTTTCGACTTCCTCTACAAGCCATACCTTCTTTTTAAAAGAAAAATAAATACCATGTTTTACCTTTATTTTATTTTAGTATTGAAAATGGTTTTCATAATGTTTTTATATCAATGTGTTGTATTGATATCTCGTGATTGAAATGTGGAAATTTTATGTTTCCTTTATGCATGTTTTATGTGATATGATTATGTTATAGTTCTTGGGAATTATTATGAAGACGGGTGATTCCGTGATAAACTAAGGGCGGGTGAGCCCGTTATAGCTCTCCAATGCATTGGGTAACGTGAAGGAGTGAAACGTTAAGGTTTCTCTGAAGAGATTTTTAGGGAATATACTGTGATGGGTATTCCAAACATAACCAAGAGGGTTACTCCCTACGTAAGAATGTTATGAATGCCTCAAGTTACCTTTATGTCTTATGATTTCTATGATTTATTCATGATTTTATGAGGTATGTTAAAGTGCCTATGTTTTATGGGTAAAGTATGATTTCATTCTTATGTATATATGAACTCATGTTTCCTTTCCATGTTTTTTTATATAACCCATACTGAGTTTTTATGCTCATCCCAAGTTTTTGAAATGTTTTTCACAGGTCAAGGGAAAGGTACATGATAAGATGATAGAGTCAAGGATGTGTCAAGAAATAATCCATGTTTAATTTTAAATGTGTTTCCGTTGATGGGAATGAAGAATACTATCTTTATGTAACCACTTTGTTTATATGTGGAATGTAATGGAAGTTTTATGATCTAATTCTCTAAAACTCTAAACCCGAAAAGATCCTCAATGTGTAATCTTGTAATAACTCAAGATTAAGTAAGGTCTAAGGCTGGGGCCTTATAGTAGGTATCAGAGGTTGGTTTAGATAACTTTAGGAGTTAGAATTCTATTAAATGATTATCCAAAAATATTTTTTTTTGATATAGCATTTAAAGATTACCATGTTGCTTCATCTAAGACATGTTTGTTCAGAATGGTTTTCCGCAGAGGAAACAGGGAAGCAGTGCTAGGAAGGCATACAGAAGGAAATAACCTTCCGAATCAGCATCTAGAAATGGCCGGAATTGGAACTGAACAGTTTGTTGCAGTGATGGCGCAGTTGACTCAAGCGATAAATGGTGGTGGTATCCATGCACGAGATCAGCCAGATCAACCGCATAGGAACATGTCAGTGGTGGAACATTTCATGAGGCAACATCCACCATCATTCAGAGGATCATCTGACCCTGTGCTAGCTGAAGGGTGGATTAAAGCACTTGAGAAGATTTTTGATGTCATGGGGTGTTCAGACAATCAAAAGGTTAGTCTTGCTATTTACCGTTTGGAGGGTGAAGCAGATCAGTGGTGGTCTATGGTTAAAAATATCAGGGACGCCGATGAGATTGATGCTCTTGACTGGGATGAATTCAAAGGTATGTTTCTTGAGAAGTATTTTCCTAAGGCTGTTCGACTTAGGATGGAAAAGCAATTTTTGGAATTGAGGCAAGAGGAAGACTCAGTGGCTTCCAATGAAGAAAGGTTCACTCGATTGGCAAGGTATGCTCCAAATTTTATCCGAGACCTTGATAGTAAAATCAATCGTTTTTACTCAGGATTAAAGCCAAAATATCGAAGGGCATTAGCTTCTCGTGAGTTTAAAAGTTATGAAAAGCTTGTTCGATGTGCTGAGAAGGTGAAAATGGAGTTTGCCGATGACCAAGTTTTCTATAACAACCAGTAGAAGAAGAGACCGAGGTGGCAGGAGAAAGGTAAGAATTCTTCAAAAAAGTCTGATGGTAAGAGAACTAAGTTTCCATTTTGTGATAAATGTTGCAAAAGGCATGCTGGGGAATGTCTTCTGAATTCTGGGAAGTGCTACCGATGTGGTAAGATGGGACATAAGGCTCATGATTGCACTGAAAAGGATCAAGTTGAAGGTAAGAACAACTTTGATTTACAGTTAGTGAAATGTTATAAGTGCAATGAGATGGGTCACTGTGCAAATGAGTGTCCGACAAGGAGCTTGAGTGATGGGAAGCAGTTAGACTACAAGCAGAAAGGGGTGGTGAAATCCTTTGCAACTACTTCAGAAGATGTCGGGCCATCAAATGAAGTTGTATCAGGTACTTTGTTTGTTTTTTCAGATTATGCCAGTGTGTTGTTTGATTCGGGGTCTACACATTCTTTCATCTATGAAACCTTTTCTAGTAAAATGGGAATACCATCTCAAGAAATGACTCCTGAACTTTTGGTAAAAACACCTGGGGGAAATGTTGAGGCAAAAATAATTTATAAGAATCTTCCTATCCTTATCTGTGGAAAGAACCTACTTGAAAACCTTATTGTTCTACCTCTAGTAGAGTTTGATGTTATCCTGGGTATGGACTGGCTCTCTATTTACCATGCTAAGATTGACTGTAGAGCTAAAGAAGTTTCTTTTCAGAAAGACTTTAAGTTTGTTTACAATATTGAACCCTTACTTTTGATAACATATCAAGAGTCCAAGAAACTTGTAAAAGATGGAAATGAATGTTACCTTGCACACGTCATTGAAAATAAAGGAACTGTTCAGATTAATGATGTGCCAGTGGTAAATGAGTATCCTGATGTTTTTCCTGATGAGTTGCCTAGAATAATACCAGATCGGGAAGTTGAGTTTACTGTTGACTTAGTTCCTGATGCTAAGCCAATTTCAAAACCCCCTTATCGAATGGCACAAATTGAACTTTTAGAGTTGAAGGAGCAACTGCAAGATTTATTAGAGAAAGGTTTCATTAGACCTAGCACATCACCATGGGGTGCTCCTGTTTTATTTGTTAAAAAGAAAGATGGTTCTATGAGACTTTGCATTGATTATAGAGCCTTGAATAATATCACTGTTAAGAACAAATATCCTTTGCCTCATATCGATGATTTGTTTGATCAGCTCCAGGGAGCTCAGTTTTTTTCAAAGATTGACTTGAGATCGGGGTACCATCAGCTGAAGGTAAAGGAGGCAGATATTCCGAAGACCGCGTTCCGTACGAGATATGGCCATTATGAATTTGTAGTAATGCCTTTTGGGATAACCAATGCACCTGCTGTATTCATGGACTTAATGAATAGAATTTTACATGAGTTCTTGGATAAGTTTGTGGTGGTTTTCATTGATGATATTTTGGTGTTTTCTAAAAGTAAAGAGGAGCATGAAAAACATTTAAGGGTTACCTTGCAAACCTTAAAAGAAAAGAAACTGTATGGGAAATTCAGCAAGTGTGAGTTTTGGTTGCAACAAATTTCTTTCCTTAGTCACATTGTTTCTAAAGATTGAATAACTATTGATCCTGCAAAAACAAAAGTTGTGGAAGAATGGACAAGACCCACAAATGTAACCGAGATTCGTAGCTTCCTTGGTTTGGCAGGCTATTACCGAAGGTTTGTTAGAAATTTTTCACGGTTATCTAGTCCAATGACTAAGCTAACTCGGAAGGGTGTTAAGTTTATCTGGACAAAAGAATGTGATGATTGTTTTCAGGAATTGAAAAGAAGATTGGTGAATGCTCCAGTTTTGGCACTACCTTCTAGGAATGGTGAGTTTGTTATATATAGTGATGCTTCATTGAAAGGACTTGGTTGCGTCCTAATGCAGAATGATCAGGTAATTGCTTATGCTTCACGACAGTTGAAAACTCATGAGGTAAATTACCCTACACATGATTTGGAACTAGCTGCTGTTGTTTTTGCTTTAAAAATTTGGAGGCATCATTTGTATGGAGTAAAGTGTGAAATATATACCGATCACAAAAGTTTAAAGTATATATTCACTCAGAAAGAGTTAAACATGAGACAAAGGAGATGGCTGTAATTAATCAAGGATTATGATTGTACAATTCATTACCATCCGAGAAAAGCAAATAAAGTGGCTGATGCTTTGAGTCGAAATTAATGCTTCATTAACAATGTTGCATTTAGAACGTGATCCTTTGGTTAAGGATTTGATGAACTTTGGCATAGAATTTGTTGGTGCAAGAAGTCCTTCTGTTTTGTTTCAGGTATTAGTGAGATCATCTCTATCAGATAGAATCAAGCAAGCACAGAAGCAAGATAGTGAGTTGTAGAAAAAGGTAGAGCTGGTTCAGAAAGGTAAGTTGCCTGAATTCAACATTGATAGTGATTGTGTTTTGAGATTTGGGAAGAGATTGTGTGTGCCTTGTGATTCACAGTTGAAGAGAGATTTGTTATGTGAAGCTCATAGTTCTCCGTTTTCAGTTCATCCGGGCAGTACTAAGATGTATAGAGATCTGCGGGAGTATTACTGGTGGGATGGAATGAAAAGAGATATTGTTGATTTTACTTTGAAGTGTTTGACTCGTCAGCAGGTTAAAGCCGAGCGACAGTTACTAAAAGGGATGCTTCAGCCTTTACCAGTGCCAGAGTGGAAATGGGAGAATATATCCATGGACTTTGTTGTTGGATTACCGAAGACATCTCGAGGTAATAATACAATCTGGGTTATTGTTGATCGCTTGACCAAATCTGCTCATTTCCTTGCTATATGAGATACTTTCTCTCTTGATCAACTTTCCCGTTTGTATCTTAAAGAGATAGTCAGGTTACATGGAGTTCCTCTCTCCATTGTATCGGATCGTGATCCCAGGTTTACTTCTAACTTTTGGAAAGGCCTTCAGAAGTCGTTGGGTACTGAATTAAATTTTAGTAAAACTTTTCATCCTCAATCAGATGGGCAGTCAGAACGAAAAATTCAGACCTTGGAGGATATGCTACGAGCTTGTTTTATGGATTATCAGGGAATTTGGGACCAACATCTTTCTTTGGTTTAATTTTCTTATAATAACAGTTTTCATTCCAGTATACAGATGGCACCATTTCAGGCATTATATGGGAAGCGGTGTCGAACTCCAGCTTTCTGGGATGAAGTGGGTGAAAGGAAGTTGATGGGACCATAATTGGTAGAAGAGATGGCAGAAAAAGTTCAGCTGATTCAGAAACACATGAGAACAGCTCAGAGCAGGCAGAAGAGTTATGCGGATAACCGGAGGAAGGATCTATCTTTCGAGGTAGGTGATCATGTTTTTCTCAAGGTTTCTCCTTGGAAAAGCGTGATGAGATTTGGTAAGAAAGGAAAGTTGAGTCCAAGGTTTGTTGGACCATACGAAATTCTAGAAAGAGTTGGATCAGTTGCATACCGAGTTGCTTTACCTCCGAGTTTATCTCAGGTACACAATGTTTTTCACGTTTCTATGTTGATAAAGTATATGCCAGATCCATCTCATGTTTTGAGTCCAGAGGTAGTTCAGCTGGAAGAGAACCTATCTTATGAGGAACAACCGGTCCAGATTCTTGACCACAGGGAGCAAGTGTTACGGAATAAGGTGATTCACCAGGTAAAGGTTTTGTGGAAAAACCACATGATTGAAGAGGCAACATGGGAATCTGAAGATGAAATGAGGGATAAGTACCCCTATTTATTTGATAAGTAAATAAATTGCGGGGACGCAATTTTCTAAAGGGGGGAAGGATGTAACATCCCAAGTAAGTAATGAATAATAGATATTTTTATCTATGTCTATCAATGATTAAGATAGTGTTATAGAGGCTTAAAATGAAAATAAAGACAATCTTATGCATGGAATACACTAATATTCTTAAAAGATTGTTTTACTGCCTTTTGATGGCAAACCATTTTTGAATCTATATTTTGACAATTTTATAAACTATTTTTGTCAAAATAAACTTATCCTTTATGATTGGGACATCAAAATTTACCTTGTGTGAATTTTTGGTATTTTTCTGACAATGTTCATTTTTTAATGAATAGTGAAAAATACTGCATTTTACATCAAAACTGCTTTTTAATCTAATTTATTTATATAATTAGATTATGTTTTGAATTGGTTTTGAAGTAAAATTAGAATATATTTTTACCATTTTATCCAATGGTGGTCATTGGAATCAATTTCACTTTGGAATTAGACTTAAACTGGTGTCAATCTTTTGATACTTATTATTTTGTAAAAACACGCTATTTGCTCTGGCAGCGGGAATTAATTATTAAATTAATTAATGTGACTTATATGATTTTAATTTTGTAAAATAGACTTCATTTTTGAATTCGGAATATCAAATATAGCTTAGGGTGAATTTTTGGTAATTTTCTGAAAAACTCCAATTTTTGATGAATAGTGAAACCACTAAGTGGTACTTATAAAGACTGATTTTCTGTTTAAATGAAATTTTTCCATCATTGTGTTTTTAATTTCAAAAATCCGACATACATGGTTGTAATTAATAATTAAAATGTGGTTCAATGAGATTATAATAATTTTTTGGTGAATAGTAACTTATTAAGTTCTTAATCACGATTAGTGGTAATTAGGGTAGTTTAAGGTATAAATAATGCTTTAATAATAGGAAATGACCTAGACACATGTCCCAAACTTATTGGTTGTGTCATGGACGACCAAGACAAGCCATGGGTCAACTTGGGGACCCCATGGATACACTTTGGTTTGGAAATGACATAAATAACTTTTTATTAAATGTTAAAGTAAAAATAACACAAACAAGAGATGTTTTACAAAAACAATTTTTACATGGGGTTATAAAGATCAGATTGTTGATTATAAATAGTCATTGAAAAGCTAAAAAGATTTCCTACATCATAGTATTTTTTTTATGATTTTTAGACATTAAATAAATTAAATTATTTATGACATAATCACGATGCAGCGATGACATCATTATTTGATGATTTAAATAAAATGGAAAGATAATGTAAAATCTATGAACTACACATGGCCAAAACCAATTGGATGAGTGTATTTCGAACCCTTATCACCTTATCCACTAATTATATCAATGTGGGACCTTTTAAAACCGAAACACATTTTCAAATAAAGTAATATTTCTTTACTTTCCAAAAGTGCCCCTCCTCTCCTCTTTTAAAAGGCCCCCACCTCTACCTCATTTCACACACTCCTCAAGCCTTTGGATCGGCCAACCCCTGCCCATTTACTCTCTCCACATCCCTCTCCTAATCCTAGAGTATTCCCTTTGGGCAGAATCCTTTCAAAGGAAGCCTTTAGACTCAAATCAAAAGGAGTTACACTTTTAAAGGTAATTCATTCTCTCATGTTCTTTTGTTTTATTTTTCTTCTCCAACCCCATAAACTCTTTTTATTTACTTATTTTGTAACCAAACCAGTATCTTCAATATACTAGGATGTTGTTATAAGATTTATTTGAGCTACACTCTGACACAACTACATCAAATGGTTAAAGAACATACGGTTTCCGTGGATGGCGAAATTCTGCCTCCCAAAACGATGATTGTTCAACACTCATTTAACACCTTCAAAGGTGGACATTATGATGTCAATATTTTTATATATGATATATAATATGTTTATGTTTTCCTTAAGCTTCTCTTTTTTTTCATTTTGGGCATACCTTTATGGTTTCCATTATGGGTAAACACGATATCTTCATTTTAGGAAGTGCGGACTACCGCCCCCTCAAAGTGATTTGATTCGTTAAATACCATATGTGGGACATATAAAGGATGGAACTATGATATTATATATAATATTATACTGGAATTATAATATACCTTTATATCATTATGATTCCATTCTATAAAATATGAAATAGAAATGAAAGTAGCGTTCATGCGTACGTACGGCTTACCGTCTCCATGAACGGTGCATTTCATTTCTTACCTCTAAATGATTATGTAATATTATAAATGCATGTATGTAATGGATATATATGAAATATATGATATCTACATCATGAATACCATTCTGGATATAATGAACCTTTGACCAAATTAACAACATGTAAGTGTAATAAGTCTATTTTTGACTTAAGAACCAAATACCGAAAAAATGAACATTATTAACTTAAATGATTACATGATGTTCATAACATGGTATAAAAGGAATAATGAACTTGAAAAAGATTCATAAGCAAGTAGATATTAACTCAAGTTTATTATTCAGGAGATTAAAGAACGGTCGGGTCAAGTCGGATACGAGGTATGGGACTTCGTCTCAATCTCCTTTCATTGAGGCATATTTTATTTTATACACATCTTTCTTTTATACGGTGTATAAACCCCTTTGACTTTTAAGTTTATTCAAAAGGAATCTTTTTTATATGAAGCGTTTACTAAACGACAAAAGGGAATCTTTTTGTCGTACGTATATGGCGACAACGACTTCTCCACCGTCGTGACCGTTATTTGAGTTTCGGCTTCCTCTACAAGCCATACCTTCTTTTTAAAAGAAAAATAAATACCATGTTTTACCTTTCTTTTATTTTAGTATTGAAAATGGTTTTCATAATGTTTTTATATCAATGTGTTGTATTGATATCTCGTGATTGAAATGTGGAAATTTTATGTTTCCTTTATGCATGTTTTATGTGATATGATTATGTTATAGTTCTTGGGCATTATTATGAAGACGGGTGGTTCCGTGATAAACTAAGGGCGGGTGAGCCCGTTATAGCTCTCCAATGCATTGGGTAACGTGAAGGAGTGAAACGTTAAGGTTTCTCCGAAGAGATTTTTAGGGAATATACTGTGATGGGTATTCCAAACATAACCAAGAGGGTTACTCCCTACGTAAGAATGTTATGAATGCCTCAAGTTACCTTTATGTCTTATGATTTCTATGATTTATTCATGATTTTATGAGGTATGTTAAAGTGCCTATGTTTTATGGGTAAAGTATGATTTCATTCTTATGTATATATGAACTCATGTTTCCTTTCCATGTTTTTTTATATAACCCATACTGAGTTTTTATGCTCATCCCAAGTTTTTGTAATGTTTTTCACAGGTCAAGGGAAAGGTACATGATAAGATGATAGAGTCAAGGATGTGTCAAGAAATAATCCATGTTTAATTTTAAATGTGTTTCCATTGATGGGAATGAAGAATACTATCTTTATGTAACCACTTTGTTTATATGTGGAATGTAATGGAAGTTTTATGATCTAATTCTCTAAAACTCTAAACCCGAAAAGATCCTCAATGTGTAATCTTGTAATAACTCAAGATTAAGTAAGGTCTAAGGCTGGGGCATTATAGTAGGTATCAGAGGTTGGTTTAGATAACTTTAGGAGTTAGAATTCTATTAAATGATTATCCAAATATTTTTTTTTGATATAGCATTTAAAGATTACCATGTTGCTTCATCTAAGACATGTTTGTTCAGAATGGTTTTCCGCAGAGGAAATAGGGAAGCAGTGCTAGGAAGGCATACAGAAGGAAATAACCTTCCGAATCAGCATCTAGAAATGGCCGGAATTGGAACTGAACAGTTTGTTGCAGTGATGGCGCAGTTGACTCAAGCGATAAATGGTGGTGGTATCCATGCACGAGATCAGCCAGATCAACCGCATAGGAACATGTCAGTGGTGGAACATTTCATGAGGCAACATCCACCATCATTCAGAGGATCATCTGACCCTGTGCTAGCTGAAGGGTGGATTAAAGCACTTGAGAAGATTTTTGATGTCATGGGGTATTCAGACAATCAAAAGGTTAGTCTTGCTATTTACCGTTTGGAGGGTGAAGCAGATCAGTGGTGGTCTATGGTTAAAAATATCAGGGACGCCGATGAGATTGATGCTCTTGACTGGGATGAATTCAAAGGTATGTTTCTTGAGAAGTATTTTCCTAAGGCTGTTCGACTTAGGATGGAAAAGCAATTTTTGGAATTGAGGCAAGAGGAAGACTCAGTGGCTTCCAATGAAGAAAGGTTCACTCGATTGGCAAGGTATGCTCCAAATTTTATCCGAGACCTTGATAGTAAAATCAATCGTTCTTACTCAGGATTAAAGCCAAAATATCGAAGGGAATTAGCTTCTCGTGAGTTTAAAAGTTATGAAAAGCTTGTTCGATGTGCTGAGAAGGTGAAAATGGAGTTTGCCGATGACCAAGTTTTCTATAACAACCAGTAGAAGAAGAGACCGAGGTGGCAGGAGAAAGGTAAGAATTCTTCAAAAAAGTCTGATGGTAAGAGAACTAAGTTTCCATTTTGTGATAAATGTTGCAAAAGGCATGCTGGGGAATGTCTTCTGAATTCTGGGAAGTGCTACCGATGTGGTAAGATGGGACATAAGGCTCGTGATTGCACTGAAAAGGATCAAGTTGAAGGTAAGAACAACTTTGATTTACAGTTAGTGAAATGTTATAAGTGCAATGAGATGGGTCACTATGCAAATGAGTGTCCGACAAGGAGCTTGAGTGATGGGAAGCAGTTAGACTACAAGCAGAAAGGGGTGGTGAAATCCTTTGCAACTACTTTAGAAGATGTCGGGCCATCAAATGAAGTTGTATCAGGTACTTTGTTTGTTTTTTCAGATTATGCCAGTGTGTTTTTTGATTCGGGGTCTACACATTCTTTCATCTCTGAAACCTTTTCTAGTAAAATGGGAATACCATCTCAAGAAATGACTCCTGAACTTTTGGTAAAAACACCTGGGGGAAATGTTGAGGCAAAAAGAATTTATAAGAATCTTCCTATCCTTATCTGTGGAAAGAACCTACTTGAAAACCTTATTGTTCTACCTCTAGTAGAGTTTGATGTTATCCTGGGTATGGATTGGCTCTCTATTTACCATGCTAAGATTGACTGTAGAGCTAAAGAAGTTTCTTTTCAGAAAGAATTTATGTTTGTTTACAATATTGAACCCTTACTTTTGATAACATATCAAGAGGCCAAGAAACTTGTAAAAGATGGAAATGAATGTTACCTTGCACACGTCGTTGAAAATAAAGGAACTGTTCAGATTAATGATGTGCCAGTGGTAAATGAGTATCCTGATGTTTTTCCTGATGAGTTGCCTAGAATAATACCGGATCGGGAAGTTGAGTTTACTGTTGACTTAGTTCCTGATGCTAAGCCAATTTCAAAACCCCCTTATCCAATGGCACAAATTGAACTTTTAGAGTTGAAGGAGCAACTGCAAGATTTATTAGAGAAAGGTTTCATTAGACCTAGCACATCACCATGGGGTGCTCTTGTTTTATTTGTTAAAAAGAAAGATGGTTCTATGAGACTTTGCATTGATTATAGAGCCTTGAATAATATCACTGTTAAGAACAAATATCCTTTGCCTCATATCGATGATTTGTTTGATCAGCTCCAGGGAGCTCAGTTTTTTTCAAAGATTGACTTGAGATCGGGGTACCATCAGCTGAAGGTAAAGGAGGCAGATATTCCGAAGACCGCGTTCCGTACGAGATATGGCCATTATGAATTTGTAGTAATGCCTTTTGGGATAACCAATGCACCTGCTGTATTCATGGACTTAATGAATAGAATTTTACATGAGTTCTTGGATAAGTTTGTGGTGGTTTTCATTGATGATATTTTGGTGTTTTCTAAAAGTAAAGAGGAGCATGAAAAACATTTAAGGGTTACCTTGAAAACCTTAAAAGAAAAGAAACTGTATGGGAAATTCAGCAAGTGTGAGTTTTGGTTGCAACAAATTTCTTTCCTTGGTCACATTGTTTCTAAAGATGGAATAACTGTTGATCCTGCAAAAACAAAAGTTGTGGAAGAATGGCCAAGACCCACAAATGTAACCGAGATTCGTAGCTTCCTTGGTTTGGCAGGATATTACCGAAGGTTTGTTAGAAATTTTTCACGGTTATCTAGTCCAATGACTAAGCTAACTCGGAAGGGTGTTAAGTTTATCTGGACAAAAGAATGTGATGATTGTTTTCAGGAATTGAAAAGAAGATTGGTGAATGCTCCAGTTTTGGCACTACCTTCCAGGAATGGTGAGTTTGTTATATATAGTGATGCTTCATTGAAAGGACTTGGTTGCGTCCTAATGCAGAATGATCAGGTAATTGCTTATGCTTCACGACAGTTGAAAACTCATGAGGTAAATTACCCTACACATGATTTGGAACTAGCTGCTGTTGTTTTTGCTTTAAAAATTTGGAGGCATCATTTGTATGGAGTAAAGTGTGAAATATATACCGATCACAAAAGTTTAAAGTATATATTCACTCAGAAAGAGTTAAACATGAGACAAAGGAGATGGCTGTAATTAATCAAGGATTATGATTGTACAATTCATTACCATCCGAGAAAAGCAAATAAAGTGGCTGATGCTTTGAGTCGAAATTAATGCTTCATTAACAATGTTGCGTTTAGAACGTGATCCTTTGGTTAAGGATTTGATGAACTTTGGCATAGAATTTGTTGGTGCAAGAAGTCCTTCTGTTTTGTTTCAGGTATTAGTGAGATCATCTCTATCAGATAGAATCAAGCAAGCACAGAAGCAAGATAGTGAGTTGCAGAAAAAGGTAGAGCTGGTTCAGAAAGGTAAGTTGCCTGAATTCAACATTGATAGTGATTGTGTTTTGAGATTTGGGAAGAGATTGTGTGTGCCTTGTGATTCACAGTTGAAGAGAGATTTGTTATGTGAAGCTCATAGTTCTCCGTTTTCAGTTCATCCGGGCAGTACTAAGATGTATAGAGATCTGCGGGAGTATTACTGGTGGGATGGAATGAAAAGAGATATTTCTGATTTTACTTTGAAGTGTTTGACTCGTCAGCAGGTTAAAGCCGAGCGACAGTTACTAAAAGGGATGCTTCAGCCTTTACCAGTGCCAGAGTGGAAATGGGAGAATATATCCATGGACTTTGTTGTTGGATTACCGAAGACATCTCGAGGTAATAATACAATCTGGGTTATTGTTGATCGCTTGACCAAATCTGCTCATTTCCTTTCTATACGAGATACTTTCTCTCTTGATCAACTTTCCCGTTTGTATCTTAAAGAGATAGTCAGGTTACATGGAGTTCCTCTCTCCATTGTATCGGATCGTGATCCCAGGTTTACTTCTAACTTTTGGAAAGGCCTTCAGAAGTCGTTGGGTACTGAATTAAATTTTAGTAAAACTTTTCATCCTCAATCAGATGGGCAGTCAGAACGAAAAATTCAGACCTTGGAGGATATGCTACGAGCTTGTTTTATGGATTATCAGGGAATTTGGGACCAACATCTTTCTTTGGTTTAATTTTCTTATAATAACAGTTTTCATTCCAGTATACAGATGGCACCATTTCAGGCATTATATGGGAAGCGGTGTCGAACTCCAGCTTTCTGGGATGAAGTGGGTGAAAGGAAGTTGATGGGACCATAATTGGTAGAAGAGATGGCAGAAAAAGTTCAGCTGATTCAGAAACACATGAGAACAGCTCAGAGCAGGCAGAAGAGTTATGCGGATAACCGGAGGAAGGATCTATCTTTCGAGGTAGGTGATCATGTTTTTCTCAAGGTTTCTCCTTGGAAAAGCGTGATGAGATTTGGTAAGAAAGGAAAGTTGAGTCCAAGGTTTGTTGGACCATACGAAATTCTAGAAAGAGTTGGATCAGTTGCATACCGAGTTGCTTTACCTCCGAGTTTATCTCAGGTACACAATGTTTTTCACGTTTCTATGTTGATAAAGTATATGCCAGATCCATCTCATGTTTTGAGTCCAGAGGTAGTTCAGCTGGAAGAGAACCTATCTTATGAGGAACAACCGGTCCAGATTCTTGACCACAGGGAGCAAGTGTTACGGAATAAGGTGATTCACCAGGTAAAGGTTTTGTGGAAAAACCACATGATTGAAGAGGCAACATGGGAATCTGAAGATGAAATGAGGGATAAGTACCCCTATTTATTTGATAAGTAAATAAATTGCGGGGACGCAATTTTCTAAAGGGGGGAAGGATGTAACATCCCAAGTAAGTAATGAATAATAGATATTTTTATCTATGTCTATTAATGATTAAGATAGTGTTATAGAGGCTTAAAATGAAAATAAAGACAATCTTATGCATGGAATACACTAATATTCTTAAAAGATTGTTTTACTGCCTTTTGATGGCAAACCATTTTTGAATCTATATTTTGACAATTTTATAAACTATTTTTGTCAAAATAAACTTATCCTTTATGATTGGGACATCAAAATTTACCTTGTGTGAATTTTTGGTATTTTTCTGACAATGTTCATTTTTTAATGAATAGTGAAAAATACTGCATTTTACATCAAAACTACTTTTTAATCTAATTTATTTATATGATTAGATTATGTTTTGAATTGGTTTTGAAGTAAAATTAGAATATATTTTTACCATTTTATCCAATGGTGGTCATTGGAATCAATTTCACTTTGGAATTAGACTTAAACTGGTGTCAATCTTTTGATACTTATTATTTTGTAAAAACACGCTATTTGCTCTGGCAGCGGGAATTAATTATTAAATTAATCAATGTGACTTATATGATTTTAATTTTGTAAAATAGACTTCATTTTTGAATTCGGAATATCAAATATAGCTTAGGGTGAATTTTTGGTAATTTTCTGAAAAACTCCAATTTTTGATGAATAGTGAAACCACTAAGTGGTACTTATAAAGACTGATTTTCTGTTTAAATGAAAATTTACCATCATTGTGTTTTTAATTTCAAAAATCCGACATACATGGTTGTAATTAATAATTAAAATGTGGTTCAATGAGATTATAATAATTTTTTGGTGAATAGTAACTTATTAAGTTCTTAATCACGATTAGTGGTAATTAGGGTAGTTTAAGGTATAAATAATGCTTTAATAATAGGAAATGACCTAGACACATGTCCCAAACTTATTGGTTGTGTCATGGACGACCAAGACAAGCCATGGGTCAACTTGGGGACCCCATGGATACACTTTGGTTTGGAAATGACATAAATAACTTTTTATTAAATGTTAAAGTAAAAATAACACAAACAAGAGATGTTTTACAAAAACAATTTTTACATGGGGTTATAAAGATCAGATTGTTGATTATAAATAGTCATTGAAAAGCTAAAAATATTTCCTACATCATAGTATTTTTTTTATGATTTTTAGACATTAAATAAATTAAATTATTTATGACATAATCACGATGCAGCGATGACATCATTATTTGATGATTTAAATAAAATGGAAAGATAATGTAAAATCTATAAACTACACATGGACAAAACCAATTGGATGAGTGTATTTCGAACCCTTATCACCTTATCCACGAATTATATCAATGTGGGACCTTTTAAAACCGAAACACATTTTCAAATAAAGTAATATTTCTTTACTTTCCAAAAGTGCCCCTCCTCTCCTCTTTTAAAAGGCCCCCACCTCTACCTCATTTCACACACTCCTCAAGCCTTTGGATCGGCCAACCCCTGCCCATTTACTCTCTCCACATCCCTCTTTTCATCCTAGAGTATTCCCTTTGGGCAGAATCCTTTCAAAGGAAGCCTTTAGACTCAAATCAAAAGGAGTTACACTTTTAAAGGTAATTCATTCTCTCATGTTCTTTTGTTTTATTTTTCTTCTCCAACCCCATAAACTCTTTTTATTTACTTCTTTTGTAACCAAACCAGTATCTTCAATATACTAGGATGTTGTTATAAGATTTATTTGAGCTACACTCTGACACAACTACATCAAATGGTTAAAGAACATACGGTTTCCGTGGATGGTGAAATTCTGCCTCCCAAAACGATGATTGTTCAACACTCATTTAACACCTTCAAAGGTGGCCATTATGATGTAAATATATTTATATATGATATATAACATGTTTATGTTTTCCTTAAGCTTCTGTTTTTTTTTCATTTTGGGCATACCTTTATGGTTTCCATTATGGGTAAACACGATATCTTCATTTTAGGAAGTGCGGACTACCGCCCCCTCAAAGTGATTTGATTCGTTAAATACCATATGTGGGACATATAAAGGATGGAACTATGATATTATATATAATATTATACTGGAATTATAATATACCTTTATATCATTATGATTCCATTCTATAAAATATGAAATAGAAATGAAAGTAGCGTTCATGCGTACGTACGGCTTACCGTCTCCATGAACGGTGCATTTCATTTCTTACCTCTAAATGATTATGTAATATTATAAATGCATGTATGTAATGGATATATATGAAATATATGATATCTACATCATGAATACCATTCTGGATATAATGAACCTTTGACCAAATTAACAACATGTAAGTGTAATAAGTCTATTTTTGACTTAAGAACCAAATACCGAAAAAATGAACATTATTAACTTAAATGATTACATGATGTTCATAACATGGTATAAAAGGAATAATGAACTTGAAAAAGATTCATAAGCAAGTAGATATTAACTCAAGTTTATTATTCAGGAGATTAAAGAACGGTCGGGTCAAGTCGGATACGAGGTATGGGACTTCGTCTCAATCTCCTTTCATTGAGGCATATTTTATTTTATACACATCTTTCTTTTATACGGTGTATAAACCCCTTTTACTTTTACGTTTATTCAAAAGGAATCTTTTTTATATGAAGCGTTTACTAAACGACAAAAGGGAATCTTTTTGTCGTACGTATATGGCGACAACGACTTCTCCGCCGTCGTGACCGTTATTTGAGTTTCGGCTTCCTCTACAAGCCATACCTTCTTTTTAAAAGAAAAATAAATACCATGTTTTACCTTTCTTTTATTTCAGTATTGAAAATGGTTTTCATAATGTTTTTATATCAATGTGTTGTATTGATATCTCGTGATTGAAATGTGGAAATTTTATGTTTCCTTTATGCATGTTTTATGTGATATGATTATGTTATAGTTCTTGGGCATTATTATGAAGACGGGTGGTTCCGTGATAAACTAAGGGCGGGTGAGCCCGTTATAGCTCTCCAATGCATTGGGTAACGTGAAGGAGTGAAACGTTAAGGTTTCTCCGAAGAGATTTTTAGGGAATATACTGTGATGGGTATTCCAAACATAACCAAGAGGGTTACTCCCTACATAAGAATGTTATGAATGCCTCAAGTTACCTTTATGTCTTATGATTTCTATGATTTATTCATGATTTTATGAGGTATGTTAAAGTGCCTATGTTTTATGGGTAAAGTATGATTTCATTCTTATGTATATATGAACTCATGTTTCCTTTCCATGTTTTTTTTATATAACCCATACTGAGTTTTTATGCTCATCCCAAGTTTTTGAAATGTTTTTCACAGGTCAAGGGAAAGGTACATGATAAGATGATAGAGTCAAGGATGTGTCAAGAAATAATCCATGTTTAATTTTAAATGTGTTTCCATTGATGGGAATGAAGAATACTATCTTTATGTAACCACTTTGTTTATATGTGGAATGTAATGGAAGTTTTATGATCTAATTCTCTAAAACTCTAAACCCGAAAATATCCTCAATGTGTAATCTTGTAATAACTCAAGATTAAGTAAGGTCTAAGGCTGGGGCCTTATAGTAGGTATCAGAGGTTGGTTTAGATAACTTTAGGAGTTAGAATTCTATTAAATGATTATCCAAAAATATTTTTTTTTGATATAGCATTTAAAGATTACCATGTTGCTTTATCTAAGACATGTTTGTTCAGAATGGTTTTCCGCAGAGGAAACAGGGAAGCAGTGCTAGGAAGGCATACAGAAGGAAATAACCTTCCAAATCAGCATCTAGAAATGGCCGGAATTGGAACTGAACAGTTTGTTGCAGTGATGGCGCAGTTGACTCAAGCGATAAATGGTGGTGGTATCCATGCACGAGATCAGCCAGATCAACCGCATAGGAACATGTCAGTGGTGGAACATTTCATGAGGCAACATCCACCATCATTCAGAGGATCATCTGACCCTGTGCTAGCTGAAGGGTGGATTAAAGCACTTGAGAAGATTTTTGATGTCATGGGGTGTTCAGACAATCAAAAGGTTAGTCTTGCTATTTACCGTTTGGAGGGTGAAGCAGATCAGTGGTGGTCTATGGTTAAAAATATCAGGGACGCCGATGAGATTGATGCTCTTGACTGGGATGAATTCAAAGGTATGTTTCTTGAGAAGTATTTTCCTAAGGCTGTTCGACTTAGGATGGAAAAGCAATTTTTGGAATTGAGGCAAGAGGAAGACTCGGTGGCTTCCAATGAAGAAAGGTTCACTCGATTGGCAAGGTATGCTCCAAATTTTATCCGAGACCTTGATAGTAAAATCAATCGTTTTTACTCAGGATTAAAGCCAAAATATCGAAGGGCATTAGCTTCTCGTGAGTTTAAAAGTTATGAAAAGCTTGTTCGATGTGCTGAGAAGGTGAAAATGGAGTTTGCCGATGACCAAGTTTTCTATAACAACCAGTAGAAGAAGAGACCGAGGTGGCAGGAGAAAGGTAAGAATTCTTCAAAAAAGTCTGATGGTAAGAGAACTAAGTTTCCATTTTGTGATAAATGTTGCAAAAGGCATGCTGAGGAATGTCTTCTGAATTCTGGGAAGTGCTACCGATGTGGTAAGATGGGACATAAGGCTCGTGATTGCACTGAAAAGGATCAAGTTGAAGGTAAGAACAACTTTGATTTACAGTTAGTGAAATGTTATAAGTGCAATGAGATGGGTCACTATGCAAATGAGTGTCCGACAAGGAGCTTGAGTGATGGGATGCAGTTAGACTACAAGCAGAAAGGGGTGGTGAAATCCTTTGCAACTACTTCAGAAGATGCCGGGCCATCAAATGAAGTTGTATCAGGTACTTTGTTTGTTTTTTCAGATTATGCCAGTGTGTTGTTTGATTCGGGGTCTACACATTCTTTCATCTCTGAAACCTTTTCTAGTAAAATTGGAATACCATCTCAAGAAATGACTCCTGAACTTTTGGTAAAAACACCTGGGGGAAATGTTGAGGCAAAAAGAATTTATAAGAATCTTCCTATCCTTATCTGTGGAAAGAACCTACTTGAAAACCTTATTGTTCTACCTCTAGTAGAGTTTGATGTTATCCTGGGTATGGATTGGCTCTCTATTTACCATGATAAGATTGACTGTAGAGCTAAAGAAGTTTCTTTTCAGAAAGACTTTAAGTTTGTTTACAACATTGAACCCTTACTTTTGATAACATATCAAGAGGCCAAGAAACTTGTAAAAGATGGAAATGAATGTTACCTTGCACACGTCGTTGAAAATAAAGGAACTGTTCAGATTAATGATGTGCCAGTGGTAAATGAGTATCCTGATGTTTTTCCTGATGAGTTGCCTAGAATAATACCAGATCAGGAAGTTGAGTTTACTGTTGACTTAGTTCCTGATGCTAAGCCAATTTCAAAACCCCCTTATCGAATGGCACAAATTGAACTTTTAGAGTTGAAGGAGCAATTGCAAGATTTTTTAGAGAAAGTTTTCGTTAGGCCTAGCACATCACCATGGGGTGCTCCTGTTTTATTTGTTAAAAAGAAAGATGGTTCTATGAGACTTTGCATTGATTATAGAGCCTTGAATAATATCACTGTTAAGAACAAATATCCTTTGCCTCATATCGATGATTTGTTTGATCAGCTCCAGGGAGCTCAGTTTTTTTCAAAGATTGACTTGAGATCGGGGTACCATCAGCTGAAGGTAAAGGAGGCAAATATTCCGAAGACCGCGTTCCGTACGAGATATGGCCATTATGAATTTGTAGTAATGCCTTTTGGGATAACCAATGCACCTGCTGTATTCATGGACTTAATGAATAGAATTTTACATGAGTTCTTGGATAAGTTTGTGGTGGTTTTCATTGATGATATTTTGGTGTTTTCTAAAAGTAAAGAGGAGCATGAAAAACATTTAAGGGTTACCTTGCAAACCTTAAAAGAAAAGAAACTGTATGGGAAATTCAGCAAATGTGAGTTTTGGTTGCAACAAATTTCTTTCCTTGGTCACATTGTTTCTAAAGATGGAATAACTGTTGATCCTGCAAAAACAAAAGTTGTGGAAGAATGGCCAAGACCCACAAATGTAACCGAGATTCGTAGCTTCCTTGGTTTGGCAGGATATTACCGAAGGTTTGTTAGAAATTTTTCACGGTTATCTAGTCCAATGACTAAGCTAACTCGGAAGGGTGTTAAGTTTATCTGGACAAAAGAATGTGATGATTGTTTTCAGGAATTGAAAAGAAGATTGGTGAATGCTCCAGTTTTGGCACTACCTTCCAGGAATGGTGAGTTTGTTATATATAGTGATGCTTCATTGAAAGGACTTGGTTGCGTCCTAATGCAGAATGATCAGATAATTGCTTATGCTTCACGACAGTTGAAAACTCATGAGGTAAATTACCCTACACATGATTTGGAACTAGCTGCTGTTGTTTTTGCTTTAAAAATTTGGAGGCATCATTTGTATGGAGTAAAGTGTGAAATATATACCGATCACAAAAGTTTAAAGTATATATTCACTCAGAAAGAGTTAAACATGAGACAAAGGAGATGGCTGTAATTAATCAAGGATTATGATTGTACAATTCATTACCATCCGAGAAAAGCAAATAAAGTGGCTGATGCTTTGAGTCGAAATTAATGCTTCATTAACAATGTTGCGTTTAGAAAGTGATCCTTTGGTTAAGGATTTGATGAACTTTGGCATAGAATTTGTTGGTGTAAGAAGTCCTTCTGTTTTGTTTCAGGTATTAGTGAGATCATCTCTATCAGATAGAATCAAGCAAGCATAGAAGCAAGATAGTGAGTTGCAGAAAAAGGTAGAGCTGGTTCAGAAAGGTAAGTTGCCTGAATTCAACATTGATAGTGATTGTGTTTTGAGATTTGGGAAGAGATTGTGTGTGCCTTGTGATTCACAGTTGAAGAGAGATTTGTTATGTGAAGCTCATAGTTCTCCGTTTTCAGTTCATCCGGGCAGTACTAAGATGTATAGAGATCTGCGGGAGTATTACTGGTGGGATGGAATGAAAAGAGATATTGTTGATTTTACTTTGAAGTGTTTGACTCGTCAGCAGGTTAAAGCCGAGCGACAGTTACTAAAAGGGATGCTTCAGCCTTTACCAGTGCCAGAGTGGAAATGGGAGAATATATCCATGGACTTTGTTGTTGGATTACCGAAGACATCTCGAGGTAATAATACAATCTGGGTTATTGTTGATCGCTTGACCAAATCTGCTCATTTCCTTGCTATATGAGATACTTTCTCTCTTGATCAACTTTCCCGTTTGTATCTTAAAGAGATAGTCAGGTTACATGGAGTTCCTCTCTCCATTGTATCGGATCGTGATCCCAGGTTTACTTCTAACTTTTGGAAAGGCCTTCAGAAGTCGTTGGGTACTGAATTAAATTTTAGTAAAACTTTTCATCCTCAATCAGATGGGCAGTCAGAACGAAAAATTCAGACCTTGGAGGATATGCTACGAGCTTGTTTTATGGATTATCAGGGAATTTGGGACCAACATCTTTCTTTGGTTTAATTTTCTTATAATAACAGTTTTCATTCCAGTATACAGATGGCACCATTTCAGGCATTATATGGGAAGCGGTGTCGAACTCCAGCTTTCTGGGATGAAGTGGGTGAAAGGAAGTTGATGGGACCATAATTGGTAGAAGAGATGGCAGAAAAAGTTCAGCTGATTCAGAAACACATGAGAACAGCTCAGAGCAGGCAGAAGAGTTATGCGGATAACCGGAGGAAGGATCTATCTTTCGAGGTAGGTGATCATGTTTTTCTCAAGGTTTCTCCTTGGAAAAGCGTGATGAGATTTGGTAAGAAAGGAAAGTTGAGTCCAAGGTTTGTTGGACCATACGAAATTCTAGAAAGAGTTGGATCAGTTGCATACCGAGTTGCTTTACCTCCGAGTTTATCTCAGGTACACAATGTTTTTCACGTTTCTATGTTGATAAAGTATATGCCAGATCCATCTCATGTTTTGAGTCCAGAGGTAGTTCAGCTGGAAGAGAACCTATCTTATGAGGAACAACCGGTCCAGATTCTTGACCACAGGGAGCAAGTGTTACGGAATAAGGTGATTCACCAGGTAAAGGTTTTGTGGAAAAAACCACATGATTGAAGAGGCAACATGGGAATCTGAAGATGAAATGAGGGATAAGTACCCCTATTTATTTGATAAGTAAATAAATTGCGGGGACGCAATTTTCTAAAGGGGGGAAGGATGTAACATCCCAAGTAAGTAATGAATAATAGATATTTTTATCTATGTCTATTAATGATTAAGATAGTGTTATAGAGGCTTAAAATGAAAATAAAGACAATCTTATGCATGGAATACACTAATATTCTTAAAAGATTGTTTTACTGCCTTTTGATGGAAAACCATTTTTGAATCTATATTTTGACAATTTTATAAACTATTTTTGTCAAAATAAACTTATCCTTTATGATTGGGACATCAAAATTTACCTTGTGTGAATTTTTGGTATTTTTCTAACAATGTTCATTTTTTAATGAATAGTGAAAAATACTGCATTTTACATCAAAACTGCTTTTTAATGTAATTTATTTATATGATTAGATTATGTTTTGAATTGGTTTTGAAGTAAAATTAGAATATATTTTTACCATTTTATCCAATGGTGGTCATTGGAATCAATTTGACTTTGGAATTAGACTTAAACTGGTGTCAATCATTTGATACTTATTATTTTGTAAAAACACGCTATTTGCTCTGGCAGCGGGAATTAATTATTAAATTAATTAATGTGACTTATATGATTTTAATTTTGTAAAATAGACTTCATTTTTGAATTCGGAATATCAAATATAGCTTAGGGTGAATTTTTGGTAATTTTCTGAAAAACTCCAATTTTTGATGAATAGTGAAACCACTAAGTGGTATTTATAAAGACTGATTTTCTGTTTAAATGAAATTTTTCCATCATTGTGTTTTTAATTTCAAAAATCCGACATACATGGTTGTAATTAATAATTAAAATGTGGTTCAATGAGATTATAATAATTTTTTGGTGAATAGTAACTTATTAAGTTCTTAATCACGATTAGTGGTAATTAGGGTAGTTTAAGGTATAAATAATGCTTTAATAATAGGAAATGACCTAGAAACATGTCCCAAACTTATTGGTTGTGTCATGGACGACCAAGACAAGCCATGGGTCAACTTGGGGACCCCATGGATACACTTTGGTTTGGAAATGACATAAATAACTTTTTATTAAATGTTAAAGTAAAAATAACACAAACAAGAGATGTTTTACAAAAACAATTTTTACATGGGGTTATAAAGATCAGATTGTTGATTATAAATAGTCATTGAAAAGCTAAAAAGATTTCCTACATCATAGTATTTTTTTTATGATTTTTAGACATTAAATAAATTAAATTATTTATGACATAATCACGATGCAGCGATGACATCATTATTTGATGATTTAAATAAAATGGAAAGATAATGTAAAATCTATGAACTACACATGGCCAAAACCAATTGGATGAGTGTATTTCGAACCCTTATCACCTTATCCACGAATTATATCAATGTGGGACCTTTTAAAACCGAAACACATTTTCAAATAAAGTAATATTTCTTTACTTTCCAAAAGTGCCCCTCCTCTCCTCTTTTAAAAGGCCCCCACCTCTACCTCATTTCACACACTCCTCAAGCCTTTGGATCGGCCAACCCCTGCCCATTTACTCTCTCCACATCCCTCTCCTCATCCTAGAGTATTCCCTTTGGGCAGAATCCTTTCAAAGGAAGCCTTTAGACTCAAATCAAAAGGAGTTACACTTTTAAAGGTAATTCATTCTCTCATGTTCTTTTGTTTTATTTTTCTTCTCCAACCCCATAAACTCTTTTTATTTACTTCTTTTGTAACCAAACCAGTATCTTCAATATACTAGGATTTTGTTATAAGATTTATTTGAGCTACACTCTGACACAACTACATCAAATGGTTAAAGAACATACGGTTTCCGTGGATGGCGAAATTCTGCCTCCCAAAACGATGATTGTTCAACACTCATTTAACACCATCAAAGGTGGCCATTATGATGTCAATATTTTTATATATGATATATAATATGTTTATGTTTTCCTTAAGGTTCTGTTTTTTTCATTTTGGGCATACCTTTATGGTTTCCATTATGGGTAAACACGATATCTTCATTTTAGGAAGTGCGGACTACCGCCCCCTCAAAGTGATTTGATTCGTTAAATACCATATGTGGGACATATAAAGGATGGAACTATGATATTATATATAATATTATACTGGAATTATAATATACCTTTATATCATTATGATTCCATTCTATAAAATATGAAATAGAAATGAAAGTAGCGTTCATGCGTACATACGGCTTACCGTCTCCATGAACGGTGCATTTCATTTCTTACCTCTAAATGATTATGTAATATTATAAATGCATGTATGTAATGGATATATATGAAATATATGATATCTACATCATGAATACCATTCTGGATATAATGAACCTTTGACCAAATTAACAACATGTAAGTGTAATAAGTCTATTTTTGACTTAAGAACCAAATACCGAAAAAATGAACATTATTAACTTAAATGATTACATGATGTTCATAACATGGTATAAAAGGAATAATGAACTTGAAAAAGATTCATAAGCAAGTAGATATTAACTCAAGTTTATTATTCAGGAGATTAAAGAACGGTCGGGTCAAGTCGGATACGAGGTATGGGACTTCGTCTCAATCTCCTTTCATTGAGGCATATTTTATTTTATACACATCTTTCTTTTATACTGTGTATAAACCCCTTTGACTTTTAAGTTTATTCAAAAGGAATCTTTTTTATATGAAGCGTTTACTAAACGACAAAAGGGAATCTTTTTGTCGTACGTATATGGCGACAACGACTTCTCCGCCGTCGTGACCGTTATTTGAGTTTCGGCTTCCTCTACAAGCCATACCTTCTTTTTAAAAGGAAAATAAATACCATGTTTTACCTTTCTTTTATTTTAGTATTGAAAATGGTTTTCATAATGTTTTTATATCAATGTGTTGTATTGATATCTCGTGATTGAAATGTGGAAATTTTATGTTTCCTTTATGCATGTTTTATGTGATATGATTATGTTATAGTTCTTGGGCATTATTATGAAGACGGGTGGTTCCGTGATAAACTAAGGGCGGGTGAGCCCGTTATAGCTCTCCAATGCATTGGGTAACGTGAAGGAGTGAAACGTTAAGGTTTATCCGAAGATATTTTTAGGGAATATACTGTGATGGGTATTCCAAACATAACCAAGAGGGTTACTCCCTACGTAAGAATGTTATGAATGCCTCAAGTTACCTTTATGTCTTATGATTTCTATGATTTATTCATGATTTTATGAGGTATGTTAAAGTGCCTATGTTTTATGGGTAAAGTATGATTTCATTCTTATGTATATATGAACTCATGTTTCCTTTCCATGTTTTTTTTATATAACCCATACTGAGTTTTTATGCTCATCCCAAGTTTTTGAAATGTTTTTCACAGGTCAAGGGAAAGGTACATGATAAGATGATAGAGTCAAGGATGTGTCAAGAAATAATCCATGTTTAATTTTAAATGTGTTTCCATTGATGGGAATGAAGAATACTATCTTTATGTAACCACTTTGTTTATATGTGGAATGTAATGGAAGTTTTATGATCTAATTCTCTAAAACTCTAAACCCGAAAAGATCCTCAATGTGTAATCTTGTAATAACTCAAGATTAAGTAAGGTCTAAGGATGGGGCCTTATAGTAGGTATCAGAGGTTGGTTTAGATAACTTTAGGAGTTAGAATTCTATTAAATGATTATCCAAAAATATTTTTTTTGATATAGCATTTAAATATTACCATGTTGCTTCATCTAAGACATGTTTGTTCAGAATGGTTTTCCGCAGAGGAAACAGGGAAGCAGTGCTAGGAAGGCATACAGAAGGAAATAACCTTCCGAATCAGCATCTAGAAATGGCCGGAATTGGAACTGAACAGTTTGTTGCAGTGATGGCGCAGTTGACTCAAGCGATAAATGGTGGTGGTATCCATGCACGAGATCAGCCAGATCAACCGCATAGGAACATGTCAGTGGTGGAACATTTCATGAGGCAACATCCACCATCATTCAGAGGATCATCTGACCCTGTGCTAGCTGAAGGGTGGATTAAAGCACTTGAGAAGATTTTTGATGTCATGGGGTGTTCAGACAATCAAAAGGTTAGTCTTGCTATTTACCGTTTGGAGGGTGAAGCAGATCAGTGGTGGTCTATGGTTAAAAATATCAGGGACGCCGATGAGATTGATGCTCTTGACTGGGATGAATTCAAAGGTATGTTTCTTGAGAAGTATTTTCCTAAGGCTGTTCGACTTAGGATGGAAAAGCAATTTTTGGAATTGAGGCAAGAGGAAGACTCAGTGGCTTCCAATGAAGAAAGGTTCACTCGATTGGCAAGGTATGCTCCAAATTTTATCCGAGACCTTGATAGTAAAATCAATCGTTTTTACTCAGGATTAAAGCCAAAATATCGAAGGGCATTAGCTTCTCGTGAGTTTAAAAGTTATGAAAAGCTTGTTCGATGTGCTGAGAAGGTGAAAATGGAGTTTGCCGATGACCAAGTTTTCTATAACAACCAGTAGAAGAAGAGACCGAGGTGGCAGGAGAAAGGTAAGAATTCTTCAAAAAAGTCTGATGGTAAGAGAACTAAGTTTCCATTTTGTGATAAATGTTGCAAAAGGCATGCTGGGGAATGTCTTTTGAATTCTGGGAAGTGCTACCGATGTGGTAAGATGGGACATAAGGCTCGTGATTGCACTGAAAAGGATCAAGTTGAAGGTAAGAACAACTTTGATTTACAGTTAGTGAAATGTTATAAGTGCAATGAGATGGGTCACTATGCAAATGAGTGTCCGACAAGGAGCTTGAGTGATGGGAAGCAGTTAGACTACAAGCAGAAAGGGGTGGTGAAATCCTTTGCAACTACTTCAGAAGACGTCGGGCCATCAAATGAAGTTGTATCAGGTACTTTGTTTGTTTTTTCAGATTATGCCAGTGTGTTGTTTGATTCGGGGTCTACACATTCTTTCATCTCTGAAACCTTTTCTAGTAAAATGGGAATACCATCTCAAGAAATGACTCCTGAACTTTTGGTAAAAACACCTGGGGGAAATGTTGAGGCAAAAAGAATTTATAAGAATCTTCCTATCCTTATCTGTGGAAAGAACCTACTTGAAAACCTTATTGTTCTACCTCTAGTAGAGTTTGATGTTATCCTGGGTATAGATTGGCTCTCTATTTACCATGCTAAGATTGACTGTAGAGCTAAAGAAGTTTCTTTTCAGAAAGACTTTAAGTTTGTTTACAATATTGAACCCTTACTTTTGATAACATATCAAGAGGCCAAGAAACTTGTAAAAGATGGAAATGAATGTTACCTTGCACACGTCGTTGAAAATAAAGGAACTGTTCAGATTAATGATGTGCCAGTGGTAAATGAGTATCCTGATGTTTTTCCTGATGAGTTGCCTAGAATAATACCAGATCGGGAAGTTGAGTTTACTGTTGACTTAGTTCCTGATGCTAAGCCAATTTCAAAACCCCCTTATCGAATGGCACAAATTGAACTTTTAGAGTTGAAGGAGCAACTGCAAGATTTATTAGAGAAAGGTTTCATTAGACCTAGCACATCACCATGGGGTGCTCCTGTTTTATTTGTTAAAAAGAAAGATGGTTCTATGAGACTTTGCATTGATTATAGAGCCTTGAATAATATCACTGTTAAGAACAAATATCCTTTGCCTCATATCGATGATTTGTTTGATCAGCTCCAGGGAGCTCAGTTTTTTTCAAAGATTGACTTGAGATCGGGGTACCATCAGCTGAAGGTAAAGGAGGAAGATATTCTGAAGACCGCGTTCCGTACGAGATATGGCCATTATGAATTTGTAGTAATGCCTTTTGGGATAACCAATGCACCTGCTGTATTCATGGACTTAATGAATAGAATTTTACATGAGTTCTTGGATAAGTTTGTGGTGGTTTTCATTGATGATATTTTGGTGTTTTCTAAAAGTAAAGAGGAGCATGAAAAACATTTAAGGGTTACCTTTCAAACCTTAAAAGAAAAGAAACTGTATGGGAAATTCAGCAAGTGTGAGTTTTGGTTGCAACAAATTTCTTTCCTTGGTCACATTGTTTCTAAAGATGGAATAACTGTTGATCCTGCAAAAACAAAAGTTGTGGAAGAATGGCCAAGACACACAAATGTAACCGAGATTCGTAGCTTCCTTGGTTTGGCAGGCTATTACCGAAGGTTTGTTAGAAATTTTTCACGGTTATCTAGTCCAATGACTAAGCTAACTCGGAAGGGTGTTAAGTTTATCTGGACAAAAGAATGTGATGATTGTTTTCAGGAATTGAAAAGAAGATTGGTGAATGCTCCAGTTTTGGCACTACCTTCCAAAAATGGTGAGTTTGTTATATATAGTGATGCTTCATTGAAAGGACTTGGTTGCGTCCTAATGCAGAATGATCAGGTAATTGCTTATGCTTCACGACAGTTGAAAACTCATGAGGTAAATTACCCTACACATGATTTGGAACTAGCTGCTGTTGTTTTTGCTTTAAAAATTTGGAGGCATCATTTGTATGGAGTAAAGTGTGAAATATATACCGATCACAAAAGTTTAAAGTATATATTCACTCAGAAAGAGTTAAACATGAGACAAAGGAGATGGCTGTAATTAATCAAGGATTATGATTGTACAATTCATTACCATCCGAGAAAAGCAAATAAAGTGGCTGATGCTTTGAGTCGAAATTAATGCTTCATTAACAATGTTGCGTTTAGAACGGGATCCTTTGGTTAAGGATTTGATGAACTTTGGCATAGAATTTGTTGGTGCAAGAAGTCCTTCTGTTTTGTTTCAGGTATTAGTGAGATCATCTCTATCAGATAGAATCAAGCAAGCACAGAAGCAAGATAGTGAGTTGCAGAAAAAGGTAGAGCTGGTTCAGAAAGGTAAGTTGCCTGAATTCAACATTGATAGTGATTGTGTTTTGAGATTTGGGAAGAGATTGTGTGTGCCTTGTGATTCACAGTTGAAGAGAGATTTGTTATGTGAAGCTCATAGTTCTCCGTTTTCAGTTCATCCGGGCAGTACTAAGATGTATAGAGATCTGCGGGAGTATTACTGGTGGGATGGAATGAAAAGAGATATTGCTGATTTTACTTTGAAGTGTTTGACTCATCAGCAGGTTAAAGCCGAGCGAAATTTACTAAAAGGGATGCTTCATCCTTTACCAGTGCCAGAGTGGAAATGGGAGAATATATCCATGGACTTTGTTGTTGGATTACCGAAGACATCTCGAGGTAATAATACAATCTGGGTTATTGTTGATCGCTTGACCAAATCTGCTCATTTCCTTGCTATACGAGATACTTTCTCTCTTGATCAACTTTCCCGTTTGTATCTTAAAGAGATAGTCAGGTTACATGGAGTTCCTCTCTCCATTGTATCGGATCGTGATCCCAGGTTTACTTCTAACTTTTGGAAAGGCCTTCAGAAGTCGTTGGGTACTGAATTAAATTTTAGTAAAACTTTTCATCCTCAATCAGATGGGCAGTTAGAAAGAAAAATTCAGACCTTGGAGGATATGCTACGAGCTTGTTTTATGGATTATCAGGGAATTTGGGACCAACATCTTTCTTTGGTTTAATTTTCTTATAATAACAGTTTTCATTCCAGTATACAGATGGCACCATTTCAGGCATTATATGGGAAGCGGTGTCGAACTCCAGCTTTCTGGGATGAAGTGGGTGAAAGGAAGTTGATGGGACCATAATTGGTAGAAGAGATGGCAGAAAAAGTTCAGCTGATTCAGAAACACATGAGAACAGCTCAGAGCAGGCAGAAGAGTTATGCGGATAACCGGAGGAAGGATCTATCTTTCGAGGTAGGTGATCATGTTTTTCTCAAGGTTTCTCCTTAGAAAAGCGTGATGAGATTTGGTAAGAAAGGAAAGTTGAGTCCAAGGTTTGTTGGACCATACGAAATTCTAGAAAGAGTTGGATCAGTTGCATACCGAGTTGCTTTACCTCCGAGTTTATCTCAGGTACACAATGTTTTTCACGTTTCTATGTTGATAAAGTATATGCCAGATCCATCTCATGTTTTGAGTCCAGAGGTAGTTCAGCTGGAAGAGAACCTATCTTATGAGGAACAACCGGTCCAGATTCTTGACCACAGGGAGAAAGTGTTACGGAATAAGGTGATTCACCAGGTAAAGGTTTTGTGGAAAAACCACATGATTGAAGAGGCAACATGGGAATCTGAAGATGAAATGAGGGATAAGTACCCCTATTTATTTGATAAGTAAATAAATTGCGGGGACGCAATTTTCTAAAGGGGGGAAGGATGTAACATCCCAAGTAAGTAATGAATAATAGATATTTTTATCTATGTCTATTAATGATTAAGATAGTGTTATAGAGGCTTAAAATGAAAATAAAGACAATCTTATGCATGGAATACACTAATATTCTTAAAAGATTGTTTTACTGCCTTTTGATGGCAAACCATTTTTGAATCTATATTTTGACAATTTTATAAACTATTTTTGTCAAAATAAACTTATCCTTTATGATTGGGACATCAAAATTTACCTTGTGTGAATTTTTGGTATTTTTCTGACAATGTTCATTTTTTAATGAATAGTGAAAAATACTGCATTTTACATCAAAACTGCTTTTTAATCTAATTTATTTATATGATTAGATTATGTTTTGAATTGGTTTTGAAGTAAAATTAGAATATATTTTTACCATTTTATCCAATGGTGGTCATTGGAATCAATTTCACTTTGGAATTAGACTTAAACTGGTGTCAATCTTTTGATACTTATTATTTTGTAAAAACACGCTATTTGCTCTGGCAGCGGGAATTAATTATTAAATTAATTAATGTGACTTATATGATTTTAATTTTGTAAAATAGACTTCATTTTTGAATTCGGAATATCAAATATAGCTTAGGGTGAATTTTTGGTAATTTTCTGAAAAACTCCAATTTTTGATGAATAGTGAAACCACTAAGTGGTACTTATAAAGACTGATTTTCTGTTTAAATGAAATATTTCCATCATTGTGTTTTTAATTTCAAAAATCCGACATACATGGTTGTAATTAATAATTAAAATGTGGTTCAATGACATTATAATAATTTTTTGGTGAATAGTAACTTATTAAGTTCTTAATCACGATTAGTGGTAATTAGGGTAGTTTAAGGTATAAATAATGCTTTAATAATAGGAAATGACCTAGACACATGTCCCAAACTTATTGGTTGTGTCATGGACGACCAAGACAAGCCATGGGTCAACTTGGGGACCCCATGGATACACTTTGGTTTGGAAATGACATAAATAACTTTTTATTAAATGTTAAAGTAAAAATACCACAAACAAGAGATGTTTTACAAAAACAATTTTTACATGGGGTTATAAAGATCAGATTGTTGATTATAAATAGTCATTGAAAAGCTAAAAATATTTCCTACATCATAGTATTTTTTTTATGATTTTTAGACATTAAATAAATTAAATTATTTATGACATAATCACGATGCAGCGATGACATCATTATTTGATGATTTAAATAAAATGGAAAGATAATGTAAAATCTATGAACTAAACATGGCCAAAACCAATTGGATGAGTGTATTTCGAACCCTTATCACCTTATCCACGAATTATATCAATGTGGGACCTTTTAAAACCGAAACACATTTTCAAATAAAGTAATATTTCTTTACTTTCCAAAAGTGCCCCTCCTCTCCTCTTTTAAAAGGCCCCCACCTCTACCTCATTTCACACACTCCTCAAGCCTTTGGATCGGCCAACCCCTGCCCATTTACTCTCTCCACATCCCTCTCCTCATCCAAGAGTATTCCCTTTGGGCAGAATCCTTTCAAAGGAAGCCTTTAGACTCAAATCAAAAGGAGTTACACTTTTAAAGGTAATTCATTCTCTCATGTTCTTTTGTTTTATTTTTCTTCTCCAACCCCATAAACTCTTTTTATTTACTTCTTTTGTAACCAAACCAGTATCTTCAATATACTAGGATGTTGTTATAAGATTTATTTGAGCTACACTCTGACACAACTACATCAAATGGTTAAAGAACATACGGTTTCCGTGGATGGCGAAATTCTGCCTCCCAAAACGATGATTGTTCAACACTCATTTAACACCTTCAAAGGTGGCCATTATGATGTCAATATTTTTATATATGATATATAATATGTTTATGTTTTCCTTAAGCTTCTGTTTTTTTTCATTTTGGGCATACCTTTATGGTTTCCATTATGGGTAAACACGATATCTTCATTTTAGGAAGTGCGGACTACCGCCCCCTCAAAGTGATTTGATTCGTTAAATACCATATGTGGGATATATAAAGGATGGAACTATGATATTATATATAATATTATACTGGAATTATAATATACCTTTATATCATTATGATTCCATTCTATAAAATATGAAATAGAAATGAAAGTAGCGTTCATGCGTACGTACGGCTTACCGTCTCCATGAACGGTGCATTTCATTTCTTACCTCTAAATGATTATGTAATATTATAAATGCATGTATGTAATGGATATATATGAAATATATGATATCTACATCATGAATACCATTCTGGATATAATGAACCTTTGACCAAATTAACAACATGTAAGTGTAATAAGTCTATTTTTGACTTAAGAACCAAATACCGAAAAAATGAACATTATTAACTTAAATGATTACATGATGTTCATAACATGGTATAAAAGGAATAATGAACTTGAAAAAGATTCATAAGAAAGTAGATATTAACTCAAGTTTATTATTCAGGAGATTAAAGAACGGTCGGGTCAAGTCGGATACGAGGTATGGGACTTCGTCTCAATCTCCTTTCATTGAGGCATATTTTATTTTATACACATCTTTCTTTTATACGGTGTATAAACCCCTTTGACTTTTACGTTTATTCAAAAGGAATCTTTTTTATATGAAGCGTTTACTAAACGACAAAAGGGAATCTTTTTGTCGTACGTATATGGCGACAACGACTTCTCCGCCGTCGTGACCGTTATTTGAGTTTCGGCTTCCTCTACAAGCCATACCTTCTTTTTAAAAGAAAAATAAATACCATGTTTTACCTTTCTTTTATTTTAGTATTGAAAATGGTTTTCATAATGTTTTTATATCAATGTGTTGTATTGATATCTCGTGATTGAAATGTGGAAATTTTATGTTTCCTTTATGCATGTTTTATGTGATATGATTATGTTATAGTTCTTGGGAATTATTATGAAGACGGGTGGTTCCGTGATAAACTAAGGGCGGGTGAGCCCGTTATAGCTCTCCAATGCATTGGGTAACGTGAAGGAGTGAAACGTTAAGGTTTCTCCGAAGAGATTTTTAGGGAATATACTGTGATGGGTATTCCAAACATAACCAAGGGGGTTACTCCCTACGTAAGAATGTTATGAATGCCTCAAGTTACCTTTATGTCTTATGATTTCTATGATTTATTCATGATTTTATGAGGTATGTTAAAGTGCCTATGTTTTATGGGTAAAGTATGATTTCATTCTTATGTATATATGAACTCATGTTTCCTTTCCATGTTTTTTTTATATAACCCATACTGAGTTTTTATGCTCATCCCAAGTTTTTGAAATGTTTTTCACAGGTCAAGGAAAAGGTACATGATAAGATGATAGAGTCAAGGATGTGTCAAGAAATAATCCATGTTTAATTTTAAATGTGTTTCCATTGATGGGAATGAAGAATACTATCTTTATGTAACCACTTTGTTTATATGTGGAATGTAATGGAAGTTTTATGATCTAATTCTCTAAAACTCTAAACCCGAAAAGATCCTCAATGTGTAATCTTGTAATAACTCAAGATTAAGTAAGGTCTAAGGCTGGGGCCTTATAGTAGGTATCAGAGGTTGGTTTAGATAACTTTAGGAGTTAGAATTCTATTAAATGATTATCCAAAAATATTTTTTTTTGATATAGCATTTAAAGATTACCATGTTGCTTCATCTAAGACATGTTTGTTCAGAATGGTTTTCCGCAGAGGAAACAGGGAAGCAGTGCTAGGAAGGCATACAGAAGGAAATAACCTTCCGAATCAGCATCTAGAAATGGCCGGAATTGGAACTGAACAGTTTGTTGCAGTGATGGCGCAGTTGACTCAAGCGATAAATGGTGGTGGTATCCATGCACGAGATCAGCCAGATCAACCGCATAGGAACATGTCAGTGGTGGAACATTTCATGAGGCAACATCCACCATCATTCAGAGGATCATCTGACCCTGTGCTAGCTGAAGGGTGGATTAAAGCACTTGAGAAGATTTTTGATGTCATGGGGTGTTCAGACAATCAAAAGGTTAGTCTTGCTATTTACCGTTTGGAGGGTGAAGCAGATCAGTGGTGGTCTATGGTTAAAAATATCAGGGACGCCGATGAGATTGATGCTCTTGACTGGGATGAATTCAAAGGTATGTTTCTTGAGAAGTATTTTCCTAAGGCTGTTCGACTTAGGATGGAAAAGCAATTTTTGGAATTGAGGCAAGAGGAAGACTCAGTGGCTTCCAATGAAGAAAGGTTCACTCGATTGGCAAGGTATGCTCCAAATTTTATCCGAGACCTTGATATTAAAATCAATCGTTTTTACTCAGGATTAAAGACAAAATATCGAAGGGCATTAGCTTCTCGTGAGTTTAAAAGTTATGAAAAGCTTGTTCGATGTGCTGAGAAGGTGAAAATGGAGTTTGCCGATGACCAAGTTTTCTATAACAACCAGTAGAAGAAGAGACCGAGGTGGCAGGAGAAAGGTAAGAATTCTTCAAAAAAGTCTGATGGTAAGAGAACTAAGTTTCCATTTTGTGATAAATGTTGCAAAAGGCATGCTGGGGAATGTCTTCTGAATTCTGGGAAGTGCTACCGATGTGGTAAGATGGGACATAAGGCTCGTGATTGCACTGAAAAGGATCAAGTTGAAGGTAAGAACAACTTTGATTTACAGTTAGTGAAATGTTATAAGTGAAATGAGATGGGTCACTATGCAAATGAGTGTCCGACAAGGAGCTTGAGTGATGGGAAGCAGTTAGACTACAAGCAGAAAGGGGTGGTGAAATCCTTTGCAACTACTTCAGAAGATGTCGGGCCATCAAATGAAGTTGTATCAGGTACTTTGTTTGTTTTTTCAGATTATGCCAGTGTGTTGTTTGATTCGGGGTCTACACATTCTTTCATCTCTGAAACCTTTTCTAGTAAAATGGGAATACCATCTCAAGAAATGACTCCTGAACTTTTGGTAAAAACACCTGGGGGAAATGTTGAGGCAAAAAGAATTTATAAGAATCTTCCTATCCTTATCTGTGGAAAGAACCTACTTGAAAACCTTATTGTTCTACCTCTAGTAGAGTTTGATGTTATCCTGGGTATGGATTGGCTCTCTATTTACCATGCTAAGATTGACTGTGGAGCTAAAGAAGTTTCTTTTCAGAAAGACTTTAAGTTTGTTTACAATATTGAACCCTTACTTTTGATAACATATCAAGAGGCCAAGAAACTTGTAAAAGATGGAAATGAATGTTACCTTGCACACGTCATTGAAAATAAAGGAACTGTTCAGATTAATGATGTGCCAGTGGTAAATGAGTATCCTGATGTTTTTCCTGATGAGTTGCCTAGAATAATACCAGATCAGGAAGTTGAGTTTACTGTTGACTTAGTTCCTGATGCTAAGCCAATTTCAAAACCCCCTTATCGAATGGCACAAATTGAACTTTTAGAGTTGAAGGAGCAACTGCAAGATTTATTAGAGAAAGGTTTCATTAGACCTAGCACATCACCATGGGGTGCTCCTGTTTTATTTGTTAAAAAGAAAGATGGTTCTATGAGACTTTGCATTGATTATAGAGCCTTGAATAATATCACTGTTAAGAACAAATATCCTTTGCCTCATATCGATGATTTGTTTGATCAGCTCCAGGGAGCTCAGTTTTTTTCAAAGATTGACTTGAGATCGGGGTACCATCAGCTGAAGGTAAAGGAGGCAGATATTCCGAAGACCGCGTTCCGTACGAGATATGGCCATTATGAATTTGTAGTAATGCCTTTTGGGATAACCAATGCACCTGCTGTATTCATGGACTTAATGAATAGAATTTTACATGAGTTCTTGGATAAGTTTGTGGTGGTTTTCATTGATGATATTTTGGTGTTTTCTAAAAGTAAAGAGGAGCATGAAAAACATTTAAGGGTTACCTTGCAAACCTTAAAAGAAAAGAAACTGTATGGGAAATTCAGCAAGTGTGAGTTTTGGTTGCAACAAATTTCTTTCCTTGGTCACATTGTTTCTAAAGATGGAATAACTGTTGATCCTGCAAAAACAAAAGTTGTGGAAGAATGGCCAAGACCCACAAATGTAACCGAGATTCGTAGCTTCCTTGGTTTGGCAGGCTATTACCGAAGGTTTGTTAGAAATTTTTCACGGTTATCTAGTCCAATGACTAAGCTAACTCGGAAGGGTGTTAAGTTTATCTGGACAAAAGAATGTGATGATTGTTTTCAGGAATTGAAAAGAAGATTGGTGAATGCTCCAGTTTTGGCACTACCTTCCAGGAATGGTGAGTTTGTTATATATAGTGATGCTTCATTGAAAGGACTTGGTTGCGTCCTAATGCAGAATGATCAGGTAATTGCTTATGCTTCACGACAGTTGAAAACTCATGAGGTAAATTACCCTACACATGATTTGGAACTAGCTGCTGTTGTTTTTGCTTTAAAAATTTGGAGGCATCATTTGTATGGAGTAAAGTGTGAAATATATACCGATCACAAAAGTTTAAAGTATATATTCACTCAGAAAGAGTTAAACATGAGACAAAGGAGATGACTGTAATTAATCAAGGATTATGATTGTACAATTCATTACCATCCGAGAAAAGCAAATAAAGTGGCTGATGCTTTGAGTCGAAATTAATGCTTCATTAACAATGTTGCGTTTAGAACGTGATCCTTTGGTTAAGGATTTGATGAACTTTGGCATAGAATTTGTTGGTGCAAGAAGTCCTTCTGTTTTGTTTCAGGTATTAGTGAGATCATCTCTATCAGATAGAATCAAGCAAGCACAGAAGCAAGATAGTGAGTTGCAGAAAAAGGTAGAGCTGGTTCAGAAAGGTAAGTTTCCTGAATTCAACATTGATAGTGATTGTGTTTTGAGATTTGGGAAGAGATTGTGTGTGCCTTGTGATTCACAGTTGAAGATAGATTTGTTATGTGAAGCTCATAGTTCTCCGTTTTCAGTTCATCCGGGCAGTACTAAGATGTATAGAGATCTGCGGGAGTATTACTGGTGGGATGGAATGAAAAGAGATATTGCTGATTTTACTTTGAAGTGTTTGACTCGTCAGCAGGTTAAAGCCGAGCGACAGTTACTAAAAGGGATGCTTCAGCCTTTACCAGTGCCAGAGTGGAAATGGGAGAATATATCCATGGACTTTGTTGTTGGATTACCGAAGACATCTCGAGGTAATAATACAATCTGGGTTATTGTTGATCTCTTGACCAAATCTGCTCATTTCCTTACTATACGAGATACTTTCTCTCTTGATCAACTTTCCCGTTTGTATCTTAAAGAGATAGTCAGGTTACATGGAGTTCCTCTCTCCATTGTATCGGATCGTGATCCCAGGTTTACTTCTAACTTTTGGAAAGGCCTTCAGAAGTCGTTGGGTACTGAATTAAATTTTAGTAAAACTTTTCATCCTCAATCAGATGGGCAGTCAGAACGAAAAATTCAGACCTTGGAGGATATGCTACGAGCTTGTTTTATGGATTATCAGGGAATTTGGGACCAACATCTTTCTTTGGTTTAATTTTCTTATAATAACAGTTTTCATTCCAGTATACAGATGGCACCATTTCAGGCATTATATGGGAAGCGGTGTCGAACTCCAGCTTTCTGGGATGAAGTGGGTGAAAGGAAGTTGATGGGACCATAATTGGTAGAAGAGATGGCAGAAAAAGTTCAGCTGATTCAGAAACACATGAGAACAGCTCAGAGCAGGCAGAAGAGTTATGCAGATAACTGGAGGAAGGATCTATCTTTCGAGGTAGGTGATCATGTTTTTCTCAAGGTTTCTCCTTGGAAAAGCGTGATGAGATTTGGTAAGAAAGGAAAGTTGAGTCCAAGGTTTGTTGGACCATACGAAATTCTAGAAAGAGTTGGATCAGTTGCATACCTAGTTTCTTTACCTCCGAGTTTATCTCAGGTACACAATGTTTTTCACGTTTCTATGTTGATAAAGTATATGCCAGATCCATCTCATGTTTTGAGTCCAGAGGTAGTTCAGCTGGAAGAGAACCTATCTTATGAGGAACAACCGGTCCAGATTCTTGACCACAGGGAGCAAGTGTTACTGAATAAGGTGATTCACCAGGTAAAGGTTTTGTGGAAAAACCACATGATTGAAGAGGCAACATGGGAATCTGAAGATGAAATGAGGGATAAGTACCCCTATTTATTTGATAAGTAAATAAATTGCGGGGACGCAATTTTCTAAAGGGGGGAAGGATGTAACATCCCAAGTAAGTAATGAATAATAGATATTTTTATCTATGTCTATTAATGATTAAGATAGTGTTATAGAGGCTTAAAATGAAAATAAAGACAATCTTATGCATGGAATACACTAATATTCTTAAAAGATTGTTTTACTGCCTTTTGATGGTAAACCATTTTTGAATCTATATTTTGACAATTTTATAAACTATTTTTGTCAAAATAAACTTATCCTTTATGATTGGGACATCAAAATTTACCTTGTGTGAATTTTTGGTATTTTTCTGACAATGTTCATTTTTTAATGAATAGTGAAAAATACTGCATTTTACATCAAAACTGCTTTTTAATCTAATTTATTTATATGATTAGATTATGTTTTGAATTGGTTTTGAAGTAAAATTAGAATATATTTTTACCATTTTATCCAATGGTGGTCATTGGAATCAATTTCACTTTGGAATTAGACTTAAACTGGTGTCAATCTTTTGATACTTATTATTTTGTAAAAACACGCTATTTGCTCTGGCAGCGGGAATTAATTATTAAATTAATTAATGTGACTTATATGATTTTAATTTTGTAAAATAGACTTCATTTTTGAATTCGGAATATCAAATATAGCTTAGGGTGAATTTTTGGTAATTTTCTGAAAAACTCCAATTTTTGAGGAATAGTGAAACCACTAAGTGGTACTTATAAAGACTGATTTTCTGTTTAAATGAAATTTTTCCATCATTGTGTTTTTAATTTCAAAAATCCGACATACATGGTTGTAATTAATAATTAAAATGTGGTTCAATGACATTATAATAATTTTTTGGTGAATAGTAACTTATTAAGTTCTTAATCACGATTAGTGGTAATTAGGGTAGTTTAAGGTATAAATAATGCTTTAATAATAGTAAATGACCTAGACACATGTCCCAAACTTATTGGTTGTGTCATGGACGACCAAGACAAGCCATGGGTCAACTTGGGGACCCCATGGATACACTTTGGTTTGGAAATGACATAAATAACTTTTTATTAAATGTTAAAGTAAAAATAACACAAACAAGAGATGTTTTACAAAAACAATTTTTACATGGGGTTATAAAGATCAGATTGTTGATTATAAATAGTCATTGAAAAGATAAAAATATTTCCTACATCATAGTATTTTTTTTATGATTTTTAGACATTAAATAAATTAAATTATTTATGACATAATCACGATGCAGCGATGACATCATTATTTGATGATTTAAATAAAATGGAAAGATAATGTAAAATCTATGAACTACACATGGCCAAAACCAATTGGATGAGTGTATTTCGAACCCTTATCACCTTATCCACGAATTATATCAATGTGGGACCTTTTAAAACCGAAACACATTTTCAAATAAAGTAATATTTCTTTACTTTCCAAAAGTGCCCCTCCTCTCCTCTTTTAAAAGGCCCCCACCTCTACCTCATTTCACACACTCCTCAAGCCTTTGGATCGGCCAACCCCTGCCCATTTACTCTCTCCACATCCCTCTCCTCATCCTAGAGTATTCCCTTTGGGCAGAATCCTTTCAAAGGAAGCCTTTAGACTCAAATCAAAAGGAGTTACACTTTTAAAGGTAATTCATTCTCTCATGTTCTTTTGTTTTATTTTTCTTCTCCAACCCCATAAACTCTTTTTATTTACTTCTTTTGTAACCAAAACAGTATCTTCAATATACTAGGATGTTGTTATAAGATTTATTTGAGCTACACTCTGACACAACTACATCAAATGGTTAAAGAACATACGGTTTCCGTGGATGGCGAAATTCTGCCTCCCAAAACGATGATTGTTCAACACTCATTTAACACCTTCAAAGGTGGCCATTATGATGTCAATATTTTTATATATGATATATAATATGTTTATGTTTTCCTTAAGCTTCTGTTTTTTTTCATTTTTGGCATACCTTTATGGTTTCCATTATGGGTAAACACGATATCTTCATTTTAGGAAGTGCGGACTACCGCCCCCTCAAAGTGATTTGATTCGTTAAATACCATATGTGGGACATATAAAGGATGGAACTATGATATTATATATAATATTATACTGGAATTATAATATACCTTTATATCATAATGATTCCATTCTATAAAATATGAAATAGAAATGAAAGTAGCGTTCATGCGTACGTACGGCTTACCGTCTCCATGAACGGTGCATTTCATTTCTACCTCTAAATGATTATGTAATATTATAAATGCATGTATGTAATGGATATATATGAAATATATGATATCTACATCATGAATACCATTCTGGATATAATGAACCTTTGACCAAATTAACAACATGTAAGTGTAATAAGTCTATTTTTGACTTAAGAACCAAATACCGAAAAAATGAACATTATTAACTTAAATGATTACATGATGTTCATAACATGGTATAAAAGGAATAATGAACTTGAAAAAGATTCATAAGCAAGTAGATATTAACTCAAGTTTATTATTCAGGAGATTAAAGAACGGTCGGGTCAAGTCGGATACGAGGTATGGGACTTCGTCTCAATCTCCTTTCATTGAGGCATATTTTATTTTATACACATCTTTCTTTTATACGGTGTATAAACCCCTTTGACTTTTACGTTTATTCAAAAGGAATCTTTTTTATATGAAGCGTTTACTAAACGACAAAAGGGAATCTTTTTGTTGTACGTATATGGCGACAACGACTTCTCCGCCGTCGTGACCGTTATTTGAGTTTCGGCTTCCTCTACAAGCCATACCTTCTTTTTAAAAGAAAAATAAATACCATGTTTTACCTTTCTTTTATTTTAGTATTGAAAATGGTTTTCATAATGTTTTTATATCAATGTGTTGTATTGATATCTCGTGATTGAAATGTGGAAATTTTATGTTTCCTTTATGCATGTTTTATGTGATATGATTATGTTATAGTTCTTGGGCATTATTATGAAGACGGGTGGTTCCGTGATAAACTAAGGGCGGGTGAGCCCGTTATAGCTCTCCAATGCATTGGGTAACGTGAAGGAGTGAAACGTTAAGGTTTCTCCGAAGAGATTTTTAGGGAATATACTGTGATGGGTATTCCAAACATAACCAAGAGGGTTACTCCCTACGTAAGAATGTTATGAATGCCTCAAGTTACCTTTATGTCTTCTGATTTCTATGATTTATTCATGATTTTATGAGGTATGTTAAAGTGCCTATGTTTTATGGGTAAAGTATGATTTCATTCTTATGTATATATGAACTCATGTTTCCTTTCCATGTTTTTTTTATATAACCCATACTGAGTTTTTATGCTCATCCCAAGTTTTTGAAATGTTTTTCACAGGTCAAGGGAAAGGTACATGATAAGATGATAGAGTCAAGGATGTGTCAAGAAATAATCCATGTTTAATTTTAAATGTGTTTCCATTGATGGGAATGAAGAATACTATCTTTATGTAACCACTTTGTTTATATGTGGAATGTAATGGAAGTTTTATGATCTAATTCTCTAAAACTCTAAACCCGAAAAGATCCTCAATGTGTAATCTTGTAATAACTCAAGATTAAGTAAGGTCTAAGGCTGGGGCCTTATAGTAGGTATCAGAGGTTGGTTTAGATAACTTTAGGAGTTAGAATTCTATTAAATGATTATCCAAAAATATTTTTTTTTGATATAGCATTTAAAGATTACCATGTTGCTTCATCTAAGACATGTTTGTTCAGAATGGTTTTCCGCAGAGGAAATAGGGAAGCAGTGCTAGGAAGGCATACAGAAGGAAATAACCTTCCGAATCAGCATCTAGAAATGGCCGGAATTGGAACTGAACAGTTTGTTGCAGTGATGGCGCAGTTGACTCAAGCGATAAATGGTGGTGGTATCCATGCACGAGATCAGCCAGATCAACCGCATAGGAACATGTCAGTGGTGGAACATTTCATGAGGCAACATCCACCATCATTCAGAGGATCATCTGACCCTGTGCTAGCTGAAGGGTGGATTAAAGCACTTGAGAAGATTTTTGATGTCATGGGGTGTTCAGACAATCAAAAGGTTAGTCTTGCTATTTACCGTTTGGAGGGTGAAGCAGATCAATGGTGGTCTATGGTTAAAAATATCAGGGACGCCGATGAGATTGATGCTCTTGACTGGGATGAATTCAAAGGTATGTTTCTTGAGAAGTATTTTCCTAAGGCTGTTCTACTTAGGATGGAAAAGAAATTTTTGGAATTGAGGCAAGAGGAAGACTCAGTGGCTTCCAATGAAGAAAGGTTCACTCGATTGGCAAGGTATGCTCCAAATTTTATCCGAGACCTTGATAGTAAAATCAATCGTTTTTACTCAGGATTAAAGCCAAAATATCGAAGGGCATTAGCTTCTCGTGAGTTTAAAAGTTATGAAAAGCTTGTTTGATGTGCTGAGAAGGTGAAAATGGAGTTTGCCGATGACCAAGTTTTCTATAACAACCAGTAGAAGAAGAGGCCGAGGTGGCAGGAGAAAGGTAAGAATTCTTCAAAAAAGTCTGATGGTAAGAGAACTAAGTTTCCATTTTGTGATAAATGTTGCAAAAGGCATGCTGGGGAATGTCTTCTGAATTCTGGGAAGTGCTACCGATGTGGTAAGATGGGACATAAGGCTCGTGATTGCACTAAAAAGGATCAAGTTGAAGGTAAGAACAACTTTGATTTACAGTTAGTGAAATGTTATAAGTGCAATGAGATGGGTCACTATGAAAATGAGTGTCCGACAAGGAGCTTGAGTGATGGGAAGCAGTTAGACTACAAGCAGAAAGGGGTGGTGAAATCCTTTGCAACTACTTCAGAAGATGTCGGGCCATCAAATGAAGTTGTATCAGGTACTTTGTTTGTTTTTTCAGATTATTCCAGTGTGTTGTTTGATTCGGGGTCTACACATTCTTTCATCTCTGAAACCTTTTCTAGTAAAATGGGAATACCATCTCAAGAAATGACTCCTGAACTTTTGGTAAAAACACCTGGGGGAAATTTTGAGGCAAAAAGAATTTATAAGAATCTTCCTATCCTTATCTGTGGAAAGAACCTACTTGAAAACCTTATTGTTCTACCTCTAGTAGAGTTTGATGTTATCCTGGGTATGGATTGGCTCTCTATTTACCATGCTAAGATTGACTGTAGAGCTAAAGAAGTTTCTTTTCAGAAAGACTTTAAGTTTGTTTACAATATTGAACCCTTACTTTTGATAACATATCAAGAGGCCAAGAAACTTGTAAAAGATGGAAATGAATGTTACCTTGCACACGTCGTTGAAAATAAAGGAACTGTTCAGATTAATGATGTGCCAGTGGTAAATGAGTATCCTGATGTTTTTCCTGATGAGCTGCCTAGAATAATACCAGATCGGGAAGTTGAGTTTACTGTTGAATTAGTTCCTGATGCTAAGCCAATTTCAAAACCCCCTTATCGAATGGCACAAATTGAACTTTTAGAGTTGAAGGAGCAACTGCAAGATTTATTAGAGAAAGGTTTCATTAGACCTAGCACATCACCATGGGGTGCTCCTATTTTATTTGTTAAAAAGAAAGATGGTTCTATGAGACTTTGCATTGATTATAGAGCCTTGAATAATATCACTGTTAAGAACAAATATCCTTTGCCTCATATCGATGATTTGTTTGATCAGCTCCAGGGAGCTCAGTTTTTTTTCAAAGATTGACTTGAGATCGGGGTACCATCAGCTGAAGGTAAAGGAGGCAGATATTCCGAAGACCGCGTTCCGTACGAGATATGGCCATTATGAATTTGTAGTAATGCCTTTTGGGATAACCAATGCACCTGCTGTATTCATGGACTTAATGAATAGAATTTTACATGAGTTCTTGGATAAGTTTGTGGTGGTTTTCATTGATGATATTTTGGTGTTTTCTAAAATTAAAGAGGAGCATGAAAAACATTTAAGGGTTACCTTGCAAACCTTAAAAGAAAAGAAACTGTATGGGAAATTCAGCAAGTGTGAGTTTTGGTTGCAACAAATTTCTTTCCTTGGTCACATTGTTTCTAAAGATGGAATAACTGTTGATCCTGCAAAAACAAAAGTTGTGGAAGAATGGCCAAGACCCACAAATGTAACCGAGATTCGTAGCTTCCTTGGTTTGGCAGGCTATTACCGAAGGTTTGTTAGAATTTTTTCACGGTTATCTAGTCCAATGACTAAGCTAACTCGGAAGGGTGTTAAGTTTATCTGGACAAAAGAATGTGATGATTGTTTTCAGGAATTGAAAAGATGATTGGTGAATGCTCCAGTTTTGGCACTACCTTCCAGGAATGGTGAGTTTGTTATATATAGTGATGCTTCATTGGAAGGACTTGGTTGCGTCCTAATGCAGAATGATCAGGTAATTGCTTATGCTTCACGACAGTTGAAAACTCATGAGGTAAATTACCCTACACATGATTTGGAACTAGCTGCTGTTGTTTTTGCTTTAAAAATTTGGAGGCATCATTTGTATGGAGTAAAGTGTGAAATATATACCGATCACAAAAGTTTAAAGTATATATTCACTCAGAAAGAGTTAAACATGAGACAAAGGAGATGGCTGTAATTAATCAAGGATTATGATTGTACAATTCATTACCATCCGAGAAAAGCAAATAAAGTGGCTGATGCTTTGAGTCGAAATTAATGCTTCATTAACAATGTTGCGTTTAGAACGTGATCCTTTGGTTAAGGATTTGATGAACTTTGGCATAGAATTTGTTGGTGCAAGAAGTCCTTCTGTTTTGTTTCAGGTATTAGTGAGATCATCTCTATCAGATAGAATCAAGCAAGCACAGAAGCAAGATAGTGAGTTGCAGAAAAAGGTAGAGCTGGTTCAGAAAGGTAAGTTTCCTGAATTCAACATTGATAGTGATTGTGTTTTGAGATTTGGGAAGAGATTGTGTGTGCCTTGTGATTCACAGTTGAAGAGAGATTTGTTATGTGAAGCTCATAGTTCTCCGTTTTCAGTTCATCCGGGCAGTACTAAGATGTATAGAGATCTGCGGGAGTATTACTGGTGGGATGGAATGAAAAGAGATATTTCTGATTTTACTTTGAAGTGTTTGACTCGTCAGCAGGTTAAAGCCGAGCGACAGTTACTAAAAGGGATGCTTCAGCCTTTACCAGTGCCAGAGTGGAAATGGGAGAATATATCCATGGACTTTGTTGTTGGATTACCGAAGACATCTCGAGGTAATAATACAATCTGGGTTATTGTTGATCGCTTGACCAAATCTGCTCATTTCCTTTCTATACGAGATACTTTCTCTCTTGATCAACTTTCCCGTTTGTATCTTAAAGAGATAGTCAGGTTACATGGAGTTCCTCTCTCCATTGTATCGGATCGTGATCCCAGGTTTACTTCTAACTTTTGGAAAGGCCTTCAGAAGTCGTTGGGTACTGAATTAAATTTTAGTAAAACTTTTCATCCTCAATCAGATGGGCAGTCAGAACGAAAAATTCAGACCTTGGAGGATATGCTACGAGCTTGTTTTATGGATTATCAGGGAATTTGGGACCAACATCTTTCTTTGGTTTAATTTTCTTATAATAACAGTTTTCATTCCAGTATACAGATGGCACCATTTCAGGCATTATATGGGAAGCGGTGTCGAACTCCAGCTTTCTGGGATGAAGTGGGTGAAAGGAAGTTGATGGGACCATAATTGGTAGAAGAGATGGCAGAAAAAGTTCAGCTGATTCAGAAACACATGAGAACAGCTCAGAGCAGGCAGAAGAGTTATGCGGATAACCGGAGGAAGGATCTATCTTTCGAGGTAGGTGATCATGTTTTTCTCAAGGTTTCTCCTTGGAAAAGCGTGATGAGATTTGGTAAGAAAGGAAAGTTGAGTCCAAGGTTTGTTGGACCATACGAAATTCTAGAAAGAGTTGGATCAGTTGCATACCGAGTTGCTTTACCTCCGAGTTTATCTCAGGTACACAATGTTTTTCACGTTTCTATGTTGATAAAGTATATGCCAGATCCATCTCATGTTTTGAGTCCAGAGGTAGTTCAGCTGGAAGAGAACCTATCTTATGAGGAACAACCGGTCCAGATTCTTGACCACAGGGAGCAAGTGTTACGGAATAAGGTGATTCACCAGGTAAAGGTTTTGTGGAAAAACCACATGATTGAAGAGGCAACATGGGAATCTGAAGATGAAATGAGGGATAAGTACCCTTATTTATTTGATAAGTAAATAAATTGCGGGGACGCAATTTTCTAAAGGGGGGAAGGATGTAACATCCCAAGTAAGTAATGAATAATAGATATTTTTATCTATGTCTATTAATGATTAAGATAGTGTTATAGAGGCTTAAAATGAAAATAAAGACAATCTTATGCATGGAATACACTAATATTCTTAAAAGATTGTTTTACTGCCTTTTGATGGCAAACCATTTTTGAATCTATATTTTGACAATTTTATAAACTATTTTTGTCAAAATAAACTTATCCTTTATGATTGGGACATCAAAATTTACCTTGTGTGAATTTTTGGTATTTTTCTGACAATGTTCATTTTTTAATGAATAGTGAAAAATACTGCATTTTACATCAAAACTGCTTTTTAATCTAATTTATTTATATGATTAGATTATGTTTTGAATTGGTTTTGAAGTAAAATTAGAATATATTTTTACCATTTTATCCAATGGTGGTCATTGGAATCAATTTCACTTTGGAATTAGACTTAAACTGGTGTCAATCTTTTGATACTTATTATTTTGTAAAAACACGCTATTTGCTCTGGCAGCGGGAATTAATTATTAAATTAATTAATGTGACTTATATGATTTTAATTTTGTAAAATAGACTTCATTTTTGAATTCGGAATATCAAATATAGCTTAGGGTGAATTTTTGGTAATTTTCTGAAAAACTCCAATTTTTGATGAATAGTGAAACCACTAAGTGGTACTTATAAAGACTGATTTTCTGTTTAAATGAAATTTTTCCATCATTGTGTTTTTAATTTCAAAAATCCGACATACATGGTTGTAATTAATAATTAAAATGTGGTTCAATGAGATTATAATAATTTTTTGGTGAATAGTAACTTATTAAGTTCTTAATCACGATTAGTGGTAATTAGGGTAGTTTAAGGTATAAATAATGATTTAATAATAGGAAATGACCTAGACACATGTCCCAAACATATTGGTTGTGTCATGGACGACCAAGACAAGCCATGGGTCAACTTGGGGACCCCATGGATACACTTTGGTTTGGAAATGACATAAATAACTTTTTATTAAATGTTAAAGTAAAAATAACACAAACAAGAGATGTTTTACAAAAACAATTTTTACATGGGGTTATAAAGATCAGATTGTTGATTATAAATAGTCATTGAAAAGATAAAAAGATTTCCTACATCATAGTATTTTTTTATGATTTTTAGACATTAAATAAATTAAATTATTTATGACATAACCACGATGCAGCGATGACATCATTATTTGATGATTTAAATAAAATGGAAAGATAATGTAAAATCTATGAACTACACATGGCCAAAACCAATTGGATGAGTGTATTTCGAACCCTTATCACCTTATCCACGAATTATATCAATGTGGGACCTTTTAAAACCGAAACACATTTTCAAATAAAGTAATATTTCTTTACTTTCCAAAAGTGCCCCTCCTCTCCTCTTTTAAAAGGACCCCACCTCTACCTCATTTCACACACTCCTCAAGCCTTTGGATCGGCCAACCCCTGCCCATTTACTCTCTCCACATCCCTCTCCTCATCCTAGAGTATTCCCTTTGGGCAGAATCCTTTCAAAGGAAGCCTTTAGACTCAAATCAAAAGGAGTTACACTTTTAAAGGTAATTCATTCTCTCATGTTCTTTTGTTTTATTTTTCTTCTCCAACCCCATAAACTCTTTTTATTTACTTCTTTTGTAACCAAACCAGTATCTTAAATATACTAGGATTTTGTTATAAGATTTATTTGAGCTACACTCTGACACAACTACATCAAATGGTTAAAGAACATACGGTTTCCGTGGATGGCGAAATTCTGCCTCCCAAAACGATGATTGATCAACACTCATTTAACACCTTCAAAGGTGGCCATTATGATGTCAATATTTTTATATATGATATATAATATGTTTATGTTTTCCTTAAGCTTCTGTTTTTTTTCATTTTGGGCATACCTTTATGGTTTCCATTATGGGTAAACACGATATCTTCATTTTAGGAAGTGCGGACTACCGCCCCCTCAAAGTGATTTGATTCGTTAAATACCATATGTGGGACATATAAAGGATGGAACTATGATATTATATATAATATTATACTGGAATTATAATATACCTTTATATCATTATGATTCCATTCTATAAAATATGAAATAGAAATGAAAGTAGCGTTCATGCGTACGTACGGCTTACCGTCTCCATGAACGGTGCATTTCATTTCTTACCTCTAAATGATTATGTAATATTATAAATGCATGTATGTAATGGATATATATGAAATATATGATATCTACATCATGAATACCATTCTGGATATAATGAACCTTTGACCAAATTAACAACATGTAAGTGTAATAAGTCTATTTTTGACTTAAGAACCAAATACCGAAAAAATGAACATTATTAACTTAAATGATTACATGATGTTCATAACATGGTATAAAAGGAATAATGAACTTGAAAAAGATTCATAAGCAAGTAGATATTAACTCAAGTTTATTATTCAGGAGATTAAAGAACGGTCGGGTCAAGTCGGATACGAGGTATGGGACTTCGTCTCAATCTCCTTTCATTGAGGCATATTTTATTTTATACACATCTTTCTTTTATACGGTGTATAAACCCCTTTGACTTTTACGTTTATTCAAAAGGAATCTTTTTTATATGAAGCGTTTACTAAACGACAAAAGGGAATCTTTTTGTCGTACGTATATGGCGACAACGACTTCTCCGCCGTCGTGACCGTTATTTGAGTTTCGGCTTCCTCTACAAGCCATACCTTCTTTTTAAAAGAAAAATAAATACCATGTTTTACCTTTCTTTTATTTTAGTATTGAAAATGGTTTTCATAATGTTTTTATATCAATGTGTTGTATTGATATCTCGTGATTGAAATGTGGAAATTTTATGTTTCCTTTATGCATGTTTTATGTGATATGATTATGTTATAGTTCTTGGGCATTATTATGAAGACGGGTGGTTCCGTGATAAACTAAGGGCGGGTGAGCCCGTTATAGCTCTCCAATGCATTGGGTAACGTGAAGGAGTGAAACGTTAAGGTTTCTCCGAAGATATTTTTAGGGAATATACTGTGATGGGTATTCCAAACATAACCAAGAGGGTTACTCCCTACGTAAGAATGTTATGAATGCCTCAAGTTACCTTTATGTCTTATGATTTCTATGATTTATTCATGATTTTATGAGGTATGTTAAAGTGCCTATGTTTTATGGGTAAAGTATGATTTCATTCTTATGTATATATGAACTCATGTTTCCTTTCCATGTTTTTTTTATATAACCCATACTGAGTTTTTATGCTCATCCCAAGTTTTTGTAATGTTTTTCACAGGTCAAGGGAAAGGTACATGATAAGATGATAGAGTCAAGGATGTGTCAAGAAATAATCCATGTTTAATTTTAAATGTGTTTCCATTGATGGGAATGAAGAATACTATCATTATGTAACCACTTTGTTTATATGTGGAATGTAATGGAAGTTTTATGATCTAATTCTCTAAAACTCTAAACCCGAAAAGATCCTCAATGTGTAATCTTGTAATAACTCAAGATTAAGTAAGGTCTAAGGCTGGGGCCTTATAGTAGGTATCAGAGGTTGGTTTAGATAACTTTAGGAGTTAGAATTCTATTAAATGATTATCCAAAAATATTTTTTTTTGATATAGCATTTAAAGATTACCATGTTGCTTCATCTAAGACATGTTTGTTCAGAATGTTTTTCCGCAGAGGAAACAAGGAAGTAGTGCTAGGAAGGCATACAGAAGGAAATAACCTTCCGAATCAGCATCTAGAAATGGCCGGAATTGGAACTGAACAGTTTGTTGCAGTGATGGCGCAGTTGACTCAAGCGATAAATGGTGGTGGTATCCATGCACGAGATCAGCCAGATCAACCGCATAGGAACATGTCAGTGGTGGAACATTTAATGAGGCAACATCCACCATCATTCAGAGGATCATCTGACCCTGTGCTAGCTGAAGGGTGGATTAAAGCACTTGAGAATATTTTTGATGTCATGGGGTGTTCAGACAATCAAAAGGTTAGTCTTGCTATTTACCGTTTGGAGGGTGAAGCAGATCAGTGGTGGTCTATGGTTAAAAATATCAGGGACGCCGATGAGATTGATGCTCTTGACTGGGATGAATTCAAAGGTATGTTTCTTGAGAAGTATTTTCCTAAGGCTGTTCGACTTAGGATGGAAAATCAATTTTTGGAATTGAGGCAAGAGGAAGACTCAGTGGCTTCCAATGAAGAAAGGTTCACTCGATTGGCAAGGTATGCTCCAAATTTTATCCGAGACCTTGATAGTAAAATCAATCGTTTTTACTCAGGATTAAAGCCAAAATATCGAAGGGAATTAGCTTCTCGTGAGTTTAAAAGTTATGAAAAGCTTGTTCGATGTGATGAGAAGGTGAAAATGGAGTTTGCCGATGACCAAGTTTTCTATAACAACCAGTAGAAGAAGAGACCGAGGTGGCAGGAGAAAGGTAAGAATTCTTCAAAAAAGTCTGATGGTAAGAGAACTAAGTTTCCATTTTGTGATAAATGTTGCAAAAGGCATGCTGGGGAATGTCTTCTGAATTCTGGGAAGTGCTACCGATGTGGTAAGATGGGACATAAGGCTCGTGATTGCACTGAAAAGGATCAAGTTGAAGGTAAGAACAACTTTGATTTACAGTTAGTGAAATGTTATAAGTGCAATGAGATGGGTCACTATGCAAATGAGTGTCCGACAAGGAGCTTGAGTGATGGGAAGCAGTTAGACTACAAGCAGAAAGGGGTGGTGAAATCCTTTGCAACTACTTCAGAAGATGTCGGGCCATCAAATGAATTTGTATCAGGTACTTTTTTTGTTTTTTCAGATTATGCCAGTGTGTTGTTTGATTCGGGGTCTACACATTCTTTCATCTCTGAAACCTTTTCTAGTAAAATTGGAATACCATCTCAAGAAATGACTCCTGAACTTTTGGTAAAAACACCTGGGGGAAATGTTGAGGCAAAAAGAATTTATAAGAATCTTCCTATCCTTATCTGTGGAAAGAACCTACTTGAAAACCTTATTGTTCTACCTCTAGTAGAGTTTGATGTTATCCTGGGTATGGATTGGCTCTCTATTTACCATGCTAAGATTGACTGTAGAGCTAAAGAAGTTTCTTTTCAGAAAGACTTTAAGTTTGTTTACAATATTGAACCCTTACTTTTGATAACATATCAAGAGGCCAAGAAACTTGTAAAAGATGGAAATGAATGTTACCTTGCACACGTCGTTGAAAATAAAGGAACTGTTCAGATTAATGATGTGCCAGTGGTAAATGAGTATCCTGATGTTTTTCCTGATGAGTTGCCTAGAATAATACCAGATCGGGAAGTTGAGTTTACTGTTGACTTAGTTCCTGATGCTAAGCCAATTTCAAAACCCCCTTATCGAATGGCACAAATTGAACTTTTAGAGTTGAAGGAGCAACTGCAAGATTTATTAGAGAAAGGTTTCATTAGACCTAGCACATCACCATGGGGTGCTCCTGTTTTATTTGTTAAAAAGAAAGATGGTTCTATGAGACTTTGCATTGATTATAGAGCCTTGAATAATATCACTGTTAAGAACAAATATCCTTTGCCTCATATCGATGATTTGTTTGATCAGCTCCAGGGAGCTCAGTTTTTTTCAAAGATTGACTTGAGATCGGGGTACCATCAGCTGAAGGTAAAGGAGGCAGATATTCCGAAGACCGCGTTCCGTACGAGATATGGCCATTATGAATTTGTAGTAATGCCTTTTGGGATAACCAATGCACCTGCTGTATTCATGGACTTAATGAATAGAATTTTACATGAGTTCTTGGATAAGTTTGTGGTGGTTTTCATTGATGATATTTTGGTGTTTTCTAAAAGTAAAGAGGAGCATGAAAAACATTTAAGGGTTACCTTGCAAACCTTAAAAGAAAAGAAACTGTATGGGAAATTCAGCAAGTGTGAGTTTTGGTTGCAACAAATTTCTTTCCTTGGTCACATTGTTTCTAAAGATGGAATAACTGTTGATCCTGCAAAAACAAAAGTTGTGGAAGAATGGCCAAGACCCACAAATGTAACCGAGATTCGTAGCTTCCTTGGTTTGGCAGGCTATTACCGAAGGTTTGTTAGAAATTTTTCACTGTTATCTAGTCCAATGACTAAGCTAACTCGGAAGGGTGTTAAGTTTATCTGGACAAAAGAATGTGATGATTGTTTTCAGGAATTGAAAAGAAGATTGGTGAATGCTCCAGTTTTGGCACTACCTTCCAGGAATGGTGAGTTTGGTATATATAGTGATGCTTCATTGAAAGGACTTGGTTGCGTCCTAATGCAGAATGATCAGGTAATTGCTTATGCTTCACGACAGTTGAAAACTCATGAGGTAAATTACCCTACACATGATTTGGAACTAGCTGCTGTTGTTTTTTGCTTTAAAAATTTGGAGGCATCATTTGTATGGAGTAAAGTGTGAAATATATACCGATCACAAAAGTTTAAAGTATATATTCACTCAGAAAGAGTTAAACATGAGACAAAGGAGATGGCTGTAATTAATCAAGGATTATGATTGTACAATTCATTACCATCCGAGAAAAGCAAATAAAGTGGCTGATGCTTTGAGTCGAAATTAATGCTTCATTAACAATGTTGCGTTTAGAACGTGATCCTTTGGTTAAGGATTTGATGAACTTTGGCATAGAATTTGTTGGTGCAAGAAGTCCTTCTGTTTTGTTTCAGGTATTAGTGAGATCATCTCTATCAGATAGAATCAAGCAAGCACAGAAGCAAGATAGTGAGTTGCAGAAAAAGGTAGAGCTGGTTCAGAAAGGTAAGTTGCCTGAATTCAACATTGATAGTGATTGTGTTTTGAGATTTGGGAAGAGATTGTGTGTGCCTTGTGATTCACAGTTGAAGAGAGATTTGTTATGTGAAGCTCATAGTTCTCCGTTTTCAGTTCATCCGGGCAGTACTAAGATGTATAGAGATCTGCGGGAGTATTACTGGTGGGATGGAATGAAAAGAGATATTGCTGATTTTACTTTGAAGTGTTTGACTCGTCAGCAGGTTAAAGCCGAGCGACAGTTACTAAAAGGGATGCTTCAGCCTTTACCAGTGCCAGAGTGGAAATGGGAGAATATATCCATGGACGTTGTTGTTGGATTACCGAAGACATCTCGAGGTAATAATACAATCTGGGTTATTGTTGATCGCTTGACCAAATCTGCTCATTTCCTTGCTATACGAGATACTTTCTCTCTTGATCAACTTTCCTATTTGTATCTTAAAGAGATAGTCAGGTTACATGGAGTTCCTCTCTCCATTGTATCGGATCGTGATCCCAGGTTTACTTCTAACTTTTGGAAAGGCCTTCAGAAGTCGTTGGGTACTGAATTAAATTTTAGTAAAACTTTTCATCCTCAATCAGATGGGCAGTCAGAACGAAAAATTCAGACCTTGGAGGATATGCTACGAGCTTGTTTTATAGATTATCAGGGAATTTGGGACCAACATCTTTCTTTGGTTTAATTTTCTTATAATAACAGTTTTCATTCCAGTATACAGATGGCACCATTTCAGGCATTATATGGGAAGCGGTGTCGAACTCCAGCTTTCTGGGATGAAGTGGGTGAAAGGAAGTTGATGGGACCATAATTGGTAGAAGAGATGGCAGAAAAAGTTCAGCTGATTCAGAAACACATGAGAACAGCTCAGAGCAGGCAGAAGAGTTATGCGGATAACTGGAGGAAGGATCTATCTTTCGAGGTAGGTGATCATGTTTTTCTCAAGGTTTCTCCTTGGAAAAGCGTGATGAGATTTGGTAAGAAAGGAAAGTTGAGTCCAAGGTTTGTTGGACCATACGAAATTCTAGAAAGAGTTGGATCAGTTGCATACCGAGTTGCTTTACCTCCGAGTTTATCTCAGGTACACAATGTTTTTCACGTTTCTATGTTGATAAAGTATATGCCAGATCCATCTCATGTTTTGAGTCCAGAGGTAGTTCAGCTGGAAGAGAACCTATCTTATGAGGAACAACCGGTCCAGATTCTTGACCACAGGGAGCAAGTGTTACGGAATAAGGTGATTCACCAGGTAAAGGTTTTGTGGAAAAACCACATGATTGAAGAGGCAACATGGGAATCTGAAGATGAAATGAGGGATAAGTACCCCTATTTATTTGATAAGTAAATAAATTGCGGGGACGCAATTTTCTAAAGGGGGGAAGGATGTAACATCCCAAGTAAGTAATGAATAATAGATATTTTTATCTATGTCTATTAATGATTAAGATAGTGTTATAGAGGCTTAAAATGAAAATAAAGACAATCTTATGCATGGAATACACTAATATTCTTAAAAGATTGTACTCTGTGGCATTTTGTTTACTTTTATAAAGGCAATGCCTTCCCAGTTATCAGGATTTACGGCTTTGGTGCTAGTCGCCAGCCCCTGGACTATGGAAGGTGGGCTTGGGGTAGTCACAGCACGGGCCCTGAGGACAGGCCATGACACATCGCTTCACGAGGAGTGTAAGAACCCGGGTTTTCAGAACAGGTCAAAATCCCGCCCCTGTTTGAATTTTTGACTGGTTTCTGAGGAAACTGGAGAAAATGCAGAGTTTCTGGAAATTTCCAAACTACATGCCATGTACTTTAAGTACACTCCATGTATGTTTAGGTGAGTGACTGGACGTGTGATCGCCGAGTACATACCGTGTGTGACCGTGTAGTAGTTTCTTACTACACGGTGTGTAGTTTTGAAAATTCCGTGTATACCCCAAACCGTGTGAGGCCATACATGGCGTGTAGGCCATTGGCCGGGTAAGAACCAGGGACATGCCGTGTTCCCTTTGGACATGCCGTGTAGTCTAGCCGTGTATGAGGATATACATGGCATGTGGGTATGTCAGTGAGGAAAGGAAGAGAAACCCAGTACACGCCGTGTACCTAGAGGTACACGCCGTGTACTCATGTCGGCAGGTTCGGAAAGTAAGTCGGCGGAATCTTTCCATCTTATGAATAGTTAAATGAACCATACACGGCGTGTAGTCCCAAAGTACACGCCGTGTACTTTTTTTCTCTTAAAACTGGCAGTAGCCTCATTTTGGAGGCAAAACACCCCTCCTCCGCCCAGATACACAAACCAGGCCGGACGAACCTCTCTTCCCCTTCCGTTCGTCCATCCGAGACCCGTTTCGATCGCTGATTAGTGTGTTGGAACCCCCTCGGTAAGGCCTCGATTCCTCTTTGGCCGTTTTGTCTGATTTTCTTTCTAGTATGAGTTATAGCCCTTTGAGAGGTTTTGAATCTTTTGTAGATTTACCGCGTTTTATACCGAATTGGTGGGTGTTACCAGAGGAGTAGCATCGTGCGAGTCTCAGGTAGGTGGTGCGTACCTCATTTTGTGTTTTTGTGGTTGTTTGGGTGATGCAGCTTCGGCTCGTTTTCAAGTATTTTTGAGAGGGACCCGTTTTATCTGATTTTTCATATTGTATTGTTTATGGGACCTCTGGGATGCCTTTGGGTATGCCCAGATACTAGTTTGCGTGATAGGGGCCGGTTGAGGGGCCGTGGATCATCGGGGCATTTTGGCTGGGGAATGCCAAAATGGTTTTAATTGCAATATTATTGTGTTATGCTATTAGTTTAAATTATTTATGCATGTTATAATTATTGGAGGCATTTAAGACCTCAGTGCTGGTATGGGACAACACCTGGTATAGTGCAATTCAACTGTTTAGTTTGTTTTGTTGGTTTATGTTTTTCTGTTTAACATGTTATATATGAAATTGCTGAATTGCATCTCCTGGACCCTTTGGGTTGTGTTGGGCTTGGCCTGGTTACGTTTGAGTGATGCTGATCACAGGTTGGGGATTTTCCCGGGTTACTTTGGGTGGTTTTGACCATGGGATTGGGCGTCATGGACATCGGTTTGAGGTAGTACGACTATCAGGTTGGGCATTGCCTGGGATACTAGGGTGGTGATGCCATCGGACATGAGCGACATGGTCGCAGGGACACGAGGTGTCATATGTTTTGGTGGCTTAGGACTATTTTGGTGATTAACGCTCACCGGGACTTTGAGTAGTGTGCACACAGAGATAGTCCGTGAAGAGGTGGTTTTGACCACTCGTGTGGGTAGATGCCCCCATAGTTGTGGTTAGGTATTTTGGTTGGGGGGTGCTTGCCGTAGAAAGCCACAGGGGAGGTGAGGAGACTTAAGGGAATGGGCGTGCCTTCGGGACGTCGGTACTTGAGACACGAGGTGTCAGGATGCACATGGTGCCGAGTTACTATTTTTGGGCGTGCCTTAGGGACGTCAGTACTTGAGACATGAGGTGTCAGGAGGCACATGGTGCCGGGTTACTATTTGTGGGCGTGCCTTCGGGATGTCAGTACTTGAGACACGAGGTGTCAGGAGGCACATGGTGCCGGGTTACTATTTGTGGGCGTGCCTTCGGGACATCGGTACTTGAGACACGAGGTGTCAGGAGGCACTTGGTGCCGGGTTACTATTTGGGGCGTGCCTTCGGGACATCGGTACTTGAGACACGAGGTGTCAGGTGGCACACGATGCCGGGTTACATGAAAGAGATTCCGGCATTGGCCGAAGCAGGTGACACTCCATGGTGGCTGTTGAGCACCAGTGGAGTTTGTATTTATTTTTCATTGTACTGATTACTGCTTTCTTGGTAAAATTAATGACTACTTAAACACATATATTTGGTATGCACTGTTGGGTGGTATCCTACTGAGATTTGTCTCACAACCTGCATGGGCCCTTCGGGACGCGTGCAGACTTCATGGATTTGCGTGCAGGAAAGGGGCCACCTTTAGGAGATGGGTTACGTTAGTTATTGCATGGAGATGGTACAGACCTTGAGGTCATGCCTAGCTGGGGTTTAAATGTTGTGTTTACTTTTCTGTATCAGCATGCTTACTTCCTGTAGCTACTGTTGGTTAGCCATTAGCGCCCTTTTGTATGTTGACCTATTTTGGATGCATGTTTTAATGTTCAGTAGTATTTACATGTTATCAGCATGCTGTTGTGTTTATTTCCGCTATTGTTGTTATAATTATTACTTCCGCTATTTATTGATATTTGATATGCTTCCACTCTACGGGTCTGGTTCGAGTCTGATGAGTATTTCTTTCCGCTACATCTTTATTATTATACTCGGACCAGTACCCTTACTATTATCCTCCGAGAGGGTATAGCCTCCCCACTATACCTATTCAGAACCTCGCTGCTAGTCGGCAGCCTTTGGCGTTCAGGGGAGGTGCGCCTAAGATAGTAACACCCAACCCGCTCGGCACTATTCGGGTGGCTGGATGGGTCTGGGATGTTACAAAGTGGTATCAGAGGAGTTCTTGACAAGGATTTAGTAGCAGTGTTTTTCTGGCTACTAATGAGTTTGAGACTTCTCTTTTTATTTATGCTAGTTTTACTATTTGGGATATGGTAGACTTGAGATAAGTTGTGGTTACTGGGACTGGTTTTTTAAACTTGTGCTTGGGTGCATGTAGCCCCAAGTACGAGGGATGGAGCTAGTTTCCATGGGTGGGGAATTTCTGTTTGCTTTTGCTCAGATTACGGTTTATACGATTTCCACCTTGGTGGATCACTTAGTGTGTGATGTTCTGCATTGTGATATGTGAACCTTGACCTGGTGTGGTAAGGGAGAATTGGACCTTGGCCCGGTATGGAAAGGCTTGTTGCTTGTCTTTTGATAGGCACATTTTTAGGGTATTTCAATTTCATAATTTCATGTATGCTTTGTGAAGTGATAATACCATGTGAATAAAATAAATCAATTTCCATGATTTATCTACTTTGAAATGTAAAATGTTGAAATTCTTGATAGAATTTCTAGTTGTTTCAATGTGTATGCCATGATTTATTTTTTTTAGAATTTCATGTGGTAGGGTTTTGGGTTTGACTCTTATGAGAGAAGGCAGGTACTATGACTGAGACAGTGTAACTGTTAGGATTGGGTGACTCGGTCGTCGGTTTGAGGAAACATGAGTTGTTGGGACGAGCATGGACTGAGGTATATTTGACACTTGGCTCTGTTAAGGGCAGGTAAGGAGGCCATGAGGCCGGGATGTCGTGGGGCATGGGTTGCGGTGAGGGGGAGTAAGGGTAGTTGTTATGCACTGCCTTTTACTTCTTTCCTTATCTGCGATGAATATATTGTTATATATATATATGGGATGTCTGACCATTTATGGTATTTAGCGGGTTACTCCTTCAAGGCTCGATGGAGCCTCAGGCAAGAGATGGTGCAGTGCCGCAGGATTAGGGTTAGCATTCAGTACAGGCAGAGCACGAGCCGCAGGTACAGGGTCAGGGACAGGATCAGGTTCAGGATCCAGTGCAGGCAGGACAACAGCCGGGTTTGGCATCTTTCGGGCCGTGGCTCGACGAGCAGCTCCCGGCGAGCCTGGTACGCGTCTTGCAGGGGATTGACAATGGTGTTCAGGGTGCAGATCCTTCTATGGTGTATCTGACGCGGGAGTTCCAGTCGCAGCACCCAATGCTTTTTCAGGGAGAGGGTGGTCCGCAGGTGGCTGAGAACTGTATAGAGAGTATGGAGATGATATTCAAGCAGCTCGAGACGCCTCCAGGGTGGAGGGTCAAGCTGGCGACATACATGCTGAGAGGACCGGTGAAGTGTTGGTGGGATGTACAGGTTCAGGCTCGTAGACACGAGGGACTGGCATGGCAGGACTTCGAGGGCAGGTTCCTTGAGCAGTTCTACCCGGAGACACTGAGGGAAGAGAGAGCTCAGGAGTTCTTGAGTCTTCAGCAGGGGGACATGTCCATCATGGAATACCTAGCTACTTTCACAGAGTTGTCTCGCTTTGCACTTGGTATGGTGAGCGATGATGCAGCTAGGGTGAGGCGCTTCGAGGATGGCTTGCGACACGCTATTCGGGTCCAGGTGAACATTTTTAGGCTGGGTTCTTTTTCCGAGGTGGTGAATCAAACGCTTATGGCCGAGGGCAACGAGAGGGAGAAATCTCGTTTGGGCAGGATGACAGCTTCAGCTGACGGTTTGGACAACAGAAAGCGAGGACGAGATCAGTTCCAGCAGGGCAGTCAGGCTAGGGATTCAGCTAGACCACCTCATGGGAGTTCTTCGGTGATTTGATTCTAGCGTGGACAGCCGGTACATGTTCGGACGCAGTGCGACAAGCCTCCGAAGGAGTGCCGGGCATGTGGACAGGACGGGCATCTGGAGAGGTTTTCCAGGCAACCTTCTTAGATAACTGGCAGGCTGGGACCAGGACAGACTGTAGCGTCTGGAGTTGGTTCGGGTTTGTTACTCGGAGAGGGTATTCTAGGTTCAGCTGTGCACAGAGGTCGTGACAGAGACAGTGGGACCCAGCTCAGGGGTCAGTGGCTGGTGACTGGAGTAGCACCGTAGGGAGGTCAGGCGTCAAGTATCCGTGTTTTAGGCCAGGTGCACGCCGTGGAGCTTCCAAGGGCTGAGTAGGCCGGTGAGCCGATGAAAGTTAGAGGTACATCACGGTGTGACCGTGATCTACATGTTTCCTTTTTGCCATAACCTGTAGAGGTATGTCCGTTTTGAGTGCACGAGGTGCACATGATCTTTGTGGACTGACTAGATGCTAGTTAGTGGTTTGGAACCATCTCGGGTGCGTGATATATATATATATATGTATGTATGAGGTGGCATTGGCATCGGGGCATCGTGGATGCGGGTTACAAGAGGTGCCGTAGGAATTAGGGCATCGTGGATGCAGGTTACTTGAGGTGCTAGGCACCAGGACCTCGTAGAGGCAAACACCGATGCGGTGCGGGATACTTTGGGTGTCGGAAGCGACACAGGAGCACCAATGAGGTGCAGGGGTAACGATGCATCACAGGAGGACTATGAATCCGGAAAATTGGTTAGTAAACCCTGTTTGTTTTACGTTTTGTTAGGTTGAGACAAGGTAAGGCAATTCCTAAGGTGGGGAGCCCCCTTGAGGAATTTAGCTGGAACCATTGAGACCGGGGTAGTTCAGGTTGTTTAACTGGGATGGGCGTGTTCGGTGCCATCTCCTGGTTTTGTTTGGTAGCTCGAGGACAAGCTACGTTAAGGTGGCGAGTTTGTAAGAACCCAGGTTTTTAGAAAAGGTCAAAATCGTGACCTTGTTTGAATTTTTGACTGGTTTCTGAGGAAACTGGAGAAAATGAAGAGTTTCTGGAAATTTCCAGATTACATGCCGTGTACTTTAAGTACACGCCGTGTATGTTTAGGCGATTGACTGGCCGTGTACTCACCGAGTACATGCTGTGTGTGACCGTGTAGTAGTGTCTTACTACACGGCATGTAGTTTTGAACATTCCGTGTATACCCCTGACCGTGTGAGGCCATACAGGGTGTGTAGGCTGTTGGCCGGGTAAGAACCAGGGACACGCCGTGTTCCCTTTGGACATGCCGTGTAGTCTAGACGTGTATGAGGGATATACATGGCGTGTGGGTATGTCGGCGAGGAAAGGAAGAGGAACCCGGTACACATCGTGTACCCAGAGGTACACACCGTGTACTTATGTCGGCAGGTTTGGAAAGTAAGTCGGTAGAATATTTCCATCTTATGAATAGTTAAATGAACCATACACGACATGTAGTCCCAATGTACACGCTGTGTACTTTTTTTTGGCTTCAAATGGGTAGTAGCCTCGTTTTTGAGGCAGAATACCCCTTCTCCACCCGGATACGCGAACCAGGCCGGCTGAACCTCTCTTCCCATCCGGATTGTCCGTCCGAGACCCGTTTCAATCGCTGATTAGTGCGTTGGAACCCCCTCGGTAAGGCCTCGATTCCACTTTGGCCGTTTTGTCTGATTTTCTTTCTAGAATGAGTTATATCCCTTTGAGAGGTTTTGAATATTTTGTCGATTTACCGCGTTTTAGACTGGATTGGCGGGTGTTACCAGAGGAGTAACATCATGCGAGTCTCAAGTAGGTGGTGCATACCTCATTTTGTGTTTTTATGGTTGTTTGGGTGACGCAACTTCGGCTCGTTTTCGGGTATTTTTGAGCGGGACCCGTTTTATCTGCTTTTTCATACTGTATTGTTTATGGGACCTCTAGGATGCCTTTGGGTATGCCCGGTTACCAGTTTGCGTGAGCGGGACTGGGTGAGGGGTCGTGGCTCATCGGGGAATTTTTACCGGGGAATGCCAAAATGGTTTTAATTGAAATATTATTGTGTTAAGATGTTAGTTTAAATTATTTAAGCCTGTTATAATTATTGGAGGCATTTAAGACATCAGTGCTGGTATGGGACATCACTTGGTATAGTGCAATTCAACTGTTTAGTTTTTTTTTGCTGGTTTATGTTTTTCTGTTTAAACATGTTATATATGCAATTGCTGAATTGCATCTGCTGGACCCTTTGGATTGTGTTGGGCTTGGCCTGGTTACGTTTGAGTGATGCTGATCATAAGTTAGGGATTTTCCTGGGTTACATTGGGTGGTTTTGATCACGGGATTGGGAGTCATGGACGTCGGTTTGAGGTAGTATGACTGTCAGGTTGGGCATGGCCCAAGATACAACGGTGGCGATGCCATCGGACTTGAGCGACATGGTCCCAGGGACACGAGGTGTCAGATGTTTTGGTGGATTAGGACTATTTTGGTGATTACCTCTCACCAGGACTTTGAGTAGTGTGCACACAGAGATACTCCGTGATGAGGTGGTTTTGACCACTCGTGTCAGTAGAGGCCCCCGTAGTTGCGATTAGGTATTTTGGTTGGGGGGTTCTTGCCATAGAAAACCACGGGGGAGGTGAGGAGCCTTCAGGGAATGGGCGTGCCTTCAGAACATCGGTACTTGAGACACGAGGTGTCAGGAGGCACATGGTGCCAGTTTACTATTTTGGGCGTGCCTTCAGGACTTCGGTACTTGAGACACGAGGTGTCAAGATGCACATGTTGCTGGGTTACTATTTGTGGGCATGCCTTCGGGACGTCGGTACTTGAGACACGAGGTGTCAGGAGGCACATGGTGCCGGGTTACTATTTGTGGGAATGCCTTCGGGACGTTGGTACTTGAGACACGAGGTGTCAGGAGGCACTTGGTGCTGGGTTACTATTTGGGGCATGCCTTCGAGACGTCGGTACTTGAGACATGAGGTGTCAGGTGGCACACAGTGCCGAGTTACATGATAGAGATTCCAGCATTGGACGAAGCAGGTGACACTCCATGGTGGCTGTTGAGCACCAGTGGAGTTTGTATTTATTTTGCATTGTACTGATTACTGCTTTCCTGATAAAATCCATGACTGCTTAAACACATATATTTTGTACGCACCGTTGGGTGGTATCCTACTGAGATTTGTCTCACACCCTGTACGGGCCCTTCGGGACGCGTGAAGATTTCATGGATTTACGTGCAGGAAAGGGGACAACTTCAGGAGCTGGGTTACATTAGTTTTTGCATGGAGATGGTACAGACCTTGAGGTCATGCCTAGATGGGGTTTACTTGTTGTGTTTACTTTTCTGTATCAGCATGCTTACTTGTTGTAGCTACTGTTGGTTAGCCATTGGCGCCCTTTTGTATGTTGACCTGATTTGGATTCATGTTTTACTATTCAATAGTAGTTACATGTTATTAGCATGCTTTTGTATTTATTTCCGCTGCTGTTGTTATAATTATTGCTTCCACTGTTTCTTGATATTGGATATGCTTACGCTCTGCGGGTCTGGTTCGAGTCTGTTGAGTCTTTCTTTCCGCTGCATCTTTACTGTTATACTCGGACCAGTACCCTTACTATGATCCACCGAGAGGGTATAGCCTCCCCACTATACCTATCAAGACCATCGCTGCAAGTCGGTAGCCTTTGGCGTTCAGGGGAGGTGTGCCTAAGGTAGTGACACCTGACCCGCTCGGCACTGTTCGGGTGGCTGGACGGGTCTGGGATGTTACAAGGAGGGAGTCCATTATACACATGATCAACATTAATGTATTCAATAAGAAATGGAATTTAAACAGGTATATATGATAAAATAACACAAAATTTAAATTTTTTTTACTAATGTAATATATTTATTTTACATATATCATCATACCTAACCATGAGAGGTGATATTTGAAAAATTAATGAAATTAGTTTGTGTGGTGGTAGTCCACCATACACATAAAGGATGATATCATAACCCATTAGATGGATGTGGGGATGGTTGTAGGTCATTAACATATTATAAAAAATTCTCAGTAGATGTAATATTCTTATGATATTTTATCATAATTTCTTAATAATAATTTATGTATGTGTACAGTAAAATAAACTACAAATGATTGTTGAAGAACATTACCTCTTCTTTTGGTAATCTCATTAGGTTTTCCCCAAAACACTTCAATGGTTGTATTTAGGCCCAAAATAATGAATCTTGGATTATGGGAAGGAATTAAGAAATTTATTTGGGGAGGTAATGTATGAACAAAAATGGGTTGAAAGTGTGAGGAAGAGAGGAGAGAAGGTGGCCTTTTGTAAGTGAGATTTGTGGCACACTTATATTGTTTTGAAAAGAAAAAGGGTTTACCATGTTTTCACCTGTCCTATGGGTCTAAAATGGATTATTATTGATACATAGAAATTATAAGGTCAACATATGTCCTTAAAATAGATTTTATACAAGTATTTAGGTCAATTTAACAATTATCATTCTAGTTTAACACCATAGTAAAACCATTTTACCTTAACTTTAGTAATTAATTTTAATTTTTTTCACAATTAATTTTTGTCAGAATTTATGTCGACCATATTAGATAATATAAATTTTAATTATTATATATATTTAAACCTTTGGTTAAATTCCATTAAAAAATTGGAAAAATTATATTTAAAAATAATATTGCCGATACAACGAGAAAACATGTTTTCAAATAGAAACTGTTCAAAAAGTTTACAAAGGATTTATATGGAAATTGAATATTAAAATGATTCCAATGAAATAAATTATAATAATTGACATAGAATTTAACAAAAATTACTTTCATATCATTTTAAAATATTATTTAACTTTATAAATAAATTAAACTAAGAGGAAGTTTTCAATTAAAATTTTGTACTTTTCCATATTAATAGAGAAATAAAATATTTTAGGAAATACTAAAAATCTACCCTAAGAAAATTTTGATATTATTATTCAAGAAATGATTTTTGTTTTCAAAAAAAATCTAAAATAGGTAAAAATTAATTTTAAATAACATTTAAAATTTAAGACTAAATAGTCTTTTAGAAATGATACAGTTTTTAGAAAAAATTCCTTTTTAATTTAAATGTTTTTTATTTATAATCCATAGACTGATAATTTTTATAATTTAGATATTAATATTCATACCCTCTGATTGAATTACTATTTATGCTATATTATGGTTCACTTCGACTCGAGGATGCGTGTTCCTCAAGCTATCGATGTGATTAATTTTAGAGAAATATATTTCTTGGGTTGTTTAAGATTTTTGTTGCATGTCATATATAATATCGAATATAATTTTTTTTATTTTATAACTTCATGATTTAATTGTATCCCCTTAGTCTCCACCAGCCTATGACTTGATCCATCATCCAAGCCACTGTGAAAGTATAAATTTTAACCTATAAATCAAAAGAACAAGTCATTTTCATCCACATTGAGGTGTACATATAGGGGTTGAGTACATCATTATACATAGTTGGAAACCATAATTGAACACAATGGTTTCTACTAAATATGTAAATTGAATTTTACTATGAACATGTTATAATAATACATGAACCCTTCTCATTAAAATTAATTAAATAAGTATTTATAAAACATGAAACACCATAACATGTAATATTTAAACTAAGAATTACAATTCACATTCCAAAACTACATCATAATATTATCCCTTATCCAAAAAAATTACCAAACATATGAAAAACTAATATTTTTTTATAATAAATCCTTATGAATGTCACTGAAAATAATGTTTATTCTATGATAATAAATGATCATGAGTATCCTAATAAACCATCCGTTTTTTATAGAGTTATCTTACTTATATAGCAATGTCAGTCCCCTAGATCCAATATCTCGATTATTGAGCCACCAAACTTTATGTGTATAATAGCTATTATTTCTTAAACAATTATATGAATCCCATACTAAAAAAATTTAAATTATTCATACCCAACCTACATTAAACCACCCTTAAAAACCCACACCATGAGTAATTTTCATAATTTATAAAAAAATACATCCAACCATTATAATTATCCAAATATTAAACTTAAAATTAATAAACATATAGAAAAACATATTTTATAATGTAAATAGACCAAAAACCCATTAATTGATTTTACAATATCAAAGTAAATATTTTCGAGAATAAAGATAAAATAAATATACAATTTTAAAATAATTCAAAATAATTAAAACTTTCGTTATTAATAAAATTTCTCCAATAATCTCCAGTCATTCCCTAAAATGGTAGAAGGGTGAGGATGATACCTATAATAAATATTCATAAAAAATATTAGAGCTTCTTAGAAAACATTTCAATCTTTTATACCAAATATAGCATAAAAAAATAATCCCCAAAATCTAATAACTTTGTTTAATGTTTATATAGGTCATAGAGTGTAGAAACATTATCCAGGAACCATAGAAAATTGTAAAAATGTCACTTATCAATATTCTTCAATCCCTATATACCCAATTATATATATATATATTAGATTTTTCTATGAATTGGTAAATCGGTGAATATAATAATACCTCAAACTACACACGTTAATATACATAGAAGGATAATAAAAAGAATAAGTGAATGAAAAAAAATAGAATAATAATAAAAAAACCTTCCTTTAATATGGATATCCATCATCACTAGATGGTGGGAGAAGAGAGGAGAGGGAGGGGGATGAAATTTTATGTATTTTATAAAAATAATGAAAATGTGGTGGATATAACTAACATATTTTAACATAACACTATAATAATAATGATGATTATTATAAAACATTTACTTCAAAAAACAACCCATTGATTTTAAAAACAAAACTCCCTTAAATTATTTAATGTGAATAGTCTCCAATATCCCAATATAATTTCTTAGTTAGATTAATTAATAGTAGAATGTAACTCCCCAACCCTTGTTACCCAGATTTGGTGCATTATTACATAACATTGGCATGATCAAAAGGGATCAAATCCCAAAAGTCCAATATGTTTAGTAGCCTAGGAAATACTAGATACCATCATTAGTTTTACATTACATTGTGAAATAAATAACAAAAACATTGTGTCTCCTTTTAACACATTCATCTCCCTTAGAATATTTCTTCAGGTTAGTCATAATATACTTCTTTGCATCCTGGAAAAAATAAAACATAGAAAGGGGTGACCTCAAGTACTCATTAAGGATAACAATATAGATGAAACTTTCATAAATAAGTATAAAAATTTAAGGCAATGTATAAGACTAAAACAAAAGACTTTTAAAAATAAACTTCATCATATTATGGAAAAGATAAATCAAAGAATTCCATTTACTTATTCACATGGATATTCTACTAGTCTAATAGTCACATGTAATATCAATATCCAATTTCATAATGATGGAATGCATAATGTCGGATATCATAACCACATAGTCAAGGCCTCGTTCAAAGACTACAAATAAGATTTGTCAAGGCCTTGTTCCAAGACACAAGTTTGTATTATGAGACCTACTGATGCATTGAGGAGCTATATCAGGTTCCAACCATCACTTACTATGTCCAATGCATTTTACTTATGAAAAGGTTGAAACATAACATAAACATTCGTATTAAAACTGGCATACGAAATGTTAATACTTTAACCAAAAACTATGAATTGTATAAAAATAACATATCCATAGTCAAATGTATCAAGAAACCTTCAATACAACATGGAATATTTTATTATCATAAATCAACATCAAATAATTGTAAAATCCATCAAATGATGTTGACATAGGTGAAATCCAAACTATTTAAGAGAAATATCTCTTTATATTTTAAAATCATTTAAAAGTCACATACTTATAAGAGAAAACATTTATTTTTAAAATATTCCTATAAGTTTTTAAGGGAATATTCTAAGGTGTTATAATGAGAGAAAATATCCTCACTCACTGTATAAGTTAAAAAAACATTCTTTCATTAATTTTTTTTTCGAAAAGGTCGAAAAAGACCTTGTTTGGAAAATGACAGAAAGATTCCTTTATAATAGTTTTATAAATAGTAAAAAATAGTATAAATGAGTTTAACCTATATTCTTGTAAATAGTAAAAATGTTTTGAAATACATTTTTAAGAAGCACAGTTGTGGATGATAAAGAGGTCCATATAGATACTCACGTATAAACAAACTTGGATAATGAAGAGATTGTAGAATTAACCCTTACATTGTACTTTTACTTGATAAAGGGTACGTTAACCTCATGTATAATAGTTAAATAATTGTTATTAAATTATTAAATAACTACATACATTAATATGATATCATATATGTTCTTCTAAAATTTTGTTGTTAATAATATTTAAGTATTATCATTGTTTCGGGTGTTAACTGATTCGTTTTAATTTTTATGTTTTGTTATATATGTCATGTTTTTTATGGATAGGATGTATTTTATTCCTACAAATAATGATATTACGAAAAAGTCTCTGGGCAAGAGATTAGCTGGGACAAGTCCTTTGTTTATTTTGGAAGGAATTTTCCTATTTCTAGGAAGACTAGCATTATTAGGGATTTGGGTATTCATGAAGGTGTTTTTCCCTTTACTTATTTAGGTGTTCCTATGTTTTGGGGGAGGCCTAAATATTGTTATTTTTCTGATATTGTATGTAAAATCAGACGTTATCTTGCTACATGGAAGGGTAAGTCCCTTTCCTTGGCTGGTCGGGTTTGTTTGGTTAGAGCTGTTATCATTTCTAAGTTTGTTTATTCTTTCATGATTTATAAGTGGCCGATCTCTCTTATCAAGAGCATTAACGTTTCTATTAAAAAAATTATTTGGAGTTGAAATATTTCAGAGAGAAAATTTGTTACTGTTTCTTGGAATAATTGTTGTAAACCCTATGATGCTGGGGGTCTTGGTATTAAAAATCTTGAGGTGTTTAATGATTCTTTACTGGACTCATTCATTTGGAGGATTGTCAATGATAAATTTGAGTCTCTGGCCTTTCTCCACTATAAATTCAGGGATAGGCTCAGGAATGGAGTTTTTAATTATCTGGATTCTTCTGTTTGGCCTACTTTTAAATACATTTTTTCCTCTATTGACTCTCATGCCAGATGGCTTGTTTCAAGGAACTCGTCTTTATCCTTTTGGAAGGCCAATTGGAATGAATGTCCTTTAGCTGACTTCTTGTTGGATGATGATTTTAATGTTGATATGGATGCTACAATTAAGGATCAGCTTGATAATATGGGGGGTCTCCCTAATCATATTGTTACTATTATCAATAGTTACTGTTTCTCTAACAGAGAGGATTTTTGGGCTTGGGAACATGCTTTTAATGGCCTGTTGACTTCTAAAAAATTTTATTGTCATTCTCTATCTTGCAATATAGGTTGTAAATGGATGAGGGATCTTCATATGAACTTTATTTGGCCCTCTCGGTCTTCTTTTACCTGGAGACTGGCTCATGGGAAACTTCCTACTGATTGTTTCCTTCAGAAATGTGGCATCTCTCTCTGCTCTTCGTTTGTGTTTTGTCATCAACATAGGGAAGATATTGATCATTTGTTTATTAGTTGTGTCAATGCCTCTTCAATGTGGAAGGATTTTTTTTATATCTTTTAAATTCCCATGCCTAATATGTCTCCAATTCATCATTTCCTTCAAAGCTGGAATTATATTTCGCTCTCTCCCCAATTGTTGGATCTTTTTAGAGTCGCTGCTTCTGAACTCCTTCATTTTATTTGGTTTGCTCTAAATAATATTATTCATGATAAATTTTCCTTCTCGGTTAGTGGGGTTTTATCCACTATTCTTGGTGCTATGCGTAATGTTGTTATTCCAAGGAAGCATTTTTTGCTTTAACTCGGTTCATGATTTGTCCGTTATGAACAGGTTAGGTGTTAAGGGTAATTTCAAGCCTCCGCATGGTACTTTAGAAGTTCTCTGGAAGGAACCTTTTTTTGGTTGGATAAAAGTAAATTCTGATGGTGCTTTTAGGGGTAATCTGGTGAATTCTGGTTATGGTGCTATTTTCAAGAATCATAAAGGGGATGTCCTTGGTTGTTTTCATGGTTCTTGTGGCTTTGCCTCTTCACTTGAGGCCGAAATTCTTGACATTATTGTTCCTGTCGATCAAGATGTGCAACGTGGTTGGGATAATTTATGGTTTGAGAGTGATTCTTCTGTTGTTGTTTCTGCAATTAGGATGGGTATTTATCACTTGTCCTGGAAGCTTACTAATCTCTGGATTAATTTTTTGGAGACTCTTTTTTTCTTTGAATCATATTATCACTCATGTTTATAGGGAAGACAATTCTGTTGCTGATGGTCTGGCTAATAAAGGTGTTAATGATTTTGATTTTGTTTGGTTTGATCAAGTTCCTGATGATCTCCTTATTTTTATTAATAAGGACCGTGACAAATCCCCCATTTTTAGACTTTTGTAAGTTTCTTTTGGGACCTGTTTGTTTTTTGGAGTGGCTTGTTTCTTTTTCTTCAGGATGGCAGTAGAGCTTTGCTGTGTCGATTTGCTGTGGTTTCCCAAATTATGGGAATCAGTGTGCTGATCTGGAGCAGGCTGGAGTCTGCAGAGTTGCTGGCTTCATTTGGTTTCCCAAATTCTGGGAATCAGTGTGCTGTTTGGAGCGGGCTGGAGGCTTAGTTGTTGGCTTCTTTTGGTGGAAGTAAGGCTTTTATGTTTCTGTTTTTTGGCTAATAAAGGCCAGGGATGATGGAGATTCTTCTGTTGTGGAGATATCTTTCTTGATCCGGCTTTGATCTTCATTGGCGGCATTGGTGGCCTCATCCCATAGCCCACCCTTTTTTATTGGGTGTTTGTCTGCTTTGGTTTCTTTCCTTTTCACCTTAACCATTTTTTAGGGTTTTGGGGTTTTTTGTTTGTTTTTTTCTTGTACTGTTTTCTTTTCTCTTTAATAAATTTCCATTATACTACACCACGACATAGAGACGGTAAGTCGTACGTACACAATATAGCGACTTTTTCATTCATAGGTTGGATAGAATAATTAATATGGATATTCCATATTTATAATAACATCATTGTATGTATAAGGTAATATATTTATTATTTTGGTGTAGAAACAACAAAGAAAGAGGAAGTGGAATAAGAAAAGAACTTTGAAAGAGGTGATGAAATTATTACCTCTTCTTCGGGTGCTTCGTTTTGATTTGATCAAAAGGGCTACTTAGGTTGGATTTATGATCTATGTAAGGCCTCTAGGTTTAATAGAGGTTATTTGGGAGGATATTTTATCAGGTTTTTGAAAATCCAAATGGCTTTTGAGGTGTGAAATTAAGAGAAGGGGAAGTACCCTTTTATAAGAGAGGTGAGGATCACTTTAAGAAAATATTGAAATAATATTTTATTACACAATCATATTGGGTTTATAATGTATCGAAAAGGATTTATTTCAAGGATAAAGTGGGGATGGGTTGCAAAACTATCAACCAATAGGTTTTATACAGGTTTAGGTCACCATATTAACCTTATCTTTTAGATTTAACACGTAGTTAAATAGTTTATGTTTTACCATGTATTATTTTATTATTATAATAAATGGTTAATAAACTTACTATAAAAAGAAAATAGAATCCCAAGTGGTTCATTATAAATATATATAACCTTATCTATGTACTTTGGCTGAACCTTATATTTTTTGGAATATTATATCAATTAATAATATAGTATTTGTTTTAAAAACACATTTATGTCAATTTTGACACTATATAGTATTTGTTTTTTGAAAGTCATAACAACTTTATAACATAGAAAAAAATTAATTCAATCAACCCTGAAATATCATATTAACCTATAAAATTCGTGGAATAATTCAAAATTATCAATTTACAATTATATTAATATTTATAATATCAATAATTTTAATCTTTCAATAATAAGGTAATTACTGAATCATCATTGTGTCACAAAAATATTTAATTATTTAATGTCTAAAAATTATAAATAAAATACCATTATGTAGGAAATAATTTTATATTTCTAATTAATTTTTATAGTAGAATTTTTCTTATGAATAACCCTATATTAAAAATGGTATAGTTATTAAACATGGAATTTAACACTTTTAACTCTTCTTTAAATAAAATAATAATAAATGTCCTAATCTAATACAAGTGGACCAAAAGGATCATATTTTATTCCTAAGGTTGATTTTTCTCGAAATAAAATTATCCAATAGAATTAGGACATGTTTTAGGGTAATTATAATATCATTTTTACCTTTAATTATCCTATTTACTTTTAACCGTGGAAAATAAAATTCAAAAGTAACTATTCACCAGATTTTATTTTAATCACATTGAACCAAATTTTACTTACTGATTTCAACTATTCCTCTCTGATTTTTGAAATTGAATTCACATAAGATGTAAAATTATATATATATATTTTTTTCAAATTTTCTAACGTTCCTAGAAGTTGGGTAAAAGATTTTCAAAGTTCAATAAAATTTTATATATCTAATCTAATTATAAAATGACTCCAATTAATTACATTAATCTTATATTGGTATTATGTATCTATTTTTACGTTAAATAAATTTAAATAAAATAAATAATTATTTAAATAAAAATTTGGTTTCAAACAACAATGCAATGTTTTTCACTATTCATCAGAAATTGAAAGTTTTCAGAAATATACCTAAAATTCACCCTTATATAAATTTGATATTTTGAATCCAAAAATGAAGTCCATTTTGAAAAATAAAATTTATAAAATTTGAAAAAGTGGGTATTACTATTCAGAACAGCTATATTGATTGGTCGTGGTGTGTTAGAACTCGAAGTTGCGTACATCACAAGCTATTTCATTATTCAAAGAGAAGCATATCGTGGAAGTTTGGGGCGTCACATTGAAATTATTCTATAATTTTTTTGGAATTTTTTAACAAAAAATTGATGTTGGTAGTTTTTATAGACCGACATAATAATGTAAAAAATCATGCTTCTCTAACACCATGAATATATTTTTTAAACACCAATTTAAATATGTTTTATATTTTATTAATTTCATGAAACTAGGGAACAATATTTTGGGTGTACATATTGTTTGTGGGTATTCCATTATTAAAATTTTATTTGATGATGTTAATATAAATGAAATGGAAATCGTGTTCTATTTCATTGGTTCTCTTATAATTTCTATGAATAATATGAAAGTTCTTTCACTATAGTATAATTTTCTTATAAAATTTATTCATATTTATATGGATCTTAGAGTTAGGGAGTTGAATTTTTTTCTATCAATATATATTCACATAATACTTGTTTTTGAATTATAATAATAATATATTAGTGAAGGAATCATCTTCAAGTGATCAATTATTGTAGTTTAATAAATAAGAGAATATATTATTTTTCCCAATGGGAGGATTTTAACTTTTTTATGCATAGGGAAGACATTTACAATGAAACATTGAGAGGGTACTAAACCTTAATATGAAGATAAATTTTCAATTTTTTTATATAAAATTACCTAAAATAGGGCATTTATAAAAAATAAACTTATAGTGGTTTTAAAATAAATTACATTAGAAAAGGAATAATATAAAGTTATAGGATAATAAGGTAATCCTGATTCTACTAATGTTGTTGCAAAGTAAAAAAAATACTCCATGGTCTATTGGTGTTGATTTTATTTAACAGAATAACATGGATACTGAGGAGGAGAAATTTTGATCCTATTGGGGAAATTATTATTCTAGATCATAATGTTCCGAGAAAGACTATCAAGGAGAAAGAAATTTATTATATTGGTGACACTTATACATCAATTTAGAGTGACACCATAGACTTAATTATTAATTAATATATAATATTAAAATTTCAAATTTGAAAAAATAATTTTAGTTTGGAAGGTCATACAATTACACATGATAATTAATTAAATGTAAATTCTAAACTTAATTCAAATGATATTGGTGAAGCTCTAGATAATGTATATAGGAATGTTTTATAATGTATTCAGTATTTTAATAAACAATGTAATGTCATAAATATATGTATAAGGGATGGTCTAGTTGGTGATGATACCATTCCATTTATGAATAATTCATCTCCTCATCCAGTTTTGTAAAACATTGAAATTGTTAAAGATGAAGATATAGAATTGATTTCTGACATAGTTTTTGAAATATTGGCTATTCTAGAAGATAAAATTATTCAATTGAAGATTTATTTTTAAATTTTAAGAAATAATTTGTGATGAAGTATTATTTTGAAGAATATATGTTTGATGTTGAGAAGATATTTATGAATATTATCATTTAAAAATTTGAAATTCTTTTTTAATGATTCTAAAAATAATTATTTATAATTTATAATTTTTTTAATATTGAATGAATGATATTGAAGAATATAAATACATAATTTTATAATTATTAGAATTATGTTTAAAAAATATCATTTTTATAATTTTTAAGAATTATATTAAAAGAAGGGTAAAATTTTAGATTTAAAAACCGATGGATTTTTTCTAAATAAACATAAAAAAAAATTAATTCTAAGCATATACATCGATTTTAAATTATTTTTAAACCTCTTATAGTAAATTTTAAAAAACCATAGAGTGTTGAGGTTGAATTTAGTCCTTTATGGGAGGAAAATATTGTTACTTTATAATTACAAATGAATTAATTATAGATAATAATTTTGGGTATATAAACAACAATAATGTAATGAAAAATGATTCTTATGAATATTTAGATCCAAATCATGGAAAATATTTGGATAAAAATTATATGATGATATAAAAATTTACATTTACTATATACAAAAAGATATAGAGGAATCCTAAAATACCTTGACGCAACTTGATAATTCATTGAATAGTTTTAGCATTATTTGTAGATTTATAGAAAATAAGATGCTTATTATTATATAAAATATTAGTAATAAATGGGAGTTATAGTTTAAAAAAATTTCTCATTATTATTTGTTATTCAATGAATTGGTGAGTTTTGAGATGTTTTTATAATTTTATTACACTTATAGATAAAAATATATTATTAATTTTATTTAGGAATATATTTTTATAAGGTTGAGTTTTTTTCGTAATTATTTTTATAAAATTAATGGTAATAATATTGGAATAAAATATACCTTTTTTTTAATTTTTTTCTATGACATTAGATATGACATTGTGTAAGAATAAAAACTTTTATAGAGATGTAACAAAATTTTTTGTATGCACCCTTTTTTCTTATTTTGTGTACTTTTCATTTTCATTTTTCCATGGGGTGTTTTTAAGTGAAAATATAGATAATTTTAAGGAGTAGGGGAAGTAGACAGTTGGCACATAGTTTTCCTAAACCATGTTCTCATTTCCAAGAAACCGTGCAACCCCAGATAGAGGGGGATTGTATGGAATGCATAGGACTTATAAAACCATGTGCTATCAGTGGAGTAACATTTAACCCTTCTCTAGAAGAGGCACAATGTTATCGGTCATTGTTTGGGAAACTATCTTCAACTTCCAAAGATATTGTGCTCACATTTTTAATTAACAGGAAATTTTGTTTTAAAAATACTCAACCCACCATATTAACCCCAAATAGACCCCAACTCAGCCCTAATAAAATTATCTCATTTTTGGAAGCTCCCAGATGCTTTCCTAAGGTTCCCAACCTCTTTTTTTGGTGAATCAAAGTGCATATTGATGATCGGAACCTCCCAGGGTATGTGATTTATTCCTGTTTAGACCTCTCTATCTCTCTCTTACTCCTCATCCTAGATAAAATAAGGATTTTTATCAACTTTTGGTTATATATCTAGAACTAGGTTTGTTAGATCTTGATTCATTCCATCTTAAATCATGGTTATAGATCTAGAAAGTGTTCTTTATCCTGATTTAGGTTGTCACTCTTGAAATTGTGTATATCGATAGCGACTGTTCATCGTCAAACTTGATGTAGGTTGTCTAAATTCAAACCCTAATGTTTTTATTTAAATTATATGTATGTAAATATATAATTTATATTCCATGTTTAGAAATTTAAATTCATAAATTGAATTAATTAATTTGGTCAATTAATTAATTAAGGGAATATGATTTGGATTAATTTATTGACAAATTAATAAATCAATTATTATGACATGGGATTTGAAATAATTAATTATTGAACTTATTATTTGAATAATGGGTTTTTTTTGGGATAAATATATATTGAATTAATTATTGGATTGTAAAATTGATTAAAATAAATAAATAATTATTCAATTAATTAAAAATGATTGTTTGGTTTATGAAATTGATTGATTTGGATTAATTTTTAATTGAATTAATTAATGGAAATTATTGTGATTATGCAATTTTGGAGTTGAGTAAATTAATTTTTTAATTAATTTATGAAATGTTATGAATGTGGAAATTTGATTAATTAATGGATGAATTAATTAATTAATTTTTATATTGGTCAATAATTGTGTTTTCAATCAATTGAAAATTGGAATAATGAATAGGTTGATTAAACCCTGATGGGTATGAAATTGGGATAATAAGTTTAATGTTGATTAACATTGATTCAATGTTATATATGTGATACATATGACTGATTGAGAAATGGGGTGTGAGACATGGACTAAAACTCCAAATACCCATGAGATTCTAGACATGGCATTCTAGGCCAAAATTAATTCGTGAAAATATTATTGTATGGTATAGGGACTGATAATCCAAATACCCATGGGGTGTAGGACAAAAAATGATGCTCTAAATACCCATGAGGTTCTAGATAAGAGGTTCTATGCCCAAAATGATGGAATTGGACTATGGTTCTAATTGGAACTAATATAAATTGAAATGAATTGGATAATGAATGATCATTTGTTATAATGAATTAAGAATTGAATATGTGATATGGTCCTGATTCTGGCATCGGCTGAAGTAAGTATTGATATTTGAGTGCCCACAAGAATCAAGAGGTTTGTGTGGTTAATTAAAGAATAATTGAAAATGTGATAACTATTTACTTATGTATTCTAATTTATTCATTATTAATAATAGTACACTATTGAAGACTAGATATTGTTTTAGACACTATTTTTCATGGACCGATGTGTTGTAATCACACCCTACTCGGGCTTGCTTCTCAGTACCAGGATATATTTAATGGTTGTAAGAAAGGTTAAGGGAAATGAAACTTTGTTAGATGGGTGAGTTGGGATGAATCATTGATGAGGGAACCAGATGTGATTTTGGACCTACTTGTGAGTTGAAAATGTACTTATAAATTTTGTGGTTTTTATATTGAAACATGAAATGTATTTTTCTTTGAATAAATAATTTTTATATTTAGATATTGTATTTCCTATTTTAGTTATCAGGAAAAATTTGTATTATTTTTTTGTTTATATCATTTATTTCCTCTTCTATACTAATTTGATAAAGATGGTATAGTCTACCCATGATCAGTATTAGACCATCAAAGCTCGTCTACTGCCTTTGGAATACAAGGAGGCACGATTAAGGTCAGGTGACCTACCATATAGGGGCACCAGTGTATTGAACATAGTTTGGGACATTACAAAGTGGAATCCAAGGCATGGTTTTCTTTTTATTTTTCTATTATATTACTATTTAGGAATGGAAGATAGAAGAATAATATGAGTCAAGCCTCAGTTAAGAGATCATGAATGGGAGTAGCTACCCCACGTACAAGGGTTAAAAATAAGTTCTCATCGTGGGATTACTATTATTGATGTGTGCTATTAAAATTTATGTTATTTCAACTGGAGTGATGATCTTGTTGTGTGATGTGAGTATTTATGATATTTTATGATATTTTAATCATAGAAAAGTATAGAATGAGATTTTAGAAAGCATGCATCGGTCTAGGAAACAATGATTATATTGTTACATGCATCATTTTTATACATAAATAGAAAATAAAGTTTTGATAATTTATTGATCTGAAATGATTTTCATTTCTTGTGCGAATAAAATGATTTTTTTCCTAATATGAAATTGAGAAATGTAAATGGAGAATATTATGAATGAATGGGTTTATAATGAAACTAAGATTATGATAATGTGTTTATGATTTTTAATAATGACCTAGATGTAATATGATTAAGGGTAGGGATAGTTCCTCTATTTTGATTTTTTGGTCTGAAAGAGGGAAATGAATTATTGTGGATTTTGTGATTCCCTATAACGTAAATTTTTTAATTTTGTGTTATGTGTCCTAAAACATGTGTTGGAATTATAGATATATTCCTCTATGATAGTGATTTTTTATAGGAATATAGGAGGTAATGACTAGGAATGTGCCTACTGTGGTAGAAGTTGAGGCACCAATAGTGCCGGGTGAGGAAGTTGGAGAGTAGTTCTAAGGGATTATTTTTCAATTCAACCAGTTCATGGAAAGAGACCCATGGTTGGTTTTGAAAATAATTTTTGATCTGACATGGGATTTTCATTTGTAGTACCCCTCAAGATTTATTGAAGATGGTGGATCTGTGGTTACTGAGTTCTATAATGAGTCTATCCAGATGATAGTTGACCACCTAGAGACTCCAACTAATAAGAGAGTCAAATTAGTTACTTATATCTTATTGGGTCAAGTGATGCGATGGTGGTACGCCCAAACTCAGGATGGATAGGTGAAATATATAGAGTGTAATGTCTTTCAAGATAAGTTCCTTGATCAATTTAATCCAGATACCCTAAGGAAAGGGTGAGGAGATGAGTTTTTGATGTTGACTTATGGGAGTATGTCTTTGATGGACTATGCTGGGAACTTTAAAAAATTATACCCCCTTTTCCCATAATTTATAGAATAATAGGATACCATGGAAAGAAAGATTCTGGATGGGCCTAAATGTGAAATAAATTCACAAGTGAATATTTGTATGAAGAATTTTTTTTTTGTATGTGGATAATAATGCTCTCATTTCTGAGGGGAACTCGAAGGAGACGTCTAGTGAAATATGAGTAATTTCTGTTGGACGTCCAAGAGGTAAAACTTACAAGAGAAAGAAGCATCATTATGATAATGTTGACCAATGTAGTGGGAAGGACAATGGTCAGGGGGAAAGATCAGTTAATCATGATCTTACCCAGTCACTTTTCCACCAGGGTGGTAGGCTGGTCCAGTATCATAAGAATTTTCCCCAACTATTGGTATTGTTCCAAGCTTGTGGATGGATGGGAAATCATCAATTTTTTTTATTGGAACCAACAATAGATAAGTGATGATGGAGAAACTAAAAATAATAAGACTATGGGATGGGGATTTTCTACAACATATTAGTCTAAAAGTTATAGTTCTACTGGACATGGTAGTTGTGGTAGTGGACATGGTGCTTCTTGTCCAGAGAGACCATATCTTTAGAGTGGTGAAGCTCAGGGAACTCAGAGTACACCACAAAGAAGTGGCGAAAATAGTTACATTCAATTCAACCTATACTTATGGGTAGTAATGTTGTAATATTGAATAAGAGGTACTATTATAGTAGAATATACACCAGATAGTCCCTTTTTTTGATACTAGTGCCTCTCATTCTTTTATTTCTATCCAACATGTGAATATTCTAAACCTAGCAGTGGAGTTCATGATTAGGGTTTTGAATATTGATACATATTTGGGAGTACGGTCGAGAAACATCTATTTGTGCAAGGGAAGTTATCTTGAGTTTGGGGAGTGTCATTTTCTATGGGATCTTTACATCCTTAACATGTTTGAATTTGACCAAATTTTTGGTATGGAACCTTTAGAAGCATACTAATCCCATGTTAATTTTTTTTATATTTGAGAGTGATGTTTACATATGTCGAGCTTAACAATTATATACTCTATGGAAAGTTGGATATCAAGGCGGGTTGTGTAGGGATATTTCATCAGCAAATAGGGGAGCTTGCAATATTGTTTTCTAGTCTTCTGATTGATGATGTGGGTATGAAGCATGTTGAATTTCCACCTTTAGTGGATGATTTTTAAGATGTGTTTCCAAAATACTTATAAGGGATTCCACTAGAAAGAGATGTAAAATTTTCCATTGATCTCATGCATAGGGATGGACCGGTGTCTATTCCACCATAAATAATTGAACCAACATAGCTTTAAAAGTTATAAAATCCAATAGAAGAGTTTAAAGATAAGGTATTTATCTATCCTAGTATTTCACCATGGGGTTCTCAAGTCCTTTCTTGAAAATAAGGGTGGCATAAATTTCACATGTATGTTGATTACCGGATGTTTAACTAGATGAATGTGAATAACCAGTATCCTTTTTGATATTTCTATGATATATTTGAAGAATTTATGGAATCTTGTGTTATCTAAATGATTGACTTGAGATCAAGGTATCATCAGTTGAGATTTCGACCCCCAGATAATTAGAGTAAAGCTTATAGAATAACATATGGCCTATATGAGTTCATTATAATGTTTTTTGGGTTAATGAATGCACTAATATTGTTTGTGGCCATGATGATCATAATTTTTCATTCGTACTTGGATTAGTTTGTTATAGTGTTTTTGGATGAAATCTATGTGTACTCCAAGAATCATGAAAATCATTCCAATAATCTTGACATCATCCTAATTATACTATGATAGAATAAACTATATTCCAATCTATTAGAGATTCAGTTTTAGATTGATCAGGTACACTTCTTGAGTCACTTTATTTTAGAAGAAGGTGTAAGTAGACCCATATAAGTTACATGAAATTGTTTATTTCGGATAAGAAAAAGAATGTTTTTGATACCCATAACATTCAGGGGTTAGAAAGATATTATTAAAGTCTTATCTAAAAATTTTCCTATATGGTATCACCTTTATCAAGGTTGAAAAAGATAGGGGTAATGTTTTAATGGTCTGAAGAATGTGAGAATGATTTCTAGGAACTGAAGAAATGTTTTACTATGGCAACGATCATGATCCTACTAATGATATGTGAGGAGTATACAGTGTTTTAAGACACTTTAGGGATAAGACAAGGAGTATTTTTGATGCAGGGACTTTGAGTTGTGGCATTTGGGTCTTGGTAGTTGAGGACACATGAAAAAAAATTACCCTACACACAACCTTCAGTTAGCAGTAGTGGATTATGATTTAATGTGTTGGAACATATCCTTTTGTGGGAAAATATTACTATGTATAATGACTAAAAGATTTTGATGTATATATTTTTTCTATGTGATTTTAATATTCGGCAGTGGTGGTGGTTTGAATAAATGAAGTGTTTTCATTTTGAGCTGACATATATTCCCAGAAATGGAAACTGTGTTGCAGACACATTAATCAGGAGAACTCAGACTCAGGCAGTTCAGAGGTTTAGTGCTAAGAATGAAATGATGGATTTTCCAGCTCAGATGCATATGGTGTTTAAGGATAGCTATGAGATGATGAATCTCATATCATCTTTAGTGGATTATACACTTTTGAGATCAACCAAGGATAGGTAGTACGAGTACCTGGAGTGTTTATCCTAAAGGGAAATCCTTAAAGGTAAGGATTAACCTTCCAATTGGACCATAGTTGATGATGTGACCATATATTTTAGAAATAATGTTTTCTGCCTATGATCTTTCATGAGGAGATGATGTGTAAATTTCATTCCAAAAAATTAGGTGGTGTATCCAGGTGATGACAAAGTTTACCCTGACCAATGATGATAATTTTTTTGGTTTGGCTTGAAAAAGGAGATTGTAAGGTTTGTGACATGATGCAACACCTTTCAATAGGTTATAGAGAAGAATAAATGATTGGGAGGTTTACTACAATAGTTGTGCATTCTATAATGTATGTAGGATAACATTGCAATGGAATTTGTGGTTTTTCTTCAGAGAATTCCCCATAATAATGAGATTTTTTGGTGTATTGTGGAACAACTGATGAAGGTAGTTCATTTTTTATGTATACGAGAGAATTCATTAGTATATTTTTTGGTATATATGTATTTTCAAGAGATAGTTAATCTATAAAGGGCGAAACAAAGTATTGTTTTATACTAACACTCATGCATTAAATTTCACTTATAGCATGTCTTGTAGAAGGTTCTTGGTACATAGGTTTATTTGGGTACGAATTTCAACCCTTAGATAGATGGATATTCAGAGCGTACTATACAGATGCATAATGATATGATTTAGTAATGCATCATAGATATTTTTGGGTTATTGGAGAAGCACCTATCCTTGATGGAGTTCACCTATAATAATAGTTATCTGAACAATATTCATATGAAAACATACAATGATTTTTATGGTAGGCCATGCAGATCAACTCTTTGCTAGAACCAAGTATCATGCGAGCAATTTCAGAAAATGATCTATTGATTTTGAAGCATATGGATATAGCGTAGACATGTATTGAATGCTAACAGGAATTGAAGAACTGTAGACTTTATATAGAGTAATTTTGTATTCTTTCCAGTGTCTCCAAGATCATTTCACCATAGGATTTGGTGATAGGGAAAATTGGATTCCAAGTTTGTTGGACCATTTGAGGTTCTGGGGAGAATCAGGATGGTGGCATACCAATTGGATCTTCGATATAGGTACAATTCTCTGCATGATTTTTTTCACATGTCACATCTTTATAAGTATGACCCAACCCTTATCATGTGATCTAATTGGATGATGTTGAGATTTAAACCAATGAGTCTTTTGAGGATCATCTTAAAAGTGTGTTAGATCAGAGAAAAAATGTGTTTGCGGGAAAGATCATTCTAGTTGATAATGTATTATTCTGAAATGGTCATGTTCAAGAAGATACATTGGAGAGGGAAGAAGATACATGAGATTAGTGGCTGAACCTTCTTACCTCAGAATCATAGAGATTATTGGGAATAAACATCATGGAAGAGCTATTATAAGGTGGAGCGATTTTATGAACCCAATTGTTTATGGAGGTTTAATAGAATCATTTATAGGTATTATTTTTTCTTTTTTGAGTAATTTTCATTTGGGTGTTACATTGGGGTGTTTTTGGGTGAAAATGAAGAAAATTTGAAGGAGAAATAAAATTACACAATTCGTGCATGGTTTTTCCAAACTATGCACCCTAGCCCAAGAAACCATACAATCCCAGAAAGAGGGGGATTTAATGACTAGATCACTATTTTTCAGTCCGTGAACATGTTTGGAGTAACCGTGACCCCCCTCCTTAGAATAGGTCCACTATTAAGGTGAATGGTTTGGAAAACCGTATCCCCCTACCTCAGAAACCATGTGATGGTTTCTAATTTGCCATAAATTTTGAATCAAAATCAATTTTACCCATGTATTAACCCTTAATCTACCCCAAATCAGCCCTAGTAATTTTCTATCAATTTTTTTAGGATCCAATATACTTTCCTATTGATCTTGACCTCCGTTCTAGGAGAAACAACAGACAGATTAATGATTTTCACCTCCCCAGGTATGTGCTTTTTTTCTATTTCGACCTATTTCTCTCTCATTCTCCTCTTTAATGATAAAAGAATTATCATTATCCATTTTTTGTTCTAGATCTAGATCAGGTTTGTTAGATCTTGATTTTTTTAATCATGGATCTAGCTTTCAGATCTCCATCATGTTCTTCATCCAAATTTTTGTTGTCCCACTCCAAAATGGGTATATCTATTGGTGACCGTTCATCACCAAACATGAGGTTGGTGGTCTAAATTCAAATCCATAAGTCTTGATTTCAATTATGTGAATGAAATTATATAATTTCAATTGAATTTCTAGAAATTTAATTTCCTAAATTGAATTAATTAATTTTGTGAATTAATTTACTAAGGTAATGTGAATTGGATTAATTAATTATTTAATTAATTAATAGATTATTGTTATTACTAATTTGGAATAATTAATTGCTTAATTTATTACATTAATATTGGTGATTTTTTTGGAATAACTAATTGCTTAATTATTTATTGGATTGCGAAATTGGTTGAATATGATTAAATAATTTTAAAATATATTAATGTGGATTTTTGTGTTTATGAAATTGATATATGTGGATTAATTAATTTTATAATTAATTACTATAAAGTGTGGTGCCTATGCAATTTTGGAGTTGAATAAATTAATTGGTAAATTAATTTATGAAATTTTATAATTTTGGAAATTGGATTAATTGATTGATTTATCAGGTATTAGATTTGTACGATTGGCCAATAAATGTGTTTTTAATCAATTGAAAATTTGAATTATGAAATGGTTGATTGAACCTTTATGGTTATGAAATTTTCATAAGAATATAAATATTTATTAACCTTGATTAAGTGTGATATATGTGATATATGTGAATGATTATGAAATAGGGTGTGAGATATAGACTAAAGCTCAAAATACCCATGGGGTTCTTGACATAGTGTTTTAATCCCAAATTCATGAATTAAAATATGATTTCACATTATAGGGACTAATTCCCCAAATACCCATGTGGTATGGGATATGGACTGATACTCTAAATACCCATGGTGTTCTAGACACGATATTCTATGACCAAAATGTTGGAATTGGAATATGGTTCAAATTGGATGTAATATAAATTAAAATGTAATGGATAATGAAATTCCATTTGTAATAATGAATAATGAATTGAATATGTGATATGGTTTAGACTCCAAAATGAGAAAAAAAAAGGTATTTAGATTTGGGAGTCCACGAGACCCGGTTGGTATATGTAATTAATTAATGATTAATTGAAACTGTGATAACATTTTACTAATGCATTGTAATTTATTATCTATAAATCTTCTTACAATATTATTTAGTGGTTATTATATTAGACACCGTTGGTGGTTCCCTATTGAAATTAATCACATCCTATATGGGATACCTTATTGGTACGCAAATAGATTTTATGGTTTTTGGGAAGATTAGGGGAAAAGGAACTATGCTAGATGGATTAGTTGGGATGAATCACAGATGATGGAATAATTTTTGGTTTGGGACCTACTGGGGAGTTTTTAGTGTCTTTAATTATTTTGGGATTTCATATTGAAACATTACACGTATTTGGCATAGAATATGTACTGTTTAGAATTGGATATTGTATTTCTGGTTTTAGTCATCATGTGATATTGATATTATTATTTTTATTGTTATATCATTTGGTTATTCTTAATTATCTCCACTACTATGGTACTTTGATATAAAGGATATAGTCTCCTCAAGGTCAATATCAAACCCACACTACAATTCAGTAGCCTTTGGTATACACAGATGAGTTCTTGAGGTCATGTGACCAACCAGATCATGGCATCATTGTTTGGCACTTGGGATGGGACATTATATGTCGGGAAATTAGAAGATATTTACTGAATAATGAAAAATTTCGAGTTTTTTTGGTATACATTCATCTCAACACCCTTTAAAAGATTATTCTTTTGGATCATATTAATATTTTTCTTATTCCTTTGGTATATAAAGATGAATCAAAATATCCAAATAGATTATAAACATTTGATATATTTAATAATGAAACATTACATCTTATTATATCTATTTCATAGAGATCATTTGATAAAGAATATTACCATACCTTAACTTCTAAAGATTTAGAATAATTCTCTCATGTTGTTTGATTATTATTATTATTTATATGTAATTTTTATTATTTTAAATTTTTAATTGTATTTATTAATGAATTTTATTTTTTTACTTTAATGTATATGAGTCACAATATAATTGAATAAAAAATTTTCAATTATCATGGTATGATGTTGTGTTATATTAATTATGAATATTTTCATATTTATGAATTCTTCGATATCAAAAAATATGAGACAATTAGTTTGAAAAAAAACATTTTGAGATTAAAAATATTTATATATTTTTTAATTTTATAGTTTTAGTGATCATCAAAATGGGATATTATGGGAGCAATTTCTATGAAATTTAGTTTTCTAGAAATTATTTATTTTAATGTTCAAAAAAATTTAAAATTATTTCTAATGTATTGATTTTATGTATAATTGGAATTATAAAATTTATATTTTAATTAAAAGAGGTGAAAATTATTATGGAAAGAGATATTTTGACAAAGTTAAAATGTGTAATATAATTTCATCCTTTCTATCTCATTAATAGTTTATTAAAAATTGAAAATTATCAAAATAATAAATGATTGAGAAAAAAATAATGGAGGTATTGAACATATCTTAGTGGATTTGTTTAATATATGTAACACCCCAAGCTTCCACAGAACGTTTCCCTTTGAAAAATGAAATGGCTTGCATTGTACGCAACTTTGAGATTCTAACACCCTGCGATCAATCAAACTAGCCTTCATGAATAGTAATAACCACTTTTTGAAAATTTATAAATTTTATTTTTCAAAACAGACTTCAATTTTGATTTCGGAATATCGAAATTAACTTAGGATGAATTTTTGGTATTTTTCTAAAAACTTTCAATTTTTGATGAATAGTGAAAAACACTGGGTTATTTGTTAAAACCAGCTTTTTATTTAAATAATTATTTATTTTATTTAAATTTATTTTAGGTCAAAATTGATATATAATACCTATATATGTTCAATTTAATTAATTGGAGTCATTTTATAATAAGTTTAGATATATAAAAATTTTATTGAAATTTTTACCGTCTTTTACCCACCTCCTAGGAGCATTTGCAAATTTGTATAAAACTGAAGTTTACCACTTATGTGAGTTTAATTTCAAAAATCCGAGAGACATGGTCAATATCATTACGTAAAATGTGGTTCAATAAGATGAAAATAATTTTTGGTGAATAGTAACTTTTGACTTTTATTTACATGGTTAAAAGTAAATAGGGCAATTAAGGGTATAAATGATATCATAATTACCCTAACACATGTCCTAATTCTATTGGATAAGTGTAATTTGACCAAAAAAAAGATTAGGAATAAAATATGACCCCCTTTGTTCTACTTGGATTAGATTATGACATTTGTTATTATTTTATTTAAAGAAGATTTAAAAGAGTTAAATTCAATGTATAATAACTAAAACATTTTTAATATTGGGTAACACAAAATATAAATTCGAATATAAATATTATTTAGAAATATAAAAATATTTAATACATAATGGTATTTTGTTTATAATTTTTAGACATTAAGTAATATAATATTTTATGACACATTGATGATGTAGTAATTACCTTATTAATGAAATATTAAAATAATTGATATTAGAAATATCCAAAAAAAAATAAATTGAGACTTTTGATGAATTAAACTAATTTTATATGATAATATGACATGTTAGAGTTGGTTTAATAAATTTAATTTTAAGTGATAAATTTTTAATTGCTTTCAAAAAAATCAAATACTAAATACTGTCAAAATTGACATAATTGAGTTTTTAAAACAAATACCATATTATTAATTGATATAACATTAAAAAAAATATAAGGATCATCCAAAGGACACATATAAGGTTATATATATTAATAATTAACCACTTTAGGTTCTCTAGATAGTTTATATTAAGTTTATTAACCATATAATATAAAAATACAAAGTGACATGGCAAATGTCAAACTATTTATTTAAGAGTTAATTCTCAAAGATAAGGTTAATATGGTGACTTAAACCTATCTAAAACTCATTTTTGAGAGGTTTTAGACCCATCCCCACTTTATCCTCTAAATAAATTATTTTCTAGCCATTATAAATTGAAAATTATTTCATTATAAAATAATATTTCAAGATTTTCCTAAAGTAACCCTCACCTCTCTTATAAAAGGGAGCTCCCCCTTATCTTAATTTCACACCTCAAAAGCCATTTGGATCGACCAAACCATTCCAAAATATCCTCCAAACTTACCTCCCTTCATCCTAGAGGCCTTAATTGGGTCATAAATCCAACCTAAATATCCATTTTGATCCAATCAAAAGGAAGAACCTAAAGAAGAGGTAAATATTTCGACACATCTTTCAAGTTCGTTTCTTCCACCACTTCCTCTTTCTTTTCTATTTCCATTATAAAATAATAAATCCAGTATCTTGAATACACTTTTATGTTATTATAAAAATGTTAAAACCATATTCATTATTCTATCCATCATAGGAATGACAAATCCATCATACGTGCGTACGTACGACTTACCGTCTCCAAGGCGTGGTGTAGTTTGTTATTAAAACACTTAATTATTTGGATGGGTATAATAATGAGTATAACAGATGTAAATAATAAATATAACATGTTATTGATATTTTATATATGATATACCATCCAATTACAAATGATCTCACTATTAATATAATGATATTTTCGCTCGTGCGTACGTACGAATTACTGCCTCCACGAATGCGATGAGATTTATTTCCCATTGTAATGATTAAAGAATAATTTTCATTTTATGATTAAAGATAATGTTTATGAACATAATATCATTCTGTATATAAATCAAATACACCCTATCCATAATAAACACAGCTTACATACCCAAGAATATAAAGGAAAATGAATCAATTAACACCCGAAACGATGATACTACTGAAATATTATTAACAAAGAAATATTAGAGGATCATATATGATATCATATTTATGTATATAGTTATTGTATAATTTAATAATAATGTTTAAATTATTATACATGAGGTTAACAAACCATCGTCTAAGGAAAAGTACAAGGTAAGGGTTAATTTCACAATCTCTTTACTATCCGAGGTTGTTTTTACATAAGTATCTACTAGGACCCCTTTATCATCCACATCCATGTTTTCATAAAAATATATTTCAAAAAAAAATTATTATTTACTATACTATAGGTAAATTTCATTTATAAAATTATTTTACCTTATATGTTTTGAAATGAATCTTTTCTTCGTTTTCCAAACAAGGTACTTTATGACCTTTTCAACAAAATTTAGGTAAGAATGTTTTTTAACTTATACGAGGGGTGTGGATATTTTCCGCCGTTATAACATCATCGAAGATTACCTTACAATATTATAAGAATATTTTCTAAATAAATGTTTTCTTTTATAATTATGTGACTCTTAAATGGTTTCAAAATATAAAGAGGTATTTCTTTCTAATAGTTTTCATTTCATCTATGTCAACAAACATTGATAAATTTTACACTTGTTTGAAGTTGATTTATTATGATAAAAATATTCCATAATGTATTTTATGTTTTGTGATATGTTTGACTATGGATGAGTTATTTTTATAACATTCATGGTTTATGGTTAAAGTATTGACATTTCTTATGCTAGTTTTAATAAAAAAAATTATGTTATGTTTCCACATTTTCATATGAGGAATGTATTAGAATTAGTATGTGATGGGTGGAGCCTATTATAGATCCTAGATGCATTGGTAGGTCTCATGAAACAATTAGAAGTTGAATTTTCCAAGGCATTTCCCAATTTGATATATGGTTTTGGCCGAGGCCTAAATCATTTTTAGACGTCTTGGCTGAGGGCTTGACAAGATGTATCAGAATGACTGACATTATACATTCCCTCACAATGATAATAATTATGATGGTTCATACTGTTATTCGACTAGTAGAATACACATGACTATGTTTTATTATGGAATTATTTACTCATCTCATATTCCTTCCATAAAGTGTTCATGCTTATTATTTGTAAAGGCATGTGTTTTGAATTATTCATCATGCCTAATATTTATGTTATCTTCCGCTGTATTGCTTACCCTTACTGAGAATTTTAGCTCTCCCCTTTATTATGTTTCATTTCCCTAGGATATGAAGAAGTTAGTTTTGAGTGACTTGAAGGCATAATCTAGGAGGCTTGGATGTTTCTAATGGAATTAAATAGTGTTGTATTTATTTTCAAGTTGCAATTTTTAACTTATGTATGTATTCTGTTTCCAATAATAGTAAACTGATCGGTCTTTTGGGTCATTATTCCTTGTATCATGCCAAGGTTATGTAATAATGCACCAACTCTGGGTAATTGGGGTCAGGGCATTACAATCGGTATCAGAGGACATTTAGTACAAACCTTGGAAACTAGATTTACAAAAACTCTAATTAGAGAACATTACCTTAAGATAGACATTGAGGATTAGAATAGAAGAACTTCCTAGAATTTTGGTACTGTAGAGATTTTATGAGTTTTCTAAGTAATAAATCCCTGTTTCAATATGAGTAGGTAGAGGCGGCTTTGGCACAGATGTACCTTGGGGTAAAACCTGAAAACACTACTTTGAGCTATACTAGAATAGGAACTGGTGCATGGAAAAGGGCCTTGATGCACTCTTGGTTATGACACTCCCAGGGGATATGCTTAAGATAATTATCATTTTCTTTAAGAACCATTATGAAGGATTTATGAGTATATACCTCCTCAAAGAAAATATTTTTAAGAATATGGATTATATCCATAAACTGTTCAATTTATGTTAAGTGTTTTACAAGTTCATAATTATGTACTGTGGTTCATAAACTAATCTATTATATGCTATTGTTTAGAAATGGAACCTAGTGGAAGGAATAGAAACTATATCAATGCACGTAATCTATGTAGGGATTTCCCTCCTACTCAAGATAATTATTGGGGTGCTAGTGATGCAAATGCTACTGATCAGCTTATCACCATACTAGGACAACTCACACAAGTTATGAATAATAACCTTACCCGTATAGAGAACCCTGATCCACAAAATAGAGGATCATTGTTAGATAACTTCATGAGACAACAACCACCCACATAAAATGGGTCTGCAAATCCATTTTTTTCCGAACAATGGATAAGTTCTTTTGAGAATATATTTTTTTCTTTGGGGAGTAAAGAAATGAAAAAAGTGGTCTTGGCAGTTTATTGCCTCACCAGAGATTCAGATCAATGGTGTTCATTAATTCCAAACACATAAGAGGATGAAGAAGTATCAAGTATTGAATAAAGGGAGTTTAAAGATATTTTCTTAGAAAAACAATTTCCTTGTGACCATCGAGTGGATATAGAAAGGCAATTTCGGATTCTGAGACAAAAGGAGGATGAGAATGTCGAAGAGTGTGAAGCTAACTTTACAAGGTTAGAAAGGCATGCTGCAGATTATATACATAACCCAAGAAGTAAGATTGATCATTTCTTTGATGGGTTAAAACCATTTCTTCATTGATCATTAGTCTCGTAATCCTTCTCATTGTATGGACATATTGTCTCATGTGCTATCATGACAGAAAATAAATTATCTATGTCTTAAAACTTTAAAGAAAATAAAGAGATGAAGAGATCTACTGAACACTCGAGAAAAGGAAATAAGGAAAAAATGAAGAAGGGAAGAGTTTAATTTCAACCCTGTGATAATTTTGGAAGGAAGCACCCGGGTGCCTGTCTAAAAGGAAAAAGAGTATGCTATAAGTGTGGACAGAAAGGACATCTTTCTAGTGATTATAAGGGGAAGAAAAAAGCTACCAATGTTCAATGATACAATTTCCGGGAGATGGGACATTATGAAAATGAATATCTTAAGCATCAGGGAAACTTACCTCAGAAAAGGCCAAGGGATCAAGGCCAATATTATGTGATCACTATTGCCGATGTTGAAGCTCCGAAAGACATGGTGGCAGGTAATTTAATGGTTTCCTCAAGTATAGCCAATGATTTATTTGATTCCAAATCATCACATTATTCCATATCCTTATAGTTTTATAAGAAAATTAGATATTTCCAATTTTATTTAATATGGGAGTTGTTAGAAAAAACTTCTAATGGAAGTATCATTGCAACAAAGTTTTGTGAATCAGTCCCCATTAAGGAATATAAACGATATTTATCTGATGATATAATCATTATAACCATGAATAAATTTTATATAATATTTTTTATGGATTGGATTTTAGACCATGATGCAAAAATTTATTGTAAGAACAAGGAGGCTACAATTCTCGATGATGATAAGGAGTACATTATCTTTAGAGAAGAAATGTCAGCATTTGATTCTTATCTAGATCCACCCACAGTAGCTCTACTAAATTAAATCATTGGAGAGGATGAGAATGAATTAATTATGGGTGAGGGAAAGAATGTTTGAAAAGAGGATGTACCTATTGTGACAGAATATTTTGATGTGTTTCAAGAGGATTTAATTTAACATTCTGTAGAACAAGAAAATGATTTTTCCATTGATTTAATTCCTGGTTCAAGGCCCATATCGAAGAATCCTTATAGAATGGCCACTGTGAAATTAGTGGAACTAAATAAAAAACTAGAAAAATTTATTAATAAGAGATTTATTCTCCCTAGTGTTTCTCCATGGAGAGCCCCTATCCTTTTTGATAAAAAGAATGATGAATCTATGAGGTTGTGCATTAACTATAAGGAGATCAATTCTATAACAATAAAGAACAAGTATCCCAAACCTTGAATTGATGATTTATTCGACCAAGTACATGAAGATCAATATTATTCAAATATTGAACTTCGATCTGGATATCATCATTTGTGTGTGAAAGAAGGAAGACATTTCGAAAAAAAACATTTCAAACTAGGTACGGGCATTACGAGTTTACAGTAATGCCTTTTGAATTGACTAATGCACCCTCTATATTCAGGGATTTAATAAATGGAGTTTAAAAGGAATATCTTGATTACTTGTTAGTGGTATTTATTGATGATATCTTGGTATACTCAAAAATCTACAAAGATCATAAAAATCACATGCACACTATTCTGAAAACCCTTCGAAGAAATGAAATATATGGGAAGTTTAGCAAGTATGAATTCTGGATTCAAGAGTTTTTTTCTTGGCCCTTATTGTGTCTAAGGATAGAATCTCTGTTGATCCTTCAATGACCAAGGCAATCCAAGAATGTCTAGTGTCGATGAGTATAACTGAGGTACGTAGTTTGAGTGGTTTAGCAGGTTATTATCGACGTTTTGTCCATAATTTTGCCCGGTTGGCTAAACCATTAACTAAGATCACACGTAAAGGGGTTATATTTGTTTATACAAAAGAGTGTAAAGATTGTTTTGATGAACTAAAGAGAAGATTAGTTAATTCTCCTTTCTTGACTATACAATTAGGGAACGATGGGTTTGTTATTTATAGTGATGCTTGAAATAAAGGACTTGGTTGTGTCCTTATGCAACATGATAGAGTTATTTCCTATGCATTATGACAACTAAAAATTTATGAACAAAAAAATACCACTCATGATCTTGAGTTAGAAGCTGTAATCTTTACTCTGAAGATATGGAGATACTATCCCTATAGTGAAAAATGTGAGATTTATACTGATCACAAGAGTTTGAAGTATATTTTCTCACAAAAATAAATAAACATGAGGCAAAAGAGATGGCTTTAACTACTCAAGGATTATGATTGCACAATACACTACCTCCCGAGGAAGGAAAATATTGTGGCAGATCCTTTCAGTAGAATGGATTATGGAGTTTTATACAAAATGAGAGTTGAAAAAGATCCTATATACATAGGTCTGGTAAATATGGATATGGGAATAACCATGATAGGTGAAACATCAATACTTTTTCAAATGGTTTCCAAACCATCTTTACTAGAAAGAATAAAAAATTCTCAGACTGATGATGAGGAGTTTCAAAAGAATATTAGAGCTGTAAATGATGGGAGATTGAGTGACTTCTTATATGAAGATGGAATTTTGAAATTTGGGAAGAGATTTTGTGTTCCTGATATACCTGATCTTAAAAGGGAATTGTTGGATGACGCTAATAGCTCCAATTTCTCTATACACCCTGGGAGCTCCAAGATGTATAAATATTTGAAGGAATATTTTTTGTGCAACAACATGAAAAGGGAAATTGATGATTTTGTGTCATGATGTATGGTTTTAGAACAAGTGAAAGCTAGAAGAAAACATCATGGAGGAGTCATGAAACCTCTTCCCATAATTGAGTGGAAACACTATAAGAAAACCGCAATGTAGCAGATGTTTTTTTGCATGTAGAAGTGGTTTAAACCTCCACTACATGGTTTGGAGGTGGTTTACAGAAACTGTCGCGAAATTTTTGCGTCGGGAAACTATTAGCGGCGGTTTAATGGAAGCATCATAGCTGCCTCATTTCGCGGTGGTTTTTACGTGCCTGGGATTTTATTTTATTAGCGGCGGTTATAACCGCCACTAATAAAATAAAATGTAGCGGCCGTAAAACCACCACTAAATACATGAGAACTGCCACGGAATGAATGCGGGTGATATGAATCTATAATGGCAGTTAAAACAACCACTAAACGTAAAAAATACTTACGTTTAGCGGCGGTTAAAACCACCGCTAATGTCTTACCTGTATACTTTTCATGGTGGTTAAAACCGCCGCTAAAAGCTGACCAGGAAAAATAAATAAATTTATGCTTCCACTACACCGCTGCCCTGAAAAATAAATCAAACCAGAAATCTAGTTAAGAAGATATCTTGATGCTGCCAACACTTCCCTATGTAAAATCATTCAGTTCCCTATTTTCATAATTCAATTCACAATAAAAACAACCATTTATATTAGGTTTTCATGTTATTATCATCTCTACCTTGGCATTAAGATAAAAAACATACATATAATTATTCAAGAAAAATAGATACACCTTCAACTAAATGTTCTGAAATAGAAACCCACTTCATGGTATCAATTATGACTAACATAGTCATATATTTCATTAGCTCAATGAAATAGTTAACATATTAAATCAATATATGATTCCCATATAAGAGAAATATAAATTCCATTTCCTTCACCACATTCATAATTTAAGGATAATATTTCTGAATAAACAAATTCATGAAACCTTCCTAATATTAGGTCTTTTCTGACTCAATATAAACAATGGTCTTTAAATATTTCCAACTCAGACCCTAGAGGTTGAATGTGGTGAACTTGATCTTATAGGTCTTAGGAATTCATAAAATACTAAATATTCTCTCAATATCATCCAACCATTACCTTACCCATTGAGGACATTCATAAACATGGAATATGGAAGGATTAAAATTATGGAATTCCCATATCGAATCTCAAGCATGAGTTCTGTAAGGATGAATACATTTATTTCCAAAACATGGATAGAATAAGAAACCAAGTCAATCATAATTTGACCATTAAGTGGATTTTCTTATCAGGAATTATATTTCAATAGCTTATATAGGTTTACATGGATTTTTCAATGTGAAATGAATTTATATTAATTTAAAAATTTAATTCTATAAAATAAATATAGAACCTAACACAATCTCATAAAATAACATCAACTCAATCATACATATCAAACAAACATATATTAATTAATACTCAATATTTTTTTATTATATCATAAATTTATTTAAAACATTCATGAGTCATATAAAAACATTGAAGGATAATTTGAAAATAATGATGACATTCTAGACTATGTAGATAGATTACATGAATATTTAAAATAATCAAAAGTATTTGTATCCTAACAATGCATCATGAAGTTTCAGTATATTTTCATTTTAAAAATGAATGTTTCATAGAATTATTTATTGAAATTTAGTATATAAAATAGTATAATATTGATCTAAAAAAATATCTCAAATAAATGATAAATATATCTTAAAAACAAAAATAACCATGTATAACATCCTTTGATAACTCAAGGATATTTAGGAAAAGTGAAGTCCATGAATATCATAAGCTGTAAGATACAAACATTCATTTGAGGTAAGTTTAATTTAATTTTTTTAACTGAATTTTTTGTTTAATAAAATGATCCTTGAGAACATGGGGGGTTTGGAGGTGCTCCAGGCATTTGGGATTTGAAAAATGAAGAAAAGAGGCCATCCAATGCATAATTATAGGTTGGTGCATGGTTAGAGATAACCCTACACCATGGAACAGGGGATGCATGGCCTAAACCCCTTGGATAGAGGTAGTTCATGGTCACCACATGAATTTTTCAAACCATGGGGATGGACTAGCCAATCCATATGACTTGGAAACCTCTTGGATAGAGGATAAATTGTGCATCTAATTTAATTTGTAGAAATTACCATTCCCCACCTTGAGCCTTAAAATTTCTTACCCAATATTTCAGGCATTTTATCCTCCAACCCCAAGGTTTATGAACTCTGAGTTGTACCCTATTCCAAGGAACATTATCTTTTGATCCTTAGACATTGAATGTTCCATTAGCTATGAATCAAAGATCTATGTGAGTATACCACTCCTCATTATTCTATTTCATAGAAGAACCATATCTTGTTGTTTTCTTCTATTCTGAATCCTTTAACCCTTCTCTTCTAGGGTTTTTTTAGATTGGTAATTCAGGGTTTATTTGGGCTTGACTGAAGATTTGTGGTTAAGTGTGCAGTTATCTATGATATTGAGGTAACTTTCTATGTGTTATATCCTATTTTATTGATTTGGATTCATGTCTATATGGATGTGATTTTGTACATTTATATTTAAAATTTAATCTTGTTGAAGAAAATTATAAAGTGTGTGTCGAAATGACATGTTGGACCTTTCAAGGTTGTTTTCGGATATATTGATGAAGAGTGGACTGGGTTTATGGCCACCCATGGGGTGTGCCAATCCCAGTTTTATATGGTTTAATACCATCTCCCATTAAGAGGATCCTAGGTTTTATATAGGGTATGAACACATTTTATCACCATGAACATAATATGCTAACCATTAACAATGAATGAAGATTCACTATCTACACATTCTGCCTCACCAAAATGTCCACAACACTATCTCCTTGATCACTATGAAATGACCCAATTTGTTCAACACATCAATAATGGGTTTAACTCCTAGTCATCCATAATCTCGACTACATAGTCATCCATAATCGGAATGATGTATACCACACTCAAGAAATCAAGACATAAAAGAAAACATCAGAAATCAATAAAATGCATAAAAGGAAACATGGGAAATCAAGAAAATGTTCGGACATGAAAATGTTTGGTGGAAACTATGTTCCACACATGTAACATATACAAACCAAATGTTCTCATATTTGTTCAACACATCAAAAATATAACCACTCACGGTCCGATGATGCATCATCACCCTGTCCACCTCCATCTAAAGTTTCTGCTATCACCAATAAGAACATTATATTGAAAATTAAATATTGTTCCATATTTATATAAAAATTAAAACAAATGAAAGTTTTCAAACTAAATGATTTTGATTTTTTGTGATCTACCTGCTAACCACAAGTCGATGCACTACCAATGGGGGCATATCTTCTCATCTGCTGATGTATATTTGTCATTGCTTTCTGCAAAGCTAATATCTGAGCCCCCTGATCTTGAACTGTGGTTTCTAGAGAAGCAATCTCCCTCTGAGAATATTTGGGTATGGACTGACTATAACCAGGAGTAGATGGAGCTGGAATCCCTGGTGGAATTCCAATGAACTCAGATGGTACGGGTCCGAAACCCATCCCGCACACTCTACCAAGATGCTCTTTCCCAAGGACATTAGCAACTGGGTCATCCTGGGAGACTGAGTAGGACTGCCCAGAATTAGAATCCCATAATTCTTTAATTTTTACCTATAAATCAAATATCAATATATATTAACACATTAAAAACTGATAATAATTTATTATAATAAAAAATTTACTTCATACCCCAACTTCTTTGGCAGGCTCATTAACAAAACTTCAATCTGATTTTTTGTGAACATCCAACCACAGTTTAGTTCAGGATGCTTCTTACCCTAAACTCTGTGACTACATTAAGAAAAGATAAATAAACAATTAAATATATTAAATATATAATGTTGTCTTATAAATATTTAAACTAATTAAAATATTACCAATGTCATTCGGCTTCTAGAAAATCTTTTTGAGCCCGCAGTGTAAGGGATGACTTTCTTAGCCCTATTTGATGCATTCTGTCTTGAGAGCTCCTGCAATAGATAAAATGAAATTTAACAGTAATGTATTGAATGTATTATCCTCTTCTAATACATGTATAAATGTAAAATTAGGATAATATAATAATATATATTTCAATACCATCTGCTTCACATCACGATGTCTATCAACAAAAAAATTCCACTATTCTTTCGGTACCCCACTCGGTAGCTTCTCATACATTTGTTGCATAGTCAATGAAGTATCGTTGACATCACACCACAATATCCATTTGAAATATTCCCATTTCTTACCAAGATTTTTCAACGTCCACTTCTGTGTTATCACATCAGCAACTGTAAAGTGGAAGAACATCTGTATATAGAAATTCACTTTGAACATATTAGTAACATGAAATTAAATTAAACCATAATGTAATATAATTAACTTTATTTGGGAATAAAAAAAATAATTTTTATAACTTGAAGTAATATGTCTCCAATCATCATATGAAATAGGATGAGAAATGGGCTCCGCTGCCAACTGGCCTAGAATCTGTCCAAGTAACCCCATGACATCATCTGTAGGGACACCATAAGAATAAAATGGCATGAATATCTACTCACCATTAATATTACAAACATATGATCTTTTTATGTTTTTCTCCATGGTTCCATTTTTCTAATCTTCAATGAGAAAACAATTAGTATAAACAAAATGCAATACATTTATTTAATTAAAATTTGTACCTATGACAGTGACACTCCAATATGTCCGTGATGAACTAGATGGGGCGTGTCACTACCCCACTGCTGAGGCTTATGAAGGTGGAGTCAATGACTTAGCCTCTAATGGGACACCCATATATGGTGTGAGAGATGGTGCAGGAGGAGATGGTGCAGGGGGTGTAGGAACATGGTGCCTTAGATGCCATGGGGAGGGATCCAGATGGATCGTCATCTGTCACAGAACTAGATGAAATAATGTACCGCTTCCTCCTTGGCATTCCTGTCATTTAATCAAATAAAATTTAGTTCAGAATATATATTTCAAAAAAATTCTGCAGAAAAAAAATTAAAAATGATAATAGATTTCAATTACTAAGAGACAAAATATATATTACAATGATAGTTAATGACTGTAGAAATGAAACAAGTGGTTGTTGAATGAATAAATAATTATAAACAAAATAATTTTATCGTTCAATAATGTCGGTTTCCTGATCCATTACTTCATCCACTTCATTCATCCTTACTAGACTAATATTTTCAATATCATTATAGACAAATAATTCTGCTTCCTTTTGTTGATGAATTTCAATTTCAGAGGTCAAATCTTCCACTTCATCACCCATATCATACAAATATCTTTTTATTATGTGAAAAAATAGCCTCCAACCTTCATCCACAACATCATCCACATAATATACCATTTGTGCTTTCGATTCTATGATATATGGATCATGCAGTTAACGATCACCAACATCCATCAAGCGAGAGAAGTTTACAGAAGTAAATTTCAAGGAATCTCTTTTAACACCTCTGATAATATCAACCCATTTTCATTTGAATAAAACCACATAAAAATGTCTATGGTAGTTTGATTCAATAATATCATGTAGCCTTCTATAGTATCCCACTACGACAAATGCTAATATACCACTATTCTGTGTTTTCAAACCCACTTCTCGATCAACTGTACGAAATCTAAAGCAATTCACATTATAAGCGTCAAAATTTATAACTTGTTTTATAGGACCTCTAGTAAGAAACATCAAATATTCTGAGAAGTCTACTCTAGTATCAGTAATCATGATCTGAAAAAGACATATAATTTAATAGATTTTCAAAATATATGGGTCAAACTAATATTCGTATTTATTAAAATATTTATGAACTTACATGTCATTCAAACCATTATACAAGATCTTTATTACTAGATTTCATTATATCTTTCTCATTTCATGTTCAGCCTCTCATTCGTATATTTGTTTGTATCCGCAAATCTTCAATAAATGGATCTGCAATTTCACTATTCAGCAGCACATACCTATGTGCCTATAATAATTCCAATACTGTCAGTGTCACATTTGAGGTCCTCCCAACTGATCGGCCAATAACAGGAAATATTTTGGATTTTTGATGCATTTGGGATTGAGTTGATGTGTCGTCAACATATCCAACTCGATTAAATATTTTCTCAATATCATCCAAATATCTGTAACAAAAGGTAAGAAACTCCTTAGCCAAATAGCCTTCAGGAATAGAGCCTTCTGGTGGAGCTTTATTTCTCACGTATGCTTTCCAATTCCCATGATATCTATGAAATAAAATAATAATATTATGAATTTATTTAAATGCCAAAAATTGTTTACATAAATGAAAAACATATAAATAAAATACCTCTCAATTGGATACATCCATCAATAATGAATAGGGCCTCCTAATTTAGCTTCCTCAACCAAATGCACAGTTAAATGCATCATGACAGTAACAAACTATGGAGGAAAGATCATCTCCGTTGAAAAAAGGGTCAATACAAACCTCTCTTGGAGGTTGTCAAGCCGAAATGGATGTAGAGCTTTCTCACATAATTTCTTAAAAAATGTGTAGAATTGGAGTATAACAGTAGCAACTTTTTCAGGTAATAATATTCTCAATGTCAATGGTAGTAATTGTTGTAACAAAATATGTGAATCATGACTTTTCAATCCATGTAACTTACGATTCTTCAAGTCAACACACATCAAGATGTTACTCAAATACCCATTAGATACCTTCACAGTCTTTAAAATTCTAAGGAATGTATCTTTATACCTATTTTTCATTGCAAAAATGGCCGAAGCATACTTTTCATTCTCATCTGGCCAGAGATCACTATTTATAGTCATTACTTATAAGTCTTTTTGAGCATTGAGATGATCCTTTGACTTTCCATGCTCATTAAGTAATGTGAAAATAAAATTATCACATACATTCTTGTTAATATGCATCACATCAAGATTATTCCGCAACAAATTAAAAATCTCAATATGGGATTTTGAAGAATATACTTTTTTTCTTCCATTGTTGCATTCTAATTTAACCTGACGATGAAATTCGAACCTGTTTTCCGCTATCATTAAAATGATGAACCTTCAAAAATTTTGTTTCAACATTTTCAAGTTGTGTCAATATTTCAGAACCAGTTAACAACATTGGAGGTTGTCCACGATCAATGAGACCATTAAATTTTTATCTGTTCAGCCGAAATCTAAGATATGCATCAAGAAATATTCCATGGCACAAGAAACACCATTTTCTACTATGTGGTAGCCATTTGAGGTCAAAATCAAAGTTACAAATAAGAAAAGACAACCTCGTGTAAGTGTTACATCCAGATAAATTCCCAATCCTAAGGAAGTCACTAATGGTCCACATTAAAGCAACATGAATTTTGAACATTTTTTTAGAAGAATCATCAAATATATCAACACCATTGCTCCATAAATCCTACAATTCTTCAATCAAAGGCTATAGGTACACAGCAATATCATTTCTTGGCATTTGTTTTCCATGAATAATCATCGAAATGATAAAAGATTTTTTTTGCATACACAGCCATAGAGGTATATTATAAGGGATCAAAACAACTGGCCATATGCTATAACTGTTACTCAAAGTCCCTAATGGGTTGAATCCATTGGCAGCCAATCCCAATCGAACATTTCTAGGATCAGCTAAGAAATCTATATGCAATGAATCAAATGTCTTCCACGATTGGGAATCTCATGGATTTCTCATTAACCCATCATTGTTTTTATCTACAGAATTCCACTTCATGTGTTCGACGGTTTTCGATGACATGAATAATCATTGCAATAGAGGATTCAAGAGAAAGTAATGAAAATCCTTTGCAGGTGTGTTCCTTTTCTTCTTCTCCATGAAATTATGTTCATTCATACTTCCAACATCACCCTTTGACCACCATCTAGAAGAATAAAATTACTTGCAATTCTGCCTACTTGAATCCTCTTCCCAATAAAGCATAAAATCATTGGGACACACATGTATTTTTGTATTATTCAGACCAAGCTTGTTAATTTTTTTTCATATCGTAAAAATATTCTGGGATTTTTTCTTCAGGAAATTCATCATGAATTAATTACAATATCATGGACATTGCCTTATTTTTAATTCCACATAGACATTTGATATGGTACAAATTCAGTAGAAATAAATGCTTTGAATATTTCAAACACCCACTATACAACTCTTAATTTCCATCATCAATTACAACATGAAACAAATTTTCCTCAATAAGGTTTCCACTTACATTTGGCTCCAAAGAATCAAGAGGAGTATCCAATGATATGTTACAATATTGATCTGCTTGTGTTACAGTCTCAAAAACATCACTTGTCACGTTGCATTTTATAACACCCTCTTCTGGTTGTTCTGATATGTTCTGATGCTGATAGTGGTTTATTGCAGTGCCGAATGCATCATTTATGAGGTTTTTCATTTCATTTTCCATTATTGACGAACTTGGGACCTCATTCTTGGGATTAACATTATTTATCAATATTTCTGTAACATTTGATTCTCCATGCCAAACCCAACACAAATATTGACAAGGGAATTTCTTTAGTATTAAAAGTTCATAAACTTTATCTCTCTTCAACCATGTTCAAAATTTACATTTAGTACATGGACATCTTATTCTCCCTTCAACAGATCTATTAGAAATTGAAAAATATAAAAACTCATTCAAACCCTTAACATACTGAGGTGTGTTCCTCGGTAATGTGATCCAGATTTTATCCATGTATATAACAATGTGCCTACAAAAAAAATCAAACACATAGTTACTACTAAATAGAGAAAGAGATTCATATATACGATAGTGTAAGATTAGAGAAACATAATATAATAAAGATGAGCACCTGAGTTAGATATGAACCCTCTAGTGTTTGGGAGAAGGGAAGTTTCATTGGTAAAGAGAAATAGTGTGCTATCAATTCTATATTACTCAATTACCACATGGTCAATACTAAAATTTATGCTAAACAGTATTCCTATCATGTATCTCCCAAATCTCCAAATTTTTAAACTATGACTTTTGAGATCCTTTATAGCATAAAAATATAATATTATATAACAAAAAGTAACATAAGAATAACTTGGTAGGAATCATAGTTCATGAGGAAAAAAATAATGTTTCCAATCTTGATGAAGAAGCATAGAAATAGCAGGATGTAACCCTTAATTGGTCCTGATTGTGTGACCCTAAATCACAAAGCAAATGGTATGGGCTTCATGACCATAAACTAAATGACCCATGTTGCAAGACCTTATCTAACTTCTTCAACCCAGGTAGTAAAAGTGGGACATCCCTTATGCCACTACTTCCATTTATGATTAGAGAGTGCATATATTTTTCTCTTGATATCACACAACCAAGCACTAAAACATTCTCAAATAGTGAAAAACCCACTATTATCAACAACAATGGTCATTATTTTTATTGAGTTATAATTAATTTTGAGATCATCCATATTCATGATACCATATTTTACCAATTCATATCAGCTTAACTTGAAACATCTATTCATGTAGGTTACCCCAGCTTGTGGTCCACAGATCATAAACTTAAACAATGTGCACTTGGGTCAATGTTTTATGACCATAAACATCATCTATATTGGTAAAAATTGCATGAACTAAAACTATATAAGTAAATAGACACAAAATTAATCATGGTGAAAAATTGTAAAGAGAAACCTAGGTAAAAATTGAGTCTCCACTAACTGGATATGATGCTAACCTAATCTAAGTTAAGCATTTCGAATTGAAAAATGGAAGAAATCTTGTTAGGTTGAAAATACATAAAGGGAAGAAACCTAATAAGAATACAATTCATTGTGAACTAGGCCTCCTCAATATAAGGATCAAGAAAAAATTAAGGTGATTAAATAAATGACTTAAAGCTTGTGGGGTTCATAATATTAATCTAGAAGAAGTCAGGCTGTACTCGCTGGGCCCTTTTGACTATGAATTTTTTTTAGCATTCACTTGTTCTCTCATCCCCAGTTTATCAGTCCAGATGTATATTTATGAAATGTGTGAAGAAATAATTTTGGGGTGATCAAACCCTTTTAAAAATTGGAATCCACACTCTAAATCTACCCCTTTTCAATCCTTATCATGTTGAGTGAACTATTTTATCCAAATGGATTAAAAAGTGTTATAGTGATTGTAGTTATGCCTATACCCATCAATGATCAATAAAAAAGAGGAACTAATTCATCCAAATGAACTGACTATAGTGTTAATTTGATGTTAGTTATGTCTATATCCATATATGATCCATGATCAAAATGAAATAATTCATCCAAATAGACTAAATCTAGTGTTACAGTTATTGTACTTATGCCTATACCCATACATGATCCATGAACCTGAGGAAATATTTCTAACTCAAGAATTTTTGTGAACCATATTTGACTTTATGCATTACCAATTCAATGTTCAATTGGTTTTAGATTATTTTAATGATGTTTCCTCCAAAAAATTCATAGGTTATTATGAAGTGTTAATTAAGCTAAAACAAAATCTATAGAATGGATGAAAATTAAGAATAAAAATATCGTCATTCATTAATAAATACAAACGATAAGAGGATCCATATTATGGAGTCTCTATTAGATGTTACAGGTAATAAAAAATGATAAAAACAACTATAATATACTCAAATCATCCAAATCTAAAAAATAATCCAATTCCTGATGATAATTGCTGATGGACAATTGAAGTTTCATATTTTTAATATCTTTCAATTTAGCCAATGGATGTGTCTTCTTAACATGGGAGGTTAGTTTTAAACTCCTTCATATAATTGGATCAATCCTTATGTCTGCTGATAGTAGCGACACCTACACCCTTTCCACATGAGCCTCATGTTCTCATGGTTTTTCTATCTTCATACCTATTCAATCATGAGGCCATGTTTCTTCAATAGAAAAATTATGCAAATAGTTAATGTAATCCTCTATATATTTCTCTTGATGGTTAGAAATATTGAATAAGATGAGGCTATATTCTTGGACTACCTATTTCTCTAAGGAAGTGAGAAAATGATGGATAAGAGCATATAAGTTCCATTAATTGAACCAAATTGTGCCCAAGCCATAAAAGAGTTGGAGAAGAAACTCCAGTTTATCAATATTCTACTCTATCCCCATGATGATAGAAAAAATGGCACCAAACACATTTTATCATAGCTTAGTTTGTTATAGTGACGTTGGGATCCAAATTCTATTTACTTGATTCTATAAGTAGGAAGCTAACGATACTTTAGAAGCCTCCCAGTTTTATCCCCCTATGAAGCCTCTATAACCAAAATGTATGTAGGAAGCTAACGATACTGTAGAAGCCTCCCTGTTTTCTCCCCCAACACCCATGGTACTTCTAGACCATATCATGTTAAATTTATCTAGAAAACACCACTCCCATAATTCAATCACTAAAGAGATGGGTAAAATAAAAAATAGCCTTAAAATCATTAAAAATTAGAATATTATTTCATGGGGTGTAAAAATCAACCCCCTAATGACACATTATTTCCATAGAATGTAATTAGTAGAAATATAAAATTCCAAATGATATAACCCCATGATACCTAATTTCAAGAGGTGGTTGGGTGGGAAAACAACTTGGGGGTATCTGAGAGAATTAAATAAAATAAAACACATCTAAGAGGATTAAACTATTCTATAAAATTTCCTCATCATCTTTAATCAGATTAAAACAATAAATATGAAACAAAAAACCCAAAATAGGTAGAGGCATAGCATATATCTCTGAACCATTTAGGGATAATCTAGAATGGTGAAATTTAGAGCAAACATACACCTTGTAAAAAAATAGAACCAAGAACCTAAATTACACCAAAATACCCCAAACCCTAGAACTATCCCTAAAATTAACTTCCTTTAAAGATTCGAAATCTGAATGCTAAAGTAAAAAACAAACCCACAAAAAATTCAAATTAATAAAAAACTTTATTTTTTTACCCAGGTTGTATTGCTCAACATGGTCCAACTAGAACCTCAACCGCATGGTCTTCATGTCACAAAAACCTTAAAAAGATCAAAACCCTCATGTTCTCAATAATATAAATTTTTATATTTGTTATGTGAGCATGATTTCATATGTATTCTCATTCCCAACCCATCTAGAACCAACCTCCACAAATCTCAATCATAGGGACACAAAAACTTCATGTGAAAAAAACCGAAATCAATGAGGTATTCACAAGACCAAATGTAACACCCCAAGCTTCCATGGTATGCTTCACTTTGAATAATACAATAGCGTGTGTTGTACACAACACTGAGTTCAAGTACACCACAACTTACCAAAATAGCCGTTCAAAAGCGGTTATGAATAGTATTAACTAAATTTTAAATTCTATATTATCTTTATAATTTTAGAATCCATATTATGAGTTTCTAAGACATAATTTAAGAACAAATTCATTTTTTTCAGATAAAAGAAGTATTTTTCAAAAAATGCAATTTTACCACCTTTTAATGATGAAGCCTTTTTAAATCCAATATTTGAATGTTTTATATATTCAATTTGACAAAATTAAATTCTTCTTTAGAATCGGGAAATAAGAATTTAGTTTCAATAAAGTTTTGGTGTTTTTCTGATAACTTTCATATTTGGGTGAATAGTGAAAAATACTATATTTTAACTGAAACCAACTTTTTTAATCAAAATAATTAATATTTTTAAATTATCCATTTTAATGGTTTGGAAGTATAAATAGATTATATTTTTACCATTTAATCCAATCATGGTCATTTTAAGTAATTTCACTTTGAAATTGGACATAAACAAGTGTCAAACTTTTGATAGTTATTATTTCTTAAAAAACACCTTGTGGTTTTAACAGCGGAAATTAATTTTAAATTAATAAATGAAAATTTAATGTTTTTAATTTGGTAAAATAGACTTCATTTTTGGATTCAGAATATCTAAATTAGCTTAGGGTGAAATTTTGGTACTTTTTTGAAAACTTTCAATTTTTGATGAATAGTGAAAAAACACTGTGTTATAGTTTAAAACCAAATTTTTATTTAAATAATTATTTATTTTATTTAAATTTAATTACGTTCAAATTAGATACATAATACATATATAAGTCCAATGTAATTCATTGGAGTTAGTTTAGAATAATTTAAGATATATAAAAATTTTCTTGAACTTTTCACCGTCTTTTACCCACCTCCTAGGAGAATTTATAAATTCATATAAAACTTAATATTACCTCTTCTGTGAGTGGAATTTCAAAAATCTGAGAGACACGGTTAATATCAAGGAGTAAAATGTGGTTCAATGAGATGAAATCAATTTTTGATGAATAGTAACTTTTTTACTTTTATTTACCAAAGTTAAAAGTAAATAGGGTAATTAAGGGTAAACATTATATTAATATTACCCTAAAACATGTAATAATTCTATTGGACAAGTTTATCTCGAGAGAAAACAACCTCAGGAATAAAATATTATCATTTAGGTCCACTTGGATTAGATTAGGACATTAATTATTATTTAATTCAAAGAAGAGTTAAAAGAGTTAAAATCAATGTTTAATTACTAAAACATTTTTAATATACGGTTATACATAAGATAAATTCGATTTTCAATTTTCATTATAAAGATAAAAATATTTCCTACATAATGGTATTTTATTTATAATTTGTATAATTTAAATAATTTAATTTATTTATGACACAATGGTGATGCAGTAATTTCCTAATTAATGAAATATTAAAATAATTGATATTATAAATATCCAAATAAATGTAATTTCAGACTTTTTATGAATTAAAATACTTTTATAGGTTAATATGACATGTTAGTATTGATTTAATTATGTTTTTTAGAAGTAATAATTATGTTATAATTTTCACAAAAATCAAATAACAAATAGTGTCAAAATTGACATAAAAGAGTTTTTAAAACAAATATTATATTATTAATTGATATTTTATTCCTAAAAATCTAAGGTTCGGCGAAAGTACTTATATCATGACAGGTTTATAATTAATGGACCACTTGGGGGTATCTTGGATGTATATAGTATTTTTATTAACTATATAATATAAAAATACAATGTGACATGGTAATGTCAAACTAATTAACTAAGAGTTAAAATTGAAAGATAAGGTCAATATAATGGCCCAAACCAGTATAAAATATATTGGTTGATTGGATTTCTACCCATACCCACATTATAATTTGAATAATACACTTTTGAGCTGTTATAAACCGAATATGAATTTATTATAAAATAATACTTTATGTTTTTCCTAAAGAGTCCCTCCTCCCCCTTGTAAAAGGACACAACTTCTAACCAATTATTAATACCTTTAAAGCCTTTGGGCTTGGCCAAAAATTTCCCAATTACCCTATAAATTATCCTCCCTTCATCCTAGAGGCCTTACTTTAGTCATAAATCCATCCTAAAGAGACATTTTGATCAAATCCAAAAGAAGAACCTGAAGAAGAGGTAATGTTTTCACCATCCTCTTTCAAGTTCCTTTCTTCTTCAACTTCTTATTTCTTTGTTATTCACATTATAAAATAATAACTCCAGTATCTTCTATATACTTTGATGTTATTATAAATATGTTACAACCATATTCAGTATTCTATCAATCCTCTGAATGACATGTCACCATACGTGCGTACGTATGGCTTACCGTCTCCACGTCGTGGTGTAATTGTTATTCAAAAAATTATTATTTGGATGGGTATAATAATGATGTGTAAATCATGTAAATAATAAATATAAAATTATAATGATTCTTTATATATGATATAACATCCAATTATATACTATTTTAATATAAAAAGAATGATATTATCGCTCGTGCGTACGTATGGACTACCGTCTCCACGAACATGATGAGATTCATTCTCCATCATATCAATTCAAGTCTCATTCTCATTTGATGATTAAAAATAATGTTTAATGACCTGATATCATTCTTGATATGAATCAGATAAAACCTATCAATAACAATCACGGCTTATGTAGCAAAACATATAAAAGAAAATGAGTAAGTTAATACCCGAAACGACGATAATACTAAAATATTATTAACAAAGCATTATTTGAAGATCATATATGATATCATAATTATGTATATGGTTCTTATATATTTTAATAACAACGTTTTAAATATTATAAACGAGTTTAACATACCATCTACTAAGGAAAATTACAAGGTAAGGGTTTATTTTACAATCTCTTCATTATCCGAGGTTGTTTATACGTAATCATCTACTGGGGCCTCTTTATCATCCACATCAATGTTTCTTAAAAATGTATTTCAAATCATTCTTACTATTTTAAAGACTATGAGTTAAAGTCATTTATACCCTTGTTGACTTTTTATAAGAAGTTTATAAAGGAATCTTTCTATCGTTTTCCAAATAAGGGCATTTTTAACCATTTCGACAGAATTAAGGTAAGAATGACTTTTTTAACTTAAACGGTGGGTGCAGCAATTTTCCACCATTATAAATTCATTGAAGCTTCTCTTACAAGCTTATAAGAATATTTTCCAAGTAAATGTTTTATTTTATAATTATGTGACTTTTAAATGATTTCAAAAGGAATAATTTAAGAATTTTTGAAGGGTAATTTTTATCAAGATTAGAATTTTAAATGTTTTAAAGATTTATCTTTCCAAATATTTTTAATTAATGTCCATATTTTAAAAATTATTTTAATGATTTATTTATATGGACATGAATGTTTTGAAATATTATTTCTTTTCAAAAGTTTCAAAGTGGTATGGGATACTTTGATTCAAAAATCTATTTTAAATCATTTCCTTTGTAAATGTGTGACTTTTCAATGATTTAAAAAAAGAGATATTTCTCTCAAATAGTTTTGATTTCATATATGTCAATATCCTTTGATGTATTTTAAGATTATTTGAAGTTTATTTATTATGATATAAAACTTCCATATTGTATTGAAGGTTTTGTGATATGTTTGACTGTGGATGTGTTATTTTTATACCATTCATGGTTTATGGAGAAAGTATTTACATTTCGTATGCTAGTTTTAATACGAATGATTATGTTATGTTTAAACCTATTCATATGTGGAATGCATTGGACTTAATAAGTGACGGGTGGAGCCTGCTATACCTCCTTGATGCATCAGTAGGTCTCATGAGACAAACTAGTGTCTTAGTATGATGCCTTGAAAAAATCTTATTTGTAGTCTTGGCACGAGGCCTTGGCTACGTGGTTATGATAGTCTGGAATTATACATTCCATCATTATGAAAGTGGTTATTGATATTGAATTTGATTATTCGACTAGTAGAATATCCATGTGAATAAGTAAATGGAATTATTTCATTTTATCTTTTCCATATTATTTTGAAGTTAAAATTTTAAAGGCTTTGGTTTTAGTTATACATTTCCTCAAATGTTTATACTTATTTATGAAAGCTTCCGCTATATTTTTATACTTACTAAGCATCTGAGCTCACCCCTTTATATGTTTTATTTTTCCCAGGATGTGAAAAAATATTTTATGACTGACCAGCAGGGATAGTCTGAAAGGGATATGAGTGTGGACTATAGAGATTATATTATTGTAGTTTTTCACTTTATGATGTAATGTAAACCTTATGAATGTATCTAGTGATTCCAAGTCTACTAAACTAATCAGACTTTCGAGACTTGATATTTTGTGATCATGCCAATGTTATGTAATAATGCACCAACTTTGGGTAACTCGGGTCGGGGTGTTACAATTTATGTCTAAGGAAATTTAGTACAAACCTTAGAAACTAGATTTAGATAAACTCTGATTAGAGAAAATTTCCCTAAGATAGACTTTGAGGGTTATAATAGAATAACTTCCTAGAATTTTGGTATTGTAGAGATTTTGTGAGGTTTCCAAGCAATACATCCCTGTCTAGATACGAGCAGATAGAGGCGGCTCTGGCACAGATGTACCTAGGGGTGAGACTCGAAAACACCGCTTTGATCTAGACTTGAATGGGAACAGGTGCACGACAATGGGCCTTTCTGCACTATTGGGTATGACACTCCCGGGGTACATGCTAAGGATAATTCTCATTTTCTTTACAAACCATTATGAAGGGTTTATGAGTATATACTTACTCGAAGAATTTTTTTAGGATTATGGATTATATCCATAAACTGTTCAATTTATGTTAAGTGTATTACAAGTTTGGATTTATGTATTGTGATTCATAAACTAATCTAGTGTATTCCATTTTTTAGAAATGGTGCCCAGTAGAAGGAATGAGAACTCCAACAATACACATGATACAAAGATTATGAAGGATCATATATTTCACGGTCTTAAGCCTGAATTTTTAAGGTAAATAGTCTCCCACGTATTATCATCATATGAAGAAATAGTATCATGTGTTGATAAGATAAGTAAAGAATTCTCGGAGTCCTATGCCTCTGACGGGAAGCCAGAGAATGAAAGGATGGTAGATAGAAGGACAGATAAATGGAAGAAGGTAAAGAAGGATTTTCCCATATGTGAAAACTGTGGAAAGAATCACCTTGGAAAATGCTCGAAGGGAATGTGAGTATGTTATAAGTGTGGAGAAAAAGGACACCAAGTACGTGAATTTAAGGGTAAGAAAAAGGTTTCAAATGTAAAATTCTTCATCTGCAAGGAGTTTGGACACTACACAAACCAATGTCCTAGTCATCAGACTATGCTGCAAATGATGCAATTGGATAATAATCACGTTATGATACTTCCACAGATGAAGAGGAATGACTAGTGTTCTTATGTTGTTCATTGAAGTGTTGTATCAATGATGTACTGGAAATAAATAAGGATTGTACTTTAGTACTATTTCATTGAGGAATTTAGATTTTATGGTACTAAGAAAAGTGACTCTTCAACAAGTTATTTTTTTTGAAAATTACATGGTTGAAGGAAAGATAAACCTTAATATGGTCCAAATATTGAGGTACTGATTTTGGAATAAGATATGGTTGATTTGGTAAATTATATTGGATATTCTTGACTACCTTGAAACTGATTAAAGATTTGTATATTCCATCATGGTTGGAGTTTCCATCATATTTGGATGGATGAAGTATATCCAGTATTCTATAAGGAATGAGGGAGCATGAATGTAATCAATAAGGTTTTATGGTAATTCAGGATGTTTCAGTATTTTAAAATAATAAATGATGAAAGTATTCACATGCTATTATGGGGTAAAAAAGGATCTTCATTGTGTTTAACTACCTTATAAATTTTGGACTGTGAGTTTGGATAGAAGTATTTTGGATAATTAGAGTTTGAGATTATTTTTGGATTCCCATAAAAGGACAACCTGGAGGTCGGGCGAAAACCTGTCGTGTCCGGCAAGGCCGCGAGACTTGAACCTGCAACCGAAGGGCGACAAGGGTGTATCACCTACCACTGGCCCACATAATGTCCTGGATTGAATAATGTAGTTTTTTTATGTTCTGATAGATGGATTATAAATTTATTTTTGGAACCCTATACGGTTAGCATAAATAGAATATTTTTTAGTTCTATTACCTTTTGAAGTGAAAATGGGTTTGTGGTAAAAATTTAGAAAGGAATGAATGTATACATGGCAAGTAAGTATATTTCCTAACTTTCTTAGTAAATCTCATAAATAAATTCGTTAACTTTATGAAAGGTAACTTAAAAAAAAATTTGTCGATTAACATTTCCTACTAGGGAATCAAATACCGTTTAACCAATCACATGTTTATGATTTTCTTGTAGTTAACTTTCTCATTATCATGTTTTCTACAACTCCCCATAAGACCTTGATGGTTTGTTTCTCCTCCATATCCATGTTTTCATAGAATCCTAGTATGGGCTATCTCAGGTGACCTTTTTTACTTCTCTTTCTTTCTTTTAAAGTTATATTTTTATTAACCCTATTTCTGATGTGGGTTTTCCAGAAAGGTATTTTCTATTTTCAACCTTTTATTTTCAAAGAAAAATTTCAAATTGCAAGGATGAAATTTATTAAAGGAGGGGAGAATGTAACACCCCAAGCTTCCACGGTACGCTTGTCTTTGAATAATACAATAGCGTGTGTTGTACGCAACACTGAGTTCAAGCGCACCACGACTTACCAAACTAGCCATTCAAAAGCAGTTATGAATATTATTAACTAAAATTTAAATTTTATATTATCCTTTTAATTTTAGAATACATATTATGAGTTTCTAAGACATAATTTAAGAACAAATTCATTTTTTCAGATAAAAGAAGTATTTTTCAAAAAATGAAATTTTACCACCTTTTAATGAAGAAGACTTTTTAAATCCAATATTTGAATCTTTTATATATTCAATTTGACAAAATGAATTTCTTATTTTGAATCGAGACATAATAATTTAGTTTCAATAATCTTTTGGCATTTTTCTGAGAACTTTCATATTTGGGTAATAGTGAAAAATACTATATTTTTACTAAAAAGAACTTTTTTAATCAAAATAATTTATATTGTTAAATTATAAATTTTAATGGTTTGGAAGTAAAAATATATTATATTTTTACCATTTAATCCAATGATGGTCATTGTAAGTAATTTCACTTTGAAATTGGACATAAACAAGTGTCAAACTTTTGATAGTTATTATTTCTTAAAATACGGCTTTTGGATTTAATAGCGGAAATTAATTTTAAATTAATAAATAAAACATTTATGTTTTGAATTTGGTAAAATAGACATCATTTTTGGATTCAGAATATAGAAATTATCTTAGGGTGAAATTTTGGTACTTTTCTGAAAAATTTCAATTTTTGATGAATCGTGAAAAAACATTGAGTTATAGATTAAAACCGAATTTTCATTTAAATAATTATTTATTTTATTTGAATTTAATTATGGTCAAAATAGATACATAATACCTATATAAGTTCAGTTTAATTCATTGGAGTTACTTTAGAATAATTTTAGATATATAAAAATTTTATTGAACTTTTCACCGTCTTTTACCCATCTCCTAGGAGAATTTGGAAATTTACATAAAACATAATTTTACCATTTCTGTGAGTGGAATTTAGAAAATCCTAGACACACAGTTAATATCAAGGATTAAAATTTTGTTCAATGAGATGAAAATAATTTTTGGTGAATAGTAACTTTTTTACTTTTAATTGCCACGATTAAAACTAAATAGGGTAATTAAGTGTACAAATGATATTAATATTACCCAAAAACATGTACTAATTCTATTGGAAAAGTGTATATCAACCAAAAACAACCTTAGGAATAAAATATTATCATTTAGGTTAACTTGGATTAGATTATGACATTAATTATTATTTAATTCAAAGAAGAGTTAAAAGAGTTAAAACCAAAGTTTGATTACTAATTTTTTTTAATATAGGGTTATACATAAGATAAATTTGATTGTAAATATTCATTAGAAAGATAAAAATATTTCATACATAATGGTATTTTATTTATAATTTTTAGACATTAAATAATTTAATTTATTTATGACACAATGGTGATGTAGAAATTACCTAATTAATGAAATATTAAAATAATTGATATTATAAATATCCAAATTAATGTAATTTGAGACTTTTTATGAATTAAAATAATTTTATAAATTAATATGACATTTTAGTAGTTTTTTTAATTATGTTTTTTCGAAGAAATAATTCTGTTATGATTTTCACAAAAATCAAATACAAAATAGTGTCAAAATTAACATAAAAGAGGTTTCATTAAAAATATTATATTATTAATTGATATTATATTCCTAAAAATCTAAGGTTCGGCCAAAGTACTTATATCATGATAGGTGTATCATTAATGGACCACTTGGGGGTATCTTGTATGTATATTGTATGTTTATTAACTATATAATATAAAAATACAAAGTAACATGGTAAATGTCAAACTAATTAACTAAGAGTCAAAACTAAAATATAAGGTTAATATAATGACCCAAAACTGTCTAAAATATATTGGTTGATTATATTTAGAACCATACCTACCATATACTTTGAATAATCCACTTTTTATCCATTAGAAACCGAATATGAATTTATTATAAAATAATACATTAAGTTTTTCCTAAAGAGCCCCTCTTCCCCCTTATAAAAGGACACAACTTCTAACCAATTTTTCATACCTTAAAAGCCTTTTGGATCGGCCAAACTCTGCCCAATTACCCTCTCAAATATCCTCCATTCATATTATAGGCCTTACTTTAGTCAGAAAGCCATCCTAAGGACCCTTTTGATCAAATCAAAATGAAGAACCCGAAGAAGAGGTAATGTTTTCACCACCCTCTTTCAAGTTCCTTTCTTCTTCAACTTCTTCTTTCTTTGTTATTCCCATTATAAAATAATAACTCCAATATATTATATATACTGTGATGTTATTATAAATATGGTACAACCATATTCAGTATTCTATCTATCCTTTGAATGACATGTCACCATACATGCGTGCGTACGACTTACCATCTCCACATCGTGGTGTAATTGTTATTCAAAACATTATTATTTGGATGGGTATAATAATGATGTGCAATTCATTTACATAATAAATATAACTTTATAATGATTCTATATAAATTATATACCATTAAATTATATATTATTTTAATATCAAAAGAATGATATTATTGCTCATTTGTACGTATGGACTACCGTCTCCACGAACGTGATGAGATTCATTCTCCATCATATCCATTCAAGTATAATTATCATTTTATGATTAAAAATAATGTTTAAGGACTTGATATAATTTTGGATATGAAGAAGATAAAACCTATACATAACAAACATGGCTTATGTAACAAAACATAAAAAATAAAACGAGTAAGTTAACACCAGAAAGGACAATAATACTAAAATATTATTTACAAAGCATTATTAGAAGATCATATATGATATTATCATTATGTATATGGTTCTTTTATAATTTAATAACAATGTTTTAACTATTATACAAGAGGTTAACATACCATCTACTAAGTACAAGTTCAAGGTAAGGGTTTATTTCATAATCTCTTCATTATCTAAGGTTGTTTATATGTAATCATATACTGGGACCTCTTTATCATCCACATCCATGTTTCTTAAAAATGTATTTCAAATCTTTCTTACTATTTTATAGACTATGGGTTAAAGTCATTTATACCCTTTTTGACTTTTTATAAGAAGTTTATAAAGGAATCTTTCTGTCTTTTTCCAAACAAGGTCCTTTTTAACCTTTTCGACAGAATTAAGGTAAGAATGTCTTTTTTAACTTATACGGCGGGTGTGGATATTTTCTGCCATTATAAAATCATTAAAGCTTCCATTTCAATATTATAATAATATTTTCAAAGTAAATGTTTTATTTTATAATTATGTGACTTTTAAATGATTTCAAAATGATTATTTTAAGAATTTGTGAAAGGTACTCTTTATCAAGATCACAATTTTAAATGTTTTAAAGATTTATCTTTATAAATATTTTTAATTAATGTCCATGTTTTAAAAATGATTTAAGGATTTATTTATATGGACATGAATGTTTTGAAATGATATTTCTTTTCAAAAGATTCAAAGTGGGACGAGACACTTTTATTCAAAAATCTCTTTTAAATCACTTCCTTTATAAATGTGCGACTTTTCAATGATTTTAGAAAGAGTTATTTCTCTCAAATAGTTTTTATTTCATATATGTCAACATCCTTTGATGGATTTTAGGATTATTTGATGTTGATTTATTATGATACACAACTTCCCTATTGTATTGAAGGTTTTGTGATATGTTTGACTATGGATGTGTTATTTTTATACCATTCATGGTTTATAGATAAAGTATTTACATTTCGTATGCTAGTTTTAATACGAATTTTTATGTTATGTTTAAACCTATTCATATGAGGAATGCATTGGACTTAGTAAGTGACGGGTGGAGCCCGCTATAAGTCCTCGATACATCGGTAGGTCTCATGAAACAAACTAGTGTCCTGGCATGAGGCCTTGACGAAATATTATTTGTAGACTTGGCACGAGGCCTTGGATACGTGGTTATGATAGTATGGCATTGTGCATTCCATCATTATAAAAGTGGTTATTGATATTGAATGTGATTATTCAACTAGTAGAATATCCATGTGAATAAGTAAATGGAATTATTTCATTTCATCTTTCCCATATTATTCTAAAGTTCATTTTTAAAATGCTTTTGTTTTAGTTATACATTGCCTCAAATGTTTATGCTTATTTATGAAAGCTTCTGCTATATTGTTTTCCTTACTAAGCATCTGAGCTCACCCCTTTCTATGTTTTATGTTTCCCAGGATGTGAAGAAATATTTTATGACTGAACTGTAGGGATAGTATAAAGGGGATATGAGTGTGGACTATAAAGATTATATTGTTGTAGTTTTTCACTTTATGATGTAATGTAAACCTAATGAATTTATCTAGTGATTCCAAGACTAATAAACTAACCGGTCTTTCAAGGATTGATGTTTTGTGATCATGCCAATGTTATGTAATAATGCAATGACTCTGGGTAACTTGGGTCAGAGTGTTAAACAGAAATTCACCTCAAACTACCTTATGAAATCCTAAAATTTAATTAAAACCGAATATAATATAGAAATAGGTAAACCAGGGGAAACCTGGGGTCCTGGAGTCACCAGGGTCACTGGGGTTGCGGGGGGCTAGGGTTGCCGGGGTCGCGTGGTCGCCAGCATCGTGGGGGGCCTGGTTCATGGGGGAAGCAGGGGAAGCGGGGAGAAGTAGGGTTGGGGTGGGGGGGAAGGGTCAGCAGCGTAAAAAAATGTTTCGCGGTGGTTTATTATAAACCGTCGTGAAACCATTTTTAAGAAGGTTTAAAGAAGGTTCCCAAAACCGCCGCTAAATAACTACCGCTAAATCCAATTTCTATTGTAGTGAAATGGGATGATATTATAAAGGAATTTGTCATGGGACTACTAAATAATCCTAGAACGAATGATGCAATATGCGTCATTGTTGATCATATTACCAAGTCAACACATTTTATTTCTATAAGAGAGGACTTAACACATGAACGTTTAGCAATACTGTATATTAATTAAGTTGTAAGACTTCATAGAGTACCCCAATCGATTGTTTCTGATCACGATCCCTATTTTACATCAAGATTTTGGAAAAGTCTTCAGAAAGCCCTGGATACTGAAGTTAGTTTGAGAACTTCCTAACACCGTAAAAAATATGGTCAATTAGAACGGAATATTCAAACCTTAGAAGATATTTTGAGATCTTACTCACTTTACTTTCAAGGAATGTGGGATCAATATTTACCTCTGGTAGAATTTTCCTATAATAATAGCTTCCATTCAAGTATTCATATGGCACCATAAAAAGAGTTATACGGAAAATGATGTCGCACACCAAATTTTTGGGATGATGTTGGTGAAAGAAAACTCGTAAGCCCAGAACTCGTTGAGGAAACAATGGAAAAAGTTAAGATTATCTAAACCCACATCAAAGAAGCTCAAAGTAGGAAGAATAGATATGAAGATAACTAAAGGAAGGATTTGGAATTTCAGGTAGGAGATCATGTTTTCATGAAGGAATCTCCATGGAAGGGAGTTATACGATTTGGTAAGAAGGATAAATTAAGTTCCAGGTACATCGGACCTTTCGATATTCTAGAACGAATTGAAGATGTAGCTTACCATTTGGCAAAGCCACAAAGTATTTTCAAAGCTCATGATGTGTTCCATATATCCCTATTGAGAAAATACAAGCTTGACCCAACGCATGTACTCACCTATGAGGAAATTGAACTAGAACATGATTTATCTTATTGTGAAGAGGCTGTCAGGATTCTTGATACCAGAGAAGAAGTGTTGAGAAACTGGACGACTCGTATGGTAAAAGTTCTACGGAGAAACCATAAGATGGAATGGCAATGTTGGAACCAGAGGAACTTACGATGAAAAACCACCCAAATCTTTTTTTTCGGTAGTATTCCTGAAATCTAAAGAAAAAAATTATTTGAAGGAGGGTAGAATGTAACACCCCAAGATTCCATGGTACATTTCCCTTTCAATAATGAAATAGCTTTCATTGTACGCATCTTTGAGATTCTAACACATCGCGTCCAATCAAACTAGCTGTTATGAATAGTAATACCAAATTTTTAAAATTTTATAAAATTTATTTTTCAAAATGGACTTAATTTTTGAATTCGGAATATCAATATTTTCTTAGGGTGAATTTCTAATATTTTTCTGAAAACATTCAATTTTTGATGAATAGTGAAAAACACTACGTTATTGGTTAAAACCAACTTTTTATTTAAAAAATTATTTATTATATTTAAATTTATTTTAGGTCAAAATAGATACATAATACTTATATAAGTTCAATGTAATTCATTAGAGTCATTTTATAATAAGTTTATATATATAAAAATTTTACTGAACTTTTTACCGTCTTTTACCCACCTCCTATAAGCATTTGAAAATTTTCATAAAAAAATAATTTTACCTTTTCTGTGAGTTGAATTTCAAAAATCCAAAGATATGGTTAATATAAGTGCATAAAATTTGGTTCAATAAGATGAAAATAATCATTGTTGAATAGTTACTTTTGACTTTTATTTACCACGGTTAAAAGTAAATAGGGTAATTAAGAGTAAAAATGATATCATAATTACCATAACACATGTAAAATTCTATTGGATAAGTTTAATTAGACCAAAAAATACCTTAGGAATAACATATGATCCCATTTTTTCCACCTGGATTAGATTTGGCCATTTATTAATATTTTATTTAAAGAAGTGTTAAAAGAGTTAAATTCAATGTTTAATAACTAAACCATTTTTAATATAGGGTGAAACACAATATAAATTCGACTATAAATATTATTTATAAATCTAAAAATATTTCATACATAATGGTACTTTATTTATATTTTTTAGACTTTAAATAATTTAATTTATTTATGACACAATGATGATGCAGAAATTTCCTTGCTAATGAAATATTAAAATAATTGATATTATAAATATACAAATAAATGTAAATTGAGACTTATGAGGAATTAAAATAATTTTCTAGGTTAATATGACATATTAGGGTTGGTTAAATAAATTTTATTCTATGTGATATATTTTTAATGGCTTTCAAAAAAATCAAATTCTAAATAGTGTCAAAATTGACATAACTGAGTTTTTTAAACAAGTACTATATTATTAATTGATATAATTTTCATAAAAATATAAGGTTCATCAAAAGGAATTATATAAGGTTATATATATAAATAATTAACCACTTGGGGTTCACGTGGTAGTTTATAGTATGTTTAGTAACCATATAATATAAAAATACAAAGAGACATGGTAAATGTCAAACTATTTAACTAAGAGTTAAAATTTAAGGTCAATATGGTTACCTAATCCTTTCTAAAACCTATTGTTTGAGATGTCTTTGAGGCATCCTAACCTTATCCTATAAATAAATTATTTTGGAGCCGTTATAAACCAAACATGATTTTATTATAAAATAATATTTCAAACATTTCCTAAATTGACCCTCACATATCTTATAAAACGGTACTTCCCATTCTCTTAATTTCACAACTCCAAATCTATTTGGATAGGCCATAACCTGACCGAATATCCTCATAACATTTATTCCTTCTTTCTAGAGTCCTTAATTTGGTATAAATCCAACATAAGGATCCCTTTTGATCAAATCAAATGAAAGAACCTGAAGAAGAGGTAAATATTTCATCACCTCTTTCAAGTTCTTTTCTTCTTCCACTTATTCTTTCTTTGTTGTTTCCATTCTAAAATAATAACTCTAGTATCTTCTATATACTTTGATGTTATTATAAAAATGGTACAACTATATTCATTATTCTATCCTTTATATGAATGACAAAGTCACCATACATATGTATGTACGACTCACAGTCTCCACGTCGTGGTGTAGTTTGTTATTCGAACACTTCATTATTTGGATGGGTATAATAATGAGTATAAATGATGTAAATAATAAATATAAAATGTTATTGATTCTGTATATATGATATAACATCCCATTACATACAATTTCACTATCAATATAATGATATTTTCGCTCGTGCGTACGCACGGATTACCATCTCCATGAATGCGATGAGATTCATTTCCCCATCATAATCATTCAAGAATAACTTTCATTTTATGACTAAAAATAATGTTTATAAACATAATATCATTATGTATAAGAATAAAATACATTCTATCCATAACAAACATTGCTTACTTAACCAATCATATAATGGAAAATGAATAAGTTAACACCCGAAACGATTATACTAATGAAATATTATTAACAAAGCAATATTAGAGGATCATATATGATATCATATTTATGTATATAGTTCTTTTATAATTTTATAAAAATATTTTAACTATTATATAGGAGGTTAGTATACCACTGACTAAGGAAGTTTACATGGTAAGGGTTAATTTCACAATCTCTTTATTATCTGAGGTTGTTTTTAGGTAAGTATCTACTGGGACCCATTTATCATCCACGTCCATGTTTTCTTAAAAATGTATTTCAAAAAATTTTAAATATATAATAGACTATGGGTTAAAGTCATTTATACACTTATTTGACCTTATATGTTTTGAAAGGAATCTTTCTGTCATTTTCCAAACAAGGTACTTTATGACCTTTTTGGAAAAATTAAGGTAAGAGTATTTTTTATCTTATATGGTGGGTGCAACTATTTTACGCCATTATGACGTCAAAGAATATTCCCTTACAAGATTATAAGAATATTTTAAAAATAAATGTTTTCTTTTATAATTATGGGACTCTTAAATGGTTTAAAAATTGGAAGAGGTATTTCTTTCAAATAGTATTCATTTCATCTATGTCAACATCCTTTGATAAATTTGACACTTGTTTAAAGTTGATTTATCATGATACAAATATCCTATATTGTATTTAAGGTTTTGTGATTGGTTTGACTGTGCTTGAGTTATTTATATACCATTCATCGTTTATGGATAAATTATTGACATTTCGCATGATAGTTTTAATACGAATGGTTTTGTTATGTCTCAACCTTTTCATATGAGGAATGTATTGGACTTAATATGTAACTGGTGTAGCCCTCTATAGCTCCTCGATGCATCGATAGGCCTCATGTGACAATTAGATGTGGAATTGGATGAGACCATTCCCAATTTTATATATAGTTTTGGCTAAGGCCTAAATAATTTTTAGAGGTCTTGGCCGAGGCCTTGACAAGATGTTTCAGAATGTCTGGCATTATACATTCCCTCGGTATGAAAATAATAATCATAGTTCATGAGGTTATTTAAATAGTATAATACCCATGAATATGTTCTATTATGGCATTGTTGACACTGGAAATATTTTCCTAAAAAATTTCATAACGCTCCCATAAATGATCCAAGAGCATATCCCATTTCATAAGCTTTGATTTGATAGGTCGTAGAGCCTGAAAGAAGTTACAGATTTGGATTTATGGACATTTGATGTTGGGATCAAAAACTAGTTCACGAAGCCCATTCGCGAACCTCCCTCCATGATTGCATAGAAACACCACTGAGTAAGGAGGAAGGATAATCTGTGAATACCTTTGACCTTCACAATCCACCACAGATCAAGGAGGCGGGATGCTCCGCGAACCCCTTTTACATTCGCAATCTGCCGTGGAGAAAGATCCATATTCGCACCGAGTGAGCTCTTCTTCACGATGCCTCTCCCCTAAAAATATCGATCTCACCCCCTTCATGACGACTATCACTCTGCCCCATGGGCGGCTGATCTCCTAGTTCTCAGAGCTCCGCTTTCCTTTGAAAAGCAGCTCCGCGAGTACATGATCTACGAGAAGCTTCCTTCGCAAAGCTGCTCCACGAGTCCTTGCTCCGCGAGTAGATTCCATCGCAAAGCTGCTCCACGATTCCATGCTCCGTGAGGATCATCCTTCTCAAAGCTGCTCCATTATTCCGTGCTTCATGAGAAACATTCCTTCACGAAACCATTCTGCGAGTCCATTCTACGCGAGAACCATTCCTTTGTGAAGATGCTCTGTGAGACCCCATGCTCCGCGAGCCCCTTCTCTCCATGAAGATACATCACAAAGACCTATCCTTTGCGAGAATCCTACCTTTTTTCCCACTAGTCCGTACCACGGGGGCTGTACCCCCACACACCTGCTTGGGTGCAGTGCCGGGGTGCGGTCCCAGCCCTCCGGGCTGGTCCCTTCGCTACTGTCACTGACCCCCATGAAAAATGTAGAGTCGCACCATGAACTTTTCGAGTCAGGGTGTTGGAATTTTCTGTTGCGCCCTTATGCCCACCCACCTTCAACCAATGGAATAACATGTTTTGAGATACTCCTCTACACACCATGAAACACCTTGAGTCGAAAAATTCTTCTTTGTTATTTTTCCATGGTGTGAGTTGAGATTACCATCATCAATTCCCTAAGTACCTTGATTTGAACCATTCCTTGAGTAACTCATCCAAACCCCATCACTTGTCTTCTATTCCAAGTTGAACCAAAAAGGGCCTCCCTTTCATAAGTCCCATAACCATCCATTTCTAGGCTCTTTATGACTAAGAGCCCTCTCTAAATTACTATAAACTGTAGTTGGCCCTATGTTCCAAACATAGGATGCCTATTTCTCTATATGAGAGATGACTTATGCTCCAAGCATAAGATTCTAACAGTGATCCCTACATGAATATAAACTATTATGTTCCCTATGTTCCAAACATAGTACGCCTCTTGATTTATACGAGAGATGCCTTATGATCCAAGAATAAGATGCCAACAGTCCTTTCTACATGTCTCTAAAATATAGTACGCCCTATCTTCCAAACATAGGATACCTCTTTATCTAAACAAGAGATGCCTTATAATCCAAGAATAAGATGCTAATAGTCCTCTTTACATGTCTATAAACTATAGTGAACCCTGTGTTCCAAACATAGGATGCCTCTTCCTCCAAAAAAGAGATGCCTCATGCACCAAGCATAAGATGCCAAAAGTCCTTTCTATTTGACTCTAAATTTTAATGCACCCTACGTTCCAAACATAAGATGCCTATTTCTCTAAACAAGAGATGCCTTATGATCCTAGAATAAGACGATAATAGTCCTCTTTACATGACTATAAACTGTAGTACACCCTGTGTTCCCAACATAAGATAACTCTTGCTCTAAACAAGAGATGCCTCAAGCGCCAAGAAATAGATTCCTACGGTCCTATATACATGACTATAAACTGTAGAACATCCTATGTGCCAAACATATGATGCCTATTTCTCTAGAAAAGAGATTCCGTATGCTCTAAGAATAAGATACCTAATGCCATGATTACAGTGACATAATTTTAAGAGTGTTGGAATCTGTTCAAACATTCCATCACTCCACTACACACTTTTCTTGTCCTTCAATCAGATCTACATCCTCTTCCACATCTTAAGGGACCCCCCTAACTTCCTAGTCCCATGCCGCCTCTGCTCACCTACCATCCTGGGCCAATGCCCCAGAAGACTTCAGAAGATACTTTGAGTCAGGTCCTATGTTTCAAACACAAAAAATAGTTGACCCTCATTTGTTTGTCCCCATTTCAGGATAACGTGATATGGATACTATGTTTCAAACATAGTCAATAGTTATCCTCCATCGCCACACCACCCTCATTACATTCCGAATGTCGGGCATGTGATTCACACTTTTCATCCCCCTTTGTTCGGACCAATTCCAATGCCCACTAGTGCAGAAAACGTTTTTTACGTCGGTTATTTTTCATTTTTTACGTCGGTTATTTAAAAACCGACGCCAAAATCATAAAATCGCGATGTTTATGACGTCGGTTATTTTAGAACCGACGTGATAAATAAAATGGGAAGGGTTTATCACGTCTGTTATTTAACAACCGACGTGATAAAAGGCCTAGAAAATGGTTTATCACGTCGGTTCTTAAAAATCCGACGTGATAAAAGGATGGGGAAATGGTCTATCACGTTAGTTATGAAAGAACTGACATGATAAACTGGGGGGCGTGGGGTTTATCACGTCGGTTATTATTGAACCGCCGTGATAAACCGGGGTGGGGGGGGGGGGGTTATCACGTCGGTTATTAAACAAGTGACGTGATAAACCGGGGGGCGGAGAGTTTATCACGTCGGTTTTTTAATAACCGACGTGATAAAACGGGGGAGGGGGGTTTGTCACATCGGTTATTCTATAACCTCCGTGACAAACCGGGGTGAGGGGGGTTTATCACGTCGGTTATTAAATAACCGATGTGATAAACCATTTCCCAGGCATTTTACAACGTCGGTTATTAAATAACTGACGTGATAAACCATTTTCCAGGCTATTTATCACGTCGGTTATTAAATAATCGACGTGATAAACCATTTCCCAGGACTTTTACCACGTCAGTTATGAAATAACCGACGTGATAAACCCAATTTTTTTTTTAAAATTGAATGCAGTCATCTGCTCTCCACCAGAATAAACCTGAAAACAAATCAAGAAATCATACCACAAAAACAGAAGTAGATCAAAATTAAGCATGTACATTGATAACATATAAAACTTACCCCCTAGACAGCCCCCACCCTCATGTATACCCCATGGACAGCCCTACCCCACCCCGTTGTAGCCCTCACCCTCATGTATACCCCCTAGACAGCCCTCCCCCACCCCATTGGATCCCCCACCACACTCCTAGACTGCCCCCGACCCCCAGACAGCCCCAAACACCCCTCGAAACCCCCCACCCGCTTGAACAGCACCCCTCACCCCATCACCCCACTTGACAGCCCCCACCACACCCCTGGCCAACCCCCCCACCCTCATGTATACCCCCACCCCAGGATAGCACTCCCACACCCCTGGACCGCCTTCCCACACCCCTGGACAGCCCTGCCACCCCCCTGGACTATCCCCCCTACCCCATCGGACAACCCTCCTAGACCGCTGGACACCCCCAACCCCACTAAACACACCCCCACACCCTTGGAACCCCTCCCCCACAGACCCAAATCCATACAAGAAAAACCATCATAAGTAAACCAAAACAAGAAGTAGAGAAAAATTAAACATTCACTTATATAACATTCAAAACTTACACTGTCAACTTCAAAAAAAACTAAATCCAACCTAAACAACTACCAAATACACAATTACAATGACAATATTCAAAATTACATTTTACATTACAAACAACTAAAAGTCAATCAAACCTGTAAAATAATTTGACCACTCCACTTGTAAGTGTTTGATGTCTTCAGCAGTATAGGGTTTAGGGTCATCAAAAAGATTCAAATGAAAAAGAAAGTAGTTAACATGTATAATGAATAAATCAAATTGAAATATTATGGCAAAGTTTAAGAGGAAATCGTACCAGGTCAAAATTCACAACTGTCCCAGTTGTTATTATTTCATACATAAACCTTAACATATAATATCCGCATTCGATGAGGCCTTGTTGTTCATGACAATTCTGTTTGAATGAGTGTAAATTCAATATATTATTTTTATGTAATAAATCAAAAATTACAAATTATAAATGGACATTTACCTTCGAATTTACATATTTGATCTGTGCACCTATTTTCTTTGTGTTTTTTCGAAAGTAGGCCCATGCACTGTTAGAAAATAATACGAATGAGGTAAATTTAAAATTCATTATAATATATAAATCTATTGAGAAATTGAAACTTACTTTTCCAATATATTCTTAAAACTATCCCGCACATCACCATGGACAGAGCATATCCAATAAAGGGCTTTCTCCCTTGGGCAAAAAACACATAACATCCAATGATCAATGATAAAAGGAAATTTTACATTAGTGGTTTTTTATGTTAAAAGATAATTAACTCTTTGAGAGAAATGTGTTTCATACCTCTCACAAAAAGGCATCATCCAACATTGTCTGATTATATTCTTTTCAAATATTTTAGCAATATAAACCATTCTTTGTTCCTCATTCAATGCACATGCTTCAGGGGAAATCAATTGAGGGTCCATGAATCCATATACTTCTGTCAGCTCATTCCTCTCAAAAATTTTATAAAGATACCTAATAAAAAACATACATAAGTATACATTTTTAATAAATATAACGTAGTGAAAAGGTGTTAAGACTTACATTGAAAAAATTTGCACCACATTGATGACCAACTTATCTCCAGTAACAAGCTCTATGATATTAGTTTTTATAATACCCACTCTTATTTCACATCCACAAACATGTGCTTCCATTGGAAAATCATAATAACCCAACAACAATTGTGAATATCTTGACAATCTGTCAAGACCATTTGAATATGTATCTGATGTCATAGCCATTTTCTCTGTTGTTGTCTATACAATATTTCTTTACCTTTGAAGTATTCCTGTAAAAAAAATTGAAAAATATATTAGTTTTCAAATGATAAAACAACTTTAATAAAAAAATAAAATAAAAGATATAACATTCACACCTCTATGCTAATGAGTCGAAGAAGTCTGGATGGACAAATTAAAAAATGGCCAATACTCTGTCCAACTGTCGCCACCTCATCTGTAGGTATTGGTACCCTAGCTGATCTATCTATAATATCCTGTACAGTGACCCTCTGATTCTCTACCACTAATTGTTGATGATGATCTGTATCTCCTATACAATATACCAACCCATATGCTACTATATGATGTTGAGAATCATCAACATACAACTCGAAATAAGTAGGAAGATGCGGCGGAGGTGTAGGATAAAAAATGGGGTCCGCAGGCTGAGGTGGGGGAGTGGGAGCTACTGGCGGAGGTGGAGGATAAATAATGGGGTCTGCAGGGGGAGGTGGAGGAGTGGGAGATGCAGTTTGAAATTGTCTTTTCATTTCTACAAACATAGACTGCACCGACTCTCTAATCTTTTCCTCCATCGTCGCATTAATATCATGAACTTCAGCCTCCAAGGATTCTATTTTTTTTATAAACCCCCTCAATTTTAGAAGTTGAAGAATGTGGAAACACTTTTATTACCCATACACCTGCCGAATATCCTCTTACACGACCAGGATGTTTGGGCCTTCCCAATGCTGCAAATAAAATATCTTCCCTCCCAGTAGCTGTAAATGTGCCCTCTGAACTCTGCTCCTCAAGAGAGTCCTGTATTAATTAATTGAACATTTCTGTAATGATTGAAATTATATGAAGAAAATAGTTAACTTAAATAAATAAAATAGATATTTTACAATCCTCTCGGCTACAATTCTCGATTATTCCGAAAGATATTTCCCTTTTTTTCCCTTCTGAGCTCTCTTCCATTTTTCATGTCTAGATGGAGGGGATAGAGGGGCCACCTCTCCAGATCTTGAAGACTCATCTCTTAGTTGTTGAAATGTTTCCGCCATTATTTGTTCTTCCAATAATGCATACCCTCCCCGAGATAAACATTGAGGGTATACATTTTTAGATTGGATCTCCTGATGAGGTTTCCTTGTTTGCTGTAATTTAAGAATAAGAAATCATTAACAAAACATTAATAAAATCTTTTATATAAGAATGTTTATAAAAGTTTACATTGCCCTTACCAGAAATGACTCTTTTATTCTACTTTCAAAAAACCGTCTCCATGTGTCTTCATCTATAAAAGGATATATACGACATGGATTGTCATGACTCCTATGACCAATAATGAAATCAGATGAGAGGGTTGATTTGAAATCCCTCCATCTCCTGGAAGCCAACGATAAGCATTTCTTCCCGACTCCTCCAGTGTCAGGAATATCAAATGTCATTTGATAAAGAAGAGGTTAAACATATTATATATACTAGAAACATTAAAATAATAGTCAAACAATGAAAAAAGATCTTACCAAAATCGTCTCCCACAACTGAGAGATAATCGCTTTATCCACACTTCTCTAATCATTATACAGAATGCTTACTTTGCTCTTAGCCTGAGTTGCTACAAAACTCTTAAAATCTTTTGCTTTCGGACCTCTAGGAATATCATCATAATCAAACTCAACGACTATCCTCTGATCCTGTGTACGGGCAAGTGATAATATTGGTAAATGTGTGCACCCACATTTACCAACCTTTGAACTCTTTGTCGTAATAGGAGCATGTGAATGTTCATCCCCAGAGGTATGACCAGCAATATTCTCCTCTCCAGAATCATGTGGTTGATCATCTGAATGATTTGTCATTATCCTTCACATCAAAAAAACAAACGTTAGTTCACAAATATACAAATTCAAATATTTTAATACTACTGTAATCAGAAAATAGAAAAGTGTACTAAGTTACATAATAGTAAACATTGGTAATATGGTAAGCATTTTAAACAACGGTAAAGATGGTAAAGATGGTAAAGATGGTCAAGATGGTAAACATGGTAAAAATGGTAAACCTGGTAATCATGGTAAACATGGTAAAGTAATTGTCAGTGAACAAAAATAATAGATATATAATTCATGTAATGGTTATAAACATGATAAAGTAAACTAAATAAACTTAAAACAAACAAAAAGATATACTTATTTTGTTTTAAAACATGTTTTAATAAATAAAAAACTTACAATACCTAACATTTATGGAAAAAATAAATGTAAACAAGAAATAAACATATGTTACCTGTAATTTTAGGAATGTACAAATGGATTGTTTTCCCAAATTCCTTCATCGTGATCGTTCCTTATGGCACAAACTATGTCTTAAACATGATCATCATTATGTTCTGTTAATATTTCCATGGAAGTTAGGATCTCACATAAATCAGCATATTCATCAACTTCATCCTCACCAAGATATTGTTTTTTCCCTTGTAAAACAATAGCCCACTGCATATCTGATTGTTATACTACATAGAAAATTTGCTTTGCATGTGTTTCCATTATAAAAGAATCAGCTGTGTCTTCCAATCTATTCAGATTAACAAGTGTCATTCCAAATTCATCGTGTCTGACACTGTTGTTACCGTTAAACCATTTAAAGTTAAAAACGGGAACTTTAATTTTAAAGGAATCAACCAACCATATGTCTTCAATCACTCCATAATATGCACTTGATGCAGAAATTGGGTTTTTTTCCTTAGCACTCGAAAAATGCATTGCTTCTGCAAACACCAATAAACCACTATTCTGAACTGCACTTCTGTTGTCCTGAGCTTTCATATGAAATGTATAACCATTAATGTCATAACCGGACCATGTTATCACATTTAAACATGGACCACCCACTTTCCATTTTAATTTCTCTAATACATCTGATCTACCAAGCAAAGTCTTTTTAATCCATGACAAAAAAGTTCTGTTGTGCTCATTCAAAATCCACATTTCTTTCTTCTTTGGATGACATTGTTTCAACTCATTAATATGAAATGTGAAATAAGATTGAGCATTAGCTATGTTATTCAAGATGTATGATTCTAACTTCTTCATCATTTCAGATGACAATGATTTGACTTTCAAGCCGTGAATCCCCTTTCCCTCATTATTAACTCATTCATGGCGAGATGGAGGCAAACGTATGTGCTGCACCGCAGCTAAGTAGCTCGTACAAAACTCTACTACCTCCAAAGAAATATAATTTTCAATAACGGAGGCTTCAAGTCGATATAGATTTTTAACATACCCCTTTAATATTTTCATATACCTTTCAAAAGGATACATCCAACGAAGATATACAAGTCCACAAAGCTTTATTTCTTGAACCAAATGAATCATTAAATGCACCATTATATCAAAAAAAGTTGGAGGAAAATACATTTCCAATTGACAAAGTATAAAAATTTCATCCTTTTCCAAAATGTTCAAAGCATTCACATCAATCGACTTGTTACAAATTGAATTGAAAAAATAACACAACTTCATTATAGTCTTTCAAACACGAATGGGCAATATTCCACGCAATGCAACTGGTAGAATTTATTGCATCATGACGTGACAATCATGTGATTTCATACCTATCAACTTCAAGTCCTTCAATGAGACAAATTTTTTTACATTATAAGAATAACCTTGAGGCACTTTGGTATCATGAAGACACTGACAGAAGCTAATTTTCTCCCTCTTCGATAATGTATGACAAGCCGGGGGAAGAAATGTTCATCTTCCTTTAGGAGTGGGAGCTAACTCCAAACGTATTCCCATTGATAGTAAGTATAATCTTGCATTCAACCCATCTTTAGTCTTTCCTTTAATATCTAAAAATGTTCCAATCAAATAATCACATATATTCTTCTCCACGTGCATGACATCAATATTATGTTTAACATCATGATACCTCCAATACGGTAGCTCAAAAAAATAGACATTTTCTTCCAAATATGTCTATCATTACCAGATTTCTATGTCTTTCCCAATGTCACATCAAGGTTTTTCACCCTCTCAAAATAAAGATCAGGGGATAAAGGTTTTGGAGCAGTATCAAATTCTTGTGAGCCATTGAATGCCTTTTTTAGTCTTCTATAAGGGTGTTCCATAGGCAAAAACTTTTGATGACCCGTGTACACTATTTTCCTCCCATGATGCAATTGACAATATGGCGTCTGTTGTTCGAAAATTGGACATGCTTTATGCCCTTTAACACTGTATCCAGAAAAATTTCCATACGCTGGGAAGTCATTTATAGTGAATAGAGGCACTGCATGTAGTTGAAAATATTCCATTTTATAAGAATCATACACCCTAATACCATCAACCCATAACAGTTTCAAATCATCAATCAACGGTGAAAAGTAAACATCAATATCATTACCATGTTGATTTGGACCAGAGATCATTATACTCAACATGACATATTTGCGCTTCATACAAACTTCAGGAGAGAGGTTGTAAATTACCAATAAAACAGGCCATGAACTATGTGTGCTACTGAGGGTTCGGTATGGATTCATTCCATCTGTGCACAACCCTAGTCTGAGATTTTTAATTTCATTTCCAAATGTAGAATACTGCGCATCAATTTTCTTCCATTGTGGACAATCAGCTGGATGACATATTTTTCCATCACATACCCACTCTCCAGCATTCCATCTTAACCTTTTTTCATCATGTGAATTTGCAAATAAACATTTGAAACGATTAATTATAGGAAGATACCAAAATACCTTTGAAGGGAGCTTTGTAATCTCTACACCAGCCTATGATTTTTCATTCACCTTATACCATGATGTCCCAAATTTAGGACACTCTGACAGAAATTCATATTCCTTCCAATATATAATGCAGTCATTCGGACAGGCATGTATTTTCTTGTATCCCAATCCCATCGGGCATAATATTTTCTTGGCTTTGTAATGTGAATCTGGAAGATCATTATCTTTTGGAAGAATGTCTTTCATCAATTGTAGCAGCTATGTAAAACTTTTGTCACTCCATCCATGTTTCTCCTTCAGGTTAATCAATCTTAACAACACCGACAAAACCGTAAAATCTGTACAACCAGGATATAATGGTTTTTCAGAATCACCATATAGATGTGCAACTGTCGGTTCTATCTCAATTTGTTCTGCTACAATATCGCGAATCATTTCTTAAATTCCATCAGAGTTACCATCTTGCGAATCATCATCATCAGTGACATTCCGTCCAGTTTCACCATGCCAATTCCAAGTGCTGTAACTCGGATTAAAAACATGACAAATCAGATGATCTTTTATCTCTCTACTTTTCAACTTCTTCATATTCAAACATTTCAGGCATGGACAGAAAAAAATGTCACTTCTTGGAACATTTCGTTTTGCAAATTCCAAAAAGGCATCAACACCTTCCTCGAATTCATTTCTCATTCGATGTGCCGTAATCCAACTTCGACTCATTATTACCTATGACAAATATCAACAAAAAATATATATTTTTAAGATAAGACAAATATATGTTTATATGAAAAAAATCATAATTTGAATGTAAAACAATTTAAAATATAAAACCATTCTATGGGTATTTAAGAAATTATGCTTGAATATTTTTTTAATACAAAATATAGTTAGATATAACAGTTTTAAATTTCATTGAATCAAAGAAAACCATGCTGCATACATAGTTGATAGAAAATTGGAGAAAATGGAGTAAACCTGAGAATCACCCCCACCCCCCGGACAACCCCCAAAACCCTCTAGAAAGGCCCCCACCCCCTTGGATAACCCCCAATCCCACCCACCCCCTTGGACCACCCCTGGACACCCCCAACCCTCCAGACAGCCCCCACCCCTCTAGACAGCACCCCACCCCTCCTGGACACCAGCCCCCCACCCCTACCCCTTCAACACCCCCCTGAACACCACCCAACCCTCTAGACAACCCCCACCCCCCAGACAACCCCCAAAACCCTCTGGACAGACCCCCACCCCCGTGGACAGCCACTCACACCCACCCACCCCCTTGGACACCCCCCGGACACCACCCGTTTCCACATCTTTGATATAAAATATTTTTTTTAAAAACGTGACATTATTAAAAACATTTCATGAAATATGATGAAGAGTCCAATCGTATTTCTTATGAAATTTTTCTTACTAGAAAGGGTCTTAGTATTGGATATAATAATAAATAAAGTGGCATAAAACAGCAATATAATCCTAAAAAATGCATATATAATCTAGCTTAAATATTTGAATAAATATGTTTGTAATCAACCATCAAATCCAAAAGGTGTATGAGAGAACAATTAGAGAAAAAATGGAAATGAGAGATCATAGTCATTGAGGGGGGATGGTGTCAAAGGAAACACAAAATCAAATGAACCAAGACCACTTTATAAAGTAATCCATGAAAAATAAAAACCTACATCAAATAAAATCCTGAAACATCAAAAAACAAACAGATACCCAATTGAATTAGAATCTAGTAGAGTCCTATAAGACAAAATGGATGCACGATATTTCTGTGACATTTAGATTTTTTAAAGGGATATAATGATGTTTAATACTTCCCAGAAGGGTGAAATTATAAGGGAGTTTAGTGTCTTCTAAAAATACAATGTGGGTAAAAGTGAATTTTTTTCCATTAAAAAAAACAAATGGTTTATCATAGATTTATTAGACTCTATGAGGGTGAATGATAAATAGTTATTTTATTATGTTCCATTATAACTCATGTGTAAATATTTATTTTAGTTCAATTAATGAATGATAAATGGTTTACATTAATGGTTTTTGTTTTCTAAAAAAATGACATCTTCAATATGGATGATTGATTCTTATTCTATGATAAGACACTCAACAAGGGTGATTTACTATATATGATGATAATTTATTTTAATTCTCTAATCACACAAACATTATTGGTTATCCAACTACAAAATTGTTAGATGAACCTGAGCATTAAATGAAATATAGGATAAAAGGAATGGATGAATCAACCATACCTCAAATTTATTTTTAATAATGAAATTCAAACCGGTCAAAATAGGAAATATTCCAAATCTTTCCTTAATCGCGCCATAGACCTTCAATAAAAAACCCCAAATATGTTTCCAACATAGGAGGATTTTGAGTCATTAAATTCAAGGTAATATATCAAAATTTGATTTATAAAGAAATACAAAAACAAGACACTCAAGATAAAAATGAATGTCTGGTGCCAACGATATTCAAAAAGATGTAATAGGGTTCGAAATGGAAGAATCTAACCTAGTTTAAAAAAAATTCGCAAAACATAAATATAGACTATCCAAAAAAAAACGAATGAAATAAATTCGTGGAATGCTTACTTGAGTGTTGCGAGCTGAGATCATAGATCCAAGGAGACTAAAGATAATAAACGATGAAGCCAAAATGAGTTTAACGCAGGTCGATCGACAAACCGATTAGGGTTTACCGCGCGAGAGAGACGAGCCGGCGGACTGTCGATCGAAAAAACGTAAATGACAGTCCATGGGGCTTAAAAATTTTAAATGTTTTATAACATCATTTATTATATAACCGACGTTATAAACTATTTTTTAATTTTATAACGTCGGTTATTTTAGAACCGACATAAAAAACCCCACGCGCTTTAGTTTTTTACGTCGGTTATTTTATAACCGACGTAAAAATCTCGTAGATATCTCGTTTTTTACGTCGGTTATAAAATAACCGTCGTAAAACACCCGTAGATAACTTGTTTTTTCGTCGGTTATTTGAAAACCGACGTAAAAAACCAAAGTGCGGGGGGGGGGGGGGGGAGGGGTTTACGTCGGTTATTTTATAACCGACGTAAAACACCCGTAGTTAACTTGTTTTTTTCGTTGGTTATTTGAAAACTGACGTAAAAAACTTGTAGATATCTCGGTTTTTACGACGGTTATAAAATAACCGATGTAAAACCCCCCCGTGCTTCGGTTTTTTACGTCGGTTATAAAATAACTGACGTAAAAAACTCGTAGATATCACATTTTTTACGTCAGTTATAAAATAACTGACGTAAAAAACCCGTAGATAACTCGTTTTTTACGTCGGTTATAAAATAACCGACGTAAAAACTGAACACACACGATTTGTAACGTCGGTTATTAAAATAACCGACGTCAAAAACCTACTCAACACATTTGTTACGTCTGTTATTAAATAACCGACGTAAAAAACCTTGTTTCACAGATTCTCACGTCGGTTATATATAACCGACGTAAAAAATGGTGACATAAATAACGTTTTCTGCACTAGTGGCCCCTTGGTCTTATCCCTCTTGTACACTAGCACATAGATGAAGGCCTCAACCCACCACTGAGTTGTGATGCCCTCATAGCCAGACATGAGGAAGACATTACAGGCAGCTTCTTTGCATAATCCCCATGCACCAATGCCACTCCATAGCGGCACCTGAGCAACTTTCTTGTGTAAGCCCCATTCACCATTGCCACTCCATGACGGCACCCAGGAAACATCCATGCATAAGCCCCATCGACCATTTCCCCTCCATATCAGCAGACGGGTAGCTTCCTTATATAATCCCCATTCACCATTGCCGCTCCATAGCGGCACCTGGGCAGCTTCATAGCATAAGCACTATTCACCATACTTCATGGACGCACCTTTGCATCATGATCATCAAGTCCTTATTGATTCTTGTTTCTCATTAAAAGCACGACTCATGTGGGCTTAGAGTAATTATCGACCATGACATCCTCCCTAGGTACCCTAGAGTGTAAGCCCCACATCACCATCCTGAACTATGAGGACTTTGATCCCTGCCAAGGAAGGGTATGTAGGATGCCTCCCTGAGGTTCAAGCCCAACACCCATTGGTCCCGACCATCTTAACGTCGGTGCACTATTCCCCCTTCTGAACTAAGTGGAATTTAATCCTTTCCAAGGAAAGGTACGTAGGAGGCCTCCATGAGGTTCAATCCCAACCACCATCCATATGGACCACAGGTCCTCATTCACTTCGATTCATTGACCCACATTTTTTAACTACATGGAATTTGATCTTTTCCAAGGCAAGGTACGTAGGAAGCCTCCCTAAGGTTCAATCCCAACACCCATCGGTTCTGAACCCCTTCACGTTGGTTCTAAACCCTCCATACTGAACTACATGGACTTTGATCCATTCCGATGCAAGGTATGTAGGAATCCTCTAGAAGGTTCAAGCCCACCATCCACTGATTCTGACCATATTCACGTCGGTTCCCACCATACCATTTGAACTACGCGGGTTTGATCTCTATCCCCCAGACAGGGTACGTAGGAAGCCTCCATGAGGTTCAATCCTAATCAGTGGTAAGTCGTTATGTCTCCATCATGTGGTAAGCTGTTGTGCCCCCATCCAGCGGTAAGCCGTTGTGTTCCCTAACTAGGGGAAAGACATTGCAACCCCAACCAGTGGTAAGCCATTAGAAACTTCAGTTGAACTACATGGACTTTTATTCCCTGCCACGGGGAAACATATGAAGCCTCCATGTGGTTTAAGACCAACACTCATATCTCATCCTGATCTCATCCTCGATACTATGTGTTTCAAGAAGGTCATTCCCCAACTCGGAGGTTCCACTTTCTACGGGTCCCATCCATGTGTCCATTCTCACTAGATGCCTCCTCAAGTGTCACATTATTCCACCGAACTACGCAGACTTTGATTCCCTGCCACGTGGATATGTGGGAAGCATCTTCAAGTCACAATCCAAACATCACCATAATCCTCACACCGGTTCCATCTAATTCCCCATCCATTTTATTCAACTCTCCATCATCCATCCAGATTCTCACCTGGGCCGGCACATCCTAGTGAGATCATGACATTCATCAAAGTGCCAATCCTTGCGGAACCCGTGCAGAAAAACATGCATAAGCCCCACTCAATCCTTAACCATACAACCAAGATTATCCCTATTGAGATGGGCCTCTATCCATGTGTAATCCCCATCATGTATTTGGGGTGTTGTCCTCTATGTACACCCTGTTTCATCACCCCTAAAAACTACATGGGTTTTGATCCCTATCGTCTACACAAGTTATGTAGGAAACCTCAACGAGGTTCAATCCCAGCCAATGGTAAACCTTGGTGTCCCCCATTATGGGGTGAAATCTCCTTGATTCTCCCATTGTGGTGTTCAGATCATCCATTATGGTGTGACATCTCTCCTCCATGGGACGCACCACCTTAGATCCGTCCTCCTTGGGCATTCTGATCCATCCATCATCCAGGTGTTCCCTCCTTGGGATTTACCAATATGATCTATCTCTATGGGATGTTTTGATCACTCTAATTCTGTATCCTCATGATGTTAAACTCTTGTCCCACCTCATGTTAAACATGATATTCTTGATGAAAATCGTGAAAGACATGCCTTTGGCGTAACCATCTCTGCTAGATGCTAAACCCGCGACAAACCCCATGTTAAACATAGGAAGCTAAGGAAATCCTCTGAGACATGAATCTAGTATATGATACCCCACGACTGAAGTGGGATTTCTTAGGTTCTTCACCCTTGAGATTCCTTATTATGATAAAGAATACATGTTCCCCAATGTCCACACATCCAGATATTCCCTGACATACCCGATCGTATAGTCTAATCTGACTGAAGGTTGCTACCATATCAAGAAGAAATGGAATATCCTAACAGAAGTAGCGTAATTAACTGGCGTCCACAAGGATATGGCACCAGGAATGATATTAATGAACCACGACTTAATCTTTAAGGGAAACCCGAACTAGGTGATGAGTTCTGAGGAGGAATCCACTAAAGGGAGAACTGACATCCCATCATCCCATTTCGATCAAGGGTAAAATGCACCTGAATAAGGAATGGATTACTCCTACCTTTGGGAAGATGGAATGCAGGGAAACAGCTATGCATCCTCACTGATGGATGCACGCACCCCAATGAAAGCATCGGAAACATGAATTATTTACTCAGCTCATAATCCATCCATAAAGTGTTCATGTTTATTATTTTTAAAGGCATGTGTTTTGAATTATTCATCATTCATAATGTTTCTGTTACATTCCACTGTATTGTTTACCCTTACGGAGAATTTTATCTCACCCCTTTCATATGTTTCATTTTCCCATGATATGAAGAAGTTAGTTATGAGTGACTTGCATGCATAATCTAGGAGGCTTGGATGTTTCTAATGGAATAAATTTGTGTTGTATTTCTTTTCAAGTTGTAATGATGAACTTATTTATGTATCTTTTTTCTAATAATACTAAAATGATCATTCTCTTGGGACATGATTCCTTGTATCATGCCAATTTTATGTGACAATGCACCGAATCTGGGTAACTGGGGTCGTGGCTTTACAATATAACCATAATCTTCTACCACAAAAAAATATGTGAGTATAATTTATATAAAGTATGGAAATATGGATTCAAACTGATGTAATTGGATGATACATATTATCTATTATACACATCATAATATAAACAGAGACCACCTTAAATAATATTAGAAATTATGAATTGATTTCATGTAACTATACTTTTAAATGATTTTTCCCACAAAGAGTTAATTTTCAAGTATGAGATATTTTCTTCAATTCATTTATATTGTATAAAAAAGTGATATACTTTATGAAAAGGATTAAAATGAATATTTTATATTTTATATTATTTTTTTATTATCCCAATCATTGATCTATTATTTTATTGGTGATTTTGAGGAGTTGGTTCCAAGTATTTTCCCAAAATCATGGATGATTATTGGTATATTATTTAGTCGTTTCTAAGTTAACATAGAATTTAATAATAATATATATCAGGTTTGTTAAGATATTATAATTTAAAATAATTTAATTCTAAAAAAATAAGTTCTAATTGGATTTCATTTATTTAATAAACTCTAGGTATATTTTTAATTATTCAGATTATTTATATTATTATAGTTTAGATAGGTTTGATACCAATATAGATCTAGGTTAAAGAAATTAATTTTTATAATACATTTCAATTATTATTTATATTTTTATTTTACATCTGTTATTATAATATTTTAATAAATACAAAACTTGTATACCAATTTTTTATTATGCGAACACTACTTGTGATTAGTATGAAAATTAATTCAAAGGGAATATATTTTTGTAAAGTTATAATAAATATATATTAATTTATGTTTTTTAGTGTCAACTACACATGATCATCTATAAATATTCTAGGTTGAAAGGATCTTAATAGTACACTAATTAAACTCATATTGGGTGTTAGATATATTGAGGAAAAGTATTATATTTAACAATGTATTTTTGTTTTTCTTTGAAATAAGGATGAATATTTATGAAAATTAAAGTTGTTTTTAGTAGTTTAAATCAAGATCCAAGACCATGGTATTCCATGTTAAATGCATATTTTAAGTTTCTAGTATTCAAAAAAGTAATATTATGAAATAGATTCTATATTAAAGAGTCCCAAATAACCACTCATCAGTATTGATTATCTTACTGAAATAATCTTTCTTGGAAATGAGAAAGCAGTTAGAAAGGGGTTTAGGGCCCAGATAAATAATTTTCAGGATATTTCACTACTTGAAGAGATGGTATATTTCTGGGGTGTTCAATTTAATCATGTAAAGGATCTCATTATTATTTTAGAAGAGAAGTTTTCCCGAGAACATTTAAATAAATTTATAATAAAAGATTCATAATCTATTTCCACTTCTACATCTTTGGCAGGAAGCATTATTAATATAGTAAAGGTAATGAATACTACCAAACCATGTTTGAAAAAATTGTTGGTAGTTTTCTCTATTTGATTATTTAAATACTAGAAATAATCTATGTTTATTTATTAGCATTTGATATCAATTGTTTCTTTAAAATTTATATTACCTCATTTTTTAAAAAATAATAATATTATGGTATTCCAAAGGTATATTTGTTTTTTGGATGGTGAATTACCATATTTGAAGGATTTATTTTTTATATTTACTAATAAATGTTAGGTTGAAAGAATTGATGTTGGAATTCCACATCATATAGAGAATTATTATTTTTAGAAAAGGTTATTTCTTGTAAAATGAATAAGTAGAATTCAGTTACCATGATTAATATATGAATGAATCTGATCAAGCACTAGTGATGAATGAATATTAATATAAAGTTGCACATTATAAAATAAAAGGTGAAAATGGAATTTTTATGTTTGATATTGTTCCTATGAAGGATAAATTGGTGGATGTTTTTACCAAACCTTTAAATAAAGAAACATTATAAAAATTTCTATTGATGATTGGATTTCAACCTTTTATCTCTAAAGGTTGAATTATGGTTTCAATTTTATTATATCTTGTTATTTATTTTTTTATACAAGGGGGTTAAAATTTTATAAATATATAGTAATATGGTGGATTTTATAAATTGAGAAGATATTTTTATGGGAATTTTTTTTAAAAGAAAATAATTAATTCATCCCGAAAGTGCGTGTGAATATGTGCATTAAGTAGCGATTTTAGAACTTGTTTTTTTTAATAAAGTTAAGATTTTATAATGTGTTCATTGAGTATGTGTGCATGAAATTGGTTAATTTAGACGCAAAGTAAGTTATTATCAAATGTGATGAGAATGTGACTAAAATATATCTATATAATGATGTGTATAGTGTGTGGTAAAGGTGAGTTATTTTTACAGATAGTCTTGATAATGTTTTTAGTCCTTATTGTTTCCCACACAATGTTCACTCATATAGGATTTAAAAATTTCTTTAATTATTCATTATAATTATTGATATATAATTTATATTAGTTAGAAAATTTCATAAAGGTAATAATATTTTCTAATATTGAATGGTTTCTAACTTATTATCATCAGATAATCTTATAACATTCAGGCTTTAAAAAACAAATGTATTATTTTGGGAATCATTTAATTGAAAAAGTAGATGTTTTAGGTGATTTAGATTTATGATTCATGTTTGAATTGTTTATATAAACAATATAAATATAAATTTTATTAAAACTACATATTTTAATTTTAATGATATTGGATGCTTGTGGAGACCAGGTTTTAACTTGTTTTCCAATAGAAGATGAATGGTTTAACAATGTAAGTGTCTTTACCTTGAGTATATGGTCTAAAATTGTTTTTTGACTATATAAAAAATTTATGTTAAAAATTTATCAAATATATTTTTTCCAATATTTAAGAATTCATATGGATAGCTAGAGATAGTTTAAAGTGAAGACGTTTGAGAAAAGTGACGTGTGTATACTGTATAGAAAATCAAGTTTTGATTGTATTTTCATACAACATAGTTTTATATAATGTTGTATAGAAAACATTAATTTAATCACAATATCATGGATTTAATTAACCATGACATATTTGTTATATGGGATATGATGGTTTTGTTTTTAATGTTTATAAGGAAGAAAACACATTAGTATTTGAAATGGGGTGTCTTTGGTCAATACTAAATAGGTAACATGTCATGATGAGATGTCTTGTTAGTGATGAAAACAATAGTTGATTGAAAATATTTTACTAACAAATCTTATTTTATTATATGTTAATTGATCAATTTTTATTTTGTAAACATTATATAAGAAAAATATCTTTGTCTATGACATGTTTGAAATAACCTTCAGAGTAATGGGATAGAAATTTCCCAAAATAACAATAAATATGTCTTGTTTTATTATAAAAGGCCATGTAGTTTGAAATTCCTATATATATTTTCTGTTTTAATATTTTGAATGTATTCATTAATCCATAAAGGTTTTCTAAGAACAAAAAGTGTGTGTTATGACCCAGGAAGGTGGGATATATAAGAGAGAGGAAGATTTATGAAGGAGGGGATTCATTTAATCATTTCCTGAAGGATAATAACATCAAATTGATGACTAGGATTCGAATTTTAGGAGAATAAATTCTAATTCAGTTGTGGTAAATTATTTTTCACAAACCAACCAAGGTTCTCTAGTAGCCCGATAACCGAGCCAGTCTCGACATAGCCCGAAGGGCATTCTTAATCCCCATAGTTCGATGACTAGCACCTGGAATAAAAAAAATGGGTGTGGGAATGATTTTTCCACTAATAATGAAGAAGTAAAATAAACAAGAAAATATTCATATAAAAAAAATCCATATGGTTTAATGTACTAGAATCCAATCAGGAGTAACTGTGTATAGTTCCTCAACAAAAGCACCAAAACAGGGAAAAACTGCCAATATCCTAATGGATGTACTCTCCAAGTCCACATATCTATAGCTAAATCCACTTCCACGTGGCGATTTACCCTTGCTCTAATGTAGAAAAATATAATCAAAAAACACCTAAAGGCACACTTATGGTGTGATCCAAACCTATTATAATCTCACCCAATGATTTGATAATAGTTTCCAATATCAAATTAAACAACAGAATTAATTAAATTTAAAAAATAAATCAGATTTAGAAGTTCAAAATCATAGTTAAAAAACATGCTTTACAGTTAAAAGATGAAAATATTTTACCAATTCATGATTCACATTTTCAAAGGATGTAATATTTCTAAAATAATGTCTTATGTAAAAATTTTATATAAATAAGAAGGTATGAAAATAGTTTACAAACATTGACATGCATTTATATATCAAATATAAATATGAAAGCAACATGGTCATCTACCAAATAGGAACAAAATTACCAATATATAGGACTCCACACTCTCAAAGTGTCCATTTTACTATGTGTACACACTCTTCCTTTGACATTGGCAAAAATTACTTTTCACCTTCACCTAAGGGACATGACATGCTTCATTTATGTTTTGGAACATTGTGGTATTGTATAGAGTGTCCAAATAAATAACCATATTCATATGTCTTGCATGCTCTATAATAAAATATATGATTGTAATTTTATTTTTAGACATCTTAAAATGGAATTAATTCCCATTCTCAAATTTTAAAAATTCTAATTTTCCGTTTAAAAACCAAAATGGGGTTTTTATCAAAACATTCATTTTTACAACATAAAACCAATGTGTTTATATCCAAATAATTTTAATCAATTTTCAAAAGTTTGAAGTCAATTGAAAAAAATTATATCAATTTAAAATAAATAACCAATTCATTCAAATTATTTTAATAATTTAAAATATTTTTTTTAATTTAAACAATTTTCTATAATCACTCCCAATCCAATTAGATTAGATGTTTTCCAAAAATCAAACCAAAACCCATTTTAAAACCTCTCAATTCAATAGAATTGTGGTATTATAAAATCAATTAAAATCCCTCTTATAGAAACCATAAAATTTTATTCAATTCAAACAATTGAAATTAAACATATCATTTTAGGGTTAATATAAATTCGTCATCGTAACAGAACAAGCTACGTATTTCATAGAAACTCAACTCCTGCAACAAATCCATCCTACAAGTGCGAAGGTGAAGAAGATATCGGAACTCAACCGAGAGGAGAGATTCTACAACATAGAGTTTAGATGAGTAAACCTAAAGATGATCCATAAAAATCCATGGAAGGAATAGAGAATAATGTAAGGATACATGTAGAGTGCTTACACAAAAAGGCAGACCATGATCACAAAAACAATCAATCACTGAATGAAAGGACCTCAAGGTGTTAGAGGTTCCCTAAATCATCTAGTAAATTTTCTTGGATGAGAGAAATGATTTCTAGTGGAAGGGGAATAGAAAAATTAGTCATTCTACCTATTTAAAAACAGGCATGAGGACATTACATGATGTGTATCGCAATTACATGTCATGTAATATGTAAATACCCTAATAGCTGAAAATACCATAAACATTGGATTTATAAAGTATTTAATTTAATTTATGAGTTACACATCATGAAACCCTATTACACGTCATTTAATTCTCTAGTAGGCTACAGAATCAGTAGTTTTCATGTGAAAAATTCCATCAAATACTCAACTTCACCATTATTGGTATTCTCCCAATTCTTTCTCGATCCTACCCAATAACTAAAAATAAAAACCATGAAATGGTTTTAAATGTACCTGATAACAAGGTAACAAGATGTTACAACCTCACATCCATAGGAAATTTCCATTCTTATAAAGCCTATGATGAATCCTTAATGAAAAAAGGTGTGGCCACCACTCTCTCATCAGTTCCTCTCTCTCCGACGTCTCATGATAATCAGAACTCCAATTCCTTATAACTCGAACCAAATGTATCATACTCCCATAAAGTACCTTGGTTTTAGAATAAAATTTCATGACTAGTTGTTCAGTCATGGATAAATCAGGTTCAACATTAATATAACTCCAGATTAGAATATGAGATAAATTAGATAGATACTTTTAGAGCTGAGATACATGAAAAAGGTTATATATCACCATCAGAAATGCTAGATGTGAGGACTTTTAAGACATTATCCCAAACATATCAACAAACTAAAAAGGTTCCACAAAATGAGGAGTAAGTTTCCCTTTCCTCAAATCCATCGATGACCCAACTGAGGTGATACTTTCCAGAACATGTGGTCACCAACTGAAAATTCCAATGGTCTATGGTGTCGATCATCATAAGACATATACCTTTTATATTCCACCAACATTATCTGAAGAATAAAATGGATCATTACTTTCATATATTGAACCAATATTAGTCCAACCAATGAAATTTATCCAATATTCAACCATAGAATAGATATTTACAAGTCTGACTATACAAGGACTCAAAAAGATCATTCTGATCACAGACTAGTAACAATTATTATAAGAAAATACAACCACCCCAAATGATCATCCCAATCTCCACCAAATTTGAGAACACATGAGCGAAGAATATCCTATATATTTTGATTAGATATATCTCTTTTTCTATCTGATTTTGGATGGTATGATATACTCCAATAGATATGAGATCCCTATGTCTCTTAAAGGCCTCTCCAAAAGCGATATGTGAACATAGGATCACTATCATAGACTATTGAGAAAGGAAATTCATTAAATCAAACAATCACTTTCACATAGAGACATACAAACTCCTCAACTTTTGTTGCATCATGAATGAGTATTAAATGATCCAATTTAGTCAGCCTATCAATCACATCCCATATCAAATTATTCTCTTTTAGGGTATTGGAAAACCCAATCACAATGTCCATAGATATATCATCCCACTTCCATGTATGGAATTGAAGGGGATAGTGGAAACCCGGTGATTTATGGTGATCAGCCTTTACCTTTTGGAATGTATAATAATGGGAGACAGAATTAGAAATGACTCATCTCATAAATGGACACCATAACTTCCACCTCATATCGTAGAACATAGTTATGGTTTCTAGGCTCACTGCCCTCTGGGACCTTTGACAACCCCCCATCACAACTTTCTTAACCAACTGCGGTACCACAAAACAGTTTTGAAATCATAGAATACCCTCTTTGGAGATTGAACATTTAGCAATGGCCTCCCCACCATTAAGATATTCTCAAATTCTATAGAACTCATCATCAATATTATAATCCTAAAGAATATTCTTGAGAAGAGTTGATGTCAATTAAATACTGGCCAAGTAAACCTTGACCCCTAATTCCAAAATTCTAATATGAACCGATGAAAAAATATCCATCAAGTTCCAATCTTTCGATGATTCTTTTACTACTTGGGTCACACGTTTCTACTCAAATTATCTGCAACAATATTACCTTTCCATATGGTATAGGTGATGTCGAGTTTGAAATACTATTGGTATTCCACCCAACACCTCTGGTGGAGATTCAAGTCTTTTTTAAAAGAAGATATAACTAAATCTATTATGGTGTAGAAACACACTTAACCACTCTCCATAATGGAAGTGTCACCTAATATTAAGAATATTCATTATACTTATAGGTTCAAGGCCATGGGTTTGATAATTCATCTCATGTGGTCTAAGATGATGAGATTTATAGAAAACAACATGGTAAACTTGATTATGAACATAGCCCAAGATTGAACTTGATGAATAAAAAATACTTCAGAGCCCCATGTGACCTCTGTATGGGTCAATACATGAGAATCAGTCAACATATGTTTCACCTCAACAATATAACTCTGAAATTTCTTATCCCAATAAAACATTACTCCCTTCCATGTTAGTATAGTCATCTGAGAAGCCGAATTTTATAAGTCCTCAAAAAACCAAAAATAATATCCAACTAAGCCCATGAATATTTTATATTCACATGCCATAATATATTTCACCTTATTAGGATCAAATAATATTCCCTATTTAGACACCATGTTTCCCTAGAATTTCACTTCTCGAATCCAAAAAATAATTTTCAAAGTCTTGACATAAAGATGGTGATTTATCAACAATCTAAAAACTATTCTCAAATGGTGAACATGATCCTCCTCTGAATTTGAGTAAATGAGGTTGGAGTCCACAAATACTACCACAAAAGTATCAAGATACTCATGGTAAATTATTTCCATTAAATCCAAGAAAACTATAGTAGCATTAGATAGACCATTGGTCATTCATAAGAAATCATATTTCACATACCTGCTCTGAAAGGATGTTTTCAGAATGTCATATTCTTTTATAATTAACTGATGGTAACAATATCGAAGTTCAGTCTTCAAGAACCACTTTTCCACTTTTAATTGATAAAACAAATCATCAATATGTAAAAACATATACATGTTCTTTATCATCACTTTATTGAGTTTTCGATAATCTACACATGGGTGAAGTGAACCGTAAAATTTATTAAAAAAGAGAACAATCACCACCCAAGGTGACAAAAAAGGACATATAAATCCTTTCTTTATAAGATCATCCCATCGGGACTTCATCTCTTTCAATTCATCTTAAACCAGGTAGTAAGAGGGAATAAAATCTTATTGAGTACCAGGAACTATGTCAATAGAAAACTCAACCCCTTCATCAGGGTAAAAATATAAATTAGAGGGAAACACATCGGAATGCTTGATGATGTCTGGAGGGACATCAAGACTCAAAGATTCCTACTTCTGATCAAAAGAAAATGCATATATCAATTTCCTCAACTCTAGATAATAAGGTCCCACTCTACATGACATTGGGTTCTATTCTCCTTGGAAGACATGGAACACACCACTGAGTGTAGTTAAGGAGACCCATCGAAGATGAAAATCAATCTGGGTTATATTGAAAATGATCCAATCTATCCTGAATATGATGTCAAGTGAATACATGTTGAAAAACAGGAAAGTCTAAGAATGATCAACATAAGATATATAGAATACACAAGAATGAATATGGAGACCTAACTCTCTCTTCATACCAAGGGGTGTAGTAATATCCATTACAAAAGATAAAACCTCCATTGTTTGATTTATCATATTAACAACGCGGGATGAATTAAATGAATGAGATTCACCAGTATCAAATAGAGAATTCACTAATGATGAAGGTATAGTAATGTTACCTATCACAGTCGCTGGACCTGTATCTGCTTCCTCTAGAGTCTCTTCCAATATGTGAAGAATATTCATTCTATATGCCAATGGATAAAACCCTTTTTCATGTGATGCATCTAATTTACTCAAAGTTTTAGGAGGATTTGATGATCCTGTTCCACTAGGTGGAGTGGAAAAACATGGTAAAATATATATAAGTACCTTAAACATCCACATGAGCAATAGTTAATTGGTGACTTAGTGCATACCCTCATTGAATTCCTAGTTTTTCCACCCTGGTATCATATTAATGGTCCTTTTCCAATCACTGTAGGAAGTATAGATTGACCCTACTACCAAGAAATTTAATGAGAACCATCACTCTTCTTCGTTCTATTAATGGAACTCACACTGCCACTAGGAGAAAAAGAAACTTCCTTCAACCCTGACTTACCAGCTAGGTCCATCTCAACATTCATCTCCATATCACGCACATCATCATAAGTAGACAACTTTAGCAAGATGACCTGAGGATAGATATCTAACTAAAGTCCCAACTTGAACTGGTGAGCCTTTTCCTCACATTAGATACAATATTAAATGAAAACTGTACAATCTTAGTGAAGCGATTTGAAAAATCATCCATGGTTCTATCGACCTACTCAAGTTTTAATAATTCAACAAACTTGGGCTACACCATTATCTTGGGATAGAACTGGTCTATGAAAAGAACCTTGAAGTCCTTCCAATATAAACCTTCATATTTCTTCATCATCACCTTCATGTCCCACCATTTACTGCTCGGTCCTTCCAGGATGAGGGTGGAACACTTTACCTTGATCTCATAAAGAGTTTCCCAGAACTCAAATATACTTTCTATCTTGACCAACAATTCCTCAGTATGTTGAGGATCAATTGAGAATTTGTACATGTGAGGCTTCGAGAAAATGAATTATTGAGATACACTTCAAAGAAAAACCTTCTGAGGATCTATGAATGGACCCTGAATGAGGACTGGTGGTGGTTCATGTCCCAAATATTGAATAGTAAACATGATCACCTCAACCAAACTTGAGTCCATGGAAGGATTATATTACTGTGATTCAACAATATATTCCTCCTTGATCCAATTTACATGTCATCTTTAAGGCATGATGCTAAAAAACATCAACATAAAATAAGGAAGAGACCGGATTAACACTCAAACTAAGAGACAAGAGATATATATCCCAAAAAATAATAACAGAGGATTTTGATTTCAAAATATCCAAATCAAAATAATGGAGAATAATAGAACTAACCCATAAGATGACTTTCCCTAACTACCTTTAGTTACTTAAATAATTCCAAGATGTAACATCCCACGTAAATAAAGATTATGAAATTTTCATATTTATTAATATTTGTTAATTAAATATTAATTTTAATTTAAAGGGTATTCTATATTCGATGGTGTACACAACACACAATAACATGTTTCTTTGGAATCATACGTTGCACACAACATTGAATTATACCAAAAAATAATATAATAATAATATTATTTAAATGGTAGTTAACACCTAGAAATTTTATTAGAGGGAATGAATAGAACTAACTATAATATTATTAAACATGTTTGTTAAATGTTTTTATATTTATCCATTAAATTTTAGAGGCTTAAAATGTGAATGAATCCAATTTTAATTATAAATTCTCTAATATTCTTTAAAATGTCGATTTAACTCCTTTTGATGGAAAACCATTTTTAAATATAGTTTTTGTAACTTTAATACATTATATATGAAAAAATAAAATTCTTATTTTGAATCAGGACATCTAAATTTACTTTGTATGAAATTTTGATATTTTTCTGATAAAGTTCATTTTTAATGAATTGTGAAAAATACTGCATTTTAATTCAAAACTGCCTTTTCATCGGATATATTTATATAGTTTGATTGTACTATTAATTATTATTAAGTGTAATTGGATTATATTTTAACCATTTAATGGAATTTTAGTTATTGTATGTAGTCTCACTTTGAAATTGGACATAAACAAGTGTCAATCTTTTGATAGTTATTATTTCCTAAAAACACATTTTTTTAGTTTTGACAAACACGAATTAATTTTAAATTAATATATGAAACTTATATTTTTTAAATTTGAAAAAATGGATTCAATATTTGGAATCATAAGGTCCAAATTGTGTAAATATTTAAATTTTATTTTTAGAAATTATGAATAGTAACTTCAGTAAATATTTAATTTACCATGGTTAAAGGGTATATCTTGTAAATAAGGGTTAAAAAATAATATTATAATAATATTAAATTACCATAACACGTGTCCTAACCTAATTTTATGATACATGTCCGAACATGGTCATCCTTGGATCAAATTTGGGACTCCATAGAGCCACTTGTAAGTGAAAATTACACTTTATAAAAAATAATTTAAAGTTAAGGAAAATGTAACATAAACATATATCTTTTAGTAAAGAAAATTTTATATGGGGTTATATAAGTCATATTTTAGATTAAAAATATTTATTATAAATATAACACAATTTAATACATCATGATAGTTTATTTATAATTTTGAGACATCAAATAAGTATATTTATTCATGACACAATGATGATGTAATGATTACCTCATTAATGAATGTTTTAAATAAACAAGATTATTAATGTCAAAATAAATTTATTTTGAAACTTTTTATGAAATAAAATAATTTTAAAGATAATTAGGACTTTTTTTATTATGATTAATAAAGTTTTTTTCTAAAAAAAAAGTTTTTTTGGATTTTTAAAAAGTCATGATATTAACAGTACCTTAATTGACATAAATGAGATTTTAAATCAAATAATATTTTATTAAATGATAAAGTAGTCCTAAAAATATAATAATAGTCAAAATTAAATATATTATGTTAAAATTTTCATTAATTATCCATTTTTGGTATCCTATAATTTTATTGTAAATATATTAACCATATTGTATGAATATACAGGAAGACATCGTAAAGGTTAAATAAGTTAACAAAGTGTAAAATAAAAAAATAAGGATTAAAAAATAAAATAAAAATGTCCAATTAGTATTGAATGATTTTAGATCTAATTATATTCATATTATATTCTAATTTAATGAGTTTTTTTCTTTTTGAAACAGAAAATTATTTTATAATAAAATAATACTTTCAAACTTTCCTAAAGAGCCCCTCCTCCCTCTTATAAAAGGCCACCACCTCTAACCCATTACTCACACCTATGAAGACCTATGGATCATACAAAATCTAATAAAATACACTCCCAAAATACCTATATTCCACCTATAATTCTTAATTTGGGTATAAGGAATTTCAATAAAGCCTTTTGGTTCAAACCAAAGGGAGTTACCCGATTTAAAGTTAACATCTTCTCTCAAGTTCTTTTCTCTTATTTTTCTTTTCCAATCCCATAAACTATATTTATTACATTATTTTATAACAAAACTATTATATTAAATATATTAGTATTTTTTTAGGAATATTCTAACTACAAATCTACACACCTCCGTCTAATGGATACGAACATATTGTTTCTCTAGACGATGAACTCCGACCACTCGAAACGACGACTATTCAATTATCTCCTACCAGCTTTCATGGTGACCTTTATGATGAAACTATATTTATATGTGATATATATTATATTTATGTTTTCATTATGATTCATTATTTTTATTTTATAGCATACCTTTATGGTTTCCATACTGGATAAATATGATAATTTCATTTGAGGAAGTGCAGACTACCGCCCATCAATGTGATATGACTCGTTCATGCCAAAGGTGGAACATATAAATGATGGAGTTAATGAAATTATATATTATATTTTACTAGAATTATAATATACATATATATCATTATGTTTTCATTCCAATAATTACAAAATAGAAATGAAAGTAGCATTCATGCGTACGTACAACTTACAGTCTCTATGAACGGTGCATTTTTTTCTTATCTCCAAATGTTATATATGTTTATAAATACATATATATACTTGATATATGTTATATATATTATATCTAAATCATGAATATCATTATGAGGATAGTGTAATTTTTACCACATGGGAAACTAGTAATTACAAGAAGTTCGTTTTTGACACAAGTAACAAATATCGACAAAAGGACCGTTATTAACATAAATGACTATGTGATGATTATTATGTCATAATAAGTGTTATAAAAGAAAAAATAAATTTTTAAATGTTTCTTAATAAAGTATAAATTAACTTTAGTTATTATCCAATATATTAATGAATGAACGATTCAAGTCGGACATGAGGTAAAGGAACCTTTCACCCTCCTTTTTTAGTCAAAGACTTTTTCCTGTTTTATATTTTAATTTACATTTTATTTTATCAGGATATGTTATTATATATCCTTATTACTTTAAATTTTATGTCCATGTGATGAGAAAACCTTTTATCTCTCATCAACTTATTTTCTAAATTTTTATGTGACATCGTTAGGAAACCGAATTTTCATAAGGGAATTTATAAAATCAATTTCTACTCATTGGGTTTTACGCATACAGAATTGATTATATTATGCCAAGATTTTGTATGGAATCACTTTTTATTTATTTACATATTAATTTCCACTTCCATTTATGTGGATATAATATTTCTACACATAATCACCCCATCGATAAATTCTTATGTCATTTATACAATCTTTGTAAGGGACTTTGTCTCAATCTCCTTTCATCAAGGCATGCTTTGATTTATACAAGACTTTATTTTATACAGTGTATAAAACCCTTTGACTTTTAATTTCGTTTAAAGGGAATATTTTTTCTACATAGAGATTTACTAAAAAACAAAGGGAATGTTTCTTTTTAAAGTACGCAGTGAAAACGACCTTTCTACCGCCGTGAGTATTATTTGATATTTGGCTTCCATAATAAGTCGTAATTTTTTTAAAAGGAAAATAAATACTATATAATATTTTTATATATTTTGGTATTGAAAATGGTTTTGATAATGGATTTATTATGTCAATATATTTGAAATTTTATATTGTGAATGCAATGTAGAAATTATATCTTTCCTTTATGCTTGTTCATCTATTATTATCATATTATGGTTCTAGGGAATTGTTTACGCATACGGGTGGTTCCATGAAAAAACAAGGGTGGGTGTGCCCGAGATATATATCCAATGCATTGGGTAACATGAATGAGGTAAATGTTATTATTTCTTTGAAGAGATTTAGGGAATATACAGTGATGGGTATTCTAAACGTAACTCCCTACGTGTCTGTGAAAGCAACAACGTAAGTATATTATCGATGCAACAAGTTACCTTTAAGATTTATAATTTATATGTGTTATTCATAAATCAAATGATTTCATGAGCTGTGTTAAAGAAGTTATTTTTTGTATGTATTTATGGACTATAGATTTGTTTCTTTATTTTATAACCCTTCCTGAGCTTTTTATTCTCATCCCATGTTTTTGAAATGTTTTTCATGGGGTATAAGATAGTGTAAGATAAAGGAAGAATTCAATAAGATTTAAATCAAGAAAATAATTCTTATTTTATAAGAGTTTTTTTGTTTTATGAAAAAATGTATATTGAGTATAAGTGTCTACTTTGTAATACTTGATATGTAATTTAATTATTACAACACGATTCTCTAAAACTCTAAACCTCAAAAAAATCCTCAATATAAATTATTAACTTAATTCAAGATTATTTAATGTTTATAGATGGCACCTTATAGTAGGCATCATAGGTTGGTTAGACAAATTTAAAAGTTAAGATATTGTTAAATTAATTAATTTATGAAAATATTGAAAGGATATAGTAGTTATAGATTACCATGTTGCTTTTCCTGAGATATTTATGTGTTAAGAATGGGTTTTCATAGAGGAAATAGGGCAGCTTTGCTGTGAAGGCATACAAGGGGAAATTACCTTCCAAATCAACATCATAAGATCGTAGGAATCCTATTGAATAGATTCTTCCAATGATGGATCAGTAGACTCAAGCGATAAATGGTGAGTTTGTTATCTAAAGTGATGCTGCTTTGAAAGGACATGGTTGTTACCTAATGAAGAATGATCAGGTAATTGCGTATGCTCCATGTAAGTTGAAACCTCATGAGTTAAATTACCCTACACATGATTTGTAATTATATTCTGTTCTTTTTTCTTTCAAAATTTGGAGGCATCATCTGTATGGAGTAAAATATAATATATATACTGATCACAAAATTTTGAAGAAAATATTAACTCAGAAATAATTGAACATGAGACAGAGGAGATGGATAGAATTAATCAAATTTCATGATTTCACAATTCATTTCCATCAAAGAAAGGAAAATAAAGTGGCCGAATCTTTAAGTTTAAATATAATGCTACATTAACCATGTTATGTTTCAAACAAGATCATTTGATTAACGATTTTATGAACTCTGGAATAGAAGATGTTGGTGCAGGAAATTCCTCTGTTTTGTTTCAGGTGTCAGTGAAATCATCTCTATCCAACAGAATTAAGCAATCATAGAAGGAAGACATTGAGTTAGAGAAAAAGGTATAATTGGTTAAAAAGGGTATGTTACCGGAATTCAACATTGATAAAGATTGTGTTTTGAGGTTTGGGAAGAGATTATGGGTGCTGTGTGATTCACAGTTGAAGAGAGAGTTGTTATGTGAAGCTCATAGCTTTCTGTTTTCGGTTTATCCTGGTAGTACTAAGATGTACAGAGATCCTCAAGAGTATTACTGGTGGGATGGAATAAAAAGAGATATTGTTGAATTTACTGTGAAGTGTTTGACTTTTCAATAGGTTAAAATGAAGTGCCAGATACCAAACGAGAAAGTTAATCCTTTACCGGTGCGAGAGTGGAAATAGGAAAATATATCCATGGATTTCATTGTGGGATTACCATATGCATCTCAATGTAATGATGCAATCTGGGTTATTGTTGATCGATTGACTAAATCTGCTCATTTCTTTCATATTCGATATATTATTTCTCTAGATCAACATTCTCAGTTGTATGTTAAAAAGATAGTCATGTTGCATGGAGTTCACCTATCCATTGTATATGATCAAGATCCAATGTTTACTTATAAATTTTAGAAAGGCCTTCGGAAGTCATTGGGTAGTGAATTAAATTTTAGTACATCTTTTCATCCTCAATAATATTTGTAGTTCGAAAGTACAATTCAGACATTGTAAGATATGATATGTGATTGCTCAATGGATTACCAAGGATGTTGGGACCCACATCTTTCTTTGGTTGAATTTTATTATAATAAAAATTTTCATTCTAGTATACAGATGGCTCCATTTGAGGCATTATATGGAAAGTGTTGTCAAATATCATATTGTTGTGATGAAGTAGGTGAAAGGATGTTGATGGGACTAAAATTATTAGAAGAGATTGTAGAAAAAGTTTATTTGATTCATAAGCGCATTGGAATAACTCAGACTAGGAAAAAAATATATGTGCATAACTGGAGGAAGGATCTTTATTTCTAGGTAGGTGATCATGTCTTTATCAATGTTTCTCTGTGGAAATGTGTTATGTGTTTTGGTAAGAAGGGAATACTGAGTCCAAGGTTCATTGGACCCTATGAAATTCTTGAGAAAGTTAGATCAGTTTCCTACAGAGTGGATTTACATCCATTTTTATCCCAGGTATAATTTTTTTCCATGTTTTAATGTTGAGAAAGAATATGCCAGATCTATCTCTTGTTTTTAGTTAGTTCAGTTGTAAGAGAATCTTTCTTATAAGGAAAAACCAGTCCAGATTTTTGACCGAAGAAAAAACATATTGCAGAATAATGTAATTCATCAAGAAAAGGTTTTGTGAAAAAACCATATGGGTGTAGAGGTAACATGAGAATCTGAGAATGCTATAGGGTATAAACACCACAATTTATTTGATAAGTGAATTGAATTGTAGAGAATCAATTCTCAAAAGGGGAAAGCATGCGACATCAAAGGTAAATAAAGAATAAGACATTTTCATTATTATTAATATTTTTGAATTAAATATTAATTTTACTTTAAATGAGATTCTATGTCCGATGGTGTACTCACCACACAACAATAGGTTTCTTTGAAATGTTCTTCTGCACACAACTTTGAGTTATATCAAAAAATAATATAATAAAATTATTATTTAAATCGTAGTTAACGCCTAGCCATTGTATTGATGGGAATGAATAGAACTAACTAAAATATGATTACACATGTTTGTCGAATATTTTTACATTTATTCAATAAATGTTAGAGGCTTAAAATGTGAATGAATCCAATTTTAAGCACAAAAATACTCTAATATTCTTTAAAAGGTCGATTTACCACCTTTTGATGGAGAATTTTTTTTTAAATCTAGTTTTTTTCACTTTAATATATTCCACTTGACAAAATAAAATTATTTTTTAGAATCAGGACCTAAAAATATACTTTGGATAATATTTTGTTATTTTTCTGATAATGTTTATTTTTAATGAATAGTGAAAAATATTACATTTTAATTCAAAAATGCCTTTTCATCTGATTTATTTATATAGTTAGATTTTCCTTTTAATTGTTTTTAAAATGAAATAGGATTATAATTTTACCATTTAATCCAATTCTAGTAATTCTATGTAATTTCACATTGAAATTGGATATAAAAAAGTGTCAACATTTTGGTAGTTATTATTTCTTAAAAACAAACTTTTTAGTTTTGACAACGGGAATTAATTTTAAATTAATTTCTACAACTTCTGTGCTTTGAATTTGAAGAAATGGATTCAATATTTGGAATCAGGAGGTCCAAAGTTTCTAAATATTTAACTTTTTTAGACATTATGAATAGTAACTTCGGTGAATATTTTATTTACCATGGTTAAAGGGTAAATCTGGTAATAAGGGTAAAATAATAATATTATAATAATATTAAATTAGCCTACCATGTTTCCTAGCCCTATTTTATTATACATGTCCAGCCACGGGTATCTTGGATCAATTTTGGGACCCTATAGAGCCACTTTTAAGTGAAAATGACACTTTATAAAAATTAATTTAATGTTAAACAAAATTTAACATAAACATATATCTTTCACTAATTTTTTTTATATGGGGTTATATAAGTGATAATTTTGAGTATAAATAGTAATTAAAAAATTTAAAAAATTTCTTATATTATGATATTTTATTTATAATTTTTACACATCAAAGAAATAAATTTATTTTTGACACAATGATGATGTAATGATCACCTCTTTAGTGAATGTTTTTAAATAAATGAGATTATAAATTTTAAAATAAATTTATTTTGAAATGTTTTATGACATCCATGAATTTTAAAGATAATTATGAGTTGTTATTTTTTATTTAATGATGGTTTTTCAAAATAATAATGTTGTTTTGGATTTTAAAAAATGTCATGTTATGAATAGTTAATAAATTAATATAAATGTGTTTTTAAATCAATTAAAATTTTATTAAATGATAAAATAGTACTGAAAATCTAAGATTCATCCAAATGACATATATGATGTTAAAAATGTCCTTAGTGATCCATTTTGGATCACCTATCATTTTATATAAATATATTAACCATATAGTATGAATATACAAGAAGACACGGTAAAAGTTAAATTTGTTAACAAAGGGTTAAATAAAAATGACAAGGATTAAAAAATATTCAAAACATGTACAATTATTATTGAATGATTTTATTTCTACATATATTGGTCTTATCTTCTAATTTAATGAATTTTGGACCTTTTTAAAAAGAAAATAATTTTATAATAAAATAATACATTCAAACTTTTCTAAAGAGCCCCTCCTCCCTCTTATAAAAGACCACCAACTCTAACCCATTACTCACACCTCTCAAGCCACTTTTATCATCAAAACACTACACCAATAAAATCTCAAAAACCCTATATTCTACCAATAATCCTTAATTTGGTAATAAGGAATTTTAATAAAGCCTTTTGGTTCAAATCAAAGGGAGTGACCTGATTTAAATGTAACATCTTCTCTCAAGTTATTTTATTTTATTTTCCTTTTCCAACCACTAAAATATATTTATACCATTATTTTATAACAAAATAAGTATACTCAAAATACTAGGATGTTTTTATTAGGTGTATTGTAACTAAATATCCACACACCTCCATCTAATGGATACATACATATTGTTTCTATGGACGACGAACTACTGACTCACGAAACCATGATTTTTCAATTATCTCTACCATCAATCATGGTGGATTTTATGATGGAACTATATTTATATGGGATATATATTATATTTATATTGTCTATATTATTCTTTATTTTTTTATATCATACCATTATGGTTTTTGTAATGGGTGAATATTATAATTACATTTGAGGAATTGTGGACTAGCGCCCCATCAAAGTGATATGACTCGTTCATTCCTTATGTGGAACGTATAAAGGATGAAGTTAATGAATTTATATATAGTATTATACTGTAACTATAATATACCTAATTATAATTAATTTTTTATTCAATTAAATGTGAAATAGAAATGAATGTAGCGTTCATGCGTACGTACAACTTACCGTCTCTATGAACGGTGCATTTCATTTATTATATCAAATTGTTATATAATTTTATAAATACATATGTATAATAGATATATATTATATATATGATATCTAATTCATAATTATTATTATGGAGATAATGGACTTTGGAAAAAATGGACTACTTGTAATTATTAGAAGTTCATTTTTGTCTCAAGTAAAAAATATCGACAATTGACCGTTATTAATTTAAATGATTATGTAATTTTTGTAATGTGGTAATAAGTGATTTAAAATGAATAATAAATGAAAAAGGTTCTTAATAAAGTATAAATTAACTTCAGCTTATTATTCAGTGGATTAAAGAATGATCGAGTCAAGTCAGACACGAGGTAAGGGAACATTTTACCCCCCTCTTTCAGTCAATGACTTATTTTATGTTATGTATTTTAATTTACATTTTATTATATTGGTATATGTTTTTATATATCTTCATTACTATAAATTTTATGTCCAATTGGTGAGACAACCTTTCCTCTCCCATTAACTCATTTTCTGAATTTCTATGTGACGCCGTTAGGCTGTCGAATTTTTTTAAGGGAATTTCTAAACTGAATTTCCACTCATTGGGTTTTACTCAAACTTAATTGATTATATTATACCATGATTATGTGTGGAATAACACTTTATTTATTTATGTTGTAATTTACACTTCTCTTTGTGTGGATATACTGTTGCTACACATAATCACCACATTGATAAATTCTTATGTCATTTATACGATCTTTGTAAGGGACTTTTTTTAAATCTTCTTTTATTGAGGTATACTTTGATTTAGACACGAATTTCTTTAATAGAATGTATAAATCCCTTTAATGTTTAATTTTACTCCAAGGGAAAATTTTTTCTACATAGATTTTTATTAAAAGAAAAAGGGAATTATTCTTTTTAATGTACGTGGTGACAACGACCTCTCCGCCGCCGCGAGCATTATTTTATATTTGGATTCCTTAAAAAGATGTAATGTTTTTAAAAGGAAAACAAATACCATATACTCTTTTAATGTATTATGTTATTGAAAATGGTTTTGAGAATAGATTGATTATGTCAATATATTTGAAATTTTATATTGTGATTGCAATGTGAAAATGGTATCTTTCTTTTATGCTTGTTCATGTGTTACGAGTATGTTATGGTTATTGGGCATTTTTTATGCATACAGGTGGTTCTGTGATAAACCTATGGTGGGTGAGCACGAGATAGCTCTCCAATGCACTAGGTAAGGAGACAGAGGTAAACATTAATGTTTCATTTAGGATATATAGGGAATATACCATGATTGGTATTCGAAACGTAACTCCCTACGTAGCTGTGAAAGCTACAATGTAAGTATGTTATGGATTCTATAAGTTACCATTAAGATTTACTATTTCTATGTGTTATTTATAAATCTTATGATTTCATGGGGCGTGTTAAAGTTCTTATGTATTTTTACTGATAGACTAATGATTTATTTCATTATTTTATAAGTATTACTGAGCTTTTTATGCTCATTCCAAGTGTTTGAAATGTTTTTCAGAGGGTATAAGGTAGGGTAAGAGAAAGGGAAAATTCAAGAAGATTTATATCAAGAAAAGAATTTTTGTTTTCTTTTATGAGATTTTATTACATGAAAAAATGGATACTGATTATAAGTGTCTACTTTGTAATATTGGAGATTTAATATAATAGTTATAACCTAATTCTCTAAAACTGTAAACATAAAAAGATCATCAATGTGAATTATTAACTTAATTCAAGATTATGTAATGTTTAAGGCTGGGGCCTTATACAAGATCTGGCTAGGCACTGAATCAAAACTACCCCAAATTCTTGTCAAGATCTTATAAATGAATTATGACTTCAAGACAAGGTCACAACCATGAGATATGATAACACTTTTTCACAAACCATCCTAGGTACCCGAGTAACTTGATAATCGAGTTGGTCCCGATATAGCATGATGGGAATTTATGATCCCCACATGATTTCAATGAGCACCTGGAATAAAAAATGGAAGTGGGAATGATTTTTTTCACTAAAAATGTGAAACAAAAAGAAACAAGATAGTATGAATATAAAATTAAACTCCACTAGGAGTAATTTACCATAATTCAATCATGTGTAACAACCCAGATTACTACATCAAAAGTAAAAAAATAGGGAAATCATGGCCATGTCCCAACGGAATCACTCAACAAGCCCACCGATCAAAAGATAAAACCACCCTCAAGTTGTTCTTTTTCCTCACTCAATCCTATAAAGAGATAATCTATAAACACCAAAAGGAACAAGTAGTGTGTGAGACAAAACCCAATAGGATTTCACCCAAATATTCCATAACATATGCCAATATAAAATTAACAAAAGAATGCTTTGAATTTTCAAAAAAAAAATAGGTTTGTTGTTTTATAATGATAATTAAAACAAATCAAGATTTAAGTTAAAATATGTAAATACTTTATCAATTAACGATTCACATTTTCAAATGATTAAATATTTATAAAAAATGACTTAATTTTACATTTTATATAAATTTTTTATAAATTGGAAGGAATGGAATCAGTTTACAAACATGAGAATAAATTTATATTTCAAATATAAAGAGTCGAGAAATATAGTCATCTTACAAATAGGTATGAAAGTTCGAGGATATATGAATCCAGACTCTCTTATTGATCATCAAACTTTGTATACACACTCTTCATTTGACACTATCCAAAAGGACTTATCACCATTACCTAAGGGATGTGACATGATTCATCTATGTTTTGGAACATTGTTGTATCATAGAGTGTGTCCAAATAAATCACGAGATACCTAAGGATTTAACGTGATCTAATACAATAAATAATGGGAATTTTTTTATGAAAACATATAATACAATTAAGTTCCATTCTCCCATTTCAAAAATCATAATTTTCTATTTAAAACCAAGAATATGTTTTTAATCAAAACATTCCTTTTCTAAGATAAAACCACTGGATTTTTTTATCAAAATCATTTTAATCCATTTTCACAAATTATAAATCAATTCAAAACAAATTCAATAAATTCAACAAAAAACCCAATTCAATTGAATTGGGAGTTTTCAAAAAAATTACATCTAATCCATTTCACAATTTAAATCAAATAATTAAAATGGAATCAATTTTCCATAAACACAGCCAATCCAATGGTATTGAAGGTTTACCAAAAATCAAACAAACCCCATTTTAAAATCTCTTAATTCCCTAGAATTAGGTTTTGATCAAATCAATTGAAACCCATTTTATCAAAACCTAGGAATTGAATTCAATTAATCAACTTTAAACTAATAAAATAAATTTAGGGTTAATATAAATTGAGAATCATAATGAAACCACATACCTTTTTTTTTGATGAAAATAAACCTCTGCAATGAAACCCACCAGCAAGAACGAAGGCGCAAAAGATATCAGAACTCAAACTATAATTGAGATTAAAAAATATAGAGTTTAGATCCATAATCCTCAAGATGATCCATCAAACACTAAGAAATGGATAAATAAATAAATAGGGAGATATAGAGAGTGCTTACCCAGAATGTCACACCCTGATCGCAACAACGATAAATCATTGAACAAAGGAACCTGGATGGCATGAGGTTCCTAAAATCAATTGAGGAATGATATTCGTTGAGAGAAAGAAAGTCTAGTGGAATGGGAATAGAATGATATATTTTTATACCTGTTTATAAATAAAAATTTTATACTTTAAAAGACGTGTAACCCAATTACACATCGTGTAATTGGTAAATACCATTATCGCTGAAAAACCCATCTCCTTTTGATTAAAAATTTATTTAATTTCATTTATGAGTTAAACATAGCGTAACCATGTTACATGTCATTGAATTATCCAGAAGGTTATATAATCAACATGTTTCATACTGAAAACTCCAATAAATACCTGACATCACAATTACAACTATTCTCCCAATACCTTCTCGATCCTACCATACAATAAAAAGAAAGACCATGATAAGGTTTAAAAAATATATGATAACAAGGTAGCAAGATTTTACAATATTTTAATTATTTACTATACTATATGAATAAATTATAATGTTATCTCAGAGTTGAACATTAAATTTTTTTCATTATGTTGGGAAGTGATGACTTATTTAATGATAATAATTTAATGAGAAAAAGTAATGTTGAGTGAAAATTATCCATGTTATCAGACACCATCCTATATATATCTACATATGACGGAGAACATTAAATTGGGAGATATTTAATTTATAACTCCCATAAGAATATACTCAACTCATGTATATTCACCAGGTTTTCAAGTAGATCAAATAAATAGGGGTGGTTCCAGGTCGTTCCAACGATGTATCTATTTATTTTGATCAATGAACCTCGTAATTAATTCAATAATGATTATTTTATTTATTTATATACATTTATAAATAATTTTGATAGTAATAGTTAGTTAATATAGTCAATTAATGTAGGATTATAATACTAAATAATGTGAAATACACCCATTAATCCCCTCCCCCACAGTGAATCCATGTGTGAGTTTGTTCAGATAATGCCTCTTGAAAATGAATCCATGTATCCTCAACTTATAAAGATGATCATTTAGTATATAAAGGTAAATGTAAATTAGTAAAATAAGTATTGAGATAGATTTGGATTTGTCCTTAAATTTTATAAGTTATAATACACTACCATTCAGAGGTGATGTATGACCCCAATGAACTGAGGAATGATTGAACAAGATAATTTATATCATTAAATTTTTGAAAACAATATATAATTCCATGGCCGGGTTCATAGCTTATGTAATAAAATGGATGGTGATAGAAGAGGCTATCACAATGGAAACTTATTGGGAAAGTAAAACCATATCTTAACAAGATAAAGGGAAGAGTACTTTATATAGTTAAAAGTGTAAATAAAATCATTTATTGTGTAAAATGATAATTATATATTAAAGTATAATGAAGGTAATGAATCCATTATAGTGCTTCCAGATTAATGAATTAGTACATTTGAAGTCTTTATGCATATCTGTGCATCAAATATGCTTCTAATTTAGATGTATGGGGATTTAAATAATTATTTAGTGGTTTATATCAAAATTTAGTAAATTTTATCCTAATCATGTTCATGGATTGAGGATAATGATATATAAAATGAGACGAAATATATTAGAGACCCATGGTAGTGTGGGAAACCACTATAATAAGAGATGTAATTTCCCAAACCTATTAAAACATATAAGTGTTTGAATATGAGGGATACTAAACCTCAGGTGTGACTCCCCATAATCTAGAGGCTGTTGAATGGATACATGAGTCTATGATGGTACAGTGGGGATACTATACTTTTTTATCAATGTATAAAAGAAAGTAAAAATAAATAAAAACACATACATCCATCTATATATGTAATGTGGTGAAGATAAAAACTTAAAAATTCCAAATAAATAATTATAAACCCATTAATATCGATATAAAAAATGTACAATTTTAATAATTCATTCACTTTCATGGTCATATATATAAAATCCCCAAAAGAAAAAAAATAAAAACAAGAAGACTCCTTAAAATGACACAATGTCCTAGCATAGAACGAATTTCCCATACCATTTTCTAGCATTCTTGATCAAGTATCAGTTATAGGGAGCATGCACTTATCATACCCCTCAACCATAAAAAATTCTCGGGTATTAAATCAAATTTGGAATGGGTGCCAATTACACTTAATATCTAACTACAAATTCCATATAATAAAAATTCTAGTCTAATTATGGAGTGTATAATGATGTGAATAATAAATTAAGTAAATCATAAATAATTAAAACATCATCAATCCTTAGGTTCGATGGTGACACATGATACTGATGATAGTTTCATTGATCTAATCCTATTTCTTTATTCATAAAATCACATAGAACCAAAATGATCCCTTGGTGAATAACTAAGGTATTCCAAACCATAAATCATAGCAATTATATGGGAGGACTACCGAAGACACTCCAAACTATGTTCTAAAATGAGTCTAAAGGGGTCTTCCCTGAGGTACTCCAAACCAAATTCCTTTACAATTATAAAGTGGGATACCTCAAGGCACTCTAATCTATTTTTCATAACGAGTTTCAGGTGGTTTTCCCTGAGTCATATGAAGCCATGTTCTATAACGATCCCATGGGGTGCTTCCCCAATGTACTCCAAACAATGTTACACAACCAAAAACACACATGAAAAATAATTTAATGATTAAATAAATTTAATCCATCATGTATCACTGGAAAAAAATTTCATTGGATCCAGTTTTTCTAACCAGGAATTCTTGGTCACCCACATATGGTCACATATAAGTCCAAGGCACCCCTAGGGTCACCCCATGAATTATCCCACTTATAAACATAGGAATGATCACCCCATGTGGTGGATAATCTTGGTATTAACTCATTTTATTATTCTTTTGTCTCATATAATCATTCAATTAAAATCCTAAAAGGAATATAAAATATATTAATAAATATTAGGTCGAGTGCTCAGTATTTTAGCGTCACTACACATCATATACACAACAGAACATTGAAATTTTTATGAGATATCTTACAAAACACCTACCATTTGATTAAAAGTAATAACTCATCCAGTATCAGCCTCTAATTAATTTTAATATATATAAAAATGAAAAATTAGAAGAATATAAAAGAAGTAGATTATATTATCTAAATGTGATTGGAGACCAAATAGCAAGATAAAATGAAGAATGTTCAATGATTTAGGGATGTACCTAACTCAAGATTCAAATATAAAATGAAGAAATACAATTTTGTGGAGAAAATACTAATAAAACAACTTGAAGAATATAGATCCAAGGGAGGAGGTGGTCCATCATACAACTAGAAAAATTGGAACTACCATTTGGTAATAATAAACACTACTTTCAAAAATAACTAAACAAACACTTATAAAAACATATATAGTATTAATGAAAACTTTTAATTAACTTAATTCCATGAAAGGGTTTGGGTATGGAATCCATCCCCTCTCCTTAATAATTTATAGGATAAATTAATGCATCACACTATTAATTGCCTAAAGTCTGAGACCTCAGCCATTGACATTCCCACCCCCTAAAAATTTTCCCCAAGAATTGTGTAACCCTGAAAAATTTAAAAATATAAAATAAATAAGTTTTTATAAAAACATAAAATAATTAATACCTAGAGAGGGTTAGGGTTTTGTGACATCTCCATCATATATCATTTCATCCTCAAGCTATTTTCCAATACAACACCAGACCTCATAGGAAGATAACATCGACCACTAGGCCTATATATGAGAATCTCAATCCCATGTATCCACATTGATAAATCCATGATTCCACTATACATGTAAAAGAGGAATGGTTATACCATAGACACCCCTTTTACTCTATTCTAATATATTCATTAGAATCTCCTCAAAGTATATGTCATCCTAAAGCACAAAATCATTGGATCCAATTTTGTGTGAGGGATGCAGATAATACCATCACAGTTGTGTTCTTTGAATGACATCATTCATGTTGCTAAAAATCCATGAGATATCTAGATGTTATGCCACTAGACATATCCTCTCCACTAACTCAAAAAACCAAATATACTAAGTTGTTCACATCTATAATTTCCAAACAAAATTATGTACCAACCTCAGTGAAATTCATAAGAATACCTGGTCACCGACCTAAAAAATCAATAGTTTAGAGTTTCTAGTCCATGTAAGACCTATTCTTACTCTGGATAGTCTCTATACTCTTCTAAATCTACTGAATATTCCCCAATGTATCATGTATGAAACTCATCCCAATCATCTTATTCTCACCGAACACTAACAAACATAGATGGAAGTGACATGATCTACTGTATAGAGCCTCATAATATTCCTTTTTATTTGTTTCCTGAAAATTGTTGTAATTAGTGGACTCTATTAAGGCAATCTGGTTCTCCAATAAATCACAATAATTTAGTACATATTCTTTCAATATAACCTTGAGAACCTATACTTTTTTCTAAATATTCTAATCATTTATTGATTATTGGAAATTCTTAGATTCACATACATGCCAAGAACCTTATCTAGTCCATTGAAAAAACCATGATGTCAAAAGAGTTTCTATATGAGATAATACTCCTAGTTATCCCATGTAAGTGGATAATCTCATAGAAATTGATCTTGTCCAAATCATCGATTGATAAAGTATCTCATATTGGTATAAGGAGGGTTTATTTTTTCATTCGATCCACTATCCCTTAAACTACATCACTATCGTATGGTGTCCTCCATAGTCCTCTCATTATTTTCGTAGTAACATCATCCAATTTCTAATCTAAAATGGAAAAATCCATAGTAGACCCATGGGTCACTGATTCTATACCATTACCTACAAATAGGTGAAGCATCATGTGAGAAAATGTACCATTTACCTGTCTATACAAGCCACTAATACTACCAGTTCATATCATGATACATATTGGTCAATCCAAGATGCACCTCCCACATTAAGGCAAGATATTCCCATATCCTCTCTCCATTATAAAATTAGAAAGAATTATGATATTGTTGATATAGATAATCTCATTGTGTTCAATAACCCAATTTGGTTGTACCTCCAAACTATATATACTATCCCTTAGGCCAAGCACTCAATATCTGATAACCACCTTCTCCTAACCCTAGAGAGAAGTAAGGGTGGAGTTGGAAAGGAAGTAAGGTCCTCCCATACATGATACTCATGGATTTAAAAATACATCTCCAAAATATATCCATCAGCTTCCACTCATTATAGACTCCTAGACTACCTATGTCTATGCATTCTAGATCAGCACATCAACTACTAGGTTTCCATTACCAGGGTTGTAAGTAAGAAAAAGAATCAATTAAATGCATATAATCGACCAATATTATCTGTAAAAGGTTCATATCTCACTATGGAAGGCTATATTTCAGGAACTTGAGTTTAGTATATTCCTAAAACTTATTCATTATTAGTTAATGTCTCCAATATCGTAGATAATTCACTACTTATACAATGTCTTGGTCATGTGTATGGTAGTTCTTCTCATGCTTCATCAAATATCTAGACCCATACGTAACCAACTAACTAATAATATCAAAACTAAATTATCCAAACAAAATCTCAAATGCATCATTGTACACAATGTTATCCTTAAATATCTTGAGTAAGGATTGGATCAATTTCATAGACATCATGTACTTCAACTCCTAAAATTTACTCTCCTAGGAATTTGAAAAAATGAACCTTACTCCCCTTATGGCCATCCCTATCATAGGAACATCCAAATATATATAGTTCTAAATTAACTCCTATTAATAACAATACAATCCAAAAAATATGCATACTTCAATAATTTTCTTGGGATTCTCCAATGAAACCACATTTCTTACCATATGACGGTATATAGATACACCAGTTTCAGAGATAATGTGGACAAAAAAGTGTACCTAATCAATCCAAATGTGATATATAGAGATATTTGAGTGAATAAAATGATCTTTAAGTGTATTATACACAATATATATGTATTTAAAATTTTCCTCCTATTACATGTAGTACATGAGGATAAAAAGCATGAAAACTTCCACGAACATGTCTAAATATGGGTGGAAAACTCTATTAATCAATTACACAAACACAAAATGTAAATTAATCTAATAAAATAGCATTACTAGATACTTTTATAATCCATAATTTATTATAAATGAAATATGAGGTATGTTTGAGGTCCTAACCCTCAATATGTGATAGCATGATATTATATTGATCTTTAGGAACACTCATGTGCCTTACAAATAATCAAATGAGTCATTGATTCATGGAAGTGTATATCATTCCATAAATTCTATTTAGTCCATATACATCTAAAGAATGATCAATAATGAAGAATCATCCACCTTCTTAGTTAATAAGAATGGATAATCAGAAGGTGATGTTCTTGGACAAATAAATCCCAATCTCTCAAAATTCTCAAGCTAGGCCTTCAGATCACGAAGCCCCAAAGGATCCATCTTATAAAAATGAATAGAAACTATGTATTCACCCGGTATGATCTCAATGGTAAAATCAACCTCCCTCTCGAGTGCAAGTACGATGATATCATTAGTAAAAAGATTTTGAGCAAGTCCACTATGAGAGGAAAAATGTTCTGTTAAACCTACCTATTATTCAACATATTACTTGAAACCTAGGCTGTGATCTTACTTATATTTCAATGGTTAAGACCTGCATGATATTCTAGAACATACCATTCTCTAGTATGGATATGTCAATAATCCATTAAAGCTATAAAAGACACTCATCAATGATAATAGCAAATGCAATCTCAATATCGCACTAACCAATCCTCCCAAGAATTAGGTAAAAAATAGTCATTTTGAAAACAAAAATACCATAGGGGAACTTATAAACACTAAACTCCAGGGTAAACTTGTTACATAGGATGATACCCTCTGATAACACTCACAATGGAGTTTTGATATAAATAAACCCATAAAAATACTCCATAGTTTTCAATAGGGTATAAATAAAACTATGCAAATCTAAAAGATTCTAAATCCCCTATATCAAAAAAATAAGCATGACAAATTAAAATATTCCAAAATTGTACCTATCAATGTAGAAGGTTAGGAAACCTGGCCTGTAGGTGTAGGATGTATAGAAAAAAACTAGCATGCACTATGGACTTGAGTCTCACCTGAGCTCCATGAACTACAATGCCCTGCAATCACTTCTAATATTGATGTTAGAAACCACACTCACTAATGTGACAAAATGGTCAGTTGAACTATAGCTTCCCCCTGCTGTGACATAGATGGACCGTTCCCAAAACATTGAACTTTCCCAAATCCTCTATTGCAATATGCCTACTTCAACCTCTTACAAAACCTCTTCAAATTCCTCAATCTATAGTAATATCGACACTCAAGTGGTGGTTGATAAAACTTGGAGTGGTAGTGGCTGACCATTCCAAATTGATAGTACAACATAGTATAATTATCCATGGATATAAGAGATGAACTTCCACCTTGGATACATTTTACTCCAATTATATAGCATGAGTTATGAAAATAAATCTTCATACATGCTAAGGAACCGCTACTGGTCATCTGACTAGTATCCATCTATTCATAACCACTCCCCACAACCATATTCTCTTTGATGATAAGGGATTGGTTCAAAACCTCAGAAAATGATTCAAGGTAAAAAAAATTCATCTAGACTAATATCTCAAATCATAAACTATCATTAAAATGCCCCTCTAGGGATACCTCGTATCTAAATATCATAGGTGAAAACATTATAGATGAGTAGAATGATCACTATAGTCCATGACAGATACATTACCCTATATGAGATGCATAAAATCCCTAGTCCACTCATTTATCAAGGTCTATGAGTAGAAGTGTTCTAGGAAGTGGGACATAATGTCATCCTGGGAAAACCAATCATGACGACCCATCATGCGGAGAACTTCTTACCATAATTTTATAGATAAAAATGGAATATACACTACTAATTTCACCCTCCTTTCATGAGTAATATCAAGGTGATTGAAAATAGGCTTGATAAACTCAATCCAATACTCTATTACATAGGAACCACCCACCCAAAAATAGATAAACAGTTCCTAGAGATGCAACTCTATGGTCATTATAGACATCAGTCTTGTATGTCAAGTTGCATCGCTCTCCATTTCCTACCCTTGTCATAGTAAGATCATGTGGAGGTAATCATCCATCACCTAAACTTGTATCGTAAGAGGAACTCAACCAATAACATGAGGGGTCAACACCATCCTCTTGATCTACTAGACTCCATCATGGATTTTTTTTTCAAAATGACAAACACCTAAGAGCACATTATTACAACAATTATTGACATCACAGTTTAGGGAGAGTGATAACATTCTTACAACCCCACTCCACTCTACATCTAATAAAATAAGATCCTCATAATATGAGATATCTCACTAGAACCATTTACCTTGGAATAGGGTCAATAGAATATACACATAATTTTTATATCATACACCTAGGATCTATTTATTTTTAATATTTTATTTTTTAACCATAATTTTCATAACAAAGGCCCAGTTAAAAGAAATAAAAATTTGAATTTATAGAGGAAGAGAATTTATAAGATATAATTTTCATTCTATTTAGCTGATGAAATAAATTAATCAAGATAAACGATCAAAATATACATTTTAAACATATACATAACCTGAACATTTAATAATTGAGTTTTATTTCAATGAAATTTCTATAACATGTTAAAGAGGAAAATGAATTATAATTTATAATTGGAATAATATTTATCTCACACCTCATAATAAATCAAGAACGTAATCATATAACAAATTCATATCCATTTAGAGGATATTTTAAGTATGATTTCACCATATATTTATTTATTATATAACCATATACATGGCTACAAACACATTAAATAACTGATCATATCCCATAGTCTCTTATCCCAAATCACATGAAATCAAGCAGATCACATATGAATCTTGAATGACTAGTTTGATGCATGAACACATAGCCTCATTCTATTCTGACAAAGAGATACAATCCCATAAATAAAGAATCACAAATCATGTGAATCATCCTAGGAGAAAATAGATAAAAAAATAATGAACATGAATCCCATCCATGGTAACTTACCCTTTCCCTCACACATGGGACTATAAATCCCAGGCATGATCTCTATAAAAATCCATAATAATGTTCTATCAATTTTCTAGCATTCCCAAGTTGTAACAATAAATAAAGATCTAATAAATATTTGTGACATTCTTTTCCCACGACCACTCATACATTTCTAGACCTTGGGTCTAATGTGACCTCGGGAATGCCCCCTTATATTCCATATTGTTCTGAATAATAGTGCATGTAAATAATGGTTTATTATAGAGATTATACCCACATATCATAATAAAAAAACAACAAAAAATAAATGAGAACATGTACTCCCATCAAAATATGTAAAGTAATGAAGAGACATACAAGCATGTTCTAAATAAATAACCATAATTCTTTTTTATTCCAAAATTACCTATCTATAACATCAAGAAATCATAAACCTTCATAGTTACATATACAAAATTATTAAAAGGAACAAAGATAAAAAATAATGACTCCTCAAAATAGTATAATGTCTAGTTGTATACCTGATCTTCCATACAATAATTATGTTGTAATGACCATGCATTATTAATAGGGAACTATCACATCTCCTGACCTATAGCCATGATGTATTCTTGGGTACCAAAAAAACCCTAGTAGGGTAACAATACAACCTTTTAGGACACCACTAATAAAATATAAATAAATAACTATTCTAAATAAACATTTCATGATGATGTGCATAATAAATAAGAGAAATCCTAAATAAATAACCCAAAAGTCAATTATCAGGATCCATGATGATACCTGGGTACAACCATATCAGCATTAACCTATGTCAGATGTATTTTTACATCATACCCCATATATCTAAAGCCTTACCAAGGTGTGTAACCAAGGAATTATAAACTGTTAGTCAAATTGAGTCCAAGGGTGGATACCCCAAGTAACTCTAAATCATGAAAAATAATGAGTTTATGAGGGACTAACACAAGGTACTCCAAACGATGTTCTATAACGAGTCCAGGGGGTATTCTCTAATTCAATATAAACCATGTTTTTAATGAGTCTATGAGGTATTTATACATTTCACTCTAAACCGTGTTCGATAACAAGTACTTAGGGTGATTCCCCAAGTAACTTCTAATCACATTCCATAACTCAAAACACAAAGAAAACATAATTTATATATTAATTAAATTTAATTCATTTTGTCTCAATAGAAAACGATGTCATTGGATCCTAACGGTCACCCTATTAATTTATGGTCACACACATATGATCACATCTCAGTCCAAGTCTCCCATTGAGTCACTACTTTAATTATTCCACTTATGTCCCCAATCAATTTATCCCTAAGTGGTAGATAAATCCCTATTAAAAATCACCAATTAATGTATTTTCTCATGTAAATGGTTTATTACATGAAATAAAGGCACACAGAATATAGTAATAAATTTGAAGTCAACTGATTAGTATGTTGGCATGAAAACAAATCATATACATAATAGAAAATGGAGTCATATAAGGAATAACTTATGAAAAAACTACCATATTTTTATAGATTAAAAAAACAACACGTATCAGACTTTGATCTATTATATTTTGGTAGATAATGGAAATTCTAATCAATACAAATATATATAGTGTATTATATAAAACAAAGAGAGAAAAAAAGGCTGTAAAAGAAACGATGAAGGGTTGGGTATATAAGGATAAAACTACCTCTAGCATTGAATCACAACTAGTGACATCCAATTACAAGGATAAAATAGTAATAACACCAATTTAAGTGGATATAATCAAAGGAAGAGATGGTCTACCATGTGCCTGATGAAAAGGAATGCCCGTTTTGGTTTTTAAAAAACACCATAAAAAACAAAATAAAGACATAAAAACCCACAAAACAATAATTAATAACTTGAATAAATTTTAGACTATGGAAGGATTGGGTTATGGGGTTTTTTCCACTATATCCAATAATTCATGATGTGAAGCAATGTTGAACATCATTAATAGGCTTTATTCTAAATCCATATAGCTACATACATTTTCTCTCTCTCCAAACTACATCCTAATACAAAACAAACCCCATTAACATTTAAAAAAATGGTAAAATAAACATGTTTCTGAAAAAATAAAATAATTCATACATTGAGAGGGTTAGGGTTTTACAGGATATACCTCCACCTTAAAAAATAGGGAAAACTACTTTTCAAAATGTAAGTGACTTTAGAGTTTGGTATCAAGTCAATAATTTCATTGATATGAGGTACTATTTTGATTACCTCTAAAACTATCAATATAATATTTGTTATAGAATCATTATATTATTTATCTCTACATGTATGATTGATTGGTTAAGAAATTGATTAGAATTAATTATATTTACCATGATGACTGATACAACTTTTGGTTATAATTTTGGGAAATGATTCAAGTGTCCATCATACATGATGATTATTAGTGATGTTGAAGTCTTGGGAAATTCCTTAGTTATATAGATAAAAACATATAATATATTTGACATGATATAATAGACTATAATTTTTAATGATTAAATAAATTGTTAAAATTAATGATTTATTTTACATTTATAGAAGGATTTATCAATACATTACAAGGGGAATGTGATTTCAACATCAATTGAGATGGTAAAATCATGAAAGAGTTCATATTTATCTCTAGTTAGTTTACTAGTTTTATGTGTGAGTCCTTGGATATAGGTATTTACTCTAAACATTCAATGTTAGTGGATCAATATCCTAATACTTTAACACATAATTTATCATGATTTCTTCTGAAATGAGATATAAATTATATATTGATTACTTCGATTTTATGAATATGTATTCAATATTTTATTACCACATAGGACCAGTGGAATTGTGGGTGATAAATACATAGTTTTGGGAATTATAATTGAAAATATTTTTTTACAAAATAGTTTAACTTTGGGGAACACCAGTGTTATTTTTTAAAAACACTAATTGTATCTTGTCATTTTAATTAACTATTGGATACTTAATCAAGTGTCAATAAATATTATGTATCATTAAAAATTAATGGATGATTTTAATAAGATAATGAAATTTGAATATATTATTTTTATGCATATAATCTTGGATCAACATGTCTCTAGTTAAGGGTAAGAGGGAATGTCATACAAAAAATGTATTTCCAATGTGGATATAGTCATTATAAGTTATTATTTTTTCCTTTTAATGTGATAAATTCACTGAATGTGTCCCTTTAATTTATAAAATAAATATTGCATTAATATTTTAAAACCTTTATGGTAGAATTCAGTAATTATATCTTGATTTACAGTTGAAATTAATCTAGAAGTTGTTTTATAAATTATGCATGTGCATAATATGTATATAAAATTATCTAAATGTCATTTATATATTCAAAAATTTATGAATAATGGGAATTTATATTATAATAAAATAATTTTTTATGGATCCTATCAAGGTAAAAGAAAATGATGTATTTGGAGAGTACAATGTTTTTTTGAAATTTTAAACCTTCTATAGTTGGTTGGATGTTAGTGAAGAATTATTGAGGATTTTCCTATGTATGATTATATTATTATGTGTTTTAATTATAAATGAGTTATTGGAATGATAAAATTCAATGGTACTTTGATTATTTGATGAATATATATATATATATATAAATCCTAACAAAATTAGGTGGTGGAAACATGCTATATTGTCATACTTCTAAAGTAATTTTTGGAGAAGATCATATGAATTCAGATCAATTAATGGAATATAGATAAAAATAGTTTAGGAAATATAATAATAACTATATCATTCATGAGTTTAATTTAGTTATGATAGAACATTCCTTGAGGTTATACATTCAATTTTGTAATATTTTTGTAATATATACCAATTATAAGAGTTTGAAATAAAAATTCTCATAATGAAATATCATATAGAGATAATAATGGTGTGTAAAATATATTCAAACTTATGATTTAAAAAATTTATATATTATTATAAAATAGTATTTTGAGGTTAATAATTTTATTAGGAAGCATCTATCTGAAATAGTTAAAGAGGTTGATGAGAAATAGAAGTTAATGGGAATGTTTAGTAATATCAAATTTAAAATAGAATATTATGACAATGGTGAAATTAATTTAACTCTAGATATTATGTATACATTGTTAGAGAACATCAAGGAGACAAAGGTAGATAATTAAAGGTTCATGGTAAAGTGAGACACCATATTATTTTAGGGAGAAAATCGATGAATGGAGCATGAAACCTAACTTGAATCATTATTTCCTAATTTTTAGTTTATAATTAAATAATGGGGGGGGGATTAATAAATTATAATATTAAATCAATCATTACATATAATTAAATTTAAGTGGAAATATAAATCCATTTAATACATAATGGGATTGCCTAAATCACCATGGAATCATGATTCTACTTTTGTGGCTGAAACTGGCTCACAATGTCAACACAATTATTTTGTATTTGTAAATTTTATTAATTTGAGTATATCAATAAGATATATATAAGATTGTTCATTATAGATAAGGTAATTATATGTTCCTTTTTCTCAGATAGATATCCTCATATTATATCTAGATACTAGAAGGTAGTTTATAATGTTATTATACTCATTTAAAGACAAGTAATATTTATCATCCTCAGATGGATGTAAAATTAAAGTGGATCATATAAATTTTTTAGAAATTTTATTTGGAATGAATTATTTTTTTGATATTGATATAATAACCTATCATTAAAATATTTTTCCAACAATAACATCTAATAATATTCAATATACATTATTCTATTGTGTGATTTTTTTAAAAATCCATTTCAATTAAAAAAAATTCAGTTGTAACAAAAACAATTTCAATTTCTTAATTATTTTATTACGGAAGAAAATTGATCCAATTTAATTAATGCATAATCTTATGGTAATGAAAAAATATACATTTATTATATATATGATAGAAGATGAAACTTTATGTTTGATGTTAGGGATCATATCATTAATAAGTTTCCCATTGAATTGGTATGATTATCTTTAAAATAAATTATGATTTTCACCATATTTAGTTGGTTTATTTGGATTTAGGAATGAATTATTTAGGTGGAAAATCATTTGGAACAACTTTAATTTTATTTAATTATTTACAACATCTTTTATATTTCTTAATTAAGGAACTTTAAAACTAACCCATATTATATTATAGATTGGAGTGTGCATTACATGTTTCTTGATACAAAATATATGGAGAAACCCATTTCAATTATTTATTAGTGAAATAAAGTTCTATGAATTTTTTTTATATTGGAGTATATTTTATAGAAAAATGGAATAGTTTAAGAGGATAATTGGGAGATTGGGAACTATTTGTGGAAGTAATGGTTTGATTTTTTCATAGAATATAGAGCTCACTGACTTTGTGATAATGAAATGTTCTATAATGGGGAGAATTGTATGAATCCTAGATCTATTATTTATGTTTTATCTTGAGTTTTTTTTTATTTTTGACTAAAAATTATGTTCTTAGGGAATTAGTAGACAAAGAATTGTTAGTGTGTATAATTAAAAAACCATGAGAGATAACTATACAAACCACGTATTTAGATATAAAAATTATATAAATAGATACATGGTTAAGTAATTGTTCATGTTATGGAAGTATTTGTTTGGTACGTCATTGGATATATATTTAATCTTGTTTTGATAATTAAAAACAACGCACTTTATTTTTATGTGTTTTAATAAATTAAAAAATCTTCTTTTAATTTTTGCAACACTATCATGAGTTTTGAAAATAATAAAGTATTTTAGTTTTTGAAACAATAAGTTGTCGTAAAATAAAATAATTACGGATCTTTAATTTCTAATAAATCACACATTTCATATTTTTTTACTATTTTTACATAGAGTTTCATGTTCTTCATGATTCTTATGAACGGATGTTGGAGACATGTACACATCAGTATGAGTTGGATTATGACTCATACTATAAGATAATTGATATTTTATTATAATGGTTAAATTATTAATTAATATTCATGCATTATTTATTTTGTATTTGTATTATTGATGTATCATGTGTTTCATGAATTTTACAATGTATTTGGAAATTGAGATAGCTTAATCTATAAATTAAATGTTGCTAATATTTACTAGATTTTTAAATGGTATGAGTGATTTAAGAGGAACTCTTTTTTATAATATTTTTTTAGAAAGAGTTATTATATATTTATCTAATTAATGGCATGCTAAAAAGGTTTCCTTTGTTTAGAGAAATAAATAAAAATAATATAATCTTGATGAACCCATTAGATAATTATTACAATATGAACATGATATTAAAAATATTTGTAATGAAGACTCTTAAAAAAGGAATAGAGTTTCATTTAAATATAAAATGAATGTTAACACTTACTCATATGAGTTTGAGATATAGGGAAATGATAGTGATGACATCAGATGAGTCCATAAAGGAGTGTAAAAAAGAAGGAAAGGATATTATATAAGGAATAGAAGATATTATTCTATATAGGATGAAAAAAGAAGTAGTAAAGTTAATGGATATTCTAATGAATTTCAAAAAATTACTTGTTTTGAATACCCGAGAAAAAGGGTATTAAGCTAAAATTATCATGTTCACAATAGAGAATAAGAACAAAAGGATGAATCAGAAGGGAAAGATGAATTTATTATATGGTTTGAATTGCACAAAGGATTTATATTCTAATGAATATTCTATATCAAAATTCAAGTAGAATTATCTTATAATAGCATATTCGAATTATTTTAGTCATTAAGATACTAACTATAATGAATACAATTAGAAAAATATTTTTCTAATGATTTTTATGATGAAATTCAAATTTAGAAAATGATGTCTTTAAAATATCAAAAATATATATAGAAGAAAAAGAAAATGTTAAGAAACATGTTGAGGAATATAAAATAACTTCCGAATAAAATAAAAAATTATGTAATAATATTTCTAACAGTAATTATAAAATCTATTATGAGTTAGATATTTTATAAAAGGAAAAAAACTAAAGGATTATCATTCTAAAAATAATGTGTTAGAAGAAATAATTTTTTAATATAGTCTATAAAAAAATAAAAAACTCAAAAAATAAGTTGAGAGCTCAAGGAACAATTAGTGAACATTTTTTCAAGTTAGATAAACATATGTTAAAATAATGTCCATTTACAAAATGAATAAAAAATCAGACTTAGATAAGAAAATAAATTATTAAACATTTATGATACTTTATTTTTCAATAGTTCTAAAATAATTTTATCAGTTTCCTCTTATTTTAGATGAATGAATAATGTTAATTATACATATAAGAGTTATTTTAGATTTACATAATTGATTACACACATTAAAACCATTATCTATAAATCCTTTTCTACAAGATTACACAAGAACATATGTTTAAATCAAGTATGAGATTCTAAAAATTATTTTTCTAAACTGATTGGACCCAAATATTCATGTGTATATGAACCATATTAAACCTATAATTATGTGATATATGCATTGGGAATTTCAAATTTAAATTTGGTATATGGATAGTGGATTTTTTAGGATCTTGATAGGTGATATATTAATTTTTCAATTATTCAATCAATGTGATGTAGAAAATATAACATTTTTATAAAATAGAAAATTCAATGTCAGTGGTTTTAGAGATTTTAATATTTTTTATTCCATTATCATTTGAAATATTTTATATGTTTATGGCTGGATAATAATTTTATAATAATATAGAAGTTATGTGATGATGTAATGTTTCTAAATTTCAAAAATGATAAGTGATTTTTTTAAAGATGAATCTATTATTTTTTATTCTAGTCATTAAAGAAACATATATTCAATAAATTTTACTGTACTAAAATTAAAAAATGTTAATTGACTATATGTTTTACAGTTATAAAATATATTATGGCATAGGAGGCTTAGCCTTGCAAACATTATGTTTCTATTTAGGCTTTACACACACTAAACATTTCTACAACAACCCAATTTGAAGGTGGAAAACACATATGTCTGTGAACCATGAATGAAAGGAAATAAAAAACATATGGTTTCAAATTTATAAATGTTTTTCAAAATATAAGACCCTTAGAAATCATTCATGTTGACTTATTTGGTTTTTAAAAACTACACACCTTGGTTGTAAGAGTTATATTTTTAATATGGAAGATTACTTTAGTAGATTCACATGGTTTTAATTTCTTACTCATAAATGTAAATCTATTTCAATGTTATTTACATATCATAATCTAGTTAAAAATAATTATTTTACTTAATTTTAAAAATTTAAAGTGATATAGGAGGATATTTTTGTTATTTAATACATTAAAATGTTTTGTGAATAAAATTGTTATTCTCACAATTTTTCATTACCTAGAACACGAAAATAAAATCATTTAGTTTAATGGAAAATTATAAATTTATAATAAATGGATAAAACCCTAGTAATTTAATTCAAATCACCAAAATAAATATGGTTAAATTATTTAAATAAAACTAGTTATTTTGATAAATAAATCCTTTTAAGAGTAGTTTTAACAACGATGCATTATTTACATTATAAGGGAAAAAATTATAGAATTGGATATTTTAGATTTTATATTTGTAATTTATTTATTCATAACAAAAAAAATTATTTAGATAATTTTGATTCAAAATTTTATGAAGGGATATTTTTGGATTATTCAAATATAAATAATGATTATTTATTTTATAATATAATAACTTAGGTTTTTAAATGTCTCTTCATGTTACAATTGATTAAAATACTTCAAAATAAAAGGGTGATGATTTAAGCCAACACGATTAATAATTTATCTATTTAATATTTTTAATGTATAAAACACAAAATGAAAGAAAATTTAGGGAAAGGATCACCCACATGAAAGATATTATAAAACACATAAAGAATATCTTATTAACAATTTTATTAGAAATATTGAATCTAGATTAAAAAAACAAATTTCTTTTGAAAAATTTAATTCCTATAATGATTTAACTTTTGATTTCGTTATGAATTGTATATCGAAATATTTAAAAGGTTCTCACTAGATTATATATATATATAGAAAAAGTAAAATAAAATTTATATAAAAAAATTTATAAACATTGGTTGACCTCATATAGATTATTATGTTATTGGTACTAAATGGAACTTTAAGAATACACTTGATAAATCGTGATAAATTATAAAAAATAAGACTAGAATTGTTTCACAATTTTATTATCAAGAATATTGAATATATTATAATAAAAAACATTCAACAATTACTATGTTTGAAGCTATAATAATTTTATTGGCTCAGTATTATTTTAAAGTATTTAATATTTTTTAAATGGATTTAAAAATTGAATATACTAATGGGTTTTTATTTGATGATGTCTTTGTATGACAAACCCTATGTTTTTAGAATGAATAATTTCCCAATATCTTTTTGTAAAATTAAAAAGATATTAATAGAAATTAAAAATCCCTTAGACTATATAATAATACAAATTATATCAATTTATATTAAATATTGTTTTTGTGAAAGTGAATCTAGAACCAACGTTTTGTAATAAAATATCAAAAGAAATTTTGGTTATTCAAATTTATATTGACAATATTTTATCTGTATATTCTAGTGAAACCTAATGTAATGAATTTTAAATTTTAATTAGAACTAAAGTATTTATGATTCTTATGGGATAATTAAAATTATATACAATATTTCAAATTTCTCAATAAAAATAAATTTATCAAAGTAAATTTAAATAGGTAAAAATCTGGTTAAAATATTTTTAATTGATAATTATAAATGTTTATATTCCCCTATTATTACTTCATGTAAATTGCGTATTGATAAAGTATGTAAATTCGTGGATTCTAATAATTTTAGAAGTATGATTGACTGTTTATTTTATCTAACTATTCCTGGACCAGGTTTGATGTTTTTGCTGTGTATTTTTTCTAGATTTCAAAGTGGACCTAAGTAAATTCACCCGAATACTGTTAAATTAATCAGTAAATATGTTAAATATTCTATAATTAATGGTTAATTTTATTCTAAAAAACTTCTTCTAGTTTAAAAAGTTATTTAGAATTATATTATCATGGATATATAATAGATAAAAAAAATAAAAAAGTGTAATGCACCACTTTTAGGTGAAATATTAGTTATATGGAGTCCAAAGAAGTTATTCTTTGTTATTTTATTAATCGTTGAAGATTATTTTATAGATACTACATTATTTTTCACTCAAAACATATGGATTATAAAAAATTTATTTTATTTTGATGTTTATTTTGATAAGTTTCCTAGTTTGTTTGATAAATTATTAGATATTTATTTTTATAAAAACCATTTACATCATTAAAGAACTAATTATAAAAATTATAGATATAATTTTAATAGATGAAATGTTAATAAAGAAGAAATAGTTTAAAAATAGGTTTCAAATAATGATCAATTATTATATTTTTTTACTAAAATATTTAATTTATATATGTATGAGAAAATTAACTATGAAATTATCATAATTGGAATTTAAAAATTAATTTGAAAATTAATATTAATGAATATATATTATTATCAGTAAATATAATATCTATTTATAGTATTTTGTTTTATGTCATGTTTAATTATTATTGGGTAAAATTGAACTCATTGAAAATAATTTTATAATTCCTTAAATATATTATCCTATTTTCATGTCTCTTTGTAACTTTAATTTATTTTTAAGGAGGATTTCTCATTGTTTATACAATGGGATTATTGAATTATTCCAACAGTAGTTTTTATATATGTATATACTATTTTGAATATGCTATCTTATTCTATAGGAAAAGAAGATAAAATTAAGGGGAATAATCTTTTTTATGAGCTATATTCATAATTTTATTAATACATAAGTTGGAATCCAATTTTGGGTTGCTTAAATTTTGGGGGACTTAGTTTCTATTTAAATATACTAATAATTAAAATGTAAATCTACTTTGAATTTATTTATGTAATGAAATTTGATATTTTTTTTATACATTATCCATTTAAAATATGTATATAATTTATTATAATAGAGGAGTTACCTTTGTAATTATTGTAGAGAATAACTATTTAGTAATTATCACCAAGTTAGGAAAAAATACATTTGATTTTGGTTTGACACTTTTTTTAAAAGGGGAGAGACATGTTTTAATTTGTTTATTTTTAGAAATTTATTAGTACTCCAAAAAGTGGGACAAAATTTTGAAATTATAATAAGATTAGAAATTACCAAAAATAGTGATATTTTTGAGTGTTTCTATTTCACATCATTTAACAATGTTTTAAAATTAAAAATAAATCACATTATCTGTTTATATTATGATAAAATACACTTTTCAATATATTCCTTATAATTTGATATTTTAAAAGAATAATTTATTTTGGGTTTTGAAAAATTCACTACTTTTAAATGAATATAATGGCTGATTATTAATTTCTTATTAAATAATATTTCTATATTTGTTTTATTAATTTTTAGTAAAATCTTCCAGTTCTATATTCTTATAAATTTATTTTTGGATAAAAATGAAAATCATTATGAGTTAGGATACGACCAATATTTTAGTAAAATTGATCATTGTTGATTATATTTTTTATTTATTCAATTTTTATTCATTAGATATAATTCATCTTAATTATGGATATATTTTATGTGTAGATAATTTAAGAAACTATTATACTATACACTTTTTACCCTTTTTTAATCATCTGAGCAATTCTACAAAATAACTATTACTCTTCTAAAATTATTTTTTACTCATTCAATGGTTCTATTCTAATTATTACTCTTATGAAGTTCAAAAAATTGAAAATTTCCCAAAAGAATTCATTACTTAATATAGATTAATCTTAGAATACTCTAAACTTTTCTAAAATTACACTTTTGAAATTTCTTAATTTTTTATAATTAATTTTCAAAAATTTCACCTAAAAATGATTAAATTTTAATATTTTTTATTCATAAAAGAATCACTATTTAAGAAAAGTTACACTTTTTAATTAAAAAAACTCTTATAAAATAGAATAATCTTTAAATATAATTTAATATCTTGAGAACTTCTATATATATATATTTCTATTGATATATTATATATTATATATTTCTAATTTAAAAAATACATAAAAGTTTAAATATATTTCGATATATATTATTTGAGAATAATAAGGTATTTAACACCATATTATATTTAGTTTCTGAAAATATAAATAATTATTATTTTTTCATAATAGTGCATTGAGAACAATTAGAGAATGAAATCCATGTGAATATTATTGTTTCTTTTTATAAGACAAGATCACGTGAAGCATCTGGGAAATCATCGAGCAGGTACTATGTAGATTTGTACCACATGGAAGTTGTTCATTATCATTAAAAAATTATTCCATGAATATATGATTTGGGAAATAAAAATCATCAATGGATATTGTTTTTTCAATTTTATTGTGAAATAAAAAAATATTTTCTAAGATGATGAGCATGAAGAAACTCTATAAATAGATTTTTATTGAACCAGTTTAGTGTGTCAGAGTTGAGTGTATTTAAATAGTACTATTAAATATATTTATGTGATAACATATTCAATGAATTTAGTGTACAAAATATCAATGTATAGAACACTTCATCCAAAATGATCCATGCTTCCCAAATACTCCGGCTCTCGTTATTCTAAATTAGTAACTATTATTCAGTATTTTTTCACATTTTCTATGAAATTTTTTATTGGTTTATTATTTTTCAGCAAAAAAATATGATTTTAGTTTTGGGTTATAATACCCATATAAGGGTTGGTTATCTGATATTCCTCTAGGTAGAAGAATTCAGGATACTTATGTCGTGCCTCTTAGTGTGAAAATTGAAGTTATAAAGTTGTGACTCTATATGTGAAAAATTAATTTATAACGCATTGTGGATCCCAATTAAAACTCAGATGTATTGGTTGTTTCTATTATAGAAAAGATAGATATTTATGTATTGTGAATACCCTTAATAAGTCTTTATTTAGTGTTTATTGTTTATTTCTAGGATAGAGATAATTATTGAGTAAACATATGATCATTTTGATCTGAACATTTACACAAAATCTATTGTAGTCATAATTATTTTATTTTCAATATTTAAAATATTTTTACTCCAAAATAATATTTAAAATATTATAATATTTTAATTAAACCACTATCGATGACTTTCTTATCTCACTATTTGGGGAAAACAATATCATTAGAAAACAATACCAATAAGGAATGTACAATTAGATCACATAGTTATCTCTCGGTAAGTTAGGTTACCTCCCTAGTGTCTCGATATTACTCCCTCTCAAAATTCATTATTTATTTCTTCTATGTAGTCTCATATAAATATTATATGGATTATTTCTTACTCTTTCAAAGATTATTTCTTTCTCATTTTGGATTTTCTATATATGTTACTTTTGTTATCTAAGGACCACACTAAGATCTCCATCACTATAATTTTTTTCCAGATTATTCATGAAAGCCTACATTATGGTTGGGTGTATGATGTTTAGTGGATTGAGATAGTGAATGGGGAGTGATTAGATGCAGATCCCTTTCAATGATCTCATCTTCATCTAGTTATTATCTCTCTGGTGCTCCTGGCTAGTTGGTGTGATTTTTTTATTCAGGCCTCATTCTCTCAACTTATCTACCCTTTCTACAAAATCCATTCAGATAGATATCATATTTGGCCTAAGATGATGGCGATTAGAGAAATATTGGGATTGATATGGATAAGTCATTTAACAATGGTTCTTTTCTTCAATCCCATGGCATTGGTGGTTTTTTGGTTCCTTCTAGGATTTTTTATGGATTATCGTGGATCAATTTCTATTTATTTTTAATGATTGATAATGAAATAATTTATATTGAATATATATATTATTCTATTAATATAATGAAAATTTTCATGTCTGGAATAATTGTGTACCACTTTAAACAACTCCATCTATCATGTTAAATCAAATGGTGTGTTTCATAACCTCAATGTATATTCAATGAATTTTTTAATTTTGTTTTAGAAATTATCAATATTTTTTTAAAACACTTTTTGTTTACGATATTTATTAATGTAGAAAATGTTATGTGTGAACCTCCTTCAATCATATTTTGTGGGTGAGGAAGCATGAACTCGATTTACACTTCCTATGTATTGGGAAAATAGGAGGCATGAATGAGGTCCACATCTCCCATTAAGAAGAAATTATAAAACCCCCTCCCATTTCTCCCATTACACCTCATAGTTTATAGACAATATCTAGTGATTTGATTTATATATTTTTAACTATATTATTTGTGTCCATCAGGAATGTAATATTTCTATATTAGTGTTTTATTTTTCCAACTACATTATTTATTTTTTTAGAATGATTTATTTATTTATAATATATTATTGTTTGATTGTATGATTTAATCTATATATTCCTTATTTTATTTTTATTATGTTAAATGAATTAACAAATTTAAATATGATGTTTGGAAATTTTAATTTCATTTAATTATGTCTAATTATTTATTAAATAATATTATTTATATTTAAGTTAATTTAACTACTTACAAAAATTTATATGTATAATTATAATTTATAATTTTTATAAATATATTTGAAAATATTTATATATAAATATTATATTTAAATTAAAATGAATTTACAATTGATTATTAGATAGATTAAAAAATATTCTATCATAATATTTTTTTTTATATATTAATAATAATATTTTTAAAAAATTTTATTATCAATATCTTAATATAATTATTTATATGTTTTATTTTTTTACCATATTTATATTTAAATAAATTAATAATATAATATTCAAATATATATTTATAAATATATTATTATCATTAATTAAATTAAAAAATTACTATAACTAATATCATTTTAAAAATATTTATTATAAATTATAAATATTATGAGTAATTATATATAAAATGACAGTATTTATATTTTTTCGGAAATATAATTACTTACAAAAAAGTATATATAAAAATTTATGTTTTAAATTTAAATTAAAATAAATCGACTATATATTATTTATTTATAAATATAAATAATTTTACTTCTTTTAATTACCTTAAATGGTAATTGGTAAAACAATTTTGAAGAAAATTATTTATATACGCATGATATTATGAGTAATTATTTTTAAAAAGTAATATTTTGAATTATGTAAGTTAGATTTTTTTTCTTAAAAAACGAGCCTTGCTTTTCTTGGCCATGTCTCATCTTATCCGAAAAAAATATTCCATACAAAATAGCATCAAAATTATTTTAATATATATATATATATATTATAATTTATCATATTTTAATTTAATTTAAACCATTTTTAAAAAATATTAATAAATAAACAAATCGAATAAATTAAAATAAATAAAAATGATTATCATTAATTGAATAATATTCGTATATATGCCTTTAATTTCATATCTCTTTAGTAATATATTTAATTATAATTAAAAATAATATTACCACACATTTACAATATGAAAAAATGAACTAGCCTAAAAATTACAAGGTATGAGTATTGAGTGAAGACTGATCTTGATATAACTGACCAATGTATGAGGCAAATTGTATGAGATAATCATTTTTTTTGTTATGGAATTTGAAATAATCACACTTCATTTCTCCATTGATGACATGTGTTCCATCTCATTCTCTAAGAATATAAGGACCAACGTGTCCATGGCAAAATGTTTTCTATTCCAATCCCATAAAACCACTAACTTGAATGCAATTAATATTATTTTAAATGGAGTCTTCACTATATGTGTTGATGTTTGATGTTAGATTTGTAAACCATTACAGAAATGGGACTAGTGGTTGTAGAAATATGAGACAATGGAGGCTCAAGGTGTTTCCTCCATGGTTTTGATTGGTTTTTTGATTATTAACAAACCAATCTATAGAAAAAGTTTAAATATCATGTTAGTGTCATTTAAAAATATTAACATAAATAAATAAATATATATATATATATTGTTACTTATCATATAAAATTTTATGTAAAGCTATAATATATTTTGATAATATATAATTAATAGTAAAAAAATTCCTATTACCTATTTAAATCATTAATTAGATATATATATATATAATTATTATTAATATTAAAATTTTAAAAATTATATTTAAATAATATCATTACTTATATTATTGTATCGTAATATATATATATTTATATTTAAAATATTTTTTACAAAATATTTATTGTATTCAGAACATTAGAATTGCCAAAAAAAACTTGTTAATATTAATGAGAGAGAAATCATCTTTAGATGACCAAGTAATGTATGATTTGTAACTGAATGTATTATTCTTTTCTATATGGTTATATAATCTACAATAATTTCATTTTTTTTCTTCACATTCATTGATCACTAGATCAATAAATCCATTACAGAGAGATGGATTCCAAATTCACAAAATTTTAATACACTAGAGGAATATATGATGATCACCATCGATGACGTATCCCTTATTTTTGTCCTCCTAATTGAGGGTATGGATGTGGAAGATCAAGTTGGTGGTGATTTATTTGATTTATTACAATGAATACTAGGCATTGAGGCCCATGAAAATGGTAGGTCTACCATCAATTTCATTTTACACATTTCATGAAGAGATAGTCACTTCACCCATTTAGTTGATGATGCTGACGAGATTATCAAACTAATATTTCCACATACATATATTCTGAGACTTATTAGAGGCATGATCTTTATGGATCATTCTACTACATATTTTATTCTAATGTATTTACCATTACATGTGGATATGAAAAAAAGGTATGTTCTTCTGGGCGTCTGCATGGGTTTCTTATACATACTGTGAACTATGCAGCTCATGTAAAATTGATAAGATACAGATTATAGGTGTTTTATTCTTATGTAGATGTGGGAATTATATCACATCCCTCACTTCACTCCATATGTGTGCACAACAATTCTTGGAAACATTTTATAGGACACCCTCCATGGGAAATTGTATCTTCTTCCTCAAGTGAAAATCTAATCCATGAATATTTATTATGAAATTATAATTTTAAATATGTTACCATTAGGTGGAATCATAACCATTGACATTCAAATAACACTAAACATGCTTTCTACTATTACATACATATGTTGGAAATAATTTGACTATATTTTATACAAGATTTTAATTATACGTTAAATTTATAATTATGTTTTTTAAATTATTAAATATATTAATTTCATATTCAGTATTTTTTATTTTAGGTTTTACGGATGCCATATGTTGGTCCAATCGTTGAGTGTGTTTCAAATTATTGTTGGGAGATTCTTGGCACACGAAAATATGGCATACCTTTCTTTTCATTTTCACATTGTTGAGTGGAGACACATTAATCATGTTATGATTCCATTAAACATCCATCATACTATATTCACACAGCTTAATCATGTCACATCAATTCATTCCCAGAAGATGTCAAGGAAGTGAGACATTGAATAGAGGTGATAACATGCGTGATATATTGAGATATCAGATAGACATAATGATTCTCGATTATGAGGGGAATGAACAGTATGTCAGTATCTGTCAAATCAATTTTATTTTCTAGAACAGTACTACATGATCTCATTTTTATATCTTATGAAACATGAATGAGGTTACCATCAGCTTGTAACCATTATTCCTTCCACTTTTTAATAATTTTTTTATTAAATTTAGTTAACTATATATATTTTTTGGATGATCATATCACACACTTGAATAATATATATAATCCCGTAGAGGGAGGTACATTTGACCTATCCTATTTCCATAATATAGTGAAAGAGATAATTTTAGCACGAACTATATTTATCATGGGATTTTCTTCGATGCTCCATATGATATTAAGTGTGATGTGCCACATATAGATGCACCCATGGGTGAAAATATTATTATTGATGTGCCACATGATGATGTTAAACATGAGGATCATGTTCAACATGATCATCCAAATTCTCCTCCACTTCCTATCATAGGTGATCCACAACCACAAGCTATCCCTATATAGGACCACAATGCATATGATAGGTATTGTGCTTCATTGACAATACTTCATTAGAATATCATATAATGATTTCTAGTGATTGGAGTGTCTTTCAGTAGATATTTATCCCTGATTATGAGATACCTTTTACACAATGGTCATCTTCTTCCAATGATGGAGAGTGTTATAGACAATAACCACTTTCCTTCAAAATAGGACATGATATTGGTGAAGAGATATTGAATTGACTTCAAGTCTCATAGGATGATGTAGTGGTAGTTACATATGATGCTATACTGGAGGTGAGTATGCTAGAATAATTACATCAACATACATGGGGTGGAGGCATTATTTATACCTCATGATGTGACACAGAGGATCATTTAAGATAGCGATGCAGATCAGAGTAATACATTTCCCGTAATGTTTGAAGCCTAAGTGCAATTAATTCTTCTAAGGCCTACGGGCCATGTAATACTTACACCTACGGGCCTTGTAGGGGTTCCACCTCACCCCTGGAAAGGTGGATTATCAAAAATCAATAAAAAATGAAGGCCTTCGGGCCATTGGAGGATGTAAATAATTTGTTTTTCAACATTATTTAGAAAAAAAATTACAATTTATATTAAATTTATTACTAATTTTTTATTATTTAAAACATATTTATTAATTACTTAAATAGTAGTAAATATATTATTAAATATATAACCCAAAATTATATTAATTTAATAATTAATTTTTATGAATATAATATAATATAATATTAATTTTTATATTAATTATATAATTCAAAGTATAATTTTTATAATAATATTAATTATATAAGTAGAAATTATTAATATAGTTATATATATTTTTTATTATAATACTAATTATATTATTAATAATTTAAATTATAGTTAAAAATTTATTTTTAAATTATTTTTTAATGTATTATTATTAATTATTTTAACAATTATTAATTTATTCATTTTTTATAATTATTAGTCACTAAATATATATTATTTATCAATAAAAATAATAAAACTAGAAATTAAAAAGTATACTATTTTTTAATATATTTCTATTAATTGTAGAAATAATTATTAAAAATTTATAAATTAATATATATTAGTATATAATATTATAAATTTTGTAATCATTATTAAATTTTATATATATGATAATAATTATCCAAAAATTAACTAATTATTTTAAATAATAATTCAATATAAAGAAATAAAATTATATTTTTAATTAATAAGTATTAAATAATAATTATATATGTATATATATATTATTTACCTCTTATAGTTATTATATTATTAATGTCCAATAGTCTTCAATATAATAATTATGTATTTAGGTAATAGTTTTATATAATTATTTAAATAATTATATATTAACTTTTTTATATTTATATAATTCATTATGTGTTACTTGTTATATTATAATTATTATTTTTATTAATTAAATTATTAATTATTTATTTTATATATAAATAAAACTAAATAATATAAGTAAAAAATGTTAAAATAATAAAATGAAGTCATGATCCCTTATCATGACATCTGTGTGGAGAATGCATATGAATCTGGAATGGAGTTTGGGATTCCTCACCGATGGACGATGTGTGAATGGGGATTAGGTATCATGAGTCATATTTTCAAAAATATATTGAACCCCAACTTATTTTTAAATTTTTATAATTTATAAAATTTAATTTAAAAAACCAATGTTCAATAAAATTTATTTTTTAAAATATTTTAATTTTGATTTTGTTGAGTTATACAGAGGGGTTGGGTATTGATGATATCATTGTGTGCTAATGTGATTCCCCTTCCACCACATAATTTATGCCTCTTCATATAGCCTTTCTTTTTGTTCACTAGATGTGTTCCTTTTCAAAGTAGTTATGGATGATCCTATTTTTATTGATGAGGGAAATTATTTCACTTATAGATTAGAGAATAAAGAAGAGCTATGTCTTATATGCTTTTAGACTAGATTTCTTGTGAGGGAGATACTAGTTACGGTCTGAGAATTCTGCATCCAAATCACCTTCCATGCTAACTCCTTTAGATGCTCTTATTTCATCAAACATGAATTATAGTTATATTTCCATATAATATTGTCTTCATTTTATTCTTCCATTTATCTATTAATACTCATTCATGTAAAACTACTATTTTTATCATCTTATCTTTGCTGATCTGGGATTAATTTGTTCATTGGATCACTTCTTGGGACCATATTTTAAGCCTCTTAACTTGGCTCATGTTTTCTATGCTATGATATGCAACTTCATTTAGCCCATAACATGTTACTTGATTTCCACTACATTATCCTCATGTAGAGATGCTCTCAACTGTTGATTATTTTCACCACTATTTTGATCTTAACCATCTATATGGATATCATTTGGATATTTGATTTTTGGGCAGCTATATGTGGCCTAAATTGATTTCTTTAGGTCATTTTGGTTTTATACTATTTTCTACGTTGTTTTAGTGGATTTGATCACCCACGTGTTTTACATTTTTTCATAATAAGTCATTCTATTTTGATTCATTGGCATTAGATATTGTCTAGTATGGTGAAACCCAATATGAAATCCTTGAGAGATATCATGGAGGACTTTTTTTCAACCACATTAACAACTTGTTATCATCATAGTGGGATATATGATGTAGCCCATTCTTTATTTAGAATTTTGCGTATTCCTAATCTATAATTCATTTGGGGAATGAGGTTACATGTATTGTTAATTTGTGATTTTCGAGCCAAAATCTTGTTCTTTACCATTTGAATCCTATATTAATAACCTCTGATAGTGATAAGCTATGTAAATATTTTAGTTTTATATTATTTTATTACTTTGAATCATTGTTTACAAAGTTCTTCTATTCTTGATTTTTATTGCCTATTGTATTTTTTGTTACACTTTTTTTGAGCATTAATAATGTGTGTGAGTGGGTGGAATTATTTTAATGCATGTATGTCCCTAATATTTTTTAAAATAATGTTAATTCATATGTCCATTATTCTCTCTTGTTATGTATGGTTTGTGATTATGTGTTTTATTTATTATTATTTTTATCTCATCTTTAAATGCTGCGATTTTTTTATTATTTTGCAACACACATAATTTTCCAATTATTTCAATTTAAATAAATCAAACATATCTGAAACCAATCATATATTTGGGTTCATGGGTCATTCTTAGGGTTATATTATAAATATTGTCCCAAAAAATCTTAGTATCATAGATGTTCATATAAATTATGGATTCTTCTATATAATAGATCAATAAATATGATAGAGATATTTAATTTCATAACTGAAACATGAAGATGAGATCCCTTCTAAATATAGTTTGATATCATCAATGCATTACATGGCCCTAAGAAACCTATTATTATTTGATCTGATGATGTAAAAATACTACAATGTATCAAGGTTTCTTTGCTGATGTCTTACAAAAATCTCATAGATCCCTTTTTAGTCGTAGATGATAAAGTGGTTATAGAGGTTATCGAGGAGTCTTATGCTGCTATAATTATATTGAAATATGAGAAATTATATATTAAAACTTTATTGGTTGGACATATATATAAAAATAATTTGATGTTTCCTTTTATGAAGTGGTATGGTAATTCAATTAAGTTATATATTGATGAAATGGAAAAAAATATTCATGATCTTGTAAAAATAAATTTATCTATCTTTGATAATGAAAAAACTACAATCCATTTAATTTATATTGAAAAATTATATAGTACTATGGTTGGAAATATGATGTATGGGAATGAATCAGTAACCCTAGAAGAGGTTTAGTCACCCTTAGTATCTAAGGAACGTCAAAATGTACCTTAATTATGCATGTGGTAGCGATATTGTTTATTAGAGGTTGGTCTAAAAATAGAAAGAAGAAGAAATATAATATTATGGTTAATGGAATCAATAATAATCAAATTAAGAATAATATATTAAATAATTTTCTAGGAAAGAATCCTACTTCAACCGTGTAAAACCTAGACATATTAGTCATGAATTCAACAAGCCAATATAGATACAAAATTCCCAATCTTTTGAAACAATTGATCAATATTTTTTTTAATGCTAGTTATGATGGTTTTGAGGTGCTTAATGTATCCAACGATTCCTTATCTTGTAATTGGGTGTTAGAATTTGGTTGTTCCTTCCATATATATCCATATAGAGAATTAAATTTTGATTTAATTTTTATAGTAAAAGGAGAAGTTATTCTTGGCCAAAATAGAAAGTGTTGGATCTAGGGTAGAGGTTCTATTTTATTTTATCTTCATGATATTTTATCAACCATGATTTATGTGAGGTGGGACCTCAAACTAAATTGGAATTTGTTATCATTAGGTGTTTTTAACTAGAAATTTTATGTCTACATATCAGAATTATTTTTCCTAAAATCATTAATTGTACTAGAACTATTATTCAAGGATATATTCTTAGTATGCTCTATATTTTTTAGGGAAAACTCACACATGAAAATCAGGTAGTTTCAAATTTCTCTAATATTGATAGTAGAATTTCTTATAATAGGAGGTTAGTGCATTATAATCTAATGGTCTTGAGGAACCTAGTAAATAGTGATTTTTTAATGACATCACACCTAATAATTTCTTATTTTGTGAAGATTGTGTTCTAGGTTAGGCTCAATGATTTTGTATCGATAGGTCTTATTCAAAGGATAACAATCCCTTGAAATAAATCCAATCTTATTTATAGGGTCCTAATAGAATTTTTTATTTGGTTGAAGGCTCAAAATTTGGGACCTTCATAGATGATGTTTCTAGAAAAGTGTTGATTTATTTTCTAAGTAAAGAGTCCGATGTCCTCTAATCCTTTAAAACATAGAAATATATTATTGAAAATTAATAAGGATTACGAAAATATGTCTATGAGTAAAAATTATTGTTGTTAAAACTTGAAATGGGAAAATAAACAATTATGTGATTCTAACGACATTCTATGAAACTGTACTATTAGGAAAACACCCAAAGTGAATTGGATGTTTGATATGATGCACCAAACTATATTAGAAAAATTTTGAAACAATATTTCATTCTTCGACCTGCCCACATATTTTTTGGTTATGGCTAAAACATTTTTAGTCATCCTTATTAATATATCTCCTTCAACTACTAATAAGTTTAAGACTCTTGATGAATCATGTAAAAATCAAACCCACTCATATGGTTACATGAATATATATCGGTGCACAAATTATTCCCATGTTAAAACTGATAAACATGATCCAATGTATCTTAAATATATCTTTACTGTTTATCTATAATAAGTTAAAGAGTATAAAATGAGGTTTGATAAACCGAGTTACCAAAAATTCATAATAAGTAAAGATGTTGTCTTATATGAATATATTTTCAATAAATCCGATTATATCATTGATGACTATGATCACACACCTCAAATCGATAGCGTTCAGATAGATACACCGACATAGTTTGACACCACTGTTAAATATTATTCATGTGACCCTCATCCTAAAATATACCATCAATATAACTTATATATCGAGTCTGATAGTGAGTATTTTATTTCTCCAAGTGAGTTAAACCTAAGAAAAGATAGCTCAAGAAGGGTATTTAGAAATCTTGGTTGATTGGAAAATATGATGTGGCCTCTTTTCCTTTCCATGTTTCCTTGGATCCGGATTATGAGGATCCATATATCTTTAAGAAAGATATTAATGATAAAGATTCCATGCATTGGACAAACTCCATGGATAATTAGATTAATTAAATAAATAAGCACCACATATATAATATTTTGAAAAATACACTTAATTACATTGTATTTAGATATAAATGATTAATTAAAAGAAATACTGGTTAAATGAATATTACTTTTAAAGCTATAAGATTGGCTAAGGGTGTCTATTAACATATTGTAATTGACTACTCAAATTTATTTTTACACATTATAATACAATAATCTATCTAATTGTTTCTTTCATTTTCTACATTGAATACATTCAAATTGAGTAGATTGAAGTGGAATGTTCTTTTTTTCATGGTGACATAGATGATGAATTGTATATGAAACAAATTCAGGATTATATTATATATTTTAAAGAAACCATTTATGTTTAAAAAATAAATGTTTAAATAGAATAAAACTGGCATCACAAATGTGGTATAGAATTTTGGACTCATCCATGCTTGATAATTAGTTTATCTGGAGTAAATATAATTAATGTGTGTATTTTAAATCTATAAATAATTTCATTATTTATTTTTTTATTTATGCTTCCGAGATTATAATCATTTGAAATGATATGATACACATCAATTCTCCTAATTAACAATTGAATAATTCTTTTGAAATGAAATATCATGGATTAACTATGAAAATTATGGGAATGGAAATAATTATTGATATTTGTAATAAGCTGTTGTACTTATCCCAATTATATTACATTCTAAAAAACCTTAGGAGATACTTTATTGAGTCACTTAGGCCTTCATGTCTTCCTATTTCCTAACATATCAAGATTTCATTGACCCATTCATCTGTTACAAATGCTGATGTTAAATATATGTATAAAATTATATTTGACAACATTGATGGAAAAATAATGTATTCAATAACCTACACTAAAACTAATATATCCTTTACAATATTAACTCTTAGAAGAATCATGTCAAATCAAGGAAAGTGTTACTCCCTTAAATTTAGTCCTTAATACATTTATCGTTCACATGTATTATGTCTATTCATGGTAGAAATGTTGATATTAATTGACTTATTAATGGGTTTCTAGACTCTAATTATGTAGGGAATGTTGAAAATATATAATCCATAATAGAATATTTATTAAATGCCTATAGATGACTTGTTTCTTGCAAATCCGACAAGAAATCCATTGTGGCTCTCTCAACCACCTAGTATTGATAAATTTCATCGACTGAGGTAGTCAAAGTGGCTAGTTTGATTAATGGTTTATGTTATACATTATGCCATTATACTTATATTATAACTATTTATATTTAGAACCAATCAACATAAAAATTATCTAATAATTTATTTTCCCATGGTATATCGAATCACATTTATATTAGATGAAATTTCATTATAAATGTTATTGAACTAGGAACCATCTGTGTTAACAAGATACATACCTATAATAATATGGACGATAGTTTTACTAATGGTATAATGTTTTGTAAATTTAATCAATGATTAAATATATATAATTTGGAAACTATTAAATAACCATTGTTGAAATAACCTTAAATATGCAACCACTCGGACTCCAAATACCTAGAGATAATATTTAATTACATTATTGGTACCAAATAGAGTAGTTCCCATAGTATCCAAAAACATAGTCACCTCATATGACTTGATACATATATACATTCCATTTAAAGACATAAGTTACAACATGAATATATTATGAGAAAACTATTATACCTTCGATCATATCCCTAAAATTTACACACAGTTCTCTTCTAGGTTTCTTGTGGAATAGAATAACATAATGATATGATCAGATTCTTAGTAAGGATTATCATAAATTGGAATATCTCATAACATAAACCTAAAAAAATTGATATATAATGAATATTTAAACAACATGACTGCATAATTAATAGAGGCAGAGATTACACTATATCAATGATATTAAATGAAATCATGGATAAAAATAACCATTGATATCATAGTGAAGAAATTCATAATGATGGACATAAAAAAATGTTGTCTATTCCATGTAACTATATATTATACTAATATCGGTATAGTTTTACACCAAAACCCAAGTTATTTTTTCTCGTGGTACTCATAAATTCATTGAGGGGATCTATAATTTCAACCCCCACTCATTACATAATTATGTTTAATGCATTCTCTATAATAATCAATAAGACATTCCATACCATTCCCTAAAGAACCAATAACTAAATTAAAACATGGATATCAAAATAAACATAAATATAATAAAAAATAGATCCATATTCAATAAATTAATTATAATTTCATTGATATTATTCCCAAGTCAACTTATAAGCTGCGGTGTATCATCAAAGTAATAGGAAGTAAAATTATCAAAGAAATACTATGGTGATTGTACATTTAATATGATATGTTATCCATGAAATATGGTAATTAGGTTAAATAGATTTCAATGTTAGGTGACTAAAGAAATGGTAGGAAAAATCCTTTATTATGGTTCATAGAGTTCATGTGAATATTCCAAAGGATATCCCCTAGGAGTGTGTAGGTTAGTGTTTAGTCTTAGCGATACTAACTATGAAACATGGTGATGATTGAGTAAAGGATAACCAACCATTATTAAGGTGATTATCCCCAGTACTATCTATTCCACATAGGCATCCACATTCTAGTATGCACACATATATGTGTTTTTATGAAACTGGATAGACTATTACCTTAACAAAACATAGGATGATTTTTCAACCATCGAAAAGATTGTATTTTACAATAGTTTTTATAAAATCTTGAATCTAAAAAATATGAGTGAGGGATTAAAATATATACCGGTAAATCCATTAATTTTGATGAATAATATTGTAAATTTTAATCAATTGAAATGTATTTACCACAAAAGGGATATTGGTGGTGAATACAACATAAGTCCAAAAGAATGAAAATTGAGTTGAAAAAACACACTTATGGATTTGGTAACAAATCTATAAAAACATATTGAAATATAGGTAATAAATGTTATATTAAAAACCATTAATAAACTAATTTCAAGACTTCCACTCTCAAATATTTAGTTTATACACTACATAATAGAAATTATTTACATAATTCAAAACATGTCTCAAAGAGATGAATTTGGGATGGAAACCCCGTAAATGTTCTCCTAAATTCCAAAAAATATTGTAATCTCATATATATATAAAATAAATATCTTAATACCGTATTTAAGAACATAATTCATAATAATTAACCTTTTTCATCTTTATTTATAATTATTCTCTATATTTTTATTAGTTTTTATTATATATTTTCAATATCGAGTGCGAGTAATCATTATTGTGTTGAGGTAGTTTTGTAACTAAAGTGTTGTTTGATATTCTTATAATAAAGTTAATCATTACTAGGTAAAATAATTTACTATAATATATAACCTTTAATTTTTTATAAATCTCTTATCTTATACCATTATTAGTTTAGTTATATTTTATGAAAGTGTAATTAGTGTCAGCTTATTTCGATAATTTTAGAGATCAAATATGTTATTCCAATATTAAGTTAAATATTATATATAACCATTATATAAAAATTCAAAATAATATTAATATTATTAATGAGTAATTATATTATTATTTAAGTTCCCATAGTAATCCATGATTCAATTTTATATCATTGTTCAATTAGGTGGTTAAATAGTACAAAACATGGCCATAATATAAGTAATAGATGATTATGATTTGGAAAGTTGTTTATTTTATAAATAATATAAATATTAAAGGTTAATATTTTTATTAAAAAGTTAATATAAATTTTTAGATTAATATTTATTGACTGTTTAATAAATATGAAGGAAACTAGGTGAAGAATGAGACATGTTACTTCATAGAGACGATAGTATATAAATCAAACAATTAACATTTATATTTTCCTAAGAATGCGAGAGAGTTAAGGTATATGATAAATTTAAATTTAATAATAATATTAATATTTTGTATATAATATTTAATTACCAATCTCATTATTAAAAATAACAAATTAGAGGTGGTATTAAAAATCAGAATATGTTGATTTGTGAAGGTGGTAGTTGGCACACACACACTAATGACACTATTGTGTTTTTAATAGATGGAGAGAAATAAAAAATTGATGTTACATTCATGTAATTACATATCAATATAATAATTATAATTATTTCAATATATATTTAATTATATAATAGGATTTGAAGAGAAATATTAAGATGAAATGACTAAGAAAATGGTAATATATATGTTGTGAGCTTGAGTTTTCTCTTGGAAATCATCTTGGAAATGGTGGAATCAAGCTAAATAACTGTGAACACAGGAATAATTAAGCTTTATATGTTTATAAGATAAAATAATATCATAATTTAATGAAATAATTATGAGGTATTGTTGTTGTATCAGGTGGTGGTAGTGATTTTCTTCTATAAGTCACAAGAAGGGAACTTTTGTGAATACTCGACTTTTCAAGGATATAATTACACTATTCATGGGTCAATGACTAATAAAGTTAAAAATAATTTAGTTCATGGTTTCCATAGGTTAAAAAATCATAATCCAATAATTTATAGACATTTTTTAAATATGTTTATAGTTTTTTTCCATTATATTTTTACATTTTATCATTTAGGTTTTAAACATGGTAACATGTTTTTAACAAAGTAATTTATATATTATTTTAAATATAAGGTAATCCATATTTCCAATTTTAGGTGTGTTGAACAAAAATTATATTTATATATATTCAATCCAATTAAATTTCCAAATTTGAAAAAATTAAGTTTGAAATTAAAACATATAATATATATATATATATATAATTTTTAGAAAAATTTTGTTTTCCAAATTAAGTGTTCATAATAATACCTAGTATTTATTAAAAAATTAATGTGTGTTAAAATATTCATATATTGGTTTAGAAATTATATTATAATTAGTATCTAGAACTAGTTAATTTATTTTATTAGAAAATATTTTAAAAAATTAATAAAACAATTCTTTGAGAAAATCTTGGTCTCTGTTATTGCAATAATTAACAATTACCCACATTATAATATTTTTATAAATAAATATTAAATGAAAATTAATAAGTTACATAAAAAATTAAAATTAAATATGAAATAAATTTTCATATATTATATTTATAGAAGTCTAAAAATAAAATTTTGATATTTGGGTATAAAAACGGTTTCTTGAGTGAAATTTTACTGATTTTTTTCAAAATAAAAGACATGGGTTTTATAAATAAAACATAGTAGTTTAATATTATATATTAATTTATATATATATATATATATATAAATAATATAAATATTTCCAAAAAAAATTAATTCATTATTTTATTATGATTAATTAATAAATGTGATGGTACTAGGAAAATCAGTAACATTTTTCTATCAACATAAAAATTAATATTTTTGGACAAATCCCAAAATTTTATATTAAAAAAATATAAAAATTAATAATAATTTAAATAAAAACAAGATAAAATTAAAACATTCGTAAGTTAAAATTTTAAATATAATCATGGAAAAATGCTCTTTAGAGAGTTAATTTTGTGATAGTACATGATATGGTTTTTATTTAACACAATAGTGTCTCATGTATTACATCTACTCTTAAATAATTTCATCCAAGAAATTGGGTTTTAAATTAATAATTAAAAAATGTGGATATTCATTTCTAGTATATTCATAAGACTCATAGTTTTCCACCTCATCTTTTTATCTCTCCAAAGGACTTTTACTATCCGAAATATAAGGTTCCAAAACATTTTTTCTCAGCTTTTTTGAATATGTATTTGCTATTAATTATGTGATTATTCATGTTGAAACTATATTACCAGATAATTGAGAACATACATTGGATTTGACATGCCTTTCCTTAGTATTGAAACAAGGAAGATGACATATCTTTTTAAGGGTTAGGTGGAATAACCAGTTAGTGAATTAAAACTCAAATTATTTCTAGTATTTCAAAAGGAAAAATTTAGAGAATAATAAACTTACCATTTTTACCAAATCATACAACTCCTTTACATAATGAATCCTTTATAAATACATTACCACCACTTGAAAATCTATGTCTTTCCATTGATTATTAGAATATATCTATTGTCATATTTGTAATCATTTAATATGATCCTGAATTTTATGTAGTTTAATAGTTGTATCTTCTTCAAGATCCAAGTTAGAGACATTTATTTTCTTAAATTTTTACCAATAGTTTGGATCATGACCTTTTCTCATACAATGCTTCATATGGTTCCATCTGTAATCTTGTATAGTAGCTATTATTGTATGTAAATTCCACCAAAGGTAGATATTTATCCAATATACCATGGATGATTAGAGAAGAAGATCTCAAAATGTCTTCTAATTCTATTATAGTCCTTTCATATGTCCTATTAGTTTTAGGATAATATAAGGTGCTTAAATGTAGCTCACTATCGAGTGACATTTGAAGAATCTTTCAGAATTAATATGTGAACCAAAGGTCATGATCAAATACATTTAATATAGGCCCACCATGTATCCTTAAAATTTCATTGATATAGAGTAGGGAAATTCACTCAAGGGGAAGATCATCTCTTATCACTATGAAATGATAATACATAGTAAGGTGATTGATAATGACCCATATAGTGTAGTTGTTCCTTAGTTTCGTTAGAAGAAAAATGATAAAATCTATTGTAATATTATCCCACTTCTATATAGGTATATGAATAGGTTCCATTATTCCCTTACGATGTTTTCTTCTAGCCTTTACTTTCTAGAATACTATTTATATGGACACATAGTCTGAAATTTCTTTCATTATGTCTTTATACTTGATATATTCTTTTAAAACCATATAAATTTTTTTCCTACTATGTTTTATAAGAAAATTTATGTTATTTTCGTCATTTAGTTTTTTCTCTCTTCAACTATAGTATAGTTGGAACACATAAACATTTATCAAACATCAACAATACATCTTTAAAGATGGACATTGTAAACTTGACATCATTTAATACTCTAATCATCCTATTTGGGCTTATCTACCTTTTCTATTAAGGATTATTTAAGAATTTCATTGAAAAGTAATGATGTCTTACCTTACCTAAAATTCACTATATCAATATTAACTAGATCTATATATATATTATCATTGTTAATCCTAATAAAAGATACAATCCCATGGCCCCTCCTACTATTTTTTTCAACCACATTGTCTTCCTTCTCAGGGTGGTAGTATATTGTAAAATAATAGTACTTTAGTAGTTCCAGCCATCTGATTTTCCTCATGTTCAGCTCATTATGAGAAAAGATATACATCAAACTCTCATGGAATATATATATATATATACCAGATATCTAACAATATATGTATTGTATTTATAATTTTAAATAAAATATTAATTATTATAGATCAATGCCATGAGTTAGATTGTTTTATTTTTCAGGGATTTTCAATTTCTTGTATGAATTGGTAATCATACTATCATTTTACATAATAAAAAAACTAAGTCCTTTATTTAACGAATCACTATATATTATAAATCTATCCTCACCTAATGGTGAATTTAATGAAAATTAATTAATTAATATCAACTTTAACTATTCAAATATTTCCGAGCATTCCCTTACCCTATAAATTTAACCTAATTACATGTTAATTTGGCTAATGGGTTAGACAACCTGGTGAAATCAAAAGAAAACCACTGATAGTAACCTACTAAACCTAAGAAACATAAAATTAATGATATTATTGTTGGTTTATGATAATATTTGAATACAATTCTCTTTGAAGGGTCATCATATTTTTTATCCTTGAATATAATATAGTCAATACAAAAAACATCATAGAGCCAAAATTCAATATTACTATATTTTCCATTTAATTATTTTTTCGAGGGTCTCCAGAATTATTTACAGATGCCTCTTATACACTTCAAAGATCATATAGTATATCAAGATATCATTAATGATTACAAACAAATTTTTTTCAAAATAATACTTGAATAATCTATTCATTATTCTGATAAAGACAAAAGGTGAAATAGTTAGTCAAAAAATAATTACAATAAAATCATTATTTGTATACCTTTTTTGAAACATTGTCTTAGGAATATCATCTATATTCAACCTTTGATGATGAAAACCAATGTGAAGATATAGGTTAGAAAGGTATTAGGTTTTATGAATTTTATTAAATAATTTATCAATGATTGGTAAAGGATAATTATTCATTATAGTAGTAGAATTAATCTCCCTTAAATTTATGCATAGTCTCATTGAAACAGTCTTCTATTTCATGAATAAAATAGGTGATCCCCATATTTAAAAACTAATGAAAAGAAATAAATCATCTATAAAATAATTTATATTTTTATTTAACTCCGTTATTTCCATTCTATAATGATTTTTATATATTGGTATTTTATTAAAAATGAGTTTAATTGAGATAAAAAATTCATTCATATATTGATGACCAAGTAATTATTATGAAAAAACATCAATGAGTTTTTGTACCATTCAAAAATCCTATATTATTATGATATATTACATTTCAATATTTCATATTTGATCTTACTATATTACAATAATTTCATTAAGGAGAGATATTGAAGTTATATCTAGACATGATTTAGATTATTATGTTTCCCCTATAAAGGAAAAATATTCTACCAGACCTTGATGAATCATAATATACTTCTATTTGAATTTTTTTATCACTATAATTTGAAAACTAAACTATACCATGGATCATATCAAATTTAACAATACGTATAATAACATTGTTTTAAAATATGGTACTTCGATGCATCATAATTGGATTTGATTAAATATATTTATTATAATAAGATTTTCACTTGGTTTCTTAATGTATAACTGCCATACTAGGTTTGTTTGGAAATAGATGATGTTTTTTTCAAACATGGATGATATAATAGTGTTTGATGATCCAAAATAAAATAAAAACTTATCTAAATTTGAGGCTATGATCAAATCACTTGCAACCATGTCGGTAATAACCCTTTATTCAGTTGAATTAACAGTATATACTTAGCGTTCCTCCCTCAGCCTTTTATGAGTTACATCACATTGATGTTTAGAGAATTGTTTCACATAATTTCCCTTTTCCGTTAAATTTAATCATTGATCTTGAATAACTTCAACCTCTAAGTTTCAATTATGTGCTTAATATCCATTTTTGATACACCTATAATGAAATATTGTTCCCTTCCAGCACGCCTAAGGTTGTTTCATCCTTTAATTATCACATATAGAAAACCCCATCCTTTTATTATTACCATTTATTAAACTGTTATTCTAATGATGCTAAAACTACATCTTATTAATTATATTTTAATTGAATACATACATCACAGAGAAAAAAATTTCTATCTTAATGGAACATTACACTATATCCTCAAATGATTAAAATCCTTGAGAGAGAAATTCCATAATATTTTGAATTTAAATCTTAAATAAATAATAAATATTAATTTTTGAACCATGTACATGGGATGAAACATGATTATATAACTTTGTAAGAATACCCTTATACTCAGAAAAATATTCATCCTCCTTTTATATAAGATTAGGTAAATCCATTTCTATTTATTCTCTATTTTGACGAAGAAATTATTTTTCCTAGAATAAATTATAACTTCCCCATTCTATGTGATTTAACTCTTATTACTCTTCAGTGTGTTGAATTAGTTTCTAGAAATGGTATGCACCCCCCTTAATATTATTTACTTTCATGATGACTTTTTTATTTTAACTACTTCCCATATCTGGAAAGATCTTTACTAGGTACATGATCCAATATTCTTCTATGAATGGACATGTTATTCCACCAAATAATGGAGCTTGTTATCCCATGATGTTTTCCAGTATTGTTACACAATTAATTAGATCATTAGGTTACTCTATATTGGAGGTATTATTTTGCATAACCTAGGTCAATATCCATAATATGTATATTATATGATTATACCCAACCCTAGCTCCATTGAATTGTTTAGGGGGAACATTCATACATTGAATATATGTGTTATTATGGTTATAATTTGCAATATTATATGATATAATACTATAATAGAATAAACCTAATTATATCATGATATAGAATTGTAACATATACTTTTTAATAAGTATTCTAGTTATTTCCCAAGAAATCTCTTGGGACTTTTAATTTATTTATGATATATATCCATGTTCCTCTAAATCTAATCCAAAATATTCCTAATAATATCTCTATAATAATAATTGTAAAATCATAGACTCTAGAAACCCAAATCTGGTGGTTGAATTAAATTATTAGTATAGAATGTAAGAGTTCTTATAAGATACTATAACTTTTTATTGTTGGAAAACTAGATAAATACAAACAATATATTTTGAAACATAAGACACAACATGAACATATTGTTAGAACATTATTATAACATAAATTACATCCTTGAAATTTATACATAGTTATTATCTATTTTTCCTATGGAAAGGAGAAAAATAAATGTGAGCTCAGATGATCAGTAAGGATTAGTATACAGTGGAATCTATCATAACATAAAAAATAGAAAAACTGATATTTTAGGAATAAATAAACAACATGAATCCATAATCAAATGAATATGATGGTATAAAATATCTATAAAAATATATGAATACATGGATAGGAATAATCATTGATCTCATAATAATGTAATTCATAATTCTAGACATTAGAACATGTTTTAAAGGCCTTCTTCCATGTCACTATACTGATATGGGGGAAGGTGTACATGAAAACATAAGATGTTGTGTCTTATGATAACAATAAATGAATTAAAGGGATATATAATTCCAATCCTCACCTATAATCTAATTATGTACAATGTATTCACCATTAGAGTCAACAAGACCTTTCATACCATTCCCTTGGGAACCACTAGCTGAATAAAAACCCGTCTATAACTATAATGAGAAATATGAGAAAATACATCTCATTCAATCGAATAGTGTGAATTTCAAATTGTTAATATCTTAATAAACTTATAATTTGTGGGGTATTTGATAAATAATTTTTATTTTTATAAATTAATGGGTATTAATATGTGATTTTTTTGAATATTAATTGATTTACGTTGAGTTTCATTGAATATATTGTTGTTTTGTATAACCTTTTAGAGGACATGAATTTTGATAATTAACAAGGAAAATGTGTAAACTGAGGAATGAAAAATAACATTGATACACATCACAAAGAATCACGACCTGACACCACAAAATAAAGATGAATCGAATTTCCAAAAGGAGTCAAATGGATTAGGTTTGGAAATGTAAGAAAACATTCCATGATGTTGGACTATCAAATGATGTTATGGATGCTCGAAATTGAAGATCTAGAGAAAACTAACCTTCCGACTATAATGATTCAAATATGATGTAAATATATATTACATCATTTTGGTAGAACACATAGATACATTCCTAGAGACCATATTGGTTTAGTGCCTTTTGAAACTTGGAAAACAAAATTCTAGTCCAGTGAATGATCTTCAATGTTTTCCATAATGATCTTACCCTTTTGAAATCATAAAAAAACCTTCCTTTATAACTTAGGGAAAAGAAACATATGAAAATGATGAGTTTAGATTTTATATAAGGGTTAAAAAATTAGTTATGAGTCATAACATTAACATAAAGGTTTAATAATATGAAAATTATACCCTATATATCAATGATAAAAATAAGAGTCATAAATGTTCGTAAGAAAAAAATACTAAAATAATAAATTTGACAAAAAACGAGGAATCTGGAAAACACATAAGCATAGTAAATCGTTTCTATATTAGTCAAGGCTCATTGTAAAGACAAAAATTGCAGAAAAAGACCTTCACTCAATCGATTTCACTCCTCATTCCACCTTTATATTACTGTACCAAGATTACTCCCATTCCAGTCCTGTATTACTAAACCATGATTACTCTCCATCCAGTCCTATATTAATGAACTAAGATTACTCCCATTGAAGTCATTTATTATTGAACCACGTTCACTTCCCTTTTGAGTCCTGTTTATCATGCGAGATATAAATCACTACCCAATGCATTGGAGGGAGACATATCCCCCACCCGTCACATAATAAAATCCATACATTTGTGTGCCAAGAAAACATAAATTATTCAACATTTCAGAACCCATGTAAGGAAATGAGTTTCTTAAAAACTTCATAATTAAAAAACTAATATTAGAGGAACAAGTTTATTAAATATAATGCCATCATAAACAGAAACCATTCAAAAACATTAGTAATAAGAGTGTTATCATTGGATCATATCCCTAGAAAAGCCTACAAAACATGAAGTAACTTTTTCATAGATGGAAATGATTTTGATTGTTCACTGGAAATAATTCTTCAAGAATATATCCTTTCCACTTTTAAAACACTTATAAAATCATATAACATTAATCAAAGCCTTTTTATTTAAAATAACATAAAAAATCAGAGAGTATTATTTTGATATACTTTAAACATATTTGATTTCCATTTTCTTGAAAAAAAATTAAAATATTATTTAAAATACTTATAAAACATTTGTTTAAAGAATTTATTTTGAAGGAACACAAACTTATGACTGAGGAACAAATAACATTACATGTAGCTTATAGTATCACGAAGAGATGGATATTCATGACAAAACAAGTAAACATGTCATATTGTAACATCCTAGGTAAATAAAGAATAATATATTTTAATATTTATTAATATTTTTGAATTAAATATTAATTTTAGTTTAAAGAGGATGCAATGTTCGATGGCATACACGATACACAACAATAGGTTTCTTTGAAATATTACATTACACACTAATAATATAATAATATTATTTTAAATGGTAGTCAATGCCTAGCCGTTGTACTAGCTGGAATGAATAGAACTAACTAAAATATGATTATACATGTTTTTTATAAGTTTTTACATTTATCCAATAATAGTTAGTAGCTTAAAATGTGAATGAATCCAATACTAACCACAAATACTCTAATATTCATTAAAAGGCCGATTTACCACCTTTTAATGGAAAACCCTCTTTAAATATAGTATTGGTCACTTTTATATGTTATATATGACAAAATAAAACTATTCTTTAGAATTGGGACATAATGATTTACTATGGAGGAAATTTTGGATTTTTTCTGATAAAATCATTTTAAATGAATAGTGAAACATACTGTATTTTAATTGAAAACTTCCTTTTCATCTAATTTATTTATAAGGTTAGATTATCTTTTTAATTTTGTTTGAAGAGTAATTATATTATGTTTTTATTATTTAATCCAATCTTTGTCATTGGAAGTAATTTCACTTTGAAATTGGACATACACAAGTGTCAATCTTTTGATAGTTATTAATTCTTGAAAACACACCTTTTTTTGACAACGGGAATTAATTTTAAATTAATTTCTACCACTTTTGTGTTTTGAATTTGAAAAAATGGATTACATATTTGGAATCAGGAGGTCCAAATTGAGTAAATATGTATCTTTTAGTTTTAGACTTTTATAATATTTACTTCAGTAAATATTTTATTTACCATGGTTAAAGGGAAATTTGGTAAATAAGGGTAAAAAATAGTGATATAATAATATTAAACTACCCTAAAATGTGTCTCAATATTATTTTATGATGAATTTACGACCATTTAAATCCTTGGGTCTATTTTGGGACCCCATAGAGCCACCTGAGAGTGATAATGACACTTTATTTTAATTAGTATAAAGTAAAGGACAAAATGACATAAACAAATATCTTTTAGTAAATCAATTTTTAGGCGGGGTTATAAAATTTATCTATTAAACTATAAATATGAATTTTAAATATAACAAGAGTTCATACATCATGATAGTCTTTTTATAATTTTTAGACATCAAATAAATAAAATTAGTTACGACACAATAACGATTCAATGTTTACCTCATTATTGAATTATTTAAATAAATAAATTATAAATACTTAAGAAATATCCCAAACCTATCCAATTATTATTGTATGACTTTATTTAGAACACGAGTAATCTTATATTCGACGTTAATTATTTTTGGACCTTGTTAAACCGAAGATACATTTATAATGAAATAATTGTTTCAATCTTTTTTAAAGAGTCCCTCCTCCCCCTTATAAAAAAGAACCACTTTTGACTCATTCCTCACACCTCTCATGCCCCTTGGCTCATCCAAAATCTTCCAAAATAATTTCCCCACATCCCTATCCACTTCCTATAATCCTTACCTTAGGCATAAGACACTTGATGTAAATCTTTTGGTTCAAACCAAAGGGAGATACCCGATTTAATGGTAAGGTCTTCTTTTAAGTTCTTTTTTTATTTTACTTCTCCAAACACCTAAAATATTTTTATTCAATTATTTTATAAAAAAGAAATAACCTAAATATACTATTTTTTTAATAATTATTTGAACTACACTTACACACACCTTTATATAATGCATGCAAACGTACAGTTTCTGTGGACGGTGAACTACTGCCTCATGAAATGATGATTGTTCAAATATCTCCAACCGCCTCTTATTAAGATGGTATGTGTGAGTATGATATACTATAATACCAAATGTAGGATCTAATATGTAAAATGAGATACAAATACAAGAGGGGGGTTTAATTTTACACTTTAAAATTTCCTTTGTAACTACTAAGGATAATCAAAATTCACAACACCTCTAAGTTCTAATAACTTGATTGATTATGGAAAAGTGACTCTAGAAATGAAACTTAACAAAAGTTTACACCAACTAAGATTCTACCTTAAAGTGTATAGAATCTAACTAAAAAACAGAGTACAAGTATAAGGAAGTATATGAATGTTATACTTCCCTCAACAATACAAATGCACAACGGAAAACAAAGTAGTAACAGTACAAGTAACAAGTCGAAACTATTTTAACCCAAAGAGGAGGGTATCCAACAACTCTGGATAAGAGGTCCCTTGATTTATACATTCTAGAAAGTCTATCTTACCCAATCCCATGTAAGTCGTCTATCTAAAGATCGGTATCTATCTTGATATCCCTACAAGCCCTCGATTTATAAGGAAATCGACACCTTTTACTTCACAACCCGAAGTCTTTGATTTTAATGAATTCGAACCTCTGCACTATGCAAATCTGCAAAAAGCAATGTTTGAACGAGCAGTTCAAAACTTTCTGCATGAAGCCTGAGAGTTTATAAGATCCTCTCTCTCTAGAAATCCCTTCAACAGTATGTGGTCACAATTGTCAAATTTTAGTTCTCTGTTTTTTGTTCTTTTCAAATGAGCTCCTATTTATAGGCACAACTCCAACGGTCGACTCCCTCCTCCAACATTCATATTTTCCCTTGAATTTCAGAGGGACCTATACAAATGTCACTCAAACAATGGTTAGTTGATAACTGAAAGAACAAAATTGTTTTATAACAAAATGAGTGTAAGAATAACTAAAGACTGATATTCGTAATGTAAGTAAAATTAATGTTCGGAGTCTAAGTAAAAACTGAGTTCAGAGTCTACAACATAAGGATATTCAGATTATATTTTGTAGGAGTTTAGAACCAGAATTCTAAAGAATTCTGGAGTGTAAATTTCAAGGAAATTCAGAATCTAAATTCATAAGAATTCACAATGTTGAGAGTTTATTTTCATGAGAATTCAGAGTCATAACTCATAAGAGTTCAGAGTCTGTATTCATAAAACTCCGGAGTAAGAACTTAGAGAAGTTCGTATCCATAATTCGTAATCAAAATTCAGAGTCGAACTTCATGATTGTATCCAGAATTCGTAATAAAAATTCAGAGTCAAACTTGATGAATGTTCATATCCAGAATTCAAAGTTGAACTTCATGAGAGTTCATATCCAGAATTTGGAGTTGAACTTCATGAGAGTTCGTATCCAGAATTCATAGATGAACTTCATGAGAGTTCATAACCAGAATTCGGAGTTGAACTTCATGAGAGTTCGTAACCAGAATTTTGAGTTGAACTTCATGAGAGTTTGTATCCAGAATTCAGAGTCTTAAATAGAAATCTTCATATCTAAGTATTATATGATTTTGAGATTTTGGTCTCAATCTGAGTTTTACACTTAGAAAATTTATGATATAAACAATGAAATCTAGGTAAGGGTAAATTTCCTTGGGTAAGGAAATTTTCTTTAAGGAAGTAAAAAAAGGGGTAAAATGAGTTTTTCCTTGAAATAAGATGTTTGTGATTTTCAAAATAATAGAAATGGTAAAGTCATAAGGAAAGCCTTAATGACATAACAATCACCCCCTTGAAAGAAGGAATGAAAAAATCATAAGAAAAACCGTATTGACTCAACAATCTCCCCCTTTTTGGAAAGCACAAACATCCTTATGAAAAAGAATATAAAATCTTAGAATAAATTTCTAGACTTTGAAATTAACGCTTATCTCCCTTTTCTTATGGACAATAGTGAATAAGACAAACTCCCCCTTAGGATTTGTAACTCTAAGTATCATATTCTGGATATCCGTAAGGAGAATGTTCATTTGAATGTCGAAATCTTCGTAATGATAATTCACACTTAAATAAACTCCCCCTTACTTAAAGATATTTCTTTTATACTTATATTTTTTTCCTTATCCCTTTTAGAATTCTTTTTCCTTCTCCCCCTTTGAGATTTTCAAAAGGAGTTTGAGGGAATGGAAAAACAATATAGTACCTGAAATATTAGTAAACAAGAAAACCAAAAACACAAGAAACCACCATTTCATTGAGATTAAATGTATTAGAAGAAGGAAAAAAATACAATAGAAGATAGGAGTGGGATTTATTTTTGCTTATTTTTACTTGGGAAAGAGTTTCTTCAAGATTGTATTCAACTTCTTCAGCTCTTTGTAATCTTCCTCATCATGATTTTCTATGGCGATGATCCTATCCTCTTGAGCCTTCAGGGCCTCTGCCTGAGCCTTCAACAATTCATCTTGCTTCACAAGATTTTCTTCCGTCTCAATCTGAAGATCCTTTTTATTTTTCCAGATTTGCACAAAAAAATTCAGCTTCCCATTCAAATCATTCACATCTTGAATCAGATTATTTTGTTTAAGATTTATCTTTTCCTAAAATCCGTTTGAAAGGTTTTTGATTTTGGCATATTTGGTACCAAAGGCTTCATTGACATCTTCCTGAAACTGATCAAGATCTTCCAAATCTAGAACGATTTTCTTAGACCATTTGGTCATATGTTTGCAAGGTTTCCTATGGGCTTTATAGTTGATCAGATTTTTTTTGATCAGCCTCAATCTTCACAAATTTATCCATAACCATGGATACATAGTCTGATTTTTGATTCATACTATGCTGGAGCATCTGGCATCTAGATTCTATTTCAGGAAAAATCGGAAAGGTTTCTAGCAGCTTCTTCAGGGACTGTACCACAAAATCATGTCCCAAGGCAGATGACTCCGAATCAGACATTTTTCTTTGAGATGATTTTTCCTCTATCTCTAACAACTTCCTCTTAGATGTTTGTCCAGATTCTTTCTTCCTCAAAATATCATTCGTTAGAGTGTAAAAAACTATTTGTTTCCCCCTGCTAATTCTCGATACTACTTCTTCATCGGGAGATTCATGATCACTTTTAGATAATTGTACAATCTTATCTTCTTCAGATTTGTTCTTTCTGAGCTCCAGCTTCAGCATCTTTAGGAAGGATGAAGTCATGATTATTACTCTCTTCCTCTAATAGCTTATTCACTTCTTCTTCTCCTCCTTTCTCATCTGCTCTAGGAGTAACAAGTTTTAAGGATCTGTCTTGAGAAATCCAGATTGACAGCTTCTTGGAAGGGGTTCCCTTATCGTGATATTATTCAACTATTTTAATCACATCATCAGAGCGAACACTATTCTCATCTTCTTGTACTTTTTTATGCGTCTTCCTTCACTTCCACAATCTTCTCTTGTGGTCTTTCCGGAGTCATAAATCTCTTACCCGGAGTCTTAGGTAATTATTCCACCAGAAAAGACTTCGGCACTAGAATATTCTCAGATGCAATTTCAGTGGATTTCAAAAGATATTGGACAATATCTGCCTCAGAAATCTTCTTCTTCTTCAGCTTCTTCTCTTTATCTTTCTTTTCTAGCTCATCTGCAACTTTCTCTTTCAAGGACTTAGCCTAAGTAGGATCCAAACCGAACTGTGGATCCCCTTATTTTATACTCTTCTTATCCTCCCTCCATTTTGCGACCACCTCATTCGGGTAGGCTTTTTTATTTTTGGGTTTAGGAGGTGCGGATTGGAATTCCTTAGACTTGGGGGGTTTGTCTTCTACTTCCACTTCCTTCAGCTTTCTTTTCTTCCCAGCTTTCTTTGAAGGTTCATATTTTTAAACATTTTCCAGATTGGCTTCTGCCTCTTCCACTAGAAGATTATAAAAGATTCCTATCTCCTTAGAGAATCCAACATTCATTCTCCTCAAGGTATCATCACTAACTAACATTTCCTTGTAATTCCGCGGCTTGGAACTGCATGGGATCTTGAAAGATTCAAGACACCAAACTATTAGCTTAGAAAGTAAAGCAGGATACATGATAATCTGAGCTCAGAGGTTCCCATTCTTAATGTTATGAATCGTAATGAGGATGTGCCTCATCAAATTAATTTTCCTTATATTTACAAAAAAATCTAAGATATACATGTCACTTTTATTGAGGGTGTCCTTATCACCCTTTCTCGGTACGACAAGACCTTGGAACCCTAATTGTAGAATCCGATTATTGGTAGATAGATGGGAAATCTTTACTGTCTTTACATAAGTAAGACCAAGGAATTCCATAGCCTTCATCTTAACGAAACTTCTTTGAACATCCGGAAGTTTGTGAGAGAAAAACTCAGCTTCCCCTTCATATTCTATCCCCACCAAACTCGCTGCCTTGGTGTAAGAAATATTATATGTCTTCCCATAACTATTTAAAGAGAAGTTTTCTCTACCTTCATTCCTTGAAGAAGCAAACTGATTCATAGAATTCTATAAGAAAATCCATATAGACCACATCCCAAGCTCCTGTCGTTGAAATAGATATACTTTCCCATACATTAAGATTTATGCTCTTGGAATTTATAGAGTCATACTTATTGATGAATTTCAGATGAAATAACCTTTCCCAGTAAATTTTCCACTCCGAAATTGTCTTTATAGTATACATATACTGAGAAGGAGCTTCTGCAGACTTTCAAACATGAGTACTTCTGAAGAATTCGGAATGAACTTTTGTAGAGAGGCAGAGCTTCATCACGCATGACTTGAAAAACCGATGTGGGACAACCGTCGGGGGTCCCCTTTATATAGGCGATGGAGTGACATTGCAAATTCCAAATTCGAATTGAACGGTTGGGAAACCCTATGATCTGATCTAATGGTTTATATGATTTCCGCAAGGAAAAATTTGGTTGAATCTGATCTTTTGAGGTTTTAAAAAGAAAATATTCGTATTTAAAGAAACTTGAATCTGATAAATTTTAAAAGAAAAAGATACTAGCAGCAAATAAAATGTGATTACAAAAAACTCGTGAAAGAATCATACCTTTTAGATTTCTAGGAAGATTATTTGTACTAAGAAATATTCTTCTTGAAGAACTTTGAGTTTTAAAAAAACTTGAGTACAAGAAAGAACTTCACAGCGAAAATTTTCAAAACCGAGAGTTTATATTACGAAAAATTTCCAATCTGAAAATTCCCATTACGATAATTTCAAATACGAAAATTTCCATTAGGAAAATTTCAAATGTGAAAATTTCCATTACAAACATTTTGTTTTGAAATTTTTTGGAAGCTACATTATGAAAAATTATAAAAATTTCATTACAAAAAATTTTAAATATTGACTACGAAAATTTTCATTAAGAAATTTTTTGAAAAACCAACTATGAAAATTTTCATTACGAAAATTTTTGAAGAAAACTTTCAATAACAAATGGACTCCCCATATGAAAAGGAGTTTATTTCTGTAAGGAGATTGATTTCAATAGGAAGTTAATCAAGGAGGATTACCTTACGGTTGTCATTCCAAACTTTTGTTTAATATATTTAAATCAATCGAAAGGTAATGATTTTGTGAAAATGTCAGCAAGTTGATCTTGTGTTACAATAAATTGAAGAATTATATCTCCTTTAAGTGTGTGATCCATAAGAAAGTGATGCCTAATATCTTTGTACTTTTCACGAGAGTGATGTGCAAGGTTTTTAATAAGGGAAATGGAACTGGTGTTATCACAAAAAATTTGTGTTTTAGTAAAACTTAAGCCATAGTCTGTGAGTATGTGTTGCATCCACAATGCTTGAGCACAACAACTACTAGCCGATACATATTCAGCTTCATAAATGGAAAGTGCTATTGAGTTTTTCTTCTTGCATGACCAAGAAACTAACGAATCTTCAATGAAATGACAAGTTTCTGATGTACTCTTTCTATCCATTCTACATCCACCAATGTCATCATCCGAAAAGATTTTTAAAACAAAATCATTTCTAGAAGTATAAAATAGTCCTAAATCTATGGTTCCCTTTAAGTAGCAAAAAATTCTCTTCACAACCTTTAAATGAGATTCCTTAGGATTGGATTGATATCTTGCACATAAGCATAATGAAAACATTAAGTCTGGATGACTAGCTGTCAGGTAATGTAGACTTCCTATAATACCTCTAAAAGTTGTTTGATCTACTGGTTTCCTAGCTTCATCAAGATCGAGTGTGTTTAAGGTACCAATGGGAGTACATATACTCTTAGTGTTGCCATATCCATACTTTTTTAGAAGATAATTAATATAATTATGTTGGAATATATAGATTCCTTATGGTTTTTGAGAAATTTGAAAACCAAGGAAAAATGTTAACTCACCCATCATAATCATTTCAAACTCAGATTTCATTAGATTTGAAAAGGAATTAGTTAAAGATTGATGAGTTGAACCAAATATATTTTCATCAACATAAATTTGAACAATCAAAACATTTTTCTTATATTTATTAATAAAAATGTTTCGATCTTCATTTCCCTTAACATAGTTATTTTTAAGAAAAAATCCTGTAATTCTATCATACCAATCTCTAGGGGATTGTTTAAGGCCATACAAAGCATTGGTAAGTCTAAAAACATGATCATGATGTTTTGTATCTTCAAATCCAAGAGGTTGTTCAACAAAAACTTCCTCTTGAACATAACCACTAAGGAAATCACATTTCAAATCCATTTGAAAATGTTTGAAATTGAAAAATGATGAAAAGGAAAGTAAACTACGAATAGATTCATGTCTAGCTACAGGAGCATAGGTTTCCTCATAGTCTATTCCTTCTTGTTGATTATAGCCTTTGACAACTAATCTAGATTTATTTCTTACAATGATTCCATTTTCATCACACTGATTTTTGAAGACCCATTTAACTCTAATAATAGAAGTTTCCTTAGGTCTTTTAACCAAGGTCAAGACTTTATTCCTTTCGAATTCATTTATTTCATCTTTCATGGATTTTATCCAATCACCATCACCCAATGCTTCATCAGTGCTTTTTGGTTCTAATTGGGAAAGGAATACTAGATGTTCCACTTCATTTCTTAAGGAACTTCTAGTCCATACATGTTGATTTACATCACCAATGATTCTATCACTAGGATGATTCTTTAGAAACCACTGATTTGGGTTTTGTAAAACCTGTTCATCAACATAGGGTAGAAAGCCTTTTGGGATAAATGATTCAGAATTATCTTCTTGAATTTTTTTTAAGAAGGATCTTCTAACAATGTTTGAAAATCAGTTTTTTAAAACACATCTAATGATTTAGGTTGTGGTTGTTTAAAAACAAAAGAGTCAGTTTCATCAAATTTCACATCCAATATCTATTCAACTGTACAAGTGTTTTTATTGAAAACACTATAAGCCTTAGAAGTTGTGGAGTATCCTAAGAAAAATCTTTCATCAAATTTTGTTGAAAATTTATTTAAATTATCTTTAGTATTGATAATTAATTCCTTGCAACCAAAAACCTTAAAATTGGAAAGTCTAGGTTTTTTACTAGTCCATAACTCATAAGGAGTTTTATTAAAAAAAGTTCTAATCAAAACACAATTTTTAGTATAACAAGTAGTACTTACAGCTTTAGCCCAAAAATGTTTGATTACAGAATACTCACTCAACATGGTTCTAGTTATCTTTTGAAGAATTATATTTCTTCTTTCAACAACACCATTTTTTTAGGTGTTTCGGGTGCTGAAAAGTTATGAGTAATGCCTTTTTTACTACAAAAAGTTTCAAAATCATAATTTTGAAATTTTCTTCCATTATCACTATGAATAATTTTCAATGGAAGGTTTTTCTCATATTTAAATTGGCTCTAAAACTTTTGAAATAAGAAAAAGATTCCAAATTATTTTCTATAAAATAGACCCACGTATATCTAGTGTAATCATCATCCATGACATAAACATAATACTTTCCCACAATGATTCCAGTTTGTGTAGGACCAAAAAGATCCACATGCACTAGCTGTAAGGCATTAGTGGTTGAGACTTCACTGACCAATTTAAAACTTTATTTATATTTCTGGTCATATTTACAAGGGCCACAAACTTTAGAAGAATCGAATCTAAGCTTTGGTAGATCCTTAACTAGTCCTTTTACATAAAGTTTTCATAATTTCCTAAGGTTATAGTGTCCTAACCTTCTATTCCATAACCAAGAATTATCTTCCATTGCACTAAGGAATGGTAAGTATCGGTTTTTAAGGTCTTCTAAGTTTAGTGTGTAAAAATTCTCTTGCCTATTGAGATAAAGAATAAAATCTTCCTTGGAATTGTGTACTAAGAACTTATCATTCCTAAAATTCACTAGGTATTCTTGATCACATAGTTGGCTTATGCTAATGAGGTTTTCCTTAAGACCATTGACAAATAATACATTTGAAATCAATGTTTTTCCAAGAATAACGATGTTACCTATACCAATAATTTCTTCCTGAGCATTATCTCAGAAAGTTACTTTTCCTCCTTTCGTCTTGAAAATATTTTCAAAATAGTGTTTGTTACCAGTCTTATGATGGGACATCCACTATCTATTTACCACATGTTGTTGTTGGTACTTTCTCTATTTTCCTGAAAATAAGAAAGTTAGACTTTCGAAATTCAAACTTTCATGGATCCGGAATTGTTAGAATGAAAAATTTTGGGTATCCACATTTGTTTAGAAAAATAAGCTTTATGAAACCCAAGATATTGATCTTTATTCAAGGAGTAGTTTTTCTTCCAATGCCCACCACTTTGACATTTACCACAAATAGGGGCATTAGAAGGAATAAAATAGTTATTTTTGGAAACCAGTTTTTGGTGAGTATAACCTACTCCAGTAGTGTTTCCTTGAAGTTTAATTTGAGAAAGCATCTTGTCAATATTTTCCTTTCTAGAGGTGAAGTTTTCAAGAAGCTTCTTAAGTGAAAATATTTCAGATTTTAGTCTGATGACTAAATTTCTATCCTCAGGAATCATTTCCTTAGAGTTAGATTTTTCCTCAAAAACATTTATCTTTAAAATAGAAATCTTTATATTTTTAGAAAGTTCTACCATAATAGAATTTTCTTTCTCAAGGTCTTTAGAAAGTTTTTCTAAAAGCTCATCTTTATATCCAACATCTCTAGAAATATATGAAATCTCTTTTGTAAGAATTTCTTCCCTAGTGTTTGACTTGTCTAATTTCTTAGAAGTTTTACCATTTTTTGCTTCATGTAACTCGGAAAATCTAGATACATATTCATATGAAGGTATTTCTTCATATTATGAAGATGAAGTATCTTCATTAGAAGTATTATTTTTGGAATAGTAAATCTTATCAAGAGATAAATTTGTTAAAGCCTTGGCAGAGTGTACCTTGGCCATAAGACATTTATTGGGGAAAGAAGTAGTCGCGATGAATCCCATATTATTCTATGCTAATGAATCATATTCAGAAGATTCAATTTTTAAAGAGCCTCCACAACTATAACTACCAGTATCGTTAGCTTTAAGACTTTCCTTATGATTTGATTGATTGAATTTATTCTTTTTCCTTTTTGAATTCCTTTCTTTCTTATCCTTCTTTTTCAGCAGGGGATAATCAGGTCTGATGTGACCTGTTCTTCTCCATTAATAACAAGTAACTTGTCCATATTTATTATATCTGTAGTCTTTCTTCTTTTACTTATTCTGAGGATTATCCTGAGCTATAATTTGGTTCATTCTTCGAGAAATATTAGCTAATTTATTCTCAAAATTTTCTGTGTCACTATATTCTGACTGAATAATGACTTTCTTTGTCTTTGATCTAGTTACCCATTTTGGGGTCTTGGATTTCATATGTTTAGAAGTGGTTGTAAAAGTAACTCCTCCATTTTCATTCTTCTTCTTAACATTTTCAGCATCTCTCTTCATTTTGGTTTCATGCTGAAGAGGAGTTCCAAGCAACTCATCTAAGGAAATCTGAATGACTTTTTGGTTCTCATAAATAGCTGTCCTCTTGTACTCCCATTCATTTGGAAAGATATCTATGATCATATAAACAAGTTCTTCATCATCCAAACCATTTTCTCTTATATATTGTATGCTATTCATGATAGTCATAAAGATTTGATAAACTTTGCTTATATGTTCTCCATAAAAAAATTTAAAGCCATGGTATTCAGCTCTAAGCATAGCTCTTCTTGTTTCAATGACTTTGGATGTTCCAAAATGAGTAACTTCAAGATTCTTCCATATATAATTTGCATATTCACAAGATGAAATTTGGATATATATATTTCTAGTCATAGAACAAAGTAAAGTATTGTGTAACTTATAATTCCGTTGATATTCATGTTTTTCTTGATTAGTAAAGGTACTAATTTCCTTGTCAGGAATTTTATATCCTCATGTAAGAATAAAAAATTATCAACACCAGTATTGATAATGAATGTCCTCATATGATCTCTTCAATATTTATAATCATTTACATTATAGATAGGTGGTCTAGTTGGATTGAGATTGTCAATAAAACCAACATTTAAACCGGCCTTCCTTAAGAAAAACATTGGCACAAAAACGTATTAGTAGAATGAGTTTGTAAACAAGAGAAAATATCCTAAGCAAGGAACTAGATATTGTAACTCTAAGAAATAATGAATCCAAACTTTATGAGTCCAAATATATGAATCCGAAATTTATGATTCCGAAAAATTTGAATCCGGGAAATGCAATTCCGAGAATTTCCTTCTGAATCTAATCGTGAGATTAATTTAGATTGAACCAATACTATGATACGAATTGTAAACATTGTATGTGTGAGTATGATATAATCTATTACCAAATGTAGGATTGAATATGTAAAATGAGATACAAATACAAGAGGGGGGTGAATTTCATAATTTGAAAATTCCTTTGGAACTTCTAAGAATAACCAAAATTCACAACATATCTAAGTTCTAATAACTTTCTTGATTCCAGAAAAGTGACTCCGGAAATGAAACTTAACAAAAGTTTACACCAACTAAGATTCTACCATAAAGCATATATAATCTAACTAAAACATAGAGTACAAGTATAAGGAAGTATATTAAAGTTATACTTTCCAAAACAATACAGATGCACAATAGAAAACAAAGTAGTAACAATACAAGTAAAAAGTAGAAACTCTTTTAACCCAAAGAGGAGGGTATCCAAAAAACCTGGATAAGAGTTCCCTTGATTTATAATTTCATGAAAGTTTTTCTTACACAAACCCCTCAATCCGAAAATCAGTATTTGTCTTGCTATTCTCGCAAGCCCTCAATTTGTAAGGAAATCGGCACCTCTAACTTCACAACCCGAAGTCTCTAATTTCATGGAAATCAAACCACTATACTAAGAAAATCTGCATGATGCAATGTTTGAACGAGCAGTTCAAAACTTTTTTCACGAATATTGAGAGTTTAGAAGATCCTCTCTCTCTAGAAATCACTTCAACAGTATGTGGGAACAGTTGTCAATGTTCAATTCTCTGTTTATTGTTCTTTTCAAATGAGCTCCTATTTATAGGCACAACTCCAATGGTCAGCTCCCTCCTCCAATGGTCATATTTTTCCTTGAATTTCAGAGGGACCTGTACATGTGTCACTCAAACAATGGTTAGTTGATAAATAAAATCATGACATAATTTTATAAAAAAATGAGCGTAAGCATAACTAAAGGCTGATATTCAGAATGTAAGTAAAATAAACGTTCAGAGTCTTAGTAAAAAACTGAGTTCGGAGTCTATAACATAAGGATATTCAGATTGTATTTTGTAGGAGTTTTAAACCTGAATTCTATAGAATTCCAGAGTCTGAATTTCAATGAAATTTAGAATCTGAATTCATAAAAATTCGGAACCTGATCTTACAATGTTTGAAGTCTAAGTTCATGATAATTAGGAGTCATAACTCATAGGAGTTCAGAGTCTATATTCAGAGAACTCCAGAGTAAGAACTTAGAGAAGTTTGTATCCAGAATTCGTAATCAGAATTCAGAGTCAAACTTCATGAATGTTCATATCCAAAATTTGGAGTTGAACTTCATGAGAGTTCGTATCCAGAATTCGGAGTTGAACTTCATGAGTGTTCGTATCCAGAACTCGGAGTTGAACTTCATGAGAGTTGATAACCAGAATTCAGAGTTGAACTTCATGAGAGTTTGTAACTAGAATTCAGAGTTGAACTTCATGAGAGTTTGTATCCATAATTCTGGGTCTTAAACAGAATTCTTCATATCTAAGTATTATATGATTCTGAGATTTTGGTCTCAATTTGAGTTTTACTCTTAGAAAATATATGATAAAAACAATGAAATCTAGGTAAGGGTAAATTTCCGTGGGTAAGGAAATTTTCCTTAAGGGGGTAAAAAAAGGGGTAAAATGAGTTTTTCTTTGAAATAAGGTGTTTGTGATTTTGAAAACAATAGGAATGGTAAAGTCATAAGGAAACCCTTAATGACTTAACAATCTCCCCCTTGAAAGAAGAAATGGAAAAGTCACAAGGAAAACCTTATTGACTCAACACCTCTCATGGTGGCCATTATGATGGAACTATATTTATATATGATATATATTATGTTTAATTTTTTTATTATTCTATATTTTTCATTTATATCATACATTTATGGTTTCTATAGTGGGAAAACGCGATAATTTCATTTGAGGAAGTGTGGACTACCGCCCCCTCAAAGTGACATGAATCATCCATGACTTATATGATATGTATAAAGGATGGAGTTAATGAAATTATATATGACATTATACAAGAATTTATATTATAACTATGTAGAATTATGTTTTCATTCTATTAAAATATGAAATATAAATGAAAGTATCGTTCATGCGTATGTACAGCTTACCATCTCCAAGAATGGTGCATTTGATTTATTATCTCCAAATGTTATATAATATTATAAATACATATATATAATGGATATATATGATATATATGATATCTAAATAATGAATATCATTATGTAGATAATAGAATTTTGACCACATGAACAATTTATAATTATAACAATTTCATTTTTAACTCAAGTTACGAACATCAAAAAAATGTTCGATATAAACTCAAATAATTAACTAATTGTTTTAGAAATGTAGTAACTGTTATAAAAGGGAAAATAAAATTGAAATGTATATTAATAAAGATAAAATTAAATGAAGTTTATAATTTAATAAATTAAAGAACGAGAGGGTCAAGTCAGACACGAGGTAATAGACTTTGTCTCAATCTCCTTTCATTGAGGCATATTTTGTTTTATACACAACGTTATTTTATATGCTATATAAACACCTTTGACATTTAATTTAATTAAAATGGAATCTATTTCTATGAGATGTTTATCTAAATGACAAAAAATAAGAATAATGTTTTAACATATACGGTGACAATGACCTTTTCTGCCACTATGAGTATTATTTTATATTTGGATTCCTTAATAAGCCGTAATGTTTTTGAACAGAAAATAAACACCATATACTCTTTTATGAATTTTGGTGTTGAAAATATTTTTTATAATAGATTTTTTATGTCAATATATTTAAATGATATATTGTGATTGAAATGTGGAAGTGTTAACTTTCATTTATATCTGTTTTATGTGTTATGATTTTATAATTGTACTTGGACATTTGATAGGTGGTTACGTGATAAACCAAATGATGGGTGGTGTCATGATAAACCAAGATGGGTAGTAACGTTATAACCTCCAATTCATTGGGTATGGAAGTAATCCATATGGCTATTCTATTTAGTTATATGTGTGGAAGTCGACCATACGATTATTACATTTAAGTATTTTTATGTCCTAAGTTACCTTTATATGTTAAATATTCTTTCTAGGGGTTTTATGGTAATATTTTTGATACAAAATCGCAAGAAATGATATTTTATTCAGTGAAGAGTACTTACTACTTCATAAAGGTGAAAAGTATTACTTATGATAAGGTATTCAAGGTTTACTTATTTTTTTGAAAAACTAAAATTTTTACTTATTTGTATATCCCTTACTGAGATTTTTGTGTTCATCCCATGTTTTTAAAATGTTTTTCATAAGACATAAAGTGAATTAGGGTCATGGATGGGAACAAGGAAAGTTTATGCAATCTAAAACATTGAACTAGACATGAATCTTTTATTAAAAATGTTTTTATTTTATAAAAAAATGGAATCTGAGTAAAAGTGTCTACTTTGTAATTTTTTAGATGAAATATAATAGTTATGGACTAACTCTCTAAAACTATAAACCTGAAAAGATACTCAATGTGAATTATTCATTTAATTCAAGATTATGTAATGTTTTAAGGCCAGGTCCTTATAGTTGGTATCAGAGGTCGATTTAGACAACATTAAGAGTTAGGGTATTGTTAAATTAATATCCATAAATTAATTTATGTTAATATTAAAATGATATAGCATTTAAAGATTACCATGTTGCTTTTCCTAAGATATTTCTATGTTCAAAATGGTTTTCCATATAAGAAACATGGCTGCTATGTTAGGAAGACATAGAGAGGAAAATAACCTTCCAAATCAGCAACCTGAGATAGTCAGAATCAGAATTGAATAGTTTTGTTGCAGTGATAGCTTAGTTCACACATGTGATAAATAGTGGTTGTGTTTATAGATGAAATTTGTTGTATTCTAAAGTTAAAGTTAAAGAAGAGCATGAAAGTCATTTATGGGTTGTCTTGAAAACCTTAAAAGAAAATAAACTATATGGGAAATTTGGAAAGTGTGGGTTTTGGTTACAACATATTTCTTTCCATGGTCACATTGTTTTAAAAAATGGTATAATTGTTGATCCTGCTAAAAAAAGTTGTTGAAGAATGGCTAAGACCCCCAAATATAACCGAGATCCATAGTTTTCTTGGTTTACAAGGTTATTAGTAGAGGTTTGTTGAGAATTTTGCACGATTATCTAGTCCAATGACTAAGTTAACTCGAAAAGGTGTTAAGTTCGTTTGTATAAAAGAATTTGATGATTGTTTTCAGGAATTGAAAAGAATATTGGTAAATTCTCATGTTTTGGCATTAACTTACAGAAATGGTGATTTTTTAATCTATAATGATTCTTTGTTGGAAGGAAATGGTTGTGTCCTAATGCAAAATGATCAGGAAATTGCTTATATTTCAAGGTAGTTGAAACCTCATGAGTTAAATTACCGTACACATTATTTGGAATTATCTTTGGTTGTTTTAATTATTAAAATTTGGTGGCATCATCTGTATAGAGTAAAATGTAAAATATATACTGACCACAAAATTCTGAAGTATATATTCACTTAGAAAGAATTTAACGTGAGACAAAGGAGATGGCTAGAATTAATAAAAGATTTTGATTGTAAGATCTTTTACCATCAGGGAAAGGCAAATAAAGTGGGTGATTCTTTGAGTCCAAAAAGTAATTCTATAATAAACCTGCAACTTTTGGAATGAGATCCTTTGGTTTTTGATTTGATAAACTTTGGCGTAGAAGTAGTTGGTGAAAGAAATTCCTCTATTTTGTTTTAGGTGTCAGAGAAATTGTAGAGACCCAAATCTTGACTTACATTGTAATTACATTACTTTTGTAAAATACTTAATACATAACAAAAATAGACACCAAAGGACCCTAATAGTTTAGTGTCTTTGGAAAATTTGAATGTAATCTTCTAATCATGGTGAAAGATCTTCAACATATTCCACAAAGATCATACCCTATTGTTTTCTTACCTAAAACCTTTCTTTATATCCTAGGGAAAATAAAACATAAAAAGGGTGGGCTCAAATTCTCAGTAAGGGTAAAAATAGAGAACATAAAACAATCCATAATCATTTGAATGCAAAAATATGAACATAAAATCTAAACATCAACATCTTGAGAAAAGACATATATCTTGGAAGTACGTAAGGAATATATCATAATGGAATATCAATAATGATAAAATAGCATGGGAAGAAAACATGTAATTGTGGAAAACCATTAAGAACATGTTATGATTTACATAGTAGCCAAGGCATTGCTGCCAAGACCATCTTAGTGGACAAAGTCCCTTTCTGAATCGAGTTCACTCCTCGTTCCAGTCCTGTATCACTAAACCGGATTAACTTACTATTCTAGCCATATCTATCTCATGAGATATAAATATTTACCCAATGAATTGGAGGGAGATATATATCCCACTCATCTCATAATGAAATCCTTCTTACTTGTGCCACAAAATAAACATAAATCATACATCATAACCAAATGAATAAAATGGGTTCCATGAAAATCATCCCATTATAACGTAATCTCTATAAAACAAATGTATATCATTTCATCATAAGAAGAATGAAACCATGTAAATAATAGAGACATTATACTTGAAACATAATCATACTAAATAATGTCATATTAGATGGAAAATGGTTTTGATAAAACACTTGAAATAAATTCTTGCGGAAAATATCCTTTCTTCTTTAAAATCAGTTTCTTTTCACAAAATGCCATGCAATTTTAAAATAAAAGGATTTATTTGAAAATAATAATGAAAAAATGTAGAAGATGATTCATGAAAATTTGGCGTTATGAAACCAAACAAATCTGTTCATGCTGTATATGTTATCAAAAACATTCTCCTCGTACTTTTGTCAAAAAAGTCAAAAAACTCCTCGTACGGTGAAAAAAAGAAAGATTCCTTCCATAACACAAAGTAAAATTCAAAGGGGGGGGGGGTAAACATGACATTAAACATACATGGAAGAATATCAAACACTTTATGAAAAACATTTAATTGGAATTGATGAAAAATATAACCCTAGTAAATACTTATGTATAAGAAATCTTGGATAAAAATGAGATTGAAAAATTATCCCTTACCTTATGTCCGGTATGGTTCGTATGTATCCAAAACTCCTATATATTGATTTCAATAATGTCATAGAATTATTACAGAATCATATTAATTGTTATGATATCATATATGGTTCACTTATGACTTTATATTACCCGTTCTTTTGTAAATTCCATGTGAAAGCAGCATTTTGGGTAAAATCGTTTCATTTATCGCACGTGTTTCGATTTGTTTTTCTTGATATTATTACTCATATCCTGATTAAATAAATTACATAATGTAAAAAATGAATTATATATAATATATATTCAGTATATAAATATATATATACTATGGATCGATAAATGGAATGAAATACACTGTTCATGGAGACGGTAAACCGTACGTACACATGAACGTTGTTTTCGTTTCCTTATTGAATTAAATGGAATTAAGTAAATGAAACATATATGTACATAAATACAGTATCATTATTATTTAATATATTTTATTATTATTTATTATATATATACTATATAATCATACTTGAATGGTTAATCATGGAAAATGAATCTCATCGTGTTCGTGGAGACGGTAGTCCGTACGTACGCACGAGCGATGATATCGTTCCCATAATTATTTTATAGAATTGAAGTGGATGATATAATATAATATAATCAGTATGATGTTATAATAATCATATATAGTTATTCTTTACACCATTATACCCATCCATGTAAGGTGGTGGTGGAAAAAGTGATTACACCATGGTGTGGAGACGGTAGTCCGTACGTACTCACGCGCGGTGATTTCGTTTCCCGTAGGATGGATAGAAGGTGAAATAGGGTTGTTTCATATTTATAATAACATATCATTATATAATTAATACTGATGTTGTTAATTTATAATGACACAACTAAATAAGAGGAAGTAGAAGAAGAAATAAACTTGAAAGTGTTGGTTGCAGAGATTACCTCTTTCTCGACGCACCTCCTTTAAACTCCTTCTTGGGGAACTAGAGTTGGTCTTTTGAGAAGACCAGAACCTCAATGATATAACTAGATAGGTTGATAAGAGTAATTGGTAGGGTTTGGCCGAGCTTCAAGGCTCAAAATGGTGCGAAGAGAAGAGGGAGGAGGTGACTTTTTATAAGGGAGGAGAGGGGCACCTTTATAAAGTGTGAAAATATTATTATAAACATATCTTTGGTTTAAAAAGGTCAAAAAATAGTTAAAGATGAATATAATATGACTCATGGTCGAAATAAAATCATATAATTAGAATTGGACATGTTTTGGATAATATTTTAATCATTATAATCTTATTTATTTAAATCATTTTCTAATGAGGTAAATACTGCATTATTATTGTGTCATAAATAATTTAAGTTATTTGATGTCTAAAAATTATAAAACAAATAACAACATGTAATAAATCCTTTTATTTTTCCAAAAAAATTTTATAGTCGAAAATATATTTTTTATAACCCCATATAAAAATTAATTACTAAAATATTTTTGTTAATGTCAATTTTGTCTTTACATTAAATTAATTAATCCAAATTGTCATTATCACTACCAAGTAGCTCAATGGGGTCCCAAAATCGACCCAAGGATCCCAATGGTTGGGCAATACTCATCCAATAAGTTTGGGACAAGTGTTAAGATAATTTTGAATTATTATAATATTCTATTAACCTTGAATAACCCTATTTACCTTTAACGGTAAATAAAAGTCAAAAGTTACTATTCACCAAAAATTATTTTCATCTTATTGAACCAAATTTTACTTCTTGATAACAACCATTTATGTTTTATTTTTGAAATTCAATTCACAGAAGTGGTAAAATTTCATTTAAATGAAAGAGTTAGTTTTTTTAACTACCAATAAGTGGTTTCACTATTCATCAAAAATTGAAGTTTTTCAGAAAAATACCAAAAATTCAGCCTAAGCTATATTTGATATTACGAATTCATAAATTATGTCTATTTTTTAAAATTCAAAACATATAAGTGGCATTAATTAATTTTAAAATTAATTCCCATTATCAAAACAAATAGCATCTTTTTAAGAAATAATAACTATCAAAAGATCGACACTTGTTTATGTTCAATTTCAAAGTGAAATTAATTCCAATGACCAACATTGGATTAAATGGTAAAAATAGATTCTAATTATACTTTAAAACCAATTAAAAACATCATCTGACCATATAAATTACCGTAAAGAAAAACGTTGTTTTTATTTAAAATAGAGCGTGTTTTTACTATTCATTAAAATAAAAAAGTTATCAGAATAATAAGAAAAATTTATCCAAATTAAATTTTTATAACCTGATTTCAAAGAAAACTTTTATTTTGTCAAATTTAACTTATAAACATTTCAAAACTAGATTTAAAGTTGGTGCGCCATCAAAAGGCGGAAAACTGCATTTTTTGAAAAATATTTATTTTACCAAAATATTTATTTTGTTCTCATACCATATTCTAGAAAATGTGTAAGATGAATAATAATTTTATAAACTTCAAAATTTAGTTAATACTATTCATAATGGCTATTCCATAATAATATTATAACAATATATCGTTGTTTAGTGAAAATCGATATTGCGTACTACACACGCTATCGAGGAAGGTTGTGATTGCGTGTAATGCAAGCCAAATCAGGGATGTGTGTAGTGTAAGCTCCATCGGGTGTAGCGTACAACACAAGACATCAATGAAATTAAAAAGAATAATTCTCATAAAATATCAGGTTTTAACATTCTACCCTCCTTAAAATGAATTTCTCCCTCGAAATTCGTCAGGGTTATAAATGGTTTACTACTTGAATGTTTCTTTCATAGAAACCCACATCGTAAAAAGGAATGCTAAAACATAATTTTAAAAATTGATGTATGAAACATAAATTCTACCCAAATTAACTCATCACTGGGTTTCCACATAGGATATCATCGGGGAAAATATGTGTAACACCCCAAGCTTCTATGGTACGCTTCTCTTTGAATAATACAGTAGCATGTGTTGTACTTAACTTCGAGTTATAACACACACCACAACCAATCAAACTAGGTGTTATGAATAGTATAACCTACTTTTTGAAATTTTATAAATTTTATCTCTCAAAATTGAATTCATTTTTGGATTTGGTGTATCTAATTTAGCCTAAGGTAAAATTTTGGAACTTTTCAGATAACATTTATATTTTGATGAATAGTGAAAATTACTAAATTTTAATTAAAAACACCTTTTTTAATTGAAATAATTAATAGTGATAAACTATGAATTTGAGTGGTTTTAAAGTATATTTAAAATATATTTTTACCATTTAATAAAATTTTGTCCATTGGACATAATTTCACAGTTAAACATGACATAAACAAGCATCAATCTTTTGATAGTTATTATATCTTAAAAACACGCTTTTTGTTTTGACAGCGGGAATTAATTTTAAATTAATTTCTGCCACTTTTGTGTTTTGAAATTGGAAAAATGGATTCCATATTTTGAATTAGGATTTACCAATTTTGAAAATAGGTTACTTATAGTTTTAGACATTTTGAATAATTACTTCGGTAAATATTTTATTTACCATGGTTAAAGGGTAAATCCGGTAAATAAGGGTTAAAAATTAATATTATAATAATACTAAATTACCCTAAAACATGTCGTAACCTTATTTGTGGATACATATGCGACCATGGTCATATTTGGGTCGATTTTGGGACCCCATGGAGCCACTTGTCGGTGATAGGGACACTTTATTTTAATTAAGATAAAATAAATACAAAAATGACATAAGCATATATCTTTTAGAAAAACAATTTTTACATAGGGTTATATATGTTGTATTTTGGACTATAAATATTCATTAGAAAGATATAATGATATCCTACATAATGGTGTTTTATTTATAATTTTCTAAAATTTAATAATTAATATTATTTATGACACAATGATGATGCAGTAATTACTATAATAGTGAAAAATTAAAGAAATTATATTATAAACACCAAAATAAATATAATTTGAGACTTTTTATGAATTAAACTAATTTTACAGGTTTATATTACATGTTATGATTGATTTAATTAACTTTTTTGGAAGTAATCATTCTGTTATGAGTTTTACAAAAATCAATTATTGAATAGTGTCAAAATTGACATAAAAGAGTTTTTAAAATAAATATTATATTATTAATTGATATTAAATTCCTAAAAATCTAAGGTTCGGCCAAGAGACTTATAACATGATAGGTTTATCATTAATGGACCACTTGAAGATATCTTGGATGTATATAGTTATTTTATTAACTATATAATATAAAAATACAAAGAGACATTGTAAAAGTGAAACTAATTAACTAAGAGTTAATACTTCAAGATAAGGTTAATATTGTGACCCAAACCTGTCTATATCCTATTAGTTGAATTTTTTTCGACCCATCCCCACATTAACCTTTAAATAATATACTTTATATCCATTATAAACCGAATATGAATTTATTAGAAAATAATATTTCAATCTTTTCCAAAGGTTCCCCTCAGCCCTATTATAAAAGGGAACTCCCCCTTCTCATTAATTAACACCTTCAAATCCTTTGGGTTCGGCAATCCCCTACCCAAATACTCTATAAACTTCCCTTAATAAATCACAGAGGCATTATTTTGATCATAAATCCACCCTAAGGAGCCCTTTTGATCAAATCAATAGAAAGAACCCGAAGAAGAGGTAATGTTTTCACCACCCTTTTTCATGTTCCTTTCTTCTTCAACTTCTTCTTTCTTTTTTATTACCATTATAAAATAATAAATCCCGTATCTTATATTTACTGTGATGTTATTATATATATGGTAAAACCATATTTGTTATTCTATCCATCCTTTGAATGACATGTGACCATACGTGCGTACGTACAGATTACCGTCTCCACATCGTGGTGTAATTGTCATTCGATAAATTATTATTTGGATGGGTATAATAATGATGTGTAATTAATGTAAATAATAAATATAAAATGATAATTATTCTATATATATGATATAAAATCCAATTATATATTATTTTAATATCAGAAAGATGATATTGTCGCTCGTGCGTACGTACGGACTACCGTCTCCACGAACGCGATGAGATTCATTCTTCATCATATCCATTCAAGAATAATTATAATTTAATGATTAATAATAGTTTTTTAAGGACTTGATATCATTCTGGATATGAATAATATACAAACTATCCATAAGAAACACGACTTATGTAACAAAACATATAGTAAGTTAACAACCGAAACAATGATAATACTAAGATATTATTAACAAATAAATTTTAAAAGATCATATATGATATCATAATTATGTATATGGTTCTTGTATAATTTAATAACAATGTTTTAACTATTATACACAAGGTTAACATACCATCGACAAAGGAAAAGTACAAGGTAAGGTTTATTTCACAATCTCTTCATTATCTGAGGTTGTTTTTACGTAATTATCTACTGGGACCCCTTTATCATCCACATCCATGTTTCTTAAAAATGTATTTCAAAACATTTTTACTATTTACTAGAATATGGGTTAAAGTAATTTATACCCCTGTTTGACTATTTATAAGAGGTTTATAAAGGAATCTTTCTGTCATTTCCCAAACAAGGTCCTTTTTAACCTTTTCGAAAGAATTAAGGTAAGAATGTCTTTTTTTTAACTTATACGGTGGGTGTGGTTATTTTCCGCTGTTATAAAATCATAGAAGATTCCCTTAAAAGATTATAAAAAAAATTTCAAAGTAAATGTTTTATTTTATAATTATGTGTTTATTAAATGATTTCAAAAAAGAGATATTTCTCTCAAACAGTTTTGATTTCATATATCTCAACATCCTTTGATAGAATTTAAGCTTATTTGATGTTTATTTATTATGATAAAAATCTTCCCTATTGTATTGAAGGTTTTGTGATATGTTTGACTATGGATGTGTTATTTTTATACCATTCATGGTTTATGGAAAAAGTATTGACATTTCGTATGCTAGTTTTAATACGAATGTTTATGTTATTTTTATACCTGTACATATGAGGAATGCATTGGACTTAATAAGTGATGGGTAGAGCCCGCTATAGATCCTTGATGCATTGGTAGGTCTCATGAGACAAACTAGTGTCTTGGCACAAGGCCTTGGCTATGTGGTTATGATAGTCTGGCATTATGCATTCCATCATTATAAAAGTGGTTATTGATACTGCATATGATTATTCGACTAGTAGAATATCCATGTCAATAAGTATATGGAATTATTTCATTTTATTCTTCCATATTATGCTGAAGTTCATGTTTTAAAAGTCTTTTGTTTTAGTTATACATTGCCTTAAATGTTTATGCTTATTTATGAAATTTTCTGCTATATTGTTATCCTTACTGGGCATTTGAGCTCACATCTTTCTATGTTTTATTTTTCCCATGATGTGAAGAAATATTTTATGAATGACTTTTAGGGATAGTATAAGGGGATAAGAGTGTGGAATATGGATACTATATTGGTGAATTTTTTTTTATGATGTAATGTAAACTTTATGAATGTATCTATTTATTCCAAGGCTACTAAACTAATCGGTCTATCGAGACTTGATCTTTCTTGTGATCATGCCAATGTTATGTAATAATGCACCGACTCTGGGTAACTGGGGTCGAGGTGTTACAGTTGGTATCAGAGGAAGTTTAGTAAAAACATTGGAAGCTAGATTTAGATAAACTCTGATTAGAGAACATAGATTTAATATGTACTTTAAGGATTAGTATAGAAGAACATTCTAGAATTTTGGTATTGTAGATATTTTGTTACTTTTCCAAGCAATACGCCCCTGTCTGGATACGACCAGGTAGAGGCAGCTCTGGCACAGATGTACCTAGGTGTAAAACCCGAAAACACCGCTTTGAGCTAGACTCGAACGGGGACTGGTGCACGACAACGGGCCTTGCTGCACTCTTGGTTACGACACTCCCAGGAGATATGCTTAAGACAACTCTTATTTTCTTTAAAAATAGTTATGAAAGGTTTATGAGTATTTATGTCCTCAAAGAAAACATTTTTTTTATGAATTTGGATTATATCCATAAATAGTTCAATTTTTGTTAAGTGTTTTATAAGTATGGAATTATGTATTTTGATTCATATAATGATCTAGTTTTTGCCATTGTTTAGAAATGGAGCCTAGTGGAAGAAATGGAAACCATATCAATGCACACACTCCATGTAGGGATTTCCCACTGGCTCAAGATAATTATAGTAGAGAAGGTGATGCAACTGGTGCTGATCAACTAGTCACCATACTGGGACAACTCACTCAGGTTATGAATAATAACCTTACCCATATGGAACACCCTGATTCGCAGCGTGGAGGATCAATGTTAGATCGATTCATGAGGCAACAACCACCAACGTTCAATGGGTGTACAAAACCCTTAGTAGATGATCAATGGATAAATTCCTTAGAGAAAATATTCCATGCCTTGGGGAGTAGTGAAAGGGAAAAAGTTGTCATGACAGTTTATCGCCTCACTGGAGATGCTGATCAATGGTGGTCGTTGATAAAAAACACGAAGGAAGATGATTAATTATCAAATATGGAATGGAGGGAGTTCAAAGATTTGTTTTTAGAAAAATACTTTCCTCGTTCCCATCGAGCAGATATGGAAAGGAAATTTCTAAGTCTGAGACAAAAGGAGGATGAGAATATCGCAAAGTATGAGGCTAACATTATAAGGTTAGAAAGGTATGCCAGAGATTATATACATAACCCAAGAAGTAAGATTGATCATTTCTTTGATGGGTTAAAACCATCTCTCCGTCGAGCCATAGTCTCACAATCCTTCTCATCGTACAAAGATATTGTCACATGTGCTATCAAGATAGAAAAGGAATTTTCTAAGTCATATGAATTTAAAGCTAAGAAAGAGAAGAAGAGATTTGCTGATCAATCTGGGAATGGAAATAATAGGAAGAAGGGAAAAGTTTAATATCCATCCTGTAGTAAATGTGGGAAGAAACACCACAATACTTGCTTAAAAGGAATGAGAGTATATTAAAGTGTGGTGAAAAAGGCCACCAAGCTCGTGATTTCAAGGGGAAGAAGGAAGATACTGATGTCCAATGATACAATTGCAGGGAGATGGGACATTATGAAAATGAATGTCCTAAGCGTCAGGGGAACTTACCTCAGAAAAGGCCAAGGGATCAAGGCCAAGCTTATCCTATCACTACTGCTGAGGTAGAAGCTCCAAAAGACATGGTGGCAGGTAATTTAATGGTTTCCTCAAGATTAGAAAATTCATTATTTGATTCTAGATCATCGCATTGTTTCATATATTCCCAGTTTTCTAAGAAAATTTGATATTTCCAATTTGATTTAACAAGGGAGTTGTCAGTTAAAACTCTTAAGGGAAGTATCATTGCAACAATGTTTTGTGAATCTGTCCCCATTAGATCACATAAATGTTCTTTATCCACTGATCTCATCATCATACCTATGATTGAGTTTGATATAATCCTTGGTATGGATTGGATTTCGGATCATGATGTGAAGATTTGTTTTAAGAAGAATGAGGTTACAATTTTTGATGATGATGATAAGGAACACCTTATCTTTAGAGCAGAATAGTCACCACATAATTCTTATCTAGATCCACCCCCAGTAGCACAACTAAATTAAATTATTGGGGTGGAAGAGAATGAAATGATTGTGGGTGAGGAAAGGAATGTTCAAATAGAGGATGCACCTATTGTGAAACAATATGTAGATGTGTTTCCGGAAGATTTACCTAGCATCCTCCAGAACGAGAAGTTGAGTTTTCCATTGATTTAATTCCTGGATCAAGTCCTATATCGAAGACCCCTTATAGAATGGCCACTGTAGAATTAGTTTAACTCAAGAAACAACTAGAGGAATTAAGTAAAAAGGGATTTATTCGTCCTAATGTTTCTCCATGGGGAGCCCCTATTCTTTTAAAAGAAAATAAAGATGGATCTATGAGGTTATGTATCGACTACAGGGAGATCAATGCTATAACAATAAAGAACAAGTACCCCTACCTCGCATGTAACACCCGAGGCTTTTATAAGAAATATTTTGTTTTTATGTTATATGAATCATCAAAGGAATCTTTCACTACACAAAACAATATCTTGGCTTGCTTTAAATGCAAACACATCCTTCCTCAATAGCTTGCGTCATGCGCAATACCGAGTTTCACTAAACAATGATATGCTATTAAAATATTATTAAAACTAGCCGTTATGAATAGTAATAACCACTTATTGAAATTTTATAAATTTTATTTTTCAAAATGGACTTCATCTTTGGATTTTGAATATCAAAATTAGCCTAGGGTGAAATTTTGGTATTTTTCTGAAAACTTTCAATTTTTGAGGAATAGTGAAAACACTGGGTTACTATTTAAAAACCGACTTTTTATTTAAATAATTATTAATTTTATTTACATTTATTTTAGGTCAGAATTGATAAATAATACCTATATAAGTTCAATTCAATTCATTGGAGTAATTTCATAATAATTTTAGATATATAAAAAATTTTATTGAACTTTTGACCATCTTTTACCCACCTCCTTGGAGAATTTGTAAATTTACATTAAACTTAATTTTACCACTTTTGTGAGTGGAATTTCAAAAATCCGAGAGACACGGTTGATGTCAGTATGTAAAATGTTGTTCAATGAGATGAAAATAATTTTTGGTGAATAGTAACTTTTTACTTTTTTTACCACGGTTAAAAGTAAATAGGGAAATTAAGGGTAAAAGTGATATTATTATTACCCTAACACATGTCCTAATTTTATCGGATAAGTTTAATTCGACCAAAAAACAACCTTAGGAATAAAATATGACCATTTAGGCCCACTTGGACTAGATTAGGACATTTATTATTAATTTATTTAAATAAGGGATAAAATAGTTAAAATAAACGTTTAATAAGTAAATAATTTTTAATATAGGGTTATACATGAGATAAATTAGACTATAAAAATTAATTAGAAAGCTAAAAATATTTCCTACATAATGGTATTTTATTCGTAATTTTTAGACATTAAATAATTTAATTTATTTATGACACAAAGATGATGCAGTAATTATCTTATTAATGAAATATTGACATAATTGATGTTATAAATCCTTAAATAAATGTAATTTTAGACTTTTTATGAGTTACACTAATTTTATAGGTAAATATCACATGTTAGTATTGATTTAATTAACTTTTTTAGAATTAATCATTCTTTTATGATTTTCAAAAAAATTAATTACTAAATAGTGTCAAAATTGACATATAATAGTTTTTAAAACAAATATTATATTATTGTTATTTTATTCATAAAAATATAATGTTAGGCCAAATGACTTAGATAAGGTTATATATATTAATAATAAATAACTTGGGGTTCTTTTGGATGGCTGTAGTAAGTTTATTAACCTCATAGTGTAAGAACACAAAAAGACACGGTAAAAGTAAAATTATCTAACTTAAAGTTAAATCTAAATGATAAGATTAAAATAGTAAACTAAACTTGTCCAAATTCTATTGGATGAGAGGATTTCGACCCATCCCAACTTTATCTTAGAAATAAATCACTTTGGAGCTATTTGAAACCGAATATGGCTTTATAATAAAATAATATTTTTAGTTTTTCCAAAGGTGCCCCTCTCCTCCCTTATAAAAGGGCACCTCCTCCCCCTCTTCCTCACACCACATTGAGCCTTAAATATCGGCCAAACCCTGCCAATTTCTCCTATCCACTTCCCTAGAAACATCTTAGAGGTCCTGGTCTTCTTCAAAGACCAATTTTAGTGCCCTAAAAGGAGGTCTCAAAGAGGCGCTTCAAAGAAGAGGTAATGTCCGTTCCCAATTCTTTCAACTTTATTTCTTCTTCCACTTCTTCTTCTTTAGTTGTTTCATTATGAAGTAATAACATCAGTATAAGTCATATACTTATATGTTATTATATTAATGAAACAACCCTATTTCACCATCTATCCATCCTACGGAAAATGAAATCACTGCGCGTGCGTACGTATGGAATACCGTCTCCACGCTGTGGTGTAATCTATTTTCCACCACCACCTTACTTGGATGGGTATAATGGTTTAAATAATAACTATATATGATTATTTTAAAGTGATATTTATTCTTAAATTTTATACATACCCTCCAATACAATTCCACGATCATGGGAACGATATCATCGCTCGTGCGTACGTACGGCCTACCGTCTCCACGATGTGATGCGACTCGTTCTACATGATCTTCATTGAATACTGATTATATAAATGAATTGAATGAATAAATATGATATATATTACACTAATACCATTCTATAAATGAGGTATCTATAACCTAAAATAAGAATAAGAATTTATTCGACAAAACATGCATAAGAACAAAAAGCAATAAACACCCGAATAACAAGTAACAATAAAATATTACTTATAAGAATCTAAGAATATGACCATATATGATATCATAACAATGAGTATGATTATAGAATAAGTCAATGACATTATTTAAATCATTATACAGTAGGTTCGGACACTTACTAATCAAATCAGACCAAAGGTAAGGGAAATATCACAATCTCATTTTTATCCGAGATTGTTTATACTTTGGAATTTACTGGGGTTTATTTTATCATCCACATCCATGTTTCCTCAATATGTAATATTACTTCCATGCATATACAATTGTTTAAATCCAATTTTACCCTTCGGTGAGTTTTTAGTAAAATATATGAAAGGAATCTTTTGTCGTTTTTCGTACGAGGTACTTTTTGAATTTTCTGACAAAAGTACGAGAAGAATGTTTTTTAACTTATACAACATGAATCGATTTTTAAAACATTATTTCCAAGAATCTTCCTTTACAAGTTTTCAAGTTTATTTTTAATCAACTTCTTTTAGTATAGAATTGTATGACATGTTAAGAAAGGAAAAGTGTTTTTGAAGTAGAAAGGATATTTTCCTCAAGAATGGAGTTCAAGTGTTTTATCAAAATTATTTTCCATCTAAGATAATAAAGGGTGATGTTTCTATCCCTATTATTACATTGATTTGATTATGTTGTGATGGAATTATTTTTATGAATTCCTTTATCTTATATGAATTGTTTTATGATGTCACGATGTCTATGAATCCCATTTTTATTACATGGGTTATGCTATGGTTTATGATTTTGTGGCACACATAAGAATGGTATCATTACGAGATGGGTGGGACCTATATCTCCCTCCAATGAATTGGGTAAAGATTTTATATCTCATGAGATAGACATGGCTAGTACGGCAGGTTAAACCGATTCAATGAAATAGGACTGAAATGTGGAATGAACTCGGTTCAGAAATAGACTTTGTCCAATAAGATAGTCTTGGAAATTATTCTTGACTAATAAGAAATGATTCTCTATGATTATCTGTGTATGTCACAAAGATTCATGTTTTAAGTTATGATTATTGTGATTACATTTCACTACCATGATTTATCCCATGTTATGAAATTATGATCTCTTTTGTAGGGTATGATTTTCAAAATGTTATGTTCTTATGAATATGATGTGATTGATATTTCTTTTGTTTACCCTTACTGAGCATTTGAGATCACCATTTTGTATGTTTTCTTTCCCCAGGTCAGGAAGAAGGTTATTAAGTAAGAAATGCCAAAAGGGACTATAGATATGATGAAATAAATGGGAGACAGTGTAGATTCTTTAGGAACCAGTTGTTTATGTTTCCCAGTTTCTAAAGACACTATACCTATATGGTCCTTTCATGGTTTTGTTATATGTTGTAATAAGTATGCTTCAATTTTGAAGTAATAGCCATGTATGTAAAGTATGGGTCATTATATCGCACTGATGATTTATTTGACTAACTGCATGGAGATAAATACTTTTCAAAGATTGACCTTTGGTCTGGATATCATCAGTTGTGTGTGAAGAAGGAAGACATTCAGAAGACAGCATTTCGAACTAGGTATGAGCATTAAGAGTTTATGGTAATGCCTTTTGGAATGACTAATACGCCCTCTGTATTGATGGATCTAATGAATATAGTTTTCAAGGAATATCTAGATGATTTTTTGGTGGTATTTATTGATGATATCATGTTATACTCAAAAAGCTATGAAGATCATGAAAATCACTTGCACATTATCCTGATGACTCTGAGAAGACATGAATTATATGGGAAGTTTAACAAGTGTGAATTATGGCTTCAAGATATTTCTTTTCATGGCCATATTGTCTCTAAAGATGGAATCTCTGTTGATCCTTCTAAGACCAAGGAAATCCAAGAATGGCCTGCACTGATGAGTATAACTGAGGTATGCAGTTTTACTGGATTAGCATGTTATTATCGACGTTTCGTCCAGAATGTTTCTCGGTTGGCTAACCCATTAACAAAGATCACACGTAAAGGAGTTAAATTTTTCTGGACAAAAGAGTTTGAAGAGAGTTTTGAATAACATAACAGAAGATTAGTCAATGATCCTATATTGACTCTACCATCGGGGAATGATGAGTTCATTATTTATAGTGATGCATCGAAGAAAGGACTTGGTTGTGTCCTTATGCAGAATGATAGGGTTATTTCATATGCATCACAACAGTTGAAAATTCATGAGCAAAAATATCCTACTCATGATCTCGAGTTACCAGCTGTGATCATTGCTTTGAAGATATAGAGACACTACCTCAATGGTGAAAAATGTGAGATTTATACTGATCACAAAAGTTTGAAGTATATTTTCTTACAAAAAGAACTCAACATGAGGCAAAGGCGACAGCTTGAACTACTCAAGGATTATGATTTCACGATATAATACCACCTGGGGAAGGAAAATAAGGTGGAATATGCTTTGAGTAGAAAAGATCATGGAGTTTTGAACATGATGACAATTGAAAGGTATCATATTTTCATGGATCTAGTGAAGATGGATATGGAAATAACCATGGAAGGTGAAACATCAATGCTTTTTCAAATGGCTACCAAACCATCTTTACTAGAAAGGGTTAAGAGTTCCCAGACCGACGATGAAGAATTTCAAAAGAATATTAAATCAGTGATTGATGGGAGATTGAGAGACTTTGTGTATGAAGAAGGAATTTTTGAAATTTGGGAAGAGACTTTGTGTTACCGATATACCTGATTTAAAAAAGGAATTGTTAGACGATGCTCATAGTTCCAATTTCCTTATACACCTTGGGAGCACCAAAATGTATATAGATGTGAAGGAAAATTTCTGGTGGGACATCATGAAGAGGGAGATTTCTGATTTTGTGTCAAGATGTATGGTTTGTCAACAAGTGAAAGCTGGAAGGCAACAGCCTAGAGGAGTCATGCAACCTCTTCCCATACCAGAGTGGAAATGGGACAATATTACGATGGAATTTGTCATGGGTCTACCAAAGACTCCTAGAAGTAACGATGCAATATGGGTTATTGTTGATCGTCTTACCAAGTTAGCACATTTTCTTGCTATAAGAGAAGATCTACCACTGAAATGTCTAGCAAGACTATATATTAATAAAGTGGTGATAATTCATGGATTACCCCTATCGATTGTTACTGATCGTGATCCCTATTTGACTTCAATATTCTGGAAGATTCTTCAACAATACCTGGATACTGAACTTCAATTGAGCACTGCCTACCACCCTCAAACAGATGGACAATCAGAACAAACTATTCAAACCTTTGAAGACACGTTGAGATCCTGCTCTCATGACTTTCAGGGTATGTGGGATCTATATTTACCTCTGGTAGAATTTTCCAATAATAATAATAGCTTCCATTAGAGTATACATATGGAACCATATGATGTGTTATACAGAAAGAGATGTCACACACCAACCTGTTGGGATGACGTTGGTGAACGAAAACTTGCATGCCCAGAACTAGTGGAGGAAACGATGAAAAAAGTAAAGGTAATACAAAACCACATCAAAGAAGCTCAATGTAGGCAGAAGAGTTATGCTGATAATCGAAGGAAGGATTTGGAATTTCAGGTAGGAGATCATGTTTTCATGAAGGTATCTCCATGGAAGGGAGTTGTACATTTCAGTAAGAAGGGTAAATTGAGTCCTAGGTACATCGAACCTTTCTAAATTCAAGAACGAATTAGGGCTGTAGCTTACCATTTGGAAATTCCTCCAAGTCTCTCCAAAGTTCATGATGTGTTCCACGTATCACTGTCGAGGAAATACATGCATGACCCAACGCATGTACTCATCTATGAGGAATTAGAACAGGAACCCGATCTTTCTTATTGTGAAGATCCCATCAGGATTTTTGATACGAGAGAACAAGTACAGAGAAACTGGATGACTCGTCTGGTAAAAGTTTTGTGGAGAAATCATAAGATAGAAGAGGCAACATGGAAACCCGAGGAACTTATGATGAAGAACCACCCGAGTCTTTTCATGCAGTATTATTCTAGAAATTTCGAGGACGAAATTGTTTGAAGTAGGGGAGAATGTAACACCCCATGATTCCATGGTATGCTTCTCTTTGAATAATACAGTAGCGTGTGTTGTACGCAACTTCGAGTTCTAACACACACCACAACCATATCAAACCAGTCGTTATGAATAGTAATACCTACTTTTTGAAATTTTATAAATTTTATCTCTCAGAATGGACTTCATTTTTGGATTTGGACTATCAAATTTAGAATAAGTTAAAATTTTTGTAACTTTTTGGATAACATTTATATTTTTATGAATAGTGAAAATTACTAAATTTTAATTAAAAACAAATTTTTTAATCGAAATAATTAGTATTGATAAATAATAAATTTAAGTGGTTTTAAAGTATATTTGGAATATATTTTTACCATTTAATACAATTTTTTTCATTGGACATAATTTCACAATTAAACCGAACATAAACAATTATCAATCTTTTGGTAGTTATTATATCTTAAAAACACGTTTTTTGTTTTGACAGCGGAAATTAATTTTAAATTAATTTATGCCACTTCTGTGTTTTGTATTTGGAAAATTAAATTCTATATTTGGAATCAGGATTTACAAATTGTGTAAATATGTATATTTTACTTTTAGAAAATTTGAAAAATTACTTCGGTAAATATTTTATTTACCATGGTTAAAGGGTAAATCCGGTAAATATGGGTTAAAAAATAATATTATAATAATACTAAATTACCGTAAAACGTTTACTAACCTTAATGGTGGATACATGTCCGACCATGGGAATATTTGGGTTGATTTTGGGACCCCATGGAGCCACTTGTAGGTGATAGGGACACTTTATTTTAATTAAGTTAAAATAAATACAAAAATGACCTAAGTATATATCTTTTAAAAAAACAATTTTTACATAGGGTAATATATGTTGTATTTTGGACTATAAATATTCATTAGAAAGCTAAGAAAAATTCCTACATAATGGTAGTTTATTTTTATTTTTTAGAAATTTAATAATTAATATTATTTATGACACAATTATTATAAGGCCCCAGCCTTAAAGCTTACTTAATCTTGAGTTATTACAAGATTACACATTGAGGATCTTTTCAGGTTTAGAGTTTTAGAGAATTAGATCATGAAACTTGCATTACATTCCATATTTAGACAAAGTGGTTACATGAAAGATAGTATTCATTCTTCCCATCAACGGAAACATATTTAAAATAAAACATGGATTCTTTCTTGACACATCCTTGACACTGTCATCACATCATGTACCCTTCCCTTGACCTGTGAAAAACATTTCAAAAACTTGGGATGGGCATAAAAAGCTCAGTAAGGGATATAAAAATATGGAAAGGAATCATGAGTACATGTATACATAAGAATGAAATCATACTTTACCCATAAAACATAGGCACTTTAACATACCTCATAAAATCATAGAAAACATAAGACATAAAGGTAACTTGAGGCATTCATAACATTCTTACGTAGGGAGTAACCCTCTTGGTTACGTTTGGAATACCCATCATAGTATATTCCCTAAATCTCTTCGGAGAAACCTTATCGTTTCACTCCTTCGCGTTACCCAATGCATTGGAGAGCTATAACGGGCTCACCCGCCCTTAGATTATCACGGAACCACCCGTTTTCATAACAATGCCCAAGAACTATAACATAAATGTGTCACATAAAACATGCATAAAGGAAACATAACATTTTCACATTTCAATCACAATATAACATTTTAGTATATTGAATTATTGAATCCAATCAAAAAGAAACCATTTCCAAAACCATTTAAAACATTTAATAAAGAGATTTTTGAATCAAAGTGTCCCATACCACCTTGAAGCTTAAAATTTTAAACCATTAATATCCATATAAATAAATCCTTAAAACCATTTTGAAAACATGGATATTAATAAGAACAAATAATTAAAACATTTAAAACGATATTTTTGTTAAAGGGGTTTTACCAAAATTAGAGACACTTGAATACAATAGTTGAGGAATAACATTTAGTCAAAACTTTATAATATCATTAGAATAAATGGATTCATGATATAATACTCCAAAGGACAGTATATACACCATATAAGAGTGAATTGGTGCATAACAACAATGAACCCTCGATAGAAATGTCAAATGTGATGAAATCCCTTATAAAGAAGGTATCCTTAAATTAAGGACAAATCAATCTCAAAAATATGTGTGACAAATATAAATACACCCAATATAAGTGGATATTATGTGTAAAAAGGTCATTCACACATATTCAATGACTACATGTTGAACCCAAAGAAATCGAAATTGGGTTAAAAAGTTCCCTTGACAGCCTAACGACATCACATCAAAAAGAGTTGATGAGAGATAAAAAGAGTATCTCATCACTTGGACATAAAATTTACATCAATAAGGATATATGAGAACATATCCCAACATAACGATATGTAAATTAAAAGACCCAACAAAAGAAGTCTTTTAAAAAAGAGGAGGGTGAAAGGTTCCCTTACCGACTTGGGTATCTTTCAAAACATACACCCCATGAAAGAAGGACAAAAGATAATTGATGTAAATACTCATAAACGAAATTATATTACACAAAGTGTAGAATAATGGGCAGTACATACACCACTCAAGGGAATTTGTGGCAAATGTAGCATAAATCTCACGGGAATAAAAGTGAGATGAAAATTCCCTTACGAAAACTCGGCAGCCTAACGGCGCCACATAAAACTTCCGAATATGGATTGATGAGATCAAATAGGGTATCTCGTCACATTAAAATAAAATGTACAGCAAGAGGAATATAAAATAACATCCCCCAACATTACAAAGATGAGCTTAAAAGAAGTGACATAAAGGAGAGTACTTAAAAAGAAGAGAGAGGTTAGATCTCTTACGAAAGTTTGGCAGCCTAACGGCGCCACTCAAAACTTCCAAAATGGATTGATGAGAGAGAATAGGGTCTCTCATCACATGAAAATAAAAATTACAGTAAGTGTAATATAAATGATCATCCCAATAACAAGAAAGATGAGCTTTAAATGGAATGACATAAAAGTGTGTACTTAAAAAGAAAGAGAGGAGTAGGATCCCTTACCTCGTATCCGACTCGACCCGACCGTTCTTTAATATCCTGAATAATAAACTTGAGTTAATTTATACTTTCTTAAGAACCTTTTCCAAGTTCATTATTCCTTTTATATCAATTATTGACATGTTGTAAACATTAGGTAATCATCTAAGTTAATAATGTTTGTTTTGTCGATATTTGGTTCTTAAGTCGAAAGTGGACTTCTTTCAATTACATGTTGTTCGTGTGGTCAAAGGTTCTTTATATCCAGAATGACATTCCTGATTTGGATATCATATATATCATATATATCTAGAATATACATGTATTTATAATATCACATAATCATTTAGAGGTAATAAATTAAATGCAACGTTCATGGAGACGGTAAGCTGTACGTACGCATGAACGCTACTTTCATTTCTTTGTCATATTAATGGAATTAAAACTAAATGAGAGGTATGTATATTTTAATTACAGAATTATATTCATAATTTATATGTATCATTCATCATATATATCCATTATATACATGTACTTATAATAGTATATTACATTCGGGGATAAGAAATGAAATGCACCGTTCATGGAGACGGTAAGCCGTACGTACGCATGAACGCTACTTTCATTTCTATCTCATACTTTAATGGAAAGAAATAATAATGATATAGTGGTATATAATAATTCCATTATAACATAATATATAATAACATTAAATCCATCCCTTATACGTCCCACGTATGGCATTAACGAATCACATCACTTTGAGGGGGCAGTAGTCCGCACTTCCTAAAATGAAGATATCGCATATACCAATAATGGAAGCCATAAAGGTAAGGCACAAATGAAAAATACAGAAGTATAAGTAAAACATAAACATATTATATATCATATATAAAAATAGGGACATCATAATGGCCACCTTTGAAGGTGTTAAATGAGTATTGAACAATCATCATTTCGGGAGGCAGAATTTCGCCATCCACGGAAACCGTATGTTCTTTAACCATTTGATGTAGTTGTGTGAGAGTGTAGCTCGAATAAATCTTATAACAACATCCTAGTATATTGAAGATACTGGTTTTGTTACAAAAGAAGTAAATAAAAAGAGTTTAGGGGGTTGGAGAAGCAAAATAAATCAAATGAACATGAGAGAATGAATTACCTTTTAAAAGTGTAACTCCTTTTGATTTGAGCATAAAGGCTTCCTTTGAAAGGATTCTGCCCAAAGGGAATCCTCTAGGATGAGGAGAGGTATGTGGAGAGAGTAAATGGGCAGGGGTTGGCCGAGCCAAAGGCTTAAAGAGTGTGTGAAATGAGGTGGAGGTGGGGGCCTTTTATAAGAGGAGAGGAGGGGCACTTTTGGAAAGTAAAGAAATATTACTTTATTTGAAAATGTGTTTCGGTTTTAAAAGGTCCCACATTGATATAATTCATGGATAAGGTGATAAGGGTTCTAAATCCACCCATCCAATAAGTTTTTTACATGTGTAGTTCATAGATTTTACATTATCTTTCCATTTTACTTAAATCGTCAAATAATGATGTCATCACTTAATCATTATTATGTCATAAATAATTTAATTTATTTAATGTCTAAAAATTAAAAAAAATACTATGATGTAGGAAATATTTTTATCTTTCCAATGACTATTTATAATCAAAAATATTACTTGTATAACCCCACATAAAAATTGTTTTAGTAAAACATATCATGTTTGTTTCATTTTTACTTTTACATTAAATAAAAAGTTATTTATGTCATTTCCCAACCAATGTGGATCCATGGGGTCCCCAAGTTGACCCATGGCTTGTCTTGGTCGGCCATTACACATACAATGAGGTTAGGACATGTTTCAAGTTCATTTCATTTTATTAAAGCATTATTTTTACCTTAAACTACACTAATTACCACTAATCGCGATTAAAAACTTAATAAGTTACTATTCACCAAAAAATTATTTTTATCCCATTGAACCACATTTTACTTCTTAATGACAACCATGTATGTCGAATTTTTGAAATTCAAAACACATAAGTGGTAAAATTTCATTTAAACAAAAAAATCAGCTTTTATAAGTACCACTTAGTGGTTTCACTATTCATCAAAAATTGAAGTTTTTCAGAAAAATCCCCAAAATTCACCCTAATCTATATTTGATATTCCAAATTCAAAAATGAAGTCCATTTTACAAAGTTCAAAATATATTAGTCACATTAATTAATTTAATAATTAATTCCCGCTGTCAGAGCAAATAGCGTGTTTTTATAAAACAATAAGTATCAAAAGATTGACACTAGTTTAAGTCTGATTTCAAAGTGAAATTAATTCCAACGACCACTATTGGATTTAATGGTAAAAATATTTTCTAATTTCACTTTAAAACTAATTCAAAATATTATCTAATCATATAAATAAATTAGATTAAAAAGAGGTTTTGAATTAAAACACAACATTCTACACTATTCATTAAAAAAATGAACTTTATCGGAAAAATACCAAAAAATTACACAAAGTAAAATTTGATGTCCCGATTCTTAATAAGAGTTTTATTTGGTCCAAAAGAATGTATAAGAGTGATCAAAACTATATTTAATGATAGTTCTCCATTAAAAGGTGATAAGTGAACCTTTAGTGAAAACTAGGGCATATACACCTAAAATTTAATTCTTTCTGTATTTTATGCCTTTAGCTTTTATTGGATAAATGTAAAAACATTAAAAAACATATATAATCATATTTTAGTTATTTCTATCCATTCCCGCCAATACAACGGCTACATGTTAACTACCTTTTGAAATAATATTATTTTATTATTAGAGTGCAACGTAAGATTCCCTAGAAACTCGTTGTTGCGTGTTGGGTACACCATCGAGCGTAGTGTCCCCTTTAAATTCATATTAATATTTTATTCACAAGTATGGATAAATATGAAAATTTCAAATTCTTTATTTACCTGGGGTGTTACATCCTTCCCCCCTTTTTGGAATTGCGTCCTCGCAATTTTAAAATTGAGCTTGGAAACATTCTTGAAAGTACCACATCGGAACAAGAGTCGGTAAAACAATCACTTTAAAATAAAGGAAGATAAGTACAGAGGTCACCCGAGTTAACCCATACTAGGATTCCATGTAGGAAAACATGGACATGGAGGAGAAAACATAGGGTCATGTTCTGATGGAGAGTGATAGAAAACATGTTTAGGAGAAAGTTAACAACAAGAAAATCACAAACTTGTGATGGGCTAAACGGTATTCGATTCCCCAGTAGGAAAAGTTAATAGACAACATTTTTGTTTTAAGTTACTTTTTATTGAGGAATTTATTCATAAGGAAACATAATCACTTATCATGTTGACTCTCAACTTTTACTAGATTCCTTAATCAAACTCATTTTTTTCCCAAAAGACATGTATTTAGGGAGACTTGTTCACATTAAGAGTACTATAATCAACTTCTAGAGAATCACCTAATCCACCAAATAGAACTATATACATCCCATGTCTTTAGGCATTAACCAAAACCAAAACCAAAAAGGTTAGTACAAGTTCAGATAATCCAGAAAAGGATAACCCTTTATAAAAAGAAAATCTATTCTTAACCTCCAAAATTTGTCCAAAAAAACCCATAGTTCAATGAGGACCATTCTATAATCAATTTGTCCATAAAATTCTTCAAATTAAACCAATATAAGATTGAAACCCAAATATTTGAAGGATTTAGTCACATAGTCTTCCAAGTTATATCGTAACATTTATCTCCAAACAACATCAGTTGCCCCTAAAGTCTCGTATTGAAACGTAATTAACCTAATCTCATATCCTCCAAGATAGGTTAATCATTTTCATAAATAACCCAAAATCAACTTACTCTTAATTCATAAAATCATATAACTAGAAAGAATCAGTCAAACTAACTAGGGACTTCACGTAGTCCAGTGGTAGGCGATAAATACCAGTCGCACTTTGGTTGTGGGTTCGATTCCCGCAGCTTTGTCCGACGCGACGGGTAGTCACACGGTCTACGTGTTTTCCTTTTCCCAAAACTATATAATTCTTAAAACATTCCCCAAAATGAGATAAAATCTTCAAGAATAATCATAACATATTTTAACCTCAAGTTTATCTCATGCCCTTCATTTTCCATCATATCATATAATAACCCATAATTGCCTCAAAAGTAAGGATCATATAAACCCTAATGGTTGCCTTAATAGTTATTACCTGAATTTCCACATCGAGTTGGCCATCTCGTACATGATCCATTAGAGAACTCACCAAGGTTGAAGTGATTGATCATGACTTTTTGATAGTTGGTTTAGAACAACTATGAGATTCCTCATTGAATCCCACATCTCATCCAGTATCTTAATCAGAGAACCACCACAGTTTCCTTCAAACCCATTGTCACTTTGGTGCCTGCTAGATCCAGCTATTTACTAAAACCAAAAAGTTCAGTGTGAGTATATCAACAAAACCATCATGTACTAATGAGGAAGGTAAACACTAAGATATACTTACTCATTCATTTTATCTAAAATTAGGACTCCTTCTGAAATCCTAACCATTATGGTAATGTCACTTATGCTTAAAGAATACCCTAACCTCTAAAGTTATCTAAACCGACCTTTGATACCAACTATAAGGCCCCAGCCTTAAAGCTTACTTAATCTTGAGTTATTACAAGATTACATATTGAGGATCTTTTCAGGTTTAGAGTTTTAGAGAATTAGATCATGAAACTTGCATTACATTCCATATTTAGACAAAGTGGTTACATGAAAGACAGTATTCATTCTTCCCATCAACGGAAACATATTTAAAATAAAACATGGATTCTTTCTTGACACATCCTTGACACTGTCATCACATCATGTACCCTTCCCTTGACCTGTGAAAAACATTTCAAAAACTTGGGATGAGCATAAAAAGCTCAGTAAAGGATATAAAAATATGGAAAGGAATCATGAGTACATGTATACATAAGAATGAAATCATACTTTACCCATAAAACATAGTCACTTTAACATACCTCATAAAATCATAGAAAACATAAGACATAAAGGTAACTTGAGGCATTCATAACATTCTTACGTAGGGAGTAACCCTCTTGGTTACGTTTGGAATACCCATCACAGTATATTCCCTAAATCTCTTCGGAGAAACCTTATCGTTTCACTCCTTCGCGTTACCCAATGCATTGGAGAGCTATAACGGGCTCACCCGCCCTTAGTTTATCACGAAACCACCCGTTTTAATAACAATTCCCAAGAACCATAACATAAATGTGTCACATAAAACATGCATAATGGAAACATAACATTTTCACATTTCAATCACAATATAACATTTTAGTATATTTAAATATTGAATCCATTCAAAAAGAAACCATTTCCAAAACCATTTAAAACATTTAATAAAGAGATTTTTGAATCAAAGTGTCCCATACCACCTTGAAGCTTAAAATTTTAAACCATTAATATCCATATAAATAAATCCTTAAAACCATTTTGAAAACATGGATATTAATAAGAACAAATAATTAAAACATTTAAAACGATATTTTGGTTAAAGGGGGTTTACCAAAATTAGAGACACTTGAATACAATAGTTGAGGAATAACATTTAGTCAAAACTTTATAATATCATGAGAATAAATGGATTCATGATATAATACTCCAAAGGACAGTATATACACCATATAAGAGTGAATTGGTGCATAACAACAATGAACCCTCAATAGAAATGTCAAATGTGATGAAATCCCTTATAAAGAAGGTATCCTTAAATTAAGGACAAATCAATCTCAAAAATATGTGTGAAAAATATAAATACACCCAATATAAGTGGATATTAAGTGTAAAAAGGTCATTCACACATATTCAATGGAAGACATATTCAATGACTACATGTTGAACCCAAAGAAATCAAAATTGGGTTAAAAAGTTCCCTTGACAGCCTAACGACATCACATCAAAAAGAGTTGATGAGAGATAAAAAGAGTATCTCATCACTTGGATATAAAATTTACATCAATAAGTATATATGAGAACATATCCCAACATAACGATATGTAAATTAAAAGACCCAACAAAAGAAGTCTTTTAAAAAAGAGGAGGGTGAAAGGTTCCCTTACCGACTTGGGTATCTTTCAAAACATACACCCCATGAAAGAAGGACAAAAGATAATTGATGTAAATACTCATAAAAGAAATTATATTACACAAAGAGTAGAATAATGGGCAGTACATACACCACTCAAGGGAATTTGTGGCAAATGTAGCATAAATCTCACGGGAATAAAAGTGAGATGAAAAATCCCTTACGAAAACTCGGCAGCCTAACGGCGCCACATAAAACTTCCGAATATGGATTGATGAGATCAAATAGGGTATCTCATCACATTAAAATAAAATGTACAGCAAGAGAAATATAAAATAACATCCCCCAACATTACAAAGAGGAGCTTAAAATAAGTGACATAAAGGAGAGTACTTAAAAAGAAGAGAGAGGTTAGATCTCTTACGAAAGTTTGGCAGCCTAACGACGCCTCTCAAAACTTCCAAAATGGATTGATGAGAGAGAATAGGGTCTCTCATCACATGAAAATAAAAATTACAGTATGTGTAATATAAATGATCATCCCAATAACAAGAAATATGAGCTTTAAAAGGAATGACATAAAAGTGTGTACTTAAAAAGAAAGAGAGGAGTAGGATCCCTTACCTCGTATCCGACTCGACCCGACCGTTCTTTAATCTCCTGAATAATAAACTTGAGTTAATTTATACTTTCTTAAGAACCTTTTCCAAGTTCATTATTCCTTTTATATCAATTATTGACATGTTGTAAACATTAGGTAATCATCTAAGTTAATAATGTTTGTTTTGTCGATATTTGGTTCTTAAGTTGAAAGTGGACTTCTTACAATTACATGTTGTTCGTGTGGTCAAAGGTTCTTTATATCCAGAATGACATTCCTGATTTGGATATCATATATATCATATATATCTAGAATATAAATTTATTTATAATATCACATAATCATTTAGAGGTAAGAAATTAAATGCACCGTTCATGGAGTCGGTAATCCGTACGTACGCATGAACGCTACTTTCATTTCTTTGTCATATTAATGGAACTAAAACTAAATGAGAGGTATGTATATTTTAATTACAGAATTATATTCATAATTTAGATGTATCATTCAACATATATATCCATTATATACATGTACTTATAATAGTACATTACATTCGGGGATAAGAAATGAAATGCACCGTTCATGGAGACGGTAAACCGTACGTACGCATGGACGCTACTTTCATTTCTATCTCATTTTTAATGGAAAGAAATAATAATGATATAGAGGTATATAATAATTCCAGTATAACATCATATATAATAACATTAAATCCATCCCTTATACGTCCCACGTATGGCATTAACGAATCACATCACTTTGAGGGGGCGGTGGTCCGCACTTCCTAAAATGAAGATATCGCGTATACCCATAATGGAAGCCATAAAGGTAAGGCACAAATGAAAAATACAGAAGTATAAGTAAAACATAAACATATTATATATCATATATAAAAATAGGTACATCATAATGGCCACCTTTGAAGGTGTTAAAAGAGTATTGAACAATCATCGTTTCGGGAGGTAGAATTTCGCCCTCCACGGAAACCGTATGTTCTTTAACCATTTGATGTAGTTGTGTGAGAGTGTAGCTCGAATAAATCTTATAACAACATCCTAGTATATTTAAGATACTGGTGTTGTTACAAAAGAAGTAAATAAAAAGAGTTTAGGGGGTTGGAGAAGCAAAATAAATCAAATGAACATGAGAGAATGAATTACCTTTTAAAAGTGTAACTCCTTTTGATTTGAGCATAAAGGATTCCTTTGAAAGGATTCTGCCCAAAGGGAATCCTCTAGGATGAGGAGAGGGATGTGGAGAGAGTAAATGGGCAGGGGTTGGCCGATCCAAAGACTTAAAGAGTGTGTGAAATGAGGTGGAGGTGGGGGCCTTTTATAAGAGGAGAGGAGGGGCACTTTTGGAAAGTAAAGAAATATTACTTTATTTGAAAATTTGTTTCGGTTTTAAAAGGTCCCACATTGACATAATTCGTGGATAAGGTGATAAGGGTTAGAAATCCACCCATCCAATAAGTTTTGGACATGTGTAGTTCATAGATTTTACATTATCTTTCCATTTTATTTAAATCGTCAAATAATGATGTCATCACTTCATCATTATTATGTCATAAATAATTTAATTTATTTAATGTCTAAAAATTATAAAAAAACTACTATGATGTGGGAAAGATTTTTAGCTTTCCAATGACTATTTATAATCAAAAATATGACTTGTATAACCCCACATAAAAATTGTTTTAGTAAAACATATCATGTTTGTGTCATTTTTACTTTTACATTAAATAAAAAGTTATTTATGTCATTTCCCAACCAAAGTGGATCCATGGGGTGCCCAAGTTGACCCATGGCTTGTCTTGGTCGGCCATTACACATAAAATGAGGTTAGGACATGTGTCAAGTTCATTTAATTTTATTAAAGCATTATTTTTACCTTAAACTACACTAATTACCACTAATCGCGATTAAAAACTTAATAAGTTACTATTCACCAAAAAATTATGTTTATCCCATTGAACCACATTTTACTTCTTAATGACAACCATGTATGTCGGATTTTTGAAATTCAAAACACATAAGTGGTAAAATTTCATTTAAACAAAAAAAATCAGCTTTTATAAGTACCACTTAGTGGTTTCACTATTCATCAAAAATTGAAGTTTTTCAGAAAAATCCCAAAAATTTACCCTAAGCTATATTTGATATTCCGAATTCAAAAATGAAGTCCGTTTTACAAAGTTCAAAATATATTAGTCACATTAATTAATTTAATAATTAATTCCCGCTGTCAGAGAAAATAGCGTGTTTTTATAAAACAATAAGTATCAAAAGATTGACACTAGTTTAAGTCTGATTTCAAAGTGAAATTAATTCCAACGACCACTATTGGATTTAATGGTAAAAATATTTTCTAATTTCACTTTAAAACTAATTCAAAATATTATCTAATCATATAAATAAATTAGATTAAAAAGAGGTTTTGAATTAAAACACAACATTCTACACTATTCATTAAAAAAATGAACTTTATCGGAAAAATACCAAAAAATTACACAAAGTAAAATTTGATGTCCCGATTCTTAATAAGAGTTTTATTTGGTCCAAAAGAATGTATAAGAGTGATCAAAACTATATTTAATGACAGTTCTCCATTAAAAGGTGATAAGTGAACCTTTAGTGAAAACTAGGGCATATACACCTAAAATTTAATTCTTTCCGTATTTTATGCCTTTAGCTTTTATTGGATAAATGTAAAAACATTAAAAAAACATATATAATCATATTTTAGTTATTTATATCCATTCCCGCCAATACAATGGCTACATGTTTACTACCATTTGAAATAATATTATTTTATTATTAGAGTGCAACGTAAGATTCCCTAGAAACTCGTTGTTGTGTGTTGGGTACGCCATCGAGTGTAGTGTCCCCTTTAAAGTCATATTAATATTTTATTCACAAGTATGGATAAATATGAAAATTTCATATTCTTTATTTACCTGGGGTGTTACAATTATGATGCAGTAATTACCATAATAGTCAAAAATTAAAACAATTCATATTATAAACACCCAAATAAATATAATTTGTGACTTTTTATGAATTAAAACAATTTTATTGGTTTATATGACATGTTAGGATTGATTTAATTAACTTTTTTTGATGTAATAATTCTGTTATGATTTTTTTAAAAATCAATTATTGAATAGTGTCAAAATTGACATAAAAGAGTTTTTAAAAAAATATCATATTATTAATTTATATTAAATTCCTAAAAATCTAAGGATAGGCCAAGAGACTTATATAATGATAGGTATATCATTGATGGACCACTTGGGGGGTCTCTTGGATGTATATAGTAAGTTTATTAACTATATAATATAAAAATACAAAGAGACATTGTAAAAGTGAAACTAATTAACTGAGAGTTAATACTTCAAGATAAGGTTAATATAGTGACCCAAACCGGTCTAAATCCTATTGGTTGAATTTTTTTCGTCCCATATCCACCTTAACCTATAAATAATCTACTTTTGAGCCATTATAATCCGAATATGAATTTCTTATAAAATAATATTTCTAGCTTTTCCAAAGGTGACACTCACCCCTCTTATAAAAGGGAACCCCGCCTTCTCATTAATTCACACCATCAAAGCCTTTTGGTTCAAAAAAACCTGCCCAAATACTCTTTAAATATCCATAAATACAACCTAGAAGCCTTATTTTGATAATAAAGCCAACCTAAGGATCCCTTTTTATCAAATCAAAAGGAAGAACCCGAAGAAGATGTAATGTTTTCACTACCCTTTTTCAAGTTCTATTCTTCTTAAACTTATTCTTTCTTTGTTATTACCATTCTAAAATAATAACTCCAGTATCTTATATATACTATGATGTTATTATAAATATAGTACAACCATATTCATTATTCTATCCATCCTTTGAATGACATGTCACCATACATGCGTACGTACGACTTATCGTCTCCACGTCGTGGTGTAATTGTCATTCAATAAATTATTATTTGGATGGTTATAATAATGATGTTTAATTCATGTAAATAAAAAATATAACATGATAATGATTCTGTATATATGATATAACATCCAATTATATATTATTTTAATATCAAAAGGATGATATTGTCGCTCGTGCGTATGTACGGACTACCGTCTCCACGAACGCGATGAGATTCATTCTCCATCATATCCATTCAAGTAAAATTATCATTTGATGATTACTAATAGTATTTAAGGACTTTATATAATTTTGGATATGAATAATATACAACCTATCCATAACAAACATGACTTATGTAACAAAACATATAAAATAAAATGAGTAAGTTAACACCCAAAACAATGATAATACTAAGATATTATTAACAAATCAATGTTAAAAGATCATATATGATATAATAATTATGTATATGGATCTTGTATAATTTAATAACAATTATTTAACTATTATACATGAGTTTAACATACCATCGACTAAGGAAAAGTACAAGGTAAGGGTTATTTCACAATCTCTTCATTATCTGAGGTTGTTTATACGCAATTATGTACTGGGACCCCTTTATCATCCACATCCATGTTTCTTAAAAATGTATTTCAAATTTTTTTTACTATTTACTAGAATATGGGTTAAAGTCATTTATACCCTTGTTTGACATTTTATAGGAGGTTTATAAAGGAATATTTCCGTCGTTTTCCAAAAAAGGTCATTTTTAAACTTTTCGAAAGAATTAACGTAAGAATGTCTGTTTTTAACTTATATGGAGGGTGCGGTTATTTTCCACCGTTAAAAAATATTCGAAGCTTCCCTTTCAAGATTATAAGAAAATTTTCAAAGTAAATGTTTTATTTTATAATTATGTGATTTTTAAATGATTTAAAAAAAGTGATATTTCTCTCAAATAGTTTTGATTTCATCTATGACAATATCCTTTGCTAGATATTAAGCTTATTTGAAGTTTATTTATTATGATAAAAATCTTCCATATTGTATTTAAGGTTTTGTGATATGTTTGACTGTGAATGTGTTATTTTTATACCATTCATGGTTTATGGAAAAAGTATTGACATTTTGTATGCTAGTTTTAATACGAATGTTTATTTATGTTTAAAACTGTTCATATGAGGAATACATTGGACTTAATAAGTGATGGGTGGAGCCCGCTATAGCTCCTCGATGCATCGGTAGGTCACATGAGACAAACGACTGTCTTGGCACAAGGCTTTGACAAAATCTTATTTGTAGTCTTGGCACGAGGCCTTGGCTATGTGGTTATGATAGTCTGACATTATGCATTCCATCAATATGAAAGTGGTTATTGATACTGCATGTGATTATTCGACTAGTAGAATATCCATGTGCATAAGTATATGGAATTACTTAATTTTATTCTGCCATATTATGCTGAAGTTCATGTTTTAAATGGCTTTTGTTTTAGTTATACATTGCCTTAAATGTTTATGATTATTTATGAAAGTTTCTGCTATATTGTTATCCATACTGGGCATTTGAACTCGCCCATTTCTATGTTTTCTTTTTCCCAGGATGTAAAAAAATATTTAATGAATGACCTACAGGGATAGTATGAGGGGATAAGAGTGTGGAATATGGAGACTATATTGTTGTAGTTTTCATTTTATGATGTAATGTAAACTTTATGAATGTATCTAGTTATTCCAAGGCTACTAAAATAATCGGTCTTTTGAGACGTGATCTTTCTTGTAATCATTCCAATGTTATGTAATAATGCACTGACTCTGGGTAACTGGGGTAGGGGCGTTAGAATATGGATATGGAATAGAAATATAACCATCAAGTTCTGATGGGGAGTGTTAGAGAACATGGATAAAAAAAATCCAATAATCACAACGGCATAAATTTATGATGATCTAATGTACCATCTGATTCATTAGATATTAGAGCACTAGGACAACATTTTTGGTTTTCAAGATCATTTCCCTAAGGTTGAAGAATTTTAATTAGAAGAAATACTTACTTTTTTTCAGTATAATTTCACCGTTGTTCATGCCTTGAACAATTTCCACTTCATCTCTAAAAGAAATGAAGTTGAATTTGTCATTCGTGAGGTGTTAGCAGATCATGTGAGAGAATGATGGGTCATTCCATATGTCTCAAACAGAAGGTTAGAAAAATTTATCAAATATACATAAGTCCATCTATGGTGAGGTTAATCGTATACGATTCCAAAAAATAGACTTATACTTCATCTATCATATCGACTAAAATAAAACTAGTTTCTACTAAACAGGGAATTCTTATAGGCCAGTGTTAGGCGATAAAGGCCTATCGCACATCGGTTTTGGGTTCAATTCCCTCAACATTGTCCAACGTGATGGGTTGTTCCCCATCCTACGGGTTGTCCTTTTTCTAAAACTACATTATTATAACATCCCATCAATAATATCGAAAAAAAGTTCTACCCTTAAACAATACTATCTGATGTCCAACTTAATCCATTCCAACCTTAAAAATTATCCAAAATACTTCTGTCCAAGCACATAGTATTAAGAAAACAATTACTAGAAATGTCATCTACCGATCAGGTGAATACCATCATTTATCATCCATATATCATAAGATTTATCTTGTTGATCACATTCCAAACAAGTTAATACATTAATCTTGTATTCTCTTGCAACATGAATTACCATAGAACCATATTGAAAACATGAATGTTATCAAAAGGTAACTCTTTTCACATACCAAAATCCCAAAAATTTGATATACTCAAACAATGATATCACTTTGTCCTTATATCAGTCATAAGCTCATTAATATTATTTTCTCCTTATCCCTTCATTATATGCATATCATCTACTTTCAAAAATATTTGAATTACTTTTCAAGGTTACCGGTACCATATAATTATTGAAAACCATAATAAACCAATACATAGATATTCTAATATTCCAATGTACTATAAATTAGATTCCACAACATTATTTTGGAATCCCGTTACATAAACACATAATCATTCCACTACATCTTTATCATACTCAAAATTTCCAATAGTGATCGCATGTGACTTCCCTTTGTAATTTTCATTAAGAGGTTTCTCACGTCGATCATCATTAACCCTTTGATTAGGGCATTGATTAGCAAAATTCCCCATTTCCTTGCACTTGAAGCATTGAAGTTTTGGTGGAGCATTCTCTGTAGTCTTTTCCCTATTCACGTCATTAGAAACCTTTTTTCCATTACTTCGGCACTCAGCTTCTTGATGAACTTATTTTCCACACTTGAAACATTTTCGATTACCTTTTAGAAAATCTCCACCATGATTCTTTCCAGACTTTGAGCATAAAGAAACATTCACCTTCTTTTCACCATTGTCCTAAGGGTTTTCCTTGAACTCCATCTTTCGTTTCTTGTCAAAACCATGAGATGAATATGTTACACCAACTTCCAGTTCTACCATGATAGAACAACACACAATTTGTTAATATCTATTGAAGTCTCTTATAGCTAATTCCCTTCAAATAAATGGTTTTAATCCACTGAAGAATCGATCAACATTACTTTCAGGTTGGATGATAAAGCCAGATGTATACCTTGAAAATATTGTAAAATTCGCTTCGTATATACCAACAGATTCATCATCCTTCTACTTAATCTCAAGGAACTCCTTTTCCCTCTTTGTTCAAAGAATACAAGGGAAGTACATATTGAAAAATAAGTTCTTGAACTCATCCCATTCCATAGATTCAATTTCATCAAGGGGCTTGTATTCTTAATTAGATTCCACAACAGGTCTGCTTCACCTTCTAAATGGTAAACAACTAAAATGACTTTTTTATGCTATGGACATCAAAGTATTGAAAATATCTTTTCAATGTTACTAATCCATTGTTCAGAAAAAAGTGGATCAGAATACCCACTGAAAGAAGGTGTACGTTTCCTCATGAAGGACTCAATAGAATATTGTTCCTTTCTCTACTCATTTGGAAGTCTAGAATGATTAATAAATTGTGTATGTATAGAAATAATATTTTTCACTCCATCTCTGATAACATTGGTTTGTTCAGAAGGACAATCATTGCATTGTCCACTACATTGATCAACACAGTTCCTTCGGGTTCCAGCCGTCGTGTAAAGCCCAAAAAGAATAGTGTGAGAGGAAAAAATCATGCTAGGGAAAACAACATAATAAAGGGGGAGTAACTTCAATATCCAACATCTTAGGTTTAATTCTAATATCGTTACCATGACTCTAGAACTATAACCTATACTTATACTTAACCTTGCATACATCCCTAGACATAACTTAGAAATATCTCTAGGGATTTCAGAAAAGTTTTCGCATCCTAGTTTCCAAAGGTTGACTAAACCTTTCCTCTGATACCAACTGTAGAGACCCAAATCTTGATGTACATAGACATTACATTACTTTTGTGGAATACTTAATACAATACAAAAACAGACACCAAAGGACCGTAATAGTTTAGTGTCTTTGGAAACATGGAACATAGTCTTCTAATCGTGGTGAAATGTAATCAACATCTCCCATAAAGATCTTCCCCTTTTGTTTTCATACCTAAAACCTTTCTTTATATCCTGGGGTAAAGAAAACAAAAAAAGGTTGAGCTCAAATGATCAGTAAGGGTAAACATAGAGAACATAAAAAAATCCATAATAATTTGAATGCAAAAACATGAACATAAAATCTAAACATCAAAATCTTGAACAAATACATATATCTTGGAAGTATGTAAGTCATATATCATAATGGAACATCAGTCATGATAAAATACCTTCGGAAGAAAACTTGTAATTCTGGAAAACCATTAAGCACATGTTATGATTTCCATAGTAGCAGAGGCATTGCAGCCAAGACCATCATAGGGGACAAAGTCCCTTTCTGAGTCGAGTTCACTCCTCGTTCCAGTCCTGTATCACTGAACCAGATTAACTTATAGTTATATCCATGTCTATATCATGAGATATAAATCTTTACCCAATTCATTGGAGGGAGATATAGGTCCCACCCATCTCATAATGAAATCATTCTTACTTTTTCCACCAAATAATCATAAATCATACATCATAACCAAAATAATAAAATGGGTTAAATGAACATCATCCCATTATAACATAATTTCTATAAAAAAAATGGATATCATTTCATCATAAGAAAAATAAAACCATGTAAATAATAGATACATTATACTTGAAACATAATCATACTAAATAATTTCATATTATATGGAAAATGGTTTTGACAAAACACTTGAAATAAAATCCTAAGGAAAATATCCTTTCTACTTTAAAAACATTTTCTTTTCAAAAAATGTCATGAAATTTTAAAAGAAAAATATTTTTTTGAAAATATTCATGAAAATATGTAGAATTAGGTTCATGAAAATTAGGCGTTATGAAACCATAAAAATCTGTTCAGGCTGTATAAGTTAAAAAAAATTCTCCTCGTACTTTTGTCGAAAAACTCAAAAATTTACTCGTATGGTAAACAAAAGAAAGATTAATTCAATAACAAAAAGTAAAAGTCAAAGGGGGGTAAACATGACATTAAACATACATGTAAGAATATTAACTACTTTATGAAAAACATTTTATGGGCATGGATGAAAAATATAACCCCAGTAAATATTTACGTATTAGCAATCTTGGATAAAAATGAGATTGCAAAATTATCCCTTACCTTATGTCCGGTATGATTTGTATGTATCCGAACCTCCTGTATAATGATTTAAATAATGTCATTGAGTTATTAAAGAATAATATTAATTGTTATGATATCATATATGGTTCAGTTATGACTTTATATAAACATTCTTTTGTAAATTCGATGTTAAAGCCGTGTTTTGGGTAAAATCATTTCATTTATCGCATGTGTTTCGATTTGTTGTTCTTGATATTATTACTCATATAATGATTTAATTAATTCTAGAATGTAAAACATGATTTATATATAATATATATTCAGTATAAATATATATATATATGATCGATCGATAAATTGAATGATATACACCGTTCATGGAGACGGTAGACCGTACGTACGCATGAACGATGTTTTCATTTACTTATTGAATTAAATGGAATTAAGTAAATGAAACATATATGTACATAAATCCAGAATAATTTTATTTAATATATTTCACTATTATTTTTTATATATATAATTTATAATCATACTTGAATGGTTAATCATTGAAAATTAATCTCATCACTTTCGTGGAGACGGCAGTCCGTACGTACGCACGAGCGATGATATCGTTCCCATAATTATTGAATAGAATTGGAGTGGATTCTATAATATTTTAGAATCATTATGATGTAATAATAATCACATATAGTTATTATTTACACCATTATACCCATCCAAGTAAGGTTGTGGTGGAAAAACTGATTACACCATGATGTGGAAACGGTATACCGTACGTACGCACGCATAGTGATTTCGTTTTCCATAGGAGGGATAGAAGGTGAAATAGGGTTGTTTAATATTTATAATAACATATCAGTATATAAGTAATACTGATGTTATTACTTTATAATGAAACAACTATAGAAGTGGTAGTAGAAGAAGAAAGAAACTAGAAAGAGTCGGTAGAAGAGATTACCTCTTCCTCGATGCACCTCCTTTAAAATTCTTCTTAGGGAACTAGAGTTGGTCTTTTGAGAAGAAAAAAACCTCTATGATATAACTAGAGAGGTTGAGAAGAAGAATTGTTTGGGTTGGGCCGAGCTTCAAGGATCAAAAGGGCGTGAAGAGAAGAGGGAGGAGGTTCCCTTTTATAAGGGAGGAGAGTGGCACCTTTGGAAAGTGTGAAAATATTATTATAAACTTATCTTCCATTTCAAAAGGTCCAAAAATCCTTAAAGATGAATATAAGATGACTCATGGTTGAAATAAAATCATCCAATCAGAATTGGACATGTTTTGGATAATATTTTAATCATTATAATCTTATTTATTTAAATCATTTATTAATGAGGTAAATATTGCATCATTCGTGTTATAAATAATTTAATTTATTTGATGTCAAAAAATTATAATAAATAATACCACCATGTAGGAAATATTTTTATCTTTCCAATGACTATTTATAGTTGAAAATATAATTTATATAACCCCTTATAAAAATTAATTACTAAAAGATTTTTCTTAATGTCAATTTTGTCTTTACATTAAATTAATTAATCCAAATTGTCATTATCACTACCAAGTGGCTCAATAGGGTCCCAAAATCGACCTAAGGATTCCCATGGTCGGAAATTACTCATCAAATAATGTTGGGACAAGTGTTATGATAATTTTGAATTATTATAATATTCTTATAACCTTGAATTACCCTATTTACCTTTAACCGTGGTAAATAAAAGTCAAAAGTCACTATTCACCAAAAATTATTTTTCATCTTATTGAACCAAATTTTACTTCTTTATAACAACCATGTATGTCAGATTTTTGAAATTCAATTCACAGAAGTGGTAAAATTTCATTTAAATGAAAGATTCAGTTTTTTTGTAACTACCACTAAGTTGTTTCACTATTCATCAAAAATTGAAGTTTTTCAGAAAAATACAAAAAAATCAGCATAAGCTATATTTGATATTACGAATTCAAAAAGGTTGTCTATTTTTCCAAATTCAAAACATTGAAGTGGTATTAATTAATTTTAAAATTAATTCTTGTTATAAAAAATAGCATGTTTTTAAGAAACAATAACTATCAAAAGATCGACACTTTTTTATGTCCAATTTCAAAGTGAAATTAATTCCAATGACAAACATTGGATTAAATGGTAAAAATATGTTCTAATTATACTTTAAAACCAATTAATAAGATCATATAACCATATAAATTATTGTAATGAAATTTTTTGTTTTTAATTAAAATATAGCGTGTTTTTCTTATTCATTAAAATATTTAAGTTATCAGAATAATATGAATAATTTATACAAATTAAATTTTCATATCCTGATTCCAAAGAAGAATTTTATTTTTTCAAATTTAACTTATAAAAATGTCAAAATTAGATTTAATGTGGGTGCCCCATCAAAAGGAGGAAAAATGCATTTTTTGAAAAATACTTATTTTACCTGAAATATTTATTTTGTTCTCATACCATGTTCTAGAAAATGTGTAACATGAATAATAATGTTATAAAATTCAAAATGTAGTTAATACTATTCATAACGGCTAGTCCATAATAATATTATTACAATATATCATTGTTTAGTGAAACCTGGTATTGCGTACTGCGCACGCTATCGAGGAAGGTTGTGATTGCGTGTAATGCAAGCCAAATCAGGGATGATTGTAGTGCAAGATCCATTTGGTGTAGCATACAACACAAGATATCGATGAAATTAAAAAGAATAATTCTCATAAAATCTCGAGTTGTTACATTCTACCCCCTTAAAATTAATTTCTCCCTCGAAATTCATCAGGGTTATAAATGGTTTACTACTTGAATGTTTCTTTCATAAGAACCCACATCATAAAAAGGAATAGTAAAACATAATTTTAAAAATTGAAGAATGAATCCTAACGGTTACCCAAATTAACTCATCACTGGGTTTCAACATAAGATATCATAGTTGAAAATATGGATATAGAATATTAATCTAATCATCAAGTTCTGATGGAAAGTGGAAGAGAACATGGATATAAAAAATCCAATAATCACAAAGACATAAATTTGTGATGATCTAATGTACCATCTGACTAATCAGATATAATAGCACTAGGACAACATTTTTGGTTTTCAAGATCATTTCCCTAAAGTTGAATAATTTGAATTAGAAGAAATACTTACTTTATTTCAATATAATCGCAATGTTGTTCGTGCCTTGAACAATTTCCACTTCATCTATAAAAGAAATGAAGTTGAATTTGTCATTCGTGAGGTGATAGCAGATCAGGTGAGAGAATTATGGGTCATTCCATGGGTCTCAAACAAAAGGTTAGAAAATGTTATCAAATATACATAAGTCCATCTATGGTGAGGTTAATCTTATATGATTCCAAAAAATGGACTTATACTTCATCTATCATACCAAATAAAATGAAACTAGTTTCTACTAACAAGGGAATTCATGTAGGCTAGTGGTAGGCGATAAAGGCATGTCACACATTGGTTGTGGGTTTGATTCCCACAACCTTGTCCGACTCGACGGGTTGTCGCCCGTCCTATGGGTTGTCCTTTTTCTAAAACTAAATTATTATAACATCCCATCAATAATATCGAAAAAAATATCTAGCCTTAAACAATACTATTTTATGTCCAACTTAATCCATTCCAACCTTATGACCTATCCAAAATACTTTTGTCCAAGATCATATTATAAAGAAAACAATTACTAGAAATGTCATCTACCTATCATGTGAATACCATCATTTATCACCCATATATCATAAGATATATCTTGTTGATTGCATTATAGTCATGTGAATACCTTAATCTTGTATTCTCTTGCAACATGAATTACCATAGAACCATAGTGAAAACATGAATGTTTTCAAAAGGTAACTCTTTCCACATACCAAAATCCCAAAATTTTGATATACTCAAACCATGATATCACCTTTTCCTTATATTAGTCATAAGATCATTAATATTATTTTCCCTTTATCCCGTCATTATGCGTATATCATCTGCTTTCCAAAATATTTTAATTACATTTCATGGTTACCTGTACCCTATAGTTATTGAAAACCATAATAAACCAATACATAGATATTCCAATATTCCACAGTACTATAAATTAGATTCCACAACATTATTTTGGAATCCTGTAACATAAACACATAATCATTCCACTACATTGTTTTCATACTCAACATCGCCAATAATGATCACATGTGACTTCACTCTGTCCTTTTCCTTAAGAGGATGATCACATCGATCATCATTAACCCTTAGATTAGGGAATTGATTAGCATAATGCACCATTTCCTTGCACTTGATGCATTGATGTGTTGGTGGATCATTCTCTGTAGTCTTTTCTCTATTCACATCATTAGAAACAATTTTCCCATTAATTCAGAACTCAGCTTCTTGATGACCTTATTTTCCACACTTGAAACTTTTTATAATACCATTTAAACAATCTACACCATGCTTCTTTCCACACTTTGAGCATAAAGAAATATTCACCTTCTTTTCACAATTGTTTTTATGATTTTCCTTGAACTCCATATTTCGTTTCTTGTCAAAACCATGAGATGGATATGTTACACCAACATCCAGTTCTACCTTGATATCATAATGAACAATTTATTAATAGCTACTGATGTCTCTTGTAGATAATTTTATTCGAATACTTGGTTTTAAGCCACTAAAGAATCGATCAACATTACTTTCAGGTTGGATTATAAATCTAGATACATACCCTATAGGTCTTGTAAAATTTTCTTCGTATATACCAACTGATTCATCATCCTTCTGCTTAATCTCAAGGAACTCCTTTTCCATCTTTGTTCAAAGAATACGAGGGAAGTACTTGTTGAAAAATAAGTTCTTGAACTCATCACATTCCATGGATTCAATTTCATCTCGGGGCCTTGTATTATTAATTAGAGTCCACCACTGGTCAGCTTCACCTTCTAAATGGTAAACAGATAAAATGAATTTTTCATGTTCTGAACAAGGAAGTATTGAAAATACATTTTCAATGTTACTAATCCATTGTTCAGCAACATGTGGATTAGAATACCCACTGAAAGAAGGTAGATGTTTCCTCATGGAGTACTAAATAGAATATTTCTCCTTTCTCTCCTTATTTAAAAGTCCAGAATTATTCACAGCTTGTGTAAGTATAGAAATAATATTTTTCACTCCATCTCCTAAAGCATTGGTTTGTTCAGAAGGACAATCATTTCATTGTCTATTATATTGATCAACATGGTTCCTTCGGGTTCTAGCCATCGTCTAAAACCCAAAAAGAATAGTGTGAGGGGAAAAATTATGCTAGGGGAAGAAACATAATAAAGGGGGAGTACCTTAAATATCCAACATCTTAGGTTTAATTCTAATATCATTACCATAATTCTTGAACTATAACCTATACTTATACTTAACCTTAGGTACATCCCTAGACATACCTTAGAAATATCTCTAGGGATTTAATTAAAATTTTCGCATCCTAGTTTCCAAAGGTTGACTAAACCTTTACTCTGATACCAATTGTAGAGACCCAAATCTTGACGTAAATAGACATTATATTACTTTTGTGGAATACTTAATCCATAAAAATAATATAAACCAAAGGACCGTAATAGATTTTTGTATTTGGAAACATGGAACATAATATTATAATCATGGTGAAATATCTTCAACATCTCCCATAAAGATATTCCCCTTTTGTTTTCTTACCTAAAACCTTTCTTTATATCCTGGGAAAAAGAAAACAAAAAAAGGGTGAGCTCAAGTGCTCAGTATGGGTAAACATAGAGAACATAAAACAATCAATAATCATTTGAATGCAAATACATGAACATAAAATTTAAACATCAAAATATTGAGAAAAGACATATATCTTGGAAGTATGTAAAGAATATATCATAATGGAACATCCATCATGATAAAATAGCATGGGAAGAAAAAATTTAATTGTGGGAAACAATTAAGCACATGTTATGATTTCTATAGTAGCCAAGGCATTTCAACCAAGACCATCTTAGTGGAAAAAGTCCCTTTCTAAATCCAGTTCACTCTTCGTTCTAGTCCTGTATCACTGAACCAGATAAATGTAATGTTCTAGACATGTCTATATCATGAGATATAAATCTTAACCAATGTATTGGAGGGAGATATAGGTCCAACCCATCTAATAATGAAATCATTCTTACTTGTTCCACAAAATAAACATAAATCATACATCATAACCCAAAGAATAAAATGTGTTCCATGAACATCATCCCACTATAACATAATCCCTATAAAACAAATGGATATCATTTCATCATAAGAGGAATAAAAACATGAAAATAATAGAGAAATTATACTTGAAACATAATCATACTAAATAATGTCATATTAGATGGAAAATGGTTTTGACAAAACACTTTAAATAAATTCTTGAAGAACATATTCTTTCTTCTTTAAAATCATTTTCTTTCCAAAAAATGCCATGCAATTTTAAAAGAAAATCATTTTGTTGAAAATAATCATGAATCCTGTAGAAGAATATTCTTGAATATTATGTGTTATGAAACAATAAAAATCCATTCATGCTGTATAAGATAAAAAAACATTCTCCTCGTACTTTTGTCAAAAAAGTCAAAAAGTTCCTCGTATGGTAAACAAAAGAAAGATTACTTCAGTAACACAAAGTAAAAGTCAGAGGGGGGTAAAAATGACATTAAACATACATGGAATAATATTAAACACTTTATGAAAAACATTTTAGGGTCATGGATGAAAAATATAACCCCATTAAATACTTACGTATAAGAAATCTTGGATAAAAATGAGATTGTAAAATTATCCCTTACCTTATGTGTGGTATGCTTTTTATGTATCCAAACCTCCTGTATAATGATTTAAATAATGTCATTGAATTATTACAGAATCATATTCATTGTTATGATATCATATATGGTTCACTTATGACTTTATATTACCCATTTTTTTAAATTCCATGTTAAAGCAGCGTTTTGGGTAAAATCGTTTCATTTATTGTACGTGTTTCGATTTGTTATTCTTGATATTATTACTCATATCCTGATTTAAATAATTCCATAATGAAAAACCTGATTTATATATAATATATATTCAGTATATAAATATATATATATATGATGGATCGATAAATGGAATGAAATACACCGTTCATGGAGACGGTAGACCGTGCCTACGCATGAACGCTGTTTTCATTTCTTTATTGAATTAAATGGAATTTAGTAAATGAAACATATATGTACATAAATACAATATCATTATTATTTAATATATTTAATTATTATTTATTGTATATATACTTTATAATCATACTTGAATGTTTAATAATGGAAAATGAATCTCATCGCGTTCGTGGAGACGGTAGCCCGTACGTACGCACAAGCGATGATATCATTCCCATAATTATTGAATAGAATTATAGTGGATGATATAATATCTTAGAATCAGTATGATGTTATAATAATAATAAATAGTTATTATTTACCCCATTATACCCATCCAAGTAAGGTGGTGGTGGAAAAACTGATTACACCACGGTGTGGAGATAGTATTCTGTACGTACGCACGAGCGGTGATTTCATTTTATGTAGGATATATAGATGGTGAAATAGGGTTGTTTAATATTTATAATAACATATCTATATATAATTAATACTGCTGTTATTACTTTATAATGAAACAACTAAAGAAGAGGAAGTATAAGAAGAAAGAAACTTGAAAGAGTCGGTAGAATAGATTACCTCTTCCTCGACGCACCTCATTTAAACTCCATCTTAGGGCACTAGAGTTGGTCTTTTGAGAAGACACGAACCTCTATTATATTACTATAGATGTTGAGAAGATTAATTGGTAGTGTTTGTCTGAGATTCAAGGATCAAAAGGGTGTGAAGAGAAGAGGGAGGAGGTGCCCTTTTATAAGGGAGGAGAGGGGCACCTTTAGAAAGTGTGAAAATATTATTATAAACTTATCTTTAGTTTCAAAAGGTCCAAAAATCGTTAAAGATGAATATAAGATGACTCATGGTTGAAATAGAGTAATCCAATCAGAATTGGACATGTTTTGGATAATATTTTAATCATTATAATCTTATTTATTTAAATCATTTATTAATGAGGTAAATACTGCATCATTATTGTGTCATAAATAATTTAATTTATTTGATGTCTAAAAATTATAAAAAAAATACAATCATGTAGGAAATAGTTTTATATTTATAATGAATATTTATAGTCTAAAATATAATTTATATAATCCCTTATAAAAATTAATTACTAAAAGATTTTTGTTAATGTCTATTTAGTCATTACATTAAATTAATTAATCCAAATTGTCATTATCACTACCAAGTGGCTCAACAGGGTCCCAAAATCAACCCAAGGATGCCCATGGTTGGGAACTACTCATCTAATAAGGTTGGGAAAAGTGTTAAGATAATTTTGAATTATTATAATATTCATTTAACCTTGAATTACCCTATTTACTTTTAACTGTGGTAACTAAAAGTCAAAAGATACTATTCACCAAAAAAATATTTTCTTCTTATTGAACCACATTTTACTTCTTTATAACAACCATGTATGTTGTATTTTTGAAATTCAATTCACAGAAGTGGTAAAATTTCATTTAAATGAAAGAGTCAGTTTTTTTAACTACCACTAAGTGGTTTCACTATTCATAAAAAATTAAAGTTTTTCAAACAAATACCAAAACATCAGCCTAAGCTATATTTGATATTCCAAATTCAAAAATGATTTCTATTTTTCCAAATTCATAACATAGAAGTGACATTAATTAATTTTAAAATTAATTCCCGTTATCAAAACAAATAACATGTTCTTCAGAAACAATAACTATAAAAAGGTCGACACTTGTTTATGTCCAATTTCAAAGTGAAATTAATTCCAATGACCAACATTGGATTAAATGGTAAAAATATATTCTAGTTATACTTTAATACCAATTAAAAAGATAATATAACCATATAAATTATTGCAATGAAAAAAGTTATTTTTAATTAAAATATAGCGTGTTTTTACTATTCATTAAAATATGAAAGTTATCAGAATAATATGAAAATTTTATCCAAATTAAATTTTAATATAATTATTCCAAAGAATAATTTTATTTTGTCAAATTTAACTTATAAACATGTCAAAACTTTATTTAAAGTGGGTGCGCCATCAAAAGGCGGAAAAACTGCATTTTTTGAAAAATACTTATTTTACCTGAAAAAGTGATTTTGTTCTCCTAGAATGTTCTAGAAAATGTGTAAGATGAATAATAATGTTATAAAATCCAAAATGTAGTTAATACTATTCAAAATGGCTAGTCCATGATAATATTATAATAATATATCATTGTTTAGTGAAACCCGGTATTGTGTATTACACACGCTATCGAGGAAGGTCTCGAGTGTGTCTAATGCAAGACAAATCAGGGATGCCTATAGTGAAAGATCCATTTTTTTTAGCATAAAACACAAGAAATAAATGAAATTAAAAAGAATAATTATCATAAAATCTCATGTTGTTACAAAAATCATCTCTATCAGAAAAATAAAGCAACTGCAAAAAGTGAACAGTGAGTTATAGAAAAAGGTATAGATGTTTTAGAAGGGTATGTTTCTTGAATTTAACATTGATGATGATTGTGTTTTGAGGTTTGGTAAAAGACCATGTGTTCCTTGTGATTCACAATTAAAGAATGAGTTGTTATGTGAAGCTCATATTTCTCCATTTTCTGTTCATCCTGTCAGCGCTAAGTTTTACAAATATCTTTAGAGTATTACTAGTGGGTTGGAATAAAAAGAGATATTACTAAATTTACTATGATGTGTTTTACTTTTCAGTAGGTTAAAGTAGAGTGGCAGTTACTGAAAGGAATGCTTCAGCCTTTACGAGTGCTAGAGTAGAAATATGAAAAATATATCCATGGAATTCATTGTGGGATTTCTGAAGACATATCGAGGTAACTATGTAATCTGGGTTATTTCTGATCGGTCGACTAAATCTTCTCTTTTTCTTCCTATTCGAGATACTCTATCTATAGTTCCACTTTCTCGATTGTATGTTAAATGGTAGTCATGTTTCATGGATTTCCCCTCTCCATTGTTTCTGATCGTGATACCAGGTTTATTTCTAACTTTTAAATAGGCGTTCAGAAGTCTTTGGGTACTGAATTAAATTTTAAAATAGATTTTCATCCGAAACAGATGGACAGTCAGAACTAACAATTTAGACCATGGAGGATATGTGACGTGCTTTCTCGATGGATACCAGGGAAGTTGGTACCAACATCTTTATTTGGTTTAATTTTCTTATAATAACTATTTTCATTCTAGTATATAGATGGATCCATTTGTAGAATTATATGGGAAGGAATGTCGAACTCCATCTTTTTGGGATGAAGTTGGTGAAAGGAAGTTGATGGAACCCCAATTGGTAGAAGATATGGCAGAAAAATTTTAGTTGATTTAGAAGCACATTAGAACAGATCAGAGTATAAAGAAACGTTATGTGGATAACCGGAGGAAGGATCTTTCTTTTGAGGTAGGTGATTATGTATTTCTCAAAGATTCTCCATGGAAAAGTTTGATGTGTTTTGGCATGAAGGGAAAGTTGAGTCTAAGGTTTATTGGACCTTATGAAATCTTGGAGAATTTTGGATCAGCTGCGTACAAAGTGTATTTACCTCCAAGTTTATCCCAGGTACACAATGTTTTTCATGTTTCAATGATGAGAAAGTATATTCCAGATCCATCTCATGTTTTGAGCTCATAGGTAGTTCAGTTGGAAGAGAATCTCCCTAATGAGGAAAAATCAGTTATGTTTCTTGAATGAAGATAGCAAGTGTTTTGGAATAAGGTAATTCCTCATGTAATGTTTTTTTGGAAAACCCATAGGGTTGAAGAGGCACCATGGGAATTTGAAAATGCCATGAGAGATAAATACCCCCACTTATTTGATAAGTGAATAAAAATTTTTAGGATGCAATTTCCAAAAGGGGGGAAGGATGTAACATCCCAGGTAAATAAAAAATAAGATAATATCATATTTATTAATATTTTTGAATTAAATATTAATTTTACATTAATGAGGACGCTATGTTCGATGGAGTACCCGATACGGAACAACGGGTTTCGTTGAAATCTTACATTGCACACTAATAATATGATAATATTATTTTAAATGGACGATAACACCTAACACCTAGAAGTTATATAGGTGGAAAGGAATAGAACTAACTAAAATATGATTATACATGTTTGTTAAATGTTTTTACAATAATCCAATAAATTTTAGAGGCTTAAAATGTGAATGAATCCAATTTTAAGCACAAATACTCTAATATTATTTAAAAGGTTGATTTACCACCCTTTAATGGATAACCCACTTAAAATATAGTTTTGGTCACTTTTATATGTTCTATTTGACTAAATAAAATTTTTCTTTAGAATCGGGACATCAAAATTCTCTTTGGTTGAAATTTTGGTATTTTATGATAAAATTCATTTTAATGAATAATGAAAAATAATGTATTTTAATTCAAAACATCCTTTCAATATAATTTATTTATAAGGATATATTATCTTTTTACTTGGTTTAAAAGATTAATTAAATTATGTTTTTTCTATTTTATCCAATGTTTTTCATTGGATGTAATTTCACATTGAAATTGGACATAAATAAGTGTCAATATTTTGATAGTTATTATTTCTTAAAAACATGCCTTTTATTTTTACAGTGGGAAGTAATTTTAAATTTATTTCTGCCACTTTTTTATTTTGAATTTTCAAAAATGGATTCCATATTTGGAATCAAGAGGTCCAAATTGTGTAAATAAGTAACTTTTAGTTTTAGACTTTTTAAATATTTACTTCAGTAAATATTTTATTTACCATGGTTAAAGGGTAAAAAATAATATTATAATAATATTAAATTACACTAACATGTGTCCTAATAATATTTTTTGATACATTTCTGACCATGGTCATCCTTGGGTAGATTTTGGGACCCCATGTAACCACTTGGGAGTGATAATGACACTTTATTTTAATTCACTTAAAGTAAAGAAAAAAAAGACATAAACAAATATATTTTAGTAAATCAATTTTTACTTGGTGTTATATAAGCTATCTATTTTACTATAAATATGAATTTGAAAAATAAAAATATTTCCTACATCATGGTATTTTGGTTATAATTTTTAGACATGAAATAAATAGAATTATTTATGACACAATAATGATGTAATTTTTACCTCATTAATGAATGATTTAAATAAATAAGATTATAAATACTAAAAAAATATACAAAACCTATCCAATTATTATTGAATGATTTTATTTTAAACATGAGTCATATTATCGTTGAATTTAATTATTTTTAGACCTTTTGAAACCAAAGATAAGTTTATAATTAAATAATTGTTTCAAACGTTCATAAAGATCCCCTCCTCCCCTTATAAAAGGACACCAATTATAACTCATTCCTCACACCTATCAAGCCCCTTTTCTCATCAAAAATCTTTGTAAATAAGCTACCCACATCCACATACTCCTCATAGAAGCCTTACCTTAGGTAGAAGGCACTTTAAGTAAACCTTTTGGTTCAAACCAAAGGGATATACATGATTGAATGGTAACATCTTCTATTAAGTTCATTTCATTTATTTTACTTCTCCAACCACATAGAATATTTTATTAATTTATTTTATAACAACACCAATATCCTCAATATACTAGGTTTTTGTTATGATAAGGATTCAAACTACATTTACACACACCCACATTTAATTGATACAAACATACTGTTTTTGTGGATGGTGAACTACTGCCTCCCGAAACGATGATGGTTCAAATATCTCCAACCACCTATCATGGTGTCCATTATGATGGAATTGTATTTATATATGATATATATTATGTTTATGGTTTCTTTATTCTTCTGTATTTTTCATTTATATAATAACTTTATGGTTTCTATAATTGGTAAACGTGATAATCTAATTTGAGGAAGTACAGACTACCACCCCCTCAAAGTTATATGACTCGTTAATGCCTTATATGGGACGTATAAAGAATGGTGTTAATGAAATTATATATGATATTATACAGTAATATTATATAATCATGTATAATTATGTTTTTATTCCATTAAAATATTAAATAGAAATGAAATTAGCATTCATGCGTATGTACGACTTACCGTCTCCATGAACGATGCATTTCATTTAGTATCTCGAAATTTTATGTATTATTGTAAATAAAAATATATACTGGATATATGTGATATCTAAATAATGAATATAATTATTAATATATAGTAATTTTGACCACATGAACAATTTATAATTATAACAAGTTCATTTTTAACCCAAGTTCCGAAAATCGACAAAATGTCTGATATGAACTCAAATAATTAACTAATTGTTATAGAAAGGTAGTAAGTAATATTAAAGGGAAAATAAAATTAAAAAATGTTCATAAGAATGTATAAATTATCCTAACTTTGTTATTCATTAATTAAATAATGAAAGGTTCAAGTTGGACACGATGTAAGGGACTTCGACTCAATCTCCTTTCATTGAGGCGTATATTTTTATACATGACATTCTTTTATATGGTATATAAACACCATTGAATTTCCATTTCATTCAAAGGGAATATTTTTCTGAGAGGAATTTTACTAAACAAAAAAATAAGAAAAATGTTTTAACGTAATCGGTGACAACAAGATTTACCGCCGCCGTGTGTGTTATTTGATCTTTGGCTTCCTTAACAAGCCATAATGTTTTTAAAAGGAAAATAAATACCATATACTATTTTACATATTTTGGTATTGAAAAATGTTTTGATAATGGATTTTTTATGTCAAAATATTTAAATGATATATTTTGATTGAAATGTGTAAATGTTATCTTTCCTTCATATTTGTTATATGTGTTATGATTTTATAATGGTACCTAGACATTTGATGGGTGGTAACGTGATAAACCAAATGACATGTGGTGCTGTGATAAAACAGGATGGGTGGTTATGTAATAACCTCCAATGAATTGGGTATGGATGTCAGCCGTATGGCTATTCCATTTAGTGATATGTGTTGATGTTGACTGTATGGTTATTCCATTTAAGTATGTTTATGTCCCAAGTTACCTTTATATTTTATATGTTCTTTCTAGGGGTTTTATGGTAATATTTTGGTTTCAAAATGGTAAGAAATGACCTTTTATTCAGGAAAGAGTATTTAATACTTCATAAAGGTTAAAAGTATTACTTAAGAAAAGGTATTCATGGTTTTCTTCTTATTTCAAAAAATTAACAATTTTCCTTCATTGTGTATCCCTTATTGAGATTTTTGTGCTAATACCATGTTTTTGGAATGTTTTTTCACAGGACATAATGTGGATTAGGGTCATGGATGGGATGATGGAAAAGTCATGTTGTCAAAAACATAGATCTCTACATGAATCCTTGTTTTTAAAAAGTTTTATTTTATGAAAAAATGGAATCTGAGTAGAAGTGTCTACCTTTTAATTTTTGAGATGAAATATATTAGTTATGGCCTAAATCTCTAAAACTGTAAACCTAAAAATATCCTCAATGTGAATTATTCATTAAATTCAAGATTATGTAATTTTAAGGCCGGGTCCTTATACGTATAAACACATTGTAAAAGAATATAGGTGTATAATAAAACACTTGTCTCGAATAAGGAAAATTAAGAAAAATTTATCTTACAGATTTTTTAAATTTTTAGATGTATACGCGACGAAAGAGAATCATCAAATGGATATGTTAATATAGATAAATTTAAGGATCAGGATCATATAACACCTTCATGGGAAGTATAGAAACCGCCAAAAATATCTATTAGTGAATATGGCCTAAGTATCATGGAAATAAAAGTGAGTCTAGATTTCTCATTACCCAATGTATTGATTTCAGTCACACAAGTTAAGCACTCATTATCTTTAGCAACCATCCGTTAGATATCCTATTAGGGACACTTGGGTTTGTATTTTGAGAAGACAAAAACCACTAGGATGTGTCTAGGAAAGTTTATAAGAGAAATGAGTAGGCTTTGGTCATGCTTGAAGACACAATGTGATGAGAAGAAGTGGGAGAGGGGGTTCCCTTTTATAATTCATGTGAGGGGCACTTTTTTGGAATTTCTAAAAATATTAATTTATAAAAAAATTCAATATTAATCTAAACACCACAAAAAAGTCATGTAATCGAAGCTAAGATATTTAATAATGTAATATAATCATAAAATATATTTTAGAAAAGTGTTGGTATTTTTTAAAAACTTATCATTTTTGTTAACCATTAGTTAACTTATTTTAATTTTAACTATGGTAACAAATTTTTTAATATTAAAATGATGTAATTTTTAATTATTTGTTGTTAAATACCATAAATGAAAAATTTCTATCATTTTAAACAATATTATAATTAATTTTATTTTTTAAATATATTTTATTATTTTTAAATAATTTCATAAAATATAATTTTGATAAAATATCATAATTGTCAATTTTGAGGCTGTTCATTATTTATCTTTTTGAAAAAATCATCACAACATTATATTTTCAAAATAAATTTATTAACTAATCCCTAACATGTTACATTTATCTACAAACATAATGGATAAAATTAATTATATGAGAATTTATTTATTAATATATTTTTAATATCCTTTATTTGATATTTTCATTTTTTAAACCATTTCTGCATCATAATTATATAAGCCTTACAGGTAAATATTTTTTTCCTAAAAACTAAAAATAAATTACCCAGATATATTAAAGCATTTTATCATTAAAATTACTAACTATAGATGAATTTAACTACTATATAAATCTATATTAAAAATGGTAATGTTATATGAGAATGTGATCTTTAACTTTTCTTTAAATAAAATATATTAAATATCATACCCTCATCCATGTGCCATAAACATGTTATAATTTAAGCCGATGGATGATTTTTTTGAATCCCACTCATCCAATAATAATGGGAAAAGTGTAAGGGAAATTTTCTAATATTTCTAATAATATTATATTTCCTTAATTACCCAATTTAACTTTTATAATGTTAATAAAAAATTACTATGGTTACTATTAATAAAGTTGAAAAATAAAATAAACCTATTTAAAAAACTAGGACCCAATAATTCCACATATGGAATAAATTTTTTTAAAATTAATTACATATATTTTTCAGAAATTAATTTAAAATTAATCATGTTGACAGGGTGAGAAAACTGGTTATTAAAGAGAAAACATTCAATCAATTGAAATGTTATTATATCTAAATTCAATGTAAAATTCATGAAAATGACTTAAATTTAATTTATTGATAAAAAATTAGTCTAAATATACTTTATAACCTTTTAATAATTTTATTTAAATCCAAACATAATTTCATTGAAAAAAGTTTCTTTCAATTAAAATTTATAATTTTCACTATTCAACAAAACACAAATTTTATCAAAAAATACAAAAAATTGAACCAAAGTAAATTATTATTTGTCACACTCAAATAAGATTTTTATTTTTCCAAATATAATTTATAAATGTGTCAATAATTAGTATTTAAATGGGTTCTCCAATAAAAGGATATAAAATTACTATTTAGAAAAATACATTTTTAATTCATAAAATTTTATTTATTATTATCTTTTGGCTATAAAATATATTTGATGAATATAAAAAATATTTTATTGAATGCATAAATTATATATTTAAATAATATAATTAAATAATTATAATTAATTTAATTTATTAAGATGTAATTAGTTTGGGAGAATAAAAATAAAAATGTTTCGTTTATATACATTTGGTATATATTGTCATTTATAAGTAATTGATTACAAATAAATTAATCTTATAGAAAATATATTTTCATAATAATGTTAATACTATTAATAATCACTATTATAATATCTTGATTATATATTATTATATTAAATAATAATATTTTAATAATAAAATGTTTTTCAGTAAAACTCTGTCTTCTGTGTAATGAACGAGATCAAAAGAAGTCGATTTTGTGTCTAACACAAGCCAAACATAGTGTATCATGCACCACAAGCTAATATAAGTTCTATTTTATAAGAAATATCCACATGGTATTTAATATAATTCAAGCCGAAAATATTTTTTTATAAAAAAAATCTACATTCATTATTGTGTAAAATTAATAATATCAAAAATATTAAATTAATCTGACAAAGAATAATTAAAAAAAATATTAGGGTGTCACATTCTACCCCCATAAAAGTAATTTCACTCTTGATGTTTCTTTTAGTTTATCAATGTTTCAATACTTGAATGTTATTTTCTAGAAAAACAAATCCAAAAAATTATTGGAAATTACAATTTTTTTTAAAAAAGTCAGAAAATAATGGTTACCCAAAGTAAATCATTACTTGGTTTGTACGTTAGAGAACATAGGTGAATATTTTGGGGATAGAGTAAAATCATAAATAATCATAGATTTTGATAAAGATCACTTATTATAAGAAAGTGTGTGATCTATAGAATATTAAAATCACAAAACCGTAAACTAATGAACAATGAAAGAGTACATTGATATCATCAATAATGATGATAAAATTTTATTTCAAGATCATTTTCAAATAGATTATAAATTTTCACCAGGTTATATACATGATTTCAGGAAAACATCAGCCTTATTTATTTCTTGATCAATTTTTCACTTCATCTCTCATTACAAGAAATGAAGTTGAAATTTTCATTCAAAAAGTGTCAGCAGATCGTGAGATAAATAAATAAATTGATAGGTAATTCCAACTTTTTTGTCACAAATTAATTGTTATAACAAGTTATCAAAAACGAATAAATCGACCTACGATGAGATAATAAATTAATCTAAAAAGCGTCATCTAAAATTTATCATAAAAATTTATTAAATTGATAACTATACCATCATTCTTAATGATGAAAATCCAAAATATTAGAAAGAAGTTCACTAAATAAGATTATCATTAACTTCTCATATAAAAAAACATAGCAATGGTTTTTCAAATTCCAAACATGTGAATAACTCTATCATATATTCTCTTGAAGCAAGGTAATAACCGGGATTTCCATACATACTTAGAAATCACGCATGTTTCATTATTCCATTGTTTATTAGATATATTCCTTAAGTCCAAAATGTTGTAAAATTCATCCATGATATAAAATTAAACTTGTCAAAAAATAGTTAATTAATTTCCAGGTAACTAGTATCATCCAATTTATTAATTCATATCCAACATATCATTATCCAAATATCATTATCTTAACATAAAGAACATATTAAGGGTTATCTTTCCCTAAATCATGTGTTTCCCACGAACATCATTTATCCATTAAATCACTTTTCTAGTCCATTAAAACCATTCAAAAAATACTTGTAAATACTCAGTGAAAAAAATAAACTAAATAATCCTTATATATATCACAATTTTTTAATACACATACATAAACACTACAATCATTCCCCATCAATTATTGGTATGGAAAATTCCCTTCGTTAGTTCAGAAGTAAATTATTAGGTCAGGAAATTGAGTTAGTAAATGCCAATGTTCTCCATAGATAATGCATTGAACTCCTTGACAGTTTTCTTTTAAATAACCCTTTTTCCTACATACATAACATCCCCCATCTATTTTAGGTATTCCAAAAGGTCATTCTTCCCTTCTCCTTGACATTAAAAAAGCCTAATCTTCGTTATATTATGTTCTATACCATGAAAACTTTTAGAAAATTCCATCTTACTCTTATTTGATGCCTTAGTAATATCACCAAAGTTCACATTTTTAATTATATATTATGATATTTGATTTGAAATAATCTATATATCTTTTTCTCCTATCAATATCCAATTATGTTCCTCATATTCAGTGAATTTTTAATTAGATTCAATGTTAACCAAGTTCCTTCATGTTCCCACCATTGACTAAATCTAGAAAGCATAGTGTGATCAGAACTTATTGAAGAGGAAAACCACCTAATCATGAAAAATTACCCATATAATTTCTATGATATGAAATCTTGTTCAATATATAAAACCTTAATATTGTCCCTAGATACATACCTAGACATATCCTTAGAAATATCTATGGGGATCCTATTAATTTTTTTCTCATTTGAGTTTCCAAATGTTGACTAAACCTTCTCTCTAATACCAATTCTAAGGAACCAAACATGACATACATGGATATTACATAATATTTGTATAATTATAAAAAACACTCCCCAAATTCATATTTTTTATTTCCATTGGAAATATGGAACACTGACTTATAGTGTAGTGAAATATCATCAGTGTTTCCCACAAAGAAATTACCCTTTTTAAATACTACCTAAATAATTTTTTTATTTCTTGGGAAAAAGAAACATATGAAAAGGGTGAGAAAACAAGCTCAGTAAGGGTAAACAAAAGAGTTATGAATACTAACATAAAAATAATGGTATAATAATATGAAAATTATCCATTTTATATGAATGGTAAAAATCATGAGTCATAATAATTCTTAATACATAAATCATCCATGAATAACATTGACATAAAACATAGAAATATAGAAAATAAATGTTCATTGGAAATCATTTCCATATTAGTCAAGGATCATTTTCAAGACCATCATAGTGGAAAAAGTCCTTTACTAAATGATGTTCACTCCCCATTCCAACCCTGTATTACTGAAACAAGATTACTCATGTTTTAGTCCTGTATTAATGAACCAAGATTACTCTTGTTTCGGTCTTGTATTAATAATCCATGATTAATCCCATTCCAGTCTTATGTTACTGAACTATGTTTACTTCTTATTTCAGTCCTATCTATCTCATGAGATATAAATATCTACCTGACGCATTAGAGGGAGATATAGTTCCCACCTATCACATAATGAAAACCATACACATGTGTTCCCCAAAACAGAATCTATTTAATATATCATAACTCATGTAAATAAATGAGTTTCATAAACAATTTATCAAAACATAAATCACAAAAAAGGAATAAGTTTCATAAACATCATTCCATCATAAAAAATAAATAATTCAAATAATAATAATAATAATGGTATCATAGGATTATAACCCCAGAAAAAATAAGAAGCATAAAATAATGTTTTCTTATTTGGAAAATGTTTTTTAAAGATCACATGAAATAAATAGTGTAAAATATTCTTTCCAAGTTCAAAAAAACTATTAAAATCATAAAACATTTATCAATATAATTTCATTACAAAAAATTTAATACTTAAAAATGATTATTTGAAATTTTTTATACAATTTCAAATTCCATTATCTTGAAAATAATTAACATATCATTTATAATAGTTTTAAAACATTTTTAAAAAGTCCTTATTTTTAAAGAAACATATATTTTTGACCGTGGAAAAAATAATATTACATAAATATAAAAATATCATGAGAACAATATTATTTATGATAAAACATCTCAACAGGAGCTGTATACACCTTGTAAAAGAATATATGTGTATAACATAACATGTTTCTTTAAGAATGAGAACTGAGAAAAAAACTAACTTACCGATTTTATAGATTTGAAATGTATACCCCATTAAAATGGAAATATTCAAACGAATATGTAAATACTAATTAATTTAAGGATAAGGATCATAAAATACATTCATGGGAAGTATATACACCACCAAAATGAATGAGTAGTGAATATGTAATATGTGTCATAGAAATAAAATTGAGACTATAATTTCCCTTACCTTAACTCTTGACTTCATGCGCACACGTTTAAACCTCCTATTCTTCAGCAAAATACCTTTCATTATCCTTTAAGAGACACTAGTTTTAGTCTTTTGAGAATAAAAGAACCTATAAAATGTTTCTAGGGTAGTTTATAAGATAAATATATAGAGGTTGGTCTAGCATAAAGGCTTAATGTGGTGTGATTACATGAATGAGGGGGTGCCCTTCTATAATTGAGGTGATGGTCACTTTTGGGAATTCATAAAATTATTAAATTAAAATAAATTCAATATTAATCCAAATACCACAAAACGTTCATGTATTAAATGTTAATATTAGATAACATAGAAAAGACATCATTAAATATATTTTAGAGATGTTTTGGTATTGTTTTACACTATATCATTTTTATTATCTCTTAGTTAATCGATTCAAATTTTAACTAAGGTAACAAATATTTTGTTATTAAAAGGTTGTATTTTTTATTTATTTGTTTTTAATTAGAAAATAAATGAATAATATATATCTTTTGAGTCCATATATTAATTTATTGTGTTTTTTAATGATAAATTATTATTTTAAAATAAATTAATGAAATATAATTTTGTAAAATATAATTAGTGTCAATTTTATAACTATTTATTATTTTTCATTTTATAAAAATCATAAAATATGATATCTGTAATGAAAGAGTATTAAATTATTCATATTGTCAAATTCATCCAAAAAATTCTTTGGTGACATTAATTATATCATATTATATTTATTTTTCTATTTTGAATATCATTTATTTTATATTTCCATTAATTAAACCGTTATCACATCATCATTATATAATCCCTTAAGATAATTATTTATTTCATAAAAATTGTCATTATGTTAGCCTAATAAATAAAAACATTTTATATTTATAATGGATTTTTTTGGAATAATTTATCTTCTATATTACCCTATATAAAAAAAGGTATATTTTTATGAGTATAACATCTTTAACATTTCTTTAAATAGAATATAATAAATATCATACACTCAACCATGTGGCTTCAAAAGGTAAAAAATTCAGGATAAGGATGATTTTGGTAGAGTCCCACTCATTTAATGTAATGGATAAGTTTTAGGGTATTTTATTAATAATTATAATATTATTTTTTACCCTTAATTACCCGATTCACATTTTACTATGTTAATAAAAAATTTGTAAAGTAACTATTCCTAATGAAAAAAATAAAAATACATATTTAAATAATTTGGACCCACTAATTCCAAATATGGAATATTTTTTTCAAAATTTTAAATTGATAAGTTTTAGAATTTAATTAAAAATTAATCACAATGACATGGTGAGAAAACAAGTTATTAAAGTTAAAACATTCTAAAGATTAAAATGTTTTTTATCTAAATTCAATCTAAAATTGATGCTAATGGACTAAATTGGATTAAATTATAAAAAATAATATAATTATACTTTTAAACCATTAAATTACATAATTTTACATGAAAAATAAATTTAATAAAAAACTTTGTTTTAAATTAAAATTTAGTATTTTTTACTAATCAAAGAAACATGAAACTTATCAGAAAAATACCCAACATTCAACCATAGTAAATTTTTCTATCCCTATTTCAAATAAGTAGTTTATTTTGTCAAATATAATTTATAGATATGTCAAAAATTATATTTAAATTTTGTTTTTCATTAAATGGTGGTGAAATTACCATTTTGAAAAATTCATATTTTTTATTCAAAAAATTGGATATATTTTTATCTTATGCCTATAAAATATATAGGATGAATATAAAAAATAGTTGAGTGAATACATAATATTTAAATTTAATTATTATAATTTACTAATTTTAATTAATTTAATTTATTGATAAAAAATAATTATGGGAGAATAAATATAAAAATATTTCCTTTTATTCATTTTGTATATATATTCATTTCTACAAAATTATTAACCAATAAATTCATCTTATAAATCCTATAAATTCATAAGTTAGTTAATTATATTCATTAACTATATTTTAACATTTATGTTATATCTTATTATATTAAATAATAATATTTTAATAATATACTATTGTTCAGTAAAACTCGGTCTTGCATGTAATGTAATCTATAAAAATAACTCGGCGTTAGGTGTAACACAATCCAAACATAGTGTTGCGTATACCACACGCTAATCTAATGGATTCATGTAGTAGAATATCAACTTGGTTTTTTATATAAAACAAGCCACACCAAGTGTTTTTTGTATAACATAATCTATATTCTGTATTGTGTCAAGTTCAAAATACCAAAAAGATTAAATTAGTTGAAAATAGAATAAATAACAAAATATTAGGATTCTGTACCAATGCTAGATATTGGAATTAAACATTGTGTATATATTTAATGTCATGAAAATATTCATAGGAATATAATATTCACATGATATTAAGTGAATAAATCTATTCGAAGTTCTTCCCCACACATTACGTGTCATGTAAATAAATTACAAACCATGTAATATTCAAGAAGATTAAAAAACATGGATTTTTTGGTATCTTCAGCTGGCGGAACCTCTCATTTGGGATAAATGAAAATTTAACACCATGATTGACCCATTAAACCCTAATTATTACCACCATTCTTATTTATATGTGTTATGGATACGGGATAGAGGATTTCATTCCAAGGATGAAGTGTGACCATCGACAGACAAAAGTAGAGTTTTGACTCACCATTCTTCATAGTTAGGTTTTCATTATTCTTTTCCATTTTCCATTTTTTTTCTAAATGTAATTTTAACTTATTTATATTTTAGTAATAATCTCCATATATTATTAATTCTATTTCTCATTTATTATTCCATTGTTGGGTTCTTCATTTTTACATTGTTAACGATAGTTTTTAATCGATTATTTATTGTTTCAATTATGGATTTCTTTGTTTTTAATTATTTAATAGTTATTTTAATCATCAAATTTTTTTATATCATTATTCAATTTAGTCATGTGTGACTAATCCACATAGAGATGTGTTTTGATTAAGTAATTTCTAGAGAACAATGAATCCATAAATTAACCGATTATACTCTAGGTCTTTAAATTTGGTTAATAATAATTATTAACCCATTTTTCCCACAACATTTAGAATGAGAAGTTCAATGGAAGAAACCTAACCTTATTAGAGTTGATCAAGGATATAAAAATTATCCTATAATTCATTCTGAATATATGGTCAGTGTAATTTATCATGGCTGTTATCAATACCCTGACCATGGGATATTTCATACAAAGGAAGATTTAATTAGTTTGAGTAAAACTAATTTGAAACCCTTACACCACTTCACAGCTTAAGATGTATCCCTATCCTAAGATATATCTAATATTATATATTTACATTATCTTAAAATTGACTCTCATACCTAGATGTGTATCTTACAATATTCAATTATTTAAATTTCATCATTAGTTTAAGTAAATCAAACTGAAATTGGAGAGAAATATCTTTTGGTTAAGAATTGTTTTCCACGTTTCCAACTCAATATGGGTTTGACCCAATAAATTCAATTTAATATGAAATTTTAGTCAGTTTTTTATATAAAATATAAAAATATATTTCATTAGGCCCATGGAAAATAATGACACCCTTCAAGATTTTAATAACTAGCACCATTTCTATGTAATTTCAGAGCATTGTAGATGACCCAAAATTGATTGCATAGGTTTAATACTTAGCTTATCCTTTTTAGATTACTAATTTTAGTTTAATTAATGGGCTTTTCGTTAATTTTTTTAATATTTTCACCTATTGTAGTTTTTAGTGTTGTGAGGGATAGAGAACATGCCTCAGAAATATTATGCCACATCACCATTGGTGTAAAATTAATTTCAAAAATATTTGGTGTTATAGTACGTAATGAATTCAAGAGGGTGGAAATTTTATGTAACAAGATAGGTTGATTTGTATTCATTTAAATATGATGAATTTAACGATCATCATAGGATACAAACCTATATTTATCCATGAGTAGGAGACGATAATATTTAAAACTAATAAGGTAGATCCTGGGCTAAGAAGCACTCATAAGACATACTAGTAGGGTTTCTCGTAATGTACATTGATTTTATGGATAACAGAATGGATTACAATGAGACTCAGAATTGTTGGATTGAATCAGAACAATATCATGTATTGGAGGGACACCAAATTGTATATAAAAAATAACTTCAAGATAAATACTATCATGAATACTATTCCTTCCAACAAACTCATAATCATAACTCAGAGGAATGGCTTGGTACATTTATCAAATGGTATATTCCAATTTTTGATTAGTGGATAGATGAAAATTATACACATATTAGTGAATTGAGCGAATTTAATATGCACCATTAACTTGTTATTATAAATTTATATTCTGTAGTATGAAACATACCATTAAATTGTTATGAAGGGATAGATTGTTCTGAAGACAAATAAGAGATAGATGTAGAGGGCTTCACTATAACAGAAACAAAATAAGAATAAATATACGAGGATAAAACAAAGAAAAATACTGATAGAATGTTTAAAACTTTTAAAAGAGATGAACCTATAGGTTCATAATAAGTATCAAATCTTGAGGCATCCATTCAATAAAAAAATTCCAAAAAGAATAATGAGAATACCTTTTGAAACATTGAGATGAATAGAAAAGAAATCTGAAGGAAATTTATGATTGGATGGTTGAATAGGAATATGAAAAGTTAATGGAAGATGAAACAATAGAGTATAATTTAGTATAACTCATAGAATCTATATAAGAAGAAAAATTGATGAAAGAGAATTTAGATCAGTAATGCATAAACCACAAAGGTATTTTAAAGACTAATAAAGAATGAGACTCCATCCATCCATTTCAAGATAAAGAGGGGAAAAGGAGGCTCTAGTACAATAATTCATTCCATAATGTGATCCTACTAATGAAAAGTATGGTTTTGTGTTGGAGGAAGAAAACTACAATATCTAGTAAAATGTAAATTTCATTAAATTTTTATCAAATTTATCCTCAATATGAATGAAAACACAAGCACCATGCAAGAAAAAACAAATAAAGGAAGGGAATGACTATGATAAATGAACAACAAATCCATATGTTGGTAAATCCAAGATAGTTAGCCCTATATCATGTTCAATTTAGCTATCAAAGTTAATGGTCAAGCTGAACAACCATAAGAAAGATTATCTACCTAGACGAAACCTGGATTTTTAAAAAAAAAATTGGGACTTATTTTTTTTATTTTAATTGTTTAATAACTATCCTTGTAGTTCAATCCTTTGTATATTTGATAAAAATATTTTATAATTTAAAATGGAATTTAAATTCATTGCCTATATTTATTTTTAGGTACTAAAAGCATGTAGTAAGAAGAAACTAAAGTGTTATACATTGGACTAATTCAAATCATGTATGAAATTCACATCATGAGATCACAGTTCATGTCGTGAACTTGGATCAGAAAGAACATGAGTAACTCATTTAAAATAATCAATTTAAGGGGAGTAATTTTTATTTGATTATAGTTTCTAACCCATTGTTTTTTCAACCCTATGATTTTTTAATGAAAAATAGAAAAAGGGAAAATGATAATATTTTTTCATTAACTGAATTAAATTAGATTCACTAAGAAAAATTCTTGATTATTTTATCTTTTAATCACTCCTCTTCGATACATCAATAATTAGGAGATTTATTGTGATATGTTTTAAAATATTAAATATAATCCCCATCAATGAAAAATATATAAATAAATATTTTTGGAGTCACAACCATACTTCTATTTTGAGTTTTGTAAAAATGATTGTTGACATGATTACTTTACATGATATGGTTTCCTAGAATCTTGAATTGAGTAAATTTATTATTGATTTTAATTCCATTACCTAATTGAATTATATTCTTTTCCCATTCTTGAGAGATTTTAGAAAAAATATTTCTATCATTCTGAGCATATTTGTAAATTGAAACACCAGGAATGTAAACCAACTAGAACTTTCATTAATATCCTGTACAAGCTATGACTAATAAAATTAACTTTTGAAATGATTAATTAATTTTATTAACAAGATATTTTATCTTGAGGCTAACCTATAAATGTTTTCCTTTTCAGCAAGTAAAATCCATGGATGAGCATGTATAGATTAATCAATGTTAATAGCCATTATTTTCTATTCCTACCCATATCTTAAAATTCTCCATAGATTTAAATTGAATAGGCGTGTGGGGGGGGGGGGGGGGTTTATCATAGACATGATATTATTCCTGAAAAAAGGATATTATGTATTTACATTGTATTTCTGGGGATGGTTAATGATTTTATTTCTTATAATCCATAAATTTTCCCTATTCTGGATTTAGAAATTTATAAAAATTGAAAAAAGGGTAATTTCTTGGGTAGGTAAAATACCACCACTTTTATATCAATGATAAAAAATCATATGTGGTTAGGTGGTGGATTCAAGAATTATCCATTGGGTTATATAAAAAAAGAAAAAAATTGATTGGGAATTGGGAGAATAAAAAATATCCATTACTGAAATGATTATTTTTATCATATGTGGTTAGGTGGGGTATGTGTATTTCAGTTAAAATGATTAATTTTGGAATGAAGACACCAAAATAGAGGTTTATTTTTGAAATTGAAAATTTTTCTTTGAGCCTTTACTTTGATATTTTTTGGGTGTGAGAGGTGAAATTATATTTTTTGAGGTTCATTTATTTGAGATTGAATTATGAACATAATTTATTTTATGTTATATTTTATCCTCCTCCTTGAGAGTTACCTAATTTTCAATGTTTATACCGACATACATTCATCCTTCTAATCATTTAATCCTAATTGAATAATACATCATTATTAATTTTGATATTATTATTTATGGGGTGTAGAATCCATAATAAATTAAAGCCTTTAGTTAGGAGGATATACTTGAGGTATGGGAATAAGGCCATTAAATTTTTACCATGAGAAATGAATGAAAACATTAATGGGGTGGTAAAACATAACTGGCAAGGGTGCTGATGAAAAATTGGAAGTTTTTAGTAAAATGGGGAAAATGCCTTGAATTGAGCTTCATAAATGAAGCATCATTTTTAAATTATTTATTGGTTATTTGTTGTGATATTTAAACATTCAGCTATAACATTTTTTTATGATCATAATAAATTAAAAATTACCTTTTTTAATAAATGTATCTTTGGTGTTTTCATGATGTGGTTTTTTTCAAGGGCGATCAATGTCTTTATTGTTGGGGGGTTTTTGATAGCTATTTTATATCTACATATTTATGTGTATTTATATTTTATCTTATAGAATATTAATTTATTAAAGATGAGTTTCATGGAAGATATTGATGTTTTGTGTATTTTTATATAGGACTAGAATTTGTATAATTACCAAGTAAAACACTGAATTTGAGGAATATAAAAGAACCTTGATCCATGATTCTAATATTCATGGTGTGACACCAAAAAATGAAAACAAGTGATGTATAAAAAGGATTCAAATGTATCATTTATTGGAAATAAATAAAACATTTCATGATGATGGATGATCACATGATGTTTTGGAGGCTAAGAATTGATGAACCAGAAAAAACAAGTCTTTTGGCACTGGAGAATGAAATTAAAAGTTTCAAAAATATTATATAATTTGAAAAAATTAAAATAATGTTTAAGAAGTACATGAATTGATTTGAAGAAATATATACAATGTTTTGTCTCCCATATTACACATCAGGTAAATACATTACACATCATGTGATACTCTATCATACTAAAATGGTGATCTTTACATATATTTAATCAGAAGCACCTATCTATTGACCCAGATGACAATTAAATGTCAATATTTACCCATAAAACCCAATGGATGACTTCCAGGATTATTTATATGTGTTTTACCCAAGAGATAGAACATTCCCTTATATTCATGAGGTATGGACATCAGGAGGCTTCCATAGGGTTCTGAACCACCATTCTTCATAGATAGGTTTTATATATTATTTTATATCTTATATTTATATCCTTAATTTAATGTTGAGTTTTTTATAGATTAAATAAAATCTCCCTATTTTATTTATTCTCCTTCTCATTCATTCTTTCATTATTGTGTTCTTCATAGTTTGTTTTTTATTGTTATTTTTAATGCATTTTTTATTGGATCAATTGTGGATTTCCTTATTTTGAATCTTTTAGTCATTATTTCATGAGTTAAATTTGTTTTTATATCTTTAATATATTAAATCATGTGTGGAGAAAATTATTAGGTTTATTGTTCAAGAGTAGGAGTGTTTTTTATAATTAATCAATAAATTGAACCTTGGTAACCCTATGAGTGGTAATTAGGCTAATAATAAATTTTCATCCAATTATTCTACACAACAATGAACATTGGAAGTGAAAGTGAATGAATATATCATAATTAGAGTTTATCAGGACAATGACCATTAGCCTTTGGTAGTTTTTTCATAGAATCTACGGCTAATGCACCTAATTTGTCATCGATACCCTGACAATAGGATAGTTGTAGCATATGAGATATAATTAATTTAACCAAAATCAATTGTTAACATTTTTACCACCACGAAACCTAAGATATATAACTATCCTATGATAAATCTATTATTATATTTTACTGTAACCCTCTAATTTATCTTTATACCTTATTTTCATTCTCCAGGCATTAAATTATACAATTTTTATCATTAGATTAATTAAATCAATATGAAATTGGATTTACCATAACTCTTTTTAAGAATTATATTTCACTTTCTCCGCTCTCTGAGGGTTTAACCCAATACATCAAAATTACTAATTCTTTTTATATAGTGTTATTCAGGATAAAATAAAATTTATTCTGATCAGACCTAATGGGAAATAACAATTCCATTCAGGCCTATCTGGTATCATTAATGTAATAGTAAGTACCCCTATCAATGAAATATATTATGAAGGATACAATCAATGTGTTGGGTTATCCATGAAAGATAATAATCAAGATAAATATTTTACATTTATAGGAGGCTAAATAAATGGTAGGAAAAATCTCTCATTATGGTTCTTAAAGAGCATGTGTATATTCTAAAAAAATCCCAAAAGTTTATAACATTGCGTGCAGTCTTATGCCCACTCTTCATGAATCTGAGTGATGATTTATTCAATTATAAACCAACAAAATTTTGAGTGATTAACCACATATTTTTTTCACCAGAGCCACATCCACTACATAGTATCTATCTAAGGCTTGTATTCTAGGAAACTACACATAATTTTTCTTTACTAAAACATAAGATGATATTTCACCATGGAAATGATTGTGATTTATAAAATATTTGGGAAACTATTGAATCAAAACAATATTATAGTGAGATAAAAATATAGAGTTTTAAATAACATTAATTTTATAAATATTAGGGAAAAAATAATTCCATGGAAATTTATTCAACACAAAAATGTAAATAGTTAGTAAATATAACATGACTCCCAAAAGGAAAAAAAATGAGATGGAAAAACCAACTTATTGACTTGGTAGAAATTCAATCAAAACCTATTGAATGACAAGGAATAAAATATATCTAAAAATAAAATAAAATTGTTATTTTCATAATATAATATCTAAAATATGATTAAAGTACACCATGTAAATTAAATTAGGTTCATAATACAAATCATGTCTCAAAGTGATGATTTTGAGATGGGAAACCCTTACATCTTTTCCTAACATCAAAAAATGTACATTAACCACTTGTATAAAAAATAACTATATTAATCACATATTTATGAACCTAATTAAAAAATATTACATTTTTAATACATTTTTAATTATTCTCTAAATGTGTATTATTTATATATGATCTTATTTCAATATTTGGAATGAGTATTATTGATAGTTTTGACCATGTTTCATAACAGCGATGATATTATTTGTCATTATATGAAATTTAATAATTACTAGAGAAAAATAAGTTATAGGGATAGATATATTATTTTTATTAATAAATATCTTATCAAATTCCCTTGTTTTTTAGTTTTTTTTGGATGAATGTTGAATCAATTATGACTTATTTTAGTAAATTTAGCGATCAAATATGATATTTCTATAATTAGTTAAATAATTAATATAACCATTAAAAAATAATATTTTTTATTTTATTATTGAAATATATAAAATTAATATCTATGTTAAAATACTCATCCATGATGGATTTTTAAAACATTGTTCATGTAGGTGGTTAATCCGACCCAAACATGAACATAAAATAATAATTAGATAATATTGATTAAGAAAGTGGTTTATTCTCAAAATAATGTCACTATTACAAGATATTAATGATATTATTAATAACATGTTATATTGTTAGTTATAGGTTATTTTTTCTTTAATAAATAATAATGAAACTAGTTAAAAATTAGATACATTGCTTTGTTGAGGCGGTAGTCCCGAAATGGCTTGATTAACATTTTTTTCTCTCAAAATGGGTGGGTATTAAGGTATATAAAAATATGGAAATTCAAATAATTATTTTTTAATATTTATCATATTTAATAATCAATATCATCATTAAAACCCACAATGTGATTCGGTACAATGAAATAGAGGATGTCGATTCATGGAGGCGATAATGCATTCATACACAGAAATGATTTTTTAATTGATTTAGTGGGTTAAGTTATTGTTTTTAAATTAATATAATGACATATAAATATAATAGTTACAATTATTTATTTATATTTTATGTATATATGATGATAGGAAGTGTAATATTAAAAATAGATGTCTAAGAAGAAGGTAATTCTTTATTCATTAGTCGGAGCTTTGTATTAGAAATATCCTTCAAAATGTAGGACTCAAGATAAATAATGGTGACTATATGAATACGTATATGGTATATGGTTTTAATATTAATGTAATTTCAAATTTTTAAGATTAAATTAGTTGATATAGGTGTAGTCTAGTGTGGAGAAATTGAGTCCATTTATTAATTGAAGAAAATGGATCTTTTGTGAATACTCTTTACTCTTAAAGGATATCATTAAACTATTCAAAGATAAATAAATCCAAATGTTTTAATATTGGACTTAGATATTTCCATTGGTTTATAAATCTTCAAAATGATAATTTATGAACATTTTATAAACATTTTTTAGTTATTTAACATGATATTTTTACAGTTTTACATTTTGGATTTTAATGTGGTAACATGTTTTTAAATAAAAAATTTATATTTTATTATAAATTTAATGCTACACATATTATATTATTTTATGAATAAAAAATTGTTATATATTTTTTATATTTATATATTTAAATATGATAATATTTATATTTAAATAAAAATATAATATATATATATAAATAGTTTTGGTAGAAAATTGATATTTTCTTTATGAGGTGTTCCTAATCATATTTAGTATTGATTACTAAATGGTTTAGTGTCAATATATTTATATATAGGATTATTAATAATATTATAATCATTACTTATAAGGGATTGATTTCATTATAAGATATATAAAGAAAAATGATAATGAAATAATTCATTGCGAAAAACTCTTTTACAATTATCACAATAATTAACATTAGTTATCATTATCTTATTTTTATGCCTAAAAGTGAAATTTAAATTATTATATAATTTGGAAATTATTATCTCTAATTTTAAATGCATTTTTTTATATTATATTCCAATGATTGACAAAAATTAATCTTTAGTATAATTGTATAAAAAAGCTTTTTTAATCTAAACTACTATATAAGTTTCCAAAATGATAAAATTGGGTTTTATAAATAAAACATAGTAGTTTTAAATGATTTATTATAACATATATATATATATATATATTATAAAAAAATTTCAAAATCATCAAAGTGATTCTTGCATTATTACAATGATATAAAACCGATGGTTTTTGAAAAATAGGTATTTTTTAATATTCTCAAAAAAATAAATGTATTTGGAAAAATTCAAATAGATCAACCTAATCCAATAACATTAATAAAAATTAAGAAAATGAAGTTCATTTTTCTAATAAAATTTTAAAATTAATATATTAATATTTTCAATATACTGACGAATAAAGTCTCATTAGATTGAAAAATATGTAATAGTTCAAGATATGGTGTTTACCACTAGAGTATGTTCCTTAAAATTAGAACTATTCTTATAAGAAAATGTTGGAAATTAGTGATTTTATTAACATATAAAATTTTCATAATTTTATTATTTTTTATATCTATTTATACTCATTAAATATTTTATTTATTTTATTCCTTATTTATCTATTCTGGTCTTGGATCCCGTTGTTCAAAATCTCTTTTCTTGGGATATTATATAGAATGTGCTATGTTTCTAGTTTTCAGCCTCATTAATTCCACATGGATATTCTCTCAGCTATTGATTATTTATTATACCATTTGATATTATCCATCCATATAGATATCCTATGGTGTTTGGTTAGTTGTGTAGCCATACATGGACTCTTCTGATTACCCCATGTCATTTATCCAGAAGTATGTTGTTGTCCTGTGTTAGGTGAATTGATTAACCCTAAAATTTATGTTTCTACTCAACAAATAATAATATTAGTATTCATTAAATATATATCTATTCTAGTTTGAAAAAATCCTAGTGATTTCAATATGAAATACTTGATAGAGTTCTGAGAAAAATGTTTTCATCCTTCAGTGATTCTTATGCTCCTAATGGTGGATTTTTTGATAATAATACTTTTATTTTGAGAATTTTTCTGATTCCAACTAAAAAAGTCAAGTGGGTAACCAGGTGATGCACATTACTATTATTCTATTCTCTATCATGAAGATTTTTCATTACCCTTTGAATCCTTCATGAAGAATCATGGAAAAGTAATATGTTGTATAGATCTGTATGTTTTTTATTCCATTATTTCATATATGTTTTGTTTTCAAATTTTTTACATTATAGATAAGTTTTTTATATTTTATTTTATTTTTTATTTTTTTTGGCATTAATGATTTCTTATATTGGATTATGTTTTATTTATGCACTTAGTTCCCTAATGGGTATAATGCATATCAATCCCGGTGTCTATTTGGAATTCTTATTATGTTTTTTAGTATTAATTATTACATAATCATTTACATATAATATAGTATTGATAAACAATGATTCTTCTCTTATATTTTATCTAATTTATTTTTCTGATCATTTAAATTTTTATCAAACAATCATAACTAAATAAAATCATATATTCAGGTACCTAGGTCATATTAAAGTGAGTTTGTTTAATGATTAACCCAAATTTTTTGTTTGATCATCTTAGAGATAATCCTTACGTATCACCCCTATTCCCTCACTTTTGGTGGATATGGCCTCTTATAATGGTGACATATGATCTTGATAAGAAAAATCCAAGTAGTTTTCTTCATAAGAATTTGTTACAAATCTATCTAGTCTAGAAGGGGACATGAACATATATTTTATAGTTCTATTAAGGACATAGGAAATGAAATCCTTGGGTGTTATATCCATATCTATCAAATCTTTTCTGTGATTTTTTCAGGAATATAATCTAATATTTTTCCTCCCTAATCATTCAATACTTATTTATACATTCAAGTCATTTTCCCCTATATGTATCTTACAATTCTATCCATTATCATATTTTTTTCTTCCCCAAGAAGCCTCTATAATTGAATTATTATCATGTTTTATATATCTTTATCACTTCTATATATATTTAGAGTTCCACATCATGATGGTATTGGTGATGACTTATCCATTGTTGATGATAATTTTTCCATTCAATATTATTCATTAAAAATGACTAGGCATAGGTTTTTGGAACTTTTTTAGCCCTATTAATTTTATTTTGAATGATTCTAATGACCCGATTTGGGATTCCATATACTATTACAGAAGACTTACTATTATCAAATGGGGATAATATTTAACTGTTGAGAGTATTTTTCTTACAAAACATAAGCCAAAAGGATACATTTGAATAAAAAACTCATTAAATGAAAAATATTATAAAAACCAAAATTTATGGAGGAAATATATATTTTTTTTCAAATCCAGCATCAAAGACAAATGTTATCATGAAATACAAAAAACTAAATCCTTGAACCACTAACTCCTATGAATAATCTTCAACATGTATATACGTATCATCACTAATGAAAATAATGTCTTCTTTTTTACTATATCAAACTCAGAAATGTCTACATACCCATAAAAGTGAAATTGTAGTGTATAAGTGTAAATTTAGTAGGAATTACCTAGTGATTTCAATATGAATCCACAAAATAGAGATACAAATAATTCTAATTAAATATTCAATGAAAAATTGAAAACATTTTCAACGTAATAAATAATTTATTTTATCTTTTACAATAAAAAGATATTAAAAAATCAATAAGAATTCATTTTCAAATTTTATATTCATTCAAAAAAATACAAAGTATGATATATATATTTTTCAATATTTAATCAAAATTTCTCCCCTGAAAACATTTTCTTTATAGAACATAAATTTTCCCAAAATTCATGGAAACACATTGCTTTCTATAAACAAATAAAAAATCATCAATTCCCAATATCTAGTTGAAACTCATAAATTCATAATATTCTTTTCATTTGTTTCATATAAAAGTATAATTCAATCAAATAAATTATATCACGCTACATGGAATGAGTAGTCACCCACCAGATTGAAACTGAATCATCATTCTTCTAGTCATTATTTAAATAATTCATCAACCCTACAAATTTAAGACCGGAAACAATATTCTTTATCATAACAATTAATGATTTGTTATCATACAAATTTAACTACACTGATTTTCTCATCTTAACATATGGAAACTCCTTGCCATCCAAAAAATTGAATCAATTTTCAATATCTAGTGGGAATTCATAAATTCCCAAAATCCATTTCATTGATTTCATATCGATTTATAATCCAATTAAATAAATTATACCCCACTACATGGAATGATTATTCACCCACTAAATTGCAATTGAATAATCATTATCTTGGTCATGATTGAACTAATTCATCATCCATTCAAATTTCAGACAAAAAACCATCTTTTTAATCATAACAATTATTTATTTTACATCACAAAACCTTATAATTCCAAATTTTTTCTTGACTTAACACATGTACTCTATGACTTTGATTACTAAGAATAAAGATCATAGGAACCAAAAATAGTTCACATTTAAATTTATTTTTCACCTACACACACCCATGAAATAATTCCAAAATTAATCACATAAAACAAATTATTCATGTAGTTGGGGGATTACAAAAGATTTAAGGTCCCCATTATCCTATATCAAGACCAGGGTACACAATCGGACAGTGGATAATTTCAATGAAATTGTAGCACTATAGTATTGTGTGTACTATAATAGGTAATGTATTAGTGGTACTATTCTTTTTTATTTGTTGTTTTAGGACATGTATTTATTCAGGGGGCCACTGGTCCTTTATGCTATCAATATTGGATGCTAGGTTTGTACGATATTAGCATCAATTTCAAAGGAGTGAAAAGATATTAAAGGGGATCAATGAGAAGGTGCTAGGACATGAAAGGATATCATTGGAGTGGATACAATTATAGTATCTTTATATTCCCCATGTGGTGAAATGATGGTAGAACATGGATGCGACTTTAATGATATGTTCAAGAACTAGTTAATAATAATAAGAGGATGATTATAAGGTCATTTGGCCCCCTGTGAAGATCTATATACTTTATGTCCTTTGGGACATGTAAAATTCAAGGCCTTTGTGCCTCTTAGGCATTTAGTCCTATAAGGGTTCCCCTTAATCCAATTATATAAAGGTGTTATCATGATAAAAAAATATATAAAACCTTTAAGCTAGGGGTGAATTTATTTATTCAATATACAACCCATTTTCAAAGGAATTTCGATAAAAACTAATTTATAATAAAAATAAATTTCACTAAAAAATTAATTAATAGATGCATTCCAAATAAAATATCCATCATTCAATATATCAAATAAATACCATTGAAAATGATCATTTTTATATTTAACCGTTTATGGAGATAAAGATCCTTAATTTTGGAATACATTTATATCCTGTCAAAATAAATTTATTCAATAAATTGTTATTAGTTAAAAATTGATAATCTAATATTAATATTAAATCATAATTCACTAATAAATCAAACTAGATTATTTGTTCTCAAAAAAATTATCATCTCCACCAACAAAGTCATGCCTTTATTGAATTCCCGAAATCAAATATATGATATTTGATAGAAGAATTAATCAATCAAAAATATATCAAAATGAATTAATAATCAATCTATAATAATCTATATCCCTAGATCAAACATCTTCGTATCTAGATCAAAGTATAAAAATTAATGAAACCATGAGAGATAAAGTAAATCTATGTATTACATGAGATTTAACGTTAAACCCTTGATCTATAATCATGATTTGTAAAATAGAATATTAGAGACATCTAAAATCACCCATGGACTAGAAAAGAAACCAAATTGAATTTTCTAGATTAGAATTTCAACATAAATATTTTTTATTGATTTAATGTGAATTTGGGTAACATAACTATAATTGAATAGACTAACTACTATAAAATCTCGATTACTCAAACCCAACCTTGGGATAAATTTAAATTCTACTCAGAAATTGGAATCATACCATGAAAACCAAATCTATTATAAATTAATAAATGATCTACAATAAAACATAGAGAACGGTTTATGTCTCACCACAATTGGTAATACCAATCCCCAAAATCTAAACTAGTGAACCATAAAAAAGGAATCTAATTAATACATTCACAATACTATAGTAAAAAAATAATGAAAATAAAAAATTCATGCCAATATAGATACAAACCTAAAAAAAAACCAACCCTCCATCAATGAATCATCCTCATCTGGTATATATTGGAAGACCATTTCTAGTATAATTAGTCTTGAAGAACAGTACCCAACATTCTAATGAAATTTTCATAATGGGTGATTGAAAATTAATACAAGTATAAAATAATTTAGAATCATTTAAAAAAAATAAAAATATTTTATTAAAACTTATAATTGTAAAAGTTTTAATCAAATAATGAATACCTTATGATGAAGTAGGCTATATCAAATTCCTTCATCCAGTACATTATGATATCACTATAAAATTACCAAAAGGATCATACCTACATGGTATATCAATGGGTAGCATCATGTAACCCAAAACATTTAGTTAGGAAAATCCAAACCTCCAAGATATTATAGTATGTTATTGTACAAAGAAGGATAAAATTAGAGAGCATCATGAGAAAAAAGAATAGACCAGATTTCAGACGGAGGATTGTATGCACACTATATATATATCCTAGCCTCATTTATATAAAATACAAGGGTTATCCCCAATCCCTTTCATTTAATCATACATTTCATTAACTTATAGGTAATTCCTTTAGGAACATATCATGTAACCCTCAACCATCAACACAATCTCATATGATTCATATTATGAAACAATTAATCAACGACTACCTATTTATATGAGATTTAAATTCAAACTCATTAACATTTGGATGGATTAGTGATTCACATACAAATGAATTGAACAATTCAATTCATTGAACTATGAATCAATCATGTCATACAAATCAACATACTCAAGTAGACATTATATGACATCACTATATCAAAAAATACGATGCAAATAAAAAAACTTAAATGAATGTCCTTTTCCATATTCATTTCATACTCTACGACACATCATATATGACTATATGATATTACATGACATTAGGGAATATTATCTTTAATCTCCCACACTCATTAAATCCATAAAAAATATTATAATATAACATGTGATGTCATATCCAAAAATAATTTTTTATATCTTCTATAACACTTTTTGAAATCTACCATTAACTAAACCATGTATCACATTAATTATAATTCCTTGAAAACAAAATTTCAAAGAATCTTTTGAATAAATTATCAAACTTTTTTTAGTGATGCTATATCTGTTTTTAAATCAATCCCAACATAATCAATAATAAAGTGTGATCCACTTATAAGTTGTATCATTTTAAAAAATATGAATCACTATATCTATAAATGTATGAAAATAGTGGCCTCTAGAAAACCATCACTACCACTCGAGCTAAAAATTGAACAGGTGTGATCTCTATGAACCACATGTATCTCTATACTTGTGTCCTCTAACATCATCATATGAAAGAATGATGTGTTATATTATACATTTATCCAAGAAATAGTGTATTGAAAAAATTTATGTCAATCCCATATTTTCACCTCATAACTTCTTGAACATTTCGGTTTTGACTGACCAATTTAATGAATACATCACATGTTATTCATCCAGTATATGATCATATCACATACTACTCATCAAATTAGATTATTACATTATTTGTACCAATTAATTAGGAAAATTCATTCCCATTGTTTATCTAAATTTAGGGATCGAATGTCATACTATTCATATGAGAGGAAAAATATAGTCTTAGTTGAGATCCAATCAATGACAGTAACAACAACATACCAAACCTTCCCCTAATTAACTAATCCTTAGTTATAGAAAAATAAAGTTATGGATATATTAAGTTTATCATTTTATTTATCTCATCAACCTTAGGTTGTGGGAAATTCAAATATAAATCATACACCCTTAGTATATTAAATAAATAGTTTATGGTAGTCAATGTGGTATACGTCATGGGTTATCCCATGCTAAAAACCCATTTTGTGATTCATGAGTATATTCTATATATCAATAAATGAATTATACTCATGATAACATTAAATTTTTCTCACAACCTATAATACTCCATTAAAATCATTTGTTATGTTAGTAAATCATCATCACACTTTACGGAACATATATATATATATATATCTTTATCTAGAGTGAAATACTTATAAAGTGGATATTATTTCTATGTTAAAATATATATTTTATATTATTAATAAATAAGGAATAATTTTACTAAACAATATATAAGAACCTATTTAAAATATCATACACTAAAGACTTCTAGATCTACCATATTTTTTCTACACTTTTAGAGGTTTCATAAAACTAATTATACCTCTGTATATTTTTTTTTTCAAATAATGAGAAATATAACTCACACTCTAGATTCATGGTTGCACCCAAATTTACCCTATAGGTATGCGTTCGTTGTAGTATAGGTAGGGATCGAATCCACAGGGACCGAAGAAGAAACCGAGAGACACTCTAATTTTGGAAGGATTTAGCTATGGAGTGGAAAAATATTTGGATTGATTTGATTTTAATAAATAATGATTTAATCTAAATAAAATAAATTAAAACATAAAATTACTTAGTCTAAAACAATTAATGGGGATGAGTTGATCCTAAGTTGTTACTAGGGTTATATTGGATGCATTTATTTTCTTATAACATTCTTTTCACTAATTCAAGATGTATCCAAAAAATCTTATAATTCCCCAACATAATTCACCAATTTAATCCCTACACCATTCCAAGTCTAGTCACCAATTCACTTATAAGATCAATTTAATGATCACTCCAAGGAATTGGAAAGTACTAGCACTCGAAATGTGTCATTGTTAAAGTTGGCGAAGACGAAGAGAAAATAAATCATTAAATAGAAATCCAAAAATAATGAAATGATTATAGAAATTAAGATCATAAAATAACATCCAATCTTCCCCATGAAACTCCCTAGGACCAACCCATAAGGGTTTAGCCCAACATTGATTCTATGATCTCAAAGGAAGCGGAAAGATGACTCATAGGGGCAGAATTGAAGAAGAAAAAACAACAACAAAAATGATCACTCCACCGTTGTGTGAATAAATTCACAAGTTCTGGTGTGAATAAATTCAAAAATTAAATCAAAAGTATCAATGTGATAAGAATAAGAAAAGAAAAAGAAGAAATGAAGAACTTTTATTAAGAAAAAGTTTGATTCAATCAACTTACATGAGAATGAAGAATGATTACAACATCAAATGGACAGCATAACATTATAATGAAACAAAGCACCCAAGCTCCCTAAATCCTCCACCACTACTACCATAAATAAGAAAAAATGAAGCCTTGGCCGAGCCCCAAACATCCCATGTGCCTTTAATTAATTGTGTTGGGGAAAGGTGGGTGGAACATTAATGTAGAAAGACTTTTCCACTTCTTGTCCCGAAGTTGCATCCCTCTTGCATCCACCGAAAAGACGCGCCAAAAGGACCATCTAAAAAGCCGAATTTGAGTGGTCCTCAGGAGACATAAATGAAGCCCCTGATTTCAACTATTATCCTGTGAAGGTTCAGCCCAAAATAATAATATGTTCGATAGATATGATATAAATAGTGGGAGGTTTTTATGTGCTGTAGAATCTATCCCAGAATTGAATCTTCAACTTGGTCCGCCTTAATCACCACTATTTTGGACGAATTAGCACTGGATCCAGAAGAGTTATTTGTTAATACATATGTCTTATAGCCTAACATGAATGTTGGGCTTCATTTTCCCTGAATTGGGGGTCCCAAATTCCCATCAGTGGGAAGATATCCAATCTTCCTTCTCTAAAATTGTTTCCTTTCATCGCCAAATATCCCCATTATCCTTTATGAATCATCCTTTGATCCCTGAATGAAAAATGTTCATATTTATGTTTATATAAATTTACCAAAATATCAAATTAATATATGGAAAATTACATTCTTTAAAATATGATGAATCATTGAGCCTAAATTGGTGCATATTAGGCATGAAGTGTACAAATGATGAGAATGAATGTTCAAAATTACAATCCACTAAATCAGTCCCATAAGATCAAAAAGGAACATTTATTACCCTTAAAATGTAATCAAAATATGTGTTTTTATAGGATAATTACACCCCCCAACTTGAGTTTTTCTAGTCCCGAGCAAAATATATCTCACAAAAATGAAATTTGAATGCCCTTTTCCAAAAACATTTTAACACACATTTCTCACCCAAAGGTGACATACCAAAAAATTATGAAACCCATCAAAATAATTTAAAACAAACAACGTACATAGACATATCTCAAGCCCAAGCCCATTCCTTTGTTCAAATTCATCGCCATATTTCATCCAAATTGAATTATGCATGATGAAGTGTCGTGCGTCACAATAGACAAGGTGTAAAGACCCATTAATTTCAAGGAATTTTTTTTCTTAATTTTCTTTGGAACTTTACAAGAACGCAGTTTCATAAGGCACCGGATTCCGAGGCCCGGTGTTCCCGGAATCATTTTCAGATGTCTGGCTCGGTACGTTCAGTGAACAGATGAGCGGGGTTTTCTAACTTTTGAACCGATGCTCAGAATTTAATTTTGAGTGCACCGATGGAATTGCAGCGCCGATATTTTCTTATAAATGCCTCTTCCGGAGTTGCGTTTTCTCGGGTGTGGTTTTTAATTTTTGGGCTTTAAGTTAAGAAATAAAATAATGTGGTACGACAAACTTTATTTTATTTCACTTAAATCCTCTTAAAGCCACTTAATGATGCTTAAGATGAGTTGAAGCAGATAGGGTGGAACCCAAAATATCCTACCCTCTTGATAGGATATTTGTGAGGTGGGGCCCGCACGAGCCCCACCGTTTCTTTTCCGCTAAGTAACGCACCCGCGAAAACCCCTATTAAATGAAAGTCAACTGATGCGTTTTCTAAATTCTTAACGCCCCTATTAATTGGGCGGCTAGTTTGTTGCAATTAATTCTATGAATTAATTTGTTCGTTACTTATCTTTAATTTTCGTTTGTTGGCATGTAATGAAATAAGACCAACACATGTCTTCTTGAGGATTGTTCATTGAGGGGATTTTACAAAAACTCTAAGTCCTTCATCATCCTTCATGAAGAACGCGAAGAACACGAAGAACGCGAAGAACGCAGGCCTCTGACGAAGGGCGACGAAGAATGCCAGACCCCCAGAGATCGACGCGACGCGACACCGACGCTTCTTCCGGGATGATCCATCCCCGCGACAATCTTCGATCGACATCTTGAGGTAGGGGATTTTGGTCCTTTTAATTCTTTACGGATTATAACATCAACATGGTTTTAATTTATATAATTAAATCTGTGGGTTCTTGATCCTCAAAGTTTGTCTTCGCGACGCCGAGTACCGCGCGACAGCGATGACCGTCCGCGACGCGATGATCCTTTTCTTCCGTGACGGTCAATTCCGCGACGAACTCGCGTCGGACGACGACGTTGAGGTAGGGGTCGTTTTGAAAATGATAATACCCATGTTTTTTTCCTCCAAGGCAATAACGCGGACCAACCAATTAACTAGTTGGTCCACGGATTATTATTGCAGGTCCAGGGTTATTAATTGCTGGGAATTATGGTGTTGTTTTAAACCGCTAACGCGGTGGGTGTGGACCAACGAACAAGTCCGAACCCACCGCCCTTTTATTCTTGGTGTGTGGAACGGCGGACGATGACAAAATGGGCTGTAGAGATGATTTGTTGATTCTTCAGTGAAGAACGGGACCCGGGATGAGCTACGGTGTAGACAGAAATGAAATCGGACCACCGGAGCAACTCCGGTGGCCCGTAGACTCCACCGGCGGCGCGGGTCGTTGGCGCGCCGCCGGAGGGAGCCGCCGTGGCTGAAGCCGCAGCGGCGGGGTGCGGTTCCGTGACTGCGTGAAACCGAAGGCAAGATGCGGCATTGCCGTGTCTGATGGAGAGAGGCGGCCCCCACGTGGGGCCATGGAATCTTCAAGGGGGGCGGCGCCCCCTTGCACCCGCTCGGCCATCACGACCGAGCCGCCAGGCGGCCGGGCCGCGCCCGCACCGGCCGGGCCGGCTCGCGCCCAGGCCGGGCCGGGCCACCCTGGCCGGGCTAGGCCGCGCCGTCCAGGTCGGACCCGGACACGGATGGGTCGACCTGGTTCGGGCCGACCCAGGGGGGGTTGGGCCAGGTTGGTCCGGGCCCAGACCCCCCGTTTCCGGACCTTTTCGGTCTTTTGCACATAACATGAGCTACGAGCCTCCGAAATACGCGCCGTCAGCGGCGATGCGATCCTTGGATCAAGACGGTCATTTCGGTATATCACACTCAAGGTTTCAGAATACTTTGGGTTCGGCCGGGTTGGTTCGTACACGAAATCAACCGGGCCCTCGGAGCGGAAACAATCATATCTTGAGCTCCGGACATCCGATTGACGTACCGTCGACTTTGATGGATTCCTCAAAGTGAGAAGGATCTTTTGGCTTACTCCGCCCGAGGTTTGGATGCAGGTGGAGTATGGTCGGGTTGGTTTTTCCTTAAAAACCAACCGGGCCCCTAGAATGAAAAGGCCAATAACTCTCAGACCGGGTGTCTGATTGACGCGCCGTCTGCGACGATGAGTTCCTGTTGTCGGTACGGAACTTTTGGATACATCAACTCTGGACTATGTGTCAGTTGATGTATCAGCCTCTCGGCTCGTAGAACAGACCCTCCCGAACAGGCTTGCTCTATGCGGGAACCCTAGAGCTGGCTGTGACTGCTACTGTGACGACGACGACTGTGCAGAGATGCTCAGTGGATTCGACGGTGACGACTACAACACTCAGCGATCCTTTATGAGTCAGTGCTACCAATCCTGTGTGGGTCCAATCCTATGTGGGTCAGTGCTCAGCGGTCCTGTGTGGGTCAGCGCCTACAGATCCTGCGTGGGTCTGATCTTGTGTGGGCTTTTGCGGGGATTAGTACCTATCGTTCCTTTGTGGGTCAGATACTTTGTGGGTAATTGCGGGGGTTATTACCTATCGATCCTTTGTGGGTCAGATCCTTTGTGATTCATTGCGGGGGTTATTACCTATCGATCCTTTGTGGGTCCCATGGATTAGATGAATCAGTGGAAATATCTGGTCATCTTTATCGTCATTCAAAGAAGTATACCTATGTGAGCTGAATACTGTTTTACTTTCCTATGTGGATTGTGTTGTGATATCCTGTGTGGATTTATGTTTTTCTTTCCTGTGTGTACTGGGTTGTACTTGGGTTTGGATGTTGGAGCTGAATGAGAATTTATGACTTAGGTATATGTATGGGCATATACCTAAGCAGTGCCGGATGTTACTTCGTGATTGTATCTTTCCTTTGTGGATTATCCTTTGTGGATTCTAGGAGACCCTCGGGGGTCTCGGGGTCCCTACTGAGTAGCTTATAATCACCCTTGCACGGGCTATGCCCGCACTACATTGTGTTGGTTGCAGATGACGGACAGCGCTGATCGTGGTTGAGGCTTGCGGAGCAAGACAGTACCTGGAGGTGGACCACTGAGTGGGACGTACTCGGAGCGTCCGGATGGACCCGAGGAGCAATGGAGGCTTTCTGTACCCACCCTTCAGGTGAGATTTCCAGTGGACAACTTGACGTTGCGGCTTTACTTTTCAGTTGCTATTTTTCCCTCTTCAGTTGTACTTTACTTTCAGTTTGGGTTTGTATACTGGCCCACTTACTTTTCCGCACTTACTATTGTACCAGTTTTTACTTAGTGTTTACTTCTTCTCCTTGTTGCTCTGTGGTGTTTGGTTACTTTACAAAGGCAATGCCTTCCCTTTTTCCGGGATTTACGCCTTGGTGCTAGTCGCCAGCCCCTGGCCTATGGAAGGCGGGCTTGGGGTAGTCACGGCACGGGCCCCGAGGACCGGTCGTGACAAATTGGTATCAGAGGAGTTCGGTTCTACCGCAGACTCTGATCTTTCTTCTATGTGATGAAATAGTGTTAAGCGTATTGAGTGTGGTTATCAGTCCAGGGAGCCCAGTGTTGGTGCGACGGACGATGTATCCGTACACCAGGACCCTGACTTCTGATTTCCGACATAATGCACGAAAACATTGATTGCATGTGTGTTTCATGTTTTCTTGGTGATTACTTGTATCGGCTCACCAGGTATACTTTTCTAACCGTGGGGAACCTGTTTCATTTTCAAGATGGCCCCACGACGGCAGCCAGCTAGGGTTCTGAGAGCTGTGCATGACGACAGCCCGCCGAGCGATGAGGCCTCAGTGTAGGGCCCTTTGACAGCTGAGGCACCGGCGGTACCTCTACCCGCCGGGCCACCGATGCTTCCAGCCCCAGCCGCTGACGATGCACGTCACCTTAGTGCACTTCATGAGTTCTAGCGCCAGCGACCGCCCAGGTTCCGCGGGGAGATGGACCCCCAGGGAGCCGAGGACTGGCTGAAGGCAGTGGTCTGAGTTTTTCGGCTACTGAGGACACCAGCAGACCTCATGGTGATCCTCGCAGCGAGCTTTCTGCACGCAGCAACGGGCCGATGGTGGAGCTAGATGCTCCAGGTTCACGATGAGGAATCTCTCCTCTGGACAGACTTTGAGGGCCTATTCCACTCAGAGTTCGTTCCGGCCACCCTCCGTGAGGTGCGCATCTAAGAGCTTCTTCAGCTGCGACAGGGCAGCTTGACGTTTGCACAGTACTCAGTGAGATTTACCGATCTCTCCCTCTACTCGAACGACATGGTACGAGACCCATTCTTTCGGGACCAGACCATTGAGCAGGGATTGAGACATGAGATCAGGGCATCACTGATCTCCCTCATCATTTCGACTCAGGAAGGAGTACTGGAGCGAGCCCTTTTGATCGAGAGCTTCCATGCCGAGACTTCATTAGTAGCGAGACCTACTACGGGGCAGCATGTAGCAGAGTCTTCTGCAGCAGGCAGTCGGCAGATGACTCATGGGTCTAGGCAGACCAGACCGTCACGCAGACGACCTCAGGACACTGGCTCAGCAGTGCGGGGCACACAGCGTGGAGCCAGTCTTTCGAGAGGCAGACAGTGCTACACATGCAGCGGGCAGGTCCACATGGCTCGTAACTGCCCGACCCACCGTGCTGAGGAGCAGAAGACAGTTGAAGGGACACCTTGGCAGAGGCAGAGGGTCGACCGTGGCGGTCTGCAGGGAGGATTCGGACGAGGCAGAGGAGCTGGCCAAGCAGCAGGTGGTGGGCAACGCTTTGAGGCTCTACCACCACCACCACCACCACCAAGAGGTCCACCCCGACCACAGGGAGCTGGCGGGCAGAGACAGGCACAACTTCAGGCAGCAGAGCCCTACAACCACGGCGCGCCCGAGATGATTCGAGGTACTATCTGTGTCTATTCCACCCTTGCCGTAGTTCTTATAGACATAGGAGCGAGTCACTCTTTCATAGCCGCGACCCTTGTTCGGAGCTCAGAGATTCCGACAGAGCCGTTGGCTCGATCCTTACGGCTAGAGACTCCTACGGGAGCAGACTCGATGATTACGCACCGGTGCCGGTAGTGTGAGATCACTCTAGGAGGCGAGAGCTTCGGCTGGGATCTACTTGTAGCGGCGTCGAGGCCTTACGACGTCATCTTGGGCATGGATTGGTTATCTACAGTCCATGCACAAATTTACTGTATTAGGCAAAAGGTGCGATGTGTATGCACTGACGGGAGCAGGTTCACCTTCACCGGTGAGAAGGGAGCCTTCGCAGCATAGGACGAACTTTCACAGAGGAGAGGATAGCCCATTACTCATCAGTTGGCTAGCCTCATCCTAGGAGAAATTGACCTGTGGAGTCCTAGTTTTCCTGTAGTGGTGGATCAGTATGCAGACGTCTTTCCCGACGACGTTCTAGGGATACCTCCTCGCAGAGAGGTAGAATTTTATATTGACCTGTACCCCGGGACATCCCTGATATCGACTGTAGCATATCGGATGGCCCCCACTGAACTTAGAGAGCTACGGGTACAGTTTGAGGACTTACAGGGCAAGGGATTCATCCGACCTAGTGTTTCACCCTGTGCTTCCCCGATATTGTTCGCCAATAAGGCGGACGGGAGCTTGAAACTTTGTGTCGACTATCGTCGCCTGAACCAGGTGACGGTGAGGAACAAGTATCCACTACCGAGGATGAATTACCTCTTCGATCAGCTCAAGGGAGCACAGTGGTTCTCGAAGATAGACCTCAGGTCAGGCTATCATCAGCTCAGAGTTCGGGATGAGGACGTGCATAAGACGGCCTTCAGATGTCGGTATGGCCACTATGAGTTCTTGGTTATTCCATTCGGTGTAACCAATGCTCCAGCAGTGTTCATGGGCCTCATGAACAGGATATTTCAGCCATACCTCGATCGATTTGTCGTGGTCTTCATCGACGATATTTTGATATAATTGACGACTGAGGAGGAACACGCCTACCACTTACGGGTTGTCCTAGACACACTCTGAGAGCACCAGCTTTATGGAAAGCTCTCTAAGTGTCAGTTCTGGATACGCGAGGTCCACTTCTTGGGGCACGTCATCTTTGAGGCAGGAGTTGCAGTGGATCTTGCGAAGATCGAGGCAGTGCTAGCTTGGGATCCACCCAAGAGCGTGACGGAGGTGCGAAGTTTCTTGGGACTAGATGAATACTATAGGAGATTTGTACCAGACTTCTCCAGAGTTGCGGCACAACTCTCAGGTTTGATGAAGAAGGGGAAACCCTTTGTGTGGTCATACAGATGTCAGCAGAGCTTCCAGGTGCTGAGACAGAGATTGACCAGCGACCCTATCTTGAGGTTGCCTGAGGAGGGAGTATGGTACGTATTCTACTGTGATGCATCAGGCACCGGACTCAGATGTGTCCTGATGCAGGAGCGGGTGGTGATCGCCTATGGATCACGTCAGTTGAGGCCGCATGAGTATAACTACGCTACCCATGACCTGGAGTTAGTAGCAGTGGTCTTCACTCTGAAGACATAGTGACACTACCTGATGGTTGAGCACTTTACAGTCTTTTCTGACCATCAGAGTCTCAGGTACATCTTCTCTCAGAAGGACCTGAATCTGAGATAGTGGTGGTGGCTCGAGTTCCTTCAGGACTACGACTTTGAGATAGTCTATACTCTTAGGAAGGGGAATGTAGTAGCCGATGCTCTCAGCAGGAGGATGGGCATTCAGCTACTCGAGGATGCGACAGAGTAGATAGATTCTTTGCTGATATCCTTTGTGGATAGAGATGGAACAGCCTTCCTTCAGTCACTCACAGTCACCCCTCCACTACTACAGCAGGTCAGAGAGGCACAGCGTGGGGACACTGACTGTGAGATGAGGCATGCGCTGATATCATCAGGACATGCACCTGATGGTTTCTCCTTTGGAGTAGAGCACGACATCCTTTTCAGATGACTTACCTTGTTAGAAGTTGATTTACGGGAAGATTTGCTGAGAGAGTTCCACACTTCTCCTTTGGAGGTACATCTTGGAGTGGCGAAGATGTACCGGGATCTCAGACGACAGCACTGGTGGCCGGGCATGAAGAAGGCTGTGGCGGAGTTCGTTTCTCGATGCCTCACCTGCCAACAGGTGAAGGCAGAGAATCAGGTACCAGCAGGCTTGGTACAACCCTTGGAGGTACCGAAGTGGAAGTGGTACGGGGTATCTATGGACTTTGTGACTAGACTTCCATGCACTTCCAGAGGTCACAAATCCATCTGGGTGATTGTCGACCGACTCACCATGTTGGCTAACTTCTTACCCATTAGAGAGTAGGGCTTAGTAGAGAGCTTGGGGCGTCTCTACATTCAATAGATTGTACGGATTCACGGTGTGCCATCATCTATCTTCTCCGATCGAGATGCTCGTTTTACTTCCAGGCTTTGGAAGGGGTTACAGGAGGCATTCGGGATGCAGCTACGTCTGAGCACCGCCTTTCACCCTCATACGGATGGTCATACGGAGAGGACCATTCAGAATCTCGAGGACATGCTCCGTGCATGTGTCCTCGACCTTGGTCACAGCTAGGAGGACCACCTACCCTTGGTGGAGTTTGCGTACAACAACAACTACTACTCCACCATCGGGATGGCACCATACGAGGCGTTGTACGGAAGACCTTGAAGATTTCCTTTGTGCTGGACATACCCTGGGGAGTCAGCACTTGTGGGACCAGAGATGGTCCGGGCCATGACAGAGAGGGTCCAGGTCATCCAGGAGCGGATGAGGACAGCTCAGAGCCGGTAGAAGTCTTATGCTGACAAGAGGCGGAGGCCACTAGAGTTCGAGGATGGCGACCACGTCTTCTTGCGTGTCTCACCTCGACGTGGATTACGAAGATTTGGCCGAGGTGGGAAGTTATCTCCACACTTCATCGGACCATTCGAGGTCCTCACTAGGATTGGCGAGGTGGCTTATCGCCTGGATCTACCACCTCAGTTGCACCGGGTGCACGACGTCTTCCACGTATCCCAGCTGAGGAGATATGTGCACGACCCGACGCACATCATTGACCATGTGGAGCTAGACGTTGATGATGGGGAGACTTTTGCGGAGGTCCTGGTGGAGATCGAGGATCGACAGGAGCGGGTCCAATGTGGACGATCGATTCCTCTAGTGCACATCAGATGGCAGCACGGGAACCTCCAGGAGAGCACTTGGGAGCGGGAGGCTCATATGTGTGCTCAGTACCCACATTTATTTCCGTATTTTATGATGTATCTTTACGGGGACGTAAAGACCTGAAGTGGGAGTAATGGAAATACCCGTAACATTCAAGGAATTTTTTTTCTTAATTTTCTTTGGGATTTTACAAGAACGCAGTTTCTAACGGCACCTGATTCCGAGGCCCGGTGTGCCCGGAATCATTTTTGGTAGTTTGGCTCGGTATGTTCAGTGAACGGACGAGCGGGGTTTTCTAACTTTTGAACTGGTGCTCGGAATTGAATTCCGAGGGCACCGATGGAATCGCAGGCCAATATTTGCTTAGAAACTCCTCTTCTGGAGTTGCGTTTGCTCGGGTGTGGTTTTTAATTTTTGGGCTTTAAGTTAAGAAAAAAAATAATGTGGTACGACAAACTTTATTTTATTTCACATAAGCCCCTTAAAGCCACTTAAATCTGCTTAAGCTTAGTTGAAGCGGATAGGGTGGAACCTAAAACATCCTACCCTCTTGGTAGGATATTTGTGAGGTGGGGCCAACATGAGCCCCACCATTTCTTTTCCGCTAAGTAACGCACCTGCGAAAACCCCTATTAAATTAAAGTCAACTGACGCATTTTCTAATTTCTTAACGCCCCTATTAATTGGGCAGTTAGTTCATTGCAATTAATTCTAGGAATTAATTTGTTCTTTACTTATCTTTAATTTTTTTTGTTGGCATGTAATGAAATAAGACCAACACATGTCTTCTTGAGGATTATTCGTTGAGAGGATTTGACAGAAACTCTAAGTCTTTCATCCTCCTTCACGAAGAACACAAAGAACTCGAAGAACGCCGGCCTCCGACGAAGGGCGACAAAGAACGCCAGACCCCCGGAGATCGATGCGATGCGACGCCGATGCTTCTTTCGTGACGATCCATCCCCGCGACAATCTTCGATCAGCATCTTGAGGTAGGGGATTTTGGTCCTTTTAATTCTTTGCGGATTATAACATCAACATGGATTTAATTGTTATAATTAAATCTGTGTGTTCTTGATCCTCGAAGTTTGTCTACGCGATGCCGAGTACCGCGCGACAACGATGCCCTTCCATGGCGCGACGATCCTTTTCTTCCGCGACGGTCAATTCCGCGACGAACTCGCATCCGACGACGACGTTGAGGTAGGGGTCATTTTGAAAATGATAATACCCATGTTTGTTTTCCTCCAAGGAAAGAACGCGGACCAACCAATTAACATGTTGGTCCACGTATTATTATTGCGGGTCGAGGTTTATTAATTGCTAGGAATTATGGTGTTGTTTCAAACCGCTAACGCGGTGGGTGCGGACCAACAGACAAGTCCAAACCCACCGCCCTTTTGTTCTTGGTGTTCGGAACGCCAGACGATGAAAAAACAGGCCATAAAGACGATTTGTTGATTCCGCAGTGAAGAACGGGACCCGGGATGAGCTACGGTGCTGACGGAAATGAAATCGGACCACCGGAGCAACTCTGGTGGCCCGCGGACTCCACCGGCGGCGCCCCGGCGCACCGCCGGACGGAGCTGCCGTGGCTGAAGCCGCGACGGCGGGGTGCGGTTCCACGGCCGTGCGGAACTGAAGGTATGACGCGGCATTGCCGTGTCCGTTGGCAAGAGGCGGCCCCCACGCGGGGCCGCGGAATCTTCAAGGGGGGTGGCGCCCCCTTGCACCCGCTCGGCCATCACGGTTGAGCCGCCAGGCGGCCGGGCCACGCCCGCACCGGCAGGGCCGGGTCGCGCCCAGGCCGGGCCAGCCTAGGCCGGCCGGGTCGGACCCAGACCCGGACGGGTCGACCCGGTTCGGGCCGACCCAGGGGGGGGGGGGTTGGGCCGGGTCGGTCCGGGCCCAGACCCCCCGTTTCCGGACCGTTTCGGTCTTTTGCTCATAACTTGAGTTACATGACTCCGAACGATGCGCCGTCAGCGGCGATGCGATCCGTGGATCGAGACAGTCGTTTCGGTATATCACACTCAATGTTTCGGAATACTTTGGGTTTGGTCGGGTTGGTTTGTACATGAAATCAACCGGCCCCTCGAAGCGGAAACACTCATATCTTGAGTTCCGGACGTCCGATTGATGTACCGTCAACTTTGATTGATTCCTCTAAGTGAGACGGATCTTTTGGATTACTCTGCCCGAGGTTTGGACGCAGGTGGAGTACGGTCGGGTTGTTTTTTCCTTAAAAACCAACCGGGCCCCTTGAACGAAAAATCCAATAACTCTCAGACCGAGCGTCCGATTGACGCGCCGTCTGCGACGTTGAGTTCCTGTTGTCGATACGGAACTTTCGGATACATCAACTCTGGAATATGTGTCGGTTGATATATCAGACTCTCGGCTCGTGGAGCGGACCCTCCCGAACGAGCTTGCTGTGTGCGGGAACCCTAGAGCTGGCTGCGACTACTACTGTGATGACGACGACTGTGCAGAGATTCTCAGTGGATTCGACGACGATGACTGCAGCACTCAGCAATCCTTTGTGGGTCAGTGCTACCGATCCCATGTGTGTCCGATCCTGTGTGGGTCAGCGGTCAGCGGTCCTGTGTGGGCCAGCGCCTACAGATCCTGTGTGGGTCCGATCCTGTGTGGGTCTTTGCGGGGGATAGTACCTATCGATCCTTTGTGGGTCAGATCCTTTGTGGGTCATTTCGGGGGTTAGTACCTATCGATCCTTTGTGGGTCAGATCCTTTGTGGGTCTTTGCAGGGGTTAGTACCTATCGATACTTTGTGGGTCCGACGACATAGATGAATCGGTGGCAATATCTGGTCATCTTTATCGCCATTCAAAGAAGTATACCTGTGTGAGCTAAATACTGTTTTACATTCCTATATGGATTGTGTTGTGCTATCCTGTGTGGATTTACATTTTGCTTTCCTGTGTGGACTGGGTTGTACTTGGGTTCAGATTTTGGAGCCGAACAAGAATTGTTATCTTAGGTATATGTATGGGCATATACCTAAGCAGTGCCGGATGTTACTTCGTGATTGTATCTTTCCTTTGTGGATTATCCTTTGTGGATTCTGGGAGACCCTCGGGGGTCTCGGGGTCCCTACTGAGTAGCTTATACTCACCCCTGCACGGGCTATGCCCACACTACGTTGTGTTGGTTGCAGACGATGGACAACGCTGATCATGGTGGAGGCTTGCGGAGTAGGACGGTACCTAGCGGTGGACCACTGAGCGGGACGTACTCGGAGCGGTCAGCTAGACCCGAGGAGCAGTGGAGGCTTTCTGTACCCACCCTTCAGGTGGGATTTCTAGTGGATAGCTTGACGTTGCGACTTTACTTTTCAGTTGCTGTTTTTCCATCTTCAGTTGTACTTTACTTTCAGTTTGGGTTTGTATATACTTGCCCACTTACTTTTCTGCACTTACTGTTGTACCAGTTTTTACTTAGTGTTTACTTCTTCTTCTTGTTGCTATGTGGTGTTTGGTTACTTTACAAAGGCAATGCCTTCCCTTTTTCCGGGATTTACGCCTTGGTGCTAGTAGCCAGCCCCTGGCCTATGGAAGGCGGGCTTGGGGTAGTCACAGCATGAGCCCCGAGGACGGGTCGTGACACATGGGGGTCATTTTCATTCGAGGGAGAAAATATGGAAGCTCTAGGAGCAATCAAATTTTAATAATAAGATGAGTACTCATTTTTTTTGTTTTTTTTGTTTTTTTGTTTTTTTGTTTGTTTTTTGCAATTTTTCCATGGTAATTGAAATTGAACTCAATCGAGTCAACCCATTTTTCAAGAATTTTCTGATGACTCCCAGGCTCAAAGACCTTAGGGCACCAAGTGAAGATCACATACTCAGGCATCAACTCTAGTTAACTTAATAAAAAAATTCAAATTACCAAAAATAGAGATAAAATTCCCAACTCTGGGCCAGACAACTATGGAGTCACGATCCCCAAGTGCCGAAAGCCACACATTAGGTCAATTCATTTCTCTATGCGCAATTGATTTTTTTTGAATACTCGTGTTAAAATTAAAATGATCGCCAATCCTATGCTATTTATAATGGGTCCTCAAGAATTCAAACTAAAACCCCACAATCTAGAGGACGTGCATTGTGTTTTTTTTAAATAATTGGATGAAAATATAAATGGTGAAAAATCACATTGGAAAAACGCACTTTCCAATATCTATGCACATGAACATAAAATTGCATTAAAATTAGAATCAAGGCATACAAAATTATTTGATATCCAATTTCAGAGTTGGAATGTGTGTTATCATGTTCAAGGTTAATTAAATTTTTCCTTCCACATATCTTCATCTCCCCCCCAACTTAGAATAAAACTGTCCCCAGTGCTTAAAGAATTAAAACATAGAAGGGGTAGGATAGAAGTTCAACGAAGACATTGAAAATGAAAATTATGGAATGAAGTCACCTAGTGGTTGATGTTGAAAATGCATTCCCATGTCTCCCTTTAGTTCTGGTTTGTCTCCCAATGGCTTGGACGGTTGTGACCAGCTTTTCCCAATGACCTATGACATGCCTTAATTTTTTTAATATATATATATATATATATATATATTTGTATTTTTTTAACCTAAAAAAATGTACAAATAACATAAACTGGTGATACATTGTCTTCTCTTAAATTTCTGGGTAAGGTATTACTCAGGGATCACACCACGTGACACATATGAATACGGTGCTCCCCTTTCATACCCATCCTTACTCATAAAAGAAGAACATGTCAACAATATTTTTTTTAAATACCTAACAAACAAAAAATAAAAATAAACTGATGATACATTGTCTTCTTTATATTGTTTGTGTAAGGTATTACTCAGGGATCACACCGCATGACACAGATGAATACGGTGCTACCCTTTCATACCCATCCTTACTCATAAAAGAAGAACAGGTCAACAATCTAATTTTTTTTAAAATAAAAAAATTATGAAGAAGGAAAAAAAGATGATTCACAAAGATTAGAACATGAAAACCATGGGTTGCCTCCCATGCAACGCTTTTGTTTAAAATATTTAGCTCGACTTAAACCCCCCAACTTATCCAATTACAACTTTCAAAATTTTAATGACCTCATCTTTCTCCACTTCAACATGATTGAGAATGCTTATCCCTTGTGGTTGGTAAGAATATTTTGAATTTGATTCATGAACAATCCTATTTTCTAAAATTAATGGGAAAATCCAAGGAATATCAGAAATGGTTCACCTTTTTTCTTCTGTAGTCTTTCCTAATAAATCAACGATAAAAGCCCCTTTGTGGGTTTCATAAGATGAATGAATGAATACCTCGAGCTCTTTATTATGACAAATTATGGAATACTTGAGTGGGGAAGTAAGGACAATGATTTTGAGTTCAGGTTGGTTGAAATTTCATAAAGAAGACTGGCAATTTGAATGAAAATCGGTTTCTTGTCCAAAGACATTAGAATTAATTGGTTCCTTGTAAAAATATGATTCATCCCCAAAAGTTTCCATTTAAATTCTAGGAGTAGGTATGGGCTCAATGTTTGGTATTTCTCCCAATTTATCAGTGATCGGTGGTCCTAAATATTCACTAATGGATCCACATTCAGGAAACTCAATCCATGATGTCAGGTTATTATCTTTTGAATTCAAAAATTCAATTTCTTCTTGATTTAAAGACCCTTAAACAATTTCTTGATTCACATACCCTACCCCAAATCCAAATGTTGGTTCTTCAATAAATTCATGAAAGTTTTGTGGGAAACTAGACACTCCACATAAGGTTTCAGAAGGTACAATTGGTATATGGTAGAGTTTATCACAAGTATAATTGTATTGTAGATCTAATCTCAATGATGATACCTCAGAACTTATTATCTCTATTTGATTACACAATTGTTAGAAGAGTTTTTGGGGAATAGTCTGGATAGGAGTTTGTAAATCGTGAAATTCATTAAGTTTCATCTCTTCAATCATCCTTGAGAGGGCTGGAAATTGATCCTTTAAACAATCATCATCCCATCGATTGTACATCCCATCAGGTGTGTGGTAATTAATCAAGGGTTGATAAAAGAAATTTTCTAATTTAGGGGATTCCCAATATTAATTTTCTATTTTATTCCATCATGAGTGTTTCACATGATAATTTGGAAGATACTCCATTGGAGAAGATAGAAAGTTGTATTCTAGATTTTCAGGACACACACAAACAGAAAGGGGTAAAGATAAGAGAGATGGGGGTGAGAATAGAGAACTTGGGGTGAGAAAAGGATGAAAGTGTCTATGATAACTTACTTGGGTCCCCGGAAACGGCGCCAAAATTTTGTTGTGCCCAAATTTACCCTACAGGTATGCGGTCATTGTAGTATAGGTAGGGGTCGAATCCACAGGGACCGAAGAAGAAACCGAGAGACACTCTGATTTTGGAAGGATTTGGCTATGGAGTGGCCAAATATTTGGATTGATTTGATTTTAATAAATAAATATTTAATCTAAAAAAATAATTTAAAACATACAATTACTTATTCTAAAACAATTAATGGAGATGCGTTGATCCTAAGATGTTACTAGGGTTAGATTGGATGCATTTATTTTCTTATAACATTCGTTTAACTAATTCATGATGTATCCAAAAAATGATATAATTCTTCAACATAATTCACCAATTTAATCCCTACACCATTCCATGGCTAATCACCAATTCACTTAGAGGATCAATTTAATGATCACTCCAATGAATTGGATCGTACTAGCACTCGAAATGTGTCATTGTTAAAGTTGGCGAAGACGAAGAGAAAATAAATCATCAAATAGAAATCTTAAAATAATGAAATGATTACAGAAATTAAGATCATAAAATAACATCCAATCTTCCCCATGAAACTCCCTAGGACCAACCCATAAGGGTTTATACCTCCATTGATTCTATGATCTCAATGGATGCAGAAAGTAGACTCATATGGGCGAAATTGAAGAAGCAAAAACAACAACAACAAAAATGATGACTCCACTGTTGTGTGAATAAATTCAAAAGTGCCAGTGTGAATACATTCAAACCTTAAATCAACGGTATCAATGTGATAAGAATAAGAAAATGAAAAGAATAATTGAAGAACTTTTATTTAGAACTAATGTGATTCAAACAACTTACATGAGAATGAAGAATGATTACAACATCAAATGGACAACATAACATTATAATGAAACAAAGCACCCAACTCCCTATGTAGAGGCCCAAAGCTTTATGTACATGAAGGTTACATTACTTTTTCTGAATAATTAATACATAACAAAAACAGACACACAAGGACCGTAATGGTTTAGTGTCTTTGGAAACTCAGAATATAATCTTCTAATCGGGGTGAATGATCTTCAACATCTCCCATAAAGATCTTCCCTTTTTTATCTTACCTAAAACCTTTCTTTATATCCTGGGGAAAAGAAAACATAAAATTGGTGAGCTCAAAAGCTCAGTAATGGAAATAATAGAGAACATAAAACAATCCTTAGACATTTGAATGTAAGAAAAACATGAGCATAAAATCTAAACATCAAAATCTTGAGCAATGACATAAAACATGGAAGTACATAAGGAATTGATCATGAAGAAACATTAATCATGATAAATTAGCATGGGAATAAAAAATGTAATTTTGGCAACCATTAAGCACATGATATTATTTCTATAGTATCCAAGGCTTTGCTGCCAAGACCATCTTAGTGGAAAAAGTCCCTTTCTGAATCGAGTTCACTCCTCATTCCAGTCCTGTATTACTAAACCGGTTTAACCTGCCATTCTATCCATGTCTATCTCATGAGATATAAATATTTACCCAATGAATTGGAGGGAGATATAGGTCCCACCCATCTCATAATGAAATCATTCTTACTTGTGCCACAAAATAAACATACATCATTCATAATAACCCAAGAAATAAAATGCGTTTCATAAACATCATCCCATCATCACATAATCCATATAAAAGAAATGGATATCATTTCATAATGAGAAAAGTGAAACCATGTAAATCATAGAGACTTTATAATTGAAATATACACATATGAAATAATGTAATCTTATATGGAAAATGGTTTTGATAAAACACTTGAAATGAATTCTTGAGGAAAATATCCTTTTTTTTCAAAATCAATTTGTTTTCACAAAACGTCATGAAATTTTAAATGAAAAATATTTTGTTTAAAATAGTCATGAAATCTTTTTGAGGAAGTTTCATGAAAATATGGCTTTATAAAACCCTAAAAATCCTTTCATGCCGTATACGTTAAAAAAACATTCTTCTTGTACTTTTGTCGGAAAAGTCAAAAAGTACCTTGTAGGGTAAATAAAAGAAAGATTCCTTCTATACCATGGGGTAAAAGTCAAAATGGGTAAAAGTAATTTAAACATACATGAATACACTTTTATAAAACATGTACATGGCTGATAGCAATAACCCCAGTAACTACTTATGAATAAGCAATCATGGATAAAAATGTGATTTGCAAAATTATCCCTTACCTTAGGTCTGATATGCTTCGTACGTATCCGAACCTCCTTTATAATGATTTAAATAATGTCATTGACTTATTAAAGAATCATATTCATTGTTATGATATCATATATGTTTCACTTATGACTTTATATTACCCGTTATTTTGTAAATTCCATGTTAAAGCAGCGTTTTGGGTAAAATCATTTCATTTATCGTATGTGTTTCGAATTTTCGTTCTTGATATTATTACTTATATCCCAATTTACATAATTCCAGAATGTAAAAAATTATTTATATATAATATATATTCATCATATACATATATATATTATAGATCGATAAAATTAATGAAATACACCGTTCATGGAGACGGTAGGTCGTACGTATGCATGAACGCTGTTTTCGTTTCCTTATTGAATTGAATGAAACTAAATAGATGACATAAATAAATATATATATACATAAATTCAGTAGAATTATTATTTCATATATTTCCTTATTATTCATTATATAAACTTTATGATCATTCATGTATGGTTAACATGGAGAATGATTCTCATCGTGTCGTGGAGACAGTAGTCCGTACGTACGCACGAGCGATGATATCGTTCCCATAATTATTGAATATAATTGGAGTGGATTTTATAATATATAAGAATCAGTATGATGTTATAATAACCATATATAGTTATTATTTACACCATTATACCCATTCGTGTAAGGTGTTTGTGGAAAACCAGATTTCACCACGGCGTGGAGACGGTATTCCGTACGTACGCACGTGCAGTGATTTCGTTTTCCATAGGATGGATAGACGGTGAAATAGGGTTGTTTAATACTTATAATAAAATATTAGTATATGATTTATACTTATGTTATTACTTCATAATGAAACAACTAAAGAAGAAGAAGTGGAAGAAGAAATAAAGTTGAAAGAATCGGTAACGGACATTACCTCTTCTTGGAAGTGCCTCTTTGAGACCACCTCCTAGGGCACTAAAATTGGTCCTTGAAGAAGACCAGACCCTTTAGGATGTTTTTATGGATGTTGAGAAGATACTTTGGCAGGTTTGGACTATCATTAAGGCTCAAAGTGGTGTGAGGAAGAGAGGGAGGAGGTGCCCTTTTATAAGGGAGGAGAGGGGCACCTTTGGAAAAACTAAAAATATTATTTTATTATAAAGTCATATTCGGTTTTTAATAGCTCCAAATTGATTTAATTAGAAGCTAAGGCGGGGACAGGTCGAAAGACTCTCATACAATAGAATTTATTCAAGTTTAGGTATCTATTTTAACCTTATCATTTAGATTTAACTTTAAGTTAGATAATTTATCTTTTATCGTGTCTTCTTGTTTTCTTACACTATAAGGTTAATAAACTTACTATAACAAGCCAAACGAATCCCAAGATGTTTTTTATTAATATATATAACCTTATATAAGTCATTTTTTCAACCATAGATTTTTAGTAATAAAATAACAATTAACAATATAATATTTGTTTTAATAACTATTTTCTGTCAATTTTGACACTATTTGGTAATTGATTTTTGTGAAAATCATAACATAAATATTAGTTCGAAAAAAGTTAATTAAATAAATACTAACATGTCATATTAACATATAAAATTATTATAATTCATAAAAAGTCTCAAATTACATTTATTTGGGTATTTATAACATCAATTATGTCAATATTTCATTAATAATATAATTACTGCATTATCATTGTGTCATAAATAAATAAAATTATTTAAAGTCTAAAAATCACAAATAAAAAACCATTACGTAGGAATCTTTTTATATTTCTAATGAATATTTATAGTTTAATTTATCTTATTTATAACCCTATATTAAAAATGATTTACTTATTAAACATTGATTTTAACTATTTTAACCCTTCTTTAAAAAAATTAAAATTAAATGTCCTAATCTAATCCAAGTGGGCCTAAATGGTCATATTTTATTCCTAAGGTTATTTTTGGTAGAATTAAACTTATCAAATAGAATTATTACATGTTTTAGAGTAATAATAATGTCATTTTTACCCTTAATTATCCTATTTACTTTAAACCGTGGTAAATAAAAGTAAAAAGTTACTATTCACAAAAAAAAATATTTTCATATCATTTAACCACATTTTAGTCCTTGATATTAACCGTGTGTCTCGTATTTTTGAAATTCAATTCACAGAAGTGGTAAATTTTAATTTAAATTAAAAAAAATCAGTTTTTAACTACAACTAAGTGGTTTCACTATTCATCAAAAATTGAAGTTTTTTAGAAAAATACCAAAAATTCAGCCTAAGCATTATTTGATATTCCGAATTCAAAATTGATGTCTATTTTTCCAAATTCATAAAATATAAGTGGAATTATTTAAATTTAAATTTAATTCATGTTATCAAAACAAATAGCGTGTTTTTAAGAAACAAAAACAATCAAAAGATTGATACTTGTTTATATCCAATTTCAAAGTGAAATTAATTTCAATGAACAACATTGGATTAAATGGTAAAAATATATTCTAATTACACTTTAAAACCAATTAAAAAGATAATCTAACCATATAAATTATTGCGATGAAAAACGTTGTTTTTAATTAAAATATAGCGTGTTTTTAATATTCATTAAAATATGAAAGTTATCCGAATAATATAAAACATTTATCCAAAGTAATTTTTTATATCCTGATTCCAAAGAAGAATTTTATTTTTTCAAATTGAACTTATAGACATGTCGAAAACAAGATTTATGGTGGGTGCATCATTAAAAGGTGGGAAAAATGAAATTTTTGATAAATACATATTTTACACAAAAAATTTATTTTGTTCTCATACCATATTCTAGAAAATGTGTAAGATGAATAATAATGTTATAAAATTAAAAATTTAGTTAATACTATTCATAACGGCAAGTCCATAATAATATTATAACAATATATCGTTGTTTAGTGAAACCTGGTATTGCGTACAAAACACGCTATAGAGGAAGGTCACGATTGCATGTAAGGAAAGCCAAGTTAGGGTTGCATGTTGTGCAAGACTCCTCCGTTGTTTCGTATAACATAATACAACCATATTTCATTTATACATTGAATATATATATATACACTCAATGTTTTGTAGAATAACTACTATCAAAATTTTGTGTAACATGATCCAAGAATAGTGTTGTGTATACTGCAAGCTCATACGGTGTTGCATATAGCGCAAGGCAATCTTGTTGTAGCATACAACACAAGATATCAATCAACTTAAAAGAATATTTTTCATAAAATCTCCGGGTGTTACACCCTAAATCCTCCATCACTAGTGCCTTAAATAGGAAAAAATGAAGCCTTGGACGAGCCCCAAACATACCCTGTGTCTTTAATTAATTGTGTTGGGGAAAGGTGCGTGGAACATTAATGTAGAGAGACTTTTCCACTTCTTGCCCCGAAGTTGCAGCCAGCTTTCATCCACCGGAAAGACATGCCGAAATAACCTTCTATAAGGCATAATTTGAGTGGTCCCTAAGATACTTAAATTAAGACCCTGATGTTCCCTAATAGTTTGTAAAATTTCAGCCCAAAATAATAATCAGTTAGAGAGATATGATATAAATAGTGGGTTGTTTTTCTGGGCCACAGAATCTGGCACAGAATTGAATCTTCAACTTGGGCCACCTTAATATCCACCATTTAGGATGCATTAGAACTGGATACAGAAGAGTTATTTGTTCCTATATATGTCTTATAGCCTACCATGAATTTTGGGCTTCATTGGGCCTGAATCGTGGGACCCACATTCCCATCAGTGGGATGATATCCAATCTGCCTTCTCCAGAATTGTTTCCTTTCATCACCAAATATCCCCATCATCCTTTATCAATCCTCCATTGATCCCCGAATGAAAAATGTTCATATTTATGTTTATATCCATTTCCCACAATATAAAATTAATATATGGATAATTACATTCTTTAAAATCAGATGAAACATTGGGCCTAAATTGGTGCATATTAGGCATGAAGTGTACAAATGTTGAGAATGGATGTTCAAAATTAAAATCCACTAACTCAGGCCCATAAGATCAAAAAGGAACATTTAATACCCTTATAATGTAATAAAAATATGTGTTTTTATTGGATAATAAATTCTCTCTCATAGTGATGAACTAACCCTAATTATGTGGAGTTCTGCTCCCCCATCCCTATAGGATGAGAGAGCTTCAATACCTCACCCACTTTAAAATGGGTATCTCTTCGTCACCATTCTCAGAACCTGAAATCCTTTCACCCTTCCCAAAGATCCGGATTTCTCTAAATGCCCCTGATATCTTCCGAGAGGTGGATCAACTCTATATTTCTCTGGCAGAGCTCAATAACACTAACAATATTTTTAAACTCACTATGGTGGCTTAGTTGTTTCTTCACCGCCCTCAGTTGATGAGTTCGATTGATTCGTCTTCAAATACTGGGATCTACATGAGAATTTTTTTTTTGTATTACTTTCTCATAGGCACATCATGATCTAGTTTGGGACGAACGAGGACTTGATGACCACCAAGTCCAGAGATCCTCAAAGATGAAATGGCTCTCCCTTTTACCGATTTTGATGGTTCTTTGAGTTTTGTATGTGGCATGATCCATTGACAATGGTTACATGTGTATGTATTCCTGATATACTACTTTCCTTTCCAAATCCCTCCATTATTTTTGCTCTCAATAATATGGTAGAATGATACCTTTGTTCTGATCATCAACAGAGGTTGTGTTTCACCCCATTTTCCCAAAAATTTGCATTGAGATTGATGTTGCCAGGCTTCCTGTGAACTAGGATTGGATCAAAAATGAGAAGGAATTTTGGTGGAAACATGAGGTCATTTTTTATTCATATATGTTCTAATGTATTTATTTACATTAGTCTGGTCACCTGGAGTTGGTTATTCACAATAGAAGTGTGATTGGGATCTCATAGGTGATAGAGAATATGAGTACTAGGGGATGGGATGCTGCTGGTTTGGCTCAGGTGATATTGAGTGATTATCCTGAGGCTATTCTGCCAAGGAATGATCCTGTAGGGTTGAGAGGTCAAGAAACACTTGATCTAAGAGCCTCATAGGAACAGGGAGCGTGAGTGGGGGAAAACACTATTGGATGTTTAGTGGTTGAAGAGAAAAATCATTCAAATTCAGAGTGGGAGGTGACACAAACAGATCGCACAGAGGCCACTACACATGTTGTTGTACTGGAGGAGGTGATAATGCCACAGAGTATAAAAATGAGATAGGTTTTTGATTAATGGAAGTATGATATTTGTGTTTAGAAAGTTCCTTCATTGGAAGATGTTGTAGGAACTTATCATCCACAATCATAATCCATTAATGTGGATCCTTCAGATAATGTGGTTTGGGAAGATGAAGAAATGATCAGATGTATACAAGTCTCAGGTGGATATGTAGGCCCATAAATCATGAGGGAATTTGTTGATAACATTGGAAACCTGTAAGGGCATTCAGAGAGGGACCTGCAGGACAATTGGTGGTAGTTGTAGGCCAATGTCATCACTTGTAATAGATTTTAAGGACTAGATCATGAGGGGATACCCCTTGTGAAGAAAGTTCCTCTAGTGAATGATGATGTCATCATGCAGCTTGTTTCTATCACTCAAAATGAAGTTATTGTTGAGTTTTCAATGGGTAATGAGCCCCAATATTTTCATGACACTAAGTTGTACTCTTAGTGTTTAGTCCTGCTTGATTCTAACAAGAAATCTCAGCTAACGGGAGTAGGAAAATTTTATGCTTTAGAAGGTGATTTGTTGGGAGGGAATGATGGATGACAAAATTACATCTCTATGCAATCCCTGAAGAATGAGGAAATATATCTGATAGTGATAAAGAGAATGATATCGACATTGTTAGACCTTCTTATAGTGATATTATTCAAGGTGGAAATAATAAGAGGTCCAAAAGTGGAGGAGTTGTGAATGCTGCACATAGGATATGGTTGAGGAAAGACTACACTTACCTGCCGCTACAGGTTTCTACCAGTTCCTCTTCCAAAAGGGAAATAGGGGAAATACGTGATCTTAAAAAGGTTCATGTTGATAATAAATCCTATAAAGATCACCTCTCTTAGGAGATATTGAATAATATAAATAAATTCTTCAACATCTTGAAGCAATATGAAATGAATTCATAAGACGAATCATCTACAGTGGAGGAATAACCTTATTATAGATGTGGTTAGGGGTCTTATTTTTTATGGCATGTAGTTATCTATTTCTAGTTGGGATTTTCAATTGGATGTGGTCAAGATTTTCACCATCATAATTTTCCTTGCTTGTTGTAATTTTTTTCCCATTAATAAATAGTCAGAGGTTTTTTCTTTTATCTAAACATGCTTGGTATTTTCATATCACTATGTGACAAGATAATAAAGAATCATCAAAATTAAATATTTATTGAGTAACATGTATGAAGTAATATAGTTTGAATAATGGTGAGACATAGAAAACATATTCCTAGTGTTATACTCCAGAAACATGTTCAAAATTACTAACACCACAACATTAAATATTCAGTTGTTAATAACGTTTATTATCTATTTAAACATATTTATATGTTTATAATGAACATCATTAACAATATTTGATCAATAATTTTCCTCATAATTGGTTGGTAACCAATGTAACTCTTCACATAGTATCTTTACCAAAAAATACTAAAACAATTTATGATTGTGGAACACCTATGATAGTTTGAGGCACGTTATGGATTACATTATTCCATAGTATTTTGTCACATTATTTTTTTGGGTTTTTAGGGTTCTTAGTAAGATTTGAGATTGATTTATGGAGAAACAAGAAAGACCTGTATAGGTTCTGGGTGTAGTAGAAGCAACTCAAAGGCATGGAAAACATGGTTTTTAGTATTAATTTATGGATAATAATTTTTTTAATACCAACATACATCATGTCAAATATAATATCTAGATTTCATGTCACGATTAAATTATAAAACCAAAAGAGAAGAATATTCACATGGAATTTATAATTAACTTATAAGAAGATATATAATGATCTAAACAAGCAATTAATTCTTTATTGATGATTTATTTGACTTGGTATCATCATAACATTTTCTTATTATAGTATACAAGTGAAGAATACCTCTAGTGGAAATCCACACATGCACGATAATCTCTAAACATAATTGTGGAATCGATGGGTGCCAGTACGACCGTTCATGGCCACTTTCATCACTTATGGTTGGAATCAAAAGAATTTTTCTTTGAGGATGAATAATTCATGAATATTTCATGATGGAAATCAAGAATAAGATATTATTGAACACATTAAATCACCAGAATTCCCATTAGGAATTTGATAGAATCTTTATTTCCACTGTAAAAATAGTGTGTATATGAAAAGTGATATAATTGGATATTAATTTTTATAGGTTTTGGGTTGGAAATAAACACATATGAACCTTTTTAATTACTTAATTCTTAGTGATCCCATTATATTAATAATAACATAATTATTATTCACTTTACATGTGCATCACCTAAGAATAAAAAAATTACACTTATATTACTTCAAAAAATATCATTAAACTTGATCCTCTTATATTCCTCTACATTTTCCAAACCTTGAATAATGATAATTTATTAAACAAATAAATATTACTTCATTATTCATTGATCAATATAATAAGTATAATATTTTACAAGCCTTTACAATTAATGTTTATCAATAATATTTAACTCACTTATTCTTTTTATTAAATTATGAATAAATGATGGTCATCAACCAAACCTAAATAATAATTAAACCATAAATAATGAATAATATTAATTCTAACCTATCAAATTAAACATTAAATTAAACTGAGATTGGAGATATTGTAAGTTTATAACGCTCTAGGCATATTTCTCAGTGGCAACATGAAAGAGACACCTAAATCCATGGTTAACATCTAGAAATACACTAATGAAAATATAGAGAAAGAATTTAATGTCACAATGTCATTAAACCTCATATGACCATTTACTATGTAATATAACCCCTTTACTATGATATATCTAATTAATATGGTTTCATGTTAGTGTTATCAACCTATGTTCCTAATGTCCATTTGAATGGCTTTTTAGAAATGAACGTACCCATAGAACATCATGGCCATTGATTTTTCCAGGAGGAACCATTAACATGAAAGGGCATGTGATATAAACTTTAATTAATAGATAGAAGTATTATTCCATTATATCATTATTCATTAACCTTATATCACTCTTAACACATCCATCATATCCTACTTTTCTACCAACATATGTTGTCATAGTTTTTAACAATAAATCAACGTACATGAATTATTGTATTCATTAATGATAATCATAACGTATAGGGATTAACACGCATGAATGTATATAGGAACAACCAATTAAAAATAAATTTTTTATTTCCTATTAGTGCGTCCATTCTTATAACCATCCTTATTAGATATTATCAATGTAAAATTACATGAGAAGGTAAATCAAAGTCTAGTGAGCCTCCTAACCCTGATAACATTTATCATTTTTATTCTAAAACAATACTCTCTAACTATAGAAAATTTGTTTTAGAATAATTTCATGGATGCTCCATTATCTCATCATAGAGAGGAACTATTAAAAAATATATCATAAAGAGGATCAATCATAATGTGATAATAAATATTTTTGATTATTATAAAAATTAATACATGAAATAATCTTGTCCTTATAGGTTTTTATAGGTAACCAAATCCAACATACTCCCACTTACACTAGATCCAAATGTTAACAACCTATAGTCATCAAGCTATCACATGAAAATCATTCCTCTACTGATATAGTTCATTTATAAATGGGTCTGCAATGTTTTCCTCAATGGAAATTCTTCTCACTGCAACTTCACCTCATTAAAAAAAATTCCCCAAGTGTTGAAACATTGGATGTATATTCTTTTCCATGATAATGATTCTTTTATTATTGGAAGGATCCACCATTATATGATTATCCAAGAAAAACATGATAGGATCCTACCTAATAGGCACCACATTATGATTTTGGTAAAATTTTTATATTAAAAATGATTACTTGGCTACATCCTGTTCCACAATATACTCATAATATTTTTTATAATAAAAAACAACTAGCTTCTTTTAACTCTTCCATATTATAAATCCTACATTATTATTTAAGTCATATCCTAACTATGAATTTAGATAATCTTGATCTCTCTGAAATCTAGCATCTATATTACCCATAACAATCATCTCTTCATCTCATCTATACACCATAAATATATCTTTTGTTCAACTAAAATTGTTAAGGATTGTATTAACAGTAGTCCAATCCTATTAACCTAGATCATATTAATATCACCCCACCATTTTCAATGAATAGGAAAAATAAAACCATATAAATAACGTGGAATAAATTATATATCCTACCATAAAAGTGAATGGAATATTACTCATCTATCTATTTCTTATTGTGTGGGAGGAAATATCATTTTAGAAGGATATATAAAATGTGTAACTAGAACCAATCCCCTCTTAAATTGTTCAATATTGAACCTCCTCAATAACTATTCAATTAATGCACTTTGAATTACTCCAAGATTCAAATTTTATATATCACAGATGATAATGATCCCTAGAATATAGGCCACTTCCCATATGTCCATCATAGAGAAGATATTTTCGAATAATTGCTTATCCAATTATATGGTCAATATCTTATTTATAATTAGCAATATTTCATCAACATATATTACTATGAAAATAACCATAACCACACTAAACTACTTGGAAACACTTGTCTCACATTCATTCCTAATACAACCAAATTATTTTATATTTTTACTGAACAGAATGTTCCATAACATGGATGATTTCATTAAACTACTAATGGATCTCCATAACTTTCATTCCTTTATATCATTTCCTAGAGTCACAATCACATCTAGTAATGTCATATTCACATCTTTATAAAGGTTCTCATTAAGGAAATTAATTTTTACATCTATCTTCCAAATATCATAATCATGGGATTATACAATAGAATGTATATTTCTGATTTATTTAAACATGGAAACTGGAGAATAGGTTTTTTCATAGTCAATGACTTGATATTGTTTAAAACCATTATCCACTATATATGATTTATAGTTACTATCCTGAACATCTATTTCTTGATTTCTCTTGAATACCCATTTACACCCAACATGATTTAGATAATATAAATTATTGATAAAAACCCACAAATTATTCTAATACATATAATATATCTCAGAATTCATACCTTTATTCCTTCATGTATGTTCCGATATCTCTACTACCACCTTGTAGGATATAGGGACATTATTTCAGACCAATAATGATTCATAATATTTCTTGACTATAGAACCATATATTCTTGTTTCTCTAACCTCAATACTTCTTCTGCATAATATTTTTGTTTCTAGAACAAATTCCTCAACAAAAAATAGTGAATATTGTTCCCATTTTAACTTTTGTGAAACTTATGCATCAACAATATGGAAGTCGATCAGCCTCACACTATCATGAATAACTATGTGATTTGAGGTAATGACTTTTTCTACTTCAGTTGGTTCTTGGTTTAGTATTTACATTGTATTATGTAATGAATATCCTCAAAAGGAGAATGGAAGGCCTACAAGGCTCATAATCAGCCTTACCATGTCTAGAAAGGTAATGATACTCCTTTCACTAACACCATTCCACTAGGGTGTACAAAGAAGTGTACGTTGAGATAAAACACCATACTCCCATAGAAATTAGATAAAATCTCAGCTAATATATTCACCACCTCGATCCAATCATATATTTTTTATCTTCTTACTAAGAAATTTCTCAAATACATTATATATATCCTTGAAATTATCAAAGGATTCAGACTTATAACTTATCATGTAGAGACAACTCTACTGACATGAAATGGTCCACACACATCAATGTGTACCAATTCTTAAAGCGACGTGTCCTTTTGAACTTGAAAACAAACTATTGTACCGTAATATTACTATGTAAACATGCATTACATATTTTAATTAGTATAATCTGAAAAGATTCTAAGAATACATCTTACTATAGCTTCGTAAAATTCTTCTCATTTTCATGAACAAGGTGGAGGTCCAACAACAAGGTGTCAAATTAGTCATGTAAATTTGAGTTTTTTATAATTTTAGAATATTTGTATTTTTTATTTTAGTAAATAATATTCATTATTCATCTATTACTCACCATAAAATAAGGTATCTTTATAAATGTAACAAAATTTATTTACATCGATGAAAATAAACCCATCTATCTCTAAAAAAGAAACCTAAATAATATTCATGGTAAAACTAGGAACATAATAAGTTTCCATTATAAAAAAATTCAATCTTGATGACAATGAGAGTTTGTAATCTCCAATATAAATAATATCTTCACTCATCCCATTAGGGTCCCATATACCCACCTCACCTCTGGTAACCTTTATAAACATACATGGTTCTTGTATTTGAATAAAAATGTGAGCACCACACACAATATATAATAACCAACATGTAGATATAGATAATTACAGGTGATTATGAATTAATCTAAATCTTCCCATTTTTTATTTTCCTAGGTTCAATCCCTCTTCAAGTGACCTTTATTTCTCAAAGGAAAACACATCATACTCTACTCATTTTATTATCACCGAGTCTTCTTTTCTTGGAAGGATGGTTCTTTGAAGCCTTAGACATGGAGTTATTTTTCATACCCTTTTTCCTTGTTCATTATTTTATTATTCATCATAAGGGCCATGAGTTTGTGACAACCTATTTCATTATCAACTTTTTGAATGAGATTACAAAATTCAGAAAGAGTCACCAAACTATTTATCTTACTAAAATTCATAATGAAACCATATGTGTTTTTAGGTAACAAGGATAGAATAAGATCATAATTTACCTCATCATGGATCTTAACCCCCAAGATATTTAAGCATTATATGTATCCAATAATAATGAATAAATTATGACTAACCAAAACAAACCATCAATTCATTAACTTGGATAGTTCATTGGATATCTCATTTCTCTATTTTATAACATTCACCTTATAAATATCATAAAGGTGATAAATAATTCTATATGAATCCTTTTCCTCGTATTAATATATAATCTCATAAGACATAGGGGTTACAGGAAACATTTACCATTAATTGCATCATCAACATATTTTAGGTATTGAGATACTTCTTATTTACTAGCCTATTTTACAAGAGACTTGGAAAGTTGGGTTTCAATAATTTAATTTTTCTATTCAAGGGGTAGTATATTTCATAAGTGTCTATACCATTCATAGAAATTCATGTCATTGAGAAGGTAATCATTATCTAGTATGGTTTAGAGAGATATTTTTTAAGTTATGGGGTTTTCCATTTCTACAAAAATTAATAGTATATTATTTTGTATGACCATGGATACTAAAATAAATTAATAAATTAATCACCCACTATTTTGAGGAAAACTAATATACCTCACTAATATTTTTCTAATATTATATTTCATAGATATTCATGTTTTAAGGAACCATGTTCACTTCTAATTACTGAGACAAGGGCCTAAAAAGTTATTTGAAATTATTTACATAAAAACATGTTTCCGTCTATATTAACTCATATTTTTTTAATCAGTTGAGTGGACTCCTCAATCTAAAAATCCTTAATAAATATTTCCTTAACCCTTTCCTTTCAGTTAAACCATTTCACCTTTAGAAGTCATCACTTGATGTGAACCATGTTAAGTAAAGCCAAAATACAAAGCAATAAGTTTTTTGATAATTTAATGCTCCCTAACATGGCTTAGTAAATCACTTTGAACCAAGGGTTCGACTATATCTCAATTAATGGAAGGTCATATCACATTAATATTTCAGTTGAGGTATTTTTTATCCAAATGTGTAAAAACCTAGTTTTATTTTATCATATTTACTATTAATGTTAAGTGGATAATACTATAATGATTAACGATATCAAAAAAAATTTATGCATAATCTAGTTTTATTTAATTCCATATTTCATGCTTGTTAATTAATTTATTAAGAGATTGTGCAGAATCAACCAACATAGTTAAACAACCATGAAACTGATAAGAGTAAAATATAAGTGTCTTGATCATGATATTCTCTAATGGATAGTGTTTTTATCTTATTATATATATCCCTCAGGAATATGAAAATATAACTTGAATATTATCATGCTTTGTGTTGTAGAAATCTTGTTAGTTCCTATGTATCATCTCATATTCAGGTCTCAAACTACCTTTTATCATTTGGGAGAACTTTCGGGAACCATGTTGTGATAACATACAACCCGAAACCTAACCAGGACTGAGAGAAGGCCCAAAGAGCATTCCTGATCCCTATAGTCTGGAAATTAGTCCTTGGTTATCAAAAATACACATTGGTAATTATTTCACCCATTAACATAACTATACACAACCCACAAGAATATATCATCACATAACTAATAAACATAACCAAACAAGTTACAATAATTTTCAAAATCAATGTTTACTGTAACGCCCCGACCCCAGTTACCTAGAGTCGGAGTATTTTTTAATACATTGGCATGATCACAAGGAAATCATGTCCCAAATGACCGATCAGTTTAGTATGATTGGAAATAGGATTCATACAAATGTTCAACATTACTACTTGAAAAGAAATAAAATACTAATTTATTCCATTAGAATCATCTAAGACCTCTAGATTATGCCTGCAAGTCATTCATAATTAACTTATTCATATCCTAGGAAAATGAAACATAAGAAAGGGGTGAGCTCAAATGCTCAGTAAGGGTAAGAAATACAGCGGAAGATATCATAAATATCAGTCATGGTGAATAATTGAGAACAATTTCCTTTACAAATAATAAACACGAACACTTTTATGGTAGGAATATGAGTTGAGTAAATAATTCCATAATAAAACATAGTATGGGGTATTATACTAGTCAAATAACCACATGAACCATCAATATTATTTTCATAAAGAAGGAATGTATAATGCCAGACATTCTGAAAAAAATTTCAAGGCCTCAGCCAAGACATCTAAAAATGATTAAGGACTTAGCCAAAACCATATATCAAATTGGGAAAGGCCTCAACCAATTCCATGTGTAGTTGTCTCATGATACCTACCGATGCATCGAGGAGCTATAATGGGATCCACCTCTCACTTACAAAGTAAAATACATTCCTCTTATGAAATGGTTGAAATATAACATAAACATTAGTATTAAAACTTGCATACAAAATGGAAATACTTTAACCATAAACCATGAATGGTATAAAAATAACACATCCATAGTGAAACATATCACAAAACCTTCAATAAAATTCGGAATATTTGTATCATAATGAATCGACTTCAAACAAGTATAAAATAAATCGATGGATGTTGACATAGATGAAATCAAAACTATTTGAGAGAAATATGTCTTTATTTTTTTGAAATCATTTAATATTACATTTTTATAAAATAAAAAATTTATTTTGAAAATATTATTAAAACCTAGTAAGGGAAGCTTCAATGAGGTTATAATGGTGGAGAAATACTGCACCCCCTATATAATTTTTGAAAAAACATTCTTACCTTAATTTTTTCGAAAAGGTCATAAAGTAACTTGTTTGGAAAACGACTGAAATATTCCTTTATAAACATCATATAAAAAGTAAAAAACGGTATAAATGACTTTACCCATAGTCTATTAAATAGTAAAAATGTTTTGAAATACATTTTTAAGAAAACACATAGTTAAAATAACCTCAGATAATAAAGAGATAGTGAAATTAACCCTTACCTTGTACTTTTCCATGGTCGAGGGTACGTTAACCTCCTGTATAATAGTTAAATCATTGTTATTAAATTATACAAGAGCCGTATACATAAATATTGTAACACCTGTAGATTTTATGAGAAATATTTTTTTTATTTCTTATGTTATACGCAAAGGAATCTTTCACTGCACACAACACTAGATTTGCTTGCGTTACACGCAATCACGACCTTCCTCGATAGCGTGTGTAGTACGCAATACCGAGTTTAACTAAACAATGATATATTATTATAATATTATAAACTAGCGGTTATGAATAATATTAACTGAATTTTAAATTTTATAACATTATAACTAATCTTACACATTTTCTAGAATGAGGTATGAAAACTAAATCAGTTTTTCGGATAAAAGAAGTATTTTTCAAAAAATACAGTTTTACAGCCTGTTGATGGAACACCCATTTAAAATCTAGTTTTTGACATGTTTATATGTTCAATTTGACAAAATTAAATTCTTCTTTGGAATCAGGAAATAAAAATTTACTTTTGATTATTTTTTCATATTGTTCTGGTAACTTTCATATTTTGATGAATAGTAAAAACATGTTATATTTTAATTAAAAACAACTTTTTTCTTCGCAATAATTTATATGGTTAAATTATAGTATTTAATGGTTTTAATGTATAAATAGAATATATTATTACCATTTAATATAATCTATGTTAGTAGCATTAATTTTACCTTGAAATCATAGGTAAAAACATTTCAATCTTTGGCAATGTTTTAACTTTTAAAACCCTTTTGCTTAACAAGGGGATTAATTTTTAATTAATTACATCAACTTTTGTGTTTTGAATTTTAAAAAATGGATTAAATATTTGAAATAATTGGGTGCAAATTATGTTAATAGGTTAATTTTAGTTTTTTTGATATTATAAATAGTAACTACGGTAATTTTTATTTACTACGGTTAAAGGTAAATAGGGTAATTCAAGGTTAAAAGAATATTATAATAATTTAAAATTATCTTGACACTTGTCCTAACCATATTGGATGAGTATTTTCCAACCATGGGCATCCTTTGGACGATTTTGGGACCCCATTGAGCCACTTGGTAGTGATAATGACAATTTGGATTAATTAATTTAATGTAAAGACAAAATTGACATTAACAAAAATCTTTTAGTAATTAATTTTTATAAGGGGTTATATAAATTATATTTAAGACTATAAATATTAACTGGAAAGATAAAAAGTGTTCCTACATGATGATATTTTTTTATAATTTTTAGACATCAAATAAATTAAATTATTTATGACACAATAATGATGCAGTATGTACCTCATTACAAAATGATTTAAATAAATAAGATTAGAATGATTAAAATATTTTCCAAAACATGTCCAATTCTTATTGGATGATTTTATTTAGACCATGAGTCAAATTATCTTCATCTTTAATGATTTTTCGACCTTTTGAAACCAAAGATATGATTATTATAAAATAATATTTTAACACTTTACAGAGGTGCCCCTCTCCTCCCTTATAAAAGGGAACCTCCTCACACTCCTCATCACACCACATTGAGCCTTCAAGCCTGGCCAAACCCTACCTATATATCTTCTCCACTTCCCTAGAAACATCCTAGAGGTCTTGGTCTACTTCAATGACCAATATTATTTCCCTAAGAGGAGGTTTCAAAGAGGCGTGTCGAAGAAGAGGTAATATCCATTACCAATTATTTCAAATTTATTTCATCTTCTACTTATACTTATTTATTTGTTTCATTATGAAGCAATAACATAAGTATCACTCATATACTTATAAGTTATTATAAATATGAAACAATCCTATTTCACCTTCTATCTGTCCTACGGAAAAAAAATCACCGCGCGTGAGTACGTACGGAATACCGTCTCCACACCGTGGTGTAATCTGTTTTTCACGAACACATTACTTGGATGGGTATAATGGTGTAAAGAATAAATATATATGATTATTTTAAAGTTATATCGATTCTGAAATAGTATACATACACTTCAATAAAATTCCACGATCATGGGAACGATATAATCGCTCGTGCGTACGTACGGCCTACCATCTCCACAATGTGATGCAACCCGTTCTACATGATCATCATTGCATAAATATTATATAAATGAATTGAATGAATAAATATGATATATATTACACGAATAATATTCTGTAAATGAGATATCTATAACCTAAAAAGAAGAATAAGAATTTATTCGACAAAACACACATAAGAACATAAAGCAATAAACACCCGAATAACAAGTAGCAATGAAATATTATTAATAAGAAACTAATAATATGAACATGTATGATATAATATCAATGAGTATGATTCTGGAATAGGTCAATGAAAATATTTAAATCATTATACAGGAGGTTTGGACACATACAAAGCATATCAGACCTAAGGTAAGGGAAAATATCGCAATCTCATTTTTATCCGAGATTGTTTATACTTCAGAAATTACTGGGGAATATTTATCATCCACATCCATGTTTCCTCAACATGTAATATTATTTTTATCCTCCTACAATTTTATAAATCCAATTTTACCCTTCGGTGAGTTTTTATTAAAAGATATGAAAGGAATATTTTGTCGTTTTTAGTACGAGGTACTTTTTGACTTTTCCGGCCAAAGTATGAGAAGAATGTTTTTTTAACATATACGGCAAGAATGGATTTTTAGAAAATTATTTCCATGAAGCTTCCTTTACATGTTTTCAACTTTATTTTTAATCAACTTGTTTTAGTTTAAAATTTTATGAAATGTTAAGAAAGGAAAAAAAATTTGAAGTAGAAAGGATATTTTCCTCAAGAATTGAGTTCAAGTGTTCTATCAAAATTATTTTCCATATAAGATAATATATGGTTCTATTTATATCCCTATTTTTACATTGATTTTATTATGTTATTATGTAATTAATTTTATGATGTCCTTTTATCTTATATGGATCAAGTTTTGATGTCATGATGTTTAAGAATCCCATTTTTTATTACATAGGTTATGCAATGATGTATGATTATTTTTTGATTTTGTGGCACACAAAAGAATGTTTTAATTTTGAGATGGGTGGGACCTATATATCCCTCCAATGAATTGGGTAATGATTTAAATTTCATGAGATAGACATGGCTGGAATGGCATGTTAATCCAGTTCAGTGATACAGGACTGGAATGAGGAGTGAAATCGGTTCAGTAATGGACTTTGTCCCCTATGATAGTCTTCGCAATGAGTCTTGACTAAAATGAAATGATTTTCTACGATTATGTGTTTATTCCACAAAGTTTCATTTTTAATGTTATGATTATTTGGGATTACATTTCATTACTATGATTTATCCCATGACAAGATATTATGATCTCTTTTGTAGGTTGAGATTTTCAAAATGTTTTGTTCTTATGAATATGATATGATTAATATTTCTTTTGTTTACCCTTACTGAGCATTTGAGATCACCCTTTTGTATTTTCTCTTTTCCCCAGGTCTAAATGACTGGTATTAAGTAGAATATGCCAAAAGGGACTCTAGATATGATGAAATAAATGGGAGACAATGTAGATGATTTATGTACCAGTTGTTTATGTTTCCCAGTTTCTAAAGACAGTATACCTATACGGACCTTTCATGGTTTTGTTATATGTTGTAATAAGTGTACTTCAATTTTGAAGTATTAACAATGTATATGATGTGTGGGTCGTTATAGTTGGTATCAGAGGAAATGTATATTCAACCTTTGGAAACTAGGATGTGAAAGCCTTAGTAAGAACCCTAAGGATATGTCTAAGCATAGAACACAATATTAGTGTTTTAGAAATGGAAATGAACAACCTATGATAAGACCTTAAGTGTGAAATTTAAATCTTGATTATGTGGTTTTCCTATTATAATTAGTGTTTCTCACACTATTCTTCTTGGTTTTAGTCAATGGCTGGAACCCAAAAGAACCATGTTAATGCGGAATGCGACGAGCAATGCAATGATTGTCCCCATAAGCAACCAATTGTTATGGGAGCTAGAATGAAAAATCTTATAGCCATTCTCACACAAATTTCTCACGATATGAACCATGTAGGACTTCCAAACAAGAAAAGGAAGGAGAAACATTCTGTTGAATCCTTCATGAGGCATTGTCCACCTTCATTCAATGAGTATTCTGATCCATTAGTGGCTGAACAATGGATTAGTACCACTTAAAAGATATTTTCTAGCTCAACAATGTTCTGAACATGATCAATTCATCTTAGCAGTACATCGTTTAGAAGGTGAAGCTGATCAATGGTGGAATCTTATTAAGAATACGAGGCAAGTAGATGAAATTGAGTCCATGGAATGGGATGAGTTCAAGAACTTATTTTTCAATAAGTACATTCGACATATTCTTAGAACAAAGATGGAGAAGGAGTTTCATGAACTAAAGAAAAAGGATGATGAATCTGTTGGTATCTACGATGAAATTTTTACAAGGCCTGCAAGGTACGCTTCTGGGAATATTATCCAACCTAAGAGTAAGATCGATCGATTCTTTAGTGGCTTAAAACCAATTCATTGAAGGGAATTAGCCATAACGGACTTCAATAGCTATGAGGAAATTTTTCTATGTGCTCTCAAGGATGAGATGGAGATTAGAGTAACACATCAGTCATATGGGTTTGATAAGAAGAGGAAAATGGAATTCAAATGGAAATCTAAATACCACACTGAAAAAAAAGATGAGTTTTTCTTTATGCTCAAATTTTGGAAAGAAACATGGATGGAAATGTAATAAAGGGATAAGAAAATGTTTTAATTGTGGAAAAGAAGGTCATTGGGCAATTTAATGACGAAATAATGGGAATAAGATGTCTAATGATGCAAAAAAAGAAATGGATACACAGAATTCACCTCCAACACTTCATTGTTTCAAGTGCAAGAAAATGGGGCATTATGCTAATCGATGCCCTAATCCAAGGGTTGTTGATGATGATCGATGTCAACAAACTGTTTAGGCCAAAGAAAAAAGAAACTCACATGCAATTACTATCAGTGATGTCGAGTACGATAACGAAGTGGTGAAAGGTATACATACCAACCAATCTAAAGTAGCAAATGTTTTATTTGATTCTGGATCCACCCACTCTTTTATTTATGAAGAATTTTCAAAGGTTATCACCATATTACCTCAACAATTAGATGTTCAGTTAGCTGTGACAACTCCTAATGGTACAACGGTCACATCAAAAGTTTACAATTATTCTCCGATTGACGTTTGTGGGAAATTGCTTCCTATAAATCTTGTTATCCTTCCTATAGTGTAATTTGATGTGATTCTTGGCATGTATTGACTTTTTTTATACGGATCTCATATCGATTTCCAAAGAAGGGAAGTCACATTTCATATTCCTGATCAATCTATGATCACCTATCGATGCAAGGATGAATATAACCTTCCAGTGGAAATTTCTTCCATCTTATAGGTCTTGATTCTAATTAATGAAGGTTATTTATATCAAATGGTTAGAGAGAAACTCATTATTAATAATTATCCTATTTTACGGGAGTTTGATGATGTCTTTCCAGAGGAATTGCCAATTCTTCCACAAAATCGAGAAGTTGAGTTTTCAATAGAACTCATACCAGGTGCTTTTCCTATTTCAAAGACACCTTATAGAGTGACCCCAATCAAGTTTCCAGAATTGAATAAGCAACTCCAATAGAATATTGATAAAGGATTCATACGCCCTAGTGTGTCCCCTTGGAGAGAACCTATTCTGTTTGTTATGAAGAAAGATAGATCAATGCGACTCTGCATTGATTATCAAAGAACATAAAAAGATTACTATCAAGAACAAATATCCTCTCCCACGCATTGATGACTTATTTGGTCAACTATACGGAGCTCAATTCTTTTCCAAGATAGATCTTCCTTCAGGGTATCATCAATTAAGGGTCAAAAGGGAGGATATACCAAAGACGACGTTCCGTACAAGGTATGGACACTATGAATTTATTGTGATTCCATTCAGTCTTAATAATGCCCCTGATATCTTCATGGATCTAATGAATAGTTTCTTTAGAAACAATCATGATCCGTTTGTGGTAGTGTTTATAGATGATATTCATGTCTATTCAATGAGAAATGAAGAACATGAAGATCACTTGAGAATTGTATTGAAGACCCTGATAAAGGAGAAGCTTTATGAAAAATTTACCAAGTGTGAATTTTGGCTTCTAAAAGTTGCATTTCTCGGTCACATAATCTCAAAAGAGGGGATATATGTGGATCCAGCAAAAACATAGGTTATCGAAAGATGGTCAAGACCAACAACAATAACTGAGATCCAAATTTTTCTTGTTTTTGCTGGATATTATCGACGTTTTGTGAAAGATTTTTCATGATTATCTAATCCATTCACCAGGTTGACTCGAAAAGGAGTTAAGTTCATGTTGACAGAGGAGTGTGAAGAGAATTTCAAGCAGTTGAAAAGAAGGTTATCTAGTGCACCTGTGCTCACACTTCCTTGTAGGGTAAAAATGTTTGTTATCTATATTGATGCATCAAAGAAGGGATTGGGGTGTGTTCTCATGAAAAACAATATGGTGATAGCTTATGCCTCATGAAAGTTGAAAATCCATGAGCAAAATTACCCAACTCATGATTTGGAGTTAGCTGCAGTAATATTTGCGTTAAAGATTTGGAGGCATTTTCTTTATGGTGAAAGGTGTGATATTTATACTGATCATAAAAGTTTAAAGTACATTTTCACACAAAAGGAGCTGAATATGTCCCAAAGAAGATGGTAGGAGCTGATTAAGGATTACGACTGCTCAATTCATTATCACCCTGGGAATGAAAACAAGGTGGAAGATGCATTAAGTCGACAAGACTATGATAGATTATCCATGATGAGGATCTCAAAAGATCCAATATTTATGGATTTACAAAGGATGGAACTTGGAATTATAATGGAAGGGGAAAATCTTATCTTTCTCAAATGAATGTTCAACCATCTATACATGTGAAGATTAAAGAGGCACAAAAAGAAGATGTTGAGTTACAAAAGAAGGTGAGAGATGTTCCTGAATTCAACCTTGATTGTGATGGGATAATAAGGTTCAGGAATCGGGTTTCGGTTCCTCCCATCCCAGAATTAAAGAAAGAGATACTGGATGAGGCGCATAATTCTTAATTATCTATTCATCCTGGAAGCACGAAGATGTATAGGGACAAAAAAGACTACTTCTGGTGGGATGTCATAAAAAGAGATGTTGCTAAATATGTCTCTCGATTCTTGGTTTGTCAGAATGTTAAATCTGAGAGACAGAAGTCGAAAGGGATGTTACAACCATTACCAATACTAGAATGGAAATGGGAAAACATCACTATGGACTTTTTCACTGGACTTCCTAAAACATCCGAAGGCAATAATTCTATCTGGGTTATAGTTGATCATCTTATGAATTTGGAACACTTCATTGCTATTAGGGAAGATTTCTCTCTAGATCAGAATTCCAGGATAAATGTAAAGGAGGTGGTAATATTTCATGGAGTCCCACTTTCCATTATATCTGATCGGTATCTGAGGTTTACGTTGAAATTCTGGTGAAGTCTTCAGCATACTCTAGATTTAGAGTTGAGTTTTAGCACTGCTTATCATCCTCAAACAGACGGTCAGTCTGAGAGGAAAATTCAAACTCTAGAAGACATGTTAAGAGCTTGATCTATGGATTTCAAAGGTGGTTGGGATCAAGACTACCTTTGGTGGAATTTTCCTATAATAATTTCTTTCACTCCAGTATTCAGATGGCTCCTTATGAAGCTCTCTGTGGAAAGAAATGAAGAACTCCAAATTACTGGGATGAAGTTAGGGAAAGAAATCTATTAGGACCTGATATTGTTGATAAGATGGCATAAAAAGTCTGAACTATTCGACAACACATAAGCGTATGTCAGAGTCGACAAAAAAGTTAGGTCGACAACTGAAGAAAAGACCTAGAGTTTGAAGTGGTTGACAAAGTGTTCTTACGAATATCTCCTTGGAAAAGAGTAAAGAGATTTGGGAAGAAGGGAAAGGTGAGCCCTAGGTATATCGGTGCTTTTGAAATACTGGATCGTGTTGGGAAGGTAGCTTTCTGATTGGCACTTCCACCGAATCTCTCTCAAGTTCATGATGTGTTCCATGTATCTCTCCTGAGAAAGTACATACCCGATCCTTCACATGTACTAAGCTCAGACGTTGTACCGCTGGAGAAAGATCTTTCTTATGAAGAACAACCGACAGAGATTCTGGATCATACTGGAAAAGTTCTAAGAAACAAGACCAATCTCTTGGTTAATGTTTTATTGAGGAACCACCAATTAGAAGAAGCTACATGGGAACTTGGGGATATGATGAGGGAGAGGTATCCTCATTTTTTTGTTACGAAGTGATGAATTTCGAGGGCGAAATTCTTTTTTAGGGGGGTAGAATATAACACCTGGAAATTTTATGAGAAATATTTTTTTATTTCTTATGTAATACGTAAAGTAATCTTTCACTGCACACAACACTAGCTTGGCTTGCATTATACGAAGTCATGACCTTCCTCGATAGCGTGTGTAGTACGCAATACCGAGTTTCACTAAACAACGATATGTTATTATAATATTATAAACTACCCATTATGATTAGTATTAACTGAATTTTTAATTTTATAACATTATAATTCATCTTACACATTTTCTAGAATGAGGTATGAAAACAAAATCAGTTTTTCGGATAAAAGAATTATTTTTCAAAAAATGAAGTTTTACCACCTGTTGATGGAGCACCCATTTTAAATCTAGTTTTTGAAATGTTTATAAGTTCAATTTGACAAAATAAAATTCTTATTTGGAATCAGGAAATAAAAATTTAATTTTGATAAATTTTTCATATTATTCTGGTAACTTTCATATTTTGATGAATATTAAAAACACGCTATATTTTAATTAATAACATATTTTCTCATCGCAATAATTTATATGGTTAAATTATAATATTTAATGGTTTTAATGCATAAACAGAATACATTTTTAAAATTTAATATAATCTATGTCAGTAGCATTAATTTTACATTGAATTCATAGGTAAAATCATTTGAATCTTTGGCAATGTTTTAACTTTTAAAACCCGTTTACTTAACAATGGGATTAATTTTAAATTAATTACTGCAACTTCTGTGTTTTAAATTTTGAAAAATGGATTCCATATTTGGAATCAGTGGGTCGAAATTATGTTAATAGGTTACTTTTAGTTTTTTTTATATTATGAATAGTAACTATGGTAATTTTTATTTACTGCGGTTAAAGGTAAATAGGGTAATTCAAGGTTAAAAGAATATTATAATAATTCAAAATTACCTTCAAACTTGTCTTAACCATATTGGATGAGTAATGGCCAACCATGGGCATCCTTGGGTCGATTTTGGGACCCCATTGAGCCACTTGGTAGTGATAACGACAATTTGGATTAATTAATTTAATGTAAAGACAAAATTGACATTTACAAAAATATTTTAGTAATTACTTTTTATAAGGGTTTATAAAAATTATATTTTCTACTATAAATATTCACTAGAAATATAAAACGATTTTCTACATGATGATATTTTTTTATAATTTTTAGACATCAAATAAATTAGATTATTTATGACACAATAATGATGCAGTATTTAGCTCATTACTAAATGATTTAAATAAATAAGATTATAATGATTAAAATATTTTCAAAAACATGTCCAATTCTGATTGGATGATTTTATTTCGACCATGAGTCATCTTATATTCATCTTTAATGATTTTTGGATCTTTTGAAACCGAATATAAGTTTCTAATAAAATAATACTTTCACAGTTTCCAAAGGTGCCCCTCTCCTCCCTTATAAAAGGGCACCTCCTCCCTCTCCTCCCCACACCACATTGAGCCTTCAAACTCGGCCAAACCCTACCTATATATCTTCTCCACTTCCCTAGAAACATTATATAGGTCCTGGTCTACTTCAAAGACAAATCATAGTACCCTAAGAGGAGGTTTCAATGAGTCGTGTCAAAGAAGAGATAATATCCGTTACCAATTCATTCAAATTTTCTTCTTCTTCTAATTCTTCTTCTTTAGATGTTTCATTATGAAGTAATAACATAAGTATCACTAATATACTGATATGTTATTATAAATATTAAAAAACCCTATTTCACCTTCTATCCATCCTACGGAAAACGAAATCACCACGCGTGCGTATGATCGGAATAACGTCTCCACGCCGTGGTGTAATTTGTTTTCCACCACCATCTTACTTGTATGGGTATAATGGTGTAAAGAATAACTATATATAATTATTGTAAATTCATATTGATTTATAAATAGTATACATACACTTCAATACAATTCCATGCTCATGGGAATGATATCATCGCTCGTGCGTACGTACGGCCTACCGTCTCCACGATGTGATGCGACTCGTTCTACATGATCTTCATTGAATAATGATTATATAAATGAATTGAATGAATAAATATGATATATATTACACTAATAAAATTCTGGAAATGAGGTATCTATAACCTAAAAATAATAATAAGAATTTATTCGACAAAACACACATGAGAACATAAAGCAATAGACACCCGAATAACAAGTAGTAATGAAATATTACTAATAAGAAGCTAAGAATATGAACATGTATGGTATCATAACAATGTTTATGATTCTGGAATAATTAAATGAAATTATTTAAATCATTATACAGTAGTTTCGGACATGTACAAAGCATATCATACCTTAGGTAAGGGAAAATCTCGCAATCTCATTTTTATCCGAGATTTTTTATACATCAAAAATTATTGCGGAATATTTATCATCCAAATCCATGTTTCCTCAATATGTAATATTATTTATATCCTTCTACAATTGTTCAAATCCAATTCTACCTATTATTGAGTTTTTAGTAAAAGATATGAAAGGAATCTTTTGTCATTTTTAGTTTGAGGTACTTTTTGACTTTTCTGGCCAAAGTATGAGAAGAATGTTTTTTTAACTTATATAGAAAGAAAGGATTTTTAGAACATTATTTCCATGAAGATTCCTTTACAATTTTTCAGGATTATTTTTAATCAACATCATTTAGTTTCAAATTGTATGACATGTTAAGAAAGGAAAATGTTTTTGATGTAGAAAGTATACTTTCCTCAAAAATGGAGTTCAAGTGTTTTATCAAAATTACTTTCCTTCTAAGATAATATAGGGTTCTATTTCTATCCCTATTTTTACATTGATTTGATTATGTTATGATGGAATTAATATTATGATGTCCTTTTATCTTATATGGATCATGTTTTGATGGCATGATGTTTAAGAATCCCATTTTTATTACATGGGTTATGATATGATGTATGATTTTTTTGATTTTGTGGTACACATAAGAATGGTTTCATTATGAGATGGGTGGAACCTATATATCCCTCCAATGAATTGGGTAATTATTTATATCTCATGAGATATACATGGATGGAACGACATGTTAATCTGGTTCAGTGATACAGGACTGGAACGAGGAGTGAACTCGGTTCAGTAGTGGACTTTGTCCGCGATGATAGTCTTAGCAATTAGTTTTCATTAAATTGAAATGATTTTCTATGATTATATGTGTATGCCACAAAGTTTCATGTTTTAAGTTATGATTATTTGGGATTAAATTACATTACTATGATTCATCCCATGACATGATATTATGATCTCTTCTGCAGGATAAGATTTTAAAAATGTTTTTTTCTTATGAATATGATATGATTGATATTTCTTTTGTTTACCCTTACTGAGCATTTGATATCACACTTTTGTATGTTTTATTTTCCCCAGGTCTGAATGAAGGGTATTAAGTAGAATATGCCAAAAGAGACTCCAGATATGATGAAATAAATGGGAGACAATGTAGATGATTTATGAACCAGTTGTTTATGTTTCCTAGTTTTTAAAGACACTATACCTATACGACCTTTCATGGTTTTGTTATATGTTATAATAAGTGTAAATCAATTTTGATTCATTAACAATGTATGTAAAGTATGGGTCATTATAAATATGATATCATATATGATCTATTTATATTTCTTTGTTAATAATGTTTTAGTATTATCGTCATTTCGGGTGTTAACTGATTCATTTTCCTTTATATGTTTTCTTACATAAGATATGTTTGTTATGGATAGGATGTATATGATTCATATCCAGAATTATATTTAGTTCTTACCCATTATTTTTAATCATAAAATGAAAATTATTCTTGAATGATTACTATGGAGAAATGAATCTAATTGCGTTTGTGCAGACAGTAATCCGTACGTATGCACGAGCGACAATATCATTATATTGATTTAAAATTGTATGTAAATAGATGGTATATCATTTATGCAGAATCATTAACATGTTATATTAATTATTTAGATGAATTTTTCAATACATTATTATTTGGATGGGTATAATAATGATGTATAACTGAACTGAAAAAGCATGCTGAGGAATGACTTTTGAATTATGGTATTTGCTATCGATGTGGTAAAATGGGACATAAGGATTGAAATTTCTCTGAAAAAGATCAGGTTAATGGTAAGAAAAAATCTGATTTGCATTCAGTAAAATGTTTTAAGTTTAATGAAATGATTCATTATGCGAATGAGTGTCCAACGAAGAACTCAACTGAGGGAAATCAGCTAGACTACAAGTAGAAAGCAGTGGTGAAGTCCTTTCCAACTACTTTAGAAAATGATGGGCCATAAAATGAAGTGGTATCATCTACAATGTTTGTTTTTTCAGATTAGTCCAATGTGTTTTTTGATTCAGGGTCTACACATTATTTCATTTCTGAGATGTTTTCTAGTAAATTGGGAACTCCATATCAAGATCTAAATCCTAAACTTGTGGTAAAAACAGCAGGTGGAAATTTTATGACAAAAAAATTATAAGAACCATCTGGTCCTTGTGTTCGGAAATAATCTAACAAAAAATGTTATTGTTTTTCTTCTAGTATAGTTTGATGTTATTTTTGGTATGTATTGGATTTCTATTTATCATGCTAAGATTAACTACTGAGCTAAAGAGGTTTATTTTTAGAAATATTTTCAATTTGTGTACACGAATGGAACCTTACATTTGATAAAATACCAGGAAGCTGAGAAACTAGTAAAATATGGAAATGAATGTCACCTTGCACATATTGTTGAAATCAAAGGAACTGCTCAAATTAATGATGTTCTAGTGGTAACTAAGTACCTTGACGTTTTTCTTGTTGAATTTCCTGGTATTATACCTGACAGGGAAGTTAAATTTACTGTTGACTTAGTTCATGATGCTAATAAAATATCAAAACCCTCTTTAGTTTATTATTAAAGGTATTAAAGAACAAACAGGTCATGTCGGACCTGAGGTAAGGGACTTCGTCTCAATCACCATTCATTGAGGCATATTTTTTTATACACGAATTTCTTATACACGGTGCATAAACCCCTTTGACATTTCATTTCATACCATGGGAATCTCTTTATACGAATCATTTTACTAAACGTCCAAAAGGAATTTGGGAAGGGGTTGGCAAAGCCAAATTGCTTTGATGGTGTGAATTTGAGAGAAGGGGGAGTTCCCTTTTATAAGAGGTGTGAGGGGCACCTTCGTAGAATATTGAAATATTATTTTAGAATAAAATCATTTTTGATTTCTAATGGATCCAAAAGGATTTATTTCTAGGCTAAGTTTGGGATGGGTCAAAAACCACTCAACCAATATGATTTAGACATGTTTAGGTCCCTTGATTATCCTTATCTTTTATATTTAACTCTTAGATAATTAGTTTGACATTTACCATGTCTCTGTGTATTTTTATAATATATGGTTAATAAACTTACTGTAAACTTCCAATAAACCCTCAAGTGGTTCATTAATGACATATATAATATTATTTTAGACCTTGGACCAATGCTTCGATTCCTATGAATAGAATATCAATTACTAATATAATATTTGGTTTAAAAACACTTTTATGTCAATTTTGTCACTATTTGACATTTTGTTTGTTTTTAATTATTAACAGCATTATTACTTCGAAAAAAATTCATTTTATCAACCCTAACATTTCATATTAACCTAGAAAATTAGTGTAATTCATAAAAATTCTCAAATTACCCTTATTTTACTATTTATAATATCAATTATTTTATTATTTCATTAATAAGGTAATTACTACATCATCATTGTGTCACAAATAAATTAAATTATTTAATATCTAAAAATTATAAATAAAATATCATTATATAGGAAATATTTTTAGATTTATAATGAACATTTATAGTCAAATTTATCTTATGTGTAACCTTATATTAAAAATGGTTTAGTTATTAAACTTTGAATTTAACAGTTTTAACTCTTCTTGAAATAAATAAAAATAAATTTCCTAATCTAATCCAAGAGGAAATAAAGGATAATATTTTAATTCTAAGCTTGTTTCTGTTATAATTACACTTATCCAATAGAATTAGGACATGTGTTAGGGTAATAATAATATCATTTTTACCCTTAATTACCCTATTTACTTTTAACTGTGGTAATAAAAGTCAAAAGCTACTATTCACCAAATATTATTTTTATCTTATTGAACCAAATTTTACCTAATGATATCAACCGTGTCTCCAAGATTTTTGAAATTCAATTCTCAGAAGTGGTAAAATTATGTTTTATGAAAACTTGCAAATGCTCCCAAGAGGTGGGTAAAAGACGATAAAATGTTCGAAATTTTTTTTATATATTTAAAATTATTATAAACTAACACCAATGAATTAAATTGAACATATATAGGTATTATGTATTTATTTTGACCTAATGTAAATTTAAATAATATAAATAGTTATTTAAATAAAAAGCCACTTTTAAACAATAACTCAGTGTTTTTAACTATTCATCTGAAAATTGCATGTTTTTTGAAAAATACCATATATTCACAGTAAGATAATTTCGATATTCTGAATCTAAAAATAAAGTATATTTTGAATCATAAAATGTATAAAATTTTAAAAAGTGGGTATTACTATTCATAACTACTAGTTTGATTGGTTGTGAAGTGTTTGAACTCGAAGTTGCGTACAACACAAGCTACTGTATTATTAAAAGGGAAACGTACCGTGTATGCTGGGGGGGGTTACATTCTCCCCTACTTCAAATAATTTCATCCCCAAATGTTCTTGAATACTTATACATATAATTATTCGGGTGGTTCCTCATCATAAGTTCCCTGGGTTCCCACGTTGGCTCTTCCATCATATGGTTTCCCCATAGAACTTTTACTAGACGAGTCGTCCGGTTTCTCAACACCTGTTCTCTTGTATCAATAATATTGACAGGCTCTTCACAATAAGACATATCAGGTTCCAGTTATAATTCTTCATAAGTGATTACATGAGTAGATTCTGGAAAGTATTTTCTCAATAGTGATACATGGAACACATCATGAACATTAGAGAGACTTGGTGGCATTGCCAAACGGTAACCCACATCCCTAATGCGTGAAATATTTTCTCTAAGGAATTAACCCATTGCTAAGACACTAATGTATTTTTACTCCCATTGAATGTTGGTGTTTGTTTTCTATTAAAGCGGTCTAACATTGATCATCCACGTTGTGGATCAGGGTGCTCCATGTGGGTAAGGTTATTATTCATAACCAATTTGAGTTGTCCTAGTATGGTGATAAGCGGATCAGCATCGCTACATCACCAGCTCTACTATAATTATATTGAGTGGGAGGGAAATCACTACATGGATTACGTGAATTGATACAGTTTCCATTCCTTCCACTAGACACCATTTCTATCCAATGGCACAAACTTGATTAGTTTATGAATCACAATACATAAATAAAAACATGTAAACACTTAACATAAATTGAACAGTTTATGGATATAGTCAATAATAATAAAAACTTTTTTTGAGGAAGTATATACTCATAAACCCTTCATAATGGTTTGTATATAAAATGATAATTATCCTAAGGATATCTCCTGGGGGTGTCATAACCAAGAGTGCATAAATGCCCGTTGTCGTGCACCAGTTCCTGTTCGAGTCGAACTTAATGCGGTGTTTTCAGGTTTTACCCCTAGGTACATCTATGCTAGAACCACCTCTACCTACTCAAATCTAGACATGGATTCATTTCTTGGAAAACTCACAAAATTTCTACAGTAAAAAAATTCTAGTAAGTTCTTCTATACTAATCCTCAAAGTCTATATTAGGGCTATGTGCTCTAATCAGAGATTATCTAAATCTAGTTCCAAGGTTTTACTAAAACTATCTTTGATTCCAACTATAATACCCTGAACCTAATTACCCAGAGTCGATGAATTATTTTATTACATTGACATGATCACAAGGAAATCATGTCCTGAACGACTGACCAGTTTAGCATTATTGAAAACAAGATTCATACAAAAGTTCAACTTTAAAACTTGAAAAAATACGACACTAATTTATTCCATTAAAAACTTCCAAGCACCATAGATTATGCCAGGAAGTCACTCATAATTAACTTCTTCATATCCTAGTAAAATGAAATATAAGAAAGTGGTGAGATCAAATGCTCAGTAAGGGTATGAAATACAACAGAATATCACATAAATTTTAGGCATGGTGAATAATTAAAAACACATTCCTTTACAAATAATAAACTTGAACACTTTTATAGAAGAAATTTGAGTTGTGTAAATAATTCCATAATAAAACATAGTCATGGGTATTCTACTAGTTGAATAACCACATGAACCATCAATATTATTTTCATAATGAGGGAATGTATAATGCCCGATATTCTGAATTTTTTCTTCAAGGCTTCAGCCAAGACATATAAAAATGATTAAGGCCTTGTCCAAAACCATATATCGAATAGGGAAAGGCCTCGGCCAATTCCACATCTAGTAGTCTCATGAGACCTACCGATTCATCGAGGAGGTATAGAAAACTCCACCCATCACTTACTAAGTCCAAAACATTCCACATATGAAAAGATTGAAATATATCATTAACATTCATATTAAAACTAGCATATGAAATGTCAATACTTTAACCATAAACCATGAGTGATATAAAAATAACACATCCACACTCAAACATATCACAAAACCTTTAATACAATATGGAAGATTTGTATCATAATGAATCGACTTCAAAAAAGTATAAAATCCCTTGAAAGATGTTGACATAGATGAAATAAAAACTATTTGAGAGAAATATCTCATTATTTTTTTGAAATCCTTTAAAGTTACATAATTATAAAAGAAAACATTTATTTTAAAAATATTCATATAATCTGGTAAGGAAATATTCGACGATGTTATAATGGGGGAGAATAACCGCACTCACCGTATAAGTTAAAAAACATTCTTACCTTAATTTTTTCGAAATGGTCCTAAAGTACATTGTTTAAAAAATGACTGAAATATTCTTCTATAAACATCTTATAAAAAGTCAAAAAATGGTATAAATGAATTTATCCCATAGTCTAGTAAATATTAAAAATGTTTTGAAATTTATTTTTAGGAAAACACGGATGTGGATCATAAAGAGGTCCTAGTAGATACTTACGTAAAAAAACCTCAGATAATAAAGAGATTGTGAAATTTACCCTTACCTTGTAATTTCCGTTGGTCGAGGGTATATTAACCTCTTGTAAAATAGTTAAGTAATTGTTAATAAATTATACAAGAAGCACATACATAAAGATGATATCATATATGATCTTATAATATTTCTTTGTTAATAATATTTTAGTATTATCGTCGTTTCAGGTGTTAACTGATTTGTTTTCCTTTATACATTTTGTGACATAAGACATGTTTGTTATAGATAGGATGTATTTGATTCATATCCAGAATGATATTGAGTTATTAAAAATTATTTTTAATTATAAAATGAAAATTATTCTTGAATGATTACATTGGGTAAATGAATCTCATCGCGTTTGTGGAGACGGTAATCCGTACATATGCACAAGTGAAAATATTGTTATTTTGTTTTAAAATAATTTGTAAATAGATGGTATATCATATATACGGAAAAATTAACAGGTTTTATTTATTATTTACATAAATTCTTCAATAGATTATTTTTTGTATGGGTATAATAATGATGTATAATTGCACTGAAAAAGCATGCTGGGGAATGAATATTGAATTTTGGTAAGTGCTACCGATGTGGTAAAATGGACATAAGTATCGTAATTTCCCTGAGAAAGATCAGGTTAATAGTAAGAAAAAATCTGATTTATATTCATTAAATGTTTTAAGTGAAATGAAATGGGTCATTATGAAAATGAGTGTCCAACGAAGAGCTGAACTGAGGGAAATCATCTAGACTACAAGAAAAAAGGTGTGGTGAAGTACTTTAAAACTACTTTAGCAGATGTTGGGCCATCAAATGAAGTAGTATCAGGTTCACTATTTGTTTGTTCAGATTATGCCAATGTGTTGTTTGATTTAGGGTCTACACAATCTTTTATTTATGAGAATTTTTCTAGTAATTTGGGAATTCCATATCATTATATGAATCCTGAACGTATGGTAAAAAACACCAGGATGAAATGCTGTGACAAAAAGAAATTATAAGAACCGTCAGGTCCATGTGTGTGGAAAGAATCTACCAGCAAACCATTCTATTTTGCCTCTAGTGGGGTTTGATTTTATTTTGGGTATGGATTGGATTTCTATTTATCATTCTAAGATAAACTGTAGAGCTAAAGATGTTTTTTTAAGAAAGACTTTCAGTTTGTGTACAAGATTGAACCATTAATTTTGATATCATTTCAGGAAGTTGAGAAACTATTAAAAAATGGAAATGAATGTTAACTTGGACATATTGTTGAAAACAAAGGAATTGTTCATATTAATGATGTGCCAGTGGTAACTGAGTACCATGATGTTTTTTCTATTGAATTGCCTGGTATTATACATGATACGGAAGTTGAATTTACTGTTGACTTAGTTCCTAATGCTACACCAATTTCAAAACCCCATTTAGTTTATTATTCAAAATATTAAATAACGAACGGGTTAAGTCGGACACAAGGTAAGGGACTTCGTCTCAATTTCATTTCATTGAGGCATATTTTGTTTTATACACCACTTTATTTTATACAGTGTATAAAAAAAGTTGACCTTTCATTTCATTCAAAGAGAATATTTTTATATGAATCATTTTTATAAATGAAAAAAAGAAATTGAGGCAGGTGTTGGCTAAGCCAAACGGCATTGAAGGTGTGAATTTGAGAGAAGGGGAAGTTCCCTTTTATAAGAGGGGTGAGGGGAACCTTCGGAAAAGATTGAAATATTATTTTATAATAATATCATTATTGGTTTCTAATGGCTCCAAAATGATTTATTTCAAGGATATGGTGGGGATGGGTCGAAAACCACTCAAACAATAGGTTTATATAGGTTTGGGTCACTTTATTAACCTTATATTTTAGATTTAAATCTTAGTTAATTAGTTTGACATTTACCATGTCTCTTTGTATTTTAATATTATATGGTTAATAAACATACTATACACTTCAAATTGAACCTCATGTGGTTCATTAATGACATATGTAGTATTATTTAAGACCTTTTTCTAATCCTTGGATTTTTAGGAATATAATATCAATTAATAATATAATATTTGTTTTAAAAACTCTTTTATGTCACTTTGGACACTATTTGCTATTTTGTTTTTTTAATTCATAACAACATTATTACTTCGAAAAAAATTCATTTAATCAACCCTAACATGTCATATTAACCTATAAAATTATTTTAATTCATAATAATTCTCAAATTACTTTTATTTGGATATTTATAATATCAATTATTTTAATATTTCATTAATAAGGTAATTACTGCATCATCATTGGGTCAAAAATAAATTAAATTATGTAATGTCTAAAAATTATAAATAAAATAACATTATGTAGTAAATATCTTTAGTTTTCTAATGAATATTTATAGTTGAATTTATCTTAAGTGTAACTCTACATGAAAAATGGTTTATTTATTAAAATTTGAATTTAAAAATTTTAAATCATCATTGAATTAAATAATAATAAATGTCATAATCTAATACAAGGGTACCTAAAGGATCAACTGTTATTCATATGTTTTTTTGTCAAATTACACTTATCCTATAGAATTAGGACATGTTTAAGGGTAATAATAATATCATTTTTACTCTTAATTACCCTATTTACTTTAAACTGTGGTAAATAAAAGTCAAAAGTCACTATTCAACAAAAATTATTTTTATCTTATTGAACCACATTTTACTAACTGATATGAACCATGCCTCTCAGATTTTAGTAGTTCAATTTACAGATTTGGTAAAATTATGTTTTATGCAAATTTGTAAATGCTCCTCAGAGGTGGGTAAAAGACTGTAAAGAATTCGAAATTTTTTTAATACATCTAAAATTATTATTAACTGACTCAAATGAATTAAATTAATCTTATATATGTATTATGTATCTATTTGGACCTAAATAAAATTTAAATAAAATAAATATTTATTTAAATAAAATGTCGGTTTTAAAAAATAACTTAGTATTTTTCACTATTTATCAAAACTTGATAGTTTTAAGATAAATAAAAAATATTCACCCTAAGCTAATTTTGATATTTTGAATCAAAAAATGAATTCCATTTTGAAAGATAAAATTTATAAAATTTCAAAAAGTGGGTATTAATATTCATAATGGCTTGTTTGATTGGTTGTGGTGTGTTTGAACTCGAAGTTGCGTAAAACACAAGCCACTGTATTATTCAAATGCCAGCGTACCATTGAAGCTTGGGGTGTTACATCTACAACTATAACCAAAATTCAAAATACCATATTGGAAAGGAATCTAAAAAACCATCCAAAAATATCTATGTAACAAGTGTGACATCACCTTCAAGCCACCCCCACCAACCACTTCAAGAAGAGGAAAACTGGAATCCAAAAACAACCATCACTACGAAACATCTTCCCTTTACTAGGGTCATACATAACAAAGTATATGTACAACCAAAGGTGTATGTAGGGTGTGATACAAATGCATGTAAGATGTCACACAAATGAAAATATTATATTTTATAACATTATAATATAAATCAACCTGCACATTTTCATAATAAAACTGAAAACATTGTGAAGATGAATTCTAGAAGAATCATTTTCATGAAAACAAAATTAATTGAAACATTTATAAATAATGAATTATAATAAATAATTTAAAATAACAATATACTCAAGGTTCATCATATGTCAAATAATGACACCATATTAGAAACAAAATGTCACAAGAAATTACTATGGTTAAATCCACAAGGGGTGAAAGAATATGTGAGTCACTAGGAACCTCATATCTTAGTGACCAGATCCTTCAAATCAGCTACCAACAATAGTCTCATGCATGATCCTTTAGAGGGGATCCCATCCCAAGGTCTAACATCCTAAATACAATAATAAAATAAAAATATCATTCCCATGCATGAACCACCAGATGGGAATTCATTCTCATGGTCTAGTGTTCTCTAACCATATCACATATTTAATTAAGTTTGCAAGCATCAAACCTGCTAGACGAATTTATGCCTTCCCATTTTTGAGACATCTAGTGTAATAGTTGTAGACTTACCATCTAGATACTAGGGATTCACTTTGTGGTCATGTTTAATTTCAAATATCACAGAAACATTCCATTTTAAATTCATATTACAAGCATCATAAGAACACAAGGAAATCCCCACTTTCACAAATCATCACATGGAAACTGTTATTTTCCATAATGAAACCACTCAATTTTTCACATGAAAAAACCCATTTTGAGAAAAAATTCACTCCACTTTAACAATTTGTGAAAAAAATTTGGAAACATCACACGAAAAGAACATAATAAATTCAACCAATTCCATGGGACCATCCCCTATCAAATCCACACATAAATCAAATTCACATTAAAACATAATTCTCATCATTTATGCAACTCAAAAATGACCTTAATTGTGCACAAAATGGCAGGGATCATGGAAAATTACAATTTATATTGAGAAACCAATTTTAAATAAATTTTAACCTCATGTTCATTTGAAAACACATTGCTCACCTTTAAAAAATTTCATAAAACTCTTTCAAGAGGCCCAAAAAAATAAAACACGAAAAGAGAATTCTTTTCCTTTATAATATCATTTTCATTATATATTCATGTAAAATATTTCAAAATCATACTTCACACAACATAAATGCACGATAGAATGAATTTATAAACTCAGTAAAGCAATATATAATAATAAAATAATGTAAAATCAGTGAACTACGTACCTCACTATTGGAAACATATGGAAAATAGTGGAGAACCACAACCAGACAACCATAAGATCCTATGAAGGAATGATCAGACTATAAACATGAATATTTCATCCCAAAATATGGGATAAAACCCTAATTATGACAAACACTCTTCCGGAAAACAAGATCCCAAGATAGATGGGGCATAACCCAAGAAAGCGGGAGAAACCATTGGAGAAGAGAACTTACTTAAAGATCTGTGAAGAAACCCCAACAAATTCATCCAGAAAACGAATACCCAAAAGAGATAAGAGATGATGGAGAGGCACCTAGGCTAGAGAATCTCGAGTGGTGTGTATTATAATTTTTTTAGAGATATAATTGAAAGGTGAAATTAAGTAAAAATCAAAATTTTAATGACATGTACATGTCGCATGATTTGATAACATGATTTTACAAAACATGTGGAAATTGTGCGGACATTACTATAAAAAAGGGACTTGTTGTAGGATTAGAAATACAAAAAACTAAGTAATTCGTAAAATTTTATTAGCAGAGGTTTACTAAACTGCTGCTAATAATTTTTTAAAAAAATTGAGGTGATTTTTTAGAAACCACTACTAAATAATTACACTGTTTTAAACAAACAAAACTCTTCCCCTACCCCGACACCCCCGACCCCTACCCTACAAATCCACAAATCCCTATCCTCCCTCTCCATGCCAATTTATATTGACCCTCACTTCTCTAGCCTTGTCACTGGCTATTACCACCAATCACTGCCCCTCGCCTCTTCTCACCATTCGTCTCTAACCATCACCTCCCCTCACCTCACAGTCCCTCGCCGCGCCTCGCACTGCCAGGTATTTGACGTGGATATCCAAATATGGTGTTTTATATTACACATATTTTGAGGTACAAAAGAATGACTACAACCTCTCCCTCTCTCTACCGTTTAATATAGTATCTTGTTTGGGAATTATTAGGTTGTGTTGGATTAATGAATAGTGTATATAGTCACATGACCCTCAATTGAAGTTGGTTATGTTTAGGTGATTCCTTGAGGTAGAGGACTGGATGAATGAATCTATTTTTTAGAGGTTAAGTCAGTGGTTTAGCTCTATTAATTTACATTGTTCAAATTATTATCTTTTTGATCAATATATTAAGCTGTTTACAAGATCTTAGAGTGTTTAAAAGTTTTTCCATGACCAATAACATTATCAGTTGCTTATAGGGTTTTCCATGGACCAGTTATGTGATTAGAAAAAGGTCTAAGTCACATGATTGGGGTAAAATAAATCGATTCATGTGAATGGTTTTGATGAAATATTCCATATGAAATTGTATATCTTGAGTAGGTATCATGAAGGAGTTATATTCATGGGGTCAAATACACATGCTCTTGTGGGGAGGGTTATGCATTATCAGTCACATGCATGAGTTGTATGCTCATGGTTACGTTTCACCAGGGGTTTTGAAATTATCTTTATAAAAAAGTATTCACATATACTAGTACTAAAATATGTCATTATTTGTGAAAAAAATAGTATTGAACATATAAATTCATTGATTTTCAAAATATTTTATAGTTCTTAGTCATTGTTTACTATTTATTTTGGTAAAATTTAATTGTTTCATTTATGTATGAACTGAAATTCATGAAATGGAATTTAATTTTTATTTATATATAGATTTGATTAGTGTAATATCATCTTATCTCTAGTTCATTTTAATTTACAATAAAGAATGAAATGACTCCCATTTAAGATTATATACCCTCAGTCAATGTTGATATCCAATGTTCATATCCTATGGTCATTATCCCTCTATTAAATGTTGAAAATTCCATTCAAAGGAAAATACATATTGTCTAATAGATTCATCTATCGAAATAAGTTTGGTGGTATCATAATTTTACATAAAATTTTTCAGTTTCTATATTAGGTTTTTGTTGTGCCATATTACATACTTTTCCTACGTTTCTCCTAAAATAGATAAACCCCATAATTAATTTTTGGAATTAAATTCGAGATAAGATAGGAGACCTTGATATTTGGTTAGAGGATGATTAACTCAACCAAACCACCACATGGGTCACTTTCACTACATTCCATAATGAATTATGTCTCCATTTTGACCTAAGAACCACTATGTCATTTTAGGATTCGATTTAGCAAGTGAAATTTGATAAAGTGAGTTTGTAAAATTATTCAGTGGAATAGATTATACACCATGTCCCCTTATGTTATTTAGAAACTATATGAATTAAATGATGAAATTTATTAAATAATGGATTGTGTGTTATTTTTTATCCATGTATGTAGTTTGGAAGGGATGCGATTACATAATTAATAACATCTATAATGTACATGAAATTACTTATTTTTATTATTAATTTAAAGGAATGACATTCATTAACGTTTACTTGGAATATACAAACTTGGTATTCATTATTTTTAATTGTAATTAATGGAAATTAAACATTATATTATTTATTTAGAGTCTCTATAAATGAAAATCCTCTATTTTATTTGTAGTTAATTGTTATAATGTACCATACTGTCCAAAATTAATTAATGGACATGATGTTACACATTTTCCTTTTTTAAATCAATGGGAATGGAATCCTCTTAAAACAAAACATTGTCACATTGACATATAGATATCTAAATTTATTTTTCCACTAAAGATCGTAGGACTATCCTTTAAAGTTCTACATCCATCATGAAATGTAGAAAATATGATTTCAATACATACACTTATATATTGAATTTATTTATTTATTTATAAAAGAAAAACTAATTTAATATATTCATATTTTTTAAAACTATATATATGAATCTTTTTTCCTATTTATTAATATGTATTTGTTTTATTTTTTAATAATCTGTAGGTATATTGTGATATATATGGGTAAATGTTGGATCACATTACTGATGATCACACCTTAGAATGCAAAGGGTTTGGAAGAATTTTCAGATTTTTCAATTTCCAAATCCATCCGTTGATGGGAGAATAAGATTTGCATGTCCCGTATGTAAATTTATAAGACGGTTGAAAAGATAAAAAGTTTATGATCACTTGATATTGAATAAATTCCATGCTATGTATTTCTGTTGGATTTGGAATGGAGAATTGAACATTACAGAAATGTTGAACAATGATGTCAATCCAAAAAATGAGCTCCCAACATCTTTGAAAATGGAAATTGAAATGAAAAACCTTTTAAATGATGTATTAGGCATTTCAAGACACCAACATAAACATAAACACATATCATAATAACCAACTGAGGTTGTCAAAAATAGTAATGTGACAAGTGATGTTTTATAGATTATAGGCCAACCAGATAAAGATTGGAACATATCATTGGATTCTTCTCTTGATTATGTGGCGACTACTATAAGAGAATACATCACTGAGAAAAATGTGTTTTATGGTTTAGATGATGATGGAAATCAAGTGATTTATAGTGGATGTTTGAAATATTCAAAACATTATTTTCTACTGATGTTGTACCATATCAAATGCTTATGTGGAATTACAAATAAGGCGATATCCATGATACTAGAATTATTGTGTAATGAATTTCCTAAAGAAAACATCTTTGTTCCTTTTTATGATATGAAAAAGTTTTTAGTAATCTTGTTCTGAATTATATAAAAATACAAGTTTTTCCCAATTATTGTAGGCTTTATTAGAGAAAAGATTCAAGTAGACAGGATTGAAAAAAATGTTATTATTCTATATGGTAGTCCATGTAAATGTTGGAAGTCTGAATCAACATACTACCAAGAAGAAGAAGAAAAGAAAAACACTTAGAAAGGTTTTACGTTACATTCCTTTAAATCCTCGATTGTAAGGATTATTCATGTCATAAAAAAACACCGAACACATAATTGGAATTCTGTAGATAATAACAATGAAGGGTTGATGAGACAACCACAAGATTCATAATCATGGAAGACATTTGACTCATTATATCCTTATTTTTCATTTTATCCTAGTAATATTATATTTGGATTGGCTGTTGATGGATTCAACACATTTGGGACTCTGAGTACCAGTTATAGCATTTGGCCCGTTGTTTTGATCCCTTACAATCTTCTTCTATAGATGTGTATTAAACAAACATCATTAATCATTAAAATGTTTTTTTACTATAAGAAAAATTCATAGAAATGATATTGAAGTATATTTGTAGCCTTTAATTGAAGAATTATTGGAGTTATAGAACAATGGTGTTGAGACATATGATGATCCTTCTAAAAAAATGTTCCAAAATCCAGAAACTATAATGTGGACCATTAGTGACTTCCCAAGACATGTGAATTTAGCTAGTTGGAACACTTACACTGGTATGGATTTTCTTATTTATATCATTTATTTTGAGCCCAAATGGATACCTCAAAGTAAAAAACAGTGCTTCCTGTGCCATCGAAGATTTATCGATCCATCTCATAGATTTTGGTTGAACAAGTCAAAATTTAGTGGTTTCATTGATCATAGACCACCTATAAAGTTGTTAGCTAGTTATGAAATATTGGTACAACTTGGAAATGTGGAAATGGAATTTGGGAAGTTGAATCATTTAAATTATAGTGGGAAACGAGTTCGAAGTGCAACGTCATGTGAAATCAGAATGAAAAAATGGAAGAAAAAATGAATATTCTTCATACTTCCGTATTGGGAATTTATTTTTTTTCTATATAATCTTGATGTGATTCATTTTCAGAAGAATGTTTCTTACAATTTGATCTTCACATTTCTTAATGAGCATGGAATGTTTAAGTATCATCTCAATTCTCAGAATGAATTACAAGAAATGAACATAATGCGTGATATCTGGCATATGAGAATGAAAAGTATGCTCTAACAATATTTGAAATGAAAAATAGGTATAATGAGATATTCCTTAGAATTTTAAAAAATGTGAAGGAATATAATGGGTATTCAAGTAACTTCTCAAGGTTATTTTAATTAAAGCATCAAAGGTTACATGGATTGAAAAGTCACGATACACATATTTTATTACAACAACTACTACCATTAGTATTGTGTTCATTATTACCTAAAAAGGTTATTGATGTTGTACTCCAATTCTGCACATTTTTCAACAAAACATTTAATAAATCTCTACATACATTTGGGCTTCACAACCTTCATGAGATATTTTTATAGACACTTTGTGCAATAGAGATGACATTTCCTTTGTCGTTTTTTTACTATCATGACACATTTAACTGTGCATTTGGTTGAGGAAACTAAATTAAGAGGCCCTGTACATTATTGATGGATGTATCAAATTAAGAGGTACTTTATTTATATGTTTTTCAGTTATGTAAAAAATTATAGGAACTAATTAAATACAAAATAATGTTTTTTTATTTTATTTCACAGATATCATGAGCATTTGAAATCATACATGAGAAATAATGCTCAACTTGAAGGCTCTATTTATGATGGATATTTCGTAGAGGAGTGTCTTAACTTTTGTTCTAAATATATTGATGATATTGAGGAATGATTTAGTCGAGTTGTACGTGTTGATGACTCAATGACTGAATCTCAAATACATTGGAAATCATAATTATTTCCTGCTATTGGCCGATCAGTTTTTTGAGGACCTCAGACGTTACACTGAATAAAATGAAATTATTAAATGCACATAGATACGTGATACTAAAAATTCAAATTTTATAACCATTCATTGAAGAGTAAAGAATAAAAACAATGAGGAAAATGAGAGGTCGAATAAGAAATGATAAAGATATAATAAAATCTTTTAATAAAGATCTTGTAGAATGGATTTCACATTATGTATGTTCATAAATATTGCAGTAAATATGGATATTAGGTTGAAAAATATATTTTGTAAATCTAATCAGGTATATTTATTTTTTTAGATTATGAATATTGATACTCGAGCAGAGTTGTCATATTATTTGATGTTTCATGCTTGAGGTCCTCTAAAAAAGCTATAAATTTCGACGCTTACAATGTGAATGGATTTATATTTCATAAAATCGATCGAGAATAGGGTTTGAAAACATATAATAGTGGTATATTTACATTTACTAAAGTAGGATACTATAGAATGTGGACTTATATTATAGAATTTAACTACCACGGGAATTTTTTAGTTGTTTTATTGAAATGAAATTGGGTCGATATTATTTGGGGTGTTAAAAGAGATTCCATGAAATTTAATATTGTAAACTTCTATTTCTTGATTAATTTTGGTGATAGTGGACTACATGATCCATATATCATATCATTGCAAGAAAAAATGATATATTATGTGAATGATAATGTGGTTGAAATGTGGAGTGTATTTGCTCACATAAAACAAAGAGAATTGTACGATATGGGTGATGAAGTGAATAATTTGACCTCAGAAATTAAATCTCACCAACAAAAAGATGAAAACTTATTTTTCCATCCTAATATTGAAAACATTAATATTGAAAGGGTGGATGAATTGGATGAATTAATGGAGCTGGAAACTGACATGATTCCTGGGGAAAATTATTGTATATACAGTTATCCATTCATTTATCAACCACTTATGTCATTTGTGCAGTCATTCATTATAAATTTTATGTATATTTTTTTGTTAGTATTGTGCATGTTTTATTGCTTTTTTTCATGATTTTTTGAAGTCTATGTTATAAACATAATTTTATTAGATTAAATGACAAAAATTTCAAGAAGAAAGCGTCACATTATTTCATCAACCACACCGATAGATGACGATCCATCTGTCTCCATCTATATAGCATGTGAGTCACCATCATTCCCCCCCACCCCTATAACATCTCTCACACCCTCTATGAGAGGCCCTTTAGTAGAACAGGCGATGCATTCCCCTCAAGAGCTTTAGCAGTGAGAGAGCTGGGTGCCACTCCTAGTTCTCTACGGGGATACTTGAGGGTGATGGTTATAGGTACAAATTTTAATATGAATACATTTATTGCACTTTTTTATACTAATTGTTTTTTCATCAAATATGTAAAAATGAATGTATGGAGAAAAAAAATGAAAGGTTCATATGTTTGTAGTCTAACCGGAGAGAAATAGCTGTTCCATTTGATTCCTACCGGCTCCCTAAAGATGGCGTTGTAGAAATACTTGGCCAGATTTTGGGCAAGCTAGCCATAGAGCCAGTTTCCCTTCCTATTAATTATTATGGTTGGAGGAATATGAATTAAACTTCTAAAAATAAAGTTTTTTATTCACAAAGAAAGGTAATTTTAATATTTTATTGTGTAATTGAATGACATTATGTTAATAAATTATAATATTTTCAAATGAATTTCTAGGTACAAATTTTTTCGACTTTATAGTTTCTCATGTTCTAGCACTAAAGTAGACATTGAAAAATCTTGGAAAGAAATATAATTACTTTAAATAGAGATTGTGGTGCGATGTTAGCAATACCTTCTTGAGAACCTAATATATGTATGAGAAGGTACCCAATGGGGTACCCAAAGAGAAATGAAAAGTTTTTTGTCGACAGACATCATGATGAGAAGAAGATGGTATTTAAATAAGTATTATTATATTAATATCATTTTATATTTATAATTTTATATTAAAAGGAGATGACATTTCATGCATTACTATTAAATTACATTTTATTTATTTTAGGATATTTCAGGGAAGAATGCATCGATACGGTCCAATAAAATTATCCCTCACACTACAGGGTCAAAGAGATTTTCTAAAAGCTGATCAACTATGATAATATTTTCATTAGTTTAAATATTTATAATACAATATTATATATTTAATATATTATAATTTTTGATTTATCTTTGATTAATGCATTCACAGAGTTTAGGGCACCCAACATCCTGAACAGAACTGTGGTTAGATGTTCATAAAAAATATGATGGAAGTTTTTTAATGAGTCTTACAAAGAAGATGGGGTATGAATTAATTTTTCATTACAATAACTTATTTTCATTTGACACCATGTTAATATATATTTATTATAACATGAGTGATATTTTATTTATAGGTAAAAACTATATAACTATGGGATGCTAATCCTAAGCAGTCCTATAAAGTCTCTCATACTGATCCATTTGGTCATGTGATTTGGAAGGAGCATCATGGTCATGTGTGCGGGTTGGGTTTGGGACCAATACCATATGATGTTTTTGGCCAACCATTGGGGATTGATTTTGCATCTATTCTTAATTGTAGTCACACCCTATCTTGGAATTCTTAGGGAGATTTTGTTTCTATGAATAACAAAATTGAGGATCAGTGGACTCAGATATCTGCTTTGTCGAAAGTTTTTATTGATTTATATCAGAAGAAGAATGGATATATCCCTAGTGATATTGCATCGATGATGGGTGGTGGTGAGAATGTAAATCACAAAAATTCAAAATCATTTAGTTTTTAAACATTTATTGGTTTTATTTTTAAATATAAATATACAACAGTATTTAATTTTCAATATAATTGTATTATAAGTTTTGGTATCTGGAAGTATGGATGGAATTGGAGAGGGTGAGGAGCTATATTAATCATCAAACAATTATTAGTGTTTTTGTTGATATGTTGGACAAATTTGGAAACATTTGGTTTGTTTATGTATCATGTGTGGCACAGTGTAGTCACCAAATATAAATTTTTTACGTACCACGTGTGGCACAAAGTATTCACCAAATATATTTTCATTTTAGTTATGTTAGGATGTGTATATTAGTATTTTTGATGGTTGATTACTGAATACTATATGATGGTTTATATTATTCTGTTATATAAACTCTACACATTGTTTTTTTTCAAGGCACTTATACCGGGGCTGCAGAATCAATAATAGTTTTTTATTTGTAAATATACATTTAGCGGCAGTTTAGACCCCTGAAAGAATTGTCCCATATTTAGCGATGGATTGAACTACTTCTAAAATTTGGTATCCAATTATCTACGACAATTAAAAACTTTTCTAAATTATACATTTCATTTATTATTATGGTGATTTAGCAGTTTTAGCAGCAGATTTCGTAGGGGAAAATTGGACTTTTTAGCATCGGTTAAAACCACTGCTAAAAAATATGAAATTTTTTCCCTGCAAACTGCTGAAAAAATACACAAAAATTCCTCTAAAAAATTTTTATACAACACTTAATGAAAACCACCACAATATTTAAGAAACTGCTACGTATTGGTTGACGACAACCAATTTAGCAGCGATTTTATAAAATCACTACAGAATCATATATAGGAAGCTTAAACTGCTGATATGTGGTGATTTTATTGTATTGTAGACAAGAAAGTTACCTAACTATTTTCCAACCATGTAGTTTGAAACGGTCCAAAAACGACATTGGATGCACAGTTTTCGGGCCCGAGTGCACGATTTTGTAAACCGTGATCCAACCGTGCGCCACCTACTATTAATCCCAAACTCACAATTTTCTCTAAATAATCCAATGGAAACTCAAGGATAAATATGGGATCAAAAGTAAAAAAAGTAATACCTCACAAATTATTCATTATTTTAAAACTTCTACCCACAATGAAAACTTTCCATCCCTAGAAAGTCACATTCAAGTCTAATTAGAAAACAAGAATGAGTACTCCCTTTCAACATAAAAATTATTCTACCAAGTCTCATGCTCATAAAAACCATGCTACCAAATAAACCAGACCAACAAAATAGACTTCCACAATTTTTCTTCTTTGGGGAATCCAAAATCCACTCTGGGTACTCAAACACAGGCATATCATGCTCCAACTCTAACTACTCACATCTCAACATAAGGGATAAAGCCAGATTAATTTTTTCAATTGAGATACATGGAAGACATCATGAATCGACATCAAATACAAAAGGAAATCCAACCAATAAGCCACTTTATCCATTCTATCGGTAATTTCCTATGGCCTAACATACCTTGGGGGTAATCTTCCCCTACTTAGCCAACCAACAATGTCCCAAGTGAGGTGACACTTTTAGGAACACCTGGTCACCAATAGAAAATTATAAATCATGATGTCCCTGATTGGAATAATACTTTAAATTAATATGATTTATTAGAAAAATTCTTCTTTATCAATTCAACTTGTTCATACATTTCCTACACAAGGCCCATTTTTAATAATGAGGTCTCACCCACCTCAATCCCACACAACATAGACCGACATGGATGACTGTAAAGCGACTCAAAAGGATCCATATTAATCAATAATTTGTAACTATTTTTATATAAAAATTCAACCAATCCCAAATGGCTATCCCATATTCCTTATAAATTTAGAACACGTTCATAGAGAATATTATACAAAATCTAATTTTACCACTATTTATGACAATTTGTTTGAGGATGGTATGCAATACTCAATTTTCCCTATGACCCCATTGACTTTTGATGGCCTTCCCAAAACCGAGAGGTGAAATGAGGGTAATTTTCTAAAATAATTGATGATAAAATACCCTTAATCCTCACAATATACTGAACATACAATTTACCCAACTCATCTGCCTTTTCTGAATCCACGATCAGTATGAAATAGGCCAATTTGGTTAGATGGTCAATCACTTACCAAATGGAATTACTAACCCAAAGTGTTTGAGGCAATCCAACAATAATGTACATAGAAATCTAATCCCACATAAAAGTAGAAATGGATAATGGCTAATGGAAACTGGGGGAATTCTGGTGCTCTTCTTTAACTTGATAAAAAGTATAATACCACAATATGAAGTCATTTATATCCTTCGTCATACCAAGACCCCAGAAATATTGATGAAAACCATAGAACATCATGGTAGTGACAGGATGTATGACCCACTCAGACTATTATTTATCCTGCATCACCATCTTATAAAATAGGAAAGGCACTGTATAGTGACCCTTGAAACAAAAAAAACCCTCAAGAGAGAATGAGCTCTCACAAGGGACATCTCCCCTATTTTGAAACTATATTGAACATTTTCACAACTCAAAATTCATATTATCCTGCCAAATCATCCCCCGAAGGGATGATTTAAACTAAACACTATCCATGAATGGACCTACACTATGCTTTTTGGTCTCTATGTGCATATGGTTCAAATGACCTATCAATGTAATCCCATCACAATAATTTTTCAACGCTTTCAATAGATTTTTCTTACTCAAGGTATTTTCAACCACATTACCTCTACCTAGGGTATAGACTATATACTAATCAAAAACCTAAAGGTAAAAAACCCAATGATGCTTCCTCAAATTAAAATCACTCTTGGAGAAAATGTATGCCAAACACTTTTGATCAGAGAAAACCACAAAATTCTCCAAAAAATAGGGATTCCACGTTTTTAAGTCATTCATCACCATTGATAAATTATATTCATGGGTTGAGTAATTCATTTCATGTGGTTTGAGTTTGGAAGAACCATACACCACCACATGATCATCATGCATCATCACACACCCATGACCCATACCTGAAGCCTCACAATAGTCCTTATATACCCTTCCAGAATCTAAAAAAATGGGAAGTGGTAAACCACCACTTAGGATACTCAAATAATACTTTACAAATAGAACTCAATTAAAACTTTACCTTTTTCGAGTTAAGTGCATTCATGGATGAAGAAATCGATGAGAAATCTTGAACTAAACTCCTGTAATATACTGCTAGGCCAAAAAATATCATGATCTGAAAACCAGTCATCTTCTTTTCCCATGAAATCTCCACACTGATCTTCTTGAGGTCCACTAAAACATCTTGTTCTAAGATCACATGACCCAGAAACATCCCCTCCCTAATCCATAAGGTGCAATTTGAAAAAATTGCATAGTGGTGATGAACCCAAAGGGTTCCCAAAATAATACTCAAATTCTTCTCATGATCCTCCTCAGATCTAGAATATACTTGGATTTTATCCATGAATACCACAACTAATGAGTTAGGATTATGTAAAAACACCCTATTCATAAGTACGATAATGATCACTGTAGAATTTGTTAACCCGAAAGGCATGACTAGGCTCTCAAGATTTACATACCTACTTCAGAAATATACTTTTAGAACATATGACTTTTTAAATCTAACCTAATGATACATGGAATGAAAATTAATATTCAAAAACCACTTATCCCTTTTAACGTGATAAAAAAATTCATCGATATGGGGAAGATGACCCTTGTTATTGACTGTTATCTTATTCAGATGTTGGTAATCAATACACAACCGGAGAGATCCATCATCCTTTTTTCATAAATAGAACTAAAGAGACCTAGGGTGAGGCACTCAGGAAAATAAATCCTTTTTATTCCAAATCAGATATTTGTACCTTTAATTCCATCAACATGGTGGGGAACATATGATATGAGGGATGATATATAGGTTTTGTTCTCTACTCAAATTGACTATGAACTCCACATCCTACACCTGAGGAATACCTAAAAATTCATTAAAAATAACCCTAGAAACTCATCTACTATATGAGATAATCCACTCCCATAGCCCCTATCATCATTCTCCAACATGAGTGATGAGAATTGATACAAAATATTTCACAACTCTGGAGGTGGAGCTCCAACATGCCCTAATCGGGGATTCCATTCACGCAAAAAAACTAGGGTACTCCCATCATGTTATATAAAACTCAATGGCCAACTATAACCGTTGATGCATTCTTGAGAACACACCATAAAATACAAATCAAGGATTACATTAAGGGTTTCCATCTTTAAAACTAAAAAAACCACGATATCTCAATCCCTGAAAACGTTAGTTCACCAAACAGACATCTAAAACCATTCCCTCACTTCTTACAGAGCAGCATCACCAACTCAATTGCATAAGGAATATACTCAACTTCAAACTTCAACACATTAAAAATATGTGTAGAAATGAAAAAATAGATGTATCAATATCAAAAGATATTATAGCTGTATATGATGTAATTATAATAGTAACTCAAACTATCATCAGAATTCCATCTTATTCTGCTGGTGCTCAATCTACAACATGAAGTTTCTTCGTCTCATCATGATCTAGGTAGATACCACTCACCAACGGATCTACCTTGAACTGAAGCTTCCCAAACGAAGATCCAACCCTTCTAACACAACCACCAAACTATGATATGACAATCTTGGTTGGCTCTGATAAGGATGAAATCCCTTTAATAGCTACGTATCCTTTGCCACTCTGATTTGGGAATGCCACCTTGAGAAATTTCTATAAGTGACCCATGATTCCACATCAGTGGTAATTTATAGGTGGAGATGAATAGATAAATCCTATGTTCCCTGAATTAAAATAGTGATGGAACAAAACTAACCCAACACCTGAAGCCACAAAAAAGGTAACCTAGAATGATGGCCTGAACAAGAACCAAAACACTTCTCCTAATCATCTAGATCTATCTTCTTTTTAGATAAACTACCACTTCCTGCTACTAAAACTGGTTTAAGAAAACCAGATATTGATATCTAATCAATTATTAACATTAAAGCATGATCAACCACCTCAGTATATGTCTTCAAATTTAACAGGAAATCATGTTAATGAATCACTAACTACAATGTAATCTCATTTTTTAAGTCTTCATCTATTCATTTTAATTAATTTTTGGTGTATATCAAACAAACTCTATAAAATAGTTTTCGTACTGCATCACAGTGTAGTCTCCCTGGAAATGAGCCATAAAATCCCTGGACCTAGCATAGAACAAAATATTAGGAAAATAATAATCATTGAAAATTATTTGAAATATTTTTAACCCATCTACTCATGCTTTTCGTCTTTCTCCACTGAGTCCCACCACTTCGGACTAGGAACATCCAATATAAGTGAAGCAAATTTCATTCTAATCACATCAAAAGTATCAAGAAACTCGAAAACACTCTATATATTCTATGGCCACTCATCTACTTTCTAAGAGTCCACATTTCCTAGAAATGGAGGAGGATTGTTCTTGAAGAACTCCTGAGAAATTTCCATCCTAGGACGTGGTTCAGCCTCCCTAACATAATAATGACCAGAGCCTACTCCTTATCCCAATGCTTGGATACGCCAAACCTCTACCTCCACTAACCTCTAGTTAACCAGTGAAGGAGAACTCTATCAGTCCTCTTCCCGTGGATGCACAATAATTTTTCTAGGAGTCCTTTTACCACATCAATCAACTATTATGGGGAAAACCATCAACACAACCATAAATACACTTTCATAATGTTTTCAACAAGAAAAACAAATTCTCAAGAACTTCTATAGATAAAAAAATTTATCCATACTCAAAAAAGTAACAATACTAATTACTTCACCCCTACCCAGTGTCTATATATAGTTTATAGTCTGTATGTCTAACCAAGAAGAAAAAACAAAGCATACCCCAACATGTCATGGAAACACAAGTCATTTCATGAGGTATGCTTGGAAGGAACCCCACTCAGAAATATAACATCATGCCCTAAAAATCCAAGATCATACCTATCTAGACTCATCCCAATTATCGTGACTCAATAAGAGGGTAAACTCTATTTAATACCATTTTTAACAAACCATGATGGGATACCATCCAAGATGATATCCAACTCGGCCCGAGTCAAGGCCCTATGAGCATTCCTGATCTCCATGGGCTAGAAACTAGTGCCTGGGTATCATCAATAAACATTTGGAATAATTTCACTCATGAACATAACCTTAAAAACATCACAATATAAAATAATCACATAACCAATAACCATAACCAAACAAGGTACACAATTTTTTAGATTCAATGTTTAAAACTTTAACCAAAACCCAAAATATTGCAACATAAGGGAAACCATAATACCATGCCAAAAAAATTTGTGCCACAAGAGTGAGATCACCCTCAACCCACCACCACCACCACCCGCAAGAAAGGAAACTCTAGTAACATGAACCACCATCACCACAAATAACATTCCTTTACTAGGTTCATACAAAAAAATTCTACATACACCCAAAGGTGTATATAGGGTTTGATCCAAATCCTAGTATAATTTAACCCAAAATAAAATATTCTATGCTACAACATTATAAGATAAATCAACATAAAAAATATCATACTATCTTGGAATACATTTTTAAGATGCAGTCTAGAATAAACAAATCCAGGAAAAAAATTCTAATGGAAATATTTATAAAGGAAGATATCTCAAAAGAAACATTCTTTAAACCCACAAAATACTAAATGTTTTCCATATTCCAATGGACATTAAAATATAACTAAAAATATGTCATAAGAGAGAACCATGGGAAAATCCCTATGAGTAGATAGCATAAGTGGGTCAATAGGAACCACATACCTCAATGATCAAATCTTCCAACTCACCTACCATCAGTATTCTCATGTATGATCTATTAGAGGGGATCCCATACCACTATCCAATAATAAACATAAAACAATCTAATTCCAATAGTGATCCCATGCATGATACACAGGAGGTGAATACATTCCAAATGTCTAGTGGTCTTCAGCCATATCTCATGTTTAATTAGTGATGTACGAGTCAATCCAGATAGACGAATCTGGGCCTCACACATCCAAGAAATCTAGTTTAATAGTTCTAGTTTTACAACCTAGATAACCAAGATTCCCTTTGTGATGAAGTATTATTTTAGAAGTCACATACACAATAGATTTCACATGTATATTTCATGCATAAAAATAACACATGAAAATAACCTCTTTCACAAATGATCACATGGAAAGCACTGTTTTCCTTAACAATTACTCTTCCTTTTTTCACACACACTAAAAAAATTTGGAATAACATTTCACACCACATTCATAATCCATGAAACCCATTTGTACACATCACAAGAAAGAAAAATAATCAATTCCACCAATTCAATTGTCCAATCACAAATAAAAACCACACATAAACCTATTTCATTTTAAAAATGCTTCCCATCAGTTACCCAATTCAAAAATCAACGTAAAGGTGCACAAAATGGAATCCTCAATTTCTCCTAATATATTTTCCACACATTTTCACATCAAGTTACATTGAAAATAAATTTCCCACCTCTAAAACATTATATATAATACTTTCAAGAGGAATCACAACAAAGAACATAAGAAAACGTAACTTTTTACTTTTGAAAATCCATTTTAATAATATATGCACATCATATATTTTAGAAGCACACTTTTCACCACAAAATTACACTATTTAACCCATTTATAAACTCATGAATGCAAGATAAAATAATCTAATAATGAAAAATCATGGATCAACCTACCTTAAACTTGTAAACATCCAAAAAAAGATAGGGTACCCCAACCGCACCACCCCAATACTGTAGAGACCCGAAGCCTGACGTACATGAACATTACATTACTGTTGCGGATTACTCAGCACATAACAAAAACACACACACAAGGACCGTAATAGTTTAGTGTCTTTGGAAACTCGGAACGTAATCTTCTAATCATGGTGAAAGATCCTCAACATCTCCCATAAAGATCTTCCTTTTTTTTCTTACCTAAAACCATTTTTTATATCCTAGGGAAAAGAAAACATAAAAGGGTGAGCTCAAATTCTCAGTAAGGGTAAACAAAAGAAATATCAATCGCCTCATAAGAACATAACATTTTGGAAATCTTAACCTCCAAAAGAGAGCATAATTTCATAACATGGGATAAATCATAGTAGTGAAATGAAATCCCAATAATCATATCTTAAATCATGAAATTTTGTGTCATACACACATAATCATAGAGAATCATTTCTTGTTAGTCAAGACTCATTTCCAAGACTATCTTAGTGGACAAAGTCCCTTTCTGAACCGAGTTCACTCCTCGTTTCGGTCCTGTTTCACTGAACCGGTATAACCTACCGTTCCAGCCATGTATATCTCATGAGATATAAAATCTTTACCCAATGAATTGGAGGGAGATATAGGTCCCACACATCTCATAATGATACCATTCTTATGTGTTCCACAAAATCATAAATCATACATCATTGCATAACCCATGTAATAAAAATGGGAATCTCAAACATCATGACATCATAAAACCATTCATATAGGATAAAGGAATTCATAAAAATATTTCCATCACAACATAATCAAATCCATGTAATAAATTGGATATAAACAAAACCCTTTATTATCTTAGATGGAAAATAATTTTGATGAAACACTTGAACTCCATTCTTGAGGAAAATATCCTTTCTACTTCAAAAATACTTTTCCTTTCTTAACATGTCATACAATTATAAACTAAAAGAAGTTGATTAAAAATAAACATTATAACTTGTAAAGGAAGCTTCTTGGAAATAGTGTTTTTAAAATCCATTCATGTCATATAAGTTAAAAAAAATATTCTTCTCGTACTTTTGTCGGAAAAGTCAAAAAGTACCTCGTATGAAAAACGACACAAGATTCCGTTCATATATTTTATTAAAAACTCACCGAAGGGAAAAATTGGATTTAAAAAATTTTAGGTGGATGGAAATAATATTAAATATTGAGGAAACATGGATGTGGATGATAAAATACACCCCAGTAAACTCCAAATTATAAACAATCTCGGATAAAAATGAGATTGTGATATTTCCCTTACCTTAAGTCCGATTTGCTTCGTAAGTGTCCGAACCTCCTATATAATGATTTAAATAATGTCATTAAGTTATTACATAATCATATTCATTGTTATGATATCGTATATGGTTCACTTATGACTTTATATTACCCGTCCTTTTGTAAATTCCATGTTAAAGAAGTGTTTTGGGTAAAATCGTTTCATTTATCGTAGGTGTTTGGACTTGTTGTTATTGACATTATTATTACTTATATCATGATTTACTTACTTCAAGAATATAAAAAATGATTTATATATCATATATATTCAGTATATATATATATAATAGATAGATAAATGAAATGAAACACATCGTTCATGGAGACGGTAGTCCGTACGTACGCATGAACGCTGTTTTCCTTTCCTTATTTTCTTGAATGGAAGTAAGTAGATGACATACATATATACATAAATCCAGTAGCTTTATAATGTCATATATTTCATTATTATTTATTATATATACTTTATAATCATTCTTAAATGGTTAATATGGAGAATGAATCTCATCACGTCGTGAAGACGGTAGTCCGTACGTACGCACGAGCGATGATATCGTTCTCATGATCGTTAAATTGTGTTGAAGTGTATGTATACTATTTAAGTATCAATATCACTTTATAATAATCATATATAGTTACTCATTACACCATTATACCCATCCAATTAAGGTGGTGGAGGAAAATAGATTACACCACGACGTGGAGACGGTATTCCGTACGTACGCACACGCGGTGATTTCCTTTTTCCGTAGGATGGATAGAAGGTTAATTAGAGTTTTTTCATATTTAAAATAACATATCAGTATATAATAAATACTGATGTTATTAATTTATCATGAAACAACTAAAGAATAAGAAGTTGAAGAAGAAAGAAATTGAAAAAAGATTGGTAATGGATATTACCTCTTTTTTGAAGTGCTTCTTTGAGACCTCCTTTTAGGGCACTAAAATGGGTCTTTGAAGAAGACCAGAACCTCTAGTATGTTTCTAGGGAAGTGGAGAGATGAAATTGGTGGGGGTTTTTCCAAGCTTGAAAGCTCAAAGTGGTGTGACGAGGAGAGGGAGGAGGTTACCTTTTATAAGGGAGGAGAGGGGCACCTTTGGAATAACTAAAAATATTATTTTATTATAAAGTCATGTTCGGTTTTAAATAGCTCCAAATTGATTTATTTAGAGGCTAAGGTAGGGATGGGTCTAAATACTCTAATCCAATAGAATTTAGACAAGTTTAGGTTCCTATTTTAACCTTATCATGTAGATTTAACATTAAGTTAAATAATTTTACTTTTACCGTGTCTTCTTGTGTTCTTATACTATAAGGTTAATAAACTTACTATATCAAGCCAAAAGAACCCCAAGTTGTTTATTATTAATATATATATCCTTATCTAAGTCATTTGGCCGATCCTTATATTTTTAAGAATTAAATAACAATTAATAATATAATATTTGTTTTAAAAACTAATTTATGTCAATTTTGACACTATTTGGTACATGATTTTTATGAAATTCATAACAGAATGATAAGTTCTAACCAAGTTACTTATATCAAAAATAACATGTCATATTAACCTAGAAAATTAATGTAAGTCATAAAAAGTCTCAAATTACATTTATTTGGGCATTTATAACATCAATTATGTCAATATTTCATTAATAAGACAATTACTGCATCATCTTTGTGTCATAATAAATGATAATTATTTAATCCCTAAAAATTCTAAATAAATTCCTATGATGTAGATAATTGTATTATATTTCTGGAGACTATTCATTTTCTAGGTTTCATGAAGTTTATCACTAAATTAAAATTATTATACTTATAAGATTTAAGAAAGTGACATGTTGTCACATTCTTTGGTTTTAATAATAATTAAATTATTTTCATGGAAAAAAGTCCATAAAATGAATCTAATCCGACCCTTAGGTTATATGGGTCTACTTTTAGCCATCCAATAGGATTTTTCCAAGTGTTAGGGTAATTTTATAATCTTATATTTACCCTTAATTACCCGATTTACCTTTAACTATAGTAAATAAAATTTACCATAGTTACTATTCACAATGGCCAAAAATAAAAAGTAGCTTATTAACATAATTTGGACCCACTGATTCCAAATATGGAATCTATTTTTCCAAATTCAATACAGAAAAGATGCAGAAATTAAATTAAAATTAATCTCGTTGTCGAAAGAAAACGGGTATATCTTTAAAACATTGCAAAAGATTGAATTGTTTTAACCTACGAATTCAAGGTAAAATCAATGCTAATGACATACATTATATTAAATGGTAAAAATATATTATATTTATACTTTAAAACCATTCAATATTATAATTTAACCACATAAGATATTACGATGAAAAAAGTTGTTTTTAATTAAAATATAGCGTGTTTTTACTATTCATTAAAATATGAAAGTTATCAGAAAAATATCAAAACATTATATAATGTAAATTTTTATATCCTGATTCAAAAGAAGAATTTTATTTTGTCAAATTGTAAATATAAAAATGTCAAAAACTAGATTTAAATTGGGTGCGCCATCAAAAGGCGACAAAACTACATTTTTTGAAAAATACTTATTTTACCCGAAAAATTTATTTTGTTCTTATACCATGTTCTAGAAAATGTGTAAGATGAATAATAATGTTATAAAATTCAAAATTTAGTTAATACTATTCATAACGGCTAGTTCATGACAATATTATAATAATATGTCGTTGTTTATTAAAACCCGATATTGCGTACAACACACGCTATCGAGGAAGGTCACGATTGCGTGTAATGCAAGCCAAGTCAGGGTTGCGTGTTGTGAAGGAATCCTTCGTTATTTTGTATAACAGAATCCAACCATATTTCATTTATAAATTGAATATATATATATATATACTCAATGTTGCGTAGAATAACTATTATCAAAATTGTGTGTAACACGATCCAAGAATAGTGTTGCGTATACTGCAAGCTAATACGGTGTTGCGTATACTGCAAAGTAATCTCGGTGTAGAATACAACACAAGACATTAATGAAATTAAAATAATATTTTTCATAAAATCTCTAGGTGTTACAAATACCCTATTAATGAATGATCCAACCATAAAAAATAATATTTCAATCCATAACATCAGATCGACCTATCATTAGGCCAGACCCTCCACTGCAAAATATGAACCCAAGATGCAGGGAGGAGAAATTTTAGAATGTGGGAGAAACTAAGGGAAAAGATCACCTACATGATGCTCCTTTAAGAAACCTCACCAAATACACCAAAAAAAGGAAGATCCAAGGGGAAAGGGAAGTGGTGCCTAGGATAGATAATTACAAGGGTAGAAGATTTGAGGAATTTTATGGTTAAAGACAATGGGGGGAAATAAAATAAAATTAATTTCAATGGACCTGGAGAAGTCACAAGGTTTTCCCACACAATTTTACAAACCTTTTAGAAACTGTGCACCCCTTATTGTTCAAAAGGGACATGCTGCATGGTTATCCCACTTGTTTACCAAACTGTTAACAAAACATGTGGTTCTCTATAATACAAGATAGACATTGCCCACATAGTTTCCTAGGTAGAGAACACATTCCAAAAATTTTTCCAACCATGCGCTAACTATCGTCAAGCCCAAAATCACCATTTTATCCAAACATTACCCAAAAAACTCAAGGATAAACATGGGATAAAAAATAAACAATTGAATATATAAAAAAGTAATCACATATGTGAAAATATACCAACTTGCATAAAATTTTACTCACACACATGTGAGGGGGTCCAATGGATTATATAAGGGAGGTTTATATAAAAGGATCCATGTCCACACAGGCCCTTATATAATAAGGATTGGGGGATGACAGACCTACCATATTTTTAATTTAATAATTAATAATAAAATGAAATCGAATTATATATGTAATTATAGTCTAATATCATGATCTCCCACATAGAAAATAATAAATACACATTTAAAATTGGCAGATCATTAATTCAATAAATTATTTGACTAAGATAAAGAACTATGAATAATCGAATTTTTCCAATTCATCTTATTATCATCCAAGAATCCTTATAATTCCATCATTGATAGTCTTAAACAAATTGAACAAGTTAATATTATTTTAAATTAATAAATAACATAAATATACAAGAAGGTAATAGAATATAATCATCCAAACCACATGAAATTGACATTGTGATTTTTTATTACCTTGGAATCTGACACACATTGTGTGATCTGTAATTTCATGTCGTGTACTATTAAAAAAATGACACTTGAATCGCATGCGAATTAAACTACATGGGATTTTCTTGATGTGAATGAAGTGTAATATAAAAAAATAACTAAAAAAATTTGTTTTATATAATTACACATATAAAATAATATAATATATAATTTAAAATCCTAGGACATGGATTGTGTTCTCAAAGAAATCACACATATAAAACATATGAATAGGTATAATCATATAATTAATTCTCCTCCACATGTACAATTGAGCATAATGGATGAAACAGAAAACATAATGTGTACATTCTTATACAACATGGGTCATCTTATGCTAGTGTCCACAACACACACCTAGGTAAATGGAATGATACACTATCAAAAAGGAGTACAAGGTGAAATTAATGTAATCATCTTACATGATGTGTGGCCTTGAAGTTTCACAATGCATTAGTCCCTATTTTATGTAGCAGATACATGACATATTTAGACCCCGTGTTTTCCAAAAAAAATGAAACACAGACTACATGACATGTATATATGAAACACAACAAGTTTTTCTTCAAACCACATTTTAGGATATCAAGATCTATGCATTTATCCACAATTATCAGATCACTAAACAATTTTTATTGGATAATTAATCAATTTTTATAGGACTGATCTGATATCATCATGATATACAATAAGAAATATGAGTACATGACCTTTAGATTAGGGTAAATACCATGTACACTTCTGTTACCTGGAATGACCCACGAGCATATCTATATGTTATTTTTGGATGTCTCTTCATTTTATCATAACCCATTTATTGGTTTTGTATTCATATAAAAAGAATGGGATGATAAAATTATTTTAATATTTCAATAAAAAGAAGTTTTATTATAATTTAAGACACACCACATTCATAAAATGATTAATAAATAATTATAAATTAACAATGTGATTTCTCTAATATAATTATAGGTCTTGTGCATTGAAAATGTTCCTGTATGACATAAACAACATAGTTTTTTAGTCTTGATTTTTGAATAATCACTTATGTAAAAAATTAATAATGTCACGAAATATTGAATTTATAAATTTTATAAGTTTATTAAACACAAAAACTAGAATATTAGGATCCTCACATATAATATATAATTAATTTGTAAGATATATAATTACTTGAACATTAAATTTTTTTCATTGATGATCCATTTTACTCAATCTCATTAGAACATGATTTATTTTAAGGATCTAAGTTAATAATCCTTCTAGAAGTGATCCACACATTTAAAATAATCTATTCACATTAATGAGTAATTCTCAATTGATAGCATAGATGATCTCGATCTGATGGGTTGTTAATTGATGATCACATTTGAATTATTCTATGAGGATGAAGATCACTTTATGATTTCTCAATGGATTGAGAAAATAGGTGGGGATAAAATTCTTATATCTCTAGAAATCTCTCTAGGGATTAAGAGAGAATATCTATTTCTGACCGGAACAATAAGTTCTTATATATAAAGTGATATAATTAGATATTTATTATAACAGGTTTAGGGTTGGATAAATGAACAGAAGACACATTCTAATTACTTAATTCATATTGAATTCCATCTTATAATTATAATATAATTATCATTCAGTAGACATGTTCATCACCCAATAATTAATAAATATCATTTTTAATATTTATAATAACACTATTAAAATTGATTTGCTTCTCCTCCTTGAAAATTATTGTTCTGTCCCGAACCAAACCAGGTACCATGGTAACCCAATACCCGAGCCAATGTTAACATAGCTCAAAGGGCATTCTCATTCCCATGGGTTGGATAATAGCATCTAACATCATAAAAATATAATTTTGGAACAATTTTAACACTAACAATGAATAAGTAAAATAAATAATGAAATATACATATAAAGAAAAAATCCAGTTGGTGTAATGTACCAGATGTCAAATAGGCATAAAGCCTAGATTACTAAAATAAAAGTACTATAACAAGTAAAATATCCCATGTCCCAACGGATGAACTCACCATGTTTATATATTAATATCTAGAACCACCTCTAAGGGGTTCTTTACCCCTTCTCGAACATTGATGGGATAATCTAGAAACAGCTGAAGGCACAAGTTTGGTGTGATCAAAATCCCCGTAGGATCTCACCAAAATATTCCATAACTGTTTTCAATTATAAATTAAACAAATAAATTCTATCAATTTTAAATAAATAGATTTGTAATTTCGATGCATATTTAAAAAAAATCATTCTATATAGTTTCAAATGATGGAAAATACTTTAAAAATGGATTTACTTTTCAGATGATTGAATATTTCTAATCCAATGGATTAATTAGACATTTTATATAAAATAGTTTATATAGATCACAAGGCATGAAAAAATTTCACAAATATTTGCATACATTTATATCTCAAATATAAAAAGGAGGGGCACATGGTCATCATCAAAATATGTATGAAAGTTCTAGGATATAGTACTCGATACTCTCTAAGTGATAACGAAACCATTTGTACACACTCACCCATGGACCCTATCCAAAATTACTTTTCACCATCACCTAAGAGATGTCACATAATGCATTTATTTTTCGGAATTTTTTAGTATTTTAGAGTGTGTACAAATAACTATCTACCCACGTCTTGCATGTGATATAATACATTCAATGATAAAAAAATTATTTTAAGAATACTTTAAATACAATTAAGACCCACTCTACCATTTCAAAAAATCCAACATTCTTTTCAAAAACCAAAAGATGTTTTTATTCAAAACATTTTCTCCAAGATAAAACCAATGGCTTTCTAACAAAAATCATTTTAATCCATTTTCAAAAGTCTTAAGACTAATAAAAAAATCCATCAGTTTCACAATAAACCCCCAATTCATTGGAATTGGGGATTTTCCTAAATTTCCATCAAATTCATTTCACAATTTAAGTCAAACAACTTCAAATGAAAAAATATTCTATAATCACACCCAATCCAATGAGATTTTTGGTTTTCCAAAACTAAAACCAAAACTCATTTTAAAATATTTCAATTCACTAAAATTTGGTTTTAATAAAATCAATTGAAATATATTTTATCAAAAAACAAGAAATTTAATTTAATTCAAAAAATTGAAATTAAACAATGAATTTTTAGGTTTATATCAATTGAAAATCATAATAAAACCGCCTACCTTTATCCGAAAAATATACTACAATGAAAACCAATAATAAGAATAAAGGTGAAGAAGATCTAAGAACCAAAACTAGAAAATAGATACAACAACATAGATTTTATATCCATCAAATTCAAGTTGATCCATCAAACTCGAAGGAAGGAAAAATGAATGAAACAGAGGGACATGAAGGGACCTTACCTGTAAAGTCAAACCATGATCGTAACAATGATCAATATCTCAACGAAAGGACCCTAAGGGGTTGTAGGTTCCCCAAACAACATTGGAAGGCTCTTTTTCAAGATAAATGATGTCTGGAGGAAGGGGAATATAAAAATCAATCTTGGTTCTTGTTTAAAGAAAAGTATTGGTACATTACATGATGTGTAACCAAATTACACATTATCTATTTGGTAAATAACATAATAATAGAAAACAATATATTATTTTGATTAAAAAATAATTTTATTAAATTTATGAGTTATATATCATTTATCCCTATTACATGTTGTTTAATGGTCTAGAAGGCAGAAAAATAAAAACATTCTCATCCTGGATATTTATGACAAACACCTGACTTATCTATTATAGGTATCCTCCCAAATCCTTCTCTATCGTACCCATTCAATGAAAAGTAAAACAATTACAAGGTACATAATGTACTAGGAAACAAGTTAAAGGAATGTTACTACCTCCACACCATAGAAACATTTTATCCCAAGAATGCCTATGATGATACCTCAATGCTAAAAAGGTGAGGCAACATCTCTATCATAAGTACCTCATGATCCCATGTTTTGTGAGAATCATAACCATGATTATATAGCACTCGATCCAAAGGTATTTTTCTCCCATGAAGTAACTTAGTTTTAGAACCAACAATCCTAATAGGATTATCAATCATGGATAAGTCAGGATCAACAACAAGATCACTCTGGGTCATAACATGAGATGAATCATATAGATACTATGTTATCTGAGATACATGGAACACATTATGTATCAACATCATCTATAGTGGTTGTTCCAAATGAAATGAAACATTCCCCACCTACTCAAAAAACTCATAATTCCTCCAAAAACAAAGAGTAGGCTTCCTTTGCCTCTAAAGCTGTTAATAACCAAAATGAGGTGAAATATTCAAGAACACATGATCAATAAATAATAATTCCAAAATTATACAATGATGATCATCACAAGAATTATACCGGCTTTGTGTTGTCAACATTATCTGTAAAATTAAATGAATATTTGTTGTTGTATAACGAACCAAGATTGGTCCAACCAAGAAACATTCCCCAATCTCGGACCAACACAATGAATATCTGCAAGGAAGACTATAGAAGTCCTCAAAAGGAGGCATTATAATCATCATGTAGTAATATTTTTTCAAAGCATACTCAATCATCTCTAATTGATCATCCAAAGCCACACCAAGGTCTAGATCACAAGAACGGGGAATATACTCAAGGATATATATAACTTGTTCTGTCTGGAAAAGTTACTGTAGATGGAATTCCATCATCAAAAGGACATCAGATCCTAGTGCCTCATGAAGGTCTCACTAGAATTGAGATGTGAAAAAATAATACCTATAATAATCTATAGTAAATGGAACTTTGTGAAACTGAAATATATCTTCCACATAGAGACTTCCCAACTCCTCAAATTGGGTAGTATTGTGGATGGGTATAATGTGATCCAATTTAGTCATCAAATCGATCACATATCATATTATTTTATTCTTTTTTCAATAAGTGAAAACCCAACCAAAAATTCAATATAGATCTTATCCCACTTCAATGTAGGGACCAGTTGTTTATTAAGAAAACACAAAGGTTTCTGATGATCATCCTTAAACTATAGGCATGTATAACAACGAGATACAAAATCAATAATGCTCCATCTCATATCTAGACAGTAGAAGTGTCACCTCATGTCATATATCATCTTCATGATTCCAGGGGGCAATGAGCACAAGGATCTTTCTCAATCCTCCATCACATCTTTCCCGCCTGATTGTGATACCACAAAATGGTTCTGATAGCATTGAATACAAAAATTCAAGAATGGCCACTCAACAATGGTCTCCCCACCATTAAAGACATTCTATTGATACAGAATTCATCATCAAGATGATGAACCCAATGAATGAACTTGAGAAGAGCAGATGTTAACTAGAAAACTGGGCATGGGAACGTCGACCTTTAACTCATGGACTATAATATGAAACTATACAAAAATAACCATCATGTTACACTCTTAGGATGATTCATTTACTTCCTTGGTCAGATGTTTCATTCTAAAAGAATATGCAAAGAAATTCCATTTCCATAAGGTCTAGGTGATTCCAATGTTGAAATAATGTAGTTATTTGGCCCGATGACACTGGTGGAGATTTAAATCTTTTTGAGAGAAGATATAACTCAGGAACATTTGTTCAAAAAAAAAGTAAACAGGTAATGATAAGGGCATTGTTGCCAACTCTCAAGCACGTGCATCGCAACTATGAGTTCAATGTCATGAGACGGATAAATTTTATTATGTGGATTAAGCTGATAAGATCCATAATTAATGAAAAGACCACCCTCCATAAGAACATAGACCAAACTTGAACTAGATGAATCACAGAAGGCCAAAAATCCACACCCAAACTCTGGAAGAGTCAAAACCAGTGCTGCAGTCAAACGATGTTTCAGATAAACAAAAGAACTATATAAGTTCTCATGCCATAAAAACATTACTCCCTTATTAGTTAGTATGGTCAACAGAGAAGCCAACATTGAGAAGACCTTAACAAACTGAAAATAATATCCAATTAGGACACAGACACATCAAATCTCAAAATCTTTTCGTGGTTGTTATAATGTCATTAAAACCATTAAATTCTCCTGATCAACTAATATTCAGTGTTCTTGACACCATCTGTACTAATAATATAACTTCCCAAATCTATAAATCACATTTAGAAAGATAGTCATCATGTTAGTGATTTCTCAGAAAACATAGAACAATTATCATATGATGAAAATTATCATCCTAATACTTTGAGTAAATGGGTATTTCATCCCCAAATACTACTACACAAGTTTCAAGGTTTTCATGGGAAATACTATTTATTAATGCCATGAAAACTGAAAAACAATTAGTTAGACCAAGCAGTATAACATGGTACTCATAATGACCATACCTATTCCAAAAGGCGTTTTTCAGAATGTCAGATTCTTTTATCATTAACTGATGGTAACTAGATCAACAGTAAATATTTGAGAACCAATTTCCCCTTTCAAATAATCAAATAGATCATAAATCTATGGAACCAAATATTTATTCTTTACAACAACTAGATTTACTTTTCGGTAATCAACACAAATGTGAAGTGAACCATCAGCTTTCATAGAAAAGGGATCATGCACCACCCAAGGTGACAGACTCGGGAATATAAAGCCTTTCTCTAAAGGATCACCCAATTGGGGATTCAAATATTTCAGTTTAGCTAGAGCCATTCAGTAAGGGGGGATATAAACTAGTTGAGTACCATACATTATGTCAATAGAAAACTCAAAAATCCTTTACCAAGGAAAAAATATATAAGTTATAGGGAAACATGTTATAAAACACGACGATGATGAGAGGGTGATCACCACTCAAATATTCTTACTCTAGATCAATGAAAAACAAAGATATCACATTTCCCAACTGCAGATAATGAGGTCTGAATTTTCTCTTCCTTGGGTCTAATTCTCCTTGTATGGCATGAAACACACCATTGGGTATAGTAAAGGAGACCTGTCGAAGATAACAATCGATATGGGATTTATTGGAAATAATCCAATCTATCCCATGAATGAAATCATGCGGGTTCATGTCAAGAAAAAGAAATTCCTAATTAATCCGCACATCCGATAAAGATAAAGTGCAAGCGGTTCTATGGAGATGTCTCCCACTATTTAATCCTAGTGGTGTAGTAATATCCAATATACAAGATAAAATATTCAAAGGGTGATTAACTAGATTAATAATATCGGTTGAAATAAACTAATGAGATGCACCAATATCAAATAGAGCTGTCACTAATGATTAATCTATAGTAATTGTACACATCATCATCGATGGGCCTATATCAGATTCTTATGAAGACTCCCCCATTGAGTGAAAAATATTTTTTATGTATTCGTTTGGTGGTAACCCATTTTTCATGAAACATCTGATTTCAAAGTAGTTTTAGGAGGAGCTGATGATCCCATTCCACTAGGTAAAGTGAAATTAACATTGAAGAATCTATGTATGTGCCCTGAACATCCATAAGAGATATAGTTACTAGGTGCCTCATTGTAGACCCTCTTAGAATGTCCGACCATTCCCCACTTTTATCAAACCAAAGGAATAATACCATACACTAAAAGTGGACTAGATCGACCATGATGTTTGGAACTACAATAGGAATCATTACACATATTCATTATGTTGTTGTAACTTACGTTGCCACTTGGAGAGAAAATAACTTCTTTCAACACTGATGGAGAAACCAGGTCTATCTCAACCATAAAAAACCCATCTAAAATATCATAATAATTAGAAAACATCAGTAGGAAGACCTGAGAGTTGATATCTAACTTCATTCCAATCCCAAACTATCGATCCTTCATCCAATCATTTGATACAATCTCAGGCGCAAACTGAATGAGCTCAATGAATGACTATGAATACTCCATCACAGTCCCGTAAACCATATCAATCTTGAAAAACTATGTATCCTTGGCCAACACCATTGAATCTAGATAGAACTGGTCTGTGAAAATATCTTTTACATCCATCCTCTCTAAACCCTCATTTTTCTTCACCATCACCATCATGTCCCACCATATCCTACTCAGTTCTTCTAGCATGAAGGTGGAACACACCACCTTGATCTCATCATTTGTCTCAAAGAACTCAAATAGATGTTAAATATTGGCCAACCGTTCCTTAGAATTCTGAATATCAATCAAGACATTGAGAATCTATGGCTTATGGATAAGGAACTCTTGAAAACAAATTAATTGAAAAACCCTATGAGGATCCACAAATTTACCTTGAATGGGAACTAGGGGTGGTTTGTGTCCCATATCATGGATAGTACACACAATTACCATTACAAAACTGAGGTCCATTGGAGGATTAACATACTATGGTTTAACAGTTTCATCCTACTAAATTCGATTCACATATATTTTCAGAGGCACGATGCTAAATAACATCATAAGAAAACAAAAATGACAGCCGATTAACACTCAAATTGAGTGACAGGGGAGTAAAATTCCAAAATATAAGAACATAAGATTTATATTTCACCCTATCCAAATAAAACTCATGTTAAATACTAGAACTAGTCAAAAATATATATTTACCTAACCACCCCTTATGACATAAGGATCATTTCAGAGAGATCTAGCCAAGAACACAATCACAACTACTTCTTATGTTCTAAAAAGATTTCACAAATTCATACTGACATCAAGACAAAATCTCAACCTGGAGCTCTGATACAACTTTTCCATGAACCAGCCTAAGTCCCCTAGTATCCTAATACCGAGACGTGCCTCATATATCCTGAAGGGAGATCCCAATCCCCATGGGTCAGTTACCAGTAACCGGATCATACAAACAAAAAGTGGGAACAATTTTCCTACTAACAATGTAGAAGTAAAAGAAACAAGATAAAATTCATATCAATTGAAGATAAAATAGGAGTAATGTACTAGTAGTAAAATTATCCTAAAAACCCTGAGAACTACAAAAAAAATCACCAAAATAGGGAAAACATCCCATGTCCCAATGGATTCACTCACATAGAACACATATCAATATCTAGAACCTCCTCTAAGTAGTGATTTAACCCAACTCAAACCTAGAAGGAGATAATATACAAACACTCAAAGGAACATGTAGGGTGTGAGAAAAATACCAGTTGTAATTCACCCAATTATTCCATAAAAGATTCCAATAATAAATTAACTAAAATAATGATTTCAATTTTAAATAAACTTGTTTGGCATTTTGAATCATATTTAAACAAATCATTCTATCAAAGGATTTTCTTTTCAAAATAATTAATAATTATAAAACAATTTATTATGTACAAATTTTATATAAAATAGTTTATATAAATGATAAGGCACGATATAAATTCAAAAACACAACAATACATTCCCAACTAAAATATAAAAAATCGAGCACCATGGTCATCTTCTATATATGTATGGAGGTTCCAGGCTATAAGACTCTGCACTCTCTAAGTGATCTTAAAATTATGTGTACACTCTCTTCCTTTGACTCTATCCAATTGGACATGTCACCATATCCTAAGGAATGTGACATGTAGTATTTATGTTCTGGATTGTTGTAATATCATAGAGGGTGTCTTAATAACTCACTAACTACCTAAGGAATGAATATTCTCTAATTCAATCAATGATGGGAAATATATTTTAAAATTTTTTAAAATAAAATCAATTCTCATTCCCTGATTTCAAAAATACCAAAGTTTCATTTAAAAACAAAAATGTTATTTTCATGAAAACATTCGTTTTTCCAAGATAAAACCACTATGGCTTATCAAAAATATTCTTAATCCATTTATAAAAGTTTGAAATTAATCCAAAAAAATGCATCAATTTCACCACAAAACCCCAATTCAAGGGAATCAGGGTTTTCAAATCATTCAATCAAATTCATTTCACATTTTAAATAAAACAATTTGCACTGAAATGTTTTTCCATAATCACACCCAATCTTATGGGATTAGAGGTTTTCCAAAAAACAATCCAAACCCATTTTAAAATATCTCAGTTCACTGGAATTGGGGTTTCATCATATCTATTGAAACCCATTTTATAAAAACCAAGAAATTGAATTTAATTAAAAAATTGATATTAAATAAATCAATTTAAGGTCAATATCAATTGAGAATCGTAATGAAACCACCGACATTTCTCATAGAAACACAACACCCACAACAAAACCCATCATTATGTATGGAGGCCCAAGAATATCTTGGAACTCACCTAGAAATGAGATTCAATAACAAATAGTTTATATCCATAAAACTAAATATGACTTATCAAAATCTAAGGAAGGAATTGAGAAATAAATGGACTGACATAAAGGGTTCTTACCTATAAAGTCACACTATGATCACAACAATGATCAATCTCTAAAGGAAAGGTCCTGAAGGGTTTGGAGGTTCCCAAAACCACATGGGGAAGCCTCTTGGCCAAGTGAATGGATGTTTTGAGGAAGAAGAATAGGATAATCTTCCATGGTTATTATTTAAAAAAACAAATTGGGACTTTACCCGACGTGTAACCCAATTACATGTCCTGTAACCGGAAAACCCCATAATGACTGAAAAATATATCGCCTCTTGATTAAAAAAATATTCAATTACATTTATGAGTTACATGTTGTGTAACCCTATCACACATCATGTAATTCTCTGGAAGTATGCGGAACAAGAAGATTATCGTGATGGAAATTTCCAATAAACACCCGATTTCACCAATACAAGTATCCTCCCATGTTGTTCTTGATCCTACCCAGTCAATGAAAAGGAATACCATGAAATGGTTTTGAACGTACGTGATAACCAGGTAATGAGATGTTATACATCCTTGAATAATTATTTTTTTAACAATTAAATACTACTAAATTATTCATTTACAAATTAATAAATATTATATTTTTTGAAGATTCAAAAAGAATTATAATTTTTTATTTTTTATCACTAATTATTTTGAATAACATGTGATTATATCTTCACGATTATCAAAAATAGAATAATTATTAATAAAAAATGAGGATATATTATTTAATATAAATTGTTTTGATCAAAATTTAATTTTATCTATATTATGAATACACTGTGTGTGACCCTATTGGACTCTTTCTCATTAGAAATAGGTGATGTGGCCTAAATTCCACGGTTTGCATCATGAAATACACCATGGAACACATAGAGAAAGGTGTTAAAGTCACAATGATGTAAAAATTCCTTTATATTCTTACCATGTAATATATTACCATTATCATGATATCTATAACCAATAATGTTACATACTAGTATTATGATCCTACGTGGTTGATGTCACTTTCTTTGAATTTTTCGAAATGAATATTCCAATACAACACCATGGACATGGAATTATATTAGTTTTTAAATTACCATAAAAGGTCCTATGATATCAAATTAGATTAATAGAAATAAGGGATAAATCATTTATCACATTATCCAATAATTTAATATCACTTCTGATTGAATGAACATATCCCAATACCCCTTTGACATAAGTCATTACAGGTTTTATTAAGTCATCAACATACAAGTGTTACTGTATTTATTAATGACAATCATAAAGTCAATGGAGTAATACCAACAACCACATAAAATAACATTCAATGACACATAAAATGATGACTTCCTTCTAGCATGTCTATTCGCATTACCTACATTCATTGATATTACCAACAGATTCCACCATGAGAAGGAGTTTCAATGTATTATGAGACTCATACCATTGAAAGACTATATTATATCTATCTTATTAGAACATATCATCAAGTTATAGAAAATTTATTCAAGAATACTATCATGGAACATCTATGTTCTCCTTATAGTGGGAAATATTATAACCTTTTAGTGTGACATATATTATTACGAAATTATCACATACTATGTCATATAGATGAAAAATAATGATGTGATAAGAAACTATATTTATATTCAGTTAAATGAATTCATGTTATCGTTAATTTCATATAATTTTATTCTAAGGATTAAATAAAACATGTTGTAGTTTTTTAGAAGCTACAATAAGTCACTCAAAATATGTCTTAATGTTTTAGTCTATGTAACATCCCAGCCTGACTGACCACTAAATAGGTTACTAGACCGGTGGGTCACATGGTCTTAATCGCACCTTCCTATATGATAGAGGCTACCAACTAGCTGAGAGGGTCTAAAGAGGTGTAGTGGTGAGACTACACCCTCATGTTCATAGTAGAATAGTAGTATAATTAAATAAATAACAGAAAATAGTGGAAACAGTATCAAATGAAGGATTGAGGAACGTAATAATAATATAAACTAAATATTAAAAATGGTCAATTCCAATATACAATAATTCATGCATGTCCAAATGATAATAAAAAATAAAATAGTATACAAACAACATGATATATGAAACAATACACAACACAAATAATGAAAAACCAAAATTCGTTGAGGGAGATATCCCAGTGAATTCTAAGCTCTAGCTCAGTAATGTGCTCTTAACTCCTAGGTACATTAATAACTAGGAAAGCGACAATCTAAGGTCCTACGAACATGATATTTTCATGGGGACCCTAGTGAAAGGGGGGATTGAGTTGGGTGTGAGATGAAAATAGAAGTAGGATACCACCAATGGTGTCTATATATAAATCATGTAGATGAATATAAAGTAAAGTAGGGTAAAGGTAAAAAAACAATGCTAATTAAGTAAATAATACCGGTCGATTCACGTTCCTATAGAACACCTGGATGACTATACCTAATTCCACTCATGGAAAGAATGAATATATATCCAATAACTATATATAGAGTTATTATATATACATATTATAGATATATATTTCCTAAACTAGTATGAAAAAAGTATGTGTGGATGTAAGTTCCCATATACCCAGATTACTATTAATGGATATATTATGGCGTAACTCAGGCATCCATAACAAATCTAAATGAGAATATATGTTCCAATAAATGGTAAATGACCAACATCTCATAATGAGTGGGAGAAATCATCCTTGATACTTCAGATGACGATGGATATATAATATCAACACTTGAAATCATGAGTGTTCCGTCATTCAAAAACCCAATAGGGGATGTGATGGGGCATGACTACCATCCAAATGGTGTCAATGGTGTGAGATGTCCTGATCAAAACCTGATGTAAGGGGGTGTGGTACCACCCTGATCAATGGAACCCTTACCATTATTCCACAAACTATATGAACGACACTCTCATATTATCATAACAATATCTTGGAGACATTAGATCTTATGCATTTCATTTAAAAAGATCAAATATAAAGAAAAGAATCACAATTCAATTCAAAATACATATTAAAAAAAGAATGATCTACATGGAATTGACACCCAATAAAATTTATTTCGTTTAAAATATAAGAATCATTCATTAAAGGAAAAATGTCCGGAACAATCCTTTCTATTCAATACATGTCATTTAATATATGAAAAATTAGGAAATTCACTTCACACGGCACACGAAATCTTTTAAAAGGTGACATGGTCCCAAGGAAAAATAGCTACATTGGACATTTTATTTTAACATATGGAAAAGAACTTTAGAGGGGCCTTAGGTTCAATAATGAATTATATTTGTGGGAAAATCCTTTTATAAGAATTAATAGGGTTCATGTCCTAAACATTCCACATATTAAACAAAAAAAGAAATGAAAGATTAACCAATTCCTTCATTACAAGACTATTTTAAAATAAAAACCACGACATTGGGTATTATTAGACAACAGACCCCATAAAATGGGTTTTATTTAAAGAAATGACATTGTTTATTAGATTATTCATTTAGCTCTAACTTTGTCCAAATAAATAGGAATTACAAAATGTATTTAAAGCAGTATTTTAATAAGAAATAATTCATGTAAAATTAAATATAATGTTTTATATGGAACTTAATATGTGCTATAATTAATTGGGAAATTACCATCAATGGGAAATTACATTATTAATCAATGTTAAATTCTTAGAAGGCAGTCTGGGATTTTAATGAATTCAAATATAAAGGGTAAAAATAAGCCGACACACCCAAGGGGTGTCCATGATCGAGGTTTAAATCCTCAAATTGTTAAAAATAATAAAATGGTGTATACCAATGCACTCATGTAGATTGAAAATGAGGATATTAATTTTAGGGTGATGCATGATAAAGGATTTCAAGTGACACGATGGTAATATTTAGAAAATTACAGAAACATGGGGAAAGAGCTAAAGATATCCTACCTTGTACTTATAATTCTCAACTCATCCAATCTCAAGGCTTGATTTGGCTGGTTTATATTATATAGACCAAACATAAATTTTCAATAAAAATAGGGTAAATGATTCCACACCAAAATAGAAAAAAATACTGGAAGGGGAAATTAGATAGAAAGTTAAGGGATTCATGAGCTTACAGATGCAGATCGAACATGACAGATAGTTTTTTATTTAGAAATCGGATGAAGTAGATATCACGAAGCCTATGAGGAAGTGGATGAGGAACCCATGACACATGCAAGAAGCGTTACATGGTTGGAGGGAGATACAATATTAGATTAAAAGAGGATTTAGCCTCATTATGGGTAAAATGGTAAATTACCTCTCAAAATTGGGTCACACGGTTTCATCACATGGTTGGCCGAACCATGTCATGAATTGAACTAGTGGGGCTCATGCTACGACTCCCTCATCCCACATCTTATAGGCCATGGGCTAGTGACTATCATTGAGTAGGCATATCACTAACATGGTAGGCATTTCCTATATAACTGTACACACGCACACATCTCCATACTGAAAAAGTGATGTAATGTAAGAAAATCACTAAGTAACCAAATGAATTCATATAACTATATCCCAAAACTAGAGTATGATAGGAAGTAAAGTAAAGTAAAAATTTACAAATACAAGCCCACCACAAAGATTCTTTAACACAATTACAACCATTAGGTATAGGTGTTGGGTCTACTGTCTGAAGTTGTAGAAACAAACCTCATCTACTCTAGTCTCACTAAATACCATCTTGTCCTACTCCACCCAGAACTCAATCAGAAGGTTGATCATCTTCTCATGAGACGACACATGTGAGAAAATCCCGAGAAGGGATGAGTATAAAAATAATTAGTAGGAAACCCTGAAACCCAAAAGAAAGTTTAAAAACGTGCAGTCATCTCTATATAGGTACATGTCTACAACACATATAACAAGAATATTAAGATATACTCAATGAAGGACACATAGTTTAACGGTAATCTACAAACACATTGTACCTGAAATAGGATTACAATATGAAGATTACATGGAGCACTCATCTGAGAGAACACAATACTAAGTCCGATAGCACTAATGATGTTCATCTGAGAGGTACTTCTAGTAAATTATATCTATGAGAACTATATGATGATATTCTAAAAAATTTAAGATACACACATGATCATCCCATCTAGGGCCATGGGTTGTTACTAAAAAATCAATCTATATTAACACAATAAGTTGAGGATCGACACCCACATAGTATTGGTCACGTCGATGATAAGAAATCCACCTAGGAACCATATTTGAATAGAGGATAGAATAGTATACCAGTTGGATGAATTCCAAAAACTCTATCCATGAAGTCCTACTAAAGGGATTTTGGTCTGAGGAGTAGGAAATGATTCATACAAACATTCAGGGAATAATAAGGGGGAAACCCATAATAAAACTAGTCCAAGATATAGAGGACAAGAGATCCAATCCATGCACAAAGCGGTACATGATATGTAGTAGGATAAAACACCATGTAACTTGATCCCATGTTCTTACCATGTAAAATGACCCATGTCATTTAACCTATGACTTGTAGAAGAGTACAAGGCATGTGAATGAGTAACACATTGTGTCCATGTATCCGGGGTCCAAGCTCTGTACTCTAGATGTGTGCTAGTACATGGTGTCATCCTATGTATCTATGACCATGTTGTAGTACACAGGGTTTCCGATGTACATGGTCCTGGACAAGCTATGTGGGGGAGTACACGTTGTATTGGAAACCCATTTACTCCTTCAGGTACACAAATAATTCATCCAATTGGGGCACACACAATGGGGTCAAGGAAAATACACTATGTGTAATACGTTTTTCCAGAACCCATATTAATCCTCCCACTCATGCTGTAAGATATTATGGATTTCTTTCTGGGGGTCAGTTTTCTGTAAAAATACTTATCTAAGGTCTATTAGTAATTCTATCACTGAATCTGAATGATTAATGCCTTCAATCAGCTTGGAAGATGAGGTCATAGCCATTAATCTATACATGAAAAAGAATGTGAAATCAGTACCAACAGTCATTCAATCCACTTCCAAAACCACCATCACACCTCTGTCATGTCATACCAATTAGGGATCTTCAATTTTAGATCATTTCACCATGAATTGGATGTGAAATGATCGATCATTCCCGAAAAGTCAAACCACGGGGAAGAACAATAAATACGACAAAGAATGGTGAATTGGGGGAGGAAATGACAAACCTAAACTAGAGAGATGAGCCTTGATCTAGGTTCATGTATATATTGTTTTATCACTAATATAATGATAAACTAATCAAGAAATAGTTTTAATCACAATGATTAGAATATTCTAATAAGCCTCGAAATCATACCCATTTGCCACAACTATCAATCCTTGGGATAATCTATTTATGGATTGGACCATTTTCATCATAGAAATAAATAATGGGGAAAATAAAATCAAAATAACATGACCTACCTCGATTTGGACCGGTCACTAATAAAGAACGATCACTACATCATCATCTTTGGAAAGATCTATCGAATCGGTTGCGTGTTGATCATCGATCCACGATCCATCACCCTTTGTTCGAGAGAAATATTTAGAAGTTACTTCTATTGGATCTCTATATATTTTGAGGTTATGATTATAACCGTAGATCTCTACATAAGGATAAATTTAAAAGGGATTAGGTCACTACATCCACATAGGGAATTAAAATAATTTTGTTCGTTTTACACCCAAGATAATTTTTTCAAAATGATCTGGACTGACCAATATTAAGTCCCACCTAGGGTAAAACCACCATTATAAACTCAATTGTTCCCTTATATTTCAGATCTAGAAAAATTTAGAGGAGTTATTACAATTTTTCAGGAAAAATGCATGCACGTGCTATTTAATATTTTAATATTTTACTAGAATTTATTTAGGACATACCGAGTCTCTAAATCACACATTGTCTGTGTGCTGAATCTTGAAATTAATCCATATAATATTTAAAAATAATACATGGATAATCCAATTCATTAAATTCTCCCTACATTGGGGCTTTACGTCACCGGAAATCTAAAATAAAGGCTACTCGAAAAGATAAAGTTAATAAGAAGGAAATGATCCTCCCAATCCCATGTCCTCTCTTAGAGAATCCCATACTGCCACCAGACATGCACCAAGGTAATTGATTTACCATGAAGAATCATCTCTTATCGACCCTCAATCTCTAAGGGGTACTCAGCAAATGAAACTCTATCCTCAATGTACATCTCATCTAGTCGGTGATGTGCAATGGTTCATGCAAATACCTCATCAGCCATGACACGTGGAAGACGCCATGTACCCGATCTAACTACAGAGGTAGAGCTAAGAGGTATTCCACCACAAAAACTCTATGTTGTATTCGAAAATTTCCAATAATCCTTGAATATAACTTCTTTCCCCAAAAAAATCTCCGTAATCCAAATTGAGAATGCACCCATAAGAACAGATAGTCTCCATTCCCAAACTCCCAAGGCCTCTATATCCTGTCAGCATAAGACTTATGACGGCTCTATGTAGTCATAATTCACCACTGGATGATTTGAACCTTCTCTATTCTAGCTCACACCAACTTCAAACCCATGACTGCTGAATATCATTTTTTAGTCCAGAAAGGTGTTTACCTACAAGGACTCCCATAGAAGGCCTCAAATGGTGTCATAACGATGGAATAATGATAGTTGTTTCTATCAAAAACACCACTAGTGGTAGATGGTCCTCACAACTATGGATGAATTTTAACATGAGATCTCACAACATGTCCTCCATAACATGAATGGTTTGCTCTATCTCGCCATTATTTCATGGGTAAAAAGTTGTGCTCAAGTGTAAATGGTTCCCAAAAGCCTTCTTTAATCCCTTCCATAATTGGGATGTAAGACGAGAATCAAAATCTGAAACAATAATTGATGGAACTCAATGGAGTAAAATTATATCCTAAACATAGAGGAATGTCAAACTCTCTACTGAACTATGCACTTGGATAACTATAAAGTGGGATAAATTAGCAAGTTGGTCAACAATACCCCAGATGGAATTGTGTCCCCAAGACGTACATGGTAAGACAATCAAAAAGTTAATTGATATTCCATCCCACTTCCATTCAATCAGCTCAAGGGTTTGATCCAAACCAGCTGAAACATGGTGTTCATCCTTCACTTGCTGTCATGTAAGGCATTGAGAGATGAATTATAAAACATTTTTCTTCATCTATGGTCACTAAGCCTGATGTTGGAGGTCCTGGTACATCTTTTCCACACCCAAATGTACCGCCAAAGCTAACTTTTGAAACACCATCAAAACCTCCCCCGTGCAAAGTCACTGGTAGTACCATGCATCCTCTGAAAGGAACAACATGTTCTCAACCATTAGAAAACCCACTAGGAGAACACCTTGTGGATATATGATCACATAGAATATTATAGTCTATATCCCCAAGTTGTGCCTCCCTAACTCCTTATAAGAATGGAGGGGTGAAAACCATTGGCTGGAGCTGTGTTTCTCCATCTCCATCCACAAAGAATAACTACAACAAGGCTAATTGGTCGGATTCCTTGTTTAGGAACTATGAACTAGATCTCCTACTAAGATCATCTACTACTATGTTCTCTATAACGACCCGTACTTTACATACATGGTTATTAATTCATAATTAAAGCATACTTATTACAACATATAACCAAACCATGATAGGACCGTATAGGTATAGTGTCTTTAGAAACCGGGAAACATAATCAACTGGCTCATAAATCATCTACATTGTCTCCCATTTATTTCATCATATCTAGAGTCCCTTTTGGCTTATCTTACATAATACCCTTCTTCCTGACCTTAGGTCCGATTTTCTTCGTACGTATCTGAACCTCCTCTTCTTTGAAGCACCTCTTCTTAACCTCTTCTTAGGGAACTAAAAATGGTCTTTGAAGAAGACCAGGACCTCTAGGATGTGTCCATGGAAGTGGACAAGAGAAATTGGCAGGTTTTGGCCGAGCATGAAGGCTCAATGTGGTGTAAGTAGGAGAGGGAGGATATTCCCTTTTATAAGGGAGGAGAGGGGCACCTTAGAAAAAACATACAATATTATTTTATAATAATGTCATATTCAGTTATTAATAGCTCCAAATTAATTTATTTCAATGATAAGGTGGGGATGGGGATAAATCCTCTCAACCAATAGATGTTAGAAAAGTTTAGGTTAATATTTTAACCTTATCATTTAGGTTTAACCCTAAGTTAAATAATTTAACTTTTACAACGTCTTCTTGTTTTCTTGCATTATATGGTTAATAAACTTACTATAACAAGCCAAAAGAACTCCATGTGGTTCAATATTAAAATATATAATCTTATCTAAGTCATTTGGCTGAACTTTAGATTTTTAGGAATAAAATAACAATTAATAATATGATATTTGTTTTAAAAACTATTTTATGTCAATTTTGACACTATTTGGTAATTGATTTTTTGGAAAATCATTACAGCATGATTAGTTCAATAGAATTTAATTAAAACAATAATAGCAAGTCATATTAACCTATTAAACTAGTGTACTTCATATGAAGTCTCAAATTACATTTATTTGGGTATTTATAATATCAATTATGTTAATATTTCTTTAATAAGGTAATTACTGCATCATCATTGTGTCATAAAGAAATTAAATTATTTAATGTCTAAAAATATGAATAAAATACCATTATGTATGAAATTTTATTATCTTTCTAATAAATATTTATAGTCGAATTTATTTTATGTATAACTCTATATTAAAAATGTTTTAGTTATTCAACTTTGATTTTAACTATTTTAACTCTTCTTTAAATAAAATAATAATAAATCTACTAATCTAGTCCAAGTGGAACTAAATGGTCATATTTAATTCCTGAGGTTGTTTTTTGTCTAATTAAACTTATCCAATATAATTAGGACATGTGTTAGGGAAATAATAATATCATTTTTACCCTTAATTACCCTATTTACTTTTAACCATTGTAAATAAAAGTAAAAAGTTACTATTCACCAAAAAAAATTTCTACCTTATTGAACCACATTTTACTCCTTGATATTAATTATGTCTCTCAGATTTTCGAAATTCCACTCATAGAAGTGGTAAAATTATGTTTTCTGTAAATTTTCAAATTCTCCTAGGAGGTGGGTAAAAGACTGTGAAAAGTTCAATAAAATTTTTTATATATCTAAAATTATTATAAAATGACTCCAATTAATTAAATTAAAATTATATAGGTATTGTGTATAAATTTTGACCTAAAATAAATTTAAATAAAATAAATAATTATTTAAATAAATGTCGGTTTTTAAATAGTAACCCAGTGTTTTCACTATTAATAAAAAATTGATAGTTTTCAAAAAAATACCAAAAATTCACCCTAAGCATATTTCGATATTCTAAATCCTAAAATTAAATCCATTTTGAAAGATAAAATTTATAAAATTTCAAAATTTGGGTATTACTTTTCATAATGACTTGTTTATATAATATTTTAATAACAAATCGTTGTTTAGTGAAACTCGGTATTGCGTGAAACACAATCTATCGAGAAAGGTTTCACTTGGGTGTAACACAAGCCATGATAGTGTTGTGTGTAGTGAAATATTCTTTTATATAAAATTATACATAAAAACAAAATATTTCTCATAAAATCTTAGGTGTTAAATTCTACCCCCCATAAAATGAATTTCTCCCTCAAAATTCGTCACATTGTAACAAAAAGACATGGATACCTCTCACTCGTCATATCCTCAAGTTCCCATGTAGCTTCTTCTAATTGGTGGTTCCTCCATAAGACATTCACCAAGAAAGTGGTTCTGTTCCATAGGAATTTTTCTCTATGATCAAGAATCTATATCGGTTGTTCTTCATAAGAATGATCTTCCTCCAGCGGTACAACTTCTGAGCTGAGTACATGTGATGGATCAGGTATGTAATTTCTCAGGAGAGATACATGGAACACACCATGAACCTGAGAGAGATTCGGTGTAAGTGCCAATCGGTAAGATACCTTCCCAACACAGTCCAGTATTTCGAAAGGACCAATATACTGAGGGCTTAACTTTCCCTTCTTTCCAAATCTCATTACTCTCTTACAAGGAGAAATTCGTAAGAACACTTTATCACCCACTTCAAACTACAGGTATTTTCTTCGATTATCGGCAAAACTTTTTTGTCGACTCTGAGCTGCTCTTATGTGTAGTAAAATAGATTTGACCTTTTCAGCCATCTCATCAACAAGATCTGGTCCTAATTGCTTTCTTTCCCCAACTTCATCTCAACAAGTTTGAGTCCTTCATTTCTTTCCATAGAGAGCTTCATACAGAGCCATCTGAATAATGGAGTGAAAGATATTATTATATGAAAATTCCACCAATGGTAGGTGTTGATACCAACCACATTTAAATCCATAGAGCAAGATCTTAACATATCTTATAGAGTTTGAATTGTTCTCTCAGACAGACCATCTGTCTGAGGATGATAAGCAATGCTGAAACTCAACTCTATATCTTGAGTATGCTGAAGACTTTGCCAAAACGTCAAGGTAAAACTAGGATCCCGATCAGATATAATGGAAACCGGTACTCCATGAAATCTTAACACTTCCTTCACATATGTCCTGGAAATCTGATCCAGAGAGAAATATTCTCTAATAAAAATTAAGTGTTCCGACTACGTAAGATGATCAACTATGACCCAGATAGCATTATTGCCTTGGGATGTTTTAGGAAGTCCAGTGAAAAAGTCCATAGTGATATTTTCCCATTTCCATTCGGGTATGGGTAATGGTTGTAACATCCTCTTATATTTTAATCTCTCAGCTATAACTTGCTAAAAAACCTAGCATCGAGAGACATATTCAGCAACATCTCTTTTCATTGCATCCCACCAAAAGTACTCTTTATGGTCCCTATACATCTTCGTGCTTCTAGGATGATAAAGAATGAAGAACTATGAGATCCATACAATATTTCCTTCTATAATTATGGGATGGGAGGAACAGAAACCTGATTCTTGAACCTTATTATCCCATCACAATCAAGGTTGAATTCAGGAACATTTTTAACCTTCTTTTGTAACTCTATATCTTCTTTCTGTTCTTATTTAATCTTCACTTTTATAGATGGTTGAACATTCATTTGAGAAAGATATTATTTTCCCCTTCCATTATAATTCCAAGATCCATCCTTTGTAAATACATAAATATTGGATCTTTTATGATCCTCATCATGGAGAAGCTAGCATGGTCTTGTCGACTTAATGTGTCTACCACCTTGTTTTCTTTCCTAAGGTGGTAATGAATTGAGAATTCGTAATCTTTAATTAGCTCCAACCATCTTATTTGGAACATATTCAGATCCTTATGTGTGAAAATATACTTTAAACTTTTATGGGCAGTATAAATATCACACCTTTCACCATAAAGATAATGCCTCGAAATCTTTAACGCAATGATTACCGCAGCTAACTCCAAATCATGAGTTGGGTAATTTTTGTCATGGATTTTTAACTATCGTGAGGCATAAGCTATCACCATATCATTTTGTATGATAACACACCCTAGCCCCTTCTTGGATGCATCACTATAGATCAGAAAACTTTCTCCCCTACAAGGCAGTGTGAGCACAGGTGCACTGGATAACCTTCATTTTAACTCTTTGAAATTCTCTTCACACTCCTCGTCCAAACGAACTTAACTCCTTTTCGAGTCAACCTGGTCAGTGGATTAGAAAATCGTGAAAAATCTTTCACAAAACGTCGATAATATCAAGCCAAACAAAGAAAACTTCGGATCTCAGTTACTGTTGTTGGTCTCAACCATCTTTCAATAACATCTGTTTTTTATAGATCCACAGATATCCCCTATTTTGAGATTATGTGACCCAAAAATTAAAATTTTTGAAGCCAAAATGGAAACTTGGTAAATTTGGCACAAAGATTCTCCTTTCTTAGGGTCTTCAATACAATTCTCAGGTGATCTTCAGGTTATTATTTTCTCTTTGAATAGATATGAATATCGTCTATAAAGACTACCGCAAACTGATCAAGATAGTCTCTAAAAACTCTATTCATCAGATCCGTGAAGATAGTAGGGGGATTAGTAAGACGAAATGGAATCACTATAAATTCATAGTGTCCATACCTTGTATGGAAACCCGTCTTTGGTATATCCTACCTTTTGACCCTTAATTGATGATACCGTAAATGAAGATCAATCTTGAAAAATTATTGAGCTCCGCGTAGTTGGTCAAATAAGTCATTAATGAGTGGGAGAGGATATTTTTTATTGATAATGATCTTGTTATGTTCTCGATAATCAATACAGAGTCTCATTGATCCATATTTCTTCTAAACAAACAGAATAGGTGATCCCCAAGGTGACTCACTAGGGCATATGAAACCCTTATCATGATTCTCTTGGAGTTTCTTCTTCAATTCCTGCAACTCAATTGGGGCCATTCTATAAGGTGTCTATGAAATAGGCAAAGAACCCGGTATAAGTTCTATTGAAAACTCAACTTCACGATTTGGTGGAAGACCTGGAAATTCTTCAAGAAAGACATCATAAAACTCCCATAAAATGGGAATATTCTTAATCGTGAGTTTCTCACCAACCATTTGAGATAAATAACCTTCATTTGGTTGAATCAAGACCCATAAGATGGAGGAAATTTCCATTGGAAGGTTATGTTCATCCTTGCATCGATAGACGATAATAGATTTATCTCGAATATGAAATGTGACATACCATATTTGGAAATTGATATGATATACATATAAAGAAAGACAATCCATGAAAATAATCACATCAAATTCCACTATAAAAAGGATCACATGATTTGCAGGAAACACTTTTCCAAAAACTTCAACTGGAGAAGAATTATAAACTTTTGATGTGATTGTTGCGCCATTAGGGGTTTTCAAAACTAACTCAACATCTAATTATTGAGATAATATGGCGATTCCCTTAGAAAATTTTTCATAAATAAAAGAGTGGGTGGATCTAGAATCATATAAAACATTTTCTACTTTAGAGTGGATTCTAAGTGTTCCTTTCACCACTTCGTTATAGTACTCCACATCACTGATAGAAATTGCATGTTACTTTCCTTTGTCTTTAGACATAAGAGTTTTCTTCCATCGATCATCATCAACAACCCATAGATTAGGGAATTGATTAGAATAATTCCCCATTTCTTTTCACTTGTAATATTGAAGTGTAGGAGGTGCATTCTATGTAGCCCTTTCTTTGTTTGCATCAGTAGACATCTTCTTCCGATCATTACGACATTCAAATGCCCGATGACATTCTTTTCCACATTTGAAACATTTACTTGTCCCTTTAAGACAACTAACTTCATGTTTCTTTCCACACTTTGAGCATAAGAGAAAACTCATATTATTTTCTGTGTGATCTTTAGACTTTCCTTTGAATTCCATTTTCCTTTTCTTATCAAGCCCATATGACCGATGGGTTACTCCAATCTCCATCTCAACCATGAGACCAAATCGAACGATTTCCTCATAGATATTGAAGTCCCTTATGGCTAATGACATTCGAATACTTGGTTTTAAGCCACTAAAGAATCGATCGATCTTACTCTCAGGTTGGATAATAATTCTGGAAGCATACCATGCAATCCTTGTCAAATTTTCTTCATAGGTACCAACCGATTCATCATCCTTTTGCTTTAGTTCAAGAAACTCCTTCTCCAAATTTGTTCGAAGAATATGAGGGAAGTACTTGTTGAAAAATAAGTTATTGAACTCATCCAATTCCATGGACTCAATTTCATCTCTTGGCCTCGTATTCGTGATAATATTCCACCATTGATCTGCTTCACCTTCCAAATGATAAACTACTAAGATGACTTTATCATGTTCAGAACTTTGATGAACTGAAAATATCTTTTCAGTGGTACATATCTATTGTTCATCCACTAATCTATTAGTAGACCCGCTGAATGAGGGTGGATGTTGCCTTATGAAGGATCCAACAGAATGTTTCTCCTTCCTTTGCTTGTTTGGAAGTCCTGCATGATTCACAGCTTGAGAAAGTTGTGTGAGCATAGCTACAAGATTTAGACTTTCAGCTCCCATAACGTTTGGTTGCTCAAGGGGATAATAATTGAATTTCCTGTCACATTCTACATTAACTCGGTTCTTTCAGGATCCATACATTAACTAAAACCAATAATCATAGTGTGAGAAACACTAATCATAACAGGAAAACCACATAATCAAGAATAAAATTTCACACTTTAGGTCTTATCATAGTTTATTGGTGGCCATTTCTAAAATAATAAGATTGTGTTGTAGGCTTAGACATATCTTTAGGGTTCTTACTAAGTCTTTCACATCCTAGTTTCTAAAGGTTTACTATACCTTTCCTCTGATACCAACTATAATGACCCATACTTTACATAAATCGTTATTACTTCAGAATTGAAGCATACTAATTAAAACATATAACAAAACCATGATAGGACCGTATAGTTAGAGTGTCATTAGACAATGGGAAATATAAAAAACTGGTTCATAAATCATCTACATTGTCTCCCATTTATTTCTTCATATCTGGAGTCCCTTTTGGAATATCCTACTTAATACCCTTCTTCCTGACCTTAGGTCCGATTTTCTTCGTACGTATCTGAACATCCTCTTATTTGAAACACCTCTTCTTAACCTCCTATTAGGGCACTAAAGATGGTCTTTGAAGATGAAAAATACCTCTAGGATGTTTCTAGGGAAGTGGAGAAGATAAATTGTCAGGGGCTGGCCGAGAATGAATTCTCAAAGTGTTGTGAGGAGGAGAGGGAGGAGGTTCCCTTTTTTAAGGGAGGAGAGGGGACCTTAGGAAAAACTTAAAATATTATTTTATAATAAAGCCATATTCAATTTTTAATAGCCCCAAATTGATTTATTTCTAAGATAAGGTGGTGATGGGTCGAAATCCTCTCAACCAATAGATTTTAGATAAGTTTAGGTTACTACATTAACCTTATCATTTAGATTTAATTCAAAGTTAAAAAATTTAAATTTTACAGTGTCTTCTAGTTTTCTTACATTATATGGTTAATAAACTTACTATAACAAGCCAACAGAACCACAAGTGGTTAAATATTAATATATATATCCTTATCTAAGTCATTTGTATGATCCTTAGATTTTTATAAATAAAATAACAACTAATAATATAATTTTTTTTAAAAAAACTATTTTATGTCAATTTTGACACTATTTGGTAATTGATTTTTGTGAAAATCATAACAACATGATTAGTTCTAAAAAATTTAATTAAAGAAATACTAACATGTCATATTAAAATATATAATTAGTTTAATTCATAAGAAGTATCAAATTACATTTATTAAGGTTTTTAAAATATCAATTATGTTAATATTTCCTTAATAATGTAATTACTACATCATCATTGTGCCATAAATAAATTAAATTATTTAATGTCTAAAAATTATAAATAAAATACCATTATTTAGGAAATATTTTTACCTTTATAATGAATATTTATATTCGAATTTATCTTATGTAGAACCTTATATTAAAAATGTTTTAGTTATTAAACTTCGATTTTAACTATTTTAACTCTTCTTTAAATAAAATAATAATAAATCTACTAATGTAATACAAGTGGACCTAAATGGTCATATTTTATCCCTAAGGTTATTGGTGGTCGCATTTTACTTATCCAATAGAATTATGACATGTGTTAGGGTAACAATAGTATCATTTTTACCCTTAATTAACGTATTTACTTTTAACCGTGGTAAATAAAAGTAAAAAGCTACTTTTCACCAAAAATTATTTTTATCTTATTGAACCAAATTTTACTCCTTGATAATAACCATGTCTCTCAGATTTTCGAAATTCCACTCACAGAAGCAGTAAAAATATGTTTTATGTGAATTTTCAAATTCTCCTAGGAGGTGGGTAAAAGACGGTGAAAAGTTCATAACATTTTTATATATCTAAAATTATTATAAAATGACTCCAATGAATTAAATTGAAATTATATAGGTATTATGTATCAATTTTGACCTAAAATAAATTTAAATAAATTAAATAATTATTTAAATAAAATTTGAGTTTTAAATAGTAACCCAGTGTTTTCACTATTAATCAAAAATTGAAAGTTTTCAGAAAAATACCAAAAAATCACCCTAGGATAATTTCGATAATCAATCCAAAAATGAAATCCATTTTGAAAGATAAAATATATAAAATTTCAAAAATTGGGTATTAATATTCATAACGGCTAGTTTATATAATATTTTAATAATATATCGTTGTTTAGTGGAACTCAGTATTGCGTACAATGGAAGCAATTGAGGAAGGTTTCTCTTGCCTGTAATGCAAGCCAGGATAATGTTGTGTGTAGTGAAGATTCCTTCATATAACATTATACATAAAAACAAAATATTTCTCATAAAATCTTGGGTGCTACATTCTCCTACCCAAGAGAATAGAATATCTCAAAGATATGGTCCTAGATGAACTATAGACATCGTCTAAATATCATGTTGATATCCTTTTTATAGAAGACATAATTGATACTCTTATGCTCTAAGTAGATGTTATTCTTCTTACCCATCAGGTAGTATCGCCACATCATCAATTCAAAGACTACCACTGCTACCTCAAGATCATTGGTCATGTAGTTCTGCTCATCTGGCCTCAATTTTCATTAACCATAGGCAATCACCTCTTGCCTCTTCATTTGGACACAACCAAGCCTGGTTCCTAATGCATTTCAGAATACTTTGTACTCGACACCCTCCTCCAGTAATATCATGCTCATATAGATCATCAAAATATGCCTCAACTATTGAAAATCCAGTTGGAACATCTCTTTCCACATTAAAGGCTTCCCATTTCAAGTCAAATATGTCATAGGTGATGATATCCTTGAGAAATCAGGTACGAATATCCTATAATTTTCTGCCAGACTGATGAAGCTCCGCACATAAATAAATATTTTTAGTGGCTCCCATGATAAAAATTCCACAACGATGGCTGGTTCCACTTCCACTCCATCCACTAAGATAACATGTCCAAGACAGTGGACTACCCGAATTCAGAACTGGAAAACAGAGAGATTTCTATAAAGCTAGTTCTGTCAGTGTACATCCGGAACTATCCTTAAGTGTCTCACATGATCCTCCTCATACACCAAGTACAAAAGATTATCATTGATGAATAGTACTATGAACTGATCTATGTAAGGCTGAAAGATTCAGTTCATTATTCCCATAAACCCTGTTGAGATATTCTTCATGGCAAAGTGAATCAAAAAGTACTCATAGTGGCCGTTAGAACATCTAATGGTTGTCTTCGGTATATCTTCATCCTATACTCATAGTTGGTGATAGCCTGGCCAACCATCGAGAACCCGTATTCCCCTATGAACTGATCAAATAGTTCATCAATCCTTGGTAGTGGATATTTATTATTCACATTCACCTATTTCAAGCATCAGTAGTCCACACACATCCTCAAGATCCCATATTCCTTTTTGAAAAAAAGCTAGAGCAGCCCAGGGTAAAAGACAAGGTCTCACTAAGCCCTTCCTTGGTAAGTCCTCCAACTTCCCCCGGAGCTCATGAAGCTCTGTGGGGTATATCTGATATTCTAGCGTAGATATCGATGTCTTCCCAAGTTGTAGATGAATGTAGAAGTCTATCTCTTAGTGGGGTGGTAAACCTAAAAAATAATCACGAAATACATCCTCGTACTCTGTCAGCACTATAGGAAATTGGAAACTCAAAAAATCCACTACACCAAGGGTTAGGCTATCCAACTTATTAGTAAGTGGATACACCCTCTTATGCATAAGTCTATCCTATGCTTCCTAGGTTTTCATTTTATTGACAAAGTAAAAACTCATTTCATCACTTAAAAACACCACAAACTTCTCCTAAAACATTCAATATAGGCATGGACTGTATATTACCAATTCATTCCAAGAATGATATTGTAAGGCCTTGATACTACTAAAAAGAGGATCCAACCAAAACACTCACCTCCAAGGGTTGGGTCATGCTTTCAGCATAGGTGTGTGATCGCTATGTGTTATCCGATAGGTGTTTCCAAGTACAAGGGCCAAGTCAATGGTTCAACCAGAATCTCTAGGTCTCATACATGGTATATGGAGAGAATGGAATGACTAGAACCTATGTCTATCAATAATGCATCTAAATTTTAAAATATATAGATTATACCTCAAATCTACCCTAGGGACCCTAGGTCACATTCCATGACCACCTTTAGCTATCCCCTCCCCTCATACAGATCCTTGAGCATAGTGTGGGCCACCTGGGGGTAGGAACAAGTTTAAACATCGATCACCCCCTTATACTCTCCTTGGTCCTCTACCACATCCACCAACCTATGGATCTGTTTTCTACTATCATAGTCTCTACCTAAGTGGTCCATCCATAGTGTCTCTACCAGCAGTATGTTGTGTTGGAAAGTCTTGATTGAGATGTCCTCTATCATCGCATGAATAAAACTATACCTCTCTAGGCTGATTGGACCCACCTTATGAGCCCTGAACTGCAGATCCTCTATCCTGGGACCTCCTCTTGAAATGTCTCCCATGTCCAAGTTCCTAAGATTGACATCGTCTCACTACTTCACATCTCTATACTCTTTCTTTCCCATAGATCACTAATACCTGCTGTATTTTATGATCCAAGAATCATTCAACAACTAAATCCCACTAAATAACCTCATCATATGTAGGAATAAATAGAGGGATAATGTTGGCTTAGATGTCTCAACATATATCCCTCTAGAAGGTCCAATCCGCGATTTACTGATCTCAAACTATATCCTTTGAGTACCAAGAAATATTATTAATCCTCGATTAATAACTATCTATAAACAAGCTACCCAACTGTAGGTGAAGAGGCCCCTTGACACGTACATCCCTCAGTGTAACTGATGTGAACTCATCTCTAAAGTGGTTCTCAAACTCTATTAAAAAATGTGCCTCCTAGTCATAAGTATATATAAACAAAAATCACCATCATCCTATGGATTTGTGAATAAGGATCACTGCTAGGACCACCATATGATCCACCAGTGTCTTGGAAAGATAGAAAACTCAAGTTACCTCCTCAAGGAAGTCCTCAAATGCTTGTGGGATAGGATCACCTAAGAAACTGAGGGGTCTCTACCACTAAAAATCAGGAAGTACGCTCAACTAGTAGTTCTAATCCGCTAGTACCATAGGTACTACATGATTTTCTAGAGGTGGCAGTACGAATGGTGGACCAAATATAGATAAAATATCAAGAAATTTTCCTCATATCAAATCCTCATCACTAAGGGGGTCATAAACATGATAAATCTTCTGAATCATAGATGGTATTCATCATGGAGGAATCTTGTACAAAAAAGGATGTACCATAGTCAATGAGTATATCTGAAGAGCTGACTGAAGAAGGACATGGAAACCACAACCCATTCCTATACGATGTATCTACCATTATTTCCCCTACAAGAAGTGTTCTCATGTTCCGAGTAAAAAGAGGTTATTAGAGTCCTAGTGTATGGATACATCATCCGCCAACCCAACACTGGAGTCCCTAGCATGAAATCCATGCTTGAAACACCTAACACTGTTTCCTCAAACCATTCTCACAGACTCCCAGTCCTAAAGTTGAACTGAACCACTCTGATACCACTCTGTCATGACCCATCCCAGTGGGGCCCACACTGCGACTCCCCAAGACCACTTCCAAAAGTATAGGTACTGGTGACTACCACTGTGTAGGCATATCCCTAACATGGGAGTAATTTCTTTGGCACCTAGACACACACACACACACATCTCCAATCCCACAAAATGATGAAATGTAAAGAAAAACAACAAAGTAACCAAATGCATGCATATAACTATATCCCACAACTAGAGTATGATAGGAAGTTATTTAATGTAAATATGGACAAATAAAAACCCACTACAAAGAGACAGTAAAAAAAAATCTAACCTATATTTTAAGGAACTTGGTCTGCTATCTGAAGCCGTAGGAAAACACCTCTGCCAGTCTAGTTTTACTAAGAACCATCTAGTCATGGTATACCTAGAACTCCAGAAAAAGTTCAATTATCTACACAATACATGACATGTGTAGGTAAATCATGTACAAGGTTGAGTATATCAATACTCATTAGGACACCTTGAAACCACAAACCAATATAACAATGGAAAATATAGTTATATCTACATCAGTATATGTATGAAACACATATAAAAAGAATATCTAGATATATAAAATCTGAAACAAATAGTCTAGAGGTATGAAACGACTACAGTTTACTAACATTAGGATTTATGTTTGAATATTCCACAAAGAACTCATCTGTAGAACACATTCTTGAGTCTGATAGCATTGATGACATTCGTCTGAGAGGTATTGCTCGCTGGGTCTCTCCATGAGAAAGACATGTTGATAGTTCGAAGAGAATATGATACCCATATAAGGGTCACATACATGTACATTATTTGATACCAACAACTCAATCTAGATTAACCCACTAAGTAGAGGATCGGTGCTCGGGTAGTGTTGGTCACATCAATACCAAGAACTCCACCTTGGGCACACAGATTAATATAGGATCCCATTCCAAGTCTCTTAGGGGGATTCCAAAAACTCTATCTAGGAAGATCTACTGAAGGGATCATATTCCTAAGAGTAGGAAATAATTTGTAACAACCATCAAGGAAATATTAAGGGGAATGATCCCTAACAAATCTTTTCCATGATACGGAGGAAAATGGATCCAAGCTATGTAAAAAGGGGTACATGGCATGTAACATGGAACATGTCGTGTACTATAACCCTGATTAATACCCATGTAAAATGGATCATTTCATCTTACCCATGTCATGTAGAAGTGTATAAAACATGTGAATGAGTTACACACCATGTCCCTGTATCTGGGGTCCTTCCAGTGCATTCCAGCCATGTACTACAACACAAAGTCGTCTTGTGTATCCGTTCCTGTGTACCAGAACATGGGGTATCCAATGTACATGGTCCAGGAAAAGCCATGTGGGGGATTAAATTCTATTTAGGAATCCCATGTACTCCACCCTAGGTCTTTATACTCCTTTAGGTACACGCCAAGATCTTTCATGGGGGGCACACATCATGTAGTCAAAGAATACATGTCGTGTGTATCCGGTTTTTCTAGAACCCATCTTATTCCTCCAACACACACCCGATGATCTTAAAGATATTGTTACAGTGGTAGGTTTTCTATGTAACCAATAATCTATGGTCATTCGGTCATGCCATCATTGAATCGGAATGATTTGGGCCTTCAATCGGCTTGGAAGACTAGGTTGCTGTTGTTATTCGTTACAAACTGAAGAATGTGAAATTTGCTCCAATAATCATTCCATAAAATACCAGAACCACAATATCACCTCCTTAAAATCATACTGATGATAGATCTATGATTCCAGATCATTGTTACATGAATTGGATGCACAATAATCAATAAATCATGAAAAGTCAACCCGTGAGGATGAATTGTAAATACCACAATGAATAGTGAATCATTAGAGAAAAGACCAAACCAAATCAAGAGGCACAAAAATACATCTATTTTCATGCATATATTGGATTCTCACAATTATAATGATTAAAAAATAAAGTAACATTTTTAATCACAAAGATTAGAATCTCCTAATAAACCCCAAAATCATACCCACCCCACACAACAATCAATCCGTAGGACAATCTATTCCTGGATTGGTCTGCATTCATCGTAGAAATCATGAATGGGGAAAGACAAATAAAAAACTCACCGAACCAAAATTCATATCAGTCACTAACAAAGAACGGTCAATGTGTCATCGTCATTGGTAAAATCCGTCAAATCAGTTGTGAGTTGATCGTTGATCCACAATCCATTACCATTTGTTCGAGAGAATTCACTAGAGGTTCACTCTATCAGCTCTAATGATATTACAGGGTTATGAGGATAAGAATGGATCTCAACATAAGGACACATTTAATGGAAATTAGGTTTCTATGTCAACACGATGAATTAAAATAATTTTATTAAATAAATTTATTTTGGTTACAACTGTGATAACATTATAACAAATGACCAAAGCCGACCAAATTTGGGTTGTGACTCGGGTTAAACTGCCATTCTAAACTCAATGGTGCCCTCATAATTATGATTTGGGAACACATTTTGGAGTTATTACAGTTTTTTAAGATAATCTCATTGACATGCTGTTTAAAATTTTAATATTTTTCATGCATTTATTCTGGAAACACTAGGTCTCGAAATCAAAAGTCGTCAAAACACATGTTCTTGAAATTAAACTATATAATATTAAAAAAACACATAGAAAATCCAAGTCATGAAAAAACATGCACCCATGGGGATACCACTACATGGAACCCTAACCATGCATGGTTGAACAACATTGTTTGACCAACCGTGTGATGAATAATGCATACATAGTGCCCAAATGAAACTAAGAGTGCGTGCTAGGGAAATTTTTTGGGGAAACTGTGAAAACCCTATGTAAAACCTTTAACAAAAAATTGTATCAAAACACATGGTCATGTTCCTCCCTTCACATTGTGTATTCAAATCATGTGATACATTCTTGTCCACTAAATCATTCAACACAGTTTTCACTAGAGGATCACATGGTTTTAAACAAACCGTGCAACCCTATTATTCTTTTATGGTTTTTAGATTCTGGGGTTTGAAGCTCCCAAATCATGACAAAGATTCCAAGGCATACCTCATGATTTTAGATAAGTCTAAAAATAATGCATTTTAACATTAGTACAAAGATAATTACATTTTGGTGCATACTTCAAAGAGAAACCCATCAACTAAATTCCTAAAATTAAATTCACTTGGAATTATAGCATGGATAAAAAAATGGAAGTTACAACCTTCCAACCATAGAAAATTTTTTCCCCAATAAGAAATAAGGGACAAATAATGTATCACATTAGCTACTTGAGTTGTGAAGCCTCATTAAAATAGTCATGTATCATATTCAAATTCCAAATACACCTTAAATAACTACATAAGAATATGATACTTAAGATTTAATGAAATGATCCAATGCCCATTTTCCAATGAAAACACTAAAATGGTGGTTAAACAAGCCCATTAAGCTAGTTACATGATCACGACATCATCTATTTAAAAATGAAGATGATGGTACTCCCCACCATATGTTATAACATTTAAAAATAACAGGGTCAATTCAGAGCCATGGTACCACTACCATCAGAAATTATATAAAAATAAAGACTCTAAGATTTCTAGTAATTTTCCCTATATAATTTATCTATCTTCTTGAACCTCACTACATTCAAGATAATATCAAGGAACTCATCAAAAGGAAGTGGTAAATGCTTGATTGACCTAAATGAACTGTTCACCCAATAATTCCATAAAGGACACAACCAACCATTAAAACAAACATCTATAACATGGAGGCATGTTTCAAACATTTCTTCTTGAATGTATACATAGAACAAAGAGGATAAAAAGTCAATCCACCATTGGCTGACCATTATCACGATGTTGGGATTAGATGACTGGCATACTAAAAACTAAACCACAAAACATTATTCTAAGTCAACTCTCATTCCCCACAAGCATTTTTCCTCTTACCATAAGCATGTTCCCAATGTAACATACCATTTAAAATCTCACACATCAGCATGAAGAGTGGTGTAATAGAAATTCATCCCACTAGAAGTGTTAACTTTTAAACATCACCTCCAATCCTGAAAAGAAGTCTAGGATAACCTTGGATTCATTAAACATGATTACATGGAAATAATTTAACATGTTCTATGATATATGATTAAAATTGAGACATTGGAACAATGAAAATACTTCCACAGTGGATCACCTTCTGAGGCTAAAGCAGAATCCTCTTGGCGATCAAGTTAGAGAAAAATTGTAGGTGTCCAAAAGTATATCCATGATTTTTCTAGATATGAACCCAGGAATCACTTGGGACTACACATGTCTTGATAAAAAAATGCATCTAGAATGAAAACCTGATTAACCACCCTAAAAATCCAAAAAACATTATAAATTTAGGACAGATTGTAGACAACGCTCCCTTAGTTCATCATGGATGATGTAAAGATAAGGGAAATTCTTACCACTAAGAAATAGTACACTATGAGGATATCGAATGGTACCAAAATACTAGAGGCACCCATGATACCTCAAGATGAAGTGATCGGTACAGTTTTGGATCAACTATACACTAACTACTAGAAAAGAGTAGTCAAACCATTACTGTTCAAGTTCTAGGAAGAAGATCAATTTCATTTTTCATCGTATTGTTATCAACTGATTTTAAGACTTTTCCACCCATGGAATCCCATGATTAATCAATCATAATCAACAAATTCCATCCATGACCAATGACGATTCACAATGGTAGATTTACCATAGAACCATAACAACATCATGATTCCAAGAATATATCGACATGTTACAAGACTTCCCAGCCTCACAGAATTTAGAAAGAACACATTCCATTTTCAAATGGTCCTCCTAGGTTATATTCCTTTAACACGGAATGAAATTTATTTACTATATATGACACGAAACTCCCCAAATTTGGAGTTTCATTGACTTCAAAAGAATATATAGGCTAGCCACTCACAAGTGCAATATGTTTAGATTCACCTTAAATGCACCTGTGATACTTCCTTGAGTCATGATCACATACATCATAACATATGGAATTGAAACCAAAACCTACCTGGTTGACATTTTGAAACACCCATTCCTCTAGTATCCTCATACCAAGAATTTATATGTGTTGATTCCATTAATTCTTAGGTTACTATATTTTAGAGATCACCCGAGAACATACACAAATACTAAAGGCTCCAAAATTTGACTGAACTCAACCAATTTGTAACATAATTTAGAAACATTATATGTAACACCTTTATGAACACACACTACCCCAAGGTCTAGAGTCAAGAAGGAACATCCTCAACACTATCCACAGGCTATCCACCCTATGAATTTAATTATTAGGCTGTTCATATTTGAGATTTAGTTTAGAGTCATATTTCCTCATATGTCCACTAAAATAGATGACAATATACCATGTTTTCCATTACTAAGGAATAATATAGGGCTGAGAAATCTACTAAGTGTCTGACCAATGTCTAATGATGTATAACATAATGAATCTAAGAATTAAATAATGATTATGAACATAACAAGGGTAAATGATACTATGACAACCCATCCAAACAAGGGTATCATTAATAGTTAAGAGCCATATTAGGGACAATAACACCCGAATGAAACCATATGTTAGAAATATCACAACATTTCACAAGGAATTTAAGCTCTAAGGGTGATACCTACTTTGATCTACCCCCTTATGAAAGCTTAGTCATCGACCCTATCATTAGGTATCACCAAACATGTTGCGCTTGGACCTATGATTATCATGTATTCCCTTCCAAAAAAAAAGAAGGCCTATGGAAAAAACTTATGTTCTTGCTCCAAGGAAACTCAAAGAGATATTTAATATACCTTTACACGAGGGATTAAACTAACGATATCACCTGAGGTTCCATTTTATTCAATTACATTGATTCACATTCAATATTAAAAAAATATAAAATATTTAATTCAAAACATAATGTTCCAATTATAAGGAAAATCACATGGTAAAGGATAATGAGAAATACGAGGGTCTCATTAATCCAACATAGGTTCATCAAAAAGTATCCAAATAGAAATTTTTTAATTATTGAAATTATAAACACCAATGATAGTTTATCTCATAAGAATAATGCCCCAAATAGCCTAATAAGGCCCATTTGTGAATTTTCAGTGGTGAATTATTCATTTTAGATCAAAATAAACCAAGGTTTACATTAATAACCATTGGGAAATATTACATTTTATTAAAAATTATTTGATTTTATGGGTTCCCATATCCAATTTATTAAGTCCCCATACACTTTATAGATCATATACTACTTCCCATTTAACAAATCCAAATTAAATTAAATTTTTAAAAAATTTCAGCCTATTTATATTTTTATCAAAAGTATATAGATATATATATATTCAAAGATCAAATTATAGTTCGGGTATATGGGTTGTCTTTATCCAATTATAAGGATCTCATACACTTTATAACTAAAAATTGGTTATTGTTTTCTCTCAAATAATTTATTTATATCATGAAACAAATTTTATAACCAATTCATAACTGAGAATTTTATCACAAGAAGTAAACATCCAGCAATGTGATAATACGCACAAAACCATGACACCTAGGGAAAAAGATAAATAACCAGGCACAGTAGAATATGACAGGAATGTAGAAGAATTACCTAAACATGTAAAAAACTAAGAATATCACTAGATTGTATAATATAATATACAAAAAAAAAAGACTAATAAAAAAACACATATCATCATGAAATTCATTAGGCAGAATTCAAATTCAATTACATGACATTTTATTCTCTATGTTCATATAATGATGAATGTAATTATACAACCTTTCCATAGTAGCCCAAGGGTAAAATACCATAAATTTCATAAATTAGTGAGTATCAAAAGGAACAAAAAACACTGAACGTGAAATCATATATAAATTTTAATAATAAATTGCATGAAAAAAATTCCTATCCCTGGACACATGGAATTTTCTCCATGGGTGGGGTGATCACTGCCAGACACGACAATTTATCAAGAACCAAAACATTACTAGGCACCAATATAAAAATCCAAAATAGTAAGAATAAGGAATGGAATGATCTAATAACAATTTCTAATGTCATTTCCTAACTAACCACTAAATTGATAGTCATAGTTTTGGGCCACAGGGCCTCAAACACACCTTCCCATATTCCAGAGATTACCGACTAGAAGCGACGATCTAAGGAGATGATTTTAGGGAGATTATACCTTCATGATCAGAGTAGAATATTTTTATAATAAAATAAAATAAATTAAATATAATAATAAGCAACAAATGAAAGATATATTAGCAAAAGAATAATAAAAAATAAATATAAATGATGGCCACCAACAATATACAATAACACATCCATGACCAAATGATAATACATAATTGAAATAATAGATGTAAAATAGGATGTATAATACAATACACTACATGAATAACGAAAAAAACATAGAATACATAAGGGTGATCTCGGAGAGAATCTTGAGTCCCATATTAGTTCTATTCTCTTTACTACTAGGCATAGGAATAAATTGACAAGAAATAATCCATTGTCTTTGAAACCTGAGATCTTCTTGGGTACCCCAGTGAAATGGTGTCCTTAGTATGGTGTGAAATGAAAATATCAGTAGGCCACCATGAACAATTTATATAGCTAAATCCAGTTCATAAATATAAAATAAATTATTGTTCATGAAAATATAATAACTAGAAATGAATATTCGGTAAATAATATCAGTTGGTTTGGATTCTAATTAAATAGCTAGTCGACTCTATTTGATTTGCCTCATGAAGGAAACAAATGTTTTAACAGTAACAATATATTGTAATAATACATCCATAGTATTGTTGTAAATTTAATCTAACTATATGAATTAAGTACATGTGGATGTAAGTGGGAATATTCTTGGAATAATAGTTTCTTTCTGGACCATGACATAACATATCCATCTATAACTAGTCTAAATGAGCCTTTATGCATCAACAGTGGGAACACGACCTACATATCATAATGAGTGGCAGATTTCACACAATCCCTCAAGGAGGTGAATGTTTTATCATTTCATCACTCAAAATAATGATTTCTCCATCATTAAAACAACCTAAATGGGAATTTTTGTGACATTCCCACTATCCAACAAGTGTCAATGCTGTGAGACGTCATGCTCAACACCCAAAGAAAGGGATTGTGATACTTCTAATCCCAATAGAACCCTTACAATCTATCAAAATCATTTATAAAAGGATTAATAATATTGTAATAAAAATTTCCATGAGTCATTACCTATAATTATTTCCACTAAGCAATCTGTTATATAATGATGGGTATCATAATTCAATTGAAAACATGTACTAAGCATGTAATGATCAGCATAGTCTTTCCACACTTTAAAATTAAATTAAATTAAATTATTCATTTTTTCAAGGAATGAAAACCATAATGAACAAGACATTCCATTCAATAAATGAAATTTAATCTATCAATAACATGATAATTCACCTAATAAGGCTCAAGGATTCATTTAAAAGGACTCATGGTCAAAATAAAAAACACCTACATGGGCCATTGCATTTGAAGGATGGGCCAATCACCTATGAGGTGGCATGGGTTCATCAATAAATTATTTAGAAGGTGGGAAAATCCATTTATGATCATTTATAAGGGACATGTACTAAAAATTTCATATATTAAACAATAACCAATGGCATGAAAAAATTCACCAATTCTATAAGGCCAAACCTGTTTAAAAAATATCCAGTTTGTATTGTAGAATACATCGCATGCCATTCAAGGGGTTTTATTATAAAAATGTAACATTTTTTATCAAACAAATAATTTAGCTAAAATGGGTTTCACATAAATAGGCATAGCTCATTATATCAAAAGAATCATTTTAAGAAGTTATCAGTCATAGAAAATTAAATATAAGGATCTACATAGAACATAGGAGATGAAAAAATTTATTGGGAAATTAAATAAAAGAACTAATCCCATTATTAATCAAAGATGAATGCTAAAATTAATTCCATAATTTTAATCAAATTAGTTGTAAATGTCCAAAAAATTCTGACACATCCAAGGGGTGTCCATGATCGATGTTTACATTATCAAATTGATAAAAAAATAAAATAGTTTAATCCAAGGTGCATATATTGATTTAAAATGAATAAAAAAATTGGATGGCCTATGAAAAATGAATCATAATTAAAAAATATATAAAATAAAGGAAATATTGGTAAAGGGATATAGCACACCTACCTTCTATAAAGGATTCACGACAAATCCAATATAATGTCTTGATTCAGTAAGGTTTGGAAGAAATCAACGGAACACATATTTTTTTCCAAAATATAGGGAAAATTAGCTCACGCCAAAATAGTACAATATAATAGAAGTATATATTCAATATCAAGCAAGAGGATTGGATAGCATACTAATACAGATCAAACATGACCAATGGGGTTTAATTTGGACTTTTTAAAAAAGAGATATCTTCAAGACTAGGTTGTAGAGGAGGTGGAATACAAGGTAGCTAGGAGAAACCTCACATGACTGGTGAAAGAAAAAAAGAAAAGAGTAAAATAGGATTTAACCTCATTAAGGAAAAATAGTCAATTCACCCTCGAAACTGGGTCACACATTTTGGCCACACAGTTGGCCTAACTGTATTCCAATCATGTAACTCCCACTACATGAAACTATAAACATGCACGGTTGTACCACATAGATTAATAGACCATACACCAACCATGTGATGAATAGTTCATATAAATTTTCCAAAACTCACTAAGCATGAGTGCTAGTTGCACATTTTGAAAAAAATACATGTTTCTCATGAAACACCATCTTATAAAAATACATCAAAACACATGGTTATGTGACTCCATTTTCATAGTTACTTCAAACAGTGCGGCACCACCTACTCCACTAGACCAGGCTATATGGTTTCCACTACAGCATCACATGGTTTCTGAAAACTAGGTGTATCATAATTCATTCACTCAAAATTTAATTCCAAGTATTTTTTAAATGAATGGTCCATTAACCAAATTACAAGATTCAAATTCCATTAGAATTATACCATGGATAAAAAACATGGGTGTAATGCCCCGACCCCAGTTACCCAAAGTCGGTGCATTATTGCGTAACATTGTCATGATCACAAAAGATCAAGTCATGAAATACCGATTTGTTTAGTAGCCTTGGAAACACTAGATACATTCATAAATGTTACATTACATCATAAAGTGAAAAACTAAAATAACAAAGTCTCCATAGTCTACCCTAATATCCTCTTCTGACTATACCTGTAGGTCATTCATAAAATACTTCTTTACATCCTGGAAAATATTAAAACATTGAAAGGGGTGAGCTCAGATGCTCAGTAAGGATAACAATATTGCGAAAGCTTTCATAAATAAACATAAACATTTAAGGAAATGTATAACTAAAACAGAAGCGTTTTCAACATGAACTTGAGCATAATATGGAAAAAGTAAAATGAAATAATTCCATTTACTTATTCACATGGATATTCTACTGGTCGAATAATCATATTTAATATCAATAACTACTTTCATAATGATGGAATACATAATTCCAGACTATCATAACCACGTAGCCAAGGCCTCGTTCCAAGACTACAAATAAGATTTTGTCAAGGCCTCGTGCCAAGACACTAGTTTGTCTCATGAGACATGCCGATGAATCGAGGAGCTATAGTGGGCTCCACCCGTCACTTATTAAGTCCAATGCATTCCTCATATGAACAGGTTTAAACATATCATAAACCATAACATAATCGTATAACATAAAACATGCATAAAGGAAACATAAAATTTCCACATTAAAATCCCAAGATATCAATACAACACACTGATATAATAAAAAACACTTTCAAAACCATTTTCAATACCAAAATAAAAGAAAATTAAATATTGGTATTTATTTTTCATTTAAAAAAAGTTATGGCTTCTAGAGGAAGTAGAAACTCAAATAATAGTCACGGCGGCGGAGAAGTCGTTGTCACCGCATATGTTAGAAAAAAAATTCCTTTTGTCGTTTATTAAAAACACTTCATATAAAAAGATTCCTTTTGAATAAAAGTCAAAGTCAAAGGGGTTTATACACCGTATAAAATAATGTTGTGTATAAAACAAAATATGCCTCAATGAAAGGAGATTGAGACGAAGTCCCTTACAAAGAACATTTTTTTAAATAAAATAGATATATTATGTGTATTCACTATTAGTACACATAAAGAAAGTAAAAATACAAGATAGGACATAATAATATCATGACATAATTTGATAGTAGGAGATTAACCCAAATAATAGAAATTGGGTTATGAAGTTCCCTTACCTCGTGTCCGACTTGACTCAATCGTTCTTTAACCTCCTGAATAATAAAATAGAGTTAATTTATACTTGCTTAAGAACCTTTTTCATGTTCATTATTCCTGTTATATCACTTATTACTGTGTTATGAACATTATGTAATTATTTAAGTTAATAACGGTCATTTTGTTGATCTTTGGTACTTGAGTCAAAAATAAACTTCTTATAATTACAAGTTGTTCATGTGGTAAAATACCCATTACATCCCCAATTATATCATGATGTAGATATCATATATATCATATATATCCAGTATATACTTTCATTTATAATATTACATAACATTTAGAGGTAAGAAATGAAATGCACCGTTCATGGAGACGGTAAGTCGTACGTACGCATGAACGCTACTTTCATTTCTATTTTGTATTTAATGGAATGAAATTATAATTATATAAAGGTATACTATAATTCCAGTATAATATAATTTATAATACCATTTACTCCATCCTTTATACATCCAACATATGACATTAACGATTCAAATCACTTTGAGGGGGTGGTAGTCCGCACTTCCTAAAATGAAATTATCGCGTTTACCCATAATGGAAATCATAAAGGTATGAAATAAATGAAAAATATAGAATCATAAGGAAAACAAAATCATAATATATTTCATATATAAAAATATTGTCATCATAATGGCCACCATGAGAGTTGTTATATGAGTGTTGAACAATCATCGTTTCGTGAGGCAGAAATTCGCCATCCACGGAAATAGTATGTTCTTTAACCATTAGATGTAGGTGTGTGTAAGTGTAAATAAAATACTTCTCATTACAAAATCCTAGTATATTGAAGATACTGGTATTGTTACAAAAGAAAATAATAAAAAAAATTAGGGGGTTGGAGAAGCAAAATAAAACAAAACAACATTAGAGAAGACATTTCCTTAAAATCGGGTAACTCTTTATTTGATTTGAGCCAAAGGCGTCCGTGGGAAGCATTATGCCCAAATTGAGGGTTCTAGGAGTAATAGAGGCAAGTTTAGAGAGTATTTTGGTAGAGGTTGGCCGAGCCAGAAGTCTTTTAAAGTGTGAGTAAGGTGGTAGTGGTGGGGGCCTTTTATAAGAGGAGAGGAGGCGCACTCATGGAAAGTTATAAAAGGTTATTTTATTATAAAATGATTTTCGCATTTAAAAGGGCCCAAAATTATATATTTCGAGGATAAGGTGATAAGATTTCGAAATCCACCCATCCAATAGGTTTTTTACATGTGTAGGTCTTAGATTTTACATTATATTTTCATTTTATTTAAATCATTAATTAATGAGGTAATCGCTGCATCACCATTGTGTCATAAACAAAATTTAATTTATTTAATGTCTAAAATTTATAAAACAGCTATCATGATGTAGTAAATATTTTCATCTTTCTAATGAATATTTATAGTAAAAAATATGACTTTTATGACACCATTTAAAAATTGTTTTAGTAAAACAACTCATGTTTGTGACATTTTTATTTTAACATTAAATAAAAAGTTATTTATGTCATTTTCCTACCAAAGTGGCTCCATGGGGTCCCAAAGTTGACCCATTGATTGTCTTGGACGGACATGACTCATACAATAGGTTTAGGAAAAGTGTAAGGGTATTTTCATATTTTTATAATAACATTTTTACCTTAAATTTCACTAATTTCCTTTAATCGCTATTAATTAAACTTAAAAGTTACTATTCACTAAAAATTATTTTAATCCCATTGAACAAAATTTTACTTCTTAATGACAACCATTTATGTTACATTTTTGAAATTCAAATCACAGAAGTGGTAATGTTTCATTTAAACGAAAAATCAGTTTTTTAACCACCACTTAGTGGTTTCACTATTTATCAAAAATTGACGTTTTTCAGAACAATGCCAAAATTTCACCCTAAGATATAATTGATATTCCAAATTCAAAAATGATTTCGATTTTACAAAATTCCAAAAATATAAGTTGCATTAATTAATTTTATAATTACTTCCCGTTGTCACAACAAAAAGCGTGTTTTTAAGAAACAATATATATCAAAAGATTGACAATTGTTTATATCCAATTTCAAAGTGAAATAAATTCTAATGAACACCATTGGATGAAATGGTAAAAATATATTCTAATTATACTCTAAAACCACTCAATATTATAATTTATCACTATAAATTATTTTTATTTAAAAAGTTGTTTTTAACTATTTTTCACTATTTATAAAAAATTAGAAGTTCTCAGAAAAATACCAAAAATTCAACATAGGCTAATTTCTATATTCCGAATCTTGAAATGAAGTTAATTTTGAAATATTAAATATATATAATTTCAAAAAGTGGGTATTACTATTCATAATGGCTATTTTGATTGGTCGTAGTGCGTTAGAATCTCGAACATGCGTACAATGCAAGCTATTGCATTATTGAAAGATAAACGTATCATGGAAGCTCGGGGTGTTACATTCTTCCCTCCTTCAATAAATTGCGTCCTTGAAATTTGAAATTTTTCTTTGAAAATAAATGTTTGAAAATAGAAAATACCTTAGTTGAAAACTCACATCGTAAAATAGGGTTAATAAAAATATAACATTAAAATAAATAAAGAGAAGTACTAAGGTCACCCGAGATATCCCATACTAGGATTCTATGAAAATATGGATATGGAGGAAAAACAAACCATTAAGGTCTGATGGAGAGTTGTATAAAATAGGATTAGGAGAAAGTTAACCATAAGAAAATCACAAAATTGTGATTGGTTAAACATTCATTGAATCCCCAGTTGGAATAGTTAACCGGAAACATTTTTGTTTTATGTTACCTTTTATAAAGTTGGGGAATTTATTTAGGAGATTTACTAAGAATGTAAGGAAATATACTTACTTGTCATGTAGACTTTCATTCTTTAATAAATTTTTACCACAAACCCATCTTTCACTCGAAAAGGTAATAGAACTCAAAAATATTCTATTTATCATAATTGTATAAGGTTACAAATATTAACACATACCATTTATATTATGAAAAGTTTTTTGTAATAACCAAGGACTTCCTGTAGGCTAGTGGTAGCTAATAAAGGCCTGTCGCACTATGTTTGTGGGTTTGATTTCGGCAGCTTTGTCCGACGTGACAGGTTATCTCTCGACCTGTAGGTTTTCCATTTCCTAAAAGTATAGTATTATAATATTCCAAAAATAATCTTCAGAAATGTTTTAACCTTAAACAATACTATCCAAAGTTCAACTTAATTCATTACAACCTTTACAGTTATCCAAAATACCTATGTCTAGAATTTCTCTAAAATGTCTCTTAATTCCAAAATCAATTGTAACCTCAGATTCCCAAAACAGAGTAATGTTTCTCTTAATGTCACATACTAAAAATATGATTACCTCCATCATATTAAAACCCTCATGAAAACAACAAGTACTGAAGTACAATCCTCATATATATCACATTATTCTTATAACCAGAATATAATCCTTGTTTCCAAAAGTACCAATACATTAATTATTCCACTTCAACTGTAGTAACAGCATAAGATTGTCCTTGATCCCTAGGCCTTTTCTGAGGTAAGGTTCCTTGAAACTTAGGACATTCATTTGCATAATGCCCCATTTCCCTACAGTTGTAGCAATCAACATTAATAGACACTTTCTTTCCCTTGCAATCACGAGCCTGGTGACCTTTTTCTCCACATTTATAACAAAATCACATTTCTTTTAGGCAAGTACCGGGGTGATTCTTCCCACAATTATCGCATAATAGGAAATCCTTCTTTCCCTTTTTCCCTTTATCTGTCTCTTGTTCCACCGTTCTCTTCTTATCTTGCTTTACTTTATTTTCATAAGATTTAGTGAATTCCTTTTCTGTCTTGATAGCACATGAGACTATATCTTCGTATGCAGAGAATGATTGTGAGACTAAGGATCGATAGAGAAACAGGTTTAACCCAACAAAGAAACGATCTATCTTACTTCTTGGGTTACATATACAATCTGGATCATGCCTCACTAACCTTGTAAATTTAGCCTCACACTTTGCGACATTCTCGTCCTCCTTCTGCCTCAGACTCAAAAATTGCCTTTCCATATCTTCTCTATGGTAATGAGGGAAGTATATTTCTAATAAAATTTCCTTAAACTCCCTTTATTCCATACATGATACTTATTCATCTTCCTTTGTATTTTGAATCAATGAACACCATTGATCAGCATCTCCAGTGAGGTGGTAAACTGCCATGATAACCTTTTCCCTTTCACTACTCCCCAAGGCATGTAAAATTTTCTCTAAAGAATTTATCCATTCCTCAACTACTAATGTATTTTTACCCCCATTAAATGTTGGTGGTTTTTTCCTCATGAATCGGTCTAACATTGATCCTCCACATTGCGGATCAGGGTGCTCCATACGAGTATGGTTATTATTCATAACCTGAGTGAGTTGTCCCAGTATGGTAATAAGTTGATCAGCACCAGTTGTATCTCCATCTCCACAATAATTATCTTGAGCAGGAGGGAAATCCCTACATAGAGTGCGTGCATTAATATGGTTTCCATTCCTCCCACAAGGCGCCATTTCTAAACAATTACATAAACTATATTAGTTTATGAATCTAAATACGTAATTCCATACTTGTAAAATACATAACACAAATTTGACAGTTTATGGATACAATCCATAATCATAAAAAAAATTTCTTTGAGAAGTATATACTCATAAAACCTTCATAATGGTTGGTACAGAAAATGAGAATTATCCTAAGCATATCTCCCAGGAGTGTGGTAACCAAGAGTGTAGCAAGGCCCGTTGTCGTGCACTAGTTCCCATTCGAGTCTAGCTCAAAGCGATGTTTTCGGGTTTTACCCCTAGGTACATCTGTGCCAGAGCCACCTCTACCTGCTCGTATCCATACAGGGATGTATTGGTTGTAAAACTCAAAAAATCTCTACAACAACAAAATTCTTGGATGTTCTTCTATACTAATCCTCAAATTCTATCTTATGTCTACGTGATCTAATCAGATTTTTTCTAAATCTAGCTTCTAAGGTTAGTACTAAACTGCATCTGATACCAACTGTAACACCCTGACCCCAGTTACCCAGAGTCGGTGCATTATTGCGTAACATTGGCATGATCACAAAAGATCAAGTCGAAAGACTGATTAGTTTAATATCCTTGGAAACACTAGATACATTCATAAATGTTATATTACATAATAAAGTGAAAAACTACAATAACAAAGTCTCCATAGTCCACACTCATATCCTCTTCTGACTATCCATGCAGGTCATTCATAAAATACTTCTCCACATCCTGGAAAATATTAAAACATTGAAAGGGGTGAGCTCATAGGCTCTGTAAGGATAACAGTATTGCGGAAGCTTTCATAAATAAACATAAACATTTAAGGCAATGTATAACTAAAACAGAACCCTTTTAAACATTAACATGAGCATAATATGGAAAATGTAAAATGAAATAATGCCATTTACTTATTCACATGGATATTCTACAGGTTGAATAATCACATGTAATATCAATAACCACTTTCATAATGATGGAATGCATAATTCCAGACTATCATAACCACGTAGCCAAGGCCTCGTGCCAAGACTAAAAATAAGATTTTGTCAAGGACTCGTGCCAAGACACTAGTTTGTCTCATGAGACCTGCCGATGCATCGAGGAGCTATACTGGGCTCCATCCGTCACTTATTAAGTCCAATGCATTCTTTATATGAACAGGTTTAAACATATCATAAACCATAACATAATCGTATAACATAAACCATGCATAAAGGAAACATAACATTTCCACATTTCAATCACAAGATATCAATACAACACATTGATATAATAAAAAACACTTTCAAAACCATTTTCATTACCAAAATAAAAGAAAATTAAATCTTGTTATTTATTTTTCATTTAAAAAAAGTTGTGGCTTGTAGAGGAAGCCGAAACTCAAATAATAGTCACGGCGGTAGAGAAGTTGTTGTCTCCGAATACGTAAGAAAAAACATTCCTTTTGTCGTTTTGTAAAAATTATTCATATAAAAATATTCCTTTTGAATAAAAGTAAAAGTCAAAGGGGTTTATACATCGTATAAAAGAAAGTTGTGTGTAAAACAAAATATGCCTCAATGAAAGGAGATTGAGACGAAGTCCCTTACAAAGAACATTTTTTTTAAATAAAATTGATCTATTATGTGTATTCACTATAGGTACACATTAAGATATTAAAAATACAAGATAGGACATAATAGTATCATGACATAATTTTAAAGTAGGAGATTAACCCAAAGAATAGAAATTGGGTTATGAAGTTCCCTTACCTCGTGTCCGACTTGACTCGATCATTCATTAACATCCTGAATAATAAACTAGAGTTAATTTATACTTTCTTAAGAACCTTTTTCATGTTCATTATTCCTTTTATATCACTTATTACTGTGTTAGGAACATTATGTAATTATTTAAGTTAATAACCGTCATTTTGTTGATCTTTGGTACTTGAGTCAAAAATAAACTTCTTATAATTACAAGTTGTTCATGTAGTAAAATATCCATTACATACAAAATTATATCATTATTTAGATATCATATATATCATATATATCATATATATCAAGTATATACTTTCATTTATTATATTACATAACATTTAGAGGTATGAAATGAAATTCACCGTTCATGGAGACGGTAAGCCGTACGTACGCATGAACGCTACTTTCATTTCTATGTAATATTTAATGGAATGAAATTATAATTATATAAAGGTATACTATAATTCCAGTATAACATAATTTATAATACAATTTACTCCATCATTTATACATCCCACATATGGCATTAACGATTCAAATCACTTTGAGGGGGCGGTAGTCCGCAATTCCTAAAATGAAATTATCGCGTTTACCCATAATGGGAATATTAAAGGTATTCCATAAATGAAAAATACCAAATCATAATGAAAAAAACATAATATATATCATATAAAAAAATCGTTTCATTATAATGGCCACCATGAGAGGTGTTATATGAGTGTTGAACAATCATCGTTTCGTGAGGCAGAAATTCGCCATCCACTGAAACAGTATGTTCTTTAACCGTTAGATGTAGGTGTGTGTAAGTGTAAATAAAATCCTTCTCATAACAACATCCTAGTATATTTAAGATACTGTTTTTGTTACAAAAGAAAACAATAAAAAGAGTTTAGGGGGTTGGAGAAGAAAAATAAAACAAAACAACATTAGAGAAGACATTACCTTAAAATCGGGTAACTCTTTTTTTGATTTGAGCCAAAGGCTTCCTTGGAAAGAATTAGGCCCAAAGTGATGCTTATAGGAGTAAGAGAGGGAATTTTAGAGAGTATTTGGGCAGAGGTTGGCCGAGCCAAAAGGCTTTGAAGGTGTGAGTAAGATGCTAGTGGTGGGGGCCTTTTATAAGAGGAGAGGAGGGGCACTCTTGGAAAGTTATAAAAGGTTACTTTATTATACAATTCTTTTAGGATTTAAAAGGTTCAAAAATTATATATTTCTAGGATAAAGTGATAATATTTATAAATCTACCAATCTAATAGGTTTTTGACATGTGTAGGTCTTATATTTTACATTATCTTTTCATTTTATTTAAATAGTTAATTAATGAGGTAATCGCTACATCATCATTGTGTCATAAACAAAATTAAATTTATTTAATGTATAAAAATTATAAAACAAATATAATGATTTAGGAAATCTTTTTAGATTTATAATTAATATTTATAGTCAACAATATGACTTGTATAACCCCATTAAAAAATTGTTTTAGTAAAACAACTCATGTTTGTGAAATTTTTATTTTAACATTAAATAAAAAGTTATTTATGTCATTTTCCTACCAAAGTGGCTCCATGGGGTCCCAAAGTTGACCCATGTTTTTTATTGGTCTTCCATGACTCATTCAATAAGTATAGGACAAGTTTAAGGGTATTTTAATATTTTTATAATATCATTTTTACCTTAAATTTCACTAATTTCCTTTAATCGCGGTTAATAAAACTTAAAAATTACTATTCACCAAAAATTATTTTAATCCCATTGAACCACATTTTACTTATTAATGACAACCATGTATGTAAGATTTTTGAAATTCAAATTAGAGAAGTGGTAATTTTTCATTTAAATGAAAAATCAGTTTTTTAACTACCACTTAGTGGTTTCACTATTCATCAAAAATTGATGTTTTTCAGAACAATGTCAAAAGTTCACCCTAAGCTGTAATTGATATTCCGAATTCAAAAATTATGTCTATTTTACAAAATTCCAAACATATACATTTCATTAATTTATTTTATAATTACTTCCCGCTATCACAACAAATAGCGTGTTTTTAAGAAACAATATATATCAAAAGATTGACAATTGTTTATATCCAATTTCAAAGTGAAATAAATTCTAATGAAAACCATTGGATGAAATGGTAAAAATATATTCTAATTATACTCTAAAACCACTCAATATTATAATTTATCTCTATAAATTATTTTTATTAAAAAACTTGTTTTTAAGTATTTTTCACTATTCATAAAAAATTTGAAGTTCTCAGAAAAATACCAAAAATTAAACATAGGCTAATTTCTATATTACGAATCCAAAAATGAAGTTCATTTTGAAATATAAAATATTTATAATTTCAAAAAGTCGGTATTACTATTCATAATGGCTATTTTTATTGGTCGCGGTGTGTTAGAATCTCGAACTTGCGTACAATACAAGCTATTGCATTATTGAAAGAGAAGCGTATCATGGAAGCTCGGGGTGCTAAAATGGGTCATTACATGCTATGAATTTTCTTGGTGGGTTTTTAGGGGTTTCTTCTATAAAGATTCATGATGTGAATGTGTAATTCAGATCCTGAATTTCTCATGGGTAGAGTCTTAGGTATTTTCTAAATTAGGGGGTATCTTGGTAAACCCCTCATTTTATTGACTAAGCCTCTAGAAAGAACAATTTTTTCGTCTAATGGTGCCTCTCCTTCATTTATTGGTGGATAAAAGTTCATTTCATTAAGATTAATTAAAGTTGGTAGGTATATGCATCTTTATACCAAAAATATCACATTCATTCTATATTTATTTTTCTCCTTATCTTAAACCCAAATACAGTTTTAGTGAAATAATATTTATGGATATTGGTTAATTACGATAAATTCAGCTATTAATACATGGTGATTAATCTCTATTACACATAAGGTAGGTGGCCTATATGTTTTCTCGGGAAGTATTACATTATAAATTTGTTCTCTTTATTGTTTTATTTCATCAACATACTATTTGTTTTCCTTGAATTATATTATATAATATAAATAATGGAAAAAATATGCAAATAGACTGCCCATCGTGTAGTATATTAACCCTAATTGAAAGGTAACCAAAGGGGATGCCAAAACATGGTTCCCAATTCATGGAATATATTTTATAAAGTGATGAAATCATATGTAATTTACTTCAATTATTATCAAGAGGATTATTTAAGCATGAATTGAGATGATTACTATTAAATATAGTACAAGATGATGATGCATAGTTATCAAATAGTGTATGATTATAATTTAAAAATGGGTTTTTAATAAAACAAAATCAAATAAATGAGATGATTAGTGATTATTTTTTTGGGATTAATGCGTAGTTTTTTCGTTGGTGTTACCTAGGGTATTTTTTCCACATCCTCAAAGATATATTATCATTTAGATGTGATATATTATTCTGGGATGGGTATATTTCATTAGGTGTGACTAAAGTTTTGATATGAGTATATTTCCTTGGGTGTGGCCATTAATCTTAGAGAGGTATATTACCTAGGGCTTGGTAATTTTTTCAGGATGGTAATTTTCCCCTGAGAGGTATTCCAATCATGAGGATTTTTATTTTTCCTATGGATGAATTCTTACTATTTAGAGATATCCAACATAGTCCGAGGTAAGAATGGTTAATCCCATGTGTCATCATAGAACCTGAGGATCAACAATTTCTATTTATTTACATTAAAATATAGTAATATATATATATATATACATAATTTTACCTTAAACAAGCACATACTTAGACTGGATAAATTTATAGGCATTGTTGGTGGTGTCTAACTTAGTTGTACTCTCTCCCAATACAGGATACTGATTGGTATTTTAGGAGACTTCATGGTTATAGAAAAGGATAAGGGAAAGTCGGTATGAATAATATGTTTCCCAAATTACTAGATTATAGAATATAAGATTTTATACTCTATGAGGAATCATGACCACTTTGATGATACTTTATGTTTTGTTCATTTTTTATTCTTTTCATATTTTTGGAAAAGGTCTGCTGCAATGTGACAATTTAGCATTTATATAAATACCTTTCCTATAGGATGGGATGATATTATTTATATTCCACTTACCATGATTCATTTTTACTACTTATTTCATGATGATTACATAATTTCATTTATTTCCACAATTATTTCACTCTAATATACATGTATAGTCTCCAAACAGTACCATTATAGACCCACACTACTAGTCGATAACATCTACAATTTGGGGAGGTGTTCATTAGGTAATATAGAAATCTACAGTTTTGAAATGATTAATGTCTATGGACTTGGGGACATTAAAAAACCCCTTTTTATTTTTTTTAACTATTTGGGAAAGGAAGAAAAGTGATAAGGAATTTTTGAAACATGGTTTGGAACATGTTCTCGTGACTGACCAAACCACATATGAGAGAAGTCTATATATCTAGGTAAGTGATTTGTTTTCATTATTTTATCTTAAAATTGAATTAGTTAACCTTTAGTGATGAAAAAATTATGGGGTTATAATTTTATTAAATTTTTATATTGTTTCCATGTTTTTTCATTCATCATACTTGGAACATTGGATTTACATGTCATCTTCATGTTTTGTTGTGGTTGTTTACTCTAACCCTGGAATGGATTTGATATTTATTATTTTTAAAACAATTTATATGGGTATTTTATGTATAAAGTTATAGTGGAATATTAAATAACCTATTTTTTAATTTAATAAAAGCATGTTATGCGATCACATGACTCAATTATTACATGGTGGTAACAAATTTCCAAGTAATGCTTAAAACAAATTTCCTCTATAACTCATAACTATGATATAATTTAATTTAGCATCAATTGTGTAAAATTATGGATTATTTAAATGACTAAGATATATTGTACAATCACCTTGTAATTTTTTTATAAGTATAATGTTCTAAATAAAAGTTAAATTCCAATTTATAATGTGATTTACCCTAAAAATAGTAATCAACATATTATTTAATTTAACCTTATTATAATATTCTAGATAACATTTAGATGAAAAAAGGATAATATGGATCCAATTAATATGATGTGAAAAATTATGTGTATATGATTTTGGCCTTTTATATGGGGTTTTGAGGAGTTCTCGAGTAATGAGATCCTATGATGTGAGATATATGGGGTTTTAGGGTGATAAGGATGTTATTTCATTCCTTGAACTATGATATTATGATTTTTAATAGATATTTGTTTTAATATGAGGGTTAATTATCTATGCACTAGTATTAATATGGGGTAAATTTATATATATATATATATATATAGATATCCTAGATAACGATACTTTTGTGACATGACAGGCTTATGATTACGGGATGCTATGCCTATTGTAACAATTTTTTTAATAGAGTCAATGAGAGTTGTGATTTTTCATGACTATTTTTGACCCATAATTGTTTATTCCCAACCCTATAGTGGGTACTATATACTAGAATCAATCTATTATGTGAGGCTGTTACATGGTAGGGCTTTAGTGGAGTGACAAAATCTATTGTAACCTGCTATTTTTCCTATATTGTGTAGGAATTTGAGTTGTGTATATCAAAAGATTTGTAAATTATTATAATTATTAGATTATTGACATATATGTGTATAATAAACATGGAGGGGGTTTGTTGTTTTATGAGTTTACCTATAATGTGTGATCAATCTTAGTATATTGGTGAGACGAGAATTCTGAGGGAGTAGTGGGAAGTTTTCATACCATTATTAGAGACGAATGTTAAATGTGAGGAAAAAACATGAGAGGGGTTAGTCTAGGATTTTTGATTATATAAATATGATAATAATGATATCTGATTTGTATTGATATTGATTTATTTGAATGGGCTTAAAGGTACCATGTGTTTCATGAATTTAATTACACAACATTGATGTTGTGAGTGGTGTTTGGATCTCAAAGGGAAGGATCCATTAGTTTCCAAATCCTACTGGTTACACATTGATCCTAGGTAGTTTGATTATGAATAGATAATGTGTGGGAATATACTTTTTTTGTTTTTGTTTCTAGAGTGACTGGTAATAGCATAGTTCCATTATCATGAGTGAGGTTCCCTTGAATTATTGGGAGAAAGAATTGAGTGGGAAACATTCAACTAGATGAGTTTTCATGGATTGAGAATGGTCAAATAGTTTATTAAAAGAATGTGCCTAGGGTTAATGGTGGTATGAATCAATGTTATAAAATAAAATCATATAACACAGTGACACTAAGAGTTATTTTATTTGGTTTTTCTGGTTGAGAAACTGAGTTTCGGAGAATCATTATAAAATGTTAGATGAGATTATATTTTACAATGTACTATGTGTTGAGTCAATAAGGTTTTCCTTATGACTTTTCCATTCCTTCTTGTTTTGAAAATCACAAACACCTTATCTTTAAGAAAATTGCTTTCTTAAGGAAAATTTCTTTTATAAGGAAGATTACTTTCTTAAGGAAAATCGCCTTTATAAGAAAAATTATCCTTATCATATATTCTTCCATATTTTTCTTAAGTATAAGTTTCTGATTCATTTTCTCGGAATCATTGAAACTTTGATATAAAGAATTCTGTTTTAGGATTCGGATTCTGGACCAGAACTATAAGGAAGTTTCATTCCGAATTCCGGATATGAACTCTGACTAAGTTCTATTCCAGATTCAGGATACGAATTCTGAAGAAGAATTCTCATTACGAATTCTAATGAAGAAATCCCATTCCAAATTCTCATTATGAATTCCAATGAAGAATTCCCATTACGAATTCTAATGAAGAAATCTCATTCCGAATTCTCATTACGAATTCTGATTCTCATTACGAATTCTGATGACGAATTCTCATTACGAATTCTGATGATGAATTCTCATTACGATTTCTGATGACGAATTCCTATTCAGAATTCTCATTCCGAATTCATCTATTAAACAGAATCTGATTATCATTGTTTTGTACACTCTGAATTTATTCACTCTGAACCTTCACTCCGAAGTTTTCATTCCGAACCTTTATGTTAGAGTTTAAAACGATGTCGTACATTCTGTTACACTTGTTTTATTATAAAACGATGTCGTCTGTTTTGTTATAAACTAACCGTTGTCTAAGTGACACGTGTACAGGTCCCTCCGATCTTTAAGGAAAATATGACCGTTGGAGAAGGAGCTGACCTTACCTATAAATAGGAGCTCATTTGAAAGAGCTCGTGGCTGTTGGAAAAACGACTGAGTTTTGTGCCTACATGCTATTGAAGTGAATTCTAGAGAGAGAGAGGCTCTTATTAACTCTCAAAGCTTCGTGCGACTCCGAATGTTGGTGATTACATTCGAGGGCTTCCGGGGATAGGAAGACAGAGGTGACGACTTCCTTAAAGTTCGAGGGCTTCCTTGCTGAGGAGGACAGAGGTTGCCAACTACCTTGAAGTTGAGGGCTTGCGGGGATAGCAAGACAGAGACACCGATCTTCGTATCGAGGGCTTACCCTGGTGTGGGTAAGACAGACTTGCTTGAAAGTATAAATCAAGGGACCTTTATCCAAGGTTGTTGGATACCCTTCTCTTTGGGTTAAAAGACTTATATCTTGTTACTAGTAGTTTTACTACTTGTTTTTATTCCGCTGCAATTTGTATCTTAAGGAAAGTATAACTTTCTTATACTTCCTTACTTACTCTGATTCATTTAGATTCTATACGCTTTAGGGTAGAATATCATATTGTAACTTTTGTTAAGTTTCAAATTCCGGAACCATTTTTCCGAAACCTACTTTTGGAATCTCTTTCCAAGTTTAGTTCGGTGTTAGAGGTGTTGTGAATTTACTTAGTTTAACTTTGTTAAACTTAGCCCTTTCCTTTTCTTAAGGAAACTTTAGTTATTCATAACTAACTTTAAAGGTTCCAAAGGAATTTTTAAAGTATACAATTCACCCCCCCTCTTGTATATTGAGCATCTCATATTATATTTCGATCCTACAATTGGTATCAGAGGTTGGAAACCTCTTACTATATACCAATCTTACATTTGGTATCAGAGCCGGTTACTTAAATACTTGTACTCACATACAAGTTTTTCTTGCTCAGTTTATCCTTCCGAACTTTGTCATTCCGATTTATCCATTCCGAACTTTTCTCATTCCGAACTTTGTGTTTACGATTCTGAGCTACTAACAAGTTTGTGTGCAATGTTATTTTTAGTATGGCAGGAATTAATGTTGGATCTATTGATAATCTAAATCCTACAAGACCACCTATATTTGATGGTAATGATTATGAATACTGGAGAGATCGTATGAAGACTTTTTTTATCAATACTGGAGTAGACAACTTTGTTATGCTTACTGGTGATTATAAAATTCCTGACAAGGAAGTCAGAACCTTTACTAACCAGGAAAAGCAAGAATATCAACTCAACTATAAGGTACGCAATACTTTACTATGTTCAATGACCAGAAATATATATATCCAAATTTCTTTTTGTGAAGTAGCTAACTGTATATGGAAGAAGTTAGAGGTTACACACTTTGGGACTTCTAAGGTGATTGAGACTAGAAGAGTTATGCTTAGAGCTGAATATCATGGCTTCAATTTTCCTTATGGAGAACCTATCTGTAAAGTTCAACAAAGATTTATGACTATTGTCAACAGGCTGCAGTCTATGGGAGAGAAAGGTTTAGATGATGAAGCTCTTGTGGACAAGATAATTGACATTATGCCCAATGAGTGGGAATCCAAGAGAACAGCTATAGATGAGAACAGGAAGGTTACTCAAATTACTCTTGATGAATTATTTGGAACTCTTCTACAACATGAAACAAGAATGAAGAGAGATGCTGACAACATCAAGAAGAAGAATGGAAATGGTACTGTTGCTTTTACTACAACTTCATATCAGATGAAAGCTAAGACTCCTGAGAGAGTAACCAGATCCAAGTCTAAGAAAGTCATTTTCCAATCCGAATCTAGTGAGAGTGAAGTCTCAGAAAATGAATTATCTAATCTTGCTCGAAGGATGAACAAGATAGCTGGACAGAGAAACTTTCAATACAAGTATAAGAAAAAGGATAGGAAAGATAAGAAAGATGGAGAAGTTACTTGTTATGAATGTAAAAGAGCTGGACATATTAGACCAGATTGCCCTATGCTCAACACGAAAGAAAGGAAGGAAAGGCATTCAGACAGGAACAGAAAGAAGTATTATAAAGCTAAAGCTAATAAAGTTCTGAAAGCTAATGACTCCTGGAGTGCTAGTGGTGGTGACTCTTCAGATGAATCTTCTGATTATGAATCTTCAGGACAGAAGAATCTTGGTCTAATATCCAGATTACCTATTGATAATCATTGTCTTATGGCTAAGGTACGAAATGCTGAATCTTTGACCAATGTTTCTTTAAATTCAAATGATAGTAAGTATTATAACTCTTCTGATGAAGAATCATCTTCTGATGAGGAAAATACTTTACCTACTTTTGAAGAAGTCTCTAGGTTTGCTGAACTTCTTGAGATTGAGAATTTCAAACTCAGTAAGAAACTTGATAAGGAAAACTCTAGGAATTCTATTATTACTAAAGAGATATCAGATCTTTCTAAAGATCTTGATAAGAAAAATGCTGATTTTGAAAATATTTCAAAAAATCTTGAGGAAGTAAGTTCTGAGAAGAACAAACTTTCTAAAGAATTAGAAAAAGTAATTTCTAATAAAAATGTTTTCGAGTCTAACTTTAGTTCTAAAACTAATGATTTTGAGGATAAAAACTTGGTTGTATAACTCAAGTCCAAAATTTTTTCCTTAAAGAAGTGTTTATCAAACTTTACCCATGGTAAAGAAAATTTTGATAAGATGTATTCCCAAATACGACCTTTAAGAAATAAATCCGGATTTGGTTATACCCATGCAAAACCTATTTTTAGTAACAATTATTTTGTTCCTCAAAGTGCCCCATTGTGTACCAAGTGTCAATGTGGTGGTCACTGGGCAATGAATTGTTCCTTAAACAAAACCCAATCTCTAGGATTTCACAAAGCTTACTTTTCAAAGAAGATGTGGGTACCTAAAATTTTATTGTCTGGAAATCTCGGATCCAAGAAAGTTTGGATTCCGAATATCTAACTTTGTTCTTAATTTCAGGAAAATAAAGAAAGTTCCAGCAACAATATATGGTACATGGATAGTGGATGTTCCCGGCACATGACTGGTAACAAAAGCTTTTTTGAAAAGATTATCAAAACGAAAGGAGGAAAGGTAACTTTCGGAGACAATGCTAAGGGAGAGATTGTTGGTATTGGTAATATAGTTCTTTTAGGTAAAACTTTGATTTCAAATGTTCTTTTTGTTAAAGGTCTTAAGCACAACCTCATTAGCATAAGTCAGTTATGTGATGAAGGTTACCTTGTGAATTTTAGGAATGATAAGTGCTTAGTTCACAATTCCAAGGAACAATTTATTCTCTCAGCCAACAGGAAAGAGAATGTTTACACCTTGAACTTAGAAGACCTAAGAAGCCAATATTTACCTTGCCTAAGTGCAATGGAAGACCATTCTTGGTTATGGCATAGAAGACTAGGACACTGTAATATAAGAAACCTATGTAAACTCTCTAAGAAGAAACTTGTTAAGGATCTACCAGAGCTTAGATTTGATTCTTCTAAAGTTTGTGATCCTTGTCAATATGGCAAGAAACATAAATCTAGTTTTAAGTCAATCGATGAAATCTCAACAACCGATGCATTACAGTTAGTGCACATGGATCTTTTTGGTCCAACACAAACTGGAAGTATTGGAGGAAAATATTATGTGTTTGTTCTAGTTGATGATTACACTAGATTTACTTGGGTCTATTTTATAGCAAATAAATCTGAAGCTTTTTCTTTTTTCAAAAGTTTTAGAGCTCAAGTTAAAAATGAGAAAAACCTTCCATTGAAAACTATTCATAGTGATCATGGAGGAGAATTTCAAAATTCCGATTTTGAAACTTTTTGTAGTAAGAAAGGTATTACTCACAATTTTTCAGCACCTAGAACTCCTCAACAGAATGGTGTAGTTGAAAGAAGAAATAGAATTCTTCAAGAAATAACTAGAACCATGTTGAGTGAATATTCTATTGCTAGACATTTCTGGGCTGAAGCTGTAAGTACTGCTTGTTATACTATAAATCGAGTTTTGATTAGACCTTTTCTTAATAAAACTCTTTATGAGTTATGGAATTGTAGAAAACCAAGACTTTCCTACTTCAAGGTTTTTGGTTGCAAAGTATTCATTTTGAATACTAAAGATAACTTACATAAATTCGCACCAAAATTAGATGAAGGGATTTTCTTAGGTTATTCCACAACCTCTAAGGCTTATAGAGTTTTTAATAAAAATACTTGTACTGTTGAGGAAACAGTGCATGTGAAATTTTATGAGTCAGATCCTTTTGTTTTTAAACCATCTCAACTTACATCTTCGGATGTGTTTTCAAAAACTGATTGTCAACCTTTGATAGAAGAACCTTCTGATAAGGAAATTGTTCTAGAAGATACTTCTGAGACATTTACCTCAGAAGACTTTCTACCCTATGTTGATGAACTGGTTTTACAAAACCCAAATCAAGTGTTTCTTAAGAATCATCCCAGTGATAGTATCATTGGTGATGTAAATCAACCTGTAAGGACTAGAAGTTCCTTAAGAAATGAAGTAGAACATCTAGCATTTCTTTCCCAATTAGAGCCTAAAAGCACTGATGAAGCTTTAGGTGATGATGATTGGATCAAAGCAATGCAAGATGAACTAAATGAATTCGAAAGGAATAAAGTCTGGACCTTGGTTGAAAGACCTAAGGAAACTTCTGTTATTGGAGTAAAATGGGTTTTCAGAAATAAATGTGATGAAAATGGAGTCATTATTAGAAATAAAGCTAGAGTTGTTGCTAAAGGCTATAATCAGCAAGAAGGAATAGACTATGAAGAAACCTATGCTCCAGTAGCTAGACTTGAATCTATCCGTATTCTACTTGCTTTTGCAGCATTCTTTAATTTCAAACTTTATCAAATGGATGTGAAATGTGATTTTCTTAACGGTTATGTTCAAGAGGAAGTTTTTGTTGAACAACCTCATGGCTTTGAAGATACAAAACATCCAGATCATGTTTTTAGACCTACCAAAGCTTTGTATGGTCTTAAACAAGCCCCACGAGCATGGTATGATAGACTTACTAGATTTTTGCTTCAAAATAACTATGTTAAGGGAAATACAGATCCAACCCTTTTTATAAAGAAAGATAAGAAAAATGTTTTAATTGTTCAAATTTATGTTGATGACATTATATTTGGTTCAACTCAGCAATCTTTGACTGACTCTTTTGCAAGTCTAATGAAATCTGAGTTTGAAATGAGTATGATGGGTGAGTTAACATTTTTCCTTGGTTTTCAAATTTCTCAAAAACCAGAAGGAACCTACATATCTCAACATAAGTATATTAAAGATCTTCTTAAAAAGTATGGTTATGACAACACTAAGAGTAGAAGTACTCCCATTGGTACCTCAAACTCTTTAGATCTTAATGAAGCTGGGAAACTGGTAGATCAAACATCTTTTAGAGGTATGATAGGAAGTCTACTTTACTTAACATCTAGTCGACCAGACTTAATGTTTTCAGTATGCTTATGTGCAAGATATCAATCCAATCCTAAGGAATCTCACTTAAAGACAGTAAAAAGAATTTTTCGCTACCTTAAGAGAACCATGGATCTAGGATTATTTTATACTTCTGGAAATGATTTTGTTCTAAAAAGCTTTTCTGATGCTGACTTTGGTGGATGTAGAATGGATAGGAAAAGTACATCCGGAACTTGTCATTTCTTAGGAGATTCGTTAGTTTCTTGGTCCTGCAAGAAGCAACATTCAGTTGCACTCTCCACTGCTGAAGCTGAATATGTAGCAGCTGGAAGTTGTTGTGCACAAGTGTTGTGGATGCAACACACACTCACAGACTATGGCTTGAGTTTTACCAAAACTCAAATTTTGTGTGATAACACAAGTGCCATTGCCCTAAGTAAAAACCCTGCACATCACTCCCGTGAAAAACACATAGATATTAGGCATCACTTTCTTAGGGATCACACACTAAAAGGTGATATTATTCTTCAGTTTATCAGAACGCAAGATCAACTTGCTGATATATTCACAAAATCTTTTCCTTCTGATAGATTTGAATATATTAAACAGAAGTTAGGAATGATAACTGTAAGGTAATCTTTTTTAATTAACTTTCTGTTGAAAAAGTCTCCTTACAGTAATAAACTCCTTTTCATAGGGGGGGTACATTTGATTGTTTGTTTGATAAAGTTTCTCAAAATTTGTTTTCAGACTTTTCGGAACAAAGATTTCCGGAATGAATCTTCCGGAACTACCATTTTCCAGAATGGATATTTTCGTACAGAATACTTCTGGAATGGAAGTATTCATATTGAAAATTTCTGGAATGGACAACTTTCGTACTGGTACTTTCATAACCAGATTTTCGTACCAAGTTTTTTTTTAATTTTTTTTAATTTTTTTTATTTAATTTTTCATATTTACTTTTTCGTATTGAGTTTTTCGTATTTAGTTTTTCGTATTGAGTTTTTCGTAGTCGTCTTTATATTACCCATTACGAATAACTTTCCTAAGCTAATCCGAAAGGTATGATTTCCTTACTGATGTTTTCGTAATCATATTTTACTTGCTGGCAGTTTCTTATATTTTGTTTTCGGGTTTTGGATTTCTTAATTCTTTACATTAATAAAAACCTCAAAAAGATCGGATTCATGTTTTCAACCGTCAGATCTGATCTCAGCTTATTCCAACCGTTAGATCAATTATGGAAGGTGAACCGTCATCCTGTTGCCTATATAAAGGGGATCCAATTTCTCGTCCCACATCGGTTTCAAGCTTTCGCGTGCTGAAGTTCTGCCCCTCTGTTTTAAGGCCGTTCCGAACCATAGTTTACTCCGTTCCAAATTTCTCAGAGGACTTCAGATCCGAATGTCTGCAGAGTTAGCTTCTCAAGAAATGTCTTCAACCAAGCCTATTTCTCAGTGGTTAGTATACAGGGAAAGGTTACTTCATCCGGATTTCTTCAATAATTATGATTCCCTTATCTCAAAGAACATCAAGTTGAATGGCTGGGAGGATGTTGCGGTATCTAAAACCAGGAGTCAAGATGATGTTTATTCTGATTTACTTGTCGAATTTTATGAATCGGTTTCTTTCATTAAGGAAGATGATAGAGAGAAGTTTTCTTTAAAATCATATGGAAAGACATATAAGCTTTCTTACACCAAGGTTGCAAGCATGGTAGGGTTAACATATGAAGGTGAAGCGGACTCTAAGGGTAGTTTCAACAAAGAGAAAGCCTTAGAAACTCTCGGACTTGATGATGACAAGGCTCCGAAAATTTCAAGTCTATCTACAAATTTTTGGATTCTGGAACTATGGGTGCAAGGACTTATCGTACCGAGAAAAGGTGATAAGGACAGCTTGAAGAAGAGTGAGATCTTTATCTTAGATTTCTTGATAAATCTAAGGATGTTTAACTTCATGAAGCATATTCTCATAACCATTGAGAATCTTAAGAAAGGAAATCTCAGAGCACAGATCGTGATGTACCCAGCAATTTTGTCAAAGTTGATAGTTCGGTGCCTTGAATCCTTCAAGGAAGCTTGCAGATCTAAACCAAGGGTGTGTAAAATCTTGTTGGTAAGTGATGATACTCTGAAAAGAATGAATGTAGCCTTTGAAAAGAATTCTGGAATGTTTATTGATCTACCTGATCAAGAAGAAGTGGCTCCGAAAACTGCTGATCCGGAATCCTCTAAGCCGGTAAGGAAGAGAAAGCTGAAACAAGTGGAAGTAGAAGCAGAAGATCCTAAGTCTAAGAAAGTCCATTCCGCACCTCCAAAGCCTAAGAAGAAGAAAGCCTATACTGATGAGGTTGTTGCAAAGTGGAGAGCAGATAAAGAAACAAGGAAAGAAGGGGATCCGCAGTTCGGATTGACCCCTGCGGAGGCTAAGGCTTTGAAGTAGAAAACGGCTGATGAGCTTGAGAAACAAGCTAAGGAAAAGAATCTTAAGAAGAAAATGTCAGAAGCGGAGGCAGTCCAAGCGTTGTTGAAGTTCAATGAAATGGTTTCAGCAACAATTCCAGTTCCGAGATCTTTCTCCCTGGAATCTCTACCTGAGACTCCAGGAAGAAATCTCGTTGCTCCGGAACAAGCTGTTGCTACTAATACTGAGGAAGTAGAGCAAGTGGAACAAGTTGAAGAGGCTGTTGAAGGAAGTGGTGAGACAGGAGATGTGCTAAAAAAGTAGATGAGTACAAGGGAACTCCTTCGGAACACTTATCGCTCCGAACCTCTGAAGCTGAATCTTCGAAGCTTGTTACTCCGACAATGGAAGAAGAGAAAGGTGAAGAAGAAGTTTCTTATCTGAGAGAAGAAGAACATCTTTTACTTGATGCTGCTCAGAAGGAAAATATAGAAGTTGCTGATGAGGAAGATAATATTGTTCAAGTCTCTGATAGTGAGAAGAGATCTACGGAACAGGTTTCAATTCCGGAAAAAGATAAGGGAAAGAAAATTCTTACCGAGACTCGGAGCACAGAAGTAAGAAAGAGGAAGGAAGCTGGTAGTTCTTCAAAAAGAAAGTTGGAGCTTATTGAGGAAGAAAATTCTCCTAGCAAAATTTCGGATTCGGAGTCATCCTCTCTGAGGCATGACTTTGTTGTTCAGTCTTTGAAAAAGTTGGTAGGAACCATTCCGACCTTCTCTAGTATTGATTCACGATGCCAGATGCTCCAACATGCGTTGAATCAGAAAACAGACTCTGTATCCATGGTTATGGATAAGTGTGTTGAGATTGAATCCCAGTTCAAAAACTTCATTATTGGTTACGAAGCTCATAAAAGATCTTGCAAGAGGATGTCAAGCTGGTCTAAGAAGACTGTGGAAGAGATGAGGCTTTTCGATGAGTTTCAAGATAATGTTAAGGATGCCTTTGAGACCGAGGACAAGAAGATTAATGAGCTGACTGCATCCTTTGAGGAGAAGTTGACAGAGGAAAAGAACTTTCGGATTCAGGAAGTGAGAGATCTGAATGGGAAGCTCAATTCCGTTTCTCAAAATTGGAAATTTGAAAGGGATCATCGGATCGATTTTGAAGAGAGGATAAAGACTCCGGAAGAGAAAATGAAAGCTCAGGAAGAAAAGTTGAAGGCTCAGGAAGAAATAATTGAAGCTCAATCCGAAAGAATAGTTGCCTTAGAAAACCAAGCTGAAGAAGATCATAAAGACCTCAAGAAGATCCAGACTATTCTAAAGGGCCTCATGTCTAAGGAAAAAGATCCGAAATAACCCAATCCGATCTTTTTGTTGTGTTTTTTTTGTTGTTGCTGAGATTGTAAATTTTAATGAAAATTCTGTCTCTTGTCTCTTTTTGTTGTCATTACTAATATCTCAGGTACTTTGTTAAGTTTTTCCATTCCTTCCAATTCTTTTTGAAAACAACAAAGGGGGAGAAGGAAAAGATCTTTAAGAAAAAGAAGAACTCTAATAAGAGTTTATCAAAGGGGGAGAAAGAGAAAATACCCAAGGAAAAAGAACTCTAATAAGAGTTTGTTAAGGGGGAGCTTTTTCATTAAAGAAGACTTTCTTATCTATCACTCCAGAAATTTGAATACGATCCTTAGAGTTCCAAAGCCTAAGGGGGAGTTAGTCGTATTCGTCAATATCCTTAATGAAAAGGGAGATAAGCCTTAATGTGTTTCTTTCTTCTTAGAATAGCTTTTTCGTAAGGATGTTTGTGCTTTCCAAAAAGGGGGAGATTGTTGAGTCAATAAGGTTTTCCTTATGACTTTTCCATTCCTTCTTGTTTTGAAAATCACAAACACCTTATCTTTAAGAAAATTACTTTCTTAAGGAAAATTGCTTTTATAAGGAAGATTTCTTTCTTAAGGAAAATCGCCTTTATAAGAAAAATTATCCTTATCATATATTCTTCCATATTTTTCTTAAGTATATGTTTCGGATTCATTTTCTCGGAATCATTGAAACTTTGATATAAAGCATTCTGTTTTAGGATTCGGATTCTGGACAAGAACTATAAGTAAGTTTCATTCCGAATTCCGGATATGAACTCTGACTAAGTTCTATTCCAGATTCAGGATACGAATTCTGAAGAAGAATTCTCATTAAGAATTCTAATGAAGAAATCCCATTCTGAATTCTCATTACGAATTCCAATGAAGAATTCCCATTACGAATTCTAATGAAGAAATCTCATTCCGAATTCTCATTACGAATTCTGATAAAGAATTCTCATTACGAATTCTGATTCTCATTACGAATTCTGATGACGAATTCTCATTACGAATTCTGATGATGAATTCTCATTACGATTTCTGATGACGAATTCCTATTCCGAATTCTCATTCTAAATTCATCTATTAAACAGAATCTGATTATCATTGTTTTGTACACTCTGAATTTATTCACTCCGAACCTTCACTCCGAAGTTTTCATTCCGAACCTTTAAGTTAGAGTTTAAAACGATGTCGTACATTCTGTTACACTTGTTTTGTTATAAAATGATGTCGTCTGTTTTGTTATAAACTAACTGTTGTCTAAGTGACACTTGTACAGGTCCCTCCAATCTTTAAGGAAAATATGACCGTTGGAGAAGGATCCGACCTTACCTATAAATAGAAGCTCATTTGAAAGAGCTCGTGGATGTTGGAAAAACGACTGAGTTTTGTGCCAACATGCTGTTGAAGTGAATTCTAGAGAGAGAGGCTCTTATTAACTCTCAAAGCTTCGTGTGACTCCGAATGTTGGTGATTACATTCGAGGGATTTCGAAGATAGGAAGACAGAGGTGCCGACTACCTTAAAGTTCGAGGGCTTCCTTGTTGAGGAGGACAGAGGTTGCCAACTACCTTGAAGTTGAGGGCTTGCGGGGATAGCAAGACAGAGACACCGATCTTCGTATCGAGGGCTTACCCTGGTGTGGGTAAGACAGACTTGCTTGAAAGTATAAATCAAGGGAACTTTATCCAAGGTTGTTGGATACCCTTCTCTTTGGGTTAAAAGACTTATATCTTGTTACTAGTAGTTTTACTACTTGTTTTTATTCCGCTGCAATTTGTATCTTAAGGAAAGTATAACATTCTTATACTTCCTTACTTACTCTGATTCATTTAGATTCTATACGCTTTAAGGTAGAATCTCATATTGTAACTTTTGTTAAGTTTCAAATTCCGGAACCATTTTTCCGAAACCTACTTTTGGAATCTCTTTCCAAGTTTAGTTCGGTGTTAGAGGTGTTGTGAATTTACTTAGTTTAACTTTGTTAAACATAGCCCTTTCCTTTTCTTAAGGAAACTTTAGTTATTCATAACTAACTTTAAAGGTTCCAAAGGAATTTTTAAAGTATACAATTCACCCCCCCTCTTGTATATTGAGCATCTCATATTATATTTTGATCCTACACTATGTTGGTGGATCTTGTTGAATTACGGGGTATATGGGATAGAATTTCCTAATATTATCCTTAGAGAGTTAATATTGGTGTATAAATTGATATGGAATAATTTTTATTGTTTGAGAGATAGGTCGATAGACAGTTATTAGAGGAGAACATTATAATTTTAAATTTAATTTGAGAAATATATATGACTCTCATGATGAGGTAATGATAATAAATTAAAAAGGATGATGGTTTCAAATGATGATTTTAGTATGTTAATATACTATTTTAGGATATATGTATTTAGTTCATACACACTCATTGGGGTTGGAACCTCTGGAGGGTTTAGTGTACTCTATAGGTTCTAATATTCCTCAGTTTCCAAGGCTATGTAATGTGATGTTATGGGTTTCTTATGGTTAGAGTGGATGATTCACTCTTAGATGATGGGATAAAGGTATGATATTCTTTATATAACCATGGATAGAATAATGGTGTGTATCATTGTGGCAATAAAGTATGATAGTCAGGTCAAGGAATTCACTATTGAATGACCCAGTGTAGATTATCATGAAAAAGTGATTCCTTGGGGTTTGTCACTTCATGAGATGGGTCATTTTTAAGAAATGTTGAATTGAAAATGAGTACATGGGGAATATAGAAATAAATATTGCTAATATCTTATTTTTTAGATGATTTGTGACCTTATGTGTGGAGTGTGAGCTATAGTGTGATGACCCTTGGAACTGGTGAGACACCAAGGGGTTGAGCCACTACGGGTGGTGCCTATGGAGTTAAGAAATTTCATCAAACATAGAGAGATGATTTTAGAATGAGTATTTGTTTTCAGCAAGTACATATATGGATCATAATTGGGATAAATGATTTTTAATGTGATTTTGAGTAAGTTCCCAGATTTTGAGTTGGAACTGTCAAGGATAGGGTACAATGGCAATTTGATGATAAGCAAAAAAATTGGTCATCTATGGCACCGTAGAATTAATAATATCAAGGGTAATACATGGGATGAGGAAATATTTAGATAATTTGGATGTGGCCTAATGAATCTAGTATTTACTGATGGTAGATATCAGAAAGTATCATACTCATAGATCAATGATATTGGGGTCCTATTGTGGGGAGGAAAATATATATAGTTTTAGCAAGTAACAATATTTTAGTAGTTTTTAGTAAAAATAAAAATTTGTTCATTGATTAACCCAATACATAGGTGGTTGTATATTTGTGACTACACATTGGTACAAGGGATGAGTTAGAGGAAGATAATAGAAGGAACCTATGTAATGGTTTTAGATGATGAATTTGGGTTGAGTTAGTGTGATCATTTTTTGAAAAATTCTAGATTTGAGTTTATGGTTAGGTGGTGTGACACAGTTTCATTATTAAAAGATAGTTAGTGAGTGACCGAGTTTGTGAACATTTAATTTTTTAGAGTTTAATTCCATTGTGAATAAAGAATAAGTTTGTTATGTGATAAGTAGCCTCAAAAGTAAGAATATGAGTTTTAATGAGATTAATTATTTGAGAAATGGACTCTTGTAGACTACAGGAAATAACCAACAAGGTATGATGTTATTATTTTAGAATTTTAGGAATTCTAGAAAATTTTGGGATGAATTTTGGAGTTTTTGAAATATTCGATGTCAAGATGTGTAGTTTCGTGTGTTTTTGGGAAGTAAAAAATGTGATGAAATTACTATAGATTTTATGATCGTGTTTCAATGGGTGAAATTGGGTAATGATGTAGTTATGGTGATAAGGGTGATCTAAGAAAGGTCTCTAATATTTTAAAAATTATTGGGATATTCTATTTGGGTTCTATCAGAATGACCTATAAATAAGATATCATACACTTTAATGGGGTCTATCAATATTTTGTTTTAAATTGATACACTGATCAATGTCATTAATATGGTAGTTATTGAAAAAATTATTATCTTCAGAGATGAATTTGACCACTTAAAATCATACTAATACTGAAAGATAGTCCAAGTAGAATATAAATAATTTTAGAGGACATGATGGGAGAATGTGTCCTAGTTCATCGTTGGTTTTTAGAAGAACTAATTGGATTAGTGCCATCAATATTTATGTGAGTTAAAGCCCAGTGAGTTATTGAAAATCATTCTATGTCTCAATAAAAATAATCATGTTCGTGTATAGTTTATTATGAATGGAATGATGTCTGTAAGAGTAGATAAAGTTTTTATTTATATTTTCATTAATATATTATCCATTTGGTACATAATTTTGGAGTTGAAACCCCATTTCATCACATGATTTTGGATGTGAACCCATTTATTCACTTGATTCAAGATGCCAAACCATTTTTTATCAAATGATTAAATGTTTAAACCCATTTAATCTCATGATTTAGTGGCTAACTATGTGATGAAATATAGTAATTTATTTTGTTGGGAATTTAGATCTTATGAAAGGGATGGATGTTGGTTCCATAACTTGTGGGGTATGAGTGGGGCCATATTTTTTGGGTCGTTAGAATTATGTTACGCTTATGGATGATGTATCCATGAAGGTGTGTCTAGTTTTTACTATTGATAATAGTTAAATTTAACTTCATAATAATACAATATCCTTGTTATGGGTTTGGTGGATGATTTGTGATAAAAAAAACGAGGCATAACAGTAGAAATATGATTTATAGTTTAAGAGGATATGATTATTTTTTGATGAACCCTATAGAATTTCTATAATTAATATTGAGGAAAATCTTCTATATGGTTGGGAAGTTGATAAACCCTAAGAATTATTCCATTTTATGAAACAATTAAACATATGCTAAATTGTGTATATTTTTTCATGTGATGTTTATTGGGATATTGCGTTTTTTAGAAGTGTTTCATGACATGGTTTTATGGGTGAAACACGATTCGAGAAATGATTCTGTGTGAAATAATATTGTGAAACATGGAATGGACTTATTATAAAATGTTCTAGTTTCAAGGTTTACTCTACGTAATGGTGTGAGAGAATAAGAGAGATTTTATGTCCTATAGGATAAGATTTCTTGTTTAGAGGTTGGATTATTCAAAAGAGATTCTAATGTCACTTATCGGGGATAATACTTCATTATAAGTGGAGTTTATAACACCTCCCAGATAGTTATAGGTGTGTTATGGTTTATATTTTGGCTAAAAAATGTTTCTTAGGTTTGTTTCGGGATGTTCGAGTTGTTAGGTGGATTTAAGAACAGCTTTTGTTCTAATGAGGTAAATCTATAGCTGTTTGGAAGCTTCAGGATGTCATTGATGATGTGACATAGTGTTTCAAAAAATGATTTTAACGACATGCTACTAGTTTAATATAGTTCAAACATTAATTTTGAAAAAGTGTGTTCTATATCATGAATTTCTCCTTGGATGTGTTCCATTTATTTTTAAGTAAGGTTATCCCTTGGTAAAAGACTCATATTATTCCCTCAACCCCTCACATTTTTTTTAATTAATTTTAGATTCCAAGGATTCCAATTTATCATTTATTATAGAATGAAATAACCACATATTATGATTGATTCAAATTTGGATTATTAAGACTCTTCATTCCTTAGATGTATCATTTCTTCATTGCTTCATGTTCCCATTCTCTTAAAACCTAATATGTTTTTGATGGAATCTGATATAGGGATCATGGTTTGTTGTGTTAAATTTTTCCAATGAATCATGATGATTAAGATACATTACAATTGAGGAAGTTGGTATAGATGTTTTTTCTCCATGTATTACATCATTAATTAGTGCTTTTTATTTTGTAGTCGAGTTGAAATACCATGTGTTTGACCTAGAATTAATTTAAAAAATTTAAATCATGAGTAATATGATAATATATGACCCCTTGAATCATCTAAGAACCCAAAATTTAAAAGGGACATATGGTAAATTTTTTTTTGAAATTGTTCTCCTTTTATGGAAATCCTTAAATAATTTGATGAAACTTTATTTTTTTGGAATAAATGTTAATTATAGAAATATTGAATTTTGAAAGTAGATTAGTGATTATTAGAGTGATTAAAGGATGATATCAGATAATTCATAGAAAATATTCTGGTTAAAATGAAAAAATGTGTTTTTAATGGAACTCTAAAGTCATTATGAGATTATTAGTAATTTGTTTTTTTAATTCTGTCATGGTACAAGGATTGGTGATATATTGGGTATTTCTACCATGGTTCTATAGAGGCCTTTTTCTCTGGGTGTGATCTATTTATTTGAAATTTGTATATTTCCATTGTTTGAATACTATTTTGGGATAGGTATGTTTCCCTAGATGTGGTTATTATTCTGGGATAGGTTTATTTTATATTGTGTGACTATTGTTTAGGGGTGTGTATATTTCCCAAAATGGTGTTCTAATCATGAGGATGGGCATATTTCCCCCAAATGTAAACCCACTCTTTAGAGAAATATCACCCTAGACAAAGCATGTATGGTTATCCTCGAGTGTCATAATTTAACATGAGTATCAATGATTTCTATTTATTTTTATTATACTTCTGTCATTCATTTTTATATATATATTAACTTAAATATTCACACATTCATACGAGATAAATTTTTAATAACATATGGTAGTTTCCTATTGAGTTGTAATCACTCCATTCGTAGGAAACAAGTTGGTACCTAATGCACTGTTATGGTTGTAATACTGGATAAGGGAAAGCTATGAGTACATGTGCAAATTTTTGAATACCAGGTTAGAGAAAGGGATATTTGGACCGGGATAAGACTCATGACCATTGTGAGAAGTATTTTGTTTATGTTTCTATTTTATATTTATTGGGATATTTTTGAATAACATCTATTATTTTGTTACTATGTGACATGTGTATACATTATTTTAATATAACATGGGTTGGAATTATTTATATTTTTCAAATCCTGATGTATTTTTTTGGTTTCTTAATTATTATACAATTTCATATATTCCCATTGTTATTTCACCATAATATCTTGGTATAGTATCCCAAACATACCACTATAAACCCATGCTACTAGTCATTTACCTCTACCATATTGGGAGGCATGCCTAATGCAACATAATGTTATATGTTTGGGGATCGATTGGTGGTTGTAGAATAGGGGATGTTAAATAGATTTAATGTGTAATTCACATTGTTATGGTAACTAAATATATCAATTTTTATTTTGGTTTCATCCATGGGTTGTATTGGTATTATTATTTTTGAATTAGAATTTATATAACTTTATTTTTTGTATTTATATAACTTTATTTTTTGTATCTATATATGATTAGAGTTTAGATTAAGTGGATGGAATTATACACTAAATATTCTATAGGAATTAGGAACATGTCACAAGGAAAGTACATGAGCAACCCCATTATTGGAGTTAAAGTATAGAAAAATGGAAAAACTCTTCATATATAAGGAATTTATTTGGGATGAATGAGGACTTTATTTTGGTTCATAGGGTTTTGTGCCTTTTCATTTTATATAAGAGGAGATTATCAAACTCTGGGATTTATTTCCTCACCATGAAGTGAACCATTTTTAAATGATATTAAAATTTAAATAATAGAATAATATGAAAGGGTATTGGGAATCATATTTTAAAAAAACAAGTGAAATCATAAGAATTCATCCTTTTCCATATTTGAAGCATTTCTAAATCACTCCATGACTTGTCATTAATGACAAAAGGATTCTTGAGGAATGATCGGTGGTTCTATATTTTTAAAGATTTTAGCTTTATTAAATGACAGGAAACAAAATTTGTAGAGTAAAGAAGGTTCAATCCATGAAATAATGATCCTTTCATGTATGGAGTTTTTTAGTGGAATAATGAGAAGACAGATTTTATAAAGAGTTTGTTGTCAAACCACACATATATGGTCACTCTATAACTATTTTGATACTTGAGTGATTTTAAAGGGGCTTGAAATGTTTTATGAATATGTAAAATAAATAAGAATCGTAAATGTTTAAAAAATGGTTGTTTATGTTTGTATCATGAGTATATTTAATGAAGTAGAGTGTCGAACCATGATAGATTTATGGATTGAGTGGTTTATGGAGATCATGCCATGAAATTTTCATAGTTTAAATAAGGAATTTTGAAAGTAAATATTGATAATGTAATTTTATTGAAATCATTATGTGGTGTAGGAAAATATACCCCAATTATAGAGTTTTAATTTGGTTCACACCATGAGAAATGGTTTCGTATTATGTAGAAGGTAAATATGTTAAATTTATGGATTTTGAATCAATTTAGATTTTAGTGGGTGTAACACCACGAGATTTTATGAAAAATATTCTTTTTAATTTCATTAATGTCTTGTGTTATACGCTACACCAAAAAGAGCTTTCACAACACACATCTTTGACCTGGCTTGAATTACACGCAATCACGACCTTCCACGATAGCGTCTGTTGTACGCAACACCAAGTTTCGATAAACAACGATATGCTATTAAGATATTATTAAAACTAGCCGTTATGAATAGTAATAACCACTTTTTGAAATTTTGTAAATTTTATTTTTCAAAATGGACTTCATTTATGGATTCGGAGTATCGAATTTAGCCTAAGGTGAAATTTTGGTACTTTTCGGATAACTTTCATATTCTGATTAATAGTGAAAATTACTAAATTTTAATTAAAAACAACTTTTTCAATCGAAATAATTAATAGTGATAAATTATTAATTTGAGTGCTTTTAAAGTATATTTAGAATATATTTTTACAATTCAATACAATGTTGGTCATTGGATGTAATTTCACATTTAAACCAGTTATAAACAAGTGTCAATCTTTTGATAGTTATTATCACTTAAAAACACGCCTTTTGTTTAGACGAAGGGAATTAATTTTTAAATTAATTAATGCAACTGATATGTTTTGAATTTGGTAAAATAGAAATCATTTTTGAGTTCATAATATCAAATATATCTTAGGCCTAATTTTTGGTATTTTTCTAAAAACATTCAATTTTTGATGAATAGTGAAACCACTAAGTGGTAGGTTAAAAATTGAATTGTGCATAAAACATAATTTTACCGCTTCTGTGAATGTAATTTTGAAAATCCTACAGACACGGTTAATATCGAGGACTAAACTCTGGTTCAATGAGATGGAAATAATTTTTGGTGAATAGTAACTTTTTACCTTTTTTTACCACGGTTAATAGTAAATAGGGTAACTAAGGGTAAATATGATATTACTAGTACCCTAACACATGTCCTAATTCTATTGGATAAGTGTAATTCGACCAAAAACAACCTTATGAATATAATATGACAATTTAGGTCCACTTGGATTAGATTATGACATTTAATATTATTTTATTTAATGAATAGTTAAAATAGTTAGAATCAAAGTTTAATAACTAAAACATTTTTAATATGGGTTTATACATAAGATAAATTCGACTATAAATATTCATTAGAAAGCTAAAAAGATTTCCTACATAATGATATTTTATCTTTAATTTTTAGACTTTAAATAAATTAATTTATTTATGACACAAAAATGATGCAGTAATTACCCTTTTAAGGAAATGTTAACATAATTGAAGTTATAAATGCTCAAATAAATTTAATTTTAGACTTTTTATGAATTACACTAATTTTCTAGGTTACTATTATATATTATTGTTGATTTAATAAACTTGGTTTGAACATATAATTCTGTTATGACTTTCACAAAAATCATATATCAAATAGTGTCAAAATTGACACAAAATAGTTTTTAAATCAAATATTATATTATTAATTTTTATTTTATTCCTAAAAATATAAGGTTCTACCAAATGACTTAGATAAGGATATATATATTAATAATAAACAAGTTGAGGTTCGTTTGGCATGTTATAGTAAGTGTATTAACCATATAGTGTAAGAAAACAAAAAGACACGGTAAAAGTTAAATTATTTAACTTAGAGTTAAATCTAATTGATAACGTTAAAATAATAACCTAAACTTGTCTAAATCCTATTGGTTGATAGTATTTAGACCCATCCCTACTTTATATTAGAAATAAGACCCTTTGGAACCATTATAAACCGATTTTGACTTTAATATAAAATAATATTTTGAGGTATTCCTAAGGTGCCCCTCTCCTCCATTATAAAAGGACACCTCCTCCCCCTCCTCCTCACACCAATTTGAGCACTCAAGCTCGGCCAACCCCTACCAAAATATCTTCTACACTTCCCTAGAAACATCCTAGAGGTTCTGGTCTTCCTCAAAGACCAATTTTAGTTCCCTAAGAGGAGGTCTCAAAGAGGCGCTTTAAAGAAGAGGTAATTACCGTTACCAATTCTTTCATCTTTATTTCTTCTTCCACTTCTTCTTCTTAGGTTGTTTCATTATGAAGTAATAACATCAGTATCACTCATATACTGATATGTTATTATAAGTATGAAACAACCCTATTTCACCATCTATCCATCCTACGGAAAAAGAAATCACCGCGCGTGCGTACGTACGGAATACCGTCTCCACGCCGTGGTGTAATCTATTTTCCACCACCACCTTACATGGATGGGTATAATTGTGTAAAGAATAACTATACATAGTTATTACGACATCATATTTATTCTGATATATTGTATAATCCACTCCAATTAAATTCAATATTTATGGAAATGATATCATCGCTCGCGCGTACGTACGGACTACCGTCTCCACGACGCGATGAGATTCATTCTCCATGTTAACCATTTAAGAATGATTATAAAGTATATATAAGAAATAATAATGAAATATATGACATTATAAATCTACTGGATTTATGTATATATATATATATATATGTATTTCATCTACTTACTTCCATTCAAGACAATAAGGAAAGGAAAACAGCGTTCATGCGTACGTACGGACTACCGTCTCCATGAACGGTGTTTTTCATTTCATTTATATATCTATTATATATATATATACTGAATATATATGATATATAAATAATATTTTATATTCTGGAAGTAAGTAAATCATGATATAAGTAATAATAATGTCAAGAACAACAAGTCAAAACACCTACGATAAATGAAACGATTTTACCCAAAACGCGTCTTTAACATTGAATTTACAAAAGAACGGGTAATATAAAGTCATAAGTTAACCATATATGATATCATAAGCATGAATAGGATTATGTAATAAGTCAATGACATTATTTAAATCATTATACAGGAGTTTCGGACACATACGAAGAAAATCGGACCTAAGGTAAGGGAAAATATCACAATCTCATTTTTTTTATCCGAGATTGTTTATACTTTGGTATTTACTGGGGTGTATTTTATCATCCACATACATGTTTACTCAATATGTAATATTATTTCCATCCACCTACAATTGTTTAAATCCAATTTTACCCTTCGGTGAGTTTTTAGTAAAGGATATGAAAGGAATCTTTTGTCGTTTTTCGTACGAGGAACTTTTTGACTTTTCTGACAAAAGTACGAAGAATGTTTTTTTAACTTATACGGCATGAATGGATTTTTAAAACATTATTTCCAAGAAGCTTCCTTTAAAAGTTTTCAAGTTTATTTTTAATAAACTTCTTTTAGTTTTAAAATTGTATGACATGTTAAGAAAGGAAAAATGTTTTTTAAGTAGAAAGGATATTTTCCTCAAGAATGAAGTTCAAGTGTTTTATCAAAATTATTTTCCATCTAAGATAATAAATAGTTCTGTTTTACCCCTATTATTACATTGATTTGATTATGTTGTGATGGAATTATTTTTATGAATTCCTTTATCTTATATGAATTGTTTTATGATGTCATGATGTTTAAGATTCCCATTTGTATTACATGGGTTATGCAATGATGTATGGTTTATGATTTTGTGGCACACATAAGAATGGTATCATTATGAGATGGGTGGGACCTATATCTCCCTCCAATGCATTGGGTAAGATTTTATATCTCATGAGATAGACAGGGCTGGAACGGTAGGTTATACCGGTTCAGTGAAACAGGACTGAAACGAGGGTGACTCGGTTCAGAAAGGGACTTTGTCCACTAAGATAGTCTTGGCAATGAGTCTTGACTAACAAGAAATGATTCTCTATGATTATGTGTGTATGCCACAATGTTTCATGTTTTAAGTTATGATTATTGTGATTACATTTCACTTCCATGATTTATCCCATGTTATGAAATTATGCTCTCTTTTGCAGGTTAAGATTTCCAAAAGTTATGTTCTTATGAATATGATGTGATTGATTTTTCTTTTGTTTAACCTTACTAAGCATTAGAGCTCACCATTTTATGTTTTCTTTTCCCCAGGATATAAAGAAAGTTTTTCGGTAAAAAAAAGGGAAGATCTTTATGGGAGATATTGAAGTTTTTTCACCACGATTAGAAGATTACGTTCCGAGTTTCCAAAGACACTAAACTATTACGATCCTTGTGTGTGTGTTTTTTTTATGTACTAAGTATTCCGCAAAAGTAATGTAATGTCCATGTACGTCAAGCATCGGGTCTTTACAGTTGGTATCAGAGGAAAGGTTTAGTCAACCTTTGGAAACTAGGATGCGAGAACTTTAGTGAGATCCCTAGAGATATTTATAAGGTTTTTCTAGGGATGTCCCTAAGGATAAGTATACGTATAGGATACAATCCAATAACTACGGTAACGATATTCGAATTTAACCTAAGAAGTTAGATATTGAGAATACTCCCCCTTTATAATGTTGTTTTCCCTAGCATGATTTTTGCCTCTCACACTATTTTTTTTGGGTTTTCGAAAATGGCTGGAAACAAGATGATTCACGATAATGGAGGATATGATGGACAATGGAATGATATTCTTCATGAGCTACCAAATGAAATGGGATTTGGAATTCCAAACATCATTATTATGCCGAATCAGCAATCTCATAATATGATCAATAAAGTAAAATTTGGTAAGTTTCCTGACTCGGATAATAAGAGAAAGATGGAGTTTCATGATGATCATAGAGGAAAGAAAGTTCAATTTCCCCGATGTAAATCATGTGGGAAGAGGAATCAAGGAGAATGTTTCAAAGGAACTGGAAGATGCTTTGGGTGTAGAAAATAAGGACACAAAGCTAGTAATTTCAAAGGAAAAGGTTCAGTTAACACCAGGGATGAGGATAATGGTATTTCTACGATATAAACAATGGTTAAATGTTTTAAATGTGGAATGTACGGGCATTATACAAACCAATTCCCTAAGGGAAAGTCTCATGAAGAGAATCAGTATGGTCGTATGGGTAGTATTTATGTTGATGATGATGAAGAGACTACAAATGATATGTGAGATGAAAGAATTGTTGAAGCTCAGTCAATGGTTTAAGAAGGTAGTGGAATGATTACATGTTTATCAAGTGTAATGTTGTATAAAGAATCTCATGGTACTATGGAATAAAGAGACATCTAAGGATTGTTACATTGTTGTCTTTCCTTGAGTTTTGAAAGTGTGTGATTAATGCTACCAGTATCCATGAAAGGTTATTCAGATATTTTTGGAATGAAGATGATATGCGCATAATGAAGGGATAAGGAGAAAATTAAATGTTTCATAGTATTCATGAGCTCATGACTGATATAAGGAGAAGGTTATATCATGGTTTGAGTATATAGAATTTTTGGATTTTGGTATGTGGTAAGAGTTAACTTTTGACAGCATTCATGTTTTCACTAAGGTTTAATAGGTATTCATTTTTTCAAGAGAATACATGATTAAGGCCTTCAAATGTTTGGAATGTGACCAACAAGACATATCTTATGATATATGGGGATCAACGATGGTATTAAATATCTGGTAATCATTTTTCATTATATTATGAGAGTGGACTACAGTATTATGGATAAGCCTAAAGATTAGAATGGATTATGTTGGACATAAGTTAGTATTATTTAAGGATAGAAGTTTTTTCGATATTATTGATGGGATCTTATAGTAATATAGTTTTAGAAAAAGGACAACCTGCAGGACGGGCGACAACCCATCGCTTCGGACAAGGCTGTGGGAATCGAACCCACAACCGAAGTGCGACTGGCCTTTATCGCCTACCACTGGCCTACAGGAAGTCCATGTTTGGTAGAAACTAGTTTTATTATATTAAGCAGTATGATATATGAAGTATAAGTTCATTTTAGGAACCATATATCATTAATCTCACTATAGATGGACTTATGTATTTTTTTATAACTTTTCACACCTTTTGAGACAGATGGAATGACCCATCATTCTATCACATGATCTGTTAACACATCACGAATGACAAATTCAACTTCATTTCTTTAAGAGATGAAGTAGAAATTGTCCAAAGAACGACAAATAGTGAGACTATACCAAAATCATGAAAGTATTTCTTCTAATTCCAATTTCATCAACTTTAGGGAAATGATCTTGAAAACCAAAAATGTTGTCCTAGTGCTCTTATATCTGATTAATCAGATGGTACCTTAGATCGTCACAAATTTATGGATTTGTGATTTCTAGCTTTTCCATAGCCATGTTCTCTACCACTCTCCATCAGAACATGATGGTTAGATTTCTCTTCCATATCCATATTTTCACCTATGTGGAAACCCAGTGATTAGTTTATTTGGGTAACCATTACATTTCATACTTTTGTTTTTAATGATTGGTTTTGGTATTCCTTTTTACGATGTGGGTTTCGATTAAAGAAACTTTAGAATAGTAAACCATTTATAACCCCGATGAATTTCGAGGGCGAAATTCATTTTAAGGGGGGTAGAATGTAACACCCCGAGATTTTATGAAAAATATTCTTTTTAATTTCATTAATGTCTTGTGTTATACGCTACACCAAAAAGAGCTTTCACAACACACATCTCTAACCTGGCTTGAATTACACGCAATCGCGACCTTCCACGATAGCGTGTGTTGTACGCAACACCAAGTTTCGCTAAACAACGGTATGCTATTAAGATATTATTAAAACTAGCCGTTATGAATAGTAATAACCACTTTTTGAAATATTGTAAATTTTATTTTTCAAAATGGACTTCATTTATGGATTTAGAGTATCGAATTTAGCCTAAGGTGAAATTTTGGTACTTTTCGGATAACTTTCATATTCTGATGAATAGTGAAAATTACTAAATTTTAATTAAAAACAACTTTTTCAATCGAAATAATTAATAGTGATAAATTATTAATTTGAGTGGTTTTAAAGTATATTTAGAATATATTTTTACAATTCAATACAATGTTGGTCATTGGATGTAATTTCACATTTAAACCAGTTATAAACACGTGTCAATCTTTTGATAGTTATTATCTCTTAAAAACACGCCTTTTGTTTAGACGACGGGAATTAATTTTTAAATTAATTAATGAAACTGATATGTTTTGAATTTGGTAAAATAGAAATCATTTTTGAGTTCATAATATCAAATATATCTTAGGCCTAATTTTTGGTATTTTTCTGAAAACTTTCAATTTTTGATGAATAGTGAAACCACTAAGTGGTAGGTTAAAAACTGAATTTTGTATAAAACTTAATTTTACCGCTTCTGTGAATGGAATTTTGAAAATCTGACAGACACGGTTAATATCGAGGACTAAAATCTCGTTCAATGTGATGAAAATAATTTTTGGTGAATAGTAACTTTTTACCTTTTTTTACCACGGTTAATAGTAAATAGGGTAACTAAGGGTAAATATGATATTACTATTAACCTAACACATGTACTAATTCTATTGGATTAGTGTAATTCGACCAAAAACAACCTTATGAATATAATATGACCATTTAGGTCCACTTGGATTAGATTATGACATTTAATATTATTTTATTTAATGAATAGTTAAAATAGTTAAAATCAAAGTTTAATAACTAAAACATTTTTAATATGGGGTTATACATAAGATAAATCCGACTATAAATATTCATTAGAAAGCTAAAAGGATTTCCTACATAATGATAGTTTATTTTTAATTTTTAGACTTTAAATAAATTAATTTATTTATGACACAACGATGATGTAGTAATTACCCTTTTAAGGAAATGTTAACATAATTGATGTTATAAATGCTCAAATAAATGTAATTTTAGACTTTTTATGAATTACACTTATTTTCTAGGTTACTATGATATATTAGTGTTGATTTAATCAACTTGGTTAGAACATATAATTCTATTATGACTTTCACAAAAATCAGATATCAAATAGTATCAAAATTGACACAAAATAGTTTTTAAATCAAATATTATATTCTTAATTGTTATTTTATTCCTAAAAATCTAAGGTTTGGCCAAATTACTTAGATAAGGATATATATATTAATAATAAACAATTTGGGGTTCGTTTGGCATGTTATAGTAAGTGTATTAACCATATAGTGTAAGAAAACAAAAAGACACGGTAAAAGTTAAATTATTTAACTTAGAGTTAAATCTAATTGATAAGGTTAAAATAATAACCTAAACTTGTTTACATCCTATTGGTTGATAGGATTTCGACCCATCCCCACTTTAGCTTCGAAATAAGACCCTTTGGAACCATTATAAACCGATTTTGACTTTAATATAAAATAATATTTTGAGGTATTCCTAAGGTGCCCCTCTCCTCCCTTATAAAAGGACTCCTCCTCCCCCTCCTCCTCACACCAATTTGAGCACTCAAGCTCGGACAACCCCTGAAAAAATCTCTTCTCCACTTCCCTACAAACATCCTAGAGGTTCTGGTCTTCCTCAAAGACCAATTTTAGTGCCCTAAGAGGAGGTCTCAAAGAGGCGCTTCAAAGAAGAGGTAATTACCGTTACCAATTCTTTCATCTTTATTTCTTCTTCCACTTCTTCTTCTTAGGTTGTTTCATTATGAAGTAATAACATCAGTATCACTCATATACTGATATGTTATTATAAGTATGAAACAACCCTATTTCACCATCTATCCATCCTACGGAAAAAGAAATCACCGCGCGTGCGTACGTACGGAATACCGTCTCCACGCCGTGCTGTAATCTATTTTCCACCACCACCTTACATGGATGGGTATAATGGTGTAAAGAATAACTATACATAGTTATTACAACATCATATTTATTCATATATATTTTATAATCCACTCCAATTCAATTCAATATTTATGGAAATGATATCATCGCTCGTGCGTACGTACGGACTACCGTCTCCACGACGCGATGAGATTCATTCTCCATGTTAACCATTTAAGAATGATTATAAAGTATATATAAGAAATAATAATGAAATATATGATATTATAAAGCTACTGGATTTATGTATATATATATATATGTATTTCATCTACTTACTTCCATTCAAGACAATAAGGAATGGAAAACAGCGTTCATGCGTACGTACGGACTACCGTCTCCATGAACGGTGTTTTTCATTTCATTTATCTATCTATTATATATATATATACTGAATATATATGATATATAAATCATATTTTATATTCTCGAAGTAAGTAAATCATGATATAAGTAATAATAATGTCAAGAACAACAAGTCAAAACACCTACGATAAATGAAACGATTTTACCCAAAACGCTTCGTTAACATGGAATTTACAAAAGAACGGGTAATATAAAGTCATAAGTTAACCATATATGATATCATAACAATGAATAGGATTCTGTAATAAGTCAATGATATTATTTAAATCATTATACAGGAGTTTCGGACACATACGAAGGAAATCGGACCTAAGGTAAGGGAAAATATCACAATCTCATTTTTTTATCCGAGATTGTTTATACTTTGGTATTTACTGGGGTGTATTTTATCATCCACATAAATGTTTACTAAATATGTAATATTATTTCCATCCACCTACAATTTTTTAAATCCAATTTTACCCTTCGGTGAGTTTTTAGTAAAGGATATGAATGGAATCTTTTGTCGTTTTTCGTACGAGGTATTTTTTGACTTTTCTGACAAAAGTACGAAGAATGTTTTTTTAACTTATACGGCATGAATGGATTTTTAAAACATTATTTCCAAGAAGCTTCCTTTAAAAGTTTTCAAGTTTATTTTTAATCAACTTCTTTTAGTTTAAAATTGTATGACATGTTAAGAAAGGAAAAATGTTTTTTAAGTAGAAAGGATATTTTCCTCAAGAATGAAGTTCAAGTGTTTTATCAAAATTATTTTCCATCTAAGATAATAAATAGTTCTGTTTTTATCCCTATTATTACATTGATTTGATTATTTTGTGATGGAATTATTTTTATGAATTCCTTTATCTTATATGAATTGTTTTATGATGTCAGGATGTTTAAGATTCCCATTTGTATTACATGGGTTATGCAATGATGTATGGTTTATGATTTTTTGGAACACATAAGAATGGTATCATTATGAGATGGGTGGGAACTATATCTCCCTCCAATGCATTGGGTAAAGATTTTATATCTCATGAGATAGACAGGGCTGGAACGGTAGGTTATACCGGTTCAGTGAAACAGGACTGAAACGAGGGTGACTCGGTTCAGAAAGGGACTTTGTCCAATAAGATAGTCTTGGCAATGAGTCTTGACTAAAAAGAAATGATTCTCTATGATTATGTGTGTATGCCACAAAGTTTCATGTTTTAAGTTATGATTATTGTGATTAAATTTCACTTCCATGATTTATCCCATGTTATGAAATTATGCTCTCTTTTGCAGGTTAAGATTTCCAAAAGTTATGTTCTTATGAATATGATGTGATTGATTTTTCTTTTGTTTAACCTTACTAAGCATTCGAGCTCACCCTTTTATGTTTTCTTTTCCCCAGGATATAAAGAATGTTTTTAGGTAAAAAAAGGGAAGATCTTTATGGGAGATATTGAAGATCTTTCACCACGATTAGAAGATTACGTTCCGAGTTTCCAAAGACACTAAACTATTACGATCCATGCGTGTGTGTTTTTTTATGTACTAAGTATTCCGCAAAAGTAATGCAATGTCCATGTACGTCATGCTTCGGGTCTTTACAGTGGGAATATAATTCTCCTGATTGAAATAATTTGTGGTTAATTCATAGTTCTGAAGATGTGGTCAAGAGGGAAGCATTAGCTAATTCATGTTGTTTAATTTGGGAAAATAAAACCATGATTTAAAGATGGAGTGTGATGAAGAATAGTAGTAAAGAATATTGAAAAATATGGATGAATATAGATGAGGAAATACTGTTGGAGAAATTTCATTAGACATCAATAGATTAAAGATGAAATAAAAGGTCAACGAGAAAAACCATGGGGGGTGTGACTATTCATTTTTAAAGAATTATTGTAAGAGATAACCACAACATACACTTATGTATTTATTATGTCAATGTAATGAGAAAATATATAATATGAGGGAGTATCATTAGTATTTATAGTGTTTCCTTCCTGAAAAATTGTAACAAATATAATGAATAATGATAACCCTCAGTGCATCAACATATCATCAATGCATTCTCTGTGGAATATCCCATTGTGCTAAACTAAGAAAAATATTATGGCCTATATTATTAATCTATACATGAGAATATCGTATTTATGAATAATGTATAATAGTTTTTTGTTGTTATTAATAACATGATAATAATATCCTGTGTAATTATAAATAATTTTATAGCCTAATTCAACCCCCATCATAGGGTGTATTGGTCATGTTGTTTAACATGTAATATCAGATCCATAAGGTTCTTTATCATCTAATGTATATTTGGATTATTAATGGTTTGAAGAAAATAATATATGCTAAAGTAGTTCCCATTTAAAATTTTCATAACATCAATATATTAAATAATTAGTTGAGATAACTTTTATGATCGCACATATTTGATGTTTTCACTAATTAAATTTATGTAATAAATTTTGGTGATGGTTCATTAATGATAATTAATGAAGTTGTCATGAATCAGATTGATATTAATGAAAATTTACCACATTCCCTATCTAGAGCCTTATCAAACCAAATATATATAAAATTAATGGGTTATACATTTTCATAATTCATTTTGGATAAATATAATAATATATATGAAGGAGATATCAAGGTAATATAAGAAAATTTATAAGTATTATATAAAACGTTTTATGATTTAATGAATAGTACAAATTAAAATATTGATGGTTTATTAAATTTAATAATTGAATATATGGGATCCATTCATGGACATAGTAACCAAAATAAGATAATTATATTATAGAGATGATTCCGTAATGTATTCCACCTTTATTGAATGCCAAAGTGTGATTCATTGAAGAGGAAATTATAAAAAACATGACTCTTAATGATCATCATATTTTCATAATGGCCTACAAAATCGGTATGAAAGTAGACATATCATTTATCTGCTCATGAAATGAGATTTTTCTTAATACATGGAGATTCTAGAGATAAATTGAGATGAAAGAAACAATAAATTTGTTAGTGATTAATTTTTAAGATTATTATAAAGAAAATTCAATGAAGGAAAAGGAATGTTTTAAGTTAAACTACAATTTTCATAATTTAATTTAATATGGTTGGGGATAATGAAACATGATGTAAAATAAAGGTTTATAATGGTGTTGAAGATGATGTGACATCAACATATTGGAGAAAATTTCCCCTAAGAAAAAATAATAAATCTAAAAATCAAACTGCAAGTATTATCCAATAGAAAAACATGTTTTGTTAATATGAAGAAGATAATGAATTATTATTTTGAGATGCTTAGTTGAATTCCTTTCTATTATGAAAGATGTTATGATGAATAGAAAAAAAATTATAATATTTATTATGTGAACCATTAATGATGAGTTGTTGATATGAATGAAGAAATAAAAGGATTACTTTTGGAGTTAGACATTCAACAAAAGAAAAACATGAAATACTGGTGTCTTGATAATGGAATAATTAGATCAACTGAATAAAATTACATTTCTTTTGGAAGTGGTGAAATAATTGGTGATGTTCAATCTATGTTTGATGAAGTTGTTTATTTAAAAGTTTAAATTGAAGAGAAAGCTAAATTTTTTAAGATATTAATACCCATATAAAATATGGGATAAAAATTGTTGAATTGTGGATAATGAAAATGATTATAATGATGAAAAAATATCAATTTAAGAATGAATCTGATCATGAGTTAATATATAGATTTGGAAGAGGTATAAATACTATTCAGATGATCATAAATGATCATAGGAAAAGACTTATAGGTAAGAGTGAGATTTGTTGTGAAGCTTAAGAATCCAGGGAATAATGGGATACAATACAAGATAATATAACTAAAAAATGATAGTGACAACTATAAATGAATATGGTCTCTTCAATAGTTAAAAAGCTGCTCCAAAGGTGGAATTATATAGAGAGGAAGCAATAATAAATTCATTCCTTTGATGAAATTAAAATTATATTGACATCAAAGACATATGATTCTTGGTGAATAGAAGAGAAGATCTATTTGAGTGGTGAAAATCCCATGACTCAATAGTTATGAATGGGAACATATCCTACAATATGAAGAAAAATATTGTATGGATATTGTTATAAATACTCAATATTGTGTTTTAACACTGTAAATTTTAAGAAATAGAGATGTAGAACTTACTCCAAAGAAATCTAAAGAATAATTGTATCTAAATAATCATATAATACCACATTTCAAAATAGTTTCTATCCCTTGGAAAATGATAAGTATGATCTGACAACTTATTCAAATAAAAAAGTGGATAGATAACCTTACGTGTTAGATCAACCAAGCATATCATGGATGAAAAAGAGAAAGAATGGGAATGCTATGTTGTCTGAAATTTCTATTCAACCTACTAAAATAATATCATTTAATCATTGATTATTGGTTTTCATCTTACATGACTAGAAACATATGTCCATTGATGAATATGGAGATCCATGTTAATAGAAAAATTATATTTAGTAATGGGGGATCTATAAAAATAATGGGAAGTGGAAATGAATGTTTTGTTGGAGGTAAACTAAAGAATACACATGTTCTTTATATTAATATTCTTTAACACACAATATTGAGTGTTTTTCAACTGCATGAATCCAAACGTGAGATCACATTTACTCATAAGCGTTGTTTTATCAATGGAAAAATGGATGATTCTTTTATGAGATATGAAAAATGAATGAAAAGTTATAATATGTGAATATAAAATAGAATATTTGTCTCCATTCAGTGTAAGAATAAAAAGTCTACGGAATTGAAGGACCAATGATATTAATCCAAAAAGAATAGAAAATATATTAATGTTAAAAACAATGTGATGGATTCCATATTTTAGAGGTAGTCCAAAAAAGACTTGTGATGCTTTTTTAAGATGGATACTTATTGATAATCCCTTTTCGTAGACGAAAAAGAGATCCTAAAATATGATATATCTATTTCACAAAACTATGTTTGGAATAAAGAATATTATTGAAACATATGGTGAGAAATAAATTTTTTATATTTATTGATGATTAAAACATAATTTGATGCATCCTGATTCCATAGAAAAATCATATAGGGATTAAGTGCATCAAGTGATTTCATAGTTGAGTAAATAATGAATCCTAGAATAAAACATGGTTCTCTAGTTTGAAAATGGAATATAAAAAGCTTCAATTGCTATAGAAATTTACATATAGAGTAATGACAATAAGCAAGAAGTCTCATTTGTGATAGCACTATAACACAATAGTGTGGAAAAATTGTTGAATTGAATGGTGAGTTACATGGAAAAAACATTTCCCATTAAAAACTAATTTCCTCATAAAAATTAGATAGAATCCAAAAATGTGGCCATATTTACATAGAATTATTATTTTCTGATCCCCAAAGATAAGGTGAATCAATATGAGATATGAAATTCAAGAAATACAATGTTTACTCACTTTAGAGTGTTCAATACCAAGTACATCATTGACAATAAGGAAGGAAATCGATGAAAATATGGAGATATAATAGAAAATATAAATTGTTTAGGATTCTCATTCATGAGTAAGGCCTATAAATGTATAAATAAGTGTCCTATAAAGATCTTGTAATGAAGTGATGTAGATTATTTTAAAGATAAATATGGGAATATATCATTAATTATTGATTTGTATGAGGACTATGATTAATATAAATTACTATTTTTGAATAATATTGGGGTACATAATCCCACATGTTAAGAAGAATATTTCAGATATTAATAATTGGGAGAATATGAGGATAAAAGTATTCAAGGAATAAATTCACATAGAATTAAATTATCTTAGATTGATGTTTCAAACATAACCAATAATGAATTTACACCAATAAAAACATAAATGGTGAGAACCATAGAGAACACTACATTATTGTATCAAATTTATCTGTAAGGACCCGACCATAAACATTACTTAATAATGAATTAAATGAATAATTCAAATTGAAGATCTTTTCAGGTTTAATGTTTTAGAGAATTAGTCCATAACTATTAAATTACAACTTTAATATTACAAGTAGACACTACTACTCAATATCCATTTTTTCATAAAATTAAAACTCTTAAAAAGAAACATGTCTAGTTCAATGTTTTAGATAGCATGACTTTTCCTTGATCCCATTCTTGACCCTATTCATCTTTAAGTCCTGTGGAAAAAATTTCAACAACTTTGGATGAGCATAAAAAGCTCAGTAAGGGTTATAAAATAAGGAAGGAAAACATTATCCCATCAATAAATACGAATCAATGAAACCATACTTTTCAATCATAACATACCTTAGGAAATCATGAGATATATGAATAACACACAAAAATCATAAATCATAAAGGTTACTTATGGAATATATATCAAACATACATTTTAGCTATCATAGATACATAGGGAGTTACACTTGGAATACCCGTCATTGTATATTTTTTAAATCTCTTAGGAGAAACATCACGTTTACCTCTGTCACGTTACCCAATTTATTGGAGAGCTATATCGGGCTCACCTACCCTAGGTTTATCATAGAACCACCCATATACGAAAACCATTCCCAATAATCATAACATATGACACATGTATAAAGGAAAGATAACATTTCCACATTCCAATATATGAAATCAAGATATTGAAATAAACAATGTTTTATCAAATCATTTTCAATACCATTTAAAAAGAGTTTTTTTGAATCAAAGTGTCCCATACCACTTTGAAGCTTTTAAATGAATTAACATTTGAAAATATTTATGTCCATATAATTAAATCCTAAAAACCATATTGAAAACGTGGACATTAATGAGAAATATTTAGAAGAATAAATATTTAAAACATTTAAAGTGATATTTTAGTTAGAGAGTTTTTAACCAACTGAGAGACTCTTGATTACGAATAATTGAGGAATAAAATTTAATAATAACATTTTAATATCATGATAATATATATATTAATGATATAATATGACAAAGGATAGTGTATACACCATATAAGAGTCAATTGGGGCATAACAACAATGAAGTCTCAATGGAAATGCAAATTGAGATGAAATCCCTTATAAAGACAATATCCTTAAATTAAGGATAAATAAATCACATAATTATGTATGAATAGTATAAATACACCCAATATAAATGAATATTTAATGTTAAACAATAATATTTCATTCACACATATTCATAAGATGAAATATTCAAGAAGTACAAGTTGAACCCGAAGAATTGAAATTGGGTTAAGAGGTTCCCTTGTAAAAATTCAACAACCTAACAGCGTCACTATAAAATTCAGAAAACAAGTTTATGAGATAAAAAAAGTAATATAATAACTTGGATATAAATATTGCACCAATAAGGATATATAATAACATATCCCAATATAATAAGATGTAAATTAAAAGACATAACAAAAAAGAAGTCTTTTATAAAGAGGAGGGTGAATGGTTCCTTTACTGATTTGGTAATTTCCAAAACATACGCCACATGAAAGAAGGATCATAAAATTAATATGTAAATACTCATAAATGAAATTATGTTACATAAAGAGTACAATCATGGGTAGTAAATACACCACACAAATGTATATAGTGTCAAATATAGCATGAATGTCACGAGAATAAAAAGTGAGATGAAACCCATTACCACATTTTAATCAACTGATTCATATGACCAAAAGTTAATAACTACCAAATGATTCAAAGAATAACATGAATATATATATAATCAGGATAATATATATCAAATGGTAGTACACAATACACCACGTACAATAAATTAGTGGCGAATAATGGAAATCTCACGGAATTGAATGTGAGAAAAGAAAATCCATTACATTGTGTACGACTTGACTCGATCGTTCTTTAATATCCTGAATAATAAACTAAAGTTAATTTCTATTTGATTAAGAACATTTTTAAATTTTAATATTTTTTTATATCACTTATACCATGTTATAAATATTATTCTATCATTTAAGTTAATAACGTCCATTTTGTCGATATTTGGTACTTGAGTAAAAAATGGACTTCTTATAATCACATGTTGTTCATGTGGTCAATGGTTCATTATATAGAGAATGATATTCATGATTTGGATATCATATATATACAGTATATACCTGTATTTATAATAGTACATAACATTTGGAGGTAATAAATGAAATGCATTGTTCATGGAGACGTTAAGCCGTACGCAGGCATAAACGATACATTCATTTATATTTCTTATTTTAATGGAATTAAAACAAAATTATAGATAGTTATATTATAATTACATTATATTATCATATATAATATCATTAAATCCATCCTTTATACATCCCACATAAGTCATTAACGAGTCACATCACTTTGAGGGGGCGGTAGTCCGCACTTCCTCAAATGAGATTATCGTATTTACCCACTATGGAAAACAAAAGGTATGATATAAATGGAAAGTAAATAAGAATAATGAAATCATAAAAATAATATATATCATATATAAATACAGTTCCATCACAATGTCCACAATGATATGCGGTTGGAGATATTTGAACAATCATCATTTCATGAGGAGTTAGTTTTCCATCCACAGAAACATTATATTCGTCATCCATTAGATGGAGGTGTGTGTAAGTGTAGTTCGAATCCTTCTCATAAAAACATACTAGTATATATAAGATACTGGTGTTTTTACAAAATAAAGGAATAAAAATTGTTTAGGGGTTTGTGAAGTAAAATAAAAGAAAACAATTTAAAAGAAACTGTTACCTTTAATTTGGGTAACTCCCTTTGGATTGAACCAAAGGACTTCTTGAAGTGCCTTCTTCCAAAGTTAAGGCTTATAGTGGGAGAAGAGGGATTTAAGGAGATTAATTGGGTAGAGGTTGGATGAGCCAAATGGCTTGATAGGTGTGAGAAATTGGTTAGAAGTGGTCTCCTTTTATAAGGGGGAGGATGGGGTCTTTAGGAATGTGTGAAAGTATTATATTATTATATAATTATATTCGGTTTATAATGGTTAAAAAATAATTAAAGGTTACGATAAGATGACTAATGGTCGAAATAAAATCATCCAATAAGAATTGGAGTTTTTTTGGAAAATATTTTAATCATTATAATCTTTTTTATTTAAATTATTTATTAATGAGGTAAACACTACATCATTATTATGTCATAAATAATTTAATTTACCTGTTTTCTAAAAATTATAAAAAAAATATTATCATGTGGGAAATTGGTTTATCTTTCCAAAGAATATTTATAGTCGAAAATAGGACTTATATAACACCGTATAAAAATTAATTACTAAAATATTTTTGTTAATGTCAATTTTGTCTTCACATTAAATTAATTAATCTAAATTGTCACTATCACTCCCATGTGGGTCAATGGGGTCCCAAAATCGACAAACATATTCCCATAGTCGTTAATCACTCAAAAAATATAGTTTGGACAAGTGTTAAAGTAATTTTGAATTATTATAATATTCTTTTAAACTTGAATTACCCTATTTACCTTTAACCGCGGTAAATAAAAGTCAAAAGTTACTGTTCACCAAAAAATTATTTTCATCATAATGAACCAGATTTTACGTGTTGATGACAAACATGCATGTCGGTTTTTTGAAATTAAATTCACCTAAGTGTTAAATTTTCATTTAAAAGAAAAATCAGTTTTTTTAACTACCACTAAGTGGTTTCACTATTCATCAAAAATTGAAGTTTTTCAGAAAAATACCAAATATTCATCCTAAGCTATATATGATATTCCAAATTAAAAAATGGTATTTATTATTTCCAAATTCAAAAAAAAAGTTTCATTAATTAATTTTAAAATTAATTCCCGTTGTTAAAACAAATAGCGTGTTTTTAGGAAACAATAACTATCAAAAGATTGACAATTGTTTTTGTCCAATTTCAAAGTGAAATTACTTCCAATGACCAAAATTGGATTAAATGGTAAAAATATACTCTAATTAAAATTTAAAACCAATTATAATGGTAATATTACCATATAAATAAATTATATTAAAACAAATTTTTGAATCAAAATACAATATTTTCACTATTCAATAAAAAAAGATCTTTATCAGAAAAATTCCAAAAATTTAAAGAAATTGAATTTTGATGTCCCCGTTTAAAGAAGGATTTTATTTTGTCAAATAGATTGTATTAAAGTATCCAAAACTATATTTAAGGAGGGTTCTCCATTAAAAGGCAATAAATCGGTCTTTTAGTGTAAATTATGCTTAGAATTAGATTCATTCACATTTTAAGCCTCTAACATTTATTTGATAACTGTAAATACATTTAACAAACATTTATAATCATATTGTATTTAGTTTTGTTCATTCCTGCTAATACTACGGCTAGGAGTTGACTACCATTTAAAATAATAATATTATATTATTAGTGTGAAACGTAAAATTTCAAAGAAACCCGTTGTTGCGTGTCGGGTACGCTATCGAACATAGCAACCCTTTTAAAGTAAAATTAACATTTAATTCAAAGAATATAAAAAAATATGAAATATTTATTATTCTTTATTTACCTGGGATGTTACATCTTTCCCCCCTTTTGGGAATTTGCGTCCTCACAATTTAAAAAATGGCTCGGAAACTTCATTGAAAGTCCCACATCGGAAAAAGAGTCAATAAAACTATCACATTAAAAGAAAGAAAGAGAAGCAAAAATGTCACCCAAGTTAACCCATACTAAGATTCCATGAAAACATGGATATGGAGGAGAAAACAAAGGGTCATGTTTTGATGGAGAGTGTTAGGAAACATGTTTAGGAGAAAGTTAACCACCTGAAAATCCCAAAATTGTGATGGGTTAAACAGTCTTTGATTCCCCAGTAGAGTAAGTTAACAGAAAAGGTTTTTGTTTAATGTTACTTTTCGTTGATGAATTTATTGATGAGCTTAACAAAAAACATAAGGAAATATACTTACTTGTCATGTAGTCATTCTTCTTTTACTAGATTTCTAACACAAACTCATATTTTCTCCAAACGATGAATATTCAGGATGAATTTTTTTTCACATTAAGAGCACCATAATCAACTTCAAGAGAATCACATAAACCAAAAAAGATGAACAATATATTTCCAATATCTTTAGATATTAACTGAAACTAAAACGTTTAGTATATGATTAGGTAATTCCCCAAAAGGAAAAACTATCACATAAAGAAAAACTACTCTTAATCTCAAAAATTTGTCTAACCAAAACACAATGTTCAACAAATACCATTCAATAAACAATGGTCCCTAAAATTCATAAAAAGTAATCCAAACTGTGATTGTAACCCAAATCTCACGAGGATTTAATTACATAAACTTCCCATGTACATCTTAACATTTATCTCCAAGAAACACAAGTTACTCATTGTAACGTCCCGGTTCCGAGTGCCACTAAACGGGTGCCTTGAACTCGGTTCGCTACGTAACCTCAAGTGCATTTCCCCAAATTCCAGAGGCTGCTGACTAGCAGCGAGGGCCCAGGCCTGATAGTGGGGAAACTATGCCCACATTTTTCAAAGTGTTGCGTAGTGGATTACAAAATAAAACATACACCAAACCGCGGAAGCAGTAAACCATACACAACTGAAATAAACAACAACAATGGATATAACCAATAGTAGATAAATAATGATGCTACATGTCTCAAGTTCTATGATAATATCAAGAACATGTTATACAAAAATACAATACAACAAAATGTAGAGTACAGAAAAACAAAGCAAAACAGCTGGCATCGGCATCGCAAGCCTAGGCTCGGTCCCATGCCCTCCTACTCCTTAACAACCGTCAAGTACCTGTATAGGGACTCTCTCCCCTATCCACACCTGCAGAAACGTAATCTGTTTGGGCCGAAAAGGGTGACCCAAATAGGGTATGAGAAATATATCTTAGTAGGCACCCACCGAAGGACCGTTCCCAACTACATGTAATCATGCAAAGACATTGTGCAATAGTAAAATGCAATAAAGTAAGCAGTACTTAAAAGTAACTAATTACCAATTATATTTCCATTTTATTATCCATTTAATCCATTAAATTTAAAATACCACCATAGTGAATATTCTAAATAACCAGCTAATGTCCTTAGACACGTAAACCCCTACCATTAGGTAAAGAGTATCCAACACAAAAATATGCCCACATGCACATGGTATTTTCCCACAGGTGTAAGAAGTGTCACCCACAGGGACAAAGTCCGCTACCCACAGGCACGATAGAAGTTGCCCATAGGCTAGGTAGAAAAACACCCACATGACAATCACAACACTGCCCTCAGGCTAAACATGTAACCGACCCATGCCCAACATGTAAATATGCAGTAAAAAAACAATTCCTCATGAGGAAATTCTACAATTACAACTTTTAAGGCATACCCTCGGGTATCCTGGCCAAACGAATAAACAGTGGAACACAACCAAGGGGTGGTTCCAGATCCAAAGAATGATCCCAACTAGTATTTTAATATCAGAATTAAATACCTAATCGATTATAGGTGTTTAATATAGAAATGACCTCAACCACACGACACCCTAACATGGGTTCATGGTACAGAAACACACATAACACACGATAGTTGGAAAAATTAACACCAAGCCACCTACCTTAAACGCCAATGAACGTTATACCTGAATGCCGACTCTAGAAACGCCCAAGAACAATGTAGATATGATGAAGAACAAAACCTTCTTAACCTTAAATAACTCCTGTTAAAAGAAGAATTGGTAAGAAGCAGCCAATGAGATGGAATCCCTTACCCCTGCGGTTCCAACGGGATCGTCCGAGGCAGAAACCGATTCCGGACAAACACTCGGAGAATATTCAAAGTTTCAGCCTCTTCCTTTGGCTCCAAAACGGCTCAAATGCCTCCTCTAACAAATGAGGAGGCTACTGCCTGTTTTAAGCCGAAAAACAAAGTACAGATCACGTACTTCCAAGTACATGACGTGTACTCCTTTCATTTAACTGTTCCTCTGGCGGCACCGCCACACTGTTCATCTGTCGACAAGAGTACACATCATGTACTCATGAGTACACAGTGTGTACTGCCACCCAGCTGGCGGATACTCTATCGCCTTCCTGTTTTTTCATGCCGACTGACTACACGGCATGTATAGGACCACTACACGGCGTGTAGTCAATTCCTACACCCTTCGTTGCCGACATGGCTACACGCCCCATGTACTCATCCCAACACGGCCAGAAGTACACGACGTGTGGAAAACGTACACGGCGTGTAGTTCCAAAATTTATGATTTTCCCCATTTTCCATATTTTATTAAAAACGCATACAAAAAAGAGAAAAGAAGAAGCTCTTACCTCAAAGAGAAGAACCAGATTCTTAAGAACTTCCCCCTTAAAGAAATTTATCCCCGAATTCCCCTTCCAAGGGTGGAGAAGATATAGCCATGAACAACTCCAGCCACTGAGCACGTACGTCGGCCTCCCACTCCCAGGTCTCTTCCTACACCCGGCCATGCTGCCATAACACCCGTACGAGAGGAACTGACCGGCCCTGGAGAACCTTCGTGCTCCTGTCAATGATATGGATCAGATGCTCCTCAAAGGATGCATCTGCCTCAAGCTCAACCTCCTCAGGCTGAAAGATGTGAGATGGGTCTAAATGATGGTGACACAACTGAGATATGTGGAAGACATCGTGCATGGCACGATACCGCTGCGGTAACCACAATCGATAAGCAGCCAGCCCAACTCTGTCCAGAATCTCAAATGGCCCCACATACCGCGGTGAAAGTTTTTCCTGTATCTTGATCCGTTTGTGTCCCAGCCTTGGTGAAACACACAAGAAAACATGATCCCTGGCCACAAACTACAAGGGTCGTCTACGGAAATCAGTGTAAGATTTATGACGAGACTGAGCGGTAGCCATCCACTTCTGAATCAACTGGACCTGCTCATAAGTCTCCTGCATGAGCTGTGGCACCAGTAAAGGGGCCTCACCTACCTCTATCTAGCACAAGGGTGAACGACATGGATTACCATATAAAGCCTCGTATGGTTCCATCTCGACAGTTGCCTGAAAAATATTGTTATAAAGCTCGACTAAGGGTATATGCTTCTACCAAGAGCCCCCAATGTCTAGGACACATGCACATAGAATGTCCTCTAGCACCTTTATCGTACGCCCTGACTGGCCATCAGTCTGAGGGTGGTATGTTGTGCATAGAAGCCCATGTGTACCCAGAGCCCTCTAAAAACTCTTCCAGAAAAGAGACATAAAGCGGGCGTCTCTATCTAAAACAATAGAACATGGGACCCCATGAAGACGTATGATCTCTCGGATATACATCCTTCAGATCTCATCAACACTGAAGGGCTCCTTGATCAGAAAGAAGTGAGCTACCTTCGTGAGTGTGTCCACAACAAGCCACACAACATTATTGCCACGAGGTGACCTTGGAAATCTAGTCATTAAATCCATCGTGACATCTTCCCATTTCCACTCCGGAATGGGTAACTGCTGTAACAACCCAGCTGGTCTCTAATTCTCTGCCTTCACCTGCTGACAGGTGGAACACCTCGTAACAAGAACAGCTACATATCTCTTCATACCCGGCCACCAGTACTGACATCTCAAGTCACGGTAAATCTTGGTAAGCCCGGGATGAACATCCCAAGATGAAGCATGAAAATCTCGCATCATCTCCTTGTGTATATCCCCTGGAACCCATAGTACTCCATGGAAATGAAAAACCTCACCGTTGCCTATCGTCCAACCAGGAGAAGGGTCCTCACCTGCCACCGAATCCCGTAGAACTAGGCCTTCTGAATCCGATAGCTGCCTCATCCTCACTCTGTCCAGGAGGGTTGAAGTCACAGCTAAAGATGAAAGATAAGTCTTCCCCTGACTGTGATGCACCTCCAGATGCATTCAGAGAACAAGGCCATGAGCTGCCACTCACCACTGGCCTCCTACACTACCTGTACCTGTGTCTTCCTGCTCAGTGCATCAACTACTACATTACCTTTACCAGGTGTATAGGAAAGCTCAAAATTGAAGGACTGAAGGTATTCAACCCACCTTCTCTACATCATATTCAGGTCACTCTGATTAAAGATATACTTGAGGGTTTTGTGGTCGGTGAAAACCACAAAAATGATCTCCTAGTAGATAATGTCTCCAACATCGCAACACATGCACAACTGCTTCCAACTCGAGATCATGCGTCGGGTAATTCCTCTCATGTGTCCTCAACTGCTGAGACCCATACACCACAACTCGGTTGCCCTTCATCAAAACTGATCCCATCCCAATACTTGATGCATCACAATAAACTGTATAGCTCTTCCCCGGCTCTGTCAGTATCAGGATCGGTGTTGATGTTAACCTTCCATTCAGGTCTTGAATGCTTCCTCGCAAGCATCTGACCAAGAGAACTTCACACCCTTCTTAGTCAAGCCTATCAACTACGCTTCTAAGTGGTATAAGTCCTATATGAAATGTCTGTAGTAACCAGGAAGACCTAAGAAACTCCGTATCTCGAACATGTTATTAGGTTTCTCCCAAGAAACCACTACTCTCACCTTCTCTGGGTCTACTGAAACTTCTGCCTCAGAGATGATATGACCCAGGAAGTGAATCTGGTCATCCAAAAGTGGCACTTTGAGAGCTTAGCCTATAGCTGATGCTCCCTCACTATACTCAATACGATCCCAAGATGGGTGGCATGGTTGTGTTGAGTGTGATATTACACCAAGATGTCATCCAAGAATACTACCACAGAAGAATCAAGATACGGATGGAACACACGATTCATCAGAGCCATGAAAACTGCTGGCGGGTTCGTGAGTCCGAATGGCATAACCGTATACTCATATAGACCATACCTACTCTTGAAAGTCGTGATAGGTATATCAAATGGTCTCACACGCAGTTGATGATATACTGATCTCAGGTCAATCTTTGACAACACTCGTTCTCCATGAAGCTGATCAAAAAGACCATCAATCCTCGGTAAGGGATATCGGTTCTTAACCATCAACTGGTTCAGCTTCCGATAATCCACGCAAAGTCTGAGGGTACCATACGTCTTCTTCGCAAAAAGGACAGGAGAACCCCAAGGAGATGTACTGGGTTGAATAAATCCCTTTTCCTGCAACTCCTCCAACTACCTCTTGAGCTACTGTAACTCAGGTGTAGCCATGATATATGGAGTAATAGACACCAGTGATGCTCCTCGCACAAGATCAATATAGAAATACACCTCTCACATCGGAGGTAGACCCACAAAGTCATCCGGGAAGACATCCCTGAAAAAATCAACAACAGGACGGAAAGCCACCTAACAAGTCCCCTGGTCATCCAGATATAAGCTCAGAATCTGAGCCGTGACTCCACCTCGCCCACGGTGCTCTGGTCCAGCTCGACTCTCCTGAACATCCCATTCTCCCTTTTATAGAAACTATCTGCCCTCTGGTGACGTGAAACACACCCTACGACAATAGCAGTATACAAAGACCCGAAAGGGAACCAACCAGTCCATCCCGAGAATGACGTCATAGCTCGTCATCTCTAGGACATAGAGGTCCCAAAGGTAGTGACACCCACCAACCTTAAGGGGGAACTCCTTGAACTCATGCACACCAGCCGTCTTAGTCCCCAACGGAGTGTCTAGCGTCATGATATCAGAAGAAGTATAAATGCAGAGCCCAAGGCTCTCCACAAAGGGAACATATATAAAACTATGTGTATCACTCATATCAAAAAGTACTATAGATAAGAAAGAAGCTATTAGAATAGTACCTCTGACCGTAGAAGGTCCGGGATCCTACTTATGCTGGGTCTATTGCACCGCATATGTCTGCCCAGTGCCGCGGCCCTGCGACACAGCCTTGCTACCCTGAGCTGTCCCACCCTGCTGCCTCTGCGATCCTGGTGTCTGGCTACCCTGGCCACGACCACCATCTCGGCCTGTACACCCTGACATATTCCAATTCTCTGACTGGTAAGAAGTCCATTGTCCTGCTCCCGCATGTGGAGTCTACACAAAACCCCTCTCACTAGCCATCAGTGGAAACGCCCTGCAAAAGCGTTTCAGATGACCCATCGTACCACAAGCTCGGCACTCCACTGGGTCTCTTGGACACTGTGGCCTATTGTACCCCTCTCTACCACACTGGTAGCAAATAACCTGGACACATGAAGCATTCTATTGATTGGTACTGCCGCCTTGAGAGATGTCTGCCTTTCTCTTCCTCTTGCCAATAGAAAAAGTACCAGTAACTGGTGCTAAACCGCCCTGGCCCACACCACTAGATTCTCAAAGGTTACTATCTACGATCAGTGCCTGGTTCACGATGGAGTGTACATTAGGAAACCTGAAGATAGTCACCAGTGCTTGGATGTCATAACGAATACCATCCTCAAAGTGCCTGGCCCTCAACGTCTCATCACCCACCAGAACGGGTGCAAAACGGTGAAGCTCGGAAAAGTGAGCAGAATAGTCCATCACTGACATAGCACCTTGCTGCAGATTCGTGAACTCCTGAGAACTATCTGATCTCAGCGTCTCCAGGAAGAAAAAGTCATAGAAGACTTCCTGAAAGTCTTCCCATGCCATGTCTTTGTGATGCTCTGACTGGGTGGTAACATCCCACCACCTCTTGTTGGAATCATGCAGCATGTAAGTCGCGATCTTGACCCTCCGCCCTGGAGGCGTCTCAAGATGCTCGAAAATAATCTTCATCGACCCCATCCAAGACTCCACACCCTGTGGTCTTCCATCCCTTGAGAATGTAGGCGGATGTTGTTGCTGGAAGATACGTGTAAGCTCAGGCATAGATGTGGCAGCCTGCGGTGCTCCCTGAAAGGTCTGCGTGAACCGCAATAAGCCTTCACAGAACTCTGCCTCCGCGCCTGTGTCCGGTATAGTAGCTGGTGCCATATCTGGCTCTACTGGAGGATCAACTGGGAGCCCATGACCCACCATCTCCAGAGTATTCTCATTTCCGCTCTCCTGGTGAACAACGCATGGTAGTCTAGGCGGCATGACACTACAAGGTCGAAACACACCTTTAAACAAGATTATAAAAGACCAAAGATGAAGAAAACCAAATGTGAACATGAGGAACAAGGAATTAAAAATTTTAAAAACAAGACTACACTGCGTGTATACTGACTACACGGCGTGTACTTGACTTCCCTTCCCCTGAGCGGGTCCTTCTGCATGGCTAAGCCACACGACTCCCCTTGAACAAAAACTACACGGCGTGTATATAATCTACACGGCATGTATGGTGTTATTTTCCAACTGCCCGTGTCATTTGTGACGTGGCTAACTACTCGGATTAAAACTACATGGCATGTTACACCCGCACACAGCGTGTAAATCACCCCATTTCCCCGCCACATGGCTAAATCCACACAGTCTGTCCTCGGACAAGACTAGATGGCGTGTCCCAATGGTACACGGCGTTTTCAAGGAGAGGTGACACCGACCCGTGTTGTTAGTTACACAGCCGATTTCCCAGGTCACACTACATGGCGTGTACATTATTGACACGGTGTGTTCTGTGAATGTGTTCACTGACCCATGTTGTTAGTTACACGGCTGGACTCCAGGTCAAAACTACACGACATGTATATCTGGTATACAGTGTGTTTTACCCAAGCTCTTCCTTATCCCATGTCTCCGCCCACATGGTTTGTGTCACGGGAAGAGACTACATGGCGTGTACAGAATCTACACGGTGTGTTCTCCCTAAGCTCTTCCCTCCCTGTGTCGCCACCAACACGGTTTATGACACGGGAAGAGACTACACGGCGTGTACTCAGAGTACACAGCGTGTACTTAAAAGGTTCATTTTTCTTCCCGATCAGAAGGACATACACGGCATGTGTAAATACACTAAACCGCGTTTATACTGGGTTTCCAGATAGTATTCCTCAAAAACATCCCCGAAACCCAGAAAATACAGAAAAATAACACCTAAGTGTCAAATTCCGACCCATGGGGGCCCATACTCCCCACAAATCAAATTTTTACATATTATCTATGTTATAACTAATAAACAGTTAATGATCCACCAAATTCCGGTCAATGGGGCCCATAATCCCCAAAAACCAATGTTTGGCGTCCATTCTATGAACAGCTCACAAAAAATTACCCTATCAAATAGAAGGTATTTTATCAGTGCAGCTATCACAACAACATGCTTTTCTAGCACAACAAATATCACAACAACATGCAATTTCTAATGCAGCAAATGGCATGGAATTATGAATGGAATGTTATTTCTAGCATGTGACTAAATGATGCATGAGATGGCATAACCTCATCTCCTCGGGTTGCAAATAAATTATAACACACAATTTCAAGTGTGTCACCCAATGGTGAAAACATATCAACTGTAAAATTTCCAAAATCAGAAAAAATTGCATAATACTAGGTAGACTAGATTTTTCCTGTACACGGGTTAGCTACTCCCGGGCACAGCTTATTACCAACTACCATTCGTCCTATCCCTTACTACGGCTCCAAATAGTAAGTCAAAGAAAAGAACTCCTCTGATAGCACTTTGTAACATCCCGGTTCCGGGTGCCACTCAACGGGTGCCCCGATCCCTGTTCGCCACGTGACCTCAAGCACATTTCCCCAATTGCCAGAGGCTGTCGACTAGAAACGAGGGCCTAGGTCTGATAGTGGGGAAACTATTACCTCATTTTTCAAAGTGTAGCGCAGAGGATTAAAAAATAAAACATACACAAAATAGCGAAAGCAGTAAACCATAAACAATTGAAATAAACAACAACAATGGATATAACCAATAGTAGATAAATAATGATGCTACATGTATCAAGTTCTAAGAAAACAGCCATAACATGTTATACAACAATATAGTACAACAAAATGAAGAGTACAACAAAGCAAAGAAAAATAGCTGGCAGCGACATCGTGAGCCTTGGCTCGGTTCCATGCCCTCCTACTCCTCAACAACAGTCAAGTACCTGTATAAAGACTCTTGCCCCTGTCCACACCTGTAGAAACGTAATCTGTTTGGGACAAAAAGCATGACCCAAACAGGGTGTGAGAAATAAATCTCAGTAGGCACCCACCAAAGGCCCATGACCAACTACGTGTAAGCATGTAACGATAGTGTTCAACAGTAAAATGCAATAAAGTAATCAGTACTCAAAAGTAACTAATTACCAGTTATATTTCCATTTAATTATCCATTTAATCCATTAAATTTAAAATACCAACATAGTGAATATTCAAAATATCCAGCTAATGTCCTTAGACACATAAAATCCTACCCTCAGGTAAATAGTATCCAACACATGAATCTACTCAGAAGAACACGGTATTTTCCCACAGGCGTAAGAAGTGTCGCCCACAGGCACAGAGTCACCTGCCCAAAGGCATGATAGAAGTTTCCCCCAGGCTAGGTAGAACAGTGCCCACAGGATAATCACAACACTTCCCTTATGCTAAATAGGTAACCGGGCCTTTCCCAACATGTAAATATGTAGTAAAAAACAATTCCTATCGAGGTAATTCTACAATTACTACTTTTAGGCATACCCTCGGGTATCCTGGCCTAACGGCTAAACAGTGGAACACACCCACGGGGTGGTTCTAGATCCAAACAATGATCCCAACCGGCATTTTAATATCATAATTAAATACCTAATAGATTCTAGGTGTTTAATATAGCAACGACCTCAGCCACATGACACCACAATATGGGTTCGTGGCACAAAATGCACAAAACACACGAAAGTTGGAAAAATTAACACCAAGACACCTACCTTAAACGCCAACGAACGTTATACCCAAACACCAACTCTAGAAACGCCCAAGAATGGCGTAGATCTAACGAAGAATAAAACCCTCTTAACCTCAATTAACTCTTGTTAAGAGAAGAATTGGTAAGAAGCAGCCAATGAGATGGAAGCCCTTACCCGTGCGGTTCCAATGGGATCGTCCGAGGCGGAAACTGATTCCAGACAAACACTCGGAGGATCTTCAAAGTTTCGACCTCCTCATTTGGTTCTAAAACGGCTCAAATGCCTCCTCTGCCAAATGAGGAGGCTACTACCTGTTTGAAGGAAAAAAAATAAATTACACGGCGTATACTTTCAAGTACACGGCGTGTACTCCTTTCATTTAACTGTTCCTCTGGCGGCACCGCCACACTGTTCATCCATCAACATGAGTACACGACATGTACTCTTGAGTACACGGTGTGTACTGCAGCCCATCTGGCAGCTACTCTACCGCCTTCCTATTTTGGCATGCTAACTGACTACATGGAGTGTACAGGACCACTACACGGTGTGTAGTCCGTTCCTACACCTTTCGTCGCCGACATGGCTACACGCCCCATGTACTCATCCCAACATGGCTAGAAGTACACAGCATGTGGAAAAAGTACACGATGTGTAGTTCCAAAATTTAGGATTTTTCCCCAATTTCCATATTTTATTAAAAAAACTTATGGAAAAGTGAAAAGAAGAAGCACGTACCTCAAAGAGAAGAACCGGGTTCTTACAGTCATAAAGTCTCATATTGAATTGTAATTAACCTGATCACATATTCTCTATGATAGGTTAATCATTTTCATAAATAAATAAAATCATCATGTGTCCATAATAAAAACATAGATTCTTCCAAACTAAAATTTCATCCATTATTCAAAAACTGAAATCCCATAGTATTCTATCTTCCTTAGGCATATAGAGTTTCCTCAAAAGAGAGAACTTCTTCCTCCACAACCTTTATCACTTAATCACTAAATCATTATTTTATACAAAGTATATCCATTTGATAAAACATAAGTTCAAAAATTCAACTTATTCGTATTCTATAAAACCATTTTACTAAAATAATAAGTCATACTAACCAGGGACTTCATGTAGGCTAGTGGTAGGCGATGCTCCCTTATCGCCCTTCGGTTGTGGGTTCGATTCCCGCAGCCTTTCCCGATGCGATGGGTTGTCACCCGTCCTACGAGTTGTCCTTTTTATAAAACTCAAAAATAACCCTAACATGTTTTAACCTCAAAGGTTTCCTTATACCCATCATTTTCATCCAAATTCATTATGATCTCTACATCTTAAATCTTGAAGTCTTATTTCACCACCATATAATATAATAAAACAATCCCCAAAATTAAGATCATCATACCTTTATCATGATGTCCACTTGGTTTCATCGTCATCTAGTTCACGTAGGTAGAAGGTCCATGCATTGCAACAATAATTTAGAGATCCTTCAAAATCATTTTCTTATTCCATCCAAATACACCTTGTACAATATGGGTCATAGGGGTATTCACAGAAAAATAGTTTTCGAAAATAATCATGTATGACATATAATTTCAAAACATCTGATAAAACATGATTTCTATAAAACAGTCAAACCGAATTTGATATGAAAATTTCAATTAAGGGTCCTTTTAAAATACCATAAGTGTGTGCTGAGAGACTATATTTTAAAATCAAATATAAATAGGTTTCACAAGGGTCTCCTTCTTCAGAACCTTTTTCAAAATCATAATATGCTTCAAAATCTTCTGATAAGGTAAAATATTTAAAAATGCCTTGATAATATTTACCTTTCTTGAAAATATGAGAATATTGTAAAAATAGGATTTTTCTAAATACAACCCATGATCCATGATGATAACTAGGTATAGTGGAGGTGTTTGATATCTCAAACAATTTCTTTCAAGTGAGTTGTATGCTAGAAAAAGTTTCACAATCATCCTAACATGACTTTGCAATAATTATTGCAAGCATGTCATTAGAAAGAGATAGTAATTTCATTTGAGATCCTCCTCATTCCATTTGTAACTAATATTCCTTGATCTTAAAATGTTTTAAAATAAGGATTTAATTGAAATAATAGATAGGGACTAACCATATGTCTAACGAAAATTCATAATCCCTAAAGTTGTCAAAACCGACCTCTGATACCAACTGTAAGGACCCGACCTTAAACATTACATAATATTGAATTAAATTAATAATTCACATCGAGGATCTTTTCAGGTTTAGATTTTTAGTGAATTAGGATATAACTATTACATTACAACTTGAATATTTCAAGTAGACACTACTACACAATATCCATTTTTTTATAAAATAAAAACTCTTAAAAAGAAACATGTCTAATTCCATGTTTTAGATATATTGACTTTTCCTTGATCTCATCCTTGACCCTATTCATCTTTAAGTCCAGTGGAAAACATTTCAAAAACATGGGATGAGCATAAAAAGCTCAATAATTGTTATAAAATAAGTATGGAAAACATTATACCATCAATAAATACAAATCAATGAAACTATACTTTTCAATCATAACATACCTTATGAAATCATGAGAGTTATGAATAACACACAAATCATAAATCATAAAGGTTACTTATGGAATCCATATTAATCATAAATTTTAGCTATCACAGCTACATAGGGAGTTACACTTGGAATACCCATCATGGCATATTCCCTAAATCTCGTAGGAGAAACATCACATTTAACTCCATCACGTTACCCAATGCATTGGAGGGCTATCTTGGGCTCACCTGCCCTAGGATTATCACGGAACAACCCATATATATAAACAATGCCCAAAAATCATAACATATGACACATGTATAAAGGAAAGATAAAATTTCCATATTCCAATATTTGAAATCAAGATATTGAAATAAACAAGGTTTTATTAAATCATTTTCAAAAACATTTAAAAAGAGATTTTTTAATCAAAGTGTCCCATACCACTTTGAAGATTTTCAATGAATTATAATTTGAAAAAATTAATGTCCATATAAATAAATCCGAAAAACCATTTTGAAAACATGGACATTAATGAGAAATATTTCAAAGAATAAATCTTTAAAACATTTAAAATGATATTTTAGTTGGGGAGTTTTTAACCAAAAGAGTGACTCTTGATTACAAATAATTGAGGAATTACATTGAATAATAACATTATAATATCATGAGAATATATATATTCATGATATATTATGACAAAGGATAGTATATACACCATATAAGAGTCAATGGGTGCATAAAAACAATGAAGTCTCAATGGAAATGCAATTTGAGATGAAATCCCTTATAAAGACGATATCCTTAAATTAAGGATAAATCAATCACATAATTATGTGTGAAAAGTATAATTACACCCAATATAAGTTGATATTAAGTGTAAAACATTCAGATTTCATTCACAAATATTCATAGGATGACATATTCAAGAAGTACAAGTTGAACCTGAAGAATTGATATTGGGTTAAGAGGTTCCCTTGATAAAATCTGACAGCCTAACGATGTCACCTTAAAATTCAAGAAATGAGTTGATGAGATAAAAAATGAATCTCATAACTTGAATATAATGTTTACATCAATAATTATATTGGGGAACATATCCCAACATAATAAGATGTAAATAAAATGACATAACAAAAAGAAGTCTTTTATAAAGAAGATGGTGAATGGTTACCTTACCGATTTGGTAATTTACAAAACAGATGCCACATGAAAGAAGGATCATACAATGAATATGTAAATACTCATAAATAAAAGTATATTACATAAAGAGTACAATCATTGGCAGTACATACACCACACAAAAGGAAATAGTGTCAAATATAGCATGAATCTCACGGGAATAAAAAGTGAGATGAAACCCTTTACCACGTTGTAATCAACTGAGTCATATGACCAAAAGTTAATAACCACTAGAATGATTCACAGAATAAAATTCATATAAATAGAATAATGATAATATATATCAAATGGATGTACACAATACACCACCTTAAATAAATTAGTGGCGAACAATGGGAATCTCATGGAATTGAAAGTGGGATAAGAAAATCCCTTACCTTTTGTCCGACTTGACTCGATCGTTCTTTAATATCTTGAATAATAAACTAAATTTAATTTAAACTTTCTTAAGAACCTTTTTAAAGTTTATTATTCCTTTTATATAACTTATTACCATGTTATAAACATTATGTAATCATTTAACTTAATAACATCCATTTTGTCGATATTTGGTACTTGAGTCAAAAATCGACTTCTTATAATCACATGTTGTTCTTGTGGTCAATGGTTAATTATATCCATATTGATATTCATGATTTTGATATCATATATATCATATATATGTATTATATACATGTATTTATATTATTACTTAACATTTGGATGTAAGAAATTAAATGCACCGTTCATGGAGACGGTAAGTCGTACGTACGCATGAACACTACTTTCATTTATATTTATTATTTTAATTTAATTAAAACAAAATTATACATAGGAATATTATAATTACAATATAATATCATATATAATATCAATAACCCCTTCTTTTATACATCCCACATAAGGTATTTATTAGTCAAGTCACTTTGAGGGGGCAGTAGTCCGCACTTCCTCAAATGAGATTTTCGTATTTACCCACTATGGAAACCAAAAGGTGTGCTATAAATGGGAATTACAGAAGCATAAGGAAATCATAAACATAATATATATCATATATAAATATAGTTCCATCATAATGGCCACCATGAGAGGCAGTTGGAGATAATTGAACAATCATCATTTCCTGAGGCGTTTGGTTTCCATCCACAGAAACATTATGTTATTCATCCATTAGATGGAGGTGTTTGTATGTTTAGTTTTAATCATTCTCATAAAAACGCCCTAGTATATTTAGGACCCTAGTGTTGTTACAAAATAAAGGAATAAAAAGATTTCAGGTGTTGGAGAATTAAAATAAAAGAAAACAATTTATAAGGAACTGTTACCTTTAATTTGGGTAACTCCCTTTGGTTTGAACCAAAGGACTTCTTGAAGTGAATTATACCTAAGGTAAGGCTTCTAGTGGGAGGAGAGGGATGTAAGGAAATTAATTGGGAAGAGTTTGTATGATCCAAATGGCTTGAGAGGTGTGAGGAATTGGTTAGAAGTGGTCTCATTTTATAAGGGGGAGGAGGGGCTCTTTAGGAAAGTGTGAAACTATTATTTTATTATATAATTATATTCGGTTTATAATGGTCCAAAAATCATTAAAGATGAAGATACGATGAATACTGGTCGAAATAAAATCATCCAATTAGAATTGTACATGTTTAGGATAATATTTTAATCCATATAATCTTATTTATTTAAATGATTTATTAATGAGGTAAACACTGCATCATTATTATGTCATAGATAATTTAATTTATTTATCGTCTAAAAATTATAAAAAAAATACTATCATGTAGGAAATTTTTGTTGTCTTTCCAAATAATATTTATTGTCAAAAATAAGACTTATATAACACCATATAAAAATTAATTACTAAAAGATTTTTTTAATGTCAATTTTGTCTTCAAATTAAATTAAGTAATCTAAATTGACATTATCACTCCCATGTGGTTCAATGGGGTCCCTAAATTGACCCAAAGATTTGAATGGTCGTTAATGACTCAAAAAATAAGTTTTGGACATGTGTTAAGTAATTTTGAATTTTTATAAAATTCTTTTAACCTTGAATTACCCTATTTACCTTTAACCACGATAAATAAAAGACAAAAGTTACTATTCACCAAAAATTCATTTTTATCTTAATGAACCACATTTTACTTTTTGATGACAACCATGTATGTCGGATTTTTTATATTCAATTCACAGATGTGGTAAAATTTAATTTAAACGAAAAAGTCAGTTTTTTTAACTACTACTAAGTGGTTTCACTATTCATCAAAAATTGATGTTTTTCAGTAAAATACTAAAAATTTAGTCTAAGCTATATTTGATATTAAAAATTTAAAAATTATGTTTATTTTTACAAATAAAAAACATAAAAGTGTAATTAATTAATTTTAAAATTAATTATCATTGTTAAAACAAATAGCGTGTTTTTAAGAAACAATAACTATCAAAAGATTTACACTTGTTTATATCCAATTTCCAAGTGAAATTAATTGAAATGGCCAAAATTTGATTAAATGGAAATGATATATTCTAATTACACTTTAAAACCAATTAAAAAGATAATCTAACCATATAAATAAATTAGATTAAAACAGAGTTTTGAATTAAAATACAATATTTTCACTATTCATTAAAAAATGAACTTTGACGGAAAAATTCCAAAAAATTTGCACAAATTAAATTTTAATGTCTTAATTATAAAGAAGGATTTTATTTGGTCATATATAATCTATTAATGTAACCAAAACTATATTTTAGGAGGTTTCTCCATTAAAAGGCGATAAATAAGCCTTTTAATGTAAATCATGCTTAAAATTAGATTCATTCACTTTTTAAGCCTCTAAAATTTATATGATAACTATAAATACATTTAAAAAACATATATAATCATATTGTATTTACTTTTGTTCATTAATGTCAATACAACATCTATGAGTTGACTACCATTTAAAATAATAATATTATATTATTAGTGTGCAACATATGATTTCAATGAAACCAGTTGTTGCGTATCAGGTACGCTATCGAACATAGCAACCCTTTTAAAGTAAAATTAATATTTAATTCAAAAAATATTAATAAATATGAAATATGTATTATTATTTATTTACCTGGGATGTTACATTACCCATATTTATTTGATTAGGAAACTAAATATGAGTCTTAGTATAGGGATTTGAATGAGGAGTTAGATCAGATAGAGAAAAAATAAACTCAGGAGATCATGGATTTTCTAACAAATCGTAATGTAATTGGAACAATGTTGGTGTTCAATAATAATAATCATGAGAATTTAAAAGGGATGCAAAAAATAGAATGATTTTTTCAAAGGCATATATAAATTTAAAAGGATTTTATATAGAAGTAACAATTACACTAGTAGAAATTCATCAGTCAATTAGGATTTTTCTAGTTCTGTATATTTAGAGGAAATTTAAAATATACATGAAGGATTAAAAATGGAATTTCTAAAATGAATTATTGAATAAGAATTAGACATCAAAATAACTAATTTAATTTAAAATTTGTGATGATTTAATAAAATCCTATCACTTGAAGAAGGCTATTTATTTCATGAAACAAACACCTAGATCCTAGTATTAATGGGAATTTTTTTTCGGGAATCAGATAGAATTTAGAAGTGGATAAATAAATCAAAATAATTATGTGAAATAAACCAAGAATAATAGTTCATGGTGATGTTATATGTTGACAACACCACATTCAAAGGAAGTAAGAAAAATTTGGGTTAAAAGTATAGGTGGATGATGAGATCAATGTTTATATGCGGATGATTAGATAACATTCATTCATTCCTGAGCTACAAGTGAAAGAAAAATAGTGAAACACATTATTTTATTAGGAATGATATGAAAACAATCCAATAATTAAGATTGATATGAATTATTTCTAGCCATATATAACCCCATTTTTGGTTGGAAACATACCAAAGAAGCATTAGAGAGGTAGAGTTCGAGATTCACCACATTATTAGAGGATGAATGGTATCATGTTGTATCTCCTATTAACAATAACCAATATATTATTTTCTATAATCATGGTTGACTTGTTTCAAATTAGTTCTAAAGAGGAACAAAGTATAGTGAGGAAGTAGATCATGTGGTAAATCTATGAAACAACTAATTATAGTTTAGTATATTTCATAGGAAATGATAAAGATCTATATGTATACTCAGATGTGTATTGGGATAGATAAATTGTATATTGATAATACATTAGAGAATGCGCCTTATTTATTGGAATAAAATGAATTGGATGGATCAATGAGAAAAAAGATAGAATTTCAGTCAGTAAAAATGTATCAGAGTACATTTTACTAGTAAATTATTTAACTCAACTAGCATGGTTGGAATAGTATATAGATGATCTTGTTGATGATGTGAAGCTTACAATAACCATCCTTTTTGTCATATAATTCATGATAGAGCTGAAAAAGAATTCATTACAACATTACCAAATGAATCATATTAAAATATGCTATTATTTCATTATAGATAAGGTAGAATATGAAACTATAAAATTGGAACATGTGGGGGATATTCAACATGTAGAAATCATCTTTATGAAACCATTAGACACACCCCCATTTGAGATGCATCATTTGAACCCTAGTGTTTAGCCACCTACCTCAACATGTGGATGTTCTTCATTTCCCCCCAACACCTTTCTTATAATGATTTATTTGGAAATTATTTTTCTAAAGATTTAATAACAATTTACTATATGAAGGTAAGGAGAGATATTATCCATGGAGACTTGGAAGCTATAAAAAGGTATAATTAGTAAATATATATAACATTTTAGTGATTTTTTATTTTTCTTATTTTTTATAATGATCTTTAACTCATATAAGATTATATAATTTGTTAAAAATTGATTTCTTAATTTTTTTGGAGAATTTCATGTATCAAGAATTCATTTATCATTTATACACATGAATTGGGGAGCCTTTAATATTTTTTTTCAATGAGGGTGAAAGTATATATGTTTATGAAGAGAAAAAATGAAAATATTTTCATGGATGATGTTTGAAATGATTTTTAAAAAAAGAAAAAAATAGTTGATTGAAGGAAAATCATAAAGGGAATAATACTTCAAAAACATGATTTTATGGTTAGATTTGTTTCTTTAGTTTTAGGTCATATAATTTTTTTTATTTATCTGAACATGTTTATAGTAATGTTTAGGTGGTTGTAATCATACTAGGATAGTTCTGCAAATACCAAGAACATGTCACGATGTAAACACATGGGGATCACCGTGAATGGTGTTGAAGTTTAAAAAAATTGAAAAATATATTCATATATGATGATGTAGTTGTAATTCAAAATTATTTTATTTCTGTTCAAAAGTTTTTATCCTTGGATATTTTTTAGAAGAATATGGGGTGACATCATAGGATTTATGCCATTCTATAGAGTGAAATAGTCAAAAATATTTCTAAGTGTTTAATAATATCGTGAGATGTAAGGATATTATGAATCATATGTAAAGGATATATATGAAATCATTAAAAATCATCTTTTTTAATGTATGAATGATTTTTGAGTCGCGTCTTGTTTTGTCCATCTTAATAGAGGATGAATGAGTGAGATTTGATGTTTTTTTTCAAAGATGCTCATGGTGTGTAATAAGGGAACACTATAACTTAAAAAGAGTAGAAAAGGGACACACATGATATGGTGGTCTTTTTGTGTGAGGGTCATTCTATGTATAATTTCATGAAGATATATTTTATAAAGAGATAATAGACACATCATTACAATGATGATCACATTACAATTGGTTTAGGACCTCATAATTTTGAAGCGTTTGAGAGATAATATTTGGATATAGAAAAGTTGTAAGAGTCTAGAATGTTTATACTAATGTTTTTTATAACTAAATTAAGTGAAATAATTGATAATAACTATGTCATTTCATGATATCTTTATGAATATAGTGAGTTATAAGGATCACATAGTATAATTATCATGGAATAAATATGGTTTTTTGAAAATAAATATTGATCTAGTTAGTTGAATGAAATAATGATGTGGTGTAGAACACAAAAAATTGGTAAGGGTGTTTCAAATAAAATATATATATTTTTTCTGAACATAGGTCACATAATAAAGATGTTAAATCCATAAAATTATTGTGATTTGAATCCAACAAATCTTATTGGAATCCATATTAATTGGTTTAATTTTTTGGTGTTTAACGGATTTTTTTGATGATATAACCATAAGGGAACATGAATAAAATTTGAGGTGAACATTTTAGGGAAATTAATAAATAATTTAAAATGGGTAATAATAAAAAAGGAGTATAAAAATAATATTGACAAAATATGAATAATTAGTGATGATGTAAGATTAATAGAGGAATTTTGTTGAATATTTTGATGTTGAAGAGGAAACATATTTTCATTGATAATAACCTTTCAGGATTGGTGTTATTAATTTTTAATGGATTTTCATATGTTAATATCAGAAAAATTCTATTTATATTTATTATCTCAATGTATTGATACATGATATAAGATAATGGATTTACCCTAGGACCAAAACATTTCTTTTCTAAAACATTGTAAAAATATAGTTCATAGTGTTAACCCTTGGTTCGTTGACACGCCATTGACATATTCTAATTGGAATAAACCATTTTGGTGGACCACGAATTTTATTTACATTTTTTTTAATTTCAAAACCTCAATATTATATGGATTCATGAATATTAATATGATCTTATAGTTCATGCTAATAAGATAATAAAATCTAGTGAACGAAATGACAAATTTTAGACCCTAATTCACTACACTATAAGGCTGTTTTGAGAATTTGGTTGTAATATGTTTTCTATACATACATAACCTAAGCTCTTATAAGATATTTATTGAAAAAAACATATAACTTTTTCTGTAATTATATTTTTATTTTTCATCTTTAAACATATATAAGTTAAAACATACACCCACTAAAATCATTGAAAGTATATTCATTAAGGAATATCATGTTAAACAACACTATTTACATTTTATCTATATGTGACAGTTATTTTATTTTATAAGGAAAAATGTATTTTATTATATGTGATTGGAGTATATATTGAAAAGAACCTTTTTTTCAATATTCCACTATTAGTGGAGAATTCATATTTTTTCATATTCTATGATAATCACATTATCAAGAATAATTTTTTAAATCAGTGTGTCCTTTAGAAAAATGTTATAGTGTTGGATGAATCATGAACCATGTATACAGAAAATAAATATCATTTATTTAAGAAAATTTTATTTGAATGAACCTCTTAAGAGAGATAAAAAGAAGTCCCAATGAGCATGTACCCTAGTGGTACAAGCTCCTGCATGGAATCCAAAAGACCCAGGATCAAATCCGGATAGAGGTGAATTTCTGGGCTACTGTAGCAGCACTATAGTAGGTTACTATAGCAGTACTATAGTAGTGGCAGAACTATAGAAACGACAACACTGTAGCGACGGAGGGACTGTAGCAGGTACTATAACGATGGCTGTAGTGTAGCAGGGACTGTAGCAGCGTGGGTACTGTAGTAGTACTGTTCACCGAGGGGTCCTTTGGGCCAAAAAATGGGCTTTCAAGCCTTGTATTCAGACCACTTGGACTAGGGCCTTCGGGTTATGTAATGGGTCTCCCTCTACCCAGTCTAAATAGGTATTTTCTTTAAATAATAAATTGAGGCCTCGACCCCAACCTTTAAAAAAAAGAGATAAATTGAAATATAAAAAAACATTTAATTAATTCCAAATTATTAAATCTGTATGTATTTCTTGAATACAATTACTTAATTAATAAACATCTTGCTCCATTACTTGAAAAATAACTTCAACTACCTATAATATAGCAGTTTTTGCACCCGAACATCTCTATATTTAATGCATTTTTAAAATATAAATTTGGTACATATACTTATTAAAATAAAATAAATGAATTTTATAACAATAAAAACTAATGTGGGCACTCTATTTGGTCTCTTATAACCAAAAAAATACTTTTTATAGTTCTTTATTTAATATATATGTTTTCCATAATGAAAGCACATCCCATCCTTAATATTCATTGGTTTATTTAGAATCATGGACTCTGTACAACCTATAATATTCTCTATCTTTCCAAAAATATTACCATTATCCTTCTACATGATTATAGTTGCATTTTATCATGGACAACCCATGACCAACATAAGTATTCACAATATAAATATGCTATTGAGTAAACTTTTATTGAACTAATTCAAATTATATTTTAAAATAAAATATCAGAACCATTTCAAAAGTGATTATTGAATGATGTATATGCCTTTATCTAGCATGGGTGGTGATCCCAATCTCATTAAGTCATTAGCATACCCAACAACATTGATCACATGTGTTCAGACCATATTGACTTCTATCATCAAACACATAAATATATCCTTCACACCTCATACCGCTGATGGGTTAATTATTATTGATTTATCATTTTCAAGATGTCTATCATATTGTATGAATACAAGGTTTCATGTTTCCATTAAAAATTATATTCCATGGTCAAAAAAATAAGATAATAAAGATATAGTTAATATATTATAATATTATCTCATGAATCCATTTTTACTTATTAAATAGCCTCACTAGTGGGTTTCATAGGATGGTCTCCTCCAACACTAAAATTTAACCCTCATGGTTAAGAAAAAGTCTTAAATTTTGAAACCTGTCAAAGAAAATAACTCAATTTATGTGTTTCATATAAAATATTAATATCGTGTTCAATCATGATATTTATGGAGTCATTATTTACAATAAAATATTTTATTATATGAGTATCATATTTTATATTAATTTAATATTGAGTTTTATTTAATTTTATCATATTAAAATGATAACCCATTTAAAATTAATCATATAATTAATTAGAAATGATCCTTACTTCCCCATGATGTACACTAAGAATCACATAAAAAATCAATGATTATATCTAGTAAAAAAAATTTCATCCCTAACTATTATGATTGTTGGAATTATCAGTGAATAAATATTTCTCTATATTCATCATGGTGATTAACTCAGCTAAATTATTTTGGTATCTCAATTGTTTGGGTTTCCTTTTTATTTGTCTTCAAATAAAATTCTAATAACAAGTCACATAATAATTAGGTTCACCTCATTATATTATTTCCATATATAAGATAATCATGGGTTCCTAGGGGTTTTGTGTAGAGACCATACCCTAGTAAGCTTGAGGCTGATGTCTTCTATAAATACATTGGCATAAGAAATAAGTAAATAACTTACCAAAGAAAATATGTGTTTAGAAGTCCTGCTAAACTAGATAAATTCATCACTCTTGTATTACAAATGAATACACTAATTAAAACATATATTGTATCTTTTTTAAGTATAAGAACAATTTTCTATATAACATATCCTTTAGTAACCTTCTTTGTACACATCATGGATCCATGTGGAAAGGAAACAACATACGGGGGACCTAAAATTCTCTATAAGGGTAACCAAATCTAATTATATAATGAATAAATGAGAATAATGTATATATAATATTAATATATGAACATACATTCTATATAATCATTAAAAAAAGAATAAAAAACATGGAAGGGTAATAACTAAAAGCAGTTTCCATTTAAATAACCTGATAAGTTACAATCAACATTGAAAGGAAAATAACTAAAACAAATTCTATTTAATCAATGAAATGATAATGAAATGTATCCATAAATATTTCAAAGAAAAATAATATTGCTAAATAACAATTGAATCTAAATTAAGAAAATTCTTTATTATTGCGAACCATGTTTAATAGGTACATAGGATTATTACAGTCAAGCCCATTCACATTATAGTTTAACATATCAGGTAAAACCCATATAATTCAAGAAAATTATTTCATCCCATGATACTACCCAAGTTTCAATGGGATATCTATAAATGGCCCCCACCGATTTCGTACATGTCGAAATCATTCTTTATAGATTGAATAATCGATTAAAAAATGTACATCGTCAAATATCTGTATTTAGTAGAAGATATTGATTTATGATAATTTCCTTATATATTAAATATATATCAAAGTTAAAAACATATATAAAAACTATATTTGGTTTAGTAAATAATCATATCTATGATGAAGGATATGGATAATTATGGGAAATTCAATATTCAATGATCAAAAGAAATTAAACATTTCAAGGGGACTACAAAAAGGAATCATGGAAGTGAATTTCAATAATTTCATTTCAAAATAAATCATAAAAAGTCCAAATTAAGGTTAAATATGATATCAATACAAAATATCCCATGTAGAGTAGAAAATAATTTGTTTTTTATCATTGATGAAATAAAAGAACTTTAATAAACATATTGAGAAAAGTATCTTTTGTTTTGAATAACTTTTTGAAAAACATATTGAAAATAATTTACTGTTAAAATTATTTTTTAAATAAGAATTTTCATTAAATATAAACCATTTAAACCAGTAAGGGAGGCCTTATGGGAAGGATGTCTGGAAGATCTATATATGTCATATATGGTGAACTGAACATTCCCTTTACAAGGTAAGAATGTATGAAAATTACCATATTCAGAAAGAGATGAAAAGATTACTTTGAAAAATATTTTTAAGAGAAAAGGGTGAAATAGTATATAAAAAATTATTTCATAAAGGATACAAACATTTTTGAAAACATTTTTTTGGAAAAAAGGGTTTTAAATGGAAATAAGTTCTACAATTAAAACGGAAATGGAGTCGGGTTTTCTTAAAATATTATTTGACAAAATAATTGATTACCAAAGAGTGGAAAATGGTATTATTAAGTGATAAAGGTCATAGATAAATATAGGATAATAATATTAATGTTTTTATTAAGAAATGATAAAATAATTTTCCGAAATGGTAATTTACGTGTAAACAATTCCAAAGAAGATGAGATTTTGATGTAAACACCTGAAAAGATTACAATATCCAAGTGTGATTCAACTAAAGAGTAGATTAAGTGTTTAAAATATAAATCCACATAATGAAGTTGAAATAAATCAATGTACATTCAATTTCATTATACATATAATCATCAAATAATAATGATAACGAGGATTTAATATAACCCAATGATATAGAATCGAGTTAGAAAATGATATTCAATATGGTAATTTTACATTCAAATACCCTTAGATGATTTAGTTAAAATTTATACTCAAAATAACATTAATATATAAGTATTAATTTTATTACATGTAAATTTATTATTGTACAGACCATTTATAATAAATTAGTTTAATAAAAATTATGTATTCCTCATAGAAAAAAGGAGACAAGAATCCCTCACCTCATGTTTACTTTCAAGTGAATGTAATTTAACCTACTATATAATGAGATTAAACAATTTAATAATTTATTACACAACCAAATTAATATTTATGATATCATATATGATCCTCTTATAAAATTTTATAACCCATTTTTTAGCAATCTTGTATTATTTTCAATATTTTGGGTGTCAATTGCCTAGTTTCCCGGGTAAGTATTAACTTGTTATTTGTTGTTCTGTATACATATATCATGATGTCATCATCTAAAAAATTTAAACCATGACATAATTATAATATATAATCAATATATATTTATTAATAATAGTACATATTGTTTGGAGATAAGAAATGGAATGTACCATTCAGGGAGATGATAAGTCATACGTATCCATGAACAATACTTCTATTTCCTTGTCATATTTTAAAGGAATCAATAGTAAATTAAATGTTTTTAAATTTATATTATAATTATATTATCTTATTTTTTAAATATATTTCATATAATTTTATTAATATTATCTTTAATATATTCAATGTATTTCATGACCGAATTACATCTCTTTGCGACGACGGTAGTCTACACATCCTAAAACGATGTTATCATATTCCCAAAAAAATGGAATGTATATAGGTATATATCATAAAAATAATTAAATAAAAAAATAAAAAATAAAAATAATATATATCATATTTATAAATAGTTTCCATCACAATTCCTAACCATGAATGGTGGTATAGGAAAAACAAACAATCGCCTTTCATGTGGTAGTAGTTCTATGTACATGAATGGTAAGATCATTAACCACTAGATGGATGTTTATATGAGTGTAGGTCAAAACTATTGTGCACTATGTTGCATTTGTTTGTGAATAAGGTGTCAAGGAGGGATTGAATGACAAGGAGTGTCAATATGTGAATGCCAGAGGATGCCATGGTGATGGTGATGTTGTGAAACAGATGTCAAAGGATTGAATGAATGATGCGGTGGTGGTGGTAATTGGAGAATGGACATGGTACTGAGAAGCATGTCACATAAGAGAGTCACTAAGTGGCATAGGAGGTAATGGTTGAAACATTCTCCATACGATATCAGATGATTGTAGAACTGATCATAATGTTTCAATACTTGTATCAAGATGATAATTAGTTACACCACTTGAAGAATGGATGATGATGGAGCATCATCATTACATCTAATGATTGATGTGCTGGTCTTTAAGTTCAATGAACTTGTATCAACTGGATACAATGTCACAATAATGTTGGAAGACCATGCACTGTCTTCACAATGCATGAGGAGATGAGGAGATCTATCCAAAACCCTTAAGTGGATGAAGTGGATTGAAAGAGACCATGTACTATTTCGTAGTGCATGAGAACATTAATAAGATCCAACTTGATCACTGATTGGATCAATGAAGAACTTTGAAGAACTTGTTTGATTCAAGAGTTAGGTTGAAGAAGAATTCCATTTATTAGTGAGGATTACATATTATAGAAGGAGATGAGGAATCATGAAGAGGATGGAAGGAATTCTTTTGAAGAAGAAGAAGAATGGAGAAGAGGATGAATGGCTTGGAAAGAAGTGGATTTGCATTTGGAATTTTACACTTAGTTACTTTCTCTTTAAACAAAGTACTTAGTGTTTGAGAAGCTAAAAAATTTGCCAATCTAAAGGGCCAGCCTTAAGGGTTCGACCAAAGGCTCTTGAGGGACTCAAGGTCACCATGCCCATAGACCAGCCCGAGAGGCCGGGGGGCCTTGTATAAGCCCTGAGGGCCACGCAGGGCTGTGAAGCCCTGCGCAGTGTGAGCACGAGGAGCGCGCCCGTGACAAGAATAGTGGGCGCCAGTGGCGCGCCCGAGTGGCAGGGGTGGGCGCAAGAGCGCGCCCGTACAGAACTCGGTGCGGGGCAGCACCGAGAGGGGAGAGAATTCAACTGAGCATATTCCGGCAGTGGAGAATTGATAAACCGTGGAAAAACCGGCCTCTGTTTCGATGTGGGACGGCGAAAAATACCCAGGATCTAATCTGAGCCGTCCAAGCGATCTGACGACTAATCTTCACCTCTCATCTCATCGTGCCGCTTGCGATCTAAGCTCAGCCGTCGCTGATCATTTAAGAGGTGATCCAACGGCTTGGGGATCATCTCCTTCCTCGAGCTTGAGCCAAGGACACCCCGTTCCACCCGCATCCTCGCCGTGTACCAGCGCCTCCCGTGCACTGAAGTCAAGCCTCCGGCCACCTCCGATCGAAGTAAAGGCTCTATCCTATTCGTCTGGCCACACTGAACATGACCATGCATAAAAATTACCATGCATGTAACGTAGTGAAGAATTCGGCGGAGGCCGAGGCAAACAGAGTTTCTAAGGCCGTGCCACATCGCTCGTATGCTTAAATGAAGCCATGCATGCGCTTTCATGCTCTTGCACGGGAAGGAAACCGAAGAAGAAGGAATCCCGCAGAGAACAGAAAAAAACGTGAATTTCGGCTTGCGTTCAATGATTTTTAAAGAGCCAAAAATCTCGGTTGTTCAAGATTTATATCCCGCGGATGTTTTGAGGATTCCTCTGCCTATATAAGGAGCACCCAAGACACCGAATTTCTTGCTAAAAAATCCGAGAGAAGTCCCGTGAGAGTGCCTCTGTGCCTCGTGAAGAAAAGAGCTCCGCGCAACTCCACTTGCGCGGCAGTGAAGCCCGGAGCCATCAGAGCCTCTGTGAGGTTATTTTTGCGTACTCCTTGCGCGAAAGAAGAAAGGGAGGTCCCCTAGGCCCTACCCCTTTGCGCGACAGGAAGGAGAGGTTGGGCAGCACGACCTTGTGCGCTCCCTCTGTGCACCGCGCCTCCTGCGCGGCAGTGGTACATGCGCACCCGTGGAATCACCTGGCGCGGTGCTTGCACTCAAGACCTTGTGCGCTGCCGTGTTCACCAAAGTTTTCCTTGAGCTTTGAAGGAGAAGGTTGGCCACACCCCTTGCACGCCTTCTTTGTGATAAGGGTTTGGGTATAAGTGAGATACCAAACATTGAGTGTGTGTAATTCAAAGAAAGAGAAGGCCATGGTCTAGTGGGTGTGCAAAGGAGGAAGGCCATTACATACCTACGTCTTTTGTGTGAAAAATAACAAAGAGGTCGTAGCCTTGGGTATGTGCATAATAAGTGTAGACCGCAACAAAGAAGAACACATTTTATGTGCACAAAACAAAGAACAAGTTGTGTGTGCTAAACAAGTGAAGGTCGAAGCCTAGGTGTGTGCAAAGTGTACACATTTAGAAGAAGAAGGAAGAGGACATCCACACTAAAGTATAAAACACTTTTAAGTGTGTGAACAAATTGAAAAAAGTGTGTGAGTGAAGAACGTGTGTGTGCTTAAGGTGTTATTACCCTTTGTGGGTTTATTGCACCAAGAAAAGAAGAAGGGGAGTGCATGTATGCATGCATGCACATGCACACGTGAACAAAGCTGAATCTGGATGTGTGCATCTAAGTTGTCCAAGACCAAGAGTTCTTGATGATTATTGAGAACCCATGCAATCAGTGCATGAAGAGGCAGAGATTCCATGCACTCAGTGCATGAAGTTATGTTGAAGTCAGACTAAAGCCAGACTGAAGATAAAGAAATCAGTTGTCTGATTTTTCAGTAGATTGAGAAGAGCCTGATCAACGGAAGTGATCAGAAGTGTTGAGCAAGACCAACATACCTTTTTAGAGGCTGTTGAAGATTCTTGAGGAGAGAGGCCAGGTCATCCTTAGAAGAATGAGATAAAGCCTGAGCAAGACGAGAATACCTGTTCACCAAAAGTGAGCACAAGAAGAGAGCAAGGCCAGCAGCCTTTATCCCAAGCTATTGAGGATACTTGAAGAACTTAAAGAGAAGAAGAGCTACTCGTGTGACTCGAGGATCCATGAGAAACCCCCTGTGAAACTCAGGGTGGAAGAAGTCTTCAGTGGGATTCTAGAGCAGGCTAGTGGGACTCTGGTAACACTGTGGGATGAAGTATAAAGAACCTCCTGTGGGACTCAGAGGAGATATAGTGTGACTCTGTATCGACCATTGTAATTACTAACTGAATTATAGTGGAGAAACCATGTTGCAGTGTTTAACCAACATGGCAAGGACGTAGGCCTTTAGAGACGAACCTTGTAAATCCTTATGTCCTGTGCCTTTACAATTACTGCATCACTCGAGGAAAGGCTGAGAGATACAAGAAGAGTGGATCGAGGCCTTAATAATCCATAAAGGTTTAATTGATAAAGAATCAATTAGTAAAAAGTTTTAAAGGATCACTGATTCACCCCCTCCCCCTCTCAGTGATTCACACTGATCTGGGCACTTCAAAAACCATAAAAGAAAAAAATCATTATATATTTATGATAGAATTTTTATTATTTAAAAATGATTTAAATGAATTTAATGGGTGGATACGTAAATGAATGAAATGTCATCATTATAAAGTGTTACCTTATAAATCGGTTAACTCCATTTATATTATACAAATAGGATAACTTGGAATGATTTTTCCCAAAAGGGATTATACAAGTAGGAAGGGAGGGATGGTTTAAAGTGATTTTTTATGATATTGGCAGAAACTATGTGGTTTTAGATGGTTGATGAAGGGGGATAGTTGGTGGCCATTTATAGTGGGGGAGGAGTGTAACTCTTGTAATATTTTGGAAATGGAATTCCAACAACATATTTAATTTTTAATGTGGATGAAATAATATAAATAAATATATCAAATGGAGTACACAGTATAAATATAATCATATAATGGATTTTGGATAAGTTCCATGGTCTTTTGAGACTTTAAGATTAAGGATTAGTCCCTTATTAAACTTAATTTCACTATACATGTCGTAATTAATTTCAATTACATTCAATAATATTTTTGGTAAAAAACTAATTTGATATTATTTTAAATTATAATTTATCCTTATTTCAAATATGGAATTCATTTGTCAAAATTTCAATCATAGATGTGGCAGAAACAAAAAAAAATTAATCAAGATGAAGAGATGACAAAGCGTGTTTCTAAAGTAATAACATTCAAAAGATTGCACTGTTTTTATATTCCATTTCAATGTGAATTTTATTATAACGAGATAGAATAAATTAATAGATACATATTTTATATAAAATTAATTTATAACCAATTAATAATATAATTTAACATTATAAATAAATTAAATGAAAAAAGATGCCTTAAATTAAAATTCAATATTTTTAACTATTATTTAAAAATTGAAATATTTCATAATAATATAAAAAATTCCCCTAAGATGAATTTTTTTATATTTCAAATATGAAGTTTATATTTACATATAAAATCTATACAGGTTCTAAGAATTTGATTTAAAATTGTTTCTCCATAAAATGGCGGTAAAACATCATGTATAAAAATATAGGTTCTTATTTTTAAAATAGAGATTGTTCATTTCTAACATCTTCCAACATTATTGGATGAATATAAAAAGTATTTATTTAATTTATAACATATATTTTTCATTAATATCATCCAATAATTGTAATTAGTTTTGTTTTTTAGGATAAAACACCTATGTGGGCATAAAAATAGTTTTCAATGAAAATAATCCTTTTAATATTCAATTGGTTATTATTTTCTTTTATAACTAATAAGTAACCTATAAATTCAAATTATATTATTAAAAACATATACATTAATAAGTTAGTTAATCTTATTAATAACTTGTAATTTAATGGCTAGTTTATATCACATTATCTTAAATAATAATATTTTAATAATGTATCTCTATTTTGTAAAACTCGATCTTTCCTGTAATAAAAGTCATCGAAGAGAGTTTTTTTTCATGTGATTAAAGATAAATAAGATTCGTGTGAATTAAAATCGATATAGTGTGTTTATTTATTTAAAATAATTAATATATTTTAAAATCATGGGATATTATATTCTATTTCAAAATATGTGTTGTGTTTCATAAATGCCATAAAACAATGTTTACTCTTTTAAATTTTTCATGGTGTTATATTCTCTGCACCTTAAATAAATTGCATCTTTGAAATTTAAAATCGATCTAGGTAATATATTGTATGATATTTCCTATATTTAAATAACACATCACAAAGATTGTTTATAAAATATCCCCTTGAAAAGAGAGAATGAAATGTGCAATTGTCACGTGGACTAAGATATAACTAGGTCCTTATGTAAGAGAACATTAGTGGAAAGTGAAATTATGGACATGGATGAAAAGTGAAAATATTTATGGGGAGTGATTGTGGTCATAAATAAAAAACAAGTTAATCCTCAATGGTAATTTTAGTGTCTCAATGTCCTAACTATTTGATGATATAAAAGACCATCGGGTATAAAATATTAAGGTAGTATGACAAAATTTTATTTCTAATTCATTTCCCTAGTGTTCAGTAATTATTTCCTCATAGGTTTCAATATCATAGAAACAATACCATATTTTGGATGTAATTCAATGAAATTCTACTTCATACCTTACTCCATGAAATTAGTATCAATGAATGAATTACTATGCTTGATATACTAAAATTTTCTTTTTAACAAAATATAAAACTTGTCTTTATATCTATCCCTAACTATTTTCCAAAATTGACATGGTTAATACTTGAATCATTAATCATAAAAATCAATACAACTGGTTCATCATTAAAATTTATTAGTCAAAACGATAATATTAAAGTAATGATACATTAACCAGGACATCACATATTCTAGTGGTAGGTGTGAAATTTTTATCATCCTTCAGTCATGGGTTTAAGACCTGCTAAATTTCCATTGTTGATATGTTTTCACCCAATATATAGATTTTAATTTTCTAAACCATATCAATAAAATTTTCAAAATAAATCTGATGGAAATTCTTGATATTTAATAATTTAATAGAGTGTTAAATAAGGTTTTCAATTAAATTATAATAAAAAACTTCTTCTTTAATTTATTTACACATACGTCATTCCTTGGCCTAGAGTTTATTCTTTTGAGGAGGAAACATACTCAGGAAATGACTAGGTTCCCCACATTTAAGGAAATGACCTATAAATGAATCGTTAGGATGAGTTTAATTGTTTTTATATCGTACTCTTCATTTTTCTTCACCAATCCTTTTCTTTATGTCATCCTTTCCCACACATAAATAATTTCATTATTTCCTTGAGAAATATTCCTAGATGTCTCCGTCCAAATTTCTCACATTACAGACATTGAGCCTTATTCTCTCTAGGGTCTGCATCACTCAATCGCTTAGAAACCTCCACCCTTCTCTTCATTTGTCAGTTCAAGATTTGGTAAAGGTATATGTTTTTAATCTTATTTCATGAAAAAATATTTGTCATAAAAACAATATCATTAACTCATATCAAAACCTCATTTGGGTTCTCATTATAACCACCTTATCCATCATGTTAAATAATAACATGAATACATCAGGTTATAGGAACTTACTAAAAAAAATAATAGTGTGAGTAACAATAGTCATAGTGAGATAATTATTTAATAATTTCCACGATATCTAAATAATGACACATTCTAAATACATCAATTTTAACCTAGTTTATTCATTTTCAAAACTTATCAGTATAGCTTTTATTGAAAATGAGGATTATTCTAAGTATATCCCCATTGAGTGTCAAAACAGGTGTGCAGTAAGTCCTATTGTCGTGTACTAGGTCATGATGAGATAGGACCAACACACCATGTCAAATTCATTACCTCTAGGTACATTTGTGCCATAACCAGGTCCACTTGTATTATCTGGGAATGGAAGCATTGCTAGGAAAGACAAAGAAATATCTCTCTTAACAAAAGACTATGATTTTCTCTTATACATATCTTAAATTTATATCATAAGGTTAGGTAATCTAATCTATGTTATCCAAAATATAGTTACCATGATTTCTAATAAATGTGGCTCTCATACCATCTATAGTAGCCCGACCCCAGTAAGTCCAGAGCTGGTGTGTGCTATCAATGCATTTTTATAAGATATAAGTAAACCAAAACCCAAAGGACTGAGGAGTTTAAAAGTCATTTTATACTAGATACATACATTAATTCTTTATTATATATGAATAAACAAATTACAAATTTTTTCCTCTTTTTAGGATAATAGCTTCATTCTATCTTACAAATACTTTAATATCCTTGCAATACTTTCTTTGTAAACTTATTGGATTTTTTGGTATGAAAACTGACTATATCATCATTAAACCATGTCAATGTTTAAAATTTTATGTTTCCTACACACTAATATATAGCAGCTAGCAATGTCAAGTCCAAGAGAAGGCTGAATAGTGAGTAATTAATTTTTTTATAAGATCCCCACTTCTTAAAAATAATGGGTAAAGTATATATTTTTAACTTTTTTGATTTTTGTGAGAAATGATGGAAAATTAATTTTTTTATAAAATGAAAATGGTGATATGTGTTGAAAAGATGAAACAAAATAGATAATGTTCATTAGAGAAGATAAAATTGAGGTGCTAAAAATCAAGAAAATACACATGGGGTAGTGGAAGTCTATTGACGGAATAAAAAGAACTTCATCACTGTAAGTTAATTTGATTCCAAAACCATTTAAATTTAGATTTTTACCTCCCACCCTAGGAGATTAAAATCACTATTTAATAAGTCATCAATTATTCAACTTCAATAAAGATCAAATGAATATAATTAATGAATAAATTATCATTAGTAACTATCTCGCTAATAGTTACTGATGTATTTGTTATAAAAATTTGATGAAATTCATTCAAAATCAATCTAACCAATTGATCTAGAATAAATGAAATTGAAAATATAAGGTTTTAAATTTATTTTTGAAATTAATAATTAGAATCAACCTCACTGGTCAATTATAATTCTTGATGAAAAAATTAAGCGATGAAGTGTAAAATTAATCCAAAGGGATTATATCCTATGAGCTCATGAAATTACTCCAGAAATCATATTCAAAATTTGAAATTGAAACTATTCAATTATAGAGTAAATAAATTGAAATATAAAGGGAGAAAAAAATCCACTTATCCATCATGTATTTTTTCTATGCTTCTGATTGACAATGAAACCGGGTCTCTATATTCTACTTCTCTGTGGGTGTCTGTGAGAAAGTGTTGAATGAATGTTTGTATAAATAATAGTCTCCCCTTCTACTACTTCTGTGAAATTTAAGACATATGTCAACTTCTAATTGGACACCCCTTCCTCTACCGACTCATCTTGGTCTTTCAGCATGTCACTACACATGTTTTTTTTCTTCTCAACATAACATAACCTCCAACCCAACATTGAATTACCCTCCCAACTTCCATGATGAGAAATTATTTGAGAATGCATCTAGATGTCTCTTCAACTCAAATATGAATCCACAAAAATTAAAAAAAGTAAAATAAATAAATTGATGATATGTTTTCTTAATTTTTTTTATTATAATAAATTACATAAATATTTAATTAATTATAATTTCCATTTATTATATTAATGAATTTATTATGTTTATTAATTTATATTTATTTATTATTATTTATAATAATGATTTTACTGATTATTATCTTAATGGGATAAAATATTTTATTTATTTAAAACTTTTAATAATTAATAACTATTTCATAATTCATTTTATTATTGTTATAATTTTTCTAATTTGTAATTATTATTTTTATTATTTTAAAATTATTAAATATTATTGTCAGACTAATTAGTAAATATTAGTTTTATGAAATATTATTACTATTAATTTTTTAAAATAAATTTAATTATATTAATAAATTGTTATTATATTTTTATCAATTTATTAAGATTGTTATTTAATATTTTTTCATTTTTTTATATTATTTAATCTAGTAATTAATTAATTATTAATTATCATTACATTATTATTAAAATTATTTTATTTAGTTATGTTAATTTACTTCAATTTTTTTATTTTTTATTTTAGTTTTATTTTTTATCTATGTTTATTATTTTCAACGTGGGGGGGGGGGGGGTGATTGACAATGTGATAGATTTCTTTCCTGGTAGTGTGATGCACATCAGTGAGTCAGGAACACACCATTGTACCCTAATGGAAGGAGAGAAATGATGAGTAGAAGAATTATTGTTATGCAGTGTGGAATGGTGGGTGGGGTGAGGGGGAAAGGTGACACTGTGAAGAAAGACTCGCCACTGGAAAACACAACGACGACTTGATAAAAATGAAAAATGGAATGACAGTGTCTTATGAGAAACCATTAATCAAAAATAATAAAAGAAAGGAAATGATGATGATGGATCTTGTACCTTATTAATTAAAAATAAAATTAAATAAATTAAAAACATAAAAATCAATTAAATAAAAAAATGAAACATAAATTAAAATTGAATTAATAAAAACAGAAAAAATTGTGTAATTAACTAATTCAAAAACAAGAAACTAAAAATATAAAAACTATCATTAAATTAAAAACTAAATGATAATAAAATGTAATGTAATTAAATATTTCAATTTTAGATTCATAAATCGAATTAAACAATTTAATACCAAAGAATAAATTTACGAAATTAAGTCAAACTAAAAACTTATATTGATACTTGAAGTTAACATATATTATGAATAGAAAATTTAATGAAATAAATTAATGATTAAGAAAATTAAATAATGAATAAATTCTGAATTAATTAAGACATAATAAAAATATATTTTTTATGTAGAATAAAAACATCAAAAATTAATTAGTGACTTAAATAATTAATTAAAAAAAAGTTTTTAATCGATAAAATGAATGATTAAATATAAAAATGATTTATTAACAAATTAAACTAAATAATTATTTATGTGTAATTATATAAAAAAATATAAATACTTAATTAATTGATTAGAAAAATTAATAAATGATGTGGAAAATCATGTGATTTTAAAAACACATCATAAACATAATAAGGGTGAACACAAATTATTAGTAAGGGTATGTAAAATAGAAACAACAATGAATCAATTAGAATAATGAATATGAAATGGTAATGATTGAACAAAAATGCCATATAATCAATAAATAGAATGAATAAATACTTTTTCAAGGTAATAATTTAAAACACATGCCATTAAAATAACTAGATAAGGAATAATCAAAATGGAAATAAAAATAATTAAAACACATTCAATTTAATCAATGAATTATGAATGAAAGGGATACATAGACATGTCGACATAAAATATCACGTATAAAAAATAACTAAATCAAAATTAGGTAAATGATTAATTTCAAGAACCCCTCCCCCCAAAGAAACCACAATGAGGGGAGAGAGACATTGATCCTCCGAGTCCCACCTCTAGAAGGTCCCAGGTTGACAACTAGCACCAAGCGTGTACAAATCTCACAAGTATGGGAGGAATTACCCTTTATAAGAAACATAATTGGGAGATAAAATGAGTCATAGAAAAGAAATCCAATGCATAAGTTAAAAAGATATAAAAAAATCCACCCCACATTGATTTGTAAAAATATAATTTTTAAAAATACAAAAGTATCTAAAGTAAAATTCCAAAAGTAAAGCTATATATGGACACAAAAACTATCATGATCCAAGATATAAGGGTCTAGAAAAGTCCACAATATCCACATAGAATCCTAAAACACTTTATATATATAGAGTGAGTATACAAGTATAATCAGTACGAAAACCATAGTCTCTCATGGACATGTGATGAGGCATAATAATTCCCTCGTGAGAAAACAGCAGAACCAAACAACACCTAAGCAGGTATGCTAACCCCCAAAACCTCAAAAAGGCACACTAAAATTATAATGAAAGTGAGGTAATATAATATAATGAACATCAATGATAGGGTACACTGCACCACTTTCCCATTTCATTTGTAACCCTTTCCCATTTCCTAACATCCTGGCACTCCCATCTCTTCCACATATCAGAATACATCCCACCCACATACTCTAGGGGAAAAACCACATCACAACATGTCCGCACATACCTATGACTCAAAACACATCCTTACAGCACATACATGGGCCTCAAAACATATCGTAACCCACCCAGACACACCTGGTCCTCACAACACATCACAATCCATATCATCCTTAAGACACTTCGGAAACATTCCACAACTCATATTGAAGTGACATGGAATACCAACCACATCGCCCCCTAACACATGGGATATCATTACCACCATCTAAAGAAACTCATTGAACTTTATCCATAACAAATTTCACCATACCTACCTCAACATGTAGAGAGAGAACAAAAGAGTGGGCACACGACCATCTATACTCCTCACCAGATGATTGGAAAGACACCCTCTCCTGTGATAATGGGGGTGTTTTATACATTGATCTCAAATAGTGTGGGGTTTTTTATTGAAATCACAATAGAAATACATGTGCACACATATATTATACCAAACATTCAATCCCAACCTATTGGTCCTCGTACATACCACAACTCGACAAACCATCACCCTTGTTGCTTTCTCTAAACACACAACACTAAAAAAAACTATTCCCGATTCCCAAAAAATTTATTTACCATTTCCTTTCAATATAATAAAATTAATTTATTCATTAAATACCTCCCTGGACTACTACTAAGAACAATATGTAACAAGCAATTCAATTTTCCTAAGGTGAAGGGTCCTGATAAATTAATGTTATTCACATAAAAGCCCCACCATTCTTTAACCTCCACATTTAACACCCATTCATGATATATCAGATATCGATCTCTAGATATAAGATGAATATTTATCCATGTTATTAATGGTGAAGCACCAATACAAAAAGACACCATCGATATTCAATTCCATCCCTCCTACTATATCCTTCCATCCCAAAAAAACCCAACTCACAACTACATCCACCAACACACCAAATCACAACCAGATCTACAACCCCACTGCACAAATATACCATTCCAAAAATACCAAATCAATGAAACCAACCCCATGTGCACAACTATTCTGACAACTGCATCACCACACAAACCATGGAAAAGATTAATCAGATTTAACAACACATTTATTCTTCGATTTCACTTCTTAAATCTGGATTTATTACACAAATAGTATGACCTTATGGAATCCATTTATTTACCATGTATACATGCCTAATAGTTCTCATAATATATGTTCAATAATTAATAACATCACACATTCCATAAACCATTATATGTGCAAACAAGGGCCCCTAAAAATAATAATTTTTAGTTGGTTGTTAGGCCTTGCAAATCACAATATCAATAAAAACCGATAATAATGGAAGAGCATTCATTACATATCATATCCCCTGTTTATTAAACATAAAAAGGTTCAATTATATTTTTTAATTTTTATTCAACTATCGTCAATGTGTAAGAAATTCTTATTCACACCTCACATTAAACACAACTAAGAAATACAAAGGATGCCTACATGGAATAAATATAGATTTATATATTCTGATTGCACTGAGATAGGGAACACATGTAACAAGAAAACTATAAGGAAAACAAAAACTAACTATTATAGACTAATATTAAGACTCCCATGGAAATAATAATTCTAGGAGCCCCATAACAAGAGGAAACAAAAAGAAATAATAGAGGAAAAAGATATCTCTTATTGGAAAAAATCTAAATCGAGTCACCAGTTTAGAATTTTTTTTGATATTACATTAAAGGAAAATCTTGTCAAAATAATGAATTTTGAACAATTTAAAACCCATGGAACCTTATAAAATTAAATAATGGATTTATGTTTTTTAAATTGTACTAAAATAGTCTCAAACAAGGCTTTAGAATCATTTTAAATCAAATAATTCATCAAAAGGGAGGAATTGGATGAAGTGAAAAATACTCTTCATGATGTACTATTGGATGACCCACCACTTGACGAGGCACTGATCACAAGTCATCACTAGTTATGGAAACACTAGATAAGATACTTTTCAGTGAGTTACCATTCGACCTATAACTACTAAGTGAGTCGCCAATTGGCGAGGCACCTTTAGACACGACACTGTAAGACAATTTACCGCCAGTGAGCCACAACCAGTGAGAGATTGCCAGCAAGTCCCTACCAGGGATTCACCACAAATGATTCATTTCTAGTGAGAGACTTCCAACAATTCACCTCTAGGGTGAGCCACTATTGAATTTTTTTTGGAAGAAAATGGTAAATATTACAAACATCCGATATGAGTCACACTGATTCACCAGAACACCTAAAACATCTTATTATCACAATGTAATGGACTAGAATGTTCCATCTAATTAAATTAGATACCTCTGAAATGATTATAGTCCTCTATAATTCAAAACCATCCCATAAGGAAAAGAGAGAAGAAGTTTCTGAACAACCATCCCTTAAGATACCTCTCAAGGTCATCACTGCACTTGTAACACCACTAGAAACAAAACACATCAATGTTCAATGATAAACCATTCAATATTTTTACAAGATTTATTGAATCCTTGGAATCTAAGAACACGCCATCTAATATCTGCTAACCAACTGACCATAAGAAACACCACACTAGCACAAGAACCACACTGTCCAAACAGATGAATCAAAGAATCATGTCCTCCTTATCAAGATATTATCTGCTCTAGGTGTCACTGACTCCCTTTCATAGTTTTAATCACATCATAGTTAATGCATCCTGATTAAGAATAAGGTTTTCTCTTTTTTATATGTCTAGAGTTTATTACAAATCACACCATAGAGATCAAAATCTACGTTAAAAAACTGATCACATAGAAAATAATTCGAAACATTTCATCATAAAACAAAACAGAGAAAAGACAAACGCACAACAACATTGTGCACCTGACATCATTTATCACTCCCATGTACTCCCATTCTTGACACCATGCCACCATTACACAAGAACCAAAGGAATGAATGTTCATCACAACACCTTCTCACGATGATCCTCGATCTCTACTAGATCTTCAACAAACATCGTGTCATTGTCGATACACAACTCTCCCTAGTAAATGACATGGGATTCATCAAGAGGATACTGAAAAAGCTGAAATACTTGAATGAAATCGTGGACCCTATACAACTATAGTGGAAACACTAAATGATATGCCACCTTGCTAACCCACCCCAAAATCATGAATGGTCCAAAAATACATGGGAGAAATATTAATTCCCTTACTGAAACTATTATACCCATATTAAGGGGAGAACTTCAAGAAAATGTTGTCCTCAATGTCAAACACCATGTGCCTCCTTATACGATCTACATATTACATATTCCAGTCCTATGCTAATTTCATCCTCTCAAGAAAATTATAAATCATCCCAGTCATGCTCTATACCACAAATAGACTATGAACAATTTTCTCCCCAACCTCTATATAGAACAACAGATAATGGCACGACCTTCCATAAAACACCTCAAATGGGGAAATTCTAATGGAATATTGATAGATATTATTTTAATAAAACTCTATACAGAATGATGTAGTACCCAAGACCCACCAAATTCCCAGATAAAGACCCCCAATATATCCTCCAACATCAATATAGTTTGTTCTATGTGGCCATATGTCTATGGATGGAAAGTAGTGTTAATCCATAACCTAGTGCAAAAGGCATGATGTAATCTTCTAAAGACATGTGAGGTAAACTATGTGTGCCCATTTAAGAAAATGGTCCTTTAAACCACATTCTACCACACCACCTCATCCACATACCTATTGTCCAACGTATCCACTACGTCTAACTCCCTGATCACTATGAAGTGGACAACATCATCAAGTGATCCATTATTACCAGATATCATCATAAATTCCCTGAGAATTATGTAACCGTATGATTAAATCCATTGATATTTCATCAAACATAAAATCCAGAACATCCATGGGATTTAACAAATGACTAGGAACATGGTGCTCGATATTTACCTACTAGAAAACCAAGCACTTCTGCACAAACTCAGCCACCGCCCATTTCATCCCAGGCCACCAAAAACTACATCCTCAAGATATGATACATCTCGGAAAGTCTTTCATGTACCTCCAATGATTCTTTATGAAACTCATGAAGGAATCCACCATGCATCACCAATGGAATAAACAACTTCCCCTGAAACAACATTTGGTTCCATCCATCTTATGACTCCCAATTCGGAGCATCACCAATTCCAAAATGATTGTAAATCATGTATCACTCTGAGTCCCCCCACTAAGACTCCTCTACCTATTTCATCATAGAAGACTACACTGTCATCTAAACAAAAAACCTCTACCACCATCCACTGTCACATCTAAGTGCAAGGATTACAACTCCTCCATATCCATCTATGCATATGTAGATTCCCGAACAACCTCTATCTGCATCTTTATACTCAAAACATCTTCCATGAAATTTCCCTTTCCTGAGGTGTATGAGATATAAAAATCATAGTACTAACGTAACTCCATCCACCACTACGATCATAGTTTTAGATCAGGTTGAGAAAAGATATACCTCAATCTTTTGAGATCTATGGGGACCACAATGTGCTCCCCAATTAGTTAATTCCACGAAAACGTCAGTATGAACACAGCCACTGCTAGCTAGAAATCATGGATGGTACAGCTATGTTTGTGGGGATGTAACTTCCTAGACCCATATGATAAGACATCTCACTGATATTTCATCACAAATCCCAAACACAGATGAGAAGCATCTCCAAAACATAAAACATCACCCCTTCATTTAGAAATCAGAGCACTGGAGTACTGACCAACACCCCCTTAAGGGACCTAAACGCAGACTGGCAGTAATCGATCCATACAAAATCTTGGTCCTTGTCAAATATTTCCACATGGCCATAACTTGAGTGTAATCAGGTACAATCCTATGATAATATCCTGCAAGACCAAGAAAAACACACACCTCTTCCACATTCTTAGGTACAACCCATGAATAAACTACTTCAATCTTCAATAGGTCTACTACCAAAACCTACTGAGACACCACATGCCTGAGGGAATGCACCTATCATATCCATAACTTTAACAGGGAAAAATTTCAATGGAGTTATTCCATTAAATAAACTGTAAGATAGTTCTGAGATGCATAGAATATACTTCCTATATCTTTATGTAGACCAATATTTCATCAATTAATACGATGATGAACTGGTCTAGGAACTCATGAAAAACATAGTTCATAAGTCCAATGAACACAACTACTTCTTTCAAAACACATAATAGCCTGACCATGAAAATGAAGGAACCATACCAACATATGAAAGTATTCTTTAGGATATCTCTCTCCATCACACTTAACTTGTGATACCCAGACTGCATACTGACCATATAAAACGAACTAAACTGTCTCATCTATTCGAAAAGATCATATATCCTTGTTAGAGGGTAACTATTTTTTATTGTCACATGATTCAACATTCAGAAGTATATACACAACCTCATTCCACCATACGCCTTCTTCATGAAAAACACTGGAGCACCCCACGGTGAAACACTAGGCTAGACAGAACTCTTCTTCCTCAAATCATCAATATGAATCCTCAAATCCCTCAAAACATAGTGTGTCATCTGATAAGGATCCCTTTAATTTAGAAAAGCATCAGGATACAAGTCAATCCTAAAATCAATGTAACTTCGAGGGTGTAAAATCACTACTTCTAAGGGAAAATATCCAAAAATTACCAACCATACATGGGAACCTCCACTATATCAGCATCTATTGAGTCTACTAATACCTCATCCAACAAGGAATGAAGGGGCCCCACATGCTGACTGCCCACCTGAAAACCTTGCTCGCTAATGAAATCCACACATTGGCCAATCGAATCTGAAATCATGACTCTTCTCTGGAAGTAGACAATAAAAAAATGTTAGAAATACAACCAGTCTCTTCCAAGGATGACATCATATGGATTCATTTATATTAAGAAGAAATCCCAATGAGACTGATGCAATTCCATTATTAGTCTTCACATCCAACACAAAACAAAAAAGCTGGACTAGCCTCCGACTGGAATACTCAACCCCAGGGGCACATGAAGAATCTCTATGTCTAGTCCCATATCATGCGATAGTGTAAGTGGAAAAATGATTGTGTTGCTTCTGAAAAAAAATATGAAAGATAAGATACTAAAAAGACTGATTATACCTCTAAAATTTTTTATACCAGCCATAATTATAGCCATCGATGCCTGAAATTCACCGCACCCATATCCTAAGACTCATTTCTAATGGCCACCTCCATGGATATTCTTGGATTTATGTACCCGAACATAAGGAGAATCCAGAGGCTAGCCTCTGACAACACCATCTCTACTTGGTGGTGTGAAAACTTATTGCCCCTACTGCTGAAATGGCCACACTAGAACAGATGTTGGGGTTGACATTAAACCTTCCCACCTCCACCAATCAGAGATTAGGGAACCACTAGTAAATGGATATGGATATTAACATGAACCACACAATGAAAGAAAACCGGCATGAATCACCTAGAAAAAGTATGAAACCCACCGACATCGGGAGGATAGAAGGGAAGATGCTGAAGTCGACTCCCTTCCTGTAAAAACCTCAATAGTCCCAACACCTGTGACCTACCAATAACAATTGTACATCTCGAATATGTCTTCTAGTTTGACTCTCATAATAGGCCTCCTCATGAGTGCATCTAATCAATCAACTGTACCTTCTTACGAACCACCATAATTGTCATCATTTTAAAGTGAGTAACAATATACTCGACAGATTGATGGAGTTCCTCCTCAAGTCCTCTCACTTGAGAATCTTCATCTGGAAAGAGATCTAGGGAATAATGAAGAAGATCCCTGAACTTGATCCCAATCTCCTTCCCATTCATGCTCCCTTCTTAAAGAGAGATTAACACCAGCCTATTCTCAGCCATCATGATCGATGAAAGGAACTCTTCAAGGAACTCTTCTGGAAGTCAAACCACAAGACTTCTACCTTCTTCCACTCCCTCAAGTAAAATGTCCACTATTGACGTGCATCCCCCACATATGAATGATGCCAAAGAGACCTAGTATCCCATTGGAACCCGTATGAAACTGAAGGTGATGTCTAGCACTTATAATTATCTCTCTGCCTATACACCTAAAACACTATCCTAATACTTTCCCAACATCTACAGCTGGAAAGCACACATTTTCCCCTTCCATTGGATATCCTCTTCAAATAGATCAAGCCTCAATTGACCAACCAGATTTACCTATTGAGCCTCCAATACATGAGCCACATGTAGATAATGACAATGAGACCTAGCTTAAAGGTAAACAACTATTTACTAAGCCAGAGTAGTATGGAATCTTATTATGGTTTATTTCAATTTATCTCATTTATTTATTTCAACCTTCTCACAACGACCCAAAGAAATCTAGAAAAAAAAATCATTATGATGTATGTATGTTTCCCAGGTTCCTACCCTATAATTAGGCCCATCTCACTCAGTCTCTCAATAATATCAATTTCCATTAACTGGATCATGGGGGCCCTAAAATTTGGTGTCCTATCTGGTCTTCCAAGCCTATGTCATGCACTACGGTCAGTTGAAACTATTTCCATACCATCCCATTAAATCCTTACCATTCCCAACTCCAAAAATCCATCCTATGTCTCAACCATAAGCTCTAATATCACTATATCTTCACACCTCCTTCCAAATATAACGCAATGAGGGGAGAGATATAATTACCCACATGTCCTACCTTCAGTAGGCCCTGGGTTGGCAACTTGTACTAAGGATTTACAAATCTCACAAGTATTAGAGGTATTACCATTTATAAATAATATGATCAAGATATAGAATTAATTAACCCCCAAAAATCTAATGTATAAGGTAAAAATAAATAAAAAATTCCTTCCAAATGCATGTGTAAAAATAGAACTATTACAAATTCTAAATTTTCAACGTAAAATACCAAAAAAAAAAAGAAAACTAGTGACACAAAAACTATCAAGATAAAACCTAGTAGGGTCTATCATGGTTCAAAAAATCCTCTTTGATTCATAAAATATGATTATATATGTAGGGTTAGCATACAAGTATACTCATTATAAAAACAAAATTCACTCAGGCACATGTGAAGAGGCATAGTAATGCACTCGTGAGAAAATAGAAAAACCAAAAAAAACTAAATATGGTATACTAACAACCATAACCTCACTAAGTAACACTTACTAAATAATGAAATTCAATTAATATCACATAATTCACATTGATGATAGGGTACCCCGAACCACTTCCCCAATGGTTATTACTCTCTTTACCTACATCGAATGTCTTGGCTATCCCAACTCTTCCGCATATCACAACAAATCCCTCCTGCACACACCTAGGCCATAAAACACATCACAAAAATCTCACACACATCTGGTCCTCACAAAATATCCCACCTGCACACACCTTGGCCTCAAAACACATCACAACCTACTCGCATACACGTATGCCTCACAACACATCAAATTCCATCTCATCCAAAAAACCCTTGGGAAAACATTCCAAAACTCATCTTGAAGACAGATGGGAAACAAAACACCTCACCCAAAAACACCAAAGTTATCACAACCACAATATAAGTAAACTCACAGAACTCTGACAATGATACCCTCTGACATACCAAATTTTCTTAGAAGAGAGTTAGAAAAAGAGCGAGTACCCAACCGTCTATAATCCTCACCATATGTTGAGATAGACACCCTCTCCCATGATAATGGGGGTGTTCAGAATATAGTTCTCATCTATGGTGGGGTACACATATATATAAAAATTTAAATAAAAGTGTATACATATATGATTCCAAACACTATATCCTAACTTATGGGTCCTCAAATAACCAACCAACTCACCACACCATCACCCTTGGTTCTGCCTCTAAATGCACAACACAACACAATAAGCCACAAAACCCATTCGACATTCCCAAAAAATTTATTTACAATGTCAATTATTTATTAAAAAATTCATTTTTTCATTCCATTACAACCTGAGAAACTACTAAGAACAATAGGAAACAAGTAATATAGTTTTAATAAGCTAAAGAGTCATGATAAGATAACACACTTAATATAAAAGACACCGTTCCACAACATCCACATTTAAAAACCATTAATGATATATCACATATCGATCTCTAGATATGAGGTTAACGTTTCAACGTTTAATTAAGGGAAAAGAACCCAAATGAAGAAACATCATACTTTTTCAAAGTCATCCCTCTTAATCCATCATTCATACCCAAATAACCCCCAGCTCACAACCACATCCACCAACACCCCAAAACACAACTAAATCTATAGCCTCACGACACAAACATACCACACCAAGATTTACACATCAACAAAACCAAATCTATATGAAATACTATACCCACAACTTTATAACCACACAAACCACGGTAAATAGTATTCTCATTTAACAAGGAATTCCTTCTTTAATTTTACATGTTAATTCAGGGGTTAACATATAAACAATATGATCCTGGGGAATCCATTTATAAGATATGTATACATAGTTAAAAATTATAATAATAACCGTTCACCATGAAACAAAAACATTCATTCTACAAACCATTCTAGTTGAAAACAAGGGCACCCAACGACCATGATCTTTAGTGGTCAGTTAGGCCATGAAAATCACAATATCAATAAAAATTGATAACAAAGTAATATCATTTGTTACTTTTCATATACTTGGTATATTGATCATGAATATGTTCAATTTTCTTTTTTAATTGGTACTCATCTATCTTCATAGAGTGAAACATTTTTATAATCACCGCATATGATAAAAAATTAATAGAGACAATGGAAAAAAAACTTGGATGGAAAGTAGATCTGAACATTCATATTTCACTAGGAAAAGGGCATGTATGCAGTAGGAAAACTCTAGGGAAAACATGTACCGACTGTTGTATCCCGAATTCATGAATTCTATAGGAATTAGGACTCTTGGAATCACATACCCTGAGGAAATAAGAATAATGAATAAGGGGAAAAATATATATTGCCTTAGGAATGATAGAAATAGGCTCAAAAGTTTAGATGTGTTTTTAATTTCACATTGAAGGTGGATCTTGTCATGATAATGTGTTTTGTCCAATTAATACTTTCTGAAAACTTCAAAAATAAAAGTTAGTATTTATGGGCTTCTAATTGGCCTCAAATCCATTCAAACAAGGATTTAGAAGCAATTTACAACAAATAAGATTCTAAAAGGGTATAACTGATGGAAGTTGGATACATTGTTCATGAGGTACCATTGGATTAAATTTTTTTTGATGAGGCACGCTTGAGAGTAACTATTAATTAAGGTACCACTCTATAAGATACTATTAGACATGTCACCATTTGATAAGTCACCATTCGGTGATTCAATATTCAAAAAGAGACCATTCAGCTAGTCACCGTTTGACATGTCACCATTCAGCGAGTCATTGTTCAGTGAGTCAACGCTCGGTGGGTCACCATTCACTGAGTCACATCTCAGTGAGACACTATTGGATTATCCACCACTATATGATCGATCACCTATGAGTGAATTCTAGTTAGTCACCTTTAGTGAGTCACCACCAGTAAGAGACTGGTAGTGAGTCATCACTAGTGAGCGAAAGCCAATGAGTCACCATCAGGGTGATCCACTGTAGAAAAGTAACTTTAAAATTTTACAATGTGATGAAATGAGTCACCATGATTCCCCAGAACAACTCAAACACTATATTCTCACAATGTAATGGACTAAAAAGGTTTGATCCATTATACGTAATTATTGGATGCCATGTTTTCTAGGTACATGGAACCATTATTGTAAAGACATTTTACAAGACAGTTTAGCATATCCTATAAAAACCCATATAAGGAAAGCCAACTATTTCTTCCCATGAGACTACTAATTAATAATGGGTGTATCTATAAATGTCCCCCACATGTGTTGTTCCTATCCAAATCATTCTTTATAAATAACATAAATAATTTAATAGTATGACTTATCAAATAAACATATTGAGTATAAGACATGAATAAATCAACGGTTCCCCAAACTATCAAAATAAATACCATATGTAAAAGTGGTATTTGTTTTAGGAAATAAACATATCCATGATGAAAGATATTGATAGTTGGAGGGAAATTCAAGGATCAAAGATCATATAAAATTGGATATTTCATGCGGACTTCAAAAAGGAATCAATGAAATGGATGTCAATATTGTCCTTTTCCATGTAAATAAAAAACCATATAAAGTAATAATAAAGATGGTATCAATATGAAATACACCATTTGGAGTAAAAAATAAAGGGGTTTTCAGATATTAAATAAAATAAAATAAAAAAATTTCATAAAGAGAATATCCTTTTGTATTAAAAATGATTTTAATTTTTTTTAACCTTTCATTTAAAATTCCTTTTTAAGAAAACATTTCATAAAAAGTAAATATTTTAAAATTTAAATTTTATCTTTATGGAAATGATGATGACTTAATTAGTACATTCTGTATGAGGAAATATGAAGATTCATTTTGCAAGGTAAAAAAGATTATAAAATTTCATTGATCAGAAATACACAAGAAGATTCCACTCAAAACATTTTTATAAATAAATATGGTAAAAAACAATTTAATAAATAATTTCAAAAACCAATAAAAAATTTTGGAAAATATTTTAGAAAACATTGTTTTTAGAAGAAAATAGGTTCTTCGACTAAAAGAGAAATGAAGTCGGGGTTTCCTTAAAAAAATTCTTGAAATATGTATATAAAGAGTTAAAAAATGGTATTATTAATTGATAATGATCATGAATAACCATATTAAAAGAAAATTAAAGGGTTTATTAATCAATTGTCAAATAGTTTCCTTGAATGTTAATTCAAGTAATATAATCCCAAATAAAAGAATATTGTGATTAAAACCCTTGAAAAGAATATAACGTCAATGTAAGAATGTAGCAATGAGTAGATTATGTGTTTCAACGGTAAATGCAAATAAGGTAAGTGTAAATACATAAATGTGTATTCAAGTTCATTATAAACATAAAAATAACATATTAATGATAATGAGTAAGTAATATAACATAATGAAAATGAATTAGGTTATGAAATTCTATACCACTCAGTAATTTTACATTCAAATGTACATAGGTGTGATAATTAAAATAGAAATTCACAACACAATTAAGATATAATTATTCATGATATAACATGTCAATGTGGAAATATGTACACACTATATAAAAAATTAGGTGCACAATATTTAATTATTCCTCACCGAAAGAAAATGAGACAAGAATCACATACCTCATGCATCTTTTTAGGGGAACGTCATTTAACCACATGTACAAGGGGTTTAAAAAAGTTACTAACTTATTCAAAAATCATATTAATATTTATGATATCATATTTTATACTCTTATAATATTTTATTACCCATTGGTTAGTAACTATTCATTATTTTCAATATTTTGAGTGTTAATTGCCTAGTTTCTTCGGTAAGTATTGACTTTTTATTTGTTCTTTCTTTTACATAGATGATTATTTCATCACATACTGAATGTAAACCATGAATTTATTATGATATATAATTATTATATATGTATTTATAACAATCCATAATTTTTGGAGATATGAAATTTAATGCACCTGCTATTGGATGACCATAATATTCCCATGGATATACATCCACAGTTTAGAGAAAATGTGTGTATAGACCTATTACCAAATCGATTATCTTATTGTGAACCATGAATGGTTTGAATCTGTATATTTCGGTCAACTTGGGATTGATTTAATTAATTTTTGTTTTGTTTAGGTCATGTATATTTTTTTTTGTTATGTTCTGTTGTTTTTTTCTATTTAATTTTATTCTCTTTAACATGATTCAATTAATTTTAAATAATTTCCATATATTGGGATATGTTTTTTTATATTTCTATTTTATTCATATATTTATAGTTGAGTTTTATTTAATTTATTTTATGTATGTTGGTATGGATTATTTTAATGGTAAATATTTTTATAATTAGAATTATTTCAATTAAAATAATTGAGTTTAAAATGGGTTTTTAAAAAAATTACAACATGGTAGTAATTTATATTTAGAAATTTTAATTCTTATTACACGTATCAAATTTTTAAGTGTGTTTTGGGGAAAAATGGGTAAACAGATTAAATTACATTTATGAACAAATAGGGGTGCACTTCAATGCCTGAGCATGAGTAGTGATAGGTAAATTGAACTAAATTATATTGAAAAATTCTAAATCCAATTAAATATGAAAAAATAATCGTATCATAAATTAATCATAACAAAAAATAAAATTCATCACACATTTATATTAGATCCAAACTAGTTATATCTAAATGCAGAATAAACTAAATTGAAATTCACTAATTTGGATTATGACACATGGAAATTAGGCCAAATGGACAATTCTACTACTAACCAATATCCCTAAGAGCCGTTGTCCTATCGGAGTAATGTCCAATTGGCCTGTATGTTGTAATAGATAATTGGCCAATTGGCATAATGGGCGATTGGTCAATTAGACTGTTGGGGTAATGAACAATTGTCATATATCTATACAAGCCATTAAGACTATAGCTGTTGGACAATTGGTATTCCTTACAAATTAGAAATAAAATATTTATTTTTAACGATTATGAATTTTTCATAAATTCAAAAAATGAATTATTCAAATTAGGGGCCTTGTTTTGATATTATTGTAACCACATTAAATGATTTTTCATTAAGTAATATGATTAAGGAAAAAATATTATTAACTATGTCAAATTTAAATTATCTAAATAGTTTAGTGTAATAAATTGAAATATAAAATCATTATATTTAATAAAAATGGTATATATATATATTTAGGAAATTACATATAATGAAAAAATGGAGTTTATATTTATATGAAATTCATAATTATTTTCAACAGTCTACCATGGAGGCCTTAGGTGATAAATAAGACACCACCATTGTGAAAAATGATCATCTGATTCAATTATTTTATGAAATAATTTCATGATTTATATTATTAATTTGATTGATTTACGTTTTGAATTTTATGTTTTATTATCATTAAGTAAATTCTTTTTGTTTGAATGGATGTATCTGTATCATATAGTATTTTAATTGGTTTGAAAAACTATTGGTTGAATGCTAAAAAACATTCGTGTTGAATTAAATATATACATTGTTTTTTTGTTTTCATTACAATTTTAGTTTCTTGAGGAAATAATTTTTCTGACATGTGGGGATAAGTTCGTATACCCACAATTTGGAGAACAATGGGTTAATTCAAATACTATCAGGCTATACCCACAGTTTCTATAGAAACTATGTCACATGCTCTATACCGATACTTCCATATGGTACAATTTGTTGAACCATGGTTATAGAATATACCCATTGTTTCAGGGGATATACCCACAAATTTAAATCATGGTTATTCGTTTGTTTTCTTGTAGTGACCATTCATGGAGATGTTAAGCTGTACATACACATGAATGCTACTTATTTTTCCTTGTTTTATTATAAAATAATTAAAATTAAATGATATGAATATTCATATATATTATAATTATATTATCATATATATATAATTATATTACCATTTATATATAAAATATGTCATATATGTTTTTAATATTATCCTTAATACATTTCATGTATTGTGAGAATAAATCACATCACTTTAAGTGGGTGATAGTCCAAACTTCCTCAAACGATGTTATCATATTCCCACAGAAAATGAATTTATAAAGTTATGTGTTATAAAATATTTACATAATAACAATGGAATTATAAAATTGATATATATTCCAAATAAACAGAGTGTCTATCATATTTCCTTACCATGAAATGTTTTAAAGGAAAGAAACTAATAATTGTTGTATCGCGAGGTGGTAGTTCACCGTACACAAACGATAAGATCGTCACCCATTACATGGAAGTATTTGTGAGTGTAGCTAAATAACTTAATAAAAAACATCACAATATATTTAGTATAATGTTGTTATTAAATTATCATTATTTAAAAATAATTTATGTGTTGTAGAAGTAAATGAAATAATAGTGATCGTTGGAAAGCATTACCTTATAAATTGGGTAACTTCTTTTGGTTTATACCAAAGAGATTTCTTGGAAGTATTTCTGAAAAAGGGAGGATAAAATGAGTAAGGGAGAGATTTTGGAAATTTAATTGGGTAGATAATGGATGAACATAAGTGGTATGAGAGTTGTGATGAAGGGGGATAGTTAGTGGTCTTCTATAGTGGATGAGAAGTTTCACTCTTGATATTTTTTGGAAAAAGAATTCTACCCTCGTTTTTTAAATTAAAAGTGGCTCCAATAAAGTACCAAATTAGATTAAAAAGAGTAAAGTATAGATATATGATCATCTAATTGATTTTTGAAAAGTGTGTAGGTCATTTTTGGCCATAATATTAATTTTTAGTCCTTTACTAAGCTAAATTTGAGCTTTTTGATGTAAATAATTTTCATTACATTCCCTAATATTTTTTTCAAAAACTAATATGAAATTATTAGAAATTATAAATTATTATTAATAAAATTATAAATAAAAATTTACAAGGTACAATCATATAATTGGTAGAAATTAATTTAAATTTAATCTGGCATATGGAATGACAATGCAGGTTTTTAAATTAAAAATAGCCAAACAATTTGCTCTGTTTTTATATTCAATTTCATTGTAAAATTAATTTTGATAACCTAAATTGTATTTTTTGATATATATTTGATTTATTTAGACATTAAAACTAGTCAAAAATATAATTTATCACTGCAAATAAATGATATTAAAAAGATGTTTTGAATTAAAATTCAAAAAAATTAACTATTCATTAAAAATGATATATTTCAGAAAAATATCAATAATTCAAACTAACCAAAGTTTTATGCACCTATTTAAATTATGATATTTATTTTGACATATTAAATCTATAAATGTCCCAAAACATTTATTTTAAATGGGGTTTCCATTAAAATGTTGCCAAACTTCATTTATAAAAATATAGGTTTTTATCTGTAAAATTGGGTTATCTCTTTTCATATGTATATACAACCTATTTGATGAATGTAAAAATATTTTATGAATATATAAGATATATAATTTATTAATATCATTCAATAATATTAAATAATTTTATTTATCATGATAAATCATCTTTTTGCGAATAAAAATAGGTTTATATAAAAACATTCTATTTATATTAAATTCATTATTATATTCATTTCTATGTAATTGGTAACATATGAATTCATATTAAATTTTCATAAACCATATAAATTCATAATGAAATAATAAATTTCATAACCCCACATCTATCATCTATTTTATATCACAGTATATTAGATAATAATATATTATTTATATATAGATGTTTGGTAAAACATGGCATTGCGTGTAACATAAGACATTAAAGAAAGTCATTGTTTCATGTGATGCAAGATAACTCAGTGATGTGTTCATTACAAGATATATAATGTTTTAAATTTATTTAAAATTATGAATATATTTTAATGTATTGGGATATTGAATTCCATTTCACACTTGGTTTTTCGGTACATACATGCTAATGAATAAAGTTTATTGTTTTAGAATTTTCAGAGTGTTATAGTTAGGATGACCAATACATAATGATTAAGGATATGTAAATTTCCACTATTGAAAAAGTATAACACTTAGTATTTTAAGGTGATTTAATCCCACCACCCTATCATATGTTATTCTCTGCATGTATACACAATTATAGTGATTTAATTTAAAATCACATTCTGTCCCACATTTACGTAGACCACCACTCAACTGGGAAACCGAGATGGACCGTGGAATGTTCAGAAGGGTTTTTCTAATACCCATTTGTTGTAATAAGTGTTAGAGAATTAAAATATAAAAAATTGGAATGATTCATACCCAATTAATAATGTTAATAATATAATGTAATTCTATTGAAACTCTTTCATGGTGTGTTAATAAGCTAGAAATACATGCATAATCGAACAAATAGTTTTAAATAAGGAATAAAGAATAAAAGGAATACTTGAAATAAACATTGAAAAAAAAATATATATTAAAAAACTATGTAAACTAAATTTATAAAATACATCAATTGCCTACATGGATGATACATCTATGACATCTATAAACAATAAAAAAATTGATTACAAAAAAAAATCCTCAAATGACCATGAGGTCACTCTCCAATAATCAACTCAAAACCAGATCGATAGATACCAAATAATTTGAAGAACCTAAAAATTGAACATATCAATAAAAATAAACCTATAATAAAAACCACCAATTCTATAAACACTAAGTTATATAAGTATGATATGAGTATAAGTTTTCCTTTATAATTTTAGAAAACAATAAATTATTTTAATTTAAAAAATCCAAAAATTATCTCATGAAATACAAAACATAAAATATTTTTTGAATCAGGTTATGTGAAACCAATCATATTTTTTTCAAATCCACTTTAAAAAAAACAATATAATATTTAAAAATTGTTAAATTTATAAAATAATCTATTCAAAATCATAAATTTGAAACACTATTATTTAAATTTAAATTTTATAATCACATAAAAGAGAAATTATACATAAGTATAAAAATTATGAAGTAAATAAACAACAAGAATAAAAAAGTTTCCAATTAAAATAAAATAATGATTTATGTAAGCACAACACTTATATAACCATATCAAACGTAGATTAATAAAACAAGAATAAAAATATATTTAACTAAAAATCTGTAGATGTGATAAAAAAATTATATAAAAATGGTTCAATAATAAGTATAAACAATATGGATTTAAAACCATGTATAGTAGAGAAGAAACTGAAAAGAATATACATAATCACAAGGAATGCCTAATAATCTAGTGAGATGATCAGAGACGTACATGGGTGGAACCATCTAATTTTCTATTAATTAATCCCCTATAAAATACCCTCAATTATTTATCTAACCAATCCTTACTAGTGGAAATACACATGGTCAATATGTGACATACTATATTTTGACACTTTCCAGTGCATAAAACTAAATGGTTTATTAACCACATTTTTAAGACACATAAAAAAATTTTATAAATCAAAAAAATTCAAAAATTATATATAATTTGAAAACATAGGTCCTAACATAAATGAAATATTATTATTGTGAACATAAATTTTATATAGTTCCAACCCAGATGTGAATTTAATAATAATAATAATATTCCTAAACAACCATTTGAATTTATTGTTAAAAACAATAGTTATTTATATGACTCTCTTATATTGTTGGAAATGGGCATTTGATTCCAAAATATAGAAATAAACTCTAAAAATCCATTCTAAAACCATTTTAATATTAAAGTATCATTTTATACCATTATTTCTAATATAATAAACCAAAAATTAATTTAAAACATTACTTTGACTTTATGAATAGATGTGAGACATCATAAAATAGACCATAAATTCACATCGATATGAGTCACATAAAAATAATACAAATGATTAATAACTAAACTCCAAAAATCCCAATTTTTTTATTAAGATTCATATAAAACCAATAATGAGATCAATAAGATATAATTTAAAAACAAAACAAACATTTTTATGTACCATATCATTGATAAGAAGCCCTTTATTTTTTTTATGAAACAAAAAATACATGAAATTTTTTATTAAAAAACATATAAAATTATAAATACATGAAATATAACAAAGGTAAATTAAAAATTAACATCATAAAACTTTTAAGACAAATATATCAGATAATAAAATCAATAAAATTAGTATAAACAAAATTATAATATAATAAGTATCTAATGGTGTCCGAAAAAAGGAAATGGTATGGAAACACCTTCCACAACAAAATGTGAATTTCTCAAAACCCTAAAATTTGGTAATATGGGGATACAAAGAATCACTTTTCACCCCTTAAATAAAATAAATCAGGTTATTAGACCAAAAATCATCTTAGTTTTCAAACAACCTATTATCAAGGTGAGGAGAGATGAAGAAATCATAATAGAAGATAAAGACAAGAAATAGAGAGAAAAGGTTGACCCCACCATAAAAAATCAACATAAAATGGGGAGGTATTATTAAACCCTAAGGTAGGGGGAGGAGAACCACATTTTATATAATTTTATCAAAATGCATTAACTAGATGAGAAAAACCCGAAAAATGGATTTGAACTCATCAAGGAAAATATTTGACAAAAAATGTTTATAAAACATGAAATAGACATATTGTGTCATGAACAATATGTCATGGAGTGACCCATCACCATCATTCCAACCTCAGATCATGATCAGTACTTTTATATCACCAATCACCTTCCCCCAAACCGGGTAGAACCATGACTATGCAGCCCATGGTAGTGTTACAGTGCGATTAAACCTCCTTGATGTAAAGATATAATGAGAGATAACACCCGATGGGGTTGAACTATTCCATCCATAAACCCTTAACATTGTGAATGTTTGGTGAATGGTTGGAAGCCTGGGTAGAGACATGAACAATGATGTTTCAATGAGACATAATCATTACAATAAATTTCACAAACACTAATATCTTATGTATGGTCATGATTATGGTGCCGCCATGACATGGAATGACTAGATGTTATGTATGTGACGTTTATACATACCCAAAGATCATATTTTTAACAATCCTATAACGAAGAGACATACAACACTACTAAAAATTCACAACCCCCCCAATGTATCCACCTCAACATAACTAATAATGGTCATTTCATGACCCACAATAGTTCAAAATTTCATGATTCTCGAAAATACCCAAAAATACTAAATTAATAGTGAAAACCAAATGTTATGAAATTGAAAAAACTAAAAAATTAATAAAAAACTAAAGTATTTTAGAATGCAATGTTCAGTTGTGATATATTCCATCCTCCAAATTAATATATTCAAAATATGTTGATGTATAACCTTTTTCCCAACACAGGAGAGTTGTTTTGAACCAAAATAAAAATCCAATTATATTCAGACATGTCCAAATTCATTTTATGAATAAGGTACATGAAACTAGTTTACATAAAGTCTTATAATTATTTTAAATTAATTATCCTCTCATTATTATGGAAGGATCAACAGATTTTTATGCCCCACATCTCAAGAATATGGCATAAGCCATTTGAAAAGTAGGATGTTTGAACCAATGTCCCTCTTACCCGTTGATACTTTCCTAAAAAGATACCTCAATTAAATCACAAGTATAATACTTAGTATGTATAAATCATAATTAAATACCTTATTCAATATCACATCTAAACACATTATATTTTCAAGGAAGAAGAAAACTATTTCCAATATCATTCCAGGAATGCAACTCCCTATATGAATTTATGACATTTTAAAAATGGTTTGACAATAAAAATAAGTATAAAAACTACTCATAAGATAAAAATTAAATATATGACTTAAAAAAATAATAAATTAATGATTTATAAGTTTAAACATTAGATTAAAGTATCTATGAACAATAAGAAATAAATAATTTTAAACGCTTTGTAAAATAAAAAATCATTATGAAAAATTCATAATTAAATAAATTTAAAATTTTATATTTATTTCCAATATTAAATCCGTCATATTATACATTATGATGTATTTTATTTTAAATAAATTATATTTCATAAAATATAGACATTTTTTATTTTAATTTATATAATGTAAAATATTTACAAAATCTAAATATGTCATATTAATATTATCTTAACCTGTAATAAAACAATTTGTAATTTTTTTTATATGGATTATATATTTTTCAATAAAATCCATTATAATAATAATGATTTAAATTAAACATTATAAATAACTAATAATTTTCCTTAATAAAATCACTATATTTTTAAATATTTTTTTTAATTTATAAACCTTTAATAAATTACACTTTTAATTTCTATATTAACATTTTATATCTAAATTTCATGTCATGCCATATAATATTGGAAAAATTGTTTTTTAAATTAACACTTAATATTTTTTAAATTTTAATAGAAAATTCATATAATAATTTTGAAAAATTAATTATATACAAAATAAGATTATTTATATCCTAAACAATTTTATAAATTAATTAAAATTTGGAAATAACATTTATTATAATTCATAATAAATTTATAAATTTTATATTTCAAATGATAATTGAACTTAAAAAATGAATTGAAATTTCAATAACCATCATTATTATAATTATATAATTAATAAAAAAACATGGTAAGAATATGATACCGTTGGATAATTTCAATGTAGTGATTAGTAATTAGTCAATGTACCAGAAGTGTTCATAAGCCATTAAAACCAATAAAACTGTGAAATTGATTCTAAAATAATGAAAACTATAAATCAATAATGTATACCATATTATAGATTATGATGTAGTAATTTCCATTATATAGTTATTGAGGAATATCATTATAGAATAACCAAAAGGGTACACACTCTTAGGACTATCCATGGGTGGCATTGAATAACCAAAATTATTTGGGTAGGACCATTCAATCCTTAATAATATCCAAGTATCTTATAGTTCAAATGAGGATGAAAGAAGATATCATTGGGTGAAAATAATATCAGAAATATATTAATAGGAGGATCACACCCACACCAAACTCATAGTCTTTCCTACTTTATATAGGCAATGACGATTCTTCTTGATTCCATTCATTTACACATATGTACCAAAAAACTTTGAGAAATACCATGGGTTATATCTCAGGAAACAACCGAAAATCAACACCCTCGAATATGTTTCATCTTATGAAATTATTAATCTATAATTAGTTACACATAGAATGTTAAAACATTTAATTATTCATTTTTAAATGACTATTTGTTTTTGTTCTAAATGAATCAAATAATACAATTCAGGGACCTATGACTCAATAATGCTGTAAAATATGATATGATCAACTATCCAATATATAAAATCTATATATCATAATATATTATATACAATAAATGTATAAATTAAAGAGATTTTCAAATATATTTTTTTATTTTAATTCACACCATACCATTATACATGATCTCAAATGGATTTAGGGAATACTACATTCACCCACTACTCAAGTGATATAAATTTCATAGGCACTATGTTTCTCATCTAGAGGGTGAGTACAAGGGGAATGTTAGATTTCCCCAGTGCTACTCAAGCACCCTATGTGTGTGAAAATATATCAAGACACAACAAGTTCTACAAAACCTGCCCACCCCATTGAATTTTATAAAACAACAAAGTTGAGTATAAATTACAAAAAAATAATAAGACCTCAAGAACAATAAATCCAACCCTCATTGTAACAGAAGTCAATACTATAACAGAAAACTAATATCTTATATAATAAACAATTCCATGAACCCTTTTAACAAACCAAATCCCAATGGATCACTTCTACCATGTGTAACTAACAAATAATGGTTATCCCACACTCATGGGAGAACTGGATACCCACAAACCACAACTCATCTTTATCCAAAATACCCCTAAACCCTTGTGGTAGTTTACAACAACCTCACCATGATTGGAGAGGTCCTCACCCCAAATTGGTGGTTTAACATGACTCATGTATAAAACCAGATAAAAACAAATCAATAAATTCAATAAAATAAAAATGAAAATAATACCAATCAACTTAATGAAAAATACCTAAATATCCCCCCACTTGTGAATCTCAATGAAAAAACAACATCCATACAAAAACCCCCTGAAATTCAATGCACCCAATATAACTATTTAAAAATAATTTCTACAAATCAAAGTACAATAAAATATAAATGAACTCAATCCAATTAAATGTTTTCTAAAAAAATTATCATAAAATTAACAAGAAAAAAAATGAAAAAAATATATATAAGAATCATTTTAATAAAAATTCACCATTTTCCACAATTGTTTTAGAAAATATGTATAGAAAAAATAAATAAACAGTTGTTTTTTTAGAAAAACACAGACAACAAAACTCTAATTTTCTCCAATCTAAAATATATATTAAATCAATTTTTTTAATCATATAAAAAGAGTTTAATAATTATTCACACTAAATATATAAAATATCATAAGAAAATAGAATAAAATATAATCAAACTACCTCAATCAGGTTGTCAGTGTAAAATTATCCTTGGTTAATGATGATTTATCCACTACCAAACTATAATAAAAATCTAAACACAAAAACCCTTATCATTGATCCCTAGTTTCTAAATCACAATCCTTAAATTGATGAAGAGAGAAAAAATACCCACCGTTCACTAATATTAGATGATATGCATCCCAAAAAACAAAAATCCATCTAATATAGGATCATTTATCATTTATAAGAAAAATAATCTAAATTATATTAGGTTACACCATTCCATTAAAACCCCCCTCTATAATGATCTGCTTCACCAGATCACTCAATTAGTGCTGAGACTGGTGGTGTATGATGTGACCTTATTTAAAACATAATTTAAATCAAAGGATACTAACTAGTATTATGGGTATATAGGGTAATATTGGGGAGACTATACCCTCCAATGATAAATAAAAAAAATTATAATAACAATAAAAATGATAATTAAAATTCTACACCATCCAAAATAAACCAAAATAATAATTTAAATATTCACATGGTATAAAATAAATAAAATCCACAAATACTACAAGTAATATAAGAGTAAAAAAATATTCTTTTTGGTTTAAACACATATATAAATGTACAAAATAAATAAAAATAACTAGAAGATCTAGTCCTAGGAACCACTCAACCCATCTAAAAAATCCTGAAAGCCTTCTTATATACAACATATTCTCTCTACTCCACTAACTTCAAGATTTCAAAACATTTCTTTTTACCACCCCAATAACCATGAATTATGAACACATCATACTTTTCCCATATAGGGTATGAGTATGAACATATTTGACCAACCCTAATGGTTTTTGAATCTTATATTAATACATATAATTTTTTTTTTAAAAACAAAAAATAAGTAGAAACCGATATATTATAACATATATGGATACATTGGTGATCACCATTTTATTGTTTTACATCACCTATTTTTGATAGTTCCAATGTGTAATGATACATCTTAATTCTCCCCTACTAGAAGATCACTTGATCTTTAAACCCATAAATAATGAATTGAGTAAAATGATAATCCAAACAACATAACCATTTAAGCCATCATTATTCCCTAAAGTCTCCTTCACAATATATCTCAAATTTCCAAGAAACATTCAAATATGATTTCACTACCGAATCAATATCCGGATATCCCTTTTCAAGGAGATACCAACCCTTTAATGTCATATCCCATATTCACCACTTGAATGGTGAGCCTTATCCCAAAAATAGTGGTATCAACTACCACAAATTGATGCCTTATATAGTGACAAAATCCTCTATATCAATAGTCATCAACTTCCCTAATTCCAAGTAAATATAGATCGACCATTCATAATGAGTGGTCAGAACAACATCATGGGTTCTAACCTGTCTGCACATGACCAAAAAAACCCCATTAGCATACCACATTGAGTGAAATCACCAATAAAATATGCTACACCATTGATGAACCTCAGTCTCCACCTATAAACCATGCTACAAATCAATGTTAATGGTCAAAGACATCAATTTTACCCAAAAAACCCTGTCTCCACTATTTTTGTGATGCACATCGCCAATAGTGACTTAGTGCAGTTCCGACATGTTTTTATGGAACCATATATGCCCTCACATCAAGGAATGTATTTACATAATCATAATTATAACAACCAACCATCTATTAAATCACACACCACACCCATTATCCCATATTAGAATAAACCTCACTATATCATACATGATATTACCCTCCGAATTCACTAATTAATAACAAAAACTCTACTATGTTCATTAATAGTGAAATCGAAACCACCTATAACACACCTATTTACCATGCATCACATAACACATGTTTAATTAATAAATAATATAGACACCACAAAACATTATTTTATATGTCATCACTTTTAATGGATCATTCCTTCTTGTCACTTTACGTTTCCCATTTTGGATTTTAGAGGTGTTTAGGGGTGGTTTTGAGAGATTTCAGTGGAGGATAGAGCTACATCCAATCTAATATAGGAAATACACATCAGGTATTATTAACCTAATGTGAAATAGTGTTTAATGGATTGTGTATCCAGCTGGTTCACAACTTTTAAATAGCTGCGGGTAAACCCATGAGATAGATTAAAAATAATGAAAGTGGAATTAATAATTAAAATTAAATAACAGTTGAGGCAACATGTTTTTTGGATAATGTGGGAACTTTTAAAAAAACTATGAATTTCACACCTTTTATAGATTACATGATGTGAGATGGATGGGATTCAAGGCTTTCATCCCTTTTTAACCTGTTATATTCATTTGATCATACCCTTTCTTACTCTATCTTAGATGTGGGGAACCATAGGCAGTTTTTGGATAAATTTAAAAAAAAATCATTTCATTGATTAATTGGATCTGGTGGATTCCTTTTGGGGATCAGTGGTAATCCTTCCCTTCTAGATTACTAGATTCCATTTATTCATTTGATGGAGAATCACTACAATATATTTTTGGTCTGGAGTGTGTTTTGGCCCTTTTTAATGGTTCTTTCATACAGTGTAGGCTGATCTATTGTCTCCCCTTTTCTATTGTGTTTTTCATGCATTTCTTCTACACCCTATGAAGAACAGTGAGTTGAAAATGCTATTTGAGGTAGAGAATCCCTCATTCTCTTTAGTGTGTAGCTTGAGGTGTGGGTTTATCCTTGTTTATCTATGGGGAATGGGTTTTCTAGTTAAATAAGATATAATGAATTCTGTAATGAAAATTAAAGGGGGGGGGGAGGGGAATGTTTCTCATGATTTATAACATTTATATTATTGTGATTTGATGTATTGTAATGGATTTATTCCATATTAAAAAGTGTTGTTTTGGGGGGCTTTGTTTTCACTGAATGATATATGGTGTTAATTAAATGTCTATTGTGATTATGGCGATGTCACTATAAAAATAATTTTTTTTAAAAATTAAATTTTCTAGAACTAAAATAGTTCCCTAGGAATATCGATTGTGTTATAATACCCATTAAATAATATAAAATGTAATAAAATCATCTTAGTTAAAAATATAAGATGGTCTTTGATTCTTTGTGATGTGTAGTCATGCTTGTGGTGTACTGATTTGTGTTTGTGATTCAGTGTGGAGATTTTGAGTGAGATTTGGTTATGATTTTTGTGTGGTGATGTGGTGGTTGGGTGACAATGCTTTGGCATAATAAAGGTGGTTGGTTTTTGGACATTCATTTGTTGTGGTTAGGTGGTGGTTCATTAGATGTGTGTTTTTGGGGGTTAGGTGGTGGTTGTTTGGCCATATGTTTAGGGTGGTGAAGAAGCATTTTTAGCTGATAATTTTGGGAGGGAAGGCCTGTATGTTTTATGATCCTATGATGGATGAGTCTGGGATTGATGATGTGATATTTGTGTTGGGAGGTCTGAATGATGTGGTGGTAGTTGATGCCTATAATGGCGAGGTGCACCAGGATATGAATGTGGGTGTTATTGATGGAACCTAAGATGATGGAATGAGTATTTATTTTGATAACCTGTAGATGTGAATGTAAGAGCTTGGACACTATCATTTGTATTTTGTTTAATTTACAATTTTTAGGTTTCCTGTTTAATATGCATTCTTTTCCCCACCAAAACAGGCATATGGGTTTGTTGGGTTGCATTTTATGTCTTGGTGGAAGATCAGGATGGTTTTCCTAGAGTAACTGGATTATGGAATGAGGCATATAATTAATTAAACAATTCATAACCAATAATGTTTGTACTAATGGAATGAAAATTGAAATTTACTTCAATCTTGATAAAACATGGACTCAACATCGATTATTTCTAGAGGACACAGTCTTTTCTTAGATGATTAATTTTATGTATCGAGAAATAATGTTATTGGTTAATTTAATGATGAATAAATAAATTAATGGACATAAATCGTAAAAATAAAGAAATCAATTTTATTTAGTCAATTAAAATTCATGTGTGCTTAAAAGATTGATAGTATTAGAAGAAGATTATTTGAGTCCAATCAGAGTTAGCTACAGTGGAGTGTAATACTAGGCCTTGTCCATAGTTTTGTTCTATATATTATTGGATTTCATACACCTCCCCACACATGTCGGTTAGGGAAAATGAAAACTAGTGGAATTTGGGAGGGTTTTCCCCCAAGATATATATGGGAGGATGGATGTTTGTTAACCCCCTCTAGCCCTGCTCTCTTATTTTGGTATTTACATGTGATGGTATGCATGAAAATTAGTTTTTTCATATATGTATGTAGAGGTATGTGTTTTCTTATGATTATTTCAAATATATTTTTCTCCCTATATTGTTTCCAAATGATTATTATAGGTATAAAGTGTCTAGACTATGATCGATTGAGGCACTTACTTAGTATTTGGGCTATGATGACTTGAGATATAATACCCAATATATGATACATGTTATATGGTATTTTGTGGAAAATAAAAACTACTTGGTTACTATATATGTACATGTACAATAAGTGATTTGAAGATACAATGTGCACAATATGAGTTTTGATTCCTTACTTAGGTGTCTTCCAGTTAGATTATCCTGGATATAGATGGCTTATGTCATGTGATAAAAGGAATGAGAGGAAAATTAGTGGAAGAGGTATTGGGTAGCATATACTTACATGGTTATTTTTATGTTACTATACCTTTATTTTGTTATTTAGTGAGTGTTCATTGGTGAGGTTGGGATATATAGGTGACCTTTTTAGTTTTTTTATTTAGGTAGTTTTCTCATTGATTCATTAGTATTCTTTATTAACATTTGAATAAGGGTCATTGGTTTTCCTTCTGAGAAAACATGTGTGATCACCCTATGTTTAATAAAATGATTTTATATTTACAAGAATATTATGTGGAATGTTCTAGAAATTAATAGCATGGAAATTGGATAACTGTTATTTCACAACATTATCTTTTCATTGTGTATTTGCTGTGTAGAATTTTATCTGTATCAATTTTATTTACACATGAATTGTTGGATGGTTTTGGATTATTTTATGTAAATTAAAGGATTTGTTTGTGGATGATTGGATTTATCTACTAATGCTAAATTATTATATAGTTAACACATCCCATTTTATGTTCTAGTATCCAACCTAGGGACAACTAAAGGTTGGACTATATTGTCATTTTCTCCCTCCCCTCACTATGGTATCACTGGTCAGAGGGGGTCATGAAAGAGTGGTATCAAAGAAAACAACACCCTACTTTGGTTGTGTTTTCAAAAAAAATCATATAACTTTTCCATTATCATGGCTATGTTAGAGGAGTCGGATGAGTGACTATGTCATTCTACATTGTAAAGGATAAATGATTGGGATGTAGAAGTTCTTTGTCTAAATGTGGTGCAAAAAAATGATAGAGATGATTTAGTTGGATCGAGAGAGGACTAAAGAAGTAAATAAAAAGTATAAGTCTTATTCTATTCATAGGAGGAGGCCCTTGGTGTTCAAGGTTGTGGATCATGTGTTCTTGTATGTTTCCCATCAACATGGGTAGTGGCTGTTTTTAAGGGGGAGTAAGATCCAACCTAGATATGTTGAGACCATTGAGGTGTTGGGGTGATTTGGAGAAGTGGAAAATATTTTTTCATTTCTACCGTAGCTTGAGAGGATCCATGACATTATCCACACCCCTTAGCTTCATTAGTATCTTCAAGATGAGTGTCATGACATTTTACTTGGGGGAATTGGATCATGAGGATGACGTTACGTTCTTGGAGAATCCGAAAGAGATCGAGGATCATTAGAAGAATGTGATGTGAAGATGAACCATCCCATTGAGTTGTTCATTATGTAGGTATGGTGACCTGGAAGAGAGAACATGTTAGTGAGAGATGTATATTCATTCCCAGTACCAAATTTTATATTTGTTTTTTCCACTATTTTAATTTATTATGTGATGATTGGATACTTCTATTTTATGTTATTTGATTATTTTCTTGATGTTTGATGTTTGATAATGTTATGAAATAGGAAAATGTGATGACCTAATTTTTAATCGAGAATAATTATCTACAACGTGATTAATTCTTTTGGAGTGAGTTAGTTCTTCCTAGTGTAGATAATATCTTGACATGGAGAATGGAGTTTCACGATTCATATGTTTGGGTTAGTGTGGTTTGACGGTTTTAGTGGTTTTTTGTTTGTGATTTATGGAGGATGGATAGTTTTGTGATTTGGATGTGTGGTGTTGAGGTTATGTGAGATGTTCTATAGATGTTTGTTTGGTTTGTTTATTTTTTTTTATAATTTGTGGTATGGAATGATCCTTGAGTGGTATCCCACATGGGTAGTTTTTTAGACCGCTTCCTTTATGGGACTAATTTTGGATTCTCAATGCGGATAATTATTAAAGAGGTATCTAATGTAATGGACCATACATTCCCCTCCTATTACATATCAAATTTTGGGTTTTAGAGGTGTTCTGGGAAGGTTATATGATTAACTTGTATAGGCTAGAGATTCAGAAGAGCTGGTGTAAAAAATACACATTGTTTATTACTTACATGATTTGAAATGGTGGATCATAGATTATGTAGTTGATTAGTTCATGAAAAGTAGAAAACTAAGGGGGAACCCATTAGATGTATTACAAGTAATATAACTATAATTCAAGAAGTGTTCTAAATAATAATCTAGTAGCTGTTTTTTTTCAATGAAAGTATTATTTTTTATAGAACCAGTGAATTACATGATGTGTAAACATTACATGATGTAAAAATAATGAGATTATAATTATTAATTTCTTATTAGCTGATTCTCATTATTCATAAATACTCATTCATCCTCTCTTAGGTTTGTAAATCTATAAGAAATGTTTGGAGAAATTACAGACCTATTTTCAATACTATGATTCATTGGATCTGATGGAGGCCAGTCGGCGATTAGTGATATCCACTTCATCTTTCTTGAATAGTTTTCTTCTTTTATTCTCTTGTTGATTCTCTACAGTGATGTTGGTTTAATTTGGGAAGTGATTTGCGATGTTCTTTGATGAATCATTGGTGCATTTTAGGTTGATTCATAGTTTACCATGTGCAGTTGTGGTTTTCATGAATTTTTTATTCGCACTGCAGTGTACAATGAGTCATCCAATCTCTTTGAGGTAGGAGAACCCTTATTTCTATTTAATTTGTATCATGTAGGTTGTATTTACTGTTTTTATCTATGGTAGATGGATTTTATTACTTAATAAATAATAGATTATTGAATTATTAAAATTATAGGGGGAAAGTGGAATGTTTCACATGATTTTATAGCTATGATATTATTATGATATGGTAGTTTGTTCAGGTTGGATGCCCTACTGAAAATCATGGCCTTTGAGTGCTTTGTTTGTGATGTATGATATGAATTGTTACTTGTATTTATATTGGTATTATATTGATATTACCATAAAATATAAATTTGATAACCACTTACATATTTATAAATAAACATTTTCCCCATATTAATGAATATGTGGTGACACCTTTAAAACAAAGTAGAATGTGATAAAAGCCTATTTGTTAAATATCAGAAATGGTCTTTGGTGTATTGTGATGTGTGAATATTCTTATGGGGAAGCAGTGTGTGTTTTCAATTCGATTTAGGGGTGATGGGTGACACGTGGCCATACTTTTATGGGGAATAGGTAATAGTAATGTGGAAGTGATTTTGGGGAGGCTAGGTGGACATTTTGTGGCCTTTCATTTGGGGCAGTGAGGAGGTGGTTGTTTAACAATTCTTCTAAGGTAGAAAGGTGGTGGTTTTTTTGAAATTACTTTTTGGTCAGTGAGGTGATGGTTGTTTGGCCGTTCTTATTGGGTGGGGAGGATAATATATGTTATGAACATGGGATGGATGATGTGATATGTGGGATTCAGGTCATTGATTATGTAATATTAGTTGGTGCATGTGATGGAGAGATGCCTCGAAATATGCATGTGAGCATCCAGGATGGAACTATAGATAATGGAATGGGTTGAAGCTAGGATTTCCATTTATTTGATCATGAGGGATAAGATTTACTCTTTGAAATTTTGTTTAATGGCCAATGACCAGGATGATGTTTTGTCTGCATTCCGTTCCCCACCGCTTGTGGTAGCTAGGTGTGCATGGTTGCTTGTTTCATCACTATGGTATAATAGGATGGATTTTTTTGTACGTGGATTATGGAGTGATGAAAATAATTAATTAAATAATTCATAACCCACAAGTTTGGTGTTGATGGAATGTAAATGGTAAAAAAATTTAATCTCGATAAACTATGGGGTTCGTTTGGATTATGCATGGAGGGAATTATATTTTATATGGTGTTAATTTAATTAATCATGAAATAATTGTAATGTATAAAAAATAATTTAAGATAATTAAATGTTCAAAATAAATTAATTTTTTAATGTATCCCTATTAAATTTATGTGTGTTTATGGGTTACTGGTATTAGTAGTTGAATATGGGAGTATGAGCGATGTTAGATGCAAGTTATTCTATGTCTAGGTTATTCCAATATTGTTGTTGTGAGATATATTCTATCCTTTATATTATGTGATTTCATATGATTCCCACCCATGTTAGTTAGGGCGACTGACACCTTGTGTTCTATAGGAGGGTGATTTACCCAACATCCTGGTGGGTGGATAGATGGTTGACCACCCCCTCTAGCCTCACTCTCTTCTCATGGTATTTACCTCTGCCAGTTTACATAGCAGTTTTTCCCCCATATATGTGTATAGAGGGATATGATGGATTGTGGTTATTTCACACAAATGTATCTCCAGATATATTATTCAAAATTTTATTTTAGGTATAACTTTTATAGGTTATGATTACTTGAGGCACTTAATCAATGTATATGACTTGATGGCTTGAGAACTAATACCCAATATATGATACACACTATAAAGACTGTGGTGGATCTAAAAAACTACTTGGTTATGATATATGGATATGTGGATGTAATTATGGGATGATGTGATGAATGAGGTTCATATTGTGGTTCTTTCCAAAGTGTCTTCGAGCTATCTTATTTTAGAGAGAGATTTCTAAATACATGCGACATTAGGAAAGAGTGTAAAATAAGTGGGAAAAAAACTTGGGGTACCAATTATCGATATGATTCATATTTTGATATCATAAATGTCTTGTGTTTATTGGTTTGTGGTCCATGGTGAGGTTGGGATGGATCGTATACCTTTAATGGTGTTGTTGGTTTTATTGTTTTCTCATAGGTGAATTTGTATATTTTATTCAGATGTGCACAAGAGGATTTTGTTTTCCTTTCGAGTATACCTATATTATCACTCTGAGAATATAGAACTAATTTCTTGTTTTATTAGGATTGTGAAGATCAGGCCAAAAATTAAAATATTAGACCTTGTTTAGTTACCATGTCATCATTTTTTCATGGATTTTGGGTATTTACTTTTTAAACTATATTTTTTATTTGTTTTATTTATATATGAATTTTTATGGTTTTTTTATTTTATGTTAATCCATGGAGTTTTTTGTGGATGATTCAACTCCTATCTAAATTCTATGTTATTATAGTAGAGAATGCCTTAAATTTTATTAGATATTTATACCCTCAGTGATAGTTTCCATACCGAGACCTACTAGAGGTGGGACTTAGGAGTCATTATCTCTCTCACCTAATTGTTGTATCAATGGGGGGGGGGGGGTTCATGAATGAGTGGTATCAAAGGGTATATCACTCATCTATTGGCATGGACCGAGTTGAGGTGTTGTATGGGAGACCATTTATTTCTCTATTTAACTAGACGGAGGTTGGGGAGGCAGGAGTTCTAGGTCTTAATGTGGTACAGAGCATGGAAGAGACGTTTTATTTTGTTAGAGAGCAGTTGAAATATGTTCGGTACCAGTAGAATACTTTTTCTGATCAAAGGTAGGAGACCATGAAGTTCAATGTTTGGGACCCTGTGTTCTTGAAGGTTTCCCCTCAATAGGGGGATCTGAGGTTTGGAAGGAGGTATGATTTTTCTGATATGTGTTACGATATTTTAGTATATAAGAATGTTTTCAAGGTGATATATAATTTTTCATTTCTATTGTAACTCGAGAGGATCTACTACATCATTCACAACTCACAGATTATTCTGTATCATTATAATGACTCCCATTTCAATGACTAGGTTGATGTGGATATCGAGGAAGGTGCGATGTTCGTGGAGAGTCTAGTAGAGATACATGGTCATAAAGATTGTGTGAAAGAATAAATAACCATACTATTTTTTCATTTATTTTGGGGGCATGACTTCCTGGGTGGGAGTACATGGGAGGGAGAGTCGATGATTCAAACCCAGTACCATGATTTTTTTACTTGTTATTTTCACTATTCTTCTTTGTGATATGATGTTTGGATTCTTCTATTGTATGAGATGTGCTTATTTTCAAGATTCATGATGTTTTTAATTTTATAACATATGAAAATGGGTGGAACTAATTCCTAATCGAGACACATTAAATATAATGTGATCAAACTTCTGAAGGTGAGTCTGTGCCACCGAAAAAGGATAATATCATGAAATGGATGATCCAATTATCTAATTTTTATATTCAGGGAATTTTTTTTTGTTTCATCAATTTTATAATGAGGTTATATAGAGGATAGATGGTTGTGCTGATGATGTTGTGAAAGATAATTTTATTTAATTTTTTCCTATTTGGATAGTGGTATTAATTGATTTATGCAGATATTTTTGAGAGGTATCTCACGTGGTGGATATTCGGGCCCCCATTCCTTCTAGGATGTGTTCTAGATTCTTGAGGGAAATAATCATTAGAGATGTATCTGATATAAATCAAAGTACCTTAATAGTCTTTTTTTGTTTCCAATTTTTTTTGGAGGTGTTTGAGGGATGTTCTGATACTTTTCATTAGAGGATAAATCTACAATATAGTTGTTTCACAAAATACCCATCATATATTGTTTATAGGACATGAAATGGTTGTTCCTGTCTTGAATAGTTGGTTGGTTCAAGACTTTTACACATATAAGGATCAACCCTTGAGATAGATTATGAATCATTTAGTTGGAATTCATGATGTGTGTTAAATAATGGTGGATGTGACACATTTTGTAGTGAAAGTGGGAATTTTCAAAAAACCTGTGGCATTACATGACATGTAAAGTTAAAATGACTCGAAATAGGTGTGGTCCCATGTTATATGTTATTTTATCATTCTATTATCTTCTTAACATATAAAATTTCCTCCTATATTTGTTTTTGTGAACCCTATGAAGACTTAGATGAAAATACATTCATCTTTTCCCTTAGTTTATTCTTTGGATCCGATGAATTCTAATTGGTGATCAGTTGTAAGACCTTCCTTCTACTAGGTTAGTTTACAATTTTAATCTCATGAGGATTCACCCTGTAAATGTATTTTTATGGATTGAGTGGAATTGTTTTTGGGTGGATCTCTGGTGTTGTGTTGGTTTATACATGGTTTCCCTTGTGCAGTTGTGGTTTGTGAGTTTTTCATCTTATCATTATGGTGTAGAGAAATTTTGAAAAGATATTTTGGTTACAGAATCCTTGGTTTTTTTATATTATGTATCATGTATAATGGGTTAACTATTTTTTATCTATGGAAGATAGCGATGACGGCTAAATCAATGATAATGAATTAGATAATTAAAATTTATGTGGGAAAGTGGAATATATTTCATGATTTTCTATCTTTGATATTATTGTGATATAGTGGATTGTACAGTCTTCAGACAATGAATAAATATTTTGTTGTTGGGAGTTTTTTGTGCCGAAAGATATGTGTTATGACAAAATTTTCTATTATGAATATTGTGATATCCCCCTAATATATAAATATTCTAACCAATTATATTTGGATAATGAAATTGTTTCCCAATAATTATGGATTATATGATTATTCCCTTAAAATAATGTTGAATGTGATAAAATCCACCTTGTTAAATTTGAAAAATTATTATTGATGTGTTTTTATGTGTGCTCATTATTATGGAGGCAATTATGTGTATTTATATTGCGATGTTGGGATAATGGGTGTGATATAGTATTTATTTTGGGGAATCAATATAGTGGTTGTGTGGAAATTATTTTGGGGTGGCAATGTGGTGATTGCTTGGCTGTGAATTTGGTATTGTGAGGTGGTGGTTGTTTGGCTGTGCCTTTGGGGTGGCGAGGTGGTTTTTGTTTGGTTGTACTTTTTTGTTGGTTAGGTGGTCGTTGTTTTGATGGGGATGTGGGGTGGGTAGGGCCATATGTGTTATGAACCTAGGATAAAGGAGCCTTAGATGGTTGATATTATATGTGGGTGGGGATGGTCAAATAATGTAGTAATAGTTGATGCTTGTGATGATGAAATACATTATGATATGAATATGGGTGTCAGAGATGGGACCCGTGATTATGAAATAGGATGAAGTTTATCTTACCCATTGATATGATGCTGAGAGAATATATTATCTCTTATTAATTGTGTTTTATGTCATGTGGCTGGGTTGATTTTTTTATATGCACTCGTTTTACCACAACTTGAGGTAGCTGGGTTATCTTGGGTGCATGTTTACTATTGGTGGATTATTAAGATGGATTTCCTAGAGTAACTATGTTTTTAATAATTAATTAAACAAATATTATCCCATTAGGATAGTATTGATGGAATTCAAAAGATTAAATTTTAAAATTATATAAAATAGTGTATTTGTTTTGGATTTTGCAATGAGAGAATGGAATGTGCTTGTTGATTAATGTATTTTATCATGAAATAATGTTAATTTAAAATTTAATGATGAATAAATAAATTATTAAAAATAAATAATAGTAAAAAATAACTAATTTAATGTATCTCTATTAAATGTTTTCTTCTTATATGATATATTTTCCTTGTAGTGGTAATAGGGATTCTGGGTGACGTTAGCTAATGTGGAGTCTGAGACTAGATTATTCCCATAGTGTGGTTTTGATATATATTATATCCCAAATATTGTGTGATTTGATATGATTCCCAACCATTTAATTTTAGGAGACTAGTACCTATTGTGATTTTGAGGGTGTTTTCACCAAATAATCTGTCGGAGAATGGATGGTTGTCTAAACCTTCTAGACCTACTATATTATAATGGTAGTTACTTATGATGGTATGAATTATAGTTAGATTTACCATATATGTGGGTAGAAGACATTGATGTATTGTGGTAATTTCACACACATGTATCTCTTGAAATATTATCTAAATTATTATTATAGGTATTATATGTATAGGATATGATGCCTTCGGTTCTTACTCAGTGTATGGGGTGTAATGGATTGAGGTATAATAGATGTTGTATGATGCATGTCATAAGGTTAGTGATGGATACCATAAAAAACATTGTTACTATATATGGATATGTGGATGGTATGATTTGTTGATGGGACACATAAGGCTCTTCCTGTTATTCCTTTACTAGGTTTCATCAAGATATATTATTTTGTAGAGAGATGGCATAAGATGGGAAATGGTGAGGTTGAGTGGAAAATCAATGGGAAATACTTCCAGGGATTTTTTTCGATATTCTTCTTATTATGTTATTATACTTGGATTATGTTATTTGGAGAGAATGACTTAGTGTGGTAGGGATGGATAGTTGATCTGTTTAGGTGTTGTTGGTCCTGTTGTTTTTCACATGGATGCATTAGTATTCTTATTTTATATCTTCCCCAGAGACTTTGGTTTTCTTATTGAGTATACATATATTCCCATCCTATGTATATTAAACTATTTTTATATTTCCAAGATAATTATGTGGACCATGATGGACATTACTATCTCATACCAAGGATAAAAACTATGTTGTTCCATTATTTTTTCATTTGGGTATTTACATTTGTGAATTTTATCTACATAATTTTTATTTATACATGATTTGTGGGATGGTTTTGGTTTCATTAATGGTATGAAATGAATTTGTTAGTGGATTATTAATCATATATCTGGATCCAACATTATGACTTATGGTAATCCCTCCCATTTTATGATATTTTTTACACTCGGTGCTAGTCTCCAACATGGGGCCTACTAGATGAGGTAATCAGTGGTCATTATCAATATCCCCTCATTATAGTATAGTTAGAGGGAGGGGTTCATGAAACTACTCATTAAGAATAACTATCCGATATGATTTTAATCATATCCGATTTTTTTTGTATTTAGTGAGGGACAAAAATATTTCAAGAAATATAAACATTAACCACATGCCAATGGTTAGATTAACCTAATGATCCATATTTATTTATACAACAGTTAATTCCAATATGAAATAGAGGGTATCTCCCTTGAAGAATAAGAGAGGCGTTTGAGGGATACATTAAACATATGAGTCGATGTTCATGGGTCATGGTAGCCCTAAAATATCCTTAAAATGTGTTTTAATTTTTTATTAATTATTTTTGAAATCATGAGAAAAACATTGCATAAAAGATATATTTTCTGAAATGGGAAATAATAAATGATCCTCACTCAAATGAGTAACGACAAAGTGACACTTTCTCACAATAGTAAGGATCTTGAAAACAATGTCCATCTAGATTGATCCATACTCAAATGAGTAAGGATAAATAATCCTTACACAAAAGTTTAAGGAAAAAATATCCTTACTCAAATAAACAATGATAAATGCTCCTTACTCAAATATGTGAGGATAAATAATCCATACTCAATCTTCTAATGTTAAAACAATCCTTACCCAACATAAAATAAAATATTTACACAATTAAGATGAATTTATCCGTACCCAAATGAGTAAAGAAAAATTATCCTTAGTCAAATGAATAAGGATAAATAATCCTTAATCAGTCTAGTATATTTATAATTATAATTATTTAAAATAGAGTAATTTTTTAAGATTGTTCATCCAAATTGATCCTTACTCAAATGAGTAAGGATAAATGATCCTCAATCAATCATGTAAGGATAAAATTCTCCTTACATAAAATATGTTGTTACTCCAAAAACAACCTAAAAATTCTAAAAAATAATTTTTAATTCCTTCTATAAATCTTCAACCGCTTAAATAACATAAAATCCATGTCAAAACACTAGCAAGAAGATTAGTAAAAATCAATCTCTTGAACCTTGACTAACTAGAAAGGATCATTCCATGGACTATATCAACACCTATAAAGCATCATTCATGTTCCCAAAACATGTTAAATCCATGAACCAACCTAAATATATATTACAAATATAGATGACCTTACAACATCTACACCATATGATAGCTTCTCTCCAAGTTATCTCATCCACTTTTTATCAACTCTTATAAACACACGAGCATCTTCCTCGATGAATTACGACAAAATTAATAGGATATAGAATGATTTTATATCTTCCCCACATACCAAGAAAACCCTAACTACCCCAAAAATTAAAAGAACTCTTTTTAATAGACACTTCCCACTATAGGAACCACCTACCTGATCTCATCTCATCCAACAGTCAAAAACAATACAAGCATCACATATATCCATTCCACAGAGACTAGATATCTATATATATCCAATAGGAAATATCCATCATCACCCGCATCATCTGATGATCACATCTCATTCCATATCATACCATATGACCACATTATCCCACATTATTCCTGATAAACACTTTATTCGACATCATACAAAATTCCCACTGTATTTAGCATGACACAAGATTTGAACATTGTACCACATTGTACCTGATGCCCAAATTATCCTGAATAGTACTTGATTATCATGAATCATACTCATTTTATAATTTCATAATTTATTTCAATGCATAATAATTTTACCAAGTTTCATATTCGATGCTGACATATTATGAAACACCCGATTAATTAACTTTTAAAATATGAACCTCATTCCCCAAAATCAACTACCTACAACTAAAAACCATAGTCATATGATCACAGTTTACCTCTAACAATCATTGGATATCTGTACTACATTGATAAAATATTCTGAACAACATTTAGCTGGAATGAATCACATCTTTCTGATACCTATCATCCATAAAAAGATATATTCCCCATCATCCAATTTCACTAATTTTGGGTATCTATCCCACTAACATGTCTTGTAAAAGAATTCTTATCCCCAATACAAAAAACAGGAACCACCCCTAGTCGTAACATGGATTCATGAGTTATCATTGGTCTATGACTCTTAGTAGTATGGTATATCCCCCCCAAAAGCCTCTGTAAATTCCCCATATGGATGCATCCATATCTCTCATTTGGTGGATGATTTCACAGATCCCAAACATACCCTGCTTTCCCACAATAGAAACTCATAATCTATGATGCACCATATAATATAATCATCTCACATATTCACTGACCACCATTTTGGGAATCCTTATGAACATTCTTTCTACGACCCAATGCTCCATTACCTATTTATCATATGCCAAAGGTATGACTCCGTAAGGTAACATAAATAACATTCAACTAAGCTATCAATAGCAGATCCACTGCCTCCATGAGTTACTTTGACATAAATATGTTTACTTTACACTTTAAATTGAACTGAAAACCTTACTTAAACCATCATACCATGTATGTATAGTCTCTTACCATTTCTATTTTTAAACAATGGAGATTGGTGAACATCCCAAAATAATCCATAATAGTCACCTCTCACTATTGTAAATGGATGAACTCATCAGATCATTTCACCCTCAACATCATAGGAATTAATTTATTAAAAAATGTAGTCCCAAACTCCTTCAATTACAGACCCTCATAGATTCATACTTATTCCCGTATTTCCACAAATTGTTTTTTATTGTTTTAGAGTACAGATGGACAACTATACCCTCCTTCCCAGAGGAGTCTTAAGCTGATCAATTTTTTTTCTTTATATAAACTATCAAATAATTTAGCTATTTTGGGCCACCATACCCCTATAATAATTATGGATGATCTAAATGAATCTACTAAATCAAATACACCAATGATATCATATATCCCAGAGCTATTTGGTAAATTATCTTAATAACCCATACCGTGCTTGCCGAGAGAATCTCATTTTTCCAATAACCAAGATATAATGTCTGTGTTGGATATGCATCCATCCTATGAGCCTCTACCTATGAATCATTATCACCCCCACACCTAGGGGCCGCATCTAATGAATTACATTGCAACAGTACATCTTATCACTCTTTATGCGCTAATAGAGCCCATCTATATGGAATCTATCTAGGAACCAATTACTATGATACACATAGATATATCCATTTGAATATCCCAAATAATTAATATTTTAACATAAAGGGAGACACACTAGCCCTTAAACTTCTGCACTGAAACAAATTCACATATCATATATCATTTACCCCTTCCCCGCACCTACCCATTTAGGGCTAGGCTCGACACACACCATACACACAGAGGATCATACAGAAATTCACATTTGGAAACACATACCTGGATTCGATAAGTATAATGACACTAATAGTTTAATGAAAAAGAATATATAGGTTGTTGTTGACCCATTGAACCATCAAAAAACTATTATGTTTTGAATATACTACCCTTTACTAAAAAACAATGTATAATTCCACTAATACTATATAAGAATTCCTTGTCTAGATGATTATTGATACTATAAATATCCAAAGCCATCTATTTATTTTCAACTTCCAAACAATTATCAAAATAAATATACATATGTGTTGTAAACCTTATATGCTACAAGGAATGCATGAGTACCACATATTTTCACTTAGGACAAAGAGTTCAAAATCTAAATCAGTTACATAAAAAATAATATATTAAAATAAAATAACTCAAATATATAAAAAAATACCATTTTATTTGTTAAAATATACTTTATCACAGGAAAGTGCTATCTGGACACTCAATATGGAATCTATCTTGAGTTATGACACATTCTTAAACATTCAGTCTCTCATTTACTAAATAACAAACCACTTGTACTAACCTATATTTAATAACAATACCAAATAATTGACCACTATTTTTATTTTGTTAAAAATATTCTCTAAAACCACTTTATAATACCCTACTTTGATACAATTTTGTAATAATCTTCATATATAGACCACTTGATTGTTTCTGGGACCAATAGTGCATAGTAATACCTTAGTAACTTCTCCCCATATTTCAAATAATACTGATTATATGCAACACCCCGAGATTTTATGAAAAATATTCTTTCTAATTTCATTAATGTCTTGTGTTGTACGAAAGACCAAAAGGAGATTGCACAACACGCATCCTTGGCTTGCATTTCATTACACGCAATCACGACCTTCCTCGATAGCATCTGTACTACGCAATAACGAGTTTCTCTAAACAACAATATGCTATTAGAATATTATTAAAACTAGCCCTTATGAATAGTAATAACCAATTTTTGAAATTTTGTAAATTTTATTTTTCAAAATGGACTTCATTTTTGGATTCGGAATATCGAAATTAGCTTAGGGAAAATTTTTGGTACTTTTCGGTTAACTTTCATATTCGATAAATAGTGAAAATTACAAAATTTTAATTAAAAACAACTTTTTTAATCGAAATAATTAATAGTGATAAATTATTAACTTGAGTGGTTATAAAGTATATTGAGAATATATTTTTACAATTTAATACAATGTTGGTCATTGGATGTAATTTCACATTTAAACCAGACATAAACAAGTGTCAATCTTTTGATAGTTATTATCTCTTAAGAACACACTATTTGTTTTGACGACGGGAATTGATTTTTAAATTAATCAATGCAACTGATATGTTTTGAATTTGGTAAAATAGACATCATTTTTGAGTTCATAATATCAAATATAGCTTAGGCCTATTTTTTGGTATTTTTCTGGAAACTTTCATTTTTTGATGAATAGTGAAACCACTAAGTGGTAGTTAAAAAAAATGAATTTTTCATAAAACTTAATTTTACCACCTCTGTGAATGGAATTTCAAAAATCTGAGAGACACGGTTGATGTCAGTAAGTAACATACGGTTCAATGAGATGAAAATAATTTTTGGTGAATAGTAACTTTTTACTTTTTTTTACCACGGTTAAAAGTAAATAGGGTAATTAAGGGTAAAAATGTTATTATTATTCCCTTAAAACATTTCATAATTCTATTGGATAAGTTTAATTCGATCAAAAACAATCTTAGGAATAGCATATGACCATTTAGGCCCACTTGGATTAGATTAGGACATTTATTATTATTTAATTCAAAGAAGAGTTAAAAGAGTTAAAATCAAAGTTTATTTACTACAACATTTTTAATATAGGGATATAAATAAAATAAATTTGATTGAAAGTATTCATTAGAAATATAATAATATTTCATACATAATTATATTTTATTTATAAATTTTAGACATTAAATAAATTAATTAATGTATGACACAATGATGAAGCAGTAATTACCATAATAGTAAAAAATTAGAATAATTGATATTATAAATACCCAAATAAATATAATTTGATACTTTTTATGAATTGCACTAATTTTCTAGGTTAATATGACATGTTAGTATCTATTTAATTAACTTTTTTTGAACTAATAATTCTGTTATGATTTTCACAAAAAACAATGACTAAATAGTGTCAAAATTGACATAAAATAGTTTTTAAAACAAATATTATATTAGAAATTGTTATTCTATTCCTAAAAATATAAGGATCGGCCAAATGACTTAGATAAGGTTATATATATTAATAATAAACAACTTGAGGTTCGTTTGGCTTCTTATAGTATGTTTATTAACCTTATAGTATAAGAACACAAGAAGACACGATAAAAGTAAAATTATTTTACTTAATGTTAAATCTAAATGATATGGTTAAAATAGGAACCTAAACTTGTCTAAATTCTATTGTATTAGAGTATTTAGACCCATCCCCACCTTAGAATATAAATAAATCAATTTGGAGCTATTTAAAACCGAATTTGGCTTTATAATAAATAATATTTTTTAGTTTTTCCAAAGGAGCCCCTCTCCTCCCTTATAAAAGGGCTACGCCTCCCTCTCTTCCTCACACCACTTTGAGCCTTCATGCTCGGCCAAACCCTGACAAATTCCATTATCCACTTCCCTAGAAATATTATAGAGGTTCTTGCCTTCCTCAAAGACCAATTTTAGTGCCCTAAGAGGAAGACTCAAAGAGGCGCTTCAAAGAAGAGGTAATGTCCGTTACCGATTCTTTCATATTTATTTATTCTTCCACTTCTTCTTCTTAGGTTGTTTTATTATGAAGTAATAACATCAGTATCACTAATATTCTTATATGTTATTATAAGTATTAAACAACCTTATTTCACCATCTATCCATCCTAGGGAAAACTAAATCACCGCGCGTGCGTACGTACAGAATACCGTCTCCACGCCGTGGTGTAATCTATTTTCCACCACCACCTTACTTGGATGGGTATAATGGTGTACATAATAACTATATATGATTATTGTAAAGTGATATTGATTCTGAAATAGTATACATACACTCCAATACAATTCCACGATCATGAGAACGATATCATTGCTCGTGCGTACGTACAGACTACCGTCTCCACGACGCGATGAGATTCATTCTCCACGTTAACCATTCATGAATGATTATAATGTATATATAATAAGTAATCATGAAATATATGGAATAATAAGGATACTGGATTTATGTGTATATATATGTATGTCATCTACTTAATTCCATTCAACTCAATAAGGAAATGAAAACATCGTTCATGCGTACGTACGGTCTACCGTCTCCATGAACGGTGTATTTCTTTCCATTTACTGATATTATATATATATATATATATATATTCTGAATATATATTATATATAAATATTGTTTTATATTCTGTAATTAAGTAATCATGATCTAAGTAATCATATGAATAATTACAAGTCAAAACACGGAGGACAAATGAAACGATTTTACCCATAACGCTCTTTAACATGGAATTTACAAAAGAACGGGTAATATAAATCCATAAGTGATCCATATATGATATCATAACAATGATTATGATTCTGGAATAAGTAAATGACATTATTTAAATCATTATACAGGAGTTTCGGACACTTACGAAGAAAATCGGACCTAAGGTAAGGGAAATATCGCAATCTCATTTTTATCCGAGATTGTTTATACTTCAGAAAATACTGGGGTGTATTTTATCATCCACATCCATGTTTCCTAAATAAGTAATATTATTTCGATCCACATAAAATTTTTTAAATCCAATTTTAACCTTTGGTGAGTTTTTAGTAAAAGATATGAAAGAAATATTTTGTCGTTTTTCGTACGAGGTACTTTTTGACTTTTCCGACAAAATTACGAGAAGAATGTTTTTTAACTTATATGGCATGAAAGGATTTTTACGGTTTTATAAAGCCATATTTTCATGAAGCTTCCTCAAAAATGTTTCATGAATATTTTTAATAAAATCCATTTCTTTTAAAAATTCACGACATTTTGTGAAAAGAAAATGATTTTAAGGAAGAGAGGATATTTTCTTGAAGAATTCATTTCAAGTGTTTTATCAAAACCATTTTCCATATAAAATGAAATTATTTCATATGTGTATGCTTTAAGTATAATGTCTATTTTATTTACATGGTTTCAATTTTCTTATTATGAAATTATATCCATTTTTTTATATGGATTAATGGGATGATTTTTATGAAACTCATTTTATTCTTTGGGTTATGATGAATGTTTTATGTTTATTTTGTGGAACAAGTAAGAATGATTTCATTAGGAGATGAGTGGGACATATATCTCCCTCAAATGAATTAGGTAAAGATTTTATATCTCATGAGATAGACATGGCTGGAACGGTAAGTTAATCCGGTTCAGTGTTACAGGACTGAAACGAGGAGTGAACTCGATTCAGAATGGGACTTTGTCCACTAAGATGGTCTTGGCAGCAATGCCTTGGCTACTATGGAAATCATTACATGTTCTTAATGGATGCCAGAATTACATGTTTTATTCCCATGCTATTTTGTCATTCTTAATGTTTCTTTATGATCTATGCCTTACGTACTTCCATGTTTTATGTCATTTCTCAAGCTTTTGATGTTAAAACATTATGTTCATGTTTTTAGGTTCAAATGTATATGGTATGTTTTATTTTATCCATGCTTACCCTTACTGAGCATTTGAGCTCACCCTTTTTATGTTCTCTTTTCCCCAGGATATAAAGAAAGGTTTTAGGTAAGAAAAAAAAGGAATATCATTATGGGAGATGTTTAAGATCTTTCACCATGATTAGTAGATTATATTCCGAGTTTCCAAAGACACTAAACTATTACGGTTCTTGTGTGTGTGTATTTTTAATGTAAAAAGTATTCCGCAAAAGTAATGTAATGTCCATGTACTTTAATCTTAGGGTCTCTACAGTTGGTATCAGAGGAAAAGTTTAGTCAACCTTTGGAAACCATGATGCGAAAATGTTAGTGAGATCCCTAGAGATATTTCTAAGGTATGTCTAGGGATGTCCCTAAGGTTAAATATAAGTATAGGTTATAGTCCTAGAATTGCGCTAACGATCTTAGAATTAAACCTAAGATGTTAGATGTTGAAGGTACTCCCCCTTGATTATGTAATTTTCCTTGTATTATTTTTTCCGCTTACAGAATTCTTTTTGTGTTTTAGTTAATGGAGGGAACCAGAAGGAATTCGGTTAACATTGAATCCAATGGAAAAATTGGTGACTATGAGCAAAAAAATTGTGTAATGCCTAGAGAGAAAGATGTTGTGATTATGCCGAATCATTCATCGTGATATATGATTAATAAGGTGAAATTTAGTGGTATTCCTAATTCATCAAAGAAGAGGAATATAGACTATTATGCATGTTCGCATATTGAGGAGCATAAAGAAAGGAAGATTGAGATTTCTAAAGAAGGGAAGAAGAACCTTGAGGAATACCTCAAATGGGGGGGACCGATGTTATCTGTGTGGAGAAAAGGGTCATTGAGTGACAGACTGTAATGGAGTTCAATGTATTATTTGTGGAGAACATGGGCATTACCAAACTCAATGCCCTGACCTAAAAAGTTACTTCTAAATCAAGGAAGGACTTATTCTAGGAAAATCATTGAAGAGGATGGATTGAATTGTTTAAGTATTGGTATTCAAGAATAATGTTTTTGAGGTACTTTTATGGTGTATTAGAATATTTTTGTATTAGTCCATTGTGGGTTTCAATAATTTTATGGTACCGGTAACCATGAAAAGTGATTCAAATATTTTTGGAAAGCAGATGAAATGTGCATATGGAAGGGATAAGGAGAAAATAATACGATAGTAATCATGAGCTCATGACTAAAATAAGGACAAAGTGATATCATGGTTTGAGTATATAGAAATTTTGGGATTTTGGTATGTGGAAAGAGTTAACTTTTGACAGTACTCATGTTTTCACTAAGGTTCAATGGGTATTCATTCTTCAAGAGAATACAAGATTAAGGTATTCACATGTTTGTAATTTGACCAACAAGATATATCTTATGATATATGGGGGATAAATGATGGCATTCACGTGATTGTTATGTGACATTTCAAGTAATCATTTTCTTTATACTATGAGCTTGGACCGAAGTATTTTAGATAAGTCTAAAGATTTGAGTGGATTATGTTGGACATAAGTTTGTATTGTTTAAGGATAGAACTTTTTTCGATATTATTGATGGGATGTTATAGTAATATAGCTTTAGAAAAAGGACAACCTGCAGGACGGGCGACAACCCATCGCGTCGGACAAGGCTGTGGGAATCGAACCCACAACCGAAGTGCGACTGGCCTTTATCGCCTACCACTGGCCTAGAGGAAGTCTCTGTTTAGTAGAAACTAGTTTTATTATATTAAAAAGTATGATATATGAAGTATAAGTCCATTTTAGGAACCATATATGATTAATCTCACCATAGATGGACTTATGTATATTTGATAACTTTTGCTAACCTTTTGTTTGAAACAGATGGAATGACCCATCATTCTATCACATGATCTGTTAACACTTCACGAATAAAAAATTCAACTTCATTTCATTAAGATATGAAGTGGAAATTGTTCAAATCACGAACAACAATGATATTGTACCAAAATCAAGCATGTATTTCTTCTAATTCAAAATTTTCAACTTTAGGGAAATGATCTTGAAAACCAAAAATGTTTTCCTAGTGCTCTTATATCTGATGAATCAGATGGTACCTTAGATCGACACAAATTTATGGCTTTGTGATTGCTGGATTTTCCATAGCCATGTTCTCTACCACTCTCCATCAGAACATGATGGTTAGATTTCTCTTCCATATTCATATTTTCACCTATATGGAAGCCTAGTGATTAGTTTATTTGGGTAACCATTACGTTTCATACTTTTATTTTTAAAGATTGGTTTTGGTATTCCTTTTTAAGATGTGGGTTTCTATTAATGAAACATTCGAGTAGTAAACCATTTATAACCCCGATGAATTTCGAGGGCGAAATTAATTTTAAGGGGGGTAGAATGTAACACCTCATGATTTTATGAAAAATATTCTTTTTAATTTCATTAATGTCTTGTGTTGTACGCTACACCAAAATTAGCTTGCACAACATGCATCCTTGACTTGCCTTGCATTACACGCAATCACGACCTTCCTCAATAGAGTGTGTAGTACGCAATAACGAGTTTCACTAAACAATAATATGCAATTAAAATATTATTAAAACTAGCCATTATGAATAGTAATAACCACTTTTTGAAATTTTGTAAATTTTATTTTTCAAAATGGACTTCATTTTTGGATTTGGAATATCGAAATTAACTTAGGGTGAAATTTTGGTACTTTTCAGATAACTTTCATATTCGATGAATAGTGAAAATTACTAAAATTTAATTAAAAACAACTTTTTTAATCGAAATAATTAATAGTGATAAATTATTAATTTGAGTGGTTTTAAAGTATATTTAGAATATATTTTTATAATTTAATACAATGTTGTTCATTGGATGTAATTTCACATTTAAACCAGACATAAACAAGTGTCAATCTTTTGATAGTTATTATCTTTTAAGAACACTCTATTTGTTTTGACGACGGGGATTAATTTTTCAATTAATTAATTCAACTGATATGTTTTTAATTTGTTAAAATGACATCATTTTTGAGTTCATAATATCAAATATATCTTATGCATAATTTTTGGTATTTTTTTGGAAACTTTCATTTTTTGATGAATAGTGAAACCACTAAGTGGTAGTTAAAAAAATGAATTTTTCATAAAACATAATTTTACCACTTCTGTGAGTGGATTTTCAAAAATCAGAGAGACATGGTTGATATCAGTAAGTAAAATGTGGTTCAATGAGATGAAAATAATTTTTGGTGAATAGTAACTTTATACTTTTTTTTACCACGATTAAAAGTAAATAGGGTAATTATGGGTAAAAATGTTGTTATTATTACCCTAAAACATGTCCTAATTCTATTGGATAAGTGTAATTCGACCAAAAACAATCTTAGGAATAAAACATGACCATTTAGGCCCACTTGAATTAGATTAGTACATTTATTATTATTTAATTCAAAGAAGAGTTAAAAGAGTTAAAATCAAAGTGTATTTACTAAAAAATATTTAATATAGGGTTATTCATAAGATAAATTAGATTTTAATTATTAATTATAATGATAATAATATTTCCTACATAATGATATTTTATTTATAATTTTTAGACATTAATTAAATTAATTTATTAATGACACAATGATGATGCAGTAATTACCATAATAGTGACAAATTAGAATAATTGATATTATAAATACCCAAATAAATATAATTTGAGACATTTAATGAATTCAACTAATTTTATATGTTAATATGACATGTTAGTATTGATTTAATTAACTTTTTTAGAACAAATAAATCTGTTATGATTTTCACAAAAATCAATTACTAAATAGTGTCAAAATTGACATAAAATAGTTTTTAAAACAAATTTTATATTAGTAATTGTTATTTTATTTTTAAAAATCTATGGTTCGGCCAAATGACTTTGATAAGGCTATATATATTAATAATAAACAACTTGGGGTTCGTTTGGCTGCTTATAGTATGTTTAATAACCTTATAGTATAAGAACACAAGAAGACACAGTAAAAGTAAAATTATTTTGCTTAATGTTAAATCTAAATGATAAGGTTAAAATATGAACCTAAACTTGATTAAATTCTGTTGGATGAGATTATTTCGACCCATCCCCACCTTATCTTAGAAATAAATCAATTTGGAGCTATTTAAAACCGAATTTGGCTTTATAATAAAATAATATTTTTAGTTTTTCCAAAGGAGCCCCTCTCCTCCCTTATAAAAGGGAACCTCCTCCCTCTCTTCCTCACACCACTTCAAGCCTTCAAGATCGGCCAACCCCTACCAAATTCCATTCTACACTTCCATATAAACATCCTAGAGGTTCTGGTCTTCCTCAAAGACCAATTTTAGTTCCCTAAGAGGAAGACTCAAAGAGGTGCTTCAAAGAAGAGGTAATGTCCATTACCGATTCTTTCATCTTTATTTCTTCTTCCACTTCTTCTTATTAGGTTGTTTCATTATGAAGTAATAACATAAGTATCACTCATATACTGATATGTTATTATATGTATGAAAAAACCTTATTTCACCATCTATCCATTCTACGGAAAACAAAATCACCTCGCGTGCGTACGTACGGAATACCGTCTCCACGTCGTGGTGTAATCTATTTTCCACCACCGCCTTACTTGGATGGGTATAATGGTGTACATAATAACTATATATGATTATTGTAAAGTGATATTGAGTCTGAAATAGTATACATACACTCCAATACAATTCCATGATCATGATAATGATATTATCGGTCGTGCGTACGTACGGACTACCGTCTCCACGACGCGATGCGATTCATTCTCCACATTAACCATTCATGAATGATTATAATGTATATATAATAAGTAATAATGAAATATATGGAAAAATAATGATACTGGATTTATGTGTATATATATGTATGTCATATACTTAATTCCATTCAACTCAATAAGGAAAAGAAATCAGCGTTCATGCGTACGTACGGTCTACCGTCTCCATGAACGGTGTATTTCTTTCCATTTACTGATCTATTATATATATATATATATTCTGAATATGTATTATATATAAATCATGTTTTATATTCTGGAAGTAAGTAATCCTGATCTAAGTAATCATATGAATAATTACAAGTCAAAACACGGACGACAAATGAAACGATTTTACCCAAAACGCTCTATAACATGGAATTTACAAAAGAACGGGTAATATAAATCCATAAGTGAACCATATATGATATCATAACAATGAGTATGATTCTGGAATAAGTCAATGACATTATTTAAATCATTATACTAGAGGCTCGGACACTTACGAAGCAAATCAGACCTAAGGTAAGGGAAATATCGCAATCTCATTTTTATCCGAGATTGTTTATACTTAAAAAATTACTGGTGTGTATTTTATCATCCACATCCATGTTTCCTAATTAATTAATATTATTTCCATCCACATAAAATTAATTAAATCCAATTTTACCCTTTGGTGAGTTTTTAGTAAAAGATATGAAAGGAATTTTTTGTCATTTTTCGTACGAGGTACTTTTTGACTTTTCTGAAAAAATTATGAGAAGAATGTTTTTTTAACTTATACGGCATGAAAGGATTTTTACGGTTTTATAAAGCCATATTTTCATGAAGCTTCCTCAAAAAGAGTTCATGACTATTTTTAAGAAAATCCTTTTCTTTTAAAAATTCATCACACTTTGTGAAATGAAAATGATTTTAAAGAAGAAAGGATATTTTCCTCAAGAATTCATTTCAAGTGTTTTATCAAAACCATTTTCTATCTAAAATGAAATTATTTCATGTGTATGTTTCAAGTATAATGTCTCTTTTATTTATATGGTTTCACTTTTCTTATTATGAAATTATATCCATTTGTTTTATATGGATTATGAAATGATGGGATGATATTTATGAAACTCATTTTATTCGTTGGGTTATGACGATGGTTTTAAGTTTATTTTGTGGCACAAGTAAGAATGATTTCATTATGAGATGGGTGGGACCTATATCTCCCTCCAATGCATTGGGTAAATATTTTATATCTCATGAGATAGACATGGCTGGAATGGTAAGTTAATGCGGTTCAGTGTTACAGGACTGAAACGAGGAGTGAACTCGATTCAGAATGGGACTTTGTCCACTAAGATGGTCTTGGCAGCAATGCCTTGTCTACTATGGAAATCATTACATGTGATTAATGGATACCACAATTACATGTTTTATTCCCATTCTATTTTGTCATTCTTAATGTTTCATTATGATCTATGCCTTACGTACTTCTATGTTTTATGTCATTTCTCAAGCTTTTGATGTTTAAACATTATGTTCATGTTTTTAGGTTCAAATGTATATGGTATGTTTTATTTTATCCATGCTTACCCTTACTGAGCATTTGAGCTCACCCTTTTTATGTTTTCTTTTCCCCAGGTTATAAAGAAAGGTTTTAGGTAAGAAAAAAAAGGAAGATCATTATGGGAGATGTTGAAGATCTTTCACCATGATTAGAAGATTATATTCTGAGTTTCCAAAGACACTAAACTATTACGGTCCTTGTGTGTGTGTTTTTGAAATGTACTAAGTATTCCGCAAAAGTAATGTAATGTCCATGTACGTTAAGATTAGGGTCTCTATATTATAAGTGAGTGTGTAAGAGTTAATAGTGAGAATATTATACAATTTAAATATTAATAATAATAATAATAATAATAAAACCAATAACCTCAAAGAAAAAGCTGCTAACAGAAACAATAATAATGATCGAAATATATCAATGTTAAAGAAAAATATACACACATTATTCCTATAATACATGAGTAAAAATTATCTCCCTTGAGTTGATCATATATATATATATATATTCATTAAATAACCCAAAATAACCACTAGAATGACACTAAGGAACCACATGGCCCATCAGAAAAATCATTCCAACCATCCAATTCTCCACCCATGCTCCCAAATGTACTAGGCCGTAGATATCGAATCATTTACCTCACCTACACTAGGAACCATATAATTTGTACACATCCCTAGGGGCCTATGTAGAGTGCATGTATAAACTCTATAGGACACTACTTATAATGTACCTATATTATAAACATACATATTCCAATGTAATGAAAAATATAAATAAAAAACCACCAATATCTCATAATATATACATATCCACCAGTGCTCATCAAGACATGGTGGGCCATTACCTTCTTCATCCAATGAAAAAGTGGAATGTTATATCCATGGTCAATAATAGATGAATTTTCCATGGCCTTCCAACCAATAATATAACACACTAATTCATGTTTAAATCAAAACCATATAAATATAAAATCCCAATTAATTACAAAAACTCATCCTCACAATAAATATCACAAGCTTCAAAGACGTTAACATACTTTACCACTACTGGATCAGTATCCCAAAATACCATGGAATGAAGTCACCCTAACTTCCCGGTCCGAACCCATCAAACCTACATTAACTATGAGTAATTTTCCCCAATTTTTGGTCACTATTACCACTAAAAATGGACTTCAACACAGAGATCCTTCTCTATACTAATGGTCAACGACATCCCCAATGTCAATTAAACTATGGAATCCTCAACCCACAAGGATGGATAAACAACACTTCTAGGGTACTAAATTCTACGAACGAAACCCTAATGATCACACCATCTAATAATGGTGGAAGGCATCACCAAAAACCCAGTACACACCACCGAAAAACCTCTATTTCAACTTGTGATCCACAGAACCCAATAAAGTCAATTTTTAACACTATCGTATTCACACTGGAGAACAATGTCAACTCACATAGGCTTATCAATATAACTAATAGTCACATGGGAAACACCCAACATGATTTCAACGAACCATATCAACTCTTAAAAGATGATATAAATTCCATAACTGGTGTTATCATTCCCAAATGGGTTAGGGTGAAGGATAATTACTAAAATGTGTAAGGATAATATGACCATCATTGAAAATAGTTATTATTATAGAAACAAAATTTATATGAATTAGTTCTTTCTCACATTAGTAAGGATAAAAGATCATTACTCACATGATTAAGGATAAATTATCCATGATCAATCTAGTAAGGATAAAATGACTATTACAACACATAGAAGAATATAGAAATATTATCTGTCCAAATTGATCATTAATCAAATGATTATGGGTAAATGATCCTTAGTCAATTTAATAAGCGTAAAATGATCGTTACTCAATTTTAAAGAATAATGAAACACTATTTATCAAAATTTAATTTTTTCACAAATGAGTATAAATAAATGATACATAAAAAAATGACTAATGATAAATTATCTTTAGTAAATCTAGTGGGGAAAAATTATCATTATTCAAAATGCACTACAACTCCCAATACCCATTAGAAACACTGAAAAATAAATTTGGATCCTTTCAAAAATCACCAAACCTAATAAATAATCGGAAATTAATTATATAAGACCTACATAAAAAATGATAAAAAATAGTTCCGAAATCCCGATCCAACTCCCAATGATAATTCCCTTGACTCTACCGACCCATTAAATCCTTCCATAATGACCCAACCCAATTTTAAGAGCAAACACCAAAAACAAATCCCTATTCAAAATACTTGGGACATTATATCATAAACCCAAATCCGAAGATCCAATAATTAATTTTTTATGAATCTACGAATGTAAAGAAATATAAAATTAATGTGACATAACTTTTATCTAAAAGGTTTAGAAAGGATGAATGATTCGCAAGATCCGTAGAATATCTCCATTTAAAACCCTCTCCGGAGTTATGGTGGAAACAGATGAGAAAATAGGGACTTTGGGATTAAAATAAATTAGTTGGGAAGTTCAAAATGTTTCAGAGACAGCATGAATAGTCTTCAGGACCATGAATTTATAAATAAAAAAATGGAGTGTGTGGTCTCTAAGGCAATTCTAAGACATTTTAGATATCCCTAGAACCCATAAAAATTTCTCCCAAAACATATCCAAAACTATAATTTACTTGAAACAATATCCCTAGGTTAAAAAACCAATTTCTAATCCAATGGTATAACTATAAATTACTAGTAGGATCATATTGACATACATTTATCAATATTAATAATGAATTCAAAGAAAATATATTTAAGAATAAATTTATTATCCCACTCAATTTTTAGAGAAAACCTAGAATAAAAACATGCATAATACATTCCACAATAGTTCAATGTAATTAAATTTTTGTTTTTTTGATGTTTTCTCGAATAATCCTGAATTTACACTATCTATAAACATAAAATTCATTTTCAAAATGAATTTTCACTCAGACTAGTCTAAAGACCCTGAATTTTTTACATCCTCATAAATACTTTTACATTGGTTGGTTGTTTGATCTTTGGGGACACAAATAAAATTATTCTTCCTTAATAATACCTCCCACAAATTCTCTTTAATATCATCATTCCCATGAATCATTAACCCTAATGTAGAAATACATATTAAAAATAATAAATTGAAATCAAAATTCAATTTTGAGATTATCTAAACATTTTTTAAAAAAACAAATTATAAAAAACCATTTAACTATCTCAAAAAATAATTTTTTCTATAAAATTAACTAAAAATAGAAAAACCAACACACAAAAAAAATTCAAGGAGTTGAAATTATTAATGTCATAGAAATTTTCAATTATGAAGATTAACTGGGAACTCCTATGGTCAAAAAATATTCTTCTATAGTTGTTACATCTCAAATTCCATCTCACATGTCTCTTGAGGGATTGATTCATGATACCATAATACACATATCAAAAGAATAATCCATCAAATGAGTATATTGTATGCATGATTAAAAAAATTAATTGATCTTTACACATAAAATGTGTTTAGATATAAATAAATTTTAATTTATATTGAGACATGATTTTGTTCTACATGATACATTTTCACTCAAAAATTTTGAAAATTGTTTTAAATCATAACATAACATTTTAGAAATGAAAAATAATAATCCACTTCAACAATAATCACTATAATATTTAATTGGATACTATATTATACAAATATTTTCTTTTAATTCATGTCCATAATGTATTAACAATGAAGTAGCATTCAAGAATGAAGGATATCTAATATGAAATATAAAGAGTCATCACGAGTTTTTAGAATAAGAGTTTAATTGAGTCAATTAAAATACCATGTGATCAATAATAATTTTAAGTAAACCATTTTCTAATTTACCAAATAGTATTATCTAAGAGTATTATTGTTTTTATGATCCAAAAACAATAGTGACAAACAAGGATAGCCATACAATTCATCAATGTGTGACATAAAAATTGTTTAATATTGACTGTTCTAATTAATAAAATTAGTCAATGAAAGGTGATCATCCAAATATATTACAAATTTATGAAAACATTATAAAAGTATATATTTCAAATTTTGGATAAAATATTATATCTATCCACCCATATGGAGATCATATATTGTAGTAATTTGCAACTATGATCCCATATAATTCCAGAGCCACCTTTAAAATACAGTTGAAAACTGCCGGTTTCTATAAAAAAAATATAAAAATTCTTATAGAAAAATGTTATTATATAAATCATACAAATATCATCAAATGGAAGTTTCTATCATTTAAGAAATATGTACAATGATTTTATGAGTTCGTTCACCACTACCCAGAAACTATCTAGATTTAATTGGGATTTAATTAACTAAATCCCAAAATACATAGAAATAGCTTAATATTTCTTTATTGGGGTTGGAAAATTTATGACAAACCTATATTTCATTTATTTTCTACCTTTACCTTATATAAAATAAGGTAAAAAAAAACTAATTAAATTTTATAAACCTTTATTAATGACTATAACAATTAGAATAATTTGATATGATATATCTGTTTAACTATACGATCCGTTACACAATATGAATAGTTGAAACAATACAAATTATCACACATTTTCTACTCAATAAACACTAATATTCATCTGTAATATTGGACTATATTAAGTCGAATAGACCATCCATTGTGGTATTCCAATTAGTAAAAGTATCCCACATCCTCTTATATTTCACATTAGATAATTTTCTTTATATTATTTTGTTTATTGACATGGTTATCATATGATGTATATAAATAACCAAACCATCTATTGTATTTTCTATCTCATTTTAAAATTTTCCCAATGATCCAACTGACATCCATAGGTTCCCATCATCCTTTACTACAAGAGTTGGTGTTATCCTACTCAATGTATTTACCATCATATTTCCTTCTCCCAATGTATATAAAATATCAAAATAAAAATATTATAGTAATTTTAACAACATATAATATTTTAACTTGATATTATTATTTGATAAAATATATTTAATCTATTATTATTTATATACAGTATGAAATTATTAAATAATAGGTAAGGACTCAAACTATTAAAAATAATTACAAACCATATGTAATTATTTTTCACGCATAGGGTTATCCATCTCATATGGTCTTAACTACCTTGAACCATATTACCCATGATCATTTCATTACATCAAAATTCATCCCAAGCCTAATCCATATTCATCATAATATACTTAATAAGTGGATAAAAATTTGGGAAGAATAATAAAATAGAGCTTAATTAACTCTCTTGTTAAATTACTCAAACACACCATGTAATAACATATTTAATTTGAATTTATCCCATTTAAATACAAGGCTATCTTAAAAGAATCCATTTATGAGAAACAATGAATGAACCTAAAGTAATATCATTCTATAATTAATGAATTTTATATTTAAAATAGTTACTATAGAAAAATACAAGACATTGCAAACTTAACAATTATAAGATAAAATGAGATCATTTTCCAAAACATTTACATGAAACATTACCTCAAGAGTCCAGAAATAAAATTTAGATAATAGGGAATCTAATTATTCTCATGATGAATATCTAGAACAATTTTAAAATTCCTCACATGGTCTTATTATATTCTCTAGTATACATGGATTCCATTTATAAGTAATGATAAATAGTTATCTAATTCCTTGGAAAAAATATTGTTCATTATTTCCATAATTATAAATGGTGCATAAGGAAAGCCAAAAATCATTAAAAAATACGTAATGGCCTTATCAATTTAGAAAAATCAATTTTAGATTAACTCCCCAATTATCCCAAAACTAAAAACACCCTAACCAAATGTATAAAATTAGAAAATCTACATGATCCTTTCAGAATTTTATAGAAATTATCAATTATCGGAAATAAATACTTAATTTCCAACATCACTTGGTTGAATTTTTGATAGTTAAAAAATTGCCTCAGGCTACTACTATCATTATTGGGGGAAAATCCATCGTTTCCTAAGTTAAAAAATTATGTCAAATAAAACCCTTCTCTCAATATCATATAGTTTTACTTTTCATTATTGTAACACTATTGGTTCCATGTGATTAGATAATAAAAAAATTATGCTCATCCCAAGATCTAGGTTAATAAAAAAACCTATCATTTTCCTCATTGGGGATCCAGAAAAAAAGTGGAAAAAAATATTTGGATACTATTTTAAAATCTTTATATGTGGAAGCTGATTATACTGTTCCTTTAATAAAATTACTAAAGAACTAACTAAAATAGTTTGATCTAACTTTAAAAATAATTAGGCCTACTATAATAACATTATTATTCCACTACCCCTTAGAAAAATTAGTAGTCCATTATAATGTTCTGAAGAGAAATATTTATCTAGAAGTATCGGTTAGATCACTGAAATAACATAACAAGTCCATCCTCATGATAAATTAATTTTTATAAAATTAATTACCAATAAGTCCTATAATATTTCCATGTAATAATTTATTATTAAAAAAGTTTTATATTCAAATCCATTATTACTATTTTCACCCAAGAGAGTGTTTATTACCATTGGATACAACATCAATTCCAAGTGCATAACTAATTGATCAACCAATCAAAAAAAGAATGAAAATGATTATATAGAAATAAGTAATATAGAAATCATAGATTCTATCAGATTTATTCCTCATTCCAAATAATTTATTGCATTCGTCATTACATCCTCTTGTTATTTCTCAATTGTAAAGAGTTTCCCCAAATAACTTTGAGGTTCTAAATTAATTTCCTAGTGAGGCTGCCTTACTATATCATTATTCATAGACCTAAATAGCCTTGAATAATTAATTTGTTTCATCAATACCAAAAATATATTTTAGGTTCAACCAGTAATCCACTATGAAAAAAGATTATATTGTTTCTTTGTGTAGTAAAAATTAATATATCTGAAACTTTTATGTGGAATATCCATAAAAATTTATTTAAATTATCCTACACCACAAAACATAAAATTATCTAGTAAAACCTTTCCTTGAGAAAAATAGATAATTAATTTACCAATTTCCCAAAATAATTCCTTTCACTTCTTCTTCTAACCATTAAAATTGTAATTTCCTCCAATTTTATGATTGTAACACATTGTCCCAAGAAGTCAAATCCCAAAACCCATTCTAGGATATCACATGACAGCAGGCACACTCCATGATCAAAAGAAGAATTCAAAAATTCATGACATGTAAATATAAACCATTTTGTAAATGTTTTACTCATAAATTAATCAACTATAAGTATTTAGGTGACATTAAACAATTTTAAAATAACAAATAATTAAAATCATATGATTAAAGTGGAAAGAAAATTGTTTTAAAAAACAAATAAAATATAAAAAAATGCTAGAAAAAGTAAATAATAAACTCATGATTTGGTCACCCAAATCTATTTTCATATCTTAATTGGTTATTTGACTCACTATAAATCATCACAAATGAATTATATTTTCCTATAACACGACCAATAATCACTACATGTCCTCTAATGTATGAATATAAGGCATGAGTATAAAAATAATAATATTTATCCATTGATTGTAATATGATTCCATGCTTCGGAAATATCAACAATTCAATGCTAATTTCAATAAAAAAATTAATAAATTTTAATTAAAAAATTGATATATATGAACCATTAAAAAAGGTATCTACATCATTGAAACTATTCATTTCAAAATTTCAAACATTTTTATAATTCTCAAATTAAAATAATAATTTTAAAACAATACATAACTTTTTTATGTAATGATATAAACCCACACTCCTAGATATGGTTCCATAAACACATACATTGAATATTGTCTTCAATACCAAATGTAGATTCTCAAACACAAATATCCCATAATTAAATGAATTAATTAAAATATATCATTACATACATTTCTAATGCATTTTAGGTTCATATGTTTAGTTAATTAGAATAAATTAAAAACAAATAAATCTCATTTCTTTCACAATTAAATAATATTTTCCCCACATTACGAATCTTATTAATCCATAACATGTATTCCACATTTTATAGAAATTATCAACAAAATTCATCATAATATATATATCATGTGTAATTTTTTTGTTTATAAACGATGGGAAATGGGAAAATAAGAATAGGGGATTCATGAATGCATAGTATGGGAAAATATACAAATATGGAAATCAAGTCATAATAATGGAATAAATTTTATGACATGGGAAAGTAATCATCATATTTCTAAAATAAAGTGTAGTTAAGATCATGTTATACCCACAAAAATAAATGAAAATAGGGATACAAGTAATTAGTTATCTCATACTAATATAATTTATAACAACAGCCCTCATAACATATTTTCAAGAATTTATGCCAATACATTATACTGATATTGGGATAAGTATACAGAAAACAATCTATTTGGACTAAACATATTTGTTGATCCATAGATATAATTTATAATTTCATCCTTATAAATCACATGTTTATTTATAATGAATTCATCATAATAGAAAATGAATAATAGGATTCATAATCACCATTTCTAATAATCATTTTTTAGAATAATAACATAAAGAATGGTAATACTTTTCCCCATTTCATTAAAATGGATCACCTGTTCACAACACATTCTGTAGAAAAAGGTATATGTTTAAAAAATACAGAATTAACATGCATGAGTAATAAAAAATAATTAATATTATAATAATAAATATATAAATATTTAATAGTTACATAGTTTATAATTTAAATCACATTACATATAATCATCCCCCAAGATAAAAACATATTTAGTAATGGTGTATTGTTAGTCAGTATAAAAAAACATGATCAGAATCCATGTAAAGGAAGAATATGGATGTTTTCAAAATAAGACAACCATAGTGTAATAATGCAATCCTAGAATGATGTTCACATATAGGCAAAACTTCCTTATAAAATAACTCGTAAAAGATACAACCAAAGAAGAGATTTGGAATTGAAAATTTTAGTACTGTGAGTTTATTACCACAAAAGATAAGTTTTTATTAGACAATAAATAGTGAATCATAAAACCATATAGGGTAAATACTTCTATAAATGACAGTGTAAATATAGGTGAAATAAAAAAAGGAGTTTAGAAAACATTTTAAACATTGATGTAAAGTATAATGTTTTGGCTGAATTAAAATATAAAAGTTTTAAGGTGAAATAAAAACTATTTGGAAAAAAATTATCTTAAAAAATCATCAATAATAGGTTCTTGAAATGATATAAGTATTATATTTCATACATATTGAGAGGAATAAAAACACATGAAAGTGAATATAAAAAACATTTTCATATCTTGAAAAACATCAGTGTTCAAAACTCACATTGTAAAAAAAGACAAACTACTATTTTATATAAAAGTATATATTTTCCCTATAGGGTCATAAAAATTTTCATATATTAATATATTATGGTGGGACAATCTAACCACAGAATATATAACTTCATCATAAAACCATATAACTCAACCAAATGAGATTTGAGTTATCAATATCTTGTTCAAGAAACATATTATTTTAAGTAAGAAATATTTTAAAAACGGTTTTTATGTCAATAAATTTAAATAAAAAAATAACATATAGAATAATCAAAAGTTAGAATGTAACTGAATTTTATGTCCAATAGTTTAAATCAAAAATAAATGAATTAAAATAGTTTTAGAAAAATCATTACAATTGTGGTACCAATTGAGTAAAATCCATTTAATGAAATGAATTGATTTAGCAATGTATTTCCAAAAGATAAAAAATTATTTAACAATGATACATAGACCAATATTAAATACACCATTTAATAGAGAAAATGATGTATACCATAATCACATGTCAAGGAATTATGGTTTGAGGAAATGAAACCTTACAACATGACTAACATTATAACAAAAAATCCATTGGATGAGAGGGATTGTGACTGAACATAATTTTTTTTGATTAAAATATAATTCCTTTTTAGATATATTTCATATATAGTATATACACGACATCAATGAAATAAGTTTTATTATACAAAACATATCTCAATGAGATTAATTTGAGATGAAAATCATTACATTTTTTAAATACATTCTGTTTATGATTTTAACTTTAGTAATAATAAAATTATATTTATAAGATATATTATTTTCTGCCTTTTAATTATATATTAAATTTAATATGTTCCATTAATCTTAAAATTCTATTTTTATAATAATTTCATAAAAAATTGACACAGTTTTGGATTATCTTTTCAATTTTAGTGGTGAAATATAATATTTTAACAATAAGTTAAATACATAATATAAATGTTTCATAAACAAATAAATATATTTCATTACATATGAATATATAATAACTTTTTAATTTCTCTTTTCACAGTCATCCATGATAGAGTTTTATATAATTAATCAAGTAGGTTGTTAAAACAAAATATCCCAAAGTACACTATATCTCGGTGGGTGATTATAGATAAGCAAGTGTATAATATAATTAATGTAGGACAATAATGATTTTATTTAAATATTTTTAATTTTATGAATTATGTTTTGGTTTTTTATAATTAGAGAAAATCAATATGAAAAAATTTTAATTCATGGAGGGGGTAGTTTTCACAACACAATTTGAACATTCTTTTGTTCCTCCATATGAGTAAAAATGAATAAGTAATGGTTCATCCATTAATATAATAACAATTAAATATAAAAATGATGCTAAGGATATAATATTATAATTTTAATTAATGTTTTGGAAGATAAATATTAATAAAAAATGTTAAGTATTAAGAATTACTGAGTTTGGGACATTGAACATTCTCTTGAATGTATCCTTATAAATGAAGGGATTAAGCAATTTTTTTGTATTTGGTATAATAAAATTTATATTAGATTATGTTAGGGAGAAAATTTTATTTTTTTAGGATGAAATTTTAATGAATGTGTGTTGCATGAGGGGGCGTATGTTTCACCATTAATAATTCAATAAAATTGAACTTTTGAGAACACCATTTAAATTACTACGATAAAATTACACTATTTATTGATGAAAGACTCCCGAACTTCAAAATAATAGAGTTTAGTTGATATTGGGTCTATAAATTCATAAAAAACATTTTTACACCTTATAAACATATATTGGATTTCATTTTTTCTTTATTTTTTTACTTTAACCTTTACAACATTTTACAATATAAAATATTTATTAATTAACTAATTTATTTTTTATTAAAAATTAAAAATAAACCATATTTTCAGAATATGGTTGTCCAAACAGAATATTTAATCTCCATTTAAACAATTTTAATTACAAAAAATTAAAAAATAAAAAAATAAATAAAAAAAATTTATATATAGAGCACTGGTCTTTTTGTAGAAATATATTATTTTGAAAATTGTATGATATTAATCATATTTATCATTAGTTTCCGATTAAATATATTTTAAAATAATAATTTTTTTGTTGAAAAATCATATTATAGTCATAATTTTACAAAATATTAAATTAATGTAATATATTTAAATTACCAATTATATAAAAAATTAATTCAATGAATATAACTTTTTTTAGTGACCATTGTCATTAAAATTAATTTTAGTAATCATACTCTTCTACCCAACATTTATATTTAATAAATTACATAATTTTTAAATTTAGATCTAAAATTTAAAATCTAATTTGATATATTTCATTTCTAAAATTGATGAAATGTTTTTTATGTAAGAGAATAATAATAGTTTTTATTCTAAAATATTACTTATGTTCCTGAAATGTCACAAATGAGATTAATAAATTAAACATAACATTTTAAATAATTTAATTTACATATACATTGTATAATATTTTATATAAAATTTTGAAAAGATTTTTTCACATTCAGGTGTTATTATGATGTCATAAGAGTGACAATTTTAAGAAAAAAAAATTATTGTTTTTTTACTATTCACCTAAAAACCAAGTATTTAAAAAAATCATAAAATAAACATTAGATAATATTTTTATTCAAAATAAAAAATTTATTTTCATTTTATAAAAAATTTAAAAATATTATTTTTAAATAAAATCACAAAATATATAGAAAACTCAATTTTATTGGAAAATAAAAATCATCAAATATTTAATAATATTATTCTAATTTGAAATCCTTTAAGGAATAAATTTTTTAATGAGTAATCATTAGAAATAAATTTCTAGAAATAAAAATGGATGTCACACAAATATGAATTTAAAGGGAAAACATTTATAAATAATAAATGTTTTTATTAGTCAATTTATGTAGTCTAATAGAGTTTCAATAATTTTAGAAGAACTATTTATTTTCATTATATATATATATATATTTCATAAATAAATAAATCATATTATTTACTTTTAATTAATTATCTATGAATTAATGAGCATATTTAATATTTATAATATTATCTAAAAATGTTTTGGTTTCATTTTAGTTCGGTGTTGCGTGTGGAGCATAATGTCAATCAAACTGGATTATTTAAAGGAAATAATATATTAGTATCATGTCATGTCACATTTTATCCCAAAAACATTATTTCAAAAAGCCTATTGCTTTATCCAAAATCCATTAAGACTTCCTAATAAAAACCTAGGAAACTACATTATTCCCCAAAACCATAAAATATCTTCATTTCATAAATTCCATTGCTGGAAAAATCCTTATTAATTGAAATCCATATCATATAATGGAATGCCATAATATAATATGGAATCAATTATTGCATGATTTTTAACAATAATCATCATTTAATAATATATAATTGAATATTTGTTATGATAGTAAAAATTTATAAACAATGTAATCAGAAGTACACACAACCTAGTATCATATGATTTACCATGGAAAGTAGCGGTGTGTTGCCATAAAACCTCAGTCACCCAATCATTTTAGCATTAGAAAACACTCTCTAAGTTATCACTTCACCATTTATAAACCAAGAAAGTTTTTAAAATAATTCTAATAGAAAGTATATTTTCGCAACCACAAACATCATTATAATAAAATTTCTAAATCAAATACATCAAAACTATTTATCAAAAATTAAAAATTTAAGGTAATTTCTAAAAACCATATTTTTTAATCGAAATAATTATTTTAATATTCTTATCCTCCATATCCAAATTCCTGATATAAAAATAAATTACTTTTAAAGAAGGATTAATAGGAAAGAATCAATCAATTATAAAAAAAAAAGAAATAGAAAAAAGCCAATATTTATTCAAATTAAAAAAATGACAATGTAATAGGAAATGATAATCTTAAGGGAAACATCAGGCCTTGAGTCTCGCACCAACAAAACCAATGCAACTTCACCCAAGTAATTCATCTGTATTCATTTCTATAGGCTAGGTTGCTATAAAAACAACACCAATGATAAAAACCTTTATAACCATTGGAACATTTCCATAATAACTAAAAATCCATCTCTAGGGAAATTTAGGTAGATTGAAAATTAGTTTTAACATACAACCTTTAATATTTAAAATCAACCCCATTTGAAAATTTCCATATTTAGTTTAAAATATAATTTATTTTACTCCGCTAAATTCATGAATAACCATTTAGTGATAAAATAACATTTTCACAAGGCACCATGATTTAAAAAAAATAATTTATATCAAATCAAAAATAAATTATTTTTAGTCAAAAAATCCTAATATATTATCCATACTCAAAAAAGGCAATGAATTAATGTATATAAACATATCATTCTAGAAAATTCTCAAACACATATTTTATAATCACCCTAATAATATGAATCCTTAAATGGATATCATATAGAAATATAAATCATTTTCCATACCCATAGATATGTATACATATATATATTTATGACATCTGCAATTATATAACAAAGAGAAATATTGAGAGAAATCAAGAAATAGAAACTAAATCAAGATCATACACAAAATTTAATGTCATGTCACCGATAAACACTCACGATACGTCAATGGGATGATTAGAGTCCTAAAAATCCACTCTAGGATACCAAAAAATCATAAATTAATATATAGAATATGAATACAATTATTTAAATTGTTATCATAAATTTTATGGAAGACTCACATAACATAATCATTAATACCCACTATTGGTGCACTATTTTGGGGACCATGTGTTTACCTTTGACCCAAACCCAAATATCATGGATGAAATAAATAGTATATAGAACCATTCTAGTGACCATTCATTTATAAATACCTCAAAAGTCATAATACATAGTCACTTGGACCAAATAACTAACCATCCACCCTTGGTAAAACCCCCCACAACTTCCCTCAAAATCCATATTCCTATAAAAATTGTACGTGAAGGTAAGAACAATATTCCAGATCAAAAAGTGTTATAAAAATGAAATTTTTGGATTATTTACGCCTATATTTGTCCAATTCAATTTAAAAAATTCCTATAGATCCTAGAAAACATCAATGTAAGATCTATTAATCATCATCAATTATAAAACATGAATCTAAATAAAATCTAAAACATCACACTGAGAAAAAAATTTACTACACTTTTCAGTGTATTTTATATCTATATTTACTATGGTTTTCCTACTGGGAATATATATAGGTTTAGAAAAATTATCATTGGGTTTAAAACCAATCACAATCACCTCTCAAACATTTATGCATTGAGTCCTCATTCATCAAAAAATTTGAAACATATCTTTCAAGACCAAAAAGTATCAACAAATATTTCATAGTAGACTTACTAACTATCATATAAAATAGAAAAAATCATTATGTAGACAACTTTATCCATTTTGAGTATTATTGACCCTTAAATATCTATGTAAACCATTCTAATGAAGTTCTTTATAGAGTCTCAATACCGCATTTGACTCCCATAATTTCCTATACAGTCACTCTAGAAATTAATATATAATATCCACATTTGGGATCATAGGAATATGGAAAAATTGAAAACAAGTTTAATATTTTCTATCCTCTCCCACATATACTACAATCCAACATCACCTTAGAAATTGGATTGGGTTTTCATCAGAAACAAAAATTCCCAATACACCTCTTTAGAAAAATCCTAATTTGTATATATACTGGTCTAATGGATATCCAATAGAATCATGATCACTATTTAATGATGTAAAATTTTAATCCCCTCCATTATTCTCACTCATCTAATTGGAAAACATTTATGTGGAATAATTCTAAGACACATAAAGGGATTGATTATAAAGTATATATCATCTAAATTATTGATCAATATGAAAATCCACTATATAATAAATATTTGTAGATTTATATCCTTTTTCCTAGAAAATACCATTCATAAATACTTTCCCACAAAAATTCATACATTTATACGACATTTACATCAATAATTTCTTCTGAAAAAAACATTAATTCATTAAAAACATTTTTTGGAATTTTTTAACCATTTTTATTTAATAAAATAATTTCATGATTATGATGATGTATTAAATCTCACCTATTATTTTCCATTAGTTGTCTACATTGAAAAAAATAAAAATAATAATGTCAATATCATCCACACATTCTATGTGAGCATTCTTGTAACCAATATTTTTCTTTAATAATGGTAATAAAATAATTATTTAAATAAATTTCAATTTGTAACCTCATATTCTACATGAATACTAAAAATTAAATGATTCAGGTCAAAATCTCCCCACATTGATACCATTTTTTTAATCCTAAAAAATATATATATAAATGAAAAGTCGATATTAGGAAGGCACAATATCTCATTATTTGTTCTTGATCATTATTGTCTTATAAGAAGTGTCAAGGATTATGATAAAATACTTATTAATAATTTATCATAAAAACATGAACCAACATTATTCAGGTGGATGCAAATAATTCTTATATAGAAATAAAATTTAAAACGTTCTTCGAAATAGAATTTTTTATGATGTAAAACACCCAAAGAAACTAAAAAAACATGTTTAAGGAAATTTAAATATTATAAATCTAGATCCACTTACAATTCCATGATATTTCTCATTTTGATCTAAGTATGTCAACTAATAAATAGAAAATTATTACTATTTACTTAATTACTCCTAATAATGTCTATAATTCAATAAAATTGCACATGTTATGGATGAGGAATAAAATTATAAGATTTTCATATTTAAACTAATATGTTTCGATGAATGGTAAATATAAACATTCATTAGAAACTATCAATATGAAAAAAAATATTTAACCAAAAAAATATATTTATACATACTAATAAAAAACAAAGTAATCAATCTTATAGTTACTGTTTGTTTAAATATATTATATTTTTTTGAAATAATGAATCAATATATTTTTTTTAAAATCTAAACCATGTTTTCCCCATGAAAAAATAATTTTTTGAAAACTCTATTTTTTTTACAAAATCCATTGAAACTCCCCATTTTATATAATTCAACAAAGAAAAGAAATTTTTATGAAATTAAATGGAAATCCATTATTCTTGAAATTTTATTCTTCCAAATAAATTTCAATGAAAAATATGAACAATTCAATACTAGATATCTAAATGTTATTAGTCATTACCTTCCAAGTTAGAACTGAATTATCATTCAACCGATTGAGTTCATATTAAGTCTCCTCCCATTCACATCTCATACCCCAATCCATCTACATTACAAATTTAATGTGTGAGGTCTCACCACAAAACCCTAGTTGTTATAGACATTTCTCACCTAAATGCACAATCACCAAGTATATGATTTAACGTGGATAAAAATGAACTTTTTTAATATAATTTCTCATTGAAAATCATGTCTCACCTACCTACACACCCATTATATTATTTTTTAATAAATTGAATCATTTTTCCAAAATTATCACCATTTTAAATTTGAATTTATATAAAAACCATTACTAAAAATATATTTTCTACCAAATTACCACTAATGAATGATAAATAAATTATATATCAATTAATAAATATAAGAAATCAATAAAATTAAAAATAAACATTTATATAATGAAATCATAAATGGATATAAAAATCACAATTATTGAAAATTCTATTTAATGTCAAAATAACTATGTCATAAAATCATGATTATAAATTTGAAATTAAAATAAATATTAAATAAAAAAAATATAACATACTATATTAACTGATATCATAATAGGTATTAGAACATCTAACTAAGACATATCAATCAAGATTCCCCTAAATTCAATACATAATATTTTATAACAAATTAATATATCAAATCCACATGATAAAAAGTTTTAAATCAAGATATAATATTCTATATCTATTGATATATTATCCTCATGCATATATATAAGAATGTGTATGAGATAAATCAATATAGAAAAAGTTGGTCGAGATATTAGTTGAGATACATTTTTAAACTCTAGTTTTATACTCATGATTAACCAAAGAGAAAATAAGCCCCTCCAAAATAACTCTAAGACACCTAGATAAATTTAATAGAAGTTTTTTGGGGAATTAATAGATTATTTTTGAGTAATATCAAGCGATTAATTATAAAACATTGTATGTTAAGAAATTTCATGGTCTTGTTATATGGTATCCAAAATCATGCAGTAGATTATTAACTCTCCAATACCATTAATACAATAATGCATTATTGTAATTAATGATCTATATGACTATTCATGCACTTATTTATTAAATAATTTTGCAAAATTCTATCAAATTACTAGTTTCATGGTATTTAGGACTATTAAACTAATCCCAAAATTTTGGTAAAACCTCTCCCAACATCAATTTAAAATTTATATACCCACAAAACAAAATACCCATAGTAAACAGAGCATTATATTTTTAATAATGTATAAAATATAAAATTTATTGATATTTTTATGACTTCATTTCACAAATTTAGTCACAGTAGGTAATATAACACTATTTATATTTTAAGGATATATTTTTAATTCACTAGAAAATAAAATATGGACACACGATAGTTATACAATGTGTTATAATGTCTATTCCTGATTCTAATATTCGTTCCATGTTTTATGATTTTGGATATATGCCATTCCTTTATACTTAGTACCATGTCCCGTTGTTTGATTAGAATAAAAAAACAAGGGAGTTAATAAATATTAATTATACTATACAAATTACAAAATTATATATCATATGTAATATAATTTAATCATAATTATCAAGGATTTAAATTATACAATTTATGAATATATAATTTACCCAATTTGTTATTTTCCACATTGGTTATTTTGAGAAAATGGGAAACTTCTATAGCATCTTAAACTTGGAAAAAAGTCATAATTTCCCTCAATTTACATTTTATTATGGATTTTTGTCGCAAAACTATATATATAAATATACATGTATGTATGTATTTATTTTTATATATAGATATCGAAATATGTATGTAGATACACAACCTTGAATGTACATACATACCTATGTATGTATGTTTTCATGCATGGATGTATATATGTACACATGTATGGACTTAAGAATGGACTTAAGGATTTATTGATGTATGAATATAGGTATATATATATACGTACATTTGTATGTATACATGTATGTATATATGCATGTATGAATTGATGTGTTGGGAATAATAAGATTGTAGATTCTTTAAGATGAAGATGATTTAGAAGGGTTTATTAATGTGTTTTCTTTTGATTTCTAACATAAATCATCCTACTTTGTTATTAATTCCATCAAAGGTTATCAAACGAAAGAAAACTCCTCGAGCTTATCAAATGGATACTATCAGTCAGATGTAATCTTCTAGGGTCTTTTTATTAAATTCATATCTGTGAACACTAATTTTAGTATTAGATTGAGTGTTCGATGAAGTTTTACTCATTGTATTATTTTCAATAATTAGAGTTCCTAAAATCATGGGTACTGACCAATATCATCATTCTATATTTAGTTGAATGAGGAAGAATTTTATTTGCATGTATGGATGTTTTTCTATTATGATCTATAAAGATTATTAGAAAACACTTTCTATCCAACGGTACATGGGTAAAAATATTGTGCTAGGAAGTTTTATGAAGTATGGCCAATTGTGCTTACCATTTTTGGACCTTTTTATAATGTGATATTATTTATATAAGAATATTATCATTCAATCATAGGAAGTTTGATGATGTTTGGAACATATGTCTCTGTATAATTTCATTATAGGGAATAAATAAGATGGAATTTTATGCATTATTACAACTTTGTTCAGTAATTCTATTTTAGTTGCAATGTAATTGAATTGAAGTTTGTGTGAGGGTTCAATGGACATGAAATTACAACTTCATTGGATTGAGTGAACTGAACTGAAAATTTTCAATTTCATCAGTAAAAATATTGTGCTCATTTGTATTGATTCTATTGGATGATCCTGTAAAAAGATCTAGATGTAAAAAGAAGAATTATCTAGGTCATCAAATAGAATAATTTATTATATATTATCAGCAATGATATCAATATGTAGATTATAGATCAATGGTTTTCATCTGAATTTAATGGTAAATTTTTTCCAATTCTTCTAATTAAATTGATGAAGTGTTGGGAAAATGTATTTTGATAGGATACTATAAGGTTGGGAATGAACATCGATCGATGTTTCATAGATTTAAATATTTATGTAGACATGCACCCGAAATAAGTATCTATGGGTTTATGAAATTGTTATAAATACATTAATGTTATGATGAAAATATAACAAATATCCTTCCAATAATCATGGAAGAATGACCTGATCCTCATTGTGTCTTAAGTAAGTTGGAAGATGAATATTGAAACTCTCACTTATGGAAAATTCTAATTTTATGAGGATTGAATGTGGTAATAAATTTTATTTTTATATTTACATTAAATGTATTGATATGGATACTTGAATATGATATATGTGCCGCATCCATAATTATTGAAGGAACATCGTGAATATAAATGAATGAATTTTTGGTGAATATGTGTGTGGATTTTTTTGAAATTTAGTTTAAGCACTATGGATGTGAAGAGTCTATCAAAAAGACATTGTGAAGAAACATTAGTTATTCAGATAACAACTAAACTTTTTATATCATGTGGTATTATAAGAACCGTGTTAAAAAGATATCTAAATGATAGTGAATTAATTGGTATCATATTTTCATTGTGTTAAAGATATTATAGGAACAGGTTAAAGTGGCAGAAGATGAACATTTGGAAGAGGTGGTCAGTCAAATAGTGATGATTAACAAAAAGAAGTTGATAAAACTAACAAGGAACTAGACCATCTCACATTATTTAATATATATCATAAAATGATAAAACTAGATAGAGAGTTTACCATAGATTTCAATGAAATGGTTCTTTCTCACTGTTGTTTAATGAAGTTATGATGACCTTGCAAGAAGGGAAATTATAGAAACAGTTCAAGTCATACAACAACAATATAAATAATAAAATCAGCGAAGCTTCTTATATTTTTTAGTAATCATTATTACATATTTTTTTCATTAGAGGAGAACATGCACTATCTATTGATTATAGTATCAAAAAAGTGTAAGGATTTTACATTCATTTTACGAAAAACTAATCATTTATTTTTGAGTTCTTTGTGAGGGAATTGGTTACATCCAAACCATGTAAAGGACTATTTACTCATAATTCTCAACGGACATTATAAATAATTGTGTTTCTATGGTTGTGATTGTTTTCTATTTCCCCAAAGCAGTCATATCTCACTAGCTAGAGGTGAAGGATGTTTCATAACAAAGTAAATGTAAAATGAAAATACAATTGATTCAACCCCTCACCACCCAGAATTCACACTGATTTAAATTTTCCTTGTTATGTGGTATTAATGGTATGTTTTAACTCATTTACTCTTTATTGATATTGGAATAAAAGTAATGTTTCCATGGATGCTTATAAGTCTACTAATTGTAAGGGGGTTCCCATTTTTGATGGAATTTTCTATCATATCTTGAAAGATAAAATGTTGCCTTATCTTATTTCCATTTTTTATGATGTTCTCGAATTTGATATTGATGATTTCCCTCCATCTGCATAAAGTTTTACCATATTAAATACTTTTAATAATAATGTGTAGAATGACAATCAAGCCAAAAAATGATATATTTTCCACATATATTAATGTTAATTTCTAATGGTCATGGGTTTTGGAGTAGCCCATGAAATATAAGAAAAGATTCAGAACATATATGAAAGGAATATAAAATTAAATAAATTGATTTTTAAAATCTATATATAAAATTAAAATGATCATAAATTTTAGGAAGATGAATCAATTGGTGACATCATTACATGTGTTAATGACATTGTAAGAAACATAAGATGTATCCTTGAGAAGTTTAAAGATTCTAATATTTTTGAAAGGATTCCTTGAATTATTATAGATGAATTTTATTAGAAGGTATCATCGTTGTAAGATAGATATCCTAAAACACTATATCTATATTATTTTCATAGAATTATAATCACATATAAAATTAGTAATGAGACATTATAAATTATAAATGAATTATTGATCAGAAAATATATTTTAAAGAATCCAATTATGGAAACAATAAAATAATTATTAAAGAATAGTATAGTGGTTATTGTATTTAATATGAGTTATGAAATAAATTTAATGAATTTATATATTTTTTTATAAAATTATGAAAAAGAACATGTATGTAAAAGGGGAAGTTACTATGATTTACTTTAGTTGTGTAGTGATTGTATATTTCTTAAGAGATTGATCTCAACGAATAGAGGATGAAGAAAGTGTTGAAGATATTATAATTTTAACAATATATCTCAAGAAGAATATAGAAATATATAAGTAACATGCAAATGGAAAGGGTAATAATTTCTTTAAATAGAAAATGAGTAACTTTTTATCAAAAAATAAAGGGATTATGATAATAATAAAAAAGAATATTAAAAATAGATCGATCATGGTTTGGAAAATCTACTGAAGGTAAATGTGAATGAGGAAATAATTTCTAGTGAATAAAATAGTATTTATAAAGAAAAAAATACACATAGATGGAAATTATTCTTAATAAATATCTGAAACAATTTCTCAAAAATATATTTAGATTATAATAAGAACAAAAAGATAATGAAATAATATATTTCTGAGAACACAAAAGAATATTTTCATGAAGAAAAAAATGATTCTAAAAGTGATTAATGATATGAATATATTTGTTAAGGATGAGAAAAATCTAAAAATAATGATTTTATAAAATAAAATGGTAATGAAGAAATAACATGATTGTTTTTAATACAATGATTTTTAACCCTAAGCGAGTAACATAAAATTTCCAAAATTTAGTTTTGAAATGTTTTTGAATGTTATAAGAAGAAAATAAATTAAAATCCTCAAAGGCTAAAAAAACTATTGATGATGTTCATAATAAAAATTAAGAAAATAAGACCATGTAAAGATAAAAAACTAGAAGAGTTCAAAATCATGAAATTTCTATGGTTTCAAATTCAGATCCGAATGATGAAACTACTAGAGATTTTGATAAGGTTGAGATTAAATCTATGAAGAAAGGGATGTTGTTGAAAGGATAGAAAATATTTGGAAGACAATGAAATTATAATTATGTATGGTATGAGATATGGTAGAAATAAAGTTTACAATTATAAATAGCTTGTAAGTTACATTGGAAGATCTTTTTTATATGAGTATTTTTTATATTTAAGAGAATTTGGGAATACAAAGAAGATGTGCCATATTAATCATGAACACTAAAATTTTTCCTACAGAAACTGGAGGCATTTGTTTAATGGAATCAACCAAGTCAAAGAATTCTTGCAGAGAAAGTCAGTATGAAGATTAAAAAAGATTCCCCCCACTGATTTTTTTTGGAAATATCTGACCAAAAAAATCGTGTTAAATGTTTTCTTACCATGCTACCAAAATAAACAATTCAGATCAAGAAATATAAAAATCTACATAATAAAGGAGAAAAATTTAAGTTAATGGAGTTACTTGTTGAAATAAATTTCAAAGATACAAAATCAGAAGAATCTTGGATATTGGATAGTGGGTGTTCATCACACATGACAAGAGATTTAGTTTGTTTTTAATAATTTGAAATATTATTAGAAAGAGAAAATGAATTTTGAAAATATAGAGCCATTATAAACAATGGTGTTAGATCTTCTATCATTGAGGAATAAAAAAATATTAAATTGAAAATATAAGTGTATATTTATTGGATGAAAAATAATTTTTTGAGTGTTTTAAAATTTTGTGAAGAAGGTAACATTTTTTTTAGAATAAAAAATTTCTTCCATATAAGGGTTAAATAGGGGAATTTTATTATAAGAGGGTAAAAAATAAAAGTAAAGGATTTCATGTTAGTGATATGAAAAATTCATAGAATTAGGGGATGATAGAAGAAAATAATATATGACATAAAATGTTGGGGAAAATGTGACAAAATAATATGAGTAATTTAATAAAGAGAGAATGTATTCATGATATTACTGACATGAAATTGGAGGAGTTTGTTGTTTTTTCCTATGCTATAAATGGTAGATTAAAAAATCAATTCATATGAAGGGTGAAAATCATTAAACTCATCCCTTGGTGCTAAAATACTCTGACATATGTTGTCCAAAGGGAAATAAATCAATGACTTATGATAAATAATTTATTTCTACAATTGATGATTTTACATGAATTGTAGGTATTATTTTTTTAAAACATAATCAATTATTCTAAAAATGACTTAGAGTTTCAAGAGTAGTACTAAAAAATAATTTGGATTTTTTATAGAGAATATTAGAAATGATAATGGAATCAAATACAGAAATGGAATGATTATAGATTATCATGAAAATAATGAAATTATTTATGAGTTTAGTGCACCATACACACTATAATAGATATATATTTCTAAAAGATGAAAATCAATTTCATTCTAGAATACATCAATTATATTTAATTAACATGATACTTATATGTAATTTGTGAGAAATCTATCAGATAATTTGTTGAAATTTCTAATTGATGTTTCTATAGTAGAAAAATTGATATTATTACTTAAATAGATGTATTATATATAAATCACATGTTTCATATACATAAGGGTATTTAGTAGTCTATTCATTATCATGGTAGATGGTGAGAATATTTTGATGCTATATTATATTGTTGTTTATTAAATATTTCATGGATTTGTTCATAATGGTAGAGGATAAAAAATTTATAAGAATGAATATTGAATGATTATTGGAACTATATATGTAAAAATTATTGAACATTTAGATAATTAAGATTCATTTTCACCCAAATATATGAGTGGAATTTATGATGAAGTGGTAGTAGTAAAAGTACATTGAAATTTTCTTAATGATACTTATAATGATGAAGTTTTATGAGATTAAGATTTATACTCATAAATCTCACGTGATAATGAAAAATTAAACTCATCTCCTCATAGGATGATTAAGTAACTAGAGTTCTAAAATATTATAGGTGATCAGGAAAAGTAGGTTTAAAAAGATAAACATCAAATATTGTTTCATATAATTCTTTATATTCACAGCTTGAAATGAATGATGTTGACGAAGATGTTATTTATTAAGAGTAGAATAATTATATAATTGAATAGGTGGATTTGATCAAAATGAAAAATACACGGACATTTTAAATTAGACAAACAATAAAACTCATATTGGTAAAATGTCTTTTTTTTCTAAAACATTTTTAATGAAAAATGTGTCGTGATAATAAATATGTCACGAATTTTGTAAAAGGAATACTCCAAAATTGATGGAATTGACATTAATTAAGTATTTTATCTATTATAAAGTGTTTAAAATATTGGAATCATTCATGGTATTTCTTCACAATGAATATATATGAAATTATAGATAGATTTCTAGTTATATTTTTCTAATTTAGGGATCAATGAATATGTTTATATTAAAAAACCATATAGATTCAAACATATAAAATATGTAATTAATGTGTGAAAGTTAAAGAATATTTTTAAGGGTTTAAGACAAAATCATGATATTGGTTTTCTAAATGAGATACATTCTTAAGGAATTAAAATAATATGAAATAAATATTCAATATAAACCTATACCTGAAATAGTGGTTTCTCTCATTGTAATTTTTTTAAAGGTAGAAAATTTTATTGATAAAAAAGAATGGGGTTACAAAAGTCTGAATGAAGGTATTTTGTAGACACCCCGAGCATAATAAGGGACTAATTCAGAAGGTAGATCATCCATCAAATGTAATTCAAGAGTAACTCCAAGATTGTCAATCCCATCAGCGATCATGCTGGCTTCGTGGAAGGCGTGAGTGGTGATGATGTTAAGCCCAACCAGCGAATTCAAATTGTCCATCCAACGGGCAGTAAGAGGCTAATAAAGGAGAATTGTACCATTCCAGATGGCCTGAATGATTGTAGTAGAGTCGCTCACAATCCAGATATTGTCCCAGCTGTGTAGTCTGGCAAAGGTGATGGCATTGATGACACCCATCATCTCAGCTTCCAAAGCAATAGCGGAACCGCAAGATCCATAAAAGCATCCAAGGTTCTAGTCTAGGTGATTTCTGAAGACGACACCACATCCCACTGGTCCTGGGTTGCCTTTGGAGGCTCCATCCACACTGATTTTAATCTATCTCAGAGGGGGTTGCGGGGGAGCCAAAAAACATCAAGTGTAGTGTGGGGATGAGGGTAAATCCCTTCCACCCCAACACATCTAAGGATCCCAAGGACACATATCGAATTGTTGCAGTGATATTTTTGGATAGAAGATGCTTCACAAGATATCCTTGAGGATTCTTGTTTTCCCTGCATTAATTTTAAAAGATTTATTGCGGAAAATTAATTCATTTCTACCATACCAAATAATGTGAAGAAGTTCTGCAACCGCTGCAACCAAAAGGTTTCTGATTTGCTGAGACTTATACAACTTCAAGAAATTCTGAATCTACATGTTGATGGTGTCAATGAAAAGCCATCTACACTCAAAAATGTCAAGCATATAATTCCAGAGAGCGGTAGATGTGTCATAGGAGAGTAAGAGATGATTAATATCCTCTATATTTTGATTGCACATACAACATTTCTAACAAAGAGTTATTCCGAAATTTTGTAAGCAGTTATCTGTGGGGATTCTTTGATGAAAAATCCGCCAGACTAAAGTAAATCTTGAGGGTTTTATCCAGGGTTTGTTAAAATTGTCTAGCTAGGGGTGTATATTGTCATCATTGTTGAAAAGGAACTTATAATAGGTTTTGGAGTTAAGGATCCCATTGTTCTTCGGTTCCCAAACAAGTAAATCATTAGTATTAGAAAAGTGATAATTATCAACATTTTGGGTAATATTCTCTAGGAGATCAGGATTATTCATATGAATGATCGAGTCAATTGAGTCCTGAAAATGGGGAGGGGGTTGGTTGTTATCTGTCTATGAGATCAGGGGAACAAAAGTCCAATTATCAAACCAGAATTTTAAGCTGGAGTCCTTAGAGGCTATCCATCTAGAGTTAGACATAATAGACATGAAGGTGCTTTTGATGGAGGGCCTAATGGAGGACATAAAAGGATAGATATGATTGTATCTATGCTTGTCAAAGAAGCGAGTTCTGAGGAAATACATGGAGGGAGAGGTGTTGTGAATAATGTTCCACATAAGTCTAGTTTGCAAAGACTCATTTAATTTTGAGAGATTTTTTATGCCAACCCCCCTTTATCAACAGGTTTGCAGCAGGAGGTCTAGGGGATAGTCACCATCATCCCCTCCATAGTGCTACTAGTCCAAACAAAATTTTTAATAGCAGTGTTAAGGCGTTTTAAAATACTTTTTGGCCATTTATATATCATCATTGAATAAACAAGTTTAGAAACAATTGTAGATTTCACCAAAAAATTTCTACCTGCCAACGAAAGTGACTTACCCTTCTAGGAGGAATGGTTCTTAAGCGTATGATCTGTAATGTGTGAGAAGTAATCCGCTTTAGGTATTCCCTCTAATATCAGCACACCTAGATAGGTAAAGGGGAGAGAGCCATCTTTGATGCCGAAGATGTTAGATATGGAAAGTTTCCTTCCCGGTGGAATGTCTTTAATGAAAATGATGGATGATTTGTTACAGTTGATGTGTTGACCAGATATTTCATGGTAGAGGAGAAGAATATATTTAAGTTTTAGAATATTCCTTTTGTATCCCTGGGTAAAATGAATAATGTCATCAGCATAAAGAAGATGCGAAGGAACATGTAAATTTCTGGAGGCATAGATAGGTTTTATGGATCATTTATCAATCTCCTGGGTAATCAACCTACTCAGGTAGTCTTCCGCAATGGAGAATAAAATAGCAGAGAGAGGGTCACCCTGCCTCACACCATTAGTGTAGTTAAAATAGACTCTAGGAGAGCCATTAATGAGGATGGAGATGTAAGCAGAGTTGAATGAAGATTTGATTCTATTAATGAAAATTTCATTGAAGATGAATTTTGAAAGAACTTTATACATAACTCTCCAATAAATGGTATCAAAGGCCTTCACAATATCATGTTTGATAGAAACACTCCCCCCTCTGCTCTTTTTGTTTAAATGATTAGTGGATTCAGAGGCCAGATTGATGCAATCTTGAATAGATCTTCATTGTATGAAACAAAATTGCTTCCAAGAAGCTATTTTGCAACAAATGGAGTTCATTCAATTGGAAATTAATTTCGTGGTTATTTTGAAAAGAGAATTGATAAGGGAAATGGGTCTAAAGTTCTGAATCATATAAACGTTCTCCATTTTGGGGATAAGAACCAGAAATTGGGAGTTAAGTCCATGAAAAAGAATACCTTTGGAGACAAAGGCTTTAACCAGATGACAAACATCTTCTTGAAGAGTATCCCAATGGATTTGATTGAAGACATTATTAAAACCATCCGGGCAAGGAGCACTGTTCGGATTAAGGATGAAGACAGTGTCTCTGATTTCATGATCAAAGGGGATGTTATTCAGAAGAGTGTTATCTTCCTCATAAACAGGAGGAGGAATGATGTCAGGTTTGAGTTCTTTATCAATATTATCACCATTGAAAATATTTTCAAAATAATAGTCTAAGTGATTGGAAATTCCTTCATCAGTGTCAAGAATTTGGTCCCCATTTCTGAGAAAGGCTAGGGGTCTGTAGGCTTTCCTAACCCTATGAAGGGAATTATAGAATTCAGTATTCCTATCCCCATCATTAAGCCACTTGGCTTTGAAGATTTGTTTTTTGAGATTATCCTTTAGGTTGAGTAAGGAAATTATCTTAGAGGAAATTGTGATTTCCTATTGAGAGTCCTGATCAGAGTTTAAAGAAGAGTTGATATTCTGAAGTTGGTTATGTTTTGTTTCATGAAGATTAATGTTATTATACATTTCATAAACCTTTCCTTTGCACCAATTTTTAAGAGTTTTCTTTAAATTTTTTAACTTCATCGGGCAAGCAAATGGGTCAAACTGACCATGTATATTTTTCCTTGTTTTTTTATGATGTTTGTACATTTGTGGTCAACAGACCAAGAATTATTATATATAAAAGGAGTCCTCAATATACTTTTTTTGTAGGATATGGAAAGAAGGATGGGGTGATGGTCAGAGACGATTCTCACAAGGGTAATGCTGGAGATATTGTCCAAATTATCAAGTGCATGTGAATTAGTAAAGGCCCTATCTAATTTTCTGGAAACATTTCTACTATAGTAATTCCTATACCAAGTAAATTTAGTACCCAAGAGGTTTACCTCCATGAGGATGTTCATTTCAATACAGGCTTTAAATTCCCTAGTGTAACGCCCCGACCCTAGATACCCAGGGTCGGTGCATTATTACATAACATTGGCATGATCACAAGAATTATTAAATCTCGAAAGACTGATTGGTTTAGTAGCCTTGGAAACACTAGATATATTCATAAAGTTTTACATTACATCCTAAAAGTGAAAAACTACTACAACAACATAATGTCTCCATAGTCCACACTATTATCCTCTCATAAAATCCCTGCAGATCATTCATAACTTACTTCTTCACATCCTGGGAAAAATAAAACAAAGAAAAGGGGTGAGCTCATATGCCCAGTAATGATAAAAATATAGAGGAAGAATTCAAAAATAAGCATAAACATTTAAGGCAATTTATAACTAAAACAAAAGCCTTTTAAACTTGAACTTCAACATAGTATGGCAAAAGTAAAATGAAATAATGCCATTTACTTATTCACATGGATATTCTACTAATAGAATAACTACATGCAATATCAATAACCACTTTCATAATGATGGAATGCATAATTAAAGACTATCATAACCACATAGCCAAGGCCTCGTGCCAAGACTACAAATAAGATTTTGCCAAGGCCTTGTGCCAAGACACTAGTTTGTCTCATGAGACCTACCGATGCATCGAGGAGCTAGAGCGGGCTCCACCCGTCACATATTAAGTCCAATGAATTCCCATATGAAAATGTCTAAACATAACATAAACATTCGTATTAAAACTAGGATACAAAATTTCAATACTTTCTCCATAAACCATGAATTGTATAAAAATAACACTTCCATAGTCAAACATATCAGAAAACCTTCAATACAATATTGAATTTTTGTATCAACTTCAAATAATCATAAAATCCATCAAAGGATGTTGACATAGATGAAATCAAAACTATTTGAGAGAAATATCTCTTTTTTTAAATCATTTAAAAGTCACACATTTATAAAGAATGTAATTTAAAAGAGATTTTTGAATAAGTTTATCATACCACTTTGAAACTTTTTGAAAGTAATTAACATTTTAAAAACATTAATGTCCATATAAATAAATCCTTAAAAATCCATTTGTAATACATGGACATTAATTAAAGATATTTAGAAAGATAAATCTTAAAAACATTTAAAATTCTGATTTTGATAAAGAGTAATTTTAAGAAACTCTTAAAATATTCAATTTAAAATCATTTAAAAGTTACATAATTATAAAATAAAACATTTACTTTGAAAATATCCTTATAAGCTAGTAAGGGAAACTTCCAGAATTTTATAACGGTGGAAAATAGCCACACCCACCGTATAATTTAAAAAACATTCTTACCTTAATTCCGTCAAAAAGGTAAAAAATGACCTTGTTTGGAAAATGACGGAAAGATTCCTTTATAAACTTCTTATAAAAAGTCAAACAAGGGTATAAATGACTTTAACCCATATTCTGTAAAATACTAAGAATGTTTTGAAATACACTTTCAAGAAACATGGATGTGGATGATAAAGAGGTCCCAGTAGATAATTACGTATAAACAACCTCAGATAATGAAGAGATTGTGAAATAAACCCTTACCTTGTACTTTTCCTTGGTTGAGGGTATGTTAAACTCATGTATAATGGTGAAATAATTGTTATAAAATTATAAAAGATTCATATATATTAATATGATATCATATATGATCTTTTAACATTGATTTTTTTAATAATATCTCAGTATTATCGTCGTTTCAGGTGTTAACTTACTCGTTTTCTTTTATATGTTTTGTTATGTAAGCCATGTTTTTCAGGGATAGGTTGTATCTTATCCATATCCAGAATGATATCAAGTCCTTAAAAATTATTTTTATATCATAAAATGGTAATTATACTTGAATGGATACGATGGAGAATGAATCTCATCGCGTTCGTGGAGACGGTAGTCCGTACGTATGCACGAGCGACAATATCATTCTTTTGATATTAAAATAATATAAAATTGGATATTATATCATATATACAGAATCATTATCATGTTATATTTATTATTTACATGAGTTACACATCATTATTATACCCATCCATATAATAATATTTTGAATAACAATTACACCACGACGTGGAGACGGTAAGCCGTACGTACGCACGTATGGTGACATGTTATTCAAAGGGTGGAAAGAATACTGAATATTGTTGTACCATATTTATAATAACATCACAGTATATATAAGATACTAGAGTTATTATTTTATAATGGTAATAACAAATAATGAAGAAGTGGAAGAAGAAATGAATTTGGAAAATGGTGGTGAAAACATTACCTCTTCTTCGGGTTCTTCCTTTTGATTTGATCAAAAGGGCACCATAGGTTGGATTTCTGATCAAACCAAGGCTTCTAGGTTGTAGTGAGGGATGTTTTGAGAGTATTTGGGCAGAGGTTGGCCGAACCAAAAGGCTTTGAAGGTGTGAAGAAATGAGAAGGATGAGTTCCCTTTTATAAAAGGGGTGAGGGGCACCTTTGGAAAATCTAGAAATATTAATTTATAATAAATTTATATTCAGTTTCTAATGGCTCCAAAGTTGATTAATTAAAGGTTAAGGTGGAGATAGGTCTAAAACCATTAAACTAATAGAATTTAGATAGGTTTGGGTCATTATATTAACCTTATCTTTAAGTATTAACTCTAAGTTAATTAGGTTCACTTTTACAATGTCTCTTTGTATTTTTATATTATATGGTTAATAAACATACCATATACATCCAAGCGACCCCCAAGTGGTCAATTAATGATAAAAATATCATGATATAAGTCTCTTGGACGAACCTTATATTTTTATGAATTTGATATCAATTAATAATATAATATATTTATAAAAAACTCTTTTATGTCAATTTTGACACTATTCAATAGTTGATTTTTGTGAAAATTATAAGAGAATGATTACTTCAAAAAAAAGTTAATTAAATCAATCCTAATATGTCATATTATCCTATAAAATTATTTTAATTCATTTAAAGACTCAAATTATTTTTATTTTGGTATTTATAATATCAATTATTATAATTTTTCACTATTATTGTAATTACTGCATCATCATTGTGTCATAAATCAATTAAATCATTTAATGTCTAAAAATTGTAAATAAAATATTATTATGTAGGAAATCATTTTATCTTTCTTAATGAATATTTACAATCGAATGTATCTTATGTATAACCCTATATTAAAAATGTTTTAGTAAATAAACTTTGATTTTAAATCATTTAACTCTTCTTTGAATTAAATAATAATAAATGTCCTAATCTAATCCAAGTGGACTTAAATGATAATATTTTATTCCTAAGGTTGTTTTTGGTAGATATGAACTTGTCCAATAGAATTAGGAAGTGTGTTAGGGTAATATTAATATCATTTTTACCCTTAATTACCCTATTTACTTTTAACCATGGTAAATAAAAGTAAAAAGTTACTATTCACCAAAAAATATTTTCATCTCATTGAACCACATTTTACTTCTTGATATTAACCGTTTCCCTCATATTTTTGAAATTCAATTCCCAGAAGTGGTAAAATTATGTTTTATGAAAAAATTCTGTTTTTTAACTACCACTTAGTAGTTGCACTATTCATCAAAAATTGAAGTTTTTCAGAACAGTGCCAAAGTTTCACCCTAAGCTATAATTGATATTCCGAATTCAAAAATGATGTCTGTTTTAAAAAATTCTAAACATATAAGTTTCATTAATTAATTTTATAATTAATTCCCATTGTTACATCAAATAGCATGTTTTTATGAAACAATATATATCAAAAGATTTACAATTGTTTATGGCAAATTTGAAAGTGAAATTATTTATAATGAACACCATTGGATAAAATTGTAAAAATATATTCTAATTATACTTTATAACCACTCAAATTCATAATTTATCACTATTAATCATTTTGATTAAAAAAGTTGCTTTTAATTAAAATTTAGTAATTTTCACTATTCGACAAAATATTAAAGTTATCCAAAAAGTACCAAATTTTCACCTTAGGCTAAATTCGATATTCCGAATCCAAAAATGAAGTCCATTTTAAAAAATAAAATATATATAATTTCAAAAAGTAGGTATTACTATTCATAACGGCTAGTTTGATTGGTTATGGTGTGTTAGAACTCGGTGTTGCGTACAACACACGCTATCACATTATTCAAAGAGAAGCATACCATGGAAACTTAGGGTGTAACATTATCTCCTCCTTCAAATAATTTCGCCCTCGAAATTTCTAGAATATTATCGCATGAAAAGACTCGGGTGGTTCTTCATCATAAGTTCCTCGGGTTCCCACGTTGCCTCTTCCATCTTATGGTTTCTCTACAAAACTTTTACCAGACGCGTCGTCCGGTTTCTCAGTACTTGTTCTCTCGTATCAAGAATACTGACGGGCTCTTCACAATAAGACAGATCGGGTTCCAGTTCTAACTCCTCATAGGTGAGTACATTTGTTGGGTCAGGCATGTATTTACTCAACAGAGATACGTGGAACACATCGTGAGCTTTAGAGAGACTTGGCGGCATTGCCAATCGGTAAGCTACAACCCCAATTCGTTCTAGAATTTCGAAAGGTCCGATGTACCTGGGACTCAATTTACCTTTCATACCAAAACGTATGACTCCCTTCCATGGAGATACCTTCAGGAAAACATGATCACTGACTTGAAATTCCAAATCCTTCCTTCGATTATCGGCATAGCTCTTCTGCCTACTTTGAGCTGCTTTGATGTGATTTTGGATTACCTTCAACTTTTCTATCATTTTCTCCACCAGTTTTAGACCTACAAGTTTTCTTTCACCAACGTCATCCCAACAGGTTGGTGTGCGACATCTCTTTCCGTATAACGCTTCATATGGTGCCATCGGAATGCTCGAATGGAAGCTATTGTTATAGGAAAATTCTACCAGAGGTAAATACTGATCCCACATACCCTGAAAGTCAAGTGAGCATGATCTCAACATGTCTTCTAAGGTTTGAATAGTCCGTTCTGATTTTCCGTCATTCTGAGGGTGGTAGGCAGTTCTCAAATGAAGTTCAGTATCCAGGTATTTCTGAAGACTCTTCCAGAATCTTGAAGTAAAACGGGGATCACGATCAGAAACAATCGATAGGGGTACTCCATGAAGTCTCACAACTTTATTAATATATAGTCTTGCTAGACGTTCCGGTGGTAGATCTTCTCTTATATCAAGAAAATGTGCTGACTTGGTAAGACGATCAACAAGAACCCATATTGCATCATTCCTTCTAGGAGTCTTTGGTAGCCCCATGACAAAGTCCATCATAATATTGTCCCATTTACACTCCGGTATGGGAAGAGGTTGCATAACTCCTCTAGGGTGTTGCCTTCCAGCTTTCACTTGTTGACAAACCATACATCTTTACACAAAATCAGCAATCTCCCTCTTCATATTGTCCCACCAAAAATGTTCCTTCAAATCTCTATACATTTTGGTGCTCCCAGGGTGTATAGAGAAATTGGAACTATGAGCATCATCCAACAATTCCCATTTTATATCAGGTATATCGGGAACACAAAGCCTATTCCCGAATTTCAAAATTCCATTTTCATACAGAAAATCTCTCAATCTCCCATCATTCACAGCTTTAATCTTCTTTTGAAATTCTCCATCATTAGTCTGAGAACTCTTAATCCTTTCTAGTAAAGATGGTTTGGAAACCATTTGAAAAAGCATTGATGTTTCTTGTTCCCTGGTTATTCCCATGTCCTTCTTCACTAGATCCATGAAAATTGGATCCCTTTCAATTATCATAATGTTCAAGACTCCATGATCTTTTCTGCTCAAAGCATCATCCAACTTGTTTGCCTTCCCCGGGTGGTAGTGTATCGTGTAATCATAATCCTTGAGTAATTCATGCCATCTTCTTTGCCTCATGTTGAGTTCTTTTTGTGAGAAAATATACTTCAAACTCTTGTGATCAGTATAAATATCACATTTTTCACCATAGAGGTAGTGCCTCCATATCTTCAAAGAAAAGATCACAGCTGCTAACTCGAGATCATGAGTAGGATAGTTTTGTTCATGAATTTTCAACTGTCGTGATGCATAGGCAATAACCCTATCATTCTGCATAAGGACACAACCAATTCCTTTCTTCGATACATCAGTATAAATAACGAACCCATCATTCCCCGATGGTAGAGTCAATATAGAATCATTGACTGATCTTCTCTTCAGTTATTCGAAACATTCTTCACACTCTTTTGTCCAAACAAATTTAACCCCTTTACGTGTGATCTTCGTTAATGGGTTAGCCAATCAGGCAAAATTCTGGATGAAACGTCGATAATAACCTGCCAAACCAATAAAACTACGTACCTCAGTTATACTCGTCGGTGCTGGCCATTCTTGGATTGCCTTGGTCTTAGAAGGATCAACAGAGATTCCATCTTTAGAGACAATATGGCCAAGAAAAGAAATCTCCTGAAGCCAGAATTCACACTTGCTAAACTTCCCATATAATTCATGTCTTCTCCGAGTCATCAAGATAATGCACAAGTGATTTTCATGATCTTCATAGCTTTTTGAGTATACAAAGATATCATCAATAAATTCCAACACAAATTCATCGAGATATTCCTTGAAAACTCTATTCATCAGATACATGTATACAGAGGGTTCATTAGTCAATCCAAAAGGCATTACTGTAAACCCATAATGCCCATACCTGGTTCGAAATGCTGTATTCGGAATGTCTTCCTTCTTCAGACACAACTGATGGTATCCATATCAAAGGTAAATCTTTGAAAAGTATAGAGCTCCATGCATTTGGTCAAATAAATCATCAATGCGAGGTAGGGGATACTTGTTCTTTATCGTTATATCATTGATCTCCCTGTAGTCAATACATAACCTCATAGATCCATCTTTCGTTTAAAAAAAAGAACATGGGATCCCCATAGAGAAACACTAGGGTGAATAAATCCTTTATTACTTAATTCCTATAGTTGTTTCTTTAGTTCGAATAATTCTACAGTGGCCATTCTATAAGGGGTCTTCGATATAGGCCTTGATCCAGGAATTAAATCAATGGAAAACTCAACTTCTCGTTCTGGAGGATGTCCAGGTAAATCTTCCGGAAATACATCTACAAATTCTTTCACAATAGGTACATCCTCTATTTGAACATTCATTTCCTCACCCATAGTTATTTCATTCTCTTCCTCCCCTATAATTGAATTTAGTTGAGCTACTGGGGGTGGATCTAGATAAGAATTAGGTGGTGAAAATTCTGCTCTAATGATAAGGTGTTCTTTATCATCATCATCAAGAATCGTAACCTATTTCTTCTTACAATAAATCTTCGCATCATTGTCCAAAATCTAGTCCATACCGAGGATTATATCAAACTCAATCATAGGTATGACGATGAGATCAGCAGAAAAAGAACATTTATGTGCTCTAATGGGGACTGATTCACAAATATTTGTTGCAATGATACTTCCCATAGGAGTTTTAGCTGACAACACCCTTGTTAAATCAAATTGGAAATATCTAATTTTATTAGAAAACTGGGAAGATATGAAACAATGCGATGATCCAGAATCAAATAATGCATTTTCTAAACTTGAGGAAACCATTAAATTACCTGCCACCACGTCTTTCGGAGCTTCTACCTCAGCAGTAGTGATATCATAAGCTTGGACTTGATCCCCTGGCCTTTTATAAGGTAATTTCTACTGACGATTAGGAAATTCATTTTCATAATGCCCCAACTCCCTGTAATTGTAGCACTTAACATTGGTAGCTTCCTTCTTCCCCTTGCAATCACGAGCTTGGTGGCCTTTTTAACCACACTTGTAACAGACTCTCATTCCCTTCAAGCAAGTACCAGGGTGTTTCTTCCCACATTTACCACATGACGGATATTCAACCTTTCCCTTCTTCCCCTTATTTCCATTCCTAGATTGATCAGCATGTCACTTCTTCTCTTGTTTTGCTTTAAAGTCATAAGACTTAGAGAATTCCTTTTCGGTCTTGATAGCACATGAGACAATGTCTTTGTACGATGAAAAGGATTGTGAGACTAATGCTCGACGGAGAAATGGTTTTAACCCATCAAAGAAACGATCAATCTTACTTCTTGGGTCACGTATATAATCCTCAGCATACCTTGCTAACCTTGTAAAGTTAGCCTCATACTTTGCGACATTCTCATCCTCCTTCTATCTCAGACTCAGAAATTTCCTTTCCATATCTGCTCGATGGTTGCGAGAAAAGTATTTTTCTTAAAATAGATCTTTGAACTCCCTTTATTCCATATGTGATACTTCATCATCATCCTTAGTATTTTGAATCAATGACCACCATTGATCAGCATCTCCAGTGAGGCGGTAAACTGCCATGTTAACTTTTTCCCTTTCACTACTCCCCAAAGCTTGAAATATTTTTTTCTAGAGAAAATATCCATTGCTCAGCTACTAAGGGATTTGTACTCCCATTGAATGTTGGTAATTGTTGCCTCATGAATCGATCTAACATTGATCCTCCACGCTGCGGATCAGGGTGCTCCATATGGGTAAGGTTATTATTCATATCCTGAGTGAGTTTTCCCAGTATGGTGATTAGCTGATCAGCACCAGTTGCATCACCATCTCCACTATAATTATCATGAGCAGGAGGGAAATCCGTACATGGAGTGCGTGCATTGATACAGTTTCCATTTCTTCCACTAGGCGCCATTTATAAACAATGTCATAAACTAGATCAGTTTATAAATCAAAATACATAATCCCATACTTATAAAACAGTTAACATAAATTGAACTATTTATGGATATAATCCATAATCATAAAAATGTTTTCTTTGAGGAAGTATATACTCATAAACCCTTCATAATGATTTGTAAATAAAATGAGAGTTATCTTAAGCATATACCCCAGGAGTGTCGTAACCAAGAGTGCAGCAAGGCCCGTTGTCGTGTAGCAGTTCCAGTTCGAGTCTACCTCAAAGTGGTGTTTTCGGGTTTTACCCCTAGGTACATCTGTGACAGAGCCACCTCTACCTGCTCGTATCCAGACAGGGATGTATTTCTCAGAAAACTCACAAAATCTCTACAATATCAAAATTCTAGGATTTTCTTCTATACTAATCCTCAAAGTCCATATTAAATCTATGTGCTCTAATCAGATTTTATCTAAATCTAGCTTCCAAGGTTTGTACTAAACTTTCTCTGATACCAACTGTAATGCCCGACCCTAGATACCCAAAGTCGGTGCATTATTACATAACATTGGCATGATCACATGAAAGATCAAATCTCGAAAGACCGATTAGTTTAGTAGCCTTAGAAACACTAGATATATTCATAATGTTTTACATTACATCATAAAGGGAAAAACTACTACAAAATCATAATGTCTCCATAGTCCACACTATTATCCCCTCATAAAATCCCTTCAGGTCATTCATAACTTACATCTTCACATCCTGGGAAAAATAAAACATAGAAAAGGGGTGATCTCATATGCTCAGTAAGGATAACAATATAGGAGAAACATTCAAAAATAAGCATAAACATTTAAGGAAATGTATAACTAAAACAAAAGCCTTTGAAACTTGAACTTAAACATAGTATGGAAAAAGTAATGTGAAATAATTCCATTTACTTATTCACATGGATATTCTACTAATAGAATAATCACATGCAATATCAATAACCACTTTCATAACGATGGAATGCATAATGCCAGACTATCATAACCACATAGCCAAGGCCTCGTGCCAAGACTACAAATAATATTTTGCCAAGGCCTAGTTTGTCTCATGAGACCTACCAATGCATCGAGGAGATATATCGGGCTCCACCTGTCACATATTAAGTCCAACGCATTCCCATATGAAAAGGTCTAAACATAACAAAAACATTCGTATTAAAACTAGCATACAAAAGGTCAATACTTCTCCATAAACCATGAATGGTATAGAAATAACACATCCATAGTCAAACATATCACAAAACCTTTAATACAATATAGAATTTTTGTATCAACTTTAAATAATCATAAAATCCATCAAAGGATGTTGACATAGATGAAATCAAAACTATTTGAGAGAAATATATCTTTTTTTTAAATCATTTAAAAGTAACACATTTATAAAGGAAGTAATTTAAAAGAGATTTTTGAATCAAAGTGTCCCATACCACTTTGAAACTTTTTGAAAGGAATTAACATTTTAAAAACATTCATGTCTATATAAATAAATCATTAAAAAGCCATTTTGAAGACATGGACCTTAATTAAAAAGATTTAGAAAGATAAATCTTTAAAACATTTAAAATTCTGATTTTGATAAAGAGTACTTTTAAGAAACTCTTAAAATATTCATTTTCAAATCAATTAAAAGTCACATAAATATAAAATAAAACATTTACATTGAAAATATCCTTATAATATTGTAAGGGAAACTTTGATAATTTTATAACGGTGGAAAATAGCCGCACCCGCTGTATATGTTAAAAAACATTCTTACCTTAATTCTGTCGAAAAGGTTAAAAAGGACCTTATTTGGAAAACGACGGAAAGATTCCTTTATAAACTTCTTATAAAAAGTCAAAGAAGGGTATAAATGAATTTAACCCATATTCTATAAAATAGTAATAATTGTTTGAAGTACACTTTCAAGAAACATGGATGTGGATGATAAAGAGGTCCCAGTAGATAATTACGTATAAACAACCTCAGACAATGAAGATATTGTGAAATAAACCCTTACCTTGTACTTTTACATGGTTGAGGGTAGGTTAACCTCCTGTATAATGGTGAAATAATTTTTATAAAATTATAAAAGATTAATATATATTAATAGGATATCATATATGATATTTTAACATTGATTTTTTTAATAATATCTTAGTATTATCGTCGTTTCGGGTGTTAACTTACTCGTTTTCTTTTATATGTTTGGTTACGTAAGCCATGTTTTTCATGGATAGGTTGTATCTTATTCATATCCAGAATGATATCAAGTCCTTAAACAATATTTTTAAATCATCAAATGATAATTATACTTGAATGGATACAATGGAGAATGAATCTCATCGCGTTCGTGGAGACGGTAGTCCGTACGTACGCACGAGCGACAATATCATTCTTTTGATATTAAAATAATATATAATTGGATAGTATATCATATATACAGAATCATTATCATGTTAAATTTATTATTTACATGAGTTACACACCATTATTATAACCATCCAAATAATAATATATTGAATAACAATTACACCACGACGTGGAGACGGTAAGCCGTACGTACGCAAGTATGGTGACATGTTATTCAAAGGCTGGATAGAATACTGAATATGGTTGTACCATATTTATAATAACATCACAGTATATATAAGATACTGGAGTTATTATTTTAGAATGGTAATAACAAATAAAGAAGAAGTGGAAGAAGAAATGAATTTGAAAAAGGGTGGGGAAACCATTACCTCTTCTTCGGGTTATTCCTTTTGATTTGATTAAAAGGGCTCCTTATGTTGGCTTTCTGATCAAACTAAGGCCTCTAGGTTGTAGTGAGGGAAGTTGGGAGAGTATTTGGGCAGATTTTGGCCGATCCAAAAGGCTTTGAAGGTGTGAAGAAATGAGAAGGAAGAGTTCCCTTTTATAAGAGGGGTGAGGGGCACCTTTGGAAAATTTAGAAATATTAATTTTAATAAATTCATATTCGGTTTTTAATGGCTCCAAAGTTGATTATTTAAAGGTTAAGGTGGGGATAGGTCGAAAACCATTCAACAAATCGAATTTATACAGGTTTGGGTCAGTATATTAACCTTATCTTTAAGTATTAACTCTAAGTTAATTAGTTTCACTTTTACAATGTCTCTTTGTATTTTTATATTATATGGTTAATAAACATACCATATACATCAATGCGACCCCCAAGTGGTCCATTAATGATTCAACTATAATGATATAAGTCTCTTGGCCGAACCTTAGTTTTTTAGGAATTTAATATCAATTAATAATATAATATTTGTTTTAAATACAATTTTATGTCAATTTTGACACTATTCAATAGTTGATTTTTGTGAAACTTATAACAGAATGATTACTTCGAACAAAGTTAAATAAATCAATACTAATATGTCATATTATCCTAGAAAATTATTTAAATTCATTAAAAGTCTCAAATTATATTTATTTTGGTATTTATAATATCAATTATTTTAATTTTTCACTATTATGGTAATTACTGCATCACCATTGTGTCATAAATAAATTAAATTATTTAATGTCCAAAAATTATAAATAAAATATCATTATGTATGAAATCTTTTTATATTTCTAATTAATATTTACAATCGAATTTATCTTATGTATAACCCAATATTAAAAATGTTTTAGTAAATAAACTTTGATTTTAACTCTTTTAACTCTTCTTTGAATTAAATAATAATAAATGTCCTAATCTAATCCAAGTGGACCTAAATGATAATATTTTATTCCTAAGGTTGTTTTTGGTCGAGATAAACTTGTAAAATAGAATTAGGACATGTGTTAGGGTAATATTAACATCATTTTTACCCTTAATTACTCTATTTACTTTTAACCGTGGTAAATAAAAGTAAAAAGTTACTATTCATCAAAAAATATTTTCATCTCATTGAACCACAATTTACTTCTTGATATTAACTGTGTCTCTCGGATTTTTGAACTTCCATTCACAAAAGCGGTAAAATTAAGTTTTATGAAAAAATTCAGTTTTTTAACTACCACTTAGTAGTTTCACTATTCATCAAAAATTGAAGTTTTTCAGAACAATGCCAAAATTTCACCGTAAGCTATAATTGACATTCCGAATTCAGAAATGATGTCTAATTTACAAAATTACAAACATATAAGTTGCATTAATTAATTTTATAATTAATTCCCACTGTTACAAGAAATAGCGTGTTTTTATGAAATAATATATATCAAAAGATTGACAATTGTTTATGTCCAATTTCAAAGTGAAATTAATTATAATGAACACCATTGGATAAAATTGTAAAAATATATTCTAATTATACTTTAAAACCACTCAAATAAATAATTTATCACTATTAATTATTTTTATTAAAAAAGTTGTTTTTAATTAAAATTTAGTAATTTTCAATATTCGTCAAAATATTAAATTTATCCAAAAAGTACCAAATTTTCACCTTAGGCTAAATTCGATATTCAGAATCCAAAAATGAAGTCCATTTAAAAAAATATAATATATATAATTTCAAAAAGTAGGTATTACTATTCATAACGGCTAGTTTGATTGGTTATGGTGTGTTAGAACTCGGTGTTGCGTACAACACACGCTATCACATTATTCAAAGAGAAGCGTACCGTGGAAGCTTGGGGTGTTACACCTAGTGGAAATAAGAGCAAGAGGAGGTCCAATTTTCTCACTCGAAGCAATGATGACATTGAAGTCACCAATAATAAACAAGGGGTAGAAAATAGAAGCATTATGATTGGAGAGATCATTCCAAAGTTCTCTCATGTCTTGATACCTGTTATAAACACAAATAAAAGTAGAGAAGATGTGTGTATTCTCAAATATGTATTTATAAGTAATGTCTTGACTCGAACAACAATATATGTTAACATTTTGAAATGAGGAGTGAGCAAAGATCCATAATGATTCAGTTGGGGCTCCATTGTTACAAGCCCCCAGGAAATGGTAGCCAGGAGGGGCTTGGTGTGAGAGCGAGGAAAAATTAATTTTAGGTTCCACAATAGCAATAAGGTTTGTAGTGTGGGTATTGGTGAATCTTTTAAGGACGTTGAAGGTGTAAAGGTTAGAAATTCCTTGACAATTCCAAAATAGAATATTCTTTTTGATGTTTTCTTGGTGGGGCTGTCCCCCCTTTTTTTAGAAATTGCAGTCTTAGATCAGGTGGAAATTCCAGATGATTGATCTTTCATAATGTTTTTATGATTATCCAGCAATGTTAGTTGCATGGGAAAAGTAACATCCGATGTATCTATACCCTATTTGTTAGGAACATATTGTATGGGAAGAATGGTGAGATGTTGCTTTCTCTCAGGTGCCTTGAGGGTAGTAGGATGGAGTTCATGGTCATGTACAGAAGTAGAATTGGGGACAGTAGGCTCTACAGCACCAGAAGACTAGGGAATCGATTGTGTTGTGTGCTCAACATCGGTATCAGAATGAAGAGTAGGGATATAAATGGTCTTCTTATTGTCAGAATCCCTATAGGAAATAATAGGAGAATCCTGGACCTGTTCCAAGACAGAGTTAATAGGCCCTGGGAGTTTAGAAGGATTAGAAACCGGTTGTGCAGTGTGAGACACAGTCGAGGTCTGCTTCTTGAGGACAGTAGAATGTGGTCCCTGGTCTTGTGCAAAAATGGGGGTATAAGGGTTTGTAGATCCAGAAAACATGTCATTTGTTTGTGTGAAGTCTACATTAGAATCAAATTGAAGAGGGAAAGTAGGATTGGTCTTCTTAGAAGTAGGATCCCTGCAGATAGTAGGACAGGGAGCCTGGGCCTGTACCGAGGCAGAGCTGGGGGTAGCAGGACCTGGGATTTCATAATGCGTGGAGTCAGGTTGTGCAGTGTGTGACACTATAGAAACCTGCTTCTTGTCCTTACAGATAGGTAAGGACAGGAGAGCAGCCATATAGCTAGGTTCGGTAGTCATATTCTTCTCAGCACTTTCCAATGATGAGTGAGTTTCAAATGTATTGGAAGGGATTGGAGGGTACATGAGGAAATTTTCAGATGAAGAATTGTGTGTGATAGAGTTTTCAATGTCCTTTGAGTTAGTGATACAATAGTTGTCAATATGGGAGTATCTGCTCGAAGCATCTGTGAAAGCATTGTTAGAGGCAGGATGAGTGAGTGATGTTGGATCCAAGGTATGACTATCCAAGGGGGGGGGGGAACATGGTCAAAGTCATCTAGTGGAATTTACAGTATGTTAAGAACTTCCATCTCAATATCCTTTTTATTGTTTTGAGTCAACAGTTCAAGATCTTGGTCTTCAGCTAAGTCAGCCCAGGCTTTTCATTTATCAGAATCAAGTATGCCAAATGACATGGATTTAACAACCCATTTTTCTTCCCCCTTCTCGGATGTTTCTGGATTGTCAATATGGCCCTCTTTCTCTCCTTTATTTTTCCTGTCCTTAGTCCATCCAGAATTGTTGGATTGTGGAGGTTGATTATGTACTCTCCTACACTGGTGAATGGAGTGTCCAACCACTTTACAGAGTTCACAAAAAAAGGAAGCCTTTCATATTCGATCCTCACCACTGTTTTATAATCTTGGGTAGTAAAGATGACTGATTTTGGGGGTTGTGATTCATGTTTAACTTCAATTATCACCCTTTCATAAAGGCCAGAATCACCATTCAAAGTTCTCTGGTAAATTTTAAGGGGAGTGCCTATACAAAAAGAGATATCATTTAAGATCTGAGGGTGCCAAAAAAACCAACTGAGGTAAAAGAACCTAACCCAAACCTGTGTTGTGTTCTTCCTATTAGTGTTATGGTTAAAAGCAATGTCATATTCATAGATTATTATTAATCTCGGTTTTCACACCAATTTCAGTGGGAATAATGTTTTTAAAATACAATAAATATATTTTATATTCTATAACATTGTGTTCCATGTCTAAAAGTAATAAAAAATAATATCATTTTATGAATGCAAAAATAATTCACATTAATATCAAAGGCATAATTTATTTTGGAATGAAAATTGATAGCATAGGAAATATTTATTAGTTTTTTATATTGATGTAATTTAAAAATGTTACATTTATGACAGAAGAACCACATATGGTGGATTTTTCATTATGAGAGATTAATTATTGATTTAGAGTGTAATGATGCAAAATTCGGTAACTATAACCACTATAGAAGATGTGTATATATCTACCACTCTAGTTGTAACCCATCTTATGTAGATTAAGAGAAAATTGGAATATTTTTTATTTGATGTGAAGTTTCCCCTTATATATGGTTGTGATAATCAATTTTCCAAATATAATACATAGAATAATGTGAATCAATATCATTCCATGAAAATTGATATCATATATCACTTCATCAAATAAAATTTAGAGAGTAATGAAGTAGCTTGTCTCTAAATATGATTATGTTACAAATATCTTCCCCAAAAAATTTTTTTAACGATGCATTTCATAAGATGAGGATGATGATGGGTGTTCAACCTCCCTCTCTTCAGGTATATGGTATGTGAACCCATCCCCCCTCTCATATTTTAATTAGATAGTGTTGTCAAAGGGAGATAAAATTTGAAAACATTAATCTATCTCGTGGTATGTGGGGAGACATTAAAAAAAATACAATATATTTCGGGGGAGTTTTTAAAATTGGTAATATGTGATTTATAGATGTGTGAAATATTTTAATTGTTATTTGATGCGGATAAAATAATTTTTAAGGAAGGATGATGTTTTTTTTGGATTATTGTTCAATGTTAAAAGATAATTTAGAAATGTTTTTATGAAATGTATATTAATAGGTGTATGAATAAGAATTTTAAAGCACTTCTTATGGAAATAATGTTATTATTGATCAATTATTCAAGATTCTAAAACATATTTTTCTCACATATCCTTGGAATCATTTGATAAGCAATCAATTTTTTTTAATTTTTTAACATATTATGTTCCCTAATTAAGAAAAAAAATCCAAAGGGAGATATTATTGGGACCATGAAGATTGGATATGTTTTAAGAAGATGTTGAAGGTAGAAGAGATTCTCAATGTGTTGTCTTTTGTTTAGTAAAATAAATCACCTTTTCTTTTTAAAAGTTCATTTGATGGAAATATGATAGATTACCCTAGATCAAGTTCATTATAATGATATTTAAAGTATGATATGATAGAAATGATTCTCATAAATTAATTATTATCTAGGTTCCCCCTCATGTGTATCAAGAAATGTATTTCAAAAATTATAAACTAGGTAATAACATTCAATTCCTATTGTTTCTAATAAGATGATTACTAAAAGATATCAGGAATATATGTTTAGCCTAATGGATGGGAATATCATCAATTTTTAAATATTAAATTCTATAAAAATATTTTGAGTTCATTCAAAAATTATTTTCATACAAAGGATACCATGTACAATGACTGTTCTATGAAGTTGTATAAAAAATGTTGGACTGAGATTTTCATTTGATTCCTTGATACAATGTTTTCTTGGTAAGACTTTTATAATGTATATTGACATTAGGAATATTGAATATTTTTGGAATACTGATCTCCATGAAATTTCATCAGAAAATTTACATTAGATAGTCTTTTACATATTCATCAAAAATAAATCATTGGTTAGATATTAGTTATATGTAATTTGAATATAAGGTTGTGTGAAGGATCAATACATGGGTTAACCAATTATAATAATATCAAGTATACTAGAAAGACCATTCACATGGTCATCAAGAAAATGTGTGTTTTCATACATATAAATTCTGTTGGATGATCTTGAAAAGAGTTCAATATTTTAAAAGAAGAATACTTTGGGTAATCAAATAGAAGACTACATTTTATGTGATCATATAGAAGTAACAATATGATGTTCACCGATGACTATTTGTCTAGAAAATGAAATGGTCAATGTTTTTTGATTACATAGATTTTTTCATGGTTGGTGCATAGTTTCTCAATATGTTAGGCCTCCCCAAGTATCCATGTGACTCAGACTCTCCTTGGATAGTGACTGGTGCATGGTCGGAGTATGGTGTGCCAAATTGTGGGGCCAAACTATGTGGTTCATTAAAATGTGATTTTCTATTTTTCCATAATCAGGTTTTTAAATATCCACCCTATTTTTCACCCACTTCTTCCCCCTTCATCCCTAATCATAAAAAAGTAATCCTGTCTTACCAAAGGTTGTTATGTATTGTTCCTTGTCCGTTTGGAGTGCTTCTGAGTGAAAATTGAAGCTCTGTGTATGTCTAACACTTCTACTACTTCCTTTTAAAGGATTAAGGATTGTTTTTTATCTAATATTATTTAAAATACCTAAAACCTTATTTATAATAATGGATCACAGGTTTAACCTCTAATTCCCGTTTGAATAAAAAAAATAAGAGTGTGCTCTTCATTAGATTAGAGGTAGGTGGTATACAAGATCTCTCCCATAGTTTGGATGTGGATTTGTGTATGCATGTTTGAGTTCTTTCTTCCATATTGTTGTCACATGATGATGTCAGTTTGATTTTGAAAAATGGATGTCTAAATAATGAATTATAATCCTATAGTTCCCAGTTGGTTGTATATAGAATGTGTAGAAAAATTTAGGTCCACCCATGGGGTGTAATGACATTCCCGAACCTAGATATTTGTAATGTTAATCATAATGTTGATGAATGATAATGCTGAAACCATGATGAACATTTTTTATTGTTTTCATTAGTATAAAAATGGAATATTGGCAGTTGTTCCTAGGTTCCGATATTTTCTTAAGGAGTTGTTTGGTATGGGGTGATAGTGGGTTAATTAGGTTATATTAAGATTGTGAAAAATGGATTATGAATTATTTTTGAAATTCTTAATAGGGTTCATGCATATAAAATGATGAACATGTTAAATAGGTAATGTATTGTTAATCAAGGAATATGTTAAATGTGTTTTAAAAAGTCTATTTATGAATTTCTTAATTGGGTTAAAGTAATGGAATGATTGTATATTCCTAATGGGTTGGGTCATGATAATGTGAATTGGGTTAAATGGGTTTTTTTATGTAAATTGAATGTGTGTTAATGGGTTATGGATTAATAATAATTCCCATGGTGATTACATTGAATTGGGATTTTTATGTTTAATTTTTTAGTATGGTTGGTGATATGGTATGTGAGTGTTGAGTGGATGTGTAAGCATGTGCACATGGATTCGTAGTTCTATGGTATTGAAATGAGGTTATACGCCCAATGATCGATTTAGTCTGAGGCTATAAACTCGACCCGACAATGCACACGTTATAGAAGGGGATAAAGTTCAATTCCCCTAATAGATGCATTTGATGAGACCACATGAACCAAGGCCTCATGGTGACTGTTTTTTTGGTTTTGTTTATTTCTATAGGGAACAAGAATTGACATATTTTCTTATTAATAGAGACTGAATTCCCTATATCCTTATGTAAATTATATAAATGCATAACCCGTGAAAAAAGGGATGAACATAAATTATATAATTAGGATGACTTAAGTGATGAAAATTTCAATGATGATAGAAATGGTATAAGTGAACAACGTTAACTAAGGGAACCCAAGTTTTATTTTGTTTAGTTTTCATTTTTTTTAAATTCGTACACTATCTATTTAGATTAGATATTTTGTACACATGGTTAGTGGTGGCCTACTTAGTTTTACTCACACCATACTTGGGCATCTTTGGGTACCCAAAGAGATTTCATGATTGTAGGTTTGGACAAGGTAAAAGGTTCTATTATAGGGCATTATGTTGGGAGGGGGATATTCATGGATGAGGATTCGAACATGGAGTTAGGAATACCTTGGAGTTTTATATATTGTAATTGTTTTTGGGTTTCACATCCCTTTTTCTGCTATTAGCATGAAATGGAATATATTATAGTAGTTTATGGTTCTACCCAATTTTGGAGATGTTTTGATACAGATATTTATTTTGTATTTATTATTGATTTCCTTGTTTCATATGTTATCTGCTCTGGATTACTCAGTTAAAGAGGCTATAGTCTTCACACATGATTTGTTAGACCCTCATAATAGCTGGAAAACTCTACTCTATGGGGAAGTACACTTGAGGATTTGTAATGGTCATTCTCGAGGGACTATTTTGTGCCTCTCATTGTGGGGATGTTATAGAATAACCATTCATAGAATCCATTTAGTTTTTCATGTCTTATACTTCTTCACATACTCACATACACCATTGATATTATGGTGGGATTATTGGTATTTTGTTTTTATCATATTTTTCTATATTTTCCGTTGTAATTTATATTAGTAAATGAAACAAAATTAGATACCTGAAAAAATTTAATAGCACATGGATATCCTATTCTATTAGCTTGTAGTGGATTGATCATTGGATGATATCATGCCATTTTTATAACTATTACAATATTTTTCAAATAAAAGTCTCTTATTAGAATCTTAAATGGAAGAATTTATACCTTTAACATCATATAAATATTTTGTTTGGGTGATATTCATATTTCATAAATTGGAATCAATTGAATAAAATTTTATGTAGAGTTTTATTCTAATCATGATGATATTTTAGTTTATTTTTTTCATTCCCATATCATATACTTTCAATGTTATTCATGTATCATATCCATTTCTTATAACTATTTACCAATCTCCTATGCCGTTTTAGAATTGAAATATAATTGAGCATCTAAGAAACAAATAATAGCTTCCAATTCATGGATATTGTCTTCAAATATTTTCCCAATATTATAATTCTCACCACAATGTTGGTTGAATTCTTCTTCATGTTTAGGAATTTAATTACAATATAAAAAGAATTTTTTTCTAGTGATTAAAAAGATAGGAGAATGTTTGAACTTTCACACAATTTTAAATAATTATTTCTTTGTATCATATATTACAATCATTAATTGTTTCTTTTGATTATATAATATCATGATATAACCAATATAAAAGTTAAATCATTAATAAGTAATTTAGTTAAATAATCATTGACATAGAGTAAATATCTTCCACTGATTCAATAGATTTATATTCTCATCATCTTGATGATAATTATTCTGCAAGATTATCCTCAATAAAATTTCCATAATAATTATCACATTCATTACATTCAATAAATCCTTAAATACCGATTTTGTTGTTGTATAGTAGCATTCACATCACCCCAGGTGACTCAAGTATCATAATATCTAGACCATAACCATGATCAATATCATTGACATTTCTTAATCAATCATACCACACCATGATATAAAAACCATGATTATGAATTAATAATTTAATTCTTACACAACTATAATCTTATTTCTTCTTCTTATTATTGATCATTCATCTACTTTTTTAAACAATAATTGTTTATGAAGTAGTACTACCTCATGGAACTAATTCTTATACATCCTTTTAATATATCATAAAATGATATAATAGTGTATTACATCACCCATTAATGTATTTATTCTTACTCTCTTATAAATTTAACATATCACACGAGATAAATGTTTTAGAATATCATCATATTCTTTCTTACTATGTTTTATTGACAGTCAGGATCTTCTATAGAATTGGATTTTATTTTCTTCTCTCTCAGGTCAAAATTTTTATTCTATTTTCATTATACTTTTTATCGTCATAGAGTCACATGAATATTATTTCCAAATTTAAAATAGAGAAATATTCTTCAATATCAATAATGTAAATTTATATATTCTTTTAGAAATTAAATAATAAATATCATATATAGAATACCAAATATGAAAAATAGGATCCCCATCATATACATTCCATGTCACACATCATCCTTTCATCTTGTGACACTAAAAATATTCAGAACCTCTTCTTGTGACATATCATTTTTGATTTATGAATATAAGGTACTGAGGATGAAATAGAATCCCAAATGAACGGGGTTTTAAAATTTCTCAACTGATGATCGACACTAACTCATCAACATCAGTGAAACATTTCTCGATTAATTCTCCATGGACATCATGTTAAGGAAATGAAGAAAAAAATTAAAAAACATCAATACAAGGTATGATCTGAAGCCATGCATGATATATACTAGTATTTTGTGATCGCTTCTTGAAGAATAAGAATTTTAATTTCTTTATTTCTTCAAAATTCACTTATTGAGACTACTGGAGTGCTGGTCATCGAATTTAGGGTGCTACTGTGGAGATCCGATAATACCTTCAGTTCTCTGACGATCACTACATCTCTATGCATGAAATACATGAGAGGGTGATAAATATGATATCATCGATCTAGATACTCTTTCTATATAATGTGGGAGATAGAAGAATATAAAGAGAGGTGTTGAATTGTTATTGGAAATCAACTCTCTTCTTGTATTGATAGAATGGATAGAAATTACCTGGAAATGACTATCCAACCACTGAGTAATTAATACACTATATAAATAATATTTTGACAGCTAAACTAAGTCATAAATATAATTTATTATTACTATAAAATTATTATAATATAGTAAATATATTACACAATAATACTGAATCCATTAACTTATCTTGATGTTCCCAAAAATATTAAATGAACCTTGAATATTTTAATGTAATATTCAATAAGAAAATTATTTTCATTCATTTACTGTTAGCCTTCTAAATATATTTAGTAAATAAATAAAATTACTATATTTTTAAACATGAATAAAATAAATTTATTTTTTTATTTTTTGTCCGTTTATCATTGGGGAAAACCTGGACCCCATTGGTGGGGCCCACCATGTCCAAAATAGTTATTCAACTAAACATAGATGATTATGGAATATACTAGTGTGTGTGACACTCTAGGTGGTTATCATGATAGCAGTGCATACTATTTAAATACCATGAGTGGGTTCTGAAAAGCTATCATTAACCCTGAAGGGAAAAGGATAACAAAAACAAAAAAAAAACAACCTATAATCATGCACTTTGTAATATAATATTTCTTTGAATATCTTATAAACAAGACACAAACTTGTTTTATCATCCATTTTGTGATTTATTATTTGATAATCTATCTTGATGGATTTACCCTCTTATTTCCATGTCCATGGACTTATAAAGGTACAAACATCCAGATCAACATGACCCTAGATATGTATTTTCCTTAACATAGAGGAGAAAATATTTTCATGACCATTCATCCAATGTCATACCACTAATGACATACCACCAATGATGCACACATTATAAGATACATCTCCAGGATTTCATTATAATGGTTTTTCCATGCATCAATGTACATGATCTAATGGTACCCATTGGAAATGATTTCATGCTAGGAGACCATTACACTTGTTCATATATATGAACCTCCAACAACACTCAAAAAATGTGGCATTCCTATTGTTGGGTCGGTCCTCATGGTCCCACTAATAGATATCACCATGTAAGAACTTCAGGAGAAGAAGTCTCAATTCTTATGTTCCCTAAGACCCTAGTAGCTAAACAGTTTCTATTCCTATTCAGAAAGATGTATCTATACTATATGACATAAATTTAAGGTTAATTTCATGGTATCTCGAGGTTTTAATTATTTATTGGGATCTACTATCAACTATTCTTACCAAATATATTCTATGGACATTTCCATTAAATAGAGACACATTATTATCTACACTATAAATGGTAGAATTCATCAAGCATATTTTACTATAGACATGATATGATAACCCAAAGTATTATTCAAGTTGGGTATATGGAACCCACTATTAAAACACTCCCACATACACTAGACACAACTTGATAACTATATTTCATAACTCTCACATAATTAAGATCATGTTTCTACTAAGTCACAAAATTATGTTCTAGGTCTTCCATGATTCCACTACGTGGATGTTCTTCTTTTTGAGACATAATCATCATGTATAAAACATCCAAGATATAGTATCCCTGAGTATATCCCTTCTTGTAAAATATCATAACATTACATATTGTCAAGTAATAATATCATAATTAACATTATGATAATTCTATCACTATTAGGTGTGATTGAAAGAACTGGAACAAATCTTTCCATATAACTACTCCATAACATCCTCATAAGTTAAAAAGTACTCAGTATTTTTAGGTATGTATACCACTAGCTTATATGAGCTTTTAATTCCCATCACCTTATCCCAACTGTAACATTATATCACATTTATATAAGGACGACTAGTTTATGTCACCTCCAAACTAGAATCCTATCTTCTCTACGTATTAGGTACACATCCTTTGTACTTTTACAAGTACTATTACTTAGTTCTAAATGTTTTCCTTCCAGTTCTCCTATATATAATTAAAATCTTCTTACTATAAATTATATCCTAGAAATATCATTTTTTACCGATCATGGAATACATGATTCAAATATTTCTAAATAGGGTTGATTTGAACCGACTACATTAATCTCATCCCATGTTCCAAAATGTCAACATGGATAGATATATGTCATATGACACTAGAAACAACTCTAACTCAAATTTTTCCAACATGTATCTTTCAATACCATGTCACTATATGTATAATTGACCAATTATATGAAACCCTTAGATCAAATTTAATAGATCATGTTCCATAGATTATAGGTTACTACATTAAATCAATCACATAAGAATAAATTCAATCATTTGGATCCTAACATATTGGAATAGAAATAACTATTTTTCATATGTTTCTGAACATATTTTTCTTTGAGAACTTGGGTTCTCCCAATATAATTTATTAAACCCTTAGAAAAAAGTCATTCCAAATGAATATACAATGATCTTGTTGAATAATTAAGTTATAAATAGGATTAATGTAACTGGAAACCTGTATTAGTATTCTGTGTCATAACAATCCCTTTCTGGTTTGGCCGTATAGACACATTCCATGATTGGTGCTGTTGAAATCCATTTCGTAATAAATTAGCATAGAAATTATTTATTTAAATAATAATAAAAATGAATTTATGAAGAGAATTTTTTTAACCAATTAATCCTTTTTGGAAATAAGATTTTACTATCCATGTATAATCTCATTTGAATACCCACTATTGTGTTCAATTTAATTACCACCTTTCCACATTGATACATGGAATCCATTATTGAGTTTTAATTTAACATTAAATTATTATCTAATTGTAATATATTTCACATATGTATGAATTTTATTTTCATTGAATAATTTATCACCAAATGTGGTGAATACAAAAAAAATCACCATGGTTTTGTCCTTCATAAACGGTATGCATTTCTGGAACATTCTTGTTACATATTCACTTATGGGAATAGTTCCAATTCCAACTAGTTGTGCATATCTATAATTGACTAAACCCAAGTCAATATGGCGCCCTCTATCTCTAATAAAGATATGCACCTTTATATAGAAATATTTTCTATCACTTGAGTATTAATTTTCTATGTTTCGGATTTATGTTATATCATAAACAACCTTCATAATAATTACTTTATAAGATTTTTTTTCTTGATGATTATTTATTTATGTAAAAAAACCACTATTCATCCAACACATGTCCTTACGACATAATGGATTTGTATCATACCATTACTCAAATGAAAACCATTTGAAATAATTATTGTAATATAGTAATGTGATATCTCTAATATTTGCGATGCCCATAATGAGATATAATGGATTTTTATGCAATTTTCATCATTGATACTACTTACATCATAACTCTGATGTATAAAATTGAATTTAGAAATTTATCTATAGAACAATTTCTCCATAAATGTTAACATTTAAGACTTCATCATAGATTCCTCCTCATTAACATAATAAATTTGATGTAGAAAAGGAAATATGCATTTAGGATTTACACCACAATACATTATATTGATCAATAAAATCGTGGTCATAATTTTATTCATCATTCTCACACAAATAAACTTATATCATACGACCATGTGTATATCATACTTCTCATTCACATTCCATAACCACTTAAGGAAAAATTTTGAGGTATTGTTACCTCTAGATTACCCTTGGAATAGTTCACACTCTCTTGATGAACTAATTCCTAAGGCTTTGTGGCTTAACATTATATCTGATGGTTCCTTTTTCCAAAACTACGTATTATTGTTTACAATACTATGGTTATAGATATATTAAGTATAAATTACATATTGTGCATAACTTGGACATTTACATTTAATTTTTTTGACAAATATTACATTTCCAAAACTGTGTAAATGAGACTTACATTTTATATTCATCATGTGTTTCTTATTATTCATGTGTCACTGAACTATTATATGAGTATGAAACATAAGAAAAATCACTCCAGAACTAGGAATGATGTCTCCTGGTGTCCAAATGACAGATGAGATAAATTTTTTGCTTATACTAAATATAGTTTATACTTAAATGTTTCTCATGGAAATATAGACATCGTGTACTTTTAAATGGTAGAATACAAATCACCCTCTCCCAGCCGCTTGGATAATACACCATAGTTCTAATAATTTTGATATACTGACTTGGTTTCTATAGTTCAATAGATATTTTTAAATACATATTATATTTAATACCCAATAATTATTACATAATGATTACTGTAAATGATAAATATACATGAATAAGATCCCGTAAATTTCATATTTATTAATTCTTATTTTAATTAAACTTATATAATTTTATTTCATTTAATGAATTGAACATAACGTCCAATTTATAAAACTTTATATTAATGTAAATTATGAATTATCTATTGGAATTCTACTTTTAGTTGCCCTTTTTCACCTTTTCATTTAATGTTTTTCCCTAATAATTATCAATTATTCTATATTTTATTTTCTTATTTACTTGTAGATCATTACCTATATAGGTAATAATGGGTTTATTGAATACTACTTATTTTTTAACCTAAAACATTAATAAAGTGAATTGTTTAATGTGATATTGAAATAAGATGTATTGAAAGGACATAATTCACCTTTAAATTTACACAAACCAAGTGCAATCATTAACTATTTGTATATTTATACCTTTTCATATTTAAAACCACTCAGAGAAGAGACTTCATTTTTTGTCATTGAAGTCCTGATGTAGTGACCGAAAAAAACATTGGATATTTGGGAAAAAAATAATGACATAACTATAATATTATTTACCACAGGAGTATCTTATAAGCATATTTCTCACCCTCACATCGTAAGGTATTTTAACAAGTATTGGGGACACTGGAACCTTGAATTTTTATTATCATATTATTTTGTGAATGTTTCTATAAAACTATTGGATACTCATTTCAGTATGAAAATTTAATTTTTACAATATTTATCTCCACATTTATTGTGTTACGACATTCCATTTATACAAAAATAGAATTCTAGCAGAAAATTACATTTTTTCTTGATTACCAATTTAGGCATTTTGATTAATTAATTAAATCAAAATTCTCACACTATTATATCTATATACCCTAACCATTTGTGTATGAATAAGAATAATTTATCACTTGTGTATTGCAATGAAAATGATCTCTACACCTACCCTCATAGTTTACATGTTTTGGATGTGTCACTACTTAGAGGGTTCAATGAAGGTGTTCGACAGGACAACCATATTAACTAACAGTTACCTAATCATTTGAGTGAGGTCCCATCTTCTAAGATCCAAACAAGATTTTCTAAAATATTACCTATAAAATTATAGTAAGTTATATTTTGATATTACTTAGTAAATATGTTGATTAGTCAACCCTTCAACCTCATAATAAGTCCCGTATAGTATGAAGCACTCTCAACATTAGCTGATGAGCACCTCAAACACCCAGTTTCGTCCAAATACAAATGTTATAAGGGGATAAGACTTATCATTTCATTGAGTGTCTAATTACTTTTAAGTGATGAAATAAATAATTTTCTATCTTATAATCATGTTCAATGTCATCGCACTCACAACTGAATATGAAACTAATAAAAATTATCCATCACATTGCATTTTCATTTTGTCTATTCATGCTTGTTTATTATTCCATGTGATCTTGTTAAAACTACACATTCAATTAATAATAAACCATTAATAATTAAAATGAAAAAATGATCAGGATCCAATTCTAATGGTTTATCCATTGAGTGAATAATGGATCAAACAAGACCCTAAGGGACATACCTTGATTTGTGTCGCTTAAGGCTAGAATCATAGCACATGCTAATCCAATGAATCAAGTTCTAATTTGGTGTGTTGCAATAACATGGCCCCAAGTGTGTCACTGCTCATCTGCTAATTATAAAATAATACTTGCACATAGGTGAGGAGGTATTAGGAGTAAAAATTCAAACTATAGAATGGGAACACATTAAATTATACATATAATGACTCATACGACTCACATATCTCCATAAAATTAAATTTATTATTACATAACAATTGAAATAATATAATAAGTAAATTAAAAACACACTAAACATTAATTTGTCGGTCTAAGGCTCATGATATGTAATATAAAGATTCAACATGTGTATATTAAATAATTGAATAAATAAAATAAAAAAATTCATTATTTATTTTCTTGGGATAAATTTTATTGTAATAAATTTCACTTTTATGTTAATTCAATAAATTTTATTGTTCGGTCCTATTTATTAATTTAATTTATTAAAAAAACAAAAGTAATTAATTTACTTTAACACTAATATTAAATTAAATTAACCCAAAGAAAAAAATTAAATTTTTACAAAAAAAAATTTATTTAATTAATTTAATTTACCACATAAATTAAATTAACTAAATTATTTAATTTATGATTGAATAAAAAATAGGCCAAAAAACATAGGGCAAGGCTAGTGTGAGTCGGGAAGAACTTGTACAAGCTTATTCTAGACTTTGTAAAAATCTTATATGATATTTTGAGCTAGGAAAGTCCATCCAGACCCATTCTGGGTTAAGAAGAAGCACTGTAACATTTTTTAGCTTGTGGAGGACTATGTAAGGGTTACCTATCCTCTTGGAGGATAGGGCATCACCCTAAGTGCATGCGAGAAATTAGATGGTAGTTTTCTCATCGTACAGTGGTTGGTATGTGCGAACCATTGGAATCAGCAGCCAGATCATTCCATATCTAGGTTGAGGGGGGCGGTGCGAACTGACAGGGGTCATTGTGGGGAGGATGAGTTGGTTCCTGGTCACACAAGGGAGGGTATCCAAGAAGCTAAATTTTTGTTTGAAAATTGAGTAATATCCAATATAGTTCAATGAATTAATCTAGGAAAAACTATATCTAGAAGAGGGTAGTGGTGTCGAAAACTGGCGATTCCTAGGGTGGTGCGGAGAGAGCCCATGGTGGTGACCGGTCTAGCAGAAGAAGGGAAAGGTGACTCCCTATCATTAGATAATAGATGGGAGATAGTTTAGTAATGTCTAAAAGGGAAGTACCCATTGGGAAATTATAGATCTATGGGGTCATATAGATCTATAAGTTCCCTTGATGTGGAGAGTTCAAGTGTCTTGAGGGCGGCGACCGTCGACAAGATCTAGGCCAGTGGCGGGGAAGGGGCCACCTCATATGGCTCCACTAGGTAGGGTAGAAGAGCACCCAATGGGTACATTGGTTTCTGTGGGGTTGGTTTCATCATATGAAGTCTGTCAGGGAGGGAGACACACTCATGGTTAATTAGAAATGGGTGGCTAGAGGCACTAGGTTCAGAGGAGGTTGTAGAAGGATGTTCTAATGGATCGAGAGTGGATGAGAACTCTAGTGACTGCTTCTTACAAAAGAATATGCCATAGACCTAGGATATTAGGAGGACACCCATATTGGGGACTTCTTTGGAAAAAAAGTTTATCATTAATTCTAGTTAAGGACCTTATTTTATTTTTATACTATGTTGGAATCTAATTGATATTTAAAATTAGTAATTTTTTGGCGCTTTATTTTCATTTTTTTAATTTTTGTTCCAAATGTGAATTAATTACATGTTTTGGTCCTCAACTATCATTCCCCATTATTTTTTTTTATTTTTTTTCCCTTTTGAAAATAATACTTCTAAGGAAAAATTCTCTTGCAACTACGTGATTGAATAGGGGATGTTTTTCTACAACACCCACCTAAAACATGACACATAAATTCTTTATTTAACCTATTAATTAGAAATATTAGGGAAGTAACTTAATAATTATTATAATTAATTAATTAATTACATAAAGTAATTAATAAATTTAATTAGATAAATAATGAAATTATTTAATAAAATTATTTAATTAATTTAATTTGATTTGTGAAAATGAAGCTCTATTTGTGAACCTAATTTTTGCCACCAGATACCGGTCAAGTAAATCAGGTTCATTGGAATCCAATTATTCCAATGGAATCGGGTTTTGGAACATAAAAATTAACTAATATGAATCAATTTAATACCCAAAAAATAGTTTTTTCAATAATTAATTAAAACATAAGATTGCCATAACATGACCATCCAATTTTGTATCTAATCTCCATTAGTGATGTTGGGATCGAAACAATTCTCTTTTGTAAAAATAATGAAAATTTAATTATTTGTCTTATCTTAGAATATTCATGCGACGCTTTGATACCAATATAAGGTATCAATAATAGAGTAGAAGCCCCAAAAAATGGTTTTTAAAATTTTTTCCATCAACAATCAACCTGAACATGTCTTCATCGGTGAAACATTACCTAATTGCTTCCCGAGGATCAAACATGTAGGAAAATAAGATCAAAACTAAAACCATTAATCCATGGTTTGATCCAAATATATTATTGACATATTCTCATTGTCGATGATCATTTATTGAAGAATCCGAAGCCAAATTCGTCTAGATAATCCATGAAGAGTTCAAGAAATATTTTCAGCACCGATCATCAAATTCTACGTTTTAATGAGGATATCTAATAATGCCTTTGATTCTCTTAAGATCACTGTACTTCCTTGCATGCGATTCATGAGATGGAGCTCGAGTCGAGCTCCAGGATCTAGATAATATCTATCAAGAATGTGGTATAAATAATAATAGAGATAGAGGAAGTGAATAGTTCTTTGAAATCACCTCTCTTCCTCAATATATATAATTTTTACAAATTACTCTGAATTACCTTCTAGACCCTTGAATAATTAACACATTATATAAACTATATTTTAATTGCTGATCTAATTCTTAAATTTAATTTATTATTTTTATCACCTACTTATAATATAATAATTATATTATATTATAATACACTGTCCATTAACTCATCTCAATATGCTCGTAAATATTAAAGAAAACATGAATGTTTTAAACTAATATTCATATTAATATTTTCATATATTAACAATTAAAAATTTAAATAAATTTAATAAATAAATTAAATCTCAATTATTCTTGAGTTGAATAAAAAGTATTTATTTCATACACTGGTGATACTTTATCTTTGGATAAATCATAGACCATAGAGGTGGGGCTTACCATTTCAAACACATATATTCCACTGAATATGGAGTATTCAAAGATATGATACTGTGTGTTATCTTATGGACCCTTATCATGATATGAGTGAATACTATGTATAGAATAAGAGCGAGATCTAGCAACCCATCAGGTCTCTCTAATGGGAAAAGGCATGTCACAATTGTGATAGCCAACATAGGAATGCACAATGTGAAATATAATCTCTTTTATATTAATTTCTTGTAATGCAGGACAGACACCTATGTCATCATCTTTATCGTACATTATTATTTGTTGATTTAACTGGATTGATTTACACTCGATTTCCATGACCATTGCCTTATGAATTCACTACCATCCTAGTCCACATGTCCTATGATATATAACTTCCCTAACCACTTAGCAATAAATCCTTTCATGAGCATTCAACAAATTCCATACTACCAATGACACACCCAACACAATCTAGCTCACCACAATTTCATTATTATTATTTTTCCTAACATCAATGTACATGATCAATTAAAAAACATTGTGTAACACCGAAGGTAAATAAAGAATATTCCATTTTCATATTTATCGATATTTGTGAATAAAATATTAATATGACTTTAAAGGGGACGCTATGCTCGATGACGTACCCAACACGCAACAACGAGTTTCTTGGGAATCTTACGTTGCACTCTAATAATAAAATAATATTATTTTAAATGGTAGTTAACATGTAGCCGTCGTATTTCCGGGAATGTATAGAAATAACTAAAATATGATTATATATGTTTTTAAATGTTTTTACATTTATCCAATAAAAGATAAAGGCTTAAAATACGGAAAGAATTCAATTTTAGGCATATATACCCTTGTTTTCACTAAAGGTTCACTTATCGCCTTTTGATTGCGAATCGTCTTTAAATATTGTTTTGTTCAATATTATACATTCTATTGGATAAAATGAAACTCTTCTTAAGAATTGGGACATCAAAATTCACTTTGTGTAAATGTTTGGTATCTTTCCGATAAAGTTCATTTTTTAATGAATAGTGTAAAATGTTGTATTTTATTTCAACACCTCTTTTTAATCTAATTTATTTATATGATTAGATTATCTTTTGAATTTGTTTTAAAGTGAAATTAGAATATATTTTTACCATTAAATCCAATAGTGGTTGTTGGAATTAATTTCACATTGAAATCATACTTAAACTAGTGTCAATCTTTTGATACTTATTTTTTCATAAAAAATGCTATTTGCTCTGACAGAGGGAATAAATTATTAAATTAATTAATGTGACTTATATGTTTTGAATTTTTTAAAATAGACTTCATTTTTTAATTCAGAAAATCAAATATATCTTAGGGTGAATTTTTGGGATTTTTCTGAAAAACTTCAATTTTTGATGAATAGTGAAACCACTAAGTGGTACTTATAAAAACTGATCTTTCCGTTTAAATGAAAATTTCCCATCTATGTGTTTTTAATTTAAAAAATCCGACATACATGATTTTCAATAAGAAGTAAAATGTGGTTCAATGGGATAAAAATAATTTTTTGGTGAATAGTAACTTATTATGTTTTTAATCGCGATTAGAGGTAATTAGTGGTTTATGGTAAGAATAATATTTTAATAAAATGAAATGACCTAGACACATGTCCTACCCTAATTTTATGTGTCATGGACGACCAATAAAATCCATGGGTCAACTTGGGGACCCCATGGAGCCACTTTGGTTGGGAAATGACATAAATATCTTTTTATTTAATGTTAATGTAAAAATGACACAAACATGAGATTTTTTACTAAAACAATTTTTACATGGTGTTATACAAGTCATATTTTTGACTATAAAAAGTCATTGGAAATCTAAAAAGATTTACTACATCATAGTATTTTTTTTATAATTTTTAGACTTTAAATAAATTAAATTATTTATGACATCATGATGATGCAACGATGACCTCATTATTTAACGATTTAAATAAAATGGAAAGAAAATGTAATATAAAAGATCTAAACATGTCCAAAACCTATTGGATGAGTGGATTTAGAACCTTTATCACCTTATCCTTGAAATAAATCAATTTGGGAACTTTAAAATCCGAAACTCTTTTGAAAATAAAGTAACATTTTGTAACATTACAAGAGTGCCCCTCCTCTCCTCTTATACAAGGCCCCCACCTCTACCTCCTTACCCACACTTAAAAATCCTTTGGCTCGTCCAACCCCTTCCCATTTTGTCTCTCCACGTCCCTCCATAACTCCTTGAAGCCTCACATTGGGCATAATCCTTTCCATGGAAGCCTTTGAGCTCAAATCAAAGGAAGTTACCTGATTTTAAGGTAATGTCTTCACTTGAGTCCTTTTGTTTTATTTTACTTCTCCAACCCACTAAACTCTTTTTATTCTTTTCTTTTGTAACAACTATTGTATCTTAAATATACTATGATGTTGTTATAAGAAGTATTTGAGCTACACTTACACACACCTATATCTAATGGTTAAAGAACATACTGTTTCAGTGGATGACGAATTTCTGCCTCCCGAAACGATGATTGTTCAACATTATTCTAACACCTTCAAAGGTGGCCATTAAGATGACACTTTATTTATATATGATATCTAATATTTTTATGTTTTACTTAAGATTAGGTATTTTTCATTTATGGCATACCTATATGGTTTCCATTATGGGAAAACGTGATATCTTCATTTAAGGAAGTGCAGACTACTGCCCCCTCAAAGTTATTTGATTCCTTAATACCATATGTACAACGTATAAAGGATATATTTAATGATATTATATATGATACCATACTGGAATTAAAATACTATTATGTATCATTATGTTTTAATTCCATTAAATATGAAATATAAATGGAAGAAGCGTTCATGCGTACGTACGGCTTACCGTCTCCATGAACGGTGAATTTCATTTTCTTAACTCTAAATTTTATGTAATATTATAAATGCATGAATATACTGGATATATATGATATATATGATATCTAAATCATGAGTACAATTCTGTATATAATAAACATTTGGCCACACGAACAACATGTAATTGTAAGAAGTCCACTTTCGACTTAAGAACCAAATATCGGCAAAAGAAATATTGTTAACTTAAATGATTACATATTGTTTATGACATGGTAATAAGTGATATAAAAGGAATAATTAACTTGAAAAAGGTTCTTAAGGAAGTAGAAATTAACTCAAGTTTATTATTCAAGAGATTAAAGAACGATCGAGTCAAGTCGGACCCGAGGTAAGGGATCCTACACCTCTCTTTCTTTTTAAGTACAATCTTTTATGTCATTACTTTTAAAGCACATATTTCTTGTTATTGGGATGTTCTTTTATATTAATCTTACTGTAATTATTATGCTCAAATGATGAGAGACCCTATTCTCTCTCATCAATCCATTTTGGAAGTTTTGAGTGGCGCCGTTAGGCTGCCGAATTTTCGTAAGAGATATAACATCTCTCTTTCTTTTTAAGTACTCTCCTTTATGTCACTTATTTTAATCTCCCCCTTTGTTATGATGGGGGGTGTTCTTTTATATTCCTCTAGCTGTAAATTTTATGGTAATATGATGAGATACCCTATTTCCTCTCATCAATCCATTTTGGAAGTTTTCAGTGGCGCTTTTAGGCTGCCAAGTTTTCGTAAGGGATTTTTCATCTCACTTTTATTCCCATGAGATTTATGCTACATTTGCCGCAATTTCCTTTGAGTGGTGTGTGTACTGCCCAATATTATACACATTTTATAGTATAATTTCATTTATGGGTATTCACATCTTCATTGTATGACCCTTCTTCCATGGGGGTTACGTTTCGAAAGTTACCCAACTTGATAAGGGGACCTTTCACCCTCCTCTTTTTAAAAGACTTCTTTGGTTATGTCTTTTAATTCAAATAATATTATGTTGGGATATGTTATTTTATATCCTTATTGATGTAAATTTTATGTCCAAGTGATGAGATTCCTTTTTGATCTCTCATCAACTCATTTTCTAAATTTTTATGTGATGCCGTTAGGCTGTCGAATTTTACCAAGGGAACTTTTTAACCCAATTTCGATTTCTTTGGGTTCAACATGTAGTTATTTAATATGTCATCTTTTGAATATGTGTGAATGAACTTTTATTTTTTTACACTTAATATCCACTTATATTGGGTGTATTTATATTTTTCACACATAATTTTGAGATTGAATTATCCTTAATTTAAGGATACCTTCTTTATAAGGGAATTCATCACATTTGACATTTCTACAGAGACATCATTGTTGTTATGCACCAATTCACTATTATATGGTGTATATACTGTCCTTTGGAATATTATATCATGATTCCATTTATTCTCATGATATTATAAAGTTCTGACTAAATGTTATTACTCAATTATTGTATTCATGTGTCTCTAATTTTGGTAGAACCCATTTAACCAAAATATCACATTAAATGTTATAATTATTTGTTCTTATTAATATCCATGTTTTCAAAATGGTTTTAAGGATTTATTTATATGGATATTAATGGTTTCAAATTTTAAAAGCTTCAAGGTGGTATGGGACACTTTGATTCAAAAATATCTTTATTAAATGTTTTAAATGGTTTTGGAAATGGTTTCTTTTTGAATGGATTCATTATTTCAATATACTAAAATGTTATATTGTGATTGAAATGTGGAGATGTTATGTTTAATTTCTGCATGTTTTATGTGATACATTTATGTTATGGTTCTTGGGCATTGTTATGAGAACGGGTGGATCCGTGATAAACTAAGGGCGGGTGAGCCCGATATAGCTCTCCAATACATTGGGTAACGCGATGGAAGTGAAACGTTAAGGTTTCTCTGAAGAGATTTAGGGAATATACTGTGGTGGGTATTCCAAATGTAACCAAGAGGGTTACTCCCTACATAATAATGTTATGAATGCCCCAAGATACCTTTTATGTCTTATGATTTCTATGATTTATTCATGATTTGATATGCTTATGTTTTATGGGTAAAGTATGATTTCATTCTAACGTATATATTAACACATGTTTACTTTCCTTATTTTCATAACTCTTACTGAGCTTTTTATGCTCATCCCAAGTTTTTGAAATATTTTTCACAGGTCAAGGGAAGGGTACATGATGTGATGATAGTGTCAAGGATGTGTCAAGAAAGAATCCGTGTTTTATTTTAAATATGTTTCCATTGATGGGAAGAATGAATACTGTCTTTTATGTAACCAATTTTTTAAATGTGGAATGTAATGCAAGTTTCATGATCTAATTCTCTAAAACTGTAAACCTGAAAATATCCTCAATGTGTAATCTTGTAGTAACTCAAGATTAAGTAAGGTTTAAGGCTGGGGCCTTATAGTTGGTATCAAAGGTCGGTTTAGATAACTTTAGCGGTTAGGGTATTCTCTAAGAATAAGTGACCATACCATAATGGATAGGATTTCATAAAGAGTCCTAGTTTTAGATAAAGTGAATGAGTAAGTATATCTTGTTGTTTATCTTCCTCATTAGTATATGATGGTTTTGTTGATATACTCACACTGACCTTTTTGGTTTTAGTAAATGGATGGATCTAGCAGGCACCAAAGTGACAATAGGTTTGACGGAAACTGTGGTGGTTCTCTGATTAAGAGACCGGATGAAATGGGGGATTTAATGAGGAAACTCGTGGTTGTTCTAAACCATCTAGCAAAGAGTCATGATCAACCACTTGGACCTCGGTCTGTTCTGTAATGCATCATGAATGACATGACCAATCGATGTGGAAGTTCAGGTAATAATTATAAAGGTAACCATTAGAGTTTATATGATCCTTACTTTTGAGGTAATTATGGGTTATTATATGTTATGATGGAAAATGAAAGGAATGAGATAAACTTGAGGATAGAATATGTTATGATCATTTTTGAGGATTTTATCTCGTTTTGGGGAATGTTTTAAAAATTATATAGTTTTGGAAAAAGGACAACATGCAAACCGTGTGACAACCCGTTGCGTCGGACAAAGCTGCGGGAATCGAACCCACAACCAAAGTGCGACTGGAATTTATCACCTACCACTGGACTATGTGATGTCCCTGGTTAGTTCGACTAATTCTTTTTAGTTATATGATTTTATGAATTAAGAGTAAGTTGATTTTGGGTTATTTATGAAAATGATTAACCTATCATGGAGGATATGTGATCAAGTTAATTACTTTTCAATACGTGACTTTAGGAGCAACTGATGTTGTTTGGAGATAAATGTAATGATTTAACTTGGAAGACTATGTGACTAAATCCTTCAAATATTTGGGTTTCAATCTTAGTTTGTTTTACTTTGAAGAATTTTATGGACAAATTGATTATAGAATGGTCCTAGTTGAACTTTGGGTTTTGTTGGACAAATTTTGGAGATTAAGAATAGATTTTCTTTTTATAAAGGGTTATCCTTTTCTGGATTATCTGATCTTGTACTAAAATTTTTGGTTTTGGTTTTGGTTAAATTCCAAAGACATGGTAAGTATATAGTTCCCTTTTGTGGATTAGGTGACTCTCTAGAAGTTGATTATAGTACTCTTAATGCGAACAAGTCTCCCTAAATACTCATCTTTTGGAAGAAAATATGAGTTTGATTAAGGAATATAGTAAAAGTTGAAAGTCAACATGATAAGTGATTATGTTTCATTGTGAATAAATTCCTCAATAAAATATAACTTAAAACAAAAATGTTGTCTATTAACTTTTCCTACTGGGGAATCGAATACCGTTTAACCCATCACAAGTTTGTGATTTTCTCATGGTTAACTTTCTCGTAGACATGTTTACTATCACTCTCCCTCAAGAACATGACCCTTTGCTTTTTCTTCCATTTCCATGTTTTTCTACATGGAATCCTATTATGGGTTAACTTGGGTGACTTCTGTACTTATCTTCCTTTATTTTAAAGTGATTGTTTTACCAACTCTTGTTCTGATATGGGACTTTCAAGGATGTTTCCAAGCTCAATTTTAAAAATTCCGAGGACGCAATTCCCAAAAGGGGGGAAGGATGTAACACCCCAGGTAAATAAAGAATATGAAATTTTCATATTTATCCATATTTGTGAATAAAATATTAATATGAATTTAAAGGGGACGCTATGCTCGATGGCGTACCCAACACACAACAACGATTTTCTTGGGAATCTTACGTTGCACTCTAATAATAAAATAATATTATTTTAAACGGTAGTTAACATGTAGCCGTTGTATTTGCGGGAATGGATATAAATAACTAAAACTTGATTATATATGTTTTTAAATGTTTTTACACTTATCCAATAAAATATAAAGGCTTAAAATACGGAATGAATTCAATTTTAGGCGTATATGCCCTTGTTTTCACTAAAGGTTCACTTATCGCCTTTTAATGGCGAACCATCATTAAATATTGTTTTGTTCACTCTTATACATTATATTAGACCAAATAAAACTCTTCTTAATAATTGGGACATCAAAATTTACTTAGTGTAAATTTTTGGTATCTTTCCGATAAAGTTCATTTTTTAATGAATAGTGTAAAATGTTGTATTTTAATTCAAAACCTCTTTTTAATCTAATTTATTTATATGATTAGATTATCTTCTGAATTGGTTTTATAGTGAAATTAGAATATATTTTTACCATTAAATCCAATAGTGGTCATTGGAATTAATTTCACTTTGAAATCAGACTTAAACTAGTGTCAATCTTTTGATACTTATTGTTTCATAAAAACTTGATATTTGCTCTGACAGCGGAAATTAATTATTAAATTAATTAATGTGACTTATATGATTTGAATTTTGTAAAATAGACTTCATTTTTTAATTCAGAATATCAAATATATCTTAGGGTGAATTTTTGGGATTTTTCAGAAAAACATCAATTTTTGATGAATAGTGAAACCACAATGTGGTACTTATAAAAACTAATTTTTCCGTTTAAATGAAATTTTTCCATATTTGTGTTTTTAATTTCAAAAATCCGACATGCATGGTTTTAATTAAGAAGTAAAATGTGGTTCAATGGGATAAAAATAATTTTTTGGTGAATAGTAACTCATTAAGTTTTTAATCGCGATTAGAGGTAATTAGTGTAGTTTATGGTAAGAAAAATATTTTAATAAAATTAAATGAACTAGAAACATGTCCTACCCTCACTTTATGTGTCATGTCAGACCAAGAAAATCCATGGGTCAACTTGGGGACCCCATGGAGCCACTTTGGTAGGGAAATGACATAAATATCTTTTTATTTAATGTTATAGTAAAAATGTCACAAACATGAAATGGTTTACTAAAACAATTTTAACATGGCGTTATACAAGTCATATTCTTGATTATAAATATTCAATGGAAAGATAAAAAGATTTCTTACATCATAGTATTTTTGTTATAATTTTTATACATTAAATAAATTAAATTATTTATGACATAATGATGATGCAGCGATGACCTCATTATTTAACGATTTAAATAAAATGGAACGATAATGTACTATCTAAGACCTAAACATGTCCAAAACCTATTGTATGAGTGGATTTAGAACCCTTATCACCTTAAACTATAAATAAATCAATGTGGGACATTTAAAATCCGAAACTCTTTTGAAAATAAAGTAACATCTTGTAACTTTACAAGAGTGTCCCTCCTCTCCTCTTATAAAAGGCCCCCACCTCTACCTCCTTACCCACACTTCCAAAGCCTTTTGATCGTCCAAAACCTTCCCATTTTGTCTATAAAAATCCCTCTATAACTCCTTGAAGCCTCACTTTGGGCATAATACTTTCCGAGGAAGTCTTTGAGCTCAAATCAAAAGAAGTTACCCGATTTTAAGGTAATGTCTTCACTTGAGTCCTTTTGTTTTATTTTACATCTCCAACCCCCTAATCTCTTTTTATTATTTACTTTTGTAACAACTACAGTATCTTCAATATACTAGGATGTTGTTATAATAAGGATTCGAGCTACACTTACACACACCTACATCTAATGGTTAAAGAACATACTGTTTCCGTGGATGGCGAATTTCTGCCTCCCGAAATGATGATTGTTCAACATTCTTCTAACACATTCAAAGCTGGCCATTAAGATGACACTGTATTTATATATGATATCTAATATGTTTATGTTTTACTTAATCTTCTGTATTTTTCATTTATGTCATACTTTTATGGTTTCCATTATGGGTAAACACGATATCTTCATTTAAGGAAGTGCGGACTACCACCCCCTCAAAGTGATTTGATTCGTTAATAACATATGTGGTACGTATAAAGGATATATTTAATGATATTATATATGATAAAATACTGGAATTAAAATACTATTATGTATCATTATGTTTTAATTACATTAAATATGAAATAGAAATGGAAGTAGCGTTCATGCATACGTACGGCATACCGTCTCCATGAACGGTGCATTTCATTTCTTAACTCTAAATGTTATGTAATATTATAAATACATGAATATACTGGATATATATGATATATATGATATCTACATCATGAATAAAATTCTGTATATAATGAACATTTGGCCCCACGAACAACATGTAATTGTAAGAAGTCCACTTTCGACTTAAGAACCAAATATCGGCAAAACAAATATTATTAACTTAAATGATTACATAATGTTTAAGACATGGTAATAAGTGATATAAAAGGAATAATGAACTTGAAAAAGGTTCTTAAGGAATTAGAAATTAACTCAAGTTTATTATTCAGGAGATTAGAGAGCGATCGAGTCAAGTCGGACCCGAGGTAAGGGATCCTACTCCTCTCTTTATTTTTAAGTACAATCTTTAATGTCATTCCTTTTAAAGCTCATATTTCTTGTTATTGGGATGTTATTTTATATTAATCTTACTGTAATTTTTATGTTCAAATTATTAGAGACCCTATTCTCTCTCATCAATCCATTTTGGATGTTTTGAGTGGCGCCGTTAGGCTGCCGAATTTTCGTAAGAGATATAACCTCTCTCTTTCTTTTTAAGTACTCTCCTTTATGTCACTTCTTTTAAGCCCCCCTTCGTTATGATGGGGGATTTTATTTTATATTCCTCTCGCTGTAAATTTTATGGTAATAGGATGAGATACCCTATTTCCTCTCATCAATCCATTTTGGATGTTTTAAGTGGCGCCGTTAGGCTGCCGAGTTTTCGTAAGAGATTTTTCATCTCACTTTTATTCCCGTGAGATTTATGCTACATTTGCCCCAATTTCCTTTGAGTGGTGTATGTACAGCCCAATATTATACACTTTGTATAGTATAATTTCATTTATGGGTATTCCCATCTTCATTGTATGACCCTTCTTCCATGGGGTGTACGTTTCGAAAGTTACCCAACTCGATAAGGGGACCTTTCACCCTCCTCTTTTTAAAAGACTTCTTTTGTTATGTATTTTAATTCACATAATATTATGTTGGGATATGTTCTTTTAGATCCTTATTGATGTAAATTTTATGTCCAAGTGATGAGATTCCTTTTTGATCTCTCATCAACTCATTTTCTGAATTTTGAAGTGATGTCGTTAGGCTGTCGAATTTTACCAAGGGAACTTTTTAACCCAATTTCGATTTCTTTGGGTTCGACATGTAGTTATTGAATATTTCATATTTTGAATATGTGTTAATGACCATTTATTTTTATACACTTAATATCCACTTATATTGGGTGTATTTATATTTGTCACACATAATTTTGAGATTGAATTATCCTTAATTTAAGGATACCTTTTTTATAAGGGAATTCATCACATTTGACATTTCTACTGAGACCTCATTGTTGTTATGCACCAATTCACTCTTATATGGTGTATATACTGTCCTTTGGAATATTATATCATGAATAAATTTATTCTCATGATATTATAACGTTCTGACTAAATGTTATTCCTCAATTATTGTATTCAAGTGTCTCTAATTTTGGTAGAACCCCTTTAACCAAAATATCACTTTAAATGTTTTAATTATTTGTTCTTATTAATATCCATGTTTTCAAAATGGTTTTAAGGATTTATTTATACGGATATTAATGGTTTAAAATTTTAAAAGCTTCAAGGTGGTATGGGACAATTTGATTCAAAAATCTTTTGATTAAATATTTTAAATGGGTTTGGAAATGGTTTCTTTTTGAATGGATTCATTATTTCAATATCCTAAAATGTTATATTGTGATTGAAATGTGGAGATGTTATGTTTAATTTATGCATGTTTTATGTGATACGTTTATGTTATGGTTCTTGGTCATTGTTATGAAAACGGGTGGTTCCGTGATAAACTAAGGGCGGGTGAGCCCGATATAGCTCTCCAATGCATTGGGTAACGCGAAGGAGTGAAATGTTATGGTTTCTCCGAAGAGATTTAGGGAATATACTGTGGTAGGTATTCCAAACGTAACCAATAGGGTTACTCCCTACGTAAGAATGTTATGAATGCCTCAAGATACCTTTTATGTCTTATGATTTCTATGATTTATTCATGATTTGATATTCCTATGTTTTATGGGTAAATTATTATTTCAATCTAATGTATATATGAACTCATGATTCCTTTCCATATTTTTATAACTCTTACTGAGCTTTTTATGCTCATCACATGTTTTTGAAATGTTTCTCACAGGTCAAGGGAAAGGTACATGATGTGATGATAGTGTCAAGGATGTGTCAAGAAAGAATCCGTGTTTTATTTTAAATATGTATCTGTTGATGGGAAGAATGAATACTGTCTTTTATGTAACCACTTTGTTTAAATGTGGAATGTAATGCAAGTTTCATGATCTAATTATCTAAAACTCTAAACCTGAAAAGATCCTCAATGTGTAATCTTGTAGTAACTCAAGATTATGTAAGGTTTAAGGCTGGGCCATTATACATTGGGAATGATTTCATGTCACAAGAAAATTACACATGTGTATAGATTGGAACATCCAATGAGACCCAATGTATGTGGTGTTCCTATTGGAAGGTTCGTCCTCATGATGTCACTACTATAGATCACCACGTGAGATCTTCATGAGAAGATGTATCAATACATATGATCCCCACACACCAGATAGTAAACTATATATTACGCCCAATCAGTCAATATTATCTAGAGAATATGAACTATATTTAATACTAATGACATGGTTTTTAAAGGTTCTTATTAGAGACTTCTATATCTATTTCCCTTTTGAAAAATCATTTAATCTGTGAAAATTACCAATAAATAGTGGATGTAGAAACATCTACACTATAATGGTAAGAGATCATCATGAATATCTAACTGTATAGATGAAATGGTAATTGAAAGTACTATTCAATTTTGGTATAGGGAACTCACTATTACCACAAGAAAGACCAAATGAACAAAAAATTTTCGGTATGAATGATCATCTCATGGGGAAAATCTTTCTATATCCCTTCTAATTATATTTCTAGGTCATTCACAATGCAATGACCATCTTACATATTGTTAAAAACTTTTACTAATATATTATTTACTATAATTATAATTTTTCAAAGATTCATTATATTTTTCCATTGAATATAAAGAAATAATCATCTGAATTTTAATTCCTATAATATTTTATTTTCCTAAAATGATTAATATTACGTAACAAAATAAATATATTTTGTGTCACAAAACCTATAATTATTTTCAAATTTTACACTGTGCAATAATATATATATATTTTCAATGCTTTTAAAATATTATATATCATATCATGTGATACTTTTATAAATTTCAATTCCTAAAAAATTTTATATACTAATAATGATATAATATATATTTTCCAAGAAACATACATTTTCACGTAAGATAAATTTAATTAAATATACACATCCTTTATTTTATCTAAATTTTATTTTAAATACAATAATTCAACAACCCATTATTTCCTCATTTTAATGAATATAATAAGCTTTATCAACCATTTAATTTATTTTGAACATATGTATATTTAGAACCATTATAATATATACATTTAATATCATATGCATTTGAAATTGAAGGCATTTATATTATTTATATACCTTACATGGAATATCTATTTAGATTATAAATCAACCTAAGGTATTCCAAATAATTTCATCCTATGGATTATCTATGATTCTTGATTTTTTCCTTAAGTATCTGTAATATTAACTATCCATATGATGAGAAATATATTGAAAAGTCCAAAAAAAATATTCAACTTTTGATTTGAACATTTAAACACTTTTATTGTTAATAATGCAATAAAAAAACATCTTATGATGTTATTAAATATTATAAATACAATATAAAAATATAGATTTTTTTATATACTCACTTATCATTAGATGATATTGTTGAAAATGATAAAATAATGAATTCTGTTTCTCGAAAAAACAACAAATGAAACCTCCCATATATTTATAAATCCTAACTTTCCCAGTGACATTGAGAATAAGAGTAGAACCAGATTTCCTTAGGTTATATTACATTTATAAAATGCATTTAAAACCACAATTGAATGATTTTACATATCTAATGAGAATCTATATTCAAATTTATAAAAAACTTCAATGGTAGTATACCAACAAATGTTATTCTATAATGAATAATTTTTTTTTCATTCCTAAGAATAATTCATATGTTTTTACACCAATTTATGAATTTTCATAAATTAACATACATATTTTATTGTATACACATCAAGGTATTATTAAATTATGATCATTAAATTATATTTTTAATAAATAATTTTATAATATAATTATGAAATTTTATATTCATTTAATTAGATATTTTATTGAACCCTTTCGAATTAAAAGAATTTATAAAAGTGGGAGATGATATGTATTTCACCAATAAATGTGAATGATTTGGAATTACACTATATTTTCTATCATCCCAATAATGAAATATAAAACTCTTGGATAGTTTTATAGAAAATTATTTTCCTAATCCATCATATGGATAAATTCCACTCTATTGATATCATATCATAACTTTATGATTTTCATAGTTAGGTTTTAAAAATATCATACAATGATATTTGGTTACCCGGATCTAAGGGTTAACATTTTCAACCATATTTTAAAAAAGATAATCCATGGGCACCCTAATTTGGTGGAACCCACTAGGATGGATGATCAAGGACATGGCATGTGTTTTCATTACAATGTTTCTGACATAGATTATTGTTAATGGGTGTTTAATCTCCAAATTTTATATCATGTGTTACCTTTATATATATTCATACTTAAAATTATTTAATCTTGAATCAAATTATTTCAAATAAATTAATATGTTAAAACTATATTAGTGTGTAAATATTTACACAACCTATAGTTAGTCATAATAAAACCAATTAAAAACCAACAATATTCACAGATATCAAAATACATCACATGTATAATGTATATATAACTACTTCATGAAATTATTTAGAATCATATAGAATTAAAATTCCCCATAAGTGTAATCATTTAGAAATAGATGGAAACCATTACTTTTCTCTACAAGGCCAAGGAACCCAGGTTGTTACATAGTTTGGGAAAAACTCCTACTATAAAAGGATACTTTATTCAATATATAGATCAATTCCACCATAATTCTAAACCCTAATATGCATAATCTATAACTGATCACTAAATTCTAGCTCCTAACATAATACAATCCAAACGAAAGTTAGAAGAAAACTATAACAATTACCATACACCGTGTGGAGCTCCTTAGATGCATGTATGAGAACTCATAAAATCAGTTTAATACTTTAAACTAAAACATACATCTAATCATTATAAAAAATTTAAATTCTTAAATATAAAATAAATAAAATCTAAAAATGAAAAATTCATATATATTATATTGATATAAAAATTTAGAAATAATTAATAATCCAAGACATTACAAACACTTAATAATTTATCCACACAATATAAAAACCCCACAATCAGAAAAATATAATCATTTTAAAATTTATCTTATATGAAAACATTCATATTTTTTATTACATGAACATCATATAAATATATGATAATTAAAGAAATATAAATCATTAATGTAAATATTATAAACAAATTAAATATCAAATATTTTTCATTATTTAAACTATGATTAAACCAATTATAAATACAAATTTATATATGGTTTGAATTATTTTAGATATAAGTTATTTTATATTTGATCAAATTAAATTAACATGTATGATTACATCATAATTATATAGATTTAATCATTTATTTTATGCCTAATTCAAATTTATAAAAAAATTAATTTAAAATTAGAATTTATGTATTATAATTTTATATTAGAATTATTAGTCATTCCAGATAAATTTAATTGTTATTGAATATTTACATTTCATATTATGATTTTTTATTTATTAAATACTTTTTAATAATTTTATTTTTTAATTATAAACAATTAAGAAATAAAAAAGTTACAAAAAATTTACAAATTAAACAAATGAAAAAAAATATATTTTGGATAGTTTTAAAAATATAAAATTAATTTCAAAATTAAAATTTTAAAAATGCTTTTATTATATATTTTATTTTATAATATACTCATATCATAATTCCATATTGAAAAATCTTTCCGCTAAAAAATACTTTTGATCTATCTTTTATATGTTAATATTTATAATTCAAATAATTATAGTTCGATGTAGAATACCTAACACAAACCACATGATGTTGAAAACAACATCTTAAAACATGAATATTCATAACATTAACCCAAGATGGTTGTCAGTATTCGTTAGATTAACTAAATGAATCATATGAATCACAACTTATGACATGCTATTTGTAGGAAGAACACTTTGGAACATAGTTGTCGAACATTAGGATATAATATTCCATAAGAGTAAACATTTGATATAGGGAGCTATATTTTATGAATGTTTGCGATATCAATTAAACAATTCATTTCTCTCTTTCTATGGATTTCTTTAATGAAAATATATACTATTATTTGAATTTATAGTATGTTTTGGTATTCCTATGTTGAAGGAATAGAACAATATAACCACAAAGGATATCAAATATCTTATAGAGATTTTTTTTATCAATTATGACTTTGTATAGAATAATCCAATACCTTGTCTTAATTCTATTAAATATCTTATATTAATAAATATGATTCAAAAATGAAATACACATTTTTTGGTTTTAATAAATGATTTTAGGATACCTGATGAGTAGTAATTCTCAGAAACCATTGATAGGTTACAAAATATCAGACAAAAATTATTCAACCTATTTCAAGTAAACACAATGCTAATAAATCTATGATCACTATGTAGAAAATTAAATAATGAAATTATGAAAATCATGATCATATGTGTACCATGAACTAAAGATGGTTATAACAACAACATTATATTATATAAATTATAAAATTATATAAAGGATACCTTTAGTCTCCCTTTATTATGGTGTATCCAAGGGTTGACATAAATTTCCCAAAAAAAAAAGAATGAATTTCTTGCACATATTTTTATGATAGTATCTAATCAGAGCAAAGTAAAGAGAAAAAATGAGATACAATGTAAATCTGCAAAATATTTAAATCAACACAGTAATAGATCTATAATAGTTATATTGGATATGGGACACTCTCAGTCCCTACCATTAAATTCAATAGAATTTCAAAAAACCATTTAGCGAATTAATATAGTAACGATCAGTTCAAAACATTCTTCTAAATAAAATTTACCAAGTGTTATATTCACAAATTACATCTACTATCAATGATAATATGTACACTAATATTTATGTTTTAGGAAAAATAATAAATTTAATGACTTCCATATGAATCATACAATACTAATCACATATATATGATATAATTTAATCCTACATCATGATTTTCTAGCAGTAACAGGATCTAATAAAATTCCTTCATTATGATATTCTTTTTCAATGAACACAATATTCATTATTCCCATATATAATACCGTATAAAATATTTATATCTAATAAAATAGAATATCTAATAAATAATATTCTATTGGATTTAGGTAATATCTCTTTTACATTAGGGATATCATCTCTTGAGTTATTTTACTTAGGTAGATGAAGTATCACCTATAAAGTAATGATGAAATCAATCATTGTAGTCTCAACAACTAAAGACATATCTTATAAGAAGTTGGAGTTATAATTACAGAGTTAACCAGTTTATCATTTTTATTTTTCTGATGTTCAAGAGTAATTATATTTGAGTCTATTCTATAGAACCAACTGAATTTATACATTTGATTATAAAAATATAAATATCTTATCAAAAATATGTTATTAGTTTTTTCAATATTAATGTTATAATAATCTCGGTTGGGGATGTTTTTCATTGAATTAACCAATATGGTAAACCTTATAGATGAACTATGGATGAATATAAGGTATGATTATTGGCTTAATGGAATCAATCACCTACATTTGTTGGTAAGTTGGTTAGATAATTTAATATTCTAATTGTCTTGTCTATTATATAAAGGTTAGATAAAAAATAGTTTTGGGAATAAGTTATTTATTTTACATAAAATGGATTTTTCATTGTCCATTATAGAAAATATCCAAATTATATAAGAGATCAAAGGTAACCCAATTCATATGGATGGGTTTTCATGAATTTCATATGATTGTGAAACCAGAAAACAAACTAATCCCCGAAAAAATAATGTGGCGAGACTATTTGTATGTGTGTACTTGTAACATAATATCCGTTTTATTTATTGATTTGGTCTAGTAATATTTTTTCATTAGATTAAGTAAAAATTATTATATTGTTCCTTTATAGTGTAGGAAAAAATGAAACCATTTTAAACCAATGTGTGATTTATTATAATTATTTTTTCTTATCTATACATTTGGGATATAGTTCATTGAATGTATCAATGTTGTTTCTGATAGGATACCATGAGTAGGTTTTGAAATATTCATTTTTTAATCCTTTGTTTAATAGGGTAATTCCCAGTTGTGGGAGAATCTAGAGGTTTTCATGTTGGATCCCCATAGTATCTGGAGGGTTGTGTCTTTTGGATCGAAAAATAGTTTCACCCTCAAAATTCATATAAGAGAATGGTTTAGAGAACAATATATAATAGTCAACAATATCTTATGTAAAATTGTATTTTAATTTGACTTTTTTTATTTAGTGTGTTTACTAGTATTATAATGGTATCACTAAAGATGGTAAGGTCTAAGTTTATATGTTTGATGGAAAAGGAATTGGATTTTGGGAAATATAGATATTAGAATAACTCATTGATAAATACATGAATCATTACTTGACTGGAATAAAGCCAGATGTGATGGATAATGTGAAATTTGATAGGATGTATAGAAATGAATTAAGACACATTTGGATGTCAATAATAATAAATTAAACCTTAAACCTGTTGGTGCTGAATTCATTGATAGAGTTGATTGAGTCTTTGAATAAAATTTATGATAATAATTCAGAAATAAAAATGGTTCTTATTAAATGTAGACTATTCAACCTATGATTTTTATAATATAGCTCTATGAAAGGCCATATATGTTATTTTAACTTAGTTTAGTGTATGATCAAATATGTTATTGTAAATTTCATAGAATATATTAAGGGGATTCTATTGTTATAATCACTTTTAGATACTTTTGAGGTGTTGGTAACTATTTCCAAGAAAAAATGTATTTATATTTTTGATTACCTAGATAAAACTACTCTTTAAATAAGTTAAGAGGAAACCCTTACAAGACCCAGATTCCATTAGAAATTGTGTATTTGTTGAATACATGGATCGATGTTCTTGATGCATATTGACCTTGAAACATTTTCCATAGAACCTACAATAGAACAACAACTCCTCACCTTAATATTGTCTACCACCAGAATGTATCTAAGAGTTTTCATTCGTGGTTATCTATTAAATGAACCATATTTCCATTAATTTTGGGGCTATTTGTTTTTTATTTAATTTTTTTAATCTTGGTATATGTGAGTAGTGGAAAAAGGAAGGACCTAGGGATGATCTAGTCTTGATTGGATCTCATAGCTCTACGAAATTGGAAAACAGACATGGATTCATGGTTAACACATTGTTAGTAAAATGTGTAGCAATAACAAGGGGTTCCTTGTTAATAGGTGGGGCCACTATTTTTTTTTAAAAAAAGTGACCCATGTTAGATGACTATGCATTATTTTAAACATGTTTGATATATGGTTGTTTCATGGTTTGCGCAAGGTTAGGGAAAAATGATGATTTATTGTGTGGGGACATTCCTTATGTAGTAAGTGGAGAAAAGACTCCATAGGGTTAGGAAAAACCAGTCGCCCAACCTTTGAACAATTATATTTTGAGGAGAAATTACTTTCTTCCATGAATGAAACCTTAAATATAATTTTATTTTTTTCCTTCACCTCATTCCCGTGGACGAACCCACCCTCTTTCTTATGTGAGCTCTAATCATCCTCAACCTAGGTTCTTTTATATCTATGAATCCTACGTCTAACTCAATATCAATAGAATGTGTTGGATAGGCAAGGCATTCCCATGATTCCACTTCTTAATTATCTAATATTACCTTTAGATCAGTGCATCTATTTTTCCTCATGACCATTTGACCTATTTTCAACAAATTGGGTTGTTTCTTCATTTTTAACTAATTTAATTCGACTTTAAGCCTTTCATCAGACGATAATTTGACAACCTATGTCAAGTGTCCTTGCCATTTTCCTCAAATTTTCCCTTTTTTTCTTAATGTAATTATTTTCTTGCTTTCCATCATTCCTCGCATGTCTCCATAAAATTGATTTCATCATCTTTAATAGGCACACACACCAAGTTATACTCCAATGATTCATTGTTTAGTAATTTGAGGATTCCATCCTCAATCAGAGACACCCCTACGGTGTCCCAAATTGAATTTTACCAATTTAATTGATTTATTAATTTTTTGGAAAACCACTTCCGTTGTATTCATTGTTTATAAATTGAATTTACTTTCCAAATAAATGAACAATTTTTCCATAGAACTTAATAAGTTTTAGGATTAACTTATTAGTCGAATTTAATTTTTAGGTAGTTGCCTAATTTCCAATGACACATTATTAGTTCTCTTGGAGAATTATAATATGAATTTACATGTTTTGACAAATTAAATGGAATGTAACAGATTGAATGTCTTATTAATCATGGTTTTCCTTCCATTAACATATTATGTAGTTTCATTAATATGTCTTATAATGGGTTGAAGGGAAATAACAACTATTTTGTATTATATTATTTTCATTGTATGAATAGTATTTCCTTATTGTATTTGGGCAGGAATAATAGAACGAATTAGTAATAATGACTCATTAATATTAATATAATTATTATTATTCGTTTTATATAGGATATGGAATGAGTATATGGTTTTCACTAGCCATGATGATTCATGCTCCCTTACAGTGGGTGTTGATTATAGAATCTAACACAATAGAATCTATTTGGATAATGGGAATGACAAACAACAACCCTTGATTCGAGTTTTGACACGACGGTTCACCCACTATCTCAAATGACGACCATGATGTCTTCCACTCATTATGAGATATAGGTAATTTTCATTATGTTGAAGGTTATAGGCTTGTTTTGACTGGGTATGGATGATTGAGTTATGCCCCAATCCATCAAGATACTAGTACTCTAGGTATAGGGCCACTTGAATATACATGAACATGGGATATATAGGTGGATCATATATATAAATATATATATATATATATTTACAATATATATTGTTACTGGTCATACACACATTTCGACCAGGAGCCGAAGTAGGTAGTGCCGTGATGTGTCCTATTAGAACCTAAGTAGGATGGTATTTATTCATTTAGATTTCCCTAGTATTTAATTTATTCCAATACATGTGTGTTCCTATTAGCATTACTTAAATTACATCTAGACACTATTGGTGGTGGCATACTGAGATTTTATCTCAAGCCCTACATAGTTCACCATTGTTACTCAAGTAGATTACTTGTATAGAAGTGTGGGTAAGGGCTAGTTCCATTCCATAGATTTGTGATATTTTTACCTATAGTTGTCCAATATGAGAAGAGGACTGATTATTTTCTCGAGATTCTATAGTAGTAGTCATTTTTTATTTATTATTGTACTTTTGTATAGTTTGTTGAATATGGCTATCCTGAGTTCCCATTTTTTTAAATTTAAATGTCAGGTATTCATTTATATGACACTTCCTAGTAGAGTTTTTATATTTTAATTTTGGATTTAGGTTAATTATGATTCTTAATTTTATTACTATATCTATTATATTCTGGTTTCCACTAGAGTGGGTTACTTGTCATGTGTCCATTATTGTGACTTGTTATATATTTGGAATCTGCTGTTGATTATTGTTTACTATATCAAGTTTACCACTATTATATAAGGGTATAGTCTCTACACTACAAAACCATTTCACCCTCACTACTTGTTAGTGTCCATTAGTGTATGGGAAGGTGATCATGAGGCCACGTGACCCACCCGATCAGGGAACGAGTTAAGTGGTCCATAGTTAGAGATGTTACTATGTGTTATAAGGGATTTATATTTCCATTTTCGTAATATAAGTGTATTGGAAGGGAGAATAGAATCGTGAGAAATTATGAATTGACCATTTACTTGGTAGTTGTTAACTCATGAATAGGGTAAACCCAAATGACCAAGGATGGGTAATTTCAGTTATTTTTCAACCTTTAATGCTTGATATCAATTCACTATTGGGTGACATATTTGAATTATGATATTAATATTATTGATATGATTGATCTGATGGTTTTTATCAACTATAATAATTGAAAGGATTGAATTCAATTATAATAATCACTATATGCACTATATGATTAATATTACATGCTTTTTTCAATGTTAAGTCTAAATTTACCATTAATTTTAATGTTTCATGTTATTGGTTCCTTGATTATTATATGTAAATGTACTGAATTTCATTATAAGATTGAGAAAAATTATTGACACATAGTTTTTTGCCTTAACTGAGTAGTGTTTTAATGAATAGGTTAAAACATACACCTTAAGTAGTCAATTATGATATAATAAAACATAGACCATTGTTCGCATGTTCTAGAACATGTTATTCTATGAATTATGTAGATGCCACATACTAGTTACTAATGAATTTGGGACTTTAATTATTAGAAATGGTTATCTATCTAATTCTATGAAAAAAAATATTTAAATAATTGAACAAGTGTTTATTTAAAATGAATATAACCATTAATGTAAAAATAGTCATTTTATATATGAAATACAAAGACCTATAACCCAATATAGAGTTATTAGTTGGTAGTTGGTGTATTTATTATGTTATTATAACTCATCTGGTCATTTCTTACTACATAGATTTAGATTTTGAAGTAGATAGATAGGTGTCATTATTTATATTAGAAGGATATAAACATGGAGAAGTTTTCTATCTAAAATATTATCAATAGTTAAATGATCTTATGAGGATTGAATTTTTTTTAGAATCATGACTCGAGGAAATACTATAGTCGTAATCCCTAACGGCGGTGAGAACCATGCACCAGATGTGGTGGGACCTAAGATACCATTGTTCCTAGCTATAGTGACACCTATTTCACCTATTCACACTCATTATATTGTGACCAACACTTAGTTTGGAGTGGGATATCTATGTTTCTTTCAAAACATGCAAGATGTTGTTTGACCTGCCCTATGTATGGTGAAGCAACCTTGGGATTTATAGAAGTGACATCCTTCCACCTATTAAGGGTATGAAATGGTGGTGATGATGAGTCTTGGATAAATTATATTAATTGTATATTAAATCATTTGGGGTTCTTCCTTAGTTCGGGGTTAATCTTGAAGCCTATATTTTATGATATTACACCAGGAAATGATGGTATTTTATGACATATTAAGATCGAAAAAGAAATTTTTTGGGAATATTTACAGAATATCTTCTATGACTATTGATTTCCCATGAATTTGAGAGATGAAAGTGAAATATAAATTAGGAACCTACAGTAGAGTGACACGTCTATTATAGAATATATTTCTCATTCACTAAGAAATAGCGGTTCACTCCTACTATAGAGGGTGATGATCTTATAAGTGCATTATGATTCAAGGATGGGCTAGTATACTCCACCTGGTAAGAACTAATTCGATTTTAGTTGACAACAATATCAAGGATATTCAACCAAGATATTGATACAATGTCGAATTTGAGGGATGATGATAGTGTGAATCTGGGAGGTTCAACACATAGATTAATTAGTGTATTCCTTACTAGGAGAAAGAGATGTTTTAACATTTTTATCAGGGGTAGTTGGAGTTAGGTTCATCATGCTGACCATTTCATGACATGTCAGAAAAGTGAGAAGAGGATACATCAGAAACCGTAGTGTTTATGAGATATAGTGTAATTTTGAGGATATGGTAGGATAGAGCATATAACGAATTTTTGAATCCCTGTTTTATCAGGTCCAAGAGAGTGGGGATCTATGCCTACTCCACATTCAAGAGTAGGGATTGTAAAATCTCATCAGTCATTTAGGATGAGACAATGGTCAAGGAAAAGGTATCCAAACTCATGTTTCTCAGTTCTAGTAGAGCAATATTGATTAGGGTAGTTAGGAAATGACTTAGAGCTGTAGTACATGCCAGTTACGTGCAGTGTATCTGATTCATGAGGAGTAGGTAACCCACCCTTCTATAGTTATAAGAACAATTCTTATAGCCTCTGATATAGTATATTATATTTATTCCATGTTATTTTCACACTCAAACATTTAAGAATAAATAATAAATATTTTGAGTCTCGAGGCATAACACTTAATTATATTTTTATTCTTTACAACCTGTTAGGTATCTGAACAAGGTATGTTCGTCATTGTAAGGATTTTAACCATGATATGGGAGGATAGCTCTTTGTGTTTAATATTTTCATCCTACACAATATATGTTTTTATGTAATCATATAGATGGACTGGTTAGTACTGAATGATGCCAATATAGACTAATATCATCATAGGAATATTTTATATAACAAAACGGTGTAAGGAACATACATAAGGGAGAGTTGTATGATGATGATACTAATGCTGGACCTGGGTAGTAGAGGCTTGGTAGTGTGACATCTCAGATCACTGGTATTTTCCAGGATGATCAAGGATTTTGACTTATTTTTTTCTCTAGTATTAGTTCATTTAATGGATGTATTCTGTGAAAAATCATCCTATATACTTATACTATTATATATAGATTTCATTTGTGATCTAGTTCTAGGAGTAGCTTCAATGACCATTCATCCTTATATGATGTCACCTATGGAGCTTCCAGAGCATAAAGATAAATTGAAGGATATGAAGGATAACGGCTTTATAAAAACGTAAACATTCTCTTGGTGTCCACCTATAGTTTTTTCTAATAATTCATAGGGAACCCTTAAAAATTAAGTGGAATACAATATATTGATCCATCTTATGGTAAAAAATTGGTATCCACAACCCTTGATAGATGAAATATTTGATTATATATAATGAGTGATAGTATTTTAAATGATATATTTGAGGTTGGTATATCATAATGTGCATGTAAGGTCATCAACCATAAACCATGTAGCTTTTAAAATGTGTTATGGTATATAGAAGTACCAAGTTATGTTGTTATAACATACAAATTCACCTGAAGTATTCATGGATATGATTAATCAAGTTTTATAGAAAATATGGATAAATTATTGGTAGTATTTAATGATGATATATTAGATTATTAACTCTAAATATAGGACAATGAAATACATATTGATATCATGTTGAATATTCTAAGAATTCATTGACTATATTCTATTCTTAGTAAATTCAACACTTGGATCAATAAAGTACACTTATTGGGTCACATTATCTTGAAGACAAGAGTTTCATTAGACTAAGTGAAAGTGAGAGATATAGTTTCCTTGTAGAATCCCAAAAATGATTTTGATATACATATCCTCTTTGGAATAGGTAAATATTTGAGAAACATCATCAGTGATTTCTTGAATCATGCAGCACCGCTTAAGGGATTGACAAAGAATGGTTTAATATTTGTATGGTTAGAATCATATGAAGTAAACTTTTAGGAGATGAAGGGATATCTGACATCAACACTGATACCAATTATACAAAATTAATGATAGAGATATTATGTGTACTATAACATATCATGTATTTGTCTTGGATATATTCTGTTATAGGTTGAGTTATTCATCGCATACAAGTTTCATCCATTGAGGCCCCATGTAGAAAATTACCTAGCACACAATATCTAAATTGTTGTAGTCATTCATGAATTTCAATATTGGAGACTCTATAAACTTGGATATAATTATTTGTGTTCACTGATCAAAAAAGTGTCATGTACATATTTAAAAATCACGATCTAAATCTCTTGCAGTGAAGTTTTGTTGAGTACTTGTAGTTTTTTGATTTCAAGAATTCCTATAATTCTGATAAAATATTTATATTATCCAATGATCTGAGCTAAAATGAATATAAATAACAAGTTTAGGAGGCCAGTGTATAATTTATGTTCATTTAATTATTCTCATATATATACATTGAGGTTCAGAAGGATCCTGTTCAGAATATCCTCACAGCCTTAACAGTGACCTCAACTCATCTGGAACAGATATGATTGAGTAAATGATCCAATCTTAAATTCCTTGTACTAAGGGAAAGTTCCTTGATTTATGATACATCATTAGGACAAAATATATATGGGGATGATATGTTACTATTATATGGTAATGTTTGAGTCTTAGTAGACATCAGAGTGGAGTTGATGTGAGAATTACATGCCTAAATAAGGGAAGTTCACCCTGTTGTCACCATGATGTATCTGGATTTACATCGCCAATATTGGTGGACATGTATGAAAAACAACATTTCTATATTTATCAATAATGTTATACTATAATCAAGTGATGGTGAAACATCAGCGTTTGATACAGATTTTACAACCATTTCCAATTCTTTAGTATAAATGGGATGATTTTTCAAAGGATTTCATAAATGTTTTAACTAGATAACCTGAAAGAAACTATGATGTGTGGGTTATCGATGATAATTTGATGAAGGTATCACACATCTTACATATATTATAGAACCTATCAGTAGACTAGATAATGATTATTTAAGTCACAGAGGACATGGTTCTTCCTGGGTATACTCGATCTATCATTTACAAAAGAGACATTAATTTTACATCACGGTTCTAGAAGGGGTTGCTGAAGGCCTTGGGTACAATGGTGATTCTATGTAAAACATATCATAATCACAATAATGGAATGGTGGAGCATAAAATTTAGTTTCTAGAGTAAATTCTCCATGATTGTGTCATTTATATTATGGGTTCATTAGAGAAACTCATTCCCCTGATTGATTTATCTTATAATAACATATTTTAGGATACTGTTGAGATGGATCCTTACAAATCCATATATTTTTGTCCACTCCACTCACATATGTGGTGAATAGAGGTAAGGGAGGTAACTTTTCTTGGACCCAGTCTCATTCTTGAGACTACTGAGTTGGTCTAATGGATCAGAAAGATCATGATAAAATCTTTATTTAGGTAGCAGTAAATTCTATCTCACATTGATGTCCTAAGATGTTCTACACCGAAGATAATTTTTACTTGTGAGTATTAACAAAGATGGTAAGTAGGCATATATTCTCCCCAAGGTTCATTGGAACCTTAATGGTTGTGAAATATATTAGACTAGTGGATTTTATGAAATATTACTTCTTCATAGAAACATGTCAATACATGATTTCATTCACGTATCTTATCTTGGTTGGGGTTATCCACACACATCACATGTCCTTTAACCTGATGAGTCCGAGTTAGATATGTATAATTCGTTTAAGGAGTATCCAATTTGTATAGTTTTCTAGATTTTTTAGACCTTCAGATACATGTATGTTATATTAGATTGCATTCTATGGAAGCATGACCATGTAATTGATGATACCTTCAAATTTGATGCTAATATACTATATCGGTGGCAGAACCCTTTTCCAAAGAATCAAATTTACCCTGATAAGGCCAACTAGGGGATGAGTTTATTTATGTATAGGATGTTATAATGACCCATCTTTTCATGAAGGTACTATTAATTTTTCTATTATTTTAAATCATTTATTTAATTTTGGTCAACATATAATATAACCAAAGGAAGAACCGAGGTACATCTAAGGCTTGTTAGGAGAACTGATCTCTGAGAAATTTGAAAACAGACTAGGTTGCATGGTTGTTGTACGTTAGAACTATCCTAATTGGGTAATTGTGTAGGGATCCATTTAATTAAAAGGGGATTCATAGGTTTTCTACAACCATGTGACCCATGGTGCACAATTGTGTGTGTTTTCAGGCATCATGGGCTGAGGAGTTTTTCTTGGTGTTTGCATGGTTTGGAAAATTGTGAACCTTAAACATGAAAGGTCTTTCATTAATGAGTAAGGGGTGTATAATTTGTTAAAGTTTTGGACTAACTGTGTATGGAAATCACCTTCACCTATATTTAATGGTGAATTTATATTTTTCCCTTAATGAATCCTTAAATCTACATTCCTATTTTCACTCTCCTCATTCTAGTGTCTGGCCTTATATCCCCTCTCCTGTGAGGTCCCATCTTCTTAAATATAAGTTATTTGATATCTCACACATCCAATGTCTGAATAAAGATTCATTTAAGGATTTGAATATGTATAGGAATGCTCTCAATTCTTTCTCCTTTTGATCCATGATTACCTTCATATCAATTTTTCTATTTTGGTGTAAGATATTTTCCCTCATTTTAAGGTCATTAGACCATTTCTTCAGTTTCTCGCAATATACATATAATCTATGGTCGTAATCATATGAGGGGTCATCAATTTCTATAAGGATGGTGGTCTCATTGTTTCTCTTAATGTTTTAGTTTCTTCTTATCCACCCCATTTTCCCCATTCCATGAATTTTCTCATATCACCGTAAAATGGATTTATTCACCATTAATTTGTGAACACAACATGTTATACTCATAAAGATCATTGATTAGTAATTTGAGGAATACACCATCAATCACAGACACCCATTAGTTGTTCCAAATTGAATTTAACCATTGTAATTTATATTTTAAATGTATGTAATTTATTATATGTTATCAACATGGATTATATATTGAATTTATTTGATGTATAATTGTTTTATTGGACAAAATAAACTCATATGTTCTAGTCTTTCATTAAATATGGAATTATGTATATGTAGTTTACTAATTTCCAAAGACACCTTCCATGTTCTTAACGATATTTTTAAAATAAATTTTCATGTTTTGATAGATTAAATGAATGTAATAAGTTGAATTTATTATTTATTATGGGTTTTCTTCCTTAAATTTTTTTTAACAATTTCATTCAACAAAATTATAATTTTTTGAAAGCCCACTTTGATTACGTCATGTTTTACTAATTAAATTAAATTAATTTTCATGAATATTTCATTTTTAATGGAATAATATAATTCATGATAGGTAAGGCCTCATGTATATTAAAAAAATATAATTACACATTTTATATAGGCTATGGTACAATTAAAAGGATTCTATTGGGAATGAAGATTCACTATCCCTTTCATCGTGTGTTGAGAATGATGTTTCACACCATTGAAAATATATGGATAATGATAATGATGCACCACATCCCTTGTTTCGAGTGATTAAATGATGACTCACCCACTATCTCGAGTGACGAGTATAAAATCTCTCACTTATTATGAGATGTTAGATTTTTACCCTCTGTTGGATCATATTGGCTCGATTAAACTTATTATAGATGTCTGATTTACACCCTATTCCTTCCAGAAACTACTATTCTAGGTATGTGGAAAATAATATCCACAAAAAAGTGGTCAATATAGGTAGAATAGATATACAACTATAATATATATGTATATAATTACTGTATATATAATTACTAATCATACACTCATTTCGTCCATTCTCCAAAGTATATTGAGACACAAGGATACTATAGGAGCCTGATAATGTAGGTGTTTGGTCAACATGCTATATATTGTCTTCCATATATTCTCCGACAATTTTGTTTCTCTTATAACAACAATGACTCCTTCTAGGCCCCATTGGTGGTGGCCTAATGGGATATTATTTGACACACTACTCGAGCTTCCATTTGAGCACTAGTAGATCAATTGTTTAGAGTTATAGATAATGTGATGTTCCCCATTATATATTGAAGATAAAATTTACCTATAGTTGGACATTAGAATCATAGGATAGATAATATGCTTGAGATTTTATAGGAACATCCTTTTTTTACATATGTATAGAAAGTTGTGTATTCTTATCCACTATTTTCCTTATTGTATATCATCATGTCTTGCATTCTTGTATAATAAACTTCCTTTTGAGTTGTGATATAATTTTTCAATTTCTCATTTATTTATTCTTCAACACATTATTACTATATCTATTATATTGGTATTTCTACTATAGCGGGTTATTGTTCCATTGGTAATATTTTGTCTTCTTTTATTTTATGGTTAAACTTTTTATTGTTCTCAATATATATGTTCTTAATCTTTTATTTGAGGGAATTTTCTCCCCAATATACCCCCATCACAGCCTCACTGTTAGTCGTCTGTTTCTAGAATATGGGGATGTTCTCTTAAGCCGATGTGACCCACCAAATCGGGGCACAAGTTATGCGGTCCTACATTGGGAAATTATAGACATCACCACCCCATGTGGGATAAAGAAACGAGTGTGGGATAATCCACTCTATGATATAACTTTTACAACTAACCATATCTACCATGGTCATCATGGAACCATATTTCACTCTTCTAAACATGAATCTCCTCCTTACAAAGACCAACGAGTAATATGTATGACCCAATGTCCCAGTGGATCGATTCACCGATACATTACACTAAATAATAATTCATATGAACATTACCATTGTTAAAATACCCCCAATACAATATATACTAAAACAATAATATTTTAACACTGATTTTTTTTATTTCTATTATTGAAATTTTTTCATTGATTCATAATTTGTAAGTTCTCATACATAGAGTAATTATATAATAGTTCGGTAGTTATCATAATTTTCACAAAATGGGATGATTATATAATTATAAATTCAATATAAATAGGATGAAAATTACTTGGAAGAAGCTAAGGTAGATGTGTTGGTATGGCATACCTTATTGGTACTATGGTAAGAGAGAGATTCTGAAGAACATATTTAGTGATAAATTCCTCACGAAAAAAATCTCAAAGTAAAATTACCCAGAATACTATGAATATTAACGGGTGTAATAGTTTATTACATAGTGTTTATGTTTTTAGGTAGTATGGGTCATTGCTTTTAGGGATTAATTTTACTCTATGATAGGTAAATTATTCATAAGATATTTTTTGTCCAGAATGATCAGTAAGGTACACTATAACGATGATTTTTCATTATGAATTAGGGGGAAGGTCAATATAGATGTATGAAAGAAGTAAAAAATTTATTATGATTGGGATGAAGATGAAATTATATTAGGTTTTAAGAAGAATTTAATTTTAATTTTCATTCCTGATGAGGTATATTTTGAATCAAGCATTGGTAATGGAGTTTGAAAGATCACTTAGTCTTCAATTGTTATGTTCGTAGGGACCAAGGATGTGACCTATGGTAATGAACTGGATTTTATCCAGTTTTATTTTTATAAATTAATTAGGAAAATTCTAAGCATAGGTTTTGAGATAGTGTGTGATTTTGAGTTTTGGTGTGCCTGAAACAATTCATCAAAATATGGTATGTTTTCAATAAACCTGATGTGCAAGTTTCTATAAAAATATTAGAATTACTCCAAAATGTGTTTCGAAATCATAAATCTAAGGGCACCATTGCATTGAGATCAATGACTTTAGATTATAAGAGGCATTACATTGACAAACATGGTTTGAGTTTGAATGATAGAATTTGGACGTAAACATCATTAAAATATATTAATAATTTTTTTTGACACATCAGAGTTTTCTTTTTAAGAAACCCATTTTCAAGAATCTAGGTTTACACCCATAACCCTTAAATTCACCTGAGGAAGGGAGGATGAAACTATCTTGAAGATGAACACTGACAGATTGATGATCTTTGATGACATTGACCTAATTTATTTAGTAATGGCAGATCCAATATCAAGGTAGGGTGTCAATATCATTGTGATTTATTTTCCCTTCATAGATCCAAATTATGAATTCAAACAAACCCACAAAAAGTCTGATCCATGGTTCAATCGTTGATGCAGGATGGAATTTGTTGTTGAGATTAAAAGTATGTTATATCATTGTGAATATCAGTTGATTATTCATCATTAAACCTTCTAACATGAATGAATCAAGGGTGACATGATGAAGGAAATGATCCGTCCATCTGGGGGTTCATGCGATTTGTCTCTTTTCCATAATGTTCCTCATTCCTCATTCATTGAGAATTAAAATCCTAGGATCGCTGCACAACCAATCCGTAGCGCAATGATCAGAGACGGTGATCTGATGTTGTAGTGGCGCAATGCATCAATAGTGTGAGAATGTGGCCAGTGTAAGTGTCTCTAGCCATTTATATTGGAGCATGGTGGGGAGAGTCTGTCGATGAAGGAAACAGAGGCTCGGTAGGGCAGATGGGCTAGGTTGGGTGTGGTAATAACGCCCACCGGTAATAGCTACTGGATTCAGTACTGGTGGGTCTCTATCAGAGGAGGTCCCATAGAGGAACAGGATGTGGGAGGCGATGAGGCTGCGAGACAAAGAGGAGAATGTAGGCCGACCACGTTAAATGCAGCGGCCGACCATGTTGACCAGGTGAGCCGGATGGCCACGTGGTCGGGTGACTGCATTGTCCAGAGGGACACAACTAGGTTATCCCACGTCTAAGGGGGTATATCCATCCCACACAACACTGGATGAGCTAAACAATACCAGCCACTTCAGTGGCCGAGACCCACCTGGTATGGTCAGGTTGGCCTAACATGATCGGGTTGGCTGAACTGGATTGGGTGGGGTCAGCTTGACTGGGTTAGGATCAGACTAGACCAGAACCCATTTAATAAATTGGACATGTCTTACAAATGATAGGTTTGTTTGATGATAATTTTTGCAGTGTTGGGAATCATACAACATGGTGGTCCTTTTGAGATACTTTTAGTGAGTTTTTGTGGTAGTTGTAATGAAACATATGGCTTAAAGAGTAGGTTATCCCAAATCAAGCACACTATGAATGGAATCATGTGGTTGGTTATGACATGGTGACTACGTCTCATAGTGGGTACGTGACTTTAGGGCTGTTTTACCCATCAATGATTTGTGCGACAACACTAAGGCTCCGTGCACCATCGAAACTCTATGTGCTAACACTGACACTCATTTCACCATAGAAACACCATGCACCAACACTAACGCTCTGTGTGCCAAAAATGATTCTATGTGTATCAACAACAATGCAATGTGCACCGATGTCAATGCTCCATTCATCGATATCAAAATTTAGATTTATGTAGACTAAAAATGATAATACATCTCCTTGTGATTTAGAGTAATACCTACGTGAGATAATTTTACTTCATGTGTTTTTAATCAATGGTTTACTTGGTGTAATTTACTTTGTGGTATACATGGTGTATTTCCTTAGTGGTTTACTTTATTGTTTTAGGGTGTCCTAATGAGTATTATTTTACTCACCCCTACATGATATTTTACTACATGCGTCATGCCTTCTGTAGACAATTGACACTTTAATGGAGTCCTAGGTGGACCAGTACAAAGTGGCGCATAAAGTGATTAGATAGATGAGGTGTGCTTTTACGGCTTCAGACAACTTTCCTACACCTACCCTTTAGGTAGGGTTTTTTATGGATGAGTTTCAAAAACAAGTGCATTCACGTGTATAAACTCTTTGTTTTGGTGGGATTGAATTCTGTCATAGTTTACATTCCATTTTTCTTACATTCATACTTTCCGGTTGGTATCTTAGAGTATGCATGTATTTTTTTACATATTCTTTTTACATATCATTATTTTATCGGCATAAACATGTGTGTGTCTGTGTATGGGTACATAAGAAAATGCCTCCCATTTTTTGGTTATGTGTACTCAATTATAGTCTACATCCCAAATCCTATTGAAGGCAGACATGGGGTAGTCACGACACAGGAACCTTTGGGACCTGTTGGGATGGAGTTTTACTGGAGCGATTGGTTCAAAATAATGATATAGATTCTATGATATTGGTTTGGGGGAAATAGTGTTGAGTGTTTTGTGTTCATCTCTAAGGCTAGGGAATCCCGTGTTAGTAAGGTAGATGACATATCTATACACAAGGATTCTGGACACATTCCTTTTGAATTGGTACATGAAAAAACTATTTGTTGGCAAATAAATTGGTAGATTATTCATATAAGATTTTAGAGCATTATCATTTCCTTCTTGAGTCATCTAAGCGGGTATACTCTATTTATTATGGAACATAATGATCTGTTTTATGATGCATATACACAGAGATCAAGCTAGGATTCTATTTCATGATATTGAGGACGATCTTCCATGTGATGAGGAATTTGTACGAGGAATAGTACCTGAGATGGAACCTCTAGGTGGTGTAGTAGTGATACAACCACCCGTCGTGTAGTAGTTACTACCAATACTACTGGTAGAGTATACATGCATATTGAATGAGTTTACTTAGTTCTAGATGTAGATACCTTTTTTTAGGTAAGATAAACCCATGTGCAGTTGAGGATTGGATGGAGGTATTTACTCGTGTCTTTCTCCTTGTGAAGATACATGCTGACCGGATGACAGTCCTAGACATGAGACATCTTTAGGGATCAGTAGGACAGTGGTGGAGCTTAGTGACTCAGACACATGATTAGGTCACTATCTCTTAGGTGGAAATTGAAGAATCTTTAAAGAGGAGTTCTTACCAGCTATGATATGCTTAGTCCATATACAGGAGCTCCTACATCTGTAGAAGGGTAGTCAGACTATGTTGGAGTAGTCAAAGATGATTACATACCTATCCCTATAATCCATGGATATGGTATGAGAACCAATCTTTAGGGCTCATAAATTTGATCCGGGGCTGCACATGGAGATCAGGGACTCCATGATATCCCTGATCATCCATACATATTTGGGGGTACTAGGGAAATCATTGCTCATGGAGAGATTTCTCGTGGAGTAGGTGACAGTTGTGGGAGATACCATCAGGCACTAGGTAGCTGAGTATTTAGTGGATGGTAGCTGACAACAGATGCATGTATTAATGTGGGTCATGAAATGTAAGGGACAACCCACGACACATGATCAGTGGTGCGGGGCTCCCATGGCAAGGAGTGTCGACCAAGGGACATGTTTTGTTACACGTACAGAAGTCGAGGACACATGGATCTATATTTCCTAACCCACCATACAAAAGATCAATACAAAATCGAGGGACCACTGAGGGAGAGGATTAGGTATGATTAGGGTGGTCAGTAGGGTGGCAGACATGGAAGGGTAGCAGGTGGAGCAATATGTGATGTGAGGGGGTTCAACATGTTACCACCCCCAGGTGGCCCTCTCCAGGCTCAGGGAGCGGGTTGGAATGGGTGAGGATAGTTGCAGGCAATGGATGCTTAGGATAATGGTTCCCTAAAGGTGATTAGAGGTATGATATGTGTATTTCACACCCTATATGTAGTTATAATAATCATAGGTTATAGTCACTCATTTCTTGTCATGGGCCTTGTTTGGGGCTCAGAAATTCTAGTAGAGCTATTGAATCATCCCTTACCTTTAGAGATTCCTACATGATGGGATTCGATGATCACAAATTGGTTCCAAAAGAATGATCTTACTATTGGTGGTTAGATTATCATTTGGGATCTCCTGGTGGCAGTGTCGAGGCCCTACGATGTCATTCTTGGTATGGACAGGTTATCCATAGTCCATGCTAAAAATGAATATTTTAGACAAATAGTAAAGTGTGTCTATGGATATTGGAAGAAGTTTTAATTTGTTGGAGAAAATGAAACACATGAAATAAGGAAAAACATACTCAGAGGGGGGTGTAGCCGATTACTAATCAGATGTCTAGTCTCACCCTAAATGATGTGGATGCGAGGAGTCAATAGTTTTGTGCTGTGGTGGAAGAGTATGAGGACGTCTTTCCCTAGAAAGTTTCTAGATTTCCTCTTTATAGGGATTTTTAATTATGCTTTGATCTACACCATGGGATGTAACTGATATCTATACATGTATATCAGATTGATCCTGTAGAGTTTCATGAATTACGGGTAAAACTCGAGGATTTGTAAAGGATATGCTTCATGAGACCTAGTTTTTGACCATGGGAAGCCCCAATTTTGTTTTCCAAGAAGGAAGATGGAAACCTAAGGATTGGTGTGCGATTTATGCCCCTCAATTTAGTGATGATGAAGAACAACTATCCACTACCTAGGATCGACGACCTCTTCTATAAGTAGAATGGATCCCGATGGTTCTCGAAGATAGACCGTAGATCTGGATAACGACAGCTTCATAAAAGGGATAAATATGTACTGAAGATAGCCATAAGAAGTTGGTAAAGACAGTACGAGTATTTGTTGATTCTATTTGGCATGAACAATTTCCCATCTGTGTTAATGGAATTGATGAACATGACCTTCCAATCTTACTCAGAATAGTTCATCATGGTCTTCGTTGATTACATCCTAGTGTACTCAACATCTGAGGAGGAGCACGTGATATAGTTAAGGATGGTCCTAGTCACACTAGGAGAGAACCAAAATTATAGGAATATCTCTAAGTGTTTGCTCTAGATTCGGGAGGTCCTCTTTCTAGGAAATTATATTTCCGAAGTTGAATTTTCAGTGGACCCAACGAAGATTGAGACTGATAATCCTTGAGAGAAGCTAAAGAGTGTGACTGAGGTAAGAAGTTTATTGGGATTGGTTGGGTACTATAGGTGTTTTGAACCCAACTTCTACAGAGTAGATTCATGCTTGAAAGATTTGAATTTGAAGGGACTTCCCTTTTCATGGATAAAGACGTTCTAGTAGTGCTTCCTGGAGCAAGGGAGAGGTTGATGAGTGCTCCCATTTTGAGACTACCAGAGAAGGGTATCAGTTATGTAGTGTTCTGTGATGCATTATATATCGGGATTGGATGTGTCCTGATGTAGGGGAATGTAGTGATTGCCTATGATTCATGATAATTGGGAAAAGATGAGTATAACTACACTACCCATGATCTTGATCTAGCAACAATAGTCTTCGCACTAAATATGCGGCGACACTACATGATGGGTGAGAGGTTAATCTTCCACTCTTACCACATGATTTTCAAGTATATATTCTCTTAGAGGGATCTAAACATGGGACATAGTTGATGGCAAGATTATCTCTATGATAAGAATTCATGATATTTTATACTCTTGGAAAGGGGAACATGGTGGTAGACACTCTCAGCAAGATACATAGGATGTTGTTGTAGAGTGAGGAGTTATAGAAGTTGGCCACACTACACATATCCTTTATGGATGGTGATGGAGCAGCTTCCCTTCAATTGATAATTATTAGGCCTTCACTCTTATAATGGGTCAGGGAGGCACAACTTGAGGGTATCAACTGTGAGACTTGACATGCTTAGTTTTCCACATGGAATGCCCCTTAAGGGTATTAAATAGATGGTGATCGCATCATCCTCTTTAGAGGGCACACATTTTTACCATTGGAATTAAAGGAGGAGGTTCTAATGGAGTTCCACACATCCCATTTTGCGGTACATTAGGGTGTTGAAAATATGAACTAGGACCTCCAACGTTAATTTTGGTTCCCAGGTAAGAAGAAGGTAGTGGCAGAGTTCATTTCTTGATGCCTCACTTGTCAGCAAGTGAAATAAGAGAACCAGGTTATAGTAGGATTTACCATACCCATTGAGGTTCTAGAGTGGCTGTGGGATGAGATATCAATGGAAATTGTGATGGATTTACCATGCAAATCCAAAGTACAAGATACCATATGGATGATCATTGAACGACTCACCACATTGTCCCACTTTCTACTTATTTCGGAGCTGAGTTTAGTAAATATCATGGGATGCCTCTATGTATAAGAGATAGTCCAGCTTCACGAAGTGCCTTCAAATATCATTTCAGACCCTGATTCTCATTTCACATCCTAGTTATTGAATGGATTTAATGAGGTGTTTGGGACTCAGTTAAGCTTGAGAACGACGTTTCATCCCTAGACGGATGAAATGATGGAGAGGACTATTCATGTTATAGAGGATATGCTACGTGCTTCTATACTATAATTTTGTCAGAGTGGGGAGGATCACCAGCCTTTGGCGAAGTTTGCGTACAAAAACAGATACCACTACACCATTGGTATGGCACCATATGAGGCCCTGTACAGGAGTCCATGATAGTCACCAAAGTTCTAGACTGACCCAGGATAGTTAGAATTCATGGGTCCAGAGTTAGTAAAGGCTACCCCCAAGAGGGTACAAGACATCCAGGAGAAGATTAGGATTTCAAAAAGTTGAAATAATTTGTATGATGAGATGATATGGAGGCCCTTGGAATTTGAGGAGTGAGACAATGTGTTTTTTTGGAACTCACCTCAAAGGGGATTACATAGATTGGTATTGGGAGACAAGCTATATCTATGATATATCAACCCTTTTCAAATAAATACTATAGTTCGCGAGGTGGTTTAACACCTAGATGTATCCATACAATTTCACCAGGGTAATGATTTCTTCGACGAGTCAAATATGAGGAGGAATGTTCATGATCCATTTCACATCATCGACTGGGGACAATTGGAAATTAATGAAGGGGAAAATATTGTGGAGTAACCAGTGGACATTGATGTTTGATAGGAGAAGACCCTTCATGGGCGGTCGATTTCTCTAGTACATATCCAGTTCTCACACAAAACACCCTAGGAGAGCACTTGGGAGCATGAAGCTCAGATTCAAACTCATTACTTTTCACGACCCATCCTAGTGGGGCCCAAGCCACAACTCTCCAAGCCCTCCTCCAATAGGCTAGGGGCTGGTGACTAGCATCTAGTAGGCATGATACTAACATGGGAGGCATTGCCTATAAACCTATACACATGCACACACATCTTCAAGCCCAAAAAGATGAAAAGTAAAAACTAATGAAAGGAAAAGATGCATGGATACACTAAAAACCAACCACAGAGTAAGACAGCAATGTAAAGTACAAGATAGTAAAACCCTGGGCCAAATGTACAGTCCCACCAAAACAAATTCTGTAACAAAGTACAACCTTTAAGGAATGGTACTGGGGCTGCAATCTGTAGCCGTAGGAAGAAACCTCTGCCCACCTGATCTCACTGAGTATCGTTCTAGTCCTGGTCCACCAATAATCCTATCAAAGGCTCGCTCGTCTGCACAAGACACGACATGTGCAGTCAAAGACCGTGCAGGGGTGAGTATAACAATACCCAGTAGGACACCCCAAAACCACAAAATAAATACAACAAGGAAAAACCCACAAAATAAAGACACAGTCAGCTCCACACAATATATGTCTACAGAACATATAACAAGAATATCTAGATATACTTATATACAAATGACCATCGCGATACCGCCACTAGGATCCAGCTCAAAGATTCCACTAAGCACATAACAAGGAGAACACACTCCTAGGTCTGAAGAGAGAGACATGAAGTACTCATTCCAGGGGAACACACTCGAAATGTACTATGAGAACATGATGCTCAGATGAGGATCACGACCAATTCCTGGGGTGATTCCAACAACTCAGTCTAAGCTAATCCGCTAAGCAGAGGATCGGTGCCCGGGTAAATATGGTCACGTAGATACCAAGAACTCTACCTAGGGTTGCAGGAATGAATAGAGGATCCAACTCTAAGTCTCACAAAGGGGATCCAAACAACTCTATTCAAGAAGTCCTGCTGAAGGGATCATATTCTTATATGTAGGAAATGATAACGGGAACCTTCCAGAGAATGACCAAGGGGATGAACCCTAAGGAAACTAGTCCAAGTCAAAGAAGGAAATTTTCTCAAGAATTGAAGAATTTATTACACGGAGTGTAGTATTGTTACACGCCGTGTTCCTTGACCCCGGGTACTGGCCATGTAAACGGACCATGTCAACCGTTCAGGATATGTAAAATCCAACTACATGGAGTGTAGAAAAGTACACGATGTGTTCCTGACTCTGGGTACTACCCATGTAACCGGCCAGGGTCATTCAACTTTTCGGATAGAAAGAAACTACACGGCGTGTATAAGAATCACACTTCATGTCCAAGCACCTGGGGTTCGCTCCGTGTATGCTGGCCATGTGCCCGTACACGGTCTCTACCCATGTCCATGTCGCCTCCCTGTGTACCCATACACGAGGTATCCCGTGTATCTGGTCGGGCCTGGCCGGGGAGGGGTATACACGGTGTGTCCTTCGACGTGTACCCTGCCCATGTCTATGTACTCTTGAAGTACATGCCATGTAATCCTGTCGACGAACACACGCTGTGTAGCCCATACTACACGATGTGTAGTCAGGAAATTTCCAGAAGCGTCATCTTCCTCCTCGCGCCTCGGCCGATTCTTTGGAACGCGCTTCACTTGTCTATTTTCCACGAAACTCAAGATCATGGGTCACTTGGTCGTCGTGATGCAGAATCTATGGGTTTTGGGCCTTTGAACGGCTCTGAAATCTGATTCCGGTCACCCGTGCAGAAATCGTTCGAAGAACGATATCTTCCAATCTGCTTCGATCCATCCGTCACCACCGCAACCGCACCTCCGTAGGGTTGTACTGATGCCAGATCTTCAATTTGGGATCGTTTCATCACACAACGGGAGCGCAATGATCCGTCATTCATATCCCCACGAAGAACATATAGAATTCAGTGAAGAATGCTTGAATTTGTGGAAGAAGAACACAAAAAATCAAGATGGACAAACCTCGATTGATGTTCGTGTCAATCTTGGTCTTTCACCGTTAGGAGGATGAACGAAACCAAAATAATTTCAAGAATTAAATCCAAATGATTCCCGAAAAATCCCATCCCACAAGAATGATCGATATGCAGGCTAATCTGTTCGTGGATTAGTCTACGTTCATCGTGGAAATCAAAAATGGGGAAGAAATCATCAAACAAACATCCTACCTAGATCTGCGGCATTCTTTGGTGAAGATCCGGTCGTCGTGTCATCGTCACCGGTGAAGCTCGTCAAGAACATCGTCGCCGCATTGGGAGGTTTTCTCCAGAGCTCTCTAGAGCCTCTAAGGGAATTTAGGGTAAGAGAAAAGTAACCATGATCCCTTGCGAAATCTCTCTTTTAAAAGGAAAAGAGATATTTCACTGCAACGAAGATTTAAATAAAATATTTTAATAAAATATTTTATTACAGTTGCGTCCAAAAACCAGATTTCACCACCGACCTTCAATAGTCGATGTTAGGTCTCTTCTAGGGTAATCCCGCTATTCTGAATGCAACGGTGCCATCCGATTTTTGATTTGAGAACCTGTTCTGGTGTTATTATACTTTTTCTGGAAAACTGCACGCGCGCGTTATTTAATTATTAAATAAAATTCAAACAGCTATTCCGGGATCACCGGGCCTCAGAACTGCATACCATCTCAGAGCCTAGTCTTGAATTAATTTCCATATAATATTTAAATAATACATGGAAAAATCTGGGACATTAAATCACACCCACCTTAGGGCATTTACGTCCCTAAAAATCCAAAACAAAGGCTACTCAAAAATATATGTGTACTGCATGCGAATCTAAGCCTCCCGCTCCCATGTGCTCTCTTGGAGATTCCTGTGCTTCCACCAGACATGCACCAAGGGAATAGATTACCCACGAAGGATCTTCTCCTACCGATCCTCGATCTGTACTTGGTACTCAGCAAAGTTTGCTCCATCATCAATGTCCAGCTCGTCCCAGTCGATAACGTGCGATGGATCATGCACGTACCTCTGCAGCTGCGAAACATGGAAGACGTTGTGTACCCGGTCCATCTGATGAGGTAGATCCAAGCGATACACCACCTCTCCAACTCTACTCAAAATCTGAAAAGGGCCAACTAACCTTGGAGATAGCTTGCCGCCTCGGCCAAATCTCCGTAATCCCCATCGAGGTGAGACCTGAAGGAAAAAATGGTCTCCTTCCTCGAACTACAAGGGCCCCCTCCTCCTGTCGGCATAAGACTTTTTCTGAATCATTGCAGTCTTCATCAGCTCTTGGATGACCTGCACCTTCTCTGTAGTAGCTCTCACAATCTCTGGGCCCATAAGTGTTGACTCTCCTGGAACTGTCCAACAAAGAGGTGACTTGCACGGTTGCCCGTCCAGAGCGTCAAATGGTGCCATACCAATAGTGGAATGATAACCGTGGTTATAAGAAAATTCCACCACTGGTAGGTGATCCTCCCTGATATGACTGAAGTCAAGTATGAATATTCGAAGCATATCCTCCAGGACTTGGATGGTCCGCTCTGTCTGACCATCAGTCTGGGGATGAAATGGTGTGCTCAAGCGTAACTGAGTCCCAAAAGCTTCCTGCAATCCCTTCTATAATCGGTCTGTGAAACGAGCATCACGATCTAAGTCTATTGTGGATGGAACTCCATGAAGTCGAACTATATCCTACACATAGGGGCGTCCCAAGATATCTACTGAACTCTGCTCCCGTATGGCTAGGAAGTGGGCTGACTTGGTGAGTCGATCAATGATCACCCAGATGGAATCGTGTCCACTAGACGTACGTAGTAAACCCATCACGAAGTCCATAGATATCTAGTCCCACTTCCACTCAGGCACCTCAAGGGGATGAGTCAAGCCTGCTAGCAGCTGGTGTTCAGCCTTTACATACTGACAATTAAGGAACCGAGAAACAAACTCCGCCACACACTTCTTCATTCCTGGCCACCAGAATTGATGTCGGAGGTTCTGATACATCTTTTCCATGCCTGGATGTACCACCAAAGGGGATGTATGCAACTCCCATAGAACATCCTACCACAACATCACTGGTACTACTGTACGTCCTCTGAAAAGAACATCATGCTCTATACCTTCTGAATATCCATCAGCCGCAACACCTGTGGATATCTGATCACGTAGTGTCACATAGCTAGCATCCTCGCGCTATGCTTCCCTGACTCGCTGTAAGATTGGAGGGGTTACAACCATCGATTGATGGTAAGCTCCCTCATCTCTATCCACAAAGGATAACTATAAGGATCCCAACTGCCTCGTCGCCTCATCCAGCAACTGCGAACTGGTTTTCCTACTGAGAGCATCTTCCACAACGTTCCCCTTCCCAAGTGTGTAAACAATCTCAAAGTCGTAATCCAGGAGGAACTCAAGCCATCGTCTTTGTCTCAAATTTAGATCCTTCTGAGAAAAGATATATCTGAGACTCTTGTGATCAGAGTAGATGGTAAACCGCTCACCCATTAGGTAGTGTTACCACATCATTAACGTGAAGTCTATCGCTGCCAACTCAAGATCATGGGTTGCGTAGTTCTGCTTCTGTCGCCTCAACTGATGTGAGCCGTAGGCAATCAACGCTTTCCTCTGCATTAGGACACAACCAAACCCAGTTCCTGATGCCTCGCAGAACACTACATACTCGACACCCTCCTCTGGTAAACTCAAAATCAGAGCGCTCATCAGGCTCTGTCTCAACTGTTGGAAAGCCTGATGGCATCTCTCAGTCCATAAAAAAGGCTTCCCCTTTCGGGTCAAAGATGTCATGGGTGCTGAAATCCTGGAGAAATTCAAGAATGAATCTCAGATATTAGCCTGATAACCCAAGGAAACTCTGCACCTCCATCATGCTTCGGGGTGGCTCACATGCCAGCACTGCCTCTACCATGGATAAGTCCACTGCTACACCATCTTCCGAGATAACGTGTCCCAGAGAGTGGACCTCCTGTAACCAGAACTGACACTTCGAGAGTTTCCCGTACAACTGGTGCTCTCAAAGTGTGTCCAGAACCATCCTTAGGTGTATCGCATGCTCCTCCTCGGATACAGAGTACACAAGGATATTTTCAATGCATACCACTAAAAATGGTCTAGATAGGGATGAAGTATTCGGTTCATGAGTCCCATGAACACTTCCAGGGCGTTCGTCACGCCGAAGGGCATCACCAAGTACTCATAGTGACCGTAGCGGCATCTGAAAGCCATCTTCGGTATATCCTCATCCCGTACTCACAAATGGTGATATCCCGATCGTAGATCACCCTTCGAGAACCATCGTGACCCTCTCAATTGGTCGATGTGGTCATTAATCCTCAGTAGTGGATACCGGTTCTTCACAGTCACCTGATTCAAGCGCCGGTAATCCACACATAGCCTCAAGCTCCCATATACCTTCTTGGCAAACAACACTAGGGACGCCCAGGGTGAAACGCTGGGTCTCACAACGCCCTTCTTATACAATTCATCCAGCTGCACTCTTAGCTCACGAAGATCTGCAGGAGCCATCCCATATGCTGATGCTGATATCACTGTCATCCCGGGTTGCAACTCAATGCAGAAATCTATCTCCTGATGGGGAGGTAGTCTAGGGAAATCATCCAGAAAGACGTCCTCATACTCAACCACTACAGCTAGAAACCGGAAACTCATAACATCTGTCACGCCAAGGGCTAGGCTAGACAACTGATGTGAAATCGGTTGTGCCTTACTATGCACTAGTTCATCTTGTGCTGTTTGGGTATCTCTTTCATCGAAAAAAGAGATTCTCATTCCATCACTGTGGACACACCGCACCCTTCACCTAAAATAGTCGATCTGGGCATGAACTGTAGATAGCCAATTCATACCAAGAATAACATCATAATACCTCGACGCTACGAAAAAGAGGTTCCAACCGAAACTCTCGCCTCCAAGGGCCAGGTCACAATATCTACAGAGGTGTGTGATCTCCGAGTCTTCTCTAATCGGTGTTTCTAAGCTTATGGGTCGAGTCAATGACTCAACCAGAATCTGAAGGTCTCGAACAAGATAAGCATCCAGAAAGGAATGACTACCACCTGTGTCTATCAATACTAAAGCCAAAATAGAAAAGACACAGATAGTACCTCCAATCATTCCGGGAGTACCTGGTTCATAAACCTCTGCCGCCTACAGTTTTCCCTGCCTCTGTCCACTGGCTCCCTGAGATGAGGGTGGACCTTATGGGGGTGGTGGTGGTAAAGAGTCAAAACGTAGACCATCTCCAGCTGCTCTCCCAGCTCCTCTACCACATTCGCCATCCCGCAGATCTGTCTGCTCCACATGTTGCCTCTGCCTCGGTGGTCCATCCACTGCTCCCGTGTCAGTGGTACGACAGGTCGGACAATCTCGAGCGAGATGTCCCCTGCCATCACATGAGTAGCATTTCTTCTCTCGAGGCTGGCTGGATGCACCCTCCGAACCATGTATGGAAGATCACATGTCCTGAGATCTCCTCTAGAAACGTCTCCCTCACCTGGCTCCATGACGTTAGCTCCCTGCTGCCGAGGTCTCTACTCCAGCTTGCCCACTACTGACAACTGCCGGCGGTCTCTACTCTTCCAAGAAGCTCTCGACAACCAAATCCCGCTCGAGCACCCCGGCATAAGTAGGGATGTTCATAGGGATGATACTAGCTCAGATATCTCTATGCAATCCACACACAAAAGTCCGAGCTCTAAAGTACTGATCTCTGACCATATCCATCGAGTATCGCGAGAGGTATGTAAACCACGATGAATAGTCATCCACCGACATGGTCCCCTGCTGGAGATGAAGAAGCACCTTTATATGCACTTCTCTCAGGATAACCAGTGAAAACTCCTCTCTGAATAGACACTCAAACTCCGACCATGCAAGAGTTGCCTCGTCGTGGGTCTGGATAACAAAACTCCACACTCGCCCTACCGATCCCTGTAGAAGACTCACAGCTAGGATCACCATCTGGTCTGCAAGTGTCCTGGCCAAACAAAAGAATCTTGTCACTGCCTCGAGCCAGTCCTATGCTTCCTGAGGGTCAGGCTCTCCTCGAAACCTGAGGTGTATCTGTCATTGAAACTCATGGAGTACACTCAGCCTACGCTCCTCCTCCACTAGTACAGTAGACACTAAACACTACTCCACAAGTGGCGGGATAACTGGAACACCACCTGATGGTAAAACTGGGGGATCCGGTCCCTGTATCGAAGCTTCATCACTGAGGGGGTCATCCTTGTGATCGAGCAATTGGATCCTAGCGGGTGCGTGTCACAGAGGAATCGTGTAATGAAACAAGATGTATCTTAGTCAGTGAGTATATCTGGAGAGCTGACTCAAGAAGGACATGGAAACCAATAACCATTCCTATATAATTCATGTACCATTATTTTTCCCATGAAACTAGTGTTCTCCTATTAAGAGTTGAAAAGAAAGTTATCAAAGTCCTAGTATATGGATACGTCGGCCACCCGCACCAACACTGGAGTCCTTGGTCTGAAAGCCGAACTTGAAACACTTAACACTGTTGCCCCAAACCAACTCACATACTCTTAGTCCTAAGGTAGAACAGACTACCTCTGATACCACACTGTCGCGACCCGTCCCAATGGGGCCCGAGCTGCAACTACACAAGCCCACCTCCAATAGGCCAAGGGCTGGTGACTAGCACCGAGTAGGCATGCTAATAACATGGGATGCATTTTCTATAAACCTATACACACACACACACATCTCCAAGCCCAAAAAGTTGAAAAGTAAAAACTACTAAAAGGAAAAGATGCATGCATACACTAAAAACCAAACACAGAGTACAATAGGAAAGTAATGTACAAAATAGTAAAACCCTGGGCCCAAAGTACAAGCCCACCAAAATAAAGTCTATAAAAAAGTCCAACCTATAAGGAAAGGTACTGGGACTGCAATCTGTAGCCGTAGGAACACACCTCGGACCGCCTGATCTCAATGAGTATCATCTGGTCCTGGTATGCCAATAATCCTATCAAAGGATCGCTCGTCTGCACAAGACGTGACTTGTGCGGGCAAAGCCCGTGCAGGGGTGAATATAAGAATAACTGGCCGGACACCCCAAAAGCACAAAGGAAGTAAAACAAGGGAAAACCCACAAAGGAATGATACAGTTAGCTCTACACAGTATATGTCTACGGAACATATAACAATAATGTCCATATATACTCATATACAAACGACCATCGCGATACCGCCACTAGGATCCAGCTCGAAGATTCCACTAAGCACATAACAAGGAGAACACACTCCTAGGTATGAAGAGAGAGACGTGAAGTACTCGTTCCAGGAGAACACACTCCACAAGTACTATGAGGAAATGATGCTCAGATGTGGAACACGACCAAGTCATGGGGTGATTCCGACAGCTCAGTCTGAGCTAATCCACTAAGTAGAGAATCGACGCCCGAGTAAAGTTGGTCACGTCAATACCAAGAACACTACCTAGGGTTCCAGGAATGAATATATGATACGACTCTAAGCCTCACAGAGGGGATTCCAATAACTCTATTCAGGAGGTCATACTAAAGGGATCATATTCCTATATGCAGGAAATGATATCAGGAACCTTCAGGAGAAAGACCAAGTGGACGAACCCTAAGGAAACTAGTCCATGTCACAAAATGAAATTGGCTAAAGCCTTGAAGAATTTATTACATGACGTTTAGTATGGTTACACGCCGTGTTTCTTGACCCCGAGTACTGCCCGTGTAAATGGCACGTGTCATCCATTCAGGCTATGTAAAACTCAACTACACGGCGTGTAGAAAAGTACACACCGTGTTCCTAACTCCGAGTACTACCCGTGTAACCAGCCTGTGTCATTTGGCTTGTTAGATAGAAAGAAACTACACGACGTGTAGAAGAATCAAATTCCATGTCTGAGAACCTGGGGTTCGCTCCGTGTACACAGGCCATGTTCCCATACACGGTCTCTGCCCGTGTCCGTGTCGCCTACCCGTGTACCTGTACACGGGGTATCCCGTGTATCTGGCTGGCCCTGGCTGGGGAGGGGTATACACGGCGTGTCCTTAGCCGTGTACCATGCCCGTGTCCATGTACTCCCGAAGTACACAACATGTAATCCTTCCGACAAACACACGCCGTGTAGCCCATACTACACGGCGTGTAGTCGGGAAATTTCTAGAAGCGTCGTCTTCCTCCTCAGGCCTCAGCTGATTCTCCGGATCATGTTTCTCTGGTCCGTTTGCCACGATACTCAAGATAATGGGTCGCTTCATCATCAGATACCGAATCTGTGGGTTTGACAACTTCGATCAGCTCCAAAATCTGATTCTGGTCACCCATGTGGAAATCGTTCGAAGATCGATATCTTCCAGTCCGCTTCGATCCATCCATCGCCACCGCAGCCGCACCTCTATATGGTTGTATCGATGGTAGATCTTCAATTTGGGATCGTTTCATCGCAAAACGGGTGCGAAACAATCCGTTGTTCATATCACGATGAAGAATGTGTAGAACGTAGTGAAGAACATGAGAATTTGGGGAAGAAGAACACAAAAAATCTAGAGGGAAAAACCTTGATCGATGTTCGTGTCGATCTTGGTCCGTGACCATTATGTGGTTGAACGAAACCAAAATAATTTCATGAATTAAATCCCCACGATTCCCACAAAATCACATCCCACAAGAATGATCGATCCACAGTCTAATCTATTCGTGGATTAGTCATCGTTCATTATGGAAATCAAAAACGGGGAAGAAATCATCAAACAAACATCTTATCTGGATCTGCGGCATTCGTTGGCGAAGATCCGGTCGCCGTGTCGTCGTCACCGGCGAAGCTCGTCAAGAACACCGTTGCCACATTGGGAGGTTTTCTCCAGAGCTATCCAGAGCCTCCAGGGGAATTCATGGTTATGAGAAAAGTAACCCGGATCCCCTGTGAAATCTCTTTTTAAAAAAGGAAAAGAGATATTTCGCTGCAAAAAAGATTTAAATAAAATATTTTAATAAATGATTTTATTATGGTTGTGTCCAAAAACCAGATTTCACCATCGACCTGCGCTGGCCGATGTTAGGTATTTTTTAGGGTAAACCTGCTGCTCTGAACACAATAGTGCCATCAGATTTTTGTTCCGAGCACCCATTCGGGAGTTATTACACTTTTTCAGGAAAACTGCACGCCCACGTTATTTAATTATTAAATTAAATTAAAACACTTGTTTCGGGATCACCGTTCCTTGGAACTGCACGCCGTCTTAGAGTTTGTTCTTAAATTAATTCCCATATAATATTAAAATAATACATGGAAAAATCCAGTACATTACATTACCATCACCTTTTTGTGGATTATCCTTTGTTTTGGATTTCGAGGATGTAAATCTATAATGTTGGTAGAATGTAATGACTCAAATTTTTTTGATGTTATATTTTCACAAATTTATTATGAAAATATTGAGACCATGCTTTCAGATGGAATTCGATTTCGAGGCCAAGTATGACTGAAAAAAATCATCAAATGTTGATATGTTTTAATAGTGCACAATAGTGGGCTTTTAAAAAAATGTGGAATAACTCATAAAAATGTGCCTAGATAAGAAATCAAAGGTCCCCATTGTGTCCAAATCAGCTAATTTACCAATGGTAGGTCCTAGCATCGACCGACACATGTTAAGGGTGAATTTTAAATTCTGGATGTAAACATCATTAAAATATTTTAATAAAAATATTTTTCTTGATGCAACATAGTATCCATTTTAAGAAACAATTTTTTAGGAATCTTGGGATATCTGTATAACCCAAGAATTATCTTAAATAACAGAGGAGGAAAAAATCTAGAGGATGAATGTTGGTGGATTTTTGACCGATGATGACACATAATTTTGTTCTTCATCAACGGCTGAACCATTCTAGAGGTAGGATGCAAATCTCTTTGTGATTTATTTCTCATTATTAGATCCAAATGATGAACATGGACCAACCCACAAACATGTTGACAGATGGTTCAATAATTCTTGTGGGATGGAATTTTTGAAGGGATTAAAGGGATGTTATAACATTGTAAATATTAGTTGATTATTTTTTGATAATCCTTTTAACATGAACGAATCAAGGCTAACACGAACAAGGCCAACATCCATCCATTTTGGAGTTCATGTAATTTTCCTCTTCCACATAAAAATCCTCATTCTTCATTACCCAGGAATTACGATCTGGGGATCACTACATGTTCAATCTGTAGCACAACAATTGGGGATGAGGATTTGATCCCGTGAGGGAGGGTGAAGGCAGCAGCTGAGGCCCTTTCTGGTGGAGCATGTTGGGGTGAGGCCACCAGGGGGGAAGCCAGTAGTGGAGGAAGATTGGAATCAATGTGGTGGCCAAGCCAGGTGGGGCATGGATGAAATGGATTCTGATAGGGTAGCCTATGGTGACAACAATAAGTGGTCCAAGGGGACAGTGTTGGAGGAGGTCCTGCATAGTGGAACCCACGGGCAGCAACCAAAGGCTGCAACAAGAGGCCCCATGGGATGGAACTCAGAGTCATGTCAGTAGGTTCCCACTGGGGCGATGTGGCCATGGGACTAAGAAGAGAAGCTGGGCTGGCCATGTTGAATGTGGTGTCCAGCTGCGTTGACCGGGGCAGCTAGTTGGCCATGTTTTTAGTTGACTACATAAACTAGAGGGATGTGGATAGGGCGAGCTGTGTCTAGTGGGGTAGAGCCTACCCGTGAGACATGGTATGGGTTGGAGAAATGGGATTCTTTAATCCCATATGTAACACCCCAAGCCTACACGGTACGCTTCCCTTTTAATAATGCAATATCTTGCATTGTATGTGTCTTCGAGATTCTAACACATCGTGACCAATCAAAGTAGTCGTTATGAATAGTAATAACCAATTTTTGAAATTTTATACATTTTATATTTCAAAATGAACTTCATTTTTGGATTTATAATATTGAAATTATCCTAGTATGAAATTTTGGTACTATTCGGACAACTTTTATATTTTGATGAATAGTGAAAATTACTAGATTTTTATTAAAAACAACTTTTTAATCGAAATAATTAATATTGATAAATTATGAATTTGAGTGGTTTTAAATTATATTTTGAATATATTTTTACCATTTTATACAAATTTGGTCATTGTACATAATTTCACAATTAAACCAGACATAAACAAGTATCAATCTTTTGATAGTTATTATTTCTTAAAAACACGCTTTTTGTTTTGACAGTGGGAATTAATTTTAAATTAATTTCTTCCAATTCTGTGTTTTGAATTTGGAAAAATGGATTCCATATTTGGAATCAGTATGTTCAAATTGTGTAAATAGGTATCTTTTATTTTTAAACATTTTGAATAATTACTTCGGTAAATATTTTATTTACCATGGTTAAAGGGTAAATCCGGTAAATAAGGGTAACAATATAATATTATAATTATAATAAATTTTCCAAAAACGTGTCCAAACCATAGTGGTGGAAACATGTCCAACCCTAAGGATCTTTGGATTGATTTTGGGACCCCATGTAGCCACTTGTAGGTGATAGGGACAATTTAAATTAAATATGTTAAAGTAAATACAAAAATAACATAAGCATATATCTTTTAGAAAAACAATTTTATACAGGGTAATATATGTTATAATTTTGACTATAAATATTCATTATAAAGAAATAAATATTACCTAAATAATTGTATTTTATATATAATTTTTAAACATTAAATTATTTAATTTATTTATTACACAATGATGATGCAGTAATTACTGTATTCATTAAAGATTATGATAATTGATATTATAAATACCCAAATAAATGTAATTTGAGACTTTTTATAAATTACAATAATTTTCTAGGTTACTATGACATATTTGGATTATTTATATAAATTTTCTTCGAAGTAATAATGCTGTTATAAATTTTTCAAAAACAAAATACCCAATAGTGTCAAAATTGACATAAAAGAGTTTTTAAAACAACTATTATATTATTAATTTATATTAAATTCCTAAAAATATAAGGATCGTCCAAGAGACTTATATCAAGATATATGTATCATTAATGGACCACTTGGGGGTTTCTTGGAGGTATATAGTATGTTTATTAACTATATAATATAACATTACAAAGTTACATGGTAAGTGTCAAACAAATTAACTAAGAGTTAAAACTAATCGATAAGGTTAATATAATGACCCAAACCTGTCTAAATTCTATTGGTTGAGTGGTCTGTGACCCATAAAAACTTTAACCTTTAAAAAATCCACTTTGGAGCCATTAGAAACCGAATATGAATTTATTATAAAATAATATTTCTAGATTTTCATAAGGTGGCCCTCCTCTCCCATTATAAAAGGACACCACTTCTAACCAATTATTCACACTTTAAAAGCCTTTTGGATCGGCCAAAACCTTCCCAAATACTCTCTAAACTTACCTAAAATCAACCTAGAGGCCTTATTTTGATCAGAAAGCCAACCTAAGGAGCCCTTTTGATCAAATCAAAAGAAAGAACCCGAAGAAGAGGTAATGTTTTCAACACCCTTATTCAAGTTCATTTCTTCTTCAAGATCTTCTTTATTTGATATTACCATTCTAAAGTAATAAATCAAGTATATAATATATAATTTGATATCATTATAAATATGGTATAACCATATTTAGTATTCTATCCATCCTTTGAATGACATGTCACCATACGTGCGTACGTACGACTTACCATCTCCACGTCGTGGTGTAATTGTAATTCAAAATATTATTATTTGTATTGGTATAATAAAGATGGTTAATTCATGTAAATAATAAATATAACATGATAATGTTTATGTATATATGATATACAATCCAATTATATATTATTTTAATATCAAAATAATGATATTGTTGCTCGTGCGTACGTACGGATTACCGTCTCCCTGAACGCGATGCGATTATTTCCCCATCATATCCGTTCAAGACTAAATTTCATTTGATGAATAAAAATTATTTTTAGAGACATTATATCATTCTGGATATGAATAAGATACATCCCATCCATAACAAATATGTCTCGCATAACAAATAATATAAAGGAAAACGAATCTGTTAACACCCAAAACGACGATAATACAAAGATATTATTAACAAATCAATGTTAAAATATCATATATGATATGATATTAATGTAAATGTTTTTTTATAATTCATTAACAATTATTTCACTATTATACAGTAGGTTAACCTATCTTCGACCAAGTAAACATTACAAAGTAAGGGGGTTCTTATCTCACTTTTAATTCCGTGATATTTCCATTGCTCACCACTTATTTATTGCATGTGGTGTGTGTACTACCCATGATTGTATTAATTGTGTAATATACTTTAATTTATGGATATTTACATCATAATTGTATGATCTTTATTTCATGGGTGTATGTTTCGTATGTTACCAAATCGAAAATGGAATCTAAAATTTCAATTTCCACTCATTCGCCTTTACGAATACTTCATTGATTATTTTACTCCAAGATTATGTGTGGAATCACTATTTATTTTCATATTTCATAATTTCCACTCCCCTTTCTGTGGATATACTTTTGATACACATAATCACTCCATTGATAAATTCTCCAGTCATCGATTTGACCTTGATAAGAGAAATTTCAACTCAATCTCCATTTATTGAGTTAAACATCTAATTCATTGGTGTTGTTTTTACAAGAATATGTGTGAATGTACTTTGATTGTTTTACACTAAATATACAATAATATTGAGTTTATTTATATTTTTCACATATAATTATGTCGTTGATTTATCCTTATCCTAAGGATACTGCCTTTATGAGAGATTTCATCTCAATTTATATTCAAGTTGAGACTCCTTTGTTATTATACACAAAATCACTTTTATATGGTGTATATAATGTACATAGACATAGTATATCATGAATCCATTTATTCTCATGATATTACAATTTTTTTATTACCTCAATTATTTATATTCATGTGTCTCTCTTTTGGTCAGGAACTCTAACTAAAATATCATTTTAAATTGTTTTAATGATTTATTATTCTAAATATTTCTCATTAATGTCCATGTTTTAAAAAGGTTTTTTAGGATTTATTTAATTGAACATTAATGTTTTCAAATGAAAATTCCTTTTAAAATTTTCAAAGTGGTATGGGACACTTTGATTTAAAAAATCTATTTTAAATGACTTCTTGACAAATAGTGTGACTCTTAAATGTTTTCATGAAAAAATGGGGATATTTCTCTCTAATAGTTTTGATGATAATTTTAATCTATTTAAATATCATTCATTATTATTGATTGAGGTTAATATGATAAAATACAATCTTCCATATTTTATTGAATGAGTTATGTCTGACCATGGATGTGCTATTTTTATACCATTCATTGTTTATGGATAACGTATTGACATTTCTTATGCTAGTTTTAATACGAATGTTTTTGTTATGTTTCAAACTTTTCATATGAGGAATGAATTGGACTTAGTAAGTGATGGGTGGAACCTGCTATAGCTCCCCGATGCATCGGTAGGTCTCATGAGACAAACTAGTGTCTTGGCATGAGGCTTCGACAAAATCTTATTTGTAGTCTCGACACGAGGCCTTGGCTACATGGTTATGATAGTCTGGAATTATGGATTCCATCATTATGAAGTTAGTTATTGATATTGAAAGTGATTATTCAACTAGTATAATATCCATGTGAATATGTAAAAGGAATTATTTCATTTTATCTTTGCCATATTATGATGCAGTTCAAGTTTAAAAGGATTTTGTTTTAGTTATACATCGCCTTATGTGTTTTTTTCTTATCTATGAAAGATTCTACTATATTGTTATCCTTACTGATCATATGAGCTCACCCCTTTCAATGTATTATTTTTCCCAGGATGTGAAGAAGTAATTTATGAATGACCTGCAGGGGTAGTATGAGGGTATATGAAGACAAGATGTTGTTGTAGATTTTTTACCTTATGATGTAATGTAAGGCTTACGAATATATCTACTGTTTCCAAGACTACTAAAATAATCGGCCTTTTGAGACTTGATCCATTGTGATCATTCCATTATTATCTAATAATGCACCGACTCTGGGTAACAGGGGTCGGGGCGTTTCACCATAAGCCTGGGCTGGTTCGGCCCGATACCGACCAACCCATTGGGGTAGGCACGACTGTGTCAGTTTGGTTGGATTGGGTCAGACCAAGATTGAGTTGAACCATTTTTACTAAATTGTCCACACATTTCAAACTAGATATTCGTTTGACATGATATCTATGGAACTGGGATCCTTGTGATGAGGTGGACCTTTTGAAATACTCTATGTGTGTTTTTGTGGATGTCGAAATGCGAACATATGGCTTAAGGTGTAGGTACTCCCTGAGAAAGCATGGTACAAAAATAATTCGGTGCTTTTCTATGACTTCGTGACTATGTGTCATGGTTACTATGTGAATTGAGGGATTTTTGACACATTTACACTACATTCATTGACACAGATTATTCGAAAAACATCGATGCTCTGTGCATCGACAATGGAACTTCATGTTCCATCGACACTCCATGTGTCGACACTAACGATTAGTAAGCCATCGATGCTCCGTGCACTAAAACTAATTCTCTGTACACCATTAACTCTACATGAACCTACACTAACACTATGTGTTCCAACACAGACACTCAATGTCAGACATCAAAATTGGGAGTTCTGTGGAATAGAACTGTTAATCCCTCTACTCGTTCTTTAGACTTATACCTATTTGAGTTGACTGTGATGTATGTTTTTTCCTTCATGGTATACATGGTTAACATTAATCTGTGTTATACTCAGTGTATTTTTAGTGGTTTCCTTTTTAGTTTTGAGGTGTCCCACTGAGTATTGTTTTACTCACCCTGGCATGAACGTTTCCTATAGGTGTCATGCCTTATGCAGCCTTTCGAGGCTTTGACAAAGTTTTAGGTGGACCAGGAACATGTGGTGAGTTATATGATCAGGAAGATGAGGTGTGCTTATATATCTTTAGATAGATTCCCTACACCTACCCTTTAGGAAGGGTTTTCTGGGGATGAGTTTCAAGAACATGTGCATTCACATTGGCAAAATCATTCATTTGGTGGGCTTGTATTCTGGCCCTATTTGCATTCCAGTTTTCTTATGATCATACTTTGATGCTGGTATCTTAGAGTATGAATGCATTGATTACATTTTTTTTTTACTTTTATGCATTTTATTATTCTTGGAGATGTGTACTTGTGTACATGTACAAAGAAAAATACCACCCATTTATGGGAAAAATCGTAATCAACACTAGTCTTTAGCCCATGGATTATTAGAGGAGGACTTGGGGTAGTAATTAGATGGGCCCCACTAGGATGGGTCATGACACCCTATATATAAATATATGATAAAATGAATCATGAATTTCTAAAAAATAATTTATGATAGTTCAAAATTAAAGAATTTGTGACTCACAAATCTTAGTGATAATCACATACCGGTTCTAAAATCTAACATTTTATTACTGTTGGATCCCACAGACATTGTTATTTGTGAGTGATTTATACTAATGAAAAAAGAGAATTTGTTATTCTATTTTTGTTTAATAGAACATAAAATATAAAAATTGGGTCATGTTCATAATGAAATTTCTGTTCTTTCCCCCCTTCTAATATCATGGAGGCTCATAATACATTATAACATTCATTGACGTTCCATGAAGAGGGTTGGAGTATTCATTCTGAAAATATATGATGTACATTAAGAGTTTATCCATTTGAATAAATCATTTAGAATGAGACCTAATGTGTGAATAAATTCTGATGGACTAACAATAGTGTTTAGTATAGAATAAAGAGCTTCTAGAACGTCGATATGGAATGCGGTGTAAAAATAGAGAATATTGTACCCGAAACACCTGAGTAGAATGAAATGGTTCAGAGGGTGAAATAAAAATTAATAAAGAAGGAATAAACCATGATGTTACACTCAGTAATTCTGACGTAGATTTTGGTGACAGAAATGAACTCTATAGTGTACATAGTTAATTATTTTTCTTTAGAACCAATGCTATAGGAAATTATAGAATCAATCTTGTCATGTAACCCTACATATCTCAATAAACTCAATGTTTTGGGAAAACATTCATTTGTCTATGTAGATCATGCAGAATGAGATAATCTTGACTAAATTTCCAAGGCATGCTTCTTTATTGGACATAGTGATGAATATTTTGGATTTTCAATTTAGGGTGATGATAAAATACATGTTATTAAAATAAGGAATGTTATATTCAATGTGAGGTTCTTGTATAATGTATGGAACATGAATATAAAAGAAGATTATGGAATTTTTTCTTCTGATAAAAATCACGTTGATTGTAATGGAGATCCATATGGACCCATGATTAGTGAAAGTTAAATCAAAAAATAGAAAGTATAGAGAATTGGCTGATGAATGATATACCTGAGACCTCAAAGACTACATAAGATTTAAAGGGAATATAAATAGTTAGGGATCATGAATATATATAATTGGATTAAATAGTAATGAAAATAGAAAATTCATGGGTTACATTACTGAGATAAACAAGAGTTATATGGTCAATTTAAAGGTATGGAGATGACATGAAATTCAATCTTTCAAAGGAAATAATGGATTGTGAGATCCTAGAAGAAGTATAAAATCCTAGTAATTTCTAAAATTGTGATGGGTTTGATTCATTTAATGTGAATAAAACATTGGGTATAATAAAATAAACTCAAGGAATGAGTGAGCCTAAGAACTTGTGGTTTTCCTAAATAATAGTAGATACTTATGAAATGATTTGGTACAATTAAAATATTGTTTTTAATGGGTTTAAAATACATATATAACTGATTTTCCTAAATTATTTTCAATAATATTTAAGCATTCCACCATACGGATAGTTAAAAGTATAGTAATGATCATTAATTTTTATATAGATAAAAAATATATAAGAATTACCTTAATCCATAGAGATTTGGAGGAGGAAACTAACATATAACAACCCAAGTAAATCTTGTATCAATGGAAAAAGGACTTGGTTTGAAATTTGATTAGAAATATCTATGGATTTAAAAATAAATCAAGACAATGGAATTATATTTTTTATTCATTAATGGTAGATATTGGTTTCATGTGGAGAAATGATAAATAGTTTGTTCTATTGGATATGATTTAGGATAATACCTTTATCATGATTTTCATATATGTTGAAGGCATGACATTATTATGTTCTTAAATTAACATGATTGAAAATATCGAAAAATATTTTTCTAATAGTTGTGAGATAAAAGATATTGGAGTGGTGATAAAAATAATTGAGATGTAGATTACAAAATAAGGGAATGATGGATGCTTTCATGTTTTTTAGAAGGACTAAATTTTTGAATTATATAGTTATTTGGTATTTATAGATGCAAGATAATCTCAACCCCGATTATTAGACAAATCAAAATTTTCATATATAAGGATATAAAAATTGAAGGTGAATAAAAAAATAATGAATGTTTCCACTTCATCAACTATAGGAATCCTTATGTATTCCTTTGTGTTCACTCTTCCAGATATTTCGTGTATAGTAGGATTTATTGACCATTTCATGTATAATCATGGGAAAGAATAATGGAAATCCTTGAAATAAATCATCATGTATCTCTATGTAATGTATGTTATATCCTTATATATCATAATTATAAATATATTTTTATATAATATTGATGTGGACCTTGGGGGAGATTCAGAAACATGAAAGAGTATAATCTATTTTTTTTCACATATAGAGGAAATATAGTGAGTTGGTTATTAAGGTTTCAATAGGTGGTACATTTTTACACAATTGATGTAGTATATATAGATGCATCTAGATAATGGGACTGAACTGATATTGTTCTGGATTGTATTAGTAGATCTATGATGTGATAAGAATGGTGGATTATTATTATTTTGATAGCCAATGTGTATTTCACATAGCTTATAATATGTTATTATATGAATGAATAAAGCACATTGACATGAAATATCATTTCTTATACAAGATGACAGTAGAATATGAGATCATGGTGTAGAATATATTCATAAAGAAAAATCCATCAGATGGTTTCACCATTAATCTAGACCATGAAATTAAAAGGTAACATTGTGCCTTAGCGAGACTTGGGAGAAATGTTCGAGAAGGAGACACTAATAATGAAATATAATTGGTTTTTGACATTAATAAATGGTTTACACGACATTCTTGAAACACTATTTAGGTGATAAATTGTTGTGTATGGAAATCCTAAACTCCAAAAAACAAGATGATGGCTACTATTGTATAACCATTATATGATGAAATATTATAAATATTGCCTCAACAATAGTTGTCATCTTCAGCGGTTTATAGGTTTAACATATTATGGAGTCTTTTAAAGAGTTTTTTTGAATTTAATAGTGGCGAGATAAATAAAAATTGTTTGTAAAGGTTACTAGTTCTTGGTACTTATATTGTTCAGCAGTGCCTTGGGTTAGGTGTCGATGTCTATAGAATTTCAGTCATAATTGGGTTTAAATGCATGCACATCTGTATATATCAGATAGCGATCCAACAAGATGACAAGATGTGCCACATAATAAAGTTATGGTGGTTAAAATTATACATGTGTTCTTGTGATGTTAAAAATTATTGTTAATCTTATCTCATTGGTTAATCCCATTACTTAATATTTTTATTATACAATATACAAGGAATCATTATTAATATATATTAGGAATCACATACATTTATGTATGGATGAAAACCATGATGATATATAATAACATTTAATTAATATACATTAGGTGTTTCATACGTGATTTGTGTATAATTGAATACTCAATAAAGGATTTGACCATTATGAGTTGATGGAATAAGATATGATTTTCCCTTTGATTGAAAAAGATTTATTTGATAAAAATCCATCGCCATAGTATTTTACAAATAGTTTTGTTTCTAAAATTAATAAAAATAAAAATAATTCTTATAGGACGAGGACAAAAATTTGGATCCTACAAGATGATATATCTTTTAAAAATGGATTATATTACACAATATCATTCATTGGATTATTTTTATGGAATCTATATTAACACCATTTATTATAGGTGGATGACATGTTTACAGACACTAATTTTATTATAGAAAGGTTCCTAGAGGTTCATACAACATGTTTATCCAGAATCTCATTAAATTATATTTAATTTATGTTTATTAGTAAATTTATTATTGTTTAGTGGAACTATGTTTATTAATATAAAAGTTAATTATAATAATTCAATCCCCTGATAATTCATTTTATAACACGTGGGTTGAATTTTAATACGTGATTAGGTATTCACAATATAATAAAAATAATATTAATTTATTCTTATGTTGTGTGAATATGTTAAAATAAATGTTTTATTCATGTTATATTAATATTAAATAGAATATTTATTCTCAAGTTTTGTGAAGATAATTTTTATTTTAAATTATGGAACTAACATATTTTTTATCCAATAATAAACTTTCAGGGAGAATAGGGACCGAGTATAATGATACAATGGAAATTATATATTTTATATCAATTAAATAAATAGGTATTTATATATTTATGAAATGATTTTATATAAATATATGTCTTGAAATAATAATAATTATTATTATTAATTTTATAAAAATATTTTTATTAAATAAAATTATAATAGATTTCTATTGTAAAATTATATTTATTTAGCTCTAAATATAGATATTAAAACATGTTATTTTTCATTTTCCATGTGACATTGATAATGAAGGAAAAAACTAAAAATCTATATATAGAATTATACCATTCTTCCCTCTCAAGAATCTAGAAGGAGAATATGATATATCTTTTTTAATTAATCGTTAATTTCATGAACAACTATATTATTCAATTATCACATTAGGAATATCATGAACGTCAACCAATTATTCCTGGATCTTGTGTGGATATATCTTCATGGATCATCATTTGGGTTATCGACAAAAATAAATAATATTAAAAGATAAGAGATTGCAATTTGATCAGAAAGAATATTGTATTTGAGAAACATTCATATTTTAAAATTATATATTAATTTTGAATGATTTTATCTATGAAATTACGGGTGGAGGTCACATCTTGAAAATTTTATTTATAAAATTATTTTGATAAAAAATTAGGAATCTACCAAATTTTTATGTTGGAACCCAAAACCATCATAAATTTTGTCTTAGTTTCCATATCTAATCATAGACATGATATGAAATTTATTTCAAAGAAGTGTTTTAAAAACTATTGTTACCATATTTTTTTAGTTTCTTTTGTTTTTAATTTTACACTATTATTTAATAATTTTTTAAAAATAATTTTGATGTTAAATCATAACCATTTTCTCATTTGGTTTTATATTTAATCAATATTGGAACATAATTGAATATAATATCTTATAATTTGATTTTTAGTGTATAACCAGTCATTGAGCAACATATCCCCTCGTTTTCTCTTGTTCTAGGGTTGTCCCAATGCACTATATCATGTATGAGGAGATCTATTCCTATATTCATCAATAAAACCCCTTCCCTTATCTATAAATAGTTCTTTTTTTTCTTCATGGATTCTTCTTGGTAGTGGTGACTAACATAGGATCTACATAGGTGGTTGGGGTAGGGACCATGTAATATTATATTAATTGGTACACACATGTTAACAAAAATTATGTGGAGACATAATGGGGTGAAGCCTACAATGTAGTGTGGTAGGGCCTCTAGCTATAAAATAATAAATTATTACATGATGATGAATCCTAGGATCTTGATGGTTGAATGAAAACTATTGGTATGATTGGAGTGTCTCCCTACACAATTATGTGACAATTTTTCATTTGGGGAGATGGTTGATGAATCATGGCTGGCCCACTAGCGGTGAAATCCAAAGTTAGTAGGAAATGATTAATCACATGAATGTGAGGTTTAAAGGAACATTTATGGGTTAATGATAGTGTTTCTATTCTCTATTATGTGATAATGGATCACATGTATGATCCTTCATCAATATATAATTATTGATCTAGGTATTATACTCACTCTCATCTCTATTTTTTTAATTAGAGTAGGTGTTGTGCAATAGTTTGATGTGAGCTTGTAAAAAATTTTGATTTCAACTCATGGTAGAGGTTGATGGGTGTTTATTTTGGAATGAAGCTCAAAATGTTTCCCTTGATGATAATTTTATTTATTTTTATTTATGTTCAATGGGATTCATTCTTCATGTCTATATTGTATTGTTTTTCTCATGATGGGTGTCCTCAATGGTGGTGGTCCCCAATAGATGTTTTTTTGGGCCAGATTCTTCTTGACTATGAGCAGTTTCTCTTGTTGGTGGATGATTTTGATTTTTTGTTTTCAGGTTTCATTCGTATTCAATGTGTTGGATGATGTATGATTTTTCTTGAAGTGGTTTTGGATTTTTCATTTGGGTGATTTTAATTGTACTTACTTATCAAGGTACTTAGATTATGGTTTCTTGAGTTCTATGTTACCGAAAAGTCTCTTTTAGGAATTTAAAATTTTATGGAGGTAATTTATCTATCCCATGTAATTGTAAAATGGTTTTTTTAATTTTAATTACTATATAATATTTGGTATTTTGATTTTTTTGAGTTATTTTTTAGTTCTCGCAAAATAATATTTTATTCATAAAACAAAAATTATATTGGATGGAGGGAAGGGGATATGAGATCAACCAAAACTATTACTACTAAATTTTCAAATATACAATTTTCTATTGAAAATATCATATAATAGGTTTAGGTAAGCAATTTACCGGATTATTTTCTATACCATTCAAAAAATAACTATGAAGGGGTTATAAAAACTGCTAATTGAAAAATCTACCACCCTTGATAGAGGAATTTTTTTAATGTTATGGTGGGATATATTTTTAATGGATATTTAGAAGATAATGGTAGAAATTTTGTTACAATTAAAGGATAATAACATGAATCTTGATTTACTATGTTATGGTTGGATTAACCTACCTACTTATGGATGTATTAAATGTCAGATAGTTTAGGATAGTATTTGTTCAATGATTAAGTGTGTAGTTAAAAAAATGTACACTCTAATAAAGATGTCATCTATTTTTATGTTTTGGGTTTATTTTTATTCAACTGGCCTTGAGTTTTAGTTATATATTTTTTCAATTAGATTTATTCTCATTTTTAATTTAATCATGAAAATGTGATGAATATGGTTAATGGATTAAGTATCATCCCAACACCGGATAATGAATATAAACAACCTTTATGGGCAATGATGTTTCAAAACATTATTAAATGGATGGATAGATTCAAAGGGTATCATAATCATATGATGACTGATATAGCTAGTCATCATTGATGTTAATAGACATGTTTTGAAATATCTGTGTAACTACTATCTATAAATGTTTCGAAATATGTTTTTAAGAATCCCACTTCTGGGGATATGGAATTGTCATTATTTTTTCAAAGAATTCTAGATGAATGTTGAACAATCCGTCCCTATGATACATAGAATGAAAAAATCTAAAATTATGTAAGAACAACAATTGGATAATTATTTATAAAAGTAAAAATTGATATAAAATTGACATAACATATGAATTCATGGAAATATTGTATCTTGATCACCATATATATTTCATTTCATTAAAACATGATTTAATGGATTTGTATTTAATTTGATCATTCATAGATTTATTTTGATTTTTTCTTATGCGATTTCAGTTAATTGAGAATTACATGAAATTATTTTAATAATTTCAGAACACATTTAATCAAATTAGGGATATATTGTGATAGAGTAGAAAAATATATAAGAGAAAAATTACTACAGTTCCTTTGTAAGTGTTTTTTGATCAGTGTAAGATAATTATCTAATTCATAATAAATTTTAGGTGTTCAAAAGATATTTTGACATTTTATATCATATTTTAGTGTGAAAAATTTCATTAAATGAAAAAATTTATATAATATGAGTCATTTAAAAAATATATGACATATCTTATATTCAAGTAATTGAATTTTATTACATATAAGGTATATTATCTTAATTTATGATACATTGGTATGTGTATGAATATTCAAGACAAATAATAAATTTGAGTTGGTGCTATGATATTTTTACTACCCATATGATATTTATTGTACATGTATTAAATTTTATATTCTAGTCAAACATTTTGAGAATTCATAAGATAACTAGGCCAAGATGTCATAATTTTTACATCTACAGTATTTGTGATTGTTAGTGATATTTTAAAATAAATGAAAATATCATACACACCATGAATGATATTTAACTTAGTGAAATGAAAAATATATTTAGAAATATGAGATTATGAATAATATTATATAGGATGTTGTCTAATTTGTTACCCATAGATCTAAAGATCACCAATACCAAAAATGGTGTGTTATTAATGTATGAAAATTATGATATGATCATATTTTGTCATAGAAAATAAGATAAATGGACAATATAATCATTGAGATACCTTTTAATGGTCAATAATATGATTTTCAGGAATTTAAATTTCAGAATAAATTGAATCAAAATGATTCTTCATCAAAAAATCAAAGACATAAAAATCACAAATAAATGTATTAGTTAATCCTTAGAATATGAATTTTATTATTAAAAATAATAATATAATGATCAATGATATGAATGTATTCTTTTAAAATGATATAATATAAAATTTATTTATTGAGTTTTAAAGAATAATGAAAATGGAATCTTGTTATTACTCAAGTTATGATATAATGTTTTGATAATATTGATTGTATTTAGAAATTATTAGTATGATATTGTTATACAATATATTGTGAATTGATCCACAATGGATGTATGTATATTTTTTCCTGATGATCTATCAACAAAAATAAGGAAGAACCATACCTCAATAGCAATTGTGAGTCGAGTTTGTGGAAGAAGATGTAGCATGATATTTTTATTGAAAAAATACAAATTATTTAGTAAATAAGGATGATAAATATCATAATAATTTTTCTAGAAAGAATAGTGAAAATTAGTTCCATGTGAGAAATATTAAATGAGTGGTGAATGAAAAATAATAGGGAAAAAGGGATTTTAAGAATGGTTCATTTCACTAGATGTGAAAAATCACAATAAATATCCCATTTATAGATATTATTAATGAATTGTCTGATTTAATATTTCTACTCATATATGTGAGTATAATGAAAAATGAATAATAAAATATATATCTGTGTCATTTCAATGTTTTAGACTATATTCATGATTTAATGGGTAATAATAAATAGATTAAATATCAATGAATAATAATAATAAGGATATGATGCATTGTTTATTAAGAAATTAGAAAAATTGAACATAACATGAGTTATACCTGATAATTTTTTGGATAAATAGATGGAAAAAAGAATAATAATTGAGGGACCTCAAATGTTCTAGAAAATAGTTTTACGTGAAGAAGAAGAGTTTTTCTCTGTTTCAAGAAAGAAAAAACAACCCAAAGGTGTTGAAGGTAGTTAAGTCACTATAAGTTAAATTTTAGAAAAAAGAGTGTCCATGAATATCCATGATAGAGTATCACCTATATATCGATATAGAAAAACTATATAAATATAATTGAAACTAGTGTATATCATTAATCAATAAATGAACATAGGTAGTGTAAATTTAAATGTTTTTAGTCTGTTTTATCATTAGGAATTACTTTAAAGAGTATTCTAAGTCATTATACACATTATTGGATAGATAATTCTGGGAGTTTATTCTTGAGAGAACTTATTTAAGAATACATAATACATTTTATGGAGAAGGCCCAAATATATAGGAAATAAAATGATACCAAGATGCATTAGTAAGTTATGGAGATATTGATGTAATTTGAACTAAATCTATATTATGTATTATGATTAGTTTCTATTGGTGACGTGAAATATATAGATATTATTATTGATTTAATTCAGGTGGACGAGAAAAATTAATAATACCAAATATGGGGATACTAGTTTCAAGAAATGTTATGGGATTCAACTTATGATCACATGTGTAATATTGAGAACATATTTCACCTATGTTGTATAATAAGATGTAGTTTTTGGTAGAAAAAAGAACACTTTTAAATTGAATAAAATATTTTACTATATAATATATAACTTTTACATCCCAATAATCATAAGGAAAGTGACTATTTAAAAAGGGAAAATTGTCTTGTAATAACACTTACGAGAAAAATTAATTTCTGATTTTAATTAATTTTAATTTTAATTTTAGGATTAAAAAACGATCCAATATAAATAACCATTATAAATAGATCTGGAATATAGGTGTTTTTGAGGTTTGTAGAATGTCATAAGAATTTGGAGGGAATTTGAAAACACTCGTACCACCCCTCAGGTGTGTCTTCATAGATCCACTAGGATATTGAATTATTATCATAAAATGGTTACTTTTTATTATTATCATTTTCCAATTATAATTTTTATTATAATTTAGGTAATATCAATTATTAGGTCTAAATGTGTTCCCATTTTTTATAATACTACATGAATTTCATATTTTAAAAGGATGGGATTCATAAGGAATAATCTTGTTCCATCCATGTTAAGATATCTTTGGGGATCCCACAAAGGACCAATAGAATTTGTTCAAATAATGATAAAAGAATATAAGAAGAGATAAAAAATGAGAAGATAAATAACATTTTTCTAAATAAACTATGTTTGGTAAGTATTTTTATTAATCCATTGGTTATCATTCCCCAAATGAATAATGTTCATAATGTGGGAATATGCACATTTAATATTCTCAAGAACTCTTAGATGAGGTAAATGAATATATGATGAACATTCCCATTTGAATGGATAATTATATATTTAGATGAATTTAATGATTATGTGATGAATAATAACAGTTAGGAGATGAATTTGATTCCAATAAAGAAACATTAAAATGAAGATGAGTTGTTCTAATATTCATGCATGATTGTTAAAATTAAAAAAGAGAAACTAGTTTTCATTGAAATGGAATAATTATTATTATTTTTGAAAAATAAAAATGGATTGAATGTGAGAAATTACAATTTAAGATGGGTTTTATGTTTTTTTACTAGGAAAATGAATATAAATATCTATAGGATTCAAGGATTCAAAGATGGAAATTAATGGTGAGAAGAAAAAAATAGTGAAATATATGTAGAGGAAAGAAGAAAGATTTATATATTTTATTTTTCATGCAGTAAATGAACATGGTAAAAACTATTCAGTTATGTTATAGATGATAAATATACTCTAAACATAGAAAACCTATAGATATATATTAATTTTTAAAATCATAAATTAACATAATTTGGATATCCATAATCTATTGAAATGTAATATTATACCACCCTAGTGGGAATGGTGTTTTTACCAAAAATAAGACTATGGTTGGTGTTAAGAATATCTTGATATAAAATTGAGATTATTATACACCATGATCATTGAAAAAGATATCCCATAATCCTATTCGGTTGGTTAATAGTGAATTTAGTTCTTATGAATGTGTAAGAAAAAAGTTAAATTAACTAAAAATTTAAACATTGAATTTTTCAAAAAAATTAACCATATAAAAAATGATGAATCAATTAAAATTTAAGAAAAATTTATAATGAAAAACCATGTTTCCCATCCCATGGAAAATATAAATGTAAATATGCATAGAGTATACCTAAAGTAAAAAAATAACATATTTATTGGGAGATTTTGGTGTTGTTGTAAGTATGGGTATATGGCTATTGAATGTTATAACAATTCATAGAATCATGGAGATTATAGAATCATTGAAGCAAGGGGAAATAGTTAAAATCCAAAGGAGATTGACTATATGGAAACAGACATCATTTTAAAATCTTAATCTTATTTAAAACAATTGATCTAAAAGACTAATTAAAGTTATAGATTTTTAAAATATTATAGTTCACTAAAATGAATAATATTAGTATATACCTTCTCAACATAACTCTCAAAATAATGATAAAATAAGATTATATTAGTGAGTCAATAAATTGAGTTTGAAAATAATGTATAATTCTTTAGAAGACTTCCAAAAGAAATTACTTAAGAATAATATACTGACGAAGACTATAAAGAAAGAATATTGTGTTATAAAACCAATATAGAGGAAAGGATTATATTACTTAATGAGAGCCCACATAATCAACTATATAAAAGTGGACATGAATGTCAGGAATGATGTGAATATTTTGGATTCTAAAAAGGAAGAGTCAATCCATGAATAATATAGTAGGATAAGAATAGTGGGTGATATCCTTAATAAAGAGGATAATAGGATATCCAAAATAGTACCCCAAATAGAAAAAAAGATTTATATGGAATGTGGAAGAAATAAATGCGTGTGAATATCAAATGTATAACTTTTATACCTTTAAAAATGAGAAAAATTCAAAAAACTAGTTACTTTAAAGATGGAGTGAACGCATCCAATGAGAAATGTGCACGTTTAGAAGGAGTTATGAAAATTTGGATAGATCTGTTTAAAGAGGTTTGGATGATGGATTAATATTAAAACAAATAATGTGTTTTAAATTATTTGGTGATGAAGAACAATCCATCCAAGAATAATTTTTTTAAGGAAAATATCCCCTAGCTTCCCAAAAGTGAAAAAATTATATATTCAATAATAAATAATGAATTAAGATGTCTAGACACATGATAACCCAAACGATTGGAGTCATAGTGTCAATAATTTTATGTCATGCCCATGACTCAAATTGAGAAGATTTATGAGAATCCCTCATATTCTAAAGTCTAATGATATTTTGTTCTAAATTTTGGAATTAATGGTGATGATTTATGGAAAGAATACCTTGAGGGGGATCAATCAAAATAAGGCAAGGTTTCCAAATATTTTTAAAATTTGGTTGAATATATGATTTTAAAGTGGAAATTAAAATGGATTATTGATGTATGGTTTTTATTCTCTAATAATTATTTTAATTTATATATTTAGACATATTATAATCAAGTGGTTATCTAACAAAAAAGAGGAATATGTAACTTCAAAATTATTGTTATTAATGTATGTATTAATGTGAGTATAGGTTCATGATAATTATTTAAATATTTTTCTTAAATTCTTTCCAAAGAGATAAAAATATAGTATAACATGATCTTTAATTTATCGACAATATTGATGTAAAATATTGTTACTCATGTTTCTCATGAAGGGTTAAGAAACATATACATTGATTTTATTTTGTGATGGAACATTTCCAATAAAATATGGTTCCACCCTTCTATCATGAGAAATAATTTAATATATATGAAATATATGAATATATTTAAATAATATGAGTATCATAATGCTCAAATAGTTTGTTTAATATTGTAATAACTTCCCTTAAATTTTTGGATATCAATAATGGAGAATAATAAATTTTCAAGACTTCCCAATAATGTGTATAAAGGTGGAGAATGTTTTCTTCACCAATTTAATTTTTTTTTCAATTAAGGGAGAATAATCTCTTCGGCCATTGTTATAAATTTGATGTTAAAAAATCAGAAGTGTAACGCCCAGACCCCAGAAGCCCGGAGCAGGTGCATTATTTTAATATATTGACATCATTACAAGGAATCAAGTCTTGAAAGACTTGTCAGATTAGTAGTATTTGAAAAAATATTACATACTTGACTGTTATATTACACATTCAAAAAAAAGAACATAAATAATATGATATAAACTCCACAATTCCCCTAGCTTAACCCTGAATATCAAACATAATACACTTCTTGGAATCCTGGGAAAAAAACATAAGAATGGGGTGATCTCAGATAATGAGTAAGTGTAAATAATTTAGCGGAATCTATAAACTTTTAAGGAATGATGTGTAATAAAAAAAAAAGCCTTTTAAATATAAAGATGAACATAATATGGAGAAAATAAATCAAACATTAACATATAAACATGCACATGGATATTATACTAGTTGAATAATCACATTTAATAATTAATTTCATAATGAGGGAATTCCTAACACCTAAAATCATTACAATATAGTCAAGGCCTCGTGTAAATACAAAAAATAAATTTTTTGTCATGTACCTGTTCTAAGACAGAAGTTTGTCTCAAAATACCAACTGATGCATTGAGGGGCTATAGCATTCCCCACTAGTCACTTACTATTTCCACAACATTCTTCATATGAAAATGATCAAACATAACATTATAATCTCTATTAAAACTAGCATATGAAATGTAAATACATCAACTATAAACAATGAAGAGTATAAAAATTGAAAATCCATAATCAACCATATCATAACTCATTGGATACAATATGGATGACTGTATTATAACAAATCAAACTTAATCAAGAATAATATCTAGTGATGAATGCTGACATAGATGAAAATGACCAATAAATTTTTTTGAGGGAAATATATCTTTTTGTGAAATCATTTAAATTTCTCACATTTATAAAGGATGTAATTTAAATTATATTTTTGAATCAAAGTGTTCCATACCACATTGAAAATTTTCGAATTACTTATCATTTTAAAATAATAAGGTCCATATAAATAAATCCTTAAAACCATTTTGAAAACATGGACATTAATGAGAATGATTTAGAAGAATAAATATTTATAACATTTAAAATGATGTTTCAGTTAAAGAGTTCCTAAAAATAATCATTTGGAAAGGTATTTTATGAAACATGGACATGGGTAGTGTGTATGTCCCAGAAAATACTTACACATAAACAATATCAGATAATAATGCAATTGAGGAATTAACCCATACCTTGAACTTTCTTTGGGTCGTGGGTACATTTATCTTCTTGTATAATGACCATAGTATGTTATTAAATTATATGAGAATCATATTTATAATTATTAAATTATAAATGATTCATTTATGACTTTATACCACCCATTTAATAATTATTTCCATATTAAATTAACATTTCTGGTAAAAATCACATTTTTTATCGTACATGTTTTAACTTTTTATTCTTGAGCATATCATTTAGATCATGATTTATATAAATACATAATATAAAATATTATTCATATATAATATATATTTATAATATAAATTTGTATAATAGATAGATATATGAAATGGAAAACACTATTTATGGAGACTGTAGGACATGCGTACGCATAAATGCTGTTTCTATTTTCATATCATATTGAACAAAAGTATTGAAAAAGATATATGTAAGTACATACATATATATACATGTATATCTCTATAGTAGCATTATTATGTCACAAATTACATACTTATTAACAATATATATTTTTATTATCATCGTTCAATGGTTAACCTTGAAATGATTGTAATCGCGTCGTAGAGACGGTAAGTCGTACTTACACACACGTGACGATATCATTTACTTAATGATTAATAATTGTGGAATTAGTTGATATATTAATTTTTATAGAGAAAGTATCATGTTATTTTCATTATCTATATACATATTAAATATCATTATATCCATCAAAATAAAATAGTGTAGAATAAAAAAGTACACCACTGCGTGGTGACGGTAAGTCGTACGTACGCACACATGGTGACATTATCATTAATAGGATGGATAGAATAATGAGTATGGTTGTATCATATTTATAATAACATAACCTAATGTATAAGGTAAAGGTTTTATTATTATGGATTTAAAATAAAAAATAAAAAGAAAGAGGAAGAAGAAAAAAACATTGAAAGAGCAGATAAAATAATTACCTATTCTTTGGGTGTTTCTTTTTGATTTGAACAAAATGGATCCATAGGTTGGATTTATTCTCAAGTAAAGTCATTTCGGTTGAATTTAGGAATGTTGTGATTATATTTGGGAAGGTTGTGGCTGAGAAAATTTCTTGGGAGTGTTCTTTTGAGGGAAGAGGAAGTACCCTTTTATAAGAGAGGGGAGTGTAACTTTACGAAACATTTGAAATATTATTTTATTACAAAGTAATTTTCGGCATCTAATGTATCAAAAATGATTTATTTCGTATCTAAGGTGGATATGGGTCTAAATACTTTCAAAAAAATGGTTTTATAGAAGTTTAGGTAACCATATTAACCATATCATTTAGATTTAACTCTTAGTTAAATAGTATAACATTTACCATCTCCGCTTGTATTATTATAATAAAAGGTTAATAAACACACTATAAAAAGACAAGAAAACTCCAAATGGTTAATTATTGATATATATATATTTATCTAAGTACTTTGGATACACTTTATTGTTTTATAAATATTATATAAATTTATAATAGAGTAAGTTGTTTAAAAACACATTTATGTCAATTTTGACACTATTTGGTATTTTGTTTTTGTTAAAGTCATAAATACTTTAACACTTAAAAAAAATTTATTTAATCAACCATAAAATGTCAAATTAACATAAAAAATTAATGGATTCATAAAAATCATCAATTTATATTTATTTTTATATTTATAATGTCAATTATTTTAATCATTGATTGATAATGTAATTTTCGCATCATCATTGTGTCATAAATAAATTTACTTATTTAATCTCCAAAAATTAAATACAAATTCCATTATGTAAGAAATATTTTTTTGATTTCTAAATAATATTTATATTTTAATTTATCTTATGTATAACTCTATCTTAAAAATGGATTAGTTATTAAACATTGAATTTAACAACTTTAACTCATCATTAAATAAAACAATAATAAATGTCATAATCTATCCAAAGTTAAAAAAAGGATCATATTTTACTCTTAAGGATGGTTTTGGTCGAAATACAATTATCTAATTGAATTAGGATATGTTTTAGGGTGATTATAATATCATTTTTACCTTTAATTACCGTTTTTACTTTTTGCCGTGGTAAATAAATGTCAAAAGTTACTCTTCACCAAAAATTATTTTCATCTTATTGAACCAAATTTTATGTAATAATGTCAACCTTGTCTCTCGGATTTTTGAAATTTAATTCATAAAAGTGGTAAAATTATATTTCAGCCAAATTTGAAAATGTTCATAGAAGGTGGGTAATAGATATTAAAATATTCAATAATGGTTTAGATATCTAATTTTATTATAAAATGACCCCAATTAATTAAATTGAACATATATAGGTATTACATAACTATTTTTGCGTAAAATAAATTTAAATAATACAAATAAATATTTAAATAAAAAGTTAGTTTTAAACAATAACGTAGTGTATTTCACTATTCATAAAAAATGTAATGTATTTAGAAAAATACCAAAAATTCAGCCAAAGGTAATTTTGATATTCCAAATTCCAAAATAAATTTTATTTTTCCAAATTAAAAAAAATTGAATTTTCATTAATTAATTTAAAATTAATTCATGTTGTCAAAACCAAAAAGCGTGTTTTTCAAATGTAAAAACTATTAAATGATTATCATGTGTTTATGTCAAATTTAAATGTGAAATTACTTATAATGACATAAATTATATGAAATGATAAAAAATATAATCTAAATATATTCCCAAACTGTTCAAATTCACGATTCATTACTATAAATTATTTTGATTAAAAAGGTGGTTTCAATAAAAATTTAGTATTTTTTACTATTCATCAAAATATGAATATTATCAGAAAAGTACATAAAATTTTTCCAAACTAAATTTTTCTGTCCCTCTTCTAAATAATAATTTAATTAAATATAATTGATCATATAAAGGTTTCGATAATTTCTTTTAAAAATGGTTCTTCATTAAAATGCTGTAAAATTGCATTTTTTTTAAAAATACTTGTTTTATCTGAAAAATGAATTTGATTTTATATTATTGATAAGAAAGACATAATATATATTATAAAATTATTTTGAATATATGTATTTCAAAATTCAGTTAATATTATTCATTAATGTTTTTTGAACGACAAGTTTGGCAAGTCGTGGTGCGCTCAAACTCGGTGTAGCTTATAGCGCAAGTTATTTAATTACTATGAAGAGATAACATACTATGAAATATTGGGGAGTTACATTATACACTCCTTAAATTTGAGTCCTCTAAAATTGAAATTGTTCTTCCTAAATAAAATGTTAAAAATAGAAAAATACCTTTGTGTAAAACCCACATCAGAAATTGGGTTAATAAAATTTAGTCTTAATAAGAGGGAAGGGGTAATGAAAATGTCACCACCATATTATGATCTCAATTAGAAATAAATTGTTGGGAATTAGAGAGACATTGTTTTTGGTAAAACGTACACATTTATAGGTAGTGATTGAGGTCATGAATCACAAACTAGTATAAAATTGAGGGCCTCAAATCCATCAATCTAGGATGATTTAAAATATCAACGATTTAACAAAACTTAATGTATTATGATAACAAATTTTTGGTATGAAGACACCTTAACTATAGTTTAAGAATTAATTTAGTCATAGAATAACAGGAAAAATATACTTTACAAGTATAGTTCCATCCTTCAACTAATTCATACCACAAACTCATCTTTCACTCCAAATGATAATAGAATTCAAAAATATTCTATTTATCCTAATAATATATGTTTACAAAAAGATAAATTTATAGTTCATTTTTTAGACAATTTAAAAATTGAAATTATACATAATAGGACATCACATAGGCCAGTGGTAGGTGATGCACCCTTGTCACCCTTCGGTTGTGGGTTCAAGTGTCATGGCCTTGCATGACGTGACAGGTTGTCGCCCGATGTCTTTGTTTTCCTTTTTATAACAATCCAAAAATAATATTAAGAAATGTTTTAACATTAAAAATATTATCCAATGTCAAATTTAATATATTCCAACCATTAGAATTATCAAAAATATCTCGGTCCAATCTCACAGTAAAAAACTTATAAGTAAGATAAACAAAATGAAGATCTTTTTGGCCACATAATAACTTCTCAATACATTCATCATTTATTCTTTAAAAACAAAAAAACCGTGAATTATCATAAAAACTTATTGATTTCATTAATTCTCCCTTATTACAAATAGAATACATTATATACTCCTTATATCCAAAATTTTTTGTAAACACCAACTAGAATGGAATAAACAAACAATTAATTAGTATCAAAGTAGTTAAGATTATCGAATATAAATTATCCAAATCCATCATATAATATTCCAAAATCACTACCTCAATATCAGAACCATAGTAAGGTTTATCTTTCCATAAAACATGTATTTTCCAAAGAGTATAACATTTTATTGAGTCACTTTCTTAGAACCAGATAATCTCAAATCTTCAATGAAATAGTACTACAGAACAATCCTTATTTATTTCTATAATTTATATAACCAATATATCGTTGAAAAAACACTCAGAAAAACAACATAAGAACACTAGTCATTCCTATACATCTTGGGATGTATAATAATTTTATTATTATCCAATATCATTATTTTGGGCATACTCTGAGGATTTTGACATTGAGTCGCGTAGTGTCCCAACTCCTTACATATGAAGCATTATACATTTGAAACCTTTTTATTACCCTTGCAATCACGTACTTGGTGTCCTTTTTCTCCACACTTATAATAAACACATATTTACTTTAGTAATTTACCAAGGTGAATCTTTCCACAGTTATCAAATATGGTAAAATCCATCTTTATCCACTTCCCTTTATCCATCGTTCCCTCTACCACCCTTTTCTTCTCTATTTTACCATCAAAGCCATATGAATCAGAAAATTATTTAATTATCTTATTAACAAATTATACTATTTCTTCATATGATGAGAATATGGGGGAGACTATTTATCTTCTAAATGTTTTCTTAATAACATGAAAGATATGATCATTCTTACTCTCTAGATTATGCATATTGCTGGAGTTCTCATTTCTTCTACTGGGTGCCATTTCTAAAAAATGGCATACACTAGGTTTGTTTATGAATCACAATGAATATTTCCAAACATGTAAATTACTGAACATAAATTGAAATGATTATGCATATAATATATAATCATAAAAAAATTTATTCTTTGAGGAAGTATTTACTCCTAAATCCTTCAAAATGGATGGTAAATAAAATTTGATTTATCCTATGTATATCCCCTGGGAGTTTCATATCCTAGAGTGCAGCAAGGCCCATTGTCGTGTACTAGGATATTGCAAGTAAAGCCCAAAACTCTTTTTCAGAGTATTCACTCTTAGGTATATTTGTGCCTAAATTTCCTCTACATCCTCGTATCTAGACAGGGATGTAATTCTTGGGAAATACAAAAAATATCTACATTAAAAAAATATAAGATTTTATTCTATATTAATCCTCAAATTCATTCTTGGTGAAATGTTCTCTAATCATATTTTTTCTAACCATAGTTTCTAATGTATGTAATAAACATTTTCTGATACCAACTGTAACTCCCCGACCCCAGAAGCTCGGATCCGGTGCATTATTTTAATTCATTTTCATGATTACAAGTAATCAAGTTCCGAAGGCCGATCTGTTTAGTAGTCTTGGAAATAGATTAAATACATGAAAGTTACATTACAAATTCAAATATAAAACAAAACATAAATAATCTATTAAGAACACCATTATTCACCTATCATAACCCCCAATATCAAACATAATACACTTATTGGAATGATGAAAAAAACATATGAAAGGGGTGAGCTCAGATGCTCAGTAAGGGTAAATAATTTTAGCAGAAGCTATAAACTATTAAGACAATATGTGTAATAAAAACCACATAATTTTAAACATAAACATGAACATTATATAAAAAAATAAATCCAACATTAACATATTATCTGCACAAGGATATTCTATTAGTCAAACAATCACATGTAATAATTAATTTCATAATGAGGGAATGCCTAACACCTGACATCATTTCGACATAGTCCAGGCCACATGCCAAGAGTAAAAATATAATTTTTGTCAAGGCCTTGTTCCAAGACACTAGTTGGTATCATGATACCAACCAATTCATCGAGGGTAAATAGTAGGCCCCACCCATCACTTACTAAGTCCACTGCATTCCCCATATAAAAATGTTAGAACATAACATATTCATTTATAATGAAACTCGCATACAAAAAACCAATACGCCAACCACAAACCATGAAGTGTTTAAAAATATCACATCCAATTCCAGACATATCATAACTCATTGGATACAATAGGGAATATTGTATTATAAAAAAACACCCTTAATCAAGAATAATATCCAGTAAAGAATGTTGACATAGTTGAAAATGACCAGTAAATTTTTTGAGAGATATATCCCTTTTTTTGAAATCATTTACAAGTCCCATATTTATAAAGGAAGTAATATAAAAGATATTTTTGAAAAGAAGTGTCTTATTCCACTTTGAACCTTTTGAAAGGAACTAACATTTTAAAACAATGATGCCTATATAAATAAATCCTTAAACCATTTTGAAAATTTGTACATTAATGAGAAAGAATTAGAAGAATAAATATTTAAAACATTTAAAATGATATTTTATTTAATGGTTTCCTTAAAATAATAATTTTGAAATTTCTTTTAGGAAACATAGAAATGGATAATAAATATATCTCAGAAAATATTTTCACATAAACAATATCCGAAAATAACGAGATTGATAAATTAACCCTTACGTTGCACTTTCCTATGGTCGAGGGTATGTTTATCCTCCTATATAATGACCATAGTATATTGTTAATTTATACTAGACCCATATTCATATTTATTATATCATAAATGATTTATTTATGACGTTACACTTCCCATTTAATAATTATTTCATGTCAAATTAACATTTTGGGTAATAATCACTTTCTTCATCGTACGTGTTTTAACTTCCTATTCATGATCATATCATTCAGATCATGATTTAAATACATACACAATAAAAAACATGAATTATATATAATATATATTTATAATATAAATATGTTTAATATATAAATATATTTGAAATGGAAAACACAGTTTATGGAGACTGTAGGTCGTACGTACGCAAAAACGCTGTTTCCGTTTTCATATCTTATTGAATGGAAGTAAGTGAATAAGTTATATGTAAGTACATATACATATATGTATATATATATATCTGCAGTAGAATTATTATGTCATATATTACATAAATATTAAATATATATATTTTTATAATCATCATTCAATGGTGAACCTGAAAATGAATCTTATCGCGTTGTGGAGACGTTAAGCCATACGTGCACACGAGTGACAAAATATTTTCTTTAATGGTTAAAAGGTCTGAAAATAGATGGTATATTAATTTTATAGTGAAATTATAATGTTATTTTCATTATTTATTTACATTTTACTCATCATTATATCCATCCAAATAACACAGTGTTGGAAAAATAATTACACCACGACGTAGAGATTGTAAGTCGTATGTACGGACGTATGGTGAAATTATCATTCATAGGATGGATAGAATAATGATTATGGTTGCACCAAATTTATAATAACATTAAATTTTGTATAAGGTACAAGATTTATTATTTTGGTATGTAAATAAAAAAGAAAGATAAAGTGGAAGAAGAAAATAACTTTGAAATAGGTTATAAAATAATTATATCTTCTTTGATTGTTTCATTTTTATTTGAAGAAAAGAGATCCTTAGGTTGGATTTATGTTTAAATTAATGCCTCTATATTTATTTGAGGAAATTTGGGATAATATTCGGGTAGGGTTTGGCCGATCCAAATGGCTTTGGAGGTTTGATTTGGAGGGAATATGTAGTACCCTTTTATAAGAGAAGCGATGGTCACTACAGGAAAATTATGAAATATTATTTTATTATAAAATAATTTCCGGTTTCTAATGGATCCAAATTGATTTATTTTGATTCTATGGTGGGTATGGGTTGAAATCCTACCAACCAATATGTTTTAGTCAATTTTATGTCACAATATTAACCCAATCTTTTAGATTTAACTCTTAGTTAAATAGTTTAACTTTTTCCATGTCCTCTTGTATTATTATAATAAATGGTTAATAAACATACTATACAAAGAAAATTGAACCCCAAATGGTTAATTATGGATATATATTACCTTATATAAATCTTTTTGACTAACATTATATTTTTAGAAATATTATATCAATTAATAATAGAGTAATTTTTTTAAAACTCATTTATGTCAGTATTAGAACTATACTGTATTTTGTTTTTTTAAGAGCCATAAAAACTTTATAAATTCACCAAAAAATATTTAATCAACCCTAGTATGTCATATTATCCTAGTAAACTCGTGGATGCATCAAAATCATCAATTTACATTTATTTCTATATTTCTAATATCAATTATTTTAATCATTCATTGATAAAGTAATTATTGTATCATCATTATGTCAAAAATAAATTTAATTATTTAATCTCTAAAAAATATAAATAAAATACCATTATTTAGGAAATCTATTTATCTTTATAATGAATATTTATAGTGTAATTTATCTTATGTAAAACCCTTTATTAAAAATTCTTTAGTAATTAAACATTGAATTTAACACCTTTTACTCTTTATTAAATAAAATAATAATAATTATCCCAATCTAATAAAAATAGACTAAAAAGATCATATTTTATATATATGGATGGTTTTGGTCAAAATAAACTTATCCAATAGAATTAGGACATGAGTTAGGGTAATTATAATATCACTTTTCCCTTTAATTACCCTATTTACTTTTAATCGTTGTAGATAAAATTCAAAAGATACTTTTAAAAAAAATATTTTCAACTTACAGAACCAAATTTAACATACTTATGTGAACCGTGTCTCTGGTATTTTTAAAATTAAATTCCTAAAAGCGGTAATATTTCTTTTTATGCAAATTTTCTAATTTTCCTCGAAGTTGGGTAAAATATGTAAAAAGGTCTATAAAATTTTATACATCTATTTTTATTATAAAATGACTTAAATGAATTATATTAAACATATATAGGTATTATATATATTTTGACACTAAATAAATTTTAAGATAATAAATAATTATTTAAATAAAAAGTCAGTTTTAAACTATAACGGAGTGTTTTCACTATTCATTAAAAATTGAATGCTTTCAGAAAAATACCAAATATTCACCATAATATAATTTTGATATTCCGAATTCAAAAAATAATTCAATTTTATAAAATTCAAAACATATAATTAGGATTAATTAATTTAAATTTAATTCTCGTTGTCAAAACCAAAAAGCGAGTTTTCAAAAAGTAAAAACTATCAAAAGAATGAGATGTGTTTATTCGAAATTTAAATATGAAATTACTTATAATGACCTCAATTGTATTAATTGAAGAAAAATATAATCTAATTATACTTCCAAATTACTAAAATTCATAATTTAAGACTATAAATTAATTTGATCAAAAAAGATGTTTTCAATTAAAATTTAGTATTTTTCAATATTCATCAAAATACGAATGTTATCAGAAAAGTACCAAAAATTTTTCAAAACTAAATTTTTAGGTCCCAATTCTAAAAAATAATTTAATATAATTAATTTTAAAATATAAAAGTGTAAAATATTGGTTTTAAAAATAGATCTCCTTTAAAAGGATATAAAATTTCAATGAAAAAAACATTTTTTCTCTAAAATAAAATGAATTTGTTATTATTTTATGTCTAAAAACACATAATATAAATTCCAAAATCATATGGAAGATAGAAAATTCAATATTCCGTTAAGAAAATTTATAACCACTTTTTTGAATGTCTAGTTTGGTATGTCATGGTGCGCTCGAATAGGGTGTTGTGTGTATAAGGCCCCAGCCTTAAACCTTACTTAATCTTCAGTTATTACAAGATTACACATTGTGGATCTTTTCGGGTTTAGAGTTTTAGAGAATTAGATCATAAAACTTGCATTACATTCCACATGTAAACAAAGTGGTTACATAAAGATAGTATTCTTCTTTCCCATCAAGGGAAACATATTTAAAATAAAACATGGATTGTTTCTTGACACTTCCTTGACACTATCATCATATCATGTACCTTTCCCTTTACCTGTGAAAATCATTTCAAAAAAAAACTTGGGATGAGCATAAAAAGCTCAGTAAGGGATATAAAAATATGGAAAGGAAACATGGGTACATATATACATAAGAATGAAATCATACATTACCCATAAAACATAAGCACTTTAACATACCACATCAAATCATGAATAAATCATAGAAATCATAAGACATAAAGGTAACTTGAGGCATTCATAACATTCTTACGTAGGGAGTAACCCTCTTGGTTACGTTTGGAATACCCATCACAGTATATTCCCTAAATATCTTCGGAGAAACCTTAACGTTTCACTCTTTCACGTTACCCAATGCATTGGAGAGCTATATCGGGCTCACCCGCACTTAGTCTATCACGGAACCACCCGTCTTCATAATAATTCCCAAGAACCTCAACATAATCGTATCACATAAAACATGTATAAAGGAAACATAACATTTACAACTTTAAATCACAAGATATCAATACCACAAATTGATATAAAAATATTATGAAAACCATTTTCAATACCAAAATAACAGAAAAGTAAAACATGGTATTTATTTTTCTTTTAAAAAGAAGGTATGGCTTGTAGAGGAAGCCTAAACTCAAATAATGGTCACGGCAGCGGAGAAGTCGTTGTCGCCACATACGTACGACAAAAAAATTCCCTTTTGTCGTTTAGTAAAATGATTCATATAAAAAATATTCCTTTTGGATAATGGTAAAAGGCAAAGTTGTTTATACACCGTATAAAAGAAGGTTGTGTATAAAACAAAATATGCCTCAATGAAAGGAGATTGAGACGAAGTTCCATACCTCGGGTCCGACATGACTCGATCGTTCTTTAATGTCCTGAATAATAAACTTGAGTTAATTTCTACTTGTTTAATAACCTTTTTTATGTTAATTATTCCTTTTATATCACTTATTTCCATTTCATGAACACTATGTAATTATTTAAGTTAATAACGGTCGTTTTAACGATCATTGGTACTTGAGTAAAAAATAAGCCTTTTATAATTTCAAGTTGTTCATGTATACATTATATCCATAATGGTATTCATTATATAGATATTATATATGTCATATATATCTATTACATGAATTCATTTATAATATTACATAATCATTTAGAGGTAAGAAATGAAATGCACCGTTCATGGAGACGGTAAGCCGTACGTACGCATGAACGCTACTTTCATTTCTATTTCATATTTTATAGAATGGAATCGTAATGATATAAAGGTATATTATAATTCCAGTATAATATCATATATAATATCATTGTTCCATCCTTTATATGTCCCACATATGTAATTTAACGAATCAAATCACTTTGAGGGGGCGGTAGTCCGCACTTCCTTAAATGAAGATATCTCGTTTGCCCATAATAGAAAGCATAAAGGTATGCCCAAAAAGAAAAAAACAGAAGTTTCAGGAAACCATAAACATATTATATATCATATATAAATATAGTGACATATCAATGGCCACCTTTGAAGGTTTTAAAAGAATGTTGAACAATCATCATTTCGGGAGGCATAAATTCACCATCCACAGAAACAGTATGTTCGTTAACCATTAGATGTAGGTGTGTGTAAGTGTAGCTCGAATCCATATTATAACAACATCCTAGTATATTGAGGATACTGGAGTTATTACAAAAGAAAATAATAAAAAGAGTTTAGGGGGTTGTGGAAGCAAAATAAAACAAAAGTACTTAAAAGAAGACATTACCTTAAAATCGGGTAACTCCCTTTAGTTTGAGCTCAAAGGCTTCCTTGGGAAGACTTCTGCCCAAATTGAGTCTTCAAGGAGTAAGATAGGGAAGTGGAGATACAAAATGGGCAGGGGTTGGCCGAGCCAAAGGCTTTGGGAGTGTGGGTAATGAGGTAGAGTTGGGGGCCTTTTATAAGAGGAGAGGAGGGGCACTCTTGGAAAGTAAAGATAAGTAACATTATTTTAAAAAGAGTTTCAAATTAAAAAGGTCCCACAATGATATAATTCGAGGATATGGTGATAAGGGTTCGAAATCCACTCATCCAATAGGTTTTGGACATGTTTAGGTCTTAGATATTACATTATCTTTCCATTTTATTTAAATCGTTTAATAATGAGGTCATTGCTGCATCACCATGATGTCATAAATAATTTAATTTATTTAATGTCTAAAAATTTAAAAAAAAATACTATGATGTTGGAAATCTTTTTATCTTTACAATTACTATTTATAATCAAAAATATGACTTTTATAACCCCATGTAAAAATTGTTTTAGTAAAACATCTCATGTTTGTGTCATTTTTACTTTAACATTAAATAAAAAGTTATTTATGTCATTTCCCAACCAAAGTGGCTCCATGGGGTCCCCATGTTGACCCATGGCTTGTCTTGGTCTGGAATGACACAACTAATGGGGGTAGGACATGTGTCAAGCTCATCTCATTTTATTAAAGCATTATTTTTCCCTTAAACTACACTAATTACCTCTAATCGCGATTAAAAACTTAATAAGTTACTATTCACCAAAAAAAATTTTAATCCCATTGAACCAAATTTTACTTATTAATGACAACCATGTATGCCGGATTTTTGAAATTCAAAACACAATGATGGCAAAATTTCATTTAAACGGAAAAATCTGTTTTTATAAGTACCACTTAGTGGTTTCACTATTCATCAAAAATTGATGTTTTTCAGAAAATTACCAAAAATTCACCCTAAGCTATATTTGATATTCAGAATTCAAAAAAGAAGTCTATTTTACAAAATTCAAAACATATAAGTCAGATTAATTAATTTAATAATTAATTCCCACTGGCGTGACAAATTGCCTGTTTTTATGAAACAATAAGTACCAAAAGATTGACACCAGTTTAAGTCCGATTTCAAATTAAAATTAATTCCAATATCCACCATTGGATTAAATGGTAAAAATATATTCATATTACACTTTAAGTCCAATTCAAAATATAATATAATCATATAAATGAATTATATTAAAAAGAAGTTTGGATGTAAAATGCAGTATTTTTCACAATTCATTAAAAAATGAACATTGTCAGAAAAATACCAAAAATTCACACAAAGTAAATTTTGATGTCCCAATCATAAAGAATAAGTTTATTTTGACAAAAATAGCTTATAAAATTGTCAAAAGAGATATTTAAAAAGGGTTTTCCATCAAAAGGCAGTAAAATAATCTTTTAAGAATATTAGTGTATTCAATGCATAAGATTGTATTTATTTTCATTTTAGGCCTCTAAAACACTATCTAATTAATTAGTAGACACAGATAAAAATATCTATTACTCATTACATACTTGGGATGTTACAGTGTGTAGCCCAATTTATTGAATTACATTGAAGAGATAATGTACAATAAAATATTGCGGTGTTACAAAAATAGAGATTTTGAATATCTATTTGGTTGAGGTTGATTTTTATTTTCCATCAACATTTGTTTTGAATTTTCAATTATATAAATATAATATGATGGATTTGGTGATTGATTTCTATCCACCTAGTAAAAGTGAAAGGATATATCCTCCCTTGATTTATAATGATGTTTTATCCCTTGAGAAAATTAAAAAAAATTCAAAGAGTATACCAAACATCAGTTTATTGATATAGAAGATATTCATTGGAATAAAATATAAAGAACCAAAGGAAGTGTGAAATTGTTTTTTATAGATGTATTCAAAGATATTTGAAATAACCTAGTCAGTGGAGAGATTGATGTTTTCTTATTCATTGAGGAAATGCTATCATAATATTTATGAATATATCCCTATGATACATATCATGATGGATACACAAATTAATGAATGGATATAATTTGGTAAATATTTATAAAGGATAAAATAGTGATGAACATGATTTGGGAGATGAAATCATGGAAATATAAATTCCTGGTTACATTATATGAGTAATGTCATTTGAATAAGAATTAATTGATTTTGAATTATTATGATTATTTTATAATTATTTTTAGTAGTTTTTAAGTGATTTGAATTGATTATGATGGTTTATAATTGATTTCATGTACTTATAAAATAAGTTGATGAAACTCAAGAAGTATTATAATATAGTAAAAAATGGTGAAGGAAAATGTATTGAAGTTGCTTTGAAAGACAAATTTTAAGCCGTGGAAGATAACAATCATATGTATATGAAATTCTAGTTGATTATAAGATATATTGATCTGTCATATAATTTATGTATGTGTTGAATTTTTCTGATGGAAATATTCATATGATGGTTGAATTTTAAATAGTCAATGAGATATTTGATCAATTTTTATGTTAATCTTAACACATTTAAGAATATATATCTATTTATAAGCTATTTTGTATCATCTATGATATATGGGGAGACATATTTTTTTGAGTCAAGTGTTATAAATTTGAACTACTTGTAAGATGTTTTTCATTTGTGTAATAGATTTTTACATCCGAAAGGGTTTCTTTATTTTTGAATTATTAAGATAGTTTCAGAAAATTTATATTATTATCTCCACATATGTTATTTATAGTTCAAAACATTATTTTGTTACAAATTCATTAATCTTTTTCACCACATCTGATATTTTAATTGGGGAAACATTTAACAGTTCTTGATTTATATGATTCTAAATAATGTCATATTGGATGATGATTAAGTTATTATTCATCTTTTTTAAATAACACCAAACCAAAGAATGGTTTATAATTCAAGAATAAAAATTATAAGAAGCTGGTCTATGGTTATTGGGTGTAAAATTAATGAAAAGATAATTTTTGATATCTTTTTTGATGTTTCAAAAAGTATGGTTTAATAATTATAAATTTTGATGAAAATGAAATAATAATATTCCTCATTCAATCATCTATAACAAATACATCACATATACGATATCGTTAACGAATTGGAATAAGAATATGATCTATATTAATAGGAAGTGAAAGATCAAGTAAGAGAAGAAATTTTTAGAAAATTAATTCTTCTTAAATAAATATACTGAATTTAGGTGAATAATTTTGATGGATTCATGTAATAAATTGATCTACCCCATATTTTTAAATTAGTTTTGACTTGATCATTAGATGATTATTATAATGATGAGACATAAATTTATATATTTATATCCATACTAGATGTATGTACTATTTTTATTAGAAGGTATCATATTAGAAAGAAGTATGATCCTTGTTGTAAGATTTTTTTAGTTCATTTGAAGTAGTAAGATGTTGATTGTTTCTTTTAGAAGACTCGAAGACTTAGATGGCTGATAAGGAAGAGAAATATCAAAGGGGTATTTTCAGAAATCGTTATTGAAAGATGTTTTACATGAGAACAATTAAATGATAAGTGCCAAAATAATTGTGGGGATCCCAAAAAGGGTAATTTAGTAACTGTAATCATGGATGGAATATAATATTTATAGCCGATATCACTTTCCTATATATTATAAATAATATGATTTATTTAAAAATTTTACTCTTCTATGTTAGTATGAGAAAATAAATGAAGAGAAAACAAATAATAAGTGTAAATATTTTTGTCTGGAATGTATATGTTTGTGTGAGTTGAGAGGAAGAACTAGAATCCTGAGGAAGAATAAAATCAATGAACCATTTTATGTTATAGTGATCAATATGTGAATAATAATAAATCTAGAAATATACCCCAGAATATTTTACATTTAATTGATGGGTAATATGAAAGAGAACCAACTGGGCTGAATTTCTCTGATTGATTGTTTTGGTTGGAGAGGGAAAATAATTGGTTTTGAGTGTGTCGAGAAAATAAAAAACTCCTTGAGTATGTTTAATGAACAAAATAAACATCATGTTATAGTGAATAGAGATATATGATTTGATCTAGTATAAAATATCGAATCACTCAGACATCGAATGAGAAAAGATGAGTAAGATAATATATAACTGATTGATAGTATTGTTTAGGAAGGATGTGACAAAAATAAATCATAAGTTTTCACTCAGTTATATCACTAGAAAATATCTTTAAGATCAATTCATATCATTAAACATTCACTAGGAAATATAATCAGGGGGATACGTTCCTGAGAATATTTAGTTGAGAATCCACCATTGAGATTCTAAAAAACTATAAACTAAAAAGTCAAAAAATATTGAATAGCATGAGTATTTAGTGAGAAAATAAATGTAGTATAAGTACTTATTTACTAAGGAATGTGATCAGTTTTTTGGTGAAGTGACACCTCAATATAGTAGTGCTGGTTCACACAAGAAGAGGAAGCTAACTAATATGATTAGATGGTGGAATGCTAGTTTAAGTAAAATATGATAGATAAGACTTAAGTTCACATGTTTAAAATTTTCAATATTCTACACCTTAATAATATTATGTGATTCATTTTGGTTAAAACATTCACATAATACACATGTAAAATGATAAAAATATTCCAGTTTAGAATCTGTGACTAGGAGATCCCAATCATAACAATGTGATGGATTCTAGATAGGGGTTGAACCATGATTAAAATAACCATCCATACTTTCATAATTTCATAAAATATAGGTGTATTATAGCTTAATGAACAAGTATCTAAGAGTCTTAATTGGAATTATATATTAATGTTTAAATGGGTTGAGAATGTTTAAATATATTGATTGGAAATTAGTATTATTTTTAAAACACTAGATTCACCCCTATGTTTTTCTACATAGATCAAATGAGAATTTCAATATCCAACCACATAGTTATTTTATGGAGACATATATGAGAATTAAATCCTATTTTGAAATGTTCTTATAGTTTATTTTCATCTGCATCTATATTTATGTGTTGGTTTATGTTTTTCTAGAGGGTGAGTGAAAATTGTGATTTTTTGTTTTTGTTTATCTTCTTAATTATTTCTCCTATAACAATTTTTTGGATGTTATGTGACCTATTAATTTAGATTTTACTTTATATTAGAGTTTTATTTTGATTTTAAAACATGAATTTGTAGGTTTATTATGTTTTCATTTCAAATTAATATTTACCTTTTATCATTTATCCTCATTGAAGTGGCCTATCCACATGTGTGATTCGAGAAAAAAACATTTGTGTATAGTGAGTTCCACTAGTAATGTGTAGTAAAAATACCAATGAATATTTTAAATGTTTTTATTGGTCCAATTCATTTCTTGTAATAGATTTATCGTTGTATGTTTATATACAATACAATTCTTTTTAATTATATCAATGGTGGGTGGAAATTTCATTTCCCATCTATTAGGGACCCCACATTAGTAATTATTACTATAAACATTCTAGTAAGTGTTAATTAAAATGGATTAATAGGTAGATTTTTTATGGATTCTCATAGGTAAAGAGTGGGTCCAAGAATTTATATGTTATTTTGATCATGTTATTTACTTGGTTTGACCAATTTTTATTTTTTAATGAATATTATTTTAAGCCATCATAAAATACCTATTTGGATATTCATCAATAAAATATTAATTACACTTTTATTTGAGTGTGTTATAAGTTTTTGGTATAATAAAATTGATTTATCTTTTGTAGGATGTGTTTTTTACGATCATCTATGAGAGGCATGATTTTTTATAAAAGTTTGGTTATGCGTGAATTTGTGTCTGTGAGATAAATTATGGATAGGAGTATGATTCCTTTTATATACTAATGGTCAATTAATTTCATATTTTTTATGAATTCAGTTACTCAATCATTTGATTAATATTTCAATATGAGTTAAGTGTTACTCCCCACCCACAATATGCATTCATTCATGTTTATCACACTTATCTGTGGTATTTAAAAATAGAATGGATATATATTTGAGTAGTTTAGACTCACCCCTTACCATACATATTATATTTGTTACATGTATAAATGTATATATATTCCATTATATTAGCTAAAATTAAACATCATTACAAAATATATTGGATTTTTGGTAGTGTATTCAATTGGTTTGAGATTTAATAGAATGTTTTTTCATTTAATCAAAGGAAATATTATGTGTTTAATGCACTATTGGTTACGAATATAAGGGTATATTGTGTTTAATTATTTTTTGTTTTAAATAATGAAATTATTTAGATGTTGATATATATTTTTTACAGATTCTTAATAAGAATATTTACATCATGTCAGTCCGAAAAACCTACATTTATAGTGAAGGATACATTATAAAAAATTACTCAAATTTTAAATAGGAAGATGTAGAGCACGAAAAAACTCAACAGATTAGGATGACCAAATTCAAAATGTGTGGTTTGATCTATAAACCATTGGTATTTTTTAATTTTTAATTTTAATTTTATTTCAACTTAATATCCTATTTTTGGTTAAAATCAAATATATTCTTTATGTCTCTAATTAATATATATATACATATATATTATCTTTTATGTTATATATGTATTGTGTTTAATATTTAATATTCATTAATGAAAAGTGTTTTTTATTTTTTACAAAATATTTTATTATTATTAGTTTGAAAATCAATACATCCTACAAACCAATATACATAGGATCTATATTGGGTTAGTATAAATTTTATGAACCCAAATTAAAATTGGGAAATAAATTTTTTTTTCCATTTCAGGTGTAGTCCATGTGGGTCATGCCCAATCTTCCTTATTATATCCTATCTAATTCTTTATTTATTTTATTTTAATTTATTTATTTGGGGTTCAAGATGAATGTATTAAATATGTGGACAAAAATTTTAACCAAAACACAATGGTTTGATGTATACCATGGACTAACCATATGTTCACCATAACATAATGATAAAGACTATGTCATAGTGGCAATGAAAATGGATAACCATAATGTAAAATAAAACATTGTTCACACTCCATCATCCACTTAAAAAAATTATTAATTGAATTATCATGTGATGAAAATTTCATATGTTTTAAAATTTGACATAATCATTATGATTTTAAATATTAATTAATGAGACTGGTCAAAATGTACTGAGAGTGGATATTTTTTTGGTTTTTATGATTTTATTAATCATTTTAGGCAGATCAAGTGTGGTTTTTGAAGGACTATATAATTTGGTTCAATTTTTTTTGCAATGTGTCAGTACCATTAGTTTTGATCCTCCTATTAGAAAACCTCAAAACTATGATATATCATAGATCTCCTTCTCTAGAACCATTAAACCAAAGGATCTAATAAATTATCTTTATAATGAAGGAACTACCTGAGTGTTGGTCGACCACCACGGTTTGTGGACTCTTTAAGAAAGATGATTATTTTAGCCTCATATGAGTGATCAAGATCAATAGATTGTGAAATGAATTGATTGATCATATAAACTGGTGTATGTTATATATTTCAATTTTTTATTTATAATTATTTCAAATGTATCAATAAATTCTGGGATTAAAGGTGCTTTGGAGTTGTTGATGTATTATGTTAAGGATAAAAGAACAACCTTTTAAATTATACAATTGATTTAAATCTAGATCTATTAATTTTTTTTAAATCTATGGATGAACGATGATTCAAGGAATTTAGTTCTCCACGAACTATTATGTATCAAAAGAAAAGATTTTGATTCCAATTTTTCAAATTAAATATACTCAAAATAAGAAATATTGGAAAACATTACTTTAGTTATTATTGTGGGTTAACCATCTAATAGTCCCTGTGATGTTCTTATTATGGGAATCATGAAAAATCATGTTAAATAGAGTGTCATAAATGAAATTACCACAATATATTTTTGGTTTTAATCATCTAGGATCTTGTATCTATTGAGAAAGCCCCTTTCATGGTGGATGAAGATAAGTTATTTAAAAAAATAGATTAACATTGCAGAAGAAAGCCAAATATTGTAATGAATATTATTCCATAACACCAATATTGTATAGCTTAGTCCACCTCCACCTGGTCTAGCAAGAAAAGTAAAGGATAATATTCTATAGAACCCAAAAAAATCACTTAGGTCATGGATAGAATTTTGGATTTATAATATTGGATCATTAATCCATCTTATAAATTGATAAGGGAATAAAAAATAAAACAGGAATATGGAAATGTTAGTCACACAATAAATATGAGATAAACATATAGAGTTTCACTAATTTAATCTTGAATACCATACAACATTAATTGTATTGTCTATTTATTAACAAATGATGATACAATTTAAAGGTTCTAAAACCCTAAAATCATAAATCTGAAGACTTATTTTAATTTAATGTAAAAATTATAATTTCCAAGGAAGGAATTTGAGAATAAGAAAAATGGGTTTGGCACATGTATATTGACATAAAAGAGGTCTGGAGATAAACATGACTTTTTTTATTCTAGGGAATACATATTGAATTCTCTAATCTGTTTGGGATTCCTAATTAATGGAACTGTCTATCATGTTCCTTAATAGTAAAATTTGTTCTTGATTAAGTGATATTATGTTCCCAATGCATCCATCCATACAAGGTGAAATTCATTGAGAATTTAATATAGTCATATTGGATTTTATTATCACTTGTATACTTTTAATACTATCATTTTTCATTAGGCTTTTAAAATCCAACTCTTGATGATGTGAAATCAACATAGTTTCTCTGACCTACATCTCATGATTTTACCCCTATTGAAAACAATTCTTCGTAAATTATTCATTATATACACATAAATATATAGAAATATTAGAAATATTGAATTTTCACTAACACTATATAAAACTATTTAAATCAATATTCATTTTCGTTTATCATCTTCAGAACATAGAATGGTTAATATGAGAGTGGAATATTTTTTTTGAATATCTCTCTTCAGGAAATATATATTTTTCACATGGGAATTCATACTAAGCAACAAATCTCAAGAATTTATTTCTTTTTACCCTCATTTCATTCTAAATATATGTGTGGGTAACTCACTCCATGTCATTTTATTAATTTTCATAGTTCTCCTAGATTATTTTGTACACATATCGCCAATAATATTATATAATTCATGTAGAGGTTTATATACTCGATAAATTTGTTTAATGGGGAAATATGCATAAAAAATCTCAAAATATGAAAATTAAGTACTATAATGTTTTTCATTGTAGTATGAGAAGTCCATGTAAGGTATATAATCCTCCAAATTTTGGAGATTTTGTATTGAAAATTTCTATAGGTGTGATGATATTATCTGATTCATCACCTTCAAAACCAAGTAATTTAGAATATTAATACAATAAAATAGTATATATATGTGTTATTTTACAAGAATTTTTTCTTTATCTATTTTATGTTTAATTACATATATTAATGAATTAATGAAATCCATTAATCATTATTTTTTCCTATTTAATTTATGTTGAATTCTAGGGTGTTTCACATCCTTATGATCAATGTGAATGAAATTTCTGTTTTCTAAAGATAATGTTTCCAGGAATCAAAATCATTAAATATTGAATACAATTTTTTACAATATATATCATAGTTTTGAGTTGTTTAATTTATCTTTTCATAAAAAAAATCTATTATTTTATATTCATTCGTCATTAGTCCTCCTACTCTATGCCTGGTTAGATCATAAAAAATTTCAAAATAATTACCATTATTTGGGAGTGGTTGTTTATGGGTGTGGGTGAGTTACCCCATATAGTCATATAAATGTTTCTTTTGAGTCTCTCCACACATAAAGAAAATATTATTCTTTGTCAACTAATAAAATGGTACAAAAAAAGTTTCTAATTCATTTCACAAATCACCTCTATAAACTACCCTTCCCATGAAAAAATATGTACTATATAAAATATTTTGAAGTTGTTATATATTTATTTATTTTATAATTTGAGTATCCACTTCATATCCATTTACAATTACAAAAAGTCCCTTTAAAAAAATATAACCAATAAAAATCCACATTTATTAATGATTTCAAATAAATTTTCATACCTTAAAATCTCTAGTAAATTTATAATGTGATCTATATTTTCATTAGGGGTGATAAAAAACATTATAATTATATCAAAACATACCAAAATATTTTTTTAAATTATTGCATGAAAATATTGATGAATATCACAAATGTGTTGGGCTAATTTGGGACACCACAAACCATCATTTTCCAATCAGAAGGACCTTATTTTATATTAAATAATAACATCCACAATTAATTTTTATCATTGATATTTGGTGATATCCACTTCATAAATAAAGTTTAGTTAATTTTTAAACCACATGACTCCTCAATCATATCATTTATCAAATGGATAGGATGATGATACCTCATAATGATGTTGTTTATTGATCAATAATAGATTCACATTCAATATATACCACCTATCTCTAAGACCAATAAGTCTAGTACTACCCAAGGGATTGAGAACTCACTTATATACCTCGTTTAAAGAAGATTGTTGAAATTCATTTGAATTTATTGGGTCTCCTTGGTGTTAGTGAGACACACTAAATGAATTTGGATGGGAGACCCTTTTATGAGATATATTTTATACTCAATATTAGAGGTTTTTCATCATTTGGAAGTATTAATTGGACCCATACCCAACTTGGGTTTTTTAAAATTCAATTAATACTCTAAAGGAATGATAAAAATAATAATCAGATCTTATTTATTTAAACCAATATACTAGACAATGATCCCCAACACCCAAAATAATGGATCTTACATTTCAATATTGTATGAAATATAAAGAAAATAATTTCCTCAATCACGAGGCTCATTCTTTTGTAAAGATGGTTAATATTTGAATTTCATTTTAATGAATTAATTTTATTTCTCTATGTGAATCTAACATAGAATCCATATTATGGATATCCACACATAATCTATAATATTTTAATTATATTTCTGTATGCATAGGTTCTAGCATGGATGATCCCAAAAAAATCCTTTTTTACCATTTATTATAACACAACACTTTAGGATTGTTGACTCCGTCACATGTTCTCTAAATCTTTTGATAGAGGAACGAGGTTACATAATTCACATGATCATGAGAGGAACCCTAGATAGATTCTTTTAGAAAAATAATTTCCTATTTATAGGATACATTGTACACAAACAATGATATTGTGTATTCTCAAAAATGATATAAGTGGATATATATATATTTATTCACAATCTGATAATGATAATAACAAAAATTCATACAGTTAAATATTAATATATGATATTACCCATTCCCATAATAAGAATAGTATTATATACTGATAGGAACTAATATATAGATATAAATATCATTTTATAAGATAACTAATTTTTTATTTATTTAAATGCAATTTATAACCATCTCATTTACATTTCTAAATGCATTAGTCAATCTTAACATCTTCCTTGGTATTTACAGAACCACAAATAGTTTATATTATTCATTCCATAAATAAATAGTATCAATGTCTTGAGAATATAAATATATTTTAATATTCACATAAATAAAAAAATATTTAGTCACGTATAATATTATTTATTACATTATGGATAAAAAATTGTCAAATAAACATATTATTCAAATTTCATGCTGAAATTTTTTTTTAACATAAAAAATATATAATGTGACTGAATAATTATGATAAAAAAATTCTGAAAAAATATGATTTCTCAATCATAAGATTTATAAATATTCCTATTAATAAATAATAATAGTATTTAACTACGAAAAATGGATACACTATGTATGTGACCCACTAAGCATTTTCTTCAGTCATATTAGGTGGTATTTCATAAATTCTTTGAATATCATCTTGAAACATATAAATGACCCCATAAATAAAGAAGTAAATGTTGCAATGGAAACAACCACATACTAATAATCACTGCGTAATAACATCCCTTTATATCGATATCCCAAATCAATAAAGGTACATACTCATTTCATTAACCATTGTTCCTGATATGTATATATTTAATTTCTTAAAATGAACCAGTATATCATCATATACAAGGAATTTTAGTTTAAAAATTCCATTCAAATATAAGGGCCTAAGATATCATCTTAGTTAATATATATGGGAAAAAATACAATATTTACTCACTCATAAATAAAATATCACTCTTGAAAGACCCATAATATCGTACCCCACCATGATTATATGTCATCATGGGTAATTCAATAAATTAATATCTGTGACTCGTGATATAAATTAATAATAATATCAAGTTTATATATCTTGAGAAACATATTATATATGAATACTCAATGACACAAAAATTGATGGAATTAATATTTTTTAGTTATTTCCTCATAATGCCCCATATTTAAGATTATCATGTGGAAAGTACATGAGATTAAGTATCATATATTTTTGAGTATCAAGCAACTAACAATCAAAAAGATTATGTGTCCCACTATAAAATGTTATCATGATCAAAAGAAATATGTTTCATAATATTATCATATAACTTTTGGGTTTACATCATAGTGGGGAACCGTTATGAACTTTTAAATGTAAAAGATACTTTAGGTCGTTATCACATTAATAATACTCATAATTGAAATTGATATTTGTTAAAACATGTATAAGTATTTAATTATTTTTATATGCGCACAATCTAAAGTACAATATAGTTTGTTTTAGGGAAGTAACTCAAATAGAATCCCAATTTAAGAATATCCATCTAATAATAATTTAAAATATTATTAGATCTCACATATTTTTCATGCCTCTATAGAGATATTGATTTACTAAATAAGTCTACAATGTTCTCTTCAATGAAATGTCTTCTTACTATTACATCACTTCTCTGATAAACATTCCCTATGCAATGAAACAACCTTTGTATATTCATTATCCACTATGGTGACCATGTATCCCTGGATAAGTACAACACTATTTTATTATGATAGTACAATTTTCTTGGATCGTTCATATTATGAACCACATAATTAATTAAAACCAAAATGGGTATTTATAGTTCTTCTTTAGACGCATCATAATCCTTAATATACTCAGATTCTGGTATAGAATTAGTAACTATTTCTTGAATTTTTCTCTTTTAGCACATAATACCCCCATAGTGGGTGGATGCATTTCTTGATTATGATTTTATATAACACAGATATTTCATAAATGGTAAATTGCATATACCTTAGTTAATGGATATTTATCTCCTCTATAAACAAGAAATAGATTTTTATATGCCTCCCATATAATATGATAGTCATCATTTGAATAAAATTATGGTTTAATGGGTCCACTTGGTATATTTTTATTATTATCATGGTTAAGCTAACATCAATCATATTATATATCATGTCATAAATTACTGATCATATCGATGGTGCATATAGAATCCTTGTCATTCATTCTCTATCCACTTCTGTCAGACGACACATTTTCGTAGAGAGGTATATTTGACATGAAATTGATAAACCCCCAGATGAATTACTCAATAAAGAATCCATTTTGAACCTTGTAAACATATTAACATTGAATTATTCCAATCGGCATTATATATATTACTTGGTGTACCTTGATCAAAATAATATGTGCTACTCCACCTATATTTTTCATAGAGAATCATACGTTATAACACAAGTTAATGAACACAAATAATTTTTTTTCATTTAAAATTTGTAGACTGGTGACCAAATATTATCATAAAAATATATTAAATTATTTTTGATGAATGATTATTATAAAACAAAAATATATGCCTAAGTATAGTAAACACATAGTGTCTTTGAAAATATAGAAACACAAAAAATGATTCGTTGGTAAACTGCACCATATCTTACTATGTTATTCATAAATATCACCATTACATGAAATATCATACATAATACATTTCATCATAACTGAGCGAAATTAGAATAAAAATATTGGTGAGATCCTATTATCAATACGGTTAATAAACTGAGATACACAACCATAATCAGAACATAAGGGTATGAGAACGTGAAAATAAAATTTTAAAACAATACCATGAATATAAAAATCAAAATAATGATTCATGGAATAAATATTGTATGTTCATAAGACATGAATGAAAATACAATCAAATAACCTTGGCTGCGAGAGCATAAAATTTCCAAAAAACATGGAATTTGGCATATACATATGTATAGAAATTCATTTCCATATTTTTTTAGGGCCAATACCAAGGCTATCATAGTGGAATGAGTACATTATAAAAATCAACATAGTAGTCAAGGATCATTACCAATACCATTATAGAGGGAAAATTCCTTTACCAAATGAGGTTCAATCCTAATTCGAGCCTTGTCTATCTCATGAGATATAAATAATTACAAAATAAATTGAAGGATGTAGGCCACAACAATATCATAATGAAAACTATATTTATATGTGCCACACTGCCATAAAACATCCATATTATCATAAAAAATGGAATGAAATGGGTTTTATAAAAATTTATCATATCATAAACTATATAAATGGTACATGTTTCATAATCATATCATCAAGTCATCATTTCATTATGTATGTAAAAATAAGTGAGTTTCAAAAAAATATTCTCATGGTATTACCTAGGGGAAAAGATATAGGATTTACAATAATTTTATACTGGAATAACACATTGAAGAGAAATGGTGTTTTAATCATCTTTTCACAATAAATCATTAATAGAAACAATAATAATGGTATCTTCTATTTTTATGCTTAGTAAATAATATGTAACATCAATTGATGTCTTCTTAGATGAAAAATAAATTTTTAGGATCATTTAAATCATTTCTTTTGGAAAATATATTTTATGATTAAAAAATGCATTTTAAAACATAAAATATTTTTTGAATGCATTTATGTTAAAATAACCACGATTTCATATAATTAATTCATTAAATAATATAATTCTCATGAAAAAGGGAGGTTTTGTTCAAGCCGTACATGTTAGAAAAAATGATTCCTTCCACATTTTGAGTAAAATCCAATCATGAATTATATATATAATAACTAGATGAATCCTATAATTTTTTAAATATAAAGAATATTAAAATAAATTTTAATAATAATTGCATAATTATAAAACATTTCTTATAATATAATTATAAAACCTCATTTTGGAATGAAATAGATATCAGTTCGAAGTGAAAAATAATGTTATATTTTCTTAAAAACATTAGATACATTATTTTATCTACCAAAGAGTGAATTTATTTTACTATATAGTGTAACTAATAAAATTAGGTGAATAAAATAATTTTGTTTCATGAGATACAGATCATAATATTCAATAATCTTAATGATAATAAAAAACAATCCGGATAAATTATGAGATTGTTAGATATAATCATTACCCCTTTTATAACTTTAAAACATAACACCCATGAATTAATATCATAAATTGAATACTAATATATAAAAAGTATTAATAAAATAATGACATTAAATGTCAATGGGGTGGTACATAAACCTCGTAATGGAAGATAGGCGAGTATCATAACCTATGTCTGAAAGAAGAAAAATTCAGAAAAAAATTTCTCATCTTAAGTCTCTACCTTCATCATAGATGTTCGAAACTACAATATAATAAATATAAGTATATTATAAATATATAGAACTAATATATATATATATATATATATATCATACCATGTGTGGTTATCTTATGACCTTTTATTATACATTTATTAACAATTCATTGTTACACTCTTGTTTCAGGTAAAAAATGTTTTGTTTTTTCATATGTGTTTTGGTTTTTTATATTATGTCCTCATTGATTAATCATGGTTCCATCATAAAAATAATTTTCAAAATGATATAAATATCATATATATTCATTATATATGTATGTATAGTGATCTGTGAATGATAGAGATCAACAAATTAATAAAATGTTCATGGATATAGTAGGACATATGTGGGCATGAACATTGTTTAAATTCTCCCACTTGAAATAATGAAAAAATCATAGATTATATAAAAAATTTAAAAACATTACTTCATATATATCATAGATGTTCAATAATACCATTTTTAATACCTTCCATGTAACGTGTGAACCAATCACAACACTTTGTGAAGTGGTTGTTCACATTACACATGAATAAAGTAATCATATTCTAACAAGACCAAAAGTAAAATACGGAAATGTGATATTAGGATTCAAAAAGAATAATAATATCATAAATATATTATATAAACATTTTATTCATCATTATAACCATTCATTAAATGTTTTAATTGAACAACAGATGACATTAGTTCGTGAGGCAGTACTCCGCCGTACAAACAAATAATTATTTATTAGCATATTTGACGGATAAAGAGATAGTTTTAGATCATTAAAATAACTAAAACAAATAATATTACATGGATTATACTTCTTATATTATATAAATATCAAATAATAATAATTAATGAAGGTGTAAGAAGAAATATAATTAACATGTTCGTTGAAGAACATTACCTCTTCTTCTGATATCCTTTATTAGTTTATACCAAAAGCCTTCCTATATTGAATTTTATCCCAAAAGGGTAATATTATTAGATGGGGGATGTTCATAAGGGACATGGTTAGAGGTTTTATGATGAAAAATGTGAAGACATTTTGAAGAGTGGAGGATAGGGTTGGCATTTTATTAGTGAGGTGAGTGGTACGCTTGTTCTTTGATAAAAAGTAAAAATTTTACCCACATTTTTCAAATTCCAAATGGATAATAAATTGAGAATTTTATAGAATAATACAATATTAAATATAAATAAAACAATAAATTATATTTTATTTACCTTTTTTATGTCATTTAAACTATTATGTTTTAGTTTATCCCATGGAAAATCTATTTTTACATTAACCATGTCAAAGAATTTATTTTATTTAAACTATTAAATTTTGTCATAAATTAAGTTATAAATCATTATAATAGAAATATTTATTAGAGAATATATGGAATTAATTTTTACAAATTCAATTCATATAAGTGGTAAATTTATTTTAATATTAATCCCATATATGTTGTGAGAGAAATAGTTTTTAAATAAAATGTTCAATTGATTATTTTTATATTAAAAATCATGTTGATGATTATTATTATGTCAAAAATTGTAGAAATTTAGTATTAATTTGACTATATAACCTTAAAATAAAAAAAAATTTATATTTATAAATTATTTAAATAAAAATCTTTTTTAAAATTAAAATTTTGTTTTTCTCACAATTCATCAATAAAATTAACATTTTTAAACAAAATTGAAATTTTTACCTATTATAATTTGGATACACTGATTTAAGAATGGATTTTATTTTATCATATACATTTTATAAAGGTTTTTCAAATTTATATTTTTATTGGTAACAAAAATATATAACAAACAATTTTTTCAAAAGTCGTATTTTGGACACATATAAAGACATCATAGAAAAATTACGTACTTTTTATCAATTTGTATTCTTTTATATAACAAAATTATAAATAATATTTAATAATTATTTATTACTATTCTTATTTAATTTTTTATAGTCATGGAAATAAAAATATTTTTTAAACACTAATATTTTTAGATTTTCATAGTTCATTAAAACATAATGTTGTGTGTGACAGAATATATCATTAGAATTTAATTTAAACATAAACATATATTGATAAAAAATAGGGATGTCACATTATATCCCCATTAAAATTAATTTCACACTCAAAATTCTTCACATTTATAGAAACAGGATTGGAAAATTCTACTTCATCATATCCTCATGTTCCCACAGAGATTCCTAAAATTGTAGGTCTCACCACAAAACATTGATTGGGCGAGTAGACTAATTACATAGATCATTATTTAAATATTCTAGAAGCTACATGGTTTATTCTACATAATAACATATTAATCATATGGTACACCATCTTTTTTAGTACTTGTGAAGGATTTGGTATGAACATCCTTAAAAAAGATTCATAGAACACATCATGAACACGATATATGTTTGGAAGAAGCCTGGATATATATGATACAATGTCGATACAATCATGAATTTCATAGGTATCAATATATCTGGTTATTATTTTACCATTATTCCTTAATATCATTACCTTATTCAACAAAGAAATTATTATAATCAATATTTCACTAATTCAAAATTCTAAATCAGACAAGAAATTATCATCATGACTTTTCTACTGACCATGAGTTTAACTAATTGATTGCCTAATGGATCTTACCATCACTATTATTTAAATTTATGTTTCATGTCCAAATATATTACTTTCTCCACCATCATTCTAGCATGTTTGGGAATCCAAATTATATATATATAATTCCTCATATGAATCTATATGAATTAGTTAATAAAAGCAACTATTTTATGAAAACGTAACTAGGGGAGGTGTTGACCACATCCACCAATGAAATAAGAAAAATCTCATCATATACCATAGGGTTTGAATTGTTCATTGGGACTGATCATATGTCTTCAAATGATGCCCAATGCTATAACTCAACTCTGTATCAAGTTAATGATAAAGACCTCACCAAAACATTATGGTTAGAATCAATTATCAACCAGACACAATCAAATGAGGTATTCCATAAAACACTACCAAAACTATAATATATATAGTTGAAAACTGATATATAGATATGTATTATATGATATTGATGAATTTTATATAAATTGTTATGGTATTGACTACAAAAATATATAAAAATTTGTAGATTAGATGTTTTAGGGAGTCCAACGACATAATCCATTAGTTTTTTTCCTATTTCCATTATGGTATTGGTAATGGATGTAACGTCACCTAAAAAATATGTCTATTAGACTTAACATGATGAAATACCAAGAATAAAGATACAAACTATGTGATATCTATTTCATTCCATTACCCCAGAAGTACACATTAAAATCTCTACACATATTCATACATCATATACTAATAGTGAATGAAGAACTATGATATTCCTCTAACAACTAAATCATAAAATCCCATATAGAAAGGACACATACATAGTTCTTGAACCTTGTAATTCATTATTGATCATGTTTATACTCAAGAAATAATTATAACCTTATTATTAATATATGCATCTTCCATACGTGTCTCTTTAATATTTAATTGGATAGATGGTTATCTATTCAATTTTGAAAGATATTTTCCCCACATAAATCATGATTTCAATATTCATTATTTGGAAATCCATTGATATTGTACCCTTTTTATCCTCATCATGGATAATATAGATTGATAGTTTTGACACAAAGAACCAACAACATTTTTTTATTTCCCACGGTGGTAATTTATTGAGGATTCATGACATTTTATCATCTATAACCATCTTCCTTGGAATATATTCCAGTAATTCAAGGTGAATATATACAATAATATCTTATGATTGTTATATATATTACACATTTTCAATGATTAAAATGATTAAATATCATTAATAAAAAAATAATAATACCCAACCCCAAATAATGGTTTGGGAAATTACCCCCACGAATATACAATTTTCAGGAGTCAAAATCTATAACAAAGTTATTATGCATAAGATAACATCCTAATATCTTTTTGGTAACTTCACTACAGATTAAAAAAAATTATCCTCTACATGGTAATTTTATAATAGGAGTTTTGATTAATCTTGTATTTAGTTTCTTGAAATTTTCTTCATATTCATCTCTCTCTATGAACATTGATCCCATCTGAGTTAACTTGGTGAGGGGGTTAGAGAGTCATGAATATTTATGAACAAACCATAAAAAATATCATGCTAAAAAATGAGAAAAGTGGATCATAGTTAATATGGTTATTTTAGGAAAGCACTCAATAAAATATTTCATTGATGGATATACTCATATACCATCTCTCGAGATTATATTACCCAAAAATGAATCTATATTTTTTTTTAAAATTTACACTTTTTAAATTTTACATATTTTTTTCCAATATTAGGGTCTTCAGTACAATTTTAAATTGGTATTCATGATCATAATTTTTCATTTAATAGATAATAATATCATTTATAATGTCTACCAAAAATTGATCAATGGAATCTTTATAGACTCTATTCATCAAATTAATGAATGTAGTGGGGGCCTTAGTATGACTAAATAGAATCAATATCTTTTTATAGTACCCTAATAATGTATAAAATGTTATCTTTTTCATATCATCCTTCATTAATCCCAATTTATTATATATAAAGGTATCATAATCTTTGAATATTATTGATATGCACATAATGAATCAGATTGTTTATCAATATTTTGTAAATAATATTTGTTCCATATCTTGATTTTTTATCTCTAGATAATCAATTCAGATTCAAATAAATCTATATATATTTTTTCTAAATAATGGGTCCACCAAATAGTGACAGTCATGGCCAAATTAATCCTCTATCCTGGCCATGTGGAGTTTTATCTTTAATTTACACAAATTAATTCGGTCCATTCTTTATGTAGTCTTAAAAATTGTTGTTGAACTAGGAATGGGTTCTATTGGTAAGACAACCTCAAATATTTTTGGATGTCCATTCATCTATTTTTGAAATTCCTCAAAAAAATTCCTAATAATAGGCATATCCTCTATTTTTAGGTTCACCCCATATATCTGAGAATAAGATCCATTTTTAATTGTAATTAAGACCCTTTAAACAGATTTGATCCCCATAATATGTTCATACTTATTATCAAATTGATATATTATATAAGGTTTTTTTGAATATCCAACATGACTTCCCCTCATCAAAAACGGATGAGGTATTTTATAATGAATCAAAATCCATGTCTAAGATAACATAAATTCAACCAGAGGAATAAATGATATATTTTTAGAAACAATATTCATTCCAAGGTCAGCTAGAGAGGAATTTTATTCATGATACGTGATCATCGGACCATGGGATGATTTCACTACTAATTCTATATCGAATCATTTGTCATTTATGATGACACCATTAAAAAATTATTAGAGTGAATGAATGGGAAGTTCAAAAGTAAAAAATATATTAGATTTTATAGAGTAGATTACATGATTACCTTTAACCACATCGTTTTATCATTCCTCAACATAAATAGTCATCATAGGAGGTTATTATTTTTCTCTCAAAATAGGAGGTTACTAATATCGATCTTTTTAATTTAACATCATATTTGGTAACTAATTAGTATAGTTCCCATATACCTTTTATCCCAAACACAAGATGGTGGGTGGTACCTTCTATGTATCTTACTCTCTATTTTCATTATTATATATCATCATCCTATCACTTCAACAATCAATTTCCTTATGACCTTCCCTTACAAACACAAAACACTTACTAGTTCCCTTAAGAAGATTCCCTCCATTCTTCTAAAAAAATTTTGAGTGAAAATGATAGATCATATTATTTTCTCTATGGTTCTTATATTTTCAATTGAATTCATTTTTCTATTTATGTCAAAACCATGACATTGATATGTAACAAAAACCGCCATTTTGACCTTAATATCACATAAAACTATCCATTCATAAATTTCGATTTTTATTATGACGAAAAATGTTTGGAGACTTGATATTTATCCCCTAAAGAATCATTCAACCCTATTCTTCCATTGGATGATAATACAAAACTTTTACCTCACATGTCATGTAAATTTTACCTCATAGGTACCAACTAATTCATCATCATTTTTATTATACTCAAGGAACTGTTTATCTATGTTCATAAGAACAATAAGAAGAATTTACATATTAAAAATTATTTTCTTGGAATAAGGCTAATAGATCAATTTAATTTCATTTTTTCCCTATAATCATGTTAATGGTCAACCGTTGATCTGCTTTAGCTTCCAAACAGTAGCCAACCAAAATTTCTTTTTCAAGTTCAAAACATTGTAGAGTATAAAATATATTTTCTATCATGATAATGTATTTATCAAAAATTAGTGGATCATAATTCATACTACAAGATGGTGGATGTTTCCTCATGAAGGAATCCATAGAAATTTTTTTATCTCATATGTTCATTTGGAATCCCATTACTATTCATTTTTTAGAAAGATTTATAAGAATAGAATAATTATTTTTCTTTCCATAAATAATAATGTTTTAATTATAAAGAGGAAAATAATTTCATTTTCCATATAAATCAACATTAAAATAGTTTCATCTGGTTTCAATCTTCAAATAAAACCCGAAAATATAGTGTTAGAAATAGTATTCACCGGGGGGACTACATAATATTTAAAAATCACTTATTTGTTATCTAAAACATTACAATTTTTTTAATTATTGACAGCTTAGGTTTATCCTTGGTTATTCATAGCTATCGTCTATTTAAATATTTCATGATGGGTTATAATACATTTCTGAAATTCCAAATCTTATCACTTGTGACAATAACACTATTTGTGAAACAAGGACTATTGTCAAACACCCGATGACTATCAACTCTATCTCAATAAACTATACTTATATTTATTACCCATAGGCACCTCTATGCTAGAGCCATATCTGCTTGCAGTATCCAGACATGGATTTAATTTATATGAAATAACTAACTTTATCTTTTAAAAAATACCATGCTATTTTTTCATGCATTGACTGATCCTTAATTTTATCCTAAGACAAGTACTTCCTTATTTCACTAATGGTTTCTCATCCTAATATTCAAATTTTATATAAACATATCCCCTAATACATATTATAGTGACCCATGATTATCATACATAGATATTGCATGACTTTTATGTACAATTATTATTTTATAAAAGAACATTCCTGAGGATCGGAATGGTATAGTGCCTCTGGAAACATTGAAACAAAAAACAACCAATACATCAGTATTCTACATATTCTCACATTATGTTCTTCATAACTATAACCCTTCTTAGAAATATCATGTGTAATACATTTATTCATAACTATGGAATGTAAACATAAGAATGAATGAGATTAGATTCTCAATAAGGGTAAAAAATGAGATACATAATCATTACATGATTATATTTGTAAAAAATATGAGAATTAAATTTGAAAACCATACCCTTCATTTCAAATACCATACACTTGTGTCATGGTGTAATTTTTGTATTCTTATAATACATGAAATATATAATAATCAAACAACATGATCCATTGGAGAATAACATTGTCATAATACATAGATTTGAGGAATATACATAATCATAGATTATAATTTCCATAATAGTCAATGCCCACATCCAATGCCATCATAGTACAATAGGTTCACTCCCCAAACCATTATAGTAGACATGGTTTACAACCAATAACATCAAAGTGGAAAAATATCATTACTGAATCAGGTTCACTCCCTATTCGCATCAAATATATGTCATGATATATTAATCATTACCTATTTGAGTGGAGGGTGATATACATCCCAGAAATCTCATAATGAATACCATATTTTCGTGTTCAAAATCATCATAAAATTTTCGTCATATCATTTCCCTTGAAATGAAATCGGTTTTATAATAATTGCACCATATCAATACCTAAAAAAATAGATATTTTTTATAATATTTTCTTCATTTAATCGTGTCATACCCTATAAATAAGTATGTAAGTATCATATGAATTTTATCATGGTATTACACATGGAAATATATGCGGGTTTAATAAAAATTTTATCTAGGCATATCTAATGGAAGAAAAATGATATTATAAAACACATTTTCATAATAAAACATTCAGATAATGGATAAGAACGGTATCCTTGCTTCACATTCCCATTAATGATAAGGTAACATCAACAGATGTCATATCAGATTGAAAATTATTTTTATAGATCATTTAAAACCATTCTTAAGGTAAATATTCTTTTATTTTTTAATTAAACAAATTTTAAAGAATAATATATTATTATAATTCTATTTTTTTTGAAAATATACTATAATATTTATTATTTAATCATTAATGAAAAAATTGTCATAGTGATATGAATTTATTTCATACCATACATGTTAAAACACATATTCCTTTCATATTTTTGGGTAAATCCATTCGTCAATTGTTTGGAAAATAGAATAAAGATATAATTTGATTTAGTGATTAAAAAAGTATAAATTTTTTAAAAGATTATTTTCAAAATCATATGATAATAGAAAAACATTTTTTCAATTTTTTTTAGAAAACATGGTTTTGGAAGAAAATTGATTTCCAACAGAAATGTGAAATAATTTTAGAATTTTATATTTTTTTGAGAATTTTAATTTTTAATGAGTGATAAAATGGTACTATTAGTATCACGAGTTACACGAAAAGAGTAAAATTAATGAGTTTCATTAGATATGTATCATAATATTTTTTCATCAGAAATATAATAATATAATATCTCTATAAATGATGAGATTTTAACAAAAAAATATTTCGGTACGTTTGATACAAAAGACCCATGTTGAAATATCATGTACTAAAAAACAAAATATTTTGAGGATAAATAAATTCAAGGTATTACTTATTCAATGGTGTGTACATATACCTTATAAGGGCATATAGGTGCATAAAATACCATATATCTTAATGAAGGAAAATTGAGACAAATATCATTTACCTTAAGTATAGAATTCCTTCACACTCATCAAAACATCTTGAATAAAAAATATAGTTCTATTATAAAAATATTAAATAACCATAATATTATATATTATACAAAATATTATTCACTTACAAAATTTTATTACATATTTTTTTAACAATTTCTTGTTAAAGATGTGTTTTAGGAATCAACCTCTTTTTTAGTATTCGTTTTGATTTTTTATTGTAATTCCTCTTACTATGATCATCATTGTATTATATAAATAATGTTACCCCTGATATAAATACCATATATATTTATAATTTATGTATATATTGTGATCTGTTAATGATAGATTTATAAAATCTAATTCACGGTTAATAAAGATGGTATGCTATATGTACACATCAACATTGGTTCCATTTTCCTAGAGAAATGAATGAATTAAAAGTAAATAATATATTAACATTAGATAATCCTTTTAATTTCTCATATATCGCATTTCATAATTAAAAAAATAATTATTACCTTTTACGTAATGTGTGAATGAATCACATCACCTCAGGAGGTGGTAGAAAGTTGTACCATCAAACAACGTTATCATATTACCATAGAATGTAATTTCAGAGCATAAATTGTCATAATAGGATTATAGAATTTTTATAATATCATAAATATCATATATAAAGATTTAATCCTTCATTATAACTAGCCTTTAGTGGTGGTAATGGAAAAATGAAAGACATCGGTTCGTGTGGTATTAGTCTGTTGTACACATGAATGATTATTTCATAGCCAAATTTATGGAAGAAGATATTATTTCATGTAATTTACTCAAACCAAATGTTATCTCTTATTTGGGTATCCTTTTAATGTTTTCACACTAATCCTTTCTAAAATGGTTCTATTCCAAAATTCGCTGTTATAAATTATGTTTATAGAATTTTTAAAGTGTTTTTTGAATTTTTTTTACAAAAAATGGGATTTATGATGTTATGAAGTGGGGAGAGGCGGTGGACAATAATAAGCAAGGTGAGTGACACATCATTAATTTTTTTAAAAGGAAAAAGAGTAAAAATGAAAATAATTAGAAAGGAAAAAAATGGTGACTTCTTGAAACATGGATATTATTGGGTTTGAATATGTCCATAAAATAGATTTTATATATTTTAATGTCAAAAATTATATAATGATAGTAACCCCTCATAAAATTTTTTTTTTTACTTAGTCATGGGAAATTATTATTATTATTGTTTTTATTAATTTTGGAGAAAAATTAATTTGATCATAATATGTAATATTAATTATTATGATAAATATTATAGAATCCATTTTCCAAAATAAATTCATAGAATTAAAAAATTTACCTTAAAAATAATCCTGCCGGCAAAATGAGAAAGCATGTTTTCACAAGAAAACAGTTCAATAGTTTGAATTGTTTTTCTATTTTAATTAAATAAAAAAATTATTCCATTGAAATAAAGTGTAATAATAGATGTATAATTTAACTAATTTTACTTTTCGACCATTTTAAAATATATTTTTTCTTTATAAGTTATTTAATCTAAAAAATAGTTTTTAATTAATGTTTAATATATTTCAGTATTTTTCAAAAAGTAAAAATTTCAAAAACTTCACATAAATTAATCATAAGATAATTTTGAAAAGATTATTTAATTAATAAATTTTATTTCATAATATATATTTTTTAAATGGTTAAAAAATAACTTTATTTTCCTTCACCCAAAAAATTATTAATTTTTAGAAATCGTATTTTTGAAATATATAAAGACATTATTGAGAAAATAATTATTTTTTATTAATATGATTTCATTATATTCATAAATTGTAATTAAAATTAAAAATTTATTTACTTCAATTCACAACTGTATTTTAATGTCTAGGAAATAATAATATTTATGAAAAATATTCAATAATAATTTATCGGGATTTGTTACAACTCATTATTTCATGTGACATGCGATAAAAATGAAATTTAACTTATTTTAAAAAATAAATATATAAAAACATGGGGAGTGAAATGTATTAAGTAATCCAAATATAATATTAGGGAAAAAAAATTTCTCCCATAAAAATAATTATATATAATGGGATCATATTGATTATTTTTGAAAATAAATCCCTTAAAGTTTCAAGAAAGAACATTTTCTATAATCTGGATTCTTAATTAGACCCATAAATGGATTTATATATCATTCAAAACATATCAAAACCATTTTGATTTAATAAACCTTATTGTTCCAATGAGTGAAAATCCTCTAGATGTTCCACATTATCGATGGTTGTTTTTACAACCATTTTCTAAATATACTAATCACAGTAGGTTCTCATATAATGTGAATTTTTATGGATTAAATTATAGAAACTAGTGGAAATGTTTCCCCATAGTCAATGTCTTGATTATGTTTAAACTCACATACAACTATTTTATCATTATAGGAACTCAATTTACCTTCCATTTACAATTAATTCTTGAATAACCATTTGCATACAATGGTATTTTCTTCCAATATATTATATACTAAAATTAGGAATTAGTTTTCATACATGGAATACATATATAGATTCATTTTTTTGTTCCATATAGAAAAATATGATCCTTTTATTTTTTATTTGAAAACCACATGTTTATTTATATTAACTAATAATGACTACATTCTTCAGTGACTAGAAACAATAACTCATTAATTCATTAACCACTGTAATGATAATATAAAATACCCGTGTCTCTGGAAAATCCTCTTACAAGGGGTATTGTGGAATATTTTATTGTGATAATATATAGATACCACGAGTCTACTATTTATTGAAATCTATAAGTCTCCAACTATAACTTTTTGGGTTGTTCTCGCTCTCATGTAATATGACTTTCCTTACCAGTATTAATTTTTTTTCTATGCGGTCATATTGATATTCAATTTATTTTACCATTAATATCATATAGTGATTCACCTAGTTCCTATAGGTGTATGTTTGTTTCCAAATATATCATTCATTAACAGTTCACATCCCCAAGAATAAATATGTTACAAAATAGGTATCTTTCCAAACAATAGATCAAATAGAGATATATATTGTTATTTAGTTGGAATTAAATTTAGTTGGTGTATATAAATCAACAATTAATATCCTCAAAAGGATAATGGGATAATTGAATGACACATCATTGATCTTCTGAAATCCAATAATGTGAAATTCCTCAATTCACTTATTCCATTCCATTATACTGTACAATGAAAAGTGATTTTGGATAATATATCAAACTCTTAGAGACAATAAGTTAATTATTTTGTAAGATATTCTCCACCATGGACTTAGTGGTGTCTTTTTTATCTTCACACCAATATGGTTTTGAACACCATTATATTATTACGTGAATTTCTCAATGGAATTTTTATTATTCCTCATATAATAAAAAAATCCATATATACTAAATTCCTCCTCAATATTTTTTGAAGTATAATTTCTAACATTAAAATCAATTTTAAATGGTCATTAGACATCAATATAATAATATAAAAGATGATTGGTGTATTTTTTTTACCTTCTCACTAAATAAATATTAGGTTAATTCAACATGAAAACAAACATGATATACATACAGATATTTATTTTTTAAAAACAAAAAATTTAATTACACATCAGGACATATATTATTCATGTGATTTTCATATACATTTCCAAGACTATGATGTAATGGTTGGATGTGATATGAATTATATTAACCATATTCATTGTCAATTATGAATAGTGGGTTGTGTTATTGAAATAAAAAAGGCTATTAGTACTATATTTCAAACAATATCAAATGTTATCTTTATAAAAGTAGTTATTTTATCCCTATATTTTAATGTAAAACCATCTATATAAATATGGTATACAAAAATTATTTTTTATACACCCTTGGTACATAGTAATAGTTATTTAAAATAATGATTAATATTTATAGAAATGTTTGTTAGTAGTATTCAATAGCTAAAGTATCAAGAAATGTTCTATTGGAAGATTATTTATCCACGTCACCTTGTGCAACTATTTTGAACCTACACAGTTCTTATATTTTAATTAAAATGTGATAACAAAAACTTGAATCTAATGTAAATTTTTTAAAGGAATAAATATTACCCTCAATAATAAATGAACCTGAAGCATCCAGTCAATTATTTTTCTTAGCTACGTTATTATTCATGTGGCCCTTCATTCCACCTGAACAATATATTTCTTCATTGTGCCATGAATTACCCCTGATCTCCACTCTCTGTATTATGTATTTTTAAGAATTTATTGATATGTATTTAGTCTTATTTAATTTCTCATTTCCATTTTTATTGTTTATTATAAGTATAGAATTCTTCGCACTCTTCATGTCCTAATCTACCCAGGAAAGTATGTTAATGATATATAGGAGAGACTTCAAAATGTATTTCATATTAATATTATCAAAATATTTAGAGGTTATATAAGGTGGTGAATAGTGTATATGATTTTCGTTTCATTTATCTGGTATATTAAAACCTAGAATTTTTAAACACACAAATAAGTCAATAATCTTGAGCACATGATGTCTACCTGGATCACCCTCTTGAAGAATGAACATAAAAAATTCCATAAATATCTTAAACCATCTTTTAATATCTCCCTCATGATAAAGATCATAGAAGTATTTGACCATGTTTTATACATCTATGTTATCGTGTTACTTATGGAGTTCTTCATACATGGATAATATCATAAAACATTGGATATATCTGACATAATACATGTATTTAAATTAGTAATAATTATTGGATCTACATTACTTATTTTTATATGGATAAAAAACAATGGATTAAACCATTTAAAGAGTCTACTCTTAGTGGAGTACAATGTGCAAGAAAATTTAACACTGATGTATGTTATTTAAGGTCCACAAGAATTCTTTATCAAGCATTGTTACTTGGGATATAAACTTCAATGAACTATATAATCTTGTAATAAAATATAACATAATTATTAAACAAATTATTTTAATTAATTAAAATATATGATACAAAATAATTTTAAATATATTATTATTTTCAATTTAATTTATCATGTCCCAATAACCCTCACCAATTGAATCAAAATGTAATATCATATAGTAATTCTTCTACGAAAGATACATATATCTCTTCTCATAATCAATTAATTTCCAAAAAAACTATTAAAGGGTTTTTATGTTGTCCATCTTTCCAAATAATAACTCATAAACCATTGATCCAGTATGTGGAACCCCAAATCCAAACTACCCACTCAAATTTCATGAACACAAAACTCTAAGTCACACAGTGTTCTACTTTAGTAGTCAAACCATGATGAAAACTAAGGTATGTTGTCCCAATTTTTTTTTTCAAAATTCTCAGATAAATTGAATCACTGTGTCATTTTATACAAATAAACATGGAACTATGGTTTCATTCATTACAAATGAAGTGGATGAATTTTATTGATTTATATTTCCTTTTTGGAATTCATTATTATTCATTACATTCTTTATTTTATCCTTAAATTTTTTTAATATTATTTTGATTTTACATAAGTAATCAATCATGGGTTGAAAAAATATTTTGTGCATAATCTATTCATGTAACTTTTAATTCATTTCATATAATACTTTTTTATATGGTCCCATTTAACATTATATAAAAATTTATATCATAAAATAAAAAATCATGCACTTAGTTAAAATTAAAAAAATATTGTTACTGAATCATGACATTTATATTAGTTGGTTTATAAAGTGGATGATAAATAAACCTATTATCATTGAAGGATTTTCCTTTATTATATAATTATACAAGTAACAAAAATCAATTATTGACCATAATATCTTCTTGGTTTGATTCATCTAAAATCCTGTTCTAAACCACCTCCTATCCTCGAAGATATATCCTTCAAATGTTTTATCTTCAGATACATTTTGGGGAACTAGGTTATATGATATATTAAATAAATCAGGGATACATAGTTCTTATATAAAAATATTGTGATGGATGAATCTCATACCATCATATTTAATTTAACTAAACTATAAAACATATAATAATAAATGTCCTAATGTTAAATTAAATAAAAATAAAACATATACATTGGACACTCAAGCACGTAATGAATGACATACATTTAATGTCTTCATATTCAATAATTTAATATTGAATTTCATATACATGTTTCGAATAAGATAAATTTATATTTAATTAATAAATAATAACCAAAATGGTTAATTAATTATTTACCATAATTATTAACCCATAAAGCCATGATGATATATGAAATTCCAAAAATATATTTTTCTAAATAAATTAATAGAAAAATTTTATAAAAAAAATTAGAACCTGATTTATAATGGAGGAAACACAGCATGTAACCGTTTGAACTATACAATGTCTTGTTTTGTCCTAGTCATGTAGTTTTTTCTTACACAACATGTAGTGTACATAAAAATTTCATTTTACAAGGTTCTTAGTCTGTTGTTACGATGAATGTAGTCATATCATCATGAATGTTAATACAATATTTTAATATTTATTACATGTACCACCGTTAATTCTCATGTATGCTACACAGATTATAGAAGGAACCTACATGGTACATTGTTATGAACAAATGAAAAAAAATTAATTATAAGTTAAATATTATATAAAACCATACCACAAAGCATATACCATAACCAAAACTACATAGTTTTGTTTTAATACCGTAACTAAATTTTCTATTATGTAATTAATTTAAATGATGTATATCCTTTCATAGAAGGTAATCCATTTAAATGTGTATAAGTAACAATGTGTGTACAACCTACGCCACATCATATACCAATTTATATGGTCATATAAGATTCACACGTAGGGACTTAGATTGTAATATATATATGAGTTACTCTACATGTATTCCAACTATTAATTATATACTCATAATTTACCTATGTTGATCAAGAAGACACTCTACAGACAACAAATACATAAATTCACACTTGGTGTAATTATTAACACCCCATGTATATTAACTGCATGGTCATCACCTCACCTGGAATTACGCAACATGTATGTAATTTACCTATGTAATAACCCAATAAACCATGTTATACCTCATTGGTAACTATATGATGTAATTATATGTGAAAAAATAAACCCTCACACAATAACCCATGATTGGTCATGAAATGCATGTTTGTTGCTGAATGAGACTACATGACATGTAATTAAGATGCTAGATGTTTAATCTGGTATGGCAGCCTGGATATCCAGCTCTTCCAAATGAAATATTTTATGTGTTATTAACCATTTTTTAGAAACATTATAGTGAAAAATATTTATATCTCAGTAAAAATGATTAATATAGAATACCTAAAACAATATCTAATGACCGAATTGTGAAAATGATGTATAAAATTAAACAATTATGAATTTTAATGTGACATTATTGATACAACATGATGTTTGAGAGCATAAAGAATAACCTAATCATGCCTATAACTGGAAAAATATTCAATGAATAATATAAAGGAACATATAAAAAATAGATATTTTTATTAAATTTATATTAATAATCTAGAAAAAGAATATTCGAAACCAAAAAAATGGATCTTTTACATTAAATTTATAATTAATTTATTTACATGATTTACCTTATTCATGAGGTATGTATTTTGATAAAGGTATTGATCATTAGAAACCTTCTTCAATTTACACTGTAATTTTTAAAAGAGGATAAAAAATATAACCTCTTTAGTGATGATACATACATTCTCTAGTATCTCAAATGGATATGGATGGAACTCTCGGTGCTATCAAAAATTATCGTAACAACTTGGGTTGTTCTCCTTCAATCGCTACATAGTCCTTTGATATTTAGAATCTTATCATGGTTCCCAAAATTTTTAGAGGGTGTGATAATTTGTTAAAAAAATTTGGGTCTTGATTGGAACCCTAGATATTTTTTATTGGGAGAATTATCTTGGGAGAGGATTCACTATGCCCAAAAAAATGTTAATTCTAATTTATTAAAATAACATAAGATGATATATACAATTCTATGGTATAGTATTAATTTTTTTGAATAATTCCATTAATCAAATAATTAGAATAATATATTCTAAATTCAAAATAATAAAAAAATAATTATAATATAATCTAACGCACTATCTTACCCAAATAAATATCGTTTTTAAAATTAAATTGAACAATTCTTAATTTATGGACATCTAGGACTACATCATTTCCATTATTACGTTCTTTACATGGTCTGACCCGCATCCACTTAATTAAGAAAACAAAAAAAATAAATATTACTCATTTGATGAGTAAATATTTTCATCATCACGTGAATAAATATTATATATTAATATTCATATAACCAAAAAAATATTTATGCAAAAATATAAATTATTTATCACAATTCGAATAAAACGACTGTGGAATAAAAATTCTATTCAATGATGATACAAATTAATATTTTTATATATATAGAAAATCACATATAATTAGTGACTGAATACATGTGATCATTAAATCCTAAATTAAAACTATTTATTATTATTTAGAATAATTTTTATTCCAACTATTAAAAAAAATAATATTCAGTTAATATTGATTGATACCCTATGTCTGTGACCCTATAAGAAAATTACATAGTTGAACTGGATTAAATTTCACAAACAATATAATTAATATCCAATAACATATAATGATGTGCATAGAAGAAGTTGTTAATTTCATAATAACAATAACCACATATGAACAGTCACTATATAATATAATTTTTTTTCCTTTATAACTCAAATCAAAAGAGTTCCATACTCATTTCATTGACTGATGTTCTCAATATATCATTCATTAACATAATGAAATGAACACAAAAGAAAACATAACCAGGTAAATTTAGATTAGAGTTATTTTCCAATTATATTCCATAATATATCATCTTACATAATCTATACTGGAATATTCATATACAAACTAGTTCATTAATGCAATAACTCTAATGACACACCCTGTATATCCGACCATAATGAAATAAGTTTTTAGAAAGTTTTTTATTAATTCATAAATGTACATGTATAATGATATGAATGTATAATAATCTCATATGTAATTATCATTGCACAACATTCCCATATATAAATATATAATGACATGAAAACATGTGGAATTCATAATTATGGGACTATAAAAATAATATCCTTTGCTTGAGATAATCATGTGTAAATATAATTAAATGATACATCATACACTCATGAGTATCTATAAAGGGATATTAAAACAAGATGTATTGAATATAATATATTTTTACCCTAACCGTATTACATAATTTTAAGAATATTGTCATAGAAAATCAATGTTTGAATCATACTGGATAAATAATATAAACATTTAAATAGGATTGTTACACTATGACGTAAACATATTAATATTATGCAGAATACAAATCATTTTGTTATAAGATTTTTTAAATACTTAGGTATTTAAATATATTCTTGATTAAATGTAAAATGTAGTTAGATACACATAACCAACTACAACAAACACTAGTAAAGTGTTTAATGTCATGTGATACATTTTCTAGAATGATATAATGAAATTTTTATAAAAAAATACTCAACAAAATTTGGATAAAAAAATTGTTAACATAACAGTTGTCAACATCACCTCTTTTTTATATAAACATTAAATTTTCTGGGAAATTAAATCTTTCCTGGCCCCAATATTATTTTTCACAGATGATACATTTCTCCTCTAACATATAATTTTCCCTATTGATTTATCAATGATTTAAATTTCAATTATTATATCATTTTATCCTTTTTGTTTTATCTAATTTTATCTACATATTTAATTTTATTATTATCCCTACAAATTTGTTATTTTAAAAAACAATTATCTGATACATGGATGAGTTTTAGTGTCTGGATTTAAGAAAAAGAGAATAATGGTTTAAAAAAAGCATAAAGGAAATTATGATAATATTTACATGTTAAAACTAGAAGAAAGGAATAAAAATTCCAAGGTATTATGAAACATTATATATCATAATAATATCTTAAATATGATAATTATAATTTCATCTTTGAGTAATTCTTCAACCACAAAAGCTAGAATAGATGTTTGAACATCAGATTTGGGAGTTACAAGTTCTCCACCAAGACAATACTCACCACATTCCTACTAATCACATTATTTTTTATCACACTAAATACCTTCCCCTTGATTTTTAATTATTTGATAAAATGATTATATCTTTTATCCCTCTCATATCCGACATTGAAAAACTCAAAACCTATATTATGCTAGAAATCTCACCATCATCTAAAAATTCTATATTATCAATTCTAGTGGTATCCTTATCTTCTTTCTCTAATGTACCTATTTTAAATGAATATTATACATATGTGTTTTTAGTCATTGTTCAATAGTTTTAGAACATTATTGTAATGTAACCCCTTTTTTGATACTTGAAATATCAAATATCATGATTTAATGTTTTGAGAGACTCAAAATTAGGTTTCATAGGTGGTAGAATTACCATGTCACTATTTAAATAAAATATATTCATGTGACTAAATGATTATCTGATATCCATCATTCAATTTCCCTATGGGTATAAATACATAGTTTTCTTCGTTATCATTCCCTCATTTTTTATTTTTTTTCCAATATCTTTTGAATCGTTGGTAATAAATTGTATCTATACATGATGGAACAAATTTACATGGTTGGTTATCTCATAATTGAGGTTTCATAGAAAATATACCACTGTTACCTATGGACCATATTTTATTTTATCTTGGATCAGAGAAATTTTTTATCTCTTTATGGTAATGTTTAAAATTCGATGTCCCTTGGATGAGGAGATGATGTTTGTTGGGGTTGTCCCTATGATAGTTTGGTTGGGAAAACCAATTTCACATAGAAATATTCATGTTATTTAATGTGTTTATGTGACATAAAACATATAAATCCATATACTATTTCATTTAAATCAACTAAATTATATAATAATTATAAAATTAAAGGGAATTTGTTTTTATCTTTTTCTCATAGGAATATGAATTTCATGGAAACACTTGCTCAGTCCACATATCTTACTATATGTATCACTCAGGAATGATTTCCATGAAAAGTGGGGACCATCACCTTGATACCTCTAAGGATGAAATAATCATGTGGAATAATTTTGAATCCACTAAGGTTTTAGAATATCCTCATAATTTTCAGGACATCATCACAATCAACCTAAAAAATATCTATATTATCCACCATGATGCATGGGCGACGTAGTACCATTGCACATTGTGAGTTACCTTGGATCATCCTCTAGCACTATTGGTTCTCAATATTTTCAATCTACTCATTAAGATCCTAAAACATTCTATGAAGATGTTTTAAATATTAATCCAAAAATCATGCATTTTGAGGTGCATAGGATTCAATATGAGAGATCTACATTAGATTCATTCATATCTAGAATGAGTGACTCAATATCAAATATCTTTTACCATGATATGTATTATTAAATACAAAATAGATAGTAAAAAACTCACATAATGATACATTTTCACAATCACACATCCAATGATCCACACACAACCACATATGAAAATATAAACACATATGAAAGGATACACACAGAACCACAGTCACTAATACACACAATGATTTGGATAAAGACCAAAACAAACTCCAAGGTGTACACACACTCACATTCTCCAGATATACATACTTATTTTTGTAAGGACACTAACAAACACATATGAGGTTACAAACAAGGGAATGTTTTTTTCTTTTTTCTCTCCACTATAGAAGATCAATTAAAATCCTATGATGTTATAATATTTAGTACCTTATTTTTAGAGATCACCTGAAACCAATCCATTCCCAATAGATAGTAATTTTGGGGATAGATTAAAACACCATATTTAAGTGGAAAATAAAAAAACATTGTAATAATTGGAAATTAATGGTTATTGGGTATTATGGTGGTTTGAAAGGTTGGAAACATTGAAAAAATGGGGAATGGGTATAATAATGGGGGTTTTATAGATTTTATATGATAAAATATTATCTACAAATAGTAGAAAAAATTATTATTCAAATTACGTAAAATGATGGATAAAATTATATATGGATATGGAATTTATAAAAGAATAAAATAAAAATACTTAACTAAGAGACGATTTCCTCATTTGTTTCTTCTTCTTCATAAAAATAAAAAATAAAGGATATGAATTGTTTTGTAGTGAATAAATTTTTTTAAGAAAATATTTTCCCTTCTATTTATATAAAAATAATATATAGTGAATTAGGAAATATCAAAAATATAGAAAAATAATGTTTTGAAACAATAGTGTAATCTTAACACATTTAATTCATTTATAGTTAAAGGTTTCATATATTATGTTTTAAAAGAATATAGTTTTTTAATTGGGATATAATATGTAAATATATGAACGATAAATAACAAAAGTTTAAAATATTGTATTAATTCCTACTATATCAACCAAAGTTCTAATACATACTTATTTGTGTTGTTGTAGGTGGATCAGTCTACATGACATAGGGTGGTGGAAGATGGATAGGGTACAAGATCAATGTTATCAAATAGTCAACAATTACTAAGAATAATGATATAATATTTATACAAAATCCCATAATGGCATGAATACAATCTACACCAAAATGATCATGGTTCATTATAGGGATTGATTTATTTGTGATATTATATCACCAATATAACTTTTATTTTGAACATGTATGAATAAAAAAGGGAAATATATAATATAATTTTTTTTCATATGCTATATTGAAAATAATGTCACATAGTCCTCCAAATATAATTTTTAATTCTATATAAGAGATATATTTTAGGATATTTATCCCAATATTGTTAAATTATAAGGACCCAAACTTATACATTTCACAATCTTAATTTATAGTAAAGAAGTAACTTTTTATCACTATGATTATATTTTCAGGTTTATTTTTTGAAAAATGAGTTCATATATCATACATTATAAAACTTTATAATACTAAGAGGATACATATGATTAATATCCATTTTTACAACTAATAAATATTTATTAAAAAATATTAATTCTTTCAAGAAAGTTCTTCAAGAATTTCACCATGTCATTTTTTTTACCCTGCCCATCCATTGCATTATTTTATATTTTAGATGAGAACATAAATATTAGTAGGGGATATAAGTGAAATTTAGATTTTAGTTCAGTGAAAACATGAAAAATCATATAATGATTACATTTATATTCTAATTTCATTGAGCATATGAAATAAAAAAATTTTAATTGAGAATTTTTTTAGTCACATCTATGATCATCATTTTTGGTATCTTTTTTCATCCTATTCATGAGAAATTTTATCCCCATTGGATCCCATTTTATCCCCCTTTAACTTTTAAGGAAATGGACAATTTTTGGGTGGCCAAAATTGGCCACATGGTTTGGCCACACGGTTTACTAAACTATGTTGACACACCTTTCACAAGAGTCCATTCCATAAAATATATTTTTTATTTTATGTTTTCCCTTCTCAGAGTAATCCAATTTCCCCATTTTATCCCCCATTAATCCCTAGTATCCATGGAAGGCTCCCTAGATCCCTCAATATCTTTTGGAACCCTATTTTGAATGGTTTTTTGTGTGGCAGAACTTAGAGATTATTCATGTAAGAGAATTACCATATTATTCCATAAACATTTCTTGGGGTTTACTCACTTATTCATGATGTTACAAATGTCTAGAAACAATGGTTTGGTACCTAAGGTATGATTTTCTGTTTCGTGGTTTAATCTTCTGAATTAAGGTTTATTTTATTTCCCTTGTGGTGCGGCGATGGTGCAGTTGAAGTTTCACACAATGATTGGGGGGGGGGGGGTTACATCTAAGGTAGATGATTCTATGTGTAGAAATTAATTAATAAATTTATATTTCTTGGTTGAACTATTTATCATGTTATTATTCCATTTCTTTAAGTGTGAAAACTATTTTTTGTATCATTGATCATGTGGTTGATTTTAATGAAGCATTTTTTTGTATGAAAATGAGTGTTTTTCATGTGTATTTTATTTTGTGTCTTTTGGGTTTATTTCATGGATCATGGAATTGATTTATTAAATAATTTTTGGGATTAAAAGTCTGGTTGGGTGTGGTATTTTTTGGATATTGGCCTTAAAAATGATTTTTTACTTTATTTTTTTGCAAACCCTTATCGTACCTCTTGAATCTTTTTTTTTTGTAATATCTTTAAAGGGTTTATAGAATTTTATTGAGTGTGCGGAAGATGTTTGTGTACTATTTGTGGTGTGTATGATTCGGAAATGGTGTTTATATATGTAAATGGTAATTTAATGTGAAAATTTCATTTTTATAATATGTGGAACTTGATTTAGCACAAAGAGGGAAACTTGGGTATATAGGTGGGCGCATTGAGACTAGTATACTAATGATCTAATAGAGGTATCATCCTTGATTCACATATAATGTCTGATGATGAAAACATTAACTAATATTTGATGATGTTTGGGGACCACTAGGCTATTTTTATATCACCTCCTAGTGGATCATTCATGAGAAGGTTATCAACTATGATTACTTTTAAACCGAGATGTGATGTGAATAGTGACCCACAACTTTCTAGTTCTTAGGGGTGTTCTTGTGACTACTGGTCGTTGGCTATATCATATTTTTCATTGGCATATAATTTTTTTTCTAGAAAATTTGGTTGCATGTTTGATTTATTTAAGAGTTTATATTTTTCCATGTTTCCCTATTGAAGGTTATTTTCATTCAACGTTCCACCTTTTAGAAAATTTTCTAGCATTTCTTGTTAATTAAAAATTGTAATCATTTTTCCATAAAATTTTTATCAGATGGAATACTTTTTGGTGGAATCATATTAAGCATAGGATCACAACCTAATTACACCATTGGGTGTTAGTATAAATTATAATGATTGAACTAGGTAAGGGCTTTGTCCTTATTGATTGCGATTTGGGTTGATTGATTATTTTCCGGGTGTGGTTCTGTGGAGGAGGCTAGGGTGAGATGTCCCCTTTTGATGTGGTGGTTATCGAGTCAGACATTATTCTCCTTTTGAGATGTGGATATCTGGGGGTATTTATTAAATCTATGTATTTGAATTTTATAATATTATTAAAGACTTTTTTGGAATAAATATCCAGATTCATTTTATTTATTTTTTTGGGTTTTTAATACTTCTAAAATAAAGTAAATCATCCCCAACCCATTATTTGTTATACTTGATCACTTGTTCCAGGCCGTGGGGATAGGTAATTCCCATCAGGCCTTATCACTGGCTGGGTTGGGTGCTAGTTCATAGGGTGACCATATCCGGTCCATGAAGAAATGGTATCATAACATGGTTAAGCTCTTTTGGTCATATTATTTTGGTTGAGTATGGATAGACAGGTGATATGAATTTCAGGGCTCAGAGTTCGAGTTGTGAGTAGAGTGTGGGATAATACCTCTCGTGAAAGACACCAAGTCACCATGGTGGGTCAGGATTGTTTATTTATCTTCTCTTCCAGGTCGGACGTAAGGTCTTCAGAATACACATGGACATAATTTGGGGGTGAAGTAGTTGTTTATTTCATTTTTGCGATGAGTTTGATTTATTTATATTTAATTTTATTGCTGTGAATTTTCATTTTTTTGTACTGATGTTTTATTTTGAGATGGTCATTTTTTTAGAAGCATTACTTCCTGAAGACCTCCCTTGCACCCACGGGAGGAAGCCATAGATAGTTATCCATCACCTCTTGATCAAATTCTTGCAGAATCTGTTGTCCGGGCTATCCATGATCTAGGACACGGAGTGGCTTCGGGTGAAGTTACTTCTCTATCTAGAGAAGATGAGTCTCATCCTAGGAAGAAAAAGGCCTAAGAGTTTATGAAGAACAAGACTCCAACATTCGTCGGTATCATGGAACCCAAAGAAGAAAAGGAGTGGATTCAGAAGATCAAGAGAATGTTTGAGTTCCTTAGGAAACCTGAGGAGGATATGGTTAAATATTTCGGATTTATATTAAGGGGTCTTAGCTACAAGAATTGGTATTTAGTGATACAATATGGGTAGTATGAGTAGATGAGCTTGAAGAACGTCATGGTTACCCAAAAAACCAGTACTATCTTAAAGTCTTTGATTTAACTAAATCCAAAGAGTTTATGGATATCTTCCAAGGGGATCTGCCAGTGATGAAGTACACCAACTGATTCAGTAATATTTTCCTATATTCACATGAAATAATCTCCAATGAGTAGATTAAGGAATAAATGTTTAATAGGGCCTTGCAGATGAAGATCTATTCATAGGTATTTCTAATCAAGTTAAAGACCTATTCGAAGGTGGTTGATTTGTATATTATAGTGGATATTTATTTCAAGGGATGTTTTGGTTTCTCTAGGTTGGTACACGTGATGGGTAGTGCTAGCTCAACTAAGAAGGAAAGGAAGAGAGAGGAGTTGGGGAATAAGGGAGGTGGTAGTCCAGGACATCCTCCCATATAGTTTTTATGTGTGACATATGATGCACGGTATGTCATATGCCACCAATGTGGGAGGCCAGTTCATGCCGGGCATGCATGTATATCTTCTCCGAGGCATTTTAATAATTGTAGAGATATGAGGAACTTGTAGTGTTTTTAAAATGTGGCATGTCCACTCTATAGTGGGAACTTTTGTGTGGCTTCTAGGTGTATGCTAGATAAGTTAGGGAATTTGAGGATGATAAGATCTTAGTTTGGTGACTTTGGAGAAAGGGAAAGATCATATTCTGGGAAGATCCATTTCAAGGTTGATCCAAAGGCGATCAGAAATTCTCAAGATGAGAAGAGGAAAATCAAGGTTGTGGATCAGTAACCTGCAGGATCATACGCATGGACATCGACAGTTCTAAGTACTATTTTGATTTCATATTCTCAAGATGATGTTCTCTTTGAAACCGGTGCTACTATTTCTTTTATCATTTATCTTATTTTTAACATAATGAATTTTCCAATTGAGTTTCTTTATTTTTAAATAGAGTTGGTGACACTATAAGGTAAGAAGAAGAAGTAAGGTCCAAGTGCCCATCATGTGAATTTTCCATGTCAGGGGATGAGTTGGAGTTGGACCTCCAGGTATTGGATATGGGACTTTTGGATGTAACCCTTGGCATGTATTGGTGTGTACATTTTTAAGTGTGTGTCGATTGTTATAGGAATTGGGTGAATTTTATGGCACCAAATGGGATTCCTCAGTTTTTACATAGGGAATGGAATCCTTAGTAGGGTCACACGGGAAATCAACTCCCAGAGTTAGGGAATCTTCTTTCATGGTTATTATCACTCACACTAGAGGAAAATGGTTGTGCACATATGGGTGTATTACCTCATGTATTGAATGTGTTCTTGAAGGTATTTCCCGATGATTTTCTAAGCATTCCCCCAGAGAGGGATGTGGAGTTATCGATTGATTGGGAACCAATAACACATTTTATATGTCTTCCATCATATCATATAGACACCACCAAGTTTAAGTAATTATTGATATAGGTGGAAGATTGGGAATCCAAAAAATTCATTCTCTTTAGCGTCTCTCATTGGGACACTCTTATTATTTTTGTGGAGAAGGGTGACAGATCCCTCTGGTTGTACATTGATTATAGGAATCTGAATAAGGAAACCATTAAATTTTTTCCCCAAATAGATGACTTGTTGGATGAGTTGTAGGGATAAATTTGGTTTTCCAAGATATATTTTCATTCAGAATACCACTATTTAGGGTGAGAAATGTGGATATCTTGATGATCACCTTCCAAAGTAGGTACAACCACATTGAGTACTTGTTCATTCCCTTGGGATTGACCAATGCTTCATAGGTATTTATAAAGCTCATGAATAGGTTATTAAAAAATATCTAGACTCTTTCATTGTGGAATTCATGGACGACATCCGGATTTTTTCTGGATTTGAGGAAGAGAATGACATCATATAAAGATCATGTGGGGCACTCTATAGGATCATTTCCTTTGTGAAATGTTTTACAAGTATATATTTTGGATCAGGGAAGTAAGGTTTCTCTGTTGTGTCATCTCTGAATAGGTGTTTTAGGTGGAACACAAGAAGATCAATTCAATTAGTTCATCAGAGCAGCGGAGGAATGGGTTTTAGATCAAGAGTTTCCCTAACCTAGTGGGTAAATATAGGCAGTTTGTTCAGGATTTCTCTTGGCATTATTCACCCATGATCGCTGACACACCGAAAGGGGATAAAATTGAATGGGGCCCAAAATGTCAGGCATCCTTTATGTATTTTAATTGATTTTTGACGACCCCCAACCCCAAATTTTTATATTTTTGGAATATGGAAAAGGGTATGTGTTATATTACGATGCTTCAGGTATGGGTATTAGGAGTGTTCTTATGTAGGGAGATCACATGGAGGCATATAGCTCTCACAAACTCTTACCAAATGAAAAGAAATTCCCAAACTGAAAACATGAAGTTAGAAATTGTGATGAACACATTGAATATATGGTGTCACTACCAATTTGGTGAGAAGTTTGTGGTATACTCTGATCATAAGAGATTAGCCAACGTCTTCTCATGCATATGTCTCAATCAGAGGCAGCGCCATTGGATCATGTATTTTCAGGTGTTCAACATTGATATCATCTATACCCCGAGCTTGGGTAATGTGTTGGCTGACATCATGAGAAATAAATTAGTAATGTAAGCTTTGAGGAAGTATAGTGATGAGCGGATCTTGATGGATATTTTTTACCAGACGCTTGTAGAGACCAAAGAGCATATTTGTAGTACTTTTTTGGAAAGTGTGCAATTGACTGATTCTCTTTCAGAGATGATTCAACGGTAGTAGCCTTGTGATGAGCTATGCTAGTGTTTGATGAAATTACTTAATGGAGGGGATACTTCTTCTGATTGGGCTTCATCTACTTAGGGAGTTATGTGCTTCAAATAATGTTTATTGGTGCTGTTTTATCTTAGGAAGTTGGTGATGCAAGATAGCAACCAATCATAGTGGGTCATTAATCTTGGTGCTACCAAAATTTATTTTGATTTTCATTGTCAGTTCATTTGGCAAGGTATGAGAAGATAGACAGATTACTACATTTCATGGTGCTACAAATGTGAACAAGGAAAAACATAACAATAAAGGCTATATGGTTTTCTTTACCTGTTTCCCATTTCTACCTAGATGTGGGACGAGGTCACCATGGATTTTTTTTTGACCACATACCCCTTATAATAAGAATTAAATTTGGGTAGTGATTGATCATATTACCAAAATATCACACTTTATTCAGATTATAGATACAACCAAAAAAGAAGAGCTGGGCCGACAGTAATATTAGAAGGTGGTAAGGATTCATGGTGTTCAATCAGTAGTTTTCTTTAGATAGAGACCGTAGTTTACCTCTTGGTTTTGGGAAGTCATTCGAAAGGATTTAGATTCTTACATTAGTATGAGCATGATATAACATCCTCAATCAAATGGTCAGAAGGTGCAGGCAAACCATATTCTATAATTCATGCTCTGTGTATGTGTCTTGGACAACGAAGTTTTGTGGGATAGCCATTTGGGATTGGTTGAGTTTCATCATTATAAAAATTATCAATAATTTATTTGAATGGATCCTTTTAAAGTGCACAATAGTTTTTGTTGTTGGTCCCCCCTATATTGGGCTGAGGAAGGTGACACCACACAATTGGGTATGAGCCTCATCCAAGAGACATCTGAGAATGCCAAGTTGATCAAGTAGGGGTTATTGACAGCTTTGATTTTCCACAAATCATATGCTGACATGAGACGTTGAGACCTTGAGTTCTCTAGGGGTGATCTGGTATTCATGATGGTGTCCCCTAGTGTGGGCCATATTTTTTTTGTAGAAGTAGGGAAAGCTAATGTTGTGGTATATCAGACCTTTTGAGATCACCAAGAACATTTGAAAAGAAGCATATAGGTTAGATTTACCCAATTTGTTGACATCTATTCATGATGTATTCTATGTATAGCAATTTAATAATGACTATAAAGATCCATCCCAGGTGTTGAATGGAAAATATTTGGAGGTAGAGCTCAATTTATCTGTGTTGGAACAACTTGTGTGAATAGTAGATTTTCATGAGAAGGTGCTTTAGGGAAATTATATTCCATTGGTCTGGGTCATCTAGAAGCATGGGAATTATGTTCATGAGACATAACAGTAGATCTTAGAGGATGAGCAATATTACCCATTACTGTTTTCTGATCATTCTTTGAGTTGACTTTCTAGGGTGAAAAGTTTTCTGGGTGGGTAGAATTGTCACATCCATGTCCTTCTTTTCAGGTATTTTTTACATCTTCTATTATTTTCCTATATTTAACCATATTACCCTCCTTGATCCCCAATTATTTTTGTAGAAAATGTACGTGTTGTGGGTTTATAGAACATGCTGCACAGTTTGGCTCCATGGTTTACTTAACCGTGCAGGAAAACCGTGCACAATTATCGTGGTCATAAAAAATTATTTGTTATTCCAAGTTTTCCTTTCAAGGATTTAATCTATCTCCTACCATTTTCCCCCATTAGACCCTAAAATCCATGGAATTCTACCATGCTCAGTAACACTCTTTTGTAACCCAATTTTGAAGGGGGGTCTTGTGGTATGACTTCACGATTGTTCAAGTGAATTACTCTCTTGTTCCATCCATTTTTTAGGGATTATTCCCTCCTTATTGAAGATTGAAATGTCCAAAAAATTGGGTTTTGTAACTATAATATAATTTTGTGTTTCTTTGTTGAATATTATTGATTTTGATTTTTTTTCAATCCTTAGGGCTACAACGATCATGCAGTTGATGTTTCACACAGAGATTTGGGTTTTGATTCCACTAAGGTAGGTGATTCCATGTGTGGAAATTCATTAATGAATTTATATTTATTTATAGAACGTTTTTGATTTTTACTCTCCTTATGTTTGGTGAAAAAACCATATTTAGTAGCATTGATTAAGTAGTTGATTTTAATGAATCATTTGTGTAATAAAATGAGTGTTTTTCAGGTCTATTCTATGTGGTTTCTTTTGGGGTCATTTCATGAATCATGAAATTTATTTATTAAATGTTGTTAGGGCTTCCGAATCTGGTTGGATATGGAATTGTTGGTAGTTTTTCATTAAAAAGGTATTATGACTGGATTTTATGTGAAAACCCTTGTCTTACATCTTGAAATTGTTTTATAAAATCCTTATAGGGATTACTAAGTTACATTGTTTGTGAAGATCATGTTTGAGTACTATTTGACATTTTTATGATTAGAAAATGGTGTTTCAATATGAAAATGGTTCTTTTATGTGCAATGGGTTTTTTATAAAATGTTGAACACGATTGAGCACAAAGAGGGAAACACAAGTATTTAGGTGGGCAGACTAGGAAAAGTATGATAGTGATTTGATAGTGGAATCGTCCCTATTACATGTAGAAAGTTTTATGATGAAAACACTAACTAAACATTGACGATGTTTGGGAATTACTAGAAAATTGAGGTTTTCCCCTTCTAATGGATCATGCATGAGAAGGTTGTTTACTACGGTTACTTTTATACCGAGATACGATGTTTTTAGGGTCCCAAAACTACCTAGTGCCTAGGGGTGTTCCTGTGAATAAATCTCCTTGTATATATCGTATTTACCATAGGAATACAATGTGTATTTTTGTAAAATTTAACAGAATGTCTATTTTATTAAAAATTTTCAGTCTTCCAAGTTTCACTCTTGAAATCTATATTCATGAAATATTTCACCATTTAGAAATTGTTCTAGAAATTCTTTTTTATAAAAACGTCCACGGTTTTTGTCTTGAAATGTTTACCAGATGGAATGTTTTTTTCGGTTATATACTATTGGGATTAGTATAACACCCTACTTACTCCTTTGGGTGTATGTAGACTTTATAATGTTTTATGAAGGTAAGGGAATGGTCCTTGGTCAAGGTGGTTCAGGTTTCTAGCTTCTTTTCTATGTTTCATGATGTAGAGAAGGCATGGGGGTGATGCCCCCTTATTGTGTGGTGGATTTTGATTCGGGATTGATGTTATTTTTGAGTTGTGGAAATCCTGGGTTTTCTATTTATAAATACGTATTTCAATTATGAATTTTATTAATGACTTATTTGGTTTAAATTTTCAGATTCAATTCATTTACTATTGTTTGTTTTATAATGATTATAAAATATGGTAAATCACTCCCAAAGCATTATTTGTGATACCCGGGAAAGTATGCTAGCCCATGGTGATCATGAAATCTCATCAAGCCTTATCATTGAATAGGTTAGATGATAGTTTGGATGGAGATTAGATCTGGTCTGTGAAAAATGTCATCAATTAAAATCATTAAAATGATTGAAATAAATCAAAACCCCCTTTAGTGAAATAGAGGGTCATATTCATAATACCTTTTCAAAAACCGTTTTATTAGAAAATCCATATGGTCTATATCTAATAAAACCAGCATCAATTACATTATAGGTCTATGTAAGACTCACCATCATATAATCTTCAATAAGAACACCCATTTATATTAGGGCCACCCAATAATATAAGTATAATGGGATCACATTTTTCAATTTGGGTTTCCCCATTGTATAAAATGAAACAGGATTAGTAGGTGCAATATTGGAACACCCATTTTTAATTTGTAATGGTCATGTACCCTAAAAAAATAAAACATTTCTATAATTTGGATTTATAAAACTTTTTAAAAGGCATAAATAGGTAACTTTCTGAAATCAAAACACCATTTCCTTTTAAATGAATATTCCATTTTAAAATCCCATTTTCCATTAAAAAATGTCCCATATAAAAATACCAAAAAGGTTTTCCATTGATTAAAAAATTAAAGCATACAATGGAAGCTAGAAATAAAATAATAGTAAAAATGGGGAAGAATTCATTGGTGCCATGTGCATTAAAAATAAAACATTACATTAGTTGTTTTTCATAACAATATAGATAAATAAATTAATAGATTAATTTGTGTAACTATTTAAATAAAGGAAAAGTGACATTAAATGAACATTAGAAATATTTTATATACATATAAAAACATTCATACGCTGATTTTACAATAATGGACATATATAAGGGGGAATTATAAAGAAAGCAATAAAAGATATTTTTTTAAACAAAAATCCATTATCTATTGGGATACACTTGAATTTCAAACCCAATGAAATAATAACACTAAAAATACAAAAAATATCATGAATATAGCTAAATTCATTGTATATTATGTCAACTAGGATGCATATACAACATTATTTGATTATTGGTGAATAACATGAAATAATTACTCAATGCATGGAAATTGAGATGAAGTCCCTTACCATGGGTTTGACTTGTCACATGTGACTTTATGTTCTACTTCATAAGGGATATCTTTTTGATTTTATCCAATTGCCCTAAATGGTTGGATTTATTCTCAATGTAAGGAGTATAAGATGTGAGGATGGTAGTGGATAATTTACTTGGGTAGAGCATGGCTAAACACACTGTTTCTTTACATGTGAAGGGAGGAAGAGAGTGGGTGGCCTTTAATATGTTTTGTGAGTGTTACAGTTGAAATTTTCTAAAAGAGTAAGTTACAAATTTTTTTTTTACTTTCACCAGGGCCTAATAATGGTATATTATCTATCATAGAATTTATAATTTTTCAATATTTCCCGAAAACAGGGTGTTGGAAAAGTGTTTGGTTATATGAAAACCTAATATTCTATGTTTAAACACTCTATAAACTAATTTTTTATCTTAATTTTGGTAATTAGTTTTAATTGTTTTTACTAATAAATTTGGTAAATAATTATTTTTACATAATTATAAATTATAAATTACAATTTACCCAAATATTAAATCCATTTTTTGAAATTCAATTCATATATGAGGAAAAAATGAATTTTATATTAATCCCTCAGTTGTGGTGAGACAACATGTATTTTAGAAGATCGTTATTTTTCAAAAATATGAATATATATTAAAACTACGTATAATAATAATAATAATTATATGAAACCAATATTATATTTACAAATATATAATATATTAATTTTATATGAAATAGTCAACAAATAGGTATTGTTTAATTTTATTAAAAATAAGAGACGTTATGAATTTTAAGAATACATTTATAATAACTTGTTTTTAAACAAAAAAACGAAGATATACTAAAAACCAGTATAAATTTGATTAAAAATATAATAATTATATTCCATATAAGAAAATAAATAATGGGGTACATGAAAAAAAATTATAAACATATTGTTAAATTTAAATTTCCAAAATTACATAAAAGAAATCATGTTTTTAAAAAAGCTGGTATTTTTCATGATTCATTAAAAATCACTATTTTCCAAATGAAATATTACAATTTTACCCAATGTAAATTGTTTTATGGTAATATATAAAATTATACACTCTTTTTAGAATATATAAAGAAATTTTATAAATTATTCTTTTAAAAAAAACTTATAAGAACAGTGTTTAATAGAAATTATTTCCTTTCCGATTAAATAATTCATAATTTCTATATAACTAATATATAAAAATTAATTCCTATTAATTAATATGAAAAATGAAATATTTTATCCTTACCTGGAATAATAAATCCTTCCCTTTACTAGAAACAGTTTGTACATAATTTTATCCACTTGTTAATCATTTGGGGATAACTTTCCATCATAGAATTTTAGGATTCCCATGCTTCCTCTTTGAGCATGTGGTTTTTTCATAAAACCAAAACAAGATGAATGACCTAATTCCACAAAACCTAATCTCTATGGTCAAAAATATGAATAGAATATTCCTAATATGAAATGTTCTCTTTCTACTAAACTACTTCTTAGAAAAAAAATGAGACAAATATCGGAAATATTTCATAAACATTGAAATATGAAATATGTTATGTACCATAGATAAAATCAGTGGAAAATAAAAATTGTAGGAAACTGATCCAACATTCCCCATTAATTCATATGGTCCAATAAACCACTAAATTGGGTTTCTAATGGTTCTTTTACTTATCCAAATAACGTTTCTACCAACTCTTACCTATTATAATCTATTGTTGAATCAAATGAAACATTTTATCCATATACTCTACCATATCTAGTCTTATAAGCATTCATTCTTATACCTTATCCCAAAAATATGATTTCCAAAAACACATTTTATATAAAGCCTCAAATGGTTCCATGTGTATATAGGAAGGAAAACACTTTTTATAATAAAACTCACCCAAATAATGACCCAGATCCCAACATCCCTTGTAATCCATCAAATAATGAAAATAATATATTACATGGTCTAGATCATATGATAACACATTCCATTAGATTGATCATAAAAGGATGTACATAATTTTAATTCTATACTCAATAACATAAAAAGTCATTTCCTAAAATTAGATGTGATACTAGGATAATTGAATGATATAATAGAGATAATCAATCTATTTAACCGGAATATTTCTTTTATATATAGTCATGAAATATGATATAATGGAATTTTATATCATATTAGTTGAATTTGTGATGATTTATTTAATATAAAAATAATAACTCATATTGTTTTGTTACATCCTAGCCTACATGGAAATACAACAACAAAATATTTTGTTAAATTTTCTCATTTCTTTTACGGAACATTGTAATGTAGTTGAATCTCCTTCAATAACTGTTATTCCTCTTTATCCTAATGAAGAGTTAAAAACATCACGATGAGGTCAGCAATATCCCTTTTTATTCCATCGCACATGTATTACTCTTGAGGGTCTCTATACATCTTGGATCCATATGGATGAAAATAAAATGGTGAACTATTATCTTCACTCAAAAAATATTTCCTCAACTAGAAATCACATTGAACATAAATACTTTTCTAAAATATAAAAACACCTTCTTTATTAACATTAAAATAATATAAATTACCCTTTCTTATGGTGTTCTACCTTATCCTTCAATGATTGATCCCCCCTATGAGCGTGAACAATTAATTATGATAATTTTGTTTTATTTAATCCCTGATACAAATTTGATGATGTCCCAACATCAACAACTTATAGGAAAGAATTTATCAATTCATTAATCAATTGGCCATGTTTCATGTGTAACGTTGTTACCATAGCAATTTTTGGACTCTATTATGCATCCACTCTATTTTCATTTCTCATATGATAATAAATTATGAAATCATTATACTTAATTAGTTACAACTATTGTCTCTATCTCATTTTTAATTAGTTCTATGTGAATATATTATTTAAACTGCTACGATTTTTATAAACTTGAAAATTTACTCTATACAAATGATTCTTCAAAATTTTTAAATCAAAAATGAGAGAAAAAATACCCAATAATGTATAGTGTAATTTATTTAATGACGATTAAAATGACATGAAGCATAATCATTTACATGATTATTCTGCATTAGGATACAACCATGTCTTTTCAAGGAACCATCAATCAAGATGAAAAATTAATAATTTCTAAAGGAAGGTAAAATGATAAAGGATTCACTGATATTATTTTTAGTTCTAAAAAAACAATGAAATTCTTTTATATAGATGATTTTAACTCTTTTTGTAGTTAAATTATATAGTGGGATAAATATCTGAGCATAGTTTTCAACCAAACCCCATTAGTAACCTACTAATCAAAGAAAAATATAAATAAATAAATAAATAAATATTATTTTTATATGTTTTACATTCTCAAAAAAAATCATTTAGAAGTGTAAATAGGTTTTCCATATTTATAAAACATATTTTGGAGGAATGATATTTTTTTCATCCAAAATTCACATATCCTAGAAATCTTAGAATTTTTCTTTCTTAGTTATTATTTTAAAAAAACTATATATGTATTTAATTTTTCTCTTGAATTTTAGAATATTCCCAAATTTCATCAATAAGAAAAACCAAAAACTCATCCAAGAAATACTAATAAATTTAATTCATAAAGTCCATTAATATTTTTGGTGCTTTAGTAAATCAAAAACAACATAAATAAGATTACATATTTCCTATATCCAGTCTCAGATTTAATTTTAGAAAGATTTTATATCTTCACAATCAACTGATGTTATCCTATCATCATGTTAGTATTTTAAAAATATTGAGCCCCATAAAGTGGATAAAAAATCATCGATATAATTAAAAAGGAACAAGTTCTTAATAGTCATGTTATTCCAGCCTCTATAATCAATTAAAATTCTCATTGAATAATATTTATTTAAAAAACACAAAATATGATAACCCTATGTTGAAGTGATAGGTTCCATGAAACATTTATATAATAAATCATTGAATTGAATATTAAATTATAAATTTTTGCATTGATCCATTATATAATGATGTTTAGAAATAGTCGTAGTTTCAGGTAATAATTTTACAATAAACTCAACATACCGATCAAGAATAAAAATAAGAATATTATCTAGAAACAAATATATGTATTCATTTACTACTAATAAATAATAAATTTTTAAAAATTATTTAATATAAACAATTTGATATAGGTTACTTTCAATTCCACCTCTATTTAATTTCAAAGCATCATGGAATGCTTAAAAAGTCATGAAATCATTGATGAAAACATTCATAGAAATGAAATAATTATTATCAAGATAAATCCAATACCAATCCAATAAAATAATTAAAATAAACTCATCTATGGAAAGTGAAATAGATTCCTAGGAAAGTGAATCCCCCAAATAAAAATAGAAAGAGTCCTATAAATATTGGATTTTTAAAAAATTCAACGTAATTTTTTCACTAAAACATCTATCCTACATTCATAAGGAGATACTATCAATTTATATTCAATTTTATCATATATTATGAATAAATAAGATCAATACCCAAATAGGGTATGGGAATAATTTTAAAACTATAGTATAATACCTGTCACTACTTTACAGGATAATCCAACATCAACTGCAGTCATAGAAAATGACTCCGATACTCTTTTCTATTTCCAATCATAATAATTTCCAACCTATGAATGTAACATGTGATATTAATTAAAATACTAAACTAACTCTTTGGAATTGAAAGAACTCACAATTAGATGGATTTCAGTAATCTCATTTGATGGGTTTTCATGGATCTATTAGTATACCTCGTGGAATTCTTCATAATTTAAATGTATCATTATGGTAGATTGGGTTCCTCTCTATCAGGTATTACAACATTATTTATAGCATTGGTCAACTAATCCATCACTATAAAAAATAGTTCTCTTCTAATTCCATCTTTCTATGTGTAGAGACCCAAATCTTTATGTACATAGATATTACATTACTTTTGTGGAATACATAATACATGACAAAAACAGACGCCAAAAGACAATATTAGTTTAGTTTCTTTTGAAACTCGGAACATAATATTCTAATCGTGGTGAAAGATCTTCAACATCTCCCATAAATATCTCCCCATTTTTTTTCTTAACTAAAACGTTTCTTTATATCCTGGGGAAAAGATAACATATAAAGGGTGAGCTCAAATTCTCAGTAAGGGAAAGCATGGAGAAAATATAACAAACCATATACATTTTAATTTAAAAACATGGACATAATGTTCAAACATCAAAATCTTGAGCAATGACATAAAACATGGCTGTACGTAAGGCATAGATCATAATGGAACATCAATCATTATAAAATATATTGGGGAATAAAACATGTAATTGTGGAAAACCATTAAGCACATGATATTATTTCCATATTAGCAATGGAATTTCTGCCAAGACCATCATAGTGGACAAAGTCCCTTACTGAATCGAGTTCACTCCTCGTTCCAGTCCTGTATCACTGAACGAGATTAACTTTTAATTCCAGACATGTCTGTCTCATGAGATATAAATCATTACCCAATTAATTGTATGGAGATATAGGTCCCACCCATCTCATAATGAAATCATTTTTACGTGTTCTACAATATAACCATAAATCATTCATCATAACCCAAATAATAATATGGGTTTCATAAACATTATTACATCATAACATAATCCATATAAAACAAATGGATATCATTTAATCAAAATAAAAGTGAATCTATGTAAATCATATAGACATTATAATTGAAATATACACATTTGAAAAATGTCATCCTAGATGGAAAATGTTTTTGATAAAACACTTGAAAATAAATCTTGGGAAAAATATCCTTTCTTCTTAAATTTTTTTTTCTCAAAATGTCATAAAATTTTAAAAGAAAAGGATTTTGTTGAAAATAATTATGAAATTTTTTAGAAGAATCTTCATTCCAATAAGTCATTATGAATCCGTAAAAATCCATTCACTCTGTATAAGTTAAAAAAACATTCTCCCCGTACTTTTTCTGAAAATGTCAAAATGTTCCTTGTATGGTAAACAAAAGAAGGATTCCTTCAATAACACAATGTAAAAGTCAAATAGGGGTAAAAGAGACTTTAAAAATACATGGAAGAATATTAAAATCTTTATGAAAACCATTTTTATGGACATGGATGAAAAAGTTAACACCAGTAAATAATTACGTATAAGAAATCTTGGATAAAAATGAGATTTGAAAAATTATCCCTTAACTTATGTCAAATTTCGGCCATATGGGTCTGATACTCAGATATTGGGTTCAAAGATATTATTAACTTGTAAGAGAACCATAATAATATTTATTATATCATATATGATTCACTTATGACTTTATATTACCAAATACTTTCTCAATGCCATGTTAAAGCATCGTTTTGGGTAAAAACATTCAATTATTATACGTGTTTGGACTTGTTGTTTTTGATATTATTATTACTTATATAATTATTTACTTATTTCCAGAATTTAAAACAAGATTTATATCTCATATATATTCATTATATATATATAATAGATAGATAAATGAATTGAAACACATTGTTTATGGAGACGGTAGGCCGTACGTACGCATGAACGCTGTTTTCCTTTCCTTATTGACTTGAATGGAAGTAAGTAGATGACATATATATATATAAATATATCTAGTAGAATTATTATGTCATATATATCATTATTATTCATTAAATATACTCTATATGTATTCTTAAATGGTTAATAAGGAGAATGAATCTCATCGTGTCGTGGAGACAGTAATCTGTACGTACGCACGAGTGATGATATCATTCCCATAATTGTTGAGTGAAATTGGAGTGGATGATACAATATCTCAGAATCAGTTTGATGTTATAATAATCATATATTGTTATTCTTTACACCATTATACCCATCCATGTAAGGTGGTGGTGGAAAAACAAATTACACCATGACGTGGAGACAGTATTTCGTAGGTACACATGCACGGTGATTTCGTTTTCCGTAGGATGGATTGAATGTGAAATGAGGTAGTTTCATATTTAAAATAACATATCAGTATATTAGTTATACTATTTTTATTACTTTATCATGAAACAAAAAAATAAGAGGATGTAGAAGAATAAATAAATTTGAAATAATCAGTAGAAGAGATTACCTCTTCTTCAACATGCCTTCTCTTACCCTCCTCTTAGGGAAATAAAGTTGGTCATTGAAGAACACCATGATCTCTAGTAGGTTTCTATAGAAGTGGGGAAATGAAATGGGCCAGTGTTGGATGATCTTGATTTCTTAAATTTTTGTTAAGAGGAGAGGGAGGAGGTTCCCTTTTATAAGAGAGGAGAGGGGAACCTTTGTAAACCTCAAAAATATTAATTTAATATAAATTCAAACCCCACATAAAAACGTCCAAAAAGAATGAAATGCGAAGATTAGAGGATATAGTGTTGTAATAACATGAACCAATAAAATTTATACATGTTGTAAATTTATTTTAAACCTTATCATTACGATTTATCCTTATTTAATATATTTAAATTTATTTGTGGTAATAATATTATAAATTTTAAATTGTTCTAAATAATTACTTATGTTTTGTGAATTATCGATAATTGGGTACTTTATGAAATTTTAGACCATATAAATTTGAATTTATGATTTCTAAATAATGTTGGTATTTCTAAACAATTTATTAATATGAAATTTTTATAAAATATCAATAGTATTAATTTTGACACTACTCATTTATTTGAATTTAAATAAAATCCAAACTAAGAATATATTCAAAAAAAATATTTAAAAGACTCCTAAAATGTCATATTCGTCTAAAAAATTAGCGGAGAACATTAATTAGTTCATATAATATTTATTTTGATATTTTTAAAACCATTTGTTTGATATTTGTCTTTATGAAATGATTACTACAAAATTTTTGTATATTTATTTAATATACTTAGTTGTTTCATAAAAATTAAAAATAAAATACTATGATGAACGTAAATACAATATCTTTCATAATAATACTTTTAATCGAATTTAAAATATTAAAATAACAACATATAAATTGTTATATTCATTAAATTATGAATGTGACAACTTTGACAACATTTAATATAAAATAATATTAATGTCCTAATATCATTTATACTACTACAAATGGTCCCCAAGTCGACACTTAGTTGATTATTTAATTGATATACTCGACCAGTAAGTATTGGTCAAGTGTTTGGGCCTTTTTAAGGGTATATTACTTTAATAAAAACTATATTATTGATTTTTCACTAAGTAATTTATTTCTACATCATTAATGTATAAGCAATTATGGTAATTAAATATTTATAAAAACTTACAAATAAATTTCCATAACAAAGAAAAACATTTTAGATTTCAAATGAATATTTATAATAGAACTTATATTTTTTATAACCTTCTATTAAAAATACATTACTTATTAAAGTTTGAGTGAGTCAAATTTCACTTTCATTAAAATAAAATAAATTAAAGGTCTTAATCACATCCAAGTGGGTTCCAATGGTTTCCATTTCGACAAAAATATGACTTATGAAGAAATATAATCACCCAATTATATTAATATAAGTGGTAGGGTAATTGAATGATATTATTTTTACCCTTAATTAACCGATTTACCTTTAACTATGGTAAATTAAAATTTACCGTAGTTACTATTCATAGTGCCCAAATATAAAAAGTAGCCTATTAAAATAATTTGGACCTACGGATTACAAATATTTAATCCATTTTTACAAAATAAAATTATAGAAGTTGCAGAAATTAATTTAAAATTAATCTCGATGTTAAGAAAACGAGTTTTAAAAGATAAAACACTGCAAAAGATTGAAATGATTTTACCTATGAATTTGATGTAAAATCAATGATAATTACTTAGATTATATTAAATAGTAAAAATATATATTCTATTTAAACTTTAAAACCATTAAATATTATAATTTAAACATATAAATTATTATGATGTACAATGTTGTTTTTAATTAAAATATAGCGTGTTTTTACTATTCATTAAAATATGAACGTTTTCAGAATAATATGAAAAAATCATCCAAAGTAAATATATATATATTGATTCCAAAGTAGAATTTTATTTTTTCAAATTTAACTTATAAACATGTCAAAAACTAGAATTAAATTGGGTACACCATCAAAAAGTGGTAAAACTGTATTTTTTGAAAAATACCTATTTTACCTGAAAATTTTATTTTTTTCTCATACCAATTTCTATAATATGTGTAAGATGAATTATAATGTCATAAAATTCAAAATTTAGTTACTACTATTCGTAATGGATTTTTCATAATAATATTATAACAATATATCTTTGTTTATTGAAGCTCAGTATTACATACAACACACGTTATCGAGGAAGGTCACTCTTGCGTGCACCATAATCCAATAATATTGTTTACGTATACTACAAGCTAGTACGATGTTGCGTATAGCACAAAATAATCTTGGTGTAGCGTACAACACAATACATTAAAAAAATTAAAATGAATCTTTCTCATAAAATTTCGTGGTGTTACCTTCAACACCCATTAAAATGAATTTCGCCGTTAAAATTCATCGAGGTTATAAATGGTTTACTACTTGAATGTTTCTTTCATAGAAACCCACATTGTAAAAAGGAATACAAAAACATAATTTTAAAAACTAAAGTATGAAACGTAATAGTAACCCAAATTAACTCATCACTGGGTTTCCACATAGTAGAATAAAGGGTAAAATATGGATATGGAAGAGAAATATAACCGTCAAGTTCTAATGGAGAGTGGTAGAGAACATGGCTATGAAAAAGAAAACAGTCACAAATCCATAAATTTGTGATGTTATAAGGTACCATCTGATTCATCAGATATAAGGTCACTAGGACAACATTTTTGGTTTTCAAGATCATTTCCCTAATTTTGAAGAATTTTTTAAATAAAAGAAATACTTACTTGATTTTTGTACAATCTCATTGTTGTTTGTGCCATGAACAATTTCCGCATAATCTCTTAAATAAATGAAGTTGAATTTGTCTTTTGTGAAGTTTTATCAGATCATGCAATATAATTATAGGTCATTCCATCAATCTCAAAACATATTTTTAGAAAAAGTTATATACATAAGTCCATTAATGGTGAGATTAATTTTATATGGTTTAAAAAATGGACTCATACTTCATCTATCATCCTGCTTAATAAAACAAAATAACTACTAACCAGGACTTACTGTATGCTTGGGGTAGGCAATAAAAGCCTGTCACACTTCAGTAGTGGGTTTGATTCCCACAATCGTGTCCGACATGACGGGTTGTCTCCTGTCCTACGGGTTTTCCTTTTTCTAAAAATACACTTTTATAACATTCTAAAAATAATATCGAAAAAAAGATGTAGCCTTAAAAAATACAATCCAATTTTCGATATAATCCATTCCAATCTTTAGACTTATCCACAAAACATATATAAAAAATCATCGTATAAAGAAAAAGATTATGAGAAAGGTCACATAACAAGCATTTGAATACCAGCATTTATCATACGATATATCTTGTTGGACACATTCCAAACATGTGAATACCATAATAATATATTCTCTTGAAAAATTAATACTCGTGGAACCTTAGTGAAAACATGAATTCTGTCAAAAGTTAACTCTTTACCCATACCAAAATTCCAAAATTTATATATACTCAATCCATGATATCACATTGTCCTTATATTAGTAATGAGCTCATGAATACTATCAAACATCTCTTTATCTCCGTATCCCTTCATTATGTGCATATCATCTACTTTCCTAAAATATGTAAATAACCATTCATGGTTACCAGTACTATATAATTTCAAGTACTTTAGGAAAAAAATAGTGTAACAATTCTTAGATGTGTCTTTATTCTATAGTACCATTACCTATACAACATAACTCTTGATAAACATAAATCATTCCACTACCTTCTTATACCATTGATTGAGCTTCAACAATTCTTTTATCTCACATATCATTTGTAGTCTCTTCATCATCATCAATATAAATACTACCCATATAACCATGATGATTCTATTCATGAGACATTCCCTTAAGGAATTGGTTTGCATAATTCCTATACATTCCACATTTAAAACATTTTACCATTTTCGATTTCTTAGAAATACCATTATCCTTGTCCATGGTGTTAACTAAACCATTTCGTTTACAATTACTGGATTTGTGTCCTTCTTTCCCACACCCAAACCATCTTACAGTTCCTTTGAAACATTCTCCTAGATGCCTCTTCCTACATGATTTCCATGAGTAGAATTGAACTTTCGTTCCTCTATGATCATCATGAAACACCATCTTTCTCATATTAGATGAGTCAGTAAACTTACTCATGCTGATATTATTGATCATATTATGAGATTAATGATTAGGCATAATAACGATGTTCCACCTTCCAAATACCTTTTCATTTGGTAGCTCATAAAGAATATCATTCCATTGTCCATCATATTCTCCATTAACATGAATCTTCCTGTTTCCATCCATTTTCTAAATCCCAAAAATAATAATGTGAGAGGGAAAAATAATGCGAGGAAAACAACATAATAAAGGGAGTGTAACATAAATATCTAAGATCTTAGGTTTATTTCTATGATCTTTACCCTAATTATAGGACTATAACCTACAATTATACTTATCCTTAGGGACATACCTATACATAACTTAGAAATATTTCTAGGGATCTCACTAAACTTTCCACATCCTAGTTTCCAAAGGTTGAAAAAACCTTCACTCTGATACCAAGTATAGAGACCCAAAGCTTGACATATATAGACATTACATTACTTTAGAGGAATACTTAATACATGACAGAAACAGATGCCTAAATACCATATTAGTTTAGTGTCTTTGGAAACACGGAACATAATCTTCTAATCATGGTGAATGATCTTCAACATCTCCCATAAAGATATCCCCCTTTTTTTTAATACCAAAACCCTTTCTTTATATCCTGGGGAAAAAATATAAAGGGTGAGATCAAATTCTCAGTAAGGGTAAGAATGGAGAAAATAAAACAAACCATATACATTTGAATTTTAAAACATGGACATAAAGTATAAACATCAAAATCTTGAGCAATGACATAAAACATAGCAGTACGTAAGGAATAGATCATAATGAAACATCAATTATGATAAAATATAATGGGGAATAAAACATGCAATTATGGAAAACATTAATAAAATGATATGATTTCCATAGTAGCCAAGGCATTGCTGCAAAGACCATCATAGTAGACAATGTCCCTTACTGAATTGAGTTCACTCCTCGTTCCAGTCCTGTATCCCTAAACCTGATTAACTTTTCATTCTCACCAAGTCTTTCTCATGAGATATAAATCATTACCCAATGAATTGGAGGGAAATATAGGTCCCACCCATCTCATAATGAAATCATTCTTACGTGTTCCACAACCTAAACATAAATCATTCATCATAAACCAAATAATAAAATGGGATTCATAACCATCATTCCATCATAACATAATCCATATAAAAAAATGGATATCATTTCATCAAAAGAAAAGTGAAACCATGTAAATCATAGAGTCATTATACAATAATCATTCACATATGAAATAATTTCATATTAGATGGAATATGGTTTGGATAAAACCCATGAAAAGAATTTTTGAGGAAAATATCCTTTCTTCTTAAAAATCATTTTCTTTTCTCGAAATGTTATGAAATTTTAAAAGAAAATGTTTTTGTTGAAAATAATCATGAAATTTTGTAGAGTAAGCTTCATTGAAATAATTAGTTATGAAACCGTAAAAATCCATTAATGTCATATAAGTTAAAAAACATTCTCCTCGTAATTTTTCCAGAAATGTCAAAAAGTTCCTCGTATGGAAAACAAAAGAATGATTCCATCCCTAACATAATGTAAAGGTCGGTGGGGGTAAGAATGACTTTAAAAATAAATTAAAGAATATTAAAAAATTTATGAAAAACATTTTTATGGAAATGTATGAAAAATATAACCCCTGTAAATACATACATATAAGCAATCTAGGATAAACATGTGATTTGCAAAATTATCCTTTACCTTATGTCCAATTTCCACCATATGTGTCCGAGAATCCTATATAGTGGGTTTAAACAAATTATTAACTTGTAAAACAACCATAATGATATTTATTATATCATATATGATTCACTTATGACTTTATATTACCCGTTCATTTGACAATTCTTTGTTAAAGCAGCGTTTTGGGTAAAATTGTTTCATTTATCGTACGTGTTTGGACATGTTGTTATTGATATTATTATTACTTATATCATGATTTAATTTCTTCCAGAATTTGAAACATGATTTATATATCATATATATTCAGTATATATATATATATATTAGATAGATTAATGAAATGAAACACACTTTTCATGGAGATGGTAGGCCGTACGTACACATGAAAGTTATTTTCCTTTCCTTATTGACATTAATGGAAGTAAGTAGATTTAATATATATTTACATAAATCCCGTAGCATTACTATGTCATATATAATATTATTATTCCTTATATATAATTTATAATTATTCTTAAGTTGTTAACATAGAGAATGAATCTCATCGCGTCGTGGAGACAAGAATCTGTACGTACGCATGCGTGATGATATCATTCCCAGAATTATTGAATGAAATTGGAGTGGATGATATAATATATCAGAATCAGTATGATGTTATAATAACCATATAGAGTTATTATTTAGACCATTATACCCATCAATGTAAGGTGATGGTGTAAAAACCAATTACACCATGGTGGGGAGACTGTATTACGTACGTACGCACGCACAATTATTTTGTTTTCCATTGAATGGATAAAAATTGAGATGGGGTTGTTTAATATTTATAATAACATATAAGTATATTAGTTATACTGATGTTATTACTTTATATTGAAACAACTAAAGATGAGTAAGTATAATAATAATGAAACATGAAAGAATCGGTAGAAGAGATTACCTCTTCTTCGATGCGCCTTCTCTTACCCATATCTTAGGGCACTAAAGTTGGTCTTTAAAGAAGACCAGGACCTCTAGTAGGTTTATATGGAAGCTTAGAATTGAAATGGGCAGTGGTTGGATGATATTGACAGCTCAATGTTTTTTAAGACGGGAGGGAGGAGGTGCCCTTTTATAAGGGAAGAGAGTGGCACCTTTGGAAACCTCAAAAATATTAATTTAATATAAATTCAAACCACAGATAAAAACATTTAAAATGATTGATATCTGATTCTTAGATGATATAGGGTGGTAATATCACTAACCAATAAAATTTAGACATGTTGGAAATATATTTTAAACAATATCAGCATGATTAATACTTATTTAATCTATTTAATTTTATTTGAGGAAATAATATTCGAAATTTTAAATTGTTATAAATAATTACTTATGTGTTGTGAATTATCCATAATTGGGAACTTTATGACATTTCAGACCCTATAAAGTTTAATTTATAAGTTTTAAATATTTTGGGGATTTGTAAACAATTTAAAAGTATGTTAATTTTACAAAATATCAATAGTGTTAATTTTGACACTACTCATTTACTTGAATTTAAATAAAGTCCACTGCGAGGATATATTCAAAAAAAAAATTTTAATAGACTCTTAAAATGTCATATACATCTATATAATTTGTGGCGATCATTAGTTAGTTCATATAATATTAATTATAATATTTTAAAAACCATTTGTTTGATATTCTTCTTAATGAAATAATTACTTCAGCGTTTTTGTATAATTATTTAATATAATTATTTTTTGCATAAAAATAAAAAATAAAATACAAGGTTGAAAATAAATATAATATATTTAATAATAATACTTTTAATTGAATTTATAATCTTTAAATAACAACATATAAATTTTTATATTTATTAAATTATGAAGGTGACAACTTTGACATCATTTAATATATAATAATATAAACATCCGAATCTCTTTTATATGGCTCCAAATGGTCCCCAAGTTGACCCTTGGATGATGATGGTGTAGATATACTCGACTAATCAGTTTTGGTCATGTTTGTGGGCCTTTTCATGGGTATTATTACTTTAATAAAAACTAACTTATTGATTTTTCACTAAGCAAATAATTTCTGCATCGTTTATGTATAATCTATTAAGGTAATTAAATATTTCATTAAAATTACAAATAAATAACCATAAAAAATAAAAAAAATTATATTTCAAATGATTATTTTTAATCTAATTTATATTCTTTATAACGTTATATTAAAAATAATTTACTTATTAAAATTTGAGTGAGACATATTTCACTTTCCTTAAAATAAAATAAATTAAAGGTCTTAATCACATCCATGTGGGTTCCAATGGCTTCCATTTCGACCCAAAAATGCATTATGAAGAAATATAATCATCCAATTATATTAATACATGTGTTAGGGTAATTTTATAATATTATATTTAACCATAATTACCCGATTTACCTTTAACTATGGTAATTAAAATTTACCGCAGTTACTATTCATAGTGCCCAAAAATAAAAACTATCCTATTAACATAATTTGGACCTAGTGATTTCAAATATGGATTCCATTTTTCCAAATTCAAATCGAAGATTTTTCAGAAATTAATTTAAAATTAATCTCATTGTTATGAAAATGAGTTTTAAAAGTTAAAACATTGCAAAAGATTGAAATGATTTTACCTATGAATTCAATGTAAAATCAATGATAATTACATACATTATATTAAATGGTAAAAATATGTTCTATTTATACATTAAAAAAATTAAATATTATAATTATCCATATAAATTATTATGATGAAAATAATTGTTTATAATTAAAATATAGCATGTTTTTGCTATTCATTAAAATATCAAAGTTATCAGAATAATATGAAAAATTTATCAAAAGTAAATTTTTATATCCTGATTCCAATGTAGAATTTTATTTTGTCAAATTTTAGTTATTAAAATGTAAAATACTAGTTTTAAAGTGGGTGTGCCATCAAAAGGCGGTAAAAATGTAATTTTTTTAAAAAATACTTATTTTACGTGAAAAATTTATTTTTTTCTCATACCAATTTCTATAATATGTGTAAGATGAATTATAATGTCATAAAATTCAAATTGCAGTTACTACTATTCATAACAGCTAGTTCATAATTATATTATAACAATATATCATTGTTTAGTGAAACTGAGTATTGTGTATAACACACACTATCGTGGAAGGTCACACTTGCATGAAACAGAAGCAATAATAGTGTTTACGTATACTACAAGATAGTATGGTGTTTCTTAAAGCACAAGCTAATCTTTGTGTAGCATACAACACTAGACATCAAAGAAATTGAAAAGAATCTTTCTCATAAAATTTTGGAGTGTTACACTGTGGAAGCTGATTTGGACGGATATTTTCTTCTTGGTTCTATATCACTATAACATAACTATTTTCTATGTTTAAAAATAATCTAAAATGAAATAGTTCAAATAAAGAAACATGGTAATATATGAATTTTTTATCAATTAAACATTTCTGAAAATTAATTTGTTTTTTAAAAAAAGTCTTAATTAAAAAGTGAGAATCCATATATGTTTTTAAAAAATATAAATCACTATGAGATACCAAAAAATCATTAAATATAAGAATAATCCTATTATAAAAATTCTCACTATATAATTTCTAGGAGGGAGTTATTACCTTTGTTTTTGCATCATCCCATATAAGGTCTTCATGATTATTATCCATCTTGTCAAATGTTAAAATATACTTCTATCTATTCATTATCAATTCATTGAATCCATTATTAGAATTAGATATTTCTTATTAATAAAATCACAATTCTCACAATTAGTATCTACATGTATCAACCATTAAAATATCTTATGAACTCCTCTATTGTGGTATTAATTAATGATTTTCTTCCATCATTTCTTCCACTAAATTAAAATTAAGATATAGTATTTCCCTATTTTTTCCTTATATTCACTTATCCACCACTACTAACTAGTAAATACACCTTTGAGGGGAAGAATATTGTTAGACATGGCCTAAAAAATATCATGATATTTTGATTTAGTTTTTCGCTAAAAATGATCATTGTCAATCATAGATTCATTTTCAATCTCTTGATCAACGTAATCATCCAATTCATTTTCATCATGTATGTTCACACTCTTTTCCATCTTTTGATCCTTAACAATTATCTCACAATCGACCCCCAATGGTATATTTTTTAATAGTCCTAGTCTCCATTATCTTTGGTAGATATGGAAAGTTCTTAATCTATTTTATTTTCTGCCATTAATCAAAATATATCTCATAGAATCATGGTATGTTTTCTAACACCTTTTTTATCTATAATTACATAATATTATGTGTCTTCCTTATGCATTTTATTCATTGAAATAATTCGGAAATTCTACATCAGACTATGACCCAAATAGTTCTTTCCCAATTATGATGTTATAAAATTGTGGGGAAACACCATAGTCTATATGGTACCCATTATTTTCTGACCATTCAACCTTGCTACTTATTTTGATATTTTCCTCATTTCACCTATAGAATATCTAGTTCTATCTAATCATCTGACCCATTAGATAAATTTTCTTCATCTCTATTAAATAATATTGTTCAACTCTACCAAATTTATATCCCTTACATCTCTCGTAAAATATACCTCTTGATTAAGAATGATTCCTGGATGAATATCCACAACATGTGATGATAGATTTAGAATGTTGAAAATGTAATCAACAAAACATACCCCCTCAACCCCCATAAATTTGAAATTTCATCAACTGTAAATATGTTATAAACTAAATATGATATGATGTGATGGAAAATTCCCACATTACTTAGACCATTTGAATGGATTGCCTATTTTTGTGTTCGATTATAAGAGAATTCTTCAATAGACCACATTTGATAAACTGAAGGGGAAAACAATCATCCTTCAATAATTTTTTATACCACCCCATATCATGTTCTATGTTTATAAAATGATGTCGAGTTACCCATACATAAAAAATATGAGCAATAATCAACCCCATATTCATAGAAAAACACATATTGAAAACATAATTCTTATCTGATATCAATCCAGACCCACAACTCTAGTGGCACTAAAACATCAAATACCACACATATAAGTGTTTGAAAAAGTTGAAACATTGAGTTTTTTTAACTATAGGAAATAAATTTCCAACTAAATATCCAATAATATGTATAATTGATGGGTTTTTCAAAGGACGTTTGAAATTACGAAATATTACCAAAATCGTGAAGGTAGGGGCATCCATTTTTCTATGAAACTCTTATGTCCATTTATAAATGTATATCCTGCATCCATTTAATTTTTTAGGATTACTAGACCATAAAAAATCGGATCTTATGTGAAGGAGAACCGAAATGTTTTTTGATTTTTTTGAGGATTCCATCAATCATGTCATATTTTACCCCCCATGATTCAATGAAAAACATATAAAAATAATTGAGTTAAGGTTATAGATTTTTGAAAATATTCAAAAGTTCCAAATCCAGAAGACATGAAAATTCTCTGAACATTGATTTTAATAAAAAGTCTTTGGCAAGACACCATGAAAATTGGGATTAACCTAGCATAAAGAGATAGCCCAGAAATTTAGGATAATTTATTGGTTTGAGAATGGGAGAAATTACCATACCCACATTACATGATAGGTTAGAAGAAGATCATCACCCACCATTAAGACAAGTGGGGGGGGGGATGGCTCAAACACTTTATTCTTCGACTATATATCCACCAGTGAGACATGAATATGAAGTGATGGTAGGGTTTTGTGATTATTTTATAATATTTTAACATAACTATAAGGAAAAATTTTAAAATTTAATTCTAATAACATTATCCTATTCTCTAAAGTTATCTAAACTATACACTAATACCAAATATAAGAACATAACTATAAACATTTCATATTCATGAGTTGTGGGTTTTATTTATTAACTCTATGGATTTTTTATAGTTTTGAGTTTTAATGAATTCAGTAATAACTGATATGTTACAATGTAATATAATAAAAATATATAACAACTAATTAGTTTCCATTTTTCCATCATATAAAACTTCTTAAATTAATGATTATTTCATTCAAAAAACTATTCATGTAATTCAACTTGACATTATCAATTCTCTTACCAATCATGTGGAAACCATATACCAATTCATGATGAACACAAAAAGTCTTATTAATGGATTTAAAATAAATTTAATTAGTAGTTTATTTAAAACATTATACTCATATAACGATTACATTTTTCTTAAAAATAAATTCATCATATGAAATAAAAAAATATAATTGAAAAAATAACACAAATTTTTCCCAAAAAAATTATTAAAACACATATTATGGAATTAATACACTTGTATGGGACATAGATCATCATATTTTTAATGCAATTGAAAAACACAATTAATTAGAAGAACCATAACGTCTAATTACAAAAAAATTATTAACCAATGCATTGAAATACTATCTGGAGCACATCATAGTATATAATGTAACATGATCACATGGTGTTATATTTTCCTCTCGATTCTATAAGATGTAACAAGCTAAGTAGGCACTACCTGGGATGCCCAATTGTGTATGATAAGAATATCTCACCTGATATAATATAAGCCACCTCATCGTAGAAGATATAATTTTCTCAACCAATTCTATTTGGGCATAACCATATCTCATTTATAATGCTCAAGTATTGTAACATGAATAAAAAAATATATTCTTGGTCTTTTGAAAAAAAATTAAATTAATAAACATTTCACTTTGGGTTATCAAAATAAAATTTTCTTTTAAAAGATGTTATCAATAACAAAATACAATTTTATTTTGAAAAAACATTTTTAATAAAAAAATAAAAGAACTTGGTTTCATTAAATATAGCCAGAAATATTGAAAAGTAATATAGAAAAAAAAATAATGTTCTTGGTGGGGAAAATTTTATTGAATTTGGGTATGTTATGAATAGATCATTTAATTTTTAGTTTTTAAAAACATTCTATATAAATCCGGAAAAAGACACATTTTTTAAACCATTGAAATAAAATAAAAATTATTTTATAAATATTTTATGTCAATATATTTTTTCTGCATAAAAAAATTTATTAAATTGAAATAGAAAAGGTAGAGTTTGAAGGAAGACACTCAAACAGATTTGTTTTTAAATAAATGTCCATTATCACTTCAGAAACACATGAATCATAAACCTTATTAAATATTAACAATATATGGAACATTAAATATAATTATAATAGATAAATTCATGATATATCATGTCTATGGGGATGTATAGAAACATGCATAACATAAAAAGTTCCACAATGGAGAGAAATTTAGATAAATTCCCTTATCATATTTGTGACTAGTGATGTGTGTCTTTATAGTTATGTTCTTCATGTGTCTCCTATTAGTTTCCACCAAAAGGCCATACTTTGATGTAATTATTCCCAAATTAAGGTTTCTAGGATGAGATAAGTGATTATTATTAATTATTTTGTTAGGTGTTGGAGGCACCAATAGGGTTTTAAGATGTGATGAAATGAGGGGAGGGTGGCCTTTTATAAGTGGGGTGAGTGCCACCCTTTTTATTTCACGAATGATTGATTTTTAACCACATATTCTTTATGTCACAAGGACCCAATAATAATTTTTATTGACTCAAGAAGGTATATGTTTTTTATAGTTCAATAAATTGTGCCTTTTTCAATCTTTGTGTCAGTTTCACACATTGTATTCTATGTTTAACCACTAACAAAACTCCATTCTACCTTAATCACTATAATTAATTTGAATTATTTTCAAAAATAACTTTGGTCAAAAATTTAGTTTAACTTATAAGAAAATATAAAATTTTCTTGTTCTAAATATCGATTCCATTTTTAAAAATTCTGTTCATATACATAGAAAAATTTAATTTAATATTAATACGACACACACAATGATACATCATGTTTTTAAAAAGAGAATATTTTTAGAAGAAGCGGATTTTATATTAACTATATAAATAATAATATTCATTATAAAAACCCCAATTAATATTTAAAGTTTCATAATGTATAAATTTCATTTAAAACATTCCCCACTAGATATTAGTTTAATAACTTAATAATGATAAACATTATAATATTTAAAACTATTTATTTAAAACCCCATTATTAAACATACTAAAAATGTACTAAAAATAATAGAATGTTCATTTTAATCTAAATAATTTAATTAAATATAGATAAATAATTTATAGGTTACTTTAGAATATATTTAGAACATATAGAGTCTTAAAAATTGCTTAATATAAAAAAATAAATAATTTTTATTAAAAAACCGATATTCATCAATATTCACAGAAAAATAATTAATTTCCATAAAAATACTAAAATTTTACACATATTGAATTTTTATATGATGATTGTAAAAATTGTATTAATTTAAACAATTTCTATTTAAAAAATATATATGTTATGATTTTGAATAAAACCTTATAATAATAGTGTTTAATTAATATAATTTCCTTATCAAATAAGAATTACTTCATAATATTTAAACAAATATAATTGTCTAATTAATATTAATAAATATGGAAAATGATTCATTATATCATTAAATAGGATGTTATAAATATAATTTCCAAGGGTATAATACCCTGATTTTATCCATAAAAAACATAATTTTCCCCTTAAATTGAAAAAGAAAAGAAATATAAATAATTTTAATATAGATGAACATATTTTTATTCTATGTATTAAGAATTTATAGAGGAGTATGGTATCTATTATACTCATATAACTTGTATTTGTTTCAATATTCATGAAGTCATTACTTTTCCCCTTATCGATGGAATTGGGGTTCTATAATGTAGTCGGGCTTCCAAATTATAATTCTCATGTGTCATGGACATTAATAATCTCATTTGGTCATGAAGAAGTTATGTAATGGTCCCATTATAATCATATAATAATGGTGAGACACATTTGTAGACCAATAAAATAATTTAGGATCCTATTATCTATTATGTAATCTAAATCCCATTTTACGTCATTATGCCTAACAATTCCAATACATCACCATAGAAAATAAAATAATCATATTGCATATATTTTTACCTTAAAATATTTTCTTATTAATAATCTTAATGCCTATGTTTGTATGTTAATTATGTTTATATATATATTGGGTGAAAAAATTTTGATGTAATTGAAATAAATCTTATGTAAATTATCCATATGTAGAGGGTCTTTTGGTTAGATAACTCACTTATTGGGGAAGCTTATACCTTATTAAAAAAGTAGGGTTCTGTTATATGTTTTCCAATGATTAATCTTGTGGGGATAATGGATTTCATATGATTATAAATCATTATATGAATAATTCTCTTGTAACATATGCATGGGATGAATCTGTATAGCTATAAAAATAGTTAGGTTTTAATTAGAGTTGGTATCAAATTCTATGATTTGTACAAATAGATTCACAACAATATTGTTTGAAAAAATTGATTTGGTGGAAAGGATAAGATAAAACACATAATAATTAGAATACTGATTACATAAATAGGATAAACGGAATAAAATGGTGATATTAAATCACATATAAAAAAACTATCGCTCAAGATCCACGTAATGAAAACCCTTTTTAGGACCTTGATCATCCCAACAGGTAGGGCATGCTAAAGCTGGGTGCCTAAAGATTCTTTTATATAATGCATGAAGGTAATGAGGTGAATCTAAATATTAGGTACAAAAGTTTTGGAACATACTTTCAGAATCCATTAAATGGTAAATTCTAAATATAATTATACCAATAAAATAAAATTATTACAATATATATGATGTATTTAATAGTATTTTTGAGATAATATTCTTAAATTTGGTGTAGAATAATAACCAAAAAGTAAATGATCTATCATCAACCAATGTATTTTTAAATTTAAAAAAAAGATATAAATACATAATAATTTATCTACTAAATAATATATATTCTACTATTAGTGGTAGTCATGATAAAACCCACCAAATTAGTTTTCAAAAGCTTCCTTCTTCCATTGGTGGTACATCCACAGTTGATCCTCAATCATATCAATAAGAGTTTTTATCACATAAGAGGGTCTTGAGCCTTCCCCAAATAACAAAATTACCAAGGATGATGGTGAGATTCATATTTTCATTACAATATCACATGAATAACCAAAATAAGGATCATATTCCTCTAACGTTTATTTATGATTTTATTTACATAATAATGAGTGTCGCAGAACCACTGACATATCATTAAGTTTCTGGTAATTGGTTTTCAGTAATAATTAAACACTTAAATGAATGGTTGAACTAATAAATAGATAAAATATTGATTCAAAACCAATTTAAATCCATTAAAGAATAAATCATAATTTTTATAACTGATATTACACCAAAGGATGACATGGATGGATATACACAATCAACATTACATATTGAATGACTCCATCACACTCTATGATAAAAAATTATAATAAGATATAATATTTGAATTAGATTTATATTATATCAAATATGGATAAAAATATATCATCTATAATGGTATTACATTTTTTGGATTTTTAAAAAATTAAACACAGGAACAAAATCCAGTAAGGACTTAATGTAAAGCCTCAAAACTCTTTATAATTCCATCCAAAGTATTTTTATATATTTTTTATCAATCTTTATTCATTTAAGAAATAATTTACCATAAACCTAATCAATATTTATTATTATTTCTATGTGAATCTTAATGAATGCATTCATTCATAACCAATATGAAATATTGACTTCCTAGATGTATTCAAAGTGCATCCAATTGAAAGACCACAATGTTAATCAATATACTAAGGGTTCTGGTGTGATCATTATCAAACCAACTCAAATCTCAAATATGAATATGCCCAAAACATTATTTAACAATAATATAATGTGAATAATTATATAATCGCATTGTTCACGTCATCGAGTAACCACTAGTCATGGAATATGTAAATATAGTATTTTTAATCACATTAAATAGTGATTCCCTTAAATAAAATAACTTAATGGATGAATAAATTATCCATAATTTATATAAAATACAATAATATCACATGTAACACATCAATCTAGTTGAAAACATAATTTCTGGATCAACTATGCATGAAATTTCATTTTCTAAATCAAATTATTTTGCAACCAAGAATTATAATAACTGATATTTAAACATTATTACCAAAAAATATTAATAAAATTATTTATATTAAAATAAATTTGAAAGTTTAGTGTCTTGGGAATTATGTAAAAATAGTATTATATAAGAAAAAAATAATCATAAGCAATATTTACTCAACTTTAATTAATCCTTTATTAATAAATCCATGTTCACCTCATAATATGTGATTCCATGGGGAAATAATTTAATAGAAAATAGTGATAATAAATTCCAATAAGGGGTAAACAATAAAAATCAGTGATTATCAGGGATAAAACACGTGGCATAACATATGATGATAATAATAAGTATGTATAAAAATAAAATGTGGATATTATATCTAGATGGATCATTCACAAGGCTATCACCAATGTTTAATATTATGGGGTCGTAAACCACATTAATAATGTTATTATACATTGTATTATCATACATATAATATCTACAATTCAATTACCAACCTAATTCATTGGATAAATAATAGGGAACCCAATTTATTTATCTTAGTTATGTTTTCTATATTGATCATAATAAAAAAATAATCATCAATCCCCGACAAACTATAACGAATTGGATCATATAAAAACATTGAGAACATTTTTTATTAAATACGTGAACATTCTATCATAATAAATCATAAATAAGGGGATGAGATATTCATAAATTGAAATCACTAATAAAATTAAAATAAATACATCTATATGACTAACATTTAAAATAAATAGGGTTGGTTATTCATGAAAAAAATGGGAGGCATGGATATAAAAATAATGATCTCAGCAGTATAACAAGCATACAATGTGGTTAATGGAATGAACTTAATGAGAAGGCACCAAAGTCCCCCCCATTGATAAAAATATCTGGATAATAATGAAATTTTTATTAGTATATGGGTATATAATAACTTTTAAAAAACATGACTACCTACAAATCATGTAATGGGAAAATGGTGATGAAAATAATTCCCAAACTTGTGAGATATCTTCTAAAAGATTATGGAGAGTTACTTAGAACCCAAAAAAACATTTGTAAAGGCTATATAAATGTAAGATGTGTGGAAAATCATGATTAATGGAATGAGATTTAATAAAATGGAGTAATGATATGGTTATTGATAAAAAAATATGTGAAGTTTATTTATCAATTTTTAAATATGGAGATTGCAGGTCTGGGTTTTGGAAAGTATAAAAAATTGGATTACCTATGAATTTGGATCACAGTTTTAGACATTAAGCATGTATTTTTGGTAATATTTTTGTTTTATATCATACCATCAATATTTTAAATTACTTTTCCCTTAAATTATTTTTTTATAAACATTATTTCTATTTTATACATTGCAATTTTATTTATAGGTATAGAAATACATTTTAATTCATTAAAATAATGTATACTAATATCATTTATTTTTTTTATTTAAATTTTATAATTAAATATTAAATTTTTATTTATATTTATGATGTTCTAAAATATATAAAAAACACAAAACAATATTTGTACTATTCATAGAAAAAATAATGTATTTTAGGGAAATCTCAAAATTTTTACTTAAACTAATTTCATTATAATTAATTAATATATAATGCTTATTTTATCAATATAATTTAGTAAATAATATAGTTATTATGTTTGAATAAAAATCCATATTTAGTATAAATTGAATATTTTTACGGTATAGTCAACTTTTTAACACCCATAACAATTACCAAGGATATTATAAAATTATATTATCAATTATATTTTTAAAGATATTGTATAATTTAATGTTAGATGAAATTAAAATTTATTTAAAAGACATTATATTATCATAACACTGTATTGAAATTATATTATTTTTGAAAAAAAAATTATTCATTTCTTTATATCCATAAATATATTTATAATATTTAGTTTATTTTAATGTGTATTTTAAAAGAAAAACTAATATCAATAATGGAATTTTGTAAATCATTATTTTATTTCTAAAAAAATTCACCCTTATAATATAATGGTCTTGAAACATAACTATTTACTAAAACACCATATACCCTAAGGGTATGGTGTTCAATGGTTGTGGGTATATGGATTATCTCAAAATACATTTATCTAGTGGTGATATCCACTAAAATGGAGTTAAACCTTAGTTGATTATTATTAAGCCTTACTGGTTAATGTTCTTGTTGTGATTGGTAAAGGGAAAAAATGTGATGCTACCTCTAATGTTATGATATATAGGAATTAAATGGATGGATCATATTTTTATAGGCTATCATATCCCCCTTCTAAATCAATTATCATTTTTCATTAAACATTATATACACTATTTCTAACTCTTACACTATTAGAAGCAATAATAATTCCCAATGGACATATTGACAAATGATCTGGTAACTATTAGATCTTAATAATCAGATTCCCATTATACCCTATATATACTCCCCCATTATCTTGACAAAAAATACACTACATTTAGTGGAATTGATATATACTTCCATTGATAATCTATATCAAATTATTAACACTTCTATTTTATTATATTGTTTTTATAACATGATCAACCATTAATGGGTAATTAAATCCAATATAAATTACCTTTGTCTTAGTATTTCTCTTTTTCAGTTTACTTCTTGTATTCATTCAAGAATTTATAATTTATATTAATTTATGATATGTAACTGTTTTATCAAATTAAATCGTATTTATAGGTTCTTCTATTATAAATGAATATAAAACATTAATCAGCAAACACAAGTTATTTTTTATGGATTACTTTGGGTTATTATGTTCTCCCCCATATAAAATTTCAACCTTGAAATTTGATTCCTTCATAAAAAATTAATGGGTTTATTTCGCCATCATTAATTCTTATAGATCCCAGGTATCTTATTTGAACTAACGATTTCTCCATTATACATTAACAATTTAGGTTATCTTGTCCCAAAAAACTAGGCCCCATTCATCAATAATCATGCTCAATTATAATTTATATGATATGTAAGTTCCAATTAAATTATATTTGTGAAAAGAATTTGTCTTGGGTTTTACTTGTAAGTAATAAATGTAAAAAAATTGAAGATATCCTGAATATGTGTATGATTTTAATGTACTGTTATTAAAAATAAAAACTCTCCAACATTCTATAAAATCTAAAATTGTATAATATGACTTGGAATCAATTTACTTTTCATTCCAAAACTCATTACCCCTATGATTGTGATATGTTTATAAATAAATTATCCATTACATGGTGATCTATGTGATTCCATATAATATCATCATAACTTTATTTTTGATTGGTAATTGAGTTGATATGTTTTCTAATTCATTAAATCATACTTATTGTCCCTTTCATCCTTTATAGTCCCTAAATGTTTCCTTCTGTAACTTAGCCCCCACCTATTAGAGTTATTCACCAATCATAAAAGAGATATTCATATAGATCCTTGTGAATGATGGAGTGAACATTTTTATTATAGTCTAAATAAATAAGTGGAAGATGTTGATCCCAAATCACATTAATGTTACGTAAACAATCCCATAACATTTATTTCAGTGACCTTATAGTCCATAATAAATACTAATCAGTTAGAGTATGATAGGGCGTGCTTCTATTTTCAATGGAATTTAATACGTTTAAAGGCTCATCTAGAATAGATAACTAAATTTTGGATCATTGTCTGAAACAATTAGCAATGGTTCGTCAAGATGTCTCTCCACTTCATGAATATAAATCCAAGATTGATTATCTGGAGATAAATCTTGTAAAATGGAATTAAAATGGTTATATTTTTTATTCTATTAATAATCAACCATATAAAATTATTTATCTGTTATATCATACTATAGAATGTACAAAATCTCATAGTGATGTTTTTCCACTTACATAAATGTATTGGATGGATTTGAAACACTCCATAGTTTTTTAACTATAACATTAACTAATGTCATACCAATCATCTTTTAGTATTGTTAAAATTTTCCTTATTCATTTCATCTAACCAATTATAATCTAATATATCTCTACACATTTGGGTGACTGTTGGATATATATAGAATATAGATCTATGACATTAAACCATCATCTTTTTCTTTAGCAAGTATTTATATAGTAAATATATCCTTATTTCAATCCTCATTGTAATGCTCATATGTTTTTTATGAAATATTTAAATAATTTTTATTCTTTAGTAGATCATATTTCACACAATCGTGATTGTAAACAAACTGTGAGATTTCATTAATATAAAATTACCATTATAGCGATGCCTTTAGGTTAGTGATAAAAATTATAACTAACTTACGAAAATGCTTTATGAAAATTAAAAATCAAATAGATATTAGTATTTTATAGTGAATTACATTTGGTAATGAAATTAATAAGATATATATTTTTTATATACTTAATAAAATATTTTTTGTATTCATTCAAAGGATATTTTAGTCATAGGTTATGAATAAAACCCTATTTGATGTATTTTATAAAAAAAGTTAATTTTACAACTTCGAATAGAGAAAGAATTTTAAATTTAGACCTTGACTCATTAATTATTTTTATATGACTACATAAAAATGTTATTTTGACGTTGGTTATAAAAATTTACTTTGGATAATTTTTTAATTTTTTCATATAACTTTCATATTATTATGAATAGTAAAAATACGCTAAATTTTATTAAATTTTTTTCCATTGTGATAAATTATATGGTTAATTTATAATATGTAATTATTTTTAAGTATAATGAAAATATATTTTTACTATTTAATATAATTTATGTGATTATCATTAATTTTACATTGAATTCATAGGTTAAAACATTTCAATCTTTTGCAATTTTTAATTTTTAAAACCCGTTTTCTCAACAATAGGATTCGTTTTAAATTACTAACAGAAAATTATGTGTTTATCATTTTGAAAAATGGATTCCATATTTTGAATAATTAATTCCAAGTTATTTTAATAGGATAATTATATTTTTGGGCATTATGAATATTAACTTTGGTATTAATTTTTATTACCATAGTTAAAGGTGAATCAGGTAATTAAGGGAAAACATAATATTATAAAATTACTTTAAAAGCTATGAAAATCCTATTTTATGAATAAATTAAACCCCTATCATCTACTTTTTTAAATGCAATCACTTTATTCCCACTTACCTATGAAAATTACATGAATGTAACAAAAACTAATGAAATAGACAATGTGTTACAATATCTTTTTATATAACTATATTAATTTTAATATATGGATCAATAGAAGATAAAATAAACTATAAATTGTATATGGGAATATAAAATAATTACCCACATCATAAAAATTTATTTATATTTTTTATAGATTAAATATTTACAATTAATGAAGTCACAAGAGTGGTGTAGAAATTATTTTATTCATAGAAATATCAAATAAATGGTTTTCAAAATGTTAAATGAAATATCATATGAACTAATTAATGTTCTCCATGATCGTATAGGTGACTATGACATGTTAGGAGTGTATTTAACATTCTTTTTATAATTAATCTTATGTGATAATTCTATTTTATGTCTAATTCATGAATAGTGTCAAAATTGACACTATTGATATGTTATAAACACAACATTATCTTATATTATTTAAAACGCAGAAAAATAATTAAAAATTCCATGTGATAATTATAAGGTCTAAAATATCATAGAGTATCAATTTATTTCCAATTAACACCAAATAAGTAAATATTCATTACCATTAAATATTTAGAATGTCCTTACCAAAATTAATGTTTAATAGAATAAGTAATGGTCAATTAAAAAGATAGGGTTTAAATTGAAAAAATATTTAGTCAAAAAATTATTTGTTGATGATATTAAAACTCATTATCATATCATATCCGAATTAGGGAAACTTTGGTTGTTTTTGGGTATGGTTTGATTTTATTATAAATTAATATTTTTGAGAGTTTCCTGAAGATCCCCTCTCCTCTCTTATAAAAGGAAACCTCATCCCTCTCCCCTTCACTCTATTTTGAGCGTTCATGTTCGGAAAAACCATGACCATTACTCATATCTACTTTTATAGTATCATTCTGGAGGTGCTGCACTTCTCAAAATACCAACTCTAGAGCCCTAAGTGTGAATTCAAAGGAGGGACGTTGCAGAAGATTTAATCTATTATACCGATTCATTCGAGTTTCTTTCTTCTTATAATTAGTCTTATTTAGTTGATTAATTATAAGATAATAACTTCCATATCACTTATATAATTATAAGTTATTATAAATTTGAAACAAACATATTTCATCTTCTATCCATCATATGAAAAAAAACGAAATCACCACGCGTGCGTACTTATGGCTTAACGTCTCCACGATGTGGAGTAATCTATTTTCCCCACCACATTACATGGATGGGTAAAATGGGGTAAAAAATACCTATATATGAATAATATAACATTATACTAATTCATTTATACTATACACCATCCACTTCAATACCATTCAACAGTTATAGGATTGATATAGTTACTCGTTCGTACGTATGACTTACCGTATCCACGGTGCGATGTGATTATTTCTAAATGATCATTTTTAAACAATGCTTATATAAATTAATTTAATGAATATATATGATATATATTATACTAAAACCATACTTTAAATTATATAACTAAAACCTAAAAGAGTAACAAGAAATTATATGACAAAATGTACATAAGAACATAGAGTAGTTAATACCATTATAACGAGTAACAATAAAATGATACTAACAGACAGATGAAATTATTATCATAATTGTTATTATAAAAATGAATATGATTCTAGAATAAATCTGCATCATTATTTAAATCATTATACTGGAGGTTCTAATACATACCAAGCATATCAGACCGAAGGTAAGGGATAACCTTTCCAATCTCATATTTATCCGAGGTTGTTTATTCGTAAGTCTTTACTGGGGTTATATTTATCATCCATGTCTATGTTTAATAAAAATGTTTTCATAAAATGGTTACTATTATTCCATGTATTTTAAATTCATTTTTACCATTTGTTTACATTTACCACATGGTATGTAAGGAGTCATTATTTTGTATACCTTATGAGATAGTTTTTGACTTTTCCTGTAAAAGTATGAGGAGAATGTTTTTTTAACTTACACAGAATGAATAGATTTTCCAAGATTCATATAGAATTATTTCCATGAAGATTCATTAACAAGTTTTCAATTTTATTTTCAATTAACTTTTTTCTTTTAAAAGTGCACTACATATTGAGAAAAGAAATGTTTTTTTAAAAAGGATGGATATTTTCCACTTGAACTACGTTCAAGTGTTTTTACAAAATTATTTTCCATATAAGATGATATAGGGTTATGTATCTATGACAATTATTACTTTTATTTGATTATGTTATGATAGAATTACTTTTTTGAAGTCATTTTATCTTATATGAATTATGTTATGATGGTAGGATGTTTAAAATCCCATTTTATTACATGGGTTATCTTATAATGTATGATTTATGTTTTTATTGCACAGAAAATAATGGATTCATAATGAGATGAGTGTGAACTATATCTCCCTCCAATGTATTGGGTAAAGATAAATATCTCATGATATAGATAGGGCTGGAATGATTATTCAATCCGGTTCAGTGATGCATTACTAGAACAGGGAGTGAACTCAGTTCAGTAATAGTCTTTGTCTACTACGATGGTATTGGAAACGCGCCTTGACTAATATGAAATGATTTTCTATGCTTATTTGTGTATGTCACAAAGTTTTATATCTTATGTTATTATTATTATGATCACATTGAAATTCCAGGAATTATCCCATGATATGATATTATGATCTCATATACATGATACAATTTTAATTTTTTTTTATGAGTATGATTTGATGGATATTTATTTTTTCCCTTACTGAGCATTTAAGGTCAACCTTTTGAATGTTTGTTTTCCCTAGATCAGGAAGAAATGTACTAAATATGATATTCTCAAAAGGAATCTAATTATGATGAAATAAACGGGAGAGAATATAAGTGTTTTATGAACCGGTTTTTTATGTTTACCAGTTTCTAATGACACTATACCTATATAGTCCTGTCATGGTTTTGTTATATATTTTAATAAATATACTTCAATTATAAAGTAATAACAATTTATGTAATTTATTGGTCGTTGTAGTTTATATAAGAGGAGTGTTATAGTTAACCGTTGTAAACTAGTATGTGAAATCCTTATTAAGAACCCTAAGAATATGTCTTATTATAGGAAAAAATCATATCATTTTAAAAATGACCATGAATAATCTATGATAAAAACAAATTATCATAATTTGAAATTTCATTCATGAATATGTTGTTTTCCTATTATAAATAGTGTTTATCACACTATTCTTAATGGTTTTAGTCAATGGACGGAACCCGAAGGAACCACGATAATGCTGAATGCGATGGGAAATTGAATGAATGTCCCCATGAGAAACCAAATGTTATGGTTGCTGGAATGAAAAATCATGTATACATTATCACATATCATTCCCATGATATAAATCATTATATAGTTCCAAACAAGATAAGTAGGGTGAAACACTATGTTTAATCCTTCATGAGGCAGCATCGACCTTCATTTAGTGGGTCTTCTAATCCATTAGTGGTTGAACAAAGGATCCGTACAATTTTTTTTTCCAGTCCTACAATGTTCTGAACATGATAATTTTATCTTTGCAGTATATCATTTGGATGTAGAAGCTGATCAATGGTGGAATATTATCAGGAATACAAGGAAAAGAGACGAATTTAATTCTATGGAAGGGGATGTGTTCATGAAATTATTTTTCAAAAAGTACTTCCCTCGTATTCGTCCAACATTGTGGGAGAAGTAATTTCTTGAACTGAAGCAAAAGGATGAAGAATCTATTGGTACCTATGAAAATTATTTTAAAAAACATGTAAGGTACACATCTATTATTATTATCCAACATGAGAGTAAGATCGAATGATTCTATAGTGGCTTAAAACCTAGTCCTTGAAGGGCATTAGACATAAGGGACTTCAATAGATACGAGGAAATTATTAGATGTTCCCCCAAGCTTGATATGGAGATTGGAGTAACCCATCAGTCATATGGGTTTGATAAAAAGAGGAAAATGAAATTCCAAGGAATATCTAAATACCCCACTGAAAAGAAGATGAGTTTTACCTTATGCTCACCATATGGAAGGAAACATGGAGGGAATTTTCTTAAAGGGACACGTAAATGATTTATGTGTCTAAAAGATGGTCATTGGGATATTGAATGCTGATTTTATCGGAAAAATATGTCTAATGATGCGAATAAAAAAAATGCTTCAGAGAATGCACCTCCTACACATTAATGTTACAAGTACAAGGAAATGGGGAATTATACCAATAAATTCCATAATCCAAGGTTTATTGATGACGATGGATGTCAAAAAACTCTTAAGTCCAATGAAAAATGAATGTAAAATGAAATTTATATAGGCGATGTTGAGTACGATAATGAAGTGGTAAAAGGTACACATATCATCCACTCAAATGTAGAAAATGTTTTATTTAATTTTGGATCCACCCAATATTTTATTTTTGAATAATTTTATAAGGGTATAATTTTATTACCTAAATAATTAGATATCGAGTTAGCTATGAGAAATCCAAATGGTACAATAGTGACATCAAATGTTTACAATTCTTCTCCAATTAATGATTGTGGGAAATTGATTAATACAAATCTAGTAATCCTTTCTACAGTGGATTTTGATGTGATTCATGGATTGGATTGGATTTATTTATATAGATCTCATATCAATTTCTAAATAAGGGAATTAACATTTCATGTTCATATCAATCTATGATCATCTATTTATAGAAACATTAATATAGCCTTCCTTTAGAAATTTCTTCCATATTATGGGTATTGATTCCAATAAATGATGGGTTTTTATCTCAAATGGTTGGAGAGATATTCACGATTAATAATACACCCATTATATGATATTTTGATGATATATTTCTAGATGAATTTCCAAGTCATCAACCAAAACGTGGAGGTGAGTTTTTAATATAACTCAAACCAAGATCAATGCCTATTACGATGTCAACTTATAGAATATCCCCAACTAAGTATCTGTAATTGAAGAAGAAACTTCAATTCAATCTTGATAATGGATTCATACTCCTTTTTGTGTCACCATGGGGGGGACTTGTTATGTTTTTTTGAAGAATGATGGATCAATGAGACTCTTCATTGATTTTCGAGACTTATTTGACCAACTATGTAGAGCTCAATATATTTCCACAATAGATCACCATTTAGGATATCATCAATTAAGGGTAAAAATGAGGATATACCAAAGACAACATTTCTTAAAAGGTATGGAAAATATGAATTTATAATGATGTATTTTGGTCATACTAATGGCCCTACTATCTTCTTGGATCTAATTATTAGAGTCTTTAGAGACTATCTTGATATGTTTCTTGTAGTCTTTATAGATGATATTCTTGTCTATTCAAATAGCAAGGAATAACATGGATATCACTTGAGAATTGTATTGAAGACCGTGATAAAAGAGAATCTTTATTCCAAATTTAAATTTTTTAAATTTTGGCTAAAAAAGTTTAATTTTTGGGTCACATAATCTCGAGAGAGGGAATATCTATGTATCCAGCAAAAATAGAGGTTTTTAAAGGATTGTCAAGATCAACAATAGTAACCAAGATCCCATGTATTATTGTTTTGGTGGATATTATCAATGTTTTATGAAATATTTTTCCTGATTTTATAATCCACTCATAATGTTGACTTAGAAAGAAGTTATGTTCATTTAGATGGAGGAATGAAAAGAGAATTTCAATGAACTAAAAAGAAGGTTAGCATTTGCACCTTTTCTCAAACTATATAATAGTGGAGAAAGGTTTGTGATGTAATGCTTCCATTAAGGGAAAAAGGTTTGTTCTCATGAAAAATGATATGGTGATTTCTTATGCATCACGACAGTTGAAAATCCATGAGAAATATTACTGAACATAGGATTTGGAGTTTGCTGTGGTAATTTTTTCATTAAAAATATGGAGGCATTATCTTTATGGTGAAAGGTGTGATATTTATAAAGATAAAAAAGATTAAAGAATATTTTCACACAAAAGGAGATGAATATCCACCAAAGAAGATGGTAGGAGTTTATTAAAGATTACAACTTCTCAATAGATTATCACCATTGGAAACAGGACATGGTGGAAGGTTCTTTGAGTCAAAAAGACCATGCTGGATTATCCATGATGATGATAAAAAAAGATCTAATATTCTTGGATTTACAATGTATGGTTCATGAAATTTTAAAGGAAGGGGATTAATACTTCCATTATCAAATGAATGCTCAACCATATATACATGTTAATATTAAATATGCACAAAAGGAAGAAGCAGTGTTTCAAAATAAGGTGAGAAATGTTCTAGAATTCAACCATGATTGTGATGAAATAATAAGGTTCATGAATATGATTTTTATTCCACCCAAACCAAAATTAGAGAAGAAATTATTGGATGAGGCTCATAGTTGTTCGTTCTATATTAACCCTAGAAGAACGAAGACGTATATGGAACTCAAAGAGTACTTCTAGTGGGATGCCATTAAATGAGATTTCGTTGAATACGTCTCTCGATGATAGGTTTTCCATCATGTTACAGATGAAAGGAGAAATTCTAAATGGATGTTACAACCATTACACATACCTGAATAAAAATGGGAAAACATCAATATGTAATTTATCATCGAACTTCCCAAAACATCCAAATGTAATAATGTTATATGGGTAATATATGGTTGTCTTATGAATTTGTCACACTTATTTTCTATTAGAGAGGATTACCCTCTTGATCATATTTCCATGACATATGTAAATAATGTGGTAATATTTCATGGAGTACCACATTACATTATATATTATTATTTTCCAATGTTTACCATGTATTTATGGAAAATTGTTCAGAATTCTCTAGATACATAGTTATGTTTTATCACTTCTTATCATCCATTGATAGATGGTCATTTTGAGATGGAAATTCAAACTCTCAAAGACATGTTGAGCGATTAGTCTATGGATTTCAAAGTAGGTAGTGATAAACTCCTACAATTGGTGAATTTTGTTATTACAATATCTTTCACTATAGTATTCAGATGGAACCTTATGAAGCCCTCTTTGAATAAATGTTAGAACTCCAACTTGTTGGGATGAAGTTGGCGAATGAAAGTAATTAGGACCTGATCGTGTTTCTGAAATTGAAGAAAATTTCAGATCTATTCAATAACATTTTAGAGAATCTCATATTTGATAAAAAAGTTTTGCTGACAACTGAAGAAAATACCTAGAGTGTAAAGTGGGTGATAATGTGTTCTTACAATTGTCTCCCAGGAAGAGAGTAATTAGATTTGGAAAAAAGGGAATGTTGAGCCTTATCTATATCAATTATTTTGAAATTTTAGATCGTGCTAGGATGCTATATTGTCAATTGGAACTTCCACTGAATCTCTCTAATGTTCATGATGCCTTCCATGTATCTCTTCTGATAAATTATATACCTAATCCTTTGCATGTACTATGCTCAAAATTCATACTACTGGAACACGATCTTTTTTATGAAGAACAATCAATAATGTTTCTGGATCATAGAGAAAAAGTTCTACAAAACAGGAGCACTCACTTGATTAATTTTTTATGGGGGAATCACTAATTTGAATAAATTACTTGGGAACATGGTGATATGATGAAGGAGAGGTATCCTCAATTTTTTGTTTCAAAGTGACAAATTTTGAGGGAGAAATTGAATTTAAGGGGGGTAGAATGTAAAACCCGTATGTTTTTAGGAAATATTAGAATATTTTTTATTCTTCATTATCTTTATTTTCATGTAATCGCATGTTTAAACAAATTGTGAGATTCCCATAATATAAAATTACTGTTATAACATAGCTCTTAAGTTAGCAAGAATAATTATAACTAACTTATGAAAAATCATTATGAAAAATAAAATCAATTAGATATTTATATTTTAGAGTGAATTAATTTTGGTAATTAAATTAATATTATATATATTTGTTATATAATTAAAAAAATATTTGTTATATTCATTAAATGGATATTTTTTCAAAGGTTATGAATAAAACCAAATTTCATGTGTTTTTTAAAAAAATGTTAATTTAACACCATTGAAAGGTGAAACCATTTTAAATTAAAACTTCGACTCATTAATGAAATTTATATGACCAAATAGACATGTTATTTTTATTTGGTGTATAAAAATTTAACTTGGATAAATTTTTTATATTTTTTTGATAACGTTCATATTTTGATGAATAGTAAAAATATGCTAAATTTTAATTTAAAAAACATTTTTCATTGAGATAATTTTAATTGTGAAATTATAATATTTAATTGCTTTAATGTATAAATAAAATCTATTTTTAAAAAATTAATTTAATTTATGTCATTATCATTAATTTACATTGAATTCATAGGTAAAAACATTTCAGACTTTCACAATGTTTTAACTTTTAAGAAATGATTTCTCAGAAATGGGTTTAATTTTATATTAATTACTAAAACTTATGTGTTTTGAATTTTTGAAAAATGGATTCCATATTTTAAATCACTAGGTCCAAATTATGTTAATAAGAATCTTTTATTTTTGGGCATTATGAATAGTATCATTGGTAATTATTTTTATTACCATTGTTAAACCTGAATCATGTAATTAAAAGTAAAACTAATATTATAAAATTACATTAACATCTTTAAAAATACTAATTTATTATTATATTATATCCTTATCATCTATTTTTTGAAATGGATTTACTTTATTACCTTTTACCTAGGAAAATGACATGAATGTAATAAAAACTAATTAAATGGGAAAAGTGTCACAATCTCTTTTTATATAACTGTATTAATTATAATATATGAATAACTAGAAGTTAAAATATACTATATATAGTCCTACGAAATCTTATTGAATTACCCAAATCATAAAAAATTATTTATTATTCTTAGAGTTTAAACAATTACCATAAATTGTGTCACAATAGTGTTGTAGAAATTATTTTATTAATAGTAATATCAAATAAGTTTTTTTAAAAATGAAAAAAGAAATATTATATGAAATAATTAATGTTTTATATTAATTTTCTAGTTGATTATGACATTTTAATAGTGTATTTAATATTTTGTTTTGAATTTATCTTCTTTTTGAATTCTATTTAATGTCTAATAAATGAATAGTGTCAGAATTGACACTATTGATATTTTATAACAATATAATTTTATTAAATTATTTAAAAATCCTAATAACAATAAAAAATAAAAAATTGATAATTATAGTGTCCAAAATATCATAATGTATCCATTTATGTTCAATTAACATCACATAAGTTAATATACATTACCATTAAATCTTTAGTATATAATTACCAAAATTAAACTTTAATAGAATAACTAAGGGAAAATTAATCATATAAGGCTCAAATTGATAAAATAAGTTTGTAAAAAAGTTATTGGATGAAGAGAGTACAACCCTGTCTCATCTTATATTCGAATTATGGACATTTTTTAGAATTGTTTGTAGGGTAAGAGTTTGTTATAAAGTAATATTTCTGAGAGTATCCTAAAGTTCCCTTCTCATCTCTTATAAAAGGAAACCTCCTCTCTCTCTCTACTTCACTAAATTTTGAGCCTTCAAGAGAGAAAAAACCCTACCCATTACTGTTATCTACTTCCCTAGTAACATACTAGAGGTTTTGGTCTTCTCAAATGGCCAACTCTAGTGCCCTAAGTGGAAATTCAAAGGAGGCACCTCGAGGATGAGGTAATTTCTTATACTGATTCATTCAAGTTTTTTCTTCTTATACTTAATCTTATTTAGTTGTTTCATTATAAAATAACAACATAGGTATCACTAATATACTGATATGATATTATAAATATGAAACTGACCTATTTCGCAATCTATCCTTCCTACAATAAAATAAATCACCCCCTGTGCGTATGTACAGCTTACCGTCTCCATGCTGTGGTGTAATATGTTTTTCCCACCACATTACATGGAAGAGTATAATGATGTAAATAATACCTATATAAGAATAATATAAAATAATTTTTTTTTGAAATACTAACACCATCTGATTAAAATATATTCAAAAATTATGGAAATGATATCATTGCTCAGGCGTACGTACGACATAACATCTCCACGGTGCGATGTGATTCGTTCAACATGATCTTCATTAAACCACGATTATATAAATAAATTTAATGAATAAATATGATATATATTATAATAATACCATGATCTGAATTATATAACTATAACATAAAAGAGTAACAAGAACATATCCTTCAAAACATATGTAAGAACATAAAGCAGTTAATAAGCGAATAATGAGTAACAATGAAATCTTACTAACAAACAGATGAAAATATGATCACAAATTTTATAATAAAATTGATTATGATTTGATAATAAATCCATAACATTATTTAAATCATTATACATGAGATTCAGAAACATATGAAGAATATCAGACCTATGGTAAGGGATAACTTTTCAAATCTTGTTTTTATCTGAGATTGATTATTGTTTTTAACATTTGTTGACTTTTACCACATCATATGGAATGAATATTTCTATTATTTATAATATGAGGTACATTTTTACATTTTCCACAAATGTAACATGATCACATTTTTTTTTGTTATATGGAATGAACAGATTTTTAATCTTTAATAGAGTATTATTTCCCTGATTATTCATTTAAATTTTTTTATGTTTAATCCCAATTAACATTTTTTTCTTTTAAAATTTCACAAAATATTGAGAAAAGAAATTTTTTTTGAAGATGAAATGATATTTTTCTGAATAAATAAGTTGAACGCTTTTTTAAAAAATATTTTCCATTTAAGATAATATATGGTTATGTTTCTATCCAGATTATTACTGTAATTTTATTACTTTATGATGGAATTATTTTGATGATTTCCTTTTATCTTATATGGATAATGTTATGATAGAAGGATGTTTATGAATACCATTTTAGTACATGGGTTTTGATATGATGTATGATTCATGTTTTTGTGTAACACATAGAAGAATAGTTTCAATTATGAGATGGTTGGTACCTATATCCCCCTCTTATGTATAGGGTAATTATTTATGTCTCATTATATAGACATATCTAGAATGAAAATTTAATTTTATTCAGTGATACAAGACTAGAATGAGGGCGGAACTCGGTTCAGTAATGGACATTGTCTATATTGATGGTCTTGGGAATGAGCATTGTCTAATAAGAAATGATTTTCAATAATTATGTGTGTATGAAACAATGTTTCATGTATTTTGTTATGGTTATTAGGATTACGTATCACATCTATGATGTATCCCATGCCATGATATTATGATCTCTTATGTAGGATAAGATTTTCAATTGTTATGTTCTTATGGATATGATATGATTGATATTTATTTTGTTTACCCTTACTAAGAATTTAAGCTCAATATTTTGTATGTTCCTTTTCCCTAGGTCAAGAAGAAGGGTATTAAAAATTATATGCCTAAAAGAAGTCTGGTTATGATGAAATAAACAGTACACAATGTAGATGTTTTATGTACTAGTTTTTTGTTTTTCCCAATTTATAAAGACACTATACCTATATAACCATGTCATTATTTTTTTATATGATATAATAAATATACATCAGTTTTTATGTAATGATAATTTATTTAAAGTATGGGTCATTATATTCAATACTCTCTATTAATCCATATTAATGTCCAAAATCATACCATCATTCATATCTTATATATTATTTTGTATCATAGGATTTTATGCATTCTCTTTCTAGATCTTCTATTGTAATAATTGTTGGGTAATAATTTTAGAACGGATTGACTATTTCTTTTCACAAATTTCGTACATGGTTATCTTTTCCATTTCTTTGATCAATTGATCTCCTTTAATCATCATCATCACAAGAACATTTTTTCTTTCCTAAGAAACAATTCAATTAATTTTTTTCTTTTCCAAGGGTCATAATAGATTGAAAAATCATAGCTCAACCGACGTTTAAATCAATTAATTCATCTAATGTTCAGTTCATTTAGTCTATATATATACATTATACTCTGATGGTCATTGTATATATTATCCTTCTTGCAATAAATATTGTTTCTTCATATCATTAATGAAAAGTTAACTAAATCTAACATGAAATCTTGTCCATATATATACATTATACTGTGATGGTTCGACCATGTTCGGAAAAAGAGATGATAATCAAGAATCAATTAATTCAATAAAGAACATTGAAGACACAGAGCCGATAGAAGCCTTATTCTAATCATAACCATACACCATTTTATTTCCTCATTAGAGATTGATATTTCCTGAATGTTTCACCCTAGTTGGTTAATTGATGGCTTTAGAGGGCAGGTAATCTTTCTTGTTATTTTCTAGGACCTCTCATTGTTGTTGAGTAGGTGGGGAAAGTGGCAGACTATTTAGAAATTCCACAATAGTTGATAGTGATACATAACGTATTACATGTATCACAATTGACAAGTTATCTCCCTAATCCATATCATGTTTTGAGTTTTGGTGACCTTGATATTGAACATGATTTATCGTTGACTGGGTGACCAGTTAGGATAGTTGATTCTGAGGAAAAGGTGCTTCGTGGGACGACAAAACATTTAGTTCGTGTGCTATGTAATCATGGTTCAGATAATCATGAGAAATGAAAACATGAGGAATTGATGAGAGGAGAGTGGCCCCATCCTTTTGAAATAGAATCTCTTCATAGGCATTCTAGGGAGAAAATGTTTTTATGGTAGGGAGGTTGTAACATCATATTACCACCCAGATAGGGATGTCTTTAAACATTTCAATATTTTTATTTTTTTATTGGGTAGGGTTGAGAATAAATTGGTAGGATACCTATAATGGTGAAGTTAGATATTTTTTGGACTCTTATCTTTAACTGGAAGTTTCATCAGGCTGTTGTACTATTATACATAGTTTAAATAGTTTACACTACATATAAGGGTTTTTGGATGCAAGTCATGAAAGGATTCACTCTATGATGAGATGGATCTTTACACATTCTGTGTGAATTAAAGATCTGTTGATAATTCATAGTGTTTTTATAATTCAAGGATACACCATTTTTGGTTGTTTCAGATATTAAATATTTCATGACATGTATTGGTATTACACATCAAGTAATACACTGACTGCTATTTTAAAACATGTGGGACGACTGATCCTTCTTTTTTTAGTTCACCTATAATTTATTTTATCTCATCTTATAGACATCCCAAGATGAACTTGGTTATTAAAAAATCTTCTGCATCCCTTCATTTGGCATTTGACCATCATGGTGCTAGAGGTGTGATTTATAGTAGTGCATTCTTCCTTTTTCATCATCATTCTCCTTCTCCTCCCATAACATTTCAATAGATCATTGTGTAATTGATAGAACTTTTCTTTGGAATGTTGGATCTCATTTGTTGGTTGTGTTTTGAGGACTTCTACACCTTTTTTATCATTGAGGGGTGTCATTGTGTGTTTTGTGTTTCAGGAAAAAGGTAGGTCGATCCATTTTGATTAGCTAAAGTGTTTATCCTTAAATAGGTCTATTTATTTCAATTTTTTTTTAAATTAAATTTCTCTAAACAATTTTTTTCAATGAAAAACCAATTCTATTTTAGTAGGTTTTTTTGAAATGGTTTTTATATGAATTTGGATAAATCCTCAATTCATGTTAATTGGGGAGTGTTTGAAAAATGGATGGAAATGTTTCATTTTTTAAGGTTAAAATTTATTTTTAATTGATTTAATACTCTTGGAAATGGTTTAATATTGTTTTTGATATAAACCCTATGGTTTTATCTTAGAAAGAGGCATGTTTTTATTAAAACATGTTTTGTTTTTAAATGGAAACAAGTTGGAATTTAAAACGGGGTAATTGGATGGAACTTTATTTTATTCATTACTAAATAAAATTCCCACCAGTGATTATTTAAGAGAACATGTATGACTTTGGTTGATTGTATGTTTTTTGGACACACTTAATGCCACAACAATGTTTTAAAACATAAATTCAGCAGGTCACAGACCCAATGAGATGGTGATCAATCACCTTTGGCCAGTATTAGAGGGACATATGAATACACATATTAACATGATCACTTATAGAGTTCAAAGTCCTATCACCTATAACATTCGTACCTATTTGTAATATGACCATATTGGTAGCTTGTTTTATATTTGAGTTATAACATATGAAAATTTTATTCGAAATTCATTACCTGCCTTCTGAATTTACATAAAATATTTTATATAAATATATTATTTAATATATTGTTTTGAAATTTTCCACCACAAGTAAGCCTTTGATTACAATATATTTCTATCATTTGAACATTATATATTGAATTATTTTTATATATGATTTAAAATGAAAAACCTATTTATTTAAAATTTTAAAGTATTTATTTGGTTAATATATTTTTGGAATCTGTTATGGAATCCTTGGTGAGACCCTACTAGGATTTTTAGCTCACACCCTACTTGTTCCTTCAGGCTCTTATGGATTATCTTATTCTTATTTAAATCAAGAGGCAAGGATCTATTGGAGGTGGATCGATCTATTGAACCTTCATTTTGGTGTGTTGTGTCTTTAGGGACTTGGGTTTTTTTTGCTTTAGTACTTTGGTTGTATTACATTGAGGATTGTGTTTTTCTTGATGACTTATGGTACATTACTTACAGTGATGTTTCTTTTGTTATTCTTACTATCTTGTTCCTTTTACATCATCATTGCGAGTTGAAAAATTGTTCCCACATTTAGTATATATGATTCTAGGTGCTATTCACTAACCCCAACAGATTTGGAACACCCATTAGGCTATTTTCAAGCCAACTTGGTTATCAGGTTACTAGGGTACCCCAGTTGGTTTAGGATATATATGGAACTCACTTCAACATGTATTGATCATTAAATTTCCTTGCATACAGTTACCCTAATACATCATCCAGTAATATTTTCTCATGGGTCTATATTGGTTATTTATATCTATTTAATAGTTAATATTAATTCATAAATTTGGTTTCATCCCTTATTCACATCCTTCAGTCCATGAGAAAATTGTTCTTCACCATACTAAATTGCCACCATGAGAACATACCACCCAAATTTGTCAAAACATCTAAATTATCAAGGTGATAGATGTTTCTGTTGATGCGGTCATAGACCACCTAATAACCATTCAATATAAAATAAAAATAAATGATAAATACTCAAAAATAATTATGAAATCCCTATAATTTTAATCTCAAAATTACTTAGTAATAGATTTTTAATTTGGTCAACTCAAGGAATTCCATCTACTACTAGGTTCAAAGGTAATGAGAAAACTAATTATGAAAAGATATATTTAATGAAGGCTTCTCAATCCATGAATTCCATAAAATCCCTTATATTTATGTTATTGTCAAGTTTCCATCAATGATAATTTTTCCCCTAAGTGATATACTACCAACACATCATTATCTTTCTCAGAACAATGGAGCATTGAAAAATCCCATTTTATAGTATGGATCCATTATTGTGAAATCAGTTTCTTTGTGCTTCCACTAAATATATATGTTAACTGAAACATGATGGGATCATCTGTTAGTTTTTAAATCCATGGTAGTGTTATGGACTTCACTTATTTTAGGTTGATATTCACAACCTGAGATAAATTATATAATATAATCATAATATATTCAACTCTAGATCCCCCCATTTTATAAATTTCACATTTTATTGATTTTTACAACCATTATTTACGTGGGTCCATCTATTTAATTTTTTTAAAAAGAAAACATAACTGTAGAGTTTTCTTTACTATTATAAATTATATACTAATTAAAATTAAACTATCATATTAATTTTTTTAATAGAATGATTCATGGATGGTAAAACTAAAAAACTACATTATCTAAGTTTACATAATAATGGATTTTAAAAAACCTGATATTAACCAAATAATATCCTATATTAGTTTCAAAAAATGTCTCCAATTAGTCTAATTTTTCATGTATGATATGGAGATGATCTTAATGACTTATCTACCCTTCTATGGTTATTAACCCCAGATACAAATTATTTCAGATCCACACCCACCATTAGTAGCCAAAATGGGATATCATTGGTAAATATCATTGAAATTATTCTTTGAAATTTTTTAGGTTTTTCCTTTATTTAGACTTATCCCTATGGTTCAAAAAAATATTCTAGTCCAAATTTCAATAACATAATAAAACGATCATTTTCTAGTAACTATAGTGACATTATTTTTAAATATAATACTTTTAACATAATTATTTAAAAAAATAATACATTAAAAATAGTGAAGGATCCTTTTTGTATTGATGACATTAAAACTATATATATATATATAATACTCACATACATATATATATATATGATACATTAAGAACATAAGGGAATCATAATGAAAAACTATAATTTTTCCCCTAAAATGAAAATTTTATTAATCCATTATTGTTCACAAGAATTAATGTTATTTTCTTTGGATATATATGAATATAAAAGGGTGATCATAAATGAAAGTAACTGATAAATAAAGGAAATGGGTGATTATAATTGATTAAACATGATTAATATCATGTTATCATAATCATATTTGTGTATAACATGGAATGCCATAAAAAACAAAAAACTGTTACATTCATAATAATATCACCATGATTCATTACTAAGATATCCAAAAACATATATCCAATGTTATGCACTAATATATCCTAAAAAATATCATTAGTAGAGATTAATTTTTTAGCCATTAAATTAGAGTGCTATTAGGGAACAAATTTTATATATAATAATTCATATGCACCACAACAATCATAATCAATATTTTCATAAATAACCCATGGGGAATATTGATTCATTTCATATAAAATCATTGAGTACATAGGTTATCGAAGACATGAAAATTTAACCATTTTTCATAACATTAAAAGGGGATGTGGGTTTAATACATGTAGATGCCAAAAAAATGTTTCAAAACTACATATATATTAATAAAATTTAATATAAAGAGAGGTATGAAAAATCAAATAATTTTTTCAAAAAAATAACAGGTATTTAAAGTCATATATAAAATGAACTAAAAAGGGTTGAATTGGATTTTATCATTGATATGTATTATATTTTGATGTTAATGGAATGAAAATATGTTCTTAATAACATAAAAACATTGAAATTACAAGACTAACTACATTAAAAGTAGATGGATAAAAATGGTTGGAATAGAATCCCATAAATTTCAATATAACTTCTTAAATCTTGAGGAGGGTTCCTCAAAACCAAAGGAACTATGTGGAATGACTATAGGGAGGGAAAAAGATTATTGATTCATTCTTATTAGCTAGAGAGTGAATTAGTGTTTTTTTGAGATGTTGTTATTTATGAACAATATGGAACGATTTTTTATCAATTTCAAAATATAGGCCTTATAAACATAGGTTGTGTAAAATATAAAACTAATGGATTATAAATTGTTTTTATCATATCTAATGAAATTTAAAAGGTGTTTTAAAAATAGTTTTCCCTCAAAACCGAATTTCAATATTTTATATTACCTTTTAAAAGTAAAAATAATTTATCCAAGAAATAATGTTTTTAAAATATTAATTTCAATTTTAGACTTTGATAATTATTATAGGTACGTAAAATAATTTTAATCCATAAAATATAAAATAAAATAGTTATATAATTTTTGTTTCCATGTATATGTTTTTTTAATCAACACATCATTGTTACTTATTTATGAATCATTAATCATAATGTTGAAAAAATATAATTTTACTATTCATATATAAATAAACTATTTTATAAAATTCTAAACATTTTATACAAATTAAATTTTAATCTGTAAATTTCAAATATAATTTTATTTAAAAAAACATTTATATAAATATGATAATATTGTGATTTAAATGAAAATATATTTATTATAAAATAACACTTTTTAATACTTAATCATATTTTCAACTAGTATAAAAAATAAATGGGATATTATAAATTAATATGATCATTTATAGTAAAAAAAATTATAAGTAAAGATTCCACAAAATTGTCTTTTATATAAATAAAATTAATTTTTAATAAAACTGTTTTTTAATTATATTTATTAAAAAAATGAAATTATTGATACTTTATATCCAAAAATCTATTTATCATAATCATATTATATTAATTTTTATGTTGTTATAAGATTAATTATGAATATTGAATTTGATAAACCACTATTTCTCTTCTATAATGAAAATTACATCTTTATAATACTATTGTCTAGAAATATAACCTAATATTACACTAAAATAATCCATAAGGGTAAGGTATTAAATTTTGGAACATACATGTGTTGTCTTATCTAGCATTTATCCAATGGGGATATCCTTAACCTTGATATTATATCATATTCCATTTTTCGCGAGACTCAATTATTGAAGTATTAATTGGTCTTGGCCAATGGAGAACCCAAATGACACTAGTTCTCTCCAAATTAAGATATATGGGATTCCAAAAGGTATGATCCTACTAATTGGGGTCATATTTTTCCCTTTAGTATTAGTTAACTCTTATAAGTACCTTTTATAAAAATTATTTTTAACTGTAGCATTTTTACAAATGTTCATATTTATCCATGGTCAAGAACTAGTGAGATCGTAATGATCACATTTACCATAATTGTGGGGAAAAATATTTTAAGGTAACATTGATGCATTTTATGGGGTTGCTTGTGTTTGATGACAGTGCATGTTTCCATGGAAAATTGTTGAGTTCCAGAGATGTTGTTGACAATCCATTTTGACAATGAACCATGAAAAAGGAATGGATGATCTAGATGTAATTTAAATATTGAAATGGAATTAGTTTTGCAAATATAAGCTTCATGGTATATATTTTGCGATGACCGGGAAAATGTTGATGGTGATTATTCGCGATTACGACAAGCTTCATGAATGGAAAAGATGAAGAGCATTGCATTGGAAAAGAGAATCACATGTTGAGTTTCGCGGAGAAGGTGCGAAGTAATTTACGGGATGCTCCGTGATTACGACGTGATCCGTGATCATTAAATTTTGGTGGTGCTTCGCGGTTTCTTGAGATTTTCGGTGGGAACTTCAGTGCTTCGTGATTTGAGCTGACATGGAGTTGATTTCAAATGGTATGTTCAAGGGTCGGTGGAATCACCAATAAATAGGCCTTGACAAACTCGATATAAGTATATTATTTTCGAAAAAAAATTTCTCCTCTCAGCTCGCGATGGTGGTTCACGAAGGTAGTGTGGTTCGTAAAAGGAAGGAGCTTCACAAAGGCTAATATAGCTCCGCAAAAGTTGTGTTCTACACGTTGGCTCAATGATATTCATGAGGGAAGTCTCTCTATGATGACTTGAGATCTGCGACGACATGAACTCTGTGAAGGTGTGAGCTTCGTGAAAAGGTAGGAACTTTTCAAAGTCTTGTTTGAGCATCATGAATTTGGGTGCTTCACGAACTAGGGTGCATTATGAAGGTACTTTCCAACGGTTGGTGCCCAATGGTCAGGGGGAAAAGAGGTATTTACAAGCTGATGAAAATTTTACTTCAATAAAGCATCTACATATAATCGAGGATACCTTAATTAGTGGTAATGAAGGGACCTACAAGTCCATAAACTATGAGTGGATCCTTTCCAAGTACAGTGAGCAGAGAAAGAGGAAGAAGGTTATCCTTTCTAATGGCAGTGAGCCAGAGAGAGAGAAATAGGGAGTGACCCTTGAGAAAGCATTGATCTAACCCTAAAAATTGTAAAGGTAGTGTTCCTGGACTTAGAAGTGATCTAGCCCGAACATTATTGGATGTCAGATTTATTAGATTTGGTACAACGACACATCGCTGTTGTGTTCTCCATGGATGTAGCCTAGTGAGGGTGAACCAAGTAAAAATATCCGTGTTTTCTTGGTTTCTTCCTTGCATTAAATTTAAAGAATCATTATTATATAATGATTAAAAAATATATCAACAAAAACAAAAAAAGTGAAAACAATGTGACTCTAATAATAAAGTGGTCAAGATCCAGTGGGGCAGGAAGAATTTGGAAATAGAATATCCATACCCGGATTCACCCCCCACTAGGTATTCAGGACCCTTTTTGTCATAAAATTAATAACTTATATACTCCATTATTATTATAATTATATATTCATTAAATTTGTTACAATGATTTTATACTTCACTTAATAATGTCTATCATATTCCAAACTCTTCAATTTATTGATAATGTTTTTATATTTGGTCCTATATTTATTGAGGAATTCATGATATTAGAATTTAACTTGGTATAAAAATTATTCTATTTCATTTAATTCATATTATTTTTTATAGATATTATAGTAAATATTAAATTGTTATAAATAATTCTATTATAAAATATAATAGTCTTTCTTGGATAATGTTTTGTAAAACAAGAATAATATAATCATTTTGAAACATGAGTTTCATTATTTGGGACAATTTTTTTACATTAAAATTCAAATTTGGGTAATAAATACCATTTTAGAAATATATATTGACAATTCCCATATTGATGAACTCCAAATGGTGAACTGATGAGAAACATACCTAACCACCCATATCTAACTAATCCTAATGGATTTTGTAAGAAAACTATCAATGCATGAAGGTCCAAATTCTAGGTATATAGTCGACCTCACCTAATGGGATTGATAATAATAATTAAATTAAATTTATATTGATGAATATATGACATTCCATGAGATATAAATTGGGTGGTCATACCATGTAGTTTTTTCCTAACTTATAACCTAATGATTATATTATTTTTCATTCATCACATATCATTTATATCAGGTAACAATTTTTTTTCTAGCTTACATTGGCATATTAAAAAAACTCCTAATATTTATTCATGATCTTATATTAGGTAAAAAATCAATTTCATGATTTTATGGGATATATTAATTGTACTAATAAATTAAAATAAATTGAAAAACACATGAATTCCTCGTACATAGAGGTCAACATTCTTTATAAAGTAAGTGTCCCTTATTTTACCATTAAAATCAATCTCTTATGTATTGTATTCAAAGAGAACAAAAATTAACATCATGTTGTATTTATAGTAATTTATTCATAAATAAATAAAATATATTTATATCAATACACACTTAATATATTCTAACATTATCCCATCAATGATCTATCATATGAGATAGTTTTTTTGTTTATGGGTTTTGTCTATTAGTGAAATCGAACATTCTTAGCCTAAGAAATGGATATATTTTGTCATAATAAATTCATGTTTTCCCTTCAATAATAGAAAACAACCTATGTTCAATGAGAAACATTACAATCCACCCATATAATTATGCATATACTGAGGCAATGACGAACCCCACCTCGATTTTCAATTCCCTGAAATGGATTATCTAAAACAATCCTAAGCGGTGGATTAAAATTTTAGGGAAAAACTATATTGTTATCTAATGTATTCTCTATCATATTGGTTACATTTATTACTATAAAAAATATATAGATATCATCATCTCATATAAATACCAAAATGATATCCTTTTTCCTTCTCAACTACCCAGTGATGTTCTTAATTAAAATCCAATGTCTCTCACTAGAATTGGAATGGAATCAAATTCATAATGTAAGATAATAGATGAAATTAGGTCATGTATGTAACATATAATGTATGATATAACCTATGTAACAATTATATAGAATTATATCTTTTATATTAATGTATTTGTAAGGATTTTAAATCTACATATGACTTGTTCCATGAATCGCTAGAGTAGACCCATTTTTGGAGTTCTCCATGTTAAAAATATTTTTCACTTAACCTATGTATGTGTATGAATTGAGCCCAATAATCCACTTAGATATATCATAATATATTTTCATCAAATTTATATAGTCCTATTGAACTATTTAATCCATAGAAAAGTATTTTCACAACCAAATATTAATAAAATATTTTTTTGAGATTTATTTTCAGATAATGAGTATAAAATTTATATACCATATCAAAAACAATGCTACATCTCTAATAATTTGATTGGATTAATAGAAATCGTATAAACAATTGATGAAAAAAATAGTTTTATTACCTCACCAATCTAGATATTATAACTCTTAGGAGCTTAAATCAGTCTATAATTGGACCATTGAATCAATAAATCATTTTTGAATAATTTGGATCTTTGGATCCTTCATCCTGTATCATACACACAACCTTGACTATGTTCATTGTATGTGAATTGGATATTAAATCCATTTTTAATATCTAATAAACAAATTCATATACTATGACAATCAAATTCTGAATGGGATTCATCATCAAAATAAGAGAAAATGTTCCATCGTTGTTATTACCATGAATTTTAATTTACCATTTATCCCCCTAGGTGGGCTTTATAGGTAGACACTAAACAATCCATTCATGATTACTCATTAAAACCCCACACAAACCCTCTAGGATATACCCCTTCAATAGCTTCTACCTTTTACCAGACATGTTTAATGTAAATATAGTATATTTTAGACTCCATAGATTTTAACTACTTTTCTTTATATGATCATTAAATGGCCTAATGATTGTTAGATGGATAATCTACTATGAACATTATATCAAACTCAATTTTCAAAATAAATATATATCAGTTGGGTCACTGAGGAATCCATCCAGAACATCAAGGTTCTTTTTTAACTTGTGTTGGTTCCTCATCCCGAAGTCTTTGTGGAACTGCCTCAATTTACATCTAAGAAACAATTCCATTTCATTCTTCTTGAAATTATACATGATTTACATTCCATCACAAGAAACATTTACTTATGTGATTCTTTTTCATATAATCCAATATATTATGCCATAATCATTTTGTGTTTAATAGGTTTGTAGAAACAATATAAATCTGTTTCATCAAGATAACCAATTTTCAAATTTAGGGTCATCTTTTTCAAACCCTAATCATTGTGTAGTTCTTAAAACCCCAAAATCATTAATAAATAAAATAAATATCATTTTTTATACTATATCATAAATAGTGTCATTATGACTATATTAAACTGAAAATGGTTATGTAAGAATGCAGCAGTATAAATATAATTCGTAAGAATATAATTTTAATGTCGCACAAACTTATCATCGATTGAAAGAAATCCAATAAGGTTTGATTAAACCACATAGAAAATACATCCAATTATGGTGTCCTAGGAGAAGTGAGTTTTGAAACAATTCCTCTATCCCTGAAATGATTAGTGAATTCCTGACTCATGTATTTACTATAATGTTCTGATAAGAGGATCATAATTCTTTTTCTCTGTTGATTTTGTTATTTTTTTATGGAAAAATTTAACATTTTTAATGGTTTTATAATTATGTCTCATTAGAAGAACATAAAAAACACTCTAGAATCAATGTTAATGGTATTAATGTATATAAAACAAATAACTACTTATGTGCACATTATTCCACGAACATCACTACATATGAGATCCGAACATACACTATTCTTTTTACCATTTTTAGTTTAAGGTTATTTATTCATATTTGTTAATAAATAATATTTTCATTTAAAAAATTATCCACCATAAAATGAGTCCAAATATTTATCTCTATGAGTTATTTGGATGTGTTTCTCATTTGTGTGTCCAATGAGGCAACGAAAAAGGTAGGCCAGATTTGAATCAACCATTACATTCATATTCTAAATCGTATAAAAAATTATACAAATACTTATAATATAAGAAACATTTATATTATTTCATAAACCAAAAAATATTAATCTTATATATAGAAAAACTATTTTAATTAATAATGAATGAAAATTACATCAATTCCATATAGGATACATAAAAAAATTTCCCTTTATTGAGAGATGAAAATGAATATTCTCCAATTATATTTAAAAAATATAAAGGTTACATATATTATAAGTGTTTAATTATAAAATAGAAACACTTTCACCATTATTGACAAAATGATCTACTTCTACCTCCACCAATTCCATCGCATTTACAAGTCTATGTTTATCATAAAAAATGTGTTATTCAAACCCAGTATCAAATAGTAGTGATTCAATGTTATTATAATTGATTTATACATCCTTCATAATTAAGTTTGTTGATTTCATTCATTTGAGAACACTGATCAACCTTTAATACCAATTTCAAGGTTTTCAATAAGTAATTACTAACAGTGGTCTCAAAAATATTATTATGATGTATTAAATTTTCTATAATAAAGTCATATATGTTCATGGGAATCACGTTTTATATCCTTTCATCAAGGTCTTTTTTATTAGAAATTCCCACTAAAAATGATGACATCATTCATCATATCCATTTAGTGATCCATGTTCAAAATTTCAATATGAAATGAATTGTATAGGGTATTTATCAGAATAATTATTTATTTAGGTAGGTTATTATTTCAAACACAATATATAGGAATCTTGGACAATATAGGGAATTAATATTTTTCATAATCCATAATATTAATACACTAAACTCGTTTTCTCTTATATCATAATAATTATTGTTTCATAGATAAGATTCACCCAAATAAAATGGCAAGAAGAAGGCATTTACAGTTATGTTATCCTTATTTCATTCATTCATTGAATAGGATAATCCATGGGTATCCATTTATGGGATTACACTACTAGATTTATAGTCTGGGGTCATAAAAAGGTTTTTTTATTATCTAGCTCTTAGTAGTTGAGGGTGTTACATTTTAAATGTTCACTAAAATAAAATAAGTTATTTGTATATTAAATTAATAAGTATTACATAAAGTAAAATATTTTTGTTTTAATGTTTCATTATTTTTTATATTCATGTTACTAATGATTTATTTTTTTATTCACTATACCTACCTCCAAATTATCATGTTCACACTACATTAATGTGTAACTCATTGCATAATTATGTTCATACCACATTAATGGGTTACACTTTATAGAAACCAATATTTTTTTATAGATAGATAATATCCAATCATTTTATTGAATATCTAAATACATATTATGTGTATTGTATATGAACTAATCATGTAAACTCTTTGAATTATTTATGATTGAAAATGAACATATTAGTAATCCCTGTGAAATATATTTTTATTTCCCAGCATCCTAGTAACAATCCATAATTCTCTAGTATAAGGGAAAGTTTGAACTATATTCATTCTAATAAAGAATAATATAATGCTGGGGGAACCAATTAATTATAAATCTAAAACCTAATATCTAGAATTTATGTCTAAAAAAAATATCAATCTAATAATTTTGACTAAAAATCATGTTTAGGGTGGTTGGAAAATAAATCTTATAATCTAATTCCAAGAATATAACACATGGAATAATAATCAACTAGAATAAATTTACCACTTAATCATATCATGTATAATATTTATAATTTCAAAAAAATTTCTAAATAATATTATAATAAACGGATAAAAAATGAACTCTATTTATTTTAAAAAACATGAGATACCAATATTAATTTTTTACACTTAATTTTGGAAAAAACATCATTATTTCTCGAATAACACATGTCATTTATAATAAAATTATAAACAACAATAATATCTAGAAAATTACTATAAATATAAAATTATTTATCCTCAATATATATTATGTTTCATAATAGGAATATATGTTATAAATTATGGTTGATATTAAATAAAAACTACATCCATGAATTGTATTCTATTATATGAATCCAAATATATCATAATAATTCTTACATAGTATTATGGAAAATGATATTATAAATCTCCTAATATAATTATCAAAATCTCAATATCATAATTTCTCAATGATATTCTATTTTACTACAATTTAGTTATTTGTAAAATTATATGATTTTTAATATCATACTATATAGCGTAGTTCCAATATATAAGTTTCATGCATTTCATAGCTTATGATGAAGAATAGTAATATGATATTACTAGAAAATATTATCTTCAAAATATTTTATTTTATGGTTTTCCTTAAAAACATTAAATTATTTATGTTCTTTATAAAATAGAAGTTAAAACATTGATTCATTAAAGAACAAGGATTGAATACCAATGATAGGTTTGGGAAGAAAATTCAATGAATTGGGAAATAGAAGAAAACTCATGTAAATAAATACACTACATTCATACTAAAAAACAATTTTATAGATTATGAACACAAATCATTTCTACTTTTCATCTTTTACAAATTGATTTATACATGATAAAGACCATAAAAGAATCACCCTAAAGCCTCTATCCTTTGTATGTGTTTGATAACATAATGAATTAACCAATATTTTCATCATTACACAAGTGTTTTAAAACATTTACTTGGTATGATATACAATAATTTAATAATTTTACATTCAACCCTCATTTCTCATTCAATAAGTTAAAATTCATTAAAAATGGTGATTTTGATCTTTTTGATACTTTGATGGGAAAAAATTATTTTTCTTAAATTTTCATACTAAATCGATCCAAATTGAAATGTTGATTTTTTATATTATTCTAAGGTAATTTATTTATTTTTAATTCAAATGGACATATTATTGATTCCAACAATAGGTTTCCCAAATAAATCATACAAGTGGTGTCATGAAATCCGTCCATAGTTTGCATGACATTAAATGATGGGGTTATGTTTCTTTAATATCAAGTTTAAAAGAGAATAAATTTGAAATTTATATATTTTAAACAACATGGAAAATTTTAATTAAATACCCATTCTTAAGATTAATCCATTTTCAATGGAATAAATGAATGGAATATTAGATATTGGATACTAAAAGATTCTATAAGAACATAAAATTATACATTTGTAATTCAAACATATGTTTTTATAAAAATTTCAAATGGAGATAAAATTTATAATTAAAATAGTTATGTTATTTAATAACAATTTCATAGAATTTTAATTTTTTTTAAATTCAACCATTTAGTGTCTCACAAAAGTGTTAATATTTTAAATAAAGAATTGTATTGTGAATAAACCACCTCTTTAGCTTAAAAATGCACATCCACTTCAATTAAAGAGTAGTCCATTTTCAAAAAATAAAGTGGGGGTTTTTATTTTATTATAATCTAAATTATTCATATTTATATGTTTATATATATATATATATATTTTGTCCCATGTCTATTTATAATTATTTGCTATTCTTTGTTTTTTACTTTTGTATGATTCTCATATCTAAGGAAATAGATAACTAATTCTTAATGTGTTTTATGGGGATGAGCAGTGATGTTTTGAGTTCATTGTGATAAGATGCCTTCTAATAATTTAAAAATAATATTTCAATATTAGATAAATTTATTAGGGTATGTGGTCTCTTCACATTCACTAATACTGTCTTATTCTTGTTGTTTATCAATTTTACTCTCCATCGTCAATATAATGCTACACACGGTGGTGTAGAATTGTAGACATAACGTGACATATATTTTAATTCATGTAAAGCTCCTTTTATAGAATAATAATGATCCTAAAATGATTATATAGATTTATAGATTTTTATTTTACATTTAATAATATAATGAAATTATATTTATAAATAACAAATATAAACACATTATGAATTCATAAGGGTAGTAAAATTTTAATTTTTCTTTATTTTATCATATATACGTCCATATAATAAATTTAAAAAACACTAATAGTTTAGGTTTTAATTTTTTATTTTTGTTTTAATTTTTAAATACTAAAAGTTGTAGAATATGTTATCTAGGTGTCCACCATAAGGGATCATACATGGTGATCACTATAATTGTCACAACCCGTCCCCTAGGGACCATTTCGTGACTACCCCAAGCCCACCTTCCAAAGGCCAGGGGCTGGAGACTGTCACCAAAGGTGCAATTCCCTAAAAATGGGAAGGCATTGCCTTATAACCTATAAAAACACACACAAAAAATCACACAGATGGATACGAAACACCGAGTAATACTTTAGAACAAAAGAGTGCTGAATTTAACAGGGGAAATAATACAAGCCCAACTGGAAAGTACAAGTACAATTGTGATACAATATAATTGAAGAAAAGGGATAGTCAACTGTTGGTTCATCCTCCGTGGATCATACCTGAAGGGTAGGTACAAATTGCCTCCTTTTCACTCATCATCCATCTGTCTCCTCTGTGTACCGACTAATGGTAAGGTCCACCTCCGTGTACCATCCAGTCCTGGTACTCTAGGTCTCAATCAGTGTTGTCTATCGTCTACATCCAACACAACAAAGTGCGGGCCTTGCCCGTGCAGGGGTGAGTATAACGATACATAGTAGGGACTCCGGGACACTATAGGTCTCACAAAATCCATCATGGATAAACCAAAAAGTATGGAAACAACAAATATCCTTTAGTAGGTACATGCCCATACAAATACCTATGTTATCAAGTAATCTACCTTAATCATAAAGAAAACAACGAGGTTATAACTCAACTCACACCAGGATTTATTCTAAGGGTAGTATCTTGTAAGATTCCCAGTCACAATGTTGAACACCTCAGATTCTTGAGAACTCTTCCTCTATCGAGTTAAGTGGGCCTTCCATGTCACACTGTGGAACTTCCCACTAACCTTAAACTATTGTGGTACTCATCCTGTCGAGTACCAGGGGTGTACCACATCACATAGAGGCACTCCCCACTATGGGTCAACCGCGTCACACAGAGGTTCTCCCCTACATAGAATACTGAGGTACTCCTCCTATTGTTTAACGTCGGTCTGCAGTGTCACCATTGAACAACCCACCATCGGTCTTCCGCGTCACCAAGGCGCTCTCCACTGGGCCAATCGAGTCCCTCCGTGTTGAAACAGTCAGCATTCATCAAGTGTCAGCCAGTCGCAAGTTTGTGTATATATCACACTTGAGGAAACTACTTCCCAAGACATATGTGAAAAACTCCAACTACAATGAAGTCCCATAAAGACGTTTCTTAGAGTTATGTCACGTCATAGGGGTCTCAAATTAACAGACGGTGCGTCAATCGGATGCCCAGTCTGTGAGTTATTAGCTCTTTTGACCTTGTGTCTCGATTAGATTCGTGCTCGATCCAACCTTACCATTCCCCATCTCAATTAAAAAATTAGTGGGGTTTCACTCCAAGGTATCGACTCGGTCCAAGGTTCCCAATGCCACTGACGGTTCATCAAATGGACGTTCGGTTCTAAAGTTATGGCCAAAAGAAATAAATGGGTCGCAGTGGGCCTGGGTTCGGTCTGACCCGGTCAGACTGACCTGGATCGACCCGGCCTGGGCCGACCCGATTTGGGTCAACCCGACCTGCGAGGGCCGCGAGGGTGCCACAAAGGCGGCTCGTATGAGGGGTACCACGAGGGAGCGGACTGGCCGCAGGTACTTCGAGGGCGTGCACAGGTCGTTAGGACACGAGCTGACAGTGAGGGCACGGGCCGACAATGGGTCACGGACCGGTCGTGAGTCAACAGTCCTGTTATGGGTAGGCAGACCGTTTTCGGGTCAGCGGACCAGCCGGGGTGGCGGTCTGGCCGCGGGAGGGCAGGCCGACGGCTGTGATGGCTCTATGGACGGCGGTGGCAGCTCGGCGGACGGCGGTGGCGGTGGCAGGCTGGTGGGGCACGACGAGGGTGGTTCGGCCTAGGGCACCGCAACGAGGGTGGTTTAGCATGGGGTTGCACATAGCGACGGTGACGTTTCCTTCATCGTCTTCATCCATTGTGAAAGACACAATTCAACACATGAATTACGAAGAGGACGAGCCATGTTAGTTTGTCCCTCAATCATTGCATTAACGCGGTAGCAATCAGCTATTATACTTGAATCACAAGAAAATTAAGGACGGGTAAGGTAAAATAGTTCAAAAACCCTCCCTTCATGCTTCCTCAAGTTAATAATTCCCAATACCACAAAAGAAAACATTCACGAATCAATCTAAAATAGAGAGTTGATCTGTAATCATTGTTTTAGAAGAGAAGAACATTGGGATATAAAATCACATTAAATAAACCCCTACCTCGTCCACTTGATGACGTTGGTGTAATAAGGTAGTAAAGTCATCGATTCAATGTATATGGAGACATACCACATCAGAAAAATGTCCCGAGGTAGAAGGTCGAAGGTGGTCAGTGTTCTTCTTTGGTGGAGAGTTCTTCGTTGGGAGGTGATGCTCTTCATTGGGGAGCTTTCTTCCAAGTTCTCCCAATCCTCCTTTTCCAACAAATTAATAGCCAACCAAATAAAATATGTATACCTATTTAATTTGTTGGTGATTTAAATTTGGCATAATTAATTAGAAACAATAAATCGGTTGTGTTAGGATAATTAAAGAGGGAGGATACCAAGGGTTGGCACAATTAATGTGGAGAAAACTCAAGGGGCTCCTCCACATTAATGAGGGAGTTGAAAAGGTTTAGTCCTCAGGTGGACCCTACCACCATAAACTCTCATGGGAGGTTATGATTTGGTGGACACCACTTCCCAACTTTCACATGGAGGTTTTAACAAATAAAATAAAAATAAAGATACACAACTTTATTTTTATTTTATTCATTCATGGAAAACCAAAAATCTATCTTTCACTCAAGTCCCATTGTTGTCGAGGAGAAAGTCTCCTTAAGTGAATACTGATGTTATGAGTTCAACGGTGTCCTCAGATTTCAATTCCGAACACCGGTTCAATATTTAAATAAACCCACTCGCACATTTACTGAACATACCTGAAATAAATGACATAAATTTATTTCAGGCACTCTGGGCCTCAGAATCATGTGCTTTCAATTTTCACTGACTTGTAAAATTCCCATTTACATAAAAAAAAATTAAATGGAAATCTGGGAATTTCCAATATTATTTTATTTGTTTAATAAGAGACTTAATGAAGTAAAATTCCTTAAAAATACCTTTATAAAATTGAAATCATTGTCTGTGGGCCTGGATTCCGGACACTTTATTTAAAAAAACTAATAAATTATATAATTCAACAACTAAAAAATTTAATATATTTATTGCCATAGTTATTTCATTAAATATTATCCTATTAATGAAAAATTTAATGAGTTTTCAAGGTAATATTCCAAATGACAATAAAAAAATTCTTTTTTAAATTACTAAAGAAGCTTATCCACAAATACAAATTCTTGCTACGTCATTGAAGGAATTAAAATATTTCATTGCTAAAAAAAAGTAGTAGAATTTTTTTCCCTCTTACAATTCATGAATAAATTTAAAAATTAAGTTATAATAAATTACTAAGATATACCTCCAATATATAATGTATAATAGTCATTAATTCATGAGAATGTGCTCAATTATAAACTATATAAGGAAGTGGAACATTATATTGCATATGTTTCAACATAATTGTCACTATATAAAATCCATTTTTTGTCTAATTGTTATGAATTTATAGATCTAGAGAAGCCAGAAAAATAATATTTACAATGTATAATAGGTTGAAGAATCTAAAATTAAGGTCAAAATAAATTGATAGTGGTATTTTTCATTAATACCACTTAAATAAATCACATCATTAATTAAGTATGTAGTATTTTTCACACCCATGATAAATCTCTTGAGGATTATACTACACAAAATATTCTTCTATAATCACTGTCAATATATTTAAATATATTAAAAAATAAATACATTAAATAGTAGTGGTTTTTAAATTCATATAATACATATGTTATATATATATATATATAATTAAAAGGAGACACAAAGAGACCAATAAAAAAACATTGATTCTCATAGGAATTCATATTAATGATATCATTTTTCCTAAAAATTATAATATAATTATCCAATTCAAGTTGAGTTGAAAACAATTTACTATACACATTCATGTTCATATTTATATTATCCTTTATCATGTATGACAACACATTTATTTATTACAAAGTTATTCATGATTTATTACATAATATTACATAGAACACAACCTGTATGATCTAGAAGTCCAAATTTTCTGGGAATTAAGATAATTTAATAACAACTTAAATATTAAATAAATATCCATTATTTAAAATATCCTTAATATGGTTGTACATAAAAATTAAAGGGATCGATTATGGAAATACCTAAGAAATGGGTGACATATAAATCCCACAAAGGTAATAATCATGGAATAAAATGAAGAGAATAAAAAATTTAATTCAAGGAATATCAATGGGCCATAAAATGATTTCGAATCATAAACATGAAAAAAGAGACATAATATAGCATGATAATCAAAATGGAATCATGTAAAATGTGGAAAGATAACCTAAAACAATACATCAAAAACCTCATTCAAGACTAACTAAAGAGTTATCCTAACCAACAAGGTCTCAAAAATGAATTATGGTCACTCCTTGTACCATCATTATGTCTCATGAGGCCAAAAATTACCCAATTCATTAGAGTATTATATAATTCCGGGTGCACCCATCACATTAATTTCATTCTCAATCTTAAATGTTCCATAAAGATCATTCCAAATGTAATAATTTATAATTATAATTTATTTCACAACAAGGGTGTGTAGAATACATACATGTAATTACTATATTAGGATTTATATGTGAATAAATTATAATAGCAATGATAAGAAATGGGTATGGGTATTGACTACACAATTATTTTGGAATAAAATTTTTTAGAGAAATTTATACATCATTAATAATCATTTAAAGATTCATAAAATTATTTCATGAGAGAGAAATGAGTCTCTGTTCATTTTTAAATCAATTGGATAGTAAGATGGATATGGAATAACATATCCCAATATAATAAAAGGTAACATAAGAGACATATCATAAAATGAGTTCTTGATAAATAATAGGAGATAGGGAGATCTCTTATAAAATATCAGCATAATACCGACTTAGAAAAAAATTAGATATGATAATTAATATCTCTTAAAAATAATATCAATTGGACTATACATGATTTTTTATAATTAAATGAAATTATAAAAAATATCAATTAAGTAGACAAATTCCAAAGAAGATGTTAGAATTTGAAGGAGGATGGGAAGGTCCCATACAAATTGTTGGCATAGTTAAGGCTTATTAAATGTTAAAATGATAGGGGATAACTGATATATCATTAAAATTACACAAATTAGAATGTAATTTAATCATTATAAATTAATTTAATTATAAAAAATCTAATTATGATGACAAATTTCAAATAATATGGTTGTATTTAAAGGAGGAGTGGAAGGTCGGTTTCAAAATACTAGCATAGTAATAGCATAAATAAAGGAAAAATAAGAGAGAATAAATTATATATAATTTGAATAACATCAATATTGACAATATATTAATGTTTATAAATAAATGAAACTATAAATAATTTCAATTATGGAGAAAAATTTTCATGAAGGTGCTTGAACAGATAGGAGTAGAAGAATGACTTTTACTTGAGTGGGTGACTGAAAATGATTGGGTGGGGATTCTTAATAGATTTAGGGGACTATGGGGGGAATATATAGAAGGTATTGTAGAGTAGGTATGTTATCTATTGTTTTTGAGTAAAGAGAAATTATAGCATGGGTAGGATTATATACGAAAAGAGTGGTGTTTTCTTTATTATGTCTTAAATATAGGTTTTGGAATATATAAAAAAAATTTAAGAACGTAAAAAATATTCCATGTATTATGAAACATTTTAGAGGTATTAATTATTTTATGTAGACATGTGCTGAACATAATTAAGAAATACCCTTGATGATGTGGAGAGGAGTCTTACTCTTAATGAAATGATTTGAAAACCATAAAACATATTAATGGTTATGAAAGATTCAATATGGATTTATAAATTTATTAAATTGAAAATAAAATCATATTATTTTGAAGGTATAAAATATATTTGATGATGGATACCATTTATATTTTTTATTACATCACCTTTTGGTTTTTATTATGTAATAGTAAACACTATATATTAATATGATATTTGATTTTTTTCTGAAAAAACAACTATCTCGGAAAATTTTGAAAAAATCACCATTGGAAAATTGTGAGATTCTAATTACAAAAATAATATTTAATTTACAAATATTAATATATAAATGTTTATATATAATTTTTTTAAATAAAAGAATCATTATTTAGGGAGAAATGTTGGTATTTTTATGAAAATAAGAGTTTTTAACCCTAATTAAAATTACATTTTACTTATTAAAAAATATAGGATCATTTAAATTTATAAAAAGTTTATTAATAATAAAATGTCAATATAATATTTTATATTTATTAATACATTAACTAATCAATATAAATACATGAATTAAATATTAACCAAAATTATTTTTTCTGTTTTTATATGAACAAGTAAAAAAAATTTATAGAAGAAATTAGATGAAGATATATTCATTATTATATATAATATTAAGAATCATGTTTTTAGGGTCTGGATACATATCCCTTAAATACACCATAAAAACCCATAATGCTATAGTGTGGGATGGTGAGACATTCATGTGGTGGTTTAGTAATCATTTTTTGGGTTTTGATATCGATGTTCTTGAAGTTCTCTTTTAAACAGTTTCTCTCATGATTATGTTGTTGTGTCTTAGATTGCTATTTGTCATGGGAATATCCCAGTGATTGTATCTCCCTAAAAATCATTAACACATGGGTGTCAAATTGAACACTTCTTCTGGTTGAGTCCATAACATCATTTTTTGTTCCAACCGGATTTTTAAAAACCCTATATTTATAATAATAATTTGATCTTTGTTCAATATCTATGTTATCAATTTTAATGATACATTATAGTATTTTAAATATAATAGGGGTACAATAATACTAAATAAGTTCATGTGTTTTATATAACCATAATACATAATATGACATATAGATAAATCATATGGAAAACTTTATGTATATGTGTTCTGGTCATTACAATCACTCCCCTTTAGAATTTTATCCATTAAAATTATCATTTCCCACACAAAATAAATGATAAAGGAAAATCTGCCCCATCACCTCTTCCATTTCCAACATTTAATCTTAAATTTTTTGATTATCCAAATATATTTATCAGAGATAATTTTCTTATTTGGTAGAACATTTTATCTAGGATCTAATATTTTAATAAGATTCCATTTATAGGAATGACAATTCTCCAATGGTGCCACCTATTAATAGAGTTCATGATAGGGGTATGGTATGTAATTATTCAGTAGGGATAAATTAAATAAATCATGTACATGATATATGTTAGTAGGGGGTGTTAGTCAATGGACCACCACTCTGATGAGATCATTGATATCAAATGGACCGATGTATCTTGGACTAATCTTTCCATTGGTTCTAAATCTCATCAATTTATTACATGGAGATGCGGTGAATAAAACCTCATATTTAACCATAAACTCAATGTCTCATCAATTATTTTCTGCATAACTCCCTTTTCAACTCTGAGAACCTTTTATGTGCTATAGAGAGGTCTTCTGCTTTTCTACCATTTATACAATAATTTTAGAACCTTGTTGCTTTAGTTCCTCATCATCCTCCCATGAATGTATTCTAAACCTCTTCCCAAAAATGCCTTTATGCAAATTGATATGTATTATTGAGTGGAAACTATTATTTTATGAGAACTCTAAAATAGTAATGTAACACCCCAAGATTTCATAGTGTGTTATTTCTTTAAAATAATATAATAACTTGCACTACACGCAACACCGAGTTCAAGAACACCATGAATTACCAAACAAGCCATTCAAAAGAGGTTATGAATAGTATTAACTAAATTTTAATCTTTATATAATCCTTATAATTTTAGAATCCATATTATGAGTTTCTTAGACATAATACAAGAACAGATTCATTTTCAGTATTGCACTTTTATCAACTTTTAATAGTGAAACCTTTTTAAATACAATATTTTAAACTTTTTGACTAAATTGGGACATCAAAAAAATTTAAAATGGAACATCCCAAGCTTCCACGATACACTTTCCTTTGAATAATACAGTAGCGTGTGTTGTACGCAACTTCGAGTTCTAACACACCACAATAAATCAAACCAGCCGTTATAAATAGTAATACCTACTTTTTGAAATTATATATATTTTATATTTTAGAATGGGCTTCATTTTTGGATTCGGAATATCGAATTTAGCCTAAGGTGAAATTTTGGTACATTTCGGATAACTTTCATATTTTGATGAATAGTGAAAATTACTAAATTTTAATTAAAAACAACTTTTTTAATCAAAATAATTAATAGTGATAAATTATGAATTTAAGTGGTTTTAAAGTATATTTAGAATATATTTTTACCATTTAATATAATTTTGGTCATTGGACATAATTTTACAATTAAACCGAACATAAACAGGTGTCAATCTTTTGATAGTTATTATCTCTTAAAAACACGCTTTTTGTTTTGACAGCGGGAATTAATATTAAATTAATTTCTGCCACTTCTGTGTTTTGAATTTAGAAAAATGGATTCCATATTTGGAATCAGGATGTTCAAATTGTGTAAATAGGTAACTTTTATTTTTAGACATTTTGAATAATTACTGCGGTAAAATTTTTATTTACCATGGTTAAGGGTAAATCCGGTAAATAAGGGTTAAAAAATAATATTATAATAATACTAAATTACCCTAAAACGTGTCCTAACCTTATTGGTGGACACATACCCGACCATGGGCATCCTTGGTTCGATTTGGGGACCCCTTAGAGCCACTTGTATGTGGTAGGGACACATTATATTAATAAAGTTAAAATAAAAATAAAAATGGCATAAGCTTACATATTTTAGAAGAACAATTTTTACATAGGGTTATACATGTTGGATTTTCGATTATAAATATTCATTAGAAATCTAAAAATATTTCCTACATAATGATATTTTATTTATAATTTTTAGACATCAAATAATTTAAATTATTAATGACACAATAATGATGCAATGTTTACCTCAATAATAAATCATTTAAATAAATAAGATTATAATGATTAAAATATTATCTAAAACCTGTCCAATTCTTATTGGTTTATGTTATTTAGAAACTTAGTCATCTTATCTTTGAACTCAATTATTTTTGGTCCATTATAAACCGAATATAATTATATTATAAAGTAATACTTTCACTCTTTCCTAAAGAGCCCCTCCTCTCCCTTATAAAAGGAGACCACTTCTACTCATTCCTCACACCTCTCAAGCCACTTGTCTCGTCCAAACCCTGCCCAAATACTCTCCCAACTTCCCTAAATACAACCTAGAGGCCTTAGTTTGATCAGAAAGCCAACCTAAGGAGCCCTTTTTATCAAATCAAAAGGAAGAACCCGAAGAAGAGGTAATGTTTTCACCACCCCTTTTCAAGTTCCTTTCTTCTTCCACTTCTTCTTTCTTTGTTCTTACCATTCTAAAATAATAACTCCAGTATCTCACATATACTGTGATGTTATTATAAATATGGTACAACCATATTCAATATTCTATCCACCCTTTGAAAAACATGTCACCATACGTGCGTACGTACGACTTACCGTCTCCACGTCGTGGTGTAATTCTTATTCAATATAATATTATTTGGATGGGTATAAAGATGATGTGTAACTCATGTAAATAATAAATATAACATGTTAATGATTCTGTATATATGATATACCATCCATTTATATATTATTTTAATATAAAAAGATTGATATTGTCGCTCGTGCGTACGTACGGACTACCGTCTCCACGAACGCGATGAGATTAATTCTCCATCGTATCCATTCAAGTATAATTATCATTTGATGTTTTAAAAAATGATGTTTAAGGACTTGATATCATTCTGGATATGAATAATATAAATCTTATCCTTTAAAAACATGCCTTACGTAACAAAACATATAAAAGAAAACAAGTAAGCTAACACCCGAAACAACGATAATACTAAGATATTATTATCAAATCAGTATTAAAAGATCATATATGATATCATATTAATATATATGATTCTTGTATAATTTAATAACAATTATTTCAATATTATACAGGAGGTTAACCTACCCCAACCAAGTAAAAGTACAAGGTAAGGGATTTTCTTATCTCACATTCAATTCCGTGAGATTTCCATTATTCGCCACTAAATTATTGAAAGTGGTGTATTGTGTACTGGCATTTGATATATATTATCATGATTATCTTTATATTCATGTTATTCTGTAAATAATTTGGTGGTTATTAACTTTTGGACATACGAATCAGTTGATTAACATGGTAAGGGGTTTTCATCTCACTCTTTATTTCCGTGAGATTCATGCCATATTTCCACTATTATCTTTTGTGTGGTGTATGTACTGCCCATAATTGTATTCATTGTGTAATACACTTTACCTTATGTGTATTTACATTTTCATTGTATGATACCTCTTTCATGGGTTGGATGTTTCATAAGTTACCAAATTGATAAGGGTTTACTTCACAATCTCTTTAATATCCGAGGTTGTCTTTACGTAAGTATCTACAGGGACATATTTACTATCCATGTCCATATTTCATAAAAGTGTTTTCAAAGGGATTATTTCTAAGAGAACATTTACTAAAACATCATTTTAAATGTTTTATATATTTATTCTTCTAAATCATCCTCATTTATGTCCACGTTTTAAAAATGGTTTGTAAGGATTTATTTATGTGAAAATGAATATTTTAAAAGTGTTAATTCCATTCAAAAGTTTCAAAGTGCTATGTGACACTTTGATCCAAAAATGTATTTAAATGCCTTACTTTCTAAATTGTGTAACATTAAAATGTTTTCATGAAAAAGGGATATTTCTCTCAGTAATTTTTTAAAATTTTTTTTTCATCTATGTCAACATCCTTTGATGGATTTTAAGATTATTTGAAGTTGATTTATTATGATATAAAACATCCATATTGTAATGAATTTTTGTGATATGTTTGACTGTAGATGTGTCATTCATGGGTTATGAGTAAAGTATTGACATTTCGTATGCTAGTTCCAATAAGAATGTTTATGTTATATTTCAACCTTTACTTCTTATGAATGTGTTGGACAAGTATGTTCCAGGTTGGGGACTAGTAAAAGTAAGCCCTCCAGGTTAGGGACTGGTAAAAGTAAGCCCTCTGGTTTGGTCTCCGGTTAATAGAGGCACTCCGTGTTGGTGTCCGGTTATTAGAGGCACTCCGGGTTGGTGTCCAGTTATTAGAGGCACTCCAGGTTGGGTTCCAGTTACAGTTAGCCGCAAGGTCTTGGGACGAGGCCTTGAAAAGAAATTAAAGTTTAGCATTATGCATTCCATCATTATGAAAGTGGTTATTGATTTTGCATGTGATTATTCGATTAGTAGAATATCCATGTGAATAAGTAAATGGCATTATTTCATTTTACTTTTTCCATACTATGTTGAAGTTCAAGTTTAAAAGGCTTTTGTTTTAGTAATGCATTGCCTTAAATGTTTATGCTTATTTTGAATGTTCCGCTATATTGTTATCATTACTGGGCATTTGAGCTCACCCCTTTTCTATGTTTATTTTCCCCAGGATGTGAAGAAGTAAGTTATGAATGACCTGCAGGGATATTATGAGGGGATAATAGTGTGGACTGTGGAGATATTATGTTGTTGTAGTAGTTTTTCATTAAATTATGTAATGTAAAACATATGAATATATCTAGTGTTTCCAAGGCTACTAAACCAATCGGTCTTTCGATATTTGATATTTCTTGTGATCATGCCAATGTTATGTAATTAATGCACCGACTCTGGGTAACTGGGGTCGGGGCGTTACAGTTGGTATCAGAGGCAGTTTAGTACAAACCTTGGAAGCTAGATTTAGATAAACTCTGATTAGAGCACGTAGACCTAAGATGAACTTTGAGGATTAGTATAGAAGAACTTCCTAGAATTTTGGTATTGTAGAGATTTTGTGAGTTTTCTGAGCAATACATCCCTGTCTGGATACGAGCAGGTAGAGGCGGCTCTGGCACAGATGTACCTAGGGGTAAAACCCGAAAACACCGCTTTGAGCTAGACTCTAATGGGAACTGGTGCACGACAACGGGCCTTGCTGCACTCTTGGTTACGACACTCCCGGGGGATATGATTAGGATAACTCTCATTTTCTTTACAAATCATTATGAAGGGTTTATGTGTATATACTTCCTCAAAGGAGACATTTTTATGATTATGGATTATATCCATAAACTATTTAATTTATGTTATGTGTTTTAAAAGTTTGGGATTAGGTATTGTTATTCATAAACTAATCTAGTGTATGCCAATGTTTAGAAATGGCGCCTAGTAGAAGGAATGAGAACTCCAGCAATGCACATGATACAAAGAGAATGAAGGATCATATATTTTATGGTCTTAAGCCAGAATTTACAAGAGAAATAGTCTCGCATGTATTATCATCTTATGAAGAAATAATATCATGTTTTGATAAGATAGGTAAAGAGTTTACTGAGTCCTATGGCTTTGAAGGGAAACAAGAGAAGAAAATGGTGGAAGAGAGAAAGATGGATAAAGGGAAGAGGAAAAAGAAGAATTTTCCCATATATGGTAACTGTGGAAAGAAACACCCTGGAACTTGCCTGAAAGGAATGTGAGTTTGTTATAAGTGTAGAGGAAAAGGGCACAAAGTACGTGACTGCAAGGGTAAGAAAATGGTTTCAAATGTACAATGCTTCATTTTCAAAAAGTTTGGACACTATGCGATCCTATGTCCCAGTCATCAGAATATGCCCCAAATGATGTTATTGGATAATAATCAAGTTATGATACTACCACAGATGAAGAGGAATGATTATAGTTCTTATGTTGATTATGTCAATTGAGTGTTGTATCAACAATGTACTTGTTATAATAATTAGGGAGTATATAAGGATTTTACTGCAGTACTATTTCATTAAGGACTTGAGATTGTGTGGAACAAAGAAAGGTGACTCAACAGCAGGATAAATTTTTGGAAAACATATGGTTGAGAGAATGATAAAACATAATATAGTTCTGATACCGAGTTAGTGATTTTGGAATAATACATGATTATTTTGGATAAATTATATTGGATATTCTTGACTACCTTGGAACTGATTAATGATCTCTATATTCCATTATTGTTGGGGTTTAAAACATTTTTGGATTGATGAGGTATATCCAGCATTATATATGTAATAAGGGAGCATGAATGTAATCAATAAGGAATATGGTAATTCAGGATGTTTCAGTGTATTAAAAGAATACATGATGAAGGTATTCATATGCTATTACGTGGTAAAAAGGATCTACATTATGTTTAACTTCCTTATAAATGTTGGACTGTGAGTTTGGTCAGAAATATTTTGGATAAATTCTAGTTTGAGATTAATTTTGGATTGCCATAAAAGGACAACCCGGAGGTCGGGCGACAACCCGTCGCGTCCGGCAAGGCCGCGAGACTTGAACCCGCAACCGAAGGGCGACAAGGGTGTATCACCTACCACTGGCACAAGAGATGTCCTGGATTAAATAATGTAGTTTTTTTAAAAGATCTGGTAGATGAATTATAAATTCATTTATTTTGGAACCCTGTACGAATAGTATAAATTGAATTTTTTTACGAGCGAAAGATGAGTTTGTGGTAGAAATTTATTAATGGACAAAACTCTAATTATAATGTAAGTATATCTCCTTATGATCTTATCCAATCTCATAAATAAATTCCTCAACATTAAGAAAAGGAACTTAGAACAAAAATGTTGTCCTAGATGGTACCTTAAATCATCACTAATTTATGGCTTTGGGATTCTTGGCCTTTTCATAGCCATGTTCTCTACCACTCTCCATCAGATAATTGATGGTTAGATTTCTCTTCCATATCCATATTTTCCTACATGGAAACCTAGTATGTGTTATTTTCGGTAATCTTCATACTTTCCACTCTTTATTTTAAATAGAGGCCTCATTAATTCATTTTTCGATGTGGGATTTCAACTAAGATATTTTGAAACGTCAAAAATGAGTTATCCTAATACCCTATATTTTGTTGAACCGATGGTATTTCAAATCATCATAGATTGATGAGTTTAAGGTCCTCAATTTTGTACTTGTTTGTGATTGATGACCTCAATCACTACCTATAAATATTTAAGTTTTTCCTCCAATTATATGTCTCTAATTTCCACCAATGTTCTCCTAATCGAGATCATAATTTGGTGGTGACCCTTTCATTTATAATTTCCTCATATTAAGACTAAATTTTAGTAACCCAATTTCCGATGAGGGTTTTCCCACAAAGATATTTTTTATTTTCAACCTTTTATTTTCGAAGAACAGTTTCAAATTGCGAGAACGCAATTTATTGAAGGATGGGAGAATGTAACACCCCAAGATTTCATAGTGTGTTATTTCTTTAAAATAATACAATAACTTTCACTACACGCAACACCGAGTTCAAGCACACCATGAATTACCAAACAAGCCATTCAAAAGAGGTTATGAATAGTATTAACTAAATTTTAAACTTTATATAATCCTTATAATTTTAGAATCCATATTATGAGTTTCTTAGACATAATACAAGAACATATTCATTTTCAGTATTGCACTTTTATCAACTTTTAATAGTGAAACCTTTTTAAATACAATATTTTAAACTTTTGGACTAAATGGGGACATCAAAAAAATTTAAAATTGAACATCCCAAGCTTCCACGGTACGCTTTCCTTTGAATAATACTGTAGCGTGTGTTGTACGCAACTTCGAGTTCTAACACACCACAACCAATCAAACTAGACGTTATAAATAGTAATACCTACTTTTTGAAATTATATATATTTTATATTTTAGAATGGACTTCATTTTTGGATTCGTAATATCGAATTTAGCCTAAGGTGAAATTTTGGTACATTTCGGATAACTTTCATATTTTGATGAATAGTGAAAATTACTAAATTTTAATTAAAAACAACTTTTTAATCAAAATAATTAATAGTGATAAATTATGAATTTAAGTGGTTTTAAAGTATATTTAGAATATATTTTTACCATTTAATATAATTTTGGTCATTGGACTTAATTTTACAATTAAACCGAACATAAACATGTGTCAATCCTTTGATAGTTATTATCTCTTAAAAACACGCTTTTTGTTTTGACAGCGGGAACTAATTTTAAATTAATTTCTGCCACTTCTGTGTTTTGAATTTAGAAAAATGGATTCCATATTTGGAATCAGGATGTTCAAATTGTGTAAATAGGTAACTTTTATTTTTAGACATTTTGAATAATTACTGCGGTAAAAATTTTATTTACCATGGTTAAGGGTAAATCCGGTAAATAAGGGTTAAAAATAATATTATAATAATACTAAATTACCCTAAAACGTGTCATAACCTTATTTGTGGACACATACCCGACCATGGGCATCCTTGGGTCGATTTGGGGACTCCTTAGAGCCACTTGTATGTGGTAGTGACACATTATATTAATAAAGTTAAAATAAAAATAAAAATGGCATAAGTTTACATCTTTTAGAAGAACAATTTTTACATATGGTTATACATGTTGGATTTTCGATTATAAATATTCATTAGAAAGCTAAAAATATTTCCTACATAATTATATTTTATTTATAATTTTTAGACATCAAATAATTTAAATTATTAATGACACAATAATGATGCAATGTTTACCTCATTAATAAATCATTTAAATAAATAAGATTAAAATGATTAAAATATTATCTAAAACCTGTCCAATTCTTATTGGTTGATGTTATTTAGAAATTTAGTCATCTTATCTTCGACCTCCATGATTTTTGGACCATTATAAACAGAATATAATTATATTATAAAGTAATACTTTCACTCTTTCCTAAAGAGCCCCTCCTCTCCCTTATAAAAGGAGACCACTTCTACTCATTCCTCACACCTCTCAAGCCACTTGGCTCGTCCAAACCCTGCCCAAATACTCTCCCAACTTCCCTCACTACAACCTAGAGGCCTTAGTTTGATCAGAAAGCCAACCTAAGGAGCCATTTTGATCAAATCAAAAGGAAGAACCCGAAGAAGAGGTAATGTTTTCACCACCCCTTTTCAAGTTCCTTTCTTCTTCCACTTCTTCTTTCTTTGTTCTTACCATTATAAAATAATAACTCCAGTATCTCACATATACTGTGATGTTATTATAAATATGGTACAACCATATTCAATATTCTATCCACCCTTTGAATAACATGTCACCATACGTGTGTACGTACGGCTTACCGTCTCCACGTCGTGGTGTAATTGTTATTCAATATAATATTATTTGGATGGGTATAATGATGATGTGTAACTCATGTAAATAATAAATATAACATGTTAATGATTCTGTATATATGATATACCATCCATTTATATATTATTTTAATATCAAAAGAATGATATTGTCGCTCGTGCGTACGTACGGACTACCGTCTCCACGAACGCGATGAGATTCATTCTCCATCGTATCCATTCAAGTATAATTATCATTTGATAATTTAAAAAATGATGTTTAAGGACTTGATATCATTCTGGATATGAATAATATAAAACCTATCCTTTACAAACATGCCTTACGTAACAAAACATATAAAAGAAAACAAGTAAGCTAACACCCGAAACAACGATAATACTAAGATATTATTATCAAATCAATATTAAAAGATCATATATGATATTATATTAATATATATGATTCCTGTATAATTTAATAACAATTACTTCAATATTATACAGGAGGTTAACCTACCCCAACCAAGTAAAAGTACAAGGTAAGGGATTTTCTTATCTCGCATTCAATTCCGTGAGATTTCCATTATTCGCCACTAAATTATTGAAAGTGGTGTATTGTGTACTGGAATTTGATATATATTATCATGATTATCTTTATATTCATGTTATTCTGTAAATAATTTGGTGGTTATTAACTTTTGGCCATACGACTCAGTTGATTAACATGGTAAGGGGTTTTCATCTCACTTTTTATTTCCGTGAGATTCATGCCATATTTCCACTATTATCTTTTGTGTGGTGTATGTACATCCCATAATTGTATTCATTGTGTAATACACTTTACATTATGTGTATTTACATTTTCATTGTATGATACCTCTTTCATGGGTTGTATGTTTCATAAGTTACCAAATTGATAAGGGTTTACTTCACAATCTCTTTAATATCTGAGGTTGCCTTTACGTAAGTATCTACAGGGACATATTTACTATCCATGTCCATATTTCATAAAAGTGTTTTCAAAGGGATTATTTCTAAGGGAAATTTTACTAAAACATCATTTTAAATGTTTTATATATTTATTCTTCTAAATCATCCACATTTATGTCCATGTTTTCAAAATGGTTTGTAAGGATTTATTTATATGAAAATGAATATTTTAAAAGTGTTAATTCCATTCAAAAGTTTCAAAGTGGTATGGGACACTTTGATCCAAAAATGTATTTAAATGCCTTACTTTCTAAATTGTGTAACATTAAAATGTTTTCATGAAAAAGGGATATTTCTCTCTATATATTTAAAAAAAACATTTTCATCAATGTCAACATCCTTTGATGGATTTTAAGATTATTTGAAGTTGATTTATTATGATATAAAACATCCAAATTGTAATGAATTTTTGTGATATGTTTGACTGTAGATGTTTCATTCATGGTTTATGAGTAAAGTATTGACATTTCGTATGCTAGTTCCAATAAGAATGTTTATGTTATATTTCAACCTTTACTTCATATGAATGTGTTGGACAAGTATGTTCCAGGTTGGGGACTAGTTGAAGTAAGCCCTCCAGGTTGGGGACTGGTAAAAGTAAGCCCTCCAGGTTAGGGACTGGTAAAAGTAAGCCCTCCGGTTTGGTCTCCGGTTATTAAAGGCACTCCGAGTTGGTGTCCGGTTATTAGAGGCACTCCAGGTTGGTGTCCGGTTATTAGAGGCACTCCGGGTTGGGTTCCGGTTATAGTTAGCCCCAAGGTCTTGGGACGAGGCCTTGAAAAGAAATTAAAGTTTAGAATTATGCATTCCATAATTATGAAAGTGGTTATTGATTTTGCATGTGATTATTCGATTAGTAGAATATCCATGTGAATAAGTAAATGGCATTATTTCATTTTAATTTTTCCATACTATGTTGAAGTTCAAGTTTAAAAGGCTTTTGTTTTAGTAATGCATTGTCTTAAATGTTTATGCTTATTTTGAATGTTCTGCTATATTGTTATCCTTACTGGGCATTTGAGCTCACCCCTTTTCTATGTTTATTTTCCCCAGGATGTGAAGAAGTAAGTTATGAATGACCTGCAGGGATATTATGAGGGGATAATAGTGTGGACTGTGGAGATATTATGTTGTTGTAGTAGTTTTTCATTTTATGATGTAATGTAAAACTTTTGAATATATCTATTGTTTCCAAGGCTACTAAACCAATCGGTCTTTCGATATTTGATCTTTTTTGTGATCATGCCAATGTTATGTAATTAATGCACCGACTCTGGGTAACTGGGGTCGGGGCGTTACAAGTAAGATGTTGAACCCATACTCATTTGATGTTAATTGAGTATGATCTCAACATTTCCTCATGTGAATGGATAGTTTTCTTTGATTATCCATATTTTTGGGGGTTATAAGACATGATGATGTTCGAATCCATTTTCATAACATGTTGAATACTCATTTAGAACATGTAGGTAAATTATTTATCTTGAAAATATATAATCAACAGTGATACTCCATGAAGCCTTACCACTTCATTGATGAATATCTCTTCAAGTTAATCTGGGGAGAAGTATTCTTGAATCACAATGATGTGTTCAATATTTGTACAATGATCCACCAAAACCCAGATAAATTTATTCTTTCTTAATGTCTTTGGAATACATGTGACAAAGTGTACAATGATGTTTTCCTATTTCCATATCAGTAAGATTAATAGTTGTATCAAACCCGTACATTTTTTTGTCCCACAATCACTTGTTTACAGATGAGACATCGTAATGTATAATCCCTAAAACCCTTCATCATATTTTCCCACCAAAAGTTCTCTGAAATATTTTGACACAAATTTGTGCTTCCAGGTTGGATAGAGAAGGTTGCACTATGTGCCTCATCCAAAAGATCCTTCTTTTTCTTGGGATTTTATAGTACATATAGTCATTACCAAAATCATAAAACACTATTTTCAATTTCATTGAACTCCAAGGAGTTACCATTTTATAATATTTTCCACTTTATTATGAATTCTCAGATCAAATCTTTGGGAATACAATATCCATTAAATAAATATGGTTGATCAATAAGTTATGAAAATATTGATGTTCATCCTTATTTTATGATTACCATTTCCATCCTCTACCAGTATAAGATGGTTCTGTCCTTTTAAATTGCCTTTGATGATTAAATATCTGGATACTTTTAAATAAGAGCTATTGCCACATTATATTCATTCCTAGGTTTTTAGTGTATTTTTATGTCATTCTTGATCCCCTCTAATCATCTTCATTTTTGAATATTCATCTCTTTTTGTGTGGATATATAGTTTATGATATTGTGATCTGTATATATTTCATACTTATCAACAAAGATACAATGCAACCTAATTTTTAAGGAAAGGATCAACACAACTGACAAGATATCATATCATGGGTAGTTCAATTTTTTCACATTCAATTTCCTTAAATCATAGGCTATCAATTCATTATTCATAAATAACACACCATAATGACCCTTTATTGAGGCAACACTAAATAACACAAAATGGTCTCCAATTATAGGTAGAATGAGTATAGGTGTACTGATAAAAATATTATTAAACTCAATGAAGATATATTCACATTTATCATTCCATGAATTATTTACTCCCTTATAAGAAATCATGGATAGGGGTTTTGAAAATTGTGATTTATTTCTCACATATCGATGTTGGTACCCAGATAATCTGTGAAAACTATCCCTATCTGTCACATATGTTGTCCTCGGAAATTCATCATTTCTTCAGTCATTGAAGGGTTCATAGATATCCCAATTTTTGGGATGACATTTTCCCTGTTTGATAATTTCTTAAACCAAAACTCACAATTTATATACATTGAATAATTCTTCTTTCTTTTGGATGCATTTATCATCGAGTTCATATTCTCCACATGGTCCTCCTTATGCTTGGATTATATTAGAATATACATTATGAACACTATGAATTATTTGTCAAGGTAATATCTAAAGACTCAATTATGAATATATATTAATATATTCTAGTGAATTACTAAGTCGGAATGACTTTACTGTGAACTTATAGTGCCAATACCTTGTATGAAATGTAGTATTGTGGATATCCTCCTTCATCACACAAACATGATAATACCCCGACCATATATCCACCATGGTGATGTATTGTGATCCTTGTAGTTGATCGAACAAGTAATCAATCTGTGTCATAAGATATGTTTTCTTTAACATGATCTTTTTGAATTCTGGATTAAAAATTCAAAGGAGCATTTACTCCTTCTTCTTGACTAAGGGGACTGGCACACCCAAAATGAAACACTGAGTAATAAGAAATATTTATCCAATTCTCTAGCTGTTATTTCTTTTGCGCTTCTTCTTCCACAAAATCCATTCAACATAGTGAATTAGAAAATTTAAATTCCCCACCTGTAACCTCAATTGAAAATTCAACCTCTCAGTAAGTATGAAGACGAGTCCTTTCTTCGGGAAACACATCAACGCATTCCCTCACACCATGTATAAAATCACAGATAGTCCCATAAAAATATAATTAACATGAAGGACTATATATGATTTCTCATTGGGAAATAATATCCAAGTAATAGATATTGGTGCTAAAGAGGATTCATCCTCCTCCATACACTAGTACAAAATCAGGGACAATTTAATGTATGGAGAGTGATTTTTTATTGCGGAAATTAATGTTTCTCTATATAGAGAAAACCATTACATTTTGATAATTTCATAAAACATTACCATAGGGAGTGTGTTAAATATTAATAGGAAATTAAACCCACAAATTATGATAGGGAAGGGGTTATATACCTAGGATGCAATAATTGAACCATTTTTCATTTCACCAATAACTCTACATCCATGATTTAGGGTGGTGTTTGAATAGTTCTACTAAACATTCACGATATGAAGGAAATAATAGATCAAGAATAAAAAAAATATGTTCTCTATTGTTCACTGAATATATAGAGTATCAATCATGACTATATTTCATGGACCCCCCTTAGTCATTGTGATAAAAAAATTCATTGTTCCTACATTGTGGGTTCTTGGTTGTCTTTGAAAGACCTTGGTTTAGTGAATTGGTTTTAAAACTTACCTGGTTCTTTATATGTAAGGAAAACTAGTTCATTGAGGGTTTAATAGAGTATTATATTCCTCCATCACATTATTAGGGTTTTCCGATGTGATTTGTTTTTCTAATGTTCCTTCCATCACATAATGTACATCATGGCCACCCTTAATCAATTTCTAGTTTTCTTTTATCTGCACCTTTTATAACTAGCATGTTGAAATTTCATAGGTTTGTTAGATTTCTCTATCATACCACTATAATTGAACTCAACATTCCACTTCATATACCTATGATACACTTGAGATTATATGATATCAATTTCCATATTAAGGGCACATCAAACAATTCCCTCATAGATATCAAATACTCAATGAATGATCTTTTTTATAGACTATGTATTTGCTCCCTAGACAAGAGGTCAACCTTGACATCAGTGTTAACAACCAAACTGGAGGTGTATCATTCAATTATTTTGATGTATTCCTCATAATCCCTAATATATTTATCTTATTTTTTCATGAGGGATAGAAAACCAATTTCTATTTTGTTTTTGAAAGTCTAAGAAAAGAATTATCAATTATTTTTCAAAATTCATTCTACTCCATTAATTCAATCTCTTCCTTTGGATTCTTATTCATGATCAATATACACCATTAATAATCATCTAACTACCTAAGGTAAACAACCAGTAAAATATTCTATTTCTTATAACAATAAAAGATGCATAATATATTATCAATAGTTTTGATCTATTGTTCAATGATTAAGGGATCAAATGATCCTTTTAATGATGGAGGAGTTTGTCACATATATATCTCAATTGAATCATTTTCTCCATTTGGGGGGTTTTAATTCTCCCTCTTATCCGGTTTTCTATTCAGAACTAGAGTCAGGTGAGAGAGTATTATCATAAATTTCATGATTCCCAATCTAACCGGTATAGTCATCTCATTGGGGAATTTATCACATTGTCAATCACATTGATTTTCCTTTGATTCATCTTGTTTTTAGACATTGTATAGAATAAAAGGAGGATTTGGGATGAGAATTTTTAAACTATTAAACACACAAAGGTTGAATCCAATGACATTGAAAGGATAACTTATAAATTAAATTTATTTCTTAATTTATAAGATTAAATTTATGTTATGCATTATCTATTTGTAATAATGTATTCTCATGGTATTTTTCTCTTCCATTAATAAGGATTCTTAATGAAATTATTAATTTATCAATGAATATCCCTAAAGAGTGTAAAAAAGATGTTCGTAAAGGTCCATTTCCATTCACTAGAATGCAGTCAAGTCTATCTCGACACACTGTTTTCATATTTATACCTCAATGTACATTTATACCAGAGCCAGATCCACATGGAGTATCTATAAAGTGATTCATTTTATTAATAAAACACTTACTATATACTTGACAAAATTGAATATTTTTTTACTAAAATTAGTTATATCCCTATAACTTTCACAAGAGTTTTCATATCATAAACACAAAAAAAACTAAAATATTCTATTAATTCCAACTATGACCACACTTATATTTATTACACATTAATTAATGATTTTTTACATAATATTACACAGAATACAATATAAAATATATTGAAGTGTATTGTCTTTTTGAATTATGTACATTAGAAAAAATTAAAGATATCAAATACATCATCTTTATTGAAAACATCCTAAATGTAATCATACGTAAAAGTACATGGGATAATATGGGGACATTTATAAGAAATAATTGAGATAGATTGACTAGTAAGTGAATAAACATAGTATAATATCAATAGAATAATACATATTAGAAAGGAAATATCAATAGAGACTCAAAGGAGTAGTAATCATAATCATGGATAATGAGACATGGTATATCAAGATAATCATAAATGGAATATGGGAAAAGTAAAAAAATTTAAAAAATATATCATAAACATAGTTCAAGTATAACTACTAAGACATAATAATGAAAAATTTATAATAAATGATTAAATTTAGATCCCTATCCCAACATGAAATCTCAAGAAACTAAATAGTACCCAATGCATTGTGTCACTATATAATTAATAGTGCACCCATATGAAGTGCATTGTGTTGCATTTGTTGTCAATGAGGCATGAAGTTGTCTTGGAATGAATGGATGTCAAGGAGTCAAGATGTGAATGTCAAAGGATGTGATAGTGATGGTGAGGAATGGAGAATGACCATAGTACTAAGATGCATGTCACTTAGGAGATTCACTAAGTGACATAGGAGATGATGGTTTGAAACATTCTCTAAACATCTGACGATTGCTGAGCTGCTCTATAAGTTCTAAGAACTTGTATCAACTGGATACGAAGTCACAACAAAGTTAGAAGACCATGCATTGTATTGACAATGCATGAGAAGAGGAAGATGATCCATCCACACCTCCTAAGTGGATGAAGTGAGCTGAAGAAGTCCATGCACTAACACTTAGTGCATGTGAATTTGAAGAAGATCCAATTGATCTCTGATTAGATCAATGAAGCACATTGAAGAAGTTTATGTGATTCAAGAGTTCGGTTGAAGATGAAAGAACCCTCAAGAATTCCATTCTTAAGTAATAAATAAATGTTGAGGAAGAATTGGAGGAATTCTTAAGAAGAAGAGAAGATATGAATAAGGGAGGATGGATAAGAAGATGAAGATGTGGCACTTGGCATGTTACACTTGGTCACTTTGTTTAACAAAGGACTTAGTGTTTTTGTTGCAAAAAATAGGCCACCAAGGAGGCCAGCCGAGGGTCATTACCCAAGGCACATGTGGGACTCAAGGTCACCACGCCCATGGGGAACCCTCAGGCCAAGGCAGCATCCCTTGAGGCAGGGGCGCACCCAAGACAACCGAGTGGGCGCCTGGGGCACGCCCGGAGGAGCGCAGGGCACGCGGTGGTGAAGCCCGCGCACCCGGTGTGTGCATAGTGGGCGCTAGGAGCGCGCCCGCGGGAGCAAGAGTGGGCGCAGAGCGCGCCCGCAGGGAGAACACGGTGAGGGGCGGCACCGTGGAGGGAGAAGATGCAACTGAGGAGTTGCGGGCAGCGGCAGGGTAATAAACCGCGGAAAAAACCCGCGGCGTTTCGATGTGGGACGCGCAAATTCCACCGGGAGCGAATCCCAGCCGCTCATCTGATCTCGCAGCCGATCCGAGCCACTCATCTAATCCCGCGACGCCGCGATGTGATCCAGCCGTCCGATGTCTTTCGATCACCTGATCCGACGGCTGCCGCATCGTCTCCTCCCTCGAGCTCGACCGAGGCATCTCCCGCGACCGCCGCTGAACCAGGCGACTCCCGAAGATAGGTTTCGAGATTCCGGCCACCTCTGAAGAAACCGAAGCCACCCTCGTGCTCGTCTGGCCATAACGAACAGGACCATGCAATAAAATAAGCATGCATACGATGAAAGGAGGATTTCGAGCAAGGCCGAAGCAACCGGAGGTGCGAGGCCATTCGGTGTTCGTGCCTTTGCATGGATAAGGTTTAACGAAGGCCATGCATGCGTTATAAATCGCATGCATGTGGAGGAAACCGAAGAAGAAAGATCCCGCGTGAAACAGAGGATAAATATAAATATTTGGAAGATTTTAAAGAACCTAAAACTTTGGGATCTTGAAGTTAAATCACGCGGAAGATATGGGGTATTCCTCTGCCTATATAAAGAGAGGCCGAGCCCTCGAGAAGTTTGCTGATGCGCTGAAGTTTTGAAGTCCCGTGAGCGCATCCCTCTGCCTCGCGAAGTTTTGAAGCCACCGCGCACACTTGCGCGGCTGAAGATCTCGGTGCCACCCGAGGCCCGAAAGAGATCCCTGTGCGCCTTCCTTGCGCGACAGGAAGAACCCGGGGCCGCAGCATTCTTGCGCGCCCGTGGTTGATTCCCTCACTGCCTGCACATTTACGCGGCAGGAGGAAGGAGCCCGCGGTGCCTTGCACCCGTGGCTAGTGCGGCCGGTTACATCTGAGGACTTGCGCGGCTTGGTGCCTTGCGCGGCAGGCAGTGTTGAAGTAGAGAAGGCTGCACCCTCTTGCGCGCCTCCTGAAGTTCGGGTAGTGTGTGCAAAGGCAGTGGAAGGCCAAGGCATTGCCTTGTGCTAAACAATAAGGGGACCCGAGGCTTGCATGCCTTGTGTGTGCAAAGTGAGAAGAAGGCAGTGTGTGTGCATAAGTGGGGAAGGACACACTCGGGTGTGTGTGCAAGAAGGGAGAAGAAAGCCGAGGCCTTGCCTCGTATGTGTGTGTGCCAAGTGGAGAAGAAGAACCCAAGGCCATGTGTGTGCACAAAAGACAACACCAAGTGGTGTGTGCCAAGTGAAGTGGAAGACCACACTTTGTGTGTGTGTAAGCATTGAATAATCCATAGTCTTGCTTGTGCATTTGAACAAAGAAGAACACACTTTAAGTGTGTGCATTTGAAGAAGCCGAGGGTTGTGACCTTGTGGGTGCACACATTGAAGAACAAATTAAAGAATATTATTTGTGTGTGCTAAGTGAAGAGGAAGAGCACACTTGGCCGTGTGTGCATTTGAAGAGGCCGAGGGTTGTGACCTTGTGTGTGCACCAAGTGAAGACACATTTTGTGTGTGCAAAATTGAAGAACAACCTACGGGTTAAGGGTGTGCAACAAGAAGAGGGAAGAGGCCAAAGTCAAGTGTGTGCAAAACAAAGAACAATTTATGTGTACATGAACAAGTGACAAAGAAGGCCGAACCTATGTGTGTGCTCTAAGAGGAGTGGACACACTTAGAAGAAGAAGAAGACCCACACAAAAGTAGAACACACTCTAAGTGTGTAGACAAATTGGATAAAGTGTGTGAAGTTCGGAGAAGGTGTTTGCTATAATTGATTACACCCTTTGTGGGTCTACTGCACCAAGAAGAGGACAGGAGGAGTGCATGCATGCATGCATGCACGTGCACACGTGAACAGTGCTAAATCAGTGGTGTGCAACTGAGACTGGACCAGACCAAAGATGAAGATATTATTTGTCTGAGCATTCAGTAATTGGAGAGAAGCCGGGGCATCCTTAGAAGAAGGTGATAAATCCCGAGCTAGATGAGAAGACCTGTTCACCACAAGTGATCAGAAGAAGAGCAAGGCCAACAGTCTTTATCCCAGACTGCTGAGGATACTTGAAGAAGAACTTAAAGTGAAGAAGAGCTACTCGTGTGACTCGAGGAGCCAAGAGAAGACCCTGTGGGACTCAGGGAGAAGAAGTCTTCAGTGGGATTCTGGAGCAGGCCAGTGGGACTCTGGTAACACTGTGGGACGCAGTATAAAGACCCTCCTGTGGGACTCAGGAGAGATACAGTGGGACTCTGTATCGACCATTGTAATACTAACCGATTATAATGGGAGAATCCATGCTTGGAGAGCATGGCAAGGATGTAGGCCTTTGGTGCCGAACCTTGTAAATCCTTGTGTCCTGTGCCTTTTCATTACTGCATTATCCGGGAAAGGTTGAGAGATACAAGAAGAGTGGATCGAGGCTTTAACCAGCCATAGAGGTTTAATTGATAAAGAATCAATTAGTAAAAAGTTTTAAGGGATCACTGATTCACCCCCTCCCCCTCTCAGTGATTCACACTGATCTGGGCACTTCAATTGGTATCAGAGCGAGGTTACCTCTAAAAGATCCAAGGGAGTCTTTATGAAGTGCAGATTTGAGGAAATGAGTGACCAGACTCAAATGGAGATATCTGCCAAGACTCATAAAAATAGAAAGAAGAAACAGGCCAAGAAGATGAAGAAAGCTTGTCCTAGCTGTGATGAAGATGGAAGAAACAATGACCTTCTAAATGCAATCAAATATCTTCAGAAGACAGTCCCCAAGGAAGTGGCAATGTGTATAGCTACAGGCATCCTTGATCTTCAAGAAGAAAAATCACAGTTAGAAGAAGAAGCCAATGCAATGGAAGATCAATTGGCTAAAAGGGTTGGCATAACCAACACTCTCAGAAAGCTGGTAAATGCCAAAGATGAAACAATATCTCTTTGCAATGAAAGATATGAAGACACTTGTGAAGAATTGCAAAGAAGCCTTTCTGAGAAAGAAATCTTTAAAGTAATTATCAAAGAATTTTTCCATGCACTGGAAAAGAGGCACAAAGTGTCAATGGTTGTCAGAGATGCTCAACTAGAAGACAAAGTAAAAAGGGTGAAGGAGCTTGACAACTCATTGCTTGAAATGAAAAAGGTGCATGAAGACCAGATAAAGCAGTTGGAAGAGGAATGGGAAGGAAGGCTAAGAACTATTGAGGATGAGAAGAACTCCCTCAATATGAAATGTTTAGAATTAGAGGTGATATTGAAAAATCAGCAATCACCCAAAGCCAAAGCCTCCCAGTCAACTGAAAGGAGAAATGTTGCTACTCAAGTATGCTTTGAGAAGGATGATTCTAAGAGAAGGACATCCTCTAGTAAAAGTGCAACATCTTCTAAGAAGAAGGTACCATCCATACCATCTTGTACTGATGCTTCTAATAGTGTTTCTACTAAAAGTGCAGGATGGAAAAATAATTCCAAACAAGTATGGATGAAGAAAATGAAGAAGCAAAGCTCTCCTGAAGCAGCACAACAATTCAAGAAAAGTACCCTACAATCAGAAGGACTGAAGAGGTCAAGATTCGTGGGTCAGTGTTGGTGTTGTAACAAGTATGGGCATTGTGCAAAGGATTGTTGGTACAATCCACTGAATGCCAAAGCACAGAGAAAGCCCATGCCTAGGGGGAGCAAGCCAGAAGAAAAGAAGCAGCATCCACAGGTCCAGAGATATCTGTTTACTGCTAACAGATTTGGATTGCTTGACAACATCTGGGATGTTTGCAAAAGTGGTCAAAAAGATACATGTCAATCTCCAACTGTATCCAGAGCTCAAAAGATGAAAAGATCACTGAACCTGGCTCAAAAATATTCCTTGGGAAGCAAGCAGAAGAAAGTGGAAAAAGCTCCCAAGAAGATGTTGAAAAAGGAAGAGAAGTCCTTGGATTCTAAATCCAAGAAGGGTGAGTCATCCAGAAGGACCACCAAGAAGAAGTGCTTATACTGTGGAAGGAATGGTCATACCATGGATCTTTGTGAAGAAGCCATGAAATTCAATAGAAGCCAACTGGACTCAAACAGACAATCAATCCAGAAGAAGCAGAAGGGATTGATTGAAAATAAGTTGCCTAAGAGAGGTAGCTTAGCAGCATCCAAAGTACCATGTGGAACTTCCAAAACTGAGGCCACTCTTCCAAATGATTTACTTGTCATATGGCCACATCAGTTGCAACTTGCCAGATAACTACAAAGAGCTGAAGATGAAGCTCTGACATTTGCTAAAGCAAAAGGGAAGAAAAAGATTTCACATGAAGATGGGTTGAGAACCACACCAGCACAATCATCAATGAAGATCAAATGTGCAAGTGTGAAGACTGGTGAAAATGGGACATCTCGGTTGAGAGAATCTTCTCAACCTTTTTGTTCACGTTGATGAACCAAGGAGGTTCCATCTTATTCCCTTATACATTGGTATTTACATGTGCTGACATTGCAGGGAATTGAAGATGATGATCATTCTCAGCTGGAGGATGGTTTGGACAGAATGGAGTGCACCCCTTGAGGGGGAGCCAATCTGGAGAAGATGGTATTCTAAAATTTAATACTATCTTGAGAAAAGCTGAAGGTATTCCAATCATACTTACATCCCTTGTTTCATAATTGAGGCTATCTTTTCAATTAAGGGGGAGTATGAATTGAAGAAAAATGGATGAAAGGGGGAGCTTTATCTTAGCACTGAACTTTCTAATGAGTTTTGTGAAGTATGTGCAGGATTTAGCAATTCATTGTTATATCTGAAAAATTTCAAGCCCCTAAGCATGATCTCACATGTGTAGAGAATTGTGGACAGCATTGAGTTCCTTGGTTACATCACTCTTGTTTTCTACACCGGGTTAGCCCAAGTAGACTTAGAGTTGATTTACTAAAGATTCTTTGCTAAAGAAGAACATGTGGCATCATCCCTCTCTTAGTGATTTTCAAGAAGATGCTACTCTAAGGGAGGAAGATATTTTTGAAAGTGAACCACACCACACCTTTGCATTTGATTGCCAATAAGGGGGAGAAAATATTGGCACACATATTGACCCATTCATATGTGCTGAAGGAGTGTATTGACAACAAATACAAAGGGGGAGATTGAAGTGCATTGTGTTGCATTTGTTGTCAATGAGGCATGAAGTTGTCTTGGAATGAATGGATGTCAAGGAGTCAAGATGTGAATGTCAAAGGATGTGATAGTGATGGTGAGGAATGGAGAATGACCATAGTACTAAGATGCATGTCACTTAGGAGATTCACTAAGTGACATAGGAGATGATGGTTTGAAACATTCTCTAAACATCTGACGATTGCTGAGCTGCTCTATAAGTTCTAAGAACTTGTATCAACTGGATACGAAGTCACAACAAAGCTAGAAGACCATGCATTGTATTGAAAATGCATGAGAAGAGGAAGATGATCCATCCACACCTCCTAAGTGGATGAAGTGAGCTGAAGAAGTCCATGCACTAACACTTAGTGCATGTGAATTTGAAGAAGATCCAATTGATCTCTGATTAGATCAATGAAGCACATTGAAGAAGTTTATGTGATTCAAGAGTTCGGTTGAAGATGAAAGAACCCTCAAGAATTCCATTCTTAAGTAATAAATAAATGTTGAGGAAGAATTGGAGGAATTCTTAAGAAGAAGAGAAGATATGAATAAGGGAGGATGGATAAGAAGATGAAGATGTGGCACTTGGCATGTTACACTTGGTCACTTTGTTTAACAAAGGACTTAGTGTTTTTGTTGCAAAAAATAGGCCAGCTGAGGGTCATCACCCAAGGCACATGTGGGACTCAAGGTCACCACGCCCATGGGGAACCCTCAGGCCAAGGCAGCATCCCTTGAGGCAGGGGCGCACCCAAGACAACCGAGTGGGCGCCTGGGGCACGCCCGGAGGAGCGCAGGGCACGGGGTGGTGAAGCCCGCGCACCCGGTGTGTGCATAGTGGGCGCTAGGAGCGCGCCCGCGGGAGCAAGAGTGGGCGCAGAGCGCGCCCGCAGGGAGAACACGGTGCGGGGCGGCACCGTGGAGGGAGAAGATGCAACTGAGGAGTTGCGGGCAGCGGCAGGGTAATAAACCGCGGAAAAAACCCGCGGCGTTTCGATGTGGGACGCGCAAATTCCACCGGGAGCGAATCCCAGCCGCTCATCTGATCTCGCGGCCGATCCGAGCCGCTCATCTAATCTCGTGACGCCGCGATGTGATCCAGCCGTCCGATGTCTTTCAATCACCTGATCCGACGGCTGCCGCATCGTCTCCTCCCTCGAGCTCGACCGAGGCATCTCCCGCGACCGCCGCTGAACCAGGCGACTCCCGAAGATAGGTTTCGAGATTCCGGCCACCTCTGAAGAAACCGAAGCCACCCTCGTGCTCGTCTGTCCATAACGAACAGGACCATGCAATAAAATAAGCATGCATACGATGAAAGGAGGATTTCGAGCAAGGCCGAAGCAACCGGAGGTGCGAGGCCATTCGGTGTTCGTGCCTTTGCATGGATAAGGTTTAACGAAGGCCATGCATGCGTTATAAATCGCATGCATGTGGAGGAAACCGAAGAAGAAAGATCCCGCGTGAAACAGAGGATAAATATAAATATTTGGAAGATTCTAAAGAACCGAAAACTTCGGGATCTTGAAGTTAAATCACGCGGAAGATATGGGGTATTCCTCTGCCTATATAAAGAGAGGCCGATCCCTCGAGAAGTTTGCTGATGCGCTGAAGTTTTGAAGTCCTGTGAGTGCATCCCTCTGCCTCGCGAAGTTTTGAAGCCACCGCGCACACTTGCGCGGCTGAAGATCTCGGTGCCACCCGAGGCCCGAAAGAGATCCCTGTGCGCCTTCCTTGCGCGACAGGAAGAACCCGGGGCCGCAGCATTCTTGCGCGCCCGTGGTTGATTCCCTCACTGCCTGCACATTTACGCGACAGGAGGAAGGAGCCCGCGGTGCCTTGCACCCGTGGCTAGTGCGGCCGGTTACATCTGAGGACTTGCGCGGCTTGGTGCCTTGCGCGGCAGGCAGTGTTGAAGTAGAGAAGGCTGCACCCTCTTGCGCGCCTCCTGAAGTTCGGGCAGTGTGTGCAAAGGCAGTGGAAGGCCAAGGCATTGCCTTGTGCTAAACAAGAAGGGGACCCGAGGCTTGCATGCCTTGTGTGTGCAAAGTGAGAAGAAGGCAGTGTGTGTGCATAAGTGGGGAAGGACACACTCGGGTGTGTGTGCAAGAAGGGAGAAGAAAGACGAGGCCTTGCCTCGTGTGTGTGTGTGCCAAGTGGAGAAGAAGAACCCAAGGCCATATGTGTGCACAAAAGACAACACCAAGTGGTGTGTGCCAAGTGAAGTGGAAGACCACACTTTGTGTGTGTGTAAGCATTGAATAATCCATAGTCTTGCTTGTGCATTTGAACAAAGAAGAACACACTTTAAGTGTGTGCATTTGAAGAAGCCGAGGGTTGTGACCTTGTGGGTGCACACATTGAAGAACAAATTAAAGAATATTATTTGTGTGTGCTAAGTGAAGAGGAAGAGCACACTTGGCCGTGTGTGCATTTGAAGAGGCCGAAGGTTGTGACCTTGTGTGTGCACCAAGTGAAGACACATTTTGTGTGTGCAAAATTGAAGAACAACCTACGGGTTAAGGGTGTGCAACAAGAAGAGGGAAGAGGCCAAAGTCAAGTGTGTGCAAAACAAAGAACAATTTATGTGTACATGAACAAGTAACAAAGAAGGCCGAACCTATGTGTGTGCTCTAAGAGGAGTGGACACACTTAGAAGAAGAAGAAGACCCACACAAAAGTAGAACACACTCTAAGTGTGTAAACAAATTGGATATAGTGTGTGAAGTTCGGAGAAGGTGTTTGCTATAATTGATTACACCCTTTGTGGGTCTACTGCACCAAGAAGAGGACAGGAGGAGTGCATGCATGCATGCATGCACGTGCACACGTGAACAGTGCTAAATCAGTGGTGTGCAACTGAGACTGGACCAGACCAAAGATAAAGATATTATTTGTCTGAGCATTCAGTAATTGGAGAGATGCCAGAGCATCCTTAGAAGAAGGTGATAAAGCCCGAGCTAGATGAGAAGACCTGTTCACCACAAGTGATCAGAAGAAGAGCAAGGCCAGCAGTCTTTATCCCAGACTGCTGAGGATACTTGAAGAAGAACTTAAAGTGAAGAAGAGCTACTCGTGTGACTCGAGGAGCCAAGAGAAGACCCTGTGGGACTCAGGGAGAAGAAGTCTTCAGTGGGATTCTGGAGCAGGCCAGTGGGACTCTGGTAACACTGTGGGACGCAGTATAAAGACCCTCCTGTGGGACTCAGGAGAGATACAGTGGGACTCTGTATCGACCATTGTAATACTAACCGATTATAATGGGAGAATCCATGCTTGGAGAGCATGGCAAGGATGTAGGCCTTTGGTGCCGAACCTTGTAAATCCTTGTGTCCTGTGCCTTTTCATTACTGCATTATCCGGGAATGGTTGGGAGATACAAGAAGAGTGGATCGAGGCTTTAACCAGCCATAGAGGTTTAATTGATAAAGAATCAATTAGTAAAAAGTTTTAAGGGATCACTGATTCACCCCCTCCCCCTCTCAGTGATTCACACTGATCTGGGCACTTCACCATATCATTCATTTCATTCTCAAGATTAAGTGTGCCAGATAGATCATATAACATGGATTCATCTATCATCGTAATTTATTACATGATTAAAAAGTTTATAATAAATACATTTTTTGTACCCAATAAATAATTATATGTTTATTAAATTGAAAAACGTTTACATGAAATGTTTATGGGAAGTCACTATACAATTATATTGGCATAGAAAATTATGGTGTAACATCAGCAGAATAATAGAGTCATTTTAAGATTCATAATATCGTTTACTGTTAGATAAAGGGGTATTTAAAAAATTGAATTTAAAATAGATAATACATGGGATATGGGAGAACATATATCAACATAAAAAAATGCATCATAAGAGAATTATAATAAAAGGAGTCTATGATAAAAAGTGTAGAGTAAAAGATAACTTTCAAATTTCCAGCACTGTAAAAAAATAGAGAAAGGTAAACAATCTAGAGAATAAATGATATCTCATTAAAAGAACATGAATTGGAATGTAAGGGAAGGTTTGAAAATAAATTACGCTATAAAATGTTGTAATTTATAAGTAATATTTCAAAGAAGTTCCTTGAAATGAAAGGAGTAGAGGAAGATCATTTATAATCATTCAACATAGTAATAGAATATATAAGGTTCAACTAAGAGAGGATAAACATAATATAATTAGAATAACATCAATTGGGAAGTAAGGTAATGTTTATAAACAAAATTTATTTACAAGGAATATAAACGATGAAGACAGATTCCAATGAGGGTGATTTAATTTAAATGGTTAGAGGAAGGTCCATTACAATATTAAGGCATAATAAAAGCATGGATAAATTCATAAATGAAAAAGGGTAAATTATATCTCATTTAAATGACATCAATTTTACTCTAAGTTATATTTTATAAAAATATTACATTATAAAAAATATTCATAAAGATGAAAAATTCTAAAAAATGTTCTAGACATGAAAGGATGAAAAGAATGTACCTTACTTGATTGTGTGTCTCCAAATGGATGGGAATGACTTATTAGAGGGATGAGTTCCCTTTGGAGGGTTATAAATAAGATATGAAATTGTATGAAAGTGATAAAAGTATTTTGGGAGATGATAAATGTGATAATGAGTTCTTTTATATAGGAAACGAGTGTGGATTTCATTATTTCTTTTCTCAAACATAGGTTTTAGATTCTATATAGTAAAATAAAATAAAGAAAAAAGCACCCCATTGGACTTTCCCAGGATCATACCATATTTCTGTGGTTTTCATTATTTTATTTGAACATGGGATGAACTTAATTAAATAATACCCTTGTTTATGTGGAGCTGAGTTATACAATTTAAGAAATGATTTTAAAACCCCAAAATATAATAATGGGTTGGGGGGATTCATTAAGGCTTTATAAAATTTTAAAAAAAAATTAAAAATCCCAATATTTTTAGGTAAAAGCATTATTTTTTCAAGGATAACATTTATTTGATTTATTATATCCCTTTTGAATCATCATATTGTCATAATAGATATCGTATATTTATATGATATTTAATTTTTACATAAAAATTCGATGTTCTCTGAAAATTATGAAAAATTTAAATTGGAAAATTTCAAAGATATGATTAAAAAAGGATATTGATTTTATCTAAAAAAATTTATAAATAAGTGTTTATCTTTTAAAAAAATGAAACAACATTAAATGATAAATATTGGGGGTATTTAGAGTAACAATTTTTAAAACCCTATAAAAATTACATTTGTCCTGATAATATTTATAAGATCATTGATATTTAGGAAATATTATTTAATAATAAAATTTCAATAAAATATTATTTATTTAATAAATTAATTAATTCATAAAAATAAATTCCATAATTAAATATTACCAATGATTTTAATTTTAGTTTAATTATATCTAAATGAAAATCACTTATATTGTTCCAATAATGTGAAAATATATTAATGATTATAAATAACATACAAAATAATATTATTAGCATCATGATATGTATCAACTAAATACACCAGAATATTCCCTAAAGGTATGGTGTGTGATGACAAGACTTTATGGGGTGTTTCAGAATGGATGGCATGGGATTTTATTTCGAGGAGATTGATCTACTCTAATAATAGGTTTCACTCATGAAAATATGTTGGATCCATGAATTAGATTGGTCAAGGGAAAATCACAATAATTCTATATCCCTCGGAAGCTCCAATATATGGTCTTCATAGGGTATGATCATACTTGTTGAGGCCATCACATTCGTTGTCTTCTCCAATATGATTTCTCAAGTCCCTATATTTATTCTAATCATATGATAATTATTAAATTAATATATTATCAATGGTAATGACACATAATGGTATTTTAAATCTTAATAAAATAGAATGAAACCAAGTAAGTGAATTTGTTTTCTATAACCACGTTATATAATAAGAAATTTAATTAATTAATAATAGATATTTTGTTTATTACTGTTCAATTAATTTCTCTAAACCATTTAATATTTCATAATTTACCTCACTTAATCATTATAATTCTACCCCATCATATGAATAATTATAAATATAAAGTAAAGTAAAAATGGTAATGAACAAGAAGAATAAAATATTTAGGAAAAGAGAGAAACTGTATACCATAAAAAACTTAACTAGTATTGAAATAAATGAATAAAAGATCAAGAAAAAAGCATAAGGATATCCAAACATAACCACCAAATCAATAAAGAAATAGTGAGGATTTATTAACTATTTGCATGGATATGTGAAATCATGGAGGGAGAAAAAAATAAAAATGATATATAATAGAGTCTAAGAAGGTACAACCTGGTACCATGGTGTCCGAGTTAGAACTTGACCACAAAGTATGTGATTGTCAATATTTATTGTTCATTTATTATTATCATTGAATTAAACTTTTATACATGTTCACATTTATTATGGAAAAAATTTGGTTTCTTATAATGTTGTACTACTCACACCCTTTACAGACAATTCAAATAACATGAAAGAATTGGGTATAAGGATCTAGGAAATGGAAAAGAGATCATGGAAGATAGATAAGAGGAGGAGAATAGTGCTCGGAGTGGGACTAGGTCATACTCTAGAGGATTTAGAAATTGTATATATTTATTACAAGAACTGTATATACTCATGTTTGGATTACAATGTAGAAACAACATTTATTTAATTTTTATTTGAAATATAGTCTAATTGACATTATTTTATTTCTTTGTTATTAATTTCAGTTATTTTTTATTTAATTTATATTTATTATACGAAATTATTTTTATTGAATTCCCTCTCCATTGATTGACATCATAACCTCACTTCTGTTTGGCAAAATCATTCATATAGTGATGCATGCAAGAGTTCAATTGGAAACCCTCTTATACCCAGTTTTTTTGGTCATGGTTTTACACAAATTTCATGGATATTCTAGTTTAATGGATATTTATTTACCTTCTCATAACCCATATTTTTTCCTAAAAAATTATTGAAATGTAATTATTTATATGTTCTTTACAACTACAATAACTCATAGCTCCATGATCCAGGGATTGGACTCCAAAATCCTAAAATCGTTGAATTTTTTTTCCTCACTACTCACCATCGTGTTACACCATGTCCAACATAGGTAGTAAAAAATTGATGCGAACAATGTCATTTCAACCAAGAACATAACATAAAACTCTCCAATAATTGAAATGGTCCTAACTTGTTGTAGAAAAGAACATTGAACTGTCAATGCATTTTAATTGATGTAATAAGAGGTATACATAAATAGTCTCATAGTTGATTTTTTTTATTTTTGTTCATATATTTTCACTTATTTTATCCTTCTAAAATCATGTAAATGTTATTTTCATTTTATATATTTAATTAAAAATTAAATTTGATTATATTACATCATGAATACCTGATAATGTTTTTAGTTTATGTGATCATGTGAAAAATTTAATAAATTATAATAAATAACAATTCATTGTAAAAATAAAATAATTTAATTTAATATGGAATGATCATAAGATATAATATTGGTTAATTTACCAATAGGATGGTAAGCTAATAGATCACCCAAGTGGAATTTATCCATGAATGATGTTTAGTTGCACTTAAAATTATCTAGTTGTTCTCTCATGAATATAATTGGTTAAATTCACTTCAACTGCAACTTGTACCTTCTCTACTCACATGGTAGATCATTTTTTAACATTTGTATACTCACATAAAAATGAGGGGAACTAAGGGTATATGGTTATATAAAATAATCTAGGGTCATGAAGGTACATCCATACAAATGTGGAAGGGATTAATCAATTATCAACATTTAAATATAATAATAAATAACTGAAAAAAATTAAATAATAATTAAATTAAAGGAACCCAAGCACATACATAGATCGGTCAAGCTCAAGATATTCTTGGAATTAATCGACTAAAAAATTTACAACTAGCTTTCCTTCTATTCAATTTATTATTTACTATAATAAACTTAATAAAGAAATGAATTACGTTATAATATATTATATTGTACATTGGTATATATTTATTTACCTTAATAGACTATCTAAATAGTCAAGGATATTAAGAAGTTTTAATTTTAAATTAATTAAATAAATAAACTCAATTTAGTATTAATACAATCACGATGTTTACAAAGTGGGTAAAGGATATGTACCCATCTAGTTTGTTTAAATTGTAATGTGAATTTAATATGGAATATAATACATCCAAAATTGTTTGTACCCTTATACCAAACATGTAATTTTACAAAAATAGTGTATGACTATGATCTATATTGTCCTTGGTTTGTGTTGTTTTCTTTCATAAATGTAGTGTGCATTGTGTGTCATCATATTATAGGGAATTCAGTTAAGAAATTCAATTCATGTAGTCTACACAACATTTATATCTACACATCATGATATTAATATAAGTAAAATATACCACTGAAATAACCATTAAGTACACAGTGTAAATACTGACCATACAAGGAGTTTACTTCCCAAATAACAACGAAAATAATTTAATTTAAAATTAAATTCCACATGAACCATAAAAAATATATCAATATGTAATTCATGGAAATCTCTATTACATGACATGTACATACCAAATTTATCTCACGGTTTTTATTTTAATTATTAAATAAATTTCCATAACATGTTATTATTTCGCACAACATACATCCTATCATGGGATATACATTTTTCTAATAAGTTATATGATACATTGAATGTAAATCTCCCTACACACATTATACACAATTCTCTAGTTGAAATCACTATATGCCTAGGGAATCAGAATGTATTTAAAAAGGAAATTTTAGTTTCAAAAAATGTGCTTTATAACTATACATTGTGTAATAATAATTAGACAATGTTTTTTATCAATCAATTAATATGAAATATATAATAAAAACATGTTTTGTGATTTCACCACACATCTTCAGAATTCCCATTAGTCATAATTATGTGGAGTTAAATACTATGTTAACTTTATAAACATTATTTTACCAAGTCAGGCCACGTTCCATCTAGCCATTAAATTCTCATTTTATAATCATGATACCTTTTTTCCCTCAAAAACCCAATCAGGAATTTTACAACACATCCTGATTCTGTCACAAGGTCAGATAATGTTTACTTTGTAATTATTAATACATGTATATGTATTATCTAGAAAAAATATTTGGCACCCCTGGATGAGATAGTTGATTGTTATTTAAGGGAACATGGAATATTATTCTTAATATTAAGGTTAATTAACATGATGTTTATAAATTTTAATAATTTAATAAAAAAATTAAATAAAAAAATATATATCAAATTGGTAATTTCATCAATAAATAATAATTAATCATAAATTATTATATGAAAAATATGATTGAATATATAATCTTGTGTTCTAACCAATGCATGGTTCTATAACCATACCTTCATTTACATTTACTATAGGTATCAATGTAACGTTGGAAGGATTCCCCATATATTAATATTTTCAACATCATATTCCCACATTGTATTGATTATCCTTATATTAAATCTCTTAATGATAGAGTATGAACTATGATTCCAGGATCTAAACATAAGGTAAATATTCCATATTCATGTTCATTCTATGAATATAGGTTTGAGGATACATATGTTTAACATCCAACATATGGTTGGCCATCAATAAAAAATGCGTTCAGCATAGCATAGGGATGATGATCCATATATTCATTTACTAAGTGTAGGTGCTGAACTATTTTTCTATTACACATCTCTTAGCCTTATAGTTCATAAAATATATATATAAATATATGGTATGAATTATTAAAATAATCTTATCAAAAAATTATTATAAAAAACATGAGCATTTTTATTATCAAATTCATCATATATTATAGATTATTGTTGGGAAAATACTTTTCCAACATGAAGAACACTGTATAATACCTTATAATGTGAAAATACTATTCAGAAAAAATCCATGAATAATGAAATTACATTAATGATGAATATCTCAAAATCATATGACACAATCATGTGATGTTTTATTCTCTAAATTATTAATAAATATACAAAACATGATATTGATTCTTTAATTCCACCATTTATTGATTATTTGAAACATTAATGGGTGGATGGTATTAGGTGGTATGATTATTATAAAATGGAATATTATCATGTGCATGCAGTTCTTATGTTCACTATAATTGACTTCCTAGTGGATGGAATTTTTTTTGGATACAGTGTTATGGGTAATAATGCAAGCCCAATTTGTGAACAACAGACATCATATTGTCAATTTCATTGCGTGAGGAAAACAGTATACACGGTTCATCAAAAGTTTTATCCTAAGGATCACTTTTATATAAGACTAAACAAGTCATTCAATGGCTCACAAGAAGATGATAATTCTCCAAAAACTTTATCCATTGATGTTTATTTTGAGAGGGTGAAAAACTTGATGTGACATTGGGAGAGACACATAAATCTAGTAATGATAGATATATTTAGAAGAAAAGGCCAATATTATTTGAGCTACCAGATTAATGATATCATGAAATGTAACATAATATTGAGCTCATGAATGTGGAGAATAATATATGTGATAGTTTGATTAGAAAATTATTAGATAATAAAGGAAATAATAAATATTGGTAGATTAAAATATTAGACTCACTATCAATGGGAACAGATTTGGAATTAGCCCCCACTCTTAATTGAAAGAAAACTTTTCTTCTCCTAGAAAGTCATGAATTTTATATGGGGGAGATAATTAGCTTTATTTAGTGTTTTCATGATATCAAATTAACTAATGGTTATTCTCCAAATGTTAAATACTTTTCCTCTTTTAAGGATTTGAAGTTGATAGGTATAAAATATCTTGATTTTCACATGATGATGCAACAAATTGTAACAGTTTCATTGTGTGGAATATTTCCCATCCATTCCAAAAAGGCTACAATAACGTCGTGCTATTTATTCAATTCAATTTGTAATAAGGTGATTTATGTTAATGCTTTTAAGATTTTGTAAAATGATTCAATTTATATACTTTATCAGTTAGAAATGTATTTCCTTCCATCCTTTTTTGATACAATGGTTCATTTAATGGTTTATCTGGTTCGAGAAATAAAGCATTGTGAACCTGTATATCTTCGTGGGATGTATCCTTTTGAAAGTTATATGAAAATATTTAAGGGTTATGTTAATAATCCATATTGATGTGAAGCCTCCATTGTTGAAAAGTATATTTCTCGGGAGGTTGCATAGTTTTGTACGAGCTACTTGGTTGTGGCAGAGCACATAGTTTTGCCTCCATCACACCGTGAAGGAGTTAATAATGAAAGAAAGGGGATTATTGGCATAAAATTCAAATTGTTTTAAGATAAATAGATATAGAAGGTTGAATTATAAATATTGAATTACATAGCTGATTCTAAACCATGTATCACATTAGATATTAATTTGTTGAAACAATTTCATCCAAATAATAAAGAAATGTTCAAATTGAATGAGCACAACAAATCATTTTTCCATGGTCTAAAAAGAACATACAGGGTATATCAAATGTATTAGAGACATTAATATGGTTACTGGGTGGTCTAAAAATAAATGTGATATCATGGTATGGGTATGACATTAATCGCTATACATTCCATACGAAAGCTCATGACAATAGAAGTACAGTTCAAAAATAGTGGTGTATTGGTGTTTACCGAAGCAATGAATTTTTCGAGTTTTAAAGGAAAACCCCCAATTTATGAATCAAGTGTATATTATGTATTCATTGATGTAATATTGGAGGTTGATTACATTAAAATTTATGTTCCTATTTTTAACACCAAATAGTTAGTGAGTAAAAAAACTTACCAAAATTATTGATTTTTAATGAAAGATGATAATATGAATATATTATAAGACACAAATAAAATATTTTATAATGGAAACACATGAAAAAAAAAATTTATGTAGTTGATTAATCATATTTTCAACATTATTTTGTTTTACATGTAAAAAACAATATGTTGGTAAGGATCAACTTAATGAAGATATTGATTTAGGTTAGATCCCTACATCCATGGAATGACTAACTGAAAATAATGATGAGCATGTTAAATATATGGATTGTTTCACAAAGAATGACCACGATGTATAAATTTTGGAAAAAAATGAATTTGTACATTCATAATATTATAGGTAACATATGTTTATTTCTGGTTTACATTTATTATTTTCATAAAATGTTAGAATTATTAGTTTATTGATTTTGTTTAGTTTAGTTTATCATGTTTACCATTTCATAACTTATATATCTATTGATTTGGTTGATTGAAAATTACATTACTATGTTTACCATGTTTACCATTTTACCATGTTTACCATGTTTACCATGTTTACCTTGTATACCATGATTACCATGTTTTCTATGTTTTCCATGTTTACCATAGTTTACTACATTTTACCTTTACATAACTTATATAATAATTTATTTTGTTTAATAAAAATTAAAAAATAATATTTACCATGTGTACCTTCTATACCATTGTTTAACCTGCTTGTAATATTTACCATGATTACTATTACGTAACTTTGTTCTATTTTCCATTTTTTGTTTACATATGTATTGAAATATTTGAATTTTTATATTTGTGAAAAATTGTTTCCATTTTTGATTTGATGGATAATGAGAGACCAATCAGTTGATCAATCACATGATTTTGGAGATGAGTATCATGATCATACCTGTGGGGAGTAACATTCAAATTCTATTCTTGATGTGCCCTAATCATTCACATGTGATCCTATAATGAAAAAGATGAGTTCAAGAGTTGGTAAAACTTGATGCACAAGTTTAACAAAATTATCACACGCCTGTAGCCAGCACTACAGGATACGCGTTGTGTTTGACGAGAATGATAATCCTAGATGTCCAAATGAAAACTATTTTCAGAGTTTTGTATCAACTCAGGGTCAAAGAAAAGAAGAATTATGAATGGGGATTGGAGAAGTATGGAAAAGTGATAATATCTCAGTTGTGGGAGATGGTTTTGGAATGATACATTTCTATTGTTTGAGTAATCTTTAAATGTTTCTAGTGTAAATTTATTTACTACTTCTTTATCAGATGACATTTGATATTCCAGGCACTGGAGGCATAATAAGAAAATGTTTATTGATGGCAACAAGGAGATAGAGGTATTTCAAATCAACCCTCACATCTGATTTCATTTTTGGTCATAAGAATCATTATAATACATGCCATATATGTCCTTTGATAAATGAATACATATGGAGAAAATTTGTAGAATGTAGAGGAAAATATTCATTTTTGGTGAGGGAAATGTAATCATTTATAGGATTTATTATTTAAAAGATCTTATTAATGTTTTTTAATGCTGTATTAATCTTAATTTACATCAAACCAGGACATGTTATCAAGAGATCCAATCCCAAAATATATACCATCATTGTTTATCTCGAGGAGGGTATATATTATTGGAAGAACAAATTATGGGAGGAAAATTTAAAAAACTGAGTGTTCAGTCTTCAAGCTTTGGAGAGGTTCCCATCCATCCCCTCTATCTAGATAGTAAAAATAGAAGAGAACTTGGATGGTCAAAAGAGGCAATATCTTTCGAAATAATTAAAAATCATAGGTGATTGGATTGTAAGATATTTATTTTAGTTATCTATGTTAATAATATTCTTTATATAATTTGAATCATTATAGAAATGATATATTTTTTAATATATGATTCTCTTAAGGGGAATAACTCAGAGGGGGTATGTAAAGAAGCTGATAGGCACAATATTTTATCTACAGCATTGGGAAATCACAACACACCTATCATGTACGAGGATATCTAATGGGTGTATCAGTATGAAAAGAGTTTCCATGTTATTCAACTTCTTCCACTGTGGGTGTTTATAAAAAAATATAATCCCTGGTGTCCGAATGTCATAATATTAATGCCAAGATGGAGGAAATGATTAGAGAATCAGTAAAATAAATTTTTCCAGACATGGAAATACTATTTCATTCTATTGCACTGGCTTATCCACCTCCCCCATAAAGACCCCATTATTTATCCTCCACCTCCGTCAGTAATACCCACTCCCCAAAGTCAAAATACATACCACATTTCTTATCCTAATCATCTGTCACAACATCACAATTATTGTATGTTTTATGTTAATGATACTCACCATAATATAGTTACATATGGCCTGGTATATTGTATAAGAGTTTCAGTATATCATCAATAGTTAGATGTAGAGCATCATAGGGTCACTGTACATGATATTATAGATAGATCTGCTCGATTACCATTACGTATAGATGAGGTGATGAAAGTTGGACATAGTATCAACCACTATTTATTTCCATCCATACTTCTATGAATAATTACCATAGCTTTATGTATGTTATATATATTATTTTATTTTTTTATTAATTTTTTTTAACATTTGAAAACTAATATATTTTTCTATTTATTTTTAATGGAATATTTCAAAGGTAATGAAATACTTGATAGACAAAAACAAAGACAAAGGGCTAAGACATCATATATAGATTCTAGCAGTCATGAAAGATTGTCAAGATATTCAATTTTTTTAGTATGTCATTATGAGTTTCCAATGTAATATCATGTTTGTGGATGTGAAATAAATGTAGGTATTTTGAATAATTATATCATGGAGCTTGTTACTTGAGATATTTTGGGCATCAATGTGGGGAAATTTGTAACTATATAAGTGTTAAAACCTTTCACTGTGTTTTATTTATTAAAAATATATAATTATGTCTATTTTGAATTAGGTATCATTATAATATGTGTGAGAAGAATGACCAGACATATGTATTTGTGTTCATGGACCCACATTTGATTTTCCCTAAAGCACATGCATTGGATGAGGAAAAAATAACACTTTATATTGGTGAATTATTTGAACAGAATATAATCATGTATTATTAAATGATTTATTTTTGTGAGAGGTATGAAACATATATCTAGGAATGTTTTCATTATCTTCTAACATAAGAAACCACTAACTATGATTTTTTAATATCTCTGATCATTAGATGATAAGAGTTTTTTGTCCAAGGGAGAAAACACTTTTTGGGATATGCTCTATCCATTGAAATTTGAGAGGAAGTTTTAAGAATATGTTAGGAAAGTAAGTTTCAATTTCGTAGTAGTTGTTTATATTATAATAGATTTTAAATTTATACCATTCTTATTATTTTCTAATAGATGATTTTTTAAATTCGAAAAAACACATTGAAAAATAGTGTGGAGATCAATTATTTAAATGTAAAGGTAAATATACATTTATAATTTCTATTTCTTGATATATTACATAAAAATGATATTTTGAATTGAAAATCCTTTAAATAGAATTTTCTTGAACAAGAATGCATCTTCGAATGTAGATATTATATTTTATGATTTACATATGAAATAGTTACAACTGGAACACTTGTGATGTTTGACCTTTTAAGATTTCTTTATAAACAATGCCATAATATTTCATTTAAATTTTTCATTATACATGTTAACTACTATAATTTTAATTTTTTTTCTATTTGATGACCCTCAACCCAATAGTGCTCAAAAGGTAAAACACCTACAAGTGGAATGGTCAAATTATTTAATAAGTTTGATATAATTTTAGTTTGTTTGTACTGTAAAATGTAATTTTGAATTATGTAATTATAATATTGTATTTTCTAGTTGTTTTGGTTGGATTGTCGTTGTTTGTGGACATTTTATATTTTGAATGTTATATATGTAGATGTCTAATTTTTCTCTACTTATTCTTGTTTTGGTCTTGTTCTGATTTTTTCCTAGTATGGATTTTGGTTTAGTTTTGGACTTTTTTGGTCTTCTTTCTACATGTTACATACTTTGTCATAGAACAGTAATGGTTTCAAGGGGGTGGGGCATGTCCAGGGTGTGGCAGTCTATCCAAGGTGTCGGGGGTGTTCAGGGGGCGGGGGTGTCAAGGGGGTAGGGGGTGTCCATGGGGGTGGTGGTGTCCAGGGGGTGGGGGTTTTCAATGGGGGTGAGGTGTTGTGAAGGGGGAGGAAGGGTGTATAGGGGTTAGGGGTGGGAGGGTTTACAGAGGGTGGAGGGATGTCCAGTGGGATGGGGACCGTCTAGGGGTGGGGTGGGAGGGTGTCCAGGGGGTGGAGGGATGTCCATTGGTTGGTCGGGTGTCGAGTGGGTTGGGGTGTTATATTGAAGGTGGGAGGGTGTCCAGGGGGGCTGTCCTGTGGGGTGGGGTGGTGTCTAGGGGTGGGGGTTGTCCAGGGGGTGGGAGGGAGGTATAGGAGGGGGTGTCTGGTGGGTGGGAGGGTGTCTAGGTGATGGGGTGTCCAAGGGGTGTCTCGGGGGTGGGGTGTCCAGGGTTGTGGGTGGGGGGAGGGGGTTGTTCAGTGGGTGGGGGTGGTCTAGGGGATGGGTAGGTGTCCAGGGGGTGGGTGTATCTCTAGGGTGGGAGGGTGTCCAGGGGGTGGTGTGGGTGTCCAGGGGTGGGGGTTTCCAGGGTTGTGTGTGTTTCCAGGGTGTGGGGGGGGGGTGGGGGTGTCTAGGGATGGGAGGGTATCCTGGGGGGTGGGGGCTATCTAGGGGGTTTAGGGTTGGGGTTTCCAGGGGTGTTGGGGGTGTCTAAGGGGGTGTCTAGTGGGTGGGGGTGTCCAGGGGGTGTGCGGGTGTCCAAGGTGGTGGGGGATGTCCAAGGGGGTGGAGGGGATTTCCAGGGGTGGGGTGTCTAGGGGGTGGGAGGATGTCTTGGGGTCATGGGGGTGTCCATGGGGTGGGGGATGTACCAGGCTAGGAGGGTTTCTAGGGGTGGGGAGATTCTAGGGGGTGGGGGTTGTCCAGGGGGTTGGAGGCTGTTTAGGTGGGTGGGGGCTCTCTAGGGGGTGGGGGTTGTACAGGGGGAGTACAGTGGGGTGGGGTGGTGTTTAGGGGGTGGGAGGTTGTCCAAAGGGTGGGGCCTATCTAGGGGGTGGGTGGGTGTCCATGGGGATGCGGGGTGTCTAGGGGGTGGGAGTGTTTCCTGGGGGTTTGGGGGGGGGGGTTGTCGAGTGGGGGGCATGGGGGTAGGGTCTAACAAAGGGGTTTTTAGTTTTTTAGTTGAAAATGTTTGTTTTGAATGTTATGTATCTGAATTTTATAATTTTTCTTTGGTTTTTCTTCTTTTTTAAGAGTTCTAATGTTTTTCTAGTCTTTATTCTGGTCTGGTTTTGGTCAGGTTTTGGTCTATTTTCTTCTTGTTTTATGTCATATTTGACAGAATGAAGTAATGGTTGAATGGTTTTGTTAAATAAAATTTGTTTTCAACTATTTTATTTAATAAATAACGTTATAAATTCACAAGAATGGGTTTCTACATTTATTATATAATAACCTAAGTTGTATATATGTTTTCACACGGGTTAAACAGAAAGTGACACAAAAAAATCATCACAAACTAGTTTCTACGTCATTTATTTTATAAACAAAGTAATAAATGAATTAGAATTGTTTTTTTGCATTGGTTATTTAATAAATGTTGTTGTATATATGTTTTCACTTTATTTAAAAAAATAATCAACATGAAATAATGCTTCACAGACTGGTTTATCACGTCAATTATGAAAATAAAAGACGCGATAAACACGTTTTTCAGGTTTGTTTTTTAATAACCGACATGAAAAACGCTTCAGATGCATATTTTATTACATTCTTTATTACATAACTGACGTAAAAAAGAATATACCACGTTATTTATTTAAAAAATGACGTAATAAATCATGAAATTGAAGTGTTTTCCACATCGCTTTTTTACGAAACGATGTGAAAACACTTCTTATTTATGTTTTTTATTTCAGTTTTAAAATAACCAAAATAAAAAAACAATATTTATAACATCTCCTGTAATAACATCGACCAAAAAACAATGTAAAAAATAAAACGTAACTAATGTAAAAAAACATTTTCTGCACTGCTGTAATTTAAGTTTCTTGTGTTTTTAAACAGGTGTGAGAAAATGTGACACATTTTTTCCTCTAATTTGGAACTGTTGAAGAATGTAATAGAAGATACATCTTGAATAGAGTGAGGTTAAAATATATCACTTAATTAAAAACAATAATATCTCTCAATTAAAAATTTCATTTATTTTATATTGATGATAAATTAAATTTTTTAGTGTTGGTGAAATATATTTTCAATACATTAATGACAAATTTTTGAATGATGAGGAATTATCTAGAGAGTTTAGTAGTAGGAATGAGAATTTTACTACATTTATCAATGGTTTTAATGAATTAAAGTGGTATTATTTTATCAATGAAGAAGGGTACAATAATGTATATATTTGATTTTCATACATTGTATAATAATTCATCTAGAGAATAGTGAGGGGACATTACCTAGAAAGTATTTCCATTAAAATAACTTCTTAATAATGTTATTATATGAACATGACCCTATATTAAACTTTATGAATTAACCTTCTAAATTATATTATATCATATATGATGGATTAAATTTTATAAATATATAAATATATTACTATGATAATTATAATTTATGAAGTGAAAATTAGAAATTTCATTATGGGTGATTTTATCTAGAGACAAATAAAATGAAACTATCTTAGAGAAAATGTATAAAAATTCATCAAATTATTAAAATTACTATCCTAAATCATTAACTCTTAAAAAAATATTTCATTTAAAATATCTCTTAGAGACTCATGTGTAAGAATGGGATCCCTAATAACTCAATTATATTATATTTATCATTTTGGTAAAACTAATTAACTATGAAAATGGATGAAGGATTTGAATTATTTTTCTTATCCTACAATGTTGATTATTATTTAGTAAATATCGAATAAATTTATCTTAACAATTGTTAATTAAATTATTTACTGTATTAAGAATAAATTTATCTATAATATTTTTTATAAGGATTGTGAAAATCTCCCACACATTTTCATTGAATATTTTTATTTAATAGATATTTTGAAGAACATATTCAATCTATTTATATTATTAAAACCTGATGATGGTCATATGCCAACATTTATGAAATCCATGATGAATATTTTGATTGGTGAGGAACTATAAAATCATCTCATAGATAATATTTATAATTGATTCTACAAAATCTATAATTATAAGAATATGATATGATTTTAATAGTATAAAAGGAAGTTTTTTTATTCGATGGAACCGAATTCACTTGGCCTCTCTCGCTCTCGGTGGCTTCTCCCCTAGCATTTTTGAGCCCCTCTTGGAAGGGATTGTTCTTTCCCTCTCCTCTATCTTTGTCCTTCCTCCTATTTTTCTTCGTACTTTTCGTTCTTTGGTGTGCTGTGGAAGTCCATGGCCACCCTACCATAATATGGACTCACAATTTTCTATGCCTCTCTAAGTCAGGGATAAAGTAGAGGTTACTAATAGGCTTTGGTTTCTATGTTTAGGTGGAGAATGGGTTTCTAGGCACTACCAGAGTCAATTTTAACTTTCATGGATAGCTTTTGATCTTATTTTTCTTTCACTTTGCTGGAATTTAGATTCCTTTGGTTCTAATAGCCATACTCTGACTTTGTGTTCCTCTATGACTCCCCCAATCGGAGCTGGCGTGGGGCTAACATTGACGTTTAGAGATGTGTTGCTCAGTGAACTTTAGTGCTCCATGTACATGATGCTTTTTCAGATGAAGATGGTTTCTAGTTTTTCAGATCTACATAGTGATTGTTCCTCAATGTTATCGACGAAGGATTTCAGTGTTTTTCTTCGACCGCATGTTCTACTTAATTTTATCTTGGAAGTTAAGTCAATTTGGTATCTGGTTTTGTTTCCTGTTTCAGTGATTTTCTCTTTCGTAGTGTTTGTTATCACCAATGATGGTGATTTTGATGATAAATGGATGACAGTGTGGATATTAGGTTTGAAGACATGGTGTGATGTTGTTGTTTTGAGGTTGCTTATAATTGTGCCGTCAGAGTTAGATTTCCCAGACATCGATGTTTACAAGGTTATAGTCATTTTCTATTACAAAAGCATACTCTTCTATTTCCTATGGATCTAGAATCCATCATTCTCTCTGAGGTGGAGTTGTATGGTGGTCTTCAAGGGTTTTTGTGATGTGAGTCTGATCGGGTAGTGTTGGGAGGTGGACGGTGATGACGTTTCAACCTTCAACAGTTTGGTTAGGGAAATAGTATTATTTTTAGTCTCATCATGATGAAAACATCACATTATTACATGAAATGAAATATGTCCCATGGTATAAAGTCACACCATTATGAAAATTTATTATAATTATTATCTCTATTGTTTAAAGATAGTTTAATGTTTCACACATCAATTCACGCATTGAATCCTTTATGACTAGAACCGATCTAAAAAATAACTTCAGACAAGTTAATGAAAATCTTATAGTAAATTATAGTAGTATATTATTTAAATTTTATATTTTTATAGATCCTAGTAATAGAGGGAAAAATTTTCTACTCTATAATATTTTTAATATGATTCTTTTATGAAATTATCATGATGATTATTTAGGAGAGATAGAGAGTGTGTTGGTGTGTGTACATATGTGTGAATTAGAAAAAAAATAAATAGTGAATGATACTATAAAATTAAAAGAATAAGATAATGGATAAGAAGAATAATCACCATAACATCTTTATGGAATTAAGACACCAATGAATAATCACATGTTGTTGAGAAATATATTTAGTATTTTTGTATCAGTGATATTAAATAAATTTTCTGTTCATTTATAAATATAAATGGTTTATGAATATTTTATTCATGTTATATTCCATAAGAGTGATACAAGATGATTGTATGACCTCATTTCATTATAGATCCTTCCAAGGATTTACTATAATTTTTTAGTAGAGAAACATATAGAAATATATGTTACAAGATTTGTGTGTTATGTAGTGTTTGTGATAGTTGGGTTTTCATTCACATTAATAGAATTAAAAGGATTATTTTAAATAAATTTATGAATGAAATGGTTTCATTAAATCTCCAATTCCTTTTGAATCGTCACTGATCTCATAGTGATTTATATTATTGACCCATATTGTATGGAAATACCCTCCCAATTTTTTTTAATGTGATTGTCATTAGGATTTTTCCATTAATATAATTATTTTTTCCCTACCCAATTTGGGTTTATTTATAGGTGGAATGATGATGAATAATGTTTTACTGCTTCTTAATATACTAATATTCGATGGTTGAATTCATCAAATGACAACATCACTAGTAGAAAAATGGTATTTTATGTTGCAAATTTGAAATATGTTTCATATAAACTGATGTAAAATTTGTTTTGAGGAGCCTATTTAGAGTTAGTTTTTGTAAAAAATGATGCAGATAAATAGTTTGGGAATGAGTTCTTTTTAAACTGATGCAAAATATGAAGAAATTTTTTCCTGCGTCGATTTTCATCAAAACAAACGTCAATAATTAGATTTTATTATTATCATTTTGATTATTTACTAATATTAGATTTGACATGTCATAGAGCTAAATCATAGTAATGGATTAAAAGTTTGAGATGATAAATTTTGATCTTCTCCAAGAGAAGACATAAAGTGACCAACATAAAATGGATATAACTTTTAATCTGAAACTCAATTTTAGCTCCATGATTAGTCAAATCGATGTTTAAGAAATTCTCTAAAAAAATACAAAAAATTAACAAAACGTGTTTAAAATTTAAAAAACCCCATATATATGTTCATAAAACTCTATTGAAAATATTTTCATTTGCAATATATAAATCTACTTTTTCTTTCATTCATCATTTTTGACCTCTTCAATTTAATCATGTTTCCAAAATGACTTCAATAGATGATTTGAACACATTTTCTATTATAGTCATTTAATATCATTATTATTATTTTACATCATTTCTAAAAAAACATAAATAGATATCCTATAAAGATGATTTATTATTATGATTGATTTACAAATATAAAACATCTGGATGTGATTTACCAACTGAGGTGTAAATTTCATTAACGATCCGTAATATCATTTCACATGAATTATATGCTAAATATAAGATATATGATGTAAACTTTTCATTTTGACATAAACTACTAAAAAATTTGAAATATGTTTGAATTTTATTTATTTCATTTGGTGTATGATATTTCCATTCATGTTTCTCATGTCTTCATTGAAATGGGTCGTATTAATTGAAACATTGATAAGTTTAACTTCTAATAACCATAACATTTGATCCATAACTCTATTTTAGCTCCACGAACAGTTGATTAAAATCATAAAAAATGATATAAAAAATATAAACAAAAAAATTAATTATAGGCATTGGTATTTTTAATACTGATGCAAAAAGAATTGGAATTTCATTTATGGCGTCAGTTTTCCTAAAAAAACCGATACCAATTTTGTTACTTTTTGTAATTGTGTTTTAAAGAAACTGATGCAAAAAATGACACTAATGGGTATATTTTGCATTAATTTTTTACAAAACCAAAACTAAAAAATAAATTTATTTAATTTTTTGATTTATTTTACACAAACTAACATAAAAAGAAAATTGTTTTACGTTTGAGTGGGGTGTGGATTCCAGACAGCCTGGCATTCCTCGTTCTGGTTTATTCGTTTCCTTCTGGGGATGAGAATTTTGTGGCATATCACGTCATTATAGGGTTGTGATAACTCTAACTTATGTTCAATAACGGGTTTGGGGATTTGGGATGGTGTCGACGATCGCACCAGTGGGTGCTCGAGGAGAACAGTTATGTTGTTTGCCCATCTTTTTCTGATGTTTGTATTCCATGATTTGTGGTACCTCAGCCTTCTATTTATGATTTCATCTCTTCTATTATGTTATTATAGTTTCAATTATTTATTGGATTGTCCATACCTTATTCTTGAATGTTTTTTGTTGTGAAGACTTCTTTTTTTAATGGGGAAGTAGTGATGTGGGGAAACAGTGAAGTTGTGAAATGGTTAAGTCATGTATGGTTCTCACTTTTTTCTAAAAAGTTTTTGCATTATATTAAAATAAATTTCAGTCAGCATCTCCATATCCTATGAATCTCTCAAATGGGAAATCATTCAATAGTTACATAAAATATATAACATTTATAAAATATTTAACAACCATATTCATAATCTTATGAACATGTCTTCGATATCTACAATTTTTAATGGTTTACCACAATGAATTATTTGGGTTCAGTAGGGGATTAGATATCGGGATCCACAGTGAAAACATATTTTTTTTATTATGTATAAAAAACATTGAAAATAATTAATTAATGAATTTTATACTAGGGTTATTTCCCCATAATTATTATTTATGTCTAATATATCGTAATCATCTTTTATATGATGATTATATCTTTACCTTTAGTGAATATGATGATAACTATTTTTCAACTCAATAAGGGTCCTTCATCATTATGAAATGTTCGTGAGTTAATCTATTAGATGGATTAAATGTTTTTAATTTCTTGGGAAATTCATGATATTCTACTAGGGGAATAACATATCTAATTTCATGGGATTAAAATTGTTAGATATCCCTTAAATTTACATGAGTATTCACCTTTTTTAGTATATTTAATGCCTCTAATCTATAAGGGATTTATTACAGAAAGAATAATGTAACTTTATTACTAGAAGGGGAAGCCTTGATATCAATATTTTTATACCTTTTTGTAAATTTTTTTATGTAGAATATGTTTTTTATGACATAGGAATCTACAAATATCCTATAGAATTTGAAATTCCATGAAAATTACATATGTAGTTTAATCTAAACTATTAAAAAATAAAAGAATAAGATAGAGATAGTGGATTGGTGAATGTGTGTTAAACCTACTAATTTTGGTGGAATTATAATACAAAATATATTATTCTATAATGAATTACCAATTTTACAATTATTCTAGTATCTCATTCATAACACTGGTGATTTCTCTAGTTTCATTATGGATAAATTTATTACATGTCTACAAGGGGCAATATTTTCATCTTAGGATATTAATTCTATATTATATTGAGAGGATCTTATTAATATATTGTGTCATATGAGAAGATTTTTCCTTCAATGTAGTTGGAATTGATTTTTCAAACTACAATCATTATATAAAGTATTATTGGTAATTACTATAATATTCCAATAGAATTGGATGATCATTATATCAGGTATGTTGTCAACTAAATTAATTAGGTTAGAGCTACACTTATGTTTTAATATTTATTTAAAATCTATAGCTACAACTTCAATGATAACGATCACAAACTCTTGTTAATAGTAATGTTTTGATCCCTCAATGTAAAGGAATATTATTTCCACCTTTTTGGTAATTTAGACATATCATTAATTTGTTGATATCATTCAAAAATAATTTTATTTAGCCTTTTAGATTTTTTAATCATTATAAAATTTAGTAGTATTTGTTCTCAAATGATAAGAACATTTCTATCACAGGTCTCCATATAAATTTGGCATTCTATAATTTTATAAAGGCCTCCAGCATATGTGTATATGTTTTCATTCTTGATGAATTAGTTTTTTTATTTTCAATTAGTAATTTCATGGGTAATCTATAAAAGGGATCATACTTTATTTCAATTATTTGAACCATTTTAAAACTCCCTATATTTTATGAAATGCAAAATCATTGAAATGATATTGTGTCTTCTTAGAACTTCTACATTTGGAAATCATGGAAATAAATTCTAATTTTTAGTGATATGATTTCATTTCTTGGGAACTATTTTAGTATTTTTATATACATAAAAATGTATTTCTAAACTCAAATAGCTATTATGAATTACTATGTTAATGATCTAATTATTTCTTATATGATTGGTGTGTGTTGCAATCCCATGATTCCACAACAATTAAAATACTATAGATGTATCCCATTACTTAATCCATCTATTAATGTGAATGTTAATAGGGATATCGTGGGTTCTCTTAGTTTAGAATGTTATAGAGGATTATTAAATACTATTATATACTTCATCAAGGGAACTTTTTAAAACTTCTTTGCCTATAATACTACTTTTACTATTAAAATAATATATGTAATCTATTATCTCAGTTATGCATCCTTATTAAAATGAAATAACCATTGCATAAAGTGTTATTCTATACTAGTCAACAAACTATTCATGAATAGGTCATGCAACATGCCATGGACACTATATTATGCATGGAATAAATTATTGGATTAAATGGATGGGATGAAAATAATAATTTGTCATAGTTGATGGAAATTGAATATGATTTAATAATCTATATATAAGATGGTGGTTTGTGATCCAAATTTCATTTAGTCTTTCTACTTTACTGGACATCTTATGAACTTACACCATTTGAATGTGGATTGGGATGTTCCACTAACATTTTCTTGTCTTCTATTGTAACAACATAAATATTTTATTTAATTAAATTTGAATGAGTCTCATTAATTGGACTCCCAAAAATTACCTAATTGTTATTTTAAAATTTATTAGTTCTATTTTAAAAAATAATTATTTAAAAAAAAGTTGTCTATGAATGTGTAAATATTTTTCTAAAAATGTGTTTGAAGATAAATTTTGATTTAATATAGTTAATTTTTCCAAATAACCATTTAAAAAACATGAATATTTAGAAATCATTTGATATAGTCTCTTTTTGATAAATATATTCATATGTATTTTTTATAAATCATTTCATTAATATGAAATTATAAAACAAATTGTCGGAGGTTTTTATGGTAAAATAATTTTTTTTAACAATCTTATGTTCAATTTATGTGATTTGATTTTTGTAAATATTTCATATTCATATCATTGGAATGTGGAAGTATACATTAGAAATATATGTAGTTCTTAAAATTATATGTTGTCCAACATGAAACCTCTTCTAATTCATAAGTATACCTTTTATAATATTAGTTGAATAGAATTATCTAGGAAATTATTTATGTCCAAGATTCATGTAAATATAGAAATATGATTTGGTTATGTATTTAGAGGGATGGTTATTTTAGTAAATAAATTTGTACTGTCAAATTTAAAATTGAGATATCAAGAACCTACAAGTGTTTCATTAATTTTTTTAAGATTTCATACTTTTAATAATTATCCAATTAGAAATTAGTTAAAAGAATTTATGTGAATTAAAAGTGATGTTTTAATGTGATAATAGACATGGGAATGATCATATTCCCATGAAAAAGCATGTATGTCTAGGTTTATATATTTATAAGTGAGTCGTTTTCCTTATTTAATTTTTTGGGTGGGATTTTCTTTCATTATTTTTTCCAATAATTTATTAAATGGGATATTATGTGATATAAAATTTATGATGGTCTAAAGTGTATATATATTTTTATCTGTTTCACATAAACTTCAAGAATTTATAGTTTACCATTTCATATGGATATTTTACTTTTATCTTTTATCATATCAATAGTGACATATCCCTATATGTGTCTTGGGAATAGCATAATGTTGGTTAAAAAAGTCTCACTAGGTGAGATATATTAACACATAGGAAGATTTTATATATTGTTCATGTTAAGAATATATATGATTTTTCTCAATAGGGATCACTGATTAATGCACATGGAAATAAAAAAATATTTTCATTATAATTTTGGATATTGAAGAGATCGTAACTCATTAACAAGAATATAGGCCCATGGGAGGTTATAAATGTATATTGGAGAGAGTGAGTTATCATTAATTAGAATTCAAATTTTTATTATTCTTTGATTACTTATGGGTGACCATTTATAGTTGTTAGAACTATCACAATTCATTTTTAATCATTTTTAGGGAATGGAGATGTTATTCTTAGGGAAATTATTATTCTTTATTCCTAATTTTTAAACCATATTTTATTAAAATTTTGATACTATATTTGGTTTGGCCCACTTTCACTACCTAGTAATTGATATTTCTTTCAAACATCATTAATTCCATGTTATTTGGGGTGGCATGTGGGGTTATGATACAATAATTGATATAGAATTTGTAGGTAATTAAATTTTCATTTTTTTCATTTGGTTGATATGATAGTTAGAATAACGTCAGGTTTATAGTGGGGTGTATAGGTAATTTTTCATAGGACTAGGAATCCCTTTACATACTAATGGTTAATTATGTTTATATCATTTATTTGTAAATATAGTTACTTATTTATTTTACATATATTATTTGATAACATGATTTTAACTCACTCAACCATTTCTAAAGCCAAAAATGTGAGGACAAGCAAGAGATCTATCCAATTTTGGTGTTTCCTCGAAAGTATTTGGTAAGCACGAGGTGGCAGGAAGGATACACACTCGCTCCTTTCTCTGCCAATCTAGTCTCATTCCTGAGGATTCCGATATCGACTATGAGAGGGAGCAAGATGTTTTTGAATGTATGTTTGAGGATGATTTTTGGGTGTAACTTTCATTGGTTTCTCATTTTTACCTTAAAAGTTTTTTTAATAAAAAATTTTAATTTTCAGTCAGTATAAATAATTCTTGGTTTTAATTTATATTATGTATCTAGAAATAGTTGTTATCTTTTTGTGGTTCATATCATTTGGTGTATGGTCTATTGAGATATGTCTATCAAAATATGAATGATGGCCATTTTTTCTACAACTAAATTCTTGAAAACCAAAACCATTTCTTTTATTTGCGTCATAATATCACTGATTTCATGAAAATATTTCTATTCTACCATTCAAAATTTACATATTCATTTTCCCTAGACCATGATATATTTCATTGGTGTTGTGTTGGGCCATTATGTTTCATGAATAGATCATAGTATAAAACCGAATCGTAACATGAATAGTGCTTGTTCTAATGGTTTCATGTGTGAGGTTGGAATCCTTTGGTATGATTGGTGATCTACAGTGATGGAATTTAGTTCATTTTTTGGGGAAGTTATTTCATTCATAATATAAGACTGAGTTTTGGTAAGATAGATTATTATTTGAAAAAATAAAAAGTCCCCCTTTCCCTTATGGAACTAGATTCATCCAATTTGGTAAAATTATTTCCCAGGATTCCATATTTTCATTGGATCATTGTTTACATTATTACAAAATCTGAGGTTATGATCAGACATTATATAGTCACTCATCACATTTCAGGGTAGGAAAATAATGTTTTATTCTTATAAATATAAAAATATGAATCATATATCATTATTATGATATTTTCTAGGACACGATCACATACCCAAAATGTAATACAATTGTAAAACTGGATTCCCTTGGTATCCAACATTTTATAAACCCATTGAATTATTATTAAAAGTTTATTCTTTTTAAATAACTTATAATGCAGTAGAAGAAACATCATCATTTATCATATCCACCAAACATATTTTGACATATAGGGTAGATTTTATGAAGTCATTGATTTTGTTCCCATTTACATTACTACAGTATGGTTTTTTCTAATTATCCAAACATTGTGGACATAAAACATCACCTTAGATGACCCAAAACAATGTAGATATATACACAATCATGAAGGCATGTCACATTATAAATCAATAGGTTTTAAAAAAACATACTACAATAAGGTTGAAATATATACATCAATGTTACATAGAATGATAAACCAAAAAAGATAACCTAAATTATAAAAAACCTAGAATAAATCCATAAATCCATGTTCCCAACTGAGACGACCAATCCATCTCACTAGGAATCTTAAAACATCCATGTGACGTAGTCGAACTACATGATTCCATTAAATTTACAAGTTTCATCTAATACCAAATCCATATATGAAAAAAGGTCTATGATTGTAGAAAACCCATATAAAATAATTAATTAATATGGGGATACACAAACCTAAATATTTATAAAAGATAAAACTACCTAAATAAAAAATGAGTCAATTGATATGTCTAAAATTTAAACCCACAAAGATGATCAGTATTCTCTATATTGACCTTAAATATTTATAATGAAATTGGTTGATTTTTTGAGATAGAGAGAGAGTGATAAAGAATATAAAATTTATATTTATTTTGAATCAAGTTGTAAAGATTTTTTAACTAGTTTTTTGGTTTCTTTGATTGGAAGTCAACTATTTATGTGTTCATTCATATTATTTGTCGAAATTGGGTCATTAGGGATCCATGTATTTGGGGCCCATAACAAATTCAATAAATGAATAATTTGAATGGTAATATAATAGGTTTCAATACTATAATTGGATACTGAGAACATTATTTAAATATAATCATGTAAAACTTCATAATGGTAACATGAAAACAAGGGTGAATAGTGGTGAAAAAATAAATTACTCTTTAAATCCCACATAACTGATCACAAAACCCAATAACAATGAGATTTTGAATTAATAAACAAAATTTGAATAACATAAACATTAATAAAAAATATATAAAATCCATACAAAACACACAACTTATATCATGTCACTTGAAAATATGGAACTACTCACTCATGATAATCATGTAGAGGAAATGAAATAATGTTAATTGACGAATAAGGGAGACAATAACCTGGATATGAGGTGTTTTATTCTCTCTTCATCTCAGATATCCTTCAAATATATAATCTCAATATAATATAATTGTAGGCTCAATTATATTAGCCCCCATCAAAATAAATCCCTTTATCGGCACATTGTTTCATTTGTTGACTATATTATCTCAAAATAAATAAATATTTTGTATATTAGAATGTGGGAAAATCCCTTGAATATATTCATATTAATAATATTATGTTGTTTGTATATATGTTATTATTTATTCCAACATTGTCTCTTATATTACCTAGAAAATATTATGGAGTAGATGATGATTATATCGTAAGTGATTACTATAATTAGGTTAATTGAATCCTATAATAAGTCTACCTCAAACCAAATCATTATGTAAATTCCAATTATGACATAAATTTTTCCCTATCCTGAATATAATTTTATGCTCTAGAATAATTCATCTTCTTCTAGCTTCATTCAAGAATCGAAACTCCAAAGTCACACAACAATGTGATATGGTGGGCACATAATGTCATTATTATGAGTAAATAACATTATTTGGTTCCTTTTTCAAATTTTTTTCTCAACATACCTAAATTAAAAAACACAAGTTATATAGTAAAAAAATTAAAATGAAATTCATTTAAAATGTTGACCTCACTTGTATAAAAAACATAATAAATATATGTATTTATCTGAAATTCATCTATCATAGTTTGTGATTAAATCACCCTATATGATACCAAAATGTATCTTTGAAAAGTCTATCTTCATTAAATCATTAGTTATAAATATAAAAAAAATTTATAAATAAATTTCAATTGAATTTTTTTAGCATCCTTTGGTTTTTATATACTTAATTAATATTCAAATAATCAAATAATATGAAAAGTACATGAAATATATTAACATGTTCATAATAAAGATATTACATTGAAATAACAAACAATAAAAAATTTTGAAATCAAAAATGGTTCAATAAAATCAAGTATAAAACTAATCCCAAGTTGAGATCTATATTGATAATAAATAATATAACATGTGATAGAATATTAATCATGGAATAACATGAATCATATTGATATAACTGCTTTTTATAATAAATCAATATCTTTAGAGTAACCCGTAGTGATATCCCACTCATTTTGAATATCATTTTACATATCCAAAGGCACCCAAGGTTCCCATTGTGTTATGTTTTTGAAAATAATGTGAAAAACCATGATCAAAATGTTGTAAAACATTATCACATTAATCCATCACCACTCCCATGAATGAAAAATACACTGTAAACTACGAGATATATTTTAGGCATTTCAACTAATGTAATATTATGTTTTAACTATTTATAAAGTAATACCCCATTGAAACCACATTTTTCATTCCAACCAAGATGAATTTCAAAAAAAATATTCCCTAACGTCAAATAAATCAATTATTTAAAAAAATAAAATGATAGAAATTAAAACTTCATTATGAAATTCATGTTTCAAAACCCATGTCTAGAGATATGAACCTTACCAATGGAGGAATACTTATAACCTTTAAAAATATATATTGAAAATGAATATATTGTGTCATCATAAGAAAAGATCAAAAATAAACACAATAAATTAACCATCAAAGATGATAGATCTAGAAACCATAACCCAATTATATTCTATATGAATTAGTGTAAAAGAGATCAAGAAGAGAATGTGAACATAGTGAGGATATATGATCAGAAAAATAAATATACCTTGATAAGATACACTCAATGCAAGCATTGATCACCTAGAATTGAGATTCAATGTCTCTAGAGTTTCACATATGGTCTGGTTTGAGTTAATGAGGATTTATCTTGATAATAGAATTCATTATGACAAAGGGTACAAGGTTACTTTTCATTTTAATGAGTTTCAGATATGGGAACACAGTCAGGACATATTGGTTAAAAAACATCACTCCAACCATATACTGAACTATATCCTTATAAAATCCACGTTTCATGGATTTTTGTGCTACACTAATTGTTTTAAAATATGTTATCATGAAGTGAACCAACCATTGGACAAAATCATAATCACATCTATAGTTTTTTTTATTAAAATCACGGAATAAAAAACAATGTTCCAATGTTGAAAAATACATTTCGATCTAGTAGTGTAACACCACGAGATTTTATGAAAAATATTATTTTACTTTCATTAATGTCTTGTGCTACACCAAGATTACCTTGCGCTATACGCAACACCGTATTAGCTTGCAGTATACGCAACACTATTCTTGGATCGTGTTACACACAATTTTGATAATAGTTATTCTACGCAACATTGAGTATATATATATATTCAATGTATAAATAAAATATGGTTGGATTCTGTTATACGAAACAACGAAGGATTCTTGTTCAACACGCAACCCTGACTTGGCTTACATTACACGCAATCGCGACCTTCCTCGATAGTGTGTGTTGTACGCAATACTGGGTTTTACTAAACAACGATATATTATTATAATATTGTTATGAACTAGCCGTTATGAATAGTGTTAAATAAATTTTGAAATTTATAACATTATTATTAATCTTACACATTTCTAGAACATGGTATAAGAACAAAATAAATTTTTCGGGTAAAATAAGTATTTTTCAAAAAATGCTATTTTGCCGCCTTTTGATGGCACACCCACATTAAATCTAGTTTTTGAAATGTTTATAAGTTTAATTTGAAAAAATACAATTCTTCTTTTGAATCAGGATATAAAAATTTACATTAGATAATGTTTTGATATTTTTCCGATAACATTCATATTTTAATGAATAGTAAAAACACGCTATATTTTAATTAAAAACAACTTTTTTCATCGTAATATCTTATGTGGTTAAATTATAATATTGAATGGTTTTAAAGTATAAATAGAATATATTTTTACCATTTAATATAATGTATGTCATTAGCATTGATTTTACCTTGAATTCGTAGGTTAAATAAATTCAATCTTTTGCAATGTTTTAAAGAAAAACCCATTTTCTTTCGACAACGGGATTAATTTTAATTTAATTTCAGAAAATTTTGTGTATTGAATTTTGAAAAATTTATTCCATATTTGGAATCAGTGGATCCAAATTATGTTAATAATCTAATTTTTATTTTTTGGAATTATGAATAGTAACTACGGTAAATTTTATTTACCATAGTTAAAGGTAAATCGGGTAATTAAGGGTAAATATAAGATTATAAAATTACCCTAACACTTAGAAAAATCCTATTGGATGGCTAAATGTGGACCCATATAACCTCAGGGTCGGATTAGATTCATTTTATGGACTTTTTCCCATGAAAATAATTTAATTATTATTAAAACCAAAGAATGTGACAACATGTCACTTTCTTAAATTTTATAAGTATAATAATTTTAATTTAGTGATAAACTTCATGAAACTTGGAAAATGAATAGTCTCCAGAAATCTAATACAATTATATACATCATAGGAATTTATTGAGAATTTTTAGGGATTAAATAATTATCATTTAGTATGACACAAAGATGATGCAGTAATTGTCTTATTAATGAAATATTGACATAATTGATGTTATAAATGCCGAAATAAATGTAATTTGAGACTTTCTATGACTTACACTAATTTTCTAGGTTAATATGACATGTTATTGTTTATTTAAGTAATATTTTTTGAACTTATCATTCTGTTATGAATTTCATAAAAATCATGTACCAAATAGTGTCAAAATTGAAATAAATTAGTTTTTAAAACAAATATTATATTATTAATTGTTATTTAATTCCTAAAAATATAAGGTTCGGCCAAATGACTTATATAAGGATAGATATATTAATAATAAACAACTTGGGGTTCTTTTGTCTTGTTATGGTATGTTTATTAACCATATAGTGTAAGAAAACAAAAAGACACGGTAAAAGTTAAATTATTTATCTTAGAGTTAAATCTAATTGATAAGGTTAAAATAATATCCTAAACTTGTCTAAATACTATTTTATGAAAGGATATCGATACATCCCCACTTTAGCTTCTAAATAAGATTATTTGGAACCATTATAAACCGAATTTGACCTTAATATAAACTAATATTTTGATATTTTCCTAAGGTGCTCCTCTCCTCCCTTATAAAAGGGGACCTCCTCCCTCTCCTCCTCACAACAAATTGAGCATTCATGCTCGTCCAACCCCTAAAAAAATTTCTTCTCCACTTCCCTAGTATCATCAAAGAGGTCCTGGTCTTCTTCAAAGACCATCCTTAGTTCTTTAAGTGGAGGTTACGAAAATGCGCGTTAAAAAGAGGTAATATCCATTACTGATCTTTTTCAATTTCTTTTTTCTTCAACTTCTTCTTATTTAGTTGTTTCATGATAAAGTAATAACATCAGTATTTCATATATACTGATATATTATTATAAATATGAAACAACTCTAATTAACCTTCTATCCATCCTATGGAAAACGAAATCACCGCGCGTGCGTACGTACGGAATACCGTCTCCACGCCGTGGTGAAATCTATTTTCCACCACCACCTTACATGGATGGGTATAACGGTGTACATAATAACTATATATGATTATTGTAATGTGATATTGATTCTGAAATAGTATACATACACTCCAATACAATTCCATGATCATGAGAATGATATCATCGCTCGTGCGTACGTACGGACTACCGTCTCCACGACGTGATGAGATTCATTCTCCACATTAACCATTCATGAATGATTATAAAGTTTATATAATGAATAATAATGAAATATATGACATGTTAAATCGACTATATTTATGTATATATATATATATGTATGTAATCTACTTACTTCCATTCAAGACAATAAGGAAAGGAAAACAGCGTTCAGGCGTACGTACGGACTACCGTCTCCATGAACGGTGTGTTTCATTTAATTTATCTTTCTATTATATATATATATATATACTGAATATATATGATATATAAATCATGTTTTCTATTCTGGAAGTAAGTAAATCATGATATAAGTAATAATAATGTCATGAACAACAAGTCCAAACACCTACGATAAATGAAACGAATTTACCCAAAACGCTTCTTTAACATGGAATTTACAAAAGAACGGGTAATATAAAGTCATAAGTGAACCATATATGATATCATAACAATGAATATGATTCTGTAATAAGTTAATGAAATTATTTAAATCATTATACAAGAGGTTCAGATTCGTACAAAGCATATCAGACATAAGGTAAGGAAAAATATCACAATCTCATTTTTATCCGAGATTGTTTATACTTTGGTATTTACCAGGGTGTATTTTATCATACACATCCATGTTTCCTCAATATGTAATATTATTTCCATCTACCTACAATTTTTTAAATCAAAGTTTAACCTTCAGTGAGTTTTTAGTAAAAGATATGAAAGGAATATTTTACCGTTTTTCGTACGAGGTACTTTTTGACTTTTCCGACAAAAGTACATGAGGAATGTTTTTTTAAACTTATACGACATGAATGGATTTTTAAAACATTATTTCCAAAAATCTTCCTTTACATGTTTTCATGTTTATTTTTAATCAACTTCTTTTAGTTTATAATTGTATGACATATTAAGAAAGGAAAAGTGTTTTTGAAATAGAAAGGATATTTTCCTAAAGAATGGAATTCAAGTGTTTTATCAAAATTATTTTCCATATAAGATAATAAAGGGTTCTGTTTTTATCCCTATTATTACATTGATTTGATTATGTTGTGATGGGATTGATTTTATGAATTCCTTTAAATTATATGTATTGTTTTATGATGTCACAATGTTTAAGATTCCCATTTTATTACATGGGTTATGCAATGATGTATGATTTATGATTTTGTGGCACACATAAGAATGGTATCATTATGAGATGGATGGGACCTATATCTCCCTCCCATAAATTGGGTAAAGATTTTATATCTCATGAGATAGACATGGCTGGAACGGTAGGTTATACCGGTTCAATGAAACATGACTGAAACGAGGGTGACTCGGTTCAGAAATGGACTTTGTCCACTAAGATAGTCTTGGTAATGATTCTTGACTAATAAGAAATGATTCTCTATGATTGTGTGTGTATACCACAAAGTTTCATGTTTTATGTTATGATTATTGGGATTTCATTTCACTACTATGATTTATCCTATGTAATGAAATTATGCTCTCTTTTGCAGGTTCTGATTTCCAAAATGTTATATTCTTATGAATATGATGTGATTGATATTTTTTTTGTTTACCCTTACTGAGAATTTGAGCTCACCGTTTTATGTTTTCTTTTCCCCAGGATATAAAGAAAGGTTTTAGGTAAAAAAATAAGGAAGATATTTATGGGATATGTTGAAGATATTTCACCACGATTAGAAGATTATATTCCGAGATTCCAAAGACACTAAACTATTATGATCCTTGTGTGTGTGTTTTTGTTATGTAATAAGTATTCCGCAAAATTAATGTAATGTCCATGTACGTTAAACTTAGGGTCTCTACAGTTGGTATCAGAGGAAAGGTTTAGTCATCCTTTGGAAACTAGGATGCAAAAACGTTAGTGAGATCCCTAGAGATATTTCTAAGGTATGTCTAGGGATGTCCCTAAGGTTAAGTATACGTATAGGTTATAGTCCAATAATTATGCTAACGATCATAGAATTAAACCTAAGATGTTATATATTGAAGGTGCTCCCCATTTATTTTGTTGTTTTCCCTAGCATGATTTTTTTCCTCTCACACTATTCTTTTTGGGTTTTAGAAAATGGCTGGAAACAAGATGATTCACGATAATGGAGGATATGATGAATAATGGAATGATATTCTTCATGAGCCACCAAATGAAATAGGATTTGGATGTCCAAACATCATTATTATGCCGAATCAGAAATCTCATAATATGATCAATAAAGTAAAATTTGGTAAGTTTCCTGACTCGGCTAATAAGAGAAAGATGGAGTTTCATGATGATCATAGAGGAAAGAAAGTCCAATTTCCCCTATGTAAATCATGTGGGAAGAGGCATAAAGGAGAATGTTTCAAAGGAACTGGAAGATGCCTTGTGTGTGGAAAATAAGGACATAAAGCCAGTAAGTGCAAAGGAAAAGGTTCAATTAACACCAGGGATGAGGATAACGGTAGTGCTACGACATCAACAATGGTTAAATGTTTTAAATGTTGAATATATGGGCATTATGCAAACCAATTCCCTAAGGGAAAGTCTCATGAAGTGAATCAGTATGGTCGTATGGGTAGTATTTATGTGGGTGATGATGAAGAGACTACAAATGATATGTGAGATGAAAGAATTGTTGAAGCTCGGTCAATGGTTTAAGAATGTCGTGGAATGATTACATGTTTATCATGTGTAATGTTGTATAAGTGATCTCATGGTACTATGGAATAAAGAGACATCGATGGATTGTTACACTGTTGTCTTTCCTTGAGTTTTGAAAGTGTATGATTAATGTTACCAGTATCCATGAAAGGTTATTCAGATATTTTTGGAATGTAGATGATATGCGTATAATGAAGGGATAAAGAGAAAAATAAATGTTTGATAGTATTCATGAGCTCATGATTGATATAAGGAGAAGGTTATATCATGGTTTGAGTATATAGAATTTTGAGGATTTTGGTATGTGGAATGTGTTAACTTTTAACTGCATTCATGTTTTCACTAAGTTTCAATGGGTATTCAAGAGAATACATGATTAAGGCCTTTGAATGTTTGGAATGTGACCAACAAAACATATCTTATGATATATGGGGATCAACGATTGTATTAAATCTCTGGTAATCGTTTTCACTATATTATGAGAGTGGACTATAGTATTATGGATAAGCCTAAATATTAGAATGGATATAATGGGCATAAGTTAGTATTGTTTAAGGATAGAAGTTTTTTTCGTTACTATTGATGGGATGTTATAGTAATATAGTTTTAGAAAAAGGACAACCTCTAGGACGGGCGACAACCCATCGCGTCGGACAATGTTGTTGGAATCAAACCCACAACCGAAGTGCGACTGGCCTTTATCGCCTACCACTGGCCTACGGGAAGTCCCTGGTTAGTATAAACTAGTTTTATTTAATTAAGCGGTATGATATATGAAGTATAATTTCATTTTTGGAACCATATACGAATAAAATAACCATAAGATGGACTTATAACTTTTGCTAACCTTTTGTTTGAAAGAGATGGAATGACTCATCATTCTATCACATGATCTGCAAACACATCAAGAATAACAAATTCAACTTCATTTCTTTAAGGGATGAAGTAGAAATTGTTCAATTCACGAACAACAGTGAGATTGTACCAAAATCATGCAAGTATTTCGTTTAATTCATCAACTTTAGGGAAATGATCATGAAAACCAAAAATGTTTTCCTAGTTACCTTATATCCGATTAATCAGATGGTACCTTAGATCATCACAAATCAATAGCTTTGTGATTGTTGGCTTTTTCATAGCCATGTTCTCTACCACTCTCCATCAGAATTTGATGGTTATATTTTTCTTCCATATCCATATTTTCACCTATGTTCTCATACGTGGAAACCCCGTGATTAGTTAATTTGGGTAACCGTTACATTTCATACTTTAGTTTTTAAAATCCATGTTTTGTTATTCCTTTTTATGATGTGGGTTTCTATTAAACAATCTTTCGAGTAGTAAACCATTTATAACCCCGACAAATTTCGAGGGAGAAATTCATTTTAAGGGGGGTAGAATGTAACACCTCGAGGTTTTATGAAAAATATTCTTTTAATTTCATTAATGTCTTGTGCTACACTAAGATTACGTTGCGCTATACGCAACACCGTATTATCTTGCAGTATACGCAACACTATTCTTGGATCGTGTTACACACAATTTTGATAATAGTTATTCTACGCAACATTGAGTATATATATATATATTCAATGTATAAATGAAATATGGTTGGATTCTGTTATAAGAAACAATGAAGGATTCTTGCGCAACACGCAACCCTGACTTGGCTGGCCTTACATACAATCGCGACCTTCCTCGATAGTGTGTGTTGTACACAATACTGGGTTTTACTAAACTATGATATATTATTATAATATTGTTATGAACTAGCCGTTATGAATAGTGTTAAATAAATTTTTAATTTTATAACATTATTATTCATCTTACACATTTCAAGAACATGGTATAAGAACAAAATAAATTTTTCGGGTAAAATAAGTATTTTTCAAAAAATGATGTTTTGCCGCCTTTTGATGGCACACCCACTTTAAGTCTAGTTTTTGACATGTTTATAAGTTTAATTTGACAAAATATAATTCTTCTTTTGAATCAGGATATAGAAATTTACATTAGATAATTTTTTGATATTTTTCTGATAACATTCATATTTTAATGAATAGTAAAAACACGCTATATTTTAATTAAAAACAACTTTTTTTCATCATAATATCTTATGTGGTTAAATTATAATATTGAATGGTTTTAAAGTATAAATAGAATATATTTTTACCAATTATTATAATTTATGTCATTAGCATTAATTTTACCTTGAATTCGTAGGTTAAATCAATTCAATATTTTACAATGTTTTAACGAAAAACCCATTTTCTTTCGACAACGAGATTAATTTTAATTTAATTTCGGAAAATTTTTTGTATTGAATTTGGAAAAATGGATTCCATATTTGGAATCAGTGGATCCAAATAATGTTAATAAGCTACTTTTTATTTTTGGAAATTATGAATAGTAACTACGGTAAATTTTATTTACCATAGTTAAAGGTAAATCGGGTAATTAAGGGTAAATATAAGATTATAAAATTACCCAAAAACTAATAAAAATCCAATTGGATGGCTAAAGTTAGACCCATATAACCTAAGGGGCAGATTATATTCATTTTATGGACTTTTTTCCATGAAAATAATTTAATTATTATTAAAACCAAAGAATGTGACAACATGTCACTTTCATAAATCTTATAAGTATAATAATTTTAATTTAGTGATAAACATCATGAAACTTAGAAAATGAATAGTCTCCAGAAGGATAATACAATTATATACATCATAGGAGTTTATTTATAATTTTTAGGGATTAAATAATTATCATTTAGTATGACACAAAGATGTGCAGTAATTGTCTGATTAATGAAATATTGACATAATTGTTGTTATAAATGCCCAAATAAATGTAATTCGAGACTTTTTATGACTTACACTAATTTTCTAGGTTAATATGACATGGTATTGTTTATTTGAGTAACTTTTTTTGAACTTATCATTCTGTTATGAATTTCATAAAAATCATGTACCAAATAGTGTCAAAATTGACATAAATTAGTTTTTAAAAAAAATATTATATTATTAATTGTTATTTAATTCCTAAAAATCTAAGGTTTGGCAAAATGACTTAGATAATAATATATATATTAATAATAAACAACTTGAGGTTCTTTTGGCATGTTATGGTAAGTTTATTAACCATATAGTGTAAGAAAACAAAAAGACACGGTAAAAGTTAAATTATTTATCTTAGAGTTAAATCTAATTGATAAGGTTAAAATAATAACCTAAACTTTTCTAAATACTATTGTATGAGAGGATTTAGATCCATCCCCACTTTAGCTTCGAAATAAGACCCTTTGGAACCATTATAAACCGAATTTGACCTTAATATAAACTAATATTTTGATATTTTCCTAAGGTGCCCCTCTCCTCCCTTATAAAAGGGCACCTCCTCCCTCTCCTCCTCACACCAAATGGAGCATTCAAGCTCGTCCAACCCCTGCCAAAATCTCTTATCCACTTCCCTAGTATCATCCTAGAGGTCCTGGTCTTCTTCAAAGACCATCCTTAGTTCTTTAAGTGGAGGTTAAGAAAAGGCGCGTCAAAAAGAGGTAATATCCATTACCGATCTTTATCAATTTCGTTCTTCTTCAACATTTTCTTCTTTAGTTGTTTCATGATAAAGTAATAACATCAGTATTTCATATATACTGATATGTTATTATAAATATGAAACAACTCTAATTAACCTTCTATCCATCCTACGGAAAATGAAATCACCGCGCGTGCGTACGTACGGAATACCGTCTCCACGCCGTGGTGAAATCTATTTTCCACCACCACCTTACTTGTATGGGTATAATGGTGTACATAATCACTATATATGATTATTATAAAGTGATATTGATTCTTAAATATTAAACATACACTCCAATACAATTCCACGATCATGAGAATGATATCATCGCTCGTGCGTACGTACGGACTACCGTCTCCACGACGCGATGAGATTCATTCTCCACATTAACCATTCATGAATGATTATAAAGTATATATAATGAATAATAATGAAATATATGACATGTTAAATCTACTGGATTTATGTATATATATATATTTATATCATCTACTTACTTCCATTCAAGACAATAAGGAAAGGAAAACAATGTTCATGCGTACGTACGGACTACCGTCTCCATGAATGGTGTGTTTCATTTCATTTATCTATATATTATATATATATATATATACTGAATATATATGATATATAAATCATGTTTTATATTCTGGAAGTAAGTAAATCATGATATAAGTAATAATAATGTCAAGAACAACAAGTCCAAACACTTACGATAAATGAAACGATTTTACCCAAAACGCTTCTTAAACATGGAATTTACAAAAGAACGGGTAATATAAAGTCGTAAGTGAACCATATATGATATCATAACAATTAATATGATTCTGTAATAAGTTAATGAAATTATTTAAATCATTATACTGGAGGTTCGGATACGTACAAAGAATATCGGACATAAGGTTAGGGAAATATCACAATCTCATTTTTATCCGAGATTGTTTATACTTTGGTATTTACTGGGGTGTATTTTATCATACACATCCATGTTTATTCAATATGTAATATTATTTCCATATAACTACAATTGTTTAAATCAAATTTTACCCTTCGGTGAGTTTTTAGTAAAAGATATGAAAGGAATCGTTTGTCGTTTTTCGTACGAGGTACTTTATTGACTTTTCCGACAAAAGTACAAGAAGAATGTTTTTTTAAACTTATAAGGCATGAATGGATTTTTAAAACATTATTTCCAAGAATATTCCTTTACAAGTCTTCATGTTTATTTTTAATCAACATCTTTTAGTTTATAATTGTATGAAATATTAAGAAAGTAAAAGTGTTTTTGAAATAGAAAGGATATTTTCCTCAAGAATGGAATTCAAGTGTTTTATCAAAATTATTTTCCATCTAAGATAATAAAGGGTTCTGTTTTTATCCCTATTTTTACATTGATTTGATTATGTTGTGATGGGATTGATTTTATGAATTCCTTTATCTTATATGAATTGTTTTATGATGTCACGATGTTTAAGATTCTCATTTTTATTACATGGGTTATGCAATGATGTATGATTTATGATTTTGTGGCACACATAAGAATGGTATCATTATGAGATGGGTGGGACCTATATCTCCCTCCAATGCATTGGGTAAAGATTTTATATATCATGAGATAGACATGGCTGGAACGGTAGGTTATACCGGTTTAGTGAAACAGGACTGAAACGAGGGTGACTCGGTTCAGAAATGGACTTTGTCCACTAAGATAGTCTTGGCAGCGAGTTTTGACAAATAAGAAATGATTCTCTATGATTGTGTGTGTATTCCACAAAGTTTCATGTTTTACGTTATGATTATTGGGATTTCATGTCACTACTATGATTTATCCCATGTAATAAAATTATGCTCTCTTTTGCAGGTTAAGATTTCCAAAATGTTATGTTCTTATGAATATGATGTGATTGATATTTTTTTTACCCTTACTGAGTATTTGAGATCACCCTTTTATGTTTTCTTTTCCCCAGGATATAAAGAAATGTTTTAGGTAAAAAAATAAGGAAGATCTTTATGGGAGATGTTGAAGATCTTTCACCACGATTAGAAGATTATATTCCGAGTTTCCAAAGACACTAAACTATTACGATCCTTGTGTGTGTGTGTTTTGTTATATACTAAGTATTCCACAAATGTAATGTAATGTACATGTACGTTAAGCTTCGGGTCTCTACAAGTAGTGTCATATCTCAGGGTTATTTCATGATTAGTAATAAATGTCCACCACAACCTTTAACGAGGAGAAGACATTTAATTTGTTTAAATATTCATGACATACTATTTAATCTTGTATAACTTCAGAAAATAAAACTATGTAAAATTAAAGTGAAACCTTGACCAAAATGGTATTGAAATTCACCCAACCATAGCAAAATTTTGACCCTAGAAATATGTAATGATTTGAGACAGACAAAATAGTAAGGACACAACTACCTCATTAATGATTCCCACTACCACATTTCATGGTTATTTCATGTGTACATACACATTTTGTAGAACAAAGTAAAATTTTAATCCTTATTTTCCTAATCTTGATGAGTCCGAATCAGATATGGTTGTTCAACCATATAGGTATCAAGAGATAGATCAACATCCCACCACTCAATGACATAGTATGGTTTTAGTTGATACCTCCTCGATTTGGTTACATGAAACATGTTTTTAATTAATGTTAATCACGATGAAAATTTTAATTTAAAAAAAAAATCATTCCATGATTATCAATGATCCCAATTGTGATAATGATTCTCTATGTAAACATACTCTACATACCCTATTGATGATTTCCCATACAGGTTGAAACTATTAGAATTACCCAATCAGAAGCATTAAAATTAAATGAGTGGTGAAAAAATATACATAGGATTTATGATGACTTTAATCCATTGATAAAATCATCATGATCAACATCACATTTTTTGACGTCTCTTGAAAATTACACGGTCCAACCAAATTACATTCTCCAAACCCCTCCCTATGTAATGTAGATAAAATCTTTGTGATCATCATAAAGATTTATAATTTATCTTCAAAAATGAATAGTCTCACCAATGGAAATTCTCCCAACTCCAAATTATTCAAAGTCGATTGACAATTAAAACATTTCAATGCTCCAAAATGAACCATTTTAATAAATTCATAATAAATATTTTTATTGGAATAATTTTCCAAAGGAAACTATTTTTCCATGATTCAATAAAATTATCAACACATTCCTGGATAATATCCGTAAGAAAAAAATGTCACAGTCAGTTTTCCCATCATTCTGAGGATGATACACTATGACTAATTTTACCTTGTAACGTGTTTTCTATTGAAACAATACCCAAAAAATGAATTTCAATTGAGGGTATCTATTAAAAATTACATTTTATGGGACTCCATGTATCATTATAATCTATCATACATACAAAAACAAATCTCCTCCACCATCGTTATCTCCTTAATTGGATGTAATGATCCAATTTCGTTAGTAGAACAATGTTCACAAAAAATAAAATCCATACCAAAATATATCTTTGTAATCTGGTGAAGATTCCAAATATATATCATTCAACTTCTAAAAAGGAATGGTTTATGGTTATAGAAAACTATATGGTCTTTGGTGCTCCATCCTAGAATTCTAGGAAAGTAAGGCATCATTAAATGAGGTCTAAAATTGAATACCTTAACCTTGAACAGTAATAATATAACTTTAGATTGTGATTATTATACGTAGTCTCATGTTTAAATCACCGATATGAACAATGACCACTATCCCTCAATTATTCCCTTAGATATATCAAAATTTCCAACCATCCTCATAAACACATGGTACTAATAGAATATTGAGACAAATCACTACAGGCCTCTCTGACATTATTTATTTTTTGGAAAAACAATATATATCAGTGTGATATCTATTTTACAAATGTTTTATAATCCAATTATGATTTATAATTATAAAAATCTATGAAACCTTGTGCACCCACTTCATACACTCCTAAGAGAACCCCAATAAACAAACTCATCAAGGACCATTCTTATATATACTCAATCATGGATTGAGGTGTAAACTTCTTTCTCAATTTTTTATTGACCACAATACATTTTCCTATTTTATATGGGTTTTAAATAAAAATATTATAAGGATGCTCCACCCAAAATCTCTATTATAGGTTTAGATCTGTTTGAGTAAAAATATACTTAAGTCACTTATGATATGAAAATATTGTTAATTTCTCTCAAAAGAGATAGTGGATATGATTTTTGAGATTGTTAATCCTGAAATAAAACTGAAGGTCAATAATTGGATATTCATTCTCAAGATGGCATAATGTGTCAGAGCCACATGCCACCAGTTCTATCTTGTGCAACATGAAACACCAAAATCACATAAATGATGCCTCTACAAAAAAATTGCCCAAATGTAGTTCTATAAGAAGATAATCTATATATGATCTAATACATAACATTATTTCCTCAATATATTTATCAACATTATCATCCGCATCATTCATAACATAGAAACTGTTCAAAATAATCATCATAAATTCAGGATTTAATAAAACGTGAACAAATTGATGGGAATAACTATCTATGACATTATAAAAATGAATTTTAAATGCACTACTTGGTAGATCTAATGAAATAACTATATAAATATATTTAGTATCTAATAATACTCCCTTATCATGTGTAAAATTTCCATTACAAATCAACTCATGGGTCCAAAATTATCATTAAGAATTATTTTCATGTATATGCTGTTCTATAACGATAATAATTATGAGATATAAATGATAATTTTGTCTTTTATTTTAAATTTAATACTCTAACACAAAATCAAAGAAACCATAATGAAATATTATAATAACTGATGAATGATCCAGTTAATCCATTTCATAGATACAATGATAAAATTAGTAGGACTGAATGACATAACTGTGGACTCTAAATTACCATATTATCTCATAAAAACTATATAAATCATAACAACTTATTAGACTATTTTCAAATTGTACCATTATAATAAGTCATTATAAGAAAACTACCACTCTAATTTGATTTTATGAATGATATCATCAATCCAAGTAAATGAAAATTTTTTTCTTAACGTTCATCATTTCAAGCATTCCAAAATCGGGGAAATTATATTGGATTCAATCAAGATTCATTGGATAGAGAATTAGAAAAACAATAGGTTAAAAATAAGGATAAATAAGTTCATTGGGATTAATATCTATTCACTGAACTTTAATCCCCTTACCATAGTGGGTTATATATGATTTTATGGAATAGAAATGGGTATCATCTTCGTAAGAAATTCAGTAGTGAAATCCACCTCACATTGGGTTGGTAAACCAAAAAAACCTAGTAAGTGCCTCAGGTATGGAGTCACAAATATAGAAATTGGAACACTCACTCATTGATCAATGAAATAAATAATTTCAAACTATAACTATCTTGTGATAATTTTATAATAAATAACTATATTTATACTCTTCATGATATGGTATCCCACTCGACCAAAAAGACATGAGGGACTCCATTAAAAGAAGGAAACAAAACCCAATGATGGAAACTATTTATATAAGTCATAAGACTAATCATATAGTCCATGATATTGATATGTTAGAATATATAATGATCATGAACTAGGAAACAACACACAATGTTCTGATCACAAAATTCCAAATGAAACAGGGGATGTTTAAATCAATATTCCATCCTGTTTTTAAGGAACTTTTATGTACCTGAATGAAAGACATTACTAGTTAGTGAAATCACAAATTGTAAATAAACATATATAATATAAATTAATGAGATAATTTGATATCAAATGATGAAATAATTATTTAGGTTTAAATAAACATCATACCTTTTATAGTATATGGCCCTACTTTTGATTCCTCTGTTACATTATCCATTGAATAAATATATCCCGTGTCAAATCCACCCTAAATATTTATTAATATTTAATAATACCCCTTGGAATATAAATTATGTCCACCACCCCTTAATACAACCAAATAATCATATGAATTTTTATGTAAGCATGGTTCCATCATTATTACTGGGGAAATACATATAATAAATTAGTAAGATGACATAATCATCTAAAATGATGGAATGTCCATGGGGATTCTATAACATTCGGACTATCATATAAAATTAACTCACATTGATAGAAAACTACTCAATTTTCTACCATGGAGGCATTGAAAAACACTCTTTATGTAAACTGAGCACTCTTAAAATTCATCATCTTTCCAGATAAAACACCCTAAATATATTCTGTAGTTACAATTGCAATACTTTAACCTATTTTCACTACTATTTTTTACTTCATATATATATATTCATTATCAACCACCTTGGTGAAGGTCGAAAAGAATTATAGAAACATAATATACCAAATATTAGTCATCAAACCATCTTGAACCTCTAAACATTGATCTTGTCATTATATACATGCTTTAGTGATATGTGAACCAACCATGTGAAGAAAGTAGAGTATTCAATAACCAAACCCCCACATGATGCATGGTTATAAATTCTTATTTCCTTCACAGTCACAACATTTAAGGATATATTTTTTCCAATAATTTTTTAATGAATCCATTGTATGATCCACACATAATTTACCTTTCATGATAGAGTGCCACAATTCTCTTCACAGCCTTTTGTAACAACCCATATTCTCAATGAAGGTATTGATTAGTAGTTTTTTTTGAATGTTTTAATGGAAGTAATGAAGATTTTTAATCAAGATAATAATTTCATGGGATTATTCATGGATCATTAAGTGACATGAACTATGAAAAAAAGAAAATAGACTAGGACCCATGGTTTTTTTGCAACTATGAGACCCAAGGAACATGGCCATACAACTGCTATAGAAATTGGCATAGCCCATTATCTCAGTCTACAAATGGTTAGTCAAACCATGCACCACACTATGCAATGTTCCCTAGAATTTTATTGAACTGAACACATTTTTCACATGGTTTAGACAAATCCGGTGGAAAACCATTCATAGAAGTTATTTTTTGGGGAAATTACCATTTCTACCACACTAAAAGTGTAACATATTTCCCCTCTCCAATCCTCCCACGGACAGAAATATTAGGGTTCACACATTTTATCTTCTTAATCCTCCTGTACATGCATCTTCTAATGTTTCACTTTCTTTCACCCCAATCAAGATGTGAGAGAAGCACTAGATATCCCTAGGTACAGATACAATATCTTTTTTACTCCAACCTTGTTTCTACTTTCCATTCATTACCCTATTTGGATGCAGGGTAACATGTTATATTCTATGTCTTTTGGTACATTTCTCATATCTCTTCCAACTAGATATGAATATAAAGATGATATTGATTGAAAAATAATCTTTAACCTTTTGGTAGGTGGTCATGTTGTTTTAAATTTAAGTTTTGGTTATTTCTTAATTATTTCAATATTCCATATGCCTACTTTTCCATGATTCTTGGATTTTTTAGTTCCATATTTCCAAATTGACCCTAATCCCTTGTTATATGTTAATTAATCATGGTTAGTAAATTTGACATCACATATGATTTATATAAACCACAATGCGGTACGCCAACTTCACTGCTCATTTTGGGAAAATTTCTCAAAATGTATAAATATTGTTTGTATATTCTAGCTTGAGATTATATTGAATTGAACATTGTCCCATGTGTGTCTAGATGAGCCGAAGATACCCAAATGATGTTTGGTCCACATAGGCTTGGAATTTCCAACATGGGCTTACCACTATTTTTTCATGGTATTTATTGACCCTTAATACTTGTATTAGAAAATTTCATGATTGGTCATGTGGAATGGATTGGTTTTTTACATTGGATCACATGTAATGAAGGGGTTTTCTTTAAATAAAATTAAGTGAAATTTACAAACATAGGATGGTTTTTTACATGCCACTTGTTTATAATTTATAAATCTCACAATGAAAATTGAAATGATTTAAATAGAAGTGGCGTTTACAAGCCTGAAAGGCTATAAGGACACTCTATTTAAAAATATGGACATTGCATAACTTATTTCAAATTCTTAATCCTTCAACATAAAGATACCCAAAGAACGTAGTTGCTATAGTGCCTTTGGAAACATGGATACATAAGCACTTGTAGATATGTGTGCTACAACATCTCCCACTAGGTTCATATTGATTATAACCCATATTAGATGTATGAAATATTATACATGTCATCATGACTTTGGGGAAATGAAACAGTAAATTGGTGAGCTCAAATTCTCAGTAAGGGTAAACAAGGGAGGCATGTAAGCATAAACACAAGTATAAGGGTATGAGAATGTAATCCTATAAATATGAAATCATAACTTTCATATAAAATATCATTACTGAAATCATGGTATAAAGATTGGTAATTCATTAGACATGAATTTTATCAAATAATGAGCATAATCCAGGAAAGCATTAGATCAGAATAAGACATAAAAATGTGGAAAACACATTTTCTTATAATATTATCCACAGTATCCAAGACATCACTGCAAACACCATATTAGTAGTATGGGTTTACTTTTCATACAATCATAGTACTCATGGTTTACTCCCATTACCACCATAGTAGCATGACTTCAGTCCTCATACCATTATTGTAGTCATAGATCACTCCTGTGGCCATCTTAGTATTCATAGTTCACTCCCATGACCATCTCAATATGATGAGTTTAATCCTCGTACATTCATATTCTATCAAGTTAGATATAAAATGATACCCCATGCATTAGAGGGTGATATAGGTCCTACCCATAGCATAATTAAATCATACACACTTGTGCCACAAGATTGTAAATATTCATATCATATCCTAAAAAATGAAATGGGTATCATAAACATGTAAACATATCATAACCTATTGGAAAAGATACATATTTTATAATCATTTCATCAAAATCATCACATGTGAAAAGAAGCAGGTTTCAAAACACATATCATGTGAAATTGAAATGGGTTTCATAACATCATGAAATAAATACAAACTCTATTTAAAGAAATTATATTAATGGATACATTGAATAATTCCCCACAAAGGCATGATTAAAACCAAAGGATGTTATCTTATATGGGAAATAATTTTGATAGATATTTTAAGAACACTTCTTGAGGAATATATCATTTATTTATTGAAAAAGTCGTTTTATTATGTAAACAAATTTAAACATAAATTTTTTAGAAAATATATTTAAAACTTATAATGAGGACATGAATTCATTTTCAAAACCTTTTTACATTAAAACTTTTTAAATTACCCTCAAATCATTTGAAATACATTCTCCTTAAAAACGTATTGAAATCTATTTAAGAAAGACAGAAAATTTTTTGAAAACCTTTTCTTTGAAAATATATTGATAGCTTTTAAATAATGCAAGAAATTTTTTTCGAAAACTTTTTCCTTAAAAACATATAAAAGAATATTAATAAATTTTTGACAACCATTTCATTTAACACAAATTGAAAACTTGTAAATAATCCTTGAACACATTTTAAAAATAGTATTACATGAAAAAAATATAAAATATGACTAAAATAATTTTTACAATAATTTTGTTTCTTTTTTTAGAAACATTTTTGTAATGATTATACTTTTGAACAATGAAAAAGAAGCTTTGAAGAAATGACGGTGTGTAAATTTGTACATGTCATCAGACGTCAAAATCATATTCCATTATACAGTAAAAAGGATAGACAAGTTCCTAGTCTAGAAAGAGAAAAGAATATCCCATTGAAGTTTTTGGTAAAAGAAAAAATTGGAAAAATTTTCTTTTAGATATAATTTGGGAATCTTATAATATTCATGGAAACTATTTTTTAGAAAACATAGATTTCTCACCGAATATTGGGTATAATCGTGCATTCCTAAAAAACATTATTAACTATATTATTTCACAAAGTGTAGAAAATGATACCAGTACACGAGTTTGTCAGGAAATAAAATATATTAAGGAATTTCATTAATATTCTAGAGAGAGGGATCAAAATATTTTATAAAATGAATCATAAACATAATCATTTTTTAAAAGCCATGAGATCTTCTCAGTAAACTATTAATACTTGGTTTGTTGGGATCAGGATCTCCATAGAAGGAATGAAAATTAAATGAATCATATAATATAATTAAAGGATTTAGATTCTTGATTTGGAATTTAAAATGGATTTTAATGCACCCCAAAAAATAATTTAGGTTCACAACAGAACATGATTTTGAATTTTGGAAAATTGAGACAAAATAAATTTACCGATTTGGTATCTTTTGAATGTTAAACATCATCAATGAATCATCATAAAATGGAAACATAAATACCCTTAGATTTATTTATACTATAAATATATTACATTAATATATAGTACACACAGCACTTCAAAGGAAAGAGTGGTGAACATAACAAGTGTCTCACAAAATATAAAAGTGAGATGAAATCCCCTTACCTTATGTCTTGAATCCCTTCGTACCCATAAAATATTCAAATATAATAAATATAGGTGTGTTATAAATATTTTAAATAATCATATTCTTATATCTATTACTATATATTGTTTTATTATAACCCTATATTACCCACTTGATAATAATCCTACATTAAGGGTTCACATTTTGTAATATTCGATTTGTTCACTACATGTGTATAAATATTTTATATAGTTGATCCTTATAATTATATAATTATTCGAGTATTTAGAACAATATATATATATAAGTTATTTCTACTATAATTATATTATAATAATATATAGCATATTGAATTATGTAATGGAATACATCGTTCTTGGATACTATAAGCCAAACAAAAAATGTTTTCCTATTTAATTGTTGTATTTAAATAAAGTATGTAAATGGAATATATATATATATATTTATGTATATATATAATTATTTTAGTAGCATTAATATATCATATATATATCATATAATTTCATTAAAATCATCCTTAATACATTCAATGTGGGGTGTGAGTCAATCACATCGCTTTGTGGGGGCGGTAGTCCACACTTCCTCAATTGAGATTATCATATTAACAAAAAATGGAAAGTAAATAAGTGTGTGTGGTAAAAGGAATAAATAAATTAAAGTTAAATTTAGATATAATTTATTACATATATAAATATAATGTACCTCATAATTTCCATCATGATTTGTGGTAAATGATAAATGAACAATCATCATTTGTGAGGTAGTATTTTGTCGTACACAGAAACAGATCTTCCAATATCCATTATATGAAGGAGTGTATAAGTGTAGGATGGAAAGGTATCATAAATATATCCTAGTATATTTTTCATTCTGGTTTTGTCACTCAATAAAGTATTAAATAGATTTTAAGGGGTGGAGAAGGGAAATAAAGGAAAAGAGATTGAGAGAAGACATTATATCTTAATCGGGTAACTCATTTTGGTTTATGCCAAAAGGAATCTTTGAGAAGATTAATTCACATATAGAAGTGTAAATATATGAGGTAGGATTGTTTTGAGGATACCCGGGTTGATATTCTATGAACATAAAAGGTTTACGACCTGGATGAAAGGGGTGGATGTGGATTCGTTTTATTGGGAAGGAAAATAACTCACATAGATGTTTTAGAAACAAGTTAGGTATGCATATGTTATTATATAAAAAAATTAATAACAAAATGAAAAAACACAATAGTTAATTTTTTATGGTATAAATATGTAAAATAAATTAGTTTTGGACAACTTTCATGTTCATTTGGGCCGTTAATGTCAAGGTTTAGTCCCTAATTAAGCATAACCAGGCCTTAACTGTTGTTATATGTTTTAATCGCTTTTTAATAATAATTTTGGTCAAAAATATTAATAGGTTGTCATTACACTCTATATATTAGAATTAATAAAATTGTTTATTTTTTAATTTATAAATTCAAAGTTTAGAATCAAAAAAATTAAGATTACTGTTAATCCTGTAGATGGGACCAAATAATGGGGTTTAAAAGTAAGAAGAAGTTCAAATGTTTGGTATGATTATATATTCATTTTCAAAGTGAAGTTAACAATAATGAATTAAATTGTATTAATATATGTAATATTATTTATATGTGACACAAATAAATATTTATTATATCATTTAAGATTAATAATAAATTAGAAAAAGGATGTTTTTAACTAAAATGTTGTTTTTTTACTATTCAACAAAAAATGAAGTTTCTCATAAAAATACAGAAATTATCCCTTGTATATTTTCAAGGATATGAATTAAAAAATTACATTTATATATTTAAATTAAATTTCTAATTTTGTATAAAATTTATTTAATTATTAAAATTGATTCATTCAAGAAAACAATATTTATAACAGAAAAGGAATTTACTAAAAATATTATCTTTCATTATCAATATGTTTTATTTATTTAAACAAATTATGAAAAATAATTAAAAACTAGTTGTTAATGTTAATATTACAATTTTTAATGACTAGATTATAATAGACTTATTTAAATAATTAAAACATTGAGAATATATTTTTCGTAGAAACTCATAGTTGTGTGCATCGTACGCAAAGTTAGTGTTACTTATAGTACAAGCCATGTTGGTATTGTGTGTCACACAAGACAAGTTGGTATTGAATGTGAAATGAATATTTCACTTAGTTTATTAATATATATATATATATTTCTAGTGTAATTTTAAATGAAATAATATTGATATGATAAATTAATTCGAAAAAAATAATTCTCGAAATCTCATAGTGTAATAAAGGCCTTGGATCATTCTTTGAAATAAGTATCATAGCATGACAATGTAAATATTTAAATTGAAATTCCTAAGATTTTATGACTTATGATGTATGTTATAAATTAATGTGCCTCTTATGTCAGCATGAGCTATGTGAATTGAAATTGATCGGAGGTTATGCCCCATGCTGATTATACATGTTTTACACCATACATAGAAGTTGTACAAGAGTATAAGGAATGTGGAAAGGGTATACCACCCATCCTTATGATGTATTGTTGGTTATGAAATATTTGATGGATGTAACACTCTCCCTTACACTATTTATGATTGTAAAAAAATGAGATGGATAAGGTCGCTCACCATACCATGATAGAACATGTGAGGAATGTGGGATGGAAAGACCAATCACCCTTATATTGGCTATGATAGATGGAATGTGGTATGGAACAACCAGTCACCCTTCATTTTTTTTACCATGATACCTTGAGTGTTCTTATAGATGGTCCCAGAGTTAGACCATATGTGGTTTCCCTAGGGAGGTATGACAACAAGTAATATCCTAGTCTAACCCAATTGTATCATCTTAGGTATATGTCTTGTTGGCATCATAACTCTCTGAAATGATATACGTGGATGTAGTGGATTACTAATATATTATTTATACTAACTTCCACTATATATATAGTAACTTGATCAGATATACCATCTAGAAGATGAATCATGTATACCCCCCATTTGTCATTAAGGGACCCGAACGAGATGATATTTATTAATTATTCTTTGATTTTCATTCATTAGTTTTCATGAAAAATTTTTATTTCTGAGTGCCGCCACAGATTACATGTAGATTTTATTGGTGGTGGCCTATTCAGATTTTATCTCACACTCTACTCAGGCCTCACACGGCAACCATGAATATTATTTTCCTCTATGTATGGGTAACAAGAAAATTCCCATATATAGGTTGTTGACATGTTTACAATTGGATGGAGATTTTGAGTACATGACTAATCTTGGATTCAGATGCATAGAAAAACATTATGTATTTTTACACGTTTTGATGTTCTTTTATTTTCATTCGCATCTATCCATTTTTTTTCAGAAATCCATGTATTATGTACAATACAATACCTTTGAGGGTTTTGGTTATATTATTAATTGTTATCCACATACGTTGTCTCATTTATTTTCTTTAATTATTCAACTGTTCATTATAAATGTTTTTTTATTATGCTTCTTCTAATGATTACTATTCCCTATATCTACTATGGTTCTCTAACATGAGGTTATAGTATCCCCACTAACCACCATTAGATTCTTTCACCTAGTTGGAAGCCTTTTGAAAAATGGGTAGCATGTTTGAGAACATTTGACATACCCGTCAAGTAATCAGTTGTGAATTTAAACTAGGTCAGGATTATATAATGTGGTATCGGAGCTGCAAATTTGATGATTTATTATTTGGAGACAATGAAATATAGATTTTGATGCTTGTGACTATTTCACAATCCATTCTTTTGTGTCCCAAATACATGTAAGGGGAAAGGGATGGGTTAATTAAATGGAGTTTGTTTTTATGGTTTCGTCGTTACTACTAATATCATTTCACCATTGGGTGACACACATGAATTGTGACGTTATTAATAATGGTCTTATTGAAATAATGATTTCATTATAGTTTATCGATGAAATTAGTGAACTACATTAGATCATGCAACACTATAAGAACAATATGATAATATTCTATGCATTTTTTTCATTCTATGTTTATCTTTTAGCTAGCATTTATTGTTGTATATTTATTGTGCCTTGAGATAAGTTAAAATGTATTGAAACACTATTAAGTATTTGAATTTTCTTATTGTATGACATTAGAGGGTGTCATATTCTAATTTATAAAGTGTATGGGACCTTATGGATTGAAAATTTGTAGTCCATCTTTGTAACATCCCAAGTAAGTAATGAATAATAGATATTTTTATCTATGTCTATTAATGATTAAGATAGTGTTATTGAGGTTTAAAATGAAAATAAATACAATCTTATGCATGGAATACACTAATATTCTTAAAAGATTGTTTTACTGCCTTTTGATGGGAAACCATTTTTTAATCTATATTTTTACAATTTTATAAACTATGTTTGTAAAAATAAACTTATCCTTTATGATTGGGACATTAAAATTTACCTTGTGTGAATTTTTGTATTTTTCTGACAATGTACATTTTTTAATGAATAGTGAAAAATACTGCATTTTACATCAAAACTACTTTTTAATCTAATTTATTTATATGATTAGATTATGTTTTGAATTGGTTTTGAAGTGAAATTAGAATATATTTTTACCATTTTAACCAATGGTGGTCATTGGAATCAATTTCACTTTAAATTAGACTTAAACTGGTGTCAATCTTTTGATACTTATTGTTTTGTAAAAACACCTTATTTGCTCTGGCAGCGAGAATTAATTATTAAATTAATTAATGTGACTTATATGATTTGAATTTTGTAAAATAGACTTCATTTTTGAATTTGGAATATCAAATATAGCTTAGGGTGATTTTTTGGTAATTTTCTGAAAAACTTCAATTTTTGGTGAATAGTGAAACCACAAAGTGGTAATCAAGCAAACTGATTTTTCAATTAAATGAAAGTTTACCACTAATGTGTATTGAATTTTGAAAATCCGACATACATGGTTGTCATTAAGAAGAAAAATGTGGTTCAATGAGATTAAAATAATTTTTTTGGTGAATAGTATCTTATTATGTTTTTAATCGCGATTAGTGGTAATTAGTGTAGTTTAAGGTATAAATAATGCTTTAATAATAGGAAATGACCTAGACACATGTCCCAACCTTATTGGTTGTGTCATGACCGACCCATAAAAGCCATGAGTCAACTTGGGGACCCCATGGAGACACTTTGGTTTGGAAATGACATAAATATCTTTTTATTAAATGTTAAAGTAAAAATGACACAAACAAGAGATGTTTTACGAAAACAATTTTTACATGGGGATATAAAGATCATATTTTTGATTATAAATAGTCATTGGAAAGCTAAAACGATTTCCTACATCATAGTATATTTTTTATGATTTTTAGACATTAAATAAATTAAATTATTTATGACATAATAATGATGCAGCGATGACATCATTATTTAACGATTTAAATAAAATGGAAAGATAATATAAAATATATGAACTAAACATGTCCAAAAACAATTGGATGAGTGGATTTCGAAACCTTATCACCTTATCCACGAATTATATCAATGTGGGACCTTTTAAAACTGACAAACATTTTCAAATAAAGTAATATTTCTTTTCTTTCCAAAAGTGCCCCTCCTCTCCTCTTATAAAAGGCCCCACCTATACCACATTTCACACACTCCTCAAGCCTTTGGCTCGGCCAACCCCTTCCCATTTACTCTCTCCAAATCCCTCTAATCATCCTAGAGGATTCACTTTGGGCGGAATCCTTTCAAAGGAAGCCTTTAGGCTCAAATCAAAAGGAGTTACACTTTTAAAGGTAATTCTTTCTCTCATGTTTATTTGTTTTATTTTGCTTCTCCAACCCCCTAATCTCTTTTTATTTACTTCCTTCGTAACAAAAACAGTATCTTCAATATACAAGGATGTTGTTATATGATTTATTTGAGCTACACTCTCACACAACTACATCAAATGGTTAAAGAACATACGGTTTCCGTGGATGGCGAAATTCTGCCTCCCGAAACGATGATTGTTCAACACTCATTTAACACCTTCAAAGGTGGCCATTATGATGTCACTATTTTTATATATGATATATAATATGTTTATGTTTTCCTTAAGCTTCTGTTTTTTTTCATTTTTGTCATACCTTTATGGTTTCCATTATGGGTAAACACGATATCTTCATTTTAGGAAGTGCGGACTACCGCCCCCTGAAAGTGATTTGATTCGTTAATACCATATGTGGGATGTGTAACGGATAAAGTTAATGATATTATATATTTTATTATACTGGAATTATAATATACTATTATATCATTATTATTCCATTCCAGAAGATATGAAATAGAAATGGAAGTAACATTCATGCGTACGTACGGCTTACCGTCTCCATGAACGGTGCATTTCATTTCTTACCTCTAAATGATTATGTAATATTATAAATGCATGTATGTACTGGATATATATGACATATATGATATCTACATCATGAATACCATTCTGGATATAATGAACCTTTGACCAAATTAACAACATGTAAGTGTAAGAAGTCTATTTTTGACTTAAGAACCAAATACCGACAAAATGAACATTATTAACTTAACTGATTACATGATGTTCATAACATGGTATAAAAGGAATAATGAACTTGAAAAAGATTCATAAGCAAGTAGATATTATCTCAAGTTTATTATTCAGGAGATTAAAGAACGGTCGGGTCAAGTCGGATACGAGGTATGGGACTTCGTCTCAATCTCCTTTCGTAGAGGCATATTTTATTTTATACACAACTTTCTTTTATACGGTGTATAAACCCCTTTGACTTCTACATTTATTCAAAAGGAATCTTTTTTTATACGAAGCGTTTACTAAACGACAAAAAGGGAATGTTTTTGTCGTACGTATGCGGCGACAACGACTTCTCCGCCGTCGTAACCATTATTTGAGTTTCGGCTTCCTCTACAAGCCATAACTTCTTCTTAAAAGAAAAATAAATACCATGTTTTACTTTTCTTTTATTTTAGTATTGAAAATGGTTTTCATAATGATTTTATATCAATGTGTTGTATTGATATCTCGTGATTGAAATGTGGAAATTTTATGTTCCCTTTATACGTGTTTTATGTGATTTGATTATGTTATGGTTCTTGGGCATTATTATGAAGACGGGTGGATCCGTTATAAACTAAGGGCGGGTGAGCCCGTTATAGCTCTCCAATGCATTGGGTAACACGAAGGAGTGAATCATTAAGGTTTCTCCGAAGATATTTTAGGGAATATACTGTGATGGGTATTCCAAACGTAACCAAGAGGGTTACTCCCTACGTAAGAAAGTTATGAATGCCTCATGTTACCTTTATGTCTTATGATTTCTATGATTTATTCATGATTTTATGAGGTATGTTAAAGTGCCAATGTTTTATGGGAAAAGTATGATTTCATTATTATGTATATATGAACTCATTTTTCCTTTCCATGTTTTTTTATAACCCATACTGAGTTTTTATGCTCATCCCAAGTTTTTGAAATGTTTTTCACAGGTCAAGGGAAAGGTACATGATAAGATGATAGAGTCAAGGATGTGTCAAGAATTAATCCATGTTTTATTTTAAATGTGTTTCCATTGATGGGAAAGAAGAATACTATCTTTATGTAACCACGTTGTTTATATGTGGAATGTAATGCAAGTTTTATGATCTAATTCTCTAAAACTCTAAACCCGAAAAGATCCTCAATGTGTAATCTTGTAATAACTCAAGATTAAGTAAGGTTTAAGGCTGGGGCCTTATAGTTGGTATCAGAGGTCGGTTTAGATAACTTTAGGAGTTAGAATTCTATTAAATGATTATCCAAAAATATTTTTTTGAAATGATATAGCATTTAAAGATTACCATGTTGCTTCATCTAAGACATGTTTGTTTAGAATTGTTTTCCGCATAGGAAACAGGGAAGCAGTGCTAGGAAGGCATACAGAAGGAAATAACCTTCCGAATCAGCATCCAGAAATGGTCGGAATTGGAACTGAATAGTTTTTTGCAGTAATGGCGTAGTTGACTCAAGCGATAAATGGCGGTGGTATCCATGCACGAGATCATCCAGAACAACCGCAGAGGAACATGTCAGTGGTGGAACATTTCATGAGGCAACATCCACCATCATTCAGAGGATCATCTGACCCTGTGCTAGCTGAAGGGTGGATTAAAGCACTGGAGAAGATTTTTGATGTCATGGGGTGTTCAGACAATCAAAAGGTTAGTCTTGCTATTTACCGTTTGGAGGGTGAAGCAGATCAGTGGTGGTCTATGGTTAAAAATATCAGGGATGCCGATGAGATTGATGCTCTTGACTGGGATGAATTCAAAGGTATGTTTCTTGAGAAGTATTTTCATATGGCTGTTCGATTTAGGATGGAAAAGAAATTCTTGGAATTGAGGCAAGAGGAAGACTCAGTGGCTGCCTATGAAGAAAGGTTCACTCGATTGTCAAGGTATGCTCCAAATTTTATCCGGGACCCTGATAGTAAAATCAATCGTTTTTACTCAGGATTAAAGCCAAAATATCGAAGGTCATTAGCTTCTCGTGAGTTTAAAAGTTATGAAAAGCTTGTTCGATGTGCTGAGAAGGTGGAAATGGAGTTTGTCGATGACCAAGTTTTCTATAACAACCAGCATAAGAAGAGACTGAGGTGGCAGGAGAAAGGTAAGAATTCTTCAAAAAAGTCTGATGGTAAGAGAACTAAGTTTCCAGTTTGTGATAAATATGACAAAAGGCATGCTGGGGAATGTCTTCTGAATTCTGGGAAGTGCTACCGATGTGGTAATATGGGACATAAGGCTCGTGATTACACTGAAAAGGATCAAAGTGAAGGTAAGAACAAATTTGACTTACAGTTAGTGAAATGTTATAAGTGCAATGACATGGGTCACTATGCAAACGAGTGTCCGACAAGGAGCTTGAGTGATGGGAAGCAGTTAGACTACAAGCAGAAAGGGGTGGTGAAATCCTTTGCAACTACTTCAGCAGATGTCGGGCCATCAAATGAAGTTGTATCAGGTACTTTTTTTGTTTTTTCAGATTATGCCGGTGTGTTGTTTGATTCGGGGTCTACACATTCTTTCATCTCTGATACCTTTTATAGTAAAATAGGAATACCATCTCAAAAAATGACTCCTGAACTTTTGGTAAAAACACCTGGGTGAAATGTCGAGGCAAAAAGAATTTATAAGAATCTTCCTATCCTTATCTGTGGAAGGAACCTACTTGCAAACCTTATTGTTCTACCTCTAGTAGAGTTTGATGTTATCCTGGGTATGGATTGGCTATCTATTTACCATGCTAAGATTGACTGTAGAGCCAAAGAAGTTTTTTTCAGAAAGACTTTCAGTTTGTTTACAAGAATGAACCCTTACTTTTGATAACATATCAAGAGGCCAAGAAACATGTAAAAGATGGAAATGAATGTTACCTTGCACACGTCGTTGAAAATAAAGGAACTGTTCAGATTAATGATGTGCCAGTGGTAAATGAGTATCCTGATGTTTTTCCTGATGAGTTGCCTGGAATAATACCAGATCGGGAAGTTGAGTTTACTGTTGACTTAGTTCCTGATGCTAAGCCAATTTCAAAACCCCCTTATCGAATGGCACAAATTGAACTTTTAGAGTTGAAGGAGAAATTTCAAGATTTATTAGAGAAAGGTTTCATTAGACCTAGCACATCACCATGGGGTGCTCTTGTTTTATTTGTTAAAAAGAAAGATGGTTCTATGAGACTTTGCATTGATTATAGAGCCTTGAATAATATCACTGTTAAGAACAAATATCCTTTGCCTCATATCGATGATTTGTTTGATCAGCTCCAGGGAGCTCAGTTTTTTTTCAAAGATTGACTTGAGATCGGGGTACCATCAGCTGAAGGTAAAGGAGGCAGATATTCCGAAGACCGCGTTCCGTACGAGATATGGCCATTATGAATTTGTAGTAATGCCTTTTGGGCTAACCAATGCACCTGCTGTATTCATGGACTTAATGAATAGAATTTTCCATGAGTTCTTGGATAAGTTTGTGGTGGTTTTCATTGATGATATTTTGGTGTTTTCTAAAAGTAAAGAGGAGCATGAAAAACAATTAAGGGTTATCTTGCAAACCTTAAAAGAAAAGAAACTGTATGGGAAATTCAGAAAGTGTGAGTTTTGGTTGCAACAAATTTCTTTCCTTGGTCACATTGTTTCTAAAGATGGAATAACTGTTGATCCTGCAAAAACAAAATTTGTGGAAGAATGGCCAAGACCCACAAATGTAACCGAGATTCGTAGCTTCCTTGGTTTGGCGGACTATTATCGAAGGTTTGTTAGAAAATTTTCACGGTTATCTTGTCCAATGACTAAGCTAACTCGAAAGGGTGTTATGTTTATCTGGACAAAAGAATGTGATTATTGTTTTCAGGAATTGAAAAGAAGATTGGTGAATGCTCCAGTTTTGGCACTACCTTCCAGGAATGGTGAGTTTTTAATATACAGTGATGCTTCATTGAAAGGACTTGGTTGCGTCCTAATGCAGAATGATCAGGTAATTTTTTATGCTTCATGACAGTTGAAAACTCATGAGGTAAATTACCCTACACATGATTTGGATTTAGCTGTTGTTGTTTTTGATTTAAAAATTTGGAGGCATCATTTGTATGGAGTAAAGTGTGAAATATATACCGATCACAAAAGTTTAAAGTATATATTCACTCAGAAAGAGTTAAACATGAGACAAAGGAGATGGATGGAAATAATCAAGGATTATGATTGTACAATTCATTACCATCCGGGAAAAGCAAATAAAGTTGCTGATGCTTTGAGTCGAAAAAGTAATGCTTCATTAACAATGTTGCGTTTGGAACGTGATACTTTGGTTAACGATTTGATGAAATTTGGCATAGAAGTTGTTGGTGCAGGAAGTCCTTCTGTTTTGTTTCAGGTATCAGTGAGATCATCTCTATCAGATAGAATCAAGCAAGCACAAAAGCAAGACAGTGAGTTGCAGAAAAAGGTAGAGCTGGTTCAGAAAGGTAAGTTTCCTGAATTCAACATTGATAATGATTGCGTTTTGAGATTTGGGAAGAGATTGTGTGTGCCTTGTGATTCACAGTTGAAGAGAGAGTTGTTATGTGAAGCTCATAGTTCTTCGTTTTCAGTTCATCCGGGCAGTACTAAGATGTATAGAGATCTGCGGGAGTATTACTGGTGGGATGGAATGAAAAGAGATATTGCTGATTTTACTGTGAAGTGTTTTACTTGTCAGCAGGTTAAAGCCGAGCGACAGTTACCGAAAGGGATGCTTCAGCCTTTACCAGTGCCAGAGAGGAAATGGGAGAATATATCCATGGACTTTGTTGTTGGATTACCGAAGACATCTCGAGGTAATAATGCAATCTAGGTTATTGTTGATCGCTTGACCAAATCTGCTCATTTCCTTGCTATACGAGATACTTTCTCTCTTGATCAACTTTCTCGTTTTTATCTTAAAGAGATAGTCAGGTTACATGGAGTTCCTCTCTCCATTGTATCAGATCGTGATCCCAGGTTTACTTCTAACTTTTGGAAAGGCCTTCAGAAGTCGTTGGGTACTGAATTAAATTTTAGTACAGCTTTTCATCCTCAATCAGATGGGCAGTCAGAACGAACAATTCAGACATTGGAGGATATGCTACGAGCTTGTTCTATGGATTATCAGGGAAGTTGGGACCAACATCTTTCTTTGGTTGAGTTTTCATATAAAAACAGTTTTCATTCCAGTATACAGATGGCACCATTTCAGGCATTATATGGGAAGTAGTGTCGAACTCCAGCTTTCTGGGAAGAAGTGGGTGAAAGAAAGTTGATGGGACCAGAATTGGTAGAAGAGATGGCAGAAAAAGTTCGGCTGATTCAGAAACACATGAGAACAGCTCAGAGCAGGCAGAAGAGTTATGCGGATAACAGGAGGAAGGATCTATCTTTCGAGGTAGGTGATCATGTTTTTCTCAAGGTTTCTCCTTGGAAAAGCGTGATGAGATTTGGTAAGAAAGGAAAGTTGAGTCCAAGGTTCATTGGACCATACGAAATTCTTGAAAGAGTTGGATCAGTTTCATACCGAGTGGATTTACCTCCGAGTTTATCTCAGGTACACAATGCTTTTCACGTTTCAATGTTGAGAAAGTATATGCCAGATCCATCTCATGTTTTGAGTCCAGAGGTAGTTCAGCTGGAAGAGAACCTATCTTATGAGGAACAACCGGTCCAGATTCTTGACCACAGGGAGCAAGTGTTACAGAATAAGGTGATTAAGAAGGTAAAGGTTTTGTGGGAAAACCACATGATTGAAGAGGCAACATGGGAATCTGAAAATGCAATGAGGGATAAGTACCCTCATTTATTTGATAAGTAAATAAATTGCGGGGACGAAATTTTCTAAAGGGGGGAAGGATGTAACATCCCAAGTAAGTAATGAATAATAGATATTTTTATCTATGTCTATTAATGATTAAGATAGTGTTATAGAGGCTTAAAATGAAAATAAATACAATCTTATGCATGGAATACACTAATATTCTTAAAAGATTATTTTACTGCCTTTTGATGGCAAACCATTTTTGAATCTATATTTTGACAATTTTATAAACTATGTTTGTCAAAATAAACTTATCCTTTATGATTGGGACATTAAAATTTACCTTGTGTGAATTTTTGGTATTTTTCTGACAATGTTCATTTTTTAATGAATAGTGAAAAATACTGCATTTTACATCAAAACTGCTTTTTAATCTAATTTATTTATATGATTAGATTATGTTTTGAATTGGTTTTGAAGTGAAATTAGAATATATTTTTACCATTTTATCCAATGGTGGTCATTGGAATCAATTTCACTTTAAATTAGACTTAAACTGGTGTCAATCTTTCGATACTTATTGTTTTGTAAAAACACGCTATTTGCTCTGGCAGCGGGAATTAATTATTAAATTAATTAATGTGACTTATATGATTTTAATTTTGTAAAATAGACTTCATTTTTGAATTCGGAATATCAAATATAGCTTAGGGTGAATTCTTGGTAATTTTCTGAAAAACATCAATTTTTGATGAATAGTGAAACCACTAAGTGGTAATCAAACAAATTGATTTTTCAATTAAATGAAAGTTTACCACTAATGTGTATTGAATTTTGAAAATCCGACACACATGGTTTTCATTAAGAATTAAAATGTGGTTCAATGAAATTAAAATAATTTTTTGGTGAATAGTAACTTATTAAGTTTTTAATCGCGATTAGTGGTAATTAGTGTAGTTTAAGGTATAAATAATGCTTTAATAATAGGAAATGACCTACACACATGTCCCAACCTTATTGGTTGTGTCATGGCAGACCCATAAAAGCCATGAGTCAACTTGGGGACCCCATGGAGACACTTTGGTTTGGAAATGACATAAATAACTTTTTATTAAATGTTAAAGTAAAAATGACACAAACAAGAGATGTTTTACGAAAACAATTTTTACATGGGGTTATAAAGATCAGATTTTTGATTATAAATAGTCATTGGAAAGATAAAACGATTTCCTACATCATAGTAGTTTTTTTATGATTTTTAGACATTAAATAAATTAAATTATATATGACATAATAATGATGCAGTGATGACATCATTATTTAACGATTTAAATAAAATGGAAAGATAATATAAAATCTATGAACTACACATGTCCAAAACCAATTGGATGAGTGGATTTCGAATCCTTATCACCTTATCCACGAATTATATCAATGTGGGACCTTTTAAAACCGAAACACATTTTCAAATAAAGTAATATTTCTTTACTTTCCAAAAGTGCCCCTCCTCTCCTCTTATAAAAGGCCCCCACCTCTACCTCATTTCACACACTCCTCTAGCCTTTGGCTCGGCAAACCCCTGCCCATTTACTCTCTCCACATCCCTCTCCTAATCATAGAGGATTCCCTTTGGGCATAATCCTTTCAAAGGAAGCCTTTAGGCTCAAATCAAAAGAAGTTACACTTTTAAAGGTAATTCTTTCTCTCATGTTCAGTTGTTTTATTTTTCTTCTCCAACCCCCTAAACTCTTTTTATTTACTTCCTTTGTAACAAAACCAGTATATTCAATATACTAGGATGTTGTTAAAAGATTAATTTGATATACACTCTCACACAACTACATCAAATGGTTAAAGAACATACGGTTTCCGTGGATGGCGAAATTCTGCCTCCTGAAACGATGATTGTTCAACACTCATTTAACACCTTCAAAGGTGGCCATTATGATTTCACTATTTTTATATATGATATATAATATGTTTATGTTTTCCTTAAGCTTCTGTTTTTTTTCATTTTTGGCATACCTTTATGGTTTCCATTATGGGTAAACACGATATCTTCATTTTAGGAAGTGCGGACTACCACCCCCTGAAAGTGATTTGATTCGTTAATACCATATGTGGGATGTGTAAAGGATAAAGTTAATGATATTATATATGTTATAATACAGGAATTATAATATACTCTTATATCATTATGATTCCATTCCAGATGATATGAAATAGAAATGGAAGTAGCGTTCATGCGTACGTACGGCTTACCGTCTCCATGAACGGTGCATTTCAATTCTTACCTCTAAATGATTATGTAATATTATAAATGCATGTATTTACTGGATATATATGACATATATGATATCTACATCATGAATACCATTCTGGATATAATGAACCTTTGACCAAATTAACAACATGTAAGTGTAAGAAGTCTATTTTTGACTTAAGAACCAAATACCGACAAAATGAACATTATTAACTTAACTGATTACATGATGTTCATAACATGGTATAAAAGGAATAATGAACTTGAAAAAGATTCATAAGAAAGTAGAGATTAACTCAAGTTTATTATTCAGGAGATTAAAGAACGGTCGGGTCAAGTCGGATACGAGGTATGGGACTTCGTCTCAATCTCCTTTCGTTGAGGCATATTTTATTTTATACACAACATTCTTTTATACGGTGTATAAACCCCATTGACTTCTACGTTTATTCAAAAGGAATATTTTTTTATACGAAGAGTTTACTAAACGACAAAAAGGGAATGTTTTTGTCTTACGTATGCGGCGACAACGACTTCTCCGCCGTCGTAACCGTTACTTGAGTTTCGGCTTCCTCTACAAGCCATACCTTATTTTTAAAAGAAAAATAAATACCATGTTTTACTTTTCTTTTATTTTAGTATTGAAAATGGTTTTCATAATGATTTTATATCAATGTTTTGTATTGATATCTCGTGATTGAAATGTGGAAATTTTATGTTTCCTTTATACATGTTTTATGTGATATGATTATGTTATGGTTCTTGGGCATTATTATGAAGACGGGTGGTTCCGTGATAAACTAAGGGCGGGTGAGCCCGTTATAGCTCTCCAATGCATTGGGTAACACGAAGGAGTGAAACGTTAAGGTTTCTCTAAAGAGATTTTAGGGAATATACTGTGATGGGTATTCCAAACGTAACCAAGAGGGTTACTCCCTACGTAAGAAAGTTATGAATGCCTCAAGTTACCTTTATGTCTTATGATTTCTATGATTTATTCATGATTTTATGAGGTATGTTAAAGTGCCAATGTTTTATGGGTAAAGTATGATTTCATTCTTATGTATATATGAACTCATGTTTCCTTTCCATGTTTTTTATAACCCATACTGAGTTTTTATGCTCATCCCAAGTTTTTGAAATGTTTTTCACAGGTCAAGGGAAAGGTACATGATAAGATGATAGAGTCAAGGATGTGTCAAGAATTAATCCATGTTTTATTTTAAATGTGTTTCCATTGATGGGAATGAAGAATACTATCTTTATGTAACCACTTTGTTTATATGTGGAATGTAATGCAAGTTTTATGATCTAATTCTCTAAAACTCTAAACCCGAAAAGATCCTCAATGTGTAATCTTGTAATAACTCAAGATTAAGTAAGGTTTAAGGCTGGGGCCTTATAATCTTGCTGAACAATTTTCATTGTAGATTAAATAATTGAACAAGTACAATCTTTAGGAAAATCCCATTTAAGTAAATGCAATGTTTTTTATGAGGTGTATGGGCCCTTATCGACTAGGAAATGGAAAATCAATGGATCCACCCATTTTAAATAGATTTAATGATTAATGATTCTCACATTCAAATAAAAATTAATTTCAAATTGAATCAATCATCTTAAGAATGCATGACATAGATACATGAACACGAACCCGACCTAAGCAGCGGGTAGTGGGTGTTTCTTTGTTTGTAAGGCCTATCAAAGTATATCCCACCTTCTAAATCTAGGTTTTTTTATAAATAATAGAGTTGGTTTCATTCTAATAGATTAGATATAGTACTTTTCCTAGTTATATTAATGAAATATTCTAAACTCGTTGAATCTTATATGATGTGTGTTTTTTGGGATTATAGAATCACTCCACTATGACATCATCATGTCGTATGCCATGAAGGTTGTGATGGACATACTCCTGTGGTGGTAGGCCATGATTTTTTGTTATTATTCTAGTAAAGACACGTGTGTCTTCTTTTCATCTTCCTGATGTGGGCACTAACACACATGTTCTATAGGGTTTCTTATGAATTACTCATGGTATGCAAGGCGTAGTGAAACCTTCCACAAGTATGTCAGAGTTGAAATACGAGTTTTAGAAGCATCATCCCTCCATATTCTCTATGGATGAAAGAAAATATGATTTGGAGTTTTTTATTAAATCAAACACATCTATATTCGTGCACCTAGATGTGCCTCTATTGTGGAATGTAAGGCTAGATGATTATACACTTCAGGAATCTGCCAAAAGTTGGTGGGATTTCATCACCCTAGAAGATCGATATGAAGACATGTATGGATAGAGTTACATAATGTCTTCTACAGATAATTATTTCCATATACTATAATGGATGATAGATTTATATTTTATAGAAAAAATTTGAAATGGAATAAATCATTTGTTGAATATTCATCCAATTTCACTAAGCTGCAGCATTTTACTCAATCTCTAGATGATGGTGTACTTATCACGACCGGACAATTCGATGATGGGATTGATTATTCCATTCTATCGTTAGTCAATGTGTTCAGTTTTAAAACTATGTATAAAATTCTCGACCAAGATTTAATCTTAGAACAAAACAAGTGTGATGTTGAGGGAATGAAGAATGGTGGTTCACCGCGTAAATATTCTAGTGTTTATTATTTAGGAAAAAGAGGCATTTTGAGCTAACATGTTGTGGTAGAAGAAATCACGATCCTCACACAAATATATCTCTTATCAATCATCTATGTAGAATGTTTGGGAATTATAAATCTCAGTGTTTTTGGGATCCAGTTGGGTGAAGAAGATGTGGCATGATGGTCCATCATCAGAGTTCCTACCAAAATTTCCCTCTAGTGCCTACCGAGTAGGGACCTCCACCTAATCCTTTGTTTGGATCTAGGTTAGTAGGATCATGATTCATAGACTGTTAGAATACCACCAGTCATTTAGGCTAAGGTGGTAGTCAAGGAAGTGATAGTTAAAAATATGATTATCATTTCCAGCAGAGGATACCTACTCAGGGTAGTTAGGTAGTGGCTTAGTGTCATGATAGAGGCCATGGACATGTTATTCGGTCTACATTGGAGAAGATGAGAACCAGACCATCTATTGTATGAGGTACTATTCAAGTACAATATACCTTAGTGTCTATTTTTTTGATACATGAACGTATCATTCATTTATATCTAACGAAATCATTGAGAGTTTGGGCCTCAATATTGTTCACTTATATGGAGTTATGATTCTTGATACACCACTGGGTATCTGAACTGAGGGTGTTCATCATTGTAAGGACTATCCCCATGAGATACAAGTTCAATTTTTTTATGGAAGATATATTTTCTGGATATGATGAGTTTTGAGTTATTCATTAGAATATATATGTTAGTTCTCTATATATACCATATTGACTAATATCTTTGGAGGGTTACATTTTAATCACCGGAGGACATTACACACCTGAATAAGGGAGAAATGGATGCTCGAGCTACATGAACATTACCCAAGTAGAAGCTAATATGTAGTGTGATGACTCGGATCACTAGTATTTAACTATATTATTAGGTGATACTACCCACTATATTTCTATCTTTAGTGGATCATTTTAGAGTTTTTATTTCAGATGACTTCTCTAGTTTACCTCTAATGAGAGAGGGAGAGTTTACTATTGAACTTGTTCTAGGAGTAGCGCCTATAACCACTCCTCCTTATCAGATGGCATTGAACGATCATTTAAATCTCAAGAAAATGTTGGAGGGCCTAGAGGATAAACGTTTTGTACTCCACAACACTTCTCTATGGGGTCCATTCGTCATTTTTTCTAAAAAGGATGGTGGCACCCTTATCCTCCATAAATATTAACATCATTTGAATCATCTCACTATTATGAACTGATATCAACTACTTAGAATAGACAACAACTTTGATATGATCTGATGAGAGAAGGTATTTTCAATGATAGATATGAGTTTGGGCTATCATTTGGTGCATGTTAGGACATCAGACATACCAAACACAAATTTAGTATTAGTTATAGTCTCTACGAATAGATGGTTATTACCTTAGGTCCCAAAAATGCAACTACTATTTTTTTTTGGCTCATATGAATCTGGTCATCCACCATTATCTTGATTTATTTGTGGTTTTCTTCAATGATTATATATTTGTGTATTCACACTCAAGACACTATGAAGAAATCTATCATGAGATCATGAATAATATGCCGAGATAGAATCATATTTATTAATATATTTGTAAATGAATCTTTGGGATCCATAATTACCAATTACATGGACATATTTTTTAAGAGTCAAGAGTATGGGTTGAACCAGTGAATGTGAGAGCTATAGTTTCTTTTGGGATTCCCAAGACCATATTTGATATTCATAGTTTCCTAGGGATTACTAGTTATTACAAATTCTTCATCCAGACTTTATCACACGTTGGTGTGCCCAATACGAGCTTGGAAAACAAGGGTGTGAAATTTTTATGGTTATAAGTTTATGAAGAATCATTTCTAGATTAATATTTCCCATTGAAATTAGCTCTGATACTAATTATGTCGGATCCGGTCATAGGCTATAATATTTTTTGTGAAATATCATATATCAGTCATGGAGTTGTTCAAATGTAGGATGAGAATTTCATCACCTATGTGTCTCTTCCACTGAGGCCTCATTAGTGGAATTACCTAACACACTACCTCGGGCTTACTGTGGTTGTTCATTCTTAACTCTATTGGAGACATTATCTACATGGAGAGTGTTTTTTTGTATTCATAGACCACAAAAGATTCATGTACAAGCTAACAGAACATGATAGGAATATTATACAGATTATGTGGGTTAGTATCAACATTAATTTGATTTCATGCTTTCCTACACACCTACAATGTGTAAATCAGTGGCCGATGCTCTGATGCAGATAACTAATATATATGAAGATCAGGAATCCTTTTATTAACAGAATCTTATGGGATTATTCTCATAGAATCAGGTCGATATTCATGAAGTCCATGGATAGTCAATCATCTCTTCCTTGGTAGTGACATATAATCTTCTAGAGTGGGTAAGGTCATGAAAAATGGATGATACTCAATGACTTGTACTATGGGAAATCATTTCCAATTTTGATACATATTTTGGTTTTCCCATGGATATGATTGATACCTAGTTGTTCAATGGGTGTGTATTGGTCCCACCAGACATCCGAGAGGAGCTAATGTGAGAATTCAATGCATGTTTTTTTGAGAAGGTCACCATGGTGTCACCAAAATGTATCGATACCTACTTTTTCAGTATTGGTTTCCTTGAATGAAACAAAAACTACTAGTTTCATCACATAGTATTCCACTATTCCACATGTGAATTTAGAATAGAAGTGTCTGATAGAGATTTTTCACTAGTTATCCATTCCTATGTTGAAGATGGACGATGTTTTGATGGGATTAATGACCAGTTTACCCTGGAATCATTATAGATATTATGTAGTGTGAGTTATCATTGATCAAATGATGATATTCACACACTTCATAATTTTGTGGGAGACCATCATTATAGATGAGATGGGAAGTTTGAATGTTAGAGAGATTTTGCGTCTTCATGGAGCACCTCATTCTATCGTTCCTAAAAAAGACGATCATTTTACATCATGGTTATAGAAGGTTTTATATAAGACTTGTCACGACCCCACCCTACAAGGTGTACCCCTTCGGGACCAACAATGTGAGAAGGGAGATAGTGACCCCCTCGAGTCCCACCTCTAATAGGCCCCATGTTTGTGACTAGAACCAAGGGTATAGTAAACATACAGATATGAGGCATTACCCTCCATGAGAATAAATGTGTGAGAGAGCGATAATATAAACACCAACCAACTCTAACTCAGATTGAAATATAAAACAAAACCCATGTACACATTTGTATTGTCATGAAAAACTACTATAACTAAAAGAGGAAAACTTCAAATACCAAAGGAATGTAAAAATGGAAGAAACCACAAGCCCTAATAGCTCCTATAACCCCATGCTAGTAGAAACCAGCTTGATCTCCAACCTACTCCATGTGACCTGAAAAACAATTTATATATACCTAGGTTGAGTATAACTATATACTCAGTAGGATCCTCCCCAAATCATCTTGAAAAAAGAAAATAATGGATGCTAAAGCACAATGAATAAAAAGTTTAACTAACTCATCTCATAAATAGGTATACTAGGTTCCCAGCATCACCATGGATACTCTCACCAAGTAACACATACAACAGTATATAATATAATAAAGAATATCAAGGGAACCCCACTACTACTTCCACACTAGTTTGCTGTTTTTCCCCAACGTTGCATGTACTGTGAATCTCTCTCCAAAAAGGCTTGCCCGCAGATACCTGAGTAAAGGATCACTACATCCACCTCATGCAACAAAACCACCACGTCCATGTATGCAAAGTAACTAGGTAGTTTCTGGGAGTGACCACAACTCGCATAACGTGAATCATATGTTGCGTATTAATCCTCAATCCATTATATCCCATTAACTAAGTAAGGATCCCCAAGACATCATAGCCTGTACACATTACACCTATATTAGTCCATATAAAACTGTATCTAGAATATATATGTGTGTGAATAACATCAAACCATTCCAACCTTCTACACACATATATGGGGAAAACTAAAAATTGTGCCTACTAGAACAAGACACTACAAAGATAAGAGGGCAGGGCCAAAGGGGTAGTCATCTATCCATCCTCTCACCAAAATATTGGCGAAAACACCCCCCCAAGGATCAGAATCCCCAGGGTGTCAGTTTCCCAAACTGATGGGGTGGAGTAGCATATAGAAACATATAAAGTATAGAATATACTATATCTCAAAAAAACACTATGGGCATAATCTAGTCTTAGACTCAACTGTAGCCAACATCTATCGAACTACTGACTACCACTTCCTAGTCTAGGTTTCTTATAAGCACAGAACCATTTAAAGTGATTTAATACATTAATTCACTTCCTTTTTATTAGTATCACTTTATATTAATTAATTAATTATAAATTAATTAACAATTAACAATTACACATTATATTTAATTATTATCACACCCAAAGATCACTTTCCTCAGCATTACGTCCCAGTAAGCTCCCACCCCATGGGATAACCTCATTTGTTCAATTATTTATTTATAGCATTACTTTTAAATAGTCCCAGGAATTCTAGAAATATATCCTATGCTACTAAAATCACTAAGGCTCAACACAGTGAGTATATGAACTAACCGTAGAATCTTTTCTGCCTATTGAATGTGCGTAGACCCATCTTGCCTTTAGAAGCTAACCACGAAAAGCACATAGCTTACCCCATGTGTCTTTTCCCCTTTCGGAAGAAGGGTAAGTTATACCAGCTGCCTTGAGTAGTGGGGAAATTAATGAAGATAGACAACCAATAAGAATCAGTATAAATCCAAACATTCACATCTAACCAATTTCATTTTCCCTTATGTCCTCCCCAACACCAACATGCACAAACCGATGCATCACACAACTCAAGGAATCAACTACTGCCACAACTAGTAGGCCTCCATACCCCCATATATCCCAACAACTTTCCAGGCTCACAACACAGCATAAGAAGCATGAAAAAAACATCATATCAATTGGGCTCTTGGCCCTTAAACAAGAAAGAGGGTAACTTAGAACCCTACAAGGAATTATCTTTTATCAAACAAACAGTTCTTTAATAAATCTTGGATAAACCGATTTATTATTTGTAGGTTATAAATTCGGGAAACCTAACTAGCAATCTATCAAAAATAATTAAACATCCTTACTGCACTAATTTGATTAACATCAAATTACAATATGAAGAACCAGATTCATTTAAATTCCACATTATCATTTTCCAAATAGTTATCGATTAATTTTGACTTTAGGTTCATTAAAAATTTCCATCCCGAACGAAAATCTAAACAAAGAAAGAAAATATTTCACACTATCTCGCACAACAAAAGGCAATAACATGTGATCAATATCAATTTATTTATCCAGTTCAAATATTTATTATTTCAATTCCTTTGTGATTAAGTGGGATAAATTTCTCAATCAATACATTTTCACGTAAAAGAAAATAGAAGAAATGAATACCCTACATTAAATGGTTCTTGTCGTTCATTATATAAGAATGATCTACACAAAGGATCGCGATCGCCTCCTCCCATGACAGCTGTATCCACCCGAGGATGCCACAGTACCACTGCACCAACTAAAACCCATGAAAACTCCATAAGATGTTTAGAGATCACACACCATAACAGGGCACGGAGGATCAGAATGAGATGATCCCATGAAATCTACGATAAAACATACCTTATATCAATGAAGGATCGAAACTATCTGCTTGCATGAAAATAGGCGGTGAACATGTTGTAGTAAGAAACATCAAGTGGAATCAATCTGAGGATTAAGGTTCGAACACACCGATAATATGGGAAGAAGGAAAGGTTCAATTGTCTAGCACTAGGTAATAAGAAGGTAGAACAAGGGAGGAAAATATCTCATCCCTTAAGAAGATTTAATGGGGCAATTATTTAAGACACACTAGATTCTACATTAAAAGAGGATCGCATAAAACCACACGGTCGACATTATAAAATACATGTATTAAAATATATAAAATACAGATGAATAAAAATAATAATAAAGCTCAATAACACAATAAAAAACAAAAAAGTAATCGAAAAATTTTAAATCATGTTCCAAAATAAATATAAACATACTAGAAACATCATTTGTGATTATTCCCCCCAATAAAATATTCCTAAAAGAAAATATTATGTTATTTAAATTTATATGATATTTTTGGAGAATAATAATAACAAACAAAAACAATATATATTTTTACGAATTTAAAAAAAATATTATTTTTTAAAATAAGTGTTATAATTAAACTATAATATTATACATTTATTACTATTTGATATTTTTAACACATAAATTAAGAAAATAAAATAATAAACACATTCATGATTTACACATTTATGGTAAAACTATGATTAAAAAATATATTTCTCAATAATAATCAATTGATTTGTAGTAAAAAATTTAATTATTGTGAATATAAATGTAATCTATTTTAATATTGAAATATAAATTTTTTATATTTATGAAATATGATATCTTTTGATTTCATTGCTTGAAATATTTCAATTTAAAATAGTTATTTCAGAATTATATGCCATATGAATATAAAAATAAATAATATATTATGTAATTTAAAAAGACATAAATCATTTAAAATATTTTAATCATTATTTAAACGTCATTTATTTGAAATAATTACCAATGTGGCTTAAATTAATGTGAAAAAAATATCTATAACAATTATTTTCATCTAAAATTTAAATATTTTAATTTTAATATGAGTTTAATGACTAGTGGTTAATAATTATATATGATGTCTTCAATTTTAGCTAATAAAAATTAGAAAACATATATTATATTTGTTTTTTTATTAATTCAGATAAATATTATATTCATTCCAGTTTATCCAAGTTATTAACAGTAATTGAAATGTTTTAAGAATCCATAAAACCATAACTATAACTACTATATTTTTTATGATAATAGTGTGGAGATACCTATTTTAATGTAAAAAATTATTTAAATATTACATATGTATATATAATGAAATTTAAAATATAACAACTAATTTTTCTCTTTTAAAAAAGAAACAACATGTGTATTGTGACCTCATCATCCATTAAAAAATAAATGATGTTATTTAAGAATATATATAATTTATAATATAATCATGATATTTCATGATAACACATATAATTAAAATATTTCAATAATTTATATGAAAATAAATTTATATTTACAATCCCCTGAAGATCATTTTGATATTATAATGTTTCATGTTCTTGAATATTTTCTTTCTCGTAAAAAAGATCCTTCAATTTCAAATACATTTTTTTTGATATGTCTAATGGGAAAAAATAATTTTTTTATTTTATTGAATTATAAAAATTAAAAAAATGTTTATATATTTTGTATACTGATGGAAATTAATAGATAGATAATTTTATAAATAACCAAAACTATATCCAACTATGGTATCCTTGTCACTAGGTAGTCTATCTTGATATTATTAGACATGAACATCATTGCCTTCAAATCTTTCCAAATATAAGTATATAAGTTGATAATGTACACAATATTATTAATTCATTTTTTAATATCACATGATGTAATTTTGACATTGTTATCCCAAAAAAACACTAGGTGTCTGATAAGGTCTAAATGGTGGATCGGGGATCGAACGATAATGGGTACACATATTGTGAATTTATCATTTATTCTCTAAATATTTATTTTATTTTAAGTCTATGGGAAATTATTTTCCATAAATATGATGCCTTCCATGTACCCTCAAATGTGGCACAGGTGTCTGGATATCATTTAGGTAGTTTTATTATTATTCGTCTAACATTAATAAATCATGGCCACCTATTTTTTCAGGTCATGGATAAATCCAAAAAATATTATTTAAAATATTATTTTATTGAAAATAATGTACAAAATATTATAACTAATAAAAATAATAATCTATTTCAATAAATACATCAGCAACATTATTTGCAGGATCAATAATGAACATCAATATTCTACCACCATTCCCATAATAGCACTTGTAATGAGGGGTGGTATGGATGTTTAAATTGTTTCTCTTTATAGGCGTAACTTGTATTGGATTATAAATAATTGAATTATTTATCAATAAATTATCCCTGTTTTCAAAGATGCATTCTATGTGGCACTATATAAGGTTATCATTTTTAGGAGAGTATATCTCTGTAATCATTTATAGAGGTTGGATATATAATAATGAATTAAAATTTTATCATGATTATATATTTTTTATAAAAAATATTTTATAGAGAAAAACTACATTACACAAAGGATACTCCCTAAAACTAGATAAAAACATCTTCCATGAATCTATATCAATATACTCAATCATATTTCATGTAATGTGATTTTTTCATAATAGAAATATAAATTAAATATTTGATTTTTAAAAAATACAATCATTTGGATTCCATAATGGATATGAACCATTTAATAATTACATTTGATTATTTAATGTAAAATATCAAATGTAATTTAATATTTTTAATATAAATATTCTGAAATATATAATACATAAACCATATGAATGATAAAAAATAATTATTAATATTTTTTATTATAATGAATTACCATAATTGGTTTTTCATAAACTGTAAAATGATCGTATAATCCCGAAGAAAAGTTTATCCTATAAGTATCATGTATATCTAGGTATCTCCTAAATTGATTGGCATGTTTTCTAGGAAGGTAGTGATTTTCATTAAACCCAATTATAAAAAATTTCCATCTACATGAAAATAAATGTTTTCGTAAAATCGATATTCTAACTATGAATATATTTTGGTATCCTTTGAAATAGAGGGGAATAATAAATTATCATAATCTTAAGAAATATATGATTTATTCCTTTAAACATATAATTTATCTAGATCATTTTGTGCTCATATTGATTATATCAAGTGTGTGGTTAATTGAGTACCAAATACAATATTATGTTAATAAATAGTTAAAATGAAACCCACCCGTTAATTTAAAATTACTTAACAAATAAAAATAGCATATCGATATATGTTCTTATTTTTTGATAGGTTCCAAAAAAAATTATTAAGTCATAGTTAAAAATATAATGAAATTTTTTTCTTCATAATTCAATTTACAAAATCAAAACCTTATATAAACAGTAATTAGGAATAACAATCTATGTAATGGTTTCATTTATAGTTAAAAAGTTCATTCTAAATAATAGTAATATGAAAAATACATGGAATAAAATACATGAGATCCATCCTAATGTTGTTACTAAATCCTTTTAAATTTATAATTACATACTTAAAAAAATATTATATAAATTTATCTTTGATCCAAAATCTCAATCGAGTATACAATAAAAAATATATCCTGACCACATAAAAAATTCTTCCACACAAACAATGGTTTCAAAACAAGAAAGACCGTGAATGTACCTCTTCCACAACATGTGGTAAAACATGTGTACAATGTGTTTTTGAATATATATAATATTTTCCTATTATATAACAAGATTAATTGTGGGTATAATTAAATATAGTAAACCACATTGATCATTACAAAAATAAAATACTCTTAAACCAAAAAAAACATTTTGAATGTTTCTGTTTCCCTGTATGAAGCGATTTGTACCTGTCGACACCTTGAATGTAACTATAAATTAATTCTTGAGTCAAGTTTCCTAAATTTTATTGTGAAATCATTTAATGTAATATTTCTTGTGAGTATGTACGAATAATCTTAGTTATTTAATGTTTTTGACATTATCTACAATTAATCACAAATATAAATGCTATATGTATTGAAAAATTCACATTTGTTGTCTTAGGATTTTAAAATATATTTCATCTCGCTTAATTTATATGTATATACAATGTTTGTATTTTTGTCTCTTTTAGCTCTACACCCTTTAACCTGGGAAAGTATATTAATTCTTTTTACAACTGCATACATGAAGAATCATCCATATATTCTACTGCTCATGATGGATGACTCACACACACATTAATGAATCATTATTAAAAATTTATTATCTATCATTAATATAATTCACATCATAAAATTATATATCATAGAAAGTAATTATATTTAATTCAGGATAAAAAAAATAAATATCGGTCTTTTTAATGCATAGATAATATATAGATGTAAGATAGGCTGGCATTGAGTAATGCCAATAATGACTCATATAAATATTTTTTATTCAAAAATTGTAAAAAAATTTATTCAAAGGATAGTTTTACTATGATTTTTAGTCATTCTCGTTCTTTGAAAATATTCAATTCTAGTTTTGGAATTTAACTGATGATAGGTTTTTCCATTTCTTATTTAAAAATCATATCTTGCAGCGACCTCTTAGATGAGTTTTTTCTGATGGTGAGTCATCCATAGTGGTGAACTATCTTCCACCATGAGTCATTCAAGGCCACATTTCACCAATCATCCATAAAATTTAAATTAATATCATATAACATAAATTTTTTTGATATCATGACACATATTATTTGTTTGATCATTAAAATAATTGTTTTGAAAATATCCTCTTTTTTATGATTAGAAATCATGTAATTTATAAACCAGAACATAAATTATTGATAAGATACATTTGTCATAAAAGGTAGTAAATCCATGGATATTTTATGGAAAACATAATGAAATGAATTAAATTGATATTGTATCAAATGTAATATATATATATATAGGGATGTATTAGGGGGAAATGTTACTATATAAAATATGAAATAAATTTCAAAGTTCATCCTCCCCATTTTTTTGTTTATACAATTGAATAAATATAATATTGTTTTAATATTAATAGTATACGAATAATATCATTCCAAATATTAATTTCAATGGAAGTACAACTACAAATTTGATGTAAAAAATTATAGAAAAACATCCAAATAAAATAATACATGTCCCAATTTAATACATCATAGTATCAGAGGATTGTACCAATGGTGAATTTCACATCCCTTTGTCCAAAAAATAATGATAAGTATAATTGACTATATAAATAATATAAATATATTCATGAAAATTAGTCATGTAAGGATGATCTTCAATAATAATTTGTATAATATTTTAAAAAAAACCAATGGGAGAAAGTGTTGATGGTTGTAAATGGACTTTTAGTGGAGTATGGGAAAACCTGGTGGAACTAGGGATGACCTAATATGATGATAATTATAGAGGGTTCATATGAGCTTTATCATATATGACATATATATCCACAACATCAGTTCCATAAAAATGAAAAAATAGATTTATATGAAATATGAATTCCATAATTATATTTAAAGCTCCCTTCATTTCACTAAATATTTTTTTCTCATCCAAAAAGATATTCTGAACTAGAGTCATCACATTTATCTTATTAAATCTATGTATAAATTCATTAGAAATTCGAGTAATTTTAATAATTTATTCATGGAACATGAAATAACAACTCATCTCATGTATATTGTAAAAATGAGAGATGTAATATTTTATAACTTTTCTGATGGTAGTTATTGGCCTAAATTTCTATTATATATTCCAAATACATAATATGCACATGGTAGTTATTATGTATTAATTGTCACAATGTCTCATGAGGTGGGTGATTAACATAATAAAGATAATATAAAAGCTCTTCTATCATGATAGACCTGATCATTTCAACAACAATAGGATAATGAGGATGAATATCACATAATAAAGAGTCTACATAAGTATCATTCATTATTTTTTATTGAAAATTACTGATAGAATCTATGACAAAACAACTCAATTCATCCATTATGGCTCTCATATCATCCATTTAATTTTCTAAACATCTTTTTTCCTCACCCCCTCATGAATGTGAATTATTATCATGGGATTAATGTGTTGAATCAAAACCATGGTAATGGTCTTCAATAGTTATCACTGATATTGGTTACCATAGTAGGTCGATTTCACAAAATGAAAGTATCATATAATAAGGATTCCATGTCACCACTATTGACAAGATCAATTGATGCTAGAGGATATTCAGGGAAAGGTAAGGGTAGAATATGATCAGACCTCATAGTCAAACCAAAATAAAATATCTTTAATTGACATGTATCATCAATATTGTCTACCAAGGATCCCAATGGGTCTCATGTATCCTTAATATTAGGTCCATGATCCCTTGGTGGACACAAATTACAATCCAAATATTAGTATTATTTTATATGTTTAACATAAACCTAGAATTTTTCCCATTATTTTAGAATTGGGTCAATCAAATTGATAGAAAACCTTCCTAATGTGTCATAAACTATAGGCCTATTGTGGTAGAGCAACAAATGTTGGTAGAATAGTCATACAAAAAACATATCTATTCTCAAAAAATGTATTCACAATAGATTCTAGAAAAACCCACCATCTTATCATCCATTGATTGTTCAATAATAATCCTCTCATTAACTATATAAAATTCATCTATATGCGCATTATGTTTTCGACAGACATCAGCATCAACTGGATGACATGCTAGACTTAGGAGTTCCACCCACACCCTCATCAAATTCATATTTATCTTCACTAACTGTTATGTCAAAATATTTAACTAGGTATGTCCTATATTACACTCTAGAACCAGGTAAAATTTTGAAGAGATAATATTCATATGTATCTAAACACCCTCAACACTAAATCGGATAGCTATACCATTAGAACATGCCTCACTTAAACTTACAAATCCGTCCTAATTTCTGACTCCATTTCTATAATCTTACTCATATTATCGGGATCTGAATTATTATACTTCTTATTCTTCAACCTCATCAACATTTTTATCATTTTCATTCTCCTTATATTATATTTATGTATGGGGGAACTATTTACCACAATATATTGATGTTTTATCTTTTCCACTACCTTTTTTAAGAGATTGTCCTTAATATATTGAGTCTACAGTGGACTTGAATTAAATAAATATATATAATGGAATATATCAGGTAAATAAATTCCAATACCCAAATCCCTAAAAAATTATTTTTTTATCTCCGTAGCAATCAACTTCCCGATCAAAATTATCAACAAATTATTTTAGCTCTAATAAAGGGTATAGAAGATCCTTGGTTTAGAAATATGGTAAGCTGGACTGAAATAATCCTAATTCATTTTTCTTTCATCTGTCCAATTCTACATCCATGGATTCCAACTAATTCATTTTCTTCTATAAATTAACCATGTAATTCAAAATCATCTACATCTCAGAATAAATTATTCAATGTAAATTTCTATCCTTTTTACCTCAATAATAACCTAGTAAAGGTTTCGTGTATTATGTACTAGGATATAGAATAAGTGTTTCACATCTACATCATGTGAATCATTAAAATTATAAAGAAATTAATCTTCACTCATCTATTTATATATAATAGAATGAAGAAATTGGATTCCTCATTATATCTATGATAATTTTTCATGGACAAAAAATAAGTTTAATATACATGAAATGAAACAATTATTTACCATAAATATTAGTGGAAAATATTATTCTATGTATCACATCAGAATTTAACTCATCCAAAGTATCTTCATAGACTAGAGTGTCACATTAATTTGGGATGGTTCTTTGATAATCAATTACAACTACTTCATGAAGAATTCATACATTTTTCCCGCAACATTTTTGAAAAAAAACCTTATTTCCTTTAATTCTTATTATTATCCAATTCACTATCTTAAAAACATAAATCAAAAAACAAATTTTTTTATATAGAATCCTTGGAAAAAATTGATCCTCATTTGATGAAAACCATCCCACACATCCCTTATCTTATAGAATATTTATCACTAACGAATTTCACTACAGACACCACATTACATGAACCTATTTTTCCAAAACCAAATATACATTATCAATATCGGGGTTCTCTAGACCAATACCATATACTATTGTTAACTCGTCGTTATACTTCATTGAATTTAATAACGCATACATAGATTACTCAAAATCTCACTTTATTCAAACCTTGAAGAAATAGAATGATACATTAGAATATGGAAATGAAAATTCAATGTTTTGGAGAAACTATTATGATATTTATTGAGAGAAATGTATGAGAGAGGCTATCATTGAAATTATACAATCATCATGCTTATCTTATTTAGGGATTAAAAATTTTTAAATTAAAAAATGGAACAAATATTGATTAGAATAAAAATTAAATAAAAATATAATTATTAAATAGAAATTATCAATGGGGGTAGAAAAATAAAATATATAAAAAAACAACCCCATATAAGGTATATATAATTAGTGTGAAAAAAATTGAATGAAAAAAAAATGGTGGGTAAAACCCCAGTGAGGGGAAAATTCAATCTAGAGTAATCTAAAATATTTGTAAAACTCGATGTTGGTTAAATCGTAAATATGTGTCCCAAAATATATTATTAACTAAATTTAATCATTCTTAAATAACTTTTAATGTACTGAATTCTATCATAATTCATTGCATTTTTGAAAATATTATATAGCTTATGTTTTGTACCTATATAATCAATAGATATATCACCCTATTGAAATAGTTTATCAAAATTTGATGTTTTACATTAATATGTTTTTTTCTAGAGTGATAAACGAGGTTCCTATGAATGATTATATGAATTTTGTTATTAAAATTTATATCATTTTTATATTAAATCACGATTCATTTAAATTATTTTAGAAAAATCACTACCTAACACTATATATTCATATTGTCTAGTAAAAAAATGAATCAAAATTTTGTATAATACCACACAATGAAACTAGGGAATTCCCAAAATGATAAAATGTTCTAGAAGTAATTTTCATTTCACACTTACTACCGCCAAAACCAGCATCTAATTAACATAGAATGTAAGATTAATTTTTTCTAGGGTAAAACAAATGTAAATTGGTTTCATATTAGAGAAATTAGAAAATTGTTTTTTACATCATGTAAGTGTTACTCTTTTTTGATTTCATGAAATCAAGAACACATACACACACATAACATTATATCATATTTCCTTGAAGTTAATTATTGATGAAATAAATTCATACCTCATTAATTTGTATATTCTAATGATTTTATAAAATCATTAAGATCAATCATATAGTCTTTACTCATATGAGTATCACTACTATTACTACAATATAAATTTAAAAGATATAAATGATCTTTAGTATATTTACTTTTTTTAAATAATCTGTTATTATTTTGAAAAATTTGAAAGCTAATAAGGAATTTTAGTTCACCCATAGAACACATTTTAATAAAAATTTTCAACATCATTCAAATTTTAGTAATAATTTTTTTTAATGATCATAAAATATTATCATCAAGATAAATTTTAATAACTAGATCATATTTAGTGGTTACTTTTATGAATTTATTTGAATTATCTATTCCTTTTGAAATTCTTATGAAATACAAGTCTGGTTTATCATGTCATACAAAGACCCAATATCTTGATTTAAAACTTAAAAATATATTTCCATAATGAAATCATGATTTTGAAACTATTTATTTCGAAATGCATTTCTTTTTCATGAACATAATTTTCACAGATATACATATTTAGGAATATAATTTTTACATATATTTGATTTTTTTTTCATTATATAATTTCCCTATAGGAATGAAATATTCTATAGAATTCATGTATGGATATGTGGAAATGGTCTTTTCATATTAAAAACCTCCCTCTTGATTGTAACCTCAATTCTTACTATATTTTCATATTCATAAACCTTGTTTCCGAATAACCATTTATATGATATAGTTCATGCGATGTTTTTTCTTTGTACAAATTTATAAATTGTATTTCGTTCAACTGAATTTACATTTTCATGCATATCCATTAAACATAATTCATCATTTATTACATTGTTGAATTTCTTATGTTAAAACTATGATAATAAGGATTGATGTTCAACCAGTTATCATAGAGAATATCTATTTAACATTTCCATATATAATACTCCAACAATATAAAATAAATGATGTTATTTAAGAGTCTTTAAATATATTGAAAAGGAATATATAGTAAATTTAGGGACATCTAAAACTTCAGGTTCATGATCTTCATCTTCCTCAGAATTTGATGATTTTTTCTTTCATCAAATTATATTTAAAAGCTTTATTATTTATGTTCAAAATTGATAAATCATCATCAATGTTGTTTAAATTAGGAATAAGATCATTTGGATTTATATTATAAACAATTAAATGCACATATTCTCCTATATTCTTATTTATATTTTTAAAAAACTAAATAAGATATACTATATGTTAAATAACCCAAGATAATTCATTTTTTTGGAATAAAACATTAAAATATTTACCATAGTGTTATTAATAATATCATTTAAAACAAAAAATTTAATGTAATTAACCAGAAGTTTTAAATTATTCTAATTTTCATTAAGGGTTTTAATCATGATGGTTATAATTAAAACACTTTTGATTACATATTTATGGTTTTATTCACAGAACCTTTCCAAAATTAAAAAGGGTAAATAAAATTAATTAATCATAGTTTATGTTTTTTCATGATGTTTTTCATTTCATATTTCTCAAAATCCATTATTCTGAGGAGATATATTAGTATAAAAGTTATAGTTATAGAAATTTTTTGAGAAAAAAGAATTGAAGTCATGATTTTTAAGGTCACAACCATGGTATGTTATTTAGGCCTTACTTATAAGTCCATATTGGTTTTATAAATATTTAGAAGGCAATATAAAATAAAAACAACCATAAAATTTATGAGATTAGAATATAGGTACACTGATAAAATTATGTATATATACATAGACATAGTACTTCCCATGTAAACTAGATACACTATATGGTCTAAAAAGTTCTATGTAAACTAACAAATGATTTTTAGATATTGTAACATATTTATTTAACATTAAATAAATCTATTGTTTTTGTAATTTTTTACTTGGGGTGTAGACTATATCATTTGAGAACGCATTATTGGGCATATCCCTAACAAACATTTTCAATGTAATATTCATATGTAAATTAATTTTATAGTGGCCTAGTAACCAATACCAAAAAAAATTATCCTCCATGAATGTCACATAAGTAGAAATGATTTTGAGAAATCAATGAATCAATATTAACAACATAAACATTCTAATTTCGTAAAAAAGTAAATAAGAATATTTTTTTGAATTAAAAACAAAACATGATGTTTTTCAAACCTCACCAGAAAACTATCATAATAAAATAATGAGTATAGAAGAAAATTATATTGTAAACCATCAACATTAACTATAAAATTTACAACTCAGTTATTATTAGCAATTTTTCCAAGGGTGATGATATTTGCTTTATAATTTTCATTAATGTTTTTAGGATCCCCATCAAAATTTACAAGGTTATGAAGCTCTCATAGTCTCATATAAATGCCTATAGATACCTATTTCCAATTACCATTGATTTATTTAAGACCTCTTCTACCAGTTATCCTATAAAACCATTTATATAAAATATTATTTAGGTAACCATATTTTCTTAGGACTAGATATATCAGAAAAATAGCATTATGAACTCATATTTTTTTTAATAATGTTTCTATATAATTGTTGGAAAAAGTTTTAATTAATGAAATTATTAGTTCTATTTTAAAAAAATAATAGGAGTAGACTATCCCTAATATGTGACATGAACAAATTTTATCTTAACTACTCTTCCAAGTCTAGGTTGACAACCTATACTTGTATCATATTTAGGAGATATTCTCTCCAATATTTTGAGTAACAATTTTTATTTCATTAATAAAAAATTATTATGTATTTTTTATGTTGATCATTTTATGTTTTGAGTTCAATATTTTTCATTAACAATTCTGAATTTTTCACTTACTCTATAGAATAATGGGACATAATATTATAAAATAAATAATAATATTTATTTAGAAATATATATTTACCATTAAAATCATTAAAACTTTCTTCATTAAATTTTTATTACTCAGACATCTCACCTCTAGTAATATCATCATTATTAGATTTTTTAGAGTAATCATAATTTTTTACTAGGTATAAAGTAGGTAACTTATATATATTATTCAAGAATCACATATTAGATATATTAGACATCTCTTCAGGAGTCTATTTAGGATACCTCGAGTTTTCTTAAGACGTATTGCATGTGTCTTTCATGGATATTTTTCACATTATATACTTATACTCAATTATATTACAAAATTTCAACATATTATAGTATTACTTTTCAATTAATTTTCTCTTAAATTCACAATGGATAATATAATTTTGGATGTAATCTATTTTCAACTCATATTTCCATATTCCAATACTATGATTCTACAATGACCCAACTTTAATAATTTTACAATCTATTTATTTCAACTAGATTTAACATACTTATATTATAAAAAATATTTTGGGTTTATAATTTTATAATGTTATCATATAACTCATACATATCAACCCACATACATTACAAGTGGGTAACATTATAATTGTATCCATTTCTTCCAAAACCTAATATTTCTATCACAAAAAAATAAAAAAGTTTCTTTGAAAATTCTCCATAACATTTAACGTGGATTCCATATTTTTGTTACACATCCATACATCCAATGAAAAAAATTTAAAAAAATTGAATAACCGTAAAATGCTTATTATGGGTTTTAAATAGAAGGAATGAAACCATTAGTCTTTGAATACTTTTTAACATAAAAAGTAATTTTCATAAATATATGATTCTCACCCATAACTACTTACATTGTGAAACATGCGATTTCAATAAATCATTAAAGAACATATATGAAACACTTATTATATCTTTCTTCATTACATAATTAAATTGTATACCACATAGCTACCTTATGATTTTAACCCTCATAGCTACCTTACAATGTCACCATCACGATTAACTTATTGTGTGACTATCACAGTTACCCTTGTAGTAACCATATTCAATACCTCCAAATTACACATACCAATTTCATTATAGGGTGATATAGGTCTTATAATTAATTTTAATAAATTCCCATAAACTATATAATAATAATAAAATATTGATAATATCATAAAAATTTTTCTTTTCAATTACGTAAAAAATAAATTTAATTTATTATTTTTAAAAGAAGTTAATTTAGAAATATCATATAGTTAAAGTAATATTACATATTATGAAATGATTATGTGTATACAATGTATATCCATATAATATAAACAAATATAAACAAATGAACTTACCCAAAAAATCATAGTATCACATAATTAATTAATTAGAATGTTAACCAAAAGAATGGAATTTGGGTTAAGATTTCCCTTATACTGGGTTTTTCTTACTGATAAATAGTTTTTCCCTTTTTTACAATGGTTAAAAAAGTTTTATTAATAGTTTACAGAAACATATTCATGTTTATAACACTTTATATGATCATTTAATAACTTCATTCGACCAATTTATCAATATTATTATTTTTTATTACTTTAGGTGTGTGGTTAACATGTTTTCCATGGTCGGATCGTAATGTTGTTTTTGATCAATAGAAGTGAAACAATATAAGTGGAATGAAATTTTGTTATTCTACCCCCAAAATATTAAATGATTTCATAAATATTTTTTATATATGGTCGATTTTAAATAATTAGATAAATCTTTAGTGATATTTGTTTAAATAATTTTGGTTGTTTTCTTCAATAATCACAAACTTATTTCATTATATAACATTAATATTATGCATATATATTAATTACCTAACATAATAGAGGTCATATACTAAACGTTATATTATTTTTCAATCATTACAATGGTTTTACAACTATATCTGAATGAGGTGACGTAAATTGAAGATACGTCATCCATGATGTCGGTAAATCGACACATCACAGATGGTTTATTTATCATTAGAATATGAGAAATGGGGGAATAATAATGATGATGAATTTTTTAATAAAAATGATAAAAATACCGAGGATTTATAATAATTGATAATTAATTACTATTGGACAACGAAATGTAAATAGAGTATAATAAATAAAATGAATAAAAAATAACACATGAGAAAAAGAAAATGGATTTTTATCTGTTACTCTCTTCTCTTTGTGATCATCCTAAAAGACTATGTATTTAGACTTTCTGGGAGAATAGTTGGAATTGGACATGGGAATTAGAATTGGGAAGTAAATTAGGACGAAATTATATAATTCTCAATTCCTGAGATGTGTAAGAGGAGGAGGGGGTGAGGTTGGTATTTATAAAGAAGGGGAAGAGGGGTTTTCCAGTATTTTAATCATTAGATTATATTTTTTGTTCATGAATATTAATATTATTGATTATTATGAAATAAATAGTAATAAGTGGGTTTATGTTTGAACTGATGGCCATTTACATCATCCATTAATCAATAACGTTGCATAAATTCACATATTTAACATATTTCATAAAATATCAAATTTTATTATTCTCCAACTATTCATGTACTTTAGAAAAAACATGAAAGTTCACCGTAACCATATTTTGATATCTAAAATTAAAAAATAAAAACCAAATTCTCTAAATAATTTTCAATAAAATTGAAATGTAATTTAAAAAAAATCATAATTTATTCTAACAAAAACAGTATTAAAACTATAACTCGATTTATATAAACATTAATAATTATTGAGGATATTGTTATCTTATAACATTTAAAAAAATTATAAGGTTCTTATTACCATTATTTTTACTATTCTAAAACATATTTTTTATTCACAAAACTAAAAGTTGTTTCCAATATATTCTAAATAACATATAGATCGCAACTATTGAAGTCTATTTTTTTAAAGTAAAATCATATAAGCTATGAAATTACTAGTAACATATATTTTTTATGTATATTTTTAAAAAAATATTCATTATATATATATATATTTAGTGTTACAGTCTTTTAAATTTATTTTTTTAAACCCTAATTTGCTAAATTCTCCAAACCTTATAAAAATTGTGTCCTTGAAATTTTATTTACTTATTAATCAATTTATATTAACTTTACTTCATAGAATTTTAAGATTCCCTTTTGTCTTCTTCAACCATTAGGTTTCTTAATAAAGCCATTACCTAGTGGATTAACTATTTTTGACAATAATGGTTATTTTTTATAGCAAATCCGGGCTGCTTTGTCTTCATAAGAACAATTATCTTCTTATTGAAGTAATTTGGGTCTCAAAACATGAGATGAATATCCAAAAAAATATTTAACATCGATACATAAAAAAATTGTGTACCTGCGATAAACTAGGTGGCAAATCAACATTATAGCCAACTAGTCCACCTTTGAAACAAATTTCATAGTGTAAATCAAATTGAGTAATTTTATATACATTATAAAAAAATATATACACCTTTCCATTTTAAGATTATACGAAAAAAATGATCACATGCCTTGAAAGAAAAGTCATTCCTCTTGTTATCTGCATAATTTTTCTACCATCTATGATTTGCCTTCATCTTTTGTCAGATCATCTCTACATTCTTAACCATTTACTAAACTAATTATGGTCCAATCAAATACAGTTCACTGAAATCATCCCAAAATGCTGCACTTCGACACAGATTTCAATATAATTCTTCTAAATGGACAATATGTATACTGGAATGGATATTTTTATTATATGAAATTACACTAAATAAATATGATGATCCCAAAATCCCTAGTAATCCATTGATGAAGTTTGAATAAAATATACCAATGTATGAATCATCTATTATGACTACCCATCTTATTGAGGTTAAGAAGATATATTGAATTTTAATTCAATTTCAAATTAATTCTAATGGAATTTAAAAAAAATTTAAGTGAACATGGGATCATGGTCAAATTTAAGGGAAATGAGAATGCCATGTAACATGAAAATCTATTTGAGGTACAATCAATAATACCGATTCAAATATGTAGTATATTGAATTAGAATGTAATAATAAGATTTTAGTCAATCAATAAAAAATAACATATATTTTATTATATCTTTGAGATGTCTTTGGTAACCCATAATGATGTTTATGGGTATATTTTCCCCTTTCCTCTCTAGTACGAGTAAAGGATGAAGAATCTCATTCGGTATCATCAGCTCTACTTTAACCTATTGACATGTAAAAATTTTCATAGTGAAAATTTTAATATCTCATTTCATTTCATCCCACCAATGACACTCTCGATGGTTGATGTGCATATTAGTACTGCCATGAGAAACTGAAAATAGAGAACTACGAGATTCTAGAAACAAACAATCCATTAGATAATAATCACAAGGGGCAAACAATCATTTTCCAAATTTCGAAACACAATATTTACCAATGATAAAGTATGCAAATATATCTATTTTAAAAAATTATACCTTTTGTAACACCACTTCTTCTTTATTCACTTTTATAATTCTATCTAACAAATATGACTCCACGAAAATGTACAAAAAAAATAGAGTAATTTCCTATTCCTACAACATCCATGAAAAAAATCATTAAATCATTAATTATAGGGTCTGGTTCTAGCCATATCATAGTTAATGAGGAATGATGTTTTCATTTAAAGGGATCATCCACTTGTATTACATTTCCAGGTTGGTAATTGATCATGCAGTCTTAATACATTATCAATTCAATCCATCATCTTCACCTCATGTTTAATTTATTCTTAGATAATAAATACTTCATACTTTTATAGTAAGTATATATTTCACAATTCACCCTGTATAAATGATTTTATCATATTATCATAGTAAAAACAAAAAATGATATTTCCAAATAACATGTGCAATAAATTAACCTATGATGTTTTAGTTGTTTTTAATTATTATCAATTAAATAATAATTATTCATTAGAATGCAAAAATGTCCCATTAATAAATCATATCTATAGATGAAAAACTAACCATTTCAGGAGGGTATAGTCAGGACTGGAGCTTCGAACAATCTTCTATTCAATTTCAGAAAAAAAATTCAAATTCTATTGCCTAGATTAATTTAACTCCATTTCACGTTAACATTGTCAGTATACTATATAACCCAGCAATGTTTTAAAAAAACATTCAGTAATAGCATAAAAACCATGAAAAATATGATTATTAAATATATTTATCACTTTTTCCATTCATAAGCAATTCTCATATTAGCATGCTCAATAGTTATGAAATAATTAAAAATAATGTGACCATGGGCATAGATTTTTAGGATCAAAAATTTTGACATGATTAATTTTCTATACATTTTATTTTAGTTTCTTGTTTTAAAATCCACCCTTATATGTTTTTCAAGCTACTCATTACGTCTATAATATATTATAATGTCATCAATAATCCCAATGAAAAACTTATCCATGAACTTAGAAAATACTATATTCATAACATCCATGAATACAACATGTGTATTAGTTAACACAAATGTCATAAAAAACTCATAAGGACCATATCTAGTTGCAAAATATATAATTTGTATTTCATACTCCTTCACCTTCAACTGATGGTTCCCTGATATCATGTCAATCTTAAAAAAATTATAATCTCCCTAGAGTTGATAAAACGATTCATCGATGTAATGAAAATTATATTTATTCTTAAAATTAATCTTAATAAAACATCTAGATTAAATGTAATGTCTCATTGAACCGTATTTCATTTTAACAAACAAAATAGGTGCTCATCATGGTGAATTCATAAGATTAATGAAGCCTTTATCATGAATCTCTTGAAACAGATTTCATAATTCAAGATGCTCCATTGAAGCCCTTCAATAAGTGGCATTTGAAATAGTATTATCATTTAGAACTAAGTAAATTGTGAATTTAAATTCACAATAAAGTATAAAACATGGTATCTCATCAGAAAAATCCTCATGGTATTCCATTACCAATTGAACACAATTAATCTAAATATTTTATTTATTTTCAACTATATGATCATTAGAAATTTCGTTTCATCCTTTAAATGTTTCTTAGCATCCTTTTATGTTATCAACTGTATGCTTTAATTATTGTATACAAACATAATCATTGTCTAGGAAAAAACTTCTTTATATTAAAATCAATAATATAATGAAAACAGAATGAAAATCAATACCCATAATGAAATAAATACTATCTAATGGAAAAACAACAAGGCTTGCAGTTATATTAATTCTAGAGATAATAATAAAAAGATTCTAAAAATAACTTTATTTCTATATAATTTCCCCATTGTTTTTTAACCAAATATTCCAATATCACATAATAGGGATAAACATACAATTTACTAGAGAATTTCTAATAAATAATGGAATGTGTAGACCCTATATCAAACAAGACAATATAAATATCAGAGTAAACAAACAATGAACCTGATACCACATCATTATATTACAATAAATCTGATGATGTAGTCAAAAAAGATATCAGCACAACATTCTACATATAGTCCATCTACATTCCATCAATTTGATCATTCTTTGGGAAGGAATTTTTATAATTACCCATCTCACAACATTTTAAACACATTACAGTCTTAATATCTGGAATAATCATAGGATCATTTTTATTGTAATCTCAGCCAATATTTCCAATCATAACACATTGAAAGCTCATCATATTTTTGGTAAGGCATTCAAAATGGTTCTTTTTCCATCGTGTTTCCAAATTGAATACTAAAAATTCATACAATTAGTTTTCTTAGATTGATTATTACCCATTGGTCTCCATCTACAACTCTTTGTATTGTTGTTATCAATTTACGCATGACCATCATCATACTCTATTTATACCATCTCATCACATTAAACAAGTTTTACATAACTTTTGAACTCACAAAAAGGAAATCCCCTTAAAAATAACACCTTCAGTCCGGATTAAAAAGGATATATTTTTCTATCACGATCGAGAATAAGTTTTCAGAATACCTCACCAGTTTGGGGATATTTTCTTCATAAACATACACTAAATCTTCATTCATTTTTATTAATTAAATGAATTTATTCTCTATACTAATTCAAAAAATCATTGAAGAATATTTTCTCAAGGAAATGACTTTTAAATTCATCTAACTCTAAGGCTTTAATAACCACCCTATCTCTGATATTTTAGACCATTGACCACCACTGACCATCTTCAACTATAAAAAAAATAATAAAAATACTAACATTTTTATTATATGACCATCCCATAACATCGAATATATTTTAATAGGCTTTAATATATCCTTTAGCCACTACTAGGTTAGAATATCCACATAAAGTAGGATGGGGTTTCTTAATAAAATATTGAACTATAATCATGTTCATTTATTGTATATTTCTCTATTATCAGTCATGAATTCTACATCAGTATATTTCCAATGTCAACAGATCCATTAATATCACAAAACACCTAATTTAAATTCCCACTATTCATTGTTTTGGACTTGGAATGATTTCATCTTCTAGGTTCCTTCCGATATCGGATTCCATGTTTCCTCTATGGAAAATCATCTTGATAAGAAAAATATAGATGAATGAACATGGTAATCATTAATTGATATATCATTTCTACATGAAAAAAAGTTAAAAATAATTTATTCTATTCTATTAACCGCATATTAACTCTTAATGTTATAGAAATCGTGCTCTAATACATAATCTATAGACCCAACCTTAATAATTACATAATATAGATATTTTAGCAATATTTCACTTACATACATTCCAAAAGATATTTTTATTTTATAATTTTAGAATTTTAGGAAATAAATCATACATATCAACCCAAAATAAAACAAAGCGATTACAATTAAAACAGAATCCATTTTATCCAAAAAAACAAAATTTTAACACAAAACAAAAACTTGGTTTCATTTAAAAATATTGATAACACTTAACATGAATTACTTATTTCTCTTACACATCCTTATCAACATTAAAAAACAATTAACAACATGGGATGAGCATAAAAATAATATCATGGGATATAAAACTAAGTATATAAATCCCTGGTCCGTGAATTCTTATTAACATATAAAATAATTTTACCAAATACATACTTCTCACCCAAAAATACTTCACTGGAGAAACATGAGTTTTCCAAAAATAATTAAAAAAAAAATATTAAATCATATGTCTAACTTGGGGATTAATCACTTATATTATAATATTTTAAGCTACCTTATTATTTGTATCCCTCGCGACTACCTTAAAATGTCACACTCAGAGCTACCATATGGTGTAACTATCATAGTTACACTTGGAGTAACCAAATGACTGACATCCAAATTAAACATGCCAAATGAATTTGAAGCATATATAGTTCCCACAATTCATCATAATAAATTTCCAAGAACCAATACCCAATCATAAAATATATATTTTTATAAAATTATTTCTCATGAATTTTGTAAAATATAAATGTAAAAGAATATTTTTAATGGAAATCTCCTTTAAAATATCATATAATTAATGTGAGGATAAATATAATGAATGAATTATATGTGTAAACTGCAATAAAAAATCATATATTACAAAATAATCTAAATTCATTACATAAATAGTATCAGTAGGACAAAATTAATGAAGTATAAGGTTTACCCAATGAATGGAAATTAGCTTAAGAATTCCCTTACCTAGGGTTCTTATTACATAAAACCTATTTAATCCACATGTATAATGTTTAAAAAATGTTATTAAAAATTTTAAGAATCATATTAATGTTTATAAATTATTATATGATAATTTTATTACATCAATTGACCCATTTATAAGTATTATTTTCTTATTTGCATTGTTTCAGGTGTGGTTTTCACTTGATATCCTAGGTTAGATTGTAAATTTTTTATTGAATGGATGAAAAACAACACATGTTTATGTAAATGGTGTTAATATTTTTATATAATATAAAATTAATCCATAAATAATTTTTTATATATGGTATAATAATGAATCGTTAGATACGTCATTAGTGATATTTGTTTAGATCATTTTCGTGGTTCTTCAACAATCATGAACATGTTTCATCACATACCATGAATATTATGCCTATAATTTATTTCTAAAACATAAAATAGGTCATATAATAAACATTAAATTATTTTTCCAATAATTTAAATGTTTATAAAACTAGAATTTATCTATTTATATGAAATTAAATACACATCATCCACAATATGAGTAAATCGAAAAATCATTGACAGTGTTTTTATTTTTAGAATATGTGGAAGAACAGAGTAAGAATAATGGTGAATATTTATATAAACATGATAAAAATACATAATTAAATAATAATATAGAATTAATTCCTCTTGAGTAATGGGTGGTTTATAGAGCATATGAATATAACATAATTGATAATAAAACACAAGGAAATGAATGGGGATTTTTACCTCTTTATCTCTTATACATGAGATCCTCTATATGGAGTTTGTTTTTTTTTTGTTTTTTTAGACCAGATGATCTTGGACATGGGGTAGACCCTTGGTATAGGTATTGGTGATAATTTAGATAATTATCAGTTCTTTGTAGGTGAGAGTGGATTGTGGTGAGTGTGGTTTTTATTGTGGTAGAGAGGATTTCATTTCCTTTATTTTAATAATTATAATAATATATTTACACAAGACAATGTATAGTCTTTATTCATGTCACCCAAAATAGTATAAATTCATTTTAGTTCTAAATATATAACATTTACTCCATCCATGAATCAAGTATGATAGATAAATTTATTTATTTAGCATATTTCAAAAATAATGAAATTTCTCTATTCACTAAAAAGCATAAAGTTCAGAAAAATCGTAAAAAAATAAACATAACAATATTTTGATTAATAGAAATGTTGAACTTCATTTTATGAAAATAAGTTTTTTAAATATTAGAAAATATTTTATAAATAAAATTATATTTTATTCTACAAAACAATTTTAAAACTATAACTCATTTAATAAAAACATAAATAATTAATCATGTTCTCATTATCATATGTCCTTATGAATATAAAATAATAACTTTATTTAATATTCTTAAGGTTTATATTAAAATTCATAATGTTATGTATCTATACACAAAAATATCTTGTTGGTTCTATCAGACTCCTACTATATTACTGATCGCAACCGTACATGTCTGTTTTTTTTAAATTCAAATAATAGAAGTGAATAATTATGTTTAATGGTTATTTTTTAAATATCACCTTCATACAATGTTTTAGTATATAGATATTAAAGGTTCCATATATGAAAATTTATTTTTTGAAAACATGGGCTGTTATAGATACATTTCTTGTTAATTATGTTTTCTGAAAATTGAATTCAAATATAAATTTATTAAACCTTCATATAGAAATGGGCACTTACCACAGCACTATTTTCAAGTGAATCATCATTACTAGTGATTTCATCTTATAAAATTCATTTATTTATATTTTTTGAAACATTATTCATGAACTATATGTACTTTATCTTAGGTTCATCAGCCTATTCACTATTTACCTAACAAACCTATTCATACGTCATCTACAATCCAATCAATTCATTGAAATGGTGTTTCCTAAAGTCATAGTGTTCTCTAATTTACACACTTTTCCCTCTATATTATAATTAATAAAATATTATTATTCATATTATCTATTTTTTTAAGAATTATAATTCATAATAAGATCAATGTATTGACTTTTGGATTGAACATGAGATATAAATAAAAAATCAATGCATTAGGTTTCATTTTAATGTATCAAACCTGATTTAATAAATATTCAATATCGATTCATTTACATTTGTTGTTCCACCATCTGAAATAAGAGAAGTATCTCAAATTTCATATGTCGGTTTTTATTAAAATATTTTATTGACTTATTCTTAATTTAGTGAATAATAAAAAACATACATGTTTTTTAATTACTTTTATAATCTTATTTATTGTAACAAACCCAATTACTTAGAGACAACTAATGTAATTCATATTTATCTTCCATCATTGAAAATATTTATAAACCATTATGTTCAATATTAATTTTCAATATTTTCCACTCAGAATAATTATTTACATTAAATAAATGAGGTATCTTGCTATCAAAAGCATCATTTAAATTAATTATTTAAGGAAATATTTTTTTAATTGATATAAATTTAAGATCATTAAAACAACTAAAATAATTGTTTAAAATATTTTTAAAATCTTATTATACCAAATGTTTTTCAATTTGAGTAATTGTATTTGGTTTGAGTTTATTTCCCAATTAACAATTTTGATACAAACAAGTTAAAATAAATTCCCCCAATTATTTTAAAATACCTCAATTAATCATTAGCTAAAATCATTAAAAGTTATGTTTATTAAAAGTATATCACAATGATTTATTATTTTAAATATAAAATAGCTATGAATATTATTTTATCTTTTGAAATCAATTTACTTAATAAAAACATTGTTTAAACAATATTTAAGGGTAACTATAAAATTACTATATTTGTTTATAGTTTAAAAGCAATTCAATTTAAATCATTGAAATAAAACACAACAAAATACATTGTGTAATAAAATTATATAGGTTTAGTATCAATCGGAGACCAAGTACTATACACATAAAAATTACCCACTATTAAGAAGATTATATAAAATAATCTACGATCCACAAAATAGATCAGGGATAAATATACAAGAATGTATATGACACACATGGAGAACATCCACAACAGTGGTGGGTATTATAAAAACACCTTCCATGTATTGAAATCTTCCACAATACGTGGGAATATATGTGTAAATAGTGTTTAAGCGAATATCAGTTGTCTTTTAGTATTATTACATGTGTAATTGGGGTTTAAATAAATATATTAGACCAAATATCTCATAATGTGATGAAAATATATATAATGAAAAAATTACCGAAAGATAACGTTACTCAATATGATGTCCTTTGATGATCGAGACTTCTTAAATATAGATTGAAATTAAACCTCAATATGAGTTTCTAAAAAACTAAGTAGAAGAGAGTGTCAAAAAATAATTATTCGGAGTTAGTAAGAAGAATTATGTATGTTCCAGGTTCATCACTTAATTTATTATTGATCATAGGTAAATATGATTTGATTGAGGATCATTTCATAGTAATCTTATATAGATTTTTTATATGGTTTAGATCACTTCTTATGTTAGTATCCCACATTGTGTGTTTACACATGTCTATTTTAACTCTACCCTTTATCATGAAGATGTTTTTATTTATTTTTATGGTATCATGCCAGAAGAATCATCTGATCATCTTCTCCTCATACTGGATGACTAACAAACACTATTACACATATCTATAAAAAAATTAAATACAATAATTAAAATGAATCAGAATATTAAATTTCATCATATATCAATTATTAGTATATAGTTTATAATAAATAGAAAAGAATTTTTAACTCTATTAAATAGTGAGACAATCATTGGCTTTGATTTATGTTGGTAGTGAGTTCGGCTAATGATTACTCATGTTGGCGGCAGTGTTTTCCAATTTTTTATAAATTTTTATTTCAATGAAACATAATCCCATGATTGTGAGAAATCCCATAGATTTCCAATTATTAGTTTTATAGATAACACATAGCTGACAATAGATGTTTTTAGTTCTTTTTCATATTTTTTTGGTAGCGACCTCAACGATGAGTCATGTTTTAAGGTGAGTTATTCACGGCTGTTACTTATCTATAATAATGTGTCATTCTTACACGAATTTCAGCAATTATATTTATAATGTAAAATGATACCATAAAACATAAAATTCCTTAATATCCTAATATACATGTTATATTCATCATTAAAATTATAATTCTAATTAAATTTTAATTTTTTGAACTATAAATACCCTTGTTTCCCAACCTTTATGTCTATAAATTCAAATAAATATTATACTACGTGAATTAATTTTTATGATCAATATTTTAATTAATATTATATATATTTTAAAAATAAACAATTAATTTATCATGACTAAAAAAATAATTGAATTATATACTTAACTACGAGTTTAATGTTCAATTGAATGTACTTATTTTGAATATTATCCAAAAATTATTGAAAATAATTTATCTAATAGTTTGTAATTTGTTAGAACACAATATTATATGAAATAATTAAATGATTTGTGATAAGTATATAATGTTAATTAATTGATAAATTTTATAATTATTTATTTTAATAATATATTATATAGAATGTCACTATCCTTAGAGAGGTACCCCTACTGGGCCGAAAATGATGGAAATGATATAATTACACTGTTGTCCTAACTTTAGTTTGTCAAGACATAATGACTATAACTGATGGTATACAAACGAATTTTATGTAGTTCATTACTATTTTTTATTTAATAATATATATATATATATAATTACAACCATTTAAGGCCATAAAAAACCCCTAGTAAAAATATGAAAGAATCCATCCCATAATTAATGTATAAAGTATACATATACATATAATGTGACAAAAAACAGAATGAAATTCTTAAACTACAAATCCAAAAATGTAATCAATCCAACCCAACTGTCTCAGTGTTTTTGGTTATATTATATAATTGTCATAAGATAAAATCAGTCACATCCTAAATGAACAATCAATGTTGAATATAAATTCTATGTGGTGTTGTAACCCTGAGAAGCTGGTGGGGTTGAGTAACTATTACACATTAAATAATTTCACATTTAAAATTAACATTTTTAGTGGTTATTTTATCTATCTAACATATTTTAACACTCAATATAATTAAAAATATGAAATGGATTAAATTAGAGGAACAAACGATATTTTATATGTGTTTTCTATAATTTGGAGGAATACTACTACATGGTGTGTTCAGTTCAACTGTACGGCATATATTTTTTCACGACTACAATTTATTTTATAAAATCTGTTCTAATGATTAATCACTAAAATAATACAAATATTTTTTTTATTTTTTCATTGATAATTACACAGGTCATATAAAACATTAAATTCCCTACATAAATCATAATGTTTTTATTGTGTATATGATAATATTGTAATAGATCCCAATAATTAAAAAAAATAGTACATCTTTTATTATATAGAATATATTTAACGAGATCATGGATGTTTGTACACATATATGTATGACTTATTCCGAAATATTTTTTCTATAAAAGATAAAATAATATTACAACCAATCCAAGTATTCATATTTCACTAAAAACATTAATAATAATTTCTATATTCTTGAAATCCGTTTTCAAAACTAAATAAGGATGCTTATTGTGAGTTTTAAAATAATCTTCATAAACATATGATGAAAATAAATTTTATTGAGGGATTTTTAATTTCATTCTCCCATTATCTATTATCATTTTCATCACATATTAACTATTATATAGAAAATAAATTTAGTTTTCTTCTAATATTATAATCATGGTAACCGCCACATAATTTTATAATTATTATTTATAATTTAATACTATTTAAAAGAGTTCACTATATGTTTAGTAGATTAATATTCATTAAGTATTTAAAAAATACATTTTATTACTTCTATGATTTATCATTCCATTATTGTTATTTTATTTCCAATTTTTTTATATTTTTAGTAGGCTAGATTCAATTATTTTTCACCGATATCATTTTATTTGGGTCATGAATATCAAAAAATAAACATATAAAATTATTATATATTGAAAAAACATTTCCCCAATATTTTTTTACTATATACACGACATTTTGTACTTTTTATCTCATGAAATTATTTTTTACGTTCTATTATATATTTTTTCATATGAATGTTATATACTATATGAATATGTTTAACATGCCTCATGAAAATTTCATTTAAGAAAAAATTTAGTACATACAAAAAATCATTTGATAATATTCTCTCGTAAATTTTTTTTATATATTTAATATTTCTTGACATATTATAATACAAAATTATGTAGATGTAAAATATTTAATTGCAGCTAATGATATTTTTAAATGCTCTCGTGTATTTGGTATTTCGTAGAATTTTTTTTTTCATTTCCAAATTTATATCAAAAAAATTGAAATTATATGTTATACACAATGAAATATTTTATATATTAAATAGGAAGTGTTACATGTCATACCTTTTATCTCATGTTCCATAAAATATTTTCAGATATATATATTTATATGTAAAAATTGGACAACTTCCAAATTCATATCCTATAAAAACAATAGTTATACCATTCATCTAAAAAATCAATTATTTAACTCCAAATTTAGTAAATTAAAAAATAATATTTCATCCTCAAAGAAATTGATAGTTCAAATTCAATACCTAGAATGAAACATAAATACTTTTTATATAAACTATAGATTTTACATCGAGATTGATAAAAATAAATCTTCAAGTAAATATATTGGTTCTTCAATAAAATAATATAATTTTTTAATCAATCACTTGAAAAAAAATTCCTTAAATTTTAAACTTTTATAATTATAAATTTAATAAATCATCACATACTTATATAGAAATAATTTTTATAGATTATATTCACTCAATGAAAATTTTGATGATATGTGATTAGTTATTGATTGATTTTATAGGTGTGCTCTTCTTTATAATAAAGATGGGAGAATTTTTTTGTGTGAGAATAGTTTATATTTTTAAAAATTACATTGAAAATAAATACAAACTAATTTAGGTAAAATTAATTTTATGGGTTTTTAAATGATATATTTGATTCATACATTCCATAAGAAATTTTGTTTAAAAATATAGTCATAAAAATTTTATAATGAAATTACAATAGAGAATTATTTTTTATATAAAATTACTTTTAAATATCCTCTATGTTATTCATTTACATGTGGTCTTTTGTTTTAGAAACTATAATTACATGTTTAAATTTGATTTCTGGAATGGTAATTTTGTTAACATATCAATCGTAATATTATTTTTTAATGTATTTTTTTACTATTAATGATGATTTTAATGAAAAAGGTAAATTTGAAATTTTTTGTTGAGTGTGTCCTATTACAGTAATTGATTATGTTAATGTAACACCCTAGTTAAATAAAGAATAAATAATTTTAATTTATATTAATATTTATAAATTAAATATTAATTTTACTTTAAAGGGGTTTCTATATTCGATAGTGTACCTGATACACAACAATGAGTTATTTGAAATCTTACATTGCACACTAGTAATAAAATAATATTATTTTAAATGGTAGTTAACACATAGTCGTTGTATTGGCGAGAATGGATAGAAATAACTAAAATATGATTATATGTGTTTTTTAAATGTTTTTTCATTTATCCAATAAAAGATAAAGGCTTAAAATATGGAATGAATTCAATTTTAGGTATATATACACTAATTTTCACTAAAGGTTCACTTATCGCCTTTTGATGGCGAACCGTAATTAAATATAGTTTTGGTCACTTTTATACATTCTATTGCACCAGATAAAACTCTTCTTTAGAATTGGGACATCAAAATTTACTTTGTATAAATTTTTGGTATTTTTCCGATAAAGTTCATTTTTTAAATGAATAGTGAAAAATGATGTATTTTAATTCAAAACCACTTTTTAATCTAATTTATTAATATGATTAGATTGTATTTTGAATATGTTTTAGAGTTTTATTAGAATATAATTTTACCATTTAATCTAATAGTGGTCATTGGAATTAATTTTACTTTAAAATTGGACTTAAACTAGTGTCAATCTTTTGATACTTATTGTTTCATAAAAACATGCTTTTTGCTCTGACAGCGGGAGTTAATTATTAAATTAATTAATGAAACTTATATGTTTTGAATTTTGTAAAATATACATCATTTTTGAATTCAGAATATCAAATATATATTAGGGTGAAGTTTTGGTATTTGTCTGAAAAACATCAATTTTTGATGAATAGTGAAACCAATAAGTGGTACTTAAAAAACTGATATTTCGTTTAAATGTAATTTTACCACCTATATGTTTTGAATTTAAAAAACCCGACATACATGGTTTTAATTAAGAATTAAAATGTGGATCAATGGGATTTAAATAATTTTTTGGTGAATAGTAACTTTTAAGTTTTTAATCGCGATTAGAGGTAATTAGTGTAATTTAAGTTAACAATAATGTTTTAATAATATGAAATGAACATGAAACTTGTCCTACCCTTATTGGATGTGTCATGGCCGACCAAGAAAATCCATGGGTCAACATGGGGATCCCATGGAGCCACTTTGGAAGGAAAATGACATTAATATCTTTTTATTTAATGTTAAAGAAAAAATGTCACAAACATGAGTTATTTTACTAAAAAAAATTTAAGTGGGGTTATACAAGTAATATTTTTGGCTATAAATATTATTTAGAAATATAAACATATTTCCTACATCATGATATTTTTTTTATAATTTTTAGACATTAAATAAATTAAATTATTTATGACATCATGATGATGCAGCGATTACCTCATTATTTAACTATTTAAATAAAATGAAAATATAATGTAAAATCTAAGACCTAAAAAAGTCAAAAACCTATTGGATGAGTATATTTAGAAATCCAATCACCTTATACTTGAAATATATAATTTTTGGACCTTTTAAATCCGAAAATCATTTTATGATAAAGTAACCTTTTATAACTTTCCAAGAGTGCCCCTTCTCTCCTCTTATAAAAGGCCCCCACCTCTACCACCTTACCCACACATCCAAAGCATTTGGCTCGGCCAACCCTTTCCCATTCTATCTCTACAAATCTGTCTCTTACTCCTAGAAGCCTCACTTTGGGCATAAGGCTTCCCAAGGAAGCCTTTGAGCTCAAATCAAAAAGAGTTACCCAATTTAAAGATAGTGTTTTCTCTTGTGTTATTTTGTTTATATTTCTTCTCCAACCCTCTAAACAATTTTTATTCCATTAATTTGTAAAAATTCCAGTATCTTAAATATACAAGTATGTTTTTATAAGAAGTATTCGAGCTACACCTACACACACCTCTGTCTAATAGTTAAAGAACATGATGTTTCTGTGTTTGAAAAATATCTGCCTCAGGAAACGATGATTGTTCAATCTTCTTTTAACACCTTTAATGGTGACCATTAAGATGTCACTCTATTTATATATGATATATATGATGTTTATGTTTTCATTATGATTCTTTATTTTTCATTTGTGGCATACCTTTATGGTTTCCATTGTGGGTAAACACGATAATTTCATTTTAGGAAGTGCGGACTACCGCCCCCTCAAAGTGATTTGATTCGTTAATGCCATATGTGGGACGTATAAAGGATAGATTTAAAGTTAATATATATGATTTATGATACATCTAAATGATGAATATAATTCTGGAATTAAAATATAAATACCTCTCATTTAGTTTTAATTCCATTAATATGACATAGAAATGAAAGAAGTGTTCATCCGTACGTACGGCTTACCGTCTCCATGAACGGTGCATTTCATTTCTTACCTCTAATAGATTATGTAATATTATAAATACATGTATAAGCTGGATATATATGATATATATGATATAAAAATCATGAATATCATTCTGGATATAAAGAACCTCTAACCACATGAACAACATGTAATATAAGAAGTCCACTTTCGACTTAAGAACCAAATATCGACAAAACAAACATTATTAACTTAAATGATTACATAATGTTTATAACATGGTGATAAGTGATATAAAAGTAATAATGAACTTGAAAAAGGTTCTTAATCAAGTAGAAATTAACTCAATTTTATTATTCAGGACGTTAAAAAACGATCGAGTCAAGTCGGACCTGAGGTAAGGGACTTGGTCTAAATCTCCTTTCATTAAGGCATATTTTAGTTTATACACAACTTTCTTTTATATGGTGTATAAAACCCTTTAACTTTTACTTTTATACAAAAGGAATCTATTTCTACGAAGCGCTTTTCTAAACGACAAAATGGAATATTTATTTTTAACTTACACGGTGACAACGACCTTTTCCGCCGCCGCAAGTATTATTTGGTCTTTGGCTTCCTGAACAAGCCGTAATGTATTTTTTAAATGAAGTAAATACCATATACTCTTTTATGTATTATGGTATTGAAAATGGGTTTTATAATGGATTTTTTATGTCAATATATTTAAGTGATATATTGTGATCAAAGTGTGGAAATGTTTTCTTTACATTACATTTGTTTTATGTCTTATGATTTTATAATGGTACTTGGACATTTGACGGGTGGTTATGTGATGAACCATATGATGGGTGGTGCCGTGAATACAAGGATGGGTGGTTACAGTATAACCTCCATGCATTGGGTATGGAAGTCGGCCATATGGCTATTCCATTAAGTGATATGTATGGATGTCGACCGTATGGTTATTCCATTTAAGTATGTTTATATCCCAAGTTACCTTTATATGTTATGTGATCTTTATATTGTTTTTATGGTAATCTTTTGTTTAAAAAAGGGTATGTAATGATCTCTTATTTATTGAATAGTTTTTACTAATTCATAATGGTGAAAAGTATTACTTTGATAATGTATACACGGTTAACTTGTTGTTTTGATAAACTAACAGTTTTCATTCTTTGTGTATCCCTTACTGAGCTTTTTATGCTCACCCCAAGTTTTTTGAAATGTCTTTCATAGGACTTAATGTGGAATAGGTTCAAGGATGGGATCAAGGGAAAGTCATGCTATATAAAACATGGAACTAGACATGTTTCATTTTAAGAGTTTTTATTCTATGAAAACGTAGTAAAAGTTTCTACTTTTTAATATTTTTAGATGTAATAGTTATGTCCTAATTCTCTAAAACTCTAAACCTGAAAAGATCCTCAATGTGAATTATTCATTTAATTCAATATTAAGTACGGTTTAAGTTCGGGGCCTTATAGTTGGTATCAGAGGTCGGTTTAGAAAACTTTAGGACTTAGAAAATTGTTAAATTATAAATTAATTTATGGTATGATTGAAATGATATAGCATTTGAAGATTACTATTTTACTTCACATAAGATATTTCTTTGTTAAGAATGGTTTTTCATAGAGGAAACAGAATATCTTTTCTGGGAAGGCATACAGAGGGAAATGACCTTTCAAATCAGTATCCTGAGATGTCCAGAATCAAAACTAAACAATTTGTTGCAGTGATGGCTAAGTTGAATCAGGTGAAAAATGATGGTTGTTTTCATTGGTGATATTTTGGTGTTTTCTAAAAGTAAAGAGGAGCATGAAAGACATTTAAGGGTTATTTTGAAAACCATAAAAGAAAAGAAATTGTATGGTAAATTCAGCAAGTGTGAGTTTTGGTTGCAACAAATTTCTTTCCTTGGTCATATTGTCTCTAAATATGGGATAATTGTTGATCTTGTAAAAAAAGGTTGTGGAAGAATGGCCAAGACCCACAAATGTAACTGAGATTCGTAGCTTCCTTGGTTTGGCATGCTATTACCAAAGGTTTGTTAGAAATTTTTCACGGTTTTCTAGTCCAATGACCAAGCTAACTCGGAAGGGTGTTAAGTTTATCTGGAAAAAAGAATGTGATGATTGTTTTCAGGAACTGAAAAAAAGATTGGTGAATGCTCCTGTTTTGTCACTACCTTTGAGGAATGGGGAGTTTGTTATCTACAGTGATGCTTCATTGAATGGACTTGGTTACTTCCTAATGCAGAATGATCAAGTAATTTCTTTTGCTTCATGATAGTTGAAAACCCATGAGGTAAATTACCCTACACATGATTTGGAATTAGCTGATGTTGTTTTCACTTTAAAAATTCTGGAGGCATCATTTGTATGGAGTAAAGTGTGAGATATATACCGATCACAAAAGTTTAAAGTATATATTCACTCAGAAATAATTGAACATGAGACAGAGTAGATGGCTAGAATTAATCAAAGATTATGATTGTACAATTCATTACCATCTGGGAAAAGCAAATAAAGTGGTTGATGCATTGAGTCGAAAAAGTAATGCTTCATTAACGATGATGCGTTCGGAACGTAATCCTTTGGTTAAGGATTTGATGATCTTTAGAATATAAGTTGTTGGTGCAGGATGTTCTTCTATTTTTTTTTCAGGTATTAGTGAAATCTTCTCTATCAGACATAATTAGGAAAGCACAGAAGCAAGACAGCAAGTTTCAGAAAAAGGTAGAGCTGGTTCAGAAGGGTAAGTTGCCTGGATTCAATATTGATAATGATCATGGTTTGATATTTGGGAAGAGATTGTGTGTGTCGTGTGATTTATAGTTTAAGGTAGATTTGTTATGTAAAGATCATAGTTCTCCGTTTTTAGTCCATCCTAGCAGTACAAAGATGTATAGAGATCTTCGGGAGTATTACGGGTGGGACGGAATGAAAAGGGGTATTGATGATTTTACTATGAAGTGTTTGACTTGTCAACAGGTTAAAGCAGAGAGGCAGTTACCGAAAGGGATGCTTCAGCCTTTACCAGTGCCATAGTGGAAATGGGAGGATATATCCATTGACTTTGTTGTGGGATTTCCGAAGACACATCGATGTAATAATGCAATCTGGGTTATTGTTGATCGCTTGACTAAATCTTCTCATTTCCTTTATATACGAGATACTTTTTCCCTAGATCAACTTTCCCGTTTGTATCTTTAAGAGATAGTCAGGTTACATGGAGTTCCTCTATCCATTGTATCTGATTGTGATCCCATATTTACTTCTAACTTTAGGAAGGGTCTTCAGAAGTCATTGGGCACTGAATTAAATTTTAGTACAGATTTTCATCCTCAATCAGATGTGCAGTCAGAACGAACAATTTAGACCTTGGAGGATATGCTACAAGCTTGTTCTATAGATTATCAGGGAAGTTGGGACCAACATCTTTCTTTGGTTGAGTTTTCATATAATAACAGTTTTCATTCTAGTATGAAGATGGCACCGTTTGAAGCATTATATGGGAAGCGGTGTCGTACTCTAGCTTTTTTGGATGAATTAGGTGAAAGGAAGCTGATGGGACCAGAATTGGTAGAAGAGATGGCAGAAAAAGTTCAATTGATTCAGAAACACATGAGAACAGCTCAGAGCGGACAGAAATGTTATGCGGATAACCAAAGGAAAGATCTATCTTTCGAGGTAGGTGATCATGTTTTTCTCAAGGTTTCTCCATGGAAAATTGTTATGCTTTTTGGTAAGAAAGGAAAGCTGAGTCCAAGGTTCATTGGACTGTATGAAATTCTGGAGAGAGTTGGATCAGTTGCATACAGAGTGGCATTACCTCAGAGTTTATCTCAGGTACACAATGTTTTTCATGTTTTGATGTTGAGAATGTATATGCCAGATCCATCTCATGTTTTGACCCCAGAGATAGTTCAGTTGGAAGACAATCTCTCTTATGAAGAACAACCAGTCTAGGTTCTTGACCGAAGAGAGAAAGTGTTGCGAAAGAAGTTAATTCACCAGGTAAAGGTTTTTTGGAAAATCCATATGGTTGAAGAGACAACGTGTGAATCTGAAAATGCTATGAGGGATAAATACGCCCACTTGTTTTGATAAGTGAATAAAATTGCGAGGACGCAATTCCAGAAAGGGGGAAAGGATGTAACACCCCAGGTAAATAAAGAATAAATAATTTTCATTTTTATTAATATTTATAAATTAAATATTAATTTTATTTTAAAGGGGTTTCTATGTTCGATAGCTTACCTGATACGCAGTAATGAGTTTCTTTGAAATCTTACGTTGCACACTAGTAATATAATAATATTATTTTAAATGGTAGTTAACACATAGCCGTTTTATTGGCGGGAATAGATAGAAATAACTAAAATATGAATATATATGTTTTTTAAATTTTTTTACATTTATCCAATAAAATATAAAGGCTTAAAATGCAAAAAGAAATCAATTTTAGGCAAATATACCCTAATTTTCACTAAAGGTTCACTTGTCGCCTTTTGATGGTGAACCGTCATTAAATATAGTTTTGGTCACTTTTATACATTATATTGGACCAGATAAAACTCTTCTTTAGAATTGGGACATCAAAATTTTCTTTGTGTAAATTTTTGGTAATTTTCCGATAATGTTCATTTTTTTAATGAATATTGAAAAATGTTGTATTTTAATTCAAAACCATCTTTTAATATAATTTATTTATACGATTAGATTTTCTTATGAATTGGTTTTAGAGTTGAATTAGAATATATTTTTACCATTTATTCCAATAGTGGTCGTTGGAATTAATTTCACTTTGAAATTGGATATAAACTAGTGTCATTGTTTTGATACTTATTGTTTCATAAAAACACGCTATTTGCTCTGACAGCGGAAATTAATTATTAAATTAATTAACTCAACTTATATGTTTTTAATTTTTTAAAATAGAAATCATTTTTGAATTCGTAATATCATATATAGCTTAGGGTGATGTTTTGGTATTTTTCTGAAAAACATCAATTTTTGATGAATAGTGAAACCATTAAGTGGTACTTAAATAAACTGATTTTTCATTTAAATGAAATTTTTCCACCTCTGTGTTTTGAATTTAAAAAATCCGACATACATGGTTGTCATTAAGAAGTAAAATGTGGTTCAATGGGATTAAAATAATTTTTTGTTGAATTGTTACTTTTAAGTTTTTAATCGCGATTAGAGGTAATTAGTATAATATAAGGTTAGAAGAATGTTTTAATATTATGAAATGAACATGAGACATGTCCTACCCTTATTTGATGTGTCATGGCCGACCAAAAAAATCCATCGGTCAACTTGGGGAACCCATGGAGCCACTTTGGAAGGAAAATGACATTAATATCTTTTTATTTAATGTTAAAGTAAAAATGTCACAAACATGAGTTGTTTTACTAAAACAATTTTTATGTGGGGTTATAAAAGTCATATTTTTTACTATAAATATTCATTAGAAAGATAAAGAGATTTCATACATCATCCTATTTGTTTCATAATTTTTAGACATTAAATTAGTTAAATTATTTATGACATCATGATGATGCAGTGATTACCTCATTATTTAACGATTTAAATAAAATGAAAATATAATGTAAAATATAAGACCTACACATGTCAAAAACCAATTGGATGAGTATATTTCGAACTCCTATTACATTATCCTTTAAATATTTAATTTTGGGACCATTTAAATCTGAAAATCATTTTATGATAAAGTAACCTTTTATAACTTTCCAAGAGTGCCCCTCCTCTCCTCTTATAAAAGGCCCCACCTCTACCACCATACCCACACTTCCAAAGCCTTCTTCTCGGACAAACTCTTCCCATTTTGTCTCTCCACATCCCAATATTATTCCTAGAAGCCTCAATCTGGGCAGAAGTCTTCCCAAGGAAGCCTTCGAGCTCAAATCAAAAAGAGTTACCCATTTTAATGGTAGTGTTTTCTCTTGTGTTCTTTTGTATTATTTTGCTTCTCCAACCCTATAATATCTTTTTATTCCTTAATTTTGTAACAGCAACAGTATCTTAAATATACTAGGATATTTTTATAAGAAGTATTCGAGATACACCTACACACACCTCCGTCTAATTGTTAAAGAACATACTGTTTCTGTGTTTGGCGAATTTCAGCCTCACGAAAAAATGATTGTTCAATCTTCTTTTAACACTTTTAATGGTGGCCATTAAGGTGTAACTCTATTTATATATGATATATATTATGTTTATATTTTTCTTATGCTTCTGTATTTTTCATTTTTGGCATACCTTTATGGTTTCCATTGTGCGTAAACACGATAATTTCATTTTAGGAAGTGCGGACTACCGCCCCCTCAAAGTGATTTGATTCGTTAATGCCATATGTGGGACGTATAAAGAATGGATTTAAAAATATTATATATGATTTATGATACATATAAATTATGAATATAATTCTGGAATTAAAATATACATACCTGTCGTTTAGTTTTAATTCCATTAATATGACATAGTAATGAAAGAAGCGTTCATGCGTACGTATGACATACCGTCTCCATGAACAGTGCATTTCATTTCATACCTCTAAATGATTATGTAATATTATAAATACATTTATATTCTGGATATATATGATATATATGATATCCAAATCATGAATATCATTCTGGATATAAAGAACCTCTGACCACACGAACAACATGTAATTGTAAGAAGTCCACTTTCGACTTAAGAACCAAATATCGACAAAACAATCATTATTAACATAAATGATTACATAATGTTTATAACATGGTAATAAGTGATATAAAAGTAATAATGAACTTGAAATAGTTTATTAATCAAGTATAAATTAACTCAATTTTATTTTTCAGGACGTTAAATAATGATAGAGTCAAGTCGGACCCGAGGTAAGGGACTTCATCTCAATCTCCTTTTATTGAGGCATATTTCGTTTTATACACAAAGTTCTTTTATACGGCGTATAAACCACTTTGACTTTTACTTTTATATAATAGGAATCTTTTTCTATGAAGCGTTTTACTAAATGTCAAAAAGGAATGTTTCTTTTAATGTACGCGGTGACAACGACCTTTTCCGCCGCCACGAGTATTATTTGGTCTTTGGCATCCTTAACAAGCCGTAATGTTTTTTTAAATGAAATAAATACAATATACACTTTTATGTATTTTGGAATTGAAAATTGTTTTTATAATGGATTTGTTATGTCAATATATTTAAGTGATATATTGTGATCAAAGTGTTGAAATGCTTTCTTTCCATTATATTTGTTTTATGTCTTATGATTTTAAAATGGTACTTGGACATTTCATGGGTGGTTACGTGATGAACCATATGATAGGTGGTGCCATGAATACCAGGACGGGTGGTTATGTTATAACCTCCAATGCATTGGGTATGGAAGTCGGCCGTATGGCTATTCCATTATGTGATATGTGTGGAAGTCGACCGTATGGTTATTCCATTTAAGTATGTTTATGTACCAAGTCACCTTTATATGTTATGTGATATTTATATGGGTTTTATGGTAATAGTTTGGTTACAAAAGGGTAAGTAATGATATTTTATTCAGTGAAGAGTTTTTACTGCTTCATAAAGGTGAAAATTATTACTTTGATAAAGTATACATGGTTTACTTGTTGTTTTGATAAACTAACAGTTTTCATTCTTAGTGTATCCCTTACTAAGCTTTTTATTCTCACCCCAAGTTTTCTGAAAAGTTTTTCACAGGACTTAATGTGGAATAGGGTCAAGGATGGGATCAAGGTAAATTCATGCTATATAAAACATGGAACTAGACATGTTTCTTTTTAATAGTTTTTGTTCTATGGAAACTTATTAGAAGTGTCTACTTTGTAATCTTTTGAGATGTAATAGTTATGTCCTAATTCTCTAAAACTCTAAACCTGAAAATATCCTCAATGTAAATTATTCATTTAATTCAATATTAAGTGTGGTTTAAGGTCGGGGCATTATAGTTAATGATGTTTTATTACATTTTGGAAACATTAAAAAATGGAGCTAATGATTCGTCTTATTAGAAAAAATCATCCCAATGTGTTTATGATGGGAATTGATAAATTTTTAGGCTAATATTTTGTACTAATCATTTCATTGATTAATATTTTTCATTGATTTTTCAATACTAAACATTATCAATGATACGTGTTCAGTTGAATTACATATTTTTATGGACATTATCATGTTCATTGAAATAATATTTATTGTCTTATTGATTTTGGATCTTCTATACATGATGAGGGCATGTTGTCTAATATTTTTGTAGTTTCTAGAACACTATTTGTGGAGGTAAAAATGGATGAACTATTAATGTACGATGAAATGAAAAATTATATAGAAATAATAATATTTTTGAGGTAGATATAGAAAAAAATATTGTATTATATTATAAACATGACAAAATAATATCATACAATCATGTTTTAAATAACACATCTCTAAAATATCTCAAAACCCAAAGACCACAAAGTTTACACTATTATATAATATCTACCAAAACGACATAAATTAATGAACTTGAAAATATTTCTTCATATTAATACAATATAAAATCCACTTCTATATACCTCAAATGATATATAAATCTTCATATCTAATGATATGGAAACAAAATAATGCATTGACCTCAGATTCATTGTAAGGGTAAATCATATCATAACATGAAATATATCATAAGGAAGAAATAAATTATAAGTTCGAACAATTTAATTGATTTTATAATTGTAATATACGATATTATAAAAAAATATCATGTGAATTGAATTAAAGAATCCTAAATGATATGAACTCACCCAAACATATTTTAATTGTAATATAACATGACAACATAAAATAATGTTCATAGTAAATTTATGAATGATAAATAATATAGAAAAAATAAAAACTCATGGAAATATAATTTTTATAGAAATATTAAATAACATGATTAGAAACATGTAATTTTGGACAAACAATTATTATATGAAATCCTATTTGAGTATACTCATTTTGAAAACACGTATGTGAAAAACAATTATTATCTATGCTCTTTAAAATGTGACTAAAAATATCATTCCCAGGATAATGTGAAAAAATTCTGTACAACCGACACCAAATATCTCAAGTACTGGAAAAATAATATAATTAATTGGAGGGAACTATGGTTTTTAACCCATCATAATATATAAATACGTGTTCCACTAAATACCAATCATCATCATAATAAAAATGAAAAAAGGATAAAATAATGGATTTCATAAATCTAAAAAATAACATCTACCTATGAATTATAATACAACAAAATATAATATAAAATATGTATCCATAACATAAATAATAAATAATATTATCAATACATCAATTTAAAAATGGTAACCCAATTATGAAAAATATAAATATAAATATAAAATTTAATACAAAACAATTTAATTTTTTTTATAAATGATGAATTGTATGTTTATTTTTATACACATTTTGGATAGGAATAATGAACATATTTTTAAAAAAATATTGTGAAATTTTAATTATAAATCAACTACGAAATATATACGGTTTTATAAGAAAATACTGAAAACAATATGAAACATTTTAATTTTGAAAAGAATATTTAATAATGGAATCTAATAACTGAAAAGTTTTTTTTAAATTTGAATGTTTTAATTATTTGAAATCATTTAATAATAAAAAAAATTGTCTAATACTAGAAACATAATTATGAAATAAAGCTATCATATGAAAATGTGGAGTGGATGATTAAATATTTTTATTCCAATTAATATAAAATTATTTGAATATATTGAAATAACCTTGTTGAAAACTCACATTGATAAAATAGAATAAACTATTACATTTGAAAGGCCAAAATGGATTTATAATAATAATAAAAATAATCCATTTTATCATTCAAATGATAGAGTAAATCTTTCATAAGATATAAAATATTACATAAAATCCATTAAAATTAATTGGAATTTTTCTATACAAGTATAAATTATAATAAATGATTAAAATAATTGGGGAAGATGAAATTTATATCAAACAAATTTTATATATAGAAACATTTTGAATAAAATTAAATAATCATACTATGTTATAATAGATATATGATTAATGATAATAAAAAAATATAATATGACATGTGGATGAGAAGTAATTCATAAGAACCCATTACACCATTAGTAATTCTTGAATCAAATCCAATTTGAAGAATAAATATAACATTATTATATAAATACTAAGGATTTATTCATGTATTATGTAAAATTTAATCATTTTTCATTATATTCAAAAAATTAAAAATATATTGCCACCAAAAAACATTAAAATATCTCTCAAATATTATATGTTCATACGAAACACCCCTTCAATCATTGTATATTCTGAAACAATACAGAAAGAAAAAAAAATCAATAAAACTGTTGGAAAAAAATTAAAAAATAATGAATTAATTTTTAAAAATAATATTTTTAGTATTTATTAAAGAGATAATTAAATATGGTTTATATACTATGTAACACCCCAATCTTCCACGGTACGTTTCACTTCGAATAATGCAATAGCGTGTGTTGTACGCAACCTCGAGCTCTAACACACACCACTACGAATTAAACTAGCCGTTGTGAATAGTAATACCTACTTTTTGAAATTTTATAAATTTTATTTATCAAAATGGACTTCATTTTTGGATTCAGAATATCGAAATTAACCTATGTTGAATTTTTGGTATTTTTCTGAGAACTTCTAATTTTTATGAATAGTGAAAAATACTTAAAAACAACTTTTTAAATCAAAATAATTTATAGTGAAAAATTATACTATTTAGTGGTTTTAAAGTATAATTAGAATATATTTTTACCATTTTATCCTATGGTGGTCATTAGAATTAATTTTACATTGAAATCGGACATAAACAATTTCCAATCTTTTGATATAAATTGTTTCTTAGAAACACGCCATTTTTTGTAACAGCGGGAATTAATTATAAAATTAATTAATGCAACTTATATTTTTGGAATTTTGTAAAATAGACATCATTTTTTAATTTGGAATATCAATTATACCTTAGGGTGAAATTTTGGCTTTGTTCTGAAAAACTTCAATTTTTGATGAATAGTGAAACCACTAAGTGGTAGTTAAATAACTGATTTTTTGTTTAAATGAAATATTACCACTTTTGTGATTTGATTTTCAAAAATCCAACATACATGGTTGTCATTAATAGGTAAAATATGGTTCAATGAGATTAAAATAAATTTTTTTGAATAGTAACTTTTAAGTTCTTAATCGCGATTAGAGGTAATTAGTGTAGTTTAAGGTACAAATAATGTTTTAATAATATGAGATGAGCATGACACTTGTCCTACTCCTATTGTATGAGTTATGGCCGACCAAGACAACACATGGGTCAACTTGGGGACCCCATGGATCCACTTTATTTGGAAAATGACATTAATATATATTTATTTAATGTTAAAATTAAATTGACACAAACATGAGTTGTTTTACTAAAAAAGTTTTTAAGTGGGGTTACACAAGTCCAAATTTTGACTATAAATATTAATTAGAAAGCTAAAAATATTTCCTACATCATAGTATTTTTACTTATAATTTTTAGACATTTAATAAATTAAATTATTTATGACATCATTATGATGCGGCGATGACCTCATTATTTAACGATTTACATAAAATGAGAAGATAATGCAAAATCCAAGGCTTACACTTGTCCAAAGCCTATTGGATGAATATATTTCGACCCCTTATCACCTTATACACGAATTATATAAGTGTGGGACCTTTAGAATCCGAAAAGCATTGTGTAATAATGTTACATTTCAATCTTTCCAAAAGAGCCCCTCCTCTCCACTTATAAAAGGCCCCCACCTCTCCCACCTTATTCACAACTTCATTCCATTTGGCTCGGCCAAACTCTGCCCAAATACTCTCCCAACATCCCACTCTTACTCCTAGAAGCCTCACTTTGAGCAGAACTCTTCCCAAGGAAGCCTTTGGCTCAAATCAAAAAGAGTTACCCGATTTTGAGGTAATGTCTTCTCTAATGTTGTTTTGTTGTATTTTTCTTCTCCAACCCCCTAAACTCTTTTTATTAATTTATTTTGTAACAACACCAGTATACTAAATATACTAGGATGTTATTATAAGAAGTATTCGAGCTACACTTACACACACCTACATCTAATGGTTAAAGAACATACGGTTTCTGTGGATGGCGAATTTCTGCCTCACGAAACGATGATTGTTCAACACTCATATAACACCTTCAAAGGTGGCCATTAAGATGTCACTATTTTTATATATGATATATAATATGTTTATGTTTTACTTATGCTTCTGTATTTCTCATTTATGGCATACTTTATGATTTCCATTATGGGTAAAAAGCGATAATTTCATTTTAGGATGTGCGGACTACCGCCCCCTCAAAGTGATTTGAATCGTTAATGCCATATGTGGGATGTATAAAGGATGGAGTAAATGGTATTATACACTATATTATACTGGAATTATATTATACATTTATATCATTATTATTTCATTCCATTAAATATGAAATTGAAATCAAAGTATCATTCATGCGTACGTACGGCTTACCGTCTCCATGAACGGTGCATTTCATTCCTTACCTCTAAATGTTATGTAATATTATAAATGAATGTATATACTGGATATATAAGATATATATGACATCTAAATCATGAATATAATTCTGGAGATAATGGATATTCCACCACATAAACAACTCGTAATTATAAGAAGTTTATTGTTGACTCAAGTACCAAAGATCGACAAAACGACCGTTATTAACTTAAATAATTACATAATGTTCATATCATTGTAATAAGTGATATAATAAGGATAATGAAATTGAAAATGGTTCTTAATAAGGTATATATTAACTCTAGTTTATTATTCAGGAGGTTAAAGAACGGTTGAGTCAAGTCAGACACGAGGTAAGGGAACTTCTTAACCCAACTTCCATTCTTTGGGTTAATCTCCTACTTTCAAATTATGTCATGATATTATTATGTCTTATTTTGTATTTTTTACTTTATTTATGTGTATCTATAGTGAATACACATAATATATCTATTTTATTTTAAAAAAATGATCTTTGTAAGGACTTCATCTCAATCTCCTTTCATTGAGGCATATTTGGTTTTATACACAAATTTCTTTTATACGGTGTATTAACCACTTTGACTTTTACGTTTATTCAAAAGGAATCTTTTTTATACGAAGAGATTACTAAACGACAAAAGGGAATGTTTTTGTCGTACGTATGCGGCGACAATGACTTCTCTGCCTCCGTGACCACTATTTGAGTTTTGGCTTCCTCTACAAGACATACCTTTTTTAATGAAAAATAAATTCCATGTTATACTTTTCTTTTATTTTGGTATTTAAAATGGTTTTGAAAGCGTTTTTATTATATAAATGTGTTGTATTGATATCTTTTGATTGAAATGTGGAAATGTTATGTTTCCTTTATGCATGTTTTATGTGATACGATTATGTTATGGTTTATGATATGTTTAAACCTATTCATATGATGAATGTATTGGACTTAATAACTGATGGGTGGAGCCCGCTATAGCTCCTCGATGCATCAGTAGGTCTCATGAGACAACTAGACGTGGAATTGGCCGAGGCCCTTTCCCCATTTGATTTGTGATTTTGGCCGAGGCCTTAATCATTTTAGACGTCTTGGCCGAGGCCTTGACAAAATGTTTCAGAATGTCTGGCATTATGCATTCCATCATTATGAAAGTGGTTATTGATATTGCATGTGATTATTCGACCAGTAGAATATCCATGTGAGGAAGTGAATGGCATTATCTCATTTTATTTTTGCCATATTATGTTGATGTTCAAGTTTAAAAGGTTTTTGTTTTAGTTATACATTGCCTTAAATTTTTATGTTTATTTATGAAAGTTTCCGCAATATTGTTATCCTTACTGAGCATCTGAGCTCACCCATTTCAATGTTTTAATATTTTCCAGGATGTGAAGAAGTATTTTATGAATGACCTGCAGGGATTGTGAGAAGAGGATATGAGTGTGGACTATGGAGACGTTGTTATTGTAGTTTTTCACTTCATGATGTAATGTAACGTTTACGAATGTATCTAGTGTTTCCAAGGCTACTAAACTAATCGGTCTTTCGAGACTTGATCTTTTGTGATCATGCCAATGTTACGAAGTAATGCACCGACTCTGGGTAGTTGGGGTCGGGGCATTACAGTTGGTATCAGAGGCAGTTTAGTACTAACCTTGGAAGCTAGATTTAGATAAACTCTGATTAGAGCACATAGACCAAAGATAGACTTTGAGGATTAGTATAGAAGAACTTCCTAAAATTTTGGTATTGTAGAGTTGTTGTGAGTTTTCCGAGCAATACATCCTTGTCTGGATACGAGCAGGTAGAGGCGGCTCTGGCACAGATGTACCTAGGGGTAAAACCCGAAAACACCGCTTTGAGCTAGACTCGAACGGGAACTGGTGCACGACAACGGGCCTTGCTGCACTCTTGGTTACGACACTCCCGGGGGATATGCTTAGGATAATTCTCATTTTCTTTACAATCCACTATGAACGGTTATGAGTATATACTTCCTCAATGAAAACCTTTTTATGATTATGGATTATATCCATAAATAGTTCAATTTATGTTAAGTATTTTATAAGTATGGAATTATGTATTTTGATTCATAAACTAATCTAGTTTATGCCATTGTATAGAAATGGCGCCTAGTGGAAGGAATGGAAACCGTATCAAGGCACGAACTCCGTGTAGGGATTGCCCTCCTGCTCAAGATAATTATTGTGGATCTGGAGATAAAACTGGTGCTGATCAACTTATTACCATAATGGGACAACTCACTCAGGTTATTAATAATAACCTTACTCGTATGGAGCACCCTGATCCGCAACGTGGAGGATCAATGTTAGACCGCTTCATGAGGCAACAACCACCAACATTTAATGGGGGTAAAAATCCATTAGTAGCTGAGCAATGGATAAACTCCTTAGAGAAAATATTACATGCCTTGGGGAGTAGCGAAAGGGAGAAGGTTGTCATGGCAGTTTACCGCCTCACTGGAGATGCCGATCAGTGGTGGTCACTGATTCAAAACACAAAGGAAGATGATGACGTATCGAATATGGAATGGAGGGAGTTCAAAGAGATTTTCTTAGAAAAATACTTTCCTCGTGACCATCGAGCAGATATGGAAAGGCAATTTCTGAGTTTGAGGCAGAAGGAGGATGAGAATGTCGCAAAGAATGAGGCTAACTTTACAAGGTTAGCGAGGCATGCTGCCGATTATATATGTAACCCAAGGAGTATGATTGATCGTTTCTTTGATGGGTTAAACCATTTCTCCGTCGAGCTTTAGTATCACAATCCTTCTCATCATACGAAGATATTGTCTCATGTGCTATCAAGACAGAAAAGGAATTCTCTAAGTCTTATGACAACAAAGTAAAGCAAGAGAAGAAGAGAACGGTGGAACAAGAGACAGATAAAGGGAAAAAGGGAAAGAAGGATTTTCCATTATGTGATAATTGTGGGAAGAATCACCCTGGTACGTGCCTAAAAAGAATGGGAGTTTGTTATAAATGTGGAGAAAAGGGTCACCAGGATCGTGATTGCAAGGGAAAGAAAGAGTCTGTCAAAGTTGAATGCTACAATTATAGGGAAATGGGGCATTATGCAAATGAATGTCCTAAGCGTCAAGGAAACTTACCTCAGAAAAGGCCAAGGGATCACGGCCAATCTTATGCTGTGACTACAGTTGAAGAGGAATAATTAATGTATTGGTGCTTTTGGACTCAAGGATTATATTCTGGTTATAAGAATAATGTGATATATATAAAGATTGTACTGCAGTACTTTTTGATTAATGTAATATGATTAATGTAATCATATTTTTAGTATGTGACAATAAGAGAATCTTTTCTTTGTTTGGGGAATCTGATGTTACAATTGATTTTGGAATTTAGAGACCTTTTAGAGAAAGTCTGGACGGAGGTATTTTGGATAACTATTAAGGTTGGAATGGATTAAGTTTAACCATGGATAGTATTGTTTAAGGTTAAAGCATTTATGAAGATTATTTTTGGAATATTATGATACTATAGTTTTAGGAAAAGGACAACCTGCAGGGTGGGGCATAACCCGTCGCGTCGGACAAAGCTGCAGGAATCGAACCCACAACCATAGTGCGACATGCCTTTATTTCCTACCACTAGGCTACAGGTAGTCCCTGGTTATTACAAAATAATTTTACTAATCTAAATGGTATGTGTTAACATTTGGAACCTTATACAATTAGGATAAGTGTACTATTTTTGAGTACTATTATCTTTTTGAGTGAACGATGAGTTGAAGGTTGAAACTCTAATTGTCAAGCATAAATATATATATACCTATCTCTTATTCAATGAATAAATTAATTCTTAAACTTTAGTAAAGGGATATTAAAACAAAAAAATGTGCTATCCTAATACCTTATGTCTTGTTGAACTGATGATATTTTAAATCAACATAGATTGATGGCTTTGAGGCCCTCAATTTGACAGTTGATTGTGATTGATGACCTCAATCACTCCCTACAAATATTTACATTTTTCCTCCAATTATATGTCTCTAATTTCCACCAATGTTCTCCTTATCGAGATCATAATTTGGTGGTGACTTTCTTATTTCCATTTCCCTCTTATTAAGGCTAAATTTTATTAATCTTATTTCCGATGTGGGTTTTCCACAAAGGTATTTTCTCTTTTCAACCTTGTATTTTCAAAGAAAAATTTCAAATTGCGAGGACGCAATTTATTTAAGGAGGGGAGAATGTAACACCCTAATCTTCCACGGTACGTTTCACTTCGAATAATGCAATAGCGTGTGTTGTACGCAACCTCGAGCTCTAACACACACCACAACGAATTAAACTAGCCGTTGTGAATAGTAATACCTACTTTTTGAAATTTTATAAATTTTATTTATCAAAATGGACTTCATTTTTGGATTCGGAATATCGAAATTAGCCTAAGTTGAATTTTTGGTATTTTTTTGAGAACTTCTAATTTTTATGAATAGTGAAAAATACATAAAAACAACTTTTTAAATCAAAATAATTTATAGTGAAAAATTATACTATTTAGTGGTTTAAAAGTATAATTAGAATATATTTTTACCATTTTATCCAATGGTGGTCATTAGAATTAATTTAACATTGAAATCAGACATAAACAATTGCCAATCTTTTGATATAAATTGTTTCTTAGAAACACGCCATTTTTGTAACAGCGGGAATTAATTATAAAATTAATTAATGCAACTTATATGTTTGGAATTTTGTAAAATAGACATCATTTTTGAATTCGGAATATCAATTATAGCTTAGGGTGAAATTTTGGTTTTGTTCTGAAAAACTTCAATTTTTGATGAATAGTGAAACCACTAAGTGGTAGTTAAATAACTGATTTTTCGTTTAAATGAAATATTACCACTTCTGTGATTTGATTTTCAAAAATCCGACATACATGGTTTTCATTATGATGTAAAATGGGGTTCAATGAGATTAAAATAAATTTTTGGGGAATAGTAACTTTTAAGTTCTTAATCGCGATTAGAGGTAATTAGTGTAGTGTAAGGTACAAATAATGTTTTAATAATATGAGATGAGCATGAAACTTGTCCTACTCCTATTGGATGAGTCATGGCCGACCAAGACACCCCATGGGTCAACTTGGGGACCCCATGGATCCACTTTAGTTGGAAAATGACATCAATATACATTTATTTAATGTTAAAATTAAATTGACACAAACATGAGTTGTTTTATTAAACAGTTTTTAAGTGGGGTTACACAAGTCCAAATTTTTATTATAAATATTCATTAGAAAGAAAAAAATATTTCCTACATCATAGTATTTTTTTATAATTTTTAGACATTAAATAAATTAAATTATTTATGACATTATTATGATGCAGCGATGACCTCATTATTTAACGATTTAAATAAAATGAGAAGATAATGCGAAATCCAAGGCTTACACTTGTCCAAATCCTATTGGATGAAGAGATTTAGAACCCTTACCACCTTATCCACGAATTATATAAGTGTGGGACCTTTAGAATCCGAAAAGCATTGTGTAATAATGTTACATTTCAATCTTTCCAAAAGAGCCCCTCCTCTCCACTTATAAAAGGCCCCCACCTCTCCCACCTTATTCACAACTTCAAGCCATTTGGATCGGCCAACCTCTGCCCAAATACTCTCCCAACATCCCACTCTTACTCCTAGAAGCCTCACTTTGAGCAGAACTCTTCCCAAGGATGCCTTTGGCTCAAATCAAAAAGAGTTACCCGATTTTGAGGTAATGTCTTCTCTAATGTTGTTTTGTTTTATTTTTCTTCTCCAACCCCCTAAACTCTATTTATTCATTTCTTTTGTAACAAAACCAGTATCCTCAATATACTAGGATGTTATTATAATAAGGATTCGAGCTACACTTACACACACCTACATCTAATGGTTAAAGAACATACGGTTTCTGTGGATGGCGAATTTCTGCCTCACGAAACGATGATTGTTCAACACTAATATAACACCTTCAAAGGTGGCCATTAAGATGTCACTATTTTTATATATTATATATAATATGTTTATGTTTTACTTATTCTTCTGTATTTCTCATTTATGGCATACTTGATGATTTCCATTATGGGTAAAAAGCGATAATTTCATTTTAGGAAGTGCGGACTACCGCCCCCTCAAAGTGATTTGAATCGTTAATGCCATATGCGGGATGTATAAAGGATGGAGTAAATGGTATTATACACTATATTATACTGGAATTATATTATAAATTTATATCATTATGATTTCGTTCCATTAAATATGATATTGAAATGAAAGTAGCGTTCATGCGTACGTACGGCTTACCGTCTCCATGAACGGTGCATTTCATTCCTTACATCTAAATGTTATGTAATATTATAAATGAATGTATATACTGGATATATAAGATATATATGACATCTAAATAATGAATATAATTTTGGAGATAATGGATATTCTACCACATAAACAACTCATAATTATAAGAAGTTTATTGTTGACTCAAGTACCAAAGATCGACAAAACGACCGTTATAAACTTAAATAATTACATAATGTTCATATCATTGTAATAAGTGATATAATAAGGATAATGAAATTGAAAATGGTTCTTAATAAGGTATATATTAACTCTAGTTTATTATTCAGGAGGTTAAATAACTGTTGAGTCAAGTCAGACACGAGGTAAGGGAACTTCTTAACCCAACTTCCATTCTTTGGGATAATCTCCTACTTTCAAATTATGTCATGATATTATTATGTCTTATTTTTTATTTTTTACTTTCATTATGTGTATCTATAGTGAATAAACATAATATATCTATTTTATTTTAAAAAAATGATATTTGTATGGACTTAATCTCAATCTCCTTTCATTGAGGCATATTTGGTTTTATACACAAATTTCTTTTATACGGTGTATAAACCACTTTGACTTTTACGTTTATTCAAAAGGAATATTTTTTATACGAAGCGTTTACTAAACGACAAAAGGGAATGTTTTTGTCGTACGTATGCGGAAACAATGACTTCTCCTCCTCCGTGACCACTATTTGTGTTTTGGCTTCCTCTACAAGCCATACCTTTTTTTTAATGAAAAATAAATACCATGTTATACTTTTCTTTTACTGTGGTATTGAAAATGGTTTTGAAAGCGTTTTTATTATATCAATGTGTTGTATTGATATCTTGTGATTGAAATGTGGAAATGTTATGTTTCCTTTATGCATGTTTTATGTGATACGATTATGTTATGGTTTATGATATGTTTAAACCTATTCATATGAGGAATGCATTGGACTTAATAAGTGATGGGTGGAGCCCGCTATAGCTTCTCGATGCATCGGTAGGTCTCATGAGACAACTAGACGTGAAATTGGCCGAGGCCCTTTCCCCATTTGATTTGTGATTTTGGCCGAGGCCTTAATCATTTTAGACGTCTTGGCCGAGGCCTTGACAAAATGTTTCAGAATGTCTGGCATTATGCATTCCATCACTATGAAAGTGGTTATTGATATTGCATGTGATTATTCGACCAGTAGAATATCCATGTGAGGAAGTGAATGGCATTATCTCATTTTACTTTTTCCATATTATGTTGATGTTCAAGTTTAAAAGGTTTTTGTTTTAGTTATACATTGACTTAAATTTTTATGTTTATTTATGAAAGCTTCCGCAATATTGTTATCCTTTCTGAGCATCTGAGCATCTGAGCTCACCCCTTTAAATGTTTTAATATTTTCCAGGATGTGAAGAATTATTTTATGAATGACCTGCAGGGATTGTGAGAAGAGGATATGAGTGTGCACTATGGAGACTTTGTTATTGTAGTTTTTCACTTTATGATGTAATGTAACGTTTACGAATGTATCTAGTGTTTCCAAGGCTACTAAACTAATCGGTATTTCGAGACTTGATCTTTTGTGATCATGCCAATGTTACGAAGTAATGCACCGACTCTGGGTAGCTGGGGTCGGGGCGTTACATACTAAATTTTTTTTGGGACTCATATTTGAGCAAAGAGAAACACTTACCACATCTGTGACATTTTATCACGAAAATTAAATGATAAATATTATAATTAAATATAAACTATTATAATTAAAAATATTTATATATAATATATTTTATATTGGAATAATATTAAAAAAATATATGAGGTTCATTATACAAAACAATTATGAAAGAGTGGATTTTCAGATGTAAAAACCCTTAATTTAATGGTATCAAAAACATAAATTTTATTGTTGAGGGATAACATGTAATGGAACATATAATGTAATATAATTATTTATATTTATGTTACATTGAATAAATATGTTTGTATATATAATATATCAAGTTCAAATAGGTGAAAACATTATACCATTGATTAACCAAAATGATACTGAGGATACCATCTATTATGTTATATAGCCTCTTATCATAAGGTGAATTCCATAATATAAAGAAACATTAATATCATAAAATAATACCACATATATATATACATAACCAACAATATTAAATTTTTCTCTATATAATCTATATTTAAATTTATTTTAGGTAGTATTTTATATTTCTTCACATCAGTAGTTTAGATTTTTAATAGTTTGTAGTAGTTTTATAGGGGAACTATTGATATTTTTTATTATTCCAAATATCATTAATCAATGTTCATTATAATGATTTATATGAAATAAATATAAATATTTATTTAGTATACATATACATCTATGAGTACATTAAACTTTATCCTAGAAGGTAAAATTAATAATGAATATTCCTCAGTGATTTTAACCAAGGAAGGATGTTTTCATAAATAAGTAGGTAAATACTATTTTAAATTTTACATAACTAATTAAAATTAATAAAATTTAATATTTATATTATTTTTAGGATTCAGTAATTTTTCATTATAATTCATTAAATTGTTCATGATATCGTTCAATTATGTTGTCAAACCGTCTAAAACATGGACACACATTACATATATTGTTAAGTATGGTTAAATATTTATTTAATTTGACCTAATATAATTATTAATGTGTGATAATTAATTTTTTTTCATATATTGTTTGACAAATTTTATGATTTTTTATTAAATATTTAAAAACTAAAAGAAAATTAAAAAATGGATACCTGTGTAATTGTTATTCCGTAGTACAAATTTTTATCATTTCAGTTACTAAACAAGTAATACATGTGAAGGTTTATAATATGTAAAAATTTAATAGACAAATAATTTTATTATACATCATATTTATTCATAAATACCTCCATTGAGACTGTACATGATATGTAGTGATTGGAAACCAAAAAAATTATTATTAGAGTATGTAATCTTCTGTAACATATTGGCATGGGTGTCACGTGACGGTCCCCTAATCCGGTTAGCCACATGACCTCAAGTGTGCCTCCCAATTTTCTAGAGGTTTTCGACTAGCAACGAGGGACTTATATGTATGTAATAGGGAGACAATACCGTTATTTATCAGAGTAAGACACTGGTAGAAATAAACAAACAAACATAGAAGCATATATTGTAGCGGTCGGAAATATTTTACAGTGGATTATAATTGACACCTGTCAGAGCACTCCATGGGTGGCTATACCCCCTAGGTGGGACACACAAACATACCTAGTGGAAACTATTTCCACATGAAGCCCTTGGTTAGAGAGCCATGCTTCTTACAACACTCACACGTGAGAGTTCCCAAGGATAAGATTCATTCGTACCTCCTTTGCCTCTGATACCAACTGTAACGACCCAAGCATGACATACATGGATGTTACATTACTTTTTCAGAATTCATAATACATAACAAAAAAAGACACCCAAGGACCATAATAGATTAGAGTCTATGGAAACTCCGGACATAGTCTTCTAATCATGGTGAAAGAAATTCAACATCTCCCATAAAGATCTTCCACTTTTGTTTTCATTCAAAAAACCATTATTTATATCTTCAAGAAAAGAAAACATATAAAGGGTGATCTCAAATTCTCAATAAGGTTAATTATGGGAAAAAATTAATCAAACATTATACATTTGAACTTAAAAAAACATGAACATAATGTTAAAAAATCAAAATCTTGAGTTTTGAAATAAATCATGGTTGTACAAAAGTCACAGATCATAAAGGAACATCAACCATGATATAATAACTTAGGAATAAAACATGTAATTGTGGAAAACCATTAAAAACATTTTATGATTTCCATAGTTTCCAAGGCATTGCTTCTAAGACCATCTAGTGGACAAAAACCATAATTGAAATGGGTTTACTTGTTGTTCCATCCCTATATTACTGAAAAGAATTCACTTGTCGTTCCATCCATGACTATCTCATGTGATATAAATCATTAAAAATTCATTTGAAGGAGATATTGGTCCCACCCTTCTTAGATTGAAATCATCCTAACATGTGCCACAAAACAATCAGAAATCATTAATCATAACCCAAAAAATAAAATGGGTTTCATAAAAATCATCACATCCTAACATAATCCATATAAAATAAATCGATATCATTTCATCATAAACAACATAAAAACATGAACTTGAAACATACCCATATTAATGAATGTCAACGTATATGGAAAATAGTTTTGATAAGACACTTGAAATGAATTCTTGAGGAAAATATCTTTTCTTCTTAAAATTCATTTTCTTTTGTCAAAAATGCCTTAAAAAATTTGAATGAAAATAATTTTGTTGAAAATAATCATGAAATATTGTATAAGAATATTCATGTAAATAATTCTTTATGAAATCGAAAAAATCCATTCATGTCGTATAACATAAAATAACATTATCCTCATACTATTTCCAGAAATGTCAAAAAGTACCTCATATGGTTAACAAAAGAAAGATTTCTTCCATACTACATAGTAAAATTCAAAAGTTTTAAACATGAATTTAAACATACAAGGAAGAATATTAAACACATTATGAAAACCTACATATAAAACATGGACATGGATGATAAATATAACCCCATTAAATATTTATAAAAAATATTGGATACAAATGAGATTGCAAAATTATCCCTTACCTTATGTCCAATTTCATCCGTATGTGTCCAAGACTCCTGTATTGTGGGTTTAAACATATTATTAACTATTAAAAGAACCATAATTATATTTATGATATCATATATGATTCACTTATGACTTTATCTTACTTGTTCATTTGTCAATTTCATGTTAGAAATGCATTTTGGTAAAATCGTTTCATTTATCGTACTTGTTTGGAATTGTTGATCTTGATATTATTATTACATATATTATTAATTACATACTTCCAGAATTTAAAAAAATTATTTCTATATCGTATATGTTCAGTATATATATATAATAGATAGATAAATGAAATGAAATACACCGTTCATGGAGACGGTAGACCATAGGTACGCATGAATGTTGCTTTCCTATACTTATTGAATTCAATGGAAGTAGATGAAATATATATATATATATATATTATCCAGTAGTATTATTATGTCATATATTTTCATTATTATTTATTATATATATACTTTATAATCATTCTTTAATGGATAACATTGAGAATGAATCTCACCGCGTCGTGGAGACAATAATCTGTACGTACGCATGAGCAATGATATTGTTCCCATAATTATTGAATTTTATTGTAGAGAATGATAAAATATATCCGAATTAGTATCATGTTATAATAATCATATATACCTATTCATTACACCATTATACCCATCCATGTACGGTGGTGATGGAAAACATATTAAACCACGGTGTGGAGATGATATTTCGTACGGACTCACACGCGGTGACTTCGTTTTCTGTAGGATGGATAGAAGGTGAAATATGGTTATTTCATATTTATAATAACATATCTATATATTACTGATACTGACTTTATTACTTTATTATAAAAAAAATAAGAGGAAGTAGCAGAAGAAATGAATTTGAAAGAATTAGTAAAGGATATTGCCTCTTCTTCGACACGCCTCTTCTAAACCTCCTCTTAGGGCACTAAAGATGGTCTTTTGCGAAGAGAATGACTTGTATTATGTTTACAGGGTAGTGTAGAAGAGAAATTGTCAGGTGTTGGCAGAGCATTAAGGCTCAATATGTAGTGAGGTGGAGAGGGAGGAGGTTCCCTTTTATAAGGGATGAGAGGGGCACCTTGGGAAACATAAGAAATATTAATTTATAATAAATTTGAAACCCATATAAAACCACCAGAAGTGACTCAAATTAGAATATTAGAGTATACAGGGTTGTAATATCTTCAAACAATAAATCTAAGACATGTTGGGAAATTATTTTAAACCCATCAACTTAATTTATCCTTATTTAATATATTTTATTTTATTTTTGGTAATAATATTCAAAATTTTAAATTGTTATAAATAATTACTTATGTGTTTTTAATTGTCAATAATTGTATAATTTATGACATTTTCGACCATATAAGTTTCAATTCATAATTTTTAATTTTTTTTTAATTTTATAATTTTTTATGTTTATAAAATTACAATAGTGTCAACTTTGACACTATGCATTTATTTGAATTGAAATAAAATCCACACAGAAGATATGTTCTAAATAAAAGATTTAATATATTCATATCATTTCATATTTATCTAGAAAATTCATGGAGTACATTAAATGGTTCATAAAATATTTATTTTAATATTTTTAAAATAAATCATTTGATATTTTAATCAATAAAATAATGTTAACAACACTACTATGTCGTAATTAATTATAATTGTTTAATCCCTAAAAATATTAAATAAATTCACATGATGTAGATAATTTTATTATATTTCTATAGGAAATTAATGTTAGAAATTTTATGAACTTTGTAACTAAATTAAAATTATTAAACTTATAAGATATAAGAGAGTGACATGATGTCACTTTCATTGGTTTTAATAATAATTATAAAATTTTCATTGTCCTAAGTCCATGAAATTAATCTATTCTGACCCTTAAATGATATGGGACGACTTTTATTCATCCAATATAATTTTGGAATGTGTTAGGGTAATTTTATAATCTCATTTTTACACTTAATTACCCTATTTATCTTTAACTGTAATAAATAAAAAATACCGTAGTTACTATTTATAATATTAAAAAAATAAAAGTAACCAATTAACATAATTTGGACCCACTTAATTCAAATATGTAATCCATTTTTCAAAATTCTAATGAAAAAAGTTGCATTAATTAATTTAAAATTATATCTGTTGTTAAGAAAACGAGTTTTAGAAGTTAAAACATTATCAAAGATTGAAATGTTTTTACCTATGAATTCAATTTCAAGTTAATTATAATTACTTAAGTTATATTAAATGTTTAAAATATATTATAATTATACTTTAATGAAATTATATATTATAATTTATCCTTAAAAATTATCTTGATGAAAGAAAATTAATTAAAATTTAGCTTATTTTTATTATTTATCAAAATATGAAATTTAACAGAAAAATATTAAAAAATTATCCAAAGTAATTTTTTATATTTGTATTGAAATAAATATTTTTATTTCAGGAAATTGAACATATAAATGTGTCAAAAACTTTATTTAATGTGGGTGCACCATCAAAAGGTGGAATAATTGCATTTTTTAAAAATTAATTATTTTAACCGAAAAAATTATTTTGTTCTCATAACATGTTATATATAATGTGTAAGATGAATGATAATTTTATAAAATTCAATATTTGGTTAATACTATTGATAATGGCTATTTCATAATAATATTATAAAAATATATCATTGTTTAGTGAAACTCAATATTTTGTACAACACACACTATTGAGAAAGGTTGCTCTTGTGTGAAACAAAATCCAAGAAAAGTGTTTGCGTATACTAAAAGCTAATAAAATTTTTCATATAGTTCATGCTAATCATGGTGTAGCGTAAAACAAAATACATCAAAGAATTTAAAAAGAATATTTCTCATAATATTTTGGGGTGTTACACTCTACCCCGCTTAAAATGAATTTCACTCTCGAAATTCGTCAGGGTTATAAATGGTGTAATACATGAATGTTTCATTCATAGAAACCCACAATGTAAAATTTAATACCAAAACAATATTTTAAAAACTAAAGTATGAAACGTAATGGTAGCCCAAATTAACTCAGCACTGGGTTTCCACATAAGAGAACATATGTGAAAATATGGATATGGAAGAGAAATATAACCATCATGTTCTGATGGAGAGTGGTATAGAACATGTCTATGAAAAAGACAACAATCAGAAAGACATAAATTTGTGATGTTCTAAGGTACCATCTAATTCATCAAATATGAGGGTATTAGGAAAACATTTTTCATTTTCAAGATTATTTCCCTAATGTTTATGATTTTTTTCATAAATATAAATACTCACCGGATTTCAATGTAATGATATCATTGGAAAATACATGAACAATTTCCACTTAATCTCTTATTTAAAGAAATAATGTTGAATTTTCCCTTCTTGAAATACTAGTAGTTCATGTGATATAATTATATGTTATTCCATCTATCTCAAAAATTTAGGAAAATTTATTAAATATAAATATGACCATATTTGGTCAGATTAACCATATATGACTCCAAAAATGGACTTATAAATCAACTATCAAACCGCTTAATAAAATAAAACTAATTTCTACTAACCAGGGACTTCATGTAGGCTAGTGGTAGGCGAGAAATGTTGGTCTTACTTCGGTTGTGGGTTCGATTCGAGCAACCTTGTCTGACGCGATGGGTTGTCATCCATCCTGTAGGTCGTCCAATTTCTAAAATTTCACCATTATAACATTCCAGAAATAATATTGAAAAAATGGTTCTATCCATAAACAGTTCTATCAGATGTCCAACTTAATCCGTTCTAATTTTTTGGTTTTTCCAAAATACTTCTATCAAATCTCATAGTGTAAAGTAAATGATTTCTAGAAATATCATCTACCGAGCATTTGAATACCATCATTTATCATACGATATATCTTGTTGGCTGCATTCCATACATGTCAATACCTTAATCATGTATTCTCTTGAAAAAATTAATACCCATTGAAAATTAGAAAAAATATGAATCCTGTCAAAAGTAATCTCTTTCCACATACCAAAATCCAAAAATTTCAATATACTCAAACCATGATATAACATTGTCCTTATATCAGTCATGATCTCATTAATACTATCAAACATATTATTTTCTTCTAATCCCTTCATTATGAACATATCATCTGCTTTCCAAATATATTTCAATCACATTTCATGGTTACAGGTTCCATATAATTATTGAAAACCATAGTAAACCAATACATAGATTTTAAAATATTCCACAATACTATAAATGTGATTCCACTACATTATATTGGGATCTTGTTACATAAACACATAATCATTCCACCACATCATTTTAATACTCAACATCGCAAATAGTGATCGCATGTGGCTTTCTTTTGTTCTTTACCTTAAGATGTGTTTTTTTTCAATCATCATTAACCCTTTGATTAGCTAATTGGCTAGCATAATGCCCCGTTTCCTTGAACTTGTAGAAATGATGTGTTGGTGGAGCTTTCTATGTATTCATTCCCCTATTAACATCATAAGAAACATTTTTCCCATTACTTGGGCACTTAATAGCTCGATGACCATAATTTCCACACTTGAATCATTTTCTAGTACATATTAAAAAATATACGTCATGCTTCTTTCCACACATTGAGCATAAAGAAACAATCACCTTCTTTTCACCATTGTTCTGAGATTTTCCCTTCATCTCCATATTTCGTTTCTTGTCAAAACCATGAAATGGATATCTAACACCAACTACTAGTTCAGCATTGATGTCACAATGCACAATTTCTTTATAGGTACTAAAGTCTCCTAGAGCTAATGCTTCTCGAATACTTTGTTTTATGCCACTAAATAATCCATCAACTTTACATTCATGTTAAACCATAAAGCCTAATGCATACATTTTAAACCATGTAAAATTAGCTTCCTATATACCAATAGATTCATCATCCTATTTCATAATCTGAATGAACTCCTTTTCCATCTTTGTTCAATGAATACGAGGGAAGTACTTACTGAAAAACAGGTTCTTGAACTCGTCCCATTCCATGGATTGAATTTCATCTTAGGGCCTTGTATTCATAATTACAGTCCACCACTGGTCTCCTTCACCTTTTAACCAATAAACTGCCAAGGGAATTTTTCATGCTATGTTCAACAAAGTAAGGAAAATATCTTTTCAATGGTACTGATCAATTGTTCAGCATCAAGTGGATCAGAAGACTCACTTAAATAAGGTGGGTGTTTCCTCATTAAGGACTCAATATAATATTGTTCTTTCCCTTATCATTTGGATGTATATAATAATTCATAGCTTCTGTAAGTATAGTAATAATATTTTTCACTACATCTCCCATCACATTTGGTTGTTCGGGAGGAAAATCACTGCATTGTCCATTAGATTTATCAACACAATTCCTTTGGATTCCAGTCATCGTCTAAAAACCAAAAAGAACAGTGTGAGAGGAAAAAATCATGCTTGGAATACAACATAATAAAGGGGGAGTAACTTCCATATATAATATCATAGATTTAATTCTAAGATCGTTACAGTAATTATAGGACTATAAACTATACATATACTTATCCTTAGGGACATCCCTAGACATACCTTATAAATATCTATAAGGATTTCACAAAAGTTATTGAATCCTAGTTTCCAAAGGTTAACTAAACCTTTCCTCTGATAGCAACTGTAGCGGTCTGGAATAGTTTCCAGTGGATTAGAATTGATACCTATCAGAGCACTCCATGGGAGTCTACACCCCCCCTAGGCGGGACACACCACCATCCCCAGTGGCATCATTTTCCAATGAAGCCCTTGTGCGAAGAGCCATGCTTCATCCAACGCTCACACGTGAGAGATCCCAAGGATCAGATTCATTCCTACCTATTTTTCCACTGATACCAATTTTAGGGAACCAATCATTACTTACATGTACGTTACATTACTTTTTTGGAATACATAATACAAAACAAAAACAAAAACCCAATGACCATAATGGTTTAGTGTCTTTGGAAACTCGGTACATAAACATCTAATCATGGTTAAATATCTTCAACATCTCCCATAAAGATCTTCCAGTTTTGTTTTCTTACCTAAAACCATTATTTATATCCTAGGGAAAAGAAAATATATATAGGGTGAGCTCAAATGCTCATAAAGGGTAATCATGGTGAGAATAAAACAAAGCATCTACATTTGTACATAAAATACATGAACATAAAATTTAAACATCAAAATCATGAGTTGTGAAATAAATCTTGGTAGTAAAACAGGAATAGATCATAAAGGAACCTCAATAATGATATAATATCTTGGTAATAAAACATGTAATTGTGATAAAACATTAAGAACATTTTATGATTTCCATAGTTGCCAAGGAATTGCTGCCAAGACAATCATAGTGGAGAAAGTCCATTACTGAACTGGGTTTACTTGACATTCCAGCTCTATATTACTGAACCAGATTCACATTCCGTTCTAGCCATGTCTATCTCATGTGATATAAATCTTTACTCAATGCATTGGAAGGAGATATAAGTCCCACCCATCTCATATAGAAATAATTCTTACGTTTGCCACCAAATAATCATAAATCATTCATCATGACCAAAGGAATCAAAAGGGTTTCATAAACATCATCCCATCATAGCATAATCCATATAAAATAAATGGATATAATTTAATCATAAAAAAATGTACTTGAAACATACCCATATTAATAAATGTCGTCTTAGATAGAAATATTTTTTGATAAAACACTTGAAATTATTTCTTGAGGAAAATATCCTCTCTTCTTAGAAATCATTTTCTTTTCTCAAAATGCCTAGAAAGTTTTAAAAGAAAATTTGTTGAAAATAATCATGAAATAGGGTAGAGGATCATTCTTGGAAATAATTCGTTATTAAACTGTAAAAATCCGTTCATGACGTATAACATAAAAAAACATTATCTTCGTACTTTTTCCAGAAAAGTCAAAAAGTACCTCGTATGGTTAACAAAAAAATGATTTACTCCATAATACTTAATAAACGTAAAATTGGGTAAACATGAATACAAACATACTTGGAAGAATAGTAAACACATTATGAAAACCTTCTTAATAAGCAAGGAAATGGATGATAAATATAACCCCAGTAAATACTTATGTATAAGTAATCTTGGTTAAAATGTGATTGCAAGATTATCCCTTACCTTATGTTCAATTTATTCTGTATGTGTCCAAGAATCATGTATGGTGGTTTTAAACATATTATTAACTTTTAAAAAAACCATAATTATATTTATGATATCATATATTATTCACTTATGAATTTTTCTTACCCGTTTATTTGTCAATTTCATGTTAAAGACGTGTTTGGGGTAAAATAGTTTCATTTATCGTACGTGTTTGGACTTGTTGATCTTGATATTATTATTACATATATCATTATTTAAATACTTCTAGAATTTAAAATAATGATTTATATATCATATATGTTCAGTATATATATATATATATAATAGATAGATAAATGAAATGAAATACACCGTTCATGGAGACGGTAGACCGTACGTACACATTAACGCTGCTTTCATTTCCTTTTTCAAATGAATGGAAGTAATTAGATTAAATATATATATATAATAAATCCTGTAGCATTATTATGTCATATATTTCATTTTTATTTATTTTATATATACTCTATAATCATTCTTGAATGGTTAACATGGAGAATGAATCTCATCGCGTCGTGGAGATGGTAATTCGTACGTACGCACGAGCGATGATATCGTTCACATAATTATTGAATGGTATTGGAGAGGATGATAAAATATCTCAAAATTATTATCATGTAATAATAATCATATATAGTTATTCTTTACACCATTATACCCATCCATGTAAGATGGTGGTGGAAAACATATTACACCATGACGTGGAGACGATCTTCCGTATGGATGCACATGCGGTGACTTCATTTTCTGTAGGATGGATAGAAGTTGAAATAGAGTTGTTTCATATTTATAATAACATATCAGAATATGAGTGATACTAATTTTATTACTTTATTATAAAAAAAATAAATTGATGTATCAGAAGAAATGAATTTTAATGAATTGTTAAATGATATTACCTCTTATTTGACGAGCCTCTACTAAACCTCCTCTTAAGGCACTAAAGTTTGTCTCCGCAGAAGACAAGGACCTATTGTATGTTTATAGGGAATTTGAGATGATAAATTGGAAGGGGTTGGCTGAGATTTAAGCCTCAATATTTTGGGAGGTGGAGAGGGAGGAGGTTCCCTTTTATAAGGGAGGAGAGGGGCACCTTTAGAAACATGTGAAATATTAATTTATAATAAATTCAAAACCCACATAAAAACCTCCCAAAATGAGTCAAATCCAATGATTAGAGTCGATAGGGTGGTAATATTATCAACCAATAAAATTTAGACACATTGTAAAATTATTTTAATCCTTATCAACTTGATTTATCCTTATTTAATCTATTTAATTTTATTTGTGTTAATAATATTATATATTTAAATTTTTTATAAATATTTAATTATGTGTTGTCAATTCTCTATAATTGTATACTTTAGGACATTTACGACCATATCAATTTCAAATTATAATTTTTAAATATTTTTGTGATTTTTAATCAATTTTATAATTTGTTATATTTATAAAATAAAAATAGTTTCAATTTTAACACTATTCATTTATTTGAATTTAAATAAAATCCACACCGAAGATATGGTCGAACTAAAAGCTTTAATAGATTCATAATATGTCATATTTATCCAGAAAATTCATGGATAACTTTAAATATATAATATAATATTTATTTTAATTTTTTTAAAACCATTTATTTTATATTTCAATCATTGAAATTATTTCAATATCACTATTGTGTCATAATTAATGATAATTATTTAATCCCTAAATTTTTTTAAAAAAATTAAGATGATGTAGATAAATTTATTATCTTTCTAGAGACTATTCATGCTTGAAAATTTATGAGGTTTGTAACTAAATTAAAATTATTACACTTATAAGATTTCATAGAGTGACATGTTGTCACTCTCGTTGGTTTTAATAGTAATTATATAATTATCATGGTCCAAAGTCCATGAAATAAATCTATTCTGACACTTAGGTGATATGGGTCGACTTTTATCCATCCAATAGAATTTTGGAAGATGTTACGGTAATTTTCTAATCTTATTTTTCCCTTAATTACCATATTACCTTTAACTATAGAAAATAAAAAATACCGTAGTTACTATTCATAATATCATAAAAATACAAGTAACATATTAATAGTATTTGGACCAACAGAAAAAAATATGGAATCCATTTTTCAAAATTCTAATCACATAATTTGTTGAAATTAATTTATAATTAATCTCATTATTAAAAAAACAAGTTTTAAAAGATAAAACATCGTCAATGGCGGCAAAACTGCATTGTTTTAAAAATAATTATTTTATCCAAGAAATTATTTTTTCCTCATACCATGTTCTAAATCATGTGTAAGATTAATGATAATGTTATATAACTCAAAATTTGATTAATACTATTCATAACGTCTAGTTCATTATAATATTATAAAAATAAATCATTGTTTAATGAAACTCGGTATTGTGTACAATACACACTATTGAAAAAGGTCACTCTTGCATGAAATAGAAGAAAAGAATAGTGTTTGCGTATATTATCAGATAATATAGTGTTCCGTATAGTGCAAGATAATCTTGTTGTATCGTACAACACAAGACATCAAACAAATTAAAAATAATCTTTCGAATAAAATTTTGGGGTGTTACATTCTACTGCCCAAAAAAGGAATTTCTCCCTTGAAATTCGTGGGGGTTATAAATGGTTTACTAATTTAAAGTTTCATTCATATAAAAACACATCATAAAATGGAATACCAAAACTTATTTTTAAAAACTAAATTACGAAACATAACAGTTACCCAAATTAACTCATCATTGGGTTTCCACATAGGAAAACGTAGGTGAAAATATGGATATTGAAGAGAAATATAACCATCAAGGTCTGATGGAGAGTGGTATATAACATGTCTATGAAGAATAAAATAATCACAAAGCCATAAATTTGTTATGTTCTAAGTTAACGTCTAATTCATCGAATATGAGGGTACCTGGACATCCTTTTTGGTATTCAAGATCATTTCCCTAAAGTTGATGAATTTTTTCATGAGGATCAATACACACTTGATTTCAGTGTAATGTCATCATTGGTCATTACATGAACAATTTCCACATTATATGTAATTTAAATAAATAAAGTTGAATTTTTCAGTCTTGAAATGTTACAAGATCATGCGATAGAATGATAGGTTTTTTCATTTTTCTCAAAAATTTAGAAATATTTATTAAATATACATATGTCCATATATGGTGAGATTAACTTTATATGACTCCAAAAATGGAATTATACTTCAACTATCATACCTCTTAATAAAATAAGCTAATTCCTACTAACCAGGGATTTCATGTAGGCTACTGCTAGGTGATAAAGGCCAGTCGCACTTCGTTTGTGGGTTCCATTCTAGAAACCTTGTCTGATGCAATGGTTTGTCGTCCATCCTGCAGGTTGTCCTTTTTGTAAAATATCACCATTATAACAATACAGAAATAATATCTAAAAAAAGGTTCTATCCTTAAACAATACTATATGATGTCCAACTTAATCCATTCCAATTTTTAGGTTTATCCAAAATACTTCTATCCAATCTCATAGTATAAAGTAAACAATTTCAAAAAATGCCATCAACCGATCATGTGAATACCATCATTTATCAAATGATATATCTTTCTGGTCTCATTCTATACATGTGAATACCTTTATCATTTATTCTCTTGAAAAAATGAATTCCGATTTAACCTTAGTGAAAACATGAATGCTGTCAAAAGATAACTGTTTCCACATACCAAAATCCCAAAATTTATATATACTCAAACAATGATATCACATTGTCCTTATATCAGTCATGAGCTCATTAATACTATCAAACATATTATTTTCTCATTATCCCTTCATTATGTGCATATCATCTACATTCCAAAAATATTTCAATCACTTCTCAAGGTTACTGGTACCATATAATTATTGAAAACGATAATAAACCAACACATAGATATTCCAATATTCAACAATATTATAAATGATTCTCCACTACATTATTTTTGGATCTCGTTACATAAACACATAATCATTTCACCACATCATTGTCATACTCAACATCGTAAATAGTGATCGCATTTGACTTCCAATTTTCCATTTCATTAAGAGGTTTTTTATTTCCATAATCATTAACCCTTGGATTAGGGAATTGGTTAGCATAATGCCCCATTTACTAGAACTTGTAGAATTGAAGTGTTGGTGGAGTGTTCCCTGTAGTCTTTTCTCTATTCACGTCATTAGAAACCTTTTTCCCATTACATTAGCACTTAGCTTTTAGATGACCTTCTTTTCCACACTTGAAACATTTTCTTGTATCTATTAGAAAATATACACCATGCTTATTTCCAAACATTGAGCATAAATAAACATTCAACTTCTTTTCACCATTGTTCTGATATTTTTCCTTGATCACCATCATTCATTTCTTGTCAAAACTATGAGATGGATATGTAACACAAAATTCCCATTCTTCCATGATATCACAACGCACAATTTCTAAATAGGTACTAAGGTCTCTTATATCAAATTCTCTTCAAAGACGTTATTTTAAGCCACTAAATAGTCGATCAACTTTACTTTCAGGTTTCACGATAAATTCAAATGCATACCTTGCAAGCCTTGTAAAATTATCTTCGTATATACCAATAGATTCATCATCCTTTTTCATAAGCTCAAGGAACTCTTTTTCCTTCTTTGATCAAAGAATAAAATAGAAGTACTTACTGAAAAACCAGTTCCTGAACTTGTCTCATTCCATGGATTCAATTTTATCTTGGGGCCATGTATTCTGAATTACATTCCACCACTGGTACGCTTCACCTTTAAACCAGTAAATAGCCAAAAGTATTTTTTCATGCTCTGTAAAACGAATTATGGAAAATATATTTCAAATGGAAATGATCCATTGTTCAGAAACAAGTGGATCAGAAGACCCATTGAAAGAAGGTGGATGTTTCCTCATGAAGGACTCAATGGAATATTGTTCCTTTCTCTGCTCATTTGGTTGTCTAGAAATATTCATATCTTCTGTAAGTATAGAAATATGATTTTTCACTCCATATCCCATGAAATTTGGTTGTTCGGGAGGAAAATCATTGAATTTTCCATTACATTGATCAACACAGTTCCTTCGGGTTCCAGCCATCATCTATAAACCAAAAATTACAGTGTGAGAGGAAAAAATCATGCTAGGAAAACAACATAATAAAGGGGGCGTACCTTCAATATATAACATCATAGGTTTAATTCTATGATCATTACTACAATTATAGGACTATAACCTATACGTATAATTATCCTTAGGGACATCCCTAGAAATACCATATAAATATCTCTTGGGATTTCATTAAAGTTTTTTCATCCTCGTTTTCAAAGGTTAACTAAACCTTCCCTCTGATAGAAACTGTAGCGGTCTAGGATATTTTTTAGTGTATTAGAATTGATACCTATCAGATAACTCTATGGGTGGGTACACCCCCTATGCGGGACACACCACCATCCCCCGTGGCAGCCATTTCCCAATGAATCCCTTGGGCAGAGATCAATTCTTCGTCCAACAATCACATGTGAGAGATCCCAAGGATCAGATTTCTTCCTACCTCTTTTTCCTCTGATACCAATGGTAGAAAACCAATCATGACTTACTTGTATGTTACATTACATTTTTGAAATGCATAATACATAACAAAAACAGACACCCAAGGACCGCAATAGTTTAGTGTCTTTGGAAACTCAGGACATAATCATCTAATCATGGTGAAAGATTTTCAACATATCCCATAATGATCTTCCACTTTTCATTTCTTTCCTAAAACCATTGTTTATATCCTGGGGAAAAGAAACCATATATAGGGTGAGCTCAAATTCTCAGTAAGGGTATGCATGGAGAAAATAAAACAAACCATATACATTTGAACTTAAAAAAAACATGAACATAAAGTTTAAACATCAAAATCTTGAGTTGTGAAATAAATCTTTCTAGTAAAAAAGGCATGGATCATAATAGAACATAAATCATGATATAATATTTTGGGAATAAAACATGTAATTTTGGTAAAACATTAATAACATATTATTATTTCCATAGTATCCAAGGCCTGCCAAGACAATCATAGTGGATAATGTCCATTACTGAACTGGGTTCACTTGATGTTCCAAACCTATATTACTAAACTAGCTTCACTTTCCTTTCCATCCATGTCTATCTCATTAGATATAAATCTTTAATCAATGAATTTTAGGGAGATATAGGTCGCAACCATCTCATATCAAAATCACTCTTATGTGTGCCACAAAATAATCATAAATCATTCATCATAACCCATAGAATAAAATGGGTTTCATAAATATCATCCCATCATAACATAATCCATATAAAATAAATGGATATAATATCATCATAAAAAAACAAAAAAAACTGTACTTGAAACATACGCATATTAATGAATTTCATATTATATAGAAAATGGTTTTGATAAAACCCTTGAAATGAATTTTTGAGGAAAATATCCTTTCTTCTTAAAAATCATTTTCTTTTCTCAAAATGCCTTTAAAATTTTATAAGAAAATAATTTTGTTTAAAATAGTCATGAAATCAAGTAGAAGATGCATCATGGAAATAAGTCTTTATTAAACCATCAAAATCCGTTTATGACGTATAACATATAAAAACATTATCCTTGTACTTATGCAGGAAAAGTCAAAAAGTACCTTGTATGGTTAACAAAATAAATATTTAGTCCATACTACATAGTAAAAGTCAAAATGGGTAAACCTGAATATAATCATACATGAACTAATAGTAAACATGTTATGAAAACCTTCTAATAAATCATGGACAGGGATGATAAATATAACCCGAGTAAATACTTACCTATAAGTAATCTTGGATAAAAATGATATTGCAAAATTATCCCTTACCTTATGTCCAATTTCATCCTTATGTGTCCAAGACTAATGTATATTGTTTTAAACATATTATATAATTTTAATAGAACCATAATTATTTTTATGATAACATATATTATTCACTTATGCCTTTATCTTACCCGTTAATTTGTCAATTTCATGCTAGTGATGTGTTTTGGTTACAATCGTTTCATTTATCGTACGTGTTTGGACTTGTTGATCTTGATATTATTATTACATATATAATGATTTACATACTTCCAGAAAGTAAAAAAATGATATATATATCATATATGTTCAGTATGTATATTTAATAGATAGATAAATGAAATGAAATACACCGTTCATGGAGACGGTAGACAGTATGTATGCAGGAACACTACTTTCATTTCCTTATTGAATTGAATGGAAGTAAGTAGATAATATATATATATAATAAATCCAGTAGCATTATTATGCCATATATTTCGTGTTTATTTATTATTTATAGACTTTATAATCATTCTTGAATGGTTAATATGGAGAATGAATCTCATCGTGCGGTGGAGACGGTAATCTGTATGTACGCACGATCGACGATATTGTTCCCATAAGAATTGAATGTTATTGGAGAGGCTGATAAAATATCTCAGAATTAGTATCATGTTATAATAATCATATATAGTTTTTTTACGCCATTATACCCATCCAAGTAAGGTGGTGGTGGAAAACATATTACACCACGTCGTGGAGATGGTATTGCGTACGGACACCTGCGTGGTGACTTCATTTTCGGTAGGATGGATAGAATGTGAAATATAGTTGTTTAATATTTATAATAACTTATCAGTATATGAGTGATACTGCTATTATTACTTTATTATATAAAAAAATAAGAGGAATTAGCAGAAGAAATGAATTTGAAATAATCAGTAAAGGATATTACCTCTTCTTCGACGCTCCTCTTCTAAACCTCCACTTAGGGCACTAATGTTGATCTTTTCTGAAGATAAGGACTTGTAATATTTTATAGGTAATTGGAAAAGATAAATAGGCAGGTTTTGGACAAGATTTAAGGCTCAATATGTAGTGAGGTGGAGAGGGATGAGATTCCCTTTTATAAGGGAGGAGAGGGGCACCTTTGGAAACTTTAGAAATATAAATTTATAATAAAATAAAAACCCACTAAAAAACCTTCAAAAATAACTCAAAGTCGAAGATTATAGTAGATAGGGTTTTTATCTCATTATGCAATAATATTTAGAAATGTTGGGAAATTATTTTCAACCTTATCAACTTGATTTATTCTTATTTAATCTATTTAATTTTTTTGTGGTAATAATATTCTAAATTTTAAATTGTTATAAATATTTACTTATGTGTTGTGAATTGTCCATAATTGTATAATTTATGACATTTTAGACCATATAAATTTCAATTTATAATTTTTAAGTATTTTTGTGATTTTAAAACAATTTTATAATTTTGTTTTATAAAATAACAATTGTGTCAATTTTGACACTATTCATTTATTTGAATTAAATGAAAATCCACACAGAAGATATGCTAGATATAAAATATTTAATAGATTCATAACATGTCATTTTTATCTAGAAAATTCATGGAGAACATTAAATAGTTCATATAATATTTATTTTAATATTTTTAAAACCATTTAATTGATATTTCAATAAGTAAAATTATTTCAACATCACTATTGTATCATAAATAATGATAATTATTTAATCCCAATTTTTTTTAAAAAAATTAACACAATTTAGATAAATTTATTATATTTATTCAGACTATTCATGTTTGAAATTTTATTATGTTTATCACTAAATTAAAATTATTACACTTATAAGATATAAGAGAGTGACATGTTGTCACTTTCGTTGGTTTTAATAATAATTATATAACTTTCATGGTCCAAAGTCCATGTAATAAATCTATTTGGACCCTTAGGTGATATGGGTCGACTTTAATTCATCCAATAGAATTTTTTCAAATTTTATGGTAATATTATAAACTTATTTTTACCCTTAATTAACACATTTACCTTTAACTATAGAAAATAAAAAATACCGTAGTTACTATTCATAATATCAACAAAATAAATGTAAACTATTAAAATAATTTGTACCCACTTATTCCAAATATGGAATCCATTTTTCAAAATTCTAAACACATAAGTTGCATTTATTAATTTAAAATTAATCCCGTTGTTAAGAAAATGAGTTTTAAAAGTTAAAACATTGTCAAAGATTGAAATGTTTTTACCTATGAATTCAATTTAATATTAATTATAATGACATACATTATATTAAATGGTAAAAATATATTATATTTATAATTTAAAACCAATCTATATTATAATTTATCCACATAAATTATCTCGATGAAAAAATTTGTTTTTTTTTTAAATTTAACGTATTCTTACTATTCATCAAAATATGAAAGTTAACAGAAAAATATTAAATAATTATCCAAAGTAAATTTTTATATTATTATTGATATAATAAAGTATATTTATTATTTTTTTACTTATAAATGTGTCAAAAAATAGATTTAATGTGGGTGTGCCCTCAAAAGGCGGCAATACTGCATTTTTTTTAAATAATTATTTTACCCGAATTTTTTTTTTGTTCTCATACCATGTTCTTGATAATATGTATGATGAATTATAATTTTATAAAATTCAAATTTTTGTTAATAATATTCATAACGGCTAGTTCATAATAAAATTATAATAATATATCATTGTTTAATGAAACTTGGTATTGTGTACAACACACGCTATTGAGGAAGGTCACTCTTGCGTGCAACACAAGACAAGAATAGTGCTTGCGTATACTACAATCTAATACAGTGTTTCATATAGTGAAAACTAATATTTTTGTATCGTACAACAGAAGATATCAATGAAATTAAAAATAATCTTTCTCATAAAATTAATTTATGTTACATTCTACCCCCCATAAAATTAATTTCGACATCAAAATTCATAGGAGTTATAAATGGTTTACTACATAAAATATTCATTCATAGAAACCCACATCGTAAAAAGTAATACCCAATAATAATTATAAAAACTAAATTTTGAAATTGAACGGTTACCCAAATTAACTCATCCCTGAGTTTCCACATAAGAGAACATAGGTGAAAATATGGATATAGAAGAGAAATCTAACCATCCTATTCTGAGGGAGAGTGGTAGAGAACATGGCTATGAAAAATACAACAATCACAAAGCCATAAATTTGTGATGTTCTAAGGTACCAACTAATTCATCGAATATGAGGGTGCTGGGACAATAATTTTAATTTTCAAGATCATTTCTCTAATGTTGATGAATTTTTTCATTAGTATAAATACATACTTGATTATAGTTTAATGTCATCATTGGTAATTCCACGAACAATTTCCACATCATCTCTTATTTAAATAAAAAATGTTGAATTTTTCCTTCTTGAAATGTTAGCAGATCATGCAATAGAATGATAGGTTATACCTTCTGTCTCAAAAATTTAGAAAAAATTATTAAATATACATATGTCCATCTATGGCGAGACTAACTGTATATTTCTACAAAAATAGACTTATATTACAACTATTATACTGGTTAATAAAATAAAACTAATTTTTAATAACCAGGGACTTCATGTAGGCCTGTGGTATGTTATAATGGCATGTCACACATCGGTTGTGGTTTCGATTCTAGAAACCTTGTCCGACGTGATGGGTTACCGTCCATCCTGTAGGTTGTACTTTTCTAAAACATCACTATTATAACATTCCAAAAATAATATCGAAAAAAAGGTTCTATCCTCAAACAATACTATCTGATTTCCAACTTAATCCATTCCAATTTTTATGTTTATCTAAAATAATTCTATCCAATCTCATATTATAAAGTAAACCATTTCTAGAAATGACATCTACAAAGAATTTGGATACCATCATTTATTATACGATATATATTGTTGGTCGCATTTCATACATGTGAATACCTTAATCGTGTATTCTCTTGAAATAATAAATACCAATTGAACCATAGTGAAAACATGAATTCTTTCAAAAGTTAACTCTTTCCAGATACCAAAATCCCAAAATTTCTATATTCTCAATCCATGATATCACATTTTATTTATATCAGTCAGGAGCTCATTAACACTATCAAACATATTATTTTTTCCTTATCCCTTCATTATGAGAATATAATCTTCTTCTCAAAATTATTTCAATCACTTTTCATGGTTACCGATAACATATAACTATTGGAAACCATAATAACCCAATAAATTGATATTCTAATATTCCATAATACTATAAATGAGATTACACTACTTTATTTTGGGATCTTGTTACATTAACACTTAATCATTCCACCACAACGTTGTCATACTCAACATCAAAAATAGTGATCGCATGTTACTTCCCTTTGTCATTTTCCTTAATAGGCTGTTGATTTCTATCATCATTAACCCTTGGATTAGAGAACTGGTTAGCATAATGCCACATTGTCTTGCACTTGTAGAATTTAAGTGTGGGTGGAGAGTTATCTGTAGTCCTTTCTCTATTAATGTCTTTAGAAACGTTTTTCCCATTACTTCGACACTTAGCTCCTTGATGACCTTTTTTTACAAACAGGAATCATTTTCTAGTACCAATTAGACAATCTACAACATGCTTCATTCCACACATTGAGCATAAGAAACATTCACCTTCTTGTCACCATTGTTCCGAGTTTTTTCTTTGATCAACATCTTTCGTTTCTTGTCAAAACCATGAGATGGATATGTAACATCAAATTCCAATTCTACCTTGATATCAAAACGCACAATTTCATCATATGTACTGATGTCACTTATATATAATTCTCTTCAAAGAATTTGTTTTAAGCCACTAAATAATCGATCAACTTTAATTTTAGGATGCTCAATAATGCCAGATGCATACCTTACAAGCCTTGTAAAATTCGCTTCGTATATACCAACAGATTCCCCATCCTTTTTCTTAAGCTCATGGAACTCTTTTTCCATCATACTTCAAAGAATACGAGGGAAGTACATACTGAAACAAAAGTTCTTGAACTCATCCCATTCAATGGATTCAATTTCATCTTGGGGCCTTGTATTCTTAATTATAGTCCCCCACTAGTCTGCTTCACCATTTTACCAGTAAATAGCCAAAAGGACTTTTTCATGCTCTGTACAACGAAGTATGAAAAATAACTTTTCAATGGTACTGATCCATTATTCAGCAACATGTGGATCAAAAGACCCAGTGGAAGATGGTGGGTAGTGCCTCATGCCGGACTCAATAGAATATTGTTCCTTTCTCTGATCATTTGGCTGTCCAGAATGAATCATAGCTTGTGTATGTATAACAATATGATTTTTTACATCATCTCCCATCACATTTGGTTGTTCGAGAGGAAAATTAATGCATTTTCATTACATTGATCAACAAAATTCCTTTGGCTTCAAGCCATAGTATAAAAACAAAAAAAAGTACAGTGTGAGAGAAAAAAACATGCGAGGAAAACAACATAATAAAGGGGGAGTTCCTTCAATATATAAAATCCTAGGTTTAATTCTAATATCGTTACCGTAATTATAGGACTATAACCTATATGTATAGTTATCCTTTGGGACATCCCTATGCATACCTTATAAATATCTCTAGGTATTTCACTAAGGTATCTCATCATAGTTCCAAAAGGTTAACTAAACCTTCCCTCTAATAACAACTGTAGTGGTCTTGAATATTTTCTAGTGGATTAGAATTGATACCTATCAGAGCAGTCCATGGGTGGATACACCCCCTAGTCAAGACACACCACCATCCCTAGTGGAAACCATTTCCCAATGATGACCTTGGGAAGATATCCATGCTTCGTCCAATGCTCACACCTGAGATATCCTAAAGATAAGATTTATTCCTACCTCCTTTGCCTCTGATACCCACTGTAGAGACCCAATATTAACATACATGGATGTTACATTACTTTTTTGGAATACATAATACATAACAAAAACTGACACCCAAGGACCGTAATAGTTTAGTGTTTTTGGAAACTCGGGACATAATAATCTAATCATGGTGAAAGATCGTCATCATCTCCCATAAAGATATTCCACTTTTGTTTTCCAGAACAAAGTTATTATGATTTAAAATTTCAAATAAAAAATTGAAATCTGATATGATATTTTAAAATGAAAAATGACACAAAAAATAAAAATTTAATGGCCATGAAAATAGTTTCCTATTTATAATTATATTCCTATAACCTGGTGATGTGACACAATCCACTATATTTTCAAAAAATATATATTTTACATCTCATAAAATTGAGATTAAATTTAAAAAATATATCCTTAAGCTAAAATGAACATAAAAAATAAAAATCTAATGTTCCATTATACAAATTAGTATCCCAAATCGATATATTTAAATTTATAGTATAGTCAAAATGTGTGATGAAAATGGATTTTAAAAGGGAATCACATTATTATTTTTTTGAATATTCTATTAAAATTAGATTACACAATAAATATATCAAGATTAAAATATATGGATAGAATAAAATAGATATATTGAATAAAAAATAATTTTATTGGTCGCATAACAAAAAAAATTGAGGTCAATGTTTAAGATTATTTATTTATTCTTAAATATATATATATATATATTGTTAATACCTTTTTATACTTATTATTAATTTCAATGCAATTTCAAAAAATATATTGGGTTTGTTTCAAGTGTTTTTAGTATTGTAAAATATATAACATAATACTTACACAAATTGAAAAACATGGGTAATTACAATATACCACATTTAATAATTTTCATCAATCCAATTTAATATTCATTTAAGTGTAGAATAAGGTAAAAGTTGTTAATATATTGGAATTCAAAAAGATGTGACGTATCAATATCATAGGGATGAAAATAAATAATATATATTTCATAACCATTTCACATATATGTATAATAATATTTTATATTATACACCATCTAAAGGATTCAACATTATTATAATATATTTCCAATGGGCCTTACACTAGTAGCTAAAAATAATTGATTTGCAATGTGGTTTTTTTTTCTAGAAATCATTTTACACTAAAATTGAATATTATCACTATATTTCATAAATAAAATCAAATATTATATTTTTTTATTCATCATATTATATTATAATTTTTATAATTATTATTTCAAAATTGAAATGTTTAAATCTAATAAATTTTCTGATAAAAATAATTTGATTGGAGGCTAATGAATTGATGTTTATACAATGGATCCTATTAGTTATAGGGATGATATAACCATATTACATACACTAAATCATGGTGAAGGGTAGATTAACTATAAATTACAGATATCCTCTTCATCAATAGGACATTTATTGGTTCATCCTTTTTATTTAGGTCAATAAGGCATTGTATTCTTAATATCCACAACAATCATTTGATAGTCATTGTCTTTGATTATGCATGATTTGAACGAACATAATCCACTAAATTATTAATGGTTCCATATGACTTGTTCTATCACCGTTTTTCATGCTTACTAATCCGTTTGTTTTACATTTATTATTTTGGGTCTCATTCCCCCCTTCATAGTAATTAATGAATTTTATAGTTTACGTGAGGAAATTACATTGATGATTCATCCATAATTTTTTACATATTGGGGGGGGGGTAATATCTCTTTATTCACCAATATTAATTCATTAATATGAATGAGAGACATTATTTATTGATTTTTTAACCTTGTATTTTAAAAAATGATACATTTATAATCATGTTTTTTAATAGTTAGTTTGAATTTCCAGAAAATGTTTCAGTCTTACTCACATTAAAAACTATTTATTGTTGAATTAATCAATCCATTAACCTTAAAAAACAAGGATACATTGACTCCTCCTTATATCCCCATCACTATTTCGATTTTTGAGTTGCATTAGTGAGAAAACATTCAAAATAAAGAAATATGATCCTAATCATAAATGGAATTGTACCATAAAATGTATTTATCCTTTACATTATCACATTAGGCTATAATTTATATATTTTGATCAATATGAATCTTTGTTTTACCAAGGTTAGTATATGTTGGTATTTATTAAAATTTTAAAAAGAATCCATCAATGAACTTGAAAATGAATTTATCTTAGTGGTTTGTAATGGTAACATAATAATGAAATTCATATCTATATGGAGTTTCAAACCATTTTTGAATTACTAGGACCACTATTCATGCAACATATTGATGATCATGTTAATGGCCAAAAAACCCATTTTTGGGTGATTACCTCTAGGTGAATTTAATCCATATCTATATCCCATTGTTGTAAATAGATATCAATATATTTATAAGGATTTTAATATAATCAAGAAATTAACAATATTTCTTGACATCGTCATATTAATTAACTAATATATATATATATATATATTTAATCATGGATCTCTAATCTAATCGCAAAAATAAATACAAAAGTATCAAAATATTACTACAATCATATTTTATACAAGCTATAGTGACCCAAAAAATAAATGAAATAAACAATACATTAATCCCTTGATCATACTATAAACTGTCCAAAAAATTTAGGGCGACACAAATACATAATAGTTTGGTGTAAAAGAGTTTATATATTAAACAGTATCAACTTCATATAAATTTTTAACATTAATCCATGTTATTCCTCCCCTAAAATATTTTGTTATATAAAATTTTATAACAATCATCATAACATGGGGTTTCAAAACATTTGAAATTTGTGATATTAGATTCTTTGTAAGGGTAAAAATATCAAAACATTAAATAGAAAATATTATAAAACTAAAAAAAGAATAATTTTATTATAAAAAAATTTATATTGTTACATAACAGCATAAAAATAACATTAATTATTAATAAATAAATTATCATGGTACAAAAAATATCACCATATTTATATTTTTGAATAGCTCAAAGACCTTATTTTATAATAGATTTTTTATAAACCCAATTCAATGGATGGGGAGATCCCTTAAAAGGCCTGTTGGTTGGGAGATTAAATTTCTCGTAGGCTTGGAAACATTATAGGATCCATAGGTATTATAGAAAACATATTGACTATGACTACATGAAACCACCCCTCCATAGCATCTTCATCGTTATTAGCTCTCCACTATTGCATTGTTGTTAAGCTAGATGCCCTATGAAAAGATGAAAGTGTCATGTATCGATGGAAATTCTATACCCTCTCATTATTACAAATAATTTAGACACGATTTGATGAATATGTATTTGATATTGAATTACCATAACATATACATAAACCATTTGTGATCCAAAACATTTTTCTCCTGCTTATATGAAAAATCTATTTATTTTCACGAATGGAAAGGTGAGAAAACACATCATTCATACAGATCTATAAATATAATCAATATAAATATTATTGAAAAATAATGATATATAAACATAAATTAATGTATTGGAATATGATATAGGACACTACCCATCATCATCTATACACATGGGTGACCATAAAATAAATCTTCATCATAAATTAAAAAACCATTAGAAAAAGATTGGGTTTCATAATCAAATATCATAAAATTAACATATCCAATCATCGGATACAATAATATCACTGTCTACAAGAATTATAAATATAAAACATATACATGGTGATTAATACATTTCATTAGGAACGGTAATCCAAGGCCAAAATATAGAAGTTAAAATTCAAATGTTTTCACAAAACCATGTAAACATTGATTTAAATAATGATGTTTAAATTAATTTTAAAATGAACATTTGTTGAAGGTTAGGACAAATAATTCTTTTAAAAAATTATGAGTAATATATAATAAATCATTGAAAATATTCAATTTTGAAAACATATAACTTAAAATAAATTAAAATAAATTAATTTTAATATAACTCACTAAAAATGAAATCATAATGATTAAATATTGTTTAAGGATTGATAAATTAAAAATACATTAAATGATTTTAATTTTTTAAAAACAATTAAATAATTTAAAAATTAAATTTTTATTTCAAAATAGTATTTGTGGTGTATAGTATATAATTTAATTCTAAATGATTGAAAGCCCACATGAAAAATTTAATTTAATATAATTTAAATGAATATTATTTATTAGTTATTTAATTTTCATTTTAAAAAATGATTGATAAATATCAGAATCATATAATAATATATATTATATTTAAAAAAATGGACATTATCATTGTTGTGATGGAAAAATGGAATAATAAAAAAAATTCACCTACTCTCCAAAAAAACATTTTAATGAATCATTTAATTCATTGTAGTGGAATAAATTTGGCACTATCATGATTTCTATATAAATAAATGTAGAAATAAATTAAAATATAATCGTTAGAATGGATATATATTTTTTGATAATAAAAAATGAATTGACATTATGAACTAAAGATGATAATTGGTCACAAAACCTCCTTGCATCATTAGTATTTTTTGAATAAAAAATAAATGGGAAACACCAAATTCATATGGAATTATAGATTCCATGAATTAAATTATTTACTATTTCAAATTTGATTATTTTGTGGCATATATATATGACATTGAAATTATAAATTTATACAAATTAATATATCATTACAAAATGTATATATGTATTGATTAAAACCATTGCGACCATATAATCAACTAAATCAAAATCCAAAGAAGAAATGATCATAGAAAAAAACATTTGAAATAATGATATATAATGATATCATGATACATGATATCATTATATTTTTATTCACCCTTTAAAATGATACATGATTTATAGCATAAACATGTCTCAATTGATTAAAATTATATATAATGAAACCCTGATATTTTGAGTAACAATTTAATAAAAAGCTGGAATTATGGTAATGTAAATTAAAAAAATTAAATTATTATATCATAATTTATTATAATATATCTAAAATAAAAATAATACACCCTAAAATTTATTTTGTGCATATTAAAAATCATCACACATATGGTTGCTTTTGTGGTGAAAGAACACTTACTGTAAATGTATCATACGAATTAAATGGATAATAGAAGGATTCAATAAAACAAAAAAAATAATAACTCATGGAATGAGATTTTTTATACATGTAATAAAAATGGTACAAAATATATAACATAAAAATAAAATAGGTTTAAAACATGGAATCGCACCTCAATAAATGTGGTAATGAGAAAACATACCCTTACCATAATTTCAAACATTCTCAAAAGTACACTAATTTCATGTATAAGAAAAAAATAATTATTGTATCTTATTTAAAGGAAAAAGTATCAATTTAATTTCTTTATATTATTTTATAATAGTTATTAATATTTATATGAATTTTTTTTTCTTTTCATGCCACAATGGGGGTTTACTATTTTCACTATCTACTGTAGATTAATTCTTTCTATGCTAATGATTTCCATTATTCTATCTATCATCATTATATTTACATTAATTTTACTTTAATTAATTTATTATAATTATTTATGTTTTTTAATTTTCTAACAGTTGTTACATTAATAGAAATTCGAAAAGATAAAAATAGCAATAAACATTCTATGGGTATTTTCAACATATTATTTTTTTAATAATTATTGAGATAAATATTGATTCATTGATTATGAAAATAAGTTAAATAATTATATAAATAATTATATTATATTATACTAATAATTTTTTTTGTCCCATTTTATAAAATATTTTCATCACATTATTCTTTTATGCTCTAAAACATACCGAATCATGAACATGCTTAAACATGACTTGTGAGTTTGGTTAATGATGTGTTTCTATTGATATGATATCATTTTTAAAAAATAATAATGATATTAAATTGATGTGTTTATTATGGTGAACAATATATAAAAATAATTGTATAAAAATGAAAATCTAAATGAAACATTTGAAAATTATTCATCATGGAGGTGGTATTTCCCACAGTAAATGATTAATCACTATATTACACATCGAATTATAGGCATGAATGTAGATAATATGGGATCTATCATTAAGAATGGAATAATTATTTAAGTCATATTTATGAACCAGTAAAATAATTAATAACAATAGTGATATGGGGATAATAAAAATTGAATTTTTCACTTCATGGGGATAATAATCCGCACACAGACACTAAATTAAAATATTCTTCTTCTACTATGAATTTAGACTGTGTTAGTCACAATGATATGTTCTGACGTGCTCCTTCAGAGAAACCTGTGGTGGAAGCATTGGGTCCAAGGAAATCCGTGTATGTCATGAAATTTTCTGGAAATTTCCCTGATTTTGAATGTCCTCCACCTGGGAGAATTATTAAGAAAGAGTGGATCACACATGTTTCGGTTGACCAGATTGTAGTCAAAGAGCATGTGAATCTTTTTCGGTTATCGATAATTGCTTTGGTTGTTCTTATGAAGGGTGGAATTCTTTGGAAATTTCATGATATCTCACAAAGGATATCTCAGATTTGGGGTTTTGATGATTGGAGGATGATTTCCATGGGCCGTGGTAATTATCACATCCACTTTTCTTTGGAGGAATTGAAAAGAAGGGAATAGTGTTTCGGATCGGTCTCACTGAATCCTGGTGTCCTCTAAATTCAAGAATGTGTCAAAAAATTTGATCCCGATAATGTTAAGGACACACACACTTTGGTTTGGAATCTTATCCGCAGATTAAATTGGATCTATTGGCATCCCAAGATCATTTGGGATATTGGGTCTTCAGATGGCAATCCGATTCGAATGGACAAGCATATTGACGATCCTATGTTTGGGAAATTTGTGAGAGTTTTGGTGGAAGTAGACGTGGATGGGACACTTGTTGAGGAGATTGTCCTTAAAACCCAGGAAGATAGTTTCAACCTGGAGATTCAATATGAACGGCTACCAAGCTTTTGTCTTAACTTCCATTTATTTGGAAATATGGATTTCAAATGCAATAGTAATAAAACGTGTGGTATTTGCAAACGGAAAGGGAATTCGGATGCTCTTCGTCAGAAGGTAAGGGCCAAGAGAAAGGTGCAGGGGTCAGGGGATCCTAATGTTGAGCATCGATATCAGGTCCCTGTGCAGGTTCTTGGTAAACGTGTTCTTCGAGTGGCAGTGAAAGGCCATGATGTAGCTTCTACATCTCAGCTTGATGACGTTATACTCTGTTCTGTTGCTGTAACTGAACCATCACCTGTGTAGGAGCCTATCCAATGCTTGGTGCAGGTGTCTGGGAGTCTAACTGCTTCTGTTTTTGATGTTGTTGCTCAGCCTATTGTTGAGACTGAATTATTGCAGGGGAATAAGCTTCCTCAAAGCTCATTTCAAGTGTCTGATATTATGGATGCCCCAGCCACTGAAGATGCTAACTAATATTTTTCGCAGTATAGGCTTGGGTCCTATCAACATGTCCATTCTATGGATGTTTAGGGTCACACATAGGTCACGGTAGTGACTCTGGATGCTCCTGGAGGGTCTGTGCAAGATGATGTGGTCTCTTTTCAGGTGTAGCCTCACTACACCGAGCCTACTGTTGGTCCTGTGTTGCATGGGTCTGTGCAGGCTGGTGTTGATACTACAATTGCTTTTACTGTTATACCATCTATGGGATTGGATTCTAGCTGGGTTTTTATACAGAAATGTGAGGATGTTCCTCCTGCTAAATCCCTTTTACAGGGGCAGGAGCAGGATTCAAATGTTGAGAATTCTCTGGATTCTCAGTCTGTTGAGAAGGGTAATAATGGTGATAAAAATAATGATGAGTCTTTCTATAAAGTTCATCTATCTAGGGCTATGAGGAAGTATCATGTTCAGATCAATCCGGAGGTAGTTATCTCTTAGAATAGGTTTTCACCTTTGACTGGTATTGTTTGGTCAGATTATAAAGAGGATTGTAGTAGTGAGGAACAAGATCCAGATAGTGCTTCCTCAGATATTTCTAAAGGAAATTAAAAGAAGGATTAGAAGCAAGACAAAGCAGTTCATTTGTATCGGGGTGGTGGGCCTATAACAAGTTCCAAATCCTCATTGTCATGAAGATATTTTTCTGGAACTACCAAGGGATTGTGAATTCTCCCATGATCACAACCCTTAATAACTTTATTGGGACTAATAAGTCTCTCCTTGGAATTTCTGAGACTTGTATGTCTTTCTATAAATTAAAGGGATTCAAATGGTTAACACTTGGGTACTATTTGTTTTGACATAATGCTGATCAGGGTTCCTCTGAGTCTCTTTGGGTTTTAAAGCATGATAGTGTTTCTTTGATTTATTCCTCATATGATCAATAGTTTATCACCCTTTCAGCTGAGATATGTGGCCTTGGAATGTATTTTACATTTGTTTATTCTTTAAATCAGTACATTGGGAGAAATAATCTTTGGTTATCTTTGGAAGTCATAGATATGGAAATGCGAGAAAATTGGGTAATTATTGGTGATTCCAATGTTGTGATCCGGCCTGAGGAGAAGACATGAAGATGCTTTAACAGTTGGTTGCGTCTGAATTCTCTACGTGTATTGATACTTGTAATCTGATTGAGATTCCAATTATGGTGGCTGATTTTACCTGGCACAGATAAACATTACATGGATTATAATCTAGTAACCTTTATAAGAGTTTCTATAATGTCGATGGGGGATCTCAGCATCTTTCCATGTCTGGTATTACTCTTCCAAGGGCTAACTCTGATCACAAGCCTATTTTAATGGATTTGAACCTCCTCAGATTGAGATCGTCTCCCATTACGTTCATGTTCAATAATTCTTGGTTATCTATCCAAGGCTTTAGGCGGATTGTCAGTGAGGATTGGGAAACCACTGTTGTTGGAAGTCCATTACATATAATGGTTATGAAGTTGAAGTCTATGAAGCTAAAACTAAAAGAGTGGAGTAAGAAATATTTTTCTTTCCTTGATAATGATCTCCAGAATGGTAAGGATAATATTTTACATTGTCAAAGTCTTAATGAGGGCCATGATGCAATGTCTAGGGAATAGTTGATGGCTCTTTCTAAATTTAATGAGTTACTATCTCTAAAGGAAAGTCTTTCCTGTGATCATTATAAGGTCATGTGGTTGAATGAAGGGGGTAGAAACACAAGACATTCTCATTTCTTAACCACATAGCATGTAGATTCAAAAAACGCATCGTTTCTCTGCGAAATATGGCTTCTCCAGTGGGGGAACACATTAGATATTTTCGTAAACTAGTAGGCCCTTGAGCAGATCCCACGTTATCCCCAAAACAATGGTATCTAACTAAAATGTAAATGATTGAGCTTGAAATTTTTTTGGTCTAGTTGGCCTATAAAACTCACTTGAATAAGCAGTATTATTGAACCAAACAAAGCAACAAGCAACATGGAGAAAAAGTTGAAGTGTGGCATGAATGCTCTCATGGTTGATGGTGTTCTCTTCAACTCTGAAAAAGATATTTATGATGCTTCTTGTAGCTATTTTGAGAATCTTTACCATTACTCGGGGCAAGATGTCACTCATGAAATGTTTAACAATATCACTACATCGGTTGTGGCCTCTCAGAATGATATTCTCACTAGTATACCTATGGAGGAGGAAATCCTAAAGGTGGTTATTTCTATGAATCCTGATAGTGTGGCCGGTCCAGATGGTTTCTCCAATAAATTATATATGGATTATTGGGAAATTATCCACACAGAGTTTGTCAATGCGGTGAGAGATTTATTTTATCATTCTTATTTCCCTTTTGGTGCAAATGCTACCTTCATTACTTTGATCCCAAAAAAGTAGAATGCTCTTGACATTCGGAACTTCAGGTCTGCTGCCAATGGGAACAGTATTCCAAAAGTTATTAGCAAAATCTTGGAGACTAGACTGGTAAGTATTGTGAAGGAGTTTATTTCCTCAAATCAATTTGGATTTGTGCCTGGAAGGAACATTCAAAATTGCTTGTACACAACATCTAAATTTGTAAATGTTTTGAGGAAAAAGGTGAATTATGGGAATATGGATCTAAAAGTTTATATTTCAAAGGATTTTGATACGATGAAATGGAGTTTCATTTTTTTGGTGCTACAGATGCATGGATTTTCCAATGGTTTCATCAATTTGATTAGATGCATTCTTTAAAGTCCTATGTTATCGGTTCTTTTGAATGGTTCTCCTAGATGCTTCTTCAAATGTTCTAGTGGAGTATGACAAGGTTATCCATTATATGGCCTCCTTTTTTCTATTTCAGAGGATTATTTGAGTACATGCCTTTCGGATCTTGTACATGCTGGTTTGTATCAGCAGATGACTGTTGGCAGATGTCTTTTTTCTCATTCACACCTTTTTTATGCTGATGATATTCTTCTATTTGGTAAGGCTGATCGAATTACTATCTGATATATTAAGGTGGCTTTTGAGCATTATGAGGTTGTGTCTGGTCAGGTTATTAGTTTGGAGAAATCCCTTGTGTTTTTTGGGGAAGGGGTCATCTTATAAAAAAAGAGTTGTGCAGAAGCTTGGGGTTAAAAGAGGGTCTCTACCTTTTAACTATATTAGATATCCCCTTTTCTGGGGTTCAGTTAAAAAGTTGTCACTTGGAAAATACTTATCTCAAAATTCTCAATCAAATTGATACCTGGAAAGGTAAATCTACGTCTTAGGCAGGGCGGGTCTTCCTGGTTAACTCTGTTATCACTTCTCTATGTGTATATTTTTTCCTTATACAGATGGCCCAGAACTCTTCATAATGATTTACAAAGGCTCATTCAGAATTTTATCTGGACTGGTTCAATTCATGAGAATAATACTATTACAGTTTCCTGGAGTTATTGAATTCGGACTGTTGACATGGGTGGTATGGGGATTAAGGACCTTAAGCGCTATAATGAATCTCTCATTAAAAAGAATACATGGTCTCTCTTGACTTCCAGTGATCTCTCCTTGGAGTTTCTGTGCAATAGACTTGGATCCAAGGTTCTGAATTGGTACTCTCTTGATGTCTATTCCTCGATATGGTCATCTATTAAAAATGCTTATATCAACCTTGCCCAATTCTATAAATGGGTTGTTTGTCGGAACCCTTATTTGAACTGCTGCAAGAATTTTTGGTTGTCATGTTCCATTGTTGATCATACACAAATTCCTCCTGAATTGAAGGATATCTCCATTGCTGAATTGCATAATAATTTCATGGCTTAGGGGTTTCTTTCTAACTCTCTGAAAATGGAGTTGGGATGTTATCATTACTCTGAGATGGATACTTTAATCTGGTTTCCTAGACTTACTGGAACCTACAAAACTAAGGAGGATTATAGGTTCATGTGAATTAAATATTTGATGGTTCTCTCTTGGTTGCTTATGTTCCATTTTTCCTACATCCCATCAGATCAATATTTGATTATGTGGAGGATTTGTAAGTGTATATTACCTTTGCAATGGATGATGCAACGTGCTGGATTTTCTCTTGTATCTGATTGCTTTTGTTGTTTTGCTGCTGATGAGACTCTTGACCATATATTTATATCTTTCTACTCTGAATCTAGCTTATGGGATTATCATCTGCGTTTTTTTTGGATGACATCTTAACTAGGAGGGTTTTGGACAGCTTACGGATTCTATTCATCGAGCTGAGTGTAGTTCTCAGTTGAAACCACTGCTCATCTCTACTACCTCAGCAGTTGTTTCATTTATCTGGTGTTCTTGTAATGTTCTTGTCTTTGAAAACAAAATTTTTCCAACTTCTGTTGGTATTCGGGACCTCCGTACTTGTGTTATAGCTTCTGCACACGATCGAAATGGGGTCATGCTAAATGATGTATATGATCTGGTTATCTTGCGCACGTTGGGTGTTTCTGGTATATGTAAGAAGCCAATTATGATGAATCATATACGATGGATTCCTCTAATCTCTCTGTGTCAAAAAGTTAATATAGATGGGGAAGCTTCTGGTGCTCCGGGGCCTTCGGGATGTGGTGGTATTTTCTACACTTATCGGGGATTTGTCAAAGTATTTTTTATCAATATTTAGGAAATGGACTGGCTAACAAGGCAGAGTTATGGGTTATGATCATGGTTGTTTGGTATGCTTCTTTTCATGGATGGATTCCCTTATGCATGGAGTCTGACTCAACTCTGGCGGTTGATATTCTTAGAAAGTGGTCTTAAAATGCCCCATGGAAGCTGCTTTCTGCATGGGATGACTATCTCAAGCTTGTGGAGAAGAGTTTTTTGGTGGTCACTAATGTTTACAGAGAGGCAAATCAGGTTGCGGATGCTCTATTGAAGTGTGAGATTGAGGAGGTATGCTTTTTTTGGTCCTTTGTTACACCGACATTCTATTGTGGTTTGGTAGATGTTGATTCACTTGGTGATGTTTACATGCGTCTTTGTAAACCCCATGTTTTTCCTCTTTTGATGTATTTAATCTTTTTATATATAATGATTTTCTGGTAGTAGGCTTTCCTACTCCTGAGTCTTCTAATTATTTTCCATAATAGACTGATGATATTAAATATTTTTATTACTATTATTATAATAAAATAAAAAACCGTAATTTTTTTATTTATTATTATTCTACATTATTTTTTTCAAATAAGATGATGAAAATGCTAATTTAATTAATTTTTGATACATATATTGAGTCGATGAACATTTTTTCATTAAATCCCTTAAATTGGATTGAAATATTCAACTTTTTTGTGACCAAGGGAACTATTTAATGTAATGGACATGATGAGGAGGATATCATTGTACAAGAATTAATAAAATTCATAATTTTAGTGGAATTTTTATGGGGTGGTAGTGAACCCCTTTTATTAGTAAGGAAGAGATACTTTTCCGTTGAAATAAATGTACAAAGGATGGGAAAATAATAAAATAATATTGGGTAATATAGGTGATAGAAGGATTCCTAAACATTTGGTTATGATTTTTTTTTAAATTGTGTTCACAAATGATTATAGGTATTGTTATTTTAGGAAATATTTATCTACCTCATATATGCCATTTAACAAATTATTATTCTTAATTAAATATTAACATTGTAATTTATTTTATTATAAAAAATATATGTACAAACTAATAATAAAATTTATACATAATGAATCCATATTTCGGTTCCATTTATCGTCATACAAATATTAAAAATGTCGTAGTTATATTTTGAATCAAAACATATAATGTGTGGAAGAACAATTTGTCTCTTACAAAATTATGTTTCAACCATTAAGAGCTCATAGTCTTATTTAACAATGGTTACACAATATATGTTTTATAAATAATTTTTAAATATTATTAAACATAATATTTAATCATTATTTAAAAAAAATCATGTAATATAAAATATTTTGAATAATAATACTCATTAATACATAATTTTATTACTATTGTAAAAATTATTTATCGATGGTACGATATTATTTATGAGAAAAATGAAATTTTCCATATTGGATAGTTTAGATGCTCTATTTTAAAATTTAAAATACAATTTATTTTATTCTATTGATAATAAAATTATATAATAATGTATAATTTATTATTTTCTTTCAGAAATATTTTTTATATTTTAACATATATAGTATTGGTTTGTAATTAAATATGATATTTTATTGTATATAGTGTTACTTAAAATTAATATATATGATCATGAAAAATGAATATGATGTTTCAGGTAAATCACATATCCGTTTAATGTTCGGGTGGAATATATATTTCCAAAAAAAAGTATTAATATTTACATAATACTAAATTACTTATGAATGATTACAACAATTCATTTTATTTTATATAATACTGATAAATATAAAATTTGAGATCAATTTTTATGGATAAAAATTTATTTAATTTATTTATTAAATATAAAATTTTAGATCAATGTTTAAGGGGAATATTATATTTTATATTCTTATAAATATATATATTCATTTCTGTATATTTCATAATTTTGTTAACATTGTCTATAAATTCTAATTTTTATTCCACTGTAAAAATATTTCTATTTGATTTTTTGTTTCATAAGGAATAAAATATATATCATATTCACTATATATGGATAATAAATATTATCATTACAGTGATGGTTGAGTAGGGTCAATGTCCTCAAAAGATGAAGACTAATAATCATCTCATGTGGTTCCATATTTTGAGCACCTTGGAAATATATTTCATTTTTAAAGGAACTAAATATCATCATCATTGTAGTAACATTATATATATTTAAACAACTTAAAATTTATTTTCATTAAAAGTGCATCTTATTGATAAATTTTATTTCAAATACTATTGTTTGTTTTAAATTTATTGGGATTTTTATTGTAATGACCCTGACCCTATAAGCCTTATAACAATGAATTTATTTTTTATATTTCAATTATAATCATGTAAGTATAATACAAAATAAATAAATATTTCTTTAACTTTGGAAAACCAGCTACAAAGATAATTTTTACATTAATAATATAAATTTAATAAAATATAGAAAATCCCTTGGAAACATCCATACAATCCTAGATTATCATTGAAATTCATTCATATTATACATATTTACATCATGGGGAAACTAATAAAACATAAGAAATGGATTATCTCAAATTCTTAGTAATGGTAATCAATAAACTGGAACATAATACTAAGATGAACAATGAGGAATAGTGAATAAAAACACATTCCATTATAACCTAAAGATGAGAATAATACGGAATGAATAAAATATGATTAACTATTTCCATATAAATCCTCATATAAGAATGAAAATCCAACAATATAAATTATAATAGTATAAAAATAACATTTCTATTTAATTGGTAATATCATAATTATGGAATTCATAATGATGCAAATCTAAAATAAACCATTTAGGCCTCATGCAAGACATCGGAAAAATATGTACATGGCCTCAACCATGACCATATCTAATTTTTATCATGAGACATATCAATGAATATAAAAAATATAAAAGGACCCAAATTTAAATTATTATATATAATTAGTTAATCATATAAATTATTTGAAACATTAATTATTTATGCATAAAATATTTAAATAATATTCCCCAATAAGAAAACATAATCACTAACCATTCTGAGTAATATTTTCAATGGTGTGAAGATAACACAACAGTAGTAAAATTGATCATAATCCACTAACTAAAATATATAAATTATATAATAAAATTTTAATCCCAATTATGAATAAGATACTAGATAGGGTGTTAAAATATTTTAAATAACTCTTAGAAAATAATCGATAAATATTTTGGAGAAATACACTTTTTGTTATACAGTGAAGAGTTTTTTAGTAATAATAATTTGTGTTTTTCATAAAATCAGATTTATAATATGAATATCATAGAAAATAAAATAAAATTAAATTGAAAATATTTTTGAGTCCTAAATTATCGAAATGTTTTGAAAAAATATGAAAAAATATTTTTTATGATACTTTAGAAATGGGCCACATCAGTTCGATTTATCATGGATATGAAATTAGGTAGCACCCTTTAACTATGCATGCTTAACATGAGGAATTGAATAGGGAACACCATAGAAAATGTATTATATAATCAAATAAAGATGAAATGATATGGATATATGAATTTTAAACATATAAATATAAATTATAATATTTATATATAATTAATTAATAATTACATTAGTGTAATTATATAAAATATGTTACCAGAAATAAAATTGAGATTCGGGGATAATTGAATACCTTATGTCAGAATGTGTTCGACAGATGAATATAAATTCATAGATAATAGAAATATATTAATTAATAGTTTAATTAATATAATATAAAACATATATTTTATTTATTAAAATTTTATAATGTTCATTTTATTCCTTTTTGACATGATACAATTATTAATTTCGTTGTTCAGAGGTGTTTGTTTTCTTGGCTTTCACAATTGGTTAACTTGTATACATGAACAAATGATCTTGTGAAATGTGTATAGAAAACCAGAATTAAAATTAAATGTTTTTAATTTATTTAAAAATATTTAATTGTTTGAAATATTCTTTCATTTCTATGTTTTGGGATGATATATTAGATAAAACATTAACACTAATTGTTTGGATTGTTTTCGAGATTTCATCATCACTAAGCACTAGTTTTGTTATATTAATTAACATAATGTATATATAATTTTGATTTAATAGTTAATATGTTTTAATATAAATATTAAATTCTAGTGTAATGATAAAAATTATTTTTGTCCATCATTAAATGATTAAAGGGAACTATTTGTCCATAAAGGTCGTATATCAGCACATCACATGCGATGTTTTTATTTTTTGAATAAAAAGTGGAAGAGAAAATAATTTTGGAAGCTAGCCCATTATTATAATTAATTTACTATATATGTGAGATAGTTTATGTTTCATACATATTTCTATAGAGTGTGTAAGGAAAATATAAGAAAATAAAAGGAAACAAAATAAAATTAAAAGAATGACAAGATATTTTACCTCAATAATTATTCTCACCGACACCCTATTTAATGTTCTTTTAAATGTTATGTTTATGAGACTAGAAAGACCATAATTTCATAGAGTATTTTGGGAGATTAAATGGTAGAATATATGAGTTTTAAAAGTCTTTATAGGATCATGGAGAAAGGGTGGTGATAGGTAGTATTTGTAGTGACAGGGAGGGGTGTATTTGAATACTTTACTTATTTGTTTATTATTCTTCCTCTAGAATATGAATAGTTTTCATCATTTTTACTCAATAAGTAAAGGTGTTCATGTTAGTTTAATTAAATGTTTCATACATAATTTATACATCAACCATGAATTAATATTTCATTTATTTAATTAATAACATAAAATACTATATTTAACTTTTAAAAAATTCAATAATTTTAGAAGACCCTTAAAGATTAATCAAATTTTTTTTTCAGCATGTTGAATTAAAATTTAACATCATTTTGTCAAAAAAAATTTAAATATTTTAAAATTAAATTCTAAATTAAATCCTTATTTACTCAAAAAATTTCAACAGTAATATCATAACTGAATTTATGACGCTTCAATAAATAATTTAAAGAATAATAAAATCATCTTATTATAATAAGGAAATAAAAGTTATTTATGAAAATAATTCATGAAAATATATTTATTTTTAAAAAATTATTTTAATTATAATAATTTGAATTAACATTTATGTTTCCTAAATGTTCTAATACAAAAATTACCATTTTTATACTATTTATTTATTTGTTCCATAATATTAATATATCACATTATCATTAATTAGATACATAAATTTTTGGTATACATTCATAGGGGAGCATAAAATTTTATATGTAATATTTTTATTTTGGTTGTCATATTTATTATTATATTATGGTTTTAAACTTAATGTTGTGTGATGCATACACTATTAATGATATTAAATTTAAAACAAGAACATCATAAATTCATGGGGTGTTAATAATTCCACCTTATAAAAAAATTTCCCTGACATATTTATATGTATACCTCATCAAATGATTTAGGTATTTCTTCATCATAGAATCATATCATTCCGGCAATCCCTCTTCAATTTTTTGATAATTCTGATGTTCCGTTTCAAATTGATATTTCTCAATCCTCAACATTTTTTTCTACTGTCCAGATTCTATATAGGCTCTTCCCTGTAAGAGAAATATGGTTAAATTATATTCCTTCATAATTGGGATCACGTGTTTAGAATGGAATTTACATCCTTTATAATGATTTTAAGATCACATTTTGTACATTACATAGGCAAAGTGACAACACAAAAAAATAATCAACATATCTAATTCTCTCCCAGATTTCAAAATAACATTTCTCTCCCGGGATTCTTTTTTTTTCATTGGTTCCGACTCAGGTCGGGATGTGGGTGATCCATGTTTAAATATATGAGCATTGATGATAAATACATGCATATGTGTTTTTCAGTTTTTCTCTCTTGTAGAACACAATTGTGGGACTGTAAAATAACACCCTGGTCGCCACACAGCCTGACTTGCATGTGTGGTGTACTAAAAAATTTAAATGAATATTAAAATTGAATTTAAAATTATTTTTGTTACAATAATCATATTATTATCATTATTATCAAAACAATTTTTTATGGATAAAATGAAAATGAAAATATTAATTTTTGTCATTTTTTTAATTTATTAATAATGTGTTTATTTTTATTATTAGTTGTATTATTAATATGTCTGTTATTAATGTTATAATTATTATAGATTAATTTAATAATTATTTTTATAATTGTTGTTATTATTTTTATTTAATTTCCTTTTCTTTTTTTATTTTTTTTTCTTCCTAACCTAAGAATATCTTTACTTTTGTTTTCCCTCTCACGTGGCCTCCACTCCCCCACTCTTCAATACTCCATCTCCATGTATGTTGGCCTTCTGCATAGCTTAAATCCATAAATGAAACCCCCTCATCTCCCTTCCGACCTCCTCCCATAGTGACTACTTATATCTGGACATTGTTTGGATACCGCCCTACTCTATAGACCTTGCCATTGCATTTACCTCCCTATGGCACATGTCATCTGGCTACCACCCTCCTCTCTATGTCTCACCATCCCACTGACTGCCTCCAACTTGTTCACCTCACTCGTACCACCTGAACGCCCATGATTCCCTATCCCCGCTTCCATGCTTTGGCCGGAACCCCACCCCCTGTAGCCCCTGTTTGAGTATCCTCATGAGAAACACCTCATTTTCATCCACCACATGCATATCTAGGTCGGCGTGCCTCAGGCTTGGCTGTGTACCACCCCTAGATCCTCTTCTATGGTCGCACAGTCCCCATATGACCCCATTGTCATCAATTGGTGTGTGATAAATGCATCAGGACCCCCTATCTACTTTGACCAGATCCTCTATCAACTGTTCCAGCCTTCGCACAAACATATATAATCTCGGTGAGCTTACCCATGCACCATATCACAACGTCACATCATTCACCCTTTCATGTGGCCCAGCTAGTCAAGCATGTCTCTTCACTGAGGTGAGGTTTTCATTGTTTTTTTATTGAATTATTTAAAATCAACATTTATGTTTTTATTGTTATTATTGTGGTTGTTTCAAATTTTTGGCATGGTATTTTTGTGATATTGTTGTCATCGACTTGAGAATGCTTACATGCCTATGCGAGGTGTGTCAGGTCATCGTTTTTGGATTGTGGGTTGAGGAAGATCCACCACCACTCTTTCAATTATATATATAACTTATTAATTTCATGATATTTCATTTATTTTTAATAATTTGTTAACAATATTAAATAATTATATTGATAATAAACGATTATTGTGAAAGAGTATAGTTTTCTCTTTGTGCATGAATTGTCTGAAAGTATTTATTAAATGTGCATACAATCTGTTGATAAAATGCCCCATTGGACTTTATAATTGTGTCTTTGTCATAAAATGGTGCTTCTGTTTTCTAAAATTTTCATATAAGAGGATTTTTCATTAAAAGTTATATGTTTAGGTTCTTATGAAAATTGGATGGTGTTGAATGGTTTGTTAAGGCCCATATAACACTAAAATTAAATAAATTATTTTGAAAACTCCCTTTTGGATGACTCAGAGGGGATCTTGTTGTGTACATCAATTATGTGATGTTTCAGAGGATATTGACGAGGGCTTGAGAAGAAATCCAGTTGAAGATGAAGAATGCGAGGAGTTATGGACTTTGAACCCATATAGTGGACTAGGGCCGGATGTCATCCCTTTGTCTTTTATATTAATAATTGAGACATTGTTAGTGGTGATCTTCAGCGTGCTGTAAGGGATTTCATTTAGAGTGGGGACCTGACCCATGTTTCATGTGAATCCAAGATGGTTCTAATCCCCAATTTTTGTAATCCTCAGTGCATTGATCAATAGCAGCACATAAGTATATGCAATATACCATATAAAACATTGTCCAACATAGTAAACAAAATACTAGCTATTCGCCTGAATTCAAGTTTGAATTTTGAACATCGTGGATTCATTAAAGGGAGTACAATACAGGGTGTGATAGGAGTGTTCTATGAAATTGTATGTGGAATCAACAACATGTATTTTCGTGGAAATTTGGTGGTTAAATTCAACATGATCAAGGTATATGACATGCCAGAAAAGGTTTTTGTTTTAAGATTCATGGATTTCCTAGGGTTATCGAATATGACTACTTACATTATTTTTCATTACGATAGCTCGACATGTATTTCAATTTCATTTATGGGTAAGATGTTTGGGGATTTCAATGCTTTCTAAGGTCTCATGCAAGGGGTTCCTTTGTCCCCCACTCATTTCATTCTTTCCCCAAATTCTTTCAACATCAATATATACCAAGGCCTCAACAGGAGTTAATTACTTTTTATCATAATGAGATATACACAGGGGTATCCCACACATGATTTTGGTATATTACACAAATATAATTATCAATGGTAGTGGAAGGTTGATGTCGGGGTTGAAAGGGATCTAGGGTAATACTGCAAGTTGAGTGGGCTGGTCGTAAAAAAAAATCTTTACAACTTCATAGATCACGTAGTGGTGGGAGAAGGATTTTGGGGAAAACTTGAGTATGGATAGAGGATCATTTCCCATGGATTATCTGGGGGCACCAATTAGTCCTTCCTCTCTCAGAGTTCATCATTTTGACAATATCATAATACAAATATGGGGGCACATCTACACCTGAAAAAACAAATTCATATCATTTGGAGGTCGCATAACTCTTGTTAATAGTGTTGTAGGTTCCATTACCATGCACATTAATACCACACTAATGTTTTCTCAGCCTCTTATTTCCAGCATGGTCCGGATTATGGTGTCCTTCATATGGGATGGGATGCTGGAAGGTAGTCATCGATGGGATTCAGGGAAATGGCCCACAATACCTCTATCTGAAAGGGGAATAAACTTGAGAAGTATATCTTCAACCAGGAAATGGATTCATAATATGTTTTCAGGGGAGGCTCTGGAGGGATGGCCCCTTTGGTGTAGAACAATTCAAGATTTTTATGGCCGTAATTTGAGTGATCATAGAACCAGAGCATCAAGGATATAGACCATGACTCCCTAATACCTAGAGACCATGATTCATCCCTCTCAATTTCGTGTGGGATGTTGGAACATCAATTTTCGGAAACATGATTGGGGTTAGGAAGGTTAGGGTTCTTAGGAAGCCTCATCCCATATTTATCTTTCAGTGAGGCAAGTTGTCATCCCAGGTTTCTCCAGGAAATTCACGATGATAGCTAACTCACTATTTTAAGTAGCATAGTTACTATTGCTGACCATGATATACTTATTTTCACAGCCTCGATGTTAGTTTCATTCTCCATTAAGGATTTCACTCATGTGAAGATGTATATGTAAAATGAAGGACAATGGGGGTGACTCTGTGGTGCATGGTTATTCAATAAAAATTTAATTTTTTGTTTAGTAGTGTGAAAAATAAATCCCTAACTACTGTTGAAAAAAATCCAATGTATGGGAGTAAACATGACTTCTAGGTGCAGGGTTGTAGGTCAACCATCCTTGAATCAGTGGGACATCTCTTTTATTAAAGCAAATTGGCCAAAAGGTCATGGATGGATTTATGGGATTTCATCAGTTGTGATGGCTTTGATAGGGCTCATGATAAATTCCACATTTAATGTTATAGTGGAACAATTACTAATGGGGCCAAGAGAAAGGCCAGGTTGGTCAGTCCAATAGTGGAATTCTAGACCATTAGGAAGGCTATAAATGAAATTAATCTCAAAAAAACCACAGGATCCCTGGTATATATTATCTACAAAATTAAAAACTCTTTTATGGATCTGATTAGTTTGTGTCTTGAATTTCACTCTATGTCATCTGTAAATGCAATCATCCCAAACATCTCCTTCAACAACCAGGTTGGAAACGTGGCACAAGGATGAAGGGTCCAACGGCGACCTCCCAGACTAGGGCTCAAGCTCCACATTAAAAAGTATATACTCTGTTTTAGGGGGGATATGTGCTGGGGAAATTTTTTTAGAGGATAAGAGGGTTATGTTATTATAATTTTCACAGCCTATTATGAAATAATAGATTTTCATTATACGGATTCTCAGGTCATGGTTATGGGGTAGTAAATATGCAGCCAAAGTCCGATAAAATTGATGATGGTGGAGACTAACTACATGATTCTGTACAAAGAGTTAGATATTCTCCTCCTCTATCTGAGCAGAGTAATAAATCAATGAATTTGTGACTTAGATATTCTCCTCCTTTATCTGAGCAGAGTTTTTTAATCTTCTTACCAAGCTAGTTCTCAACTTTATTCTTGTATTCCCTGAACTACTCAAAAGAATCAGATATATACATCATTATGTAAATATATCCATATCTACTAAAATAATGTGTAAATGTTATGATGTACAAGAACCCACCCCTTGCTTCAACTGGAAATGGTCCACACACGTCTATGAGAACTAATTCTAGAAACTCTTTAGTAGTTCCACCTTTCCTAATAAATGGGGCTTTGGACATTTTTCCTTGTGGACATGCATTACATACAACAAGTGATTTTAGTTAGGAAGAATCTAAATACCCATATTGATGTAATTTTGTCAAACGTTTCTCATTGACATGACCTAACTAGTGATTCCAAAATTGGGTGTTTTATGAGTCATGTAAATTAACTTGGTCATCAATTTCCATTACTTGGTTTGTGTAGTCTAACACATAATGGTCGTTAAATAAATGTTCCCTACCAAAACAAATGCTATATTTATAAATGTATCAACATTAATATCCAAACATGAAGATGAATCCATCAGTATCTAATATGGATTATGAAATTATTTTTTTAGTCCAAGAGGGTACATAATAACATCCTTTTAATACTGAAACCATCACAGTAAGAAATGTGAGGTGGTAGTATCAAATAACTACTACATTGAGTCCAGCTTCGTTGGATTCTTGTATATCCACCTCACCTTGGTTAATCATTCTAAATCTACTTGGTTCCAGTAATTGGATACAGATGTGAGCACCCAAAGCAGTATGTAATACCCAATTGGTAGAAATATATATATTTCATTCGATAAAAAATGCACCTGAAGCTTCCCCTTGCTTCCTTGGCAGGGTGCATTTTTTCATCTAGTTACACTTATTTCCACATACGAAACAAATAGCCTCATGTTTTTTTCCCTCATTTGGTCTTCCATTTATTAGAAGGCCTTGAAGATGCTTTGGGATTAATGATCTTCTCCTTCCCTTTCCTTTTATTCTCCATAAGGACAGAGGGATTTTCACCCTTCATATCATTTTCCACTAGGTGAATGAGAATAAGAAGACCAGATAATGACTTGTCAATTTTTTTCATGTTGAAATTTACAATAATGTTAGAGAATCTCTAGGAGAGTGATGCAAGAATGAGATTAGTACCCAGTTCTTCAGGGAGTTTAAACCATATAACCTCCAAGTGCTCAATATAGCCAATGATCATGACTACAAGAGGCTTATCTTGGGATCCCTCTCCATGGTTTCTCTAAAAACAAGCCATAAATATCTCAATACTTTCATGTCTTTCTATCTCCTGGTATAGATCACAGAGGTGCTCGAGCATGCTATAGGAATCCATGTCTTCATGAGACTTCATGAGCTCACTAGACATTGATTACATCATCAAACATTGAAAATTTAGTGCATCACTCAAATTTTGATCATAGACCGGGAAATATTCATCACTCTCCCATTAGGCAGCCGAATCAGAATGTGAGGACTCCAGCACGTAAAACATTCGATCATGGCATAGGATAACCCAAAGATGCCTAAACCAATCCGAAATGTTTTTTACAGTGACGATATTATCTGTATAAAATATTGATCATAGAGAAAATATGCTTGAAGAGTTTTTCAAAATTATTCTACAAATTAAAAGTGCATGTTTATCAGTACCTTTTGATTACATTTTATAAAAAATAAAAAATTAATTTATTAATTATCCCAATATTTTATCAACCACCAATGGACCTCACCATTGTACTCGGAATATTCAGTTCTAATGAAATTACAGTTGCAAGAATCCATATTCCACTTTTCATAACCCCATCAATGGTTGGTCAAGCTATTTAATGGTATTTAGGTAGGCATGTAATTTCCAATTGTGAGTTTACAGTTCCTTGATCTGTTGATTGGACTCCACAATCCTAAAATCATAACTCGGATTTCCCAAACATTTTCCTCTATCTTACAACAAGTCTAGCAAGGGATACTCTTCTTGATGTATTATTTTAAGTCATCCCAAACCTGTCATAAGGGTTCCCTTTATAAAAGTATGTATCCTAACATGGGTTGGTCAAACACATAGTTTTATTGAGTCTTTCCCTTAATTATTTAAAGGAAGGATTTGTCTGACTTAATATGGTATTTGATGGATTTAAATTCTTTATGTGTAGTTTCGCATTATGACATTCTTATTAATATTATGTGACACTTTCTTAAGTGAATAACCATGTTCTGATAATGTTTACGCATAGTCCTGTTTTTATTTTATTCTATCTTTTCATGATTGTTTATTTCATTAACTATATGATCGTAATAACATATACCTAATAAATAAACCATTCAATCATAAATAAATAAAATAATATGGCATGATCATGAGATTCTATTAGTTATATTATTTAGAGTTTTTGATAAGCTAACCCTGACCTTGGGAAAAACACCTTGAACCTGATGGTTCATGTTTTTTGCAGCTCCCACTTGTCCACCTTTGTATCTTCTTGGGTTGGTTTCACCTCATCTTTGGATTTGGAACTGTCCCCTCTAGATTGGGAGATCCTCCATTACATGGGGTTTACATTAAAAAAACCCTGGAAATGCAGACCCTACATTTTATTGGAAGAAGGATCACATGAAAATGAATTTAAATGAAACCATACACACATAAAGGGTATTTGGTCTAGCTCATGATCATCTATAGCATGAAAATACATTTATGCATATCATGTATTCAAATTAATTTAATCGTTCTTTTATTCAAGATATTTCAAACTTGAATTAAAATAAATATGATCTTATAATTAATAAATTATTTTTCGTAAATTCCTTTCTGAATTTTTTTGAGATTCTTATCATCGATATACTTTGTACAAGTCTTTGTACTTTGGAGGAAACCTGATGAAATTACATTTCTGGAAAGTAAACCGTGTGTAGGCTATATTACATAGCCTATATTTGTTTTCACTATTTATCCAAAGTACACGCCGGAGGATTTAATGAGTTTTATATACTTCAGAAATTATGGACTACATGGGTTGTAGATTAATCTAACATGGAATGAATTTCATTGTTATGTAGTTATCGACCTGGAAATCCCATTTATGTGGTACATGGATTCACCTTGTACATGGTTTCACCATGGCTGGATCAGATTACCTGGTGTATTAATTCAACATACATGTCGTGTATTTTTGTTTCCACACACTGTTCTGTTCTGGTCAAGATAGTGTAATAAAAACATTGGTATGCTCAGTTCACAGAGACTTGGTTTAGTGGACCAGTACCGGTTCATTGTTCCTAAGTACATGGCTTGTAGTTTTTACTAGACGTTGTGTATTCTTGTGTTGTACAGATAGAATGAGCGGCTCCTATGAATGAGTTTCTCATTTTTTAATCAAAATTAAAATTAAAAGGCCATTTCTGTGATGTGAATCAAGAAACTGAGGAATAACAGATATCATTCATTTAGGTTTACAGAACGATTTATCTTGAATTGAATCAAATATAAATGGGTAAATTATCAACGAAAATTAAATAAATATAACCAACATTGTGACCCCAATGATACCAATTGTACGTCCCCGACACAGTAGTAGCTCGTGGGTGGATGTTCCCACTTGCCTTTTTTTCATTATCATTTATCAATCTAGGATCAATACGATGATAAACTCCAGAATCCATGGATCGAATAATAGAAATAAGATAATAAGAAGAATAGTACCAGAACCACAAAGTAGGATCATCACAGGTTGATTATAAATAATTTAAATAATTGATAAGAAGTATGGTTTTGGCATTCTTTCGCCATTGATATTTCTGATCACGTTTTGATGTGATTCTACATTGCATCGTAGAAGACAAGTGTAGAGTTCTTCTAATAGTGATCCACATGTGCACTACATATCACTAGATGTTGCCAAAGGAATATCTGGGTGATATCATAGAGAAGCCTTTTATTGACTTGTATGCCTTAGATCGCCTTGATCTGATGGAGGTGGATCCCTCTCAGTAAAGAGAGCATTCATGGAGGACGAAGTCCATTCGGTCTTGATAAAATTGTCTATAATTGTTGTGTACAATGATTCTTAGGAAAATTATTGGGGTTGTGAGGATATTTATAATATGTTTGAGGTTGTAGAGTTATGAAAATAAATAAACAAGTTACACATTTTATTTATTTCATTATCTATTATTGAAAACCCCATGTCGAATCATTAATTCCAACACAAGCACCCATGCTGATTATAATAAATATCATTTAATAAAACGATATTATTTCTTCTAAATCCTTACTGGAAATGCTAAATTGCATGTAATAATTAATACACAGCGTGTTCTTGTTTTTAATTGAAAACTACACGACATGTACATTCAATATACATGGTTTGTATATCTTATTTTCATTTTTCATTTCTTTTCCAAAATGAAAACTACATGGCATGTACATTCAATTTACATGTCATGTATATTGTGTTTGATCATTTTTTTCTTCATCAAAATATAAATCGATTTAGGCTTCCTTGAATAATTATTAAACCAAAAATGGGAATAATCTTTATTCTATATGAGATACTTGGATACACTTTGTTTGTGACCCTCTACGCCTCTCTCACATTGGCACTAGGCTGGCTTACCTAAATTCCATGATTACTGTCTAGCAAGGGGTCAAGGCACCCATGAGAAAGAAGTTGACGCCGAATTGATGTGTCACCTAATACAAATTCTTACTAAGTAATTTAATCTCATTGCCTCAATATCCCATCAATAAGGTTTCATGGAAGTGACATATACATATAATCTTGATCAATCATTCTATCACTTCTAGAAATAAACTTTTCGTGACACCATGTCCATGGAATTTGAGCGACAGTTATTTTTCAATCGAAGGGACCGAAATATCGACTTTCATAAATATAGAAGGGACAAATCCATACTCGACTTATCCATTAACAACATGTCATTCATGACGAAACCATTTTACCCTACATCCCACCAACTGTCTTCGTGATGGTTTTCATTAGCATATATAAGTACGTGAGTAATGACATGAGTTAATGTAAATCTTTCAGTCTAAGGACCATTACACATGCTCATTGATAACAATGTCTGGTGACTCCCAGACATAAGGATTTCTACAGGAGGGTCTGTTCTCATAATCTCCCATTGAGGATATTACCTAGTGCAAACTCCATGAGAGAGTCTCATTTTCTTTACATGTACACACACATGACGGTGTATATACCATGTGTCCTGTCATAGTATTCCATCCTACCATATAACATTAATTAATAATATTTTTATATAATTTAACATTTCTTATCATAGCATGGATCTTCCATTATGTTGTTAATGAAAAAAATATTCCAAGACAATGTTTTTTTAATAGTCATGCAGAATAATGAAAATTAATTAATAAGTGTAAATTCATGTTATCAATGTATAAACAGTTGGTTCTCATGACACCAACCATAACACGGTGAATATCTGAGCATGTCGTGTCTCGCAGTCAGTGTCCCAACGCAGCACGTCTATGACTCGCTGAATAAGTTGGGGAGTGACTGTATGACACTGAAGAAAAGCTTCTCTATCCTGATCCACAAAAGATATCAACAAAGAGGCTAGCTAATATAATGCCGCACCTAGCAGATGTATACCAGATCTCTTGCTGAGTGCATATTCTTCAACATTACCCTTCAAAAGATTTTAATGTAACTCGAAGTAATAGTCATGAAGGAACTCAAGACAACATCACTGTCTCAGGTTCAGGTCCTTCTAAGAGATGATATACTTGAGACTTTTGTGATCATAGTACACTGTAAAATGTTCTCCCATAAGATAGTGTTGCCACCTCTTCAAGGCGATGAAAAATACTGCTAACTCCAGGTCATGGGTAGCATAGTTCATATCATGTTGTCCCATTTCTCGAGAACCATATGCGATCACTGCTTTCCCCTGCATTATAAAAAATCAATTCCCATCCCCTGATGCATCACAGTTTACTATGTACCCTAGTCCCTCCTTTAGAAGCTTTGAGATGGGGGCACTAGATATCCTCTACCACCACTCCTGAATACACCACTGGAATCTCTCAGACCATATAATGGGTTGCCCCTTCTTTGTCAACGCTGATAGAAGTTCTGTAACTCTAGATAAATCTAGAAGAAATCACTGGTAGTATCCAGCCACACCCAAGAATCTTCGTACCTCCGCCACAATCCTTTGTGGCTTCCAAGAAAGTAACACCACAATCATTGCTGGCTCCACTGCAACTCCAGCCTCCGATATGACATGTCCTAAAAGTGGACCTCTCAGATCAAAAAATGGAACACCGAGAGATTAACATAAAGCCGGTTATCTCAAAGTGTGTCTAGTAATACCTAAAAATCATAGGCATTCTCCTCTTCAGTAGCCTAGTAAGTCAGAATGTCATCAATGAAGACTAATACAAAGCAGTCATGGTATGGATGAAAGATCATGTTCATGAGTTCCATGAACACTTCTAAAGCATGGGTTATTCTGAATTTCATAACATAGAAATCAGAGTGGACATAATGACATATAAGTTCCATATTCTTCACATTCTTATCTCGTACTCTGATTTGGTGATAGATTGATCTGAGGTCTTTCTTCGAGAACCATCGTGATCCCTTCAGATGATCAAAGAGGTCATCAATCCTTGGATGTGGGTACTTGTTATTCAAGGTCACCTGGTTCAGGTGACGATAGTTGACACAACGTCTCAAGATCACATATTCCTTCTTGGACAAGAAAATTGGGATACCCAAGTTGAAACACTAGGATGAATGAATCCCTTCCCCTGCAAGTCCTTTAGATACACCCACAGCTCACGAAGCTCCACGGGAGCCATCCGACATGCTGGTGTAGAATTATTTGTCGTCCCGGGGTACAAGTAAATGTAAAAGTCCACCTCTTAGCATGGAGGTAGACCCAGATCATCATAAAAGAAACATCCACATACTGGTCCACCACAGCAGGATAGCTCGGACACTCCACATCAAATGCTCCAATGGTAAGGCTAGCCAACTGATGAGTGATCAACTGCACCATTCTCTGAGTAAGTCTGTCATGTGCTGTAAAGGCTCCCATCTCACTGATGAAGGTAAACCTGGTCCCATCCATGGGGACACAGTGCACATTATTCCTAATATAGTCAATATCAGCATGGACTGTAGATAACCATTCCATACTCATGATGAAATCGTAAGACTTCAACGGCGATACTAGGAGATCCCAACCGAATATCACACCTCCTAGAGTAATCTCACACCACAAGAACTAGTGTGTAATCGTTCAATCCACTCTCATAGGAGTCTCTAGCAGTAAGGATCGAGCCAATGGCTTCGTCGGAATCTCCAAGCTCCGAACAAGGGTAGTGGAAATAAAATAATGACATGCACCTGTGTCAATAAGTACTGCTGCTAAGGTGGAGTAAAAAAAGATCGTACCTCGTATTATCTTAGAAGAGCCATGATTGTAGGCCTCAACGGCCTAAAGCTATGGTCTCCCATTTCCACCAGCTCCTAGTGGTCGGGTTGGACCTCTTGGTGGTGGTGGCTGTAATATCTCAAATCGTCGCCCATCACCAACTGCAAGGCCATCACCTCTACCACGTCCACCCTCTCCCAATGGACATCCTCGATTGAATATTTGTCTCTACCTAGGTGGTCCTTAAACCATCTTTTGATCATCCATATGGTGGTTCGGATAGTCACAATCCATGTTACCCTACCCGCCACATGCGTAACACTGCCCGCTCCTGGCATGACTGGCTCTTCCTCGTGTGCCCGGCACAACCCAACCTAAATTCTATGGTCTTCCACCTATAGTTCTGGTCCTATTAAACCTCTTCGTCATCTATCTACTGTCAGCATCAGAAGATTACGCTAGGATACGACTGGAGGTGGGTCTCGCTGCTGGTTACTGCTCTGAAAGAAAACTCTCCACTAAAAGGGGACGCTCTAACACCCCCGCCTACGTCGGGATGTTAAGTGAGATAATCGGAGCCCTGATCTCCCGCATGAGTCCCTGTTTGAAGGAGACTAGAACAAATTCTTCCCAAAACAGGCTCTCAAAATCTACCCAGAGAAGTGTCACCTCGTCGTGAACTTGGAGAATCAAGCTCCATCATCTTCCTGCTAATGGCTATATGAGATTGGTGGAAAGGATCAGCATGAGATCAGTTGGTGTCCCTACCAGTCAGAAGACTCTCAATATGGCCTAGAGCCAATCCTCAGCTACCTGTGTATCCGTCATCGCCTAATACTGGGTGGCCTCTAGCACTGGAACATGTGGTATGTACTCAAGCAGTGTTCACTCTCTGCTGATGGGGATGGTGACATCGGTGGACCAATGGGTAATGGCACCACTGGTGCCACCACTAGTGCATCTATTTAAAGAGGGACCTCCACTGAGGCCTTGTTACTCGGTGGCTTATCAGTGTGTACCACTCTCGAAACACTAGATGGCTATCTATGTGGGGGAATCCTAAAAACAAATAGATGTGTCACGGTCAATAAGTTATACCTTGTGATCTAACACAAGTGATCACAAAAAAATATCTTCTAAACACACATGCAATCCGTTTTTTTTTCACTTAGTCAGAAATCAAAAGTCATGGTCCAAGTGTATGGATACGTCAACTGTCGCACAAACACTGGATTTGATAAACTAATAATCACAATCACTACACATAACAAAATTTCTGTTCAAATTATCAGATTATTATGCTCTATATTATAACCATATCCTATGATACCAATTTATCCTGACCCATCCCCAACGGACCATGTCATGACTACCCCAAGACCACCTTCTATAGGCTAGGGGATGGAGACAAACACCGAAGGAATATTTTATAAAACTGGGAAGGTATTTCCTTTATAACATGTAACACACACAAACAAGCACACAGCAACACAGGAACTCAATTAAACTGAATAGTAAATAGACTGAGTACATTAAGTAAAAAGGGGCCGGAATACATTCCCCACTAAAAATTATAAGGAAAAGTGGAATGTAGAAGACATCTTATATGTGAAAATCAGCTCCTAGATCGTCCACTTCTGATCCTACCTGAAGGGTTGGTACAACTCACAAACGACCGTCTCTATGGTTTTCCACGTCAAACATCCACCTATGAGCTACCTCCAATTCTGGTTCACTCGTTCTCAATTAGTGATACCCATCGTCTGCACCAAACACAATGAAGTGGGGGCATAGACCATACCGAGGTGAGTATAACGATACTCAGTAAGGACCCTGAGACCCTCAAGGTCTCACAAAGTCCACAAAAAATAAACCAAAAAGTAAGGAAACAACTTATAACCATATTTAGGAATATTACCATACATATACCTAGGAAATAAAGTAAACAAATCTCAATCATGATGAAAACATGGAGTCCAACTCCAACGCCCTAAGCTCAATTTTTTCACAAATGAAGATATACTACGAAATAAAGTACCACACAGGTACTCCACAGAGAAGAATACCAACAAGGTATAACCAAGAAGGAAAGTACCACACGGTTACAGAATCATCTCACACCATGTATAACTAATGTACAGTAGTAAATATGGATTGATGTAACTACTGAATCATCTTACTCTGTTAAGAGGCAGACCCATGCAGGATCGCTGAGTGTTGACAGACATGATCGCTTGGTGCTGATCCACACAAGATCTCTAGGTGCTGACCCACACAATATCTCTATGTACTAACCCACACTATATCAGTAGGTGCAGACCCACACAATATCTCTCTGTGATGACCCACACTGGATCTCTTGTCATTCTTTACGTCATAGCCAGCTACAGGGTTTCCACACTATGTTTTCTCATCTCTAGTATGGTCTTCAAAAAATCCATTGGTCCATACTCAAACTATCATTTAGTCTTGCGATGATGTATCTCAAAGGAACACCAGGCCATAGGCGTCTCAATGCAAGAGACGGTGCGTCAATCGGATGCCCGGTCTGTGAGTTATTAGCCTTTTAGTACTGAGGGCCCGGTTGGATTCATGATGGATCCAACCCAACAATATTCCAACATTATCCAAATATCCAATGGGGTATACAGAATGAGACAGTTTCGCCCCAATGTTTCCAACACTACTAACGGTTCATCAACGGGACGTCCGGTGCCAAAGTTATGGCCAAAAGAGCGTAAATGGGTCTTAGTGGCTCTGGGTCTGGTCTGTCCTGGCAGATTGACCAAGCCCGCCCGAGTCGTATTGGGTCGACCCGGTTTGGGTAGACCCAACCCGACCCATGTTGTGTCTCATCATGTTGGGATGTTCGGCCCACTGGTCTGGCTTGGCCCTCGCTGGGCATCCCGGCTTGGTGGTGCGGGGTGGTAGAGAGGTTGTGAGGGGGGTGCTGCGTGGCCGCGGGTGACACTATTGTTTGGCGCGGTGGGGCGGTGCAGAGGCGCGGCGGGGAAGGGCGGCGTAGCGGGGCGTCATGGTGTGGCGGCGGGGCAGTACAGCGCGGTCGCGGGGGGCGTTGCGGGGTGGCAGAGCAGTATGGTGACTGGGCTGTAAGCAGCGGCTGACCGGACCGCGGGGCGGGCGGGGCCACGGGCGGAGCCGTGGGGGGAGGCATGGGGCGTGCCAAGGATGCGGGAGGGGGAGCCGTGGGGGCACGACAAGGCCGCGGGGTGGCAGAGGACATGGGCGGCGGTCCTCCGTGACCGGCCGTGCGGTGTCGGGATTACCCCAATGGCTGGCTAGACTGTCCACCCTTCATTCGTCGTAGTGCTTTAATTCTACTGATTTCAAATACTGGCACAGGTCGTCGTCACCATTGCGAATAACACACCAATAAAGAAGAATGAAGGAGGGGTCGGGCCATGTTTTTTTGTCCCTCACCCTCCACGTTAGGGCGGTAGCAAGCGGCTCAACAAAAAGATGTAACAATAATTTGTGTGGAAGATATTTGAATTCATCAATTCCCACTACCTTCGTCTATCACTATTCCCAATCCCGCAAAATATAAACAGCTACAGATCAACTAGTTTATTAGAGTTGATCCACATTCTTAGTATTGATGAGATGTCCATGGGAGGTGATAGTCACTCATAAATAAACCCCTACCTTGAATGTTTGTTAACGGAGGTCGCGACAAAGGAGACGATGTCTTTGGGGATAGTCGGACGTCGGTGACATCGGTGTTTCCTCGATCGTAGATTTTTTCATCATTAGAGATGTTCCTCATTGGTGTTCTTCATTGGAGATCTTTCCCCCAATAGTTCTTCTCTCCCCAATTCCCCCACAATTAAAGGTATCTCACTTAATAGAACAATTTATCTATTATGTCTGATGTAATAATTTCAAAATAACTTAATTAATTAATTGATGGGTTGTTTTAATTAATTAAATGCATGAGTTGGCATAAATATGTGGGGGTGATCAAGAGGTTTCTCTATATTAAGAGAGAGTTCAAAGTGTTTCAAGGGGTTTTAAGTCTCTTGTGGTCCCCACCACCATAACCCACATGGGAGGTTAGGCTCGGCTGGTCCCCACCACCATATCCAATGTTGAGAGGTTTTAGTAAAGGTGGTCCCCATCATTCAAACAACCTCATGGAAGGTTTCAAAAAAAGAAAATAAATATGTTACACATATTTATTTTATTTTTATTCATTAACTAAAGACACAAAAACTATCATTCACTCTCGACCCATTGTGGTCAAGGTGAAGGTCTCCTAATGTGAATACCGGCACTGCGAGTTCAACAGTGCCCTAATATTTGAATTCTGAGAAACAGTTCAAAAGATACAGAAACCCCCATGTCAGTTTACTGAAAGTATCTAAAATAATTTTCAAAATTTTATTCTAGGCACAATGGGCCTCAGAATCACGCACTGTCAATTTTCATGGACTCCTAAATTTTGTCATATATTTAAAAAACATTACATGGAATTTTAGGGTGACTAAAAAGAACGAGAATAACCACACTACCCATGACCTGGAGTTAGCAGTAATGGTCTTTGCATTGATGATCTGAAGACACTACGTGATGAGAGAATAGTTTATTATCTTCTCTGATCACAAGAGTCTCAGGTATAACTTTTCATAGAATTACATGATACTAAGAAAACGACTATAGTTGGAGTTCTTCCAATACTATGACTTTAACATAGTATACACTTCTGGGAAGGGGAACATGGTGGAAGATGCCCTTAATAAGAGATCTTGGTTACAGTTGTTGTGTGAGGCGACCCGAATCTATCTGCGTTGATGTTATCATTCATGGATAGTGATGGAGAAGTATACCTCCAGTACATGAGAATCACTCCCCCACTCAATTTGTGGGTACAGGAGGCACAACTTTAGGATGTTGACTATTAGGCCCGACTTTCTCAAATATCTGCAGGATTGGCTGTTAATGGATTTTATTAAAGTTGGGATCATGAATTTTTAAGCCTCAATTTATTATTAAAGCAAAGACCTCTTTAGACTGGGTAGAGGGTGACCCATTACATAGCCCGAAGGCCCATGGCCATGTGTCCTGCATCCAGAGCTAGAAAGCCCATTTTTTGGCCCATAGGACCCCACGGTGAACATGTCTACTACAGTACCCACGCTGCTACAGTACCGCCACCGCTACAGTTCCCGCAACAGTCCCTCTGCCGCTACAGTGCTGCTACTGCTACTGTCCGCCGCTGTTATAGTACGGCTGCAGTGACCTGCTACAGTACTGCTACAGTGACCTGCTACAGCACTTGAGAATTCTCCCCTGCCCGGATTTGATCATGGGTCTTTTTGATGCCAAACAGGATCCTGAACCACTAGGGTACATGATCGTTGGCTTAAGGTTGGGAGCATGTAATCCTTTTCAATGTACGCACCATGGTACCAGTGATTCAAAGAGAGGATGTGTTGATGGAGTTCCAAACACCCCCTTTGGTGGTACATTCTAGTGTGGTGATGATGTACAAGGACCACGAACATCAATACTGGTGGCCATTGATGAAGAAAGCAGCTACAGAGTTTGTTTCACGATGCCTCACTTTTCATCTTGTGAATTCTGAATATCGTGTTTCAGTATGCTTTAATCTTCCCCTAGAGGTTCGAGAGTAGATTTTTGATGCAATATCAATGGACTTCGTGATAGTTCTACCATGTACCTCTAGGGGACATGATACCATCTTTGTGTTTATTGACCAACTAACCATATCGGCCCACTTTCTACCCATCAAAGAGCAGTGATCAGTAGAGGGATTAGGACACCTCTACGTACAAGAGATAGTACTATATCTAGAGCTTCCATCAACTATTGTGTCATCTCGTGACACTCATTTTATATCTTAGTTGTGGAATTGAATAGAGTAGGTGTTCAGAACTCTGATACGCTTGAGCATCACCTTTCATCCTCATACAGATCGTCAGATGGGGCGGACCAAACAAATGTTTAAGGACAAGATTATTGCTTATGTCCTTGATTTTGGCCACAGTTGGGAGGACCATTTTCTACTAGTGGAGTTTGAAAACATCAATATTAGTCACTCCACCATCATCATGGCACTGTTTGAGGCCTTTTATTGGCGACCATGTAGATCACATCTTTACTATACATACCTAGAGGGGTCCATACATATGGGTCCAGAGTAGCTACGAGCTACCATAGAAAAGGTGCATATAATCCAGCAGTAGACGAAGACTGCACAACGCCTGCATAAGTTTTATATCGACATGATATGGAGGCCCTTGGAGTTAGAGGAAGGAGACCATGTATTCCTAAGGGTCTCACACTGACAGCGATTGTAGTGATTTTTCTAGGGCATCAAGGTATATTTGAGGTTCATCAAACCTTTTCATATCCTTAGTAGAGTAGAAGAGGGGGTGTACTGTGTAGGTCATTCCCCAATGACGCAACGGGTGAAAAATGATATCCTTGTGTTATATCTGAGGCAGTACGTGCATGATCCCTCACATGTTATCTACTGGGGTGAGATGAAAATTGATGATGGGAGACAGTCGTGTAGTTCCTGGTGGTGATATATGATCAACAAGATCAGGTCCTTCATGGGCTGTCGATTCCTCTAGTGCGAGTTCGGTGGCAGCATGAGAACCTCCAGGATAGCACAAAAGAGTTGGCAGCTCTGATACATGCTCAGTACCCACACTTGTTTCCCTAATTGTCATTGTGGATTTTAGGGACAAAAATCCCTAAGGTGGGGAGTACGTAATGACCCAGAATTTCCATATATGTTTTTAATAATTATTTGGGATTATTTATACTCAGTGAAAATTTACGGAACATTATTTCGGGGGCCAAAGATCTCAAAATAGATTTATGAACTTTTTTAATGGTATTTTCATAAATTAGTTTCTCAAATTAAAAATCTGAGAGCACCATTGAATTCGCAGTGCTGGGATTTTCTTAAGAAAAAATTTATTTTTTTTTTTGAAAAAAGTTAGATGGAAAAGATAAATTTCATATCTATTGAAATTTAATAATAAAATAATTAAAGGTTATTTTTTCTATTTTGGATCCATTGGGAAATGGTGGTGGGGTCATAGTGTAACGACATGCATTAAATTAGATTATTTTAATGTCTGGAACATCTAGTTTCTTTTGTATTGTAATGATCATGTTTGTATTTTTAATTGACTAATTAATTACGAATAATTAAGGAATAATAATATTAAACACAACATGGGAGGTTATTCTATGATATAATAAATTCTTGGGCATGGGTTTTGGTAACTCACAAGAGGAACCTACCATGAGGCACCGACGATGTCTTCCGCCAACGTAGAGTAGTGCTTCAACGACTATTAGAGGTTCGAAACGGACTACGATAGGTGACAATGAACACCTTTGAATGCAGGTTCATATCCATCATCCGTAGTGAATTTCAATGAGTTTGAGGTCAGGTTTTTTTGTTAAACTAAATGATAATTGAATATTAAAATCCTTCCCATTTTATAATGTAAACACAGTGGGTGAATGACAAACCTAAAAAGGTCAGGACAACCCGTAATTTTTGGTTGGGTTGTGTTCTTTGTGGGTGAATGAGAAATTCGACGACAAGGAAAAATCGGGAGCCAAACAATGATGGTAGCATCCCAGGAGGTTATAGGTGCAATAGGAAGAGATAAACAGTCATCCAGATCTTCACTGGAGGACCATAGAAGCTCCAATGGCACGATAACAATGGTGTACGGAGGAGGCGGCAAACATCTCTCACAGGCTATGAGGTAGGGCAATGCATGATGGCACTGTGACTTATAATGGGTGGTCGAACAATGTCATCTGCGTTGATGGTGTGAAGTGTGCCACGATGGCACTCTGCGGATGAGGACCAATACTCGATCCATGGTGGAAGACATGCCCATTCCCCGAGGTGGATGGCAGAACCACGCCCACAACGAAAGGTAAACCCATGACCCACGGGTTGCATAATTGACTGGTCTACTCAAACAGGTTAGGTGGAGCAGAACTAACTAATGCCACATATGCTAAAAACATAATCAATGTCGCCTGTTTGGGAGGGTTGCAGACCCCCATGCACAACTGGCGGGCCATGCCCAGCCAGCGGTCCATGTTGGTCTAGCGGCTCGGTGGGCCATGCCTAGCATAGTGGGCCAAGCAGAGACCGTGACCCCTCATCCCCATCGCAGCTGGCCCAAATGAACTAGGTCAGGCCCAGTGGGCCATGTCGAGTCAATCTGACAGGGTCAGACCAGATCTAGAACCACTTACGACAGAGTTTCAATTAAAGGGTTATATCTCATAAACTAGATGTGTGTTTGATGAACTATTCATAGCGTCAGAACCCATAGGTTGAGATTGTTGGTTGGAGATATTCCAAATTGGTTTTATAGAAAGTTGGATTGTAGACGGGTTTGATGAGACTCGAATCCCAATGGGCCTTCAGCACTAAAATTACTCTAACTTGTAGACTAGTAATCCAACTGATGTGTCATCTATTACATTGGATCCCTTATTAAATGAAGGTTCATTGAGTAACTTCATCACGGTATATCGTGGTAGTTGAGGTAGGACAAATATATTGACGAGCAGTTTCATGAAAACTCACGGTCAATGGGTGAAGGAATCTCTTGGTTGGATGGCATGTGACATACGACCCATTGTAGATCAGAAAAAAATGAACATGTGTGGATTAGTATTAGCTTAACCCATTTTGGGCCATCCTTAGAGCGGCCCTTTGTGAATCAACGACATACGACCCTGTGTCGATCAGTGACTTATGACCCTTTGTGGATCTATGACTTAAAAACATCTGTGGATTGATGACTTATGACCCTGTGTGGATCAATGAAATAAGAACCTATGTGGATTGATGACATACAAATATGTGTGGATGTATAGAAACACGACCCAACAAGAACCAGACTTATAGAGGCCCTTCGTGAATCATCAACTTATGATCCTGTATGGATTGACGACTTACGTCCCTATGTGGATCCGTGACATATATACAACCCTGTGTGGATCGGTGACATAGAGACTTATTCACAATACAAAATTGGAACTTCGTAACAGAATAAGATGATCTAGGTTAATTATTAATCATCATTAATAATGGTCTATATGTTTTATACATTGTTTCAAATTACTCTTTTGTTGTTATTTTTTATTGGGATCAAGCATTGTGGCTTTTTCATTGAGGAATTTTGAGAGACTAGTGGGGGTCTCGGGGTCTCTACTGGGTATTTTCATCCTCACCCCTGCACAAGCATCACCCACAACTTGTTGCATTTTTAGCAGATGATATAACTGATTAAAGGAGGTTGGGGAGTTAGAACCAGACAGTGCACATAGGTGACTGATTGACGTGTAGATCCAGAAAGACTTTATGTACCTACCCTTTACGTACGATCATTGTATAATGACCTCAAGAGAAGTTTTTGATTTTTGTTGTATCTCTTTTAGTTGGGATTGAATACTTGACCATTAAAATTAATTTCACACTTTTATTTTCAGAAGATTACTACATGTTTTGTTCTTGATGTGTACCTAGACAGTGTGGTTATGGGTTAAAAGGAAATGTCATCCCATTTTTTGGGATATTCCATTTCGTTTCTAGTTACCTACCCCTGGCCTATGAAAGGCGGTCATTGGGTAGTCATGGTATGGGCCTTGAGGGAAGGGTCGTGAAAATACATGTGATGGTGAATCCTCCTCTGACATAGGTAAGCAGTTAGAGGATAGTTATAAAAAGAATGGTTAATGACCTGATGCAGGTGGCTCTAATGGAGGAATAAGTAGGCCTTGAAACATTGAGTCATCTTCTTCACATCAAAATTTCGTGACCTTTCAGCAGTGTGGTTAGTAGGGTCACAAGAAGCCGACATGGCAATGATGTATGTGAGCCGGCCACACCTGTGGGAATTTGTGTCTCTTGTAGAAATTCTGCTGTAGTGTTTCCTTGAACCATGCTAAATCCAGACACAACTCATCGAACGTTACCTCACCCTGTTCAAAAAATTATGGAGATTGTTGATATATTTTTATAGTTTTATTTTTATATTGTGGACTAGATGAAATATCTGTGTTTGGTGAATTTTTTTTGTTTCCTATTTTCAGTCATATGTATGGTCACAGTCAAATTGTCTTTGAAATGTTTATTTCAATTGGAGTTTTTTTGTGATGTTTTTAATTTTATTTACTCTATGTGGTTTTCTAAATCACCAAAATAAGGAAATATATGCTTCATTTATCAAAACACTTGCCATAAGTCCCAGAGTGAAGCTGGAACTTATTCAAGAGAATCATAGAATTGTAAATAGACCTTCATTTAATCTATTTCATTAGTGTTGTATGGTTTTTGTTCTTTATATGGTGTCATGTAGTTGGCATAATTATGGTTGCATATATTACATTCTATCAATTTGGGACCTTTCCTCCCCCCTTCATGGTTGGGGTTATTGGGTTGTGTGGAAATTCTTCATGTTCTGTTAATATAGTACATTCTTATGGTGGAGATAACCAAAAGGGGGTTCTGTAGAGTAACCCCTAATGTAATCATGTACTAACCATATCCAAATAGTTGGGAGTTCATTGAGGCCTTCATGTTTCCATATAAAAGTTTCATTCCTGGAATCAATTTGTTCATGGGAGGACTCGTATATGACCACCAAATTTTATGTGTTTCCTTTGAGTGTGTGTGGGGATGTGGGTGTCCCTTGTGGTTTATTCAGAGTATGGTTATAAATGATTTAACAAGATGTGTATTGTTTTGTCTTAGTTGTTTTGGGTAAATGGTTGAGTTCCATTTGATGATTTTTATTTTGAACGTATGTTAAGGATTGCTTGGGAGGCTTTAATGATCAATGTCTCTTCGAAAAATCAAATGGGGGTGTTTATGATTTTTGCGAAGGGTGGCACCTAGGAGGTAGTTTGTCTCGGTCTCTTTAGTTTATTTTTTCATCATTTCACTCATTTGTGGTGTTTCATGATCCCTTTCATGTCGTTTTTTATCTCCTTTAACTGTATGGGAACATTAGCTTCTGTTTGGGGTTCAACATTATTATTGATTTTAGAGGGAGGAAAGTGTTTACGCAGTGAGAATTGTAACACCTGGGTTTCAATTTTTTCATTGGTTCTGACTCGGTTAGGAAATTTGGTGTGGCATGTTTATATTTTTGAGCATTTATGAAAAAAGCGTCTATATGTTTTGTAGCTTCTACGCTCATGCAGAGCACTGTTGGGGGATCATGCAGCAACACCCTATTCATCGCATGGCCTGAATGGAATATAGGGGAACTAAATATTTGAATTAATATTAATGTGGCGGTCAAAATAATTGTTGTGCTAATAATCCTAATATTATTGTTTTTATTAAAGAAATATTTTCATTACTCATTAAATCATTATTAAAAATATTATATTTTCATTTTTGATATAAATATAAATTTTATAATAATTATTATTAGTTATAATATTGATATTAATATTATTAATGTTATTATTTTCATTATTTTATGTTTTTGTTTTTATTTAATTTCCTTTTCTTTTTTCTTATTTTTTTTCTAAACCTAGTGCCTCACAATTTTCATATCCCTCTCATGTTGCATCCACTCCCCCTCACTCCAATCCTCTATCTCCTAGTGTGATGGATGCTTGTACACCCTAACCCCATTATCACATCACCCTTTTCTCTGTGTCGTCGTCCTCTCATCATGATGACCTACAACCAGCCACTTTCTGGCCATTTCTATTCTCTCAAGACCTCAATAATATATCACCCACATAGATGGAACCAATCGTCTAGATTCCTCCCTCCACTCCCTTATTTTCTGTCCCACATACCTTCTTTACCCTATGGGCCTTCCTCGGCCCACTTGACCAGCTGCAATGCCCCGACCCTCCTTCCCGACTCCAGCTGCGACCCCTTTTCCTAGCCCCTGGTGTGAGCAGCCTCATGAGAATCACCTCATATCCATCCACTATGTGCATCTATGGCCCGACCTTCCTCCGGCTCGGTAGTGTGTTGCCCCTCAAACCTCCTGGCCAACCACATAGTCCCCACATGACCCCTTTTTCATCCTTCAGTCAGTGCACAACACATTAGAATCCCCAATCTAAAATGACCAACACTATCATCAACCACACCAACCTTTATAATTCTATTGACGATGTTGGTGTACTTCCTCATGCAGGGAAGCACCATGGAGGAATATTCACCATTCCATGTGGCCCCATTGCTCAAGCGTGTATCCCCACCATGGTGGGGTCTACATTTTATCTTGATTGTATTATTTAAAAACAATTTATTTTGTTTTTTTATGTTTCGACAGCATGATGGAAGTGTAATTCTTCAATTTGTATGATCATTGTAATGAGTGTGCTTATGGGCTTGTGCGAGGCATGTCTCATCATCGTGTTTGGATAGTGAGTCGAGGAAGATCCCCCACTACAGTTGGAATTATATTTAGAATTTATTTATTTTTTCTTATTTCATTGATTTTAAAAAGCTAAATAATATAAAATAATATGTTTGAGAATAAATTATTTATGTGATAGAGATTATTTTATGCTATTTCTTGTGATTTTTGAAATCATTTATAAAATGTGTATTATAAGAGTTGATAAAATGCCCCATTGGCCATTATAATTGTGTCCTACTTATAAAATGGTGATTTTATTTTCATAAATGTGTTTCTAAGTGAATTTATTATTTGAAAGAGTTGTTATTTGGTTCTTCTGAAAAAGGGTTGGTGTTGAATGGTTTAGTAATTCTATTTTTTCACTTTAATAGAATAAATTATTTTGGAAAACACTCTTTGGGTTACTATGGGGTGATATTGTTTTGTATGTTGATTGTTTGAGTTCATGTGTGTTATGTCCATGCATCAGGATTGGTAAAATTATTGACATTGTGGTCTCACCCATATTTTCATTTAGTACACCGCATGGGATCTTATAATAGTTTGTGAATTTTTGTGAATGATTTATTTCCATGTATATATTACACACTGCCTTTTTTCCCATATCAGGGAGATGTTTTGTTATTGTTGTTATGAGATTCATCCCCTCGACTTGGACATGTAGGGAGGTGGTTTGGAATTAGGTTATTATGAAGTCATTGATAAGGGAATGCATTTGGGATGTGTCATATGTATAGAGTGTTCTATATTGTTCATGAGATAATATGTTTAACCCATATTCCTTGACATTTTGTTTCTTGCATGTTATAATATGATGCTTGTATGTAAATCTTCATTTTCCTTACTGTGCGATTAATATATTTCCTTCTTTTTTTTCTTCATGGAATTTGGTTGGATGGTTTTATCATGTTATATAGAAATTGATTTCAAATAAAAGTGTTTTCTTCCATTTGAGAACACCGAAATATGTAAACATATATTTCCCATTGAAAATGTTTTTTTCACAATTTAAAGGAGTATAATTTTGAAAATGAAGAAAGGTAATGTATTGTTCCATGATTTAAATTAGAATTTATAGAAATGAATACTTTTATAAATTGTATTTCAAACATGGAATTATTAAATTCATTATTTGAAGGTATTGATTTGGGAATATATTGTTGGGAATGACTATTGTTTTTTAATATTCCTTACTATAGTGTTTTATTAATTTTATTTACTAGTGTGGTTTTTATCATTGTTTGTGTTTCCTTGGGTTACATTCAGTTTTGGTATCGAATAGTAACCCAAAGGGTTTTGTGGGGTCTTTATCGTGGATTGGTTCGTTGTGATATTGTTCAATATTATTTTTTTTTGATTACATTTTATTTTTTTCATTTTTCTATTTATTTCAAAAGATTATTTTATTTTTATTGGGTGAAATAATTCACATATATTCACTTTCAATACACTATAGCTTCTCACCAGCCAGGGTGGATCAAAAATGCCTCATGGGCCTTGTCGCAAATCGACACGGGTGACTGGTTCATGGTCAACCAGGGTTGGTTCATGACCTGACTTATATACTTAGGGCATAGCTTCTATTTCATTCCAATTAAAATAAATCCCTTCCACAATGATACTTTCTTGAAAACATGATCTCCCAAATTAAATTTCAATCCCTTCCTTCGATTATTGACATATATATTTTTCATACATTGATCTACACTGATCTGTGATTGAGTAGTCTTTACCTTTTTTATTGTTTCCTTCATTTATTCTTGACCTATATGTTTCCATTCACCAACATCCAGCCAACATGATAGAGTAGAAGATCTCTTTTAATAAAATGCATCATATTGTTCCATTTGAATACTTGAATTGAAACTATATTTGTAAGAAAAATAAAACAATGGTAAACACCGATACTACATACCTTGAATGTAATGTGATCATGATCTCTACATGTATTATAATATTTTAATGGTTCGTTTGGACTACAAATCAGTTTAAGGGTGATGATCAGTTCTCAAATGATTCTTAATCTTAATGTATTTCATATTAATTTTCAATAATTTTTTTTATAAAACATGGATCATGATTAGACACAATCAAAAGAGTTTCTCCCTTCATTATTAAAAAATAATTAATACAGATTCATTCTAGGTGCTTTAGTAGAAAATATTTATTTATTGTATATAAATTTGAATATTTTCGATGTCAATAAAAAATTATCAATATTTTTTCATTCTTCCACGTTTTCTTCACTAATCTAGTGATAAATTCCAATGGAATGTCATCACATTTCTGTGTAGGAATAATTATTGGTTTCATGAATTAACAAGAATGTTATCATTCAACATTTTTATATTGTTAGACTAATCATATTGACACCAAATCCAAAATTTCACACTTCACAATATCCCTCCAGAAGTGTTCTATTAAATACATATACATGTCAGTCCATCTAGTGGTATAAATAAATTATATCTATTAAAATAGTCACATATATCCTTCATTATACTAGGTATAATGTGAACATAGTGCCTCTTCCCAAATTTCATGATTCCACATTTACAAACAAATTCTACCAATTTCCTATCATTAATGGATTTAAATTTCTATTAAAAAAATTAATCATCAGACTAAGAACATTTAATCATCTCTAATAAATATAGAGTGTAAATAATTTAAAAAATTATTGACGCTTCACCTTCCATAGTTAATTCCAATACGAATCTTTAATAGATCCATTTACATAGGTTCTTTGACCATTCTAATTTTATATGGATGTCCAAGATTCTTTAGGATCTGTGCATGAGCTACCATATTTTCCTACCATGGATGATAGATTATTGAACAATAAAAATCCCTGAGTTGTTTAATAAAAAATTTCCCTTTATGTTGAGATAATTATATGAGATGTTTGATTTCATTCTCTTCTAATATTCATAAATATCTCAAAGCTTTCACCATAGAGATAGTGTCCCTTTTTAATCAGATCAAATACTACTGGTGATAACTAAATATTATGAGTTGCATAGTTCTATTCGGTATTTTTTAACATATTTGATGAACATGCAAAAATACTATCATTCATCAAAACTTCATATCTGATTTATTTCAATGATGCAATTTTATAAATAAAAAATCCACAATTTCATAATGGTAGATTGATTTTAGAGAATTCACTAGTCTTCTCTACAATTATTCAAAACATTTATCACATTATTTTTTCCATATGAACCTAACACCATTAAATGTAAACTTTTCAAACATGTTAAATAATCATGAGAAATTCAAATAGAAATGCTGATATTATCCTTATAACAAAACGAAAGTACATACCTTAGTTATTTTTATTAGAGTAGGCCTTTCATGAACAATATTTGTCATTGTATTATCAATTTAGATTCAATACATTAAGACAATATGTCCATGAAAAGAAACTATTTAATGAAATAAATCACACAATCTATACATCATTATAACCCTTTTAATCATACAGTCTCTAGAAAAATCTATATGTTGTTCTCATTGTCGCTATATCATTTTTAATATATCATAATATCCATAAAAATAATATAACTAAATTTTCTTGAAATTACATCCACACTCTATTAATTATATCAATAATTATATAGAGTGAATTTATCAATCCAAATGAAATTTATGTACACTCCTAATGTCCATTACAGGTTTGAAACTCAATTTTTGGAATATATTTTGTCATTATACACAATTGATGATATAATGATCGAAGTTCAATATTCAAAAAATACACATCTACATAACATCGTTCAAATAAATCATTATGTTGAGCTAGATGATAATTCTTAATTATTCTAATAACATTGAAAACAATATAGTCAATTCAAAACCTCTTGGATTCATCTATCTTATTAACAAATATAACATGGTGTCGCAATCGAGAATCACAATTTATAATAAATACCTTATCACCCAATATATTTTTTTTCTTCATCTCCTCTAATTAAATAGAGGTCATTCAATAAAAAGTAGTTTATATATTCCTTACATAATAATTTAAATAAATAAATAACTCAACAGATTTATCTAAATGATTTATATGTAAATACTACTTAAATACATCAATTTATTTTGCCAAAATAGTTTCGTATTAAATTTTTATATTGATTTTGTATTCCATATATTATTTTTTATCTTCCTCACCATGCATTTTGTTAGATGAGAAATATGTAGTAAATATAGATTTGAAACAAATTATGAGCTCGCTATTCTATAGATGATAAATTTATTACCATCATCACAAATCATAATTTATTTATCATGGAAATATAAATTTGCGTTATATTTATAAAATATATCAAAAATAATATTTTATCAAAATCAACCATTGTTGTGATGATAAAATCAGAAATTATTGAATTTTTATTATTTATAATTTAACTACCGAAAAAATATTTATTCCAATAAGGATTACTCCAGTATTCATTACAGATAACTATCTCATTATAGTGTATTTAATATATTTAGGTTTTAAAGAAAATTGGGATCATATAATGGAATGAAATGTTATAGAATCAATTAAGGATTTATATAAATTTGACCAGATTATTAATGTACCTACCGCCATATCATTTTGAAATTCATCATTTAGATTTATGATTAAATAAGTACAATTTGGTTCTCCTGGAATTTACAGAGAAAATATTTTTTATGACTAAGAAAATCAATTTCATAATGCCTCATATCATTACAATTTTAGAATTCGACTTTGGTAGCTTATTTCATTCACATTCATTCATGGGATTGGATTCCATTTGAATATAAATTTAACAAAATAGTTTCCCTTTTATGCAAGAACATGGTTATTTCCATCAATGAGTATTTCACATAGGAAATTTATGATTTCTATTATTCTATATATACATTATTTTATCCACCACCATCTTATTCTCTTATTATCACATAAATTTATAATACTAAGTGAATTAATTCGCTATATTGATTGAATGTGATAGTATATCATTATATAATAATAAATTTTTGGAGAGAAGTTTCATTCAAATTAATGGATTTAAAATATAAAATAACTCATCAGTCATACTTAATGGAATATTAATGTAGTTTTCCTAAGGCCTTCCTATCGTTGTAATTTTTTCTAAATACTTGGTAATATTTTCATCATAGTTTTTTTTAAACTAAATTATTTTATATCTATATATTTTATTAGTTTGGGAGGGAAATAACAAACCATGATAAATTACAAAAATTCCTTCCATTCAATATTGTTACTTGACAAATCAAGAAATATCTTCCCTTGAAAGATTATTCAATGCTCAACTAAAAATGGTTCTGTATTACCATTTAATGATAGTGGTTTTTTACTAATTATGCGGTCTAACATTATTCATCATCATTTTTAACTAGGATTCCATAAACGGGTATGTTTTGTTATCCACAACATGAGTTTTTTGTCCTAGTAGAGTTATAATTTTCTCTTCATTAGTTGAATCACCTACTATAACATCACTATCATGTATATGAGGGTAATACCAACATGTAATGCGTGCATTGATAGTGTTCTATTTCTTATACTATGAACCTTTTCCAAAAAAATAGCACACAATAAATTAGGTTTGTTATCACAATGCATAATTTTGAAATTAAAAAATAGGTAACATAATTTAAAACAATAATGCATAAAAAATCACTTAATCATCAAATATGTACATTTTGGGGACTTATTTACTATTATATAAGGTTTAATAATGTGAATTTATCCTAAAACTATCTTCCAATAGTTTCCAAATAGGTTTGTTGTAATTCCCATTTTCGTGTAACAGGTTATGCTGAGCTGGGTGCAATGTACCTTGTCAGAGTTTTTACCCTTGGGTAAACATGTGAATGAACACCATTAAAATGTTATATCTATACATGGATTTATTTATATTAATAACAACCTATGTGAACCCTAACAAAATTATAAAATTTTCATCTATAACTTCCTCATTGTCAATTTTAGTGTTATTAAACCTAATCGACATTTTATAAATCTTGTTTCAAAGGATTCAACTATCATATCCCATATACCAACAGTAAATACCCTGACCCTAGTATCCCAAAAGCATGTAAATTAATCTATTACCATTTTATAATAAACAAGGATATCATATCCCAAAAGAAGAAAAATTATAGTAGTTTTTGAAATCCAGATACATACATATGATTTACAATTAAAACATAAAATTAAATATTTTATATAATATCCTTTAGAAACATGAAAAATCTCTATGATTATCCATGAAAGTCAATCTATATAAAAATATTTTCATTCTTGGGGAAAATAAATATTTAATTTTTTTTTGATCTGAGATGCATGGTAGGATTCACCAATATAGAAGAATATAATATAATCATAAACAATATGTTATGTTGAATAACTAAATCACTTGATATTAAAAAATAATCATGAGAAAAACATGGAAACAATAAAAGATGATTAAATATTTTCATTATAAATATTAATATGAAAAAGAAACTCAACCATGGAAATTATACTAGTCAAATAATTAATTTGAATATTAATTACTAATATCATAATCTTAGGATTAATAATTTTATACATTCTAATCGTATAATCAAATCCTCTTCCAAGACATCTGAAAATAAATGGGCACAACGATGGGCATGTCAATATATTTTTTGTATCATGAGACATGATTATGAAATGATTTTCTAGAGAGGGACCCACCCATTACTTACTATTTTAAAAAAGTTCTTAAAATAAATTCAGTAAAACAAAAACAATATATACATATTGAAATTTAAATTACATTACCCAATCAGAAATCATAATCGATAGCCATTCAGAGTTATATAGTGAATGGTTTCATGATAAAACATCTAAAATAAAACTAATTATAATACATTTAATAAAATATGGTAGATGATATAATTAAATATCAATAAAAATTACACATATTATTAAATAGAGGGTTTATAAATAGATAAAAACATCCTAATAAAATAATCACAAAATTATTGATGGAAATTTCCTTTTTTTACAATGCATTGAAGAGTTTATTTGTTAAAATAATTTATATATTATCATTATTTTAAATTTAATATATGTATATAAAAAAAGAATTTAAAATAATTTTTAGGAATACATGACATCTAACATTATTGTAACCATGTTAAAAGTGTTTTAAATAATCTTTAGAAATTGGCCACTTTAGTGAGGTTTAAGGGAAAATATAAAAGATTATTTAATGCGAAAAAATGATTATTTTTTAACATAAAACTAAAAAATTTCAAATATATTTTTTACATGAATAAATTATTATTTTATAAAAAAATTAGTGATTAAATAATATTATTGTGTTTAAATGAAAATAGATTAGAAATTTGGATGTACCCTTTAACCATATTTTCTTATCAGGTGGAATTTAGAAGGAAAAAATATTAAACATGAGTTATTCCATTAAAGAAAGACAAAATAATATAAAAACATATAATTAGAACAAATAAAATGAATTTATAATAATTATATGAAAACAAAAAAAAAATTAAATTTTTGTAATGATAGAGATTGTGTAACAGGAATGAAAATATAGGTTCGCGGAGAATCCATTTCCTTGTGTGTGAATGTGTTATGCAGTTAAACATAATGATTTAGATAATCAATTAATATTAATTAATAAAATAATTATGAACATATTAAACATGATTTTCATTTATTTTAATTTCATATTGTTTATTTATGGTCTATTTAATGTGTTATAATATTCAATTTTGTCATTCGAATGTATTTCTTTCCTTGGATTTCACAATTGTTTCCCCTATATACATATAAAAGAATCATGTCTAATGTGAATAACTATATTGAATTATAATAATATCACATTAATGAATATACATTATTTTTAGCATCGTTATATATCATTTTTTAGATACATGGATGATTCATTTCCTATAATGGTAATGATAACTACATAGATTATTTGTTCCTTTTTTGATCATCACACACTAATTTGGTTTTATAAATCAATATAATGTATATATTCATGTTTGAGGACAATAAATAGGATTTTATATACATATTATAATTTTTATTAACCATAAAAATGACTTTTTCACCTTCCTTAATGCCGTATTTGGAAAATTAAACGTCATCGTTCATGAAGGAAATAAATTGACACCTCTTGAACAATGTTTTCATTTCTATAATTAAATGGGGAAGATAAAATAATTGACATTGGATGTCACATTATTATTATACAATTCTATTATACATTATATAATGGGGTTATCATTATTTATTTGGGTGATGAGGTAAAGAAATGATAAAAAATAAAAAAAATGAAAAAAATAAGAGAATGAAAGGGGATTTTACCTCTTGATTTCGTCTCCTTTAGAACCTCCTTGAGAAACGTTGAATGGGTATTTTGGTGATACCATTATGACTAGGACATGGGGAAGTGGTTTGGGTGACTATATAGGCAAAATAGAAAAAATATTCCAGTATCTATATATGTGGTTATTAGGGGTGGTGTGGGGTGGTATTTACACTGGAGAAGAGATTGGATTTTGAATATTGTATTGATTTGATTGTTATTTTTCAGAAGACTATGAATAGTTTCAATACTTATAAATAAATAAAATTAGGAGTGTAGGTGTGTTCAAACTACTGGTTCATAATTCAACCATAGATCATCCATTATCTAATAATTCCTCTGTTAAGAAAATACCATAAATTACGATATTTCAATATTCACATAAAATTAAACAATATTAAAATATTCAAAATAATTCACCAATTTTCTTTTTCAATATATATAATTCAAAATTGGACACCATTTTAACGTAATAATTATTAATGTATGGAATATTTCTTTTTAAAATAAAATCATCATTAACATCAAAACTATTGATTTTTATATTATAAAATATTTTAAGACACTTTCGTAAATTAATTAAGATCTTATAAAATTATTATATAATAATAAGATATAAATATATAAATTTATGAATAAATTTTAGAAAAATATTTTTTCATTTAAATAATTACTTTTATTATAAAATAGTGAAAAAAAATCAGTTTCATAAAAAAACCAATGCATAATTTATTATTATTGAAAAGTTTATTTAGTTACTCTACAATATAGATATATTAAATTTTCATTCATAAGATAAAAATTTTTTTAATACTTTTATATGGGATTTTACTATTCTATTGGTCATATTACTATTCATATAGTCATATTTAATAGTATATTTTGATTTTAACTCGGTGTTTAGTATTTAAAATACTATCGATGTTAATAAATTTTAAAGAGGAATACCATAAAATCTGGTGCCATTATGCTAATCTAGTGCTTACTGTGTATTTTGAGATTTATTATTTTGAAACTTATTTAATATTTTTTTATGTTTTTGTTTTGGTTATATTATTCCTTAAAACATGTTATTTATATGTATCCACCTTGATTTTTATTTAATTATTGTTTTGAAAAGAGAATCCATTTGGTCCACACATGTGTTTCAAGAACCATATTTGATTTAGGGTACATGATAAATCAATTGTTCATGTTGAAATTTTTTGGTTCCACATGTAATGATTTTCCATGTAAGAGGATTTGGTATTCATATTTTGTGAAGTTACTATATATAAAAAAAATTCATCACATGTTGATGATTAATGTGGTATTCCTTATTTGTGATGTTACTGGGAGAATGTGATTCTTGAATAGTTTTAGAGTATTATAAGGACATGTTGTTTTATGTTTCATGGGGGATATCATTCAACAGAAATATATTTTTGTTTGGAGTTCATGACCCCAGAGGGGATTCCATCCAACCTGACATTTGAATATGTCTATGAAAATTCTCAAATGGTGTTCCTGATCCACATGGTCTAATAAATATTGTCAGGAATGAAATATAAAACTAATGAGAACAATATCGAAAAAGTAAACAAGGATCAATAATGAAGATTAAAAACAAAAGAAAAATTTCAATTCAATACAAACTAGCAGAAATGAAAAAATACTAAAAAAAACTAAAACTAAATAACACAAACAAATATTAAACTAATCCCAATGAGATCATCATGTATCCTCATGATGACCACTATCCATGAACTCTCCTTCTATAACGATGACTCGAACCATAAAACGGAACCTAAAACATGATCTAGTCTACAAACACTGAATGGTAAAATTAGGATGTGAGATTGACATATTAGTTGGAAACCACCTTGGATTATATTATATTACTTTCATGAAACAATCAATATCCAATAGTTTGAAATATATATATAAAATTAAATTTTTCTCTTATTATTAAATAATAATTTCTATCCTTTTGGAAAGTCTAACACACACTACATTACATTTTAAAAACATAATACCATTAAATGTAAATCCCCAAACCCAAAACCCCGGAAAAAATATACAAGGATATGTTAAAAATAAATGTGAAATACAAAATGGAATCAATGTGAAGGAAAAAAATAAACAATAAAATATAGATAGAAAAACATGGTAATTTTTTAATCATCCCGATAGTGATACGTTGATGTACACAGTGTAGAATCACATTCCATCATATGTTAAAACTCACATATATATAAAAAACTAGTGACCCTCAACTATACTATCTAATGGAACTACCCACCTAGCCATTAAATCAATCTAAGGGGTGGAAACCCATTTATTCAGGTCTGATAATAATCTGTGAGTCAAAACTCTAAAATATTCCATGGAAAGCCATCACAATAGAATATTATGTTAGTAGGAAGACCGTAAATGCATGAACCCCCATACCAAATGTCACCGAACATTCCCACCTCATACACAGACACCACCTATACCATAGCCCATATAATGAAATACATCATCTATGGTACCATCATATAAATGGGTCATTAATAACTTCAAATTAGGCCATCACAATATATAAACTTCAAATCCTTTCTCAAATAACCACATGTTTCCAACCAAGAGTTCATATTTCCAAAACGAGAATAATTATACAAAACACTATAAAATTAAAAACATTCCTTAAATCATTTCAATTTAATATTAAATTTCAAAACTATTCTAATAATTTTCAAAATCAATACAATTATCCAATTTCAAAAGTGAAATGTAAAATGGTCCATGATACCAAATCCAATTTCATCTTCAAACACATCCTTATGTCAATGTGAAAAAACAGAAAACACTCTAAAATTCCAAACACGTGTTCATTTACATTTAAATAAAATCAAATTTTTATCCAATATACCAAGCAGTCTATATCCTCTACACCAATTTATTACCATATTTGAACCATTTTAAAACCATGGGACCATTAGAGAAGAAACAAGAGTTTGAAGAAGAACCATTAAAAAGTGGGTAATGTGTTTTAATGTGTTATCTCCATTTTAATGAACATCCATGTGTGAATATTGTGATCCCTTGGATTTTCCAACATCCAATGGCATGGAATAGAAATCCATGAATGATCCCATTTTTTTTTACAATTGAAACATTCATTCAAACCAAATCCAGAAATTTTAAAATATTCAAAAATGTGGAAAAGATCCTTTAAAAACAAATAGACCCTTACTAAACTATAGAGAAACCACACTCTAAGAGTCACTATTTTCCACATATGAATCCTAAATTAATGCTCAAATAATATTTTATCTAGCACATTTGGGGAATATATACTTAGTCACATATGAGTAATAAAATAAAAAATCAATTTTTTTATTTTATATCATCAAGAGAAATACACAATAAACTATACAATGATTCATTAATTTCACATTAACATCTAATACTTAATTAGAAGAACACAATTATAACTGCATTTTTTCAGATAGGAACATAATGGAAATTCCTACCATATCGGAGTTTGTATGTGATAAAACATTTAGGGGAGGAATAACAATGCCTCACAGACCAATATAAAACTCTAAGATCCAATGAAACATTTCCCATAGATAAACCTTAACCATTAAGGTTCAAATAATAGATAAATCCCAAAGGAAATAAAAATAATCAATAGAGGATAAGATAGAGAGGGAAAAATAGAAAACATACAAATAAACATAACTTTTATTCTTGTAAGAGCATTCATGGTGGGGGTGATCCAATCAGGGGTGGCTAGAGGGGATCCCTTCCTGTGGAAAATTAAACACGATATGAGAATGAACACATGACCCATTCATATAGTTTTACATACCATGATAAAACCATTAGGTGGAATCTATTCAACTCTAGGACCAACCACATGGTAACCTGGGCTGAGTCGTACGGTTTCAACTAAATGTGTGATGTTTTTGCATAGGCTAAATATTTTTTCTAAACCCAAAAACTCAAAATAATTGGAAGATAATTCATCCCAAATCTCATACTAAGGATTCAAGATCAATATAAGAATAAAATAAATAAGTATATAAGGGTGGAGTGTGACATTCATGTTTTTTTCTCTCAAACCCCAAAAACATATATAAATTATACATGGTGGTGATACATATTTGTGATATCCATAACATATCTGATTTATCATGAATGAACATAATTATATTGTTCATAGTAATAATAGATGGATTTTATATCTTATTCACTTTTTCTAGTGTAATATTTATAGTTCAAAGAAATTAATCTAATGATTTCATTAAATGATTCCAAACACAACCACATATTTTGGTGATATGTCAGGGTTATTTTTATTCTTATAAATTTTTTCTATGATATAAAATTTATTATGGTTAAAAGTTTCTTTGTGGGGTGACTTATAAAACCACAATATTACTATAATAATATAATATTTAATCAGGTTTTTTTATTTTCAATATTCTTATTATTTATTTTTATTTTTGTTTGTTTTAGATTGGTCTTAGTGAATTTAATATTATTATGGGTTTGATATATAATTGATCACACCATAAACATTGTCTGATATGTCATTGTCTACAACATGCATCTATTATTAGGGGAATGGATAGTTGTGCAAATTTTTTGGGTTATGATACGGAGTATTTCTATAAATATATCTGGTAAGGGTTGTTTAGTTTAGTAATTATGTATATAGAAAAATACCACAATAAATCACCAGGTATTTACCATGGCTTGGGCTTCATAATGTTCAATACTGGACACCATGTTCCCACATAGAGGTTACGTAGTAATGGGGGTTGTATAAGTGTCTTTTTATATGTTTTGATGTTCATGTTGTTAGTTCCAAAAGGATGTGCTATTAATATGTAAATATAATAGTATTAGTGTAATTTGATTCAATAAAAAATAGAGGGTATGGTTTCATAATAGATGGTGTTTTGAGGTTGAAACAATTCCAATACAATTAATGGTAATGTAATTGTATAATAGATTTTATAAATGGTAAACATGATTGAAACAATAGTGATCATGAAGGCATGACATGGTCCTTATAATTTTATAGTATTTATGTGGTAATATCTTCTTTTTATACTAAGGACACATAGAATTTCTTTATTGGTTGGGTCAACTGATACTTTTTAGTATATATATATAATGGAACAACAGATATATTATACTATGGTAATATATTCCTTGGAAGTTATGTGTCATAATATAAGGGAATACACTATATGACACATCATCATTTATTTTCATAAAATTTTATATATCATTAAATCAATATTTCATTTATCATTCCAATATTATTTTATGTTATACCATGGTGCCAGAAGTTGTATTTATCTATCCCTTCTACTTGGTGTTGAAATGTATAATTCCTCTCAATAAAGGGGTTCTTATTGGTATTTTATTTCTTTATTATTGTGATTTCTTCATTATCTATAACAAATATTTCTATTCTTCCATTCACTCCATAGAAACCTGGGGACCTTTTCGATGTGATTTTTTTGTTTTGTGAGGATTATTTTTGGGGTTTCGCATTGGATAATCGATGTTTATTCATTAAATTTCATACATCATATAATTGACGGAAATGAAATATGTATTAAATTTCATTAAAATGATATAATTTTTTTTGTGTTTTTCCTAAATTTTTATTATATTTATTACTTTATAATTCTTAAAGTTATATATTTTAAATTATATATATGAGTGTCTATGATAGTGAAATTAATTAAAAAATGGTTTATAATCTGTTCTCAGATGACCTAATTGGGAAACCGAAGGGTTTAATTTCATAAATTATTACTCAATTCAATGTGGTCATAAAATTCTCATAATGAATTTTTTCAACTGAACAATATATTATTGTCAAATTTGACCCTACATAGGCTCTAGAAGAAAACGATTTGGTTTGGTTATATATATATATATTTAAAATATATTTTATTTATTATTTTCAATGAGGTATGTTTAATATTTCAATGTTTAAATAAAATTTAATTATTTGAAAATAAATTCTCAACCATGAAAAACTGGAGACAGACACTATAAATATTTTAATAATCACGTTTGAAAATTTTTAATTAGATTTCATGGTGTACACATGTGACCATCATTAATACACTTTATTAATTCTGATGATTAGGAATAATACAATATTGGAATAAATTATACATTATTATGATATTAAAGATTCAATGGTGGTTATTTTATGTGGCGGAGCTTGGTAAGAGTTGAGGCATATTTGTTGTGTTTTATTGATGAATGTTATTTATAAACAATATTATTTTGATATCCACGGGGATCCTCGATATCATATTTGTTGATCGATAAGTAGTTATTGTTAAAAAATATTAGAAATATAATATACCACAACATATTTTTTGCCTTACATGACAACAAGAAGTTATTCTACGTTATAATAGTCAGTTAGTTATGAACATGGAATGTGATGATAAGCCTTTATATTATTTTTCAAAGAAAAACTAGATTCACATCACATATTTTATATGAATTTATAATTGTATTATACATTTATATATTTGGATAATTCATTCCATTATTCCCAAGATTGATTAGAATCTATTTAAGTATTATTTTTTATGCATCTATATTAAATGTATTCATGTTTTCTTTTGATCATTAATTATTTATAATTTTATTTTCAAATTATTCTAGAAATCCTAAAAATTATTCTATTTTTTAATGGTATTTCATAATAAATATAAAATTTATGTTTTGATTAAATATTAATGGGTTAGAAAAATGATTTCATTATGGTTGTTTTAAATAAAACAAAACTTGATAGTGATTTTGAATAAACAAATGTATGATATGATTCATTTTTGAGTACTTATGTATGAAAAAAGAAATTTTCTCATTGTAATTCAAATATTCTTAAATTAATTTATATTTAAAAACAATTAAACAAACATATTGGTGATTTTTTAATTTGAATTGTTTCTCTCATGGCACCAACATGCCAATAATTTGATATTGTGCGTGGGGTTTTAAATTTGGTTCCCTTATATGAAATTATTCTCCAAACTGTTTGGGTTATTTTGTTTTTTTAGACTTGGACATACATAGTATTTATCATGGTACATTGAAAATAATGGTGGATTATTTTGTACCTATGGGATGATTCTTTGTTCATATATACTCTTGAATAATGCTTTTTTAAATTATTTGACATATTTATTATTATTATTTTTCATTATAAGGGATGTTATTTAAAAATTATTTAAATTTTATGTGATGTTTCACTCATTTAAATTGTGAAATATATTTTATGATTTATATAATTGACATATATTTTAATGAGAATGTGGTTAGATTCATAATAGTAATGCATTGAGAACCTAGAACTAGTTTTCATCATATAGATATTTGGAACATGCCTCAAGTATATTACATAGAAGATTGAGTGAACAATCTATTTGTAACCCATAGTGGTTCTTGAGAGTAAAATCTTGAGTATTATAACTAATAATAATCAATGTATTAGAGAAAATATCTCAATTAATAAGTTCATCAATCCATGAATGTTATTTCTATATAAATCTACAATAAATATACTATTGAAAAAATTATGCTTCTCTATCTATTATTATATCAAAATTATATATTTATGACATAACATATATATGTCTAATTATATGTGATGTGACCATGTGTGTTGTGTTTTGTTACAATGAAATGTGGATGAATTGATTTTATTCATTAGGAAAATCCATTTATGAAACACTATATTATGGAATATTGATTATACATTCCACTCCCTTTGAGACTAATCTCCCATCTATATTCTATAATATCATCCAATTTCATGGAAATTATTTATTTTTTAAAAAAAATTGTTTTTTAACATTTGGCGAGCATATTATATATTATAATGGTGATTGAGAATCTAATATCATATTTTTAGGGTGGTGTTGGATGAAATTAGTTGATTTAGATATGTTGGTGTACTAGTAAAAATTAATTTTATATTCTTGTAGACAATAAATTACATGGGTTCCACTAGATGGATAATCTATTACAACTAGTTTAGTGGTTTTTGAGCTAATATATCTAGTATCCTCATAGTGTTACTAGTTAACTGGGGGCTATAAACTAGTCCGTTAGTGGGAAACATGTGAAAAGATTAATTTATGAGGGGTTGGGACACACCTGAAACATATTTTTTATCTCTTTACATTATCAAACCTCAATTATCCAATAATATTAAATAGTGTCCTGTAAGGTGAATTTTTATCCATTCATAATGTCTCTTTACTATATTTAGAAATAATCAATCCGATATATCCCATATGCGTAATAATTCAATATTTCATAAAAAACTTTTAAATGAAATAAATCATAAATATATTATTCCATTAAAATATATATGGATTCCGATATAAAATAGTGATTTCATGGATTGTTTATTGATTGGAACATTGATATATCATGGTTCACGTGGTTATTATAGATCCCTATAGGGGATCCTTATCCATTGGTGACACAAGTTCTCATTTGTCATGGTTATCCAAATTATCATTATTTTTAGGTTCATATTCATTTATTTTAATTATTTTCTCATCAAATGGTGTTTTTGGATGGTTTAAATGAATAGAGGGTTGATAGATTGATCCCCATGGTGAACGTTGACATTGGAATTAAATTTTCTAATGACACAAGCCCCTTAAATTTTATTTCCATTTTTTAGAAAACATAGTATATGGAAATAAAATTGGTTGATAATGTGTCCCCTAATAAAAGTTTGTATATAACCCACATGTGGGTGTGTGTGTGTGTGTGTAGAACATGATACACTTTCATGATATGACTCACAAGTGTTTTTGTGTTTGCGGTATGTGTGACCCTTTCATGATATAAATCATATGGGTTTGGGTCTGTATCCCAGGGGGATATAAATGATATTACATATCTTTTATATTCAATATTATATATTGTGTATATATATATAAGGATTCAAAATGGCTCATTTTGAGGTACTAGGTTGTCCTATCATGGCTTGTTTTCCCCTTTGATGGGGAAAATCATTATTGCTTTTGGAATGTTGGGATTCCACATTCAGATACGAAAAGTAGAAATACTGATTGTACTATATCTTGATATAGGTTAAAAAATTATGAGAGTGGATTTCCATAGAGTTAGATATAGCATCGACATGTAGTATCATTCCCCAAATCCTAGATTTTGGGGGATAAATAGAGACCATCAATTTAAATAATGGAGTGAAAATAATAGTACCATAAAATTGAAATATTTAAATAGGATACTTGGAAAGAATTATACATATTACTTTTAGAATATATAAAATATCAATTAATGAAAGGACAAATTATGAATTTACATACTATATAGTATTATGCAGTAAATGATGGGATTCATGGAAGATTAATTATAGTAAAATGAATTAAGAAATTATTTTTATCCATTAATTTCATTTATTGAAATGTAATAGATTTATACAAATTATTTCACATATGTTTTCAATTCATTGGTTGTGTAAAATTTTGGTTCATACTCGCTATTCAGAAGGGATTCTCAGTGTCTGTGTATACTACATTAACTATGATTTCAAATAATGTTAGTGGGTATTCAAATGTCAATTTACCTAGAGTGTCATTTTTTCAATATGATTTAATGAATATTTAAATATATTTTTCAGAAAAAAAAACTAATATTTTTTTCAATGATTATTTTAAATAGATCACCCCATGTGGGAACTCATGACTGGTTGTACTGGGTATCATTGTCTATATTTTTTTAGATTGGGTTGTTTTTATTAATGTTATTAATACATTTATTTTTCATTGATACAAACATTTTGGTATCTATATTTGTATGCCTTCAATGTTATCTAATACCAATGGATTCTTCTTCCAAAATTTACACATTCTCATCATTGTTAATCGGTAGCCTCACATATTAGGGGAGAAACTTATGAATATATGTGATTGTCTTTAACGAAACAGTTGATTCCAGTTAGGGTATTATTAGGTTAAATCATTGTATTCCTTATCATTATTTAATATTTTGTAAATATATATAATATCCCTTTGAATCAATGTAATATCATTATGTTTGATGACGTGCATTACATGAAACAACGACTACAAAAACCTGAATTATTATTATTTAAAAGATAGAAATTATATCATTTTTCTTCATTTTGATACTATGAATAGGATTAAAATATATTACAAAATATATATTGGTCTTATTAGATAAAAATTTATTGATTACTTCTTAGTAATTAATTAATAAGTTTTTCGTAACGACGTATAATTTAGTAAAAATCCTTTTATTAAAAATCTATATATATATATTTATTGTGGTAAAACATTATAAGTAATTTAAATATACTTTATAAAATTAATTACAATGTCTTTATATAAATAGTAGACATATACATATAATAAATACCTTATGTTAAAATGTTGATATTGTTTCTAAAAAGTTTGATTGATCAATGAATTGTGAAAGATAACAATTTTATAGATAACTTTATTTTCATTTTAAGTATATATAATGTAAAATAACATTACATGAGGTTTTAAAACATTATTATTTAATTTTTAATATAAACCAATTATGTGTTTTGAAATTAATATTATACATAAATTTATAATAATATCATTTTTCATTAAAAATGGATCTTCTTTAAAAAACTATCTGTCATCATGTTTTCTTATTTTAATTTTAAATAAATTCCATAAAATCTTGTAATGAATCATAAAATATTGATTAAATGTTTTTAATAATAATATTTATATTATATAAATATTTAAATTCTTTTATTGTCAATAATAATACCAATGTTAATATTTTTTTATACCAATGTCAAGGTTAGATCATGTAATTAATGATAAAAATAACTAAATGAGGACTATAAGATTACCCTTAAAATCATATAAATTTTATAAGATTGGTACGTTTCAACCATAGTTATCCAAATATTAGGTACAATTTATTTCTTCAATTTGTGTGAGATTATTCCAATTTCTATATTTTAATTACAAAAAGTCAAATAACAAACACACTTGATTTTAAAATCTATAATAATTTTATCACGGGAATAATGAGGGAATATTTCTAGTTATAAATATTTAATTAAATTATAAATTATTTATAATTATGATTTAAATATATTATAAATTTTAATAATGAAAAAATTATCTTATGTTTTTAAATAAAACTGACTCGATAATTATTAAACATATTGAAAATTGGAATGATCGATGTTAAAAAAATTATTATTAAAATAATTTAAATTAATTAATCTATCCCATTAATATTTAAGGTAAATATAAAATTCACTATGTATATAAATTTGTTTCTATTTAATATCATTAGTTAATTTTATTTAATAGGATTCAATGTAAATGAATATATCCAAATCTAAAATTATTTATAGTTTATGAAAATAATATAATATTAAATTATTAACTTTTCAAAAAAATAAAAATTTCATCATTTTTATTAATTAATTGATTTTAATATTATAAAATGTTTATTAATGGGTTTTTTTATTTCCATTATCATGAATCTGAAATTGTAAAAACAATCATTTTGATGGTGTGTCTGAAAAGGGTTAATGGTGGGATAAAGGAAAAGGATGAGAGAAAAAAATGAGATTCAAACATTTTAAAAAATTATTTTTTGATATTGTGTCAAAAATAATTCCATATAATATTCAAACATTATCAATTTAGATTAATTAAGGTGTAACAATTAATTTATTTTAACATCATATTTTATTAAATTACAATTGTTCCCCTCCACTCTATTATAAAATGGAACCACTTTTTCCCATTTTTCTGCCATAGAACACATTTTTTCATCCATTATTCTCCAAAATAACGTCTTATGATTAATAAATTTTTTATAGGATATAAATTAAAAAGAATACAATCATTAAAGGCCAAATTGTGTATGGAAAAGAGGTTCGTCAAAGAACGTGAATATTTTTTCACAATTCATTTTCTAATATCTAAATACACATATTCTAATAATATCAAAACAAGTTGAGAATATAACATCCATATCAACTATATATTTATGTTATATAATATTAATTTATAACCTATATCTATATCTAACCTTCATCAAATGGGAATGAAATCTGTCACTCATTTTTACAGCATAATTCTGCATCACAGACATATGTAATTTTTTTCCATCACTACATATATAATATTGTTATAATGATTTAATTATGATTTTTTATTGTCTAAATGATATATCAATGACTATTAAAATTAAATACATTAACTAATATCATACCATTACAATTATTAGAAAATGGTAATGTCGGGTATACTTACGTGTGGACTACCACCTCCACAAAGCGATGTGATCAGTTTTTGTGACCACATCAAGTAGATTATATATATTAGTATATTTATATAATAAATATTATATTTAGGATATAATGCTAATGTTGTAAGGATAAAATAATTCATAACTTCTCTCTTTTATGGGTATTGAAAAATTTATTGAATTACTCTTGTTTATATACGACCAACCTTCTACATGGTTGTAGTTTAGTTTATTTATCATATCCATAAATAGTTTTTGTAATTATAAGTAAAAAATATATATAAAGGTAGTAATTAAGTTGTTATTATTATTCTATAGATGATGTAATTACCACATCATGGAACATTGTCATTCATTGGCATACATTTTAGACTTGTGAAACAAATTTCATCAAAATATATGATATGAACATAATTTAATATGAAATTGAATATTACATGGTAATAATTGAAATTTACAGAATAAAAAACTAGAATAAAATCATTATAAAATTATAAAATTTTATTAATATTATTAATGATAATGATTAGTAATATACAAGATAATGTAGTCTCTATATACATCATATTCATTTATAAATCCTCTATTGATGTCCCCCCCTTCAATTGTTTATCATCCTTCTCAATAGTTTATAGATATTATTTTATGATTGATTTAATATGGAAATTTTTTGTAATAATTTAATATTAAGTCTCCTTTTATACCATCCAAATGATTTAAAAAATAATATTTTTACCTAATAATTAATCATTAATTATAAATGGAAAAAATACATCAAAATATTTATCATTTACAAAATCAATGTCTTTCTACTCAAACACAACCGATATTTATGTTTTGAAATAAATTACAGTAATTAATGATTTAATCTAATTATATAACCGAATTTTATTATTTTCTATGAATTTTGGTATTGAAAAGTGGGATTTAAATTGTAAAGGTTATATTGATATAGGGAAGATTCATGTTATTGAGTTTGAAAACATTTCATGTTTTTTATAATTAAATGATAATGATTGATATTTATTATTCCTAATACGGTACTTGAGTATTGTATATGAAGAATGAGTGTTCATGATATATAAATTATATTATGTGATTTTCTCCATTATTTCTCACGTGTGTGTCTAAAATAAAAAATATGAATGGTGAGGGACATTATAGCTCTCTAATTAATTGGGTAAAAGGGGAAGAGCTAACTGATTAGGCTTCCCCTAAGAGATTCATGGAATATATGATATGTTAATTCAATGTATATTGATGATATTTTTTTCAATTATAGCCATCATTTTTACATAAATTATATTCATAATGATTATTTCATATGTAATAGTTTAGGATACTAAATGTACAACTCTGATGGTTATTTGAATGTAATTGTGATTGTTAATCCAACTATAACTATGTTGATTATTTAGTGAGTAACTATATGTTTTACACTATATGTTAGAATGATATGAAATTTATACCCCAAGTATTATACACGTTTTATATATTCTTTATATGGGATTTAATTGTATTCTTAGAAGAAAAATTTGTGTTTGATTTTCAGGATTATGTTATATCTTAAATCTTCTCAAATACTTTTGGGTTATAGTAAAAAATGTATGGAGAATTTATTTTCTCCATAGATTCATATATTTAATTATTTATTATTACCCTTAATGTTTTTTATATTCTCAACAATTGTTTTGAAATCATTTTTATTGGTATTTAGGGATGATTATAAACAATGTTGAGGTCAAGAAGAAAGATATTAATTTTTATAATGAAAGTATAAAATTTTTCTTTAAAAATAAATTTTTTTGAAATAAAACATTTGAATAGTATTGTTAATGTTAAAATTTATAATTTTTTTACATATGAGTTATGGCCAAAAATCATAAAACAATAGGCAAAAATAATATACCAAAATTAAAAAATGTATATTCTTGTCTACATTCAATACAATATTTATTGTTTATGGTTAGTTTATTAAATTTTAGACATGATATGTGTTGTAATAATGACATTTTTCAGAAGTTATGTGTGTCGTTATATAAATCATGCATTATGTATTCCCACAATTCTATGGTTGTGATTATTGTTTTGGTCTTAATTATAACTATTAGTCAATATCTCCTCATGTGATGTGCATGGTTGTGAGGTACTAATGCATTTTGTTATCCCAAATCATTATTAAAAATAGTGTATATTTATTTTTTTCATAAGATTATATGATCAAATATCATGAACTTATTTTCTTATGTTTGAAAGAAGATTAAATTCAGAATTATTATTATCTATATTATTGGTTTTTTTCTAGGTACTTTGTAAGATAAATTTAATTAGATTTTCCCATGTATGTTATGTTTTTTAAATCATGACTATGAAAAAGTTTCATTTATTAATGATGTAAATGTATACTTTGTATATATTTTACATTTATGTTATGTTATCATTATTTTTCTCGTTTTTTTGTTTGAAAATCTCGAAATAGTTAAATAAAACATGTTATGAAATGGAATATTATCATGTAAAAATGTTAAAAATAGTGATGAAATAAAATATTTTATTAATCATATTTTCCCACAAATTTTATTCATGGATATTTAGAAAACCCAAATAGTAACTAATCCAATTTTAATAATATAATTATAAAATTAATTCATTTTAAATGTGAATTTCTAAAGTCCATGTGGTATAGATAAATTTTATATGGCCTATTAATAACATATTTTGGGATTTGAAATGGTATTTATGACTAGAGAGGTCTGGAACTCAGTGGAGTCTTTGTTTTTATGAAATTGTACTAAATTACAAAAAAACTTACATCAAAATTATTTTTAAAGAGAGTATTTTATTTGGATGGTTCCCAAGTGGTTTTGAATATGTTTTCAAATTTATTTGGTAAATGTATTCTAAATTGTATGTAAATAGTGGGTAAATCAATTAATCAACAAGGAATTTGAAACTACCATTTGATACATAAAAAAATATAATAGGAATTTGAGACCATCTTTAATGACTCGTGATTTTATTATTGATGAAAATTATTTCCATATAGAATATTACATTTTATTTTATTTTTTCCAGGGGGTGACGAAATGAATATATCAGATCATATACAATATCCAATTATGAATGATATCAAAATTAGTTTATTGATTATGATTACTTATTTCAAACCCACTAGACCCTTGAATGGTTTGGGTAGGATATTTAAACTCTTATGTGATTTTATTGTATCTATCTCTATCTATGATTAATGCATTTGTGTTTGGGGAATTATGTGTCTATGTGAACCAATAGAATGAAGTGAACTCCTTTTTTATATTATCAAGTTGGGTGTAGTATTTTTTGTATACAATTAGATTTGATATAATTTTTTGTGATGAAACCATGGATTATAAATATGCTAATATAGATGTGATATTAGTACTAGTAGAATAATATGTTTAATGGTTTTTATAGTGATCATTTTTTATTCATCATTTTGTAATATGATCAAGGATACCATGTTTTTTTTAATCCAATTTTTTTGTTATCCAATCTATATGAATGAAATGGATACATCATTATAAGGATATAGAATTATTGGTTTTTAACCATGTTAATAGAGACCACAATTATAGATTCCTAATTGATATTGGTTGGGGAATTTTGATATTACTATAAATTAAAAGTAACTTGGGACTCCATTGATTCTCTCATGAAATTAAATGAAATTTTGATACATGAATGGATATTTATAGAATAGTTAATATTTATAGATATATTGTATCTAGTGGTTCAAAAAATACATAAAATGTTATGGTTTTTAATGGTTACCCACAATAGATTCATAATATAGTTTATATGGGTTATTATTGATGATTTACCTTATAGATTATATTTGAAAACAAATATATGTTATTGAGTCAAATAAAGTAACTATTTATTCATTGGAGCTGATGAAATTGTATTGAACATTGTTTTATGGAAGAATGATATTAATTTTTGTGGATTAAGTGATTATTTAAATACCATTGGAATTTTGGGTGAAAAAGTTTCAAGTAACCTTGTGTTTTGGAATGGTTCACTAGTGAATGAGCTTAATCTGAATAGATATTTTTGGAATCCAATATCGGATGGATGTTGCATCATAATATTTATTGGTTACTGAATTTGTTTGTTATATATTATAACCTCAAGAAATACCCTAAAATATAATATGATAATGATTTATATAGATCATCATTTTGTTTCTTCTTAATTGTATGTGGTGTAATTATATGTATTACAGAACTTGTGTGAGGATTATGGAAGAGATTGGTATGTCTGATATATTTTTGGTAAACCAATGCCAAGTATTTATTCTAGAATGAAGTGAAATATTTCTATTTATTAATTAAAAATAGAATTTATGTAAACTATATAATGGAAAAAATTATTAATTATGGGTTAATATAGGACAACAACTAACATTTTGCATTGGTGAATATGATATTTATTGGAACATCTGTCAGCGGTCAATGGTTAAGTGGTTCAAATCCATAGGATGGGTGGGATGCTATTTGTGAGTTAAAATTTCTCTCATTTTACCACTGGGATATGGTTCTTGGATAAATATTATCTATTTAATTGCAAACACTTTTAAGGAAATCTGAGAAACCATATATGTTCAATAAGGAGGAAAAACCTCATATGAAATCAGAAAATCAGTGAAACAGAACTAAATCCTATTTTAGAGTGCCTCCCTAAATTATTTATAGGAAAAGAGTTTAAACATGTGTATCTTGCCCATTATTGAAAATGTATTCAATGATATTGGTTATCTTCTCCCATGTTTTAATGTACTACTCCTTACATATCATACCTTCATTGAAACCCCTTATCATTATAAGGTATTGTTTGTCGATCTAGGTATCCTACTAAAAATAAGTAACCACACGAAGAACCCTTCCTATCATCAGGTTGGCCTCTTCAATTGTACCATTAATATGAAGAAGCTCCTACACCATTTCTTCATCTGAGGGAATAATAATTCCTAGGTATTTACAATTACATACCTCTTCCACATAAGGATTTTTAACACATGTCACACCAAAATTTGGCATCACTACTTCTGGCATTCCATTGATATTAACAATAGAATTATAAATTCACTCCAACTGATTGTATTTAATTTTTTTACATAACCAGGTCACTATTGGTTTTCACTGTATTGAGTAATCCTTGATCCCTTTTATTTTCTTATCTTTAGTCAAGATGAAACATCTCGAGTCCCAATTATATTTTTTCTCTTCTTCTCCCATACATTGTACAAGCGTTTACGTAATAAAGTTCTTGGTACCTTCACAGTTTTCCAAATATTTTATTTGGGATAAAAACCGTATATTAAATGGGATGTGTATGGTTTCTGGAGTTTTTGTAATCTAATGAAACATTATTAATATCATCGGAAGATATTTTCTTTTATAATGATTTTAAATAGATATGTGAGGAACAATCACAGTGTCCTATTTTCAAAGGAGACATATTCATCATCTAATTAAGTAATTTAAAAGATTTCAATGAGGCTATAGTTATAATTGTATCTATCCCAACGTAATGAATATAATTTTCCAATAAAAAATTTTTGATGAGGGTCTAGCTTTATTAAAGGATGTGGCTAGTTAGTCTAGTAGAAATAAATTAGATGATATGTTACGTATCCAAAAAAATAGTATGTCTTTTATTTTTGTAGTGTAAAAATTTGTAATATTTTATTGAATATTTTAAATTCTATTATCTAAGACATCCGAGGATTCTAGGACCCTGAGATCCTCAACATGGGTATAATAAAAATATATCATATCTTACATCATGTCGGTGTGGTTAACTAAAATTAAATTAATGTCCCCTAAATGGTGCTTCTGATTGGAATTATGTGATTTCAATTATATCCAAAAAGTTCTCCTAGCCTAGTCCTTCCATAATGATTATTTTTTTGGGGGATTTTATTCTTTGAACTCAATTTTGAAATAATAAATTTATTTATTTATTTATGTAACCCCATTATCGTTACTCAACAATATATAAACTCTTTTATGGGAAATTACTAGGTTTTCCAAAATAACCCATGGTATTATGAAAGAGATATTAGATTAGTTGTTTTAAGAATGATTTTGTAACCCATGGTTTCAATTCTATATCCATTCATTATAAATATTACATATGTACAGTGTTTGGGTCATGTTATTGAGGGTTTAGAGGACATTTATTAATTTTTTGTGACTTTTTTGGAGGTTTATGGTTTTGTGATAGTAATTCAAAACCATGATAGAACTTCATGAGACCATTAAATGACATGTAATAATCAATGGGTAGGTACACAGTTCGATGAACAATTTTGGAAAACCATGTGGTTAACAAGGAGTTATCACCCAAAGTGGACTAGAGGGAAAAATTGGTTGGCTCAATTTTTGTCGTACATTTTTATCCAACCGTGCTATGGGTGTTGGGATGTAGTGGATAAATAATAGTTGGATAATGATTTACCTAAATATGAAACACAAAAATTCATGGTTATAAATTAGATAGTCAAAAAATAGTCCTCACTCGGTTTGACACCACAACCTCTCACTTTTTTCTCTGTTTCTATAATATCCCAACCCAACTTACCATCACATCGGTAACTGGACCAGTCAAAACATATCCTCAAAAGTATATACCCATATTCCATACCATGTCTACTATAATCAAGGGTTTTAGGTGTTGATAATGGTGAGACTATACACTCTTATCATACTTGTGCAGAAGTACAATAGAGTAAATAACAATCAATAATAGAAGTGGTAAGTTGCAATGATAAAGTAGTGGACAACATATTCTTATGTTCAATTTAATAAAATATGACAATGCTATTTTAAATAACCAATGAATGCATGAAATTGTGATTATACATATATGAAAGTAGAAAATAGGAAAAAATTCTTCTATTTACAATAAAAAAACAAGGAAAAGATAGTATATTACCACTTTCGATCTCCTTGAGCATCCTGATCTTTAGCTTGAATCTTCGTTCCTAACTAAAGGTATACAGAAATCAAAAAAAACCTAGGTCCTAAAATGTAAGCTCTAATCGGGTACCAAGGGTACCCATGTAGGGTGTAAAATATAAATCGTAGTAGGATGAAACCCACCTTTTTCTTTCCAAATCCAGACAGTGTAATATAAATTATATAGTGTGTAGGTATTCATAATAATAACTCATGAAATTAATTATTCTCACCCATATTGGTTTCTAGGAGACACATGATAGATATACATAATTCGTCTCCTCATGGTGGTCTGAAAATTTAACTGGTTCCTGAATTTACTTTTAATATTTTATAATTATGTCACCTATTATCAATTGATATGGTTATAATATATAACAATGAAACATATAATGATATTTACTACTGAATTACAAATGAAACTACCCAGGTGATTTATAAATAAAGGGTCACCGACTCAGAAATAAATTTTATTTTTCTATTGGTAAGAGTGTAATCCAAGAAGAATATGCCAAGGAATTCCATAATAAGACATCTACCAAATCCATGATGACCATCCAAGGAATAAATTGACAATGTAGTAAATGGGCCCTATGGGATTCAACCATTGGACCCATGTATCAATGTTGGATACAAGGACTGTATCAAATAAATCCTTTAATAATATGCGAGTGACCATGCAATGTCATACTAGGCATATAGAAATAGATAACTATTAAGATCTAGGATGGTCTAAACCAAAGTGAGCCACACCCTTGAAATTGAATGGGGTTCCCGAGTGCTAAAGTCATTCCACTATACGAATCCAATGTGATATTGATTTAGTCCATTCCTATTTGATAATGTGGTCACATACTATTTTATTTGTTTAGAGATATTGTTATAATTAGTGATATTTGTTTATGTTTCATGAATCCATTCATTTAGGACATTTATGATATATTCAATAATTATGTTTTACTCCACTACTTTACATTAACATGAAAACGGGTTTTACTGACACGAAACCTATTATTCATTTATGAGCATGAGCCCATCCATGGAATTACTACAAGGTAATCTATGTATCACCCATGTTATTATAATAATAAACCATTGATTCCATATATGTAATTTATTATTGGGAATCCATGTGTCACCCAAGGTTTTTTTAGTATTTAATAAATCGAAAAAAATTTATATAATCTCATTAGAATGTAAATCATCATGAATTAACTATTTAACTTAATTAAACTCAATCAATTTACCAAATCATCACAACAATAATCATATGTCTCCATTACTAACTTATGATGTGTCAATGGAAAAAAGGAAATCACCTACACGGGTAATTCAAATTTAAAAACTAGACCAATCACATTGACAATTTCATGGTTATATAATAATTTAAAATATAAATCAATGTTTATAATACCATTAGGGGACATGTCCTATACATTCCATATATCAAACATAACGTTATGGAAAAAATATCAATAAAATAAGTAAAGCATGGAAAAAGGTCTAATAACTACTTTTTAGATTCAAAACATTGCACCTCTATTGGATGGGTTTTATTATAAAAATAATGATATTTATTACCACCCAAATCATTTATTTCATTTGATATATAAAACATGAAACATGATAAATTAACTTTTAAGAAGAATTAAATCCTAATAATTCACTATGTGATTTAAATTATATCAAAAGTGAAGCAAGAAATTTATTAATGTATTTATAAAATTGGGGAACTGGATAAGGACCCCACCTTAGGGTGGATGCAAACCAAACTTTCGGC